>JARWIR010000001.1:125388146-130388146 GCA_029959085.1 Nemophila menziesii | reverse complement strand
GACCCATACAAACCACCAATATACACAATCAACCCGTCAAACCTTCGGCAAACACTTACAAACCATCATTAAACACAGACAAACCATCATTATCCACACACGGACCTACAAACCACCAATATGATATTAGACACCATCAAACCCTCATTACAACCATCCACACCATCAAACCATTATTCTATACGTATACACCATCAGACACCCATAATTATAATAAGACATCCCACCCTTGTACACTATTAAACCATCTATATGTTTATTCATACAATATACATACTATATTTTAACAAGCACATTCAAAATACAAAGCATATACCATCAAGTTTTCCAGAAATTTGATAATATTTAATTGACTTAACACAAGTATACACAAACCACAGTAACTTTTAATCTAATTCATGAATTAAACAGCAAATCATAAATTAATATTAAAAAACGAAGTACATAATAAAAGTTATGAATCACCAATATCCCAAAAGTAATTAATCAGTACAAAAACATAGTATTCATAATCTCATAAAATTGTTTTAGCATAATCATAAAATCAGTTATCCTTCATCGCCCTTCTTGTTTCAAAAACTGATGCCACCGTATGCTTGTCATCCAGCACCCACGATATAAGCTTCAGTCGTTGATCCACCATCTCCTGATATTCGTACTTCTTCTTAACACCTCCATCGCCCATCAGTCCAACGGAATATAGTATCGCGTAAACACCCGTGTCCGATATCCTACTTTTTACGTGGTCAACTCTGATGTGACCAATCCCCGGCCATTCCGGTGTAGACCGTCCCAACTCTGCGTACCACCCCTTCACTACATTATCTAGAAGGAACTCATACATCCTATCCGCGTTGGCATTCGCCTTTGCACCTGTTGAGCTGCGTTTTAGACATCCCAGACCATTGTAGTGATAGAATCCTCCTTCATTGTTGTTCCAATAAAGTATTGACCAATGAGTCAACTCCTTGTCTTTAGTCTCAAGGGGTATTATCACATTCTTCTGTTCCTTCAACCTATCCCTGAAGTACCCGATTATATAAGTTTCTATTTCTGCAACCGATCCTCTCCTAATATATCCCTGTGAAACATACAATCAGATTTTTTTAGTGAATAATCATACATTCATCAGAGTATGTCAACTTTAAATAAAATGTGCATACCGATGCGCTGGCGGGCATTACACTGAATTTCAAACCAATCTCCGGGTTCTTAGTCTTTACCAACTTACTCCTGAGGTGTTGCTCGTACACCATCAGCCCAACATCAACCATCTGCAAAAGAAAATTATATTATTTTTTGCATAGCAAATATATAAAAAACACAACAAAATCATTTGGGTTTTTTATGAATCTGTTTTTACATTAGCGCTTAATTGTTCTTCTCTCGCAACATCGTAACAATAAGCCACCGTCACACGATGGCCCATGTTTATCCACACATCAGCACTGAATGGCTCATCACCGGCTAGAAGTTCCAACAACTTTGTGTTGTGTTTTATTTGTATAAACCAGTAAAACAATATAGAAACTAATGCAGAAATAAAATAAAAGTATATATAAATAAACAACTTTACTTGTCGAGGCTCGGATTGGATCCGATGTCTTTAAGGTATTTAGGCCACGTACCGGTGTCTTACGTTTGTTGGCTTCAACCTCCAGGATACAACGACAAAAACTATTCAAAAGAAACTGACATACGAATTCTTAAGAATTTCGACGAACTTAATAATGCTGCTTCTTTCTATCTCTCTCTTATAATTTTAATGCTTTGAAAAATGAATGTATTAAAATGTTTGAGTTGGCCAACTATTTATAGAAGATGAAAAGGTGGATTTGGCAAAAGAGTTGTGATGGTTCATTTGAAGATACGTTACATTAAAAGACACAACGTTTAGTTTAGTATAGAAGTCCAAAACATAAGATGGTCCAGATGGTATGAAAGTCTGGCCCAAAAGCCCACTAGCTTGGAGGCCCAGATTCAAAGCCCAGCAGTACCTTTTTTTTTTTTTTCCTTTTGTTTTGCTTTGCTTCATAACCAAAAGAAAAATAAAATAAATAACATGTATTATTATTTATTTTAATCTCTCTTTTTTTTTTTCTTTTAATTTCTTCAAATTCTATGACTCAATTTCTCATTCAACTTCAAATGATTTTTTTACCAGATGAATATATTACGTTAATTAATATTCGAATCATTTCTTTAAATTGAGTCACCCACTGTCATCGTAAACATGGTCATCCCTTATGTAAAAATCTCATTTGACCAACAATCCCCACATGAATGGAAATTGACTAACCACCTTAAAAAAAAATTATGCAAAAGAATGCTAAACACGAGAGAGAGCGAGAGAGAAGCGTAGAAGAATACTACATCGAGAAAGGTAGCTTTTGGCCTTGAACCTTCTGTAGTAAGAGCTATCGGATTTACTTGCTAAGTAGTGAACGTGATGTCTTGAACTATTCAGCTTTTGTGTAAACCAAGACAATAGAAATTACATAGTATACTTCGAAACATTATTTGGTTCTCACGGTTGTGTCCATTTACGGCCCTGGACAACTCCTGGTATTTCATGAATAACCGTCGGAGAATTTCGCCATTACAAATTCTCGTAGGGCGGCCCTACCCATGTTATTCATATAGGTGGTCTCTTGTCGAGAGTATTCTGCATTACTCTATCTTATGTTAGAAGATACAAGAACCATTAAAAGTTTAACTTATCCTTCAATTTTACATGTAGCACTGTTTAATTTTTTTGTCCTAAGAATGGTTTAGGGAGGTTTCCCCACAGTGCATCGCACCAAATTGCAGTTTCATGATTCAGTTTTCCCTTTGAACCTAGATTGTGGGATCTCCACTCTGCTAGGTAGGGTTCCCATCATGGCAACTCAGCTTTCGTAGGCTTAAGACCCATTCTCCTTGACAACACTCGCACTTGCTCTCTTTGTAGACCTTTGGTCAGTGGATCCGCTATATTATCCTTTGATCGAACATAATCAATTGTGATAATTCCGTTTGAGAGCAATTGTCTAACGGTATTGTGTCTACGACGTATGTGTCTAGACTTACCGTTATACATTTCGTTTAGTGCCCTACCAATGGCACTTTGACTATCGCAATGTATGCAGATAGCTGACACAGGCTTTGGCCAATTAGGAATATCCTCTAGGAAATTCCGAAGCCACTCGGCTTCTTCAGCAGCTTTGTCTAAAGCTATAAACTCAGATTCCATAGTTGATCTGGCTATGCACGTTTGCTTAGTGGATTTCCAAGACACAGCTGCTCCTCCTAACATGTAGACAAATCCACTTGTGGATTTTGAGTCGGTGGAGTCTGATATCCAGTTTGCATCACTGTATCCTTCTAGTACAGCTGGATATCCTGTGTACAACAACCCTTCGTTCATAGTGTATCTAAGATACCTTAGAACTCTTACAATAGCAATCCAGTGGTTCTTCCCCGGATTATTTGTAAACCTACTTAGCTTGCTTACTGCATGTGCTATATCTGGCCTAGTGCAGTTCGTTAAGTACATGAGACTCCCAATCATCCGAGAGTACTCCAACTGGTTGATCATATCACCAGTGTTCTTAGCAAGATGTAAATTTACATCAACTGGTGTCTTGGCGATATTTGTGTCGCCATTACTAAATTTGTTTAATACTTTCTCAATATAGTGTGACTGAGATAGTATAATACCTTCAGATGTTCGGAGAATCTTGATACCCAAAATAACATCCGCAAGGCCTAAATCTTTCATGTCAAACTTACTTGAAAGCATCCTTTTGGTGAATTTAATCATATCATTGTTACTTCCAATGATTAACATATCATCCACATATAAACAGACAATGACATATCCAGTCTCATTTTGTTTTACATAAACGCATTTGTCACATTCATTTATCTTGAAATCATTCGAAATCATGAATCTATCAAATTTGTCATGCCATTGCTTCGGTGCCTGTTTTAAACCATATAGAGATTTAACAAGCTTACATACTTGCTTCTCCTTACCTGGAACTAGGTAACCCTCAGGTTGTTCCATATATATCTCTTCATTTAGTTCTCCATTTAGGAAGGCAGTTTTTACATCCATCTGATGTATTTCGAGCTTGTATATTGAAGCTATAGCGATTAACATTCGAATGGATGATATTCTCGTGACTGGAGAATAAGTATCAAAATAATCAAGTCCTTCTTTTTGACTATAACCTTTTACAACAAGGCGAGCCTTGTATTTTTCAATAGACCCATCGGTCTTTAGTTTCTTCTTGAATATCCATTTGCATCCAAGTGGTTTATTCCCAGGAGGGAGATCCACTAGTTCCCATGTATGGTTTTGCATAATGGAATCTATCTCGCTATTTACCGCTTCTTTCCAGTATGGGGCGTCAGGGTTTGACATAGCCTCCTTGAATGTTCGCGGTTCGTCATCTAGCATGTAAGATAGAAAGTCAGGACCAAAAGACGTAGAGGTTCTAATCCGCTTACTTCTTCTTGGTTCTCCTTCATTTGGCAATGATTCTTGATCTTGCTTTTCAGTTGGCAATGATTCTTGATCTTGCTTTTCTTCAATTGCATCACGTGTTCTTTTTAAGGAACCAGATTCTGGTGTGGTCTTGTACGGAAATGTTGTTTCAAAGAAATGTGCATTTCTTGATTCAATCACTGTATTGACGTTAATGTCAACATGACAAGATTTGTGTACAAGGAATCTATATGCAGCACTGTTGTGAGAATATCCAATAAAGACGCAATCGATGGTCTTTGGTCCTATTTTGACCATTTTAGGAGCAGGAATTGCTACCTTTGCCAAGCATCCCCACACTTTTAAGTATTTGAAGGAAGGTGGTTTTCCTTTCCATAATTCGTAAGGAGTTTTATTTACCTTCTTGTGTGGTACCTTGTTGAGGATGTGATTTGCGGTGAGTAAAGCCTCTCCCCACAAGTTTTGTGGTAACCCTGAGTTAATCAACAAGGCATTCATCATTTCCTTCAACGTGCGGTTCTTACGTTCAGCAATCCCATTTTGTTGAGGCGAGTAGGGGTCGTGGTTTGATGGATGATTCCATGTTTAGCGCAAAACTCTTCAAAAGGAGACACATATTCTCCTCCCCTATCTGTTCTAAGATTCTTAATCCTTTTATTTAGTTGATTCTCAACTTCAGTTTTGTATTGCATAAATGCTTCTAAGGCCTCATCCTTACTTCGAAGCAAGTATATTTGACAATACCTTGTGCAATCGTCAATGAAAGTTATGAAATACTTTTTACCACTTCTAGTTTGCACAAATTTCAAGTCACATATGTCACTGTGAATTAACTCTAAAGGTGTCGAAGTCCTTTCTATAGACTTAAATGAGGTTTTTGTTAATTTTGACTCAACGCATACTTCACATTCCTTTTGAGAATTGAAATTCACATTAGGTAATAACCCAACGTTTACTAACTTAATTATTGAACCGAAATTAACATGTCCTAATCTATCATGCCATAAATTAGGTGAGTCAAGCATATAAACACAATCAGAATTTTCATTCATTTCTTTATCGGTTACAATTTTTGTAGGTACTACGGTCATTACATTCATCTTAAACAGACCGTCACATAGGTACCCTTTTCCTACATACATTTCGTTCTTAGTTAATACAAACTTATCAGCTACAAATACAAGTTTAAACCCAGCCTTGCTAAGTAAGGAACCAGAAACTAAGTTCTTGCTAATGTCTGGAACATGGAGGACATTGTTCAAGGTCAACTCTTTCCCGGAGGTCATCTTTAGTACAATCTTTCCAGTACCTTGAACCTTTGAGGTGGCGGAATTTCCCATATATAGGATTTCTTCATTTGTAGCTTTTTTGTAGGTTTGGAACACAGATTTGTCTGAGCACACATGTCGGGTTGCTCCAGTGTCTATCAACCACGTTCGTCGGTTGCTGACGAGGTTGACTTCTGAGACTGTTGCCGCCAGATCCAAATCGTCAATACCCTGAGATATCTCAGTCACATATGACTGACCACCCTTAACTTTCTTTTGGTTTCCTTGTGCCTTTTTGTTTCGACAGTCTTTTGCACGATGTCCATGCTTTCCACAGTTGTGACAATCCCCGTTGAATTTCACCTTTTTATTGTTTTCATTATTTGATTGCCCTTGCCTCTTGCGCTTGTTGTTTTGGTTGGTCCTCCCTTGTTCTACAACATTTGCCTTGGCTTCATATGATCGAGGGTTAGTTGCCTTTTCAGCCATTCGATTGTCTTCCTCGATTCTTAACCTTACAATTAGATCTTCAAGACTTATTTGTTTGCGTTTATGCTTGAGGTAATTCTTGAAATCTTTATACAACGGGGGTAGCTTATCCACAAGAGCACCAACTTGGAAAGGCTCTACCAGATTCATACCTTCAGCACTCAACTCATGAAGGATCAACTGGTACTGTTGTACTTGAGACATTAATGATCTTGAATCCACCATTTTGAAATCAAGGAACTTACCGATCACAAATTTCTTTGTGCCGGCATCTTCAGTCTTGTATTTCTTCTCAAGAGACTCCCATAATTGCTTGGCAGTTGGCATGGTGCTATACACATTATATAAGGAATTATCCAAACAGTTTAGAATGTAATTCTTACATAGGAAATCAGCATGTTGCCAAGCATCTACTGCATTATATGTCTCACTATTTGGATTGGATCCCATTTCTGGTGGATCTTCCTTTAGAAATTTTGCCAAGCTTAGAGTGGTCAGGTAGAACAACATCTTTTGCTGCCACCTCTTAAAGTCAGAACCATTGAACTTTTCTGGCCTATCGACTGGTCCAATGGGTGTTGGTGCGGGTACACGAACTTCTGTTCTTGAGATATTACCCGTCTCAGGTTGCCTTTCACTTTGTCCAGTATTTTTCTCCATATTCTATATGAAGCAGAATTCTGACGTTAGTAAGTGAGTAATTTTCTAGTATGTATACACAAGCCTAGAAATCAGAATAAGAGAAAGGAAATAGAATGTAACAATTCCGTTCTGTATACACAGACCAAGATATTATTGCAAACGTAAAGTTTATAAAACGAAAAAGAAAACATTTTCTGGTTTATACAACGTGAAACATAAATACCTTAAATTGTTGTGTTTTATTTGTATAAACCAGTAAAACAATATAGAAACTAATGCAGAAATAAAATAAAAGTATATATAAATAAACAACTTTACTTGTCGAGGCTCGGATTGGATCCGATGTCTTTAAGGTATTTAGGCCACGTACCGGTGTCTTACGTTTGTTGGCTTCAACCTCCAGGATACAACGACAAAAACTATTCAAAAGAAACTGACACACGAATTCTTAAGAATTTCGACGAACTTAATAATGCTGCTTCTTTCTATCTCTCTCTTATAATTTTAATGCTTTGAAAAATGAATGTATTAAAATGTTTGAGTTGGCCAACTATTTATAGAAGATGAAAAGGTGGATTTGGCAAAAGAGTTGTGATGGTTCATTTGAAGATACGTTACATTAAAAGACACAACGTTTAGTTTAGTATAGAAGTCCAAAACATAAGCTGGTCCAGATGGTATGAAAGTCTGGCCCAAAAACCCACTAGCTTGGAGGCCCAGATTCAAAGCCCAGCAGTACCTTTTTTTTTTCCTTTTGTTTTGCTTTGCTTCATAACCAAAAGAAAATAAAATAAATAACATGTATTATTATTTATTTTAATCTCTCTTTTTTTTTCTTTTAATTTTTTCAAATTCTATGACTCAATTTCTCATTCAACTTCAAATGATTTTTTTACCAGATGAATGTATTACGTTAATTAATATTCGAATCATTTCTTTAAATTGAGTCACCCACTGTCATCGTAAACATGGTCATCCCTTGGGTAAAAATCTCATTTGACCAACACTTTGAATCACTCTTCTTTAGTATCAGTTTTTTCTGTTGTTCCACGTTTTTCGTTTTCTTCTGGGGCTGCATTACAAAATCCTCCATTTCTACTATCTTTCTGCCCGTCTTATCAGTCTTCTTTATATTACGTATCAAAGAGCTCGGAGTAACTTTCGTTGCCTTGCGTTTTTTAGTGTTGCCTTCGTTCACCGCCCCCACTAACATATCCCTGTTTGCTGCACCACGTACCGACCCCCTGTTCCATCTACGGACATCTCTGTCACTTCCATCCACAGCTTTCTTCTCCCCCACCAACTCTACACCATCGTCACTCGATTCACCTTCATGATCCAAACCATCATTCTCCTTATCTCCATCGACACTAGCTATCTCCTTCTCTTGTGGTTTATCAGACCCATCACCATTATCCTCCTCGAACATACTGTCATAACTGATCTCCGGACTACTTGACTTATCCAACTTACCTGGTTCAGCTTCCGTTTCATCCATCTCAGTGCCCACCACCACATCACCAACATCAGCAGCACCTTCTGAACAATCTACACCCACAATTTTAACTACTTTCCCATCATCCACCACACCACTCTTTGAACTTGAACCTTTGTATGTCATACACCCACCACTTTTAATTCTTATCAACTCGTCTGTAGCGGCCGTATACGCACCCCTGATCACGACCAACTCCTTTTCGGCATCGGTCAACGCCTTCCTCAGAAATTCGATTGTCTTCCCCTTAGCGACAACAGTTTTTGGTGTTGCTCTCGTTCCCTTCCTCATTTCATTCATTTCCGCATTCATCCTCCCAAGTTCTCTTTTTAACCTCAGAATTTCTTCTTGATCGGCTGAAGAAACACCGTCTTCTATTCTTCTTTTTAATTCCGAAATATCCTTTTCCAACTTTGACTTTAATTGGCGGCCATCCTCCTTACTTTTTTCCAGCTCTTTAATCAGATCCTTGTTTATTGACTCGAGCTCATCGACCCTTTTTGTTAGTTTATCAACCAAACAATCAACCCCATCGTCGCTTACTGATTTTGGTATCTCCCGATTCGCTACATCTTCATCTATTAACGGTGAATTCTGATTCTCGCCCATATTGTCTATGTTAGCCGAGTCCTCATCCATCCTATCCCCCATGTTATTGATAGACTCATCTCCTTTTACAAGTTCAGTGTCTCCTTCACACCCCATCGTACCGACACCTCCCACACGTGCCAGGTTTGCTATGATTCCATCCATATCTACTCTACCAAGCTCATCATCATTGATGCTCTCACTTTCATCCCCATCCTTCTCACACACTACACGCTCTTCATCACCACCCACGCCAACTTCTTTGTCCTTTTCTTGCACACCATCTCCTTCTTCTCCATCACCATCCAACACACCCGCCCCAACTGAAACGTTTTCGTCCACAACAACATCTTTAACATACTCTTCCAATTTTGTCTCAGCTTCCAACACTTTAAGCTCACCATCGTTCACCTGTATATTACAAAACCGTATATTAAACAAGATTCAATAACTTAAAACAAAAGATTTTTTAGACTACAGTTTTACCTGGTTAGGGCGCAACCGGTTTATTATCTCTGACAGCGGCTTTTTTGTACTTAATCTCAAATTCCACTTTAGAATTCTTGGATACACCCCTTTGTGTTTCGGCTCCATCACCTTCACATGTTCTAAGAACCAAGGCTGGAAAATTTTAATGGTTAGTTGACAACATACTATTACTAATGACAGTTAAATAAACAATTTACTTTTCTTACTCACCACAAAAATCACTGTACACCCCGATAAATGGTTCACCGCGCCATCTCGAATGTGTTTCATCATATACTCTGTCACATGTGTCGCCCAATCGTACTCAAGTATATGATCTAGGTCTTCGCAGACACTGACCACCCACTTAGCTGTACGCGACCCCGTCGGGAAAAACACAGTCGCCATTGCTAAAATCCCGATTAAAATGACAAAACTCCTAACCGTTTCATCGTTTTGCGGCTCTTCATTAATCACAGACACTATCCTTTGTTTGATTTCGGTATCTTTTAACTGTCCACTTTTGTTCGGAAAGTTTCTGTCAAACCAATCCGAATTGTTATATTCGTCTGCTTTGAATTCTGGAACATCCTTCTCCCCACCAACAACCCCCATTATAACTCTCACATCAGTTGCGGTCATATCGACTGGCTTATCCGCGAACATGAAACCCCCTACGTGCACATCATATCTGTTGATGATCTCATGTATTTGCTTGACTCCCTTCTTAAAACACTCTACTCCATCCTTCGTTCCATGCAAACCTTTGATTAGCAGGTAAAATGGCAGGGCCTTACAAGCTTCTATATGACGTTCCGTAACCTTTTCGTTTTTCAGTATCGTGTACATCGATTCCATCGCTGATCTGTACTGTAGTTTACCCTCTCCTCCTACAACTGCATACATCAAACACAATCATATCATATCACGCAATCAACAAAAATTGAATCCCGCAAATATATAACAGATACATATACACACAAATTAATGACCTTTGTTGACAACCTACCCCATTCATAACAAATATTCAGTTAACATATGTGGACTCGCATTTTAGTAACTCATAATTTACCACTCAATACACCCAACATACAATTTTCAATTAATCATCCAGACACGCAATACAGATTACTCACACCACCAAAATACGAACACAACCCATCCCCAAATTTGTTATGAACACACCCCATCACAAAACACATACAACCCGTTACTCTAGACTCGTATTTCTACAAAAAATTTCAGTAAACTAACCAGCAATCAAAGTTTAAACCCTAACATTATAACAATTTACTTAACTAATTACCTTCAACCACTGCATCTTCGTCAAGTGAATCATCAACATCATCAACCTTTTGTTTATGATTTTTACTCTTACTACCCATCGCACTTGCCTGGCCATCAATGGGTTGCTTCTTGTCCGTCGTCGTCTTCCTAACAGGTACTTCATCGACACCAGTTCCCTTCCTTTTTTTACTGATTTTCGGGACTTCTTCAACGAAATCGTCATCGCTTAGATGCTGGTCCGTCGTCTTCTTTGTCAAACACTTACTCTTCCCACCGTCTTTGGTGGTTCGTGGCTTCTTCGTTGTTTTAATAGTACTCATTCTCTCAGTTTTCACAGTATATGTCGTCAAAAAATGTTTTTTCCCCGGTTTATGGTGTTTCTGGAATGCAAATGGTTATGAGTTGTGTGGTAGGGTTTCTGCAACTAGATAGGGAGGTAGATGATGGGTCACGAATTTTTGATTTTTTTGGCGCTTCAATTTTCGATGGTGAATACACCCATGCAATCCGGTAATTTAGTCTTTGTTAATTAATTGAAATGTTTACTGGGTCGTCTATCCCGGACTTTTCGTTATGGTAACTCTAATCTAATTAATGGGCTGTTGAGGGCATGTTAGTAAAATGTATTGGGTTGGACTCGATGGGCAGTCCACATTTCCTTGTGGACTGTATAGGGAATTTTCCCTTAATTTAAATATGAAACACTCCTTTTTTTTGCATACATAAGAGGCTAAATTAGCCGAGAATACAATGGATTACATTTAGAGCAAAGAGCTCTTATTGACTAAACTAGGACTATTCTAGAGGTTGCGTAGCCACCTCTGTCTCTCGTAATGAACTTCCAAAGGTATTCTGGTGGATCTTTAAATATTATCGGTTGACTAGCCATTCTAGCGCCTTCCTTTGCTAGCTTATCAGCACAAAGGTTTGCTTCACGAAAAACATGCTTGAGGTCGAAATTCGGAAACTTATTTAGCAAACCGCAACATTCTTCGATAACTGAAACATAGCGACTTTCTAAGTTCCCACCGCCCTTCACTAGCGCGTGGAACTTCCCCAAGTCCATCTCAAAGTGAGTAGAGCTCCCACCGCCCTTCACTAGCGCGTGGAGCTCCTCCGAATCTGTTTCAATTATCAAATCAGTAAAGCCATTATTACAAGCCCATCTCAGGCCAAAACGGAGAGCAAACAGCTCCGAAATAAATGGTGATACAAACAAACAAGCACCCAAGAAACCAGATATACAAGCACCATACTTATCTCTTATAATACCACCAATACCAGCTAGTTTTTTCTCCTTAAAGAAGCTTCCATCAATGTTAAGTTTGAGGCCAGTAGGAGGCTTTACCCAACTAACCAATATATTTCCAGCTAACTTGGTCAAACCACCATCAAGAGACTTACCCCATGCCGAGATAAAATTCTTAGCTAAGTACAAGACTTCTCTTTTTAACTCCGATACATGAGGTATGTTGATCTCTTCGTTAAATACAATCGAATTTCTTTTAGTCCAGACAATCCACAACGCGGCTATATAAACATACGACCACTCTAGCCCACTAATTTTTTCTTTGGATTGAAGATGGCCTTCAACCCACATTTTAACATGGTTCAATGATCTTGGCGCCAAAACTGCAGTTGCGGAATTGCTGCTTTGCTGCTGCCGAACAGGATCAGCAGGTGGACTGCTATTTGCTGCAGAATCTGTTCTTCTGTGAAGATGTTGCAGCTCCCTTGCGCCAGCCTCAGACCTCCTCGGTAAGCTGCACCTGCTGCGGAACCATCGGCTGTTTAGCTGCTCCAGCTCTTCCCTATCTCTTCCCAGCAGCTCCGCTGGTTCATCAGTCACATCCACACCAGGCTCCTGCTCCGAACGAACCACCAGGTCCCTGCTCCCGGATCTTCCAGCCCTGCCACGGTCAAATCCAGTAGCTTCTCCCGACCTTAATGAACCTGAAAAAACACCTAGTGAGTTCCAAACAAAAACAACAATTTTACATTTCAAAAGGACATGAATTAAGTCTTCCCTCTCAGCGCCACATATCGCGCAAGCACGAGATTCCACAATATTACGTTGATACAAGCTTTCCATTGTAGCAAGCCGGTTTAATACAACTCTCCACAGGAATACACGTATTTTTTGAGAGCATTTTGGCTTCCATATCAACTCCCATTTAAATGAATCATCTCTATCAACTTCTGATGAACTCATGAAAGCCGATTTCACGGAGAAACGACCCGAGTTATCCCACTTCCATCTTATTTTCGTCCCCTCTTCATCACTTTGATCAATAAACCCTTCACGGAAAGCTTCAACACCTGCTAGGATAGCCTTGCAAACGTTTGACTCATTTCCATTTCGGATTCGGTTCAAGATTCCATTCTTGAAATACTTGTTTTTGAAGACATTAACCCACGCTACAGTTTGTTCATCTTGAAGAATCTTCCACCCCAACTTGGCTATCAAGGCTAAGTTATATTTCTCAGAGCTTCTTATCCCAAGACCCCCATTAGTCTTAGCCTTACATACTTGATTCCACGCCACCCAATGAATCTTTCTTTCCGAACTAGACGAACCCCATACGAAGTCCCTGATAACTCTATCAATATCATTACATATATATTTTGGTAGTTTCAACACTTGCATTTGATATACAGGCATCGCGTTTAGCACCGATTGAGCTAACGTAATCCGGCTAGCCAGTGATAATGTCTTTGTTTTCCATGTAGCTAGTTTGACCCTCATTTTTTCAACTATGCTTTTGTAAAACCCCTTTGGTAATCTACCCGAGAGAATAGGCACTCCAAGGTAAGTACCAAACGAATTACTGTGACAGAATCCACTAGCCAATGCTAACTCCTTTTGAACTAGATCAGGAACATTTGAGGAAAAATATATTAATGACTTCTCGACACTAACTGTTTGTCCAGCTTCTTTACAGAATCTATCCATCACCTCCAACATGATCTGTACCTGCAAAAAAGAGGCCTCACCAAACAAAATTAGATCATCCGCAAAAAATAGGTGAGATAACTTAGGACCTTGGCGCCCAATCTGGACCTCCTTCCATTTTCCAACAACACAATATTCCTGAATTAGCAAGGACAAACGCTCCATGCAAAGAACAAAAATATACGGCGAAAGCGGGTCCCCCTGACGGATTCCACGATGAGGAGAAAAAGGGGCTAAAGGTTCCCCATTCCAAAGAACTCGCATTTCATTTTCCTTCATACTAGACATTATAACTTTTATCCAATCTTCCGGAAGCCCAAATAGCCTAATCGTTTCCTCAATGAATTCCCATCTAATCCTATCATATGCCTTTGCAAGGTCAATTTTCACCGCCATGATTCCACTCCTTCCTTGAAAATGCCTCATTTTGTGATCCACCTCTCGTACAAGCACTATATTATCCACCGTTGATCGACCTGGCAAAAAACTACTTTGGTAAGGGCCAATAATGTTAGATAAAATAGGCCTTAGTCTATTGACCATTGCCTTCATAATAAATTTAACCGGAGAATTAATGAGGCTAATAGGACGGAGTAAGCATACCCGGTTCGGGTCTGGTACTTTCGAGATAAGATGTATAAGAGTACCATTAAGACCCGAGGGAAGAACACCCATACTAATAGCATCTCTAACCATTTTACAAACTGAAGGACCCACTGAGCTCCAGCACTTTTGATAAAAAGCTGCAGACATACCATCTGGACCAGGGGCTTTTGTCGGATTAGATTGGAAAACCACCATACGAATTTCTTCGTCAGAAAAAGGTTGCGCTAGCTCTTGAGTACACTCTCTTTCGAGTGGACCAACTATCGGCAAAGTACCCCCCTCCATTTGGTCATCCGGCTTTGCGTATAAAGATTCATAATACGAGCGAACCAATTGTTTTAAGCCTTCCCCGTCTTCAATCCAGACATCCTGATCATTCATCAATCTAGAACAATTTGCCTTTTTTTTCGTATAGTCGCTGCAAGATGATAAAACCGAGTATTCCTGTCCCCAGATTCAATCTACTTATCCTTTGATTTCTGAAAATAGATCATTTCCTCTTGTGCTAGAACACTTTCATACTCTTTTGTTAGCCTTAAACCCATAGCTCTAAGAGAAGAATTATAGGAGCATTTAAGTGACTTCTGAATTCCTCTAATTCGTGCATTAAGCTCTTTTTTCTTGCGATTAAGGTCCCCAAAAATTTCCATTTTCCACTTATTTATTTGATTCTGAATAGCAATTATACCTTCACCTAAACCCACAGTATTACCCTCCCAATTCTTGTTTACAAAATCAAGAAACCCATTGTGAAGACACCAAGCTGCTTCAAATCTGAAACGGCGGGGAATTTCTTTTGGTTTCTGATTCGGACAAACTTGAATTAGAATCGGCATATGATCCGAATGGACCCTTGCCAGGTGTAAAACACGTGTATTCGGAAAGAGATCTTGCCACTCTACATTACCATAGGCTCTATCTAATCGTTCCATAATTTTTTGTCCTGAATTCCAAGAGTCGCTCCATGTGTAACGCAGACCTTCGAAACCAAGATCGATTAAACCACAGCTTTGCCTCCATTCTTCAAATTTTTCCATTCTTCTTGATACCCCTGTTACACCACCTTTCTTATCTATTTCCATACCTACTTGATTGAAATCCCCAGCAACTAACCAAGGCGATTGTATATTATGAAATGCGTAATGAAGGGCCTCCCATAACAAATCTCTTTGTCTATAATTCGGGCTTGCGTACACGGCTTAAAAAACCCACGGAATGCATCCTTCTTGGCTAATTTCAACGTTGATAACCTGTCTACCCGCTGATAATACGTTCACATTAATATTTGAATCGTTCCATAATAACCAAATGCCACCACTATAACATTCGGAGTCTACTCTAACTGAATTATCCTTTTGTAAAGCGTTAATAACTTTATTTGCAGTTACACCACTTATTCGCGGCTCTACAATCACGGAAAGCACACGCTGTTTTGTATCATCATTTCCCGAAGAACTTATCTAAACCTTGGTTTTGCAGCGCCGTAACAGTTCCAAATTAAAATAGTAATGGGAGTTTTCAAATTTTCCCATGTATTACCTGAAATATTTGCACAATTCATAAGTAATAAAAAATTAAAAACAAGAGATACCTGGCGGCGCACTAGGCGCGAGCTTCAAAGTCCATTTCCTCGCCCTCAATTTGGCCCACCTGCACCAATTCTCGCGCCACTGTTGGATCTGTTTCAGGGACCTGGCTCGGCAGCCAAGTCTGATCGGTCCCTCCTTCAGAATTTACTTCGTCCCACAGTGCGTCCAGGGGCATGGGGGTGGGTTATCACTCGTTGAAATGCCCATTGGGCTAGGCGGGTCCATGCTCTTCAAATCCACTCCAGGCGAGGGCCTGTGTTGTGGAGTAGGAGGGCCCTCATCAAAAGCTATAATATTTGATTTAATTGCGCTAAGGTCCCTGTCAATATAGTACCATTTACCACCAGCACCTCTACCAAATCCTCCATATTTGCACCCACTTCTGCCCCAACCGAGATGTTCCTTACAATGCCTAAGTTTGATTTCTTTCCATTACTAGCCTTGTTTGAGTTCACACCAGAACGAACCTGTTTCGCACCCTTTTTGTCCATTTTTTTGCTCAGTATATTTATCCCATTAATTTCTTCAATTTGATTAAAACTACTTACCTCTACTTCATCTACCAATGCTCTTTTTTGCTCAAAATTTGGAGAAGCAATTACCCCATGCCCTTTTGACGCTCCGCCTTTTTTATTACCCGAAAATGCCCATGTAACTCCTTTGCCCTTGTTAATATTCGATTTCGTACCTGAAGTTTGCCCCTTACTAAAAGTACTATGTGCGTTAAACCGTATATCATTGGGAATTTCTTCAACCCTTAGCGCTTCAAATTTATTTCCAAGGTTATTACTACGTAAAGGCTTAGCTGAAATATTTCCATTGTTCCTAAGACCCCCTTTATTCCTTCGATTCACATTCATCCATTCCCCGTACTTTTCCTTCACAACAGGCACCTCTATTATATCTTCTACCATAGGTTCTTTCCCTTTCGTGTTGCTACCATCTTCTTCCATCCTAGTGACTACATTCGGTGGACAATTTTCCCTTTTGTGCCCAAATTTTCCGCAATCAAAACAGATTAAGTGTAAACCCTCATATTCTACTTTGCATATATCTGATCCAATTCTAACTTCCGGTTCAAGAGGCTTTTTTAAATCTAATTCCACCGCTATCCTCGCAAAATTACCTCTAAGTCGACCCTTTGTCATTGGGTCAATTTTTACAGTTCTACCAAGTTTATCACCTATTTTCCTTAAGATGCGTGCGGTATAATTTTGCATACCAAGGTTCGAAATACTTACCCATGCCATGGTCGTTGTTATTGAGTTTGAAGCTGCATTAAATTCCGGAGTCCATTCCCTAACAATTAAGTAGTGGTCTAGTATCATCCAGGGACCGCCGGATAATGCAAAATCAAAGTCATCTCTCTTGTCAAATTTTGCCATGTAATAACCGTGCCCCACATCCACAAGTTCAAAGTGCCCTTTTGGAGCCCAAATCTGTTTTAATTTAGATAGCAAATACGTAAAACCAATTTCCCTACCTAGGAGCCTAATCACAGCTGTATTCCTCCATAATCTAACCCCTTCCTGAATCTCCTCACGCGTTCTAATGACAGTAGGAATCGAATCGGATGCTAGATTCTCGTCATCGTCTTCGATTAACTCCTCTAGTTCATAAAATTCTTCCTCCCCCATCACACGCCTAGTCTTAATTTCCTCTTTATCCTCTATGATCGGAATAACTAAATTGTTACCCGTTAGCGTACCCTTCCAACCACTGAGATTAGGCCTATTAAACGGAATAGCATTTGTACCTTTTGAAACACCATTGGTAGCAGTGATGCGCGGAGCTCCTCTAATCAATTCAGGTCTCGGAATTTGAAGCTCAGTAGCGGCGTTCATTGGCCCAATCTCCAGTTCATTAATGGAAGCATTACCTTCTAGCGATGATCGTGATCTTTTACCCGTTCTTCCGTCGTTAATTGCAGCAGATAGAGGTGGAAAATCAACCATATTAGAGTCATTTTGGATGGCGTTGCTGTCTCCCTGAGGCGGCGCTACTACCACTGGGAGTCCTTCTTCCATCGGCTCAGACCCCTGTTTGGAGTGGGCTTTAACGCCGGCCACAGACGGCGGCTCAGAAGCCATGGTTTTCAGATGATTTGTTATTCTGTTAGAGAAAAATGTGGAGAGCTTTTGTTAACGTTATTTTTACTTAAAATCTTTTAAAATAAGAACTCAAGACTCCCTCCTTTTTTTTTTTTTTTGAATACATGAGAGAGCCAATGCTTTTACTTATACAAAAATATAGCTGACCAACCATCTTTGTAATATTGTTAGCGATTTAGATTTGGTATTTTACTATACAATTTGTAGGAAGCCTGAAGTCACTTATCAGCTCAAGATTCAGATGAAAACAAGATGATAGTTAATTATACGGAGGCAATGGTAACCGAGAAATTAATTACGTTGAGTCGGTTGAGCAAACAAAGTTCTTATTTCGTGTGGTACCCGACTTTCCAAGCCATTGAGGCTTCTACATCTACATAAAGGTTTCAATATATGGACCTATTTGAGAGAGGCTGGAAGTTTTTAATTGAGTATTTGTATCACTTTACAATTATGATAAGAAAGGAGATTTCTCTCGTTATAATACAATCTTTATCTTATAATACAACTAGTTCTGCATAGGATTTGACACAGGTTGCATGAAGTTGAGAATCCAAATTATTACTGAAAAATGAAAATCCCATTTCATTAATGGCATGGATATTATTTACACCCCGCTGTTTATATGGTGTTGACAACTGAAACTCTTATGTAATCATATTAAGGTTGTTTGATTATAGTTATCTGGAATACATGATCAAAAGGATTTGTCAGTCCATATGTTTTATATATTAATGCCGCATTTAAGAACAAAAAAGGTAGGATAGAGTAGGACTTAAATGATTAATAGTATATCAGTAACATTCAAATAAAGATGGGATTAGCTCACTGGCCAGGGCCTTGGTCTACCAATCTAGTGGTGCAGGTTCGAACCGAGTCAATGACTCCGAGTCCAAAGTGGCTCTCCTATGTAACAAAAAAAAAAAACATTCAAATAAAGATACATAAGGAGAAAGTTGAAGAGAAGCATAAATTTTTACTCAAAGCATCATGGTTAAAGAAATTGAGTGCCACAATAACTTATCAGTTAATCAGTTACAATAATATCATTTAGACTTCACTTCCATATATAATGTTCATATATGCCAATTATACAGTATAAAAGCCAATTCATGTGTATTAATGCCATCATTACGAACATCCATACTCAGTATAAAAGTCATTACATTTTATAAGTAAAGGTGCTTTCATACTTAAGTTAAATAATGGGTTGATTAAAATTTAAGTGACAGACGCTGCTCGGAAGACGCCTTAGTTTTGCAATTATTATTTTATAATTAGTTAAAGATTAAAGAAACTCCATGTACTAAAATATTACGTGAAGTAGTTCATTTCAATCGTTATAGCCCTTTTTTTTGTTCAAATATCGTTATAGCCCAAACAACTATACTTCTTTTGAATCGAAGTTGGCCGCAACTCTCACCTCTCAAAATTTTCCATTCGAATATGATTGCATCATTGTTTATAAATGGTAATGAAACTAAAAAATTAAGTGTGGAGACATTTTTTTCTCTCTATAAAGTAGAATCTAAAAAGCTGTTTATTTTAGGATCTCATTTATAATAGTATTTTCTATCCTTACTAACACTAAAAGACAAAAAAGTGTGATGTCACTGTTTCTCTCTCCACTACCTACCACTACCTATCTACCTCCAACCTCCCACCACCTACCATCGACCTCCGACCTCCGACCACCGACCTCCGACCTCCGACCACCGACCTCCGACCACCAGTCACCGGTCACCGGAAAAAACATAGAGTATCGGAAAAACATAGAGTACTCTATAAATTTGCGGAGTACTCTAAATTGTTTCGAGTGCACTAATCAAATCACAGAGTACTCTAAGAAAAACTCAGAGTACTCTAAGAAAAATCTCGGAGTACTCTAAGAAAATCTCGGAGTACTCTAAAAATTGGTGAGTATTCTATTAATTTGATGAGTATTCTAAACCAAATAGAGTGTAATTTAAAAAAAGCAATGCGTCTAAATTAAAAATAGTGAGTATTATTCAAACAATTATATTATTGCACAATCAGAAGAAAAAAAGGGAAATCTATTTGGTTTGACCAGATCTAGATCTGGTCAACCATTTCAAACTAAACAAAAAAAAATGCATCTAGTCTTCACGCGTGAAACAAACGCCATCACCACCATAACACCACCACCACCACCACCACCATAAACACCCCCACCACCACCACCACCACCATAAACACCACCACCATAAACAACACCACCATAAACACCACCACCATAAACACCACCACCATAACACCACCACCTCGCGCCATCACTTTCAGCACCACCGAGCTCCATAACTTTCAGCACCACCGAGCAAATCACAACAGAGATCGGCGAGGTGGAGTTGGAGCAGAACGCAGATTTGTTGTGGAGCTTCTGGCCTTCTTCTCCGGCTCGTCTCTCCTTGCTTTAAGCAGATCTGGTCTCTGGTGCAGCAGATCGAAACACATAACACCACCTCGGCAATGGAAGCTCAAAGGCCAGCTATGGAAGTTCGAGGAGGACGAACTCACACCACGAAGAAGAGAACCACTGCAGCCATTTCGCCGGCCTGGATCTGGAACGTTGGTTGCTGCGCGAATGCTCGAACGGAGCTCCTCCATTACATCCTCCAAGCTCGGTGAAGAAGAAGCATTGCACGAGAAAACGAGGCTCCAAGCTCCGGCGAAACAAGGCTCCAAGCTCCGGCGAAAATAGGCTACGAAATCCGGCGAAACAAGGCTCCAAGCTCCGGCAAAAATAGGCTGCGAAATCCGGCGAATGCAGTCGATGCAGTGGTGTTTTTCATGGCCATGGTGGTGAAACTTGGTGCTGGATTTGTAGAGAGGCCGATTTGAAGACAAATGGAGTAGGGTTTCTAGGGTTTTGGTTAGAAAAGGTAGGTGAGGGGATGAGAGAGAAATGTATTGACGGGAAATGAAATGAAATGAAAGAATGAGGAGAGAGAACATATAATTTAGTATATATAGGGGAAAAAAATAAAAGAGGGTAGTAAAGTAATTGGGGTTTTAGGTTTCATGTGTTAAATACTTTTTGAGGTCTTTAGTAAGAAGAGACTCCTCGTGGGGGTGCTATCTCGAAGAGGGGGTAATGTTCAAGACCCTAAGTGGCATTTTCTCAAAAATTAAACATAATATCAGTGAAATAAAAAACTTACAAAAATTGTAGTTGGTTGGATACCCCTATATTAAAAATGATTGTAACACTGTCTTGGGGCAAAGTAGTATTTTATCCGTCATTTGCCAATGTATAATAACTAGGGTAGAGCATTACCCGGGTTAGCACCGGGTTTAAGTTTTTGCTAACCCGGGGTTATAACATTCCGGGTTGGGGTTTGAAAAACCTAACCCTAGATTTTTTACTTAACCCGCTCGGGTTCAAATTACCAATTTAACTCGGGTTACACATCGGGTTTATTCGGGTTCGTTTGCATTAAAAACCCGTTTCTTTTTATATTATTATAAAAATATTATTTCTATAAATTTTATCAGATATAAAATTGTTTTTATTTTTTAGTTGATTTTACTACAATTTACATCTAATCTTTTTAGAAATTTTTGTTAATCCTATTTTCTTTTATTAAAGCAGTTGTTAGACTTGGTATCATATTGAATATGTGATTTATTATACTGTGATATTTTATCCGTTTGAAGATAAAATGTTAACCTTCTGTATATAGCTTATTTAGCTTGAATGCAGATTGGCTCCTATATGATTTATCAGCTGCATAGTATAAATGCTTTAAGAAAGAAAAAAAATTAAATTAAGACTATATTTTAAGTAAATTATATTATCCATTGGTAACCGTTTTATAATATAGACCTAAGCAGAAGATTTTACCGGGTGGTCGGACTGTGTTGGAAAATTTTCTTTTTTATCAACCCGACCCATAGTCCATCGGTTTTGGTATTTCTTTTTTTAATCCGACATCACCTTAGGTTCGTTATCCCGGGTTAACTCGGATTCGTTAATTTTTCTCGGGTTGGCGCAGTTAATGCTCACCCCTAATAATAACCACTACATTTCTAGATTGTGTACATTCACATCGAAAGGATGAAATATTGTTTATACATTTTTTTTCTCAAAAAGTTTCAAAAAGAATGGAAAGAAAAGCTATTAAGAATTAGTAATGGCATCTCAAATGAATGGTTGAAAGCCACCTTCTATAGTTGGTGAAAAGAAAAGAAATAAAGAGAGCACGCCCAATCGGGTAAGTGTTAGAAAAGACAAGGCCGTCGGATTCTGAGGAAGAATCAATGCAGGCTCAAGGCTCAGGGTGGCTAACGGATCGGTTCGGAGTGGTTCAGCGCAGATCTTGGCCTCATCGGACCGTTCCGGTCCACCGATTCCCTTTTTATCGGACCGGTCCGGTTCTTGGGAAGGCGAAGGGAGGATCCAGACTATTAACAAGGAGCGGTTCTTAATTACCGGTTCCAACTTGTTCTGGTCGTGTATTTTTTGGCATGCTTTATTCATTAATGCCTTTGTATTTTAAATTTTTTTTTATACCTAAATTATCTAATTAAATAATTCCATAATTCCATTGTATTTCTTCTATTTGATTTAATTTTTTTAGTTGTCTATTAATGCTAAACTACTTAAAACATTGCTTTTTAATTCTTTGTAAGTAAAAAAACTACTTAGGGTTCGATTAGTACACATTAATGATATGAGGAATGAAATTTGATTCCTTATTTAATTCTATTCCTATACTTGGCAGGTGTCTAAAAGAATATGATTTTTATTACCATAGATATTTCTATCTCACAAACATGGTAACATCCATTCCATCCCTCCCCATGGTATTAGTACATTCCATGTAGATTAGGAACCAAAATTTATTTCAGACAGACTAATTTATCCATGTCAATATTACAAATATACTCTTATCTCCTTAATTTTGTAATTTTAAAAAATTGTTCATAATCTTTATGTTATAATATTTTTACTAATTTTGGGATTGAAATCATTTAATTTAGAGTTATTTGCCAATTAAATCCACAAACCCATTAATCCACCCCCATCAAGTCCAACACCATATTTCTCCCTTAAAAGGTCCAGCTTTATAATATTTTTTCCATCCATACCCTGCTTCGATAATCTTATTTGATTTTTACCATATTTATTTTTTTGTAACTTATTCCATATATGTAGTGTATCTAATAAATCCCATAATCATAGCATCTTAAAACAAAAAGAAAAAATAATCGCTGAAGAATAATAAAACATAAAATAAATATCATGAAATAGGCGATCAATGTGAGCGTGATAAAGCTGTTTCAATCATTTTTCATTATTTTCAAGCCGGTGGTTTTTTTAGGTTGTTTAATGGATGATAAGGGAAGCTTGAACGTGATGCATACTTTTTTTGGTCAATCTACAAAAAGAGAGACCAGAAGAGCGTCCGATGATTGCAGGTGTATTATTACAGCTTGATTTTCTGGTAAGTATGTTAAGACTTTATTAACCCTTCCTCTGAATCAAAATTAAAGTTAGTAATATCTTTAAATGAGTGGTTCACCTTTTTCGAAAAAGTGACCGCCCAATATCAATGAAGCTTCGGCAATTGCTCTTGAATCTTTTTGTTTACTACTCGATAATCGAGTCCTTCAATAAAGCTTTTCATCCAAATAAATCTTTTAATCCAAATAAATCTTTTAGTCCTTCAATGGCTCTTGAGAAAATCAGGCTTTGTTAATTAATTTAATCAAATAAATATTTTAATCCAAAACCACAATTTATGTCATACAGACATGAAACCCGTCCAAATACCCTACTGACCCACTATTATTACTTCGATACACCATCGCAAGCTGAATATATTTTACAAACACACACCATCACATTAGTCAACCAACCCACTTCTTTTGTTCACATACACCACCATGTACGAAAGTTATTTTACTGTGTTATTTTTGCATTTTTGCAGGTTTTCAGAGGTAGGGTCTTTCTTTGGTAGGGTTCGATTGGGTTGAATGAAAGAAGACGATGGGTTGTTAATTGATTTTATAAATATTTGTTTTGGTTCTTTATTTTTTTATTTAATATTATTTGACTTGTTGATTGTTGTCGATGAAAGAAGAAGATTGATTGTTAATTGATTTTCTGAATTTTTATTTTGGTTATTTGTTTTATTTTATTTTATTTAATATGATTTGACTTGTTGCATGGAATTAAGGAATTCGGTTATGGTAACTCAACAAACATTAATTGGTATAAAATGATAATTCAGACTTTCTAGGTGGGTTGGACCTGATGGGCAACTGGTAATAGTCTGTGGACTCTCTCAGCCAATCACCCTTTAATTTATTCCCACTTTAATCCTATTATATATCAAGCATGATATAATAATTACAGAGGTCATTTGATTCTCGTAGTACTTCAATTACTTAACTTATTCCATTCCTATCTTAATCAATTACCGCGCTCAATCAGACCCTTAGTAACAAATATTTACTCATACAAATCCAATTCACAACTCATTATAATAAGTTATTAAATAAATTACAAAATATAATAGAAGAACTTGTTACAATTATAATTGAAAGAATACATTAAAGAGTACATTGCAACAACACCAAAAGAATGACCTGTGGGAAAGGGAGATGGGTGGGGGGGGGGTTGGTGCATGTTCCCATGGAATTTAGGTTGCCTACGTACCTTTTCTATAGGTAGCGTGAAATGCATACCCAGACTAGGATCAAGTCACCACGTAGTTCTCTAAACCACCTTGGTAAAACTGTTACTCCCTCCGTCCATTTTTATTTGTCCTACTTTTTGTGGCACAAAGATTAAAAAAGACATTAAATACACTCCATCTTTACTATATTGCCCTTATTAATTGAGTAGAATGTCATTTAATACACTATTGCTTTTAACTAATTAACTAGGGGTGATATTGGAAAAATGGGCGAAAAAATGTCTTGATAATATAAAATGGACAAATATTGTTGGACACCTCTTTTTAGAAAGAAGGACAAATAAAAGTGGACGGAGGGAGTAGTAAGTTTTTCGATAAATAACTTTAAATAGATAAATGTACAAGAAAGAACTCACCACTCATCCTCATCGGGGTGGTATGATTCTGAAGGACTTGAACCGTTACTTGAGTTAGACAGGTTGAATACTAGTTCCTCTTCGTCAGATAAAACATCCAACTGGTCCTGTGTTCGGACATCTGCCTTCATCCAGTCTTGTAGCTGCACCACCCGTTCTAATGTAGACCCTATCATACTATGTCGCTGATCGGATAGTTATTTCTTACCTTCATTGAAAGCTGACTATGATGAAACTGAGGACGCTGGTATAGTGAGCAGGTCACATGCCATGAGAGATAGAATAGTCTTGTTAGAATATCTTCTCCAATAACCCATGATATCGTAGTCTTCAACATGCGGCTCTAGGACAGCCTTATAGTAGGTCTCGAGATCATTCCAGTCTTCTTCGTTATAGCTTGGAGACGCTGCGTTTGCTGCGTCTATCATTTTTCCGGCTTCAGATTTCCTAACACCCACTTGTACAGGTTGTGGGGTGTGGGGTGGTTTACCTTTTGTGACATAACTTAGCCACGTAAGGCTTGTACAAGTCATACATTATCTCCATAACTTTATTCATGTATTCATCGACCTCAAAGTCGGAGTAATCCATAGATTCATAGATTGATGCGATAAATACCCTTGTAATTCTCACCTTGTAATGCATATCAAGTACACAACATATAGAAAAAACATATGGGAAAGGGTCATAGTATTTCAAGAACTTGTCCTTCATCAGACCATGTATTGTTTCAAGTCCCTTAGTGAACTCATGGTCTTTCATGTGTAAAGCCATGTCATGAACCATTTCTACTACCAGGTGACATGTAGGGGTGTATGTTGTAGATAAAAGTGTTGTGGTATAGCTAAAAAGTTGGAGGAAACTCACTAATTCGTTAATAACCTTTGAATCCGCAGTTTCACTGAAATTATCACTAAAGTTCTCGTTGTTGATGCTCGTTAGAATTTCCTTAAACTCCAATGCATGCTGAAGCATCAAGTATGTTGAATTCCATCTGGTAGGACAAACTAATCGCAGTCTCTTATACTTAACCCCCTTAGACTCACATTTCTTTTTAAAGACCCTCATTAAGGCTAGAGTGTTTCTAATATTGGTGGACGCTTTCTGAATCTTCTTTACTATATTCGTTCCCATCACTTTCTTGTTTAACACCATGTTATAAGTCACACCGATACTCGCAATTCCGTAGCTAACTACTCCCTCCGTCCCAAAAATAATGTCCACATTACTAAATATGGTGTCCAAAAAATACTGTCCACTTACCATTTCAAGACAATTTTTTCTACTTTTTTCCTTTATTACCCTTACTTTTCTTTTAATTTATAATTATTTGAATTATTATTTTATACTTGATTGCATTTTTCTAGGCATAAGAATAGGTGTGCATTATCAGTAATGATGACATTTATTAGGGGTATTTTTGTACATGTAGGATTTAATAATGACATTTCTTAATATGTGTGAAAATACAAAGTGGACATTATTTTCGGGACGGAGGGAGTATCAAATTAATTTTGTGACAGATACACCGGATATGAAATAGTTCGCCGTAAAACGTTGACCTATCGGCGAAGTGTTTAACAAGGTCGGTGATAGTGGCAACCATATTTGTCCCTTTGTCAAATGTACACGAGAGCACACGACTAGTTATATTATACGACAACGCAGTATCAGTTATTAAATCATTTATGTTACTACTAGTTGGACGTTCACTCACTACGCAAAAACATATGATGCGCTTTTGGTGTAACCAGTTTGGGTCAATCCAATGACAGGTTACCCCTAGTATTTTCAAGCCATTCTTGGCTTCCCAAAGATTGGCGGTTAAACAGAATATGCTGCTTAGATTTTTTAGCTCGCCCGCAAGACTTATTCGAAGGTCTTTATACACTTTTTTCAAAACCATCATTAAAGTAGACCTTGGGAGGCTCGTAACAAGGGTTTTGTGAGTTTCTTATGAATCTGGCTAGGTGTGGACTCTCTGCGTGACTAAAAGACTGAGCATCGGAACATATGTATATGATCATTTCTTGACGAGTAAGTTCTATGTTAGGGGTAAAGGTTTTTCCGGTATGGAGGTTTATGGTAGTTTGAGTTTGGCTATTGCTACCCATCTTATGAACATTTCTAATATGTTTAACAAACTTAGCGGTAGATTTATCAACAGCCATGGCGTATGATTTTTACATACGTTACACTCCGCCATACCCATGCTTGGTTTGTCCTTCACAAGGTATTCCCACGCTAAGGACCTCGCGGCTCTTTACTTTGGTGTCAGTTGTTGTGCTTCAGCCTCTTCGGTTTCAAATCTGGGTGGGGGGTGGACTTCGTCTCTAAGTGGTTAGAAGTTGTATCGGTTTGCGTGTCCATCGTGTTTTGCGTGTTGTCTAGATACGTCTCGGCATCCAAATCTAATGGAAAAAAATATTTTCATTTGTTAAGCGTAATTTATTATATGGTTTTGCGTGGTAGGTTTATACCTTGAGATTCGTTAAAAATGGAATTGTTAGTTAGCCCACGACATTGCAACATCAAAGTGTCTATTTGCGCCTGTAATTCGACAACATTTTTTTGGTTTGAATGTCCTCAACCCCCACGACCACCATTTCGCCCGCTAGATTGTGACTAAGACATGGTATCTAAATAAGACAACAAACAATTATGGAATGACGGTCGTTGTTTAAGTTTTAGTAATGTTGTTTATATAAGTTGGTTTTAATTATTAAGTAAAAATTAGTGTATGTTGTTTATATAAGTTGGTTTTAAACTTTTACTTAGATGATTTAATTATCATAAAATAGTTTGATAGTAATGAGGTTGAGTTACTTTGTAATAAATGAGGTTAAGTTTATTTTTAATAAAGAGTTTTAAAAAATGTGGTTGAGTTTAGTTGGTTTAGTTTGGTTTGGTTTAAATTTAAATTTGAGTTTCATTTAGAAAAACAGTTTGGTTAAGTTTATTTTAAAACAATTGAGTTTAGTTGGTTTAGTTTGGTTTGGTTTAAATTTAAAGTTGAGCTTCATTTAGAAAAAAAGTTTGGTTAAGTTTATTTTAAAACAATTAAGTTTAGTTGGTTTAGTTTGGTATAAATTTAAAGTTGAGTTTTATTTAGAAAAACATTTTGGTTAAGTTTATTTTAAAACAATTGAGATTAGTTGGTTTAGTTTGGTTTGGTTTAAATTTAAATTTGAGTTTCATTTAGAAAAACAGTTTGGTTAAGTTTATTTTAAAACAATTGAGTTTAATTGGTTTAGTTTGGTTTAGTTTAAATTTAAATTTGAGTTTCATTTAGAAAAATAGTTTGGTTAAGTAGAAAAGATATTTACTAAATGTGAAGTTTCAAGAATCAACCTCCATTAATACCAAATCATAAACTAGAAAACAACCCCCTACTTTAACTCACAAATCAGAAAAATTTTACCCCAATTTTTTTTTCAAATCTTATAATTACAAAAAACTTGGTAATATAATGTTACTTTGCAAATACTATATACTTCAACTATATTTAATAACGCAGTGTCATCAAAAAACCGCCCAAGTAAAATTTGGCCCAAAAAAGGATACTCATAAAAGTGTAGGGACTTTCTTGCAAAATTTCAGATTTGACCTCATCATTTTTTAAAGTTATATAAGCTTTTTTAAAATTCTTTTTGTGCAAATACTTAATTTATGAAAAATATGGGGCAATTTTGTCATCAAAGATAGCTTCTAGTAAGTTTGTTCATCATTTTTGTTTAAAGGTTGTTTTGACATTATACCGAAGTATCATAATCCACCATTTAAAATCCATCAATTCTTATAAACCAGTCAATTCCAAACTACTTGATCTTAGCAACTTCAATTCTCAAAGTAGGAAAACATAGGGACCTCAATTACCAAATTAGTAATACATAAGGACCTCATTTTGCAAATTAGGAAAACATAGGGACTTTAGTTCGATTTGCAATTTTCAGTCTTTCCTCTATAGTCCCACAAATTCACTATTTTAAAAGTTTAGTTTATAACGTTATATTCCATCAATTTGTCATTTATAAATCAAAGGGACTCTATTTGCATTTTCGATAAAAAACACCCCTAATTTCACAATTTCGAAAATAAAGGGACTACATTCGCAAAACATCCAAACCGAGGGACCAATTTTCAAAAATCATATGGAAATCCTTAAAGAGCATCAACAACAAACATCTCAAATAAACAATTTCGAATATAAAGGGACTACATTCGTAAAACATCCAAACCGAGGGACTAGTTTTCGAAAATCATATGGAAATCATTGAAGAACATCAACAACAACATCTCAGACAAACTAGGGACTAATTTTCAAAAATCTGAGGCAAAACATTGAAGAAGATCACCAACAAACAACTCATATAAACCAGGGAATTATTTTCCAAAAACCAAAAGTAACAAGAACATCAACGAAACACCAACACACAGATCATATAAACCAAGGATCAAAGCTATCTACTTACCAACATAATCAGTAACTAAACCATCAACAAGAACACTTCTCCTCATCAACAAAACACCAAATCAACATGAAATAATCAAAACAAAGTTTATTATTAGAAATTATTTTTAAACAAAAAAAGGGAATTATAAAGCTTAGATTAGGGACTTACTTTATTAAATGGGAATTGAGTCCCTATGATTCCCAGAAACATTAAATCCAGATACAGATATTTCCTCACAAAAGCTGAAACAGAAAACTCATCAGCAACCCAGAAAAGTAAGAATATTGAAGATAATATATTATCCAAACAACGATAGTGTAGAGTAATTGTTTATCATGCCACCATAGCCACGAATTAGACAAACCACCACCAACAATCAATGAATTTAAGAATGGGAATTGAATGGGGGAGGTGGTTTAGTGAAATGAATTAAGCCGATGGATAGGGTAGAGTAAATGGGGTCGATGGATTTGGTAGAGGGTAATGAATGAATGAAGACGTGAATGAATGGGAGATGGTAATGGGGGCAGTGGGGTAGTTGGGGTATTAATATAAAAAAGATTAAAAAAAATAAGTGGGGTATCGGTCCGGTTCCGGTTCGGACCAGTTTGAATAAAAAGTTTTTTTTATTTTAAGAGAACCGGACCGATATTCATAGGACCGGTTTGGTCCGGTCCAGTTCTCTACTGTAGAAATGGTTCGGTCACGGCTCTAGAACCGGCCGGTATGGTCCGATAGCCAGGCTGAATGCAGGCCAAAGCACCCAGATCTGAAAAAAAAAATTGAAGGAGACTTTTAAAGAGTTTTTTTATTTCTAACTTATTTAAAATAAATAATTGCATAAAAAACACATTTAAAAATGATCGCGAAAGTAACATATAGGCGCTCCTCCAAGGAGTGCCTCTGACCAACACTAAGGTGCTACTCAGAATAGCGTCTTTATTTTAAAAAATATATATTTACTGGCCACTAATATGATTCCAAATTTGTAACGTCGCAGCAAAAGCTTAGAGAATCTAATGGTATAACAATCAAATGTATTCAGTTGTATTCACAGGCTCTTTGTTTGTTCAATTCAACCATCAAATATTGGTATAGAGTTGTAAAAAAACAAGAAAATTCATGGCTGCCTTTAGAAAGGTGCAACATATCTTTGAAAGTCCATTGCCTAAATCTCCATCATCACCTTTTCATTTGTTTTCTTCATCACGGAACAAGATTACTTCTATGAAATCTTTTGATGCTTCGTCTTTCGCTAACCTTTATGATAAATTACATATTTATAAAAACGATAATCACGTTGATGAGTCGAATTAATATACTTCCTATTTAGTCGTAACCAGATAGATGGCTAGTGAACAAATTGCATCAAAGAACGATGAAAAAGAAGACAATGTTGAAGATTGAGATACTAAAAGAAGAGGAAACGATGAAGTAAAATTCGACTCATCAACATGATTGTCGTTTTCTTTAATATGTAAATTTATCAAATAGGTCAACGAAAGACAAAGCATCAACAAATTTTATAGAAGTAATCTTGTTCCATGATGAAGAAAACTAATGAAAAGGAGATGTTAAAGATTGGTGTCGACTAGGATGTGATAAAAATATGATATAAATAAGTGCGAAAATAGACACCCTAGTCTAGCACGGCTCTGCTAGTATACAGGATGTATGCAAGTTTTAATGATAAATAAGATTCGTTCCTCAGAGACTACGAAGGTTAGGAAGAACTTATGAAATTTAACAAGTGCAAATATGAAAGCTAGATTAAATAATACGCAAGAAAGTAAAAGACAATAGAATTTTTGTTTGGTTTTTGCAAATAGAAACTTAAACTAAGTAATTTAAAGACGGAAAATTAAATACGAAGAGAAGGTTTATTCTAAACATGTAAGGGTGAATCACGTAGAATTGCAATAACCAGGATTCTAAATTCCTCCCTATCCCCAAAGAGCGAACTAGGGCGGCGACCTCACAATCACGAGAGGACTCAAAATAGGGTTATCCTGCGCCACCAGGGTCCTACGTGTATTTTGACCTACTAATGATGATGGGTGATTAAAATAAACCTTAATGATTATCTAGTTAGGCAAATCTTGTCGTGATTAATTCCATATGCTAGACGTTTATGTGGTGTTTCAATAATTAGACATCCCTTCCGGGTGACCATCTAACTACTATTAAGGTTATCCTATACGTTTGCAACCGCAAGGAAAACAGACAATATATCAAAGCACATAAAACAGAGAATAAAACATGAATTCACTTTAAATACGATGTTATCCCAAATTAGATAGACGTTTAAAACAAGGCTAGGGTTCATAATATATGCTAAATCTCAAGCTAAAAGGAATTTAGTTCATACTTGAAGAAGAAAAGAAGACAATTACAAATTTGAAGGCTTGTGAAGACATGATATGGTGTTCAGCTCCTTCCAAACTTCTCTTCTCTTGTTGTAAGCCTCCTCTTGGCTTAAGGATTCGCCAAGGATATATTTCTACTAATTAGAGGGTGTATTTATAGAGTATAGGGAACCATAAAACGTTTTCTTGGAGTGGAAGAAAAGTATTAGACTTCTAGCCCAACTCAAATTCGTAACCCTAAAATATAGAAAAAGTAATAAACTGTTGCTGTTTTGTTTTGGCCGTAACTTCTTCGTTTCAACTCTGTTTGACGCGTTTTTTATATCAAAACTGATCATCTCGGAAAGTTCTATACTTTTTCTTCAAACCATTCTTCCAAATTCCTAACTTTTTTTGAGTTATCATCACTTTTATGGAGGTGACTCGTGAAATTCATATTTATTTGACAACTTTATCTTTCCATACTTATCCTTTCTTTCCTTTATCTCCAATTTCCATGCATATCCTCTTTCCTTTATCTCTTAGAATTGATTTGACATCTAATTAATTGCTATATATATCTTTAAAGTTTCACACTAAATAAACAAATTAAACCAAATATGCTCTAAAAATAATAAATAATCAAATCAAGACAAGAAATAGGAAAGTGTAATAAATCATGTAAAAATTGACCTATAACCTAATAAATGCACCTAAAATGATGTCTCCAAGCTAAATTAATTCATCACAAATAGAGAGACATCAGAGATCCAGTCAATGGATTTTCAAAGATGTGTTGCACCTTCCCAAAGGCAGCCATGAATTTTCTTGTTTCTTTTTAATAACTCTATACTAATATTTGATGGTTGAATTGAACAAACAAAGAGCTTGTGAATACATTTGATTGTTATACCATTTGATTGATGTCTCCCCATTTGTGATGATTTAATATTAGTTGGAGACATTATTTTAGGTGTATTTATTAGAGTATAGGTCGATTTTATCATGATTTGGTACACTTTCTTATTTCGTGTCTTGATTTAATAATTTATTATTTTTAGAGCATATTGGGTTTAATTGTTTATTTAGTGTGTATCTTTAAAGATATATGGTAATTAATTAGAGGTCAAGTTAATTCTAAGAGATAAAGGAAAGAGGATAAACATGGAAATTGGAGATGAAGGCAAGAATTATGAAAAAGCAAAAGATAAAGTTGCCAAATAAATCTGAATTCCAGCAGCTACGACCACAAAAGGGCTTATATCTCAAGATTGGCTAGGAATTTGGAAGTATGGTCTAAATCTAAGTTAAAGAGATTTCCTAGACGATCCGTTTCAACTATTAGAACGCGTCAAATGGATAAGTATTTAATCAGTTACGGCCAAAACAAAACAACATCAAAATCTTACCTTTTCTAGATTCTAGGGTTACGAATTTGAGTTGGGCTTGGAGTCCAATACCTACCTTATACTCCAAGAAACATTTTAGGGTTTCCTATACCCTATAAATACACCCTCTTATCACAATAAAATCATCCTTGGCCAAACCTTAAGCCAAGAGGAAGCTTACAACACAAGAAAAGAAATCTGGGAGGAGCTGTTCATCAATTATGTCTTCTTCAACCTTTGAATTTGTAATTTATTTCTTTTCTTCCATTAGTATGAACTAATTTATATTTATCTTGAGTTTTAGCATTTATGTATGAACCCTAGTTTTGGTTGACATCTATCTAATTTGGGAATTATATGTTTTAAATTGAATTCATGTTTTATTGCTCTATTTATGTGTTTGTTTTATAGTCCGTGTTCTTTGCGGATCGCGACTGTATAGAATTACCTTCATAGTAGTTATATAGTCATTAGAGACGGAATATTTTAACTATGGAATTTACACATAACGTCTAGTGTAAGGATGGTCCGACAACCCAGCCGATCTAGATAGTCACTATGGTTTGGTGTTTGCATCATTAATCAATTGTAGGAAAAGTTTCCTTAGGACCCTTATTGACACAGGTAAACCCTAATTTAAACTACCTAGCACAATTGAAACCGATTATTGGAACACTACATGATTCACCCTTACATGTTTAGAACGACAAAACTAGTGGGGATTACTTGCTAATTACTCAGGCTAAACTCTCATACTATCTTCTTCTCTTTGCATTAATTTTGTGTCTTTCATTTATTAGTTTATTTCCTTATTCAAAAACCAAATAAAAATATATTTGTCTTTTATTTATTTGCGTATTATTATTTCTACTTCCTTAACTGCACTTGATAATTTGCATAAGTTTTCTCTAACCATCGTAGTCTCTGAGGAACGAATCTTATTTATCATCTAAAACTTGCATACGTCCTGTAATACTTGCAGAGTCGTGCTCAGCCTAGGGTGTTTATTGCGTTTATTTATCTATTATTTTATCACACCTTAGGCGACACCAAGTTTTTGGCACCGCTGTCGGGGACTACATTATTAGTCCTTGTGCATATATCTAGTGCTTTTATTTTAGTTAGTTCTATTTTACGCTTTTGTCTTTAGTTTTGTTTTACAGATTTTCACAGATGAAGAACCCAAGGAGACTTGATTTACCCATCTCATTTAGAGTACAACCACGCGGACTCCACACTCCAGAAATCCAAGCCGCTAAATTTAGACCAGATCCAGGGATAATAGCGCAGTTTGCAAATCATGGATAATTTAGCGGTGCTGCACAACAAGATCCAGTCTGGTATATCCAGAAATTCATGCAGATATGTAATGCTTATATCATAAAAGGCGTTACAAGGGAGCAGATGTATTACGTTATGTTCCAGTTCTTCTTGACTGAAAGTGCAAGCGATTTGTACGATACCCAACACCCTCACGTTATTCAATATTAGGACAAGCTTCAATCCAAAGGTAGTGAGGAGTCTTACATGTTGGCATGTACCACGAGCCCATAGAGGAGTCTTACATGTTGGTAGTGAGGTCGTGCTAGATTCTAAGTGTTCCACTTTGGTGAATCAAATGGAACAATTGGCTATAGTCATAAAATAAAGATTCCAAAATCGACAGAAGAAAGTGAAAGTTGTTCAAGAGACTATTGGGTGTTCTTATTGTGGTGCAAATGATCATGCTTCAGAAGTATGCCAATGTAATACTGAATCTGTTGCATTTGTATCTAACCGTGGTAATCATTATGTAAGTTTTAATTCATATATGCAACCTAACCGCAACCATCTTGGGTTGAGTTGGTCAAATCCTAACGGGGCGACAAATCTTGGAAATTATCAACAACACTCCCAAGGACAAAATTATCATCAAAGACCTCAGAATCAATACCAAGGAGGCCAAAGGCCCGTTCAAGATGCTTATTCCAAAAGTCTTGCTCAGAAGGCACTTCCCAAATACCCGCAAGAGGGTGCTTCAAACTTTATACTCCAAAATTCAAGATCATTTATGACTATGGCTCAATAGAATTTGAAGTCCATCCAAGAGTTGTGGAAGTCCAACATTTAGAAAATAAATTAACACTCCAACGGCATTAAAAAATGCTAGAGAATCAGGTAACTCAGATTGCTAATCATTTGAACATGAGGCCAAAGGTTCAATTACCAAGAAATACTGAGAACCCACAGTAGAACAAAGAGTGTAATACTATTTTTTTGAGAAGTAGAGAGCAATTGCCCCCATATTTTCCAAGCATGAAAGAGAAAGAGTCAAATTTTAAGCCTAAAGATTGTAGAAGAAATAGTTGAAGAGGTTGAGGAAGAGGTAGTTGAGCCGGTGATAGTTAAAGAGAAAATTGAAAAGATACCTCAAGAGAAGAAGAAAGAAAATGTTAGTGAGAATCGTCCTCCTCCCCCATTTCCTTCACGTGTCTATGACTAGAAAAATGATGAAGATTACAAGAAATTCATAGACACGATGAAGAGGTTGAACATTAATTTTCCTTTCTTGGAAACCGTCCTTGGTATGCCTAAGTACTTGAAGTTCATAAAGGATTTATTGTCCAATAAGCGCAAGTTTTTCGAGGGAGAGATAATTGGATTACCGGAGGAACGTAGTGCCATATGTCAACGTAAGTTACCTCCAGAGTAGAAAGATCCTAGAAATTTTAACATTCCGGTTTTGATTGGTCAAAAGTGGTATGGGAAAGCTTTGAGTGATTTAGGTGCGAGTATCAGTCTCATGCCTAAATTGTTGTTTGAGAAGTTAAGGATCGGGAATTTGAGTCCTACGACTACTACGTTGCAGATGGCTTATAGGACATTGAACCATCCTGAAGGAAGAGTAGAAGATGTACTCGTCAAGGCAGGTAATCTTAATATTCCTTGTGATTTTCTTATTCTTGACTACGACGCGGATAGGGATGTGCAAATAAATTCAGGGCGGCCATTCTTAGCCACGGGGCATACATTGATTGATGTAGAGAAAGGAAGAACTAATCATGAGAGTGCTAGGTGAGGAAGAGAAATTTAGTGTTGTCAAGGGCATGAAGTTCCCTAATCCACCGGAAGATTGTTTCCGCTTGGATACACTATTCCATGAAGTAAAGAGTTAAATCGATGGCGGTGACACCTTAAGGGTTGAGGAGAAAAAGAAATGAAACTCTAAAGCTCCTTCCGACCTTAAGGGTGATCCATTCATTTCCTACTTGAAGGAGATTAAGAAGAGCGCTAGAAAGGTTCCAAGGGAGCCTAAACGAAAATGGAAAGATGGTGTGTTTTTGGTGGGAGATACTGTAGTTATTAAATATCCTAACCCACCAAAATCACCACAAAAGCGCAAGTGTAAGAGTTTGGGGAGTGGTCCTTACAAGGTCACTCGTATCATTTTTGCAACGTTAGTTGTGTTGAACATCAAGGAGAGCGGTCACTTGATAGAGATTAATTCCTTACCCCCTGCTGGGAGGTCACATAAAGAAGAACTAACTACGAGGTAATACGTCGAACTTCAACGACGTTATTCAAAAGTGCTTCTTGGGAGATAACCCATGTTTTTAATGCTTTAGTAGTTTTGTTTTTCATGTTTTTATTGTGTATTGGTAAATTTATTTGATGTATATATTGAGTTATGAGAAAGGTATTTGTTGTTTTTATGTCCGGGTGAGCAATCCATTGAGTTTGAGGTGAAATATGTGGAATTTTTGTGTGCATCAGCTCTGTGATGCGTTGCCCCACACCATTCTTCCGGTGCACCATAGAAAAGAGTCATGCGCACAAGGCTCTTCATATGAAAATCTAGTAAATTAATGGCACAATATGTGGCGAGATGAGTCCACGGTAAAATCACGAGATGATGAACATAACATTCTCGCGATGCCTCGAACCATTCTTCTGATGCACCACACAAAGCTTCCTGTGCGCACTAAGCTCAACGCTTGACTGTCCAGGGATTATTGTGGAGAAATTTGAGGTGTGGTGCCCCGCACCATTCATCCGGTGCACCAAACAAGACGTGAAGAAAAGTGGAAAAAAAGGGTTTAAGCTTATCCCAAGCCCTAAACCTTCAAGCTTCTTCTTCCCCACACCTTCCACCACCACTTGAGCTTCGACCCAAGCTTCACAAAACATCAAAATACACCCAACTAAGCTACTTTTCATACCAAAAAGCATCATTTAATCATTCCTAACAACATTAGGCATCCAAAATCATTCCAACAACAAAAGAAATCAAGAATCAAACCAAAAAATTTCCAAAATCCTTTTTCCTAAACCTTTAATTCCTTCTCATACCCACCACAAATACTTCATACCCACATAGAAAAACACATTCCCCACACCTATTCACCTCCGAATACTAGCTCAATCACCCATTCAAGGGAAAATTTGAAGCTTTGGTAAAATTTTGAGTTGAGGGTGGAGGAAGATGACAAAAAGAACCGAGACACTTGATATTATGAGATATGTGAAGAAGAAATAAAGCTTGGATTTGGGTGAGAACAAGAGGAAACGAGTTGAAAATGGTGTGAGTAGTGCAAAGAAGAAAATGGCGATTCGAGTTCTTTGGCTAAAGATAAACTGGTAATTGTGGAGTCTCGAATTATCGAATATCCAAAGAAGAAAGCTCCATACCCTCTTCAAGCCGAGGTGCCTTCACCCAACATAAACAATCATTTTAAGATGCTTGAAGATATGGAGATTATAAATATTCCTTCTTTAGCACTCACATATGAGCGTATATTTCACGAAGAGGTAGAAAGAGGAAGATATAAGATATTTCTTGAGACGGGGTAGCAATTAGGACGGAAGTATTTCATGATGGAGCACTCGAAGTTGTGTTTGTTCTAGTAAGAGAGTTCTATATTGGTCTCTTTCACCGAGATAGAGATGGAAGAATTCCCATTCGGGGTAAGTTGATCCCATTCACAGCTGAGGAAATTAGAAGCCATTTCCGAATGAGGGAATTGGTGGGACCTTGCAAGTATCAAGAGGTTGTGAAGAATATTTAAGGTTTTGATTGCGAGCAACTATATGAAAGAATGTTTACAGAGGAGTTGGTATTGTATAATTATAAAGAAGAGTAGAAGACTTCTTTTCCTTACAAGTTTCTTCAACCGGATGCAAGAATTTGATACCATTTCCTTGCACCTTCAGCACTGGGAAACACTCGAGTCGCGTATATTATTCAGAAAGCCACCATCTTGTTGGATCGTATTATGAAAGAGGAACTGAGGAAGAAGTTGATATGTCTCAGTTGATATTTGATGAGGTAATGAACTTTACTGTCAAACCTACTAGTTTTTATAACTTAAATACCCATTAATGATCACTAGCATAGTGATGAAAGCGGATGTGAATATTGGGGAGTATGAGAAGCTGATTGATAAGACTAAGTCCGTCTTAGATGATGTGTGGGCTAAGAATACTTTAAGTAGAGTGAATTTCAAGGGTTCTCAAGGGAAAGAGAAGATTAGTGAGCAATTAAAACATATCGAAACATCGCAAACCCTTCTCACTTATGATGTGGCATTAATCAAAGCCAATCAAATGCAAATCATTACACTCTTGTAGCAACTAAGCCGTGACACCACGAGGGACCCACCGCTACTTCTTTTAGACAATGATCCCGAGAGGAAATAACCTCGAGAGTATTTTTCTCTCTTATTTACCACCTTTCAATATTTGTATATTAGTTGTTTGTCTTTATGTTTATTGAGTTTGTTCTGAGTCGTGGATGTCATGAAACATCTTTGAGTTGTGGATCGAGGATCTGTTGTCCCCTCCCCACTTTATATGTTTTTCTTAGCTTTCAATAAGTGTGAATGTTTAAGTAGAAGCTAATGAATGTATCTTTTAAGCTATTTTAGCGGGGTTAATGATAGTAGATAGTAATTTTATGAACTTGTTTTATATATGCTTGATAAATTTACATGAAGTGCAAATGGTAAGTAAAGAAGAGATTAATGAGCAATGCAATCAAGTGAGTTCTATTTTAGGTAGCATGAGTGGTGTGTAGACCGTGAGGTCTAAGCTAGCGTATAAACCATTTGATGAATGTGCTAGAAGTGAGGAAGTAACTAATTTGTATAGGATAGGACATGATTAGGAAATTATTTGTTAGCCCTTTGAGCCTTTAGCTTTCTATCCATACTTAATTGTTATATTATTCGTCTTATCACCCTTTTTGCCTTTCTAAAGCCTTTTATTAGCCGCATTATAAGCCTTATCCCTTAGTTATTAGGACTTGACCATATGAACTGCACTCGGATTGCGATGCCTTGACACTCGTCTAGAGCTTGAGTTTGGGGTGGTGGTTCTTATGGGATTATCATTCGTTTGGATTTGGTATTTGTAACAGAGCTTCATGATCACATTGATATATACATTGTAACCTTTTGTCGGGGTAAAAGAAAAGAAAGAAAACGATTTAAAAAGAAAAGATTGAGTAAAATATATTGGAAAAGAATTTAAGTGACATGACTTCTCACATAAGAATAGAGTCCTTGTCACATACAAAAGAAAAATATATATACATATCCTTGGACCTTCAAAGTGGTATTTAATTAGGTGATAATGAAAGATTTATTTTGAGATTATTGGTAATGTTACTTTGTGCATCAATTAGGATGAGTGAGGAACATCTTTGAGAGTAACTCAAGCTCTAGGGAGTCTCGTTGATGGCTAGTGAGGAGGGGCCAAAATCCTACTCTAAATTATCCAAATATACGTATCATACCTACCCTAAGCTGAAATTACACCCTTAAAGACCTTAGGATTCTTGACTATGCATATTAGGAACTTTCACATGATAGAGAGTAGTTAAGTTTACCTTAGAAACTATGTGAGGATAGATTAACAACCTATAGCCACCATTGTGAATTAAGAAAGAACCTCACTTACGCATTGCAAAACTAATTTGATCATGAAAGCTATTTGTGTGAATTGTATATTTGTTAGGTATATACTTTATTAATTTGTAATTTATACTATATGAAACTTGTTAATATTCTAGCTTTAGTGTCATTTATTATGTTTTTCTACTCTTTCTCTACCTTTGTTTGTTTGACTTAGACCCTTCCAAACTCCTTTTCTTTTTCTATTTTGTCGGGACGACAAAACTTTGAGTTAGGGTCTTAATGTCTACATTTTGTGACAAATAAATCCATAATAGAGACATTGTTTTAGGAGTTTATTGAGCCTACGTGAGGGATTTTTCCTTATACTTTGCTATATTGCACTTTTCCTTCTTCTTTTGGACTATTTGATGTTTATAGATATTTTTGTTCTTTAATGGCATGTTTATTGTGTAGTTGAAGTAAATGATTGATACAAGGGTCCAAAATGAATAGAAGAGGTCCAAATATGAAGAGAAACTCCAAGTCAAAGCGGAATGAAGCTAGAAGCCACTACGGGAAGTTAGAACGGTTATTGGAGTAGTCTTGCACCGGCAAGATGGAGTCACCATGATATTTTGATGAATATTTCTGGACCTTATACCTAGTTGATTGTATAGATATTAAATTCACGGTCGCGTAGAAAGTAACGGAAGTCAATTCGGAGTAAAGATGAAGAAGTTATGCCAAAAACTGTTCATGTAGTTCGAATTTGAGACCTGTTGCACCAAAAATGGGTTGGACCTCATTTAACCTAATTTCCTAATGCTAAGGAAGGCCACACGAATTTCGCAACATATAAAATCCTCATTTCAGCCAAAAAATCATTACCATTCATTTTATCAAAAGAAAGAGCCATCAGGAAGAGAACGAGAGAAGAACAGGAGAGGATACAAAGGTTTGTCTATGAACCATTTCATTCAATTTCAACCATTAAGCATTTTCGCTTCTTGTAAACTATAACTTATTTCTATTTTAAACATGATTATGTCATTATTTTTTTTTTTATTTTGTATTAATTCAATTTTGAGCTAAAACTCTTATTGCTTGAGGATGTTAATGTAATGACTTGTGTTTAGTTATTTGAGATTGTTATTACATTTGGGATGTTATTTGACATTTAATTGAATTGGGTTATCATTAATTATATTCCATTTCTCTTATATTTGTGTTAAATACTCCTGTGCTCTGGCCAAGTAGCAAAAGCTCTAGTAATTTAGTTAACACCTGTTCGGGGCGAGGTTACAGACTTAGTATTTAAACGCCTAGTGCCTTGGACGAGTAGGTTCCTTGCTCACTAGGTAGTCTTTGGTTTTTGTGATTTAATACATCGGATAACCGGAGGGTGTTTAAGGTAGATGCTCTAGGTGCCCGAATAGGGGATAGAGCAGCTCAAATTCCTGACTAATGTGAATTCCAAAACCAATTCACACTTATAGAATAGAAAAATCGTTTAACGACATTAGAAATTACTTAACAATATCATCAAGCATCCGTATTAATTGAGTTAATCTTGCATTTCATTTCTTGTTTACCTTTAGTTTAATCATTAGTCTACTAAATTATTACTTGTTTAATTTGTCTTCCATTTTCATATTGTCTTTAGTTGTTAATTACAAAAACCAAACAAACATCCATTTGCTTTTATTTATTGATCTTTTAGATTATAAACTATACATTTTCTATAGAATAAAATACAATTATCGCATTGATCTCTGTGGAACGATACTCTACTTACTATACTCTTGCTACCTACAATTTGTTCTCTACAGAGGTGCATTTTCCGTCAATGTCTACAAGTTATTTTATCAAAGGAAAACACCAAGGTTAATAACCTCACTCACTACTGTGGAGGTTATGTGAGAAAGCGGTGGTCTCAAGGTAACATTTCCAACATCAACGTCCATAAACAAAATTTCTTCTTAGGAGACAACCCAAGTTTTTAATACTTGTAGTATTTTAATTTCATTTTTTCAGTGTTTATTAGTAAGTTTCATTCTTATTTTAGTGTATATTATAGTTAATGAGAAAGCTACAGAGTGTTTTTGATGTGAAGGTAAGTCTAGAATCGAGTTTGAGGTGAAATAAATGTGAAAAAAGGTGTGCACCAACAGGTAGGGCAGTATACCGCTCCTACCGGCGGTTTACTGAACGCCAAGCAAGCTGTCACCTTGTGTGGGCCGTGGGTCAAAAGTCAAAAAAATTCATCAGCTTGAGTGGTATATCGGGCCAACTCGGTGGTATACCGCAATGCAAAGTTGACCGTGGAGCAAGACTCGACACGGTGTCAAGGGTCAAAGTCAAAAGAGGAGTCGTGTTTTATACCGCGCCATATCGGCGGTATACCGCGCTATAACATGGGTTCCTAACAAGACCAACACAGGTCCAAAATCCAAAAGTTCAAGGGTCTGGGCGGTATACCGACCCTACTTCAACAAAGAAAGGGAGCTACGTGTATACCATCTGAACATAAAACTAAACCCTAGCCTCCTTCTTCTTCCCCAATCACCCAAATCCATTGAAGCTCAACCTAAACCTTCACCCACCAACAAAACACACTCCAATACCTAAAATTCCGCATCCAAATTCATCCTTACACCATTCCAAACAAGAATTAAACCACCAATTCATTCCAATCCCATCGCAATTCAAAATTCAAACCAAACAATTTTGAAATCCTTTTTCCTAATTCTTTAATTCCTTCTCACCCCACCATAAATCCTTCATACCCACATATAGAAACACCTTCACTACACCTTTTCACTCTTTTTAATACCTAATTCACTCATAACAAGGGGTAATTCAAGTTGGTAGATTTTGAGTTGGGAGTTAAGGAAGATGGCACGAAGAACGAAGACACTTGCTCATGTAAGAGAGATGAAGAATAATTCAAGCAAGGAATTGGGTAAAAACAAGAATAACCCAATTGAGGTTTATGTGAGCAAATCTAAGAAGTAAAAGTTTAGTTTTCGATTATAGAGGAACCGATTATGGTGGATTCAAATACTCAAACTATTGTGATATCAAAGGAGAAGACACCACAACCTATCCAAGTCAAAGTGCCACTACCCAACAAAAATGTTGTTCCTATAGCTCTATTAGCTATTGAAACAAGAATAATGCCTTCTTTGTCACTCACAAATAAGAGAAAATTTGTGAAAGAAGTTGAAAAAGGTGTATACAAGAAGTTTCTTGAGAAAGGAGAAAGATTTTGGGTTGGAAAACGTTCATGATGGAGCATTTGAGTTTGAATTGTGATCTTGTAAAAGAGTTATATCTTGGCCTCTTTACCGAGATAGTAGAGGAAGAGTTCCTGTTAGAAGCAAGTTAGTCCCTTTCACAGTTGAAGAGATTTGTTGCCATTTCAAGTTGAAGAAATTAGTTGAACCTTGCAAGTACCAATAAGTGGTGAAGAGGATTGAGACTTTTGATTGGAACCAACTACATGAGCATGTACATAGTTAAGATGTAGTGTTAAAGGGTAATAAAAAAACAAGGGTCGAATGATTCTTGGCCTTACAAGTTCCGTCAACCCGATGTTAGAATTTAGCACCACTTCCTTGCACCATTAGTCTTTAGGAATGCCCGAACTATGGATGCACTTTAAAAATACGCCATCTTTTTGGATTGTGTTATGATATAGGAAGAATTAGATGTGGCACAAGTGATTTTTGATGAGGTCGTGTGATTCATAGTCAAATCAACGAGATTAGTTGATTTGAAGTACCCATCAATGATCACTATCCTATTGATGAAGGCAGATGTAAAGCTTGGAGAGAAAGAGAAACTTGTTAGAAAATCTAGTACCATCTCAGATGATGCGTGGATCATGAACATTTTGAGAGGAGCCCAACCAAAGGAGGTCTCATGGAAAGAAAAGGTAGGTAAGCAACTTAATCGAGTAGAAATTACTCAAGCCTTACTTGCCAATGATGTGGAACTAATAAAAGACAATCAAAAGCACATCATGACACTCCTAGATCAACTAAGCCACGACTCCACAAAGGATCCAATACATCCTATCTTGAATGATGGTCACGCGAGGCAATAGCCTCGATAGTTTGTTCTCTCTCTCTCTCTTCTCTACCCTTTCTCTATTTGTATATTAGGTGGTTGTCTTTAAATTTATTGAGTCTATTTATACTCGTGAAGTCACGGCTCAACTTTTAGGTGAGGGTATGAATTCGTTGTCCCCGTCCCCACTTTTATGTGTTGTTTTTACTTTTTGTAGTGAATGTATTAGGAGTAGAATGTATTTAATGAATCTGTAAGCAAAATTTTAGCGAGTTAATGATAACAAATAGTGATTTTATGAACTTGTATTTATGTACTTCAACTATGAACTTGAAACACACAATAAAAGTAAGGAAAATATTAGTAGCAATGCAGTAGAATTAAGTTTAAACGTAAGGAACATGAGTGGTGTGTAGAAGGTGAGATCTAAGCTAGTTAATAAACCATTTAATGAATGTGCTAGAGGTGAGAAAGTGAATAAATTGTATAGGATAGAATAGGATTAAGGCGGCTCTTTGTTTAGCCCCTTGTGCCTTTTAGCTTGTTGTCCATTTTATATTGCTATATTTCCACCTTAGTCCAGTCTTTCCTTTCTAATACTTTTGAAAGAAACATTACAAACCATATCCCTTAGATTTTAGGACTTTTCCATATGAACCACACTCGAATCGCGATGCTTTGACACTCGTCTAGAGCTTGAGTTTTGGGTGGTGGTTTTGTTTTATGGGAATTATTATTGGGTGGGTTTTGCGCTATGTATTGAACCTTTGATCATTTTTTATTATATTTAAACCTTTTTCGGGTTAAAAATAAATAGAAAAGATTTGAAAAGAAAAATGCAAAACATATTGGCATGAGTTCTCATATCAAAAATATAATAATAGCTACTTGCAAGATAAAAATATACATATATTTGGACCGGCAAACTGGATATATATGTGATCATAAAAGGTTTATATTTGGTTATTGGCAATGCGAATAAGTACATTATTTGGGTTAAGTGAGAACATTTTGAGAGTATTTCAAGCTCTAGGGAGATTCATTGATGGCTAGTGATGAGAGAGCCAACAACTCACTTCAAATTATCCAAATATACTTATCATATCCACCCTAAGGCTACATTACAACTTTAAAGCCCTTATGATTCTTGACTATGCAATTTAGGAGCGATTGAACCTATAGAGAGTAGTTAGATGTACCTTAGAAACTATGTAAGGACTGAGGAACATCCTATAGCCACCATAGCGAACTAAGAGAGAACCTATCATTTGTGTAGTGCAAAGATAATCTAATCTTGAAATTAATGTATGTTGATTGTTTGTTTGATAAGTGTATATTGATTTAGTTTGTAAATATTACTATATGAGACTCATGAATATTATTTCTTCAGTGTCATTCATTATTTTTCTATTCCTCTATTCAGTATTTTCTTGGACTTCCCCTTCTACGCCTTATTTTACTTTTTATTTTGTCAGGAAAAAACTTGAGTTAGGGGTCTTGATGTTATTATTTTTGTGATGGATTAATCCACTCACGAGACATATTTTTGGGAGGCTACTAGGCCTAAGGGTATGTTTGTATTCAGGAGGAAAAAAATAGTAAAAGAAAGGAAGAGAAAAATTATAAAAGAAAAGAAAGGGAAAGAAAAATCTTGTTTAGATTAAAAAAATTATATAAAAGAAATTCATAAATGTTGTAAACAGGAGAGAAAGAAAGAGAAGAGTTCTGTTTATTATCAGAGAGTGTATAGATTACATAGTGGGAGCTCCTATTTATAGGTGATAGGAGATCCTAAACCCTAGTGTTCATGGGCTTGACTACTGGCCCATGGGCTGGACTGACTATCCACATATGGGTTTATAACACTCCCCCTTGGATATTCAGTCCTTAAGAATATGCCTCGTTAAAAACCTTCCTAGAAAAACCTAGTAGGAAAAAATCTAGTGAAGGAAAAAGAGTACATTTCTTTATATGCTAACTAAAACTACCTCATTAAAAACCTTTATCAGGAAAACCTATTAGGACAAAACCTTGATGAAGGAAAAGAGTGTAGTGCGTATTTGTCTCCCCCTCTTGTCAGCTTCTTAAGAAAGATCTTGAAGTCGCTGCATGCTAATCTTGTGTATTAATTTCTTGAACATAGATGTAGTGAATGCCTTTGTAAATAAATCGTCTGAATTGTCACTTGAGCGAATTGGTTGAACATCTACTTCATATTTCTTCAAGAGTTCATGTCTAAAGGATAGCTTTGGAGATATGTTTGGTTCGATCATCTTTGATGTAGCCTCCTATGTCTTGAGTGATACAAGTAGCATATTGTTCAACTTTGTTTACTTGTCGAACCGCTTAAATATTTAATTTTGAGAATATACCTCATTAAAACCTTTCTAAGAAAAATCCAATCGGACAAAATCATAGTAAAGGAAAAAGAGTATAGTATTCTTCAACACGCTTATATAAATTGCCTCATTAAAAACCTTGCAAGAAAAACCCAGTGGGAAAAAATCTATGCTAAGGGAAAAAGAGTGCATTGCGTAAATGTCTCCCCCTGATGTAAGTATAACACAATGGTGCATAACTTGAGACATTTAATAGGAGTAATAAACAATACGACATAAATTGGATCGACACTTCATTTATATGTAATGATTTAAAGTGTTCGACATATGACTTATATGAAGTCTTTCATAAGAAATAATAGCAAATAAAAGTGCATCCACCACCGGAGACTATATCTCTTAAATAAATATATTACGTATGCTACAACATACTATCTTATATAGCGACTCCCCCTTGTAGCACATTCGTTTCAAAATTGTGAAAATTTCACGTCGTACAAGTGAAATTAAAAAAATATTTGCTTTATTTATGTCTTTCTACTGAAGGCCAGTCAGTTTATTTAGACATTTTAATTAAAATAATCCTCGATTTCATTCATAGATTAATAGTTATTACGCGTATATATAAATATTCGATCATGATCAATTTTTAGTTAGGTTCCAATAATTTAAAGTAGTAAAATAACTGATTGAGATCTCAATATATAATCAGGTACCTGATACTCAGTAGGAGTATTTTAATTCTCAGTTATATACACTACTTTGACATTTATAAGATGTCAAAAGTCTCATAATTAACAATTTGCTCATGTTGCTGCTCCTTTCTGCTATCTTTGGAACCGAATAGATCTATTGCGCTTTAAGCGTACAATAGTCTAATTTTATAAGATAGCTCTTTTGAGACATAATTTTAAATAGGAGCACTGATAACTGGTTATTGTGACTTAGTCACTACACCTTTACAATATTTTCAATCATTTGAATGAGTATGCGAGGATCAGTATAATGGTGTGTTCTTAATTCCAATTATATTTTTATTTCTTCCCTTATTCTTGAGAATATCATGTATAACATGTTCTCATAATCCATCTTTGTGCACGGTGGTGGAGCAATTGTAATAAAAATTGCACAATTAAAATATCTTTATGGATATAATTTTTTGGTCTTTTACCAATAGGGAGTATATAATGAGCAACAGTCATAATTCGTCATAGACGATTCAATAAATAAATGTGCTAGACTCGTATTTAACCCTTGATTTTGTCTTAGAAAAATAGACGATTCAATATCAAAATTATTTAGGATAAAGATCTTTGTTTGTGCATAGCCAATTTGCTAATATTTAATAATCTCGATCTTTAATATTATCACTCGATAATATTTTAGTAGAATTTACAGCCAAATATACATATGATCATGTTGGCAAAAAATAACCTATATCGATATTTTCCAAATATAAGTGATAGGGTCACAAAATAATCCACTCTTCAAATTTAGTAGATTTAGGGCTCGTTTGGAAGTGCTTATTTTGGAGCAAAAAAGCGCTTTTGGAATAAAATTTAAAATTTTAAAAAATTATTAAAAATAATTTTGAAATCTAAAATTATTTTAAGTGCTTTTTTCAAGAAGCACTAATTAGGTGCTTCTCATAAAAGTGCTTTTCAGGATTAAAAAAACTTTTAAAATGCTAGAAGCACTTTTAAGTGCTTTTCCAAAAAAGCACTTCCAAACGGGCACTTATTTTGATAGAGTCAAAACATCTCTTATTGAACTCAATGTTTCTAGAAAATGTAATTTTGATTTCTCGAGAATTTCATATATAATTCACATCATCATACATTTATTCATAGAATATCATTTTCGATGAATAGATCTATCACCAATTAGGTGAGAAATATCATAAAATATAGAATCAATAAAACATTTCAGATTTATCGTATATCTTATATTGATTAGTTTATCAAAGTTACCAAAAAAAATTATCTTGTATCATAACCTCATGGGATATCAGTCCATTAATTCGCAGAAAATTGATCTTTTCCAGTATAAGTTATGCTATATCTGCGGATATGCATAAGATATATATACAACTTGTGTATCTCTTTTACCTTATATGTTATGTTATATTAGGAGATATAACCATATAGCGTATATTCTATATAAAATATACCATTAAAATTGGTATATTTTTCTATTAATAAAATTACATATGCAATATACTTATATATAACATAAGTTAAATAAATTAGTAAAATTACTTGAAAATAGAGTAAATAAAATAGAAATAAAAGATTTATATATATAAATAAAAGAATACACTTAAAATAAAACAAAAAAATATAAACAATTGTCATTTTTTTTTAACGATACAGTTGTCATTTTATTAAAGATCCATAATATCATCATATCATATTAAAGATATGAATTTTTGTTTCTCTTGTTCAGAACGGAACAACTTTTTTTTTCTTTGTTTTACTTTTTCATAGTTTCTTTTCTTTAGTAATGAATGGTGAAAAAGTAACGCACGAAATGAAGTGCACAATACATCACATGGTATAATTGTTCAACATATTGACAATTGGTCAATCTTTTTTTTTTCTATTTCACAGCCGTGATAATAAAAATTAACATAAGTTCATAATAGCTTCGACGTTTTTTTTCTAAGCACATCACAACGGTGAAGTGAAGGCAAATAAACAAAATGATTTTCGCATAGATTTTTTTTTCAAAGTTGTAAAATAAATTAAACAACTGTCCACTTAATTTTTCTTTTTTCTTTATATCACAGTAGTGAATGTTTCTTTGAGAAAAAAAAAAATTTTGCTTTGATTTTCTTTTCCACAAAAGGGTAAAACCTTTCATAAGGTAATATACATTGAAAGCAAAGCTATCAATTATAAATCAAAGGAATATATTGAAAGCAAAGCTATCGATTATAAATCAAAGGAATATGTGAATGCTTGAATTCATCCATATATTATCAATATTAGCAATTAATATAATGCTTTTTATGTGCTTGCAATTATTCAATAATTTTTTTTTATTCTTTTCATTTCAAAGCACTCTTTTTCCATAACTGGTGAAGCGTTTTTTTGGAATATTATAAACAAATACGTTTGACTTGTTTTTTTTTCTGAATACTTCACAATGGTGAAATATGAGCTTCACAATAGTGAAGTTTATTGAATTTCATAAAGAAATTTATTTGACCCTTTTTTTTATGACACCTCTTGATCGATGGTGAAATTTATGAATGAATTGCAAAAGAGAGTTGATAAAAAGAGTTTTCTTCTCTTTTGTTTCTTTTGTTTCGAATGGATCAAAGAATCTTAATTATAATCTTTTATAAGATGTAAAATAATATAATGTAATATATTATAAGATTTAAAAAAAATACCTGAATATTATATGGCAGAGACTATCGTGCTGATAACGTGTTGTAAACAGGAGAGAAAGAAAGAGAAGAGTTCTGTTTATTATCAGAGAGTGTATAGATTACATAGTGGGAGCTCCTATTTATAGGTGATAGGAGATCCTAAACCCTAGTGTTCATGGGCTTGACTACTGGCCCATGGGCTGGACTGACTATCCACATATGGGTTTATAACAATAAAATATTTTTGAATATTTTTTGTTTAGATTGTAAAAAATTAAGGAAAGAAAAATAAATGTAACTATATATTTCTATTTTTAACATTGTTTGTAATATGCCAAAGTTACTTTTTGCCTATTAGTTTTTTTAAAAATCCTTTCCTTCCATTTGACCCTGATTTGGAGTGATTATAAAATGTGACAATTAGGTGATTTTTATAATCACTCAAATTACTTTCCTTCCAAAAATTCTCCAATACAAACGATAGAAAATATTAAAAATCACTTTCTTTCCTTTTTTTTCTTCTCAATAACGCTAGTAATTTCTAAGGAGGCGATATATCCCTGGACTTATCTATTACTTGACAACGACTCAAGCACTTGTGGGAAGTTACCCTCTATTTAGGTGTTGATTATTATCACACCCGAGAACCAACAATTGCCAACTCATTATCAAACTTTCCTTCAATGATAGATAGGTGATATACACAAAGACAACAACAATATGTTTGGGATTTCCTATCTAATCTCACTTTTATCCAATCTTATGGAACATGATTCACAATATGCTAACACTTTCCACAAGCAAGACATATTATTCGGTATTTCTTTACTTTACTTATTATTTATTTCGCGATTAAGATCAACCTAGCTAAGAGACATAGCTTGTAATAATATTAGGGTGACCTAATATCTACATTGGTAATGGATACTAATGAGAATCCACCATGTATTTTTGCTTAACTAGTTTTTAATAAGTTGTCTATTTGGGATAATCGTGTTTTGTAATGATAATTGTTGGAATCCTATGGCTAATTAGTTAGAATGACGTACAACAATGTCGACTGGCACCTGCGTATATTTCTTATAGCCATTCTTTTTATGTCTTGGTGTCTTTAAAATACATGGGTAGTTACTAGTTTCATATAATATTATTTATAAGTGACCGAAACCATTAGGATAATATAATTATGTTGCATACAATTTCAGGATTTTTTGACTTCCCTTAACAACTAGTTAATTGGAGCAAACTTGAGAGTTATTTTCCATTATAGCTTTATGTGAGACCATAATGTAAGAAGAATACAATACATCAAACCTTGTCTTATGGAAGATCTTAGGATTATGAGATGTAGCAGAATTCAGTCAACAATTATAAGTATTACGGGAGTTATTACCTTTGTCAGTTTCTATACTTTATCACTACCTATACTAAGTACACTACCACGTATGTGATCCCCTAGGATTAATTAGTTTCCAATCAACCCTACATGACGAGTCTTAGGAAAGATTGAATATTATAAACTTGGTTGATATAATTTGTATGAAACTAGTACTTTAGATTATCATTACATGACGAGAGTCTACATACTATCATTTGTTTTCATCTCCATTATTTCATGATTTTGTAGTAGTTTATTAATTAAAAATCGCTTGTTTAAACCCTTTACACGTATTTTTTGTGACCAAATAATTATCATATACAAACTTGAACTTAATTCTGATAAATCTCACCATTCAATGTGGAAAACAATACTCACTATCATATACAAATTGTAAAAGATGTGCACATTCATAACAGTCTAGTACCTTTTTTTTCGGATATAGGATAATTCTGTAAAATGTTGATTGGATTATTGCAAAAGATGGATCTTTGTAGGTGATTTTAGTGGTGATAACCCTTGAATTAAGAGACGTTGAGATATAACTTTCAATTTACATCCTCTATCATTTCCAATGATATAAAGAACATAGATTCCTAGATTGTAATTTATTCCTTTTTAAATACACATTTTGAAATGGATAAACGATATACCATACAGGTACAAACATTTGATATAACTAATAATTGCCAATATATAACCGGTAAATAAGTGATATTTAGGCAACAAATAAAAGGTTTTCATTGAAATGATTGGTACCCAACTAAAGAACATAAAATGACACACTACATTGAGTTTACAATTAACAAACAACAACAAAAAGCATGAGTAATAAAAAAGAGATGCAATTATTGGACAAATAACAACCTAATGAATAGCTTACTAACATCAGTCTAAGACACACAACATCAACTAATCTGCAGGAGAGAAAAACAAAGTCTTAACATACTTATCTACACTGAAAAGGTAGCTATCCTCATCATGTTGGTAAACAACGTGAGAAGCCCTAGCCATATTAAATCCAGCTGTGATAATTGTTATTGGCATGTCAATTTCATGAGATTTGAACAATAACTCTCCATTTAGGTCTTTCCATAAGCCATTTATGAGTTGTATAATATGTTTTCGTGCTTCATTATCTGACTTTATGTTATTATTCTCTCTCATGTATAATTGTATGCTTGATGCAATGTCTCCACCTCTTTCTTGTTCCTCCTGCAATTCCATTAATTAGAAAACCATCTTGTTCTTAATGACACTACTTATCCAAAAATGCAGGTATTTTAAGTTTATGTGTTCTTGTTTTAAAAGAAGAATATTTGTTTTATGGCGGTGGGGTGGAGGGTGGGATGATGTGGGCTGAAATCCCACATAGAGCATGCCAAACACTAATAGACCCTGAGGCGTAGTTTGGATTTGCTCGACTAATTTACCAAGATTCAAAATTATAAATCTAAATACAATTATTTTAATTTATTTAAATAATTATACACATAATTAAAAATATAGTAGAAACAAATTAGAAAGATCAGAATATTTAAAAAAAAATCAAATCAAACTAATCAGATAATATACCAAAATGATCCTATAACTAAATAACTATAAGAAAATAATAAACTATAAGTACATCTTTAGATATATCACAAAGAAGAGAAATCCTTGAGAAAATTAAACCCCTAAAAAAGGTCAAGGTTGTTATCCCAAAACTCTGATATATCTCAAAGTACTTTATAACACTTTCAAAAGTCTATCGAAAAAATTCTTTAATCCACCCCTACTCCTAGCTCTCACCATTTCATGATGTTACTCTTGCCACAGGTTATACAAGTCTTCCCCATGAGGCTAGGTATTAGTTTTGATGTGGTGCATGCATGTGGTGTAGGATTTTTTTTTTTTTGTATTTTGGGAATGAAATATATATATATACTTATATTTATACTTATATTTATCGCTTGACTTTTTTAATTCATAAAGGGAATGAAAAAGATCGTTTCCTTTTATTACTATACGAATAATAAACAAATATGGTCAAATCGATTAGATTGAATAAGTTATTAAAAAAACTAATAAAATAAGAAATTGAAATGACCATATAAATATATAATTATAAGAAGATTGTAAATTACAAGTATATATTTAACTATTTTACATAAAAGAGAAATTCTTAGTAAATTCAAACCCTTTAAAAGGTCGGGGTTACCCTAAACTCCCATGCATCTCAATACATATTTAAGACTCTAACTTTTTAGCCATATTGAAAAAAAAATCCTCAATCCACTCCTTCTCCTATCTCTCGCCATACCATGGGGCTAATAATATATGGTTTGATGTGGTATATGCAGGTGGGGTGGTTTTTATTTTAATATTATGAGGACGAATACATAAAGAAAGTATAAACTTACTATTACTCGCTCCCCTTCATTTCAAAAAGACAATTAGAAAAATAGTATTTTTTATATTATGTTATTAACACTCAATACCTAGTAAATCACACAATGTGCAACTTCATCGTAATTACATATTTTAGGTTTCTACTAATTTAATCATATAATATATTTTTTTTGCGATTAGGTCCAATATATGGGGTTGTACGATGAACCTAAATAATTTTTTAAAAAGATCAAATATATTATATTATATTATATAAACAAAAACAAAAGTATGAATGACAAACCTTAGATGTTCCCAAATCATCCCAAAGACGAAGAATTGTGCCTGCAATAGAAAAGAGCTTTGGATATGGTTTGACCAAATGTTTAAGATTGTCATCAGTGACCCCTTGGCCTATTAGAAGGAATATATGAGTTAACGCCATATATGCCCCTACCGTGCAAACACTATTCTCTATATATTCTTCAAAAGTAGGCACATGTTTGATGCTAACCCATTTTGCTTCTAACATATAACCTTCAATCATATCTATCCACTGTAAAAAGAAATATAGCAAACTCTATATGGATATTGATAAACTATGTTAGAATCGAAAAGGCATTGTATTCGAACCGTCGATTTTAGTATAGGTAGAACGCTCAATCCATGTTCTTTGAAAATCTTCAATCCAATTTCATTAGTAGTATTGTAAAGGGTTGTGTAGCATATTTGCATGTACTCGGGAAGCACTTCAATTGCATTAAGATCCCATCTGAGAATGAGCGTACATGAACATGTCAATTATATAATATCATCTATACCTTTAAATGATATACTTGAAACATTGTAAATATAGTTATCTTTAAAGTAGTACCTTTGAATTGCACTAGTGAAAAGGAGAATTTCATCCATTGTTCCATAAGTGTCATATATATCGTCGATTACTAAAAGGATAGCTATTGTCTTTGATAATTCAATTCTGCACGAAGAATACTTTGGTTCCGGAAGAATTCCAATGGTCCATATAAAACATTCCAAAAATCGATCTCTAACAAAGCTTAATTTTTTAGCAAGACCTAATTCTTTCCACCACCTGACCAATCAAAATAATTTATTATACCAACATATTTAGGGCACCTATATTATTTACATCAATTACATTGTAGATATTAATGTCACGTGTCGATCATGCATAGATTTAATGTGATTAAAAGTCATTATCCTTAATTTTATCATTTCGATATTGCTATGTTTGTTGTTGGGGTTGTTGTCAGATATATGAGTTTAACGTAAATACACAAAGAACTAACATATGTCACTAGATTGAAAAGTAATTGAGGGATTAAGATGTTACGTTCGTAGGAAACTATAAAAGTGTGTAAAAGATTGACTATGATGCATTAATTTTTAGGTAATTAGGGAATATTTAGGTAAAATCTTAGCTAAAGTCAAATCGGTGTTGAATAAAAAAATCTAAATTAAAACGATATATCATATGAGCTACACCATTCTCAAATCACACTCTCAATTAATGCAATAAGAAAAACCATTACATGATAATTCTAATTAATTACCTGGTTACTTGAGCCAATTCTGTCTGGTGCAATGATTGAACCTTGTTATAATCTAATATTGCCAATTCTAAAATATTCAAATTATGTTGTGTTTGCTGACCATACTCTTTTATGTATCTTCTAGCTTCTAACCTTACCATTCGTCTGTGTCTTGGAAGCTCTAATGCTTCTAAAACCTGTTCACCAAGTTCTCCTTGGAACTTTTTTGACTTCAAATGTATTTCACAAAATTCCATAGCTTGTGACAATACTACTTCATCGTTTGCACCTAAGTAGGAGGCCTCATACAAACTTAATAACCCTAAAATATCATCACTTAGCGACTCTTTGAACTTTCCATCAATGTCCATAAATTTTTCGAAAAGAACACCTGTTATCACATAAATGTAAGCAAATATGGTGTTTATTTTTTATAATTGTTAAGAAATTTTTCCATCACTTTCACGAGTAGAATTAATAGTCACTGAGGTTAATTGAAACTCTAACCTTGCTAGCAGGGGATGAATGAATATACATAAACGCATCCATTCGGGTATGGATTTTTTTTCTCTTAAGATCAGGACGGATTTACATGGGGGCAAGGAAGGACTAAAAACACTATGATACCGGAAATTTTATAAATATATATTATATATACTTTACCTCTATAAAATAATTGGTTCCCCTTGTACATATATTCTCCTTTATTTAGATATATTTGAATAATAATTAGCCCCCTTATAAAACAATTAATTAGTCATTATTGAAATTCTTTTTTACTCATAAATTCAAGTTCACTTTATAGTCTTTCCGGTAAAAGATTTGGATCAACTCTACTAGTCTTGTTGCAAGTATAAGCGGTTCATAGTTCTTTTTATATTTTATAAGAAGAAAATATAATGGGATAGCAGACATCCTGGCCAAGAGTATTAGACTCAATTTAGATTTATCTAATAGTCCTACTAGGTCTTTAGTGGAGTTCTGTGCGTATGTTAATAATGTATATTCGAGTAGTACCAGACATCTATGTTAGACTTTTATTCTGACCAAAAAAAAAAAAAAATTAAGTTACACCTTGTATTTCATAGTTCACTAATACATTCACCAGAGTTCACAATGTTGACGTAGTGAGCTAGTTTTGCAGATCTAATTCATCCAGTTATTTTGATTAATAATCTTGTTAATTGGCTTGAATCAAAAAGGAAATATGATCATACCAGAATTAATCTTGTAGCCGCTGTGTCGCAGCAAACGAAAACGTAAAGCAGTGGTGTTCAAATCTTCATCTTGTTCCACATTTACAAACTTATCAAGTAATATCTTGATGTCTTGTTCGAAAAGGTGACCAATTCCTAGCCTCTCAAGTGTGTCTATCAGTTTCAGTTTGTCCAATGCTTCCATAGTTTTTTGTAATTCTTTTCTAATTTCTTCTACCAATTCTTTTATCTTGGCCGTGTTGCTGTCGATTTCTTCAGGTGGTTCCTCTTCCTGATCATGCCCATAATAACGCATGGCAGATGGTTTAATTGATTATAAATTAGAGTATAGATTTCTGAAATCTTAAAACCTCATGCTCTATATTAAAAATATAGAGCCAAAATACGAGTTTTCAAAAATATTCATGTATAAACAAATTGAGTAATGATATATACCACCCAAATTCATACCACCCAAATACCACCCAATGACATGGCGTGAATTGGTTGGTTACAAATAGGTAATGTATTTATTTTCTTGATTTGATTAAAGATTTGTAACCAACCAAGTCAAACAAATTTTCTGCACATCCGAGATTTTATACCTCGACACAAATGATAAAAATAAAAAATTAACTACAAGAACAAAAAGGTTACAAGTTTTTACTTTTTTTTTTTATAAAAACATACAATTTCTTACCGAAACCTAAAAAGGCCTTAATTACCAGCCAAACTCTATTTAAAATTTTGGTATCAAGGGCTTTTGATGTCCTCTTCCATGTCTCGGTTGAAGATGCATTTTTTGGATTTTCGAGCTTCATATTTAAATATTAAGTCAAAAACCTATTTTAGAAACCCAGATCCTTAAATGCATATTTTAGAGCCCTAAATGCAGATGCTATTTATATATATATTAGTTATTACAAGTGACAGAATTTTATAATATATGTAAGGTTAACCGTTCGAAAAATCACTGAATGCAATTTGTGAACATATTTTCATTGATTACCCGAGCAAGGAGTAATTTCATCCCATTAAGGATTCAAAAAAACAGACAGGAAAAGAAACACGATATATTGTAATTATTACACACCGAGTGTTGGCATAAATGTTTGAGCAGTGATTCGTCATCTCTGAGGAGCGGAGAACGCAAATGGTCCGCCGGCAAGGAGTGTAATCTCCGGGTGAATTTCAGTGGAGTAGAAGATGCCTTAAAAGACTTTGAGAGAGAGGTAACACTCCTTATCAAAGAGGCCATTAATATTGTTAGAACTTAAGAACTGCTGTATCAACTCAATATGGGACGATTCTTATATAGGACTCTGGCCATTAATATTCTACTATAATAGGAGTAAAAGTAATTTAGATAATTAAGCAGAAACGTGCAATATATATTATTGTTTTTGTCTTACCTTGACAACTTGTAAATATGAAATAATTATTTTCACAAGAATCTCATAATGCAATGAAACAATAATAATGAACAATCGCTTTCAACTAAAAAATATTATTAAGCTTTGTTGGGAACATTGAATGGCACATGGTGTGTCATTCGTGTGTTTTTAGTTGTGAAGGTAAGTGACTTTATGAGTATCCCACATCGGTGGATACAAAGGTTTTATACCATTTAAATGATTAGTGGTGCCATTGGTTATTAGACAACTAACACTCATGCATACTAAAAGATAATGGCCGGATCCTAGGTCTTAGCTCTTGAGAAATTAAAAACTAAAAATAAACTAGTTTTTACAACAGCTTTTATTTTATTTTTTCCGTTAATAACTTGGTCCATTGTTGACTCTTTCTTCTCACGTTTTAACACACGTTTGTAAAACTGAAGTGAACGTTGCACGATGTGAACGTTACTTAATTTTCGGCCATGACTACCAGCCTTGACTGAGCAGTAACGGCTAGTCTACTGGCTAGTTTTTTCCTCTATAAATACTTCACTTCATTTTTCACACACCAGCTTACGAAACAATACAGCAACATATTTCTTCTCCCTCTTTCTTTCCAGTTCTTGAGCGAATATTATACAGATTCCAACCTACGATTGTGAGTGCACACGAGAGTAGGTAGTAGTGTTTAAACCTTGAGGAACGTTCGGAAAAACAGTGTAGCATCTCGGCTGTCCTGGAATTCGTTCTTAAGGCAGTGGCTCCTCCACGACACTATGGTTTTTTACGTTCGTCTTCTACAGTTCAGTTCTTAATCGGGTTCGTTTTTACTTTCGCTTTTTAAATTTTCGTTTTTACATTTCAGTCTTTATTTTTCGTAATTAGTAGTTAAAGCTTATTTTCGCATTTAGTTTTTAAATACCATTACAGCACTTTACTTTCAACCAACATTTCAAGAACGAATCTTTAATAACTATTCTGTAATGGCTTTTTCTTCTTCGGATTTAACTACGACTTTGAAAACCTTACCTGATATGTCAAAACTCGAACCTTTAGATGGTTCTAATTTTAAACGTTGGTCCCAAAAACTTCTTATCTTCTTTGAACAACTTGAAGTTGATTTCGTACTACTTGAAAACCCTCATGTTTCAACTGATAATACGGATGCTACTATATCCGCTAGAGTTTTAAAATATGACAAGGCAAATAAACTAACTAGGAGTCACCTTTTAAACCATATGTCAAACCCCTTGTTTGATTTATTTATAAACAAAAAATCTTCAAAAACTATTTGGGACCGTCTACACACTAAATACGGAGGCGACGACTCCGATAAGAAAAAATATGTGGTCGGAAACTGGCTTAAATTCACAATCACCGATCAAAAACCAATCATGGAACAAGTTCACATTTACGAAAATCTTTGTGCCAAAATTGTATCCGAAGGAATGAAAATGTGTGAAATCTTACAAGCTAATGTGTTACTTGAGAAATTCCCACCATCCTGGAGTGACTATCGCAACCACCTAAAACATAAGAAAAACGACATGACGGTCCAAGAGTAAATCGACTACATGAGAACCGAGGAAGCAAATCGCCTCAAAGATAAGTCTGAATCTCTACCTCGTTACTCTTCGAAAGAAAACTTGGTCGAGACTTCTGGGTATGGTAACAAAGAAGGCTTCAAGGTAAAGGAAATTTCATGGTCAGAATAAGAACAACAAAGCAAAGGGTAAATTAAACAAATCCGGAGGTAACTTCAAACCAACTTCTCATATTCAGAAAACCAAAGCAACTTGTTACTGTTGCGGAATAGGGGGTCACAAGGCGTACCAATGCAAGGATAGGTTCAACCCAAATAATCCACCCCGCGCCAACTTGACTGAAACTGAAGAGGTAACTGCCGCGGTAATTATCGAAACTAATTTGGTAGAAAATAAGGTTGAATGGATTCTCGATACTGGAGTTTTAAGACACTTTTGCGCCAACAAAGAGTTATTCTAAGGGTTTGAAGACGTAGCTGATGGGGAATGAACGTACATGGGAAACTCTACAATTGTGGGCGTCCTTAGCAAGGGAATGTGTGTCTTAAACTTACCTTTGGCAATACCTTAAACCTTAACGATGTTTTGTATGTCCCCACGCTTTGTAGAAATTTAGTCTCTGGGTCTCTTTTAAACAAAGCTGGACTTAAACTTTTTTTATGGTGGGAAAATAATAATCTCTAGGAATGGTGACTTTGTAAGGAAAGGTTACCTTAACCAGTTGGGTTAGCTCAACTGGCCAGAGCCTTGCTATTTCTTCAGCACTTAAAGGGGAGGTCCATGGTTCGAATCCCCTCCCTAACGGGTGTAAAGTAAGAGGTACAAGGCTCGAACCCCTCCCTGAACATGGGCAACCTAGTTCTGATTTACCAGAGAATATATATGGGGAGGCATGTATATCTCCGTGGGACTAGTCGGGTACGCGCAAGCTAGCCCGGAACCCATGTAACCAAAAAAAAAAGGTTACCTTAATGGTGGACTATTTGTACTTAATGTTCTTTCTGCTTTTAATGAGAATGCATCTACTTCTGCTTATATTGTTGAATCTCTAGATATGTTGCACGCTAGGTTAGGACACTTAAACGTTTCCTCTATTAAAAGACTTAAAAACCATGGACTTATACCTGCAACTATAGCGGTGATTCATTTAAGTGTCAAATATGTGAAGAGGCTAAACATGCTAAAAAACCCTTTAAAAACGTGACCACTTGAGAAACTCAACTTTTAAAACTAGTGCATTCTGACTAAGCTGACTTTAAAACTACTGCTAGTAAAGGAGGAAAACTTTATTAGATGACCCTTGTAGATGACTACTCTAGGTTCACCAAAGTATACCTTCTAAAATTTAAGGATGAAGCAGAATCCACCTTTTTAATATATAAGGCTGAGGTTGAAAATCAATTAGATAGAAAGATTAAAAGACTTTGGTCCGATAGGGGAGGCGAATATAGTTCTAACCACACTTAAAGAATTTTGTGAACGTAGTGGAATTATTCATGAACTTACTGCCCCTTATACGCCCCAACAAAACGGCATAGCTGAAAGGAAAAATATATCCCTACAGGAAATGATGAATGCCATGTTAATTAGTTCAGGCCTACCATCCAACATGTGGGGGGAAGCTGTCTTATCTGCATGTTATGTATTAAACCGAGTACCCCATCATATCGATAAGACCCTTGACGAATTATGGAAAGGATATCCACCTAACTTGAAATTTTTAAGAGTGTGGGGGTGTTTGGCTAAAGTAGCATTACCCGACTTTATGAGAGTTAACATTGGACCTAAAACCGTAGACTCTATCTTTATAGGATATGCCCAAAATAGTGCAGCTTATAGATTTATGTCCTTAGCTGATAACACTATCCGTGAATCTAGAGACGCTGAATTCTTTGAGCATATATTTCCTTTGAAAAGGAATATTGTTCATAATTCCTCCTCATTTATCAGTAATGACTCACTTGTCAATACTGATATACCTGTTAGTGATAATTTGTCTGCTTCTCTAACCTCTTCGAGTTCAGGACCACACCCTGATAACGAAATTAGGAGAAGTAAAAGACGTAGGACTGAGTCTAGTTTTGGACAAGACTTTATCACTGCTTTCTCGACTGAGGATTTTCACATAGATATGTTGTGTGAAGAACTAGTCTCTTGTTTTCTTCTTGAGGAAGAACCTAAGACTTTTTCCGAGGCCATAAGATCCATAGATGCCAGCTTCTGGAAAGATGCAGTAAACAGTGAAATATAATCAATTAGATCAAACCACACTTGGGACTTAACTGACTTACCAAGTAGATGTAAGCCAGTTACTAGCAAATGAATCTTTAAGAGAAAATTAAGATCTGATGGTTCCATAGAGAAATTTAAGGCTAGACTTGTAATTCGAGGCTTTACTCAAAAGAAAGACCTAGATTACTTTGACACCTATTCCCAAGTGACCAAAATAGCAACCATAAGAACTCTAATTGCCTTAGCTTCCATTCATAAACTCACTATACATCAAATGGATGTTAAGACCGCGTTTTTGAATGGAGACTTAGATGAAGAGATATATATGGTACAACCCGAAGGGTTTGTAGCTTCTGGTCAAGAAAGCAAAGTATGCAAGCTTAAGAAATCTCTATATGGTTTGAAACAAGCACCCAAACAATATTGATACGGAAAATTAGATAGTACTTTAGTTAACGATGGCTTTATAGTTAACACTTCTGATTCATGTGTTTACATGAAGGTGATAGAATGTGAATGTGTGATCATCTGTCTATTCGTAGATGATATGTTGATCTTTGGTACTAACCTTAAAGTCATTACTGAGACTAAGGACTTTCTCTCATCTAAATTCGAGATGAAGGATATGGGTGAAGCTGATGTAATCTTAGGGGTTAAGATCTTAAGAAATGATAATGGTATATTCCTTAGTCAATCTCATTATGTAGAGAAATTGTTGAAGAGATTCAACTCCTTTGATGTCGCACCCGTTAGAACCCCTTATGACTCTAGTATTCGTTTGACTAAGAACAAGGGAAGTGCGATATCTCAAACTGAATATGCTAAGGTAATAGGAAGTGTGATGTTCTTAATGAAATATACTCGACTTGATATCGCCTATGCCGTAAGTAGACTTAGTCGCTATACCCATAATCCTAGTAGTGAACATTGGGTTGCACTTCAAAGATTATTGAAATATCTAAGAGGTACTATGGATATAGGCATACACTATAGTAGGTTCCATGCTGTCTTAGAAGGCTATCGTGATGAAAACTGGATATCAGATAATGATGAAGTGAGCTCCGCTAGTGGTTATGTGTTTTCCTTAGGTGGAGGAGCTATATCCTGGATGTCTTCTAAACAAACTTGTATAGAAAGGTCAACCATGGGATCTGAGTTTATAGAATTAGAATTGGCAGGAGAAGAGGCTGAATGGTAAAGGAGTCTCCTAGCAGATGTACCATTATGGGAAGATAAAGATGTACCGGTTTCTCTTCATTGTGACTCGCAAGCGGCTATCAGCGTTGCTCACAACAACACCTATAATGGAAAATGGAGACATATTTGAATCAGACACAGCTCAGTGAAACAGTTACTGAAGAATGGTGTGATAACTTTGGAATTTGTCAAATCCGAGAAAAATTTGGCTGATCCATTCACCAAATGTCTAACTAGGAGAGTAGTTCTGGAGATGTCGAGGGGGATGGGGCTTAAGCCCATTCATGGGGGTCATATGGATGACATATGATGCACTACTTACCTATCCCTATGGCATGCAATAGTGCAAATGAGGTTGAGTTTCGACTCTTAATGATTCATAACCCTTTGTGGTGGTCCTATTGAGACAGACTTGATGAATCACCGATGATTATTTCGAGGTTGAGTTTAACTCTTAATGATGTTCATAGCCCTGTGTAGTGGTCCTGTTGAGAAGCACTTGATGAACTCACTGGCATATGATGAGGTTGAGCTTTAAGGCTCTTAATGACTTCAAGACCCTTGAGGGGTAGTCTATGTTGTATAGACATTCTTGAAATCACCTATGTGAGTGTGAAAGTGGGGTCCGCTTTCTATAAAAGACTAGAGAAGTCTTTTAGAGCACTCATGAGAACCAAGGTATGCCATGGCCTAAAAGGCGCTTGTGATAACATCGCGGAATCTGTATATATCTAACGGGTTTGAGTATGTATTGTGGGGGTCTCAACTAAAGAAGGTCAAGTTCAAGAGTACTTTCACTTGACTGGACTTGGTTGTTGCCTCACTCCACTACGTGTCAATTCAAATCGTAAGATATTGTCACTTAAGTACAACTCACCCAATTTTCGCTCAAAACTTTTCAAAAACTTTTCTATCTCTTTTCAAAACCTTTTCTTTGACATTAAATGTGTGGGGGATTGTTGGAACATTGACTGGCACATGGTGCTGTCATTCGTGTGTTTTTAGTTTAGAAGGTAGAAAGACACTAAGTACGTTATGAGTATCCCACATCGGTGGATACAAAGGCTTTTATACCACTTAAATGATTAGTGGTGCCATTAGCTACCAAACAACTAACACCCATGCACACTAAGAGATAATGGGGAAGCCCACACGCGCGCACCACCACCACCCACCCGGCCTGAGCCCGGGTCCGGGTCCTGGGTCTTGGGTCTTGGGTCTTGGGTTTTGGGTGTTGGGGAATTAAAAAATAAAAATAAACTAGTTTTTACAACAACTTTTATTTTATTTTTTCCGTTAATGACTTGGTCCTCTCTTGACTCTTTCCTCCCACGTTTTAACACACTAAATACGGAGGTGATGACTCCGGTAAGAAAAAATATGTTGTCAGAAACTGGCTAAAATTCACAATCACCGATCAAAAACCAATCATGGAACAAGTTCACATTTACGAAAATCTTGTTGCCGAAATTGTATCTGAAGGAATGAAAATGTGTGAAATCTTACAAGCTAATGTGTTACTTGAGAAATTCCCACCATCCTGGAGTGACTATCGCAACCACCTCAAACATAAGAAAAAGGACATGACGATCCAAGAGTTAATCAGTCATATGAGGACCGAGGAAGCAAATCGCCTCAAAAATAAGTGTGAATCTCTACCTCATTACTCTTCGAAATCAAACTTGGTCGAGTCTTCTGGGCATGGTAACAAAGAAGGCTTCAAGGGTAAAGGAAAATTTCATGGTCAGAATAAGAACAACAAAGCAAAGGGTATATTTAACAAATCTGGAGGTAACTTCAAACCAACTTCTCATATTCAGAAAACCAAAGCAACTTGTTACTGTTGCAGAAAAGAGGATCACAAGGCGTACCAATGCAAGAATAGGTTCAACCCAAATAATCCACCCCGCGCCAACTTGACTCAAACTGAAGAGGTAATTGCCGCGGTAATGGTCGAAACTAATTTGGTAGAAAATAAGGCTGAATGGATTCTCGATACTGGAGCATCAAGACACTTCTGCGCCAACAAAGAGTTATTCCAAGGGTTTGAAGACGTAGGTGATGGGGAATGCGCATACATGGGAAACTCTACAACTGCGGGAGTCATTGGCAAGGGAAAGGTGTGTCTTAAACTTACCTCTGGCAAGACCTTAGCCCTTAACGATGTTTTGTATGTCCCCATGCTTCGTAGAAATTTAGTCTTGGGGTCTCTTCTAAATAAAGCTAGACTTAAACTTGTTTTTGAGGGTGGGAAAATAATAATCTCTAGGAATGGTGATTTTGTAGGAAAAGGTTACCTTAATGGTGGGAGTTTTTTTTAAGTTTAACATTTTTTTTATAAATAATTGGCAATTTGGCATAAGAAGGAAAGTAATTTCAGATTTGGCACAAGGGCGGTATCCTGAACACCGCCCTTAGGCAAAATTGTATTTCTGTTAAGGGAGGTGGTTGAATGACCGCCCTTACAATTTTGCCTAAGGGCGGTGTTCGGGATACCGCCCTTATGCCAAATCTGTAATTATTTTCCTTTTTATGCTAAAATGCTAATTATTTATTAAAAAGGTGCTAAGATTAAAAAAAACTCTAATGGTGGACTATTTATACTTAAAAGCTATTATCTAGATGGGTCAGGTTTTACATGAAACCCAACAAATCTAACAATATCTTCACCTTGAAAAGAATATCTCCATTAACAATAAGTTCAAAAGTTAAGAAGTAAAATATAAATATACAAAAAATTATCTTCCTCTTTCGTACAACCCCGGAAGGATTAATTTAAACATCAAATGCCAACTAAATAAATCAATACTCAAACTTATATATCAAAACCGACTAAGTCATTATATCACCCAAATCATCATGAGTTCTAACTTTGTTTACAACAAAATCACCATGAGCAATAACATCACGCACAAAGTGATACTTCACATTAATATGTTGTGTATTCTAATGAAATATCTGGTCCGTTGAGAGACATATAGCACTCTGACTATCACAAAACACTATAATAATATGAAAGCCTTCACAAATTTATGAATTATCATCGGTGACTGCTTCTAAGTAAGTAGAGGGCTCTCCATTAGATTCAATATCTTTAACTATGTTTAGAGTATAAGCAACCAAGTCAGTTACAACAAATCTATATGGGGGATTTATACGTCTTCTTGGTCTATTTGTTGATATAGAATACTATGGTGGTTGTGATAAAGGGACATTGACACCATCACTAACTTTAGATCCTCCATTTGAAGCCTGGATATTCTTACCTTGGAAATTGCTAGCTTATGATGCATAACCTCGGTAATTAAGCCTAAGAAAGTTGCAGCAACACAATTTCCCCTATTCAATGATGAATTCGCAAACAATATAATGACACCATCAAATAATAAGAAAATAAAAAAGAAAGTTGTTGATAAAAAAGGTATCAACAAGGATGCTTGAGAGCTTACCTCGTAGTAGTTCCAATTCCTACATCCCACACGTTTTTATCCATTTTATCTAACCTTGTTTGAAAATCTCGACTCATTTTGAATTCCTCAATTCCCACTCCTCTTGATCCCTAACTTCGCCAATCATTGACACGTTCTCATTGGAGAACCGCCCTCGGATTGGGTCACTTAAAACTACATCTCTCCAAGAATAAGGTCCAAATTCATCATATTTGTACCAATCATAAGGAACCGCGCTTTGTCCCTTTCAGACGGGCAATGAACGAGTAAAATATATTTTTGATTTTGGGTTCGGTGCTTAGCCTTGGAATATGTCTTTCGGGGAAGAAGAAGAATGGGAAGAAGAAGAAGAAGAGGGGGTCAGGGGGTAGTGGGGGGGGGGGGGTGTTATTTTATTATTTATATTAATAATATTAAAACAATTAATAAAAACCTATTTTGCCCTTTTCAAAAATGGGTTTAAGTTAATTAATTGTTTAATTAGGATTAAGAAAATAATAAAAATCCGGACATGTGCCTTCCATGTCACACTTAACGGTGATTTTGGACGGAAAACGTTAGTAGGGGAAACGAGACACGTAAACAAAGTTAAGGGATATCTGGTGGTCCTTTGTGTGTTCTAAAATAAATGCAATAAATAATCGAACCACAACCGCAAGTGTACGGCTGTCCCAAGTAATATAGTTGATAAAACAGATTCGTTCCAAGGACGGGATGGTTGACTACAATGCTTATCAAGTAATGATTGGTTGCACTTATGAAAGCAAGTAAAAGATATAATGATTGTTTGTTTGTTTTTATTATTCTAAGTAATGAAAGACTAAATGGAAAATGCAAATAATTAACTAAGACGCAAGTAAATAAAAGTAAAACGCAAGTATGAGAAAGTAGCACTTGAGATACGCAAGGATTTCATCTAACTCTTATTTATTCCATGTTTCGTTTAAGGGACAAATTGGTAAAAAGTAATGGTCGGGATTCTAAGGTCATCCTTACCCCCGTCAGGGTGGACTAAGGAGCTACTCTTAAATGCTACAAACCCCGTCAGGGCGATTATAGTCCATTCTTAAGTGATTAAGTTTATTTTACCAAATTGGCCATAGGATTAATTACGCTCGTCAGAGTCAAATAATTTCTATCCTACATTCATTAATTATTTCTGTACCTAAACCCCCCGTCAAGGTGAACCAATCGCCACTAATTGGAATAGCCTAGATACTAAGACCTATGATTGGTTAATTAGGTCAATTATAGTTATTAAGAACAAATTAATGAAAAATACATAATACCCAATTTGATTTCAATTGTAAAAATCCCAAATACAAAAGCATAGAATAAAATAGAATCAAAATCAATCCATAATGCGATCTCAAGCACTAATTAAGATTAGCTCATAATTGGAAAAACTAAGAAAATAAATAAAAAGGAATTCAAAATTGTTTTACAGAAAGGAAAAAAAAGAAACCTAATTAGGAAGATATATTGGTTGCAACGTGGAGATATAAACAGTCTCCAGCTCCAAGCTTCTTTTCTTCTTGACGCTCTCTTCTAATGATGTTTTAATTTGAAGAATAAAATGAGAGGTAAGAAATAATAAGGTCTAAAGGCCTATTTATACTAGTAAATTCGCACTAGGGTTTTATTTTAAATAAAAAGCCATTTTAGAAAAGCCCAAGTCCATAATTAAGCCCAAAATCTCGTAACTGCTGCACCACCTCCACTAAAACAGCTCTAGCCGATTCGTTATAACTCCGATTGACCTCAAATCACTTGCTAAATTTCCGTAACTCGATAAGGAACATAATCTCTTTAAAGGTCAGCGGCTAAATCAACTCGTAAGTGCCTCGAAATCAGCAATTTTTGGCCTGTTTTCCAGATTTGCAGCTTCAAAATATAATTCTTTTCGGGATTTATCTTCAAGCTTTGACTCCATATCACGATCTTTGACTTTATTCTCGTGTTCCTCTCCTAGCTAATATTCAAAACCTACAAACTTTTCACTAAAACAAGCAATATTACGCGCAAAAGTTTAATAAATAAAAAATACTAGAAATAAAAGAGGAAATTCGGATTATTGCATATTTAGCCCAAAAGTCTATTAAATTAATCAAATAAACACCAAAAATGATGTCTCCCAAAGGTATAAAATTAGAACATTTAGGGAGACATCAAGACCCCCAACTCAAACCTTTGTCGTCCCGACAAAGCAAAACTAAAAATAAGGGGAATGAAGTAGATGCAAGAGAAAATAGAAGCTAGCAAATAAACCCTAAAGCAATGCTAAAGATAAATCTCATATAGCAAACATTAAGAACTAACATATACATACACTAATCATGCAACATCAAACACAAATAACTTCAATCATAAAATTAACTTTGCAATGCTAGAAGGTTACACTTGTACTTATCTCATTATGATGGCTATAGTTTGTTCCTCGATCCTTACTCGCTTTGAACGCTCCACTTAGTATACAACCTATTAACTTACCATGCACCTAGGAATCACGAGGACTTTACGGTTTAACGTAGGCTTAGGGACGGTGTGGTATGTATATTTGGTAAATTTGAAGTGAGCTTTTGGCTCTCTCCTCACTTACCATCAACAACTGTCCACGAGCTTGAGTTTACACTCATATAATGTTCTCACTCAACCCATTTGACGCACTAATGTTGCGTCCCCATGTCAACCCAATATAAACTAAGATGATTTTTCAAAATATTCCACTTTGCCGGTTTATTTTATTCTTTCTTTCTTTTTATTTTCTTTTTCATTTCTTTTCTTCTTTTTTTTGTACAAGATACCCATGACCATCATTTTGATGTGAAAGGTCATGTCTCTTATAAATTTTTTCTCTTTTCTCTCTTTTTTTTTCTTTTTCAAATCCCGGAAAAGGGTTACAAATAATAATATCATCTTTTATTTTTGTGCCTTAATATAAACACATAAATCCCACCCAATGAAATTTCCCAAATGTGGACCCTCCACCCCAAACTCAAGCTCGAGACAGGTCTCAGGATCGTGATTCAAGTGCGGGTCATTTGGTCATGCCTAATAATCTAAAGGATAATTGGCTTATATCGTGGCTACAAAAGAAAAGGCTTAAGGCTCGAAATTGGGCTAAGACGGATAAAATTAATATAAGGGATAGCAAGCTAAAAGGCTTCAAATGGCTAACAAAGAACTGCCCCTATCATTTTCCTAACTACATGGTTCGTCTCTAGTTCATATCTAAGTGGGTTCTCTACTAATTTAGATCTCACGTTCTACAAACCAAACATTTTCCTTAAGTACAAGCTTACTTCTTTTGCACTGTTTATTAATTTTTCCTATTCAATATCTATGTTTGCATGCAATTGTAAGTGCGTTTTATGTTATTCCCTAAAGTCCACTATCTACTATCATAGATTCATCAAAAGTATGCTTAAAAGGGACATTTAAAATCTTCTACAGTCAAACGCAACTCCTACTTAATTTATTGAAAGCAATTAAAAACAAATAAACACATAAAAACTGGGATGAGGCAACGAACCCCACCCAAAACTCAAAAATGAGTCGTGTCCCCACGACTCGAAAAGACTCAAAGCAATAAAATAATCTACACTAAATGAGAAAAGGATTGGAAAACATATCTGGATCGGCACTAGGCCGATTACGTGTAGTCTCATGTTGAAATTTTGAATACTTCTTTATCAAGCTTAAAAGATCATGTATTTGTTGCGTTCATCTTGATTAAAGTGTTCTTCATTACCTCGAACTCTTTTGTCATATTTTCCAAGTCTTCATCATTTCCTAACCCTCTAAATCATCATCTCTTCTACGAAAATCTTTCCTCAACATCCAACTTTCTATCTTCATCATGTTTATCGTACCTTTTCCAACCTTCATGGTCATCTTTGATGACCCCAAACTCAATTTTTCACCTACTTAAAGATTACTTGCAAAATATATAATATTAATAGGCTCAAACAATTCACAATTCCTCCGCTAAATAACTAAAATAAATCTTAATTCCCAACTGGTAATAGAAAGAAAAGAAGAGTTCTAGCTATTTTACCGGATTGGCCATGGAATTTATGATGATTTGATACCTTGCACTTGCAATCTCCAACCTTCAAAGTACCAAAGCTATTGATGAAATTTGTGTCTCTTAATATTGTTGAAAGTGGCACAGTAGTGGGATTGGTGATTTATTTGAGATGGGTATTTAATATCTATGGTGTTGGAGAGGTTTAAAGGATATAATTTAAGCTTTGGTGAAGAAATTTTTGGGTTAAAACTTGAATTTCTTGGTGTTTTTGGAAAGATTTGTGATTGTTAATGTGTTGGGATGATGTTTAGAGGTAAGGATTGGTGATATATTGGTGTTTTGATGGTGGAATTTAAATGTTTTTGGAGCTTTGGTTCGTCATCAATGGTTTTTCATGTGTTGGAGGCCAAAGGAGAGGGAAAAATAAGGTTTTTTAAGCTTTAGGTCTGTTTTCGCCGAGACCACGACCGGCATGCCGGTCGCAAACGACGACCTCCCTAACAGCTAGGTCTCGAATAATTATGCATTTTAGGCTCAAAGATCACCTGATTCGGACACCCGAGCGCAAAGATATCGCTTGCCGAACTTTTCTCTGATTTTTTTTCTTTTTTTTTTACCTTTGACGCAAGCCTCTTGCGTCGTTGCTGACGCAGTAACCAGAAACATCATCGTCATCGGCCGGCTAGCCGGTCATCTGACCGGTATGCCGGCGGCACGTCGCTGGCGCGAATGAAGACGCAGCCATGCTGTGACTTAGTGGTCAGAAACTTTTAGCTGTTTATCTGAACTTTTCGACTTCACCATTGGATAGAGCTCGAAAAGTTATGCGGTTTAGGCTCAAGAAAAAGTTAATTCCGAGCATCAAGTTATGATCTTCCGAAGTTGCTGAATGAGGACGCGGTCACGACGCAGTCATTGCTGACGCAGTGGTCAGAAACTTTTAGCTGCTTATCTTTACTTTTCGACTTCACCATTGGATAGAGATCGAAAAGTTATGCGGTTTAGGCTCAAGAAAAAGTTAATTCCGACCTCCGATCATCAAGTTATGATCTTCCGAAGTTGCTGATAATCTAACTACCCCATACTCATGACCTTTACTCCTGTAATCATCAAAAACACCAACCTTTCTCATTTCTTAAAAATAAACATTAAATAAGGAATCATTACTCTAATTTACACTAAGAATTTAAAAGACATGAAAGCAATTTAAAACATGGGTTGTCTCCCAAGAAACACTTTTGTTTATTACGTCTTTAAGTTCGACGCGTTACCTTCCATGAAGATGGTGATGAGGCCCTTGCGGTGTTCCTCCGCTTAAACTCGCCTCTTCCTTGATGTAAAAGCTTAAGAACCTTCCCCCTTATAATATTATTTAGTCGATCTCTTAAAGGAGGTGGGTAAGTACTTCGTTTCGCCTTCTTACTTTCACGACGAAACTCATTTTCCACCACATTAGAGTAGATAACCGTTTTCAATGGTATAAGATTATTTTTACTCCTTGGTTCAATCTCAAATTCATCTTTAAAATGTGGTGGGTAGGTGCTCCTCCTTGCCTTTTTGCTCTCGCGGTGTGGCATCTTGCTTGTATAACACATATTGATCATTTGTGGTAGTGGAGGTGATTCTGATTTTTCATCTCTAATAATGATTCGTGGTAGAGATGGTGATTGGTGAACTTTTTGTGGCGGATATTCAATTTCTATTTTTTTTAACCTTTAATTCTTCGATTGATTCTCCAACCATTTCACATTCATCTTCACTTTCAACCCAATCTTCCACTATTACCTCATAATATTATTTCTTTGGATTTTCTATAACCTCGACCTCCACCTCTTCTTGTTTGTGCTCTATATCTTGATCATGTGTATACACCTTAGGAATAGCAATCTCTGTGTTCACTTCTATGATTTGCGTTGCTACTCCTTCTTCCACCATGCTAACAAGATCCTCAACCACATGGTGGTCTTCGTTTATAATTGGCACGGTGTTCATATCACTAGAACTAATACCTTCTTTCAACACCTCCTCCTCAACTATTTCATCCGGTTGATCTCTTCCATCTTCATAAGACTTGATACTATTGGCAGAATGCTGAGAATTAATTATGGATTCTATTTCGTCTAGCTCCTTTTGCAGTCTTTGCAAACGGGAATCTCTTTCATCTGCAAACTTCTGCGATTGTTCATATAAGCTCATGAGTTCTGTAACTGATCTATATAATTGGGACATTTGTGGTGAAGGTGGAGGTTGTTGAATGTTTTCAACCCACTGGTTGTTCCATTCATGTTCGTGTTGATAGTGATATGGTGTTTGTTGTTGATTATTCCCGATCCATTGATTGTTCCATCCTTGCTCTTGCGGGTATTGATAAGGTTGTTGGTAAGAATTTATACCCCATTGTTGTTGTCCCGAAGAGTCTTCCCAATAGTCAAATGGACCAGGATTTGGGTAATGTTCTCTATACATCTTTAATTAAATTTCTTGATCATTACCTGAATAAAAAACCTGTAAAAACAAAACAAAGCAAACACAAGCGTAAAACTGAAAATAAAAAAATAAAAAAAATAAATGCAACTATCACTAAAGGATAAACACCGTGGTCACACGCTACCGTCCCCGACAGCGGCGCCAAAAACTTGGTGGTCCTTTGTGTGTTCTAAAATAAATGCAATAAATAATCGAACCACAACCGCAAGTGTACGGTTGTCCCAAGTAATATAGTTGATAAAACAGATTCGTTACAAGGACGGGACGGTTGACTACAATGCTTATCAAGTAATGATTGGTTGCACTTATGAAAGCAAGTAAAAGATATAATGATTGTTTGTTTGTTTTTATTATTCTAAGTAATGAAAGACTAAATGGAAAATGCAAATAATTAACTAAGACGCAAGTAAATAAAAGTAAAACGCAAGTATGAGAAAGTAGCACTTGAGATACGCAAGGATTTCATCTAACTCTTATTTATTCCATGTTTCGTTTAAGGGACAAATTGGTAAAAAGTAATGGTCGGGATTCTAAGGTCATCCTTACCCCCGTCAGGGTGGACTAAGGAGCTACTCTTAAATGCTACAAACCCCGTCAGGGTGATTATAGTCCATTCTTAAGTGATTAAGTTTATTTTACCCAATTGGCCATAGGATTAATTACGCTCGTCAGAGTCAAATAATTTCTATCCTACATTCATTAATTATTTCTGTACCTAAACCCCCCGTCAAGGTGATCCAATCGCCACTAATTGGAATAGCATAGATACTAAGACCTATGATTGGTTAATTACGTCAATTATAGTTATTAAGAACAAATTAATGAAAAATACCTAATACCCAATTTGATTTCAATTGTAAAAATCCCAAATACAAAAGCATAGAATAAAATAGAATCAAAATCAATCCATAATGTGATCTCAAGCACTAATTAAAATTAGCTCATAATTGGAAAAACTAAGAAAATAAATAAAAAGGAATTCAAAATTGTTTTACAGAAAGGATAAAAAAGAAACCTAATTAGGAAGATGTATTGGCTGCAACGTGGAGATATAAACAGTCTCCAGCTCCAAGCTTCTTTTCTTCTTGACGCTCTCTTCTAATGATGTTTTAATTTGAAGAATAAAATGAGAGGTAAGAAATAATAATGTCTAAAGGCCTATTTATACTAGTAAATTCGGACTAGGGTTTTATTTTAAATAAAAAGCCATTTTAGAAAAGTCCAAGTCCATAATTAAGCCCAAAATCCCGTAACTGCTGCACCACCTCCACTAAAACAGCTCTAGCCGATTCGTTATAACTCTGATTGACCTCAAATCACTTGCTAAATTTCCGTAACTCGATTAGGAACATAATCTCTTCAAAGGTCAGCGGCTAAATCAACTCGTAAGTGCCTCGAAATCAGCAATCTTTGGCCTGTTTTCCAGATTTGCAGCTTCAAATATAATTCTTTTCGGGATTTATCTTCAAGCTTTGACTTCATATCACGATCTTTGACTTTATTCTCGTGTTCCTCTCCTAGCTAATATTCAAAACCTACAAACTTTTCACTAAAACAAGCAATATTACGCGCAAAAGTTTAATAAATCAAAAATACTAGAAATAAAAGAGGAAATTCGGATTATTGCATATTTAGCCCAACAGTCTATTAAATTAATCAAATAAACACCAAAAATGATGTCTCCCAAAGGTATAAAATTAGAACATTTAGGGAGACATCAGTATCCAGTCGCATTTTAAACAATGGGAGGCAACCTGTCAATCGCGTTAAAAACCAGGGGCAAAAGGGGTATTTCCTCTTTAATGAAACTTGTGATATTTTATTATTTGCATCGAGTAGCATAGCTTGACTTTAGCAGCATCTGAAGATAACACCTGAATTTTGTGCCCTAAAAATGAATTGAAAATAAAACTTAATTTTTTATTGTTTAAATACGAAATTCACATAAAATAATAAGAAAACCTCAAATAACGCCTTAATTATTGTGAAAAAATATAGAATCGGAAACTTATTGTGTAAGACCACACTCTGAAATTAATTTGTTCTAAAGAAATCTATTGATAAAGCACACGAGTAAATAACTGATACAAGATTTACGTAGAAATCATATACGAGAAAAAACCACAGCAAAGCAGAGAGTGATTTAATTATAATTAAAAGAATGATTACAATAGAGATTGTTAAATATATAAATACATATACACATTGATGTCTCCCCATTTGTGATGATTTATTATTAAGTGGATACATCATTTTTAGTGTTTTAGAAGTCTAAATACTCTATTTTCACATGATATATTGCACTTTCCTATTTCTAGTCTTGATTTAATGAATTATTATTTTTAGAGCATATTGGGTTTAATTATTGATTTAGTGTGAAGCTTTAAAGATATATATAGAGATTAATTAGATGCCAAGTCAATTCTAAGAGATAAAGGAAAGAAGATATACATGGAAATTGGAGAAAAGAAAGGAAAAGCTAGAATATGGAAAGATAAAGTTGTCAAAAAAATCTGAATTCCAGCAACCACGACCACAAAATAGCTCATAACTCAAGATTGGCTAGGAATTTGGAAGAATGGTCCGAAGCAAAGTTAAATAGATTTTCGAGACGATCAGTTTCGACTATTGGAACGCATCAAACAGATAAGTATTGAAGCAATTACGGCCAAAACAAAAAAGTGGCAGATTATTACCTTTTTTATATTTTAGGGTTACGAATTTGAGTTGGGCTTGGAGTCCAAGTTACTTGTCCTCCACTCCAAGAAAATGAATTAGGTCTTCTAAACACCTATAAATACACCCTTATAACTCTTGTAAATCATCCTTATCTCACATAAATTAGTCCTTAGGGTTTATATCATTAGAGTTATTGTAGAGAGCAAGATGAAGTCTTTTATTCAATCTTTTAGTTTATTTCCTTCAGGTATGAACTAATTTTCACATAGCTTGGGTTTTGCATCATGTATGATCTATGAATTATGTTTTCTTTCTATCTAAGTTTCTTTGGGAATTATATGTTTTAATCTGATATTAGCTGCTTACCATATATTTGTTTATGTGTTTTGAATTATTGTTTGTCCTAAACCTGATCACTTTAGGCTTTCTTAATAGTAGTTAGATGGTCTCCTGTAATGGGTGTCTAATTATTGAAACACCACATAACGTCTAGTGTCTGATATTGGTCCTGACAATACCGATTCTTACTAGATAGTAATTAGGGTTTGTTTTAACCACCATATCACCAATTGAAGGAATTGTATTGCTTAGGGCCTTGGTAGCGCTTGAGAACCCTAAGTTTAGACTGCCTCGTTGTTGTGACGTAGCCCCCTTAGTCGCTCTCAAGGTCTAAGGTATGAGAATTTAGAATCCTGACTAAGTATATAAGAGCTATTATCTCCCTTATTAACTAGAATTTGATAGAAAGAATTAGAAGGATTAGTGCATACTAGCAAAACCTAAGCTATATCTCTCATCTCATATTTATTTATTGTCTTTACTTTTAATTAGTTTAATTAATCATCTCCCAATTTATTCATCTTCGGTCTTTTAATTAATTACTTGCTACTCATATCTATTTGCTCATTCATATAACACACTGAGTCCCTGAAAACGAATTCAACTTATCATTAAAACTTGCATACAACCTATAATACTTGCAGTACCGTGCTAGTCTAGGGTGAATTGTGCATCATTCATCTATCTTTTATTATATTCTTTTATCACACCCTAGGCAACAACACACATACACATATACACACACACACACATATATATATATATATATATATATATATATATATATATATATATATATATATATATATGTGTGTGTGTGTGTGTGTGTGTGTGTGTGTGTGTGTGTGTATGTGTATGTGTGTGTGCGTGTATTTATAGGTGGCCAGGGAACTATGTTTATTATTAGATGGGTCATGCCTTACATAACAATTGGTCCATAACTCTAACAACACCGTTGTACTATGATAGATAAAATTTTGGAAAAAAACAATCACTTTCATTATTTTACAAGAATCACTCTTATATTTTTTTTGAAAAGTGGTATTACTCACATTTAATTTGTTTGTCCTCATACCTCTCTTCTAGATATCCATCCCCACCCCCTTGTGGGGTTGGAATTGCTGGAATTATGTGCTCAAAACAATAACTTCACTTATAAATACAATTACAAGCAGGTAATATCTAAGACCACAAATAATGCTAATTATAAGCATCGTTATAGTATAAGTTCAATTGATATTCTGAGTGTATATTTCTTTTTTTCTATGTTGTTTTTAATTAATAATAAATATTATTTTATAAAGTTTATATCTATTAAATTATATTTATTCAATTATTTTATATTTTTAAATTGTTAGATTTATGATAAAAAAAATTGGTAAATATATAGATTTCTTTAATGTAATTTGTAATTCTTTTTTTAGTGACCCATTTTTCAAAATTTGTTTTAGACCCCAAAAATGTCAAGACCGACCCTATCTCTCCTAAAGCATATGATTCAGTCATGGACCTCATGGTTCCTTAAGTCAAGTTTATTGTACATCTTCGCAATCATCATTCACGAATATCCACCCATCGCCTTAGTTTACTACCAAAATACATCCTCGAACCAAGATCAAATAAACCCCTTCCTTCTTCTTCACAGGTTTCTAACGCTACTCGACCATTAAGCACCTCGTGCATTGATCCTTTGCCACCACAAAATCTTGTCTCCACTGTAAAATCTCATGGTCAACCATATCCAAAGCACAACTCCCAGTAGACCGCCAACTTCACTCACCATGGACCGCAAAAGCCCTGTATTAATGCTTCCGTGCAGCCACAATACCCTGTTTTCCAATTGGTGTCGTACAACCCCCACCTTTCCCGTGGTCGAACGTCCGCATTTCTTATAGCTAACCTCCAGCCTAGCATAGCATGTGTTAAGGAGAAAAACATAAATCGAATAAAACACGGTGAAAACAATGACAAAAGTGAAAGAAAAATAAAGAAGAAACAAAATTTACATGATTCGACAAATTACTTACCTCTACAAAGGTTCACATCTGTTAAAAGAGATCGAATAAATAAAGTATACAAGTAAATAATGGACACAATATTTATGTAAAAAATTAAGACAAAAAAATCACTGAGAGATTGATATAAACATTACAATAAAAAGTTAGTTTAAAAGATATAAATGATAATCCATAGTATATGTGAATTTATAGGTAATCAAGGACAAGGATTATTATGTAGATGATTCGGGTTTTACATGAAACCCAACAAATCTAACAATATCTTCAACTTAAAAAGAATATCTCCATTGATAATAAATTTAAAAGTTAAGAAGCAAACTATAAATTTACAAAAAATTATCATCCTCTTTCGTCTAACCCAGGAGGGATTAATTTAAATAAATTCCAACTAAATTCAATCAATGCTTGAACTTAGATATTGAAACTGATTTATTCATCATATCACCCGAATTATCAAGTGCTAACTTTGTTTACAACAAAATCACCACGAGCAATAACATCACGCAACAAGTAATACTTCACATCAATATGCTATGTCCTTTAATGGCATATCTGGTCCTTTAAGAGACATATAGCATTCTGACTATCACAAAATACTATAGTAACATGAAAGTCTTCACAAATTTATGAATTATTATCGGTGTCTGCTTCTAAATAAGTAGACGACCCTCCATTAGAATCAATATCTTCATCTATGTTTAGAGTGTAAGCAACCAAATCAATTACGAAAAATATATACGGGGGACTTATATATCTTCTTAGTCTATTTGTTGCAATAGAACAACGTGGTGGTTGTGACGAAGGGACATTGACAACATCATGCATGTCTTGATCATCCTGAGATATAGTTTATGGTGTAGGTTGTGATTTTGTCGGAAAATCAACCTCAACGTTTAATTTCTTCTAATATTTATTATAATGGTCACTGGAGGGTAAATTATGAAGTATAGCACTTTCATCAAAAATAACATTTCTGCTAATTATTAATTTTCTAATTTCTGAACACCACAATTTATAACTTTTAACACATAATTTATAACCAAATTATAGATCTAGGTTAGAATTCTCTATTTGCATATGCTTGACAATTGATGACTTTAAAATTAAAATATTTTGGAGCAGTTTTAGACTATACCTCTTTTGGATTTTTGTTGTCAATAGACGTTTATAAAGAAATATTGATAAGATAAGCAATTGTAGAAGCAATTTCGGCCTAAAATATCTTTGATAAACTAGATTTAAAAATCATGCAACATACTTTTTCCATAATCGTTCTATTCAGACGCTCTGATATGCCATCTTTCTGAGGTGTACCTGGAACTATTTAGTGGCTAGCAATACATTTGAACTTAAAAAGAGTATTAAATTCATCAGATCAGAACTCTAAACAAATATCAATACGAATGAGTTTAATTTGCTTTCGTATTTGTTTCCCGATCATTATCTTCCATTGTTTAAAGGTTGACAATGCAATCTGTAGAAGTCATCAATCATAGTTAACATGTAATAACCTCTCAATAAAGACACTCTATGTCCCCTAAATACCTTAATGAAGATACTCTAGTGTTCCTTTAGTGTTGAGAATGTCTTACCCAAATGAACTCTCAAATGCTATTCAAAGACGCATTATTCACAAAACAGTAGTATATCGAGACTCTATTCATCGAGGATTCCTATTATGTTTGGTTCAGCCATACTATTTTCACTCATATGCCTTACACACGTATGCCAAAGGTTAGTGGCATATTCTTCGGATAATGAAGTAGAGACGATAGGCACATCACAGATAACCGTGGATACCTGCAAAACATATAATTATGTTGTTCTTTTTTGCCCTTTCATCATAACACGACTTCATTGAAAATTGTTGGGACTTTACCTTCTTTAGTTTATGTGTTCCCTTTTGAGTCTAGATTACTCAAATATCTAAGATTCATCTTCAAATATGGAACATGTCTCACACTACCAAGTTCTCTTATGACCCATCAAACATCTTAATTATGATTATACCAATACTTGGAAAATTGCATTAAGCATTATTTACCATTAAAATAACTTTGTTATGTAGTATTTCATATGAAGAAAACTAATCTCAACTGAGACACATATTAAAAGATTATCAAAGTCCATAATCCATAATCCATTATTTGCTTGAGGTAGGTTCACCATCGTTATCTATCACTATCATTTTGTACAACACCAGTTTCCTTGATATTTTCAAGCTATCGATTTTGATTTGGATTGAAATTATTATTTTTGTTCTACAATATACGTCATTTAGATATTATATGCCTCTTTTTCTCGCAATAGTTTCAAAACTAGTTTGTCTTCTATTCATCGACGCCTAGTTTCCACTCATGCAATACCTAGTACAAACAAGCCTTCTACATGAGTCTCGTTTGCAACCAGTAGATGTTTCATCTTTCAAATACATAATCCACATATAAGGTTCCATGACTGCAAAATTCAAATATGATGGGGGTAATGAACAGAATAAAATTAACGCCAAATATTCATCTGCATACATGACTTCTAAAGATTCTAAATCAGGCACAATTTCCTTAAAAACAAATATATGGTCTTTTAAAGGTGTACCTTTCACCAAAAGATGAGAACAAAGTCGTCGTTTTAGAGTTAACTTGCTGGTAAGACTTTTTGTCATACATAATTGTTCTAATTTTGATCATTAAGTAACGATATATTTCTCTTTAAAATGTCTTGTAATATATTATTTGAGAGATGGAATTGAATATGTGTTACAGAGTTAAGATCCTTTCGTATTTTCTCTGCATCGGTCATATTCGAGGGCATTTTATCAAGTACCAATAGTTCTTCATCCAAATTCATTTGATCAAGCACAACTCACATCTTAACTTAGAATAATGAGAATCTCGTATTGCGATCCAATAGTATAATTAAAAAATTTAAAAAGTTTTCATAATCACAAACTAATGAAGAAATACAAGAAAGTAGAAAAATACTAAGAGAATCAATAAAATGACCAAACAAACTAATTCAAAAGACCTAAAACCTTTAGAATACTTCCTGGTCAACTTACTCAACATATTAAATATCTCTGGTTAACGTGGTCAAAGAACAGATTGAGAAAAATGACAAAATAAAAATATGGAGAAACCAACCTCAAAATAGTTTCAGGATGTCAAAGAAACCTTGTGTAGGTCGCCCAAAAAATCAACAACAATATTGTAGATCTCTGTTTCGCAGCCTATGTTTTCAACTAGGGTCTGGCGCCTAGGCAGGATTTCACATGTGGTATTATAATAATTTTAATTATTTGAGTCATAAAATTCATTTAACAAAATTCTAATAAATATAAAAAAAAAATTAGAGTTATAATATTTATTCAAGAATTTTCAAGAGTAAAAAAAAATTAAAGGAGGGCCTAGACGTCCAATTTTTGTCATTAATTGGCGGGTTAGGCCCCTTTAGCACGGTGACTAAGGCGCTAGGCAAAAAGTCTATCACTTTTACTAGGCGCAGATGGCTAAGGGGGGTTGACGCCTAGGCGGCGATTTCTACAATATAGGTCAAAAGTCAACTTTAACTGGTCAATGGCGGACAGTCCACGTGGGAAGCGGTCAACACTATTTTACAAAAATTAAAATATATATGTTAATTATTGATTGTTATGTGTAATGATAATAATAATAATTCAAACCGGTCGCTGAAGTTCACATGCACCGCAAACCATTGGATCACAAAGCAATCAATCAGATCTCATACACTTGGTTGTATGTACACCGCGAACCACTGGGGTCCACTAGATACGACATGCGAAGTAATCGGACCATACATGGTTGTATTACCTAGGGCTGAGCATAATTTTAACAGAACCGAAAACCGACCCGAATTTTAGTCAAACCAAACTAATAACAAGGGTAATTTTACCTTTGCCAACTTTACCCTTCAGGTTACCTATTAATTTTGTGGGTCCAATTTTTTTACCCATAAATTACCCAAACCATTGGGATGGGTAAATCCAAACCAAAAAACCGTAAATTAATGATTTCAAATAATAATGTTTACATTTAAGGTGAAAACATTTCTTTTAAAAAAAATATAACATAGTCTATAATTAACAAATTATTTAGACTCTCGAATTATCAAAAGTTTGTTTTATAAAGTTATTCGTTTGAGATAGGTGCAATTCGAGTTTGATTTTTAATGATAGCAATTTATGTTACAAAAAAGTTTGACGATAGTTGACCCCGAGGGTAAACCGAAGGTACCCGAAGGGTAACCCGAATTAACCTGAGGGTAAACTTTTTTTTACCCTACCCTTGGGTTACCTAAGAAATTCCTTAAATCGAAATATATTACCTTCGGTTTACCCTAACCTCAAAACCGGGTAAAACCGACCCATGCTCTCCCCTAGTATTACCTTCGTTTCTTCACCAAACCCAACAAAATTAATTTCGTTTTCTTTGTCTTGATGAGTAGAACAACAATACACAACTGATTTCTCCAATATGCCTATATTTATGGGTCTATATATCGAATACTAATTTTTAAAAATATAAAACCCTAATTTGAACCTACATTGGTCGTTTTTTCATCAAATTCAATGAAATTTGTGACATTTTGTTCTTTACATCAAGTAGAAAAGCTTGGCTCTAGCGGTTTCTAAAGATAACACCTAAATCTTGTGCCCTACAATTGAATTGAAAATATCAATTTTTGATTTTTTAAATACGAATTTCACATAAACTAATAACAAAAACTCCAATAACGCCTCAATTATTGGGAAAAAATATAGAATCGAAAACTTATTGTGTAAGACCACAATCTGAAATTAATCTGTTCTAGAAATCTATTGAATAAAGCAACCAAGTAAATAATTGATACAAGATTTACGTATAAATCAATATATGAGAAAAAACCGCGGGCAGAGCAGAGAGTAATTTAACTATAACTAAAAGAAAGATTACAATAGAGTTCGATAAATCTATAAATAAATATACACATACTGGTGGTGGTTAGGGTGTGATAAAATAACGATATAAATAAGGGAACTAACACCCTATTCCACTATGATAAACTCACCGCAAGTGAACGGGGCGTTTGTAAGTAATGAATAAGAAAACAGATATCGATCTCAGGGACTACGATAGTTACCTGTGACTAATGCAAATATAAAGTGCAATAAAAGCAGTTAGAAAAATAATACTCTAAAAGACTCTACAATATTTATTTGGTTTTAAGACCCTAATAATTAACTAATTAAACTAAACACAGAAAATAATTAAGAGAAGAGAAGTAGTATGAGAGTTTAGCTCAAGAAATAGCACGTAATTCCCACTATCCTTGTTTTATAATTATTACCTAAGTGAGAATTGTGTGATACCCGATAGCCATGATTCTATATTCCTCCTGACCCCCTTCTGAGTGGACTTAGGCAACCTAACAATTACTAGGGGACTTTGGTAAGGGGACCCTGCAACGGTCAGTGGTTAATCTCAAACCCTAGTGACTATCTAGTTAGGCAAGCCCCCCAGGATCACTATCGCACACTAGCTGTTTAGCGATCCGATTATTGGGTTGTGCAAGGTGTTCAGAAATGTTTGTAAGAAAAACCTAAGTAAAAAGGAATTGTAGTCCGGAAACTCTAAAGTGGTCGATCTTATGTGTAAGTTGGAGATAATTTTTCCTCCAACTTTTTTTGATATTATGATCCACCTTGTTTTGCACTTGTACGAGGAAGCTCGGCTAGGATGCCCGGTTCAGATGTGTTGGATGTACCCGTTTGAGAGATACTTGAAGAAACTAAAAGAATATATTCAGAATCCAGCGAGGCCAGAGGGTTCATCCGCCGAGGGGTACGCTGTAGAGTTTGACTTTTATATCTAGATACCTTCGAGAGGAAAGTACAAAGTTCAACGAACCGGGGAGATACGGCGAGACGAGTATTGAAAACAAGGAAATATCAGTGTTCAACAGCCAGTGCAAGCCGATTGGTAAGAAAATGTATGGATATTTACCCCTCACAGAGAAGGACCACGTCGATTGGTACATCCTTCATAATTGTGACTAGCTCCAGCACTATATGATGTAAGTATTTTAATTAAAATCTTATTTACCGTTTATTTAATTAAGATTTTATTTACCGTTTATTAACACTATGTCTTGATATTAGGGAACACAAGTCCTCCCTTCCGGTCAGTGATAGAGAGGCAAAACACCGAAAGCATTCTCGTCGATGGTTCAAGAAAAAGGTATAAAATCCAACAAACTAAGTTGATTTTATTTCAACTAATAACCGACCATGTGTGCAGGTGTTCAAAATGGATCAAGAAGGTAATCCACTTGCTACGAAAGAGATGCTCTCGTTGTCCGGAATGTCGAATAGGGTCATATATCAATATGATTCTTGCGTTGTGAACGGGGTCAAATGGAGAACACGTGAAAAAGGTGAAAAGAGAGTTACTCAAGACTACGGAGTTTGTACAATCACAAGTTGGTTTTTTATTTATGTTTTTTTACTTGGGTGTTTGTATATAAAATATTTTGTTTGTGATTTCATAGGAGAAGATCCTTTTTATGGTGAGTTGGTCAAAATCATCGAGGTTGAATTCACTGGTAGTTGTTCAGTTGTGTTGTTCAAGTGTAAGTGGTATAACACAGATGTAAAAAGAAACTGCGAAAGACAGAACATGGAGCAACAATTATCAACACAAGTACTTTTTGGTGGTATGAAGAACCCTACAACCTAGCTACTCAAGCAAAAAAGGTTTTTTACGTTCATCAAATTAACGCAAGGAAGACGGAAAAGGGTTGGAAAGTAGTTTGGGAAGTGAACGACCGTCACAGATGGAGTCCCAAGCTATTTGGTGCAGAATCGATTTCCACTGCCACAGATCCGATCGACATTGCGTTAGCTGATTCAACATTGGATTCACATTACCCGGTGATTGAATTGGGTACTGGACAAGGGATAGAGATCGATCTTTCGATTTTTAACCTTGTACCGGAACCCGCTGATCCCGCTACGATGAACATTATGATGACTGCTTAGGAGAGTACGAGATTGATGAGGAAACTATATATGTTGACAGTGATGACGAACCAATAATAGTTGATGATGGGGACGAGTCTGATTAGTTGTGTATTTCTTTTTTATGATTTCTTTTGTAATGTATAACATTTAACATTTAAACGTTTACTGTTTTTCAATATTTTTTTAATTATGATGTGAATTGTATAATATAAGTTAAGTAATTATTAAATTATGTATAAGAAAAAAATTATAATATAAGCTTAAAAATTTATAATATAATAATTTATTGAAAAGTATTTACTGAATTATATATATTAAAAAAATTATAATATAAGCTTACAAATTTATAACATAATAATTTATTGAAAAGTATTTATTAAATTATTTATAAGAAAAAAAATTTATAATTTCTGAAAAGTATTTATTGAATTATTTATAAGATTAAAAAAATTAACATTTATTATGTAAGTTAAGTAATTATTCAAATATCTATAAGATAAAAAAAATACCCAGGGTCTTTAGCGAAAACGCGTCGTCGCAAAAGGGGGGTACGAAAAATTAAACCCACGCATTATGGCGGTCAATTGCGCGCCTTCCCAAAAAATTGGACCTTTTGCGAGGGACCTAGTCTTTAGCGACGAAAGGTCCTCACTAAAGGGTGGCGGATTTATTAAATACCCGCCGAACCCACCTTCTTCCCTATTCTATCATCACAACCTCCAAACTCTCCATTAATCTCCACTCCAATCCTTCATTTTCAGCAACACCAAGCTCCTCCGATTCAAGGGAAGGCATCTACATCATCATAAACAGCATTTAATCAAGCTTTTAGGTAAGATTTCCTTATTTTTTCCAAAAAAAAATTCAAACTTTTTTTTTTGCTTAATCACGAATCTAATACATGTTTTTGGTTTGTTTATAATTTCTGGAGCTTCCCTACCATCATTTAACACCTTTTCCTTGGATTTTAAGGTATGTAATCCAATTTTAGCTTTTTTTCCATTTTAAGAGAAAATAATTTTTGATAATACAATTAATTATGAATTTAAGTATGTGTTTAGGATTGCTATTTAATTTTCTAAAAATTAGCATGTTTAGTTGTATTTTTTTTTCCATATTTTGAGAAATTGTTTTTTGCCCTATACGATGAATTTAGAATTTAATTAGGTGTTTAAGATTGTTATTTAGTGTATAATTTTCTACAAATTAGCATCTTTAGTTGTATTTTTTTTTTTTTGAATTTAGTTGCAAAAGTTTGGAATTTAGAAAGAAATTTATTATAATTTAGGTGCTATATCTTGGTTTTTTTGTTGAATATTAAAATTATGTTAAATTTGTGTATTTATAAAATTTTAGTGGCCTTGGAGTAATTTATAAAATTTTAGGGGTTAATTTGCATTTTTAAAAACTTTTAGGGGTAAATTTTCATTTTAGTGGCCTTAGAGTAATTCAGAAAATTTTAGGGGTTAATATGCATTTTTTAAAACTTTGAGGGTTAATTTTCATTTTAGTGGCCTTAGAGTAATTTATAAAAAAAATTGAATAATATTAGGAGTAAATTTGTAATTTTAAAAAAATTTAGGGGTTAAATTGCGTATTTATAAAATTTTAGCTGCCTTAGAAATAATTTTAGATAAAATTATGTTAAATTGTACTTTTAAAAACTTTTTGGGTTTAATTTTCTTTTTTATAAAATATTAGGCCTTTAGAGGATTATATAAATTTTTACTTGCCTTAGAAATAATTTTTAAATAATATTAGGGGTAAATTTTTAATTCTAAAAAAATTTAGGGGTTAAATTGGGTATTTATAAAATTTTAGGTGTTTTAGAAATAATCTTACATAATAGGGGTTAAATTGTATTTTTAAAAACTTTTTGGGGTTAATTTGCATTTTTATAAAATATTAGGGCCTTTAAAGGATTATTTAAATTTTTTTCGTGTCATATAATAATTTTTAAATAATATTGGGGGTAAATTTGTAATTTAAAAAAAATTAGGGGTTATATTGCGTATTTATAAAATTTTAGGTGCCTTACAAATAATTTTAGATAAGATTATGTTAAATTGTATTTTTTTTTAAAAATTTGGGGTTAATTTTCTTTTTTATAAAATATTAGGGCCTGATTATTTAAATTTTACGGCCATCTAATAATTTTTAAATAAAATTAGGGGTAAATTTGTATTTTAAAAAAAATTTAGGGGTTAATTTGCGTATTTATAAAATTTTAGGTGCCTTAGAAATAATTTTAGATAAAATTATGTTATATTGTATTTTTAAAAACTTTTTGGGGTTAATTTTCATTTTTATAAAATATTAGGGCCTTTAGAGTATTACTTAAATTTTTACCTGCCTTAGAAATAATTTTTAAATAATATTAGGGGTAAATTTGTAATTTTAAAAATATTAGATAGCCGATGTTATGCCGAGGTCTCACGGCGGAGATGGGGATGGACGCGACCCCACACAAAATCGAAGCAATCCCATAGGTGGTTGCAACGCACTGGGTAATATTTTATTTTACACCTACTTTTGACGTAATTATTATTTTAATCTTAAAATAAAACAGGTAATAACCCGAGAAAACCGAGAGGCAAGATGACTCTTACCTTGGTCCAGGAGTCAAGGCGGAAGTATGGAGGTAGGCTACCAATGGAGTTTTGCACGTACGATTATACTTGGAACCCCGTGGGAAAATACGCCCACCACATGACTCAAGTAATTAATCACACCATTCGAGAGAATGTTCCACTTTATCACTGGTTCTGGGCAGATGTCCCGCAAGTAGAGCAGACGAATGTTTTGACTCGATTAAGAGTAAGTCGGGTAATCTTATTTTTATTTTTCTATCTTTATTTAGAAAAATATATTTAACTTCATTTATTTATAAACAGGAATTTTTTGAGGTGGTGAATTGGCAAGCCCGCTCAGATTGGGGGGGATATCCAACAAATGATAACCAACAAATGTGGGAAGGGGTATATCGACCACAAGAATCGGGTGAAGAAGAAGTATTACAAGTCTCGGGAAAAACCGAATGACCAAATGCCCAAAAATTGGGAGCTCACCTTGGAGATGTGGGATTCGGAGCGAGCTCAGGTGATTGTACTATTTTAACTTGTATTAATTAAAATATTATCTTAATTGATTAACAATTTCTTTTCATTCGTTGTTTAAAAAATAGCATTAAGCTCAAGTGAATAAGGATAACAGGGAGGTGCTTCAAAACCTAAGCGGAGCCGGGTCTAGAAGTTATAGCATGTGGAGGGATAATCTGATGGAGGTAATAAATATTTTAAAAATATTTATTATAGTAACTTTTTTTGACTGTTTGACTTTTTACAGGGACAGGGGAGTTGTCAACCCCCTCCTGTGGGCGGGGATAACATCGAATCGGTGCCTCTACCAAAGATAAACGAATTCTTCTTCAAGATCGGGTGGAGGAGTCCCGAGTACGAGAGAGCAGACGTAAGTTTATTATTTTAATATATCGTACAATTTATTCTTTTAATATATTTATTTTATTGTACAGGGAGCGTTGAGGGAGATTCTCGAGAATAGAGTTTGGGGAATCACAAAGCCAAAGCGGCGACTTATCTTGTACACCTCCCATGACGCAACAGGAGCAGGTAGACGCCGTGATGGAGGCGGCTTGACTCGGGATAGGAGACGGGACCCACTACAGGAGTCTGGGAGTTAGCCACCCGCTTCTGGAGAAGAGGAGGTCTTCTAATGCTTGGGAGCCAGTAAGCGATAGCATGCTTCGGGACTACGAGTGGCTGATGAGGTCCCTGAACGAGTTCCTTGTCTCCATAGGCAAGGATCCGGTGCCAGACGATATTTCACGATCCTCGACTTCCACTGCTAGTACGCGACCGACTAAGGAGGCGATGGACTCACGGATGAGTACAACCATCACCTTTATCAGCAGGTGCCGAGAGGAACGTGGTCACGAGAAAGCACTAGTCCCTCCATCCGGCAATCCATCCGCTGCTGGTCCCTCCCGAGCCCGACCCACTACATCTGGTCCGTCAAGCTCGCGACTCCATCTTATAAACCAAGCTGAAGAAGAAGATGAAGATGAAGAAAGGGATTTAGCTAATCCTTAGATGGTATGTTGTTTGGTTGAGAGTTGGTGTTTATTTAGACTTTTTGTTGACTTCTTATGACTTTTATTATTTTCGTTTTATGGTTTGTAATTTTTGACTTTTTATGACTTTGACTTTTGTATGACTTTGACTTAACTATCAGATAATTTAGTTTTCGTATTGTATTATTTTATCTCTTTTCAGATATAGAAATAAAAAAAAATAAAAGTCAAATTAAAATAAATAAAAGAAAAGCAAAAAATAAATAAATTATATAATTGAATTAAAAATAAATAAAAAATAAATTTAAAAAAATGGTATTTGGCGAGAGTTGACTAGTTCTCGCTAAAGAGTTAACTAGCAATCGCGACGACTAAGTCGTCGCAATTGACCCCCCCTTTAGCGAGAACAAAGTCGTCGCAAAAGACCAAGTCAATTGTGACGACTGCATGTCGTCGCAAAAGACAGGTGCTCACGCGGTGACAGGTGACGCCGTCGCAATAGGGGATCTTTTGCGACGAAGCTTTAGCGAGTAACCTTTGGCGAGGACTGTTCGTCGCGAAAGACCAATCCGGTCTTTAGCGAGGACCTTTGGGGTCTTTAGCGATATACGCAGGGACGGATCCACCTTATGAGAATTGGGGCCCAGGCCCCCCCAAAATTTTTAAAAAGTAAATTTTCACCCTTATAAAAATATAAAAATAAAATTTAATAACCTTTTGGCCCCCCCAAATTTTTCAAAATTTTGTATTGGCCCCCCCAAGGTTAAAACTCTGGTTCCGTCCCTGGATATACGCAGTCCTCGCGAAAAGGGTCGCGCGCTGTAGTATCATCCTAAGCCTAGGTTAGGATTTTGATTGCATATTTCTGTTTCTGAATATAATTTCATTGATTACCCGAGCAAAGAGAAATTTCATCCCATTAAGGATTCAAGAAAACCAAGATAAAGGAAAAGAAACACGAAATATTGTATTATTACATACTGGTGTGTTCGCGTAAATGTTTGAGCAGTGCTTCGTCATCTCTGAAGAGTGGAGAATGCAAAAGGTCAATCAGCAAGGAGTGTAATCTTTGAAAAATATCAGTGGAGTAGAAGATGTCTTAGAAGATTTCTAGAGAAATGTAACAGGAGTAGTAATAATTTAGATTAGAAGAAATGTGCAATTATTATTTTTGTTTTACCTTATTAATATGTAAATATTAAATAATTATTTAGTCAAGAATCTCTTAATGCAATGAAACAATAATAATTCACAAGAATCTCATAGTAGGTTCACCTAAAAAATATTATAATCCTTTGTTGATATGTGAAATTGCACTGAAAGATAACCAAAGACTATTCCTTCTTTTTCCTTTTAGAAAACGATGTCACTTACGGGTTATAACTTATAAGTATTAAAAAAAATTAATAACCTTGTAGAGATGTACGATTATGGATGTACGTAGTTCAATGGCTCCTATCTCTCGTGAAGATATTGTTCTATCTGTATGAATCTGTACCAATACTGGTGCTGAATCTTAGGACCACCTTTAGACTAAAAAATGTTTATCAGGACCACCATGAAATATAGTAATATACATGTGCCAAATTAGTAAGTATCTGCATCACTGTAGCGATACATGTGCTTTGAGCGAAATGTAATAGTAAAATATCATGTGAAGTTCATTTTAGTCGTTTTATTCGAGACAACTATACTGATTTTGGACTGAAGCTCCAGACTATGAATAGAAGGTTATATGGCCCCTACCGGAAATTTTAATCCACCACCACAAAAAACCCTCACCACCACATAAAACCCTTCTCCTTTTCCTCTAGACCGTTTCTTCTTTACGTTTTTATCTTAGATTTATGAGGATTGATATTCTTTTTATCAGTCTTGCTAGAATCAGATTTACGAATCTCTATTTCGTGTTTTGTTAACTTCTCTTTCACTTTTGTCTTCTAGCTTGTGGGTCTTTCCTATTAAGCATTTATGACTGCACTTAAGGATGAAGGGACAGAATATCTTGATGATTCTCTCTCTTTATCTCCTGACAGAGATGCGATTTATGCTCAGTTTGAAGAGTCGAAGTTTTTTCTACGCATTATTGCTACTGATAACTTTAATCTCAACTACCTTAAAAGAATCATCATTCAACATTGGGGTGTAAAAGGTAGGATTTCTCTAGACAAAAGAGAAAAAAAATTTATGTGTTATTCAATTTGAAAAAATTGAAGATCTTGATTTAGTTTAGAAGAATCGCCTTTATCATGTTTTGGAATTTTATATTCTGGTTCAAAAATACGAAGAATGTATCTCTAACCCTAACTTACTGGAAGAAACTGCTTTCTAGGTTAGATTTGAAGGAATCCCTCCTCTGTTTATCAAAGAAAGAAATATCAGGAAAATTGCTTCTCTTTTAGGAAATGTTACTGAACTGCTTCTTCCTGACCCGGATAAGTTCAAAATTAATCCAACAGTTAAGGCTATAATTACTTGGATAATTAATAAACCTCTGAAAGCTGGGTGTATGTTTAAATTAAGAGATAGTCATTCTGTGTGGGTTTCATTTAAGTTTGAAAAGCTCTTTGATTTCTTCTATGTATGTGGGATAATATCACAAGAGGAAAGAATTGTGATAATACTGAGAAACTTATTACTAAATTGGGAAACTGGATTAGGTTTGTTGAGAATGATAGAGGAAATCAAACTTTTGTTTTTTCAACTAGTAAGCAAGAAAACTCTGGTAAAATTGTTCAGAAAAAACGAGGGAAGCGCCATCTTAAGAACAAGAATAAGATGGAGAAGAATAATGCAATTATTAAAACTGAGGAAGGTGTTAATGTTGTACAATCTATGATGTCCCTCCCTACTGTTGAGATAGGTGACAAAATTCTTGAAGGTGTTGAATCCTCTACTGCTATTAGGCCTTTAACTGATGGTGAAGTTAAATTACTTTGTGGCCCATATGATAAGGGCCCAATATCTGATAAAGCCCTTTCTCCTAAGTTAAGCCCAAATGTTAGCTTTGACCCTTCTATTACTTCCAACACGGGTAATAATATTCATTTTGGGTCCATTGAGAGAACCAAACAAGTTAGAAATGATTTAGGTCTCCCCTCTGAGGATGAGGTTACCTCCTTTGTCCCTGCAACTTTGACTGGTTCTGAAGATGATAACTTTTTTCAAGCTGGTAGAGAGGGTAATGAGATGGCAGAGGATATGGAGCTTGACAAGTTCAATGAAGAGGATGTAGAGGATAAGTGGGAAGAAGCTATTTGTCTTGACAATTCATAAGTGGTTTGCGGGGTTGACCCAAATCAACCCCAAGAACATCAATGATACAAGCTTGGAACTGTCAAGGCATTGGCACAGCCTTGACTAAGCTGAGCTTAATCGACATGGTTAAAGCTCATAATATTCAAGTACTTTTTCTTTATGAGACTAAGAATAAATTTGATGTTCTTGAAAAGTTGAGTCCTAAATTTAACATGACTTTAGCTACCTTTATTGATCTTGTGGGTATTTCTGGAGGGTTAGCTGTCTTTGTTAAAGATTTGAATCTGTATAAACATATAAGTTCCTCTAGGAACTTAGTTTACTGCTCTTATATCCATCCTTTAACAGGATTGTTATTTATCTCTTTTGTTTATGGTCCAATAGTTGACGGTGACAAAATGGAGTTTTTAAATGATATTTCGAAATTAAACAATTTTCATAATTGTTGGTGTATCCTTGGGGATTTCAATATCATTAGATTTCCCTCGGAAAAATTAGGTGGCAATATTGACAGTATGAAAAGGAAAAACATGGGTTTATTTAATGATTTTATTAAATCAAATGACTTGATAGAATTAGAATCAAAAGGATGTAGCTTATCTTGGTCTAACAAGAGAAATGGAAATCTTTTGATTAAACAAAATCTTGATAGAATTTTAGTTAACAAAAAGTGGTATGATTATTTTCCGAATGCGTGGTGCTGTCTTTTACCTCCTACTGATTCAGATCATACACCTGTTTTGCTTAACTTTGGGATTTCAGATTTGAAAAACAAAACTAAAAGATTTTTACTTGAAAAAGGCTGGCTATTTGATAACTCCTGTTGTAAACTTATACTTTACAAATGGAAGGACAAAAATCTTGATTATATGAGAGGGATTCAAAGGTTTGGCATTAAACTTAAAAGAATACAGAAAAGTGTGTCTCTTTGGGCAAGAAAAATAATTTTAAACAATAGAATTCTTATCACCAAAACTCTTGATAAATTGGAGAACTTTTTAATGCTCCTTACTCTTCTGACAATGAAGAAGTTTTTCAGAAATTAAACATTGACCTTGAATTATTTTGGAAGAAGGAAGAATTATATTGGTCCCTGAGATCTAAAAATACTTGGTTAAAGTTGGGAGACAAGAATACTAAATATTATCACACAATTACTAAGCTTAAGAGGGTCAGAAATAAAATTTGTAGACTCAAAAAGAGTGATGGTGAATCGATTGATTCTGAAACTAAAATTGTGGAGGAGATTACTTCTTACTTTAATAATGTATTCACCTCGGTGGGTCCAAGAAACTATGATTCTATTCTACATTGTGTGAAAAAAGTTGTTAGTCAAGAAATGAATAGTGAGTTGATTAAACCAGTAAATGAAAATGAACTTAAAAAGGCTATTTGGTCCTTGGGAGGTGATAAATCCCCTGGACCAGATGGTTTAGTGGTTTTTTCTTCAAGATATTCTGGAATGATATCAGATTAGACCTTATTAAACTGGTGTCTGATTTCATTATGCAAAATTCTTCTCTTGAAGAAATTAATGGTACAATTATTGCTTTGATTCCAAAATGTACTAATCCTGATTTTATCTCTTCTTTCAGGCCAATCAGTTGCGCGAATTTTATTTATTAAGTGATTTCTAAAATTCTTGCTAACAGGTTACAACCTTGGCTTTGTGATATTATCTCTGAAACTCAAACTACTTTTATTCCTGGAAGGTCTATTTTTGAGAACATTATTATAGACCAAGAGGCTAGTCACTTCTTGAAGAATAAAATAACTTCAAAAAAATATAGCATTGCTATCAAGGCAGACATGATCAAGGCATAATGCGAATATTGAATGGGATTTTTTATTAGATCTTCTTAGAAAAATGGGATTTCATAATAGATGGATTTGTTGGATACAAAACTGTATCTCCACTGTTACTTACAAAGTTCAAATAAATGGGAATTTACATAATATTAATAGTCCTAAGAAAGGACTAAGACAGGGAGACCCCTTGTCACCCTATCTATTTTGTTTGGTAACACAAGAATTAATATCACTTATTGAGCATTATGTTCAAATTGGGATGCTTAAAGGTATTAAAATTGCGAGAGGGGCTCCTATGATTACTCATATCCTTTTTGCTAATGACAGTTTATTTTTCTTGGAAGCAGATGAAAATAATCTTGATATTTTTCTCAATATTTTGAACTGGTACTTTTTGGGATCATGTCAATGTATTAATCTAAATAAAAGTGTCATTTTATTTAGCAAAAATACTCCAAATGAGGAGAGAAATAAATACTCATCTTTTCTTAGGATGAGGAGATTATATGATCTTGGCAAATACGTTGGGATCCCTTCTAATTGGGGCAAGTCTAAGGTTAAAACACTGGAATGGCTTATTGAAATGGTGCTGGAAAAAAATGGAAAATTGGGAAACTAAAACGCTCTCTAAAAGTAGCAAAGAAGTTTTAATTAAATCCATTATTGGAGCTAATCCTAATTTTATTACGTCGGTTTTCTTAATTCCTAAAAAGGTAACATCTCATTTAACCTCTCTCATTTCGGATTTTTACAGGAATAATGAAGGAGAAAATAGATGTCATTGGGTGAAATGACAAACACTTATGAATAGTAAAGAAGATGGGGGTTTAGGATTTAAAGACTTTCACACACAAAATGAATCTTTATTAGCTTCTAATGCGTGGAGAATTTTTAACAACCAAAACTCTCTTCTCTTTAGAATTTAAAAGGAAAATACTTTCCTAATTCAAACTTTTTACAAGCATCTTTATGTAATAATTGTTCATGGGGTTGGAGAAGTAATATTACAGGTAGAAATTGTTTCAAAAATGAATTTAAATGGATTATTGGAGATGGTAAGAATGTTAATATTTGGGAAGATTCTTGGCTTCCTTATGTGAACTACATAAGTAAACCTGCTCAATGTAACATTGAATAAGTGTCTGGTCTTATTACACCTGATTTAAAAGAGTGGAATTTGAATTTGATTAACTCCTTATTCTCATCTGAAGTTGCAGCAACCATTAGTAAGGTACATATTCCAATTTATTACTGTATAGATACACCACAATGGACAGGCTCTAGAAGTGGTGATGTCACAATAAAGGAAATGTATACTAAACTATGGAGGGCTCAAAAATAAAAATGAGAAGGTTAAAAATAAGAAAGAGGGTGAATCCTCTATACAACTTGATGAGAAGGATTGGGAATTTATTTGTAAATCTAAATCTTATCCTAAGATAAAGAATTTTATCTGGAAATGTTGTAATAAAGGGCTGGATACTAATGAAAATAGGTACACTTGAAAATCAATACAAAGCCCTTTAAGCAACATGTGTGGAGAATGTAGTGAAACTATTGAACATCTACTATTTCATTGCTCATGGGCAAGAGCAGTTTGGCTTGCTAGTCCTCTTTGTTTTAATTCACTTTCAGAACCTACTTTTAATGTGAAAAGATGGATATAGTTTGTTAGGTTAAGTCAGGAAGAAAGACTTGAAGGAACGTTTATGGGAGACTTGGCTTTTTTATTGTGTGGCATATTTGGAAGGCAAGAAATGAATGCGTATTTAAGAGAGTTGTCCCAGACCCTCTGATTATAGCGAAAAATTCTTTACTAGCCTATGATGAGTATTACTCAGCTACCGAGCATACTACTGAGGCTAGAATTAATACCAAAATGAATGGTAAAGAAAAGGTGCAACAAAATGTTGGATTTAGTATTCAGAAACAAGGAATCCGCTAAAGATAAATTCAATAGAGGTAAAAACAAATAATTTTCTACTAAAGGTATCTTTAGAGACAAACTTATAGGGACGAACAAATAGCGGCTATTAGCGGCAAAATTAAGATTTTTAGTGTTAAAATTTTTGCCACTAAAAATACTTTTTCTTGTAGTGAGATAAAATAAGAAAGAGCTTCATATATATAGGGATTTGGAGTTATCACTTTCAATTTTCTTATGCTAAATATTAAAAACATAAATTTATAATTATCAATGTCAAAATATAGATGTCATGTAACACTATTGTGATTTTCGTTCTTTCAACAAAATGAAATAAATTAATATTTACCTAAAAATTATACAAAATAATACCATTATTTCTATAATTTGGAAAAAGAAACTACATCACACCTATTTTAAATAGTATCATTAAAATTATATTAATATTTCATAATGTTATATTCATATTTTAAACAACTTCCTTCTTCTTCACAGGTCTCTAGCTCTGGTCGACTACTAAGCACCTCGTGCATTGATCCTTTTCCACCACAAAACCATTAAAACTGTGTAAAATCTCATTGTCAACCATCTCCAAAGCACAACTCCTAGACCGCCAACTTCACTCAACATCAACCGCAAGAGCCTTGTTTTGATGCTTCATTTTGATGCTTCCTTGCAGTTAAGGTCGTAAACGAGTCGAACAGAGTGGAATATTAGATGTACATGCTTGTTTTTTTAACTTCTCGAGCCGAGCTGAGTCGAGTTCAAATTTAAACGAGCCGATTCTAGTCAAGTCGAGTCGAGCTTAAATTTAAACGAGTCGAGCCGAGTTTTCAATGATCCAAGTCAGAGATATTAAAACTTATTTGTTTAACTTATTGAACAAATTCTTTTTAGAGTCGAGTTCAAATTGTTCATGAAAAGATTGTTATTATATGGTTGAAATGGAACTTGCATGAAAGGTTGGTATTTAATTGAGTGTGTGGTATAAAAATTTGAAGTACTATATTATTGGAAAAAATAAAATTCTAAGAAAATTAAAAATATCCAAGTTGATATTTAAGGTGTAATAATATATCTACAAGTAAATAATATATTCATATATAATTCATAAATATAAACGATCCATTAAAGAACGAGATCGATCAGGTTTGTTTACGTAACGATTCAAATTGGAGTTTGAGCTTGTTTATATTCGAGGCGATCTCGGACGAGTTTTTCTCCAAATCGAGTTCGGGCTGCTCACGATCGGATTGATTCATTTACATCCCTACTTGCAGCCACAAATCCATGTCATTCAAATAGTTTCATATGACCCCCACCTTTCCCATGATCGATCATCCCCATTTATAATGTCCAACCTCCAACACATGTGCAATAACATGTGCTAGGAAGAAAAATATATATTGAAATTTACGTGATTCAAAAAATTACTTACCTCTACAAAGGTATACACATATTATAAAGAGATCGAATTAATAAAGTATATAAATAATAGAAATAATAATTACGTAGAATTGTAAGACTAGAAAAAAACCACGGGCAAATTGAAGAAAAGATTATGATAGATAGTTATTGTAAAAGGTATAAATAATAATATATAGTATATGTGAATTTATAAGTAATCAGGGATTAGGGAGATTATCTAGATGGGTCAGGTTTTACATGAGACCTAGAAAATCTAACAATAGCTTCACCTTGAAAAAAATATCTCTATTGACAATAAGTTTAAAAGTTAAGAAGCAAAATATAAATATACAAAGAATTCTCTTCCTCCTCTATATAACCCCAAAAGGATTAATTCAATAAACAAATGCCACTTAAGTTCAATCAATGCTCAAACTTAGATATCGAAACCGACTTAGTGATCATATCACCTGAATTATAATGATTGCTAACTTTGTTGACAACAAAATCACCATGAGTAGTTACATCATGCACAAAGTGATACTTCACATCAATATGATTTGTCCTCTAATGAAAAATCTGGTCCTTTGAGAGACATATATCACTCTAACTATGACAAAAGACTGTAGTAATATACAAGTCTTCACAAATTTATGAATAATCACCGATGACTGCTTCTAAGTAAGTATAGGGCTCTAATTAGATTCAAGATCCTTGGTTATGTTTAGAGTATAATCAACCAAATCAGATGCAACAAATCTCTATGGCGGATTTGTACGTATCCTGGTCTATTTATTGTAATAGAATACTATGGTGGTTGTGATGAAGGGACATTGACACAATCATGCATATCTTAATCATCCTGAGATATAGTTTCTGGTGTAGGTTGTGATTTCTTCAGCATATCAACCTTAGTGTTTTTTTCATTAGATCTTTATCACAATTGTCACTAGATGGTAAGTTATGAAGTATAACACTTTCATAAAAAATAACATTTCTGCTAATTATTATTTTTTCTAGTTTCTGGACACCACGATTTATAAGTTTTAACACTAAATGTATAACTGAGAAAATATGATTTATAGTATGTGCATATGCTTGACAACCGAAAAATTCAAAATTAGTATATTTTGGAGCAGTTTTCCATCATACCTCTTGCAGATTTGTGTTGCCAATGGCCATTGACATAAAGATTGATAAAATAAGCAAATGTAAAAGCAGTTTTGGGCTAAAACATCTTTGATAAACCAGATTTAGAAATCATGCAATATATATCTTTTCTAATAGCATTTTATTCATACATTCTGATATGCCATTTTACCGAGATGTAACTGGAATGATTAAGTGTCTAAAAAAGTATTAAATTCATTAGATCAGAACTCTTAAACATTATCAGTACGAATGAGTTTTATTTGCTTTCTTATTTGTTTCTCGATCATGATATTCCATTATTTAAAGGTTGTCAATGAGATCTGGAGAAGATATAAATTATAGTTAACATGTAATATACACCTCCCATGGAAAATACTCTATAGGGCCCCCACGGAGACCTGAATTAAGGCCCTCAAGTGTTCCTTTAGTATTGAGAATGTCATACCCGAATCGAATTCTCTAATATTTTTCAAAGACGTATTGTTCACTAAACTGTAGTATATCGAGACTTTATTCATCGAGGATTTCTATTAGGTATTGTTCAGCCATACCATTTTCACTTCTATGCCCTAGACATATAGGCCAAAGTTTAGTGGCATCTTCTTTGGATAATGAAGTAGAGACGACAACCACATGACTGATAACTGTGGAACCCTAGAAAACATATTATTATGTTGATCTTTTTTTCCCTTTCATCACAACACGACTTTCTTTGCAAATTTTTTAAACTCTACCTTTGCCAATTTATGTGTACCCTTTTGAGTCTAGAGTACTCAAAATGATAATATTCCTCTTCAAATATGAAACATGTCTCACATTACCAAGGGATCTTATGACCCATCAACCATCTTAATTTTGATTATACCATATCATTAGAGAAGTCAAACAACACAATTATAACACTTATACCTAAAGGAGATAAAAAAACAAATAGTAGGAGATTACATGCATGTTTCTTGTATTAGTTTTGGATATAAGAATATTGCAATTTTTTATCAAATTGGTTACGGATATATATGGATGAGAGTGTCTCATAATCACAAACAAATTTTATTCAGGGACAAGCCATACAAGATAATATTTTGATTGTCCAAGAAGTATTGATGTCTCCCTATTTGTGATGAATTAATATTAGTTGGAGACATCATTTTTAGTGTTTTAGGAAATCTTCTAGTCATTTTTCTCATGAATTATTGCACTTTCCTATTTCTAGTCTTGAATTAGTAAATTATTATTTTTAGAGCATATTGGGTTTAATTATTTATTTAGTGTGAAGTTTTAAAGATAATATGGAAATAAATTAGATTCCAAGTCAAGTCTAAAGATAAGGAAAGAAGATCTTGAAGAAATCTGGAGATAGAAGGAAACAGAGTTCAATTAGGAAAAGGAAAAGCTTCCAAATAAATCTGAATTTCTGCAGCTATGTCTAAAGAAGTGATGATAACTCCAAAACCAAGCCTATTCTGGAAGATCCCTCTCATTGGAAGATAGACAATTCCGTGAGGATTCTTTTGATATCTTATGGGTCAAAAACGGTCCAATAACGAAGAAGATATGGTAAAAACAAGTCAGAGTAATTATCCTTATCTACATACAAATTTGAGTTGGGCTAGGAGCCCATTACTTACCTTCTCCTTCACGAAAACGAATTAGGTCTTCCTAAACACCTATAAATACACCCTTAAACCATTGTAAACATGTCCTTGCTCAGTTTCAAGCTTAGGCTTAGTCCTTGCTTGTATTTTCTCAGTTTTAAATAATAGCTTAGTCCTTTAATTTAATATTCATACTTAATATCAAGCTATTCATCCAAGAAGCAAGCTGACCTATAGAGGAATACAAGAAGCAAGAAGTTGGAGAGTGACAAACTCCTCTTCTACATCTCACCTTCTCTATGTTTAGGGTAATTAGCTATAGATTTGTGGCTTTACCATATTTCTAAACTTTTATTCTGTAAGATTTACTTTTTATTGTTGGGTTATTATTTTGTCTTTAAATTCAATAATACTATTTGTTATTTTAATTGACTGAGCTTGGCGTATATTGTTATTATGTGTTTTGACTTATTGTTACAACCCTAGATTTGGCCAATCTTAGGACTATTCTTAGTTATTGACAACACCACATAATCGTCTAGTTTTGATCTTTTGCCTAACTAGATAGCCATAAAGGTTTGATTTAATCACCAATCATTAATCAGGAATCCTTGGTAGTGGAGAGGTTGCTCCTAAGTCTAATAGAGGCTAGGTAGAATTTAGAATCCTGGTTAATATATAATGCTTAATCTGTGACAGGTTAGAATAACAACTTAGTAAAATAGACTCATATTAGGGACCATAATCTATTAGACTTACATCCAAACTTATTTGTCTGCATTCTTATTTATTACTTCTCATCAGATAGTTATTCATATTATTTTATCTTTTTATATTTTATTCTAAAACATATAAATTCATCTACGCTTGTTAACTATAAATAGATCTAACTGATTAAATCCCTGCGAACGAACTTAACTTATCATTAAAACTTGCAAACGATCTGTGATACTTGCAGTGAGTTCCGTGGTTCTCAAGGGTGTGTGCTCTTTATTCTTATCTTTATTTATATATTATTTTATCACACCTTTTCCCCCACCAAGTATAGTTTCAAATGAAAAGAAAGAGGAAAAATATTAAATACCTGGATGCTATCAAACTGGACATGACAAAAGCTTACGATCAAGTACGCTGTGAATTATTACTAACTATTCTTAAGAAATTAGGTTTCTGTGATAAATAGATTTTTCGGATAGAAAAATGTATCTCTATTGTTTCTTTTCAAATCAACAATAACGAGGATCGTATGGAGCCATTCAAACCCGAGAGAGGGTTAAGACAATGAGGCCCCTTATCCCCTTTCCTTTTCACTTTGATGACAGAGTCACTAATTAGATTAATTGAAAACATGGTATCTAAAAATATGATTCAAGGAGTACAAATCACCAGGAACTACCCGATTTTAAAGCACCTTTTCTTTGTTGATGATTCTTTGTTTTTTCTAAAAATTGATGATAGTGAAGTAAAGGCTTTCCAAGAATGTATTTCAACCAACTGCATGGATTAGGGAAACAAATTAACTTTGCAAAATCGTCAATCTATTTTAGTCGAGATACACCCAAAGAAATTAGGATATTGGCCAGTGAATATATAAATATAAGAGACAAACAATCTCGTGACATACCTTGGAATCCCATCATGTCATAAGAGACCTAAAGTGGAGTTATTGTCATGGATTTTGGAAAGAATCTTTAATAAACCAAAGGTTATAAATCACAACTCCTATCAGATGGGGGAAAATAAGTGCTAATTAAAGCATTTTTACAAGCGATACTTGTTTACAAAACGTCAGTGTTCTCATACACTATCTCTTTCTATAAAAAAAATTGATTGCGACTATTTCTAATTTTTGGTGGAGCTATAGAGAACGCAATCGAACTCATTGGGTGGCATATGGGAGAAATTGGCTATGGGAAAATTACTTGGTGGAATGGGATTTAAGGTTTCAAAAGGATAAACACAACATTTCTAAGCAGCACGTGCTCAGAGGATTCTAAGAAACCCAAACATGTTAGCATCAAGAATATTGAAAGATATTTATTACCCTGAAACTGAATTAATGGATGTTAAGCTCTGAAAAAGTCGTACGTGAACCTACGCTAGTTTAATGGAAGGTAGAGGTTTTTTGAAAGAACAAGGTATATAGTAACCCAGTAACGACAATTATATTAATATTTGGAATGATCGGTGGATGGGTTCATAATGGAAGTTAGAAAAATCACCTAATTGTGAGCTGGAAAAAGTTTCACAGATATGGAGGGAAGGAACTACCGAATGGAACACGAAACCACTAGATAAGATTTTTCCATCACCTATTATCCTGAAGATATTAAAACAAAAAATCTTACAACCAGAATCAGAGGATAAACTCATATGGCCTCTATCCAATAATGGAAAATATGTCACAAAAATGGGATATAAACTTTTTTACAAGTCTAAATATCATTAATGGACCTGAAGCAACGACTAGATTTGAAACAAGCAAGACAGAATTATGGGAAAACATATGGCAAGTTAAGTATATTTTCTATTTTTGTGAAAATATTTTCTATCTTTGTATAAATATATTCTATTTTTGTTTCCTGAGTATATTTTCAGAAAATGAATTTCATTTTCAGTTTCAATATTATAGAAATTATGGAAAATGTCGACTTCACGTTCTCCAATATAGCAGCATTTTTATTTAATTTTCCAAAATACTACTTTCAATTTCTTTAGCCAACCACATTTTATTAGTATTTTAAAATATATAGAGAATAAAAACAAAAAAATACCCATTATTTTCACAAACCAAACAGAACCTAATATTCCATCAAAAGATAGAATTTTTGTCGGTTAATAAAGCAATACCAACTGAGTGTTCAGACACGGTCGTGTGCAGCTGGTGCCAAAATGATAAAGAGTCCATGAAACATCTCCTGCTAAGTTGTCGGTTAGTCAAATTATCTGGACGGGAACACCACTTCATAGAAAAATTCATGATAATTAAAATACTGACCTTGGTTCATGGATTCTAATGATTATTACATCTTATATTGATGGCGGTGTTGGAAAACTTGAATGACTTTTGGACTTCTTTTTGCTGTCCCACATCGGTGGGAGAAGAAGCATTTTTGCTTCTTTTATAAAGAGTTATTTTAACAATGTCCAAATGGCCAACAACCATGCACATAGCAAAGCAATGGGATAACCCACACGCGCGCACCACCACCACCACCCACCCACCCGACCCGGCCCGGCACCGGCGACGGCGACGGCGTGGGTCGTGGGTCGTGAATCGTGGTTCGTGGTTCGTGGGGAGTTTGGGGACTTTGGGGACTTTGGGGACTTTGGGGACTTTGGGGAGTCAAAAAATGAAAAATGAAATGGATTTTGTACCAGCTCTTATAGTGTGGAGGGTTGACTACTCAACTTAAACGTAGAGACAAAGCTCCACGAATCTCGCACACGTTAAGGTGAAAGGATATCCCAGCTGTTACTTAGTCAAGTCAAACACGTGGGTCAACTAAGCTGTTACAGAAAATCAAATTAAATAAAACGTGGGGGTTACAAGACTCAAAAACGTCAACCCAATTAAACCAATTTCGGGAGGAAATCGTGGGCTTTAATTAGGACGTTTCTGAAGGCTTGGTTCCTCCTTTCCACTCCCCTATATAAAGAGCACTCTCTACACTTAACAGCCTACGAAAATAACACTCAAGAAAAACACTCTGCCTCACCACCCTCTCTATATTTTCCGTTGTAGTTCTCTGTTAGAGATACCGGTCACGCCGGAATATCTTTTAACAACGGTGACGCTTTGTTTTGTTTTTCCTTTTCCGTGTAAGTGCTTTGTTATTTCCGTTTCCGTGTAATTGTTAAGTCGATTTTTGTAATCGTTTTTTCCGTGTAATTGTTATTCGGTTGTTGTAATCGCATTTCGATTTATTGTAATAGTTAGTCTATTTCAAAACCCTTTTTCTTTTCATTTGTTTTTGTTTTCCGGAAACCATTTTTCTCTTGTAAAACTGGTGGTTATTAATATAACAATTTAAAATATATTCATTTTCTTTTCCACCAGTTATTTTAGAAAATGGCTCTTCCTATTTCGGCTGTTGGTTCCTCTTTGAACACAAAGCCTCTTCTCGACGCAAACAAGTTGGAACCCCTTAATGGTTCTAACTATAAGCGTTGGGCGCAAAAATTAATGATATGCCTTGAACAGTATGAACTCGACTTTGTTATAGTCGAGGCTCCTCCACTTTTGGAAATTGGAGCCCATACTGAACAAGAGCTAGCAAGGCATGCTGCCCTCGAATCTAGGTTCAAAAGAGCTAACACCATGGCTCGGGGCTGGATGCTGAACAACGTTACTAATCCCATCTTTGACCTCCTTGCCAAAGAGAAATCGGCAAAGGTCATATGGGAAACTCTCGAGAAGAAATATGGGGCTGATGATTCGGGTAAGAAAAAGTACGTGACTGGGAATTGGTATAACTTTAGACTTACGGATCAGAAACCCATGACTGAACAACTCCACGTGTACGAGAACCTATGCGCGGAGGTTATCGCCGAAGGCATGAAGATGTGTGAAATTCTTCAAGCCAACATTTTGCTTGAGAAATTTCCCCCATCTTGGAGTGAATACCGCAACCACCTCAAGCACAAAAAGAAAGAAATGACCCTCCAAGAGCTCATCAGCCACATCCAAGTCGAGGAAGCGAATCGACTAAAGGATAAGTCAATCTCTTTCCCTTCTCATTCCTCCAAAGCTAATCTAGTCGAAGGTTCTGGCCAAGGTAACAAAGATAGGTTCAAAGGGAAGGGAAAGCAACAAGGGTCCAACAAATCTAAGTCTGGTGGAAATAAGAATCGCGGCAACACCAACAAACAAGGTGGAGGATTCAAGATCTCTGGTAAGATTCAAAAAACTAAAGGGGCCTGTTACTGTTGTGGCAAAGAAGGGCACAAAGCTTTTGAATGTCCCCAGAGAGCTGGCCAGGGTCCCAAAGCTGCCGCGAATCTGACTGAGACCGAAGAAATCATCGATGCGGTAATGTTTGAGGTAAACTTGGTAGAGAATAAGAGCGAGTGGATCCTTGACACTGGAGCTTCTCGCCATTTCTGCGCAAACAAAGCCTTGTTCAAGAAATTCGAAAAAGCAACTGATGGTGAGTGTGTGTACTTGGGTGACTCTTCCACCGCTACTGTTCTTGGGAAAGGTCAGGTTCCCCTCAAACTCACCTCTGGTAAGACTCTTGAACTAAATGATGTTCTCTTCGTCCCCTCTCTCCGTAGGAACTTAGTTTCCGGGGCTCTCCTTAATAAAGTTAGTCTCAAACTTGTCTTCGAGGGGGGTAAAGTCATTATCACCAAAAATGACGAATTCGTGGGGAAAGGGTACCTTAATAATGGCTTGTTTGTTTTAAACACTGTAACCCTTAATGAGAATGCATCTAATTCCGCTTATATTGTTGAGTCCGTTCAAACGTGGCACAGTAGACTAGGCCATTTAAATGTTGCGTCTATTAAAAGGCTTAAAAATCTTGGACTAATACCTGTTAACAACGTGGATGACTTTGAAAAATGTCAAATATGTGTAGAGTCCAAACTTGCGAAAAAACCTTTTAAACCCGTTACCACGAGACAAACTAAACTACTTGAATTAGTTCATTCGGACTTAGCTGATTTTAAAAACTCCGCTAGTAGAGGTGGAAAACTTTATTACATAACCTTCGTAGATGACTACTCTAGGTTTACTAAAGTGTATCTTCTTAAAACTAAAGATGAGGCGGAAAATGCGTTTTTAAAATATAAAGCCGAAGTTGAAAACCAACTAGACTGTAAAATCAAATGACTTAGGTCCGATAGAGGAGGCGAGTATAGTTCTAATTCCCTTAAAGAGTTTTGTGAAACAAATGGGATTATCCACGAACTAAGTGCCCCTTATACACCCCAACAAAATGGCATAGCAGAAAGAAAGAATAGGTCCCTTAAAGAGACTATGAATGCCATGTTAATTAGTTCAGGTTTACCAAACAACATGTGGGGGGAAGCTGTCTTGTCAGCTTGTTATGTACTTAATAGGGTACCGCATAAATCCCTAGAAAAGACCCCGTATGAAATGTGGAAGGGTTTTCCACCAAACCTGAAATTTTTAAAAGTGTGGGGGTGCCTTGCCAAAGTCAAACTACCTGATTTTAAAACTGTCACCGTTGGTCCCAAAACCATTGACTCAATTTTCATAGGGTACGCTCAGAATAGTGCGGCTTACAGATTCTTGTCATTAGAAGATAACTCTATTTGTGAATCTAGAGACGCTGAATTCTTTGAACATGTTTTTCCTTTGAAAGATTTAAATTCTGTTAATACTTCTTTACCTGTTGATAATTTATCTACTAATGATGTGGTACCTCTTTGTGATGTTTTTCCTAACCCCTCCACTTCCATGGAGCCTAGTAGTATTCCCGAGGAAGAACCTAGGAGAAGTAAGAGGCGCAGGATCGAGTCTAGCTTCGGCCCAGACTTTATAACAGCCTTTATAACAGAAGGTTCTCACATCGATCTATTAGACGAACAGGTAGTCAATTGTTTCCTCATGGAGGATGACCCAAAAACTTATGATGATGCTTTAAAATCTATAGATGCTAGTTTTTGGAAAGAGGCTATTAACAGTGAACTTGAGTCAATCAAAAGTAACCATACATGGGAATTAACCGACTTACCTAGGGGTAGCAAAGCGATTAGTAGCAAATGGATTTTTAAGAAAAAATTGAGACCCGATGGCTCAATAGAAAAATTCAAAGCCAGACTTGTTATTAAGGGCTTCACCCAAAAGAAAGGTCTAGACTACTTTGACACTTATTCCCCAGTGACCAAAATTGCCACGATAAGAACCCTTATTGCTTTAGCCGTCATTCACGAACTTGTAATACATCAAATGGATGTCAAAACCGCGTTCTTGAACGGAGATCTAGATGAAGAGATCTACATGGCTCAACCTGAAGGGTGTGTGGTCCCTGGTCAAGGGGACAAAGTGTGTAAGCTGAAAAAATCCTTGTATGGTTTGAAACAGGCACCGAAAAAATGGTATGAAAAACTAGATAGTACTCTCATCTCATATGGGTTTATAGCTAACACTTCTGATTCATGTGTTTACTCCAAGGTAACAAATTCAGAGTGTGTTATCATCTGCCTTTATGTAGATGACATGCTCATCTTTGGTACTACTATTCATATTATAAATGAGACTAAACGTTTCTTGTCTTCCAGATTCGACATGAAAGACATGGGAGAAGCTGATGTGATACTTGGGGTAAAAATCATTAGAAGCAGTAATGGTATTACCCTGAATCAGTCTCATTACGTAGAAAGGATGCTGAAGAAGTTCAATTCCTTTGATGTAACACCTGTAAATACTCCTTATGATTCTAGCATTAACTTATCTAAACATGTTGGGGATGCTGTATCCCAAAATGAATATGCTAAAATCATAGGAAGTGTAATGTTCTTAATGAACTATACTCGACCCGATATTGCCTATACCGTGAGTAGACTTAGTCGCTATACTCATAACCCGAGTAGTGACCACTGGGTTGCACTTCGCCATCTATTGAAATACTTGAGGGGTACCATCGATCTAGGATTGCACTATAACAAATTCCCTGCAGTCCTTGAGGGTTTTTGTGATGCAAACTGGATCTCTGACAATGACGAAGTAAACTCCACCAGTGGTTATGTGTTCTCCTTAGGGGGAGGTGCTATATAGTGGAAGTCTTCCAAACAGACTTGTATAGCACGCTCCACCATGGAGTCTGAGTTCATAGCACTAGAGTTAGCTGGGCAAGAAGCTGAGTGGTTGAGAAGTCTCTTATCGGATGTGCCACTTTGGGAAGGAAGTGCCACACCTGTATGTATCCACTGTGATTCACAAGCAGCCATTGGAGTCGCTCATAATAGCGCCTATAATGGGAAGAAGAGACATATTCGCATCAGACATGGGTCAGTAAGACAATTACTGAAGAATGGTGTGATAGCCTTGGAATTTGTACGATCAGAGGAGAATCTAGCTGATCCGTTCACCAAAGGCTTGACCAAGAGACTAGTCCTGGAGACGTCGAGGGGGATGGGACTAAAACCCATTAAGTGGGAACATGTGACTAATGAGTCAATGTGATTTCCCCATCCCTAAGGCTCAAACCTAAATCGTCTCGTTCATAGCCACTTGTGGTGGTCCTTTTGAGAAGGACTTGATAAACAAGGCGTACCGAGTGCTGAAACTCACATTTGAATTCATAGCCTTTATGGTGGTTCTTTTGAGAAGGACTTGATGAATTCAAGGGTAACTTTGAAACCCAAATATTCACGATAGAGTGTTGAGGAGACGTCCTTGCACCACTCTCAAATGAATAAATCCACCAAGTTCATAGCCCTTAAAGGGTGGCCCTTATAGAAGGACTTGATGAACCAAAAGGTGATGTTAGAGGGAACCATAAGCTTGAATCGAGTAGAGTATGTGCTGTGAGGGTCTCGATCGATAACCGTTAAAGTTCAAGAGTAAGTTCACTTAAACGGAATTCGGTGGTTGCCTCACTTCACTACGTGTCAATTCAAATCGCAAGATATTGACACTTAAGTACAATTCACCCATTCTTCTTTTTGGAACCTTCTCTCCAAACCTTTTGTTAACATTCAAGTGTGTGGGGGATTGTTGGAAAACTTGAATGACTTTTGGACTTCTTTTTGTTGTCCCACATCGGTGGGAGAAGAAGCATTTTTGCTTCTTTTATAAAGAGTTATTTTAACAATGTCCAAATGGCCAACAACCATGCACATAGCAAAGCAATGGGATAATCCACACGCGCGCACCACCACCACCCACCCACCCACCCGGCCCGGCACCGGCGACGGCGACGGCGTGAGGCGTGGGTCGTGGGTCGTGGTTCGTGGGGAGTTTGGGGAGTTTGGGGAGTCAAAAAATGAAAAATGAAATGGATTTTGTACCAGCTCTTATAGTGTGGAGGGTTGACTACTCAACTTAAACGTAGAGACAAAGCTCCACGAATCTCGCACACGTTAAGGTGAAAGGATATCCCAGCTGTTACTTAGTCAAGTCAAACACGTGGGTCAACTAAGCTGTTACAGAAAATCAAATTAAATAAAACGTGGGGGTTACAAGACTCAAAAACGTCAACCCAATTAAACCAATTTCGGGAGGAAATCGTGGGCTTTAATTAGGACGTTTCTGAAGGCTTGGTTCCTCCTTTCCACTCCCCTATATAAAGAGCACTCTCTACACTTAACAGCCTACGAAAATAACACTCAAGAAAAACACTCTGCCTCACCACCCTCTCTATATTTTCCGTTGTAGTTCTCTGTTAGAGATACCGGTCACGCCGGAATATCTTTTAACAACGGTGACGCTTTGTTTTGTTTTTCCTTTTCCGTGTAAGTGCTTTGTTATTTCCGTTTCCGTGTAATTGTTAAGTCGATTTTTGTAATCGTTTTTTCCGTGTAATTGTTATTCGGTTGTTGTAATCGCATTTCGATTTATTGTAATAGTTAGTCTATTTCAAAACCCTTTTTCTTTTCATTTGTTTTTGTTTTCCGGAAACCATTTTTCTCTTGTAAAACTGGTGGTTATTAATATAACAGGCGGTTGGCCAAAAAGAATCATCACAACAATATTATGTCTATATGCACGAGAACAAGAAAATTGAAGTGGATTGTGTTGTTAATTCAACAAACATGACTATGATTGAACTTTTCAAAGTGGCTAGGGATACAAAGATAATACAACAACAATACGAAAACAAAACTTGTAGCAGCAAGATGACCAAAATAGGATGGCTTTTACCGACATAGATTTTATGTGTGATACTTTTTTTACTCAATCATATGAACCAACTGGATTAGGTATTGTACAGATACACAAGTTGGCATCAAGATAAATCATGCAAATATAAATCTCTCTAATTTAGTGAGCGAAAGAGAAACTCGAGCGGTTCTGGAAGCAACACAAATCTTATGATTATAAATCATATGTAAATATAACTCCGGAATAATCTACCTTTCATAAGAACTTTCTCCAATTTTACTTGAAACATTTTGATTAGTATTCCTATGATTATGATTATTAATATCATTGTTAAGACTGTGTCTGTAAACAAATTCATCAGAATGAATATAATCGAACTTAATAGTGTCTTTCTTCAAGTGGATACTACGGTAGAAGGAAGAGTGATTTTGTTTTAGACGGGGAAATGCAACAACGAGGTTTCTGAGGCTTTTCACTTAATTAATTTGGGAATAATTAAATTAAGTAATTTGGTTTAATTATAAAAGAAGGGTATTATAGTAAAAAAAGTCGATTATTAATATTTTTATGACTTAAATAAAAATAATTTATCTAAAAGGTAAGATTTGGAAAGTTAAATGTATTTTTATGATTTAAATAAGAATTTGTTATGAAATATTATTTAGTGGATATTATTATTATTATAGAGTAGTGGGGTGGTGTAACCTTCACATTTATCCCTTGTAACATCCTACTTATTATACAATTAGTAGGGTAATTGGATAGTCTCATATTGCCTATATAAAGGGCTTGTACATTCCCTCAAAGTAAGATAGAAATCCATATATAATAATATACTCTTCTTATCTCCATATAACCTCTCATCAACTAGTTTCTTTTACATATTGATTCAACACGTTATCAGCACGACTTTACCAACCGAGCTAATATGATTTGAGACTCTTCGTAATTTTATTTTTTTGTAATATAGAGGTAAGTAATTCTTGAGTTAAGATATATTTTTTTTAAAATTTTTTATGTTATAATATAATTGATTACTTCATCTCTATTTGAAAATAATATTCTAATAGAGAGTAAAGATTAATCGAAATTCATATACCTCTTCAAATATATGATTTTGAAAGAAAAGATTCAACTTGAAATTTTACAAGTTTACTTCAGGAAAAGAATTACAATCATTGAAAAAAAATGACGAGAATAAGCAACTGAAAGTTTGCTTCAATTTATAAATTATGATTGCTTAAATGCAATGTGAAACTCGTCTTGTTTATGAAAAAAATAACTTTCGAGTTGTTTATAAAGAAAAAAAAAATATTTCAATGAACTTATCGAGAAAAAATTTGAGTATTGAGAAACAATTGATGAAACCATTATGAAATGTCCAACTTGATAATGATTCAAAAGTGAAGTTATTCAAACCCACTTTCTACAAAAGTATGATTCATGAAAATAACTCTAACGAAATAAAATCTCGTTGGTATATTGAGCAATATAATTGCCATACATGTAAAGAAAATATTGAATTCACGGGAATAAATTTACGAAATAAATTTTATTTTTATATTGACATGACCTTGAAAGTCATATGAATGTCATAAATGATAGTGAAAAACAATCATTTGGGAAGAAAGTAACGCATCTAAGAACGATTGCGTAGAAAAAAAATTACATTTCTTCAATATTATCTCAAACGAGGCTTAAAGCCTATTCCCATAATTTATATAGTTACCACGAATTAAAAATTCGTTTGATATAATGAAACAATTATACATTATATTAGTCACTGATTTTGAAAATCATACGTGGTTGGAGAAATAATTACATATTTCTGAAAAGAACGCGTTACCATAAAAAAAATTGTGAATTTGAAATTGCGAAAGATTATTTGACATGATTATTGAATCATGAAAACAAAAAGAAAGATAACTTCTGAAATGAATCCTTATAGGATCAAAATTGACATTTTAATAACAAGATAAATAAATGTTAGAAGTGGGATTTGAACCACTACCCACTTGCAAATATGGTAACTTGAATATGGTGTCTTGGACCAGTCGATCATCATGTCATAATTGTACAATATTATTGGACAAAATTATTTGACATTACTATTTTATGATGAATGTCATTTGGATAAATTCGATATTAAATCAATATTGTTTAAATCCTAAAATAAATATTACTAGGATATCTCCTTTTTGTTTACTATTTGAAGTCAATAGTCAAATTCAGGGGGAGAAATATATATGATCTAACATAATATATATTTTCTTAAAATAGAAAATTGCTAGACAATTGGTTGTGAATTCGGCTAATATGACTTATCGACATACAACTTTATACATATATACGGTCATATTGAAAAAAAGTCCAACTAAAAATCATGAATACCCTCATTGGTCAAAGACCTAAAGTATCCATCTATATACTGTTACTTGTGCAACATAAAATATAAATGTTCCACCATTATGCACAAAGATGAGATTACGAACAAATATGAGAATTTATTTCAATCTACAATTATTGATATGTATCTTGAGTTTGTCACATGAAAAATATGTATCCAGGAATACTATGCATAAAGCAAGATTCTCATGATAAGAGGGGGAGCTGAAAAATATTCTATAAGATGCAACTTCATCCGCGCAAATAAGTTATGAGCTCGGTGTAATAATAAGATGCATTCATAAGTGACTAAGTCACGTATTCAGCTTGAAAAAATCATGCTCAAATTAATTTCTTTTGAAAAAAATACATTGCAACGCGTAAAGCGTGGTCGATCTGTCGGTTCCAAAACATCATAAAATTGAGCAGTATGAGCAAGTTGGCACCTCTAAAATTATCATGAATTAAAATAGAAAATATAACTAAAGAATAGTACTCTAAAAAGAGTACCAGGTACCTGAATATTTTCTCAGTATTGAGAAATTGAGATAAAAGAATCTCATTCAATTATATTACTCAGAAATATATGGAATCGAAAAACAACTTGATCATGATCAAATAATATGTGCAAATGATCATGTAAAAGTTACTAAACGAAAACGAGGATCTTGAATCGAAGTCCATTCTATAATGTCGACTAGAAAAAAATTAATTGGCCAAATATAAAAAGACGCAGTCAGGCATAATCATACTCACGCCGTCAATGTGAATATATGACGTACTCCTTTGGGAGAAAATATTTGCCCGAAAGTTTCATATAGGACTTCATGTGCGTCTTATGATAAAATATATTTACCAATATGTATCGTGTGATACGAAAAATTACATGAAAGTTTTTAGAAGACTAAAAACGCGTATACATAAATCCCGGGATATATTTGAATGATATTTGTATTACTTTTGTTGTCTTTAACAATCTTTATTTGTCTGATATATTGTCATGTAATCTGCCATATATTTGTTTTATATTTCATAAGTAGAAGATGTGTTTATTTATATATTTTAATTTGAAATTATAGTTACTATTATAGAAATGTGGAAGATACTGAATATCGAGATTCTATTAGAAATTGAAGATCATCACATATATGTTTACATGAGGGGGGGAGACCAACACGTATTGCACTCTTTATTTCTTCGTCAAGGTTTTTTCCCACAGGGTTTTCCTGACAAAGTTTTTAACGAGGAAAATTAAAAACGTATTGATAACGATCATGTACTCTTTTTCCTTCACTCGGTTTTTGTTCCACAGCGTTTTCCTAGTAAGATTTTAACGAGGCATATCAGTAAAAATTTGGTGGATATTCAACTCGACTCGGTCAAATTTAAGTTCACAAGAAAAGCCCAAGATGTAAAGTTCAAGATGAATATCATGTCAATATAATTTATGGATGCACTTGATAATTTTATGCAAAGATAATTCCATTTCATGAGACAAGTCAATAATACTAATGATCAAGGTACTTTATCCACACATTCAGAGGGAGATTCATACGCGTTGCACTCTTTTTCCCTTGACTGATTTTTTTTCCCATTGGGTTTTACTAGCGAGGTTTTTAACGAGGCAACATCATATGCGTATTTGAAATAATATCCAAGGGGGGGTGTTATGAAATATTATTTAGTGGATATTATTATTATAGAGTAGTGGGGTGGTGTAACCTTCACATTATCCCTTGTAACATCCTACTTATTATGCTATTAGTAGGGTAGTTGGATAGTCTCATATTGCCTATATAAAGGGCTTGTACATTCCCTCAAAGTAAGATAGAAATCCATATATAATAATATACTCTTCTTATCTCCATATAGCCTCTCATCAACTAGTTTCTGTTACATATTGATTCAACAGAATTAGCTTTTAATAAAATAAAAAATTTATAAAAATACAAATTAGATAAGATAAGGAAATTAAAGCAAAAAAAATCATTAAATAATTCCTTTTTTAAATACATTTGAAAGACATTATGACTCGGTAAGATTGAAGGAACCCTTGGTCACAAGTACTTTAAGTACTAGAGCAAGTATCAATCTTAATCATTAAATAATTCTAATATTAATATTAGAGTTAACATATCAATTTAGTATTGTTAATCTATTTGCATAGTTTACAGATGAATCTCTACCATGTTAAGTGGAGAAAAAGTTGGGCTTGTGAAATTGAACTGTTTTACTGAGTAGCCGACTCTAGCTGCTCAACCTCCTCTACAATAGGCAAGAGAGCTTTTATAAGTGTAATCGACACTATGTCGATATTTGATATCCCAAATTGTTTTCTTTGTTTTTAATAAGAGAAAATCCTGCACAAAATGAACACTTGTAAGATCTTTCATGATAATAAATTATGCGTTAACAAGAGAATTAGGAAAAAAGTAATGATATATATCACCTCATTCATATCATATAATATACCTCTCATGACGTGACGTGATTTGGTTGGAAGTAAATTGTTTGTTTATTTATTTACCTGATCTGATTAATGATTTACTTCTAACCAAATTACGCCACGTCATGGGTGATATGTTGGGTGGTATATATTATTATTCCGGTAGTATGAATTTAGCTGGTATATATCATTAGTTTTAGTAAAAGTTGATTAAATAAATTACATCACGTAAATTCTCCTTTTCATCAGGTATGGCAAAGGACAATGGGTTGGTTTTGTCATCTATAGGGGACACGTTCAAATGCTTCAGGAATAGACAAATTCACACATCAACACATATTTTCTTTCCTTTTATAAGATAAGATTAGAGATCAACCGCTACAGACCTCTCTGAAGATTTGTTTGAAGCTTCGATATCATCTTTTTGATCATTTTGTGAGAAGCTTAGTTTGACCGTCATGCTAGCGTCAAGTTGTGACTTCAAAATGATCGATCTTCCAGCACAACGAAGCCTCCCTTTGACCATTATTCCAATGTGATCTGATATAGACTCGGCTTCTTCCATGGAATGTGTCGTAACAATAATCGAGCGCCTGAGTCTATAATTTTCAATTCCATCCCATCCCATATGCGTCTTCTTGTTATTAGATCTGAACCAGTTGTCTACATATTTATATAACAAACAAAGTCTCATTAATTAAATATTAAATAACGTATAAAGAGCTAGATGTTTGTCAAATGAGATTTTATCCAAGTAGTGACCATGTTTACAATGACAGTGGGTGACTCAGTATAAAGAAATGATTCGAATATTGATATGTTTATTTTATTTGTAAAGATTAACGTAATATATTCATTTGGGATAAAATCATTTGAAATTGAATGATAAATTGAGTTAAGAATTTGAAGAAATTAAAAGAGAAAAAAAATAATAATAATAATACATGTTATTTTTTCCTTTAGTTATGAAACAAAGTAAAGCAAAAAAATAAAAGGAATGCTGGGCTGGGGTTCAAACTTGGACCTCCAGGCTGGTGGGCTTTTGGGCCAATCTTTCATATCATCTGGACTAGCATATGTTTTGTTCTTCTATACTTAACGTTGTGTCTTTTAATATAACGTTTCTTCAAATGAACCATCACAACTTTTCCAAATCCACATTTTCATCTTCTATAAATAGTTGGTCAATTCAAATATTTTATTCATTCATTTTTTCAAAACATTAAAATTATAAGAGAGAGATAGAAAGAAACAGCATTATTAAGTTCATTGAAATTCTTAAGAATTCGTGTGTCAGTTTCTTTTGAATAGTTTTGTCGTTGTATCCTGGAGGTTGAAGCCAACAAACGTAAGACACCGGTACGTGGCCTAAATACCTTAAAGACATCAGATCCAATCTGAGCCTCGACAAGTAAATTTATTTACTTATTTACTTTTATTTTATTTTATTTTTGCATTAGTTTTTATATTTTTTACTGGTTTATACAAATAAAACACAACAATTTAAGGTATTTCTTTCACGTTGTATAAACTAGAAAACGTTTTCTTTTTGTTTTATAAACTTTATTTTTGCAATAATATCTGGGTTTGTGTATACAGAATAGAATTATTACATTCTATTTCCTTTCTCTTATTCTAATTTCTAGGCTTGTGTATACATACTAGAAAATTACTCACTTACTAACGTCAGATTTCTGCGTCATATAAAATATGGAGAAAATACCGGACAAAGTGAAAAGCAACCTGAGACGGGTAATAACTCAAGAACAGAAGTTCGTGTACCCGCACCAACACCCATTGGACCAGCCGATAGCCCAGGAAAGTTCAATGGTTTTGACTTTAAGAGGTGGCAACAAAATATGTTGTTTTACCTGACCACTCTAAGCTTGGAAAAATTTCAGAAGGAAGATCCACCGGAAACGGGATCCAATCCAGATAGTGAGACATATAACGCAGTAGATGCTTGGCAACATGCTGATTTTCTATGTAAGAATTACATTATAAAATGTTCGGATAATTCCTTATATAATGTGTATAGCACCATGACAACTGCCAGTCAATTATGGGAGTCTCTTGAGAAGAAATACAAGACCGAAGATGTCGGCACAAAGAAATTTGTTATCGGTAGGTTCCTTGATTTCAAAATGGTGGATTCAAGACCATTGATGTCTCAAGTACAACATTACCAATTGATCCTTCATGAGTTGAGTGCTGAAGGTATGAATCTGGTAGAGCCTTTCCAAGTTGGTTCTCTTGTGGAAAAGCTACCCCCGTTGTATAAAGATTTCAAGAGTTACCTCAAGCACAAACGCAAAAAGATAAGTCTTGAAGATCTAATTGTAAGGTTAAGAGTCGAGGAAGACAATCGAATGGCTGAAAAGGAAACTAACCCTCGATCATATGAAGCCAAGGAAAATGTTGTGGAACAAGGGAGGACCAACGAAAACAATAAGCACAAGAGGCAAGGACAGTCAAATAATGAAAACTATAAAAAGGTTAAATTCAACGGGTATTGTCACAACTGTGGAAAGCATGGACATCGTGCATAAGACTGTCGGAAAAAAAAGGCACAAGGAAACCAAAATAAAGTTAAGGGCGGTCAGTCGTATGTGACTGAGATATCTCAGGGTATTGACGATTTGGACCTGGCGGCAACAGTCTCAGAAGTTAACCTCGTCAGCAACCCAAGAACATGGTTGATAGACACTGGAGTAACCCGATATGTGTGCTCAGACAAATTTGTGTTCAAAACCTACAAGAAAGCTACAAATGAAGAAATCCTATATATGGGAATTCCGCCACCTCAAAGGTTCAAGGTACTAAAAAGATTGTGCTGAAGATGACCTCCGGGAAAGAGTTGACCTTGAACAATGTCCTCCATGTTCCAGACATTAGCAAGAACTTAGTTTCTGGTTCCTTGCTTAGCAAGGCTGGGTTTAAATTTGTATTTGTTAGCTGATAAGTTTGTATTAACTAAGAACGATGTATGTAGGAAAAGGTTACCTCTGTGACGGTCTGTTTAAGATGAATGTAATGACCGTAATACCTACAAAAATTGTAACCGATAAAAAAATGAATGAAAATTCTGATTGTGTTTATATTCTTGACTCACCAAATTTATGGCATGATAGATTAGGACATGTTAATTTTGGTTCAAAAAATAAGTTAGTAAACATTGGGTTATTACCTAATGTGAATTTCAATTCTCAAAAGGAATGTGAAGTATGCATTAAGTCAAAATTAACAAAAAACTCATTTAAATATATAGAAAGGACTTCGGTACCTTTAGAGTTAATTCACAGTGACATATGTGACTTGAAATTTGTGCAAACTAGAAGTGGTAAAAGTATTTCATAACTTTCATTGACGATTGCACAAGGTATTGTCAAATATACTTCCTTCGAAGTAAGGATGAGGCCTTATAAGCATTTATGCAATACAAAACTGAAGTTGAGAATCAGCTAAATAAAAAGATTAAGAATCTTAGAACAGATAGGGGATGAGAATATGTGTCTCCTTTTGAGGAGTTTTGCGCTAAACATGGAATCATCCATCAAACCACGACACCCTACTTGCCTCAAAAAAATGGGATAGCTGAACGCGAGAACCGCACGTTGAAGGATATGATGAATGCCTTGCTTATTAACTTAGGGTTACCACAGAACTTGTGGGGAGAGGCTTTGCTCACCGTAAATCACATCCTCAACAAGGTACCACACAAGAAGGTAGATAATACTCCTTACGAATTATGGAAATAAAAACCACCTTCCTTCAAATATTTAAAAGTGTGGGGATGCTTGGCAAAGGTAGCAATTCCTGCTCCTAAAATGGTCGAAATAGGACAAAAGACCATCGATTGCATCTTTATTGGATATGTTCACAACAGTGTTGCATATAGATTCCTGGTACACATATCTTGTCATGTTGACATTCACGTCAATACGATGATTGAATCAATAAATTCACATTTCTTTGAAACAACCTTTCCGTACAAGACCACGCTAGAATCTGGTTCCTTGAACAGAACACGTGATGCAATTCAAGAAGAGCAAGATCAAGAATCATTGTCAACTGAAAAGCAAGATCAAGAATCATTTCCAAATGAAGAAGAACCGAGAATAAGTAAGAGATGAGAACCTCTATGTCTTTTGGTCCTGACTTTCTATCTTACATGCTAGATGACGAACCGCGAATATTCAAGGAGGCTATGTCAAACCCTGATGCCCCATACTAGAAAGAAGCAGTAAATAGAGAGATAGATTCCATTATGCAAAATCATGCATGGGAACTAGTGGATCTCCTTCCTGGGAATAAATCACTTGGATGCAAATGGATATTCAAGAAGAAACTAAAGACTGATGGGTCTATTGAAAAATATAAGGCTCGCCTTGTTGTAAAAGGTTATAGTAAAAAAAGACTTGACTATTTTGATACTTATTCTTCAGTCACAAGAATATCATCCATTCGAATGTTAATCGTTATAGCTTCAATATACAAGCTCGAAATACATCAAATGGATGTAAAAACAGCTTCAATATATATATATATATATATACATGGGACAACCTGAGTGTTACGTAGTTCCAGGTAAGGAGAAACAAGTATGTAAGTTTGTTAAATCTTTATATGGTTTAAAACAGGCACCAAAGCAATGACATGACAAATTTGATAGATTCATAATCTCGAATTATTTCAAGATCAATGAATGGGACAAATGCGCTTATGTAAAACGAAATGAGACATGATATGTCATTGTCTGTTTATATGTGGATGATATTTTAATCACTGGAAGTAACAATGATGTGATTACATTCACCAAAAGGATGCTTTCAAGTAAGTTTGACATGAAAAATATAGGCCTTGCGGATGTTATTTTGGGTATCAAGATTCTCCGAACATCTGAAGGTATTATACTATCTCAGTCACACTATATTGACAATGTATTAAACAAATTTAATAATGGCGACACAAATATCGCCAAGACACCTGTTGATGCAAATTTACATCTTGATTAGAACACTGGTGATATGATCAACCAGTTGGAGTACTCTCGGATTATTGGGAGTCTCACGTACTTAACGAACTGCACTAGACCAGATATAGAACATGCAGTAAGCAAGCTAAGTAAGTTTACACATAATTTGGGGAAGAACCACTGGATAGCTATTGTAAGAGTTCTAAGGTATCTTAGATACACTATGAACAAAGGGTTGTTGTACACTGGATATCCAGTTGTACTAGAAGGATACAGTGATGCAAACTGGATATCAGATTCCACCGACTCTAAATCCACAAGTGGATTTGTCTACATGTTGAGAGGATCAGCTGTGTCTTGGAAATCCACTAAGCAAACGTGCATAGCCAAATCCACTATGGAATCTGAGTTTATAGCTTTAGACAAAGCTGCTGAAGAAGCCGAGTGGCTTTGGAATTCCTTAGAGGATATTCCTTATTGACCAAAGCTTGTGTCAGCTATCTGCATACATTGCGATAGTCAAAGTGACATCGGTAGGGCACTAAACGAAATGTATAACGGTAAGTCTAGACACATACGTCGTAGACACAATACCGTTAAACAACTGCTCTCAAACGGAGTTATCACAATTGATTATGTTCGATCAAAGGATAATATAGCGGATCCACTGACCAAAGGTCTACAAAGAGAGCAAGTGCGAGTGTTGTCAAGGAGAATGGGTTTTAAGCCTACGAAAGCTGAGTTGCCATGATGGGAACCCTACCTAGCAGAGTGAGATCCCACAATCTAGGTTCAAAAGGAATACTGAATCATGAAACTGCAATTTGGTGCGACGCACTGTGGGGAAGACCTCCCCGAACCATTCTTAGGACAAAAATTAAACAGTGCTACATGTAAAAGTGAAGGATAAGTTAAACTTTTAATGGTTCTTGTATCTTCAATAACATAAGATAGAGTAATGCAAAATAATCTCGACAAGAGACCACCTATATGCATAACACGGGTAGGGCCGCCCTACGAGAATTTTTTAAGGCAAAATTCTCTGACGGTTATTCATGAAATACCAGGAGTTGTCCAGGGCCATAAATGGACACAACCGTGAGATCCAAATAATGTCTGGAAGTATACTATGTAAGTTCTATTGTCTTGGTAACACAAAAGATGAATAGTTCAAGACACCACGTTCACTAGTTAGCAAGTAAATCTGATAGCTCTTACTAGAGAAGGTTCAAGGCAAAAAACTACCTCTCTCGATGTAGTAATCTTCCACGCTTTTCTTTCGCTCTCTCTTGTGTTTAGCATTCTTTTGCATAATTTTTTTAAGGTGGTTAGCCAATTTCCATTCATGTGGGGATTGTTGGTCAAATGAGATTTTATCCAAGTAATGAACATGCTTACGATGACAGTGTGTGACTCGATTTAAAAAAATAATTTGAATATTGATACGTTTATTTTATTTTTAATGATTAACGTAATATATTCATCTGGTTAAAATCATTTAAAATTGAATGAGAAATTGAGTCAAGAATTTGAAGAAATTAAAAACGAAAAAAATAATAATAATACATGTTTGTAAAAAAGGATTGCTAGGCTAGGGTTTGAACCTGAGCCTCTAGGCTAGTGGACTTTTGGACCAAACTTTCATACGATCTAGATTAACCTATGCTTTAGTCTTTTATGGTAACGTTGTGCCTTTTAATATAACTTTTCTTCAAATGAACCATCACAACTTTACCAAATCCACCTTTTCATCTTCTATAAATAGTTGGACAACTTAAATATTTTATTCATTTATTTTTTCAAAGCATTAAAATTATAAGAGAGAAACAGAAAGAAGCAGTATTATTAAGTTCGTTGAAATTCTTAAAAATTCGTGTGTCAGTTTCTTTTGAATAGTTTTATCATTATATCCTGGAGGTTGAAGCCAACAAATGTAAGACATCGGTACGTAGCCTAAATACCTTAAAGACATCGAATCCAATCCGAGCCTTGTCAAGTAAAGTTATTTATTTATTTACTTTTATTTTATTTCTGCATTAGTTTTTATATTATTTTCTTAGAGCCTGTTTGGGATTGATTATTTTTGAGCTAAAAGCACTTTTTAATTAAAATTAAATTATTTGTAAAAAATATTAAAAAATATTTTGACATCTAAAATCACTTTAAGTGATTATTTTAATAATCACTAATCTAGTGCTTTTCCTGAAAGTGGTTTTCAGAGTCTAAAATATTGCTATGGACATAAAATCACTTTAAGTGATTATTTTGAAAAGCAATCCCAAACGGGCACTTAGTTTATACAAATAAAACACAATAAGAGTTTTAAATTAATCAAATCTATTCGTCTATAATAACAACTCTGGGATTTCCAAGAAACGCTATTGCTACACTTAATTCCACCATTATATATTCCAACTCTTACATCAGCTGCCTCACGTAGTTTCATATTATGCAACCGTGTACGTACTCCCGTAGCTGGAGTCATGCCCTTTATACCAGCACATAACTTAAAGTGTTCTCGAGCAGACAACTTCTCCCATAGATAGTCAAACTGTGACATATAATTAAGAGTTTTTTTTAACTTTAGCACTTTTTTAACAAATAATTAGCGATTTGGCACACACACAAAAAAATTGCAAAATTGGCACATGGGCGGTATCCGTGATACCGCCCTTGATTAAGAATTTGATTAAGAAAGAAGGGCGGTCGTCGCCTGACCGCCCTTAAGGTAATTAAATTTTTAATTAAGGGCGGCTCTTTGACCGCCGCCCTTCCCCGCAGTTTAGGTTAAAAATACCCCCTTCTTCCATTTCAATACCCATTTTCTCTCACACACTCACCCCTCTTCAAATCACTCCCAAAATCTTCATTTTTTTCATCAAATCCTTGGTCCAATTATCTTGAAGGTAATTATTCTATTCATTTGTGTTTATATATACCATTTATATGCAAGAAAAACTAGGGTTTTTTAGGGATATATATAGTAGTTGTGTGTGTTAATTAGTTGTATGAGTTTGTTTCTAACAATTTGTAGGTTAAATTAGATTTTATATAGTAGTTGTGTGTGTTAATTCGATTATCTATTGATTACTTTGTTTGTATTGGGGTTTAGGTAGAAATGAGTTTTATGTGGATATGTTTTTATGGAGGAGATGTTGTTCTTAGCGGTAATGGTTTTGTTGAGTATTCCGGGGGTAATTGTAAACCATTTATAACCGGAGGAGATATAGGGTTGATTGGTGTAAAACAAGTCGTATGTTCGGCTTGTAATTGGAGTGCAAAAGAAGTTATGTTCGATTTGAAATGGCGATGTCCGGTTTCGTCAAACCCTCCACGGTATCATGCTATAGATGTTGGGGAGGACACGATTAATCCGATGATTTGTGGGGCGAGAAACGGTCAATACCATGCTATTGAGATTTACGCCGTGGTTAAAGAAATTCGTGAATCTCAATCTTCTACTTCGCGTGAAAAGGTAAAAAAAAAAGAATTATTTACGGGGTAACACATCCACACCTCTTGAGCCGATTGTCGAGACAATTCGTGAAGATTTTAATGAAGACGATGACAATAGCGAAACCGAATCGGAGGCATCCGATGAAGAGGGTTTTCACATTTCTAGTGATGAGGGCGAAGTTAGTGGTAAGGACGATGATGACGATGACGATGATGAATGTTCTAATCCATCTAATTACAATTTCGGTCCCCTTGATACGAGCGAGCAAGGAGAATGTCATGATTGGCAATTAAGTCGACCATCTTCCATGGTGACTGGAGTTCAACTCATCCATGGTGAGAGATACGCCTCAAGGCGTGCTCTTTTGTTGGACGTGAGTAGGTGGCACCTAAGAAATCACAAGCAATGTAAAACTCAAAGGACGAATAATAAATACATTGCACGCATTTGTGTACATGCTAAAGACGGTTGCGCATTCTATGTACGTGGTGTTTATGTTAGTCGAAGTAACGTGTGGCGAATTACTAGGTTTGAAGAACATACATGTCAACCCGGAATTCTTGTGAAAAATCACCGACAATTGACTTCCGATTTTGTTAGAGATGAAGTATTTGCAATGGTGAAGACCGATATAGCTATGAAAATTGGTTTGATACAAACTCAAATTCATACGGATTACGGACATTACATTTCGTATGGTAAGGCATGGCGTGGTAAACAAAAGGTTCTTGAAAAATTATTCGGAACACATGAAGAAGCGTTCACGGATTTACCACGACTTTTGGGTGCTCTACGAGCCAATAACCCGGGAACAATATACGAGTTTGTTTATAAAAATAGTGATGGCAACAAAGCTACGTTTGATATGGTTTTTTGGGCATTTGGTCCTGATATCGAAGGTTTCAAGCATTTGATGCCCGTGGTTAGCATTGATGCAACCCATTTATATGGTAAGTACAATGGTAAACTACTAATTGCGGTTGGGTACGATGCAAACAATCAACTATTTCCCTAGCTTATTCGTTAGCGGATGTTGAGTCGACAGACACATGGACATTTTTTTTGAATTGTCTAAAAAAATATGTTACGAAGGACCGAAAAATTTGTATATTGTCGGATCTGCATAAAGGTATATTGGCAAGTATTCGGGATGTGTTCCCACCTTCCATTGGAGTTCATCGTTTTTGTGTGCGCCACTTAGCAAGCAATTTGAATCACAGGTACAAAAATCGGGTGACAAAGAAGACTTTCATTGATCTTGCTTACATGTCGGATATGCATGAACATGATAAGTATTACCGACAATTTATAGAGTTAAATGACGGAAAATACAAAGGTTGGATTGAAAGAATAGCGAAGGATAGATGGTCTCTTGCACATGACGGTGGGTACCGTTACGGTAATATGACAACAAACTTATCGGAGGTTTTTAATAAGGTCTTGAAGGGAGTTAGGGGTTTGCCAGTAACGGCTATAGTATTGTTAACATTTGAAAAAAGTGCCGGTTACTTTGTTATCCACAGAAAAGACGGGAAGGATGCATTGGCAAAAGGAAAAGTATTCCCCCCGAAGGTCGAAATTGAACTTTATAAGAGTCAACTTTATGGGACAGGTTATAAACCTGAACTTTACGATGCAGAAGACGATATATGGGTGTGTAATGCATTGGATGGTAGGAGATCGGATAGTGATAGAACGAGTTTCATCGTAAATGTCAACCAACAACTATGTACGTGTGGGCTTTGGCAAATGTTGCACCTTCCATGTGGTCATTTCATTGCTGTTACTCAAACGTACGATAAAGATAAAGCATACTACCCCTATGTGTCTGAATACTTATCGTTGTCGAAATACATGGATTCCTATGCCGGTAAGTTCCGTCCCCTTATGGATGTTCTCGATTATCCACCTTACGAAGGCGTTGTAGTTGTGGCATGCAAGAAAAGAATAATTACTAGAAGTGGTCGAAGGAGGTCTTCCCGGATTCACAACGAAATGGATGCTAGAGAAGACCGGGGTACAAATCGATGTGGTAAATGCAAACAATACGGGCACAACATAAAGACGTGTGGGAGGCCAAAGAAAAATAAAAAGTAGTTTCGGTCAATCTTTATTTAATATTCGTGTTTTGTAATATTGTCGAATTATACGTACTTTGTGTGTAATTGAACAAAAGTTTTAATTAGATTGGGTTTGTGTTTTTTATGTATGGATTGATCATCACACCTTCGTATCGGCCCTATTAACAAAAAAAAATTAACAAATAAACTAAAATAAATTGTTATTTTGAAGAAATTAACTTACATTAGTCACGGCTTCGGATTTATGCCCAAATTGCCCTTGTCTCCATAAAAGCGAGTCCGGATTGCTACTAGACGATGCCATTAAACCTAGCCAAAAAAAAGGAGCCGTAAAATTAATAAACAATGACCAAATGTGAAATTAATTAAAATAAAAGGACCAAAATGTGCAATTAATTAAAATTCAATACAATAAATGTATTGAAGACTACTACAAAAGAAAGGGTTCATTTTGAAACTAATATATAGTTACAAGGACCAAATATGCAATTATCAAGTTTTAAAAGGACCTATTGTGTAATTATCAAAACTTATAAGGACCAATTGTGCAATTAACTAAAATTCAAGTACCAACATGTATAAATAATAGAAAGCTATTAATTTAAACATCTAGTGCAATTATAAGGATTATTATCCAATTAATTAGGGACTGATTGTGCAAAAGCGAAATTTTTCTAAGGATTATAACCTTTGAATTCAATCAAATAATTTTTCTATCATTATAAAACGAAATTGAACACATTACACTAAATTAAAACCATGCTATACATCATCACAATCAATACCAAAAACAAAATTTAAAAAAAAGGGTTTAAAGAAACCATAACCTTAGAAGGATTGATGGAGGATGTGCTTGAGGGGTGAGTGGTTGACTAGAGAGAGATGCTTGCTTTGGATTTTGGTGGTTGATGGCTGCAACAAGCGTACCAGCGGCGAAGGAGTGGTGGGGGTTTGGGCGGTTTCTGAAATAAGAATGAACTCCCGTAATGGGAGTTCTTAAAGATTGCAGGAATAAAACACTGGGTCCAAGGGCGGTATCACGCCCACAGCCCCTTAAAAGCGGTTAAAAATGAACTAGGGGCGGTATCGTCCTTACCGCCCTCCTAAAAAAAAATTTAATACTAGGGGCGGCCAGGCGACCACCGCCCTTATCTTAATCCGAAATTAATTAGGGGCTTTATTTTGACCACAGCCCTTCGTTCATAATTAACTAAGGGCGGTAGGATGGCTACCGCCCTTGTGCCAATTCTGCAATTTTTTTGTGTGGGTGCCAAATCACTAATTATTTGGTAAAAAAGTGCTACAGTTAAAAAAAACTCTATAATTAAAATAAATTAAATCCTTAAATAAACCAATATATAGCATACTGAAAATACAATAATAAAAATAAAGGGTCAATGACCCAAAAAATCAAAATAATATTATACTTGCCCCAAAGAATCATCCATTAACTTACTATTATAAGATTACATGTTTACCCTTACACCATAAGAACTATTCCCGTCAAGGACGATTCCCGTCAAGGACGATTCCCGTCAAGGACGATTCCCGTCACGGACGATTCCCGTCACGGACGATTCCCGTCAAGGACGATTCCCGTCAAGGACGATTCCCGTCAAGCACGATTCCCGTCAAGGACGATTCCCGTCAAGGACGATTCCCGTCAAGGACGATTCCCGTCAAGGACGATTCCCGTCAAGCACGATTCCCGTCACGGACGATTCACGTCAAGGACGATTCCCGTCAAGGACGATTCCCGACAAGGACGATTCCCGTCACGGACGATTCCCGTCACGCACTATTCCCGTCACGCACTATTCCCGTCACCGACGAATCCCGCCAACGCGACGAATCCCGTCATTATGCATATAAATCCCATCACTAGTTGTATTGAATTCCACCAATATTTTGACAAAAAAAAATCCCACCAATACAACTATATCTCATCAACTAACGTATAAAATCACATGACGCATATAAATCCCATCACTAGTTGTATTGAATTCCACCAATATTTTGACAAAAAAAATCCCACCAATACAACTATATCTCATCAACTAACGTATAAAATCACATGACGCATATAAATCCCATCACTAGTTGTATTGAATTCCACCAATATTTTGACAAAAAAAAAATCCCACCAATACAAACTATATTTCATCAACTAACGTATAAAATCCCATGACAAAATATAAATCCCACCAATAATACAGCTATATGTTCCATGTAATATATAAGCCATCGGCATCATGAATCTAAATATGAAGAGAATCTCCACATAATACCAAAACAGCTCCACTATTTGAGAGGTAAGTAGCATCGTTATCATAGATTAATAAGTGACCCAAAAGATCACATTCAGTAGCAGCTAAATAATCCTCAAAGATGATAAAATAATTAAGAGCCCTAGAGTGGGATATTACTGTAACTCGCGCAAAAAATATAAATTGCGATTTGGTCCTTGAGATAGTAGACCCCAAACCAGCAATTATTAATTCAAGAAAATTTGCTATAATTGAAATAAACACCAATCTCCAGAATTTTATAAAATTGCAATATAGTCCCTGAAGTAAAGGGGACCATAGAACAGCTATCCTTCGCACAAAAGCGGAAACAAGAGCTAATACCTTGAACCCAAGATGATTCACCGTGGTTCATAAAAGTCATATTGATATAAAAAATATCAAAGCAACTACATTCTTCTTGAAAAAGAATAATTTGCAAAATAGAGCTATAAATAGCAACTCCAGATAAATGAAGCTTAAAGTGAAATAAAGCTTCACATAGCTTATCTTGAGCATCAGTAGAATTATTTAAAAGTGCTGCCATTAATCCAAGACATGTTGATAATTGTGTAGAACTACCATAAGTTCCTCTTACATAAGCTGGTGAAATCTATTCAAAAGATAGTTCCTGAAGATTTCGAAACTACCTCAACAAATCCTTTAAACAAATTCCTGAGTTAATTGCTCTTTAAGTCCCTAAATTATGCAAATACATGCACTATAGGACCCTTTATAATGCAAAGCTGCATTGCAGGTCCGTATATTTTGCAAATAATGCACATAGTACAGGTCCCTATATGCAAAAAAAAGTCCCTATTCAATTAGTTTCGGAACCTTCAAGCATTGATTTGTAAATTTCAAATATTTGGTTTTTATTATCAATAAATAATGAATAATCTATAGGATTAATTGCATCATTAGTCATGTCTTAAGTGAAATAAAAAAATATATTAAGTTATTTCAAAGATAGCAAATATACCACAGTTTCGAAACAGAGTGTTTGCATAACATATGGACAAATGATGCAATCAAACCCAATTTCAATAATAAATAAAAAAATGACTCGGATTCAGAATTCATACATTTAATGGGGTTGGTTATGTACAAAGAAATGAGTATTATAATTCTTTTATAAATGTTGCAATTAACGCTTTTATAAATGGGTAATGGAGATTATAATTCTTTCTAAATCAACTAATTTAAGAACCAAAACCAGCGGAGATAGTGCTATCATACTAATCTCATCATCAAAGCAAAATGTAACCAAAATTATATAAAAAATTAAAATTAGGAACTCACCTGATTTCTAATTTCTAGGGCACGACTGTAAAACTCGACAGTTTAACCGTAATTACTGTCTTTGGTGGCTTTGGAGCCTTTCACCGTCCAGTCATCTGTGTGGTGGTCGGGTCGAAGGCGGAAGAAGAAAGAGAAGGAAAGAGAGAAAGGAAGAGGAAAGAGAAGGAAAGAGAAAAAGGTTGCAGGCGTTTAAAAGCTTTAGTCTTTTTTAATTTTTGTTTATATACGAATGGATGCTAGCCTACTTTTTAACATAAGGATAGTTTAGTCAAATAGGCCATTAAATAATTAAGTTCATGATTTTATTGGGCAGATTTTTTTGTCTTGATTTAATTGGGCATAAAAAATTATTAGTTTGATTTTTTGGGTCATTTTTCCAAAAATAAATGTCCTGTGTGCAAACTCTCATTATTCTTCGTATCTGTGGAAAGAGTCTTCCATACATTAATTTTTTTTAATTTAATTAATAAAACGTAAAAATACCCTTTTTAAGTATAATATAATAAAGTAAAAAATTTCTATCATAACATATATATGAAATAATAAAACTGACAAATCTGTCACCTAATACATCTATAAACTAGCTATTTAAATTTTTTTTATACACCTAAATACTAGTACATGTTAAGTTGACTTTTACTTTTTTTTACGGACTAACTTTTTAATATATTTCCTTCTTTTTCTTTTTTGGATGAATTTTTATTTATTTTCAAATAAAACATATTTTTATTATAATTAATTTTCATTTATTTCTATGAAAAAAATTTATACACTTATACACTTATGCACTTTCTTTTTTATATTTATACAAATTAATCCCAATTTCTTTTTTTTACATTTATACACTCTTTTTTTTTCTAATTGGCATAGCATGATCAAGTAAAGCCAATAATAGAATAAGTTTTTATGTTATGGAAAAATACAATATATACTTATATCAAGTTATTTTCAACACATGTCTCCATATCTTGAAATTTGTATTTTTTTTCTATTAATTGCCCTATAGGGTTTTATCTTTAGTTTTTTAGTTTATAAACTAAAATTTGCAAGAAACTAAAAATAATATGTAGTAGTAAATCAAAATAGGAATTTGTGTATTATAGCTAGTTGGTGGTAGTTATGGACGAAGGTGGCGATGGTTGACAGAAAATGTCGGGGATGGCAATAGTGGTCAGTGGAGAATGTTGGAGGAAATGGTAGTGGTGGCGGTGGCCTAATTTTAAAATAAAAATAATAAAATATTTTTCTTAATTTGTGACTAATTAAGAAGTAAAAAACTTCACACTAATTAAGAATATAGAATCTAAAATTATTATTAGGTGGATATTATTTTAATTATTAAATTAATTATATATATTTATAAATAAAGATATTTTTAATTTAATTATCTTTTTATATCTTATACAATAATTTAATCTTAAAAATATTTAAATGTGTGCAAACTTTTTTTATTTACGTAACTTTATATTATATATATATATATTTTTTTTTGGTCGATATATTTTATATATATATACATATGATATATTATTATTTTATAGAGATAATTGCTAATTAGGTCCATAACCCAACAAATTATGCTTTAAGAAGTCCAATCCAAAAGTTTAGATGAATAAGGTCCAAAATATAATTTTGAATTTACAATATACCCAATATAACTTTACAAAATAAAATAATAAATTTAAAAAAACATATATACAATCAAAAAGAAAAAAAATCAGAACAAGGAATTAAAAGAAAAAGTAAAAGTTGAATAACAAGAAACCAATAAATTATATCTTCACCTCATCGTTCGAACAAAAAGATTAAAAGGCATCTCTTCACCCTCACCTTCCCACCAAGCCTCCTGCGGAAATAAAACCTTCGGCCAAAGAAATAAAATAGACATCTCTTCACACTCACCTTCCTACCAAGAAACTGCACAATAAAATAACCGTTGCCCGTTAGGGACCATTAAACCTCCACACCAAGCCTCATCTTCAACCATCCAAGAACTCAAATTAAGGTAAAATATTAATTTTTACATTGAAACTTTTGAAAAGATAATTTAATTTTACCGGATCTCATCACTTTTACATCATCATCATCAACAATCGAAGAACCCAAATCAAGGTAAAAAATGAATTTTTACAATTGAAACTTTTACAATTGAATCTCACCAATGTAATTATTGTGCAGGAGGATTGGTGGGAAGGTGCCGAATGCTACTGTGAAGAGATGATTTTTTGGTTTGATTGTTTCATTGTTATTCATCCTTTTTCTTTTCACTTTTTGTTCTGAAATTTTTAACGCCTTCGATTGTATACTTCCTACCATGGCCATGACAGTTGGAAACCTTTTAGCGATGGGCTGTTAGTACGTCACTTTGCTCGCCAGAGTCAAACAGTAATGGGCTCGCCGGACAGTGATGGGCTATCGGGCTGGAAAAGTTTTACCGTATCAGTATGATGGGCTGTTAGACGAGCACTTTGCTCCCCAGTGATGGGCTGTTAGTTCGCCGGAGTCGGACAGTGATGGGTTGTTATCGCTCTTAGTTAATGGGCTTGTCAGTTGGTGGGCTTGTCGGTTGGTTAATGGGCTCGCCGTCAGTTTGGCTCTCACCATGTCCCACTCCTTCACTTCATCGTTATATAGTGGACTGTTTTATGGGCTCGCCGTCAATTTGGCTCTCACCATGTCCCACTCCTTCACTTCATCGTTATATAGTGGACTATTTTATGTGTTGCAGTTTTAACTTTTCTAATCAAATGTTGTAAGAAATGGGCTACATATGTATCATTAAGGGTATTACGGACCAAAAGTATTATAGAAATGGGCTGGATCTGTTGAAGAAAGTTATTTTGGTGGTAGACCTTTTGAATTAATCACCCTATTTTATATATATACATATGATATATTATTATTTTATAATAAATAATGATAAGGATAGTTTAGTAAATTAACTAAAATGGCAAAGTGTAAATAAAAAGAAAAGTACACCTTTCTGCCAAGTGTCATGTTTTTAGTAGCAAAACTATCAAATCACTTTCTAATTAAACGTATGGAAGAATTTCTCGTATCTGTGACATAGTTGCAAGGCTTCGGATAGAGTTTCCATATACCAAGTGATCTTTTGGTATGTTCACCCATAAACCCTGCAATTTAGCAAACATAGCAAGTTATCTCTTGTTTCTTAGTATTATTTTATAATTAAATTTTACCTTAACGACGTGAAAAGGTTTGTCACGCTTTGTTGATTTGCTCATGAAAACTGACAACAGAAAAGCAAAACCAACCTAAAACACAACATAAGATGATCAAAATGTTATTTTCAAAGGATAATATTTTTGCAACAAGGAATAAACTATGAAAATTAACTTACCATAGAGAGCAGGAAATGTAAAAACAAAAGAAATACAATCATAAAGTTATTTTTTGTGAAAAGATCTACTCGAAAGATGACTCCAGAAATAACTATGAGAGAAGATGAAATGATTATGATCAACCCCTCCCATAGACTAGTAGCCTGAAAGAGAAAACAAAACATAAGCTAAACAAAAATCATATATGTATAAATTTTGCGTGATGTGGCAAAGTGAAGGGGAATTTGGTATTTTAATTCGTCTTCCGATTTTATAAATTTTGCGTGATGTGGCTAGAATTTATCTCCACCTTGTTGATTTCTGTAAAATGCAAAACACCGGGAACTTGATTCGGGTTCTCCATAAGCCGTTCAGTCACTTCTTTTTTTGTTCTAAAGGATTTAACCTGAAGCAGCAAACAGAAATATTGATCAAAAAGACTAAAAAGACAGTAAGGCTAACTGGGGTTTGAATCGTTTGATGTATATTTTCCAAGACAATGTAAATGCTGTTGTTTGTGGTAGATTGGTTTGATTCCGTTATTAAAAAATAAAATTTATGTTGAATCTAAGCATAGAGTAACTAAGTAATTAAAATAAACTAATCAAAAGAAGGTGTATAAAAATGATCACCTTGTGGGGCAAAATACGCCTCCTGGAGTTATTATTTATGATTTAGACTATATATAATTCTGTGGCTTTTATTTCCACTCCATACAAAGCCGAATTATGGGCGTCTATGTTGATCTTTAACGTTATATTGGGAAAATGGAGAGAATAGATGCTAAACGAAAGTTCTGTTAGGATCATGAAGATGAAGATGAAGAATGATGATCTTTATATAAAGAAATAATGGAATATTATTAAGTGGGTTACAGCTAATACGAATTCTTACATTATTTACTTTTTTCTATTTTTAGCCATACATTATCAACTATAAGCAAAAGTTCCCTCTGGTCAAAATGGAAAAGAATCACGTGAATACCATTTCACAAATTATTATAAAAAAGCAAGATGCTGATTTGCATTAAAGAACGAATATGTATAAATATTTTCGACGATATAATGAAAAGAAGCAAGTTCTTCAATTTTCTATGATTAACGGGTCGGGTACTTAGAACCTATACTCGGAGGTCCGGTCTTCAATAATATTGACTCTTTATTGGATGTTTTTGGGTAGTCTTGTCTTCTCTGGTTCAAATGTTTGGCTTCTTTAGTTTCTAAGATCTTTTCATTTGATATTGTTTGGCAGTTTGATTTTGTAGTCAGCACGGAGTTCCGATACTTGTTCTCTCTTGGCTCACTTTTTGGATGCTTTTTTTTTTTTTTTTAATGTATGGGTGTGATGTCTCCTCATTTGTGATATATTTATATTAGGATGAGACATCATTTTTAGTGAATTAGAAGTCATAATAGTCGTTTTTCTTGAGAAATAGTGCATTTTCCTATTTTGAGTCTTGATTTAGTGAAATAATATTTTTAGAGCATATTGGGTTTAATTATTTATTTAGTGTGAAGTTTTAAAGATAATTATGGAGATTAATTAGATTCCAAGTCAAAGACTACAAGATATGGAAAGAGATAAGCATGGAAATTGGAGATAAGGAAACAAAAGCTAAAAACATGGAAAAAGATATTTCTACACCTACGACCACGAATCAGCTTATATCTCAAGAACGGTGTAGAATTTGGAGAAATGGTCAAGAGAAAAATCCACAATCTTTCTGAGACGATGAATTTGGTATATTCATACGCGTCAAACTGATGAATATTGAAGCTGCTAGGACCAAACGAAAAACGGGCCTGATTTCATGTTTCTCGGGTTACGAATTTGAGTTGGGCTTGGAGTCCATTACTAAACCTCTCCTTCAAGAAAACGAATTAGGTCTTCTAAACACCTATAAATACACCCTTATATCACTTTTAAATCATCCTTGCCTCATAGTAATTAGTTCTTAAGGTTTTATTCTTCTAGTTTATTGTAGAGAGCAAGATGATGTCTTTTATTATTTCCTTTAGTTTATTTCCTTCAGGTATGAACTAATTTTCCCATAGCTTGGGTTTTGCATCATGTATAATCTATGAATTCTAATTTCTTTCTATCTAAGTTTCTTTAGGAATTACATGTTTTATTCTGATATTAGCTGCTTACCTTTATATTTGTTTATGTGTTTTGATTTAATGATTGTTTTCCTTGCTAGTGCACGAGTATAGGATTACCTTAATAGTAGTTAGATGATCACCTTAAATGGGTGTCTAATTATTGAAACACCACATAACGTCTAGTGTCGATATTAGTCCTGACAACACTGATTCTAACTAGATAGTCATTAGGGTATGAATTAATCACTATCCCCATGTATGGAAATTGATTGCTTAGGGCCTTGGTTGCGCTTGTAAACCCTATTTAAACCAGCCTCGTGGTGTGTCTGTTGCCCCCTTAGTCGCTCTCAAGGTCTAAGGAATGGGAATTTAGAATCCGGACTAAGTATACAAGAGCTAATTATCTCCCTTATTAACTAGATCTAATAGAAAGAATTAGAAGGATTAGTGCATACTAGCAAAACCTAAGCTAAACTTCCCATCTCATATTTCTTCATATTTATTTTACTGTCTTTTATTTTCTTAGTTTAATTAATATTTTGAAATTTATTTCTTTTATTTTCTGTCTTTTAATTATTTACTCCTTACTCGTTATTGCTACCCATTCGACTAGCACACTAAGTCCCTGAGAACGAACTTATCTTATCAACTAAAACTTGCATACGTCCTGTAATACTTGCAGTACTGTGCATGTCTAGGGTGAGAGTGCGTAGTTTTCTTGACTTATATTTATCTTATTTGTATCACACCCTAGGCGACACCAAGTTTTTGGCGCCGCTGCCGGGGACTTGCGTCTCGTTAGCGTGTGGGTAATCTATTTCGAGTAGTAGTTTTTAATTAATTTTTATTTTTTAGTATTTAGTTTTTGTTTTTCCGGATTTACGCTTGTGGTTTGCTTTAGTCTTTTTCAGGTTTCACAGTGTTTAATTCTTGGCCTCCGTTATCGGAGCCTGAGAGGAGCTTCAGACCTTACAATAAACGTGTTCGTGAAGAAAGAGCCTTAAGAAGAGCTATGGCACAAGAGCAGTTAGATCCGCTTGGAATCCCACCTGAGGGGTTTCAATACTATGCACCAGGAAGACCACCACCATTCATTCCACCTGGTGTACAACAACAAGGACGAGGTAACAGACAGAATCGAGTTGAGCAAGACCTTCCAGGTCTCCACGTGCCGTTTCATGTTCAACCAATAGGTTACCGTCCTCCAGAGATCCAGAATATTAAATTTCGACCCGATCCGGGTATGCTCAGTCAATTTCAAAGTTATGGACTCTACAGTGGTACAGCAATTCAATATCCGGTAAGAGCGATTCAGAAGTTTATGCAGATTTGTGATGCTTACGTTACTCCAGGCATTACACGCGAGCAACTGTATTGTCATATGTTTTCGTTCTTCCTGACCGGTAGAGCTAGTGAATGGCTAGATAGGCAGCCACCACAAACAATTAATTCATGGACAGAACTTCAAGCCGCTTTCTTTAACCGTTTTTATCCGAAGAGTATGAGACTCAAAGATCAAAGAGAGCTTGCAAGATTTTGTCAAGAAGATGGAGAAACAGTAGGAGAATCATGGACAAGGTTTCAACATAAATTAGCAAGATGTCCGCTCCATGGTTATACCCCCTCTTTACAATTAGCAATATTCTATGAAGGTCTCAAGGACAGAGGTAGAGAGAAGGTGGATAACATAAGGAAATTTCGTGTCCATGAATCATAATGAAGCATCCGAGGTCTTGGAGAATATCATTGAACAAGAAAGGAGTTGGCCTTCTACGCGAGCTCCTGTAGCAAAGACCCGAGGAATGCTTCGTTTAGATGCAGAAACTGCAAACTAAGCTCAAATATCGCATTAGAAAATCAAATCAAAGAACTTAAGCTAGAGATGCAGAAATTTAGCCGCAGCAAACGTAGTACAAGAAGCACAAGGTTGTCAACAATGTGGGGTTAATAATCATACATGGGAAGAGTGCGAAGGAAATCCACAATCTATTTATTTCATATCCAACCGAGGAGGTTATCAATTTGGTAACCGAAACCATCCGGGTATGCAATATTCAAATCCACATGGGGCCGCTAATCCTGGTCATTATCAACCGCGTCCCCAGAATAACTTTTTCCAACCAAGAGGTCAGTATCAAAATCGACATCAAAATAGACTTGTTCCCCCTCAACAACCTGTTCAAGATGCCTATACCGATGCGTTAGATCAGAAAGCTTTACCACAGTATCCTCAAGAAGGATTTATGGATAATCAACAATTAGTGAAAGTCTTGGACCGTTTGACCACGAATACAAACGCTCAGGATGAAAAGTTACGAGGACAAGATGCCGCAATTCAGATTTTAAGTACTCAAGTAGAACAGTTGAACAAAGTTCTAACAAATTTAATGGAACAAAAAGAATTGAAGGCTATCGAAGAAGGTGATGACAATGTTGGGTTCGAAGCTTGTAAGGCTATTTGCCTTGAAATTGAAGAAGAAAAGAAGGAAGTACCACATGCTGACATTAGTGCCGTGGAGGTTCCGAGTACCGAAGAAGAACCAACCAAGTCTAGCCCCGTGGAATCTGACTGTTCTGAGGTTGATGTGGAGGACGATTCAGAAAAAGCCGAATTTACACAGCTTCTGAAAGATATGCAAGAGGAGATTAGATCAGTTATGGATTATCGAGATGAGCTGGCTAAAGAGAAAGAGAAAGAAGCCTCTAAGGAGGAAGTTGAAGTCGCACCTGCTGTGCAAGAAGAGAAAGTAGAAGAGAAGGTGGAATCGCCACCTATTGTTCAAACAGTGTCATCAACTATTCCTGATACAAATCCAAAGGATGCCACTGAACTCAAGACATTTGTAGAGGCGTATACACCTGAACATATCAACGCCCAAATGCTTGAGATTTCAAAGAAAGGACTTACACCGCAACAAGTTTTTACGCAAGTTATTCCAGAAAAAGAAGCGAGTGTGGATATCCCAAGAGAGAACTTGAGAGTCTCAAGAAGAAGTGAAAGAGAGTTACCAATGAAGCTCAAAGATCCGGGAAGTTTCCCATTCAAATTAATGGTATGCTCAAGGTGAAAGCTATGTACGATGTGGGTTCTGGTGTGAATCTTATGCCTAAGTCGGTGTTCGAGAGACTTGGACTTCAGAAAGCAGAGAAAACTCCAGTGAAGTTACAGTTTGCTGATAACTCAGTAACGAGGACATGGGGAACAGTGGAGGACGTCTTAGTCCGTGCAGGTAGTATCGCCATCCCTACTGACTTTGTTATACTTGAGTTTGATGCAGATAAGCAGGTTCCAATCATACTTGGACGGACTTTTATGGCCACAAGTCAAAGTGTCATCAACTTTCAAGAAGGGACGATTACCCTTCATGCAAAGAATATATCTGAGACCTTCTATGTCTTGGGTAAGAAACCGAGGAAGTTAGATCCCACTGTTCCTGTCATCCACAGCCTTTCACATCACAAAGTCCCTCCTGAGAAGATCCACTTAAAGCCTGTGGATACTGAGCCAAACATTGAGTTTGGGGTTGGCCATGAAGTACTATTGAAAGCTCACAAACGCGAGAATAGGCCACATAGTTTCAAAGACTCGTGGATGGGACCATTCATTGTCACTAAGGTTGTTTCAGCTAAGGTGATAGAAATTCGACCCAAGAAGGGGATCAAGTGAATATTAGTTGACGTTCATAGCCTAACTCGTTGTTGGGGAGGCTATATTCGCAAATCTTGATAGAGGTAACGCGTCTAACTTTAAAAGACGTTAAATAAAAGTGCTGTACGGGAGACAACCCGCAATTTTTTTAAGTTTTTATGTCTTTTACGTTTTTAGTTTATGTTTAGTTTAGTTGTTTTTAGTTTATATTGAATATTTGAGAAAGGTATTAGTGTTTTTTATGCTTAGGTATTGGAGAAATCGAGTTCGGGAGGAGAAAACGAAGTTTTTCGGAAATTCTGACCATCAATCTGGTACACCGAACTACCCTTCCGGTACACCACAGAGGAGAAAACATGTATCACGTGTAGGTAACTCGGGTTTTGTGCCGAGAAGAAAAAAAATCTGGACCAGCGGTCCGATATACCGCGCCTCAAGCTCCGGCGCACCGCAAGACCAAAAACCCGTGCTACGGGTAGGAGATGCGGGTATTTTGACGAGGATTAAAAAATTCGAGGAACAGAAGCTGCGGTACACCGCACCCCTTTTCCGGTACACCGAAGGTCACCGACTGAAGAGAGAAAAAACTGCGTTTTAGGTTATAAGAAGCAAGAGGTGGGTACAATTCCGAATTTACAAATCCTTAAGCCTCTCTTTCTTCTCCAAACCTCTCCCAACTCCATTAAAGCTCATATAAACCTTCCCCAATCATCAAAACACTACCCAATCATCATAAAAACACATCAAATCTTCTCTCCACATCATTACAAAGGAGATTCAAGCACCCAATTCTCACCAAACACATTAAATTAAAGAATCAAGAGCTCAAATTTTCAAAATTCATCCTACAATTTCTTAAATCCAAGCCAAAATATCAAGAATTCACCTTACCCACATAGAGATTCATCATCAATTCACCTTTCCTAAACCAAATCAAGCTTGTTCAACCAAAAATTCACAAGTTCAAATTTCAAGAGTTGTTAAAGCTTTGAGTTGGGGGTCAATTGAAGATGACTAATAGAACGGAAATATTAGCTATCAAGAGGGAGGTGAAGAAAAGCAAGGTATTGGGTTCAATTGAGAAGAAATCAAATAACAAAGGTTCTAGTTCTAAAGCTAAGGGTAAAAACGATGTTGAAGATGGAGGTAAGCTAGCTATGTTTGATCGCAATGGTAAAAGGCTTTACTTTTATGCAAAGGAGAAAACACAACCTCCACCCTTCAAAGGTCCTACACCCATGGATAAAGAGGAAGCTTCAAAGGCCTTGAATGCTTCTGCAGGAAAACAATTAAAAGAGCTACCTTTTGCTTATGAGAAAGTATTCAAGGAAGAAGTTGGTATAGGAGAATATAAGAGATTCTTAGAGCTCGGTGGAAAATTGGGTTGGTCTATGTTCATGGTAAGACGTTCTGAATTATGTCATGAGTTAGTTTTGGAATTCTATTTAGGCCTCTTTAGCCGAGATAGTAAAGATTGTGTTCCGATTAGAGGAAAGTTAGTTCCTTTCACAGTTAATGAGATTAGAAACCACTTCAAGTTTAAGAAATTAATTGGATATTGCAAGTATAGTGAAGCGGTTGCTAAACGAAAAATCTTTGATGAGGAGTTGCTTTTTGAGCATGTTTTAGACAAGGATAAAGTGAAATCACATAAGGGGGAATTGAAGGCACCTTGGCCTTACAAATATCTTCAACCAGATGCGAGAGTTTGGCACAATTTCCTTCTTCCTAATGTCTTTGGAAACACACGAACTTTGGATGTGACTAAAAAGAACGCTCTACTTTTGGATAGTATTTTGAGAGATGAAGAAGTAGATGTGGCACAGTTGATCTATGAGGAGGTGATGCGATTTTTGGTCTCTCCCAAATCAGTTTATAATGTTTAATTTCCGGCTATGATCACGTGTCTTGTGCGAAAAGCAAACGTTACATTGGGTGAAGAAGAGACACTCGAGTTTAAGACGAATTATATTGATAATGCTTGGATCATGGAAGTTTTGAGAAGAGCGAGTACTACGCAAATCTCGAAAGAATAAAAGGAGCAAAGTTGGCAAGAGAAGATGGAGGAGCGTTTAAACAAATTCGAAGCAGCTCAAACTTCCTTAGCCAATGATGTGGCACAAATCAACGCTAATCAAGTGCACATCATGAAACTCCTTGAGCGATTAACGAAAGATCAAGCAAATCCGACCTTGGATGTCAATAATGCGAGGCAATAGCCTCGAGAGTATGTTATCTTTCTTCCTTACCATTTCTGTAAATGCTTTTATCTACTAATTTTAATTTCTGTTTCGAGTCGTGGGGACACGGCTCATTTTTGAGTTGGGGGTGTGGGGATTCGTTGTCTCTCATCTCCATTTTTCTGTTTTTTCAGGTAGAAATTAAAAAATTTGATACATGGGAATTAGATGTAGAGTGTGTTTAATAGCTTGAAAGCATAAGCTCAGTGAATTGATGATAGTAAGTAGTATGTTTATGAGCTATGTTATTTGTATGCTTTGAGTATTTGCAGGAAAACACACATTGATAGTAAAGAAAAGATTAGTAAGCAATGCGATAGAAAGTATGTTCGATATCAGGGAACCTTGAGAAGTGTGTAGGCCGTGAGATCCAAGCTAGTTGACAAACCCATTTGGTGAAAGTGCTAAAGGTAAGAAAATAACGAAATTACATAGTGTAGAAAGTGATTAAGGCGGTTATTTCATATTGACGCCACTTGAAGCCTTTTTATACCTTCTCACTGTGTTATTTTGATTTTATATGCTATATCCTTCTTAGCCCCTTCTAGCCTTTCTAAAGCTTTTTATTGAAACACATTATAAGCCATATCCCTTTAGATTATAGGACTTTTCCATATGACCCGCACTCGAATCGCGATGCATAGACAATTGTTTTAGAGTTTGAGTTTGGGGTGGTGGGTCCACCATTATGGGAATTGTTATTGGGATAGGATTTTTGAACTTATTGTGCTATGTTCTTTATATTGATAATGATTCACAGATTTTTATTGTAACCCTTTGCCGGGGTAATAGTGAATGAAAAAGAAGCTACGAGCTAAAATTTGCCAACAAGGGCATAAAAAGAATATATATATATATATATATATATATATATATATATGAGAAAATAGCGTGATATCTCAACATTAAAAAGAGAGTCATGGCTATAACAAAAGAAAAAAATTGATTGAAAAAAATATATAAATATTCGGACCGGCAAAGTGGAATTTATGTGAACATATTATGCTTTAATTGGGTTATTGGGGATGCTAAATTGTGCATCGGAATTCATTGGGTTGAGTGAGAAACGTTTAATGAGAGTAACTCAAGCTCTAGGGCGATTCGTTGATAGCTAGTGAGGAGAGAGCCAAAAGCTCACTCTAACTTATCCAAATATACTATCATACCGTCCCTAAGCCTAAATTACAACCTTAAAGACCTTTTGATTCTTTGCTATGTAATTGAGAAGTGATTGAGCCATTAGAGAGTAGTTAAGTGGATCTTTTGATACTAGTGAAGTTCGATGAACAATCTATAGCTTTCTTTGGGAACTGAGTAAAGTCCCAATCCTTCTTACATTGCGAAACTAATCTGATCTTGAATTCAAGCCGTGTTGACTATAGATATGAGAAGTGTACAGGTATGTAGTTTATAAATATTATTGCATGAAATTTTTTGAGTTGTTGCTTTATGTCTATTCTATATATTCTGCTATGTTCTTCCCATTGTGTTGAAAATTCCATAAGTGTGTATTTATTGACTTCCCTTTGTTTTTATCTTTATTGTATCGGGACGATACAACTTTGAGTTGGGGGTCTTGATGTCTCCTCATTTGTGATAGATTTATATCAGAATGAGACATCATTTTCAGTGATTTAGAAGTCATAATAGCCGCTTTTCTTGAGAAATAGTGCACTTTCCTATTTTGAGTCTTGATTTAGTGAAATAATATTTTTAGAGCATATTGGGTTTAATTATTTATTTAGTGTGAAGCTTTAAAGATAATTATGGAGATTAATTAGAGTCCAAGTCAAAGACTACAAGATATGGAAAGAGATAAGCATGGAAATTGAGATAAGGAAACAAAAGCTAAAAACATGGAAAAGGAAAAGCTGCCTTAATCCTGAATTTTTGCACCTACGACCACAAATAAGCTTATATCTCAAAAATGGTGTGGAATTTGGAGAACGGTAAAGAGCAAAGTTGAAGATCTTTCCGAGACGATGAATTTGGTATACTCATACGCGTTAAACGGATGAATATTGAAGCTGCTAGGACAAAAAGAAAAACGGGCTTAATTTCATGTTTCTAGGGTTACGAATTGAGTTGGGCTTGGAGTCCATTACTTAACCTCTCCTTCAAGAAAACGAATTAGGTCTTCTAAACACCTATAAATACACCCTTATATCACTTTTAAATCATCCTTGCCTCATAGTAATTAGTTCTTAACGTTTTATTCTTCCAGTTTATTGTAGAGAGCAAGATGATGTCTTTTATTATTTCCTTTAGTTTATTTCCTTCAGGTATGAACTAATTTTCCCATAGCTTGGGTTTTGCATCATGTATAATCTATGAATTCTAATTTCTTTCTATCTAAGTTTCTTTAGGAATTACATGTTTTATTCTGATATTAGCTGCTTACCTTTATATTTGTTTATGTGTTTTGGTTTAATGATTGTTTTCCTTGCTAGTGCACGAGTATAGGATTACCTTAATAGTAGTTAGATGATCACCTTAAATGGGTGTCTAATTATTGAAACACCACATAACGTCTAGTGTCGATATTAGTCCTGACAACACTGATTCTAATTAGATAGTCATTAGGGTATGAATTAATCACTATCACCATGTATGGAAATTGATTGCTTAGGGCCTTGGTTGCGCTTGTAACCCCTATTTGAACCAGCCTCGTGGTGTGTCCGTAGCCCCCTTAGTCGCTCTCAAGGTCTAAGGAATGGGAATTTAGAATCCTGACTAAGTATACAAGAGCTAATTATCTACCTTATTAACTAGATCTAACAGAAAGAATTAGAAGGATTAGTGCATACTAGCAAAACCTAAATTATACTTCTCATCTCATATTTCTTCGTATTTATTTTACTGTCTTTTATTTTCTTATTTTAATTAATATTTCGAAATTTACGAACTCATCTTATCAACTAAAACTTGCATACGTCCTGTAATACTTGCAGTACTGTGCCTGTCTAGGGTGAGAGTGCGTAGTTTTCTTGACTTATATTTATCTTATTTGTATCACACCCTAGGCGACACCAGGGTGTCCGGGCCAGCTTACCCGTACCACGACTATTCCCATAGGAAATATACACGCCTTCTCATGCATACTCCCACTTAATCAGAACTAGGTTAACCATGTTCAGGGAGGGGACTCGAACCTTGCACCTCTTGCTTACCCCCATAAAGGGCTCAAGAAATAACAAAGTTGAGGGATTCGAACCATGTACCTCCTAGATGAGAGACAGGGTCCTGGCCATTGAGCTAGTCCCAATGGGTTTTTTTTTGATGTATGGGTGTCCCAATGATGTAGGGATTGGTGAATGGAATGTACAAATTTAAGACTCGCCACTACTTAAGGAAATTTAAAACGGTGAAATAATATATTAAATGGGGCCCATAAGGATTTTAACGTGATAAAGATCTTGCTAAATAAATGGTTCAACAAGGGATAAAGTAATGAAACTAAACTCAAGGGTCCCTCAAGAAATATGCAACTGTAAGTCTTAGAGGGGGTGAATATGAATCTAATCTAATTTATGCCTAATTAAAAATTAATTACTTATAAGACAAGGTAAATAATATTAATAAAGGCTTAATGGCAAACTTTAGGGGATGATACAAATAGAGAAAAGGGAGCTTGCTTAAATAATAACTTAAATGTTTTAGAATGAAACTTGGACATAAACACTTAGACTAAGCTAGAAGGTTGGTGTCTCTCTTTTTATGATGGATTAATCCATCCGTGAGACATATTTTTAGGGTTTATTGGGCCTACGTAAGAGATTTTTCCCTATTATTTGATGCTTTACACTTTCTTGCATAGATTTGTCAAGTTTTGGTGGTTATTACTATTTCTAGAGCTATTGCGCGTAATTTGTGTAGATATTAGGTACTTAGAAGCTATAACACCTTGAGATGATGATAAGAAATAAATAAAACAACATCAACCCTTAGTCACGGACTCACGGTGCAAAAGGAAGATTCACCACTTTTAGAAAGTTAAAGTTTGTGTCGGCCAGATTTGGGAACTGGAGTATTTGAGGTGCCACACGAAATCGACAATGATTCTTGAGGAGCCCTTTCATATATAGAAATTATTTGAAGTCGAGAGCACGTGGGATTTGACACTTTGTGATTCAAAGCTGAAATGAAGAAGTTAAATTTAAAGTCGTTGTCGTGGCTCGAACTAGAAACCTGTTAAGTATAATGTTGCTAGACTGGAGTAGGTCACTTAAAAGAGGCCCACAACCCAAGAAACATTTTTAGACCTATATATACTAGCAAACATGATTATAAACAGGTCTTGAAACACCTTGGATCCTCCATTAGTCACCCGAGAAGAGAAGGAAAAGCTGGGAGGAGAGGAAAGAAGAAGACAACAAGGTTCTCCACCTCTGATTTCGGTAATTCTTAGCTCTATCTTTATTTGTTTTTCATAGAGAAAATGATTTTTGTACTGTTTCCTACTAGTTTTTATTATTTAAGTGTGAACTAAACATTTAGTTTCTTGAGAATTGCTTATGTATAAACCCTAGAATACTAATTTGATGTATTTGGATTTAGGGATTGTTTTATCTAAATAAATTGCAATATAATTTAGTTGACTATATATATTGTGGTTGAATTATACCCATATTTTGATCACGTATTGGGTAATATTGGTAATCAGACGAGCATATGAAATTGGGGTTTGGTTATGGACATAGTGTATAGGCGCTTGGTGTCAGTTAGTGAGTCGGCGGGTCTTTACTAGCCACATAGTCATTAAGGTTTGAACTTACTTTCATCCTACTTAAGTTAAGTTAGCTTCTCAAGTCTACCCGGAAGGGAGACGGTAAGAATATTGAATCCCGATTAACGTGAAATATCCAATTCGCCCTTATATCCAGAAACATCAGATTAGTTGACTTTGGAGATTACTAGCAAGTGCATATTTTTCTCATAATCACTCATTTTGTATTAGTTTATTTATGTTTCTCTTTTAATTATCATTCTAGTTTTAATTATAACAAACACAACAAACATTTTTTATTTATATTAATTGTTTTTTACTTCACAACTAAACTATTATACTCGTAATCACGTCAAATATAACCTTGATAGTCCATGTGGAAATAATACATCCCATAACTTACTCTTTATTACTTGTCAGCGATCCGTACACTTGCGGGGAGTCACCCTCATTTAGTATTGACTTTTATATAACGCCTTTAGGGACTACAAGTTTTTGGCACCGTTGTCGGGGATTATAACGTTATATTTTTGTGTTTTTAGTGCATATAGTGGTGTAGTTGTTTTTTGTTTTATGTTAGTTTTTTTATTTTTGTATCTTACAGGGTTTTAGGTGCGCAAGGAGATATGGAAAATTTAAATGCTCAAGTGAACTTAGAAGAAAACAATAATCAAGGTGCACAAGTACCACATGGGGTCGTGCTTGGTTTATGCAAACTTATGAGCAAGCACCGTTCCGATTGTCGCCTCTTGGGATCTGCCTATCCGCTATTAAATCTTGCATTTCAAGCCTGATATAGACATGATCGATCAATTTGCCACTTACGTCCATTATAGTGGGGCTCCCCTGAAGATCTCGTTCGAGATATACAAAAATTCATGAAAATTTGTGATGTGTACGTCACTCAAGGTGTCACTCAAGAACATGTGTATCTTACAATGTTCCCATTCTTCCTCACCAAAGGAGCAAGTAAATGGTACGGTCGACAACCATATGAATTGATCACTACGTGTGACCAATTGCGAGCCGCTTTTTTATATAGATACTATCCTCAAAGTTTGTGACTAAACGGTCAACTAGACTTGGAAAATTTCTGCCAAGAACAAGGCAAAACATTAGGAGCAGTTTTGACTCGATTCCAATCATGCTTGAAGAAATGTCCACTACATGGGTACACTCCGAAACTGAAACTAGAAATTTTTATCGAAGTTTAGATATGCCCTCCCAAAAAAAGCTGATACATTGTGTGGAGGAGGTTTATGATGGAGAGTGTTAATCACGGGTTTGGCTAACTTGATAGAGTTGTAAGAAACGAGATGAGTTGGCAACCAGAAAGCACACTGGTTTGAGTTTTGGAAAAAGAAACGCTGAATTTAGAAAACATGATCGCAGCATTGCCGCTATAGAGAACATGGTAAAGAAACTATCCTAGAACAATAATTGTGCTATTATGAGTGTGGCGCAAGATCCACAAAGTTATACGCGTTGTGGTGTGTTTAATCATGCATGGGAAGGGTGTCCTAATAATCCAGAATTGGTAATTTTCGTGTCTAATCGAGGGAACCACCATTAGTGTGGTCAAGACTATGGTCAATACAATCAAAATCAGCCTCGACCCCAAGGGACCTATTATCAATCAAGGTTTCAAAATGACTATCGAGAAGGTCCAAGCTATGGGGCCCAAGCTCCCAAAAATGTGGTGTATAAATCCTATGACGAGAATCTAGTTTTGAAGGCTCTTCCATCCCACCTACAAGAAGGTGTAAGCGAGTTGGAAAAGAAAATTCCAACATGTTCATCAAAGTTTCAATAGATAGAATGGAACGTAGTGATGCAAAGATTGAATCTACCGAAGTAGCGGTGAAGAATATGCAAATAAAAGTTGGAACAAATCACGATGTCTCTTGAAAAACTTCACCAAGCCAAAGTCAAGCAAATAACACAACGTGAAAAGGGTGAGTTTAAGTTGCTAAAAAATGGTGATAGAAGTGGTGGATATGAAGTGTGTAAGGCAATCGACCTTAGAAGTGGAAAAGTTGTAGAACCACCACAACCTAAGCCTAGTGAAGAACACGTTTTGTCGCCATATTACAATGCATACCCCTTAGTTGATATGACTTCTCATGTTCTTCATATGACCTACAATTGAATCACAATCCTAAGACTAGTCGTCTTTAGAGCTTGAGTTTGGGGTGGTGGGATTCATCATTGGGAGGGGATTTTTATGAGTTCGTCTATATTGATGATGCACTGTTTATTGTAACCTTTTGCCAGGTCTAGAAGAAAATAATTATGATTAGAAATGTAAAAGAAATGAAAATAAGTAGCATGACATCTCACATCAAAATGAGTGTAATGACTATCTTATTAAAAAAAGTGAATTGAAAAATAATCCAAATAAAAGAACTAAAAAGTGGAATGTTATGTAAATCATCATGAATTGTTATTGTGTTACTTGGGGATGCTAATCAAAAGCATCAAAATTGGGTTGAGTGAGAATATCTTCGAGTGTAACTCAAGTTCTAGAGCGATTAGTTGATATCTAGTTAGGAGAGAGCCAAAATTTCACTTCACATTATCCAAATATATGTATCATATATTGTCCAAAAGCCTACACTTTAACCAAAAAGACCTTACTATTTCTAACTACATGGACAAGTAACAATTGAATGATTAGGGAGTATCTAGGTGGATCATTGGATACTATGTTAGAACCTATGAACAAGATATAGCCACCATATCAACCTAAGTGAAAAAGGCTCCTTTTTTGCATTGTGAAATTAATATAATCTTGAATTTATGGTGTGTATATTAGTTTTAGACATCACTACATGAGACTTGCTAGGATAGTTGCTTTCGGATCATTCATTGTGTTCTACTTTTTCTTCTTCTTGAGTGATTTGACATAGGCCCCTTTGAGCTTTATTTTTCTTTTATTTTGTCAGGACGACAAAACTTTGAATTGGTGTTCTTGATGTCTCCCATCTTGTGATGGATTAAATCATTCACGAGGCATATTTTTGAGGGTTTATTGAGCCTAAGTGAGGGATTTTCCCAATTATTTGACGTTTTACACTTTCTTGTCTAGATTTTTCAAGTTTTGGTGTTTATTGTTATTTCTAGAGCTTTTGCGCGTAATTTGTGTGTTATTTGTGTATCTCTTAGGTACTTGGAATTTCTAACACCTTGATATTATTATAAGAAGTAAAGAAAGCAAGATCACCCCTTAGTCACGACGCAAAAGAAAGATTCGGCCAATTTTAGAAAGTGAAAGTTTGTGCTAGCCAGATTTGAAATGTGGATTGTTCGAGGTGCCACACGAAATTGATCATTATTAGGGAGGATTCCTTTAATATATAGAAAGGATTTGAAGTCAAAATAGTGTGGTATTTGACGGTTTGCGATTCTGAGCTAGTTGAAGAAGTTATGTTAAAAGTCGATGTCGGGGTTCGAACCAAAAATTTGTTAAGTAAAACGTTTCTGGGTTAGATTAGGTGACTTAAAAGAGACCCAATAAACATTTTTAGACATATATATACCAGAAAATAACATTAAAAACAGGTATTGAAACATCTTGGTGCCTCCATTAGTCACTAGAGAAGTGAAGGTACAACTGGGAGAAGAGGGAAGAAGAAGACAACAAGGTTTTCCACCATTGCTGGACAATTCAACTTGCTATTTCAGTAATTCTTATCTATATATTATTTAGTTTTTCATAAAGAACATGATTCTTATATAATTTCCTACTAGTTTTTATCATTTGAGTATGAACTAAACATTCAATTTCTTGAGAATTGCTTATGTATGCACCGTAGAATACTAATTTGATGTATTTGGATTTTGGATTGTTTTATTTAAATAAATTGCAATTTAATTTTTTTGACTATTTATTTTGTGGTTAATTGTTACCCATATTTTGATCACATATTGGGTAATCTTTGTAATCGAATTAGCGTCCGGAATGGGGCTTTGGATATGTACATAGCGTATAGGCGCCTCGTGTGCGTTATCTTCTCAAGTCTACCCGAAAGAGATTTGGGAAGAATATTGAATCACGATTAACGTGAAATATCCTATTTGCCTTTATATCTAGAAATATCAAATTAATTGATTTTGGGGAATACTAGCGAATTTCATATATTTCTTATACTCACTACTTTCGTATTAGTTTATTTACATTTCGATTTTAATGATTTGAAATCTATTTTTAATTATAAAAAACCCAACAAACATTTTATTAATATTATTTTTCTTTTACTTCGCAACTAAACTATTATATCGTAAACACATCATTTATAACCTTGATAGCCCATGTGGAAACGATACATCCCAGAACTTACTTTTTATTACTTGTAAACTACTCTTACACTTGTGGGGAGTCACTCTCCTTTAGTGTTGATTTTTATATCACATCTTTGGGGACGACAATGGCAAACAACGCTATGTAACTACTCTCTTAGTTAATTTATCAAACACCTGAAAGGATCATCCAATGAGATTATAGTGATTAGATAATCAAGCTAAGCAAGATATAAGATGATATGTAAAGAGTAAGGGTTAGAGAGTACATAATCGTCTTAGGATCGTTTGCATTTCCAAAGGCCTAGTCTGCCACCTAGGTATAAACCCTTAGGATTTTAAGCTTATACACTAAGCTTCTAGTTTTCTTAAAGGTAAATGAAACTTTTACAATGAGGTTTTTCTAGGATCACCATAAATGATCTACGAAGACTATTACCGGCTAAGTCATAACCTGTGTGAGAATTTTACTAGGCTAAATCTCAACCCTCATACCCCACTCTTCTCTAATCTATAGACAGATCAATAACCCTTAGTGTCTGAATTAATATTATAATATATTAACACACTCCTTAATGAGAAATAGTACACTTATAATCTTGAACTCCTTGTTAAGTTGATGAGATTGTTAAGCTTGTAGATTGACTCTTTTTCATTCAATGATTATATGATGCTTGAATTTGGTCTCCTCTTGAGTGGATAATGTAATGATTTATGTAGGTCATCTTCTATTTGTGTGGATCAAAATTGATGATTCTTGGATGATACTCCTCTTGAGTAAATAATAAAGTGATAGTTGAATGAACACCTTCTTGAGTTGATTATTAAAATTATAATGAGCAAGCTTCTTGTGACCTCTTGAATGATAGTAGAAATATTAGAGTAAATGTTGTTGTAGAAGAGGTAATTAATTTCTCCTTTGGATAATTTATTTATAGATCATTAAATCTCTAACAATTGTCCAGATGGCAAATATTTTGTGTAGAAACGGCTCTATATCGGCAATACTAGACTTATGATCGGTAATACCAGACTTCATGTCCAACGGGTAGAGTCCTATGTGGTGTTTCATGACGTTACCCCAATGGGTACCTTTGATATATTGGACGAATCCTTGATATACTGGAATTTGTCTTAGAAACCTGTTTTGTGCTAAAAATGGGATGTCGTTATAAAACAGCGTGAACGGAAACCCTTTTTTGTCTTTGTAATAGAGGTGATTTCTTGATGTGATGCTCACATGGAAAAACTTTCAACACAAAAATTGTTAGTTACGGAATTATAAGAAGGTTTGTAGGTTGTCTCAAGAGCCAATTACAAATACACAGGAAGAATTGACAAGAACAGTGTGCATGATATATTATGTTGAGAGTGCACAAATAAGGGTGTGATATGGTGCCTAAATGAACATGATTACAATGCAAAAAGTGTTCTGCCAACATATATAAACAAGTATGTAGTTCAAATTTTGTAACAAAGACTAACACAGACACCAAGTTATGACCAATAGAATTATATATATATATATATCATATCATATAAGATATCAGTAGATCAAAGTGTGATACATAAGATATGATGTGTTCTGAGAAAGTGTTTGCTAAAAAAGGATACAAGATATTATGAACAAAGAGATGTCGTATAATCACTTAATTAACAACTAATAACCTAAGGATTTGTCACACTAAAATAATCTATAAAGGGGTTATATACCAATATCAACATATTCATTTATCATCCAGAAGCAGGAACGCATTTAGTTGCTCGATGAGTAATCTGAAACAGACTACTTTCAGACATGTTACCATATTAGCAGCCAAAAGTATGGTATGAAATAACCCCATCTATCATCCTAGGTGGAATGCCAACACATCAAGCAGCTTCCTAGTTGGGCGGACAACTAGTGACACCGCAATAAGGTGGCAGATTATTAGACGTGGATAGTTGGACCAAGATTGACATCAAACATGAAAGCCAAGTAGCTAGTTGTCAGGCAAGCTTCCTAAAATGCCCTACAAATTTTCCAAAAGCATTTTACACCAAAACTGTGGGAAGGGATAATATGGGATACAAGTGAATTTATTCTTTGAATGTGAATTTCTAAGGAAATTTGTAAATAAGTGAGAAATGTCTTGGTAACCCTAGGTAATTGAACACCATTAAGAGTGCCCTCAAATGTATTAATAAAACACTAGAGTGAGAGACCTGGAGATAGAAATCATGGAGTATTTATTTTGCAGCAACATTATACAATATTTGGCACACACAACAAGTTGGATTTTGAGAGAGTGCTTTCTATACCGAATTTTTTTTGTAAAGAATTCCAAACTTGTACTTTCTAGACCAGCTTTGCACTTTATCTGCATTTTATTACACTGAGTAGATAGTTAGACTCATAATGACATTTACTAGTTTATGTATAGATGCTAGAAGACTATGACTACTTTGGTAGTATGTTAGAGTAGGAAATTTGGACCAGGGATGCCCTGAGTATCTTGTATAGTTACAATTTGATTATAATATATTTATTTTTTTGAGCAAAAAATAAATAAACTAGAAAGACAAAAATATTGGTCCTATACTAAACATTACTCTATAAAAAATGTTATGCCCTAAAAGAATTTGAATCAAGATTTGAAACCCAATAAATAGTCCTAAAGGGGTGAATAATACCTATGTGAAATTAATCGATTCGATTCGATTCTATCTAAAAAAACAATCTTTAAGGATTTTCAAACTATATTGGCTAGAGGTACACAAAAACTATGATATGTGAGTGGAACACTCTATCTAGCACTTTTTTAAAGAACACTAGCCAATTATCGCAATTAGAATTACACAAGTACGAAGCATACAATATCTATGCCTAAGATAAATTAACATGTCATGGTTTCAAGAATACAAAATCTATGCCTAAAATAAATTAACAAGCATACAAACTCCCACACACAAATATGTTAAAGGATTTGTTGTTTTTAGTGATTTTGTAGAAATCACCATATGTTAGATCATCCTCCATCTTGATGGTATTTATGCCCAAGTATTTTTGCCAACATCTTTGTATGGAGTGAATGCTCTGGTTTGGTGATAAGACATAAAGAGTAATCATGCCCTTTTACATATATCTGCATTCTCTTCTGACATAGAAGTTATATGTGCCTGCAAATATCAAAGGTCTAGTAGCACTTAAACCATATGATAAGTTAGATTCCATGTCGTAATAAAAGCTAGATGTGATTAGGCACAATCAATAATATATATAGGCTCTAATACCAATTGAACCCCAATAAAGTGTCCTAGAAGGGGTGAATATGGCAATGCAAAAATATGAAATATAACTCAAAATTGCAATACTCGATCCTACCTGTAGATTCAAACTTTATGGACTTTAGATAAAGTGGCTAGAGTAACACTTATAAAGTGATACAAAAGTGTAAGAAAAATATATGTCTTTGTGTATTCATTTTATGGTGAAAATTAGTCAAAGATCAAGTAAGCAGATTAACAAGCACCTAACATGCAAAACCTATACCTAAAGATGTATGCAAAAATGGGAAATAGAACAAACATAGGAAATGCACAAAGTAAAGAGTTAAGGGAGATAGAGATGTAAACACAATATTTAGAGTGATTTGGCTATATGTGCCTCCATCCACTACCTAAGGTATGAGAAACCTTAGTATTTCAACTCCTACGCTAGAATTCCTTATGTCTATTTGGGTGACACCACAAAACTATATACCCTCTTCTATATATTACTTCGAATGAACACTATTAAAATCTCCCAACACCAGGAAAGCAAGCAGAAAATCTCTACTTCTGATGCAACATTTTGCAAGCCCGTGAAGCCTTCTCTTTTGTATCTCCACACACGGATATAGTGGACAGTATATACAATGATGTATCTCTTCACACTCCCGTGAAAACTTCTCTTGTATATCACCACACAAGGATTAGTAGACAAAATCTACCTCGATCTACCACTTCAACCCTGTGATGCCTTCAAGTTAAGTATCTCTCCTACACTAGATCTCCCTTGATATATGCTTGTATATTAAGAACATCCTATTAAATAGACCAATAACAAACCCTAGTTCTTCCATACCCCTTAATTACCTACCCTATCCACTAAACTCCTATACAAGTTTGATACAAATGTGTGCATGGACTAGTGATATACAAAGCAATACTTGAGGAATATTGTTTTAGGACTCTCCTAAATGTATCTTATAAATTTTTTGAATATTTTAAGAGAAAGATTCAAATAATTGAGGCACATAGTGCATCTATTTATTGGAAAGTGCCATCCAACGTATCAGCCTACAAGGCATGCTCTGGATGGCTACAAATTGAATTTCATATACGTTTGGGTCTTCTGGGTCGGATACCCGATTTCGTGTCTCTAACAGCTCTTTGCTAGTCAGTATTCTTACTGCTCTTTTATTATACTATATATTTGTTTTGTATATGCTCGCATATCCTATCTTTGGATTTCTTGGTAAACATTGTAGGCCAGTCCCCAAGTTTTCTCATAAAGTGATCGGGTATATGTTCTTCTTTTCCTTGGATAACCTTTATCCTTCTTCTCAGCTCATTCTCAAACACATTTACGAATTCCAGCTAGTTCTAGCTTTGGAGGTCCAAACTATCCTTCTGTGCATCTACAATGTGATTGGTCCACCTAGTATGCTTCTCGGAGGTTTGGTCTATAGTTCTTCACTTCTCCAATCTCCAAATTGGGTTAGTCATCCCTCCTAGTCTTCGTATCGGAGGTCCTAGTCTTTGTATCGGAGGTCTGAGTCTTCATTTTATATTATCCTCAATCTCTAACTGATTTAGTCATTCCTCCTAGTTTCTCATTCAAAGGTCTGACTCCTCTGTTTCGATCATCCTCTTATTTATCTCACACTATATCTCCTTCTTCTTTATCTTCATAGCTCTCTCACACATCTTCTTCTTAGAATCAATCTCAATCTTCTACTTTAACATCTTCAAGAATTCATATCTTCTTCGATAACCTCCTTAGACATTGCACCCATCATATTCAATCTTCTTGTAGCTCTTCATAGCTTGATTGGATATATCTTCATCTTCGTCTACTTGTATTTATAGCTCCAATTCTAATAATCTTCTTCATTTTTCTTTGAAAATCATTGTCTTCATACCTCAATGCTTTCTTGAACCTGCTAATAGCACATTACCAATCTCGACATTATCATAATATCAAACATGTTCAAGATAAATTATTTTGTCACCAATAATAAATCAAAATAAGTCTTTTAGGCTAACAAAAGCATTATTCATGAAAATATTGTGGCTAATAGTAGACAAGAAGGATTCACTTTAGATCAGATAAGTACACGGAGAATATTTAAAGAATCAAAGTGTGTCGATGTGGGAAGTAGCTCGAACAGGCTCACCTCTATTGAAAAAAGTTTAGAAGTTGAAGGATTGAATTGATACTTATTTTGGAGATGTGGAAGAAAGAAAAATTATATCAAGATGGTATTTCTTTTTCAACGATCTTTGCACTGCCAACGATCTTCCTAGTAGTGAGTTTTTTTTATATCACAAGCCTTATGATTTTTTTTGAGACCCTGGACTATTGTTGTTTAAGACTCATTGTTACTCCCAAACATGCAATTATTGTAATTATGGAATTGAAAAAGAGGTTAAGAACCAAATATATAATGGTGTATATGTAATTGGATCCTCTTTGTGGATTATGTGGTGAAGGTTTTGACTAAAATGACCACATATTCTTTTATTGTGCTTTCTCTAAACCATATGGGATGATGTAAGAAATTGGTTGAGTATTTAGAAGTAAATGAATACTATATTGAGTGAACTAAAATGGATCAAGAAACTCAAGGTTTGGTAATATTGGAGAAGAAAAGTATGTTGTGTTGTCATTACCACAATGGTGTATCATATTTGGAGAGCACAAAACAATTAATGTTGCACTGAGAGGTGCCACACGTTCAATAGAAGCAACCTTCAAGGAAGTAAAAATGGGTACATTTCTACTTATGTTTGTATTGCATATTCATCATGACTTTACAAATGATAGTGGGATTCTTAGAGTTGTGCACTGAGATATGGTGTAGTGCTAAGTAGATGCCACTATAAGCTTTTGGGCTTAAGGAGATGGTGTATATGTACTGTGCACATTTTTTCCCATATTAATACAACCATTTTTACCTAACAAAAAAATATTTATAGTGATCAATAATTAATAAGTTTTTGATGTAATACCTAGATTATGAAGGTAAAAAGTTAAACCAGTTGTCATAATCACTATATTAGTCATTTTGTTCACACTTGTCCTATATTTTTTGGCGTACATATTATGCCAATTGAGGAATTTAAAAAGGGGAAATTCATAAACCTATGGAATGAAGTTTCCCTTTATGCTTTAATGTATCCTTAGCATCTCATTTTTGTGTGTTTTAAGATGTGAATTAAATGTCCAAAGGACTCTGATTATCCCCAAGGATGGAGCGATACCAACTTCAAGAGACTATCGATAAATACGTTTGTTATGAAACAAAACTACTCGCGATAGAATTGTAAACTTAAACATTGTTGTCTTTTGCATCTTTGGAGAAATCTGAGAGAAGTTTATGCATTTTACCAATTGTTTCTCTCGTCCAATACCTGAGTTTGTGCATATTTGTCTATTGTGTACAATTTGGGTGATCGGTAAGTAATGTATGTCAATAAATACTAAATTATGCTTTAAACGGTAGTATTTTTGTATTTGAGAACATGCTTTAGTGTACATTTTCAAGTAAAATTTACAATGCGTTGTCCTCTTTTTTTAAACTTATTTGATAATTGAGTTCTTGAGTTAATACTGTCAGAGCATAAATATAAGAAACATACAGAGATTTATTGTATAAACATTCTTACAAAATGTGGTATATCAAAAATATCATCTTTTTTGTCTATTATTATTGATCGCGTAGTAGTGTTGTAATGGTGGAGAGATGAGTTCTAGCCTATTTTTTTGATTTTGCTATTTTCTATTCTTATTGATGGTAGCATTGTTGCACTGAGAATAGTGTGTATTGGGAGGAGATGAGTTTTAGTTTTTTTAATCTATTCTTGTTAATGGTGTAGAGCAGTGTTAATAGTGGTGGATACTCAATGTGCTAGGAGAGTTGGTGCAAGTGAGTGTGAAGAGATGAGTTTAAATTTTTTTTCTACCGGTATATTAAGCTTTAAAAAAAATCTAAAAAAGTTACCCTTTTTTATGTGCCAAAATTGTTCATGTGGCATTTAGTTGGCGTCCAAATGGTATTGGCTAACATAAATTTGAAAAAACGGTCAATTGTATCACACTTTTGAAAGATAAAGGCATGATTTGGGTTTTTCATAAATCAAGGGCCACATGGAACTTTAAGGTTAAAGATATAGGGACACATGCTGGGTTTACCCTAATACATTATTAGAAGTAGGCTTTTATTTCTAATGACACCTTAAGGATTTTCTCATGAAGATTGGATCTTTAGAGTTTGAACAATGATGACCGCAAGAGTTGATATCACCTAAAAATGATCTTGTCTTTTTAATACTTGAAAGTTACAACAATCATATCCTAGGTGGCAATTTTGAATAAGATCAACCCTAAAATTAAGAGTTACACTTGTTGCCCTTTGAAGGTCCACTTGTTTCCATTTGAATGTTTGTTCCTTGCTTCGGATGCCCGGTCTTCTAACAATCTAATTCTTGATCTACTTAGAGGTCTAGAGTCCTTGATTGTTAGTCTCCCCCCTTTGTCTTTTTGGATATTTGTGCTTCCTTTTTATAGAGTTCTGGACTTCTTGGTTGCTTTGTAAAGAATTTATCATATGCACTTTGGTGGTCCAAGAATATGATAGTAGTATATCTTCTATAATAATTTCATATAATTTTTTCTGGCGTAGTTTGCTAGTCCGGATATGTGTTTTGTCAGAGGGACAAACTAGTTTATTCTTTGATCCTTTTCTCTTGCGTGGTTCGATTGTTCGGGATCCATGATTTGTCGGAGGTTTGAACTAGCTAATTTCACTTATGTTTTGTGTTATGAAGCTTTTGATCACTTTGGCTAGATTAATATAGAATTATCAAAACATGATTATACTAATGTATAATGACACGATTTAACGTATTTAGATCAAAACAAACTAACTAGGCTAACAAAAATTAAGAGAATCAAACAAAAGATGCAATAATTGAACATATAACGACCTAATCAGTTTTTTCCCAACTTTGATGTATGACATCAGGAAAAAAAATGTAACATTAGCACATAAAACAACACAAACACTAAGCTACTGGAGAGAATAACAATGTCTTAACATACTTTTCTACATTGAAAAGGTAGCTTTCATCGTCATGGTGGTAAACGACGTGAGAAGCTCTAGCCATATTAAGTCCAGCTGTAATAAGTGCCATTGGCATAGGATTTTCATGAGATTTAAACAACTCACCATTTAGGTCTTTCCATAAGACATTTATGAATTGTATAATATCTTTTCTTGCTTCATTGTCTGTTTTTATGGTATCATTCTCTTGCATGTACAATTGTATACTTGACGCAATATCTCCTCCTCTTTCTTGTTCCTCCTGTAATTCACCATCAATTGGAAATTTATAATCATGTTAACGGAACAACAAGTGTTTAATACTATCAAAAATAAAAATAAAATATGAATGACAAACCTTAGATGTTCCCAAATTATTCCAAAGACGGAGAATTGTCCCTACATATGTAAAGAGTTTTGGATATGGTTCTACCATAAGTTTAAGATTATCCTTAGTTATACTTTGGCATATTAGAAAGAACATGTGTGTTAGTGACATATATGCCCCTACCGTGTAAACACTATTTTGTATATATTCTTCAAAACTTGGTACCCTTTTGATGCTCACCCAATTTGCTTCTAACATATAACCATCAATCATATCTATCCACTGTTAAAAAAACTTGTGTTTATTATAAATACACGAGTCCTTTTAAGAATTAAATTAAAATAAAAAATATATTCAAACCGTCGATTTTAGAATTGGTAGGACGCTCAATCCATTTTCTTGCAAGATCTTCCAACCAATTTCATTTGTTACGTCATAAAGGGTCATGTAACATATTTTCATGTATTCGGGAAGTTCCTCGATTGTATTAATATCCCATCTATTGACGAGATTCAAAAAATTTAGCCCAACTTTATAAAATAACATTTGAATAGAATTAGTGAAACATCGTAGAATTATGAATTTTTCGGTTACCTATGAATTGCACTAGTGAAAAGGAGAAGTTCATCCATTGTTCCATATGTGTCATAAATGTCGTCAATTACTAAAAGAACAGCCAAAGTTTTGGATAATTCAATTCTGCATGAAGAATACTTTGGTTCTGGAAGGACTCCAATTGTCCATATAAAGCACTCCAAAAATCTATCTCTGACGAAACTCACCTTATCCACAAGACCTACCCTTTTCCACCACCTGAACATTCAAATTAATTGAGCATGGTACAACAATTATTTACATGCATTAATTATATATATTTACATATATATATATATATATATATATATATATATATATATATATATATATATATATATATATATATAGAGAGAGAGAGAGAGTAATGATATACATCATCCTTTTTTACTTCACCTTTATATCACATTGGGTGTGTCCTCTCATGAGACATTGAATATAAGAATGAGAAAACTATTAAATAAAGAGAGAAACATTATGATTTGTGTTTTAAAATTTCAGTGATATAAGGATATAACAAAAAGGGGTGATATATATATATATATATATATATATATATATATATATATATATATATATATATATATATATATATATATATATATATATATATATATATATATATATTGCGTAATGATATTCATCACTCCTTTTTATTTCAATCTTTTATCAATTTGTATTTGTCATCCCATGTGGTATTGAATAAAAGAGAGAAAAATATTAATTAATGAAGAGAAACATTATGATTGGTGTTTTATAACTTTCACATAGGAGGTGATATTAGGGTGAATAAAACGAGACGACATATTTTTTTCTTATATATATAATATTTAATTTTTCTATTTGGGAGATGATAGGAGTTTTTATATTTTCGTTACATATTAGATGTACAAATATTCATGTATCGTCATACTAATGATAACGTCATGAAAGACAAAGTATCCTTATTACTGTCATTTTTCTATAGAGTATATACCCCTTTTGCCCATGTACTATATTGTGACTGTCAACTTACCCCCTATAAAATATAAAAAGTTTGCTTACCCTACTTTAATTTTGAGACTTGTTACTCACTACCGACGATTTTCGTCCAAAATCGTCATTAGTTTTGCGACTCATTACCCTCCCAAATACTTTAATTTTATGACTCGTTAGTCTACTTATGGTTCACTTAACGACAAGTTTGGATGTAAACAGTCACTAGGGACTAACGAGTCACAAAATTAAAAATTCAAGGAATATAATGCAAGGGGTAAAAGGGATATTTACTCTTTTTTATATCGTCATTCTTCTTGTTGATCACATGAATTTAGTTCCTTAAAAATAAATTTAAATATAAAAATAATGACAATTGTCAGAACATTATGGATTAAAATGTTATATTGCGGTTCATTGTCATTAAGGTAGAAGAGTTGATTATTTTTCCAGGTAATCAAAAGATATCGAAACTAATATTTTTTCAAACTCAAATCATTCTCCCCTACAAAAAATTATAAAAACACAATAATTGGTTAAATTCTCCTTGAAAAATAAGAAGTAATCAATAAGTGAAGGTTCATATTTGATCCGCTAGTACTCAATTCTGAAATTAATATCTTTTGAGAGAGTTAAAATTTAGAAAATTATGATAAATTGAACTTCATATTAAATATTTAAAAAAAGTCTATTTTATGTTAATAAATCAATGTGAAAAATTATCAAACATATCTATACTAAGGGTGAGGGTTTAATACTTCTCAAGTCAAGGCTAATCTCCTATTTTACTCACCATTTTCTAAAAAAAAAAATAGGGAAACCCGTGCGACATCCGGGGAACAATAAGAACTGCAACCTTTATTGATCTTCCCTGTCCCAACTTCTTAGTACTCTCACATTCATGTAAAAAAATATTTCAAATGATTCAATGAGACTCTTAGATAAATGACCACAATAGTTACCTGGTTACTTGAGCCAATTCTGACTGGTGTAACGACTGAACCTTGTTATAATCTAATATTGCCAATTCCAAAATGTTTAAACTATGAAATTCTTCTTGACCATACTCTTTTATGTATCTTCTAGCTTCTAACCTTGCCATCCTTCTGTGCCTTGGAAGACGTAGGGCTTCTGTTATTTGTTCACCAAGTTTTCCTTCACGATGTGTTTTCTTCAATTGTGTTTCACAAAATTCCATAGCATGTGACAATATTAATTCCTCTTTCGCACCTAAGTATGAGGCTTCATACAAACTCATTAACCCTAAAACATCATCTATCAACAATTCTTTGAACTTTCCATCAATATCCGTGAATTTTGCTAAAACAACATCTGTTATTTTGAATAATTGTAAACAAAGATAAGTCCTACGTTCATTTTAACATTATGGAAGGTAAGTTTAAAATTAAGGTAATGATATTTATATTTTTATCTATTTTTCTCTTTTTATCCAAGCCTTAAGCACATAGGCGAATTCAAGGAGGGTTTAGGGTTGGGGCGCCCTCTCCCGAGATGTAGTGAGAATTTAAAGAGAAAATATGTTAATGCAAATATACATTATCTCCCTCCCCCTCAATATAAATATTAGCCCACCCTCATTAAAATATTAGCACCCAATCCCAAATATAAAAAATTTAGCCCTCGTCAAACTTCAGTGGTTTCTTTAACTTTTAACCCTTTGAAAAATAAAAGCCTAAATCTTCCTTGCTTGAGCATATACATTTTTATGTTTTCATCTTTTATCCAACTAAATTTCCATATAGGTATATTCATAACTCTTAAAAAATTTGGTGCTTTTTTTATAGAACTTTATAATCATATCAAGTTGATCTAGCTCAGACTCCCTGTTTCAGGATTTTATACTTACATGATATATAATTCAAAACCTCACTACTTTACAAAAATGGATAACTTTAGGTTTAAAAAGTTAATCGTCCCTTGGTAATTATAACAACCCTATTCGAAAATTTTGACATGTGAAATTATTTTGAATATCTTATTTGATCATGACCTTTTGAAAAAAATTCAATGGTCATTTAAGTAGGAAACTAAATTATCCCCCTTCATAGAGTGTAATTAGTTAATATGTACGATAAGATTGATTTATGCAAAGCGTATGATTCGGTTTCATAATATTCTCTCTAATATGTCTAAAGGAGTTAAATTTTCCAACACGGTATATAAATCATATTATGCCTTGTATCACCACACCCTCGTATTCGGTGGTGATAAATGAAAAATACACGAGTTCTTCAAAGAACGCAAAGGCTTAAGACAAGGTGGTCATCTATTACCTTATCTCTTTATTTTAAGCCTTATATATTTTTCTAGCTTTTGAAGAAAGAAACTGAGCAAGGATTTAATTACCATCCTAAATGTGGTAAGCTCAAAATTATGCATTTGGGGTTGTCTGATGATTCGATATTATGGTCGAGAGGAATTCTGAGTTCATTAAAGTGCTTATGGATTATTTTAAGAGTTTTTCAACATGTCTGGTCTTCGGTTAAATGAGATTAAATATAACATATACTATGCAGGATCAAAGAGGATATGCTTGTTAAAATCTTCGAGATATCGAAACTTACAAAGAGAGTTATGACGTTCCTTTTTCATACTGTTTCGATCTTGTTTTTATGAGATTATAAGCCACTCAAAGATAAGTTGGAAAGTTACGTTGAATCATGCCATGCTCCAACTTTGTCATATGTGGTTCGATTGGAGCTTATTAGATCATTCCTACAATGGGTTGTTTGCTTTTCGTTGGCCATATTTATGGTTCCATCATGGGTGAATGATCAAATCTATAGCATTTTTGGGAATTCTATGGGGATGGTAAGAACCCGCAAATTAAGTGAAAACCAATATATACTCTAAAAATTGAGGGGGACTCTGGTTGAAGGATTTGGTAGTGCAGACAAAGCGTTACTAATGAAAATATTATGAAAAATCGTGGGAAAAAGAAATTTGTGTGGATCACATGGGTTCATGGAAAATACTTAAAACATAAGAATATTTGGAATTAGGACATGGAAAAAACAGATTCTCCTTTGTTGAAAGAAGTTCAAAACTGAAATATGATATTACAACTTCTATTAGTGTTGAGAAAGGTGAAAAAAAATCCAAAGTGGTTTGGTGAAATCAAGTTGCAAACTAAGAGAAATAGTCCCACTAATATTATTAATAGTAATATAGAGGATATGACATCATCTTTTTTAGAGGTGAGATCACATTAAAAGATTTAACAAGTGAAGAATATTTTAAAATTTACAATAAGCCTTACGATATTTTTCGTCGTCATGCTTTGCCTAAGTCTTGAGAAAACATAATTTGGGACTCATATTTAAAACCTAAACAAGGGGTTTTCTTATGGATAACCCTACAAGGAAATTTGCAGACTAAATCTTGGATGGTATACATGAAACTGGATCCACTTTGGGTTATGTGCGGTGAGGATTGCAAGACCAACAAGCACTTATTCTTGTAGTGTGAATTCTCAAGTATGGTTTGGCGAAATGTTCAAAAATGGTTTAGAATCCCTGGAAATATGAGTGTCATATCGAGCTCCCTTAAATGGCTCAATAAGATGAAAGATGAAAAGGCTTGGAATAGAAAGGTAAGATGAATCGTCTTTACAACTATGGTGCATTTTATTTGGAAAGAGAGGAATAAGTTAACTTTTATGGATGTAGCCCCATCTCAAGAAGGCATACTCAAACAAATTAAGTTTGTACTTTTTTTGATTTAATTTTATTTTATTTATACCCTCGCATTTCTTTAATGAATTATATATAATGGATTTACCCGATACATTAATGTTTTCTAGGTTGTAGGATTCAAATGACTAAATTAAACTTTTGGTACAAGTAGAAATATTGGTTCTTCCACCTAGTTCTGATTTACAATGAGAATATATATGGGGAGGCATGTATATCTCCGTGGGATTAGTCGGGTGCGCGCAAGCTAGCCCGGAACCCATGTAAACAAAATATATATATATATATATATATATATATATATATATATATATATATAGAGTAATGATATATGTCACCCCTTTTCATGTCACCCTTTTATCACCTTTCTATATATATGTTTTGATTTCCTTGAATAGAAGATAGAGAAAAATTAAATAGGATAGAAAAATTAATTCATTGGTACATGTAGGCATACACGTAGGAGGTGATAAAATGGTGATACAAAAGGGGTGACAAATATCATTACTCATATATATATATATATATATATATATATATATATATATATATATATATATATATATATATATATATATATATATATATATATATATATATATGTTGGTTCTACATTGTACAATTATGGTTTCATTTATATAACTGTTTACCTAACAAAAAAGTCGTTAGCACCTTAATAATTTATTTTTGAGGAAAATACAATTTACACCCCAAGAGTTGGGAACTTTATATTTTAAATCCTAGTTCAAAAAAATTCTTTTTTAAGTCCTACTTCTAACTTTACTGGTTTGGAACTTTCCCTTTTTACCCCTCTTCGTTACGGGTACAGACCTAAGCCGAGTTTTTATCATGCTCTAAATTATAACGTGATGGGTATGGACCCAATACATTTTTGCAATGAGTTTTTTAAGTTTTTTTTACCAAGTTTTTTATGTATTATAGTCATATGGGGCCATACCCATATTCTTCAAAAAAATTCTAGGTCTGTACCCATTAAGAAAAACTTTAAATATACAAAGTAGATAATTTTTATTTATGTTTGTACTGCACACAATTAACAGCACTAAAATGATATAACAAGGTAAGGTTGTACCCATTACTGCCAAAACTTTACATGGGGCTGGCCCAATAATGAAGTAAATCAAAAAATTCAAAATTGTATACATCTACATGGGTCTGGCCCATGATACACAAAAAAGAGGATGGGGTGTGCCCAATTACACCTAACAGTAAAAAAACAAAAAACCATCTCTATCGACACTGCACGCGGAGGATTGGAGAAGAAGCACGTCGTCAGGTTTGATGGTGTTGCTGATAATTTCGAGCAGTGAAGTGGATGGTGATGCTACTCGATGGTGATGGTGAGCAGTCTGGTAGTGGAGGGTTTTCTGGTAGCAGAGGTAGGTGGGGATGGTGTATACACGACGGCAGTTGGTGGTGATGGGTCACAGCGAGCAGCGGGGGTGGTGGTGGATCTCTCACAGCCTGAACCTGGATCTGCAGCGTCAAGTCTACGGCAGCAGCAGCGGCGCTGGATCTCCACGGCAGCAGCGGCACCGGCCCTGGAACTCGACGGCAGGAGCACCATCAGTGATGAAGATGGCAGGGTCGCTCCAGATCTGAGATGGAGCTCTGTGATGAAGCTCAGATTGAGGGAGGCGGGTGTATTTCGTAGATGCAGAGTTTTAGTGGGTTTAATGGGGCGGAGGTGGAGCTGGGTGGGAAGGTGATGGTGGTTACGGTGGTGGTGAAACAATGGTGGTGAAACAGAGAGAGGATGGTGGGCGATGGTGGTGGTGATGGAGCTTGATAGAGGGGGTTGGGGTGGGTGGTGAGGGCTCATTCACGATGATGATGAAGGGGGTTGGGGTGGGTGACTGGTTCGCCGGGGCCAGAGAGAGAGAGAGAGAGAGAGAGAGAGAGAGAGAGAGAGAGAGAGAGAGAGAGAGAGAGAGAGAGAGAGAGAGAGAGAGAGAGAGATTTGGGTGGGTTTTTTGGTTTTCACTTTAGGGAAAGGGGTTGGGTCCATTTTGGTACACTACTATTCCTAGTTGGACTAGTTAGGGGGTTAGTTAGGGGTGGAATTTAAAATGGAAAATGAGGTGGGGGTTGGGCCTTTAATACTGAATTCGCCTTTATTTTTACTTATAAAATATAAGTCCCACTTTCGCTTTCAGGTGTAACTTTTTTTTATTATTTCTTGTTGTGAGTAAAGTTTCGTTCAATTGTATTTTTTTTTATGTTTTGAGTTATATCGTGTAGTAACTCAGCTTTACATTTGTAAGACTAGCTCGCCGTCGGGTTATTGGGGTGCTTTGCGGCCCCATGATGCATTAAGAATTTGCATAAAAGAATTTCTTTAGAGAAAATATGCTAGTAAAAATTGGCTTAACCCCTGAGCCTAATAATATTCCTTCCCAGACTAAATATAAGAATTTTAGTGCAACTTTGAGAGTTGTTGGGCCGGTGATTTTGGTTGGGAACTGAAGCGCTACAGAGCCGGATACAATGTATTATGATGCCATCGACAATACATAAATCGGAACAGGGTCTAGTAGGCATGTGGAAGAGAACCTGAGCAAGTTTGAATTTGAGGTTGTTAGAAAGGTTCACTCGGATGGGAAAGGATATTAACGACGCTGAATGAAATGGACTTGGAGACCTTGTTTTTCTGTAAATTATGGAATACAAGATTATTTAATGGGATACCATGGAAGAAAATGGTTAGTGCATAGTTTTGGTCGATATGGATAACGCGGAATAAATGTGTGCTAATGTATATTTCATTTATGAGACCAAGTGTTTGTTAATAGAAAAAGAAAATCACCTGGAGGGGAACTATTTTCGAGCATGGGAACACGAAAGTTGAGGTGCACGGACTGAGAGGGTGGGTTGGAAAAAGCTGGTGCAAGGTTGGAAATTAAATATACACGAGAGCATAAACATGAGGCTAGCACCAATGGTGCGGGAGGGTGATTCATGATAGGGAAGCTATCTTGATTTGAGGTTTCTCAGCAAACATTAGATATGATACAACATTAATAGCGAAGTTGATAGAATTCATGAAGATTTGGTGATGGGAGAGAAAAATATATATGTGTAAAGGTGAACTCAAAAGTGATAGGGCTGAAGTGGAACGATAAAGTACGAGGAATACTCTGCCAAAACCGGATATTCAATGGCAAATGCATTGACATATTTGAAGAGATTAATGTTTGTACAAATTGGATGACACATTTTGGAGCATCCCAAAATGAGAGGAAGAGAATATGGAGAGATCCACTGAATGTCATATGACACTTGTTGACAAATGATAGATGTGGTTAGTCAATACCGCGAGAGATATATAATCCTAACTGAGACGGCTAGACTTTTGATAATTCATGATCATTAGACCTCCCTTATACATATATATGAGAGATTTTTAACTTTCTCCAAACTAGAACTTGTTTCCTAATTTTTTTTTTTCGGGAACTTGATTGTTCTAACTGTTGACCTTTAGAAAAAATTCTTAAATTTGTCTGAGTAAAATTGTTAGTGCATTGTACTAGTTTCGCTAATCTTTTTCGTCCCTGTTATTTTGGTTAATAATATCGTTAATTAGGTTGAGGGGGAAAATATTATCATACCAGAGCTGATCTTGTAACCGCTCTGTCGCAACAATCGGAAACGTAATGCAGCTGTGTGCAAATCTTCATCTGGCTCCTCATTCACAAACCCATCAAGTAATGACTTGATATCTTCTTTGAAATAGTGACCGATTCCCAGCCGCTCAAGAGTGTCGATTAGTTTCAGTTTATCTAATGCTTCCATTCTTCTTTTAAGTTCTTTTCGAATTTCTTCTACCAATTTCTTTATCTTGACCGTGTTGATGTCAATTTCTTCAAGACGTGGTTCCTGAATATAACCATAATAAAGTCGCATTAAAAAAGCACAGCAGATAATTCAAATGATAACTAAGTTAGAAAATCCGTTTTTTGAATTTTAAAACCTCTACCTTTACATTTAAATATAAAATCCAAAATTACAAAAGATAAATTAAAATCTAAAAGAATTCTACGTGCATCCGAATTTCTATTATTTTATTTATTTTTGTTACATAGGATAGCCATTTTGGACTCGAAGTTATTGACTCAGTTCGATGCACCACTATATTGGATGACCAAGACCGGGTTGAATCTCTATTTATCGACACAACTGATATTACAAATAACTAAAAAAGTAAAAATATATATAATAAAAATGTGAATGATTTATCAATTGTGGCATTTATAAAACACTCCAGCCCCGTTGATATGAATGTGCTGCCCTTGAGGTGCCATTCTAAAAGAAATTAATGTGAGTGAATAAAAAGAATAACACCAAATAATTTTGGTTGTAGATGAATATTAGTCTCCAAAAATATCCTGTGTCTTTGACGTTCTTTAAATTCTATATAGAGTTTCAAGTACCAAAGCTCTTGAGGGGTTCTTCCTCAGAGACCTCTCAAGTCTCGGTTAAAAATGCATTTTTATGTTTTCAGACTATATATAGAATTTGATATTCAAGTAAAGAATTTAGAACCCCATTTTAGAGGACTAGATACATATACTGTTATACACATGCTCTTACTAATGAACGAATTTTAATCTGCAAGGTCATGAATTCGAAAACTTAATGAAAGCAATTCATGATCTGGATTTCCTTGATAACCCGGGGATAAATTAGTCTCATCTTATCAGGGTCTCAAGGAAACCACGCTAGGAAAAAAATGATATACATCGTAATGATAACGTACCGTGGATTGGTGTAAATTTTTGAGCAGTGATTCGTCATCTCTGAGAGGCGGATAGTGCAAAAGATCTACGGGCAAAGAGTGTAGCCTCCTTAAAAAATTCAGTGGAGTAGAAAATGCCTTAAAAGACTTTGAGAGAGAGGTAACACTTCTTGTCAAAGAGGCCATTGGTATTTTTGTTAAATAGTTTGAACTTATGAACTATCAAGTTATTGAGACGTTCTTATTATTTAGAGGAGTAGAACTATTTGGATCAGCAAACTCAGCACTCGTTTTCTTTCTCTTACCTTAAGAACATGTCAATATAAAATAATAACAATCTCTAACGCATATAATAAAAATAATAAATACACAGAATCTAATTATAGGTTTAGAAAATTTTCTAAATAAACAAAAATCACCATAAGTGTTGGAACATTGAATGGCACGTGGTGCCTTTTGTGTACTTAGTGGTGAAGGTAGAAAGTCACTGACTTAGTAAGTTTCCCACGTTGGTGGTTTAATAAATATATACGATTTTATTTATTTTGGATTACCAATAACTACCAAAGAATTAATACCCATGCACATTAAAAGATAATGGATAAGTCTATGGCTCAAACCTTTCTTTGTGAGTGCACACGAGAGTAGGTAGTAGTGTTTAATCTTTAAAAAACGTTCGGGAGAAACAATGTTGCATCTCGACTGTCCAAGAATTCAGCCTACTTCCGCAATTCGTTTTTAAAATTTAAAGAAGGGTGAAACCCTCTCGACGCCCCTGATCTTTCCCCAAAGTGCAAAAACCGCCCCTTATCTTTTTTTTTCCAAAAAGAGCCCTTTAGGAAACTTTTTTTGTCACCGATAGCCCTTTTTTCCATTTTCTGTTAGTTGACCGTTAGTCAATGCCATTTGTCGCCACCTCACCGACACGTAAGCTCCATGTCATCAGCATTTACACCTCGTTAATTAATTAATTAATTACTTTTTTTTCCAAATTAATTAATTTTTTTTTTGAACTGCACTTTATCCCTCTTTCTTCTTCTTCTTCTTCTTCGATTGTAAAACCCAAAAATGGAAAAGCTTCCTCCAACCAAACCTCCACTCACACCAAGCCGCACAAGGAAACGCCGCCACACATGGTTCCTTCGCCACCATCATCAACCGGCTTGGATACGCCGTCAACAATCGAAGACCCAAATGAAGGGAAAAACAAATAAAAAATCTCCACACTCACCTTCCCACACCAAGCCGCTCTCTGCACAAGTAAACCGCCGCAAGTCATGGTTCCTTCGCCACCACCATTAACCGGCTTGGAGAAGACCCAAATTAAGGTAAATAAAATTTGAATTATTTTTTACCTAATTTCATTATGATTACAATATTTCAGAATTATCTGATTTAATTTAGGTATAACTACAGTCGTGATGTTTATTATGTTTTATACAAATTCTAGAATGGCCATTTTATGCCATGACGGTAGAAGTGAGTAATTTAGTCCGCATTTTTTTGAATTGTTTTGACAGTAAATATCGATTTGGTGCAACTGTTGGAGTGAGCAATTGGGTCTCACGTTGCATTTTTTGAATTGTTTTGCAGTAAATATCCATTTGGTGAAGATGCTGAGAGATTATAGAAACAGTAAGCAAAGTTGTGGAGGATGTTAAAATTGATAGTGTAAAGCTTGAATCAATGAAGGAAGTGATGGGTAGGATGTTATTCAAGGCTTTGCAAGCAGATGATATATTAAAGTTGGATTGCAGCCATTTCCTTAACATTTGTACACACCAGAGAATATACTAATGAAATGTGTGGATTCTAGAACAACTCTCACAACGAAAGACATGCTCAATTAGTGTATATAGTCAATCTCTTGCTCTTTACTTTTATAACTGCAAACGTTTGAGATTAAAGTTCAACTATGACCAGTTTTTTCTACTATTTTCTTTCTGTTTTATTGTTCACCTATTTCTTAAAATGTGTTTACAATCGCAACAAAAGTAAATTACCACCATATCCTCTTGCACTTCCAATCATCGGTCACCTTCATCTTATCAAGAGTGTGTGACTATAAGAAGTGTGTAACTATAAGACATGACTAAATTTTGATCTAAATCTTTGCATAAAACAAAACATATTATCTCCTGTTGTTTGTCTCGCACTTCTCTTCTTGGAAGAAAATCTGGTCTTCTAAATCTGAACATGTACTTCAAACCTTGATAGATACATGTAAAACAATCATCAAAATTACAGCATAAACAAAAATTTGATTATCTTCCGATCTTAAAACTGTTTAGATATAAAAGACTATAAAAAGTTACGTTTAAATGCAACTTTGGTCCATAAGTTGTGTAAATAGACGAATATACACATGCTGAAAAGTAGCAAATATACCATTCACAGGGGTATATTTGGAGTATTTTTTTGGAACCAAACGGAGGTTTATCTGCTACTTTTTGAAAGTATCTTATATAATTCAGGGACTAATGGTGCAATTAAACACTGGATTAATGAAATTCATGACAGAAAATTTAGAAACGGTAACTGTTACATCTTAATTAAGTCTAAAAGTAACTAATTGATGAAAATTAAAAACAATGAAATTTATAACAGAAAAATAGCCATCTCAAATTGGGGAATGATTTTTTGTCAAGTGTTTTATTGGAGGTTAATGAGTTAATGGGTAACTTGCTGGATAACACTACTGCAGCTTGTTAGCACCGAAAATATAAGGTCTATTGCATCTGATTTGGGAAACAATATTTCAGGGACTAAATCGCAAAAGTATGTAAACATTCAAATTGATCCAAATCTTTCAGGGACTAAATTGCAAACGTATGTACACATTCAGGGAAAATATAATTACTCGTTACATTGTGGGTCTGATGATTTATTCTTAACAAATATTTCAAACGTATGTAAACATTCAAACTAATCCAGTTAAAAAAATTACTACTACAAGTTTAATCATCAACATACACAACTAGTTCTTGGTACAATTAACCAGATATTGCAGCCTCCACTAAAGATTCCGGATTCATCCCTCAGATTCCAAAACACAATCTCAGGCACATTCGAATATCCTTTCTCCAAATTTAAAGAATGCCTAGCATCCAACATCTCCAAACTAAATTCCAAAGCCTCATCAAGTCTTTTGCCTTTACAAAGCCAATTAATCAACAATCCATAACTGAATGCATTAGGTATCACATTAACACTCTGCATCTTTCTAAAAATCCTAATACCATCATCGAATTTATGAGCTTTGCAGAACCCTTCAACCACAGTAGTATAAATGACCACTTCAGGAACTATCCAAAATCGATTTTTATCTTACTGTCAAAACAATTCAAAAAATGCAGTGTAAGACCAAATTACTCACTTCTACCGTGTCATGACATAAAATGGCCATTCTGGAATTTGTATAAAACATAATAAACATCACGGCTGTAGCTATACTTAAATAAAATCAGATAATTTTGATATATTGTAATAGTAATGAAATTAGGTAAAAAATAATTCGAATTTTTTTTTACCTTAATTTGGGTCTTCTCCAAGCCGGTTGATGGTGGTGGCGAAGGAACCATGACTGGCGGCGGTTTACTTGTGTAGAGAGCGGCTTGGTGTGGGAAGGTGAGTGTGAAGAGATTATTTTTGTTTTTACCTTAATTCGACTTCATCAATGTTTGATGACCACGAGTGGTGGCGGTTCCTTGTTCAAAGAGCGGCTTGGCGTGGGAAGGTGATAATGGTGGAGAATCAAAAGCTCTGGAGATTTGCTCCTTTTAATTTGGGTTTTTTAATCGTTAAGAAGAAAAAGAAGAATAAGGATTTCCCAAAAAATATAATGATTTAAAAAAAATGATGTGTAATTGGTATTAACCTCACCCTTAAGTGGAGCTTACGTGGCGGTGAGGTGGCGCAGACGTGGCGCCAAATGGCATTGACTAACGGTCAACTAACAGAAAATGGAAAAAAGGGCTAACGGTGACAAAAAAAGTTTCCTAAAGGGCTTTTTTTGGAAAAAAAAAAGATAAGGGGCGGTTTTTGCACTTTGGGGAAAGATCAGGGGCGTCGAGAGGGCTTCACCCTTTAAAGAATTCAGCCTACTTTCGCAATTCGTTTTTAAAATTTACCATTACAGTTCCGGTTCGTTGCTCCCATTTTATCATCTATATCATATTCACAATTTATATTGTCTTTTAATCTTCTATCAAGGGTCAAGATTACTTAGTAGTATTTATCTCCTTTCAAAAGATAGAATTTAACTATATTTATCCTCCCCTCCCCTAAAGGTCAAGGTATTTATACCTCATCAAAGGTCAGATTCATTCTCATTCCCTCAAAATCTTGCATTTCTAAATGTCAAGTACTAAATAAATTAAAGTGTTGGAGTAGCCTACTATTTCAAACGTAATAAGAAGAGGTTACATATCGTTTATCAAACAATTTAATGTGTTTAATATCATTATGCTAAATCACATAGTAGTGCTCATGTAGGTATACAAAATTCTTTCAGCTTTGGACATTTCTTTTCTACTGCCCTTCTATTCTCAAACCAAGTAATTCGCTATATATATTTATCAACATAAATCAAGTATATTCCATTCTAAAACTTTAATAAATAACCAATATTATTAAATTATTGGTAAGTTCTACATTTACCCTTATCAAAGTCAAATGTACAAGACCATAATCTCTTTTTCTCTATAAATCCTTCTGGCAATAAGTAATAATTTATCTTATCACCATTAAATCCCATTGTTGATAAAAAAAGGCACGATGCATCTTGTCAAGTCAAACGATCCAAAAATCTTATTAAATAGCATAAATGCATAAAATATTACTAATTCATATCATAAACATTTTGACTAAAAAAAAATATCATAAAAATAAGTCAGTATATATTTGATTCAGACGTATATATATTACTCCTACATATATAGAGAGGTATTGGTGTTGCCTAGGGTGTGATAAAATTAATACAAATAAAGGTCAAGAAAACTACGCACTCTCACCATAGACAGGTACAGTACTGCAAGTATTACAGGACGTATGCAAGTTTTAGTTGATAAGTTGAGTTCGTTCTCAGTGACTTAAGTGTGTGAATCACGTGGGTAAAAATAACGAGTAAAAGTAAATAATTAAAGACAGAAAATAAAAGAGATATAAATTTCGAAATTATGAATTAAAACTAAGAAAATAAAGACAATAAAGTAAATACGAAGAATATGAGATGAGAAGTATAGCTTAGGTTTTGCTAGTATGCACTAATCTTTCTAATTCTTTCTACAGATCTAGTTTATAAGGGAGAACATTAGCTCTTGTATATTTAGTCAGGATTCTAAATTCCCATTCCTTAGACCTTGAGAACGACTAAGAGGGCTACGGCACAACCAAGAAGCTGTTTCAAATAGGGTTATCAAACGCTACTAAGGCCCTAAGCAAACAATTCATTCATTTGGTGATATGGTGATTAAAACATATCATAATGACTATCTAGTTAGAATCAGTTTTGTCAGGACTAATATCGACACTAGACGTTATGTGGTGGTTCAATAGTTAAACACACAGCTAAGGTGACCATCTAACTACTATTAAAACAATCCTAAAGTGATCAGTTCTAGGAAAGACAATAAATCAAAACACATAAACAAATACAAAGGTGAGTAGCTAATATCAGATTAAAACATGTAATTCTCAAAGAAACTTAGATAGAAGAATTAGAATTCATAGTTTATACATTATGCAAAACCCAAGCTATGGTGAGTTTAGTTCATACCTGATGGAAATAAACTAAAAGAAATTACAAAAGACATTAATCCTTCTAATTCTATCTAAATCTAGTTTACAAGGGAGAATATTAGCTCTTGGTATACTTAGCCAGGATTCTAAATTCCCATACCTTAGACCTTGAGAGCGACTAAGGGGGCTACGACACAACCAAGACGTGGTTAAACTTAGGGTTATCAAGCGCTACCAAGGCCCTAAGCAAACGCAACAATCAATTGGTGATATGGTGATTAAAACAAACCCTAATGACTATCTAGTTAGAATCATGTTTTGTCAGAACTAATATCGACACTAGACATTATGTGGTGGTTCAATAGTTAAACACCCAGTTAAGGAGAACATCTAACTACTATTAAAACAATCCTAAAGTGATCAGTTCTAGGAAAGATAATAAATCGGAACACATAAACAAATATTAAGTAAGAAGCTAATATCAAATTAAAACATATAATTACCAAAGAAACTTAGATAGAAGAATTAGAATTCATAGATTATACATTATGCAAAACCCAATCTATGGGAGGTTTAGTTCATACCTGAAGGAAATAAACTAAAAGAATTTACAAAAGACATCATCTTGCTCTCTACAATAAACTGGAAGAATAAAACCTTAAGAACTAATTACTATGAGGCAAGGATCATTTACAATTGATATAAGGGTGTATTTATAGGTGTTTAGAAGACCTAATTCGTTTTCTTGAGGAAGAGATAAAGTATTGGACTCCTAGCCCAACTCAAATTCGTGTGGAAATAAAGATAAACACTGCTGGACCGTTTTGAGCATATCTTCTTCGTTATTGGTCGGATTTTGCTCCATAAGATACCAAAAGAATCCTCACAGAATTATCTATGTCCCTGTGAGAGGAAATTACCAAAATAGCCTTCCTTGTTGGATTAATAGCCACTTCTTTAGGCGTGTACTGCAGAATCTCAGATTTAGGCAGCTTTTCCTTTTCCATCTTTTTAGCTTTTGTTTCCTTATCTCCAATTTCCATGCTAATCTATTTCCATATCTTGTAGTCTTTGACTTGGACTCTAATTAATCTCCATACTTATCTTTAAAGCTTCACACTAAATAAACAATTAAATCCAATATGCTCTAAAAATATTATTTTACTAAATCAAGACTCAAAATAGGAAAGTGCACTATTTCTCAAGAAAATCGACATTAAAGACTTCTAAATCACTAAAAATGATGTCTCATCCTAATATAAATCTATCACAAATGAGGAGACATCAAGACCCCCAACTCAAAGTTGTATCGTCCTGATACAATAAAGATAAAATCAAAGGGAAGTCTATAAATACACACTTATAAAATTCTCAACACAATGGGAAGAACATAGCAGAATATATAGAATAAACCTAAAGCACATAACTCAGAAAATTTCATGCAATAATATTCATAAACTACATACCTGTACACTTCTCATATCCACAGTCAACACGGCTTGAGTTCAAGATCAGATTAGTTTCGCAATGTAAGAAGGATTGGGACTTTGCTCAGTTCCCCAAGAGAGCTATAGATTGTTCATCGAAATTCACTAGTGTTCAAAGATCCACTCAACTAATCTCTAATGGCTCAATCACTTCTCAATTACATAGCAAAGAATCAAAAGGTCTTTAAGGTTGTACTTTAGGCTTAGGGACGGTATGATAGTATATTTGGATAATTTGGAGTGAGCTTTTGGCTCTCTCCTCACTAGCCATCAACGAATCACCCTAGAGCTTGAGTTAATCTCAATAAACGTTTCTCACTCAACCCAATGAATTCCTTGATGCAAAATTTAGCATCCCTAATAACCCAATTAAAGCTTAAGATGTTCACATAAAAATTCCACTTTGCCAGTCCGAATATATATATTTTTTTCTTTTCAAATCAAATTTTTAAGCTATGACTCTCTTTTAATGTTGAGATATCATGCTAATTTTCTCATATATATATATATATATTTTCTTTTAATGCCCTTGTTGGCAAATTTAGCTCGTAGCTTCTTTTTCATTCACTATTACCCCGACAAAGGGTTACAATAAAAATCTGTGAATCACCATCAATATAAAGCACAAAGCACAATTAATAAGCTCAAAAATCCCAACCCGCTAACAATTCCCATAATGGTGGACCCACCACCCCAAACTCAAGCTCTAAAACAACTGTCTATGCATCGTGATTCGAGTGCGGGTCATATGGAAAAGTCCTATAATCTAAAGGGATATGGCTTATAACGTGTTTCAATAAAAAGCTTTAGAAAGGTTAGAAGGGGCTGAGAAGGATATAGCATAAAAAATCAAAATTAACAAGGTGAGAAGGTATAAAAAGGCTTCAAAGGCTTCAAATATGAAAGAACCGCCTTAATCACTTTCTACACTATGTAATTTCGTTATTTTCTTACCTTTAGCACTTTCATCAAATGGTTTTCAACTAGCTTGGATCTCACGGCCTACACACTTCTCAAGGTTCCCTGAGATCGAACATACTTTCTATCGCATTGCTCGCTAATCTTTTCTTTACTATCAACGTGTGTTTTCCTGCAAATACTCAAAGCATACAAATACATAGCTCATAAACATACTACTTACTATCATCAATTCACTGAGTTTATGCTTTCAAACTATTAAACACACTCTACATCTAATTCCCATGTATCAAAAATTTTAATTTCTACCTAAAAACAGAAAAATGGAGATGAGAGACAACGAATCCCCACACCCCCAACTCAAAAATGAGCCGTGTCCCCACGACTCGAAAAAGACTCAAAAAACAGAAATAAAAATCAGCCGATTAACATATTTACAGAAACGGTAAGGAAGAAAGAGAACATACTCTCGAGGCTATTGCCTCGCATCATTGACATCCAAGGTTGGATTTGCTGGACCCTTCGTTAATTGCTCAAGGAGTTTCATGATGTGCACTTGATTAGCGTTGATTTGTGCCACATCATTGACTAAGGACGTTTGAGCTGCTTCGAAATTGTTTAAACGCTCCTCCATCTTCTCTTGCCAACTTTGCTCCTTTTCTTCTTTCGAGACTTGCGTAGAAACCGCTCTCCGAAAGATATCCTTGATCCAAGCATTATCAATATAACTTGCTTTAAATTCGAGTTTCTCTTCTTCACCCAATGTAACATTCGCTTTTCGCACAAGACACGTGATCATGGTTGGAAATTTAACATTATAAATTGATTTAGGAGAGACCGAAAATAGTATCACCTCCTCATAGATCAACTGTGCCACATCTACTTCTTCTCCTCTCAAAATACAGTCCAAAAGTAGAGCGTACTTCATAGTCACATCCAAAATTCTTGTGTTTCCAAAGACATTAGGAATAAGGAAATTGTGCCAAATTCTCGCATCCGATTGAAGATATTTGTAAGGCCAAGGTGCCTTCAATTCTCCCTTATGTGATCGCACTTTCTCCTTGTCTAATACATGCTCAAGAAGTAATTCCTCATCAAAGATTTCTCGTTTAGCAACCGCTTCTTCAAATTTGCAATAACCTTTCAATTTCTTAAACTTGAAGTGGTTTCTAATCTCCTCAACTGTGAAAGGAACTAGCTTTCCTCTAATCGGAACACAACCTTTACTATCTTGGCTAAAGAGGCCTAAATAAAATTCCAAAACTAACTCATGACATAATTCAGAACGTCTTACCATGAAAGTAGACCAACCCAATTTCTCACCAAGCTCTAAGAATCTCTTGTATTCTCCTTCACCAACTTCTTCCTTGAATACTTTCTCATAAGCAAAAGGTAGCTCTTTCAATTGTTTCTCTGCAGAAACCTTCAAGGTTTTTAAAGCTTCCTCTTTCTCCTTGGGTGTAGGACCTTGTGGAAGTTGTGTCTTCTCCTTTGCATAAAAGTAAAGCTTTTTAACATTACGATCACACAAAGTTATTCCACCTTCTTCAACTTTATCTTTACCCTTTGAATTAGAACTAGAACCTTTGTCAATTGATTTCTTCTTGATTGAATCCAATACCTTGCGCTTCTTCACCTCCCTCTTGTTAGCTAAAATTGTTGTTCTATTAGTCATCCTCAATTAACCCCCAACTCAAAGCTTTAGCAACCCTTGAAATTTAAACTTGTGAATTTTTTGTTAAACAAGCTTGATTTGGCTTAGGATAGGTGAATTGATGATGAATCTCTATGTGGGTGAGGTGGATTTGTAATGGGTTGGCTTGGATTTAAGAAATTGTAGGATGAATTGTCAAAATTTGAGCTCTTGATTCTTCAATTTGATTGTGTTTGGTGAGGATTGGGTGCTTGAATCTCTCTTGTAATGATGTGGAGAGAAGATTTAATGTGCTTTCCTTGATGATTGGGTAGTGTTTTGATGATTGGTGAAGGTTTTTATGAGCTTTAATGGAGTTGGGAGAGTTTTGGAGAAGAGAAAGAGGCTTGAGGTTTATAAAATTCGGAATAATGGCTTCATACCTCTTTTTAACACTTAAATCCCGTTTCTTTCTCTCTCTGGCGGCGCCCTGCGGACCATGTCTGCGGACCATGGGTGTACCGCGGGGTATACCGCAGCTTCTGTTGATTTAAAAAATTTTGCCTCGGCAATATACCCGTGGTACCTACCCGTGGCATGGGTTTTGGGCTCGCGGACCATGGCTGCGGACTAGGTACACCGCAGGGGTGTACCGTGGCTTCTGTAGCATACTTCGTCAAAATACTCGTTGGAGCACCCTGTGGCACGTGTTTTATGCGTGCGGTATAGGGGTGCGGTGCAGGGGGGTAGTCCGCGACTTCTGTTGTTCCACAAATTTTTGCCTCGGCAAAATACGCGTTGTAGCACCCCGTGGCACGTTTTTTAGGCGTGCGGTATAGGGGTGCGGTGCAGGGGTACTACACGAGGGTGCTCCGCACAGGTCTTTTAGCCGTTCCGAAAAATTTCGTTTCTTCCCTAACTCGATTTCTCCAATACCTAATCATCAAAAACACTAATACCTTTCTCAAATATGCAATATCAACTAAAAAATAACTAAACTAAACATAAACTAAAAACGTAAAAGACATAAAAGACATAAAAACTAAAAAAAACTTCGGGTTGTCTCCCGTACAGCACTTTTATTTAACGTCTTTCAAAGTTAGACGTGTTACCTCTATCAAGATTTGCGAATATAGCCTCCCCAACAACGAGTTAGGCTATGAACGTCAACTAATCTGCGCTTGATCCCAGTTTTGGGTCGAATTTCTATCACCTTGGCTGAAACAACCTTAGTGACAGTGAATGGTCCCATCCACGAGTCTTTGAAACTTCGTAGCCTATTCTCGCGTTTGTGAGCTTTCCATAGAACTTCATGGCCAACCCCAAACTAAATGTTTGGCTCAGTATCCACATGCTTTAAGTGGATCTTCTCAGGAGGGACTTTGTGATGTGAAAGGCTATGGATGACAGGAACGGTGGGATCTAACTTCCTTGGTTTCTTACCCAAGACATAGAAGGTCTCGGATACATTTTTAGCATGAAGGGTGATGGTCCCTTCTTGGAAGTTGATGACACTTTGACTTGTGGCCATAAAGGGTCATCCAAGTATGATTGGAACCTGCTTATCTGCATCAAACTCAAGAATAACAAAGTTAGTAGGGATGGCGATATTACCTGCACGGACTAAGACGTCCTCCACTGTTCCCCATGTCCTTTTAACTGAGTTGTCAGCGAACTGCAACTTCACCGGAGTTTTGTCTGATTTCTGAAGTCCAAGTCTCTCGAACACGGACTTAGGCATAAGATTCACACCAGAACCCACATCATACATAGCTTTCACCTTGAGCATACCATGTAATTAAATAGGAAGGTTGAAACTTCCCGGATCTTTAAGCTTTGTTGGTAGCTCTCTTTCACTTCTTCTTGAAACCCTCAGGTTTTATCTTGGGGTCTCTACACTCGCCTCTTTCTCAGGAATAATTTGCGTATAAACTTGTTGCGATGTAAGTCCTTTCTTTGCAATCTCAAGCATTTGGGCGTTAATACTTTCAGGTTGGTACGCCTCTACAAATGTCTTGAGTACGGTGCCACCCTTAGGATTTGTATCAGGAATAGTTGATGACACTGGTTGAACAATAGGTGGCGATTCCACCTTCTCTTCTTCCTCCTCTTCATGCACAGCAGGTGCAACTTCATCTTCCTTCTCTTTCGAATTTAGCTCAGCTTGATAATCCATTACCGATCGAATCTCCTCTTGCATCTTCCTCAGTAGCTGTATAAATTCGGCTTTCTCTTGATCGTCCTCCACATAAACCTCAGAACAGTCAGATTCCACGGGGATAGACTTGGTTGGTTCTTCTTCGGTACTCGGAACTTCCACGGCACTAACGGCAGCATGCGGTACTTCCTTCTGTTCTTCTTCAATTTCAAGGCAAATGGCCTTACAAGCTTCAAACCCAACATTGTTTTCACCTCCTTCGATTGCCTTTACTTCCTTTTGTTCCATTAAATTTGTTAAAACTTTGTTTAACTGTTCTACTTGAGTACCTAACATCTGAAGTATGGCATCTTGTCCTCGGACTTTCTCTTCCTGAGCGTTCATAGTCGTGGTCAAACGGTCCAGAGCTTGTGATATCTGTTGATTGTCCATAGATCCTTCTTGAGGATACTGAGTTAAAGCTTTCTGATCTAATGAGTCGGTATAGGCGTCTTGAACAGGTTGTTGAGGGGGAGCAGGTCTATTTTGATATTGATTTTGGTACTGACCTCTCTGTTGGAAAGAGTTGTTCCGGGGGCGCGGTTGATAATGACCAGGATTAGCGGCCCCTTGTGGATTTGAATACTGCATACCCGGATGATTTCGGTTACCCCATTGATAACCTCCTCGGTTGGATATGAAGTACACAGATTGTGGATTTGATTCGCACTCTTCTCATGTATGATTATTAACCCCACATTGTTGACAACCTTGTGCTTCTTGTAGTACGTTCGCAGCGGCTAAATTATTTTGCATCTCTAAGTTCAGCTCTTTGATTTGATTTTCTAATGCGGATATTTGAGCTGAGTTTGCAGTTTCTGCATCTAAACGAAGCGTTCCTCGGGTCTTTGCTACAGAAGCTCGCGTTGAAGGCCAACTTCTTTCTTGTTCCATAATATTTTCTAAAACCTCGGAAGGTTCATTATGGTTCATGGACACAAATTTACCCTTTTCAATGTTGTCCACCTTCTCTCTACCTTTATCATTGAGTCCTTCATAGAATATAGCAAGTTGTAGAGCAGGGGTATAACCATGGAGAGGACATCTAGCTAATTTCTGTTGAAACCTTGTCCATGACTCTCCTACTGTTTCTCCATCTTCTTTACAAAATCTTGCAAGCTCGGTTTGATCTTTAAGTCTCATGCTCTTCGGATAAAAACGGTTAAAGAACGCGGCTTGAAGTTCTCTCCAAGAATTGATTGTTCCAGGTGGTTGTCTTTCTAGCCATTCGCTAGCTCTACTGGTCAAGAAGAACGAAAACATATGACAATACAGTTGCTCGCGTGTAATGCCAGGAGTAATGTAGGCATCACAAATCTGCATGAACTTCTGAATCGATCTTACCGGATCTTGAATTGCTGTACCAGTGTAGAGTCCAAAACTTTGAAACTGACTAAGCATACCCGGATCGGGTCTAAATTTGATATTTTGGATCTCTGGAGGACGGTAACCGATTGGTTGAACATGAAAGGGTACATGAAGACCATGGAGATCTTGTTGTACTTGATTATGTTGATTAACGTTATTACCTCGTCCTAGTGGCAGTAGTTGTTGTCCTTCTTGTCCACCAAGTGGTGGATCTTCTTGTTGTCCACCGAGTGGTGGATTCAGTTGAGGACCAAGTGGAGGATCTTGTTGAGGTCCTCCAAGTGGTGGATTTAGTTGGGGTGCCATTGCTCTTCTTAAGGTTCTTTCGTCACGAACTCGTTTGTTGTAAGGTCTGAAGCTCCTCTCAGGCTCCGATAAAGGAGACCAAGAATTAAACACTGTGAAACCTGAAAAAGACTAAAGCAAACCACAAGCGTAAATCCAGAAAAACAAAAACTAAATACTGAAAAATAAAAACTAATTAAAAACTACTACTCGAAATAGATAACCCACACGCTAACGAGACACAAGTCCCCGGCAGCGGCGCCAAATAGGGGTGTGCACGGGTCGGTTTTGGATGAAAAATGCATAACCCACAAACCACCCGTTCTTATGCGGGTTTTGAAAAATGAGACCCGCACCCGCCCAATCTATTATATAAACCATTGAGTTTCGGGTTGAGCGGGTTACGGGTGCATTGCGGGTGATTTAGTTTAATAAATGAACCAAATTTGTATCCATAATCATTCGGTGGGTCAATTTTATATATAAATGAATTTCGCAACAAAAAATATAATTTAGTATACTCATATACACTTAAAATCATCTCTAATTTTTTAATATAATAAAATGATATTTTAGGAAAATAAATTTATGAATTAAACAAAAAAATAGAGATAATATCATAATTTAAATGAAAACAGATTCATTAGATAAAATATTTTTGAAATACTAAGAGATTTTAAAAAAAAATTAAGGGAAAGGAATAAAAAAAGAAATAAATTGAGAATCACATGACTATACTATTTTATTTGAATAAAATGAGCAATGCAAATTTTTCTAATAATTTATACTACATGGTAATCGGGTATATGCGGGTTTGCGGGTTTCAAGTTTAAAATCCACAACCCACAAACAGTGTATATTTTTCTAAAATGTAAACCGCAACCCACCCAATAAAAAAATAACCCGCATTATTTCGGGTTAGTGTAATCGGGTTGGTCGGGTTATGCGGGTTTTCTAACCCGATGCAGACCCCTAGCGCCAAAAACTTGGTGTCGCCTAGGGTGTGATAAAAATATGATAAAATAAAGTCTAGAAAACTACGCACTCTCACCCTAGACAGGAACAGTACTGCAAGTATTACAGGACGTATGCAAGTTTTAGTTAGTAAGTCGAGTTCGTTCTCAAGGACTTAAGTGTGTTATACGAATGGGTAGCAATAACGAGTAAAAGTAAATAATTAAAGACAGAAAATAAAAGCAAATAGATTGTCGAGATTGAGAATTAAAACTAATTAAAACTAGGAAAATAAAGACAATAAAATAAATAACTAAGAATATGAGATGAGAAGTATAGCTCAGGTTTTGCTAGTATGCACTAATCCTTCTAATTCTATCTAGATCTAGTTTACAAGGGAGAATATTAGCTCTTGGTATACTTAGTCAGGATTCTAAATTCCCATACCTTAGACCTTGAGAGCGACTAAGGGGGCTACGGCACAACCAAGACGTGGTTAAACTTAGGGTTATCAAGCGCTACCAAGGCCCTAAGCAAACGCAACAATCAATTGGTAATATGGTGATTAAAACAAACCCTAATGACTATCTAGTTAGAATCATGTTTTGTCAGAACTAAGATCGACACTAGACATTATGTGGTGGTTCAATAGTTAAACACCCAGTTAAGGAGAACATCTAACTACTATTAAAACAATCCTAAAGTGATCAGTTCTAGGAAAGATAATAAATCGAAACACATAAACAAATATTAAGTAAGAAGCTAATATCAAATTAAAACATATAATTCCCAAAGAAACTTAGATAGAAGAATTAGAATTCATAGATTATACATTATGCAAAACCCAAGCTATGGGAGGTTTAGTTCATACCTGAAGGAAATAAACTAAAAGTACAAAAGACATCATCTTGCTCTCTACAATAAACTGGAAGAATAAAACCTTAAGAACTAATTACTATGAGGCAAGGATCATTTACAATTGATATAAGGGTGTATTTATAGGTGTTTAGAAGACCTAATTCGTTTTCTTGAGGAAGAGATAAAGTATTGGTCTCCTAGCCCAACTCAAATTCGTATGGAAATAAAGATAAACACCGCTGGACCGTTTTGAGCATATCTTCTTAGTTATTGGTCGGATTTTGCTCCATAAGATACCAAAAGAATCCTCACAGAATTATCAATGTCCTTATGAGAGGAAATTACAAAAATCGGCTTCCTTGTAGGATTAATCGCCACTTCTTTAGGTATGTACTGCTGAATCCCAGATTTAGGCAGCTTTTCCTTTTCCATCTTTTTAGCTTTTGTTTCCTTATCTCCAATTTCCATGATAATCTCTTTCCATATCTTGTAGTCTTTGACTTGGACTCTAATTAATCTCCATACTTATCTTTAAAGCTTCATACTAAATAAACAATTAAATCCAATATGCTCTAAAAATATTATTTTACTAAATCAAGACACAAAATAGGAAAGTGCACTATTTCTCAAGAAAATCGACATTAAAGACTTCTAAATCACTAAAAATGATGTCTCATCCTAATATAAATCTATCACAAATGAGGAGACATCAGACATCATCTTGCTCTCTACAATAAACTGGAAGAATAAAACCTTAAGAACTAATTACTATGAGGCAAGGATGATTTACAAGTGATATAAGGGTGTATTTATAGGTGTTTAGAAGACCTAATTCGTTTTCTTGAGGGAGAAGCAAAGTAGTGGACTCCAAGCCCAACTCAAATTCGTTTGGAAATAAAAATAAATTCTGCTGACTTGTTTTGAGCATAGCTTCTTCGTTATTGGTCGGTTTCTGCTCCATAATATACCAAAAGAATCCTCAGCGAATTATCTACATCCATATGAAAGGAATTTACCAAAATCGGCTTTTTTCTTGGAGTTATCACCACTTCTTTAGGCGTGTGCTGCAGAATTTCAGATTTAGACAACTTTTCTTTTTCCATATTTTTAGCCTTTGTTTCCTTATCTCCAATTACCATGCTAATCTCTTTCCATAAGTTGTAGTTTTTGACTTGGACTCTAATTAATCTCCATAATTATCTTTAAAGCTTCACACTAAATAAAAAATTAAACCCAATATGCTCTAAAAATAATAATTCACTAAATCAAGACTCAAAATAGGAAATTGCACTAATTCTCAAGAAAATCGACTATTATGACTTCTAAATCACTAAAAATGATGTCTCATCTTAACATAAATCTATCACAAATGAGGAGACATCAGGTATATTGAGAAAAAGTAAGAATTTGGTAGATTTTAGGGTATAGTTTAGATGCTATTTTAAAGTTTTGGGTCTATAGGTAAATTTATATAGCGTATAATTTGTCATTTCATATTAATACAACCGTTTATCGACCCAAAGAAAAAAATACCTACTCTCTACACGAACTCACTATTCCAAAAGTATAACTTCGGTTGCTTTTCTTCAAAATCTCAATCCATTTCCTCTTGAGCTAGCAAATCAAAACCAGAAAATCAAACTGAACAAAAAAATCGAAAAACCATACTGTCAAAATCGAAAACCAAGAAAATTGTTCGGTACGGTTACCTATCTAGATAGAAAACCGATAATATCATGTTAGATGTTGTTTACTATGCAAAACCAAATCTACCCAAATTCTTTCATATGCACTAGGGTTGTAAATGAATCAATGCCGTTCGTGAATAACTCGAGATCGACTAGAAGATAAACTCGTTCGAGATCGGCTCAAATATAAACAAACTCAAACTCAAGCTTCAGTTTAAACTCGTTAAGTAAACAAGACCATTTGAACTCGTTCGTGAAGGGCTCTTTTATATATATGAATTATAAATTAATATATTGTCTACTTATAAATATATTATTAAACCTTCAATATCAATTTGGATACTTTTAATTTCTATGGACATTTATTTTATCATTGGCATTACGTTTCATATTTTTATACCACACACTCCATCAAATACCAACAGTTCATGAAAGTCTTGTTTCAACCACACAAAAAAATTGTTCGTGAGCAACTCGAACTCGGTTCTAAAAAAGAGGCTAATGTGAAAAAATAGTCGCATTGGTCCGCTTTTTATTTTTCTTACTCTCGAGAATTCTTAAATTGATATTATAAATTAAATTTTAGTAATTTCATATTAACTATAGTGTTGTTAAATGAATTTTACGATTTAAATAGTTATAAAATGGTGGTGGTGGGCTGTAGTGGTGATCGGTGGTGGTGGCTGGAATTTTTCGAAAAACATCACAAAAAAATACTAGTCGCAGGTGATGGTGGCGGTGGTGCTTGTAGGGGTGGTCGATGGTGGTTGTAGTTGGAGGTTGTAATAAAGTTGGTTAATTTTAAATAATTTATTTTTATATAAATGAATAAATAATAGGATGATTAAAAAGATAATTAAAAATTGTTTTAACAAATAAAATTTTTGATGGGTTATTTTTTAGAGATAAATTTCCAATTAATTACACTTCTCATATTTTTCATTCCCAAAAAAAGGAAGGGGCAAATTATTTCCTACTTACTGACAAATTAGCAACTTAATTCTCAATTAAACACATTGTTATATTTATATTCCATTATTACCATTATATGATTTTTTTATTTTTTTATTCTAAAAAAAAATCGATTTTCTTTTTAATTTTTTTTTGAAATTTTTTTTCGACTTTTTTTTTTTCGAAAATCGAAATTCCGGGTTGTGTGTTGCTATAACACACACATATATAGGTTTATGTGTTCTTGTAACACACAAAATCACAACCAGTTGGGTTAGTTTTGTGTGTTCATAAAACTCAAATTTGTGTATTCATGGAACACATAAAACTCGAACTTATGTATTCCTAAAATACACAAAACTTGATTTTGGTTGGTCCAATTATGTGAACACACAAATCTTAGAATTGTGTGTTCCTGCAACACACAAATCTCAGTATTGCGTGTTCATGGACCACAAAATTTCGAGAAAAAATTATTTCGAAAAAAAAAATTCGGAAAAAAAAGTTTCGAAAAAAAATAAAAATCGAAAAAATTAAAATTAAAAATAAATAAATAAATATTATTATAATCAATTAATAGGCTTATGGGTATTTTTGTAATATTTTAATTTTTGTGTTTAAATAAAAATTAAATTTAAATTATAATTAATTAAGAATTTTTACGCTTTCCGCGTAATTAACTAAGCGTTGACCCTATTTTTAAATTAATCATTCGTTTTTAATTTACCTATAGAAACTATTAAGAGAATCAAACTTGTAGCGGTCCAAAGTGGTTTTGGCCCATTTTATTTCCTCCCATGTCCCCTTCCATTATGGGCCTAAATCCCATACATCCCACATTCAACCCCACATCTCCAATTTTCTTCATAACTATGATGTCCAAAGAGAACTAACAAAATACACCATGTCAACAACCTTCTCCGCCATTTTATCTCCAAACCCACCTCTGAAAACCCTCTCTTTATCTTCAAAAACCCCTCTTTTTCCAAATGTAGCAAGATTTCGCTCTTCTTTACCGTTAGTAAAACCCATTAAAGCTGAATTTCACCACAATTTTTCTGGGATTTTTGTAAAGAATCTTGGGTTTTCTAGTAATCGAAATATCACTTTTGTTTTAAAAGCTCAAAACGAGCATAAAAATGAAGAAAAAACAACAGATGATGAAGAAGAATTACGTGGAAAGAGTAGTATGCCTGATAGGTTCAGACCATTGACTGTAGAAGCTCCTGATAAGCCAGTTAAATGGCCTTGGTTCATAGGTATAATCTCACCCTTTACTAATTAATGTTTCTAGTTATAATTTCTTCTGTGTAATGTTTAAATTGAATAATCTAATTCCGATTTATGCGTAGTGACCAATTTAACCCTATTAACTTTGGGGTTAATTGCACTATAAGTCCCTATGTTATACTTACTAATTCCACTATGCAGCAATGGCGTTCATGCTCTATGCATGGAGAACCGTAATATGGGAACTATCAAACTGGAAAAAAGCCATATCATCGATTCTACAATTCCTAGGTTACATCTCAAAGCTTCTTTTAGCTCTCATATTCCATTTCATAGGTGATCCAGTAACATCTATAATCAGAAGTATCGAGACAACAATTTACACAATTCGAGCTTCATACTCATGGTTAATCGCAAACGCACCTATACAAGACTTAACAATAATAATCATCTTATCATCAATAGTTCTCGCCATTGCTGAATCAACAGTTCCAGATTCAGTTAATTCTCAACCCTACCTTCTCACAGTAGCTGGGTTAATAGGTTTTGCAGCAGTACGAGGTTATATCAGTGAGTTATTTTTCTGGACATTACTAGCCGGAATGTTTAGTTTCGCTAGGTTAGTTAAAAAACGAGATTACGTATCTTCAGCTTTGCCTGTAGCAGTTATATTAGCAGGTGTTGGAGAACCATGGGTTAGAATGTTAGCGATTATTTCTTATCTTGGTTTAGCAATTTTTCAAAACTCGAAGAAAGAAGATAAAGAAGGTAATAATGGAATGGTGAAGAATATTCCTTTTCCATTGTTATGTGCTGCATTAGCTATTGGTGTACGTGTTGGTGCTAAATGGGCTGGATATCGTCATTTAACATGGATGATAGTTTAACGGTCAGGATTGTTTCTTATTATCTAAGAGTTGTATAGTATCATTCAGTTGTATTTTGTGTTGTTGAGGGATAATGTGGTTGCACGATTTATGTGTTTTTAGTTTATATTGTAATGTTTTTAAAATTGTAGTTCATTACTTTGCTTTAAATGAGGATCTATTTTAGTCTGTCTATACCTTTCTGTAATTGTAGTAAAGCCGTCTAAGCAATGTATGCCCTTTTGTGTTGGTTTCTTATTATCTCGCGACTTGGATGAAGGATAAAAGAGTGATGTCGAAAATATTAGTGAACTTCCCATTGTGACCCTTTATTACTTCTTTTTGTCTTCTCTTTATTTCACCTCAAATTACACGCCTCTAGATACATACAATGACATATACATAGTGTTCCAACAATTGATGCAATGACATATATATAAGTGCATTACCCAAAATTTAACAAAAGGAGACGTCTCTTGTACAAGTGCATTACACAATATTTGACAAAAGGAAACAAGGTGATATAGGTGTGAGGGGGTTGTGTTTGCCCTGTGGGAGAGCACGAATGATGTTTCTACAAGGTGAGGGAGTTTTGTTGCAAAAACAGAGGATTCAAAAGTCGAGGATGATAACATAAGTTTTAAACGAGTTTGAAATGAGATTTTGAACTCCAACAAAGCTCGTCTAATTAAAAGGGAAGGAGGAGTACAAGGTTTATCCGATCCGGGATCGATTACAGAGCCCTCCGAGATAGAGATAGAGGTCGATAACTAGTTATTTAGAAGGAGATTAAATCTAAAATTTCTAGCCTGGTTCTGTATCTACCGTCTATGTCTAGAACTAGGAAGAAGGAAAATAAAAATTGTATAATTAATAAACTCTTTAGTCTCGTTTGGTTCAAGAAAATAAAGAATGGTTTCTATTTTTATTTTCTATATCTCTTAAACACTAATGAAAACATGTTTCGATAAAAAAATGAAACAGTATTCTAGAAAATAAAAGAAAACAGGGTTATATAGGAAAACATGAAATCAATATTCTCCGTGTTTTCTTTGTAACATAATAATTAGGCTAACAAACGTTTTCTTGTCATTTTCTTCCGTGTCGAGGATGATAACATAAGTTTTAAACGAGTTTGAAATGAGATTTTGAACTCCAACAAAGCTCGTCTAATTAAAAGGGAAGGAGGAGTACAAGGTTTATCCGATCCGGGATCGATTACAGAGCCCTCCGAGATAGAGATAGAGGTCGATAACTAGTTATTTAGAAGGAGATTAAATCTAAAATTTCTAGCCTGGTTCTGTATCTACCGTCTATGTCTAGAACTAGGAAGAAGGAAAATAAAAATTGTATAATTAATAAACTCTTTAGTCTCGTTTGGTTCAAGAAAATAAAGAATGGTTTCTATTTTTATTTTCTATATCTCTTAAACACTAATGAAAACATGTTTCGATAAAAAAATGAAACAGTATTCTAGAAAATAAAAGAAAACAGGGTTATATAGGAAAACATGAAATCAATATTCTCCGTGTTTTCTTTGTAACATAATAATTAGGCTAACAAACGTTTTCTTGTCATTTTCTTCCGTGTCAAAAAAAAAATGCGGTTACAAATTTGTAACAAAAAATAACTGTATATATATTTATATTACTATTGACGCAAGAACAAAACATCATCAAAGCTATAGTCGATGAATTCTATATATATTGTGAATGTTTTTGAACGTTTTTATTCATTGTCCCGGACTCATTAACACAATCATGTCAAAATAATCTGATATCAACTATTAAGTAAAACCTACATATACATGTTACACTTTTCATATGTGATATTGAATACTTGAAGCATGATGGCATTTGATCAAAAAATCTTTGAAAGACAGTTGGTTAATGAAATCAATTCAAAATGTTATAATTAAATGTAAAGAAAATAAACGTTATAAAAAAATACTAAAATAATAAAGAGATTATTACCTAAAGGGTTTTGAAAACACTACCCTAAGACCTAACAAGACCGGCATGCCCTCTTCTTACTAAAGGCCACAAACTAAATTTAACATTACAAGCCTAATTTCCCAATTACCTTGTTACCCCCTTTTGTATTTTATTTTCCTATATATACTAAGTTAATCAAAACACTCTCTCCCTTTCTTCTCTCTCCTCTCTCCTATATTTCTCTCTTGCAACTTTCCGTTATTTTGGTTACCGAGTTTTCTAATAGCTTGTGTTCTTCGATCTAATCCACTGGTGCGGTGCGAAGATGGTGGTGCGGCAACTGAGATTCGTGACATCGCCAAATCAGAGCTATTGTATTCATACACGGTTTTGGGCTTTGCTGGTGTTGGGCTTCAAACGCGGTGGTCTCAGAGCTATTGTATTCATACACGGCTTTGGGCTTCGCTGGTGTTGGGCTTCAAACGCAGTGGTCGGCTACGATGGAGGAGATCGGAATTGAAGGCCGCGGAGGAGGCTGTTGTCGCGAGTCAGAATTTCGCGGAAAATTGGGTCGCTCGGAAGATTTGTTGCTCTTTTCCTTCAACTTCAGGAGATACTCGAAGCCTCATAAGAGAGGATATTGAATCAGTACGGAACGTTTTTTATAGACATTGATATTTCTACAAAATTGAGATTTTTTTAATTTTTTTTTTGTGATAAACAGAGAGACACTCGCAATAACCAACTGGAATTACAGTATGTTAATTAACATTGATTGAAGAACTTGATCAGCTTCTTCAAGATTTGGAAATCTCAGCAAAGGTAATACTTTATTATTCTAAATTTTTATTATATATTTTCTAGGCGTGAGTTTCATTTATTGCTATTAGTGTGAAACAATTTGAACCAGTTTTGTTAACTTTTTTTTTCTACAGCTAATGATGCTCAGCAAAAAAAGAATTGAAAGATGCTCATAGCATCTCAATAGATGCTCCGCATAATTCATTTTTTTTATTTTTCTTCCCTAACTCATAGAAATGTTGTGATGATTTGCTCAATACATTTATTTATTTATTTTACCTTACTCGATGCTGGTAAGTAGATTTACCATTCTGTTTTTTTTCTTTAATACTCTGAATTTAATATTTGAATTGTATTAATGACGAACAAGGAGTAGCTCAAACGAGTAGTTGTTCAATTAACGTTTTTCAATTAACAAAGTATTATTTTATTCTTTTGCTCCAGGAAATGGATGAATGTGGTGATCTTGCGGGATTTGATTCTTCTTTTCTTGATCTTTCCTTTAATAAATTTTTCATTCAAGGTTAGCCTTGGGTTTACTCTATGGACTCTTGATTTTGTGTTTATAATTGTTTGATGTTTTTTTATTTTAATTTTGTAGAACTTATCACAACTAGCATCTATTAATCATAATGTGCTATTACAAGGTGGAAAACGTTCATCCAAGTCATCATCTCCTTGCAATTTCTCGAATTGATTCTTTTTTGGCAGTGATGGTGGCTGGTTTATTGTTTTTCTTTTTTCAGATTTTCAGATTTTCAGATTTTGTATTTCTTTTTTCTTTTTTTCCTTGTACTAGTTTTATTTTTGTAATGTAAAATAGATGTTTGTATTAAACTCTATACTTTTGTCTAAATGCTCAGCACTTTTACTGATTATACGAGAAATGCTCAGCACTTTTACTGATTACACGAGCATGCTCAGTAAAGATACTGAGCAAACGAGCATGCTCAGTATATTTACTCAATAAAAAAATTCGAATAATCAGCAAATTTTTCCGATACTCAATACTTTTTCCATGCTCAGTACTTTATGCTCAGTACTTTTTCCATGCTCAGTACTTTATGCTCAGTACTTTTTCCATGCTCAGTACTTTTTCCGGTGGTGGTCGGTGGTGGTCGGTGGTGGTCGGTGGTGGTCGGCGATGGTCGATGGTCGGAGGTGGTCGGTGGTCAGAGCTGAAAATTATTGATAGTTAATGAAGGAGGAGAGAGATTAATAGTAATGGTGGAGAGAGAGTAATGGTAATGGAGAAGAGAGAAAAATCCTTTGTTTTGTCTTATATACACTAGAAGGGTAGTAAAGATATTTGTCAATCTTAAGGCCTCTAAGTAGGAGAGAGGAATCACTTGGTTCCTATATGGCACTATGATTCTCCTCAAGACCCCTTGTGTAATTGACCCAATAATAAATTATCAAAAAGAATATTTTTTCAAAATGGTACAAACCAAACATATTTTTCAATTTTTTTTTAAATTCTTACTTATCTTAACAAATTTTCTAAAAACGTTCAAAAGGAAAATGAGAACTATTTTCTAACAATGGTATTTTAAAACAAAAATAAACAATATTTTCATGAACCAAATTGACCCCTATTTTTTTTATAAGAGACTGGGGTTTTCACCTAGATTCATATATAAGAATAAAGTCTTGGTTAACCCCAAAGTAGAGGGTATGGATAGTAATTGTCTCATCTTTGAAAGAGTTTGCAACTTCACAAGTCAAAAGAACCGTTGTAGCTTCACCTTTAATAATCGAACTACACCAAAGTGTATTGTCTTTGCAAAATAGTAGGGGTCTTGAATTTATTCATCCTTAGGATATCAATACATGTTGACTCATGTTCTCCAACAAAATATGCATCACAAAATATATCATGGTCAGAAGAGGGATCACCTTCATGGGAAGTAATCTCTTTGGAATCGGGATGTCCATTACCGGGACGATCCATGTCTTTGGACAAATCAAAATCTTCCCCGAGAGTGTCTTTAATGAGATTATCCACTAAAATAATTATATATTTGGGACTTCATTTAGTTATTCAAATGCTTAGTACTTCATTCTTGAAGGGGCATACTTGTGTCGCCTAGGGTGTGATAAAAATAAGATAAATTAAAGTCTAGAAAACTACGCACTCTCACCCTAGACAGGCACAGTACTGCAAGTATTACAGGACGTATGCAAGTTTTAGTTGATAAGTTGAGTTCGTTCTCAGGGACTTAAGTGTGTTAATCACGTGGGTAGGAATAACGAGTAAGAAGTAATTAATTAAAGACAGAAATTAAAAGCAAATAGATTTCGAATTTAAGAATTAAAACTAAGAAATTTAAGACAATAAAATAAATACGAAGAATATGAGATGAGAGATATAGCTTAGGTTTTGCTAGTATGCACTAATCCTTCTAATTCTTTCTATTAGATCTAGTTAATAAGGGAGAATAATAGCTCTTGTATACTTAGTCAGGATTCTAAATTCCCATTCCTTAGACCTTGAGAGCGACTAAGGGGGCTACGGCACAACCAAGAAGCTGTTTCAAATAGGGCTATCAAACGGAACTAAGGCCCTAAGCAAACAATTTATTCAATTGGTGATATGGTGATTAAATCAAACCCTAATGACTATTTAGTTAGAATCAGTTTTGTCAGGACTAATATCGACACTAGACGTTATGTGGTGGTTCAATAGTTAAACACACAGCTAAGGTGACCATCTAACTACTATTAAAACAATCCTAAAGTGACCAGTTCTAGGAAAGACAATAAATCAAAACACATAAAGAAATATAAAGGTAAGCAGCTAATATCAGATTAAAACATGTAATTCCCAAAGAAACTTAGATAGAAGAATTAGAATTCAGAGTTTATACATGATGCAAAACCCAAGGTATGGGAGGTTTAGTTCATACCTGAAGGAAATAAACTAAAAGAAATTATAAAAGACATCATCTTGCTCTCTACAATAAACTGGAAGAATAAAACCTTAAGAACTAATTACTATGAGGCAAGGATCTCTAGGGTCCTTTTACAAGTGATACAAGGGTGTATTTATAGGTGTTTAGAATACCTAATTCGTTTTCTTGAGGGAGAAGCAAAGTAGTGGACTCCAAGCCCAACTCAAATTCGTATGGAAATAAAGATAAATTCTGCTGACTTGTTTTGAGCATATCTTCTTCTTTATTGGTCGGTTTTTGCTCCATAATATACCAAAAGAATCCTCAGCGAATTATCTATGTCCTTATGAAAGGATTTTACCAAAATCGGCTTCTTTCTTGGAGTTATCACCACTTCTTTAGGCGTGTGCTGCAGAATTTCAGATTTAGACAGCTTTTCCTTTTCCATATTTTTAGCCTTTGTTTCCTTATCTCCAATTACCATGCTAATCTCTTTCCATAAGTTGTAGTCTTTGACTTGGACTCTAATTAATCTCCATAATTATCTTTAAAGCTTCACACTAAATAAACAATTAAACCCAATATGCTCTAAAAATAACAATTCACTAAATCAAGACTCAAAATAGAAAAGTGCACTTATTCTCAAGAAAATCGACTATTATGACTTCTAAATCACTAAAAATGATGTCTCATCTTAACATAAATCTATCACAAATGAGGAGACATCACATACATTGTTTAGGCTACCTATATTTTCCCATTCTTGATAGTATTAAGGATCCATGTTTAAAGTTTCCACACTCCTCAAGGTAGATTAGAGAATGAGTTCTGATATCATATCATATTATATCTCAGTACTAAGGGGGTAGGCAAAAAAGATACGTTCTACTGTCTTTTCCGAGTGGTTGCAAATGCAACATCTTTGAGTGATAACACATTTCCTATTATATAATGTAACCTCACATGGAATAGCCACATTCAAGAATTTCCAAATAAAGGCTCGGATTTTTATCGGTGTTTTAGCATGCCATACTACTTTTCAAAAATAAGAATCTCTAATGGTACCATAGGAAAAAGCTTTCAAGGATTTTTTTTGCCTTTAACGATGGTGACAACATGATATGTAGATTCCTTTGGTCAAGTGAGGCCAAATAATTTTATCTTCTACCTCCAGATTATGGAGTAAGAGACACCCAATGTATTATGCCACATACGAATGAATACCTTTTGTATAAGTTTAATCTTCCAACCCGACCCATCCGCTTGAAGTAGCTCATGGACATTCTGGATAGTCGCATTATCTGGTTTAGTGACTTGGGTGCCAGATATTAGTGTATGCTCCATTTCCTATTTGCATGATGCATCCCCATTTAAGAACGTTTATATATGTTAAGATGTTAGTCCAAACCCAAGATATTATCTTATTCTTTGGTTAAACCAAAAAGAATTATTTGGAAACTAAAATGTCCTTGAGGACTTTAAAAACTAGAAAAATCTGAATTATTGAGTAAACACCACCCCGTAGAAGCAAGAAGGGCGAGATTCATAACATCAAATTCTCTGAATCCTAAATCACCATTCTATTTAGTTGTTGTGATTTTGTTATGGGCTTTCCAATGAATCCATTTTATCTAACCCAAACCCTAACACAAATTCGCCACCAATTTTGACAATTATCTACAAAACATTTTGGAAATTAGAGAATCTACATCGAGTAACTAGGAATATCTTGGAGGACTCACTTAATAAGGACTTCCTTTCCACCATCCAAGAGTATAGCTTGTGTAAATAACCCTCTCTACCATCACGTGAATGCATATCTAACAAGAAGAATCGTGCTAAAGATGAGTCAACTACTGACAAAAGACATTATGCATATAAAAATTGATGTAGTTACGTTTATAAGTGCAATTATCATGTTAACTACAATAGAAATTGTGTTGGCAAAAGACATGTTCAAATTAGTCTAAATGTGTTTCAACGTGACAAATTGTTTTCTAATTACTATCCCGTTGTTTTCCTCAGAGGTGTGTTATAAAAACAACACTCGGATAATGATAAAGCGCATGTGTACGAGTCATCATGGAAGTACAATTCGTTCTCCACATGGCATAAGAAGTTAAATGCGTGAATTTAAATCTAATATAGATACTCATTTACTTAACAACTAAACTGAAAGAAAAAGATTTTTTTTCTTTGGTTTTTTATCTAATTAACTACTACACCTAAGAAAATAAATGACTAAAATGTAAATATGAGATACTATGGAGTAATATATAAATCAATACTGTGTATTCACCACTAGCATGGTAAGGGATTGGTCGTGAAATAAGGATAAACTAGACATTTCACTTGCTAACAAGGATTATAAACTGACCCTATGTCCCTCCTGAATAAGTAGGTTCCTGTTATCTAATATTTGGACCCCCTTCAGCGAATCCTACAAAATTATCTAACGCTTAAAGTTAACCCTAATTGTTTACCTAGAATTATAATTGTTTAATTGAGTTTGAGAATCAGAAGATTTAAACTAGCCAATTAGGGTTAAAATTTTAGGTGTTAGATAATGATGTAGGACTCGCTCATAAGAGGGTCCATGATTTAGGTAAAACCCCCTACTAATCCGGGAAGAATTTAAGGTGATTTTAGAATCCCGGTTAGCCAATGAAATTCTTAATTTATCTTTATATCATGAAGAGTCTCTTGTCATGATGGTGTCGAATGCACATTTTTGAACTATATATCTCTCTATGGTATTTTGTATTTACTTTTTAGTCCTTTACTTTATAGTTTTAGTAGTTAATGAAATAAAAAACCAACTAAATGTTATTTTTTTCTTTCATTTTAGCTTTTACGCCAACAAATATTTATGATTAACTAAAATTATGTGTTTAATTTCTTAATCTCTGTAGAAAACGAACTTTAATTCCATTTTTATTACGTGTGCCGACTCGTACACTTTTGAGATATCATAAACCTGAAGTTGATTTTATATCACACCTAAGGAGACAATATTTACATTTTGAAAAATTCCAAAAACAAGGAATTAATTATGGGATCATATCAACCATCCATGTTTTAAAAAAATTACATTTTTAACAATACATTATTAATCGTTTCTTTTATGGGTCATTTTACTAATTTTGTTAGAAATTTATAAGAACTAGATATCAATCCATTTATTTGAAATACTTAATTTGACTTTAAAATATATTTACATATCACACAAAAATAATTAAATGGTCCGAAAAAGACAATTACAAACGCTAAGAAATGACAATTTTCAACAATATCGACTAAAAATGAATTTAGTCTATCCACTAAAATTTATTTTTTTATATTTTGCTCTTATATTTATCAATTCTTACGGTGACAAATACCTTTTCTTTTTTACAAATGACAATTACATTTAATTTCTAGGATTATATTCAATAATTGCAATAACTATCTATATAGTCTCCCTTGGAGGTGAGGAACACGAGAGGAAGGGAGGGTATGGGTGCTGGAGGACAGGGAGGTAGTATCTTAGAGGAGGTGTGGAGGGGGCGGGAAATGAATTATCGAATTTACAGGTACACAAGCAACAGATTAATAGTGAGCGAACAGGTATTGATAACTCGGGTGCGTGGTCGAGGGAGGAGATGGAGCTAGATCAATTGGATGTGCCATGGTCTGGAACAGATTACGTGGCAACATGACAGCAACAAATGCGTTTTCTGACCTCGGAACAGCGGCTGCAGCGAACACCGCAACAACATCTTCAAGGTGGACAACAACAGATTAACGTGGCTTCAGGTTTGCTATGGTGGGATCATAATATTGCCTGCAACCTGTTGTTCGCAGGTATTCCATGGAGCACGTTTTTTACAGCAGTAATTGAGGGCATTTGGTTAGAACGGAGTGAAGCTATTTTTCGAGGGGGTGGAGTTCCATCGGTTAAGGGTGTATTGAGAAGAGCCAGGGGATTGGCTTCGGCTTACACTCAGGTGTGGCGGGCTGATGAAGGGAATAGTTTTAGAAATAGAACATGAGTTGAATTGATTGGATGGACGAAACCCTTGATGGGTTTTAAAATTAATACGGATGGTAGCCTAAATCACAGGGGTAATCGTGGCAGAGCGGGAGGGATTATTAGAGATTCTGATGGAATGTGGATCAGTGGGTTTCCGATGGGTTTTGCGTGTACCATACCGGTGATTGGTGAGTTGATGGCACTTAGCGAGGGCATTAGATTGGCGGAGGAGAAAGGTATGAGGGAGGTGCGTTTTTAAGTGGATTCTTTGGAAGCTTTAAAATTGATCGACCATGGTATGAGTGTTAGGGGACCTTGTTTGGAATGGGTGTGTAAAATCAGGGAAGGACTTTTACGGAACCAAGGTTTCGTGGTCGGGCATATCATTAGGGAAGCTAATATGTGGGCGGATCGGCTTGCTCGCTATGAACTACACCAACGGAGTCTGTATGCTCGGTATGAGGATCCCCCAGATGGAATATGGAAGTTGCTAATAAAGGACTGTATTGGATAGAAAAATCCCCTCTTAATTTTCAGTTCGGTTTTAGATACTACTTTAGCATTTACTTAATAGTCGTGTTTTCTTGGCCGTAGTGGCCTCCCTCGAAACAAAAAAAAACTTATTTATTATTTTGATTATAGACTAAAATTATGAGTAGTATATACTCTATAGAATAAAAGTCTTGCATAATGAATAGAATATGTCATAGAAGTAGGTTGTAAATGAGTCGAGCTGAACAAAACATTCAAGGATCAAAGTCAGATATGTTAAAACTGTTTAACTTATATTACAAGTTTTTAAGAGTCGAGATCGAATTGCTCATTAACAGTTTATTTTTGTAGGTTGAAACGGAAGTTCATGAATTGTTAGTATTTGATGAAGTGTGTGGTATAAAAATATGTAACGTAATATTAATGAAAAATAAATTAAAAATATCTATTGAAAGTTTAATAATATATTCAAAATGAACAATATATTAATCTATAATGTATGAATATAAACGAACCATTCGAGTTCGAAGATTGTTTACTTAATGGGTTCGAATTGCTTAGTTCATTTACAACCATAAGTAGGGATGGCAATGGTTATGGTTAAAAACCGAAACCGATGATAACCGAATTGATTAAAAACCGAATTATATAACCGTGGTTAAAACCATTAGGCTATGGTTTTGAAAAGTGTAACCGATGGTTAAAACCGATAGGTTATGGTTTTTGATAAAAATAAAATCGAAAACCCAAAAACCGTTTATTATCATATATATTTTCAAATTTTATAATAATTTCGATTAAATTAGGTATATTGAAATTCCAAAATGAAAATCAAAATACTAGATTTAACCAATTAAATAATAAATATGCAATTTAATCAAATACCAACACAATCTTGTATAATCCTTGGAGTTTTCTTTTATATGTGTGATTTTATTTTATGAAATTTAATATATTTATTAAATTATCATTTGAATATGGTTAAAAACCGCAAAACCGTTTGAAAAACCGAAACCGAATAATACGGTTATGGTTTTGAAAAGTGTAACCGATGGTTAAAACCGTTAGGATATGGTTTTTAATTATAAAAACGGTTATGGTCATGGATTTTGTAATTTTTGTAAAAAACCGATCCGTTGCCATCCCTAACCATAAGGGTCTGTTTGGGTTGAAGGTTTTGGAAGGAAAGGAAAATAAGGGAGGTGATTTTTTAATTTTTTTTCTAATGTTTGTATTAGAAGTTTTCTTAAAGGAAAGTAATTGAGATGATTATAAAAATCACATATATACCTCATTTTATTATCACTCCAAATCGGAGTCAAATGGAAGGAAAATATTTTGATTAATCATAAAAAAAATAAAAATTAATACTAATCTTCTTTTATCTCTTTTTTAAATTAATAATTTGTTTTAAAATATTAACTTTAATACCAATTAAACTTATACATTCTAAGAACCTGCAAAATTAATCAATTTTTTTTAAAAATCTTAATTTTAATATCAATTAAAAATTTATAAAAATATGACTGGTTTCATTGCCTTCAAAATATATTTTAGATGTCATGACCCCTATTATTTAGTGTTGTAACATACAAAGTCTTAAAATAACTAACAACGGTCTTACATTAACATAATTAGTTAATTACAAATTTATAAATTATAGATGGTTGTCGATGTATTTTTTGAAAATTGAATAACTGTGAAAATGAATTGTTATTATCAAGTGGTTCACAGTAAAATCGTGAAAGTTAAATTTGATAATAATCTGTTATAATTCTTTACGTATTTACACATACGATGAAAAAAATTAATGAATTCAAGTTTTTAGCACTAACAAGGAGTTTGCTTTCATGATATATAGACTTTAATCGAACCACAAGAAAAAATTCAAGATATGAGAATTTCCAAATCATATCCAAGTTTTTGTTTAATGAAAGGTGTGAAATAAATCACGGGTTAAAATCACTGAACTTTGTTCAGTTAATTTAAAGGTGTGAAAAATTTCTTCAAATTATATCTCATGAGCTCATATGTCTTTTTTTTTTTGTTCCAATAGCTTATATTAATAAAAACATTATAGAGTACCAAGGTTTGACCAACCAAACCCAAGATAAAACAAACAACAAACACCAAGTACAAAGAAAAAACTACTACAATGGAAAAGGAAACTTGACAAACTCAAAAAACACAAACCCAAAGCAAACCAGTAACGTGAATGCCACCGAAGTAGCGGGCTGGGACCTCTAAGGGTCGAGGAAACATGATCATTGAGAAGGAAAATCTCAAGCCTCGGAACGAGAAGGAGAAAATCAACTACCATTTCATTGACCGACGTAATTAACAACTCGATGCTGACTCCAATGGTCGTTGCAACAGTTGCATTAACGAAAATCTTGGTAATCCTCATATCAACAAAAGTATCACTAGCCCAAGTGATAAAACCACAAACTGAGACGGGAATGGCTGAATGAGTAAGCAAGCACCAAAACGAGACACAAAAACGACGTTTCTCCAGCAACACCAAACAATCGCGAACAAAAATAAGCAAACCAGAGAAATCCGAGCACAAGAAATCACGACTGAACGACCAACACCCGTAACTTCTAATACCGGAAACAACTGAATGACTTAAAACGGCTTTAAATGAATCACCACCCGCGAAAATATGAAACCTTAAAGAAACGAAGTAACACCACAAAAACACAGAAACAGTAAAAGCCCACCTCTTGTGCAAACCTAGACAGGAGCAATCTAAACTTATCGAGCAAATGAGGTTCGAGCTGAAGAAATGCCAAGTGAACGGCAAACACCTGGAGTTCCCCCAGTCGAAAACTATTGAACTGATAAAGATAAACCAATGTGAATCACCACAAACTCCTAAAGATGGATAGCAATAGGCAGAACAAGACCCAACAAACCACAGACAAACACTAATAAAGCTGTAAACTCCGCAAAACACACAAATGCGTTGCTTGACCAACAAAACAAACAAATAGGTCCAGCAAGTGAAAGGACCCACATCTCCTTCTTCCCCAATCCACAAGATTAAAGAGCCAAATATGAAAGTACAGTAACCAGAAGCCAATATAGCATAACCAAAAAACAAGCTCTTGAAAAATGAAGGAGTTACATTAAAGATTATACCACTCTGCTTCAAATTTCTCTGGATAGGTGCTATTCGGCCTCCTTGGATATAGCTCTTTACCCGGTTCTCCAGTTGGGCTCTCTCCTCCAACAAATTGAGACCAGAAACGAGGAAGAATAAACAATAAAATTGGGGGCCCAAAAAGCCCAAAACAAACTGGACTTGGCTGGTAGTAACTAAGGCCATTGTCGCTGTATTTTGCTGCACAGTCATGGCCATGGAGGTTGCTGTTAGCTTATCTTCTTAAAGATCTAAAGGAATGGCAAAAGGAAAAAAAAACAAAAGGGAAAAGACAGTAAAGGATAAATAAAGGGAGGCCAGAAGGGGGGGGGGGGGTGCCGCCGTCGCCGTGAAGAAACAGGGAGGAGGGCGACGGCGGCGGTGAAGGTTGGGTGTTTTTGAAATGGGAAAAGAGGCGTCTTTGGGAGCATTTTAGGTTTTTACTCGAAGGTCTCTATTCTGACCCAACTTAGTGCCCGTTTGGAAGTGCTTTTTTGGAGAAGCACTTAAAAGTGCTTTTAGTATTTTAAGAGTTTTTTTGATTTTCAAAAGCACTTTTATGAAAAGCACCAAATAGGTGCTTCTCAAAAAAAGCACTTAAAATAATTTTAGATTTCAAAATAATTTTTAATAATTTTTTAAAATTTTGAATTTTATTCTAAAAGTGCTTTTTTACTCTAAAATAAGCACTTCCAAACGGGCCCTTAATCTTAGAGTATGAGCTCATATGTCAACAAGGGTAAAAAAACGTTTATAATTTATTTTCCTTATTTTTATAAATTCAAATAAAAAATACACAAAATTCTTTGTAATTTTTTTTAACACAAAAATTCTTAATCCAAACCAGATATTTCCTTCTCTTTTTTTTTTTTTTTTATAATTTCTTTTTATTATTATTTACAAACAGACCTTAAGTGAAATATGTTAGATTTGGGTTTGGTCTTTTTTTTGGTCAACCATGATTTTAAAAATAAATAGAATGGGCCACTAGGGTTGATACGACTAAGGGAGAAAAAGAACTCGGGTAAGCAGATCTCTTTTTTTCCCTTCTCAGCCTCCGGCCCTGAAAAAAGATTTTGGGCCTTGAGATTATACTGGATAAGGCCAAGTTGTATGTTTAGGTTTCCACGAGCATCTCTTCATCTCTATATATACTTCCTATACACAGTTACACAGAACCACAGCAGTTGCAACCAATCCTTGTACTGAACCTACCAGAGAGCTTGCAAAATCGGTATTAATTCATTTTATATTTTTATAATTTATATTTAGATTTTGCCTCACTCACCTTTAGCTTTTTTTCTGATATAAAGTGGAAAAATGTCCAGTCATGGAGGCATAAATTTAATTTGTGGTGTCACGAGGGGGCTTCGTTTTTTAATTATTCATTCACTCCTAAGAACATCGCTATATTTTTTAATATAATTGTCCATGATTATATTTATCCGCGCTTCTGAGATCAATCTCTGATGCATAAATGGTAAAATTGTTGAATTCTGTTGATACGAGCCGATAATTTTAGTTATTTTTGTTTTTTTTTCATTTTTGACAATGATGATTATTACACAGCTAATGTCAGTTCTGCTTCAGAAAATTCATGATTGATAAGCTGGTTATTTTCTGAGCGTTTCTTATTATCTCTTATTGTTTTAAAGAGTTATTTTATATATATATATAGTTTTAATTGTCTTTGAATAAAAATAAAAAAACATTGTTTGTATTGTCGATGATGAGTTTGAAAATTGCTGGATAGTATTTGAGGTGATGGTGAACCTTAGGGTCACTAAATCATTGCATGAAAATACCTAAATTTTCTCTGAGACTTTAGTTGGTTATATTTGTTCATTTATATTTGTAATGTTTTATATCCAATGATGATACAATCCATGTAAAATGAGGTGCAGTGGATCCGAGACCCTGCAAAGGGAGAACCCCTTGGTGAAGCGGTATTCCAAATGATTATACTGGGTTTTACTGAGGCCAATTTTTTTAATTTGTTTTAATCACTTTGGGATTAATGGATTTTGAAAATTTAGAAATTTTATTGATGTATCATTGTACTTTTGTCTTTATAGATATTTCTCTATTTTATTTTTTGAATTTTTAAAAGTTTGGTGAGTAGATCAAGTCACAGTTTGTTTTGTACTCTGTTTGTATAAACTAGTTGTATAGGTGGTTTGTTTTGGTGTGCTTTAGATCTTTGTTGTTTATTCTAGATTGGGATCTAAGGTTAGAGTAGAGTGTAGTTGAGGATAAGGGTGGGTTAAATTTAATCCTATCCTTGGGTTTATTTTGGAGTTGTTTGTTGAAGATTGGTGGTCAGCTGTGGTGGTCGTAGGTACTGCTGGCTGGAAAAAATAGAACTGGTTCGAGTTGGTTGCAGTGACAACAATTGCGTGATGTATTTTGCGAAAAAAAATATCATTATAACACAATTCACTATATTGCAGATAATTAAAATGAATACAAGAACCTAAAGTTTAATTAACTCAACTCAAAATCGTGTCTTATAGTACAATTAACGAAAAGAAATGGATCTACAGGTCAAGTAACACACAATAAGGTAAGTAACACACAATAAGATTCTATTGTTAAGGTGCAATTAACTAAAAGATACAAGGACTTATAATTTAATTATCTCAAAAGAATATAGAGCAAATAACTTTACACGATAGGGTTATAGGGATCTATAGTGCAAGTAACTAAAAAATACAAGGACGACATTCTGTAGATTACTTTCTCAAGAGAATAATCAGAAAAAAAATCCTATTTAAAGCTTAATTTAAAATTTTGGTTAGATTTTTTCAGTTTTATCTTTTGTTTAATTTTTTCATTAATTGGATGGATATGGAGTTATATTAGTTTTTTAGTTTTTTAAGTTGTGTGAAGTGTTTTTTTATATTACTGCCAATACGATTAGGAATGGCAACAGATTGGATTATTTCAAAAAAATCCAAAACCATCCATTTGATTTAGTAAAAACCAATCTTAATGGATTTAACTTTAAAATATATATATATATATATATATATATATATAATTGATTTTTTGGTTTTTTGGGTTTTTTTAAATCTAAAACCACAACCTAAGGTTTTAACCATTAGTTTTGATTTTTTAAAACAAAATTCTAACGGATTTAACTAGGGAAAAGGAGGGTGTTTTAGGTTTTCTGTCGTTTTCTAGTTAGGGTTTAATAAATTTTTGGAGTTAGAGCTTTATTTTGTTAACCCACAAGTCATAGGGAATTATTAATTCTCCCTTCTCAAACCCATTTGCATCAAGACCTTTTATTCAGAAACTCACAAAAGCATGTAAGGTTGACCTCTAATTTATTACGGCCTCCATAAAGAGTAACAAATTAAAAGAAAATGGCAAAATTTATCTTACTTTCAAACGCATCTCTAATCTGGTTACACTTGTATGATTCATGACTTTGATACGCAAAGCAATTAACGTGTCCATTTGTTTATTAAGTTGCAAAACCTTTCAACTTTCTTCTTATAAAATGCCAAATCATCAAGTCTATCAAAATTTTAGAAATCATAAAATACCTCTAATTTGAGAATAAGAGTGGTTTTTTGATTCATTATCATCCTATATATTCTCTTTGTTTTTGGTTATATAATTTGTTTATCTCAAAAACATTTTGTGAATTTCAGTAGGTGTTTTTAGTAGTAGTGTTTTGGGTGAAACACCAATAACATCATTAAAACTTTCAGAATATTTGTCATCACTACCCATCAACAAGAATAAATTTTTGAACACCTTTATTCAAATAAGAGAAAAAAATCAGTTTGTATGTGAAAAATGAGTATGGATCAAAAGGAAAAAAGCTTGTTGGAGAAGAACTGAAGATAGAGATCAGAATGATTTCACCCATATTGCTTTCTTTTTTACTTAAACATGAAAACATCCATTTTTACCTAATAAATCACCCAAAAATCATGCTAAATGATGTCTTAAACATACCAAACAAATCATATATAGCTAGACACAAGTGGTTCTATTCCTACCTTTTGGGAGTGGGTGTGTTTCCTATGTGGAATACATGACATGACTCTTTGAACCACTTTTGGTGCAAAAAATGCCAACTCTATCGAGCATTGATGTATCTAAATAATATGGTATAATTACATATCGTTTAGGACACATTAGATCTATTTTATCTTGTTATTTGGTGATATTGCACGATTTATAAGAATTAGACAATATTCGACATTCGAGGAGAAAACGAGTTTAAAAAAGAGGTATTGCAGTCACAATAGAAAAGTGTTATTTTTAGTAACCGTCAAAAGAAGAATTAGAATAATGGACATTGACTCTAAATTACAAGACATAAGATCAGGAAAGCGAGCCTAAAAGGAATTAGATTTTGGCTCATATCTCACCCAATTTGAAATAGATGTCTTTGAAGAGAATGAAAACAATCCATAATTAAAAAAGACAGAGGAAGAGAAGTTTTCGAAAAAGGAATAAGGTAAAGAGATATGTACTAAATATAGAAGAATAATTGCAAAGTTTGGGATAATCATTAAGTTATAAGTTAGATAAACCTAATTTCTTCTTCTTAATAGACGAACTATTATAAGAACAAAAAGGGGAATTAGTAGTTAGTAACAAGAAATTAGAATTTAGAACCCAACATGAGCCACTAAACACAAACCCAAAAGGTGCTAGTCTTCAAATTTTGTGGTATTTTGAATAAAATAAGTAGACTTTGCTCATCGATAGCAAGGGTCTCAAAAAACAGTGTATTAGCGCCATCCAAGAGCAAGGGTCTTAATGACACTCTGATGCTCATGTCAGTAAGTGTATGGGCCCCAAACAGAATCTGGTGAAGTAAGTAGTAGTGGAAAAGATAAATTATGAATGAGTCGGTTATCTCAACTGTTTTAGGACAAAACGTATATAGTCCAGGAGTCGTCAAATTCTGCTTAGTGGTCACAGTCATAACTACGTCCTTACATGAGATTGTGGCTTAATAGAGTGCAGAACAGTTACGTAATGGGATGACCCACGCTGTGTATGGTATACTTGATCATGCTTGTTCAGACAAGAGTAATAACAACAATATAAAATATCTTGCAAGAGTTAGATGGAACATGGAGTATACCCATTTCAAACAAATCTAGTACTCATGTTTACACGTGTTTTATGTGATCTAGTCAATATGACTGAGAGGTGTGATACTCAGAACTTATGTTTGATAACCAGTAGGCTATGTTGTTGAACTTGGTACCACGGCCTAGGCGGGATTATATGGATCTAGGCGGGATTAGGCGGTTTTGAATTCCACTATATAATTTTGTACATTTAGTAAAATGCATAGTAACTATAACAATTTTAACTATTTATGTCATAAAATTTATTTGACAATAATTTAGTAAATATAAATATACTAAAATTTGAATTATAATATCAGTTCAAGAATTTTCAAGAGTAAGAAAAATAAAAAAATGACCTAGGCAGTCATATTTTGCCATTAACCGGCACCGAGGCTATGATTTAGATATCAGCTGCGTGGCCTAGGCGGTCAACCGGTGCTTAGCGCCTAGGCGAAATTAGGCGGTTTTGAATCTCGTTATATAATTTAGTATATTTAGTAATATATACATAGTAATTATAACAATTTTAACTATTTAAGTCATAAAATCCATCTAACAACACTATAATAAATATAAAAACTAAAATTTGAGTTATAATATCAGTTCAAGAATTTTTTAGAGTAAAAAAAAAAGGCCTAGACAGTTATTTTTTGCCATTAATCGGCGTCTAAGTGGGTTAAGCTCCTCTTCCACTACGACTAATGCTTTAGGCAATAACGCTTCGTATCTTTACTTGACGTATACAGATGAGGGAGGTGTTGACACCTAGACGACACCTAGGCGGCGATTTTTACAATATATCCGACATGTAAGATGCACATAAGGCTATCAGTGGTTGATCATTGTTACCGTTGTCAACGTTCTTTTATTATTTCCAAAAATTTGCTCCTTTGAGAAATGAAGTTGTACGGTTTCTCTTCACACATGAGTCACATACTCACATGACTCATTCAACTATTAATAGTTATTACCATAGATCTGAGATATGTTTTTTTTTTTTGGACATAGATCTGAGATATGTTCACAACTGATTTTTCAGATTCAAAAAGAAATTCAATAATTATTCCAAAAATTGTTTCTATATATCTAGTTTAAAAATATTAGAAAAAAATTCATTAATATTTTTTGATTTTTTGTATACATAAATGAATTAATAATCCATAAAATGTCTCTCTTATAAATTTTTATAACATGAAAATTTACAAATAATAAATAAAAAACCATCTCTCCACTCTCTTTTATATATATATATATATACTTTAGATCTAAATATTTAAAAGCATTTAAATTTATAGTTTACACAATTTTGTAATGCTTCATCTACTATCTAATATTTATACAGTATAATTTGATGAAATAATTCATAAAAGATTAAGTGCAAAATTTAAAGGCGTCATATTTCGAAAACTCGTTATATGATTCACTGACAACAACATAAATGATTATTTTTGTTGTAAACTACAGGAAAAAAGATACATATACAAATAAAAAGAGAATTTTATTCTTATATTCTAACATCTCTAACTCTATTAAAATAGAATAATCTTATATTTATAGGGTAATCTAAAACCCTTCATCTGTCACATTTAAAGGAATAAATAGGAAAACCTCTGGTCTTTGGACATCTACCATTAAATAAATAATATATTCATAATACTTTCCCTTGGATGTCCATCCATTAGGAAATATGCCTCGTTAAAACCTTGCCAAGAAAAACCCTGTGGGATAAAAACTTGGTTGAAGGGAAAAGAGTACATATACATGAAACTAATCATCTTGAAACACTGTCTCGTTAAAACCTTGCCAAGAAAACTCATTGGGACAAAACTTAGACGAAGGGAAAAGTGTACACTCTTGTTTACGCTCCCCCTGATGTTGGTAAGAAATCTCTGAGTTGTCGTATTTCATATTGTGGACCTACTTCTTGAATGTTGTGGTTGACAATGATTTCGTAAGGAAAAAATCTGCAATATTCTTGCTTGGGTGTATCTGTCGAGTGTCAATATCCACATTCTTTTGTAGCTCGTGTGTGTAGGATATTTTGGTGAAATATATTTTTTTCTGTCTCCTTTGATGTAGTCATTCTAATTATGTGTGGTACAAGCAACATTATCCTCATGCAATATTATTGGTATATTCTTGTTGAAGATAAACCACACTTCTTTTTGGTATGTTGAATAATCCATTTAAATATATATTTAATACCACTGCCCCTTGGATATTCACTGAATGATATGCCTTATTAAGACCTTAACAAGAATTCTCATTTGGACAAAACTTGATGAAGGAAAAAGAGTACATCAATCCTTGGGGGTTATGACACATATTCAATCTGTCTCGTTAAAACCTTACCAAGGGAACCCAATAAGAAAAACCGTGGTGAAAATGCAGAATTTCAATATATTCTCCCCCTCATTACGACATTACATATTTCCTAATACATTAGATACATGCGGACTTGTACCTTGATGTTGTCCTTAATGAAACTTTAATTAGTAAATCTTCTAGATTTTTACTTTAGGGTATGGAGTATTAGTAATATCATTTCTTGATCGATAAAAAGAGTATATACTTCTTTGACAATGAATATTTGATATGCCTCGTTAAAAACTTACTAGGAAATACCAAGTGGAAAAAAACTCTAGTGAAAGAAAAAAAGTGCAATACACAAATATCACATCTTTTTCATTATGACAACAATGATTCCGAGTATCCTTTCATAATTCAGACTCTTTTCGCTTGTGCTTTGAATAAATTATGTTCTTCAGGAACTTTTATACTCTAGGAACTTCTAAATCTTCGAGAATTCGTATTTAGAAGCTCTAAGTACCTCAGACACCTATCTTGCTTCAGACACTTGTTGTGCTTTCAAACACATTTCGTGCTTGGGCACATGTCATGCTTTAGGCACCTATGGTACTTCTAGCACCTATTTTGTTCATCAAAAACTTTAATATAAATCTAATCACAACTACACCAGATCAATAAACAATAATGAAGACGTCTCCCCATAATTAATTCTATATTTCCGCAGGAACCTCTGTGATATATATAGGATTTTAGATTTCAAAATTCACTATTTTCCTTTCTTTCATTGTCGACATATTTCACCACTTTGTGATTTAGGATCCTTATTATTTTATTTCAAGCACTACAATAAATGAAAATATATTAATCTCATAAACTGTCTAACAGTTTTAAATATTTTCAGTAGACTAATAATCTACATAAATTTTCTCGTATTTAAGTACCTAGGTCTCTTCAATGGCCATTACTTTCTTTAAGAACAATGCATGTGCCAACATTAGTTGAATTAATAAAACCTGTTGTGTCACGTGGAGTGCACATTCCACAATATTTAGCATTTCATCATTTACTCATGAGATTTTCTTCTTTGGGGCATGCTATACTTTCAACTGACAGGTTTACCACACTTCATGCGTTGGTTATATGCATTACAGATCTACTAAACTTCATGCGTTGGTTAGATGAATTATATGTTTACCACACTTCATGCATTGGTTTAATACATTCGTTGAAATATTTGTTATGTGTCTATATGTGACAATAGCCTATGTTGGAGCGTTTACAACATATTTTGGGATTTTGAAATATTTAACTTGCAAATGTATTAGGTATATTATTTACAATACTTTGCAAATGGTTATTCCTTTTAAATTCAAGTTCCTATTCATAAGTTCGTGGATAGAAATGATATCATAAATTGTATTTTACGACACGTCACACAACTTTAGGTTGCCTTGTCTATACGTCACGCAACTTCAGGTTGCCTTGTCCTTCCCCCTAATAAGGGGGTAGTCACTTGGTAGAAGAATCTTCCTGTTCTTTTAAGTAGAGATCAAGTAAGTTATCTATTATTCGATATATCATTACTATCACTATGTGACCAATTCAGTCTTTTAATAATACAAAGTTCTTTAGATTGTGACATCTTTTCTTTTACACTATGTGCGTTTCAACTGCTAGAATCTATATATTATACAACCCCAGAGAAATAACAGACTTTATTTCATACACACTTCTGGTGAGACTTTTAGTAAATAATGCAAAGATATACATTGTTACAGACACTTGTGGTATATCAGAGTATATCATTTAAATTTAGTAAATATTTAGGATTTACTCAAATCATAATTTGCCAATTATGTTAATTTTGTAACACAAGGTGACATTACTTTTGGGCGTCCAAAAACTTTTAATTAGATCAACTAAATGTCTTAGTATTTCACGGGTACGCGGACACTATATAGTTCCACTTTATCGATAATATCCATGGTTATCATTCTGCGAATGGTTTATTTACCGTGACCTTTTACTTTCAAGACATTCCTTATTATTCCACTTCTGGTGGTAAGGATTTTTTTCTTACCTTACCTCGTCTGGAGTTTGGGTCACCAAGATGTCAATTCCAGACACATTGAAAGACATTTCATTTTCTTCCAGAAACGCACTTCCATTCACTTCAAGGAATAGTTTTTAACTAGGAAAAAAATATTTAAGTCAGTCAATTATTTCCATTACCGGGTCAATTTTATAGAAGCTAGAAATGGTGCATTTGCTTCAAAAAATGTGATTCTATACTCTCCACATAATAATTTCTAATTAGGGAATACAACATTAACCCACTTGTTTTTTCATTCATACCGTCTATTTATTTAGATTATTAAAACAGTTATATTCACTTTAGGGAATGTAGATCCATTCACTTTGAGGAATGAAACGTTATAGTTTACAAGAAAAATGTATTGTTAAACCTTAATATTGGGATACAACTCTACTAACGATATTACTACTTTAGAAGTATTTCTATGATATGAAATGTGTAAAAACTCTTAATATAACTTTTTTGAAAATAATACTATCTACAATAATATATCTGCTTCAGGAGAATAGTTATGTAACCTTGAATAATTATGTATCCCGTTTTTCTTTTGTATTATCATGAAAATAATCAACGTCTCCTTTTTTCGATTGCTTAACTTCTAATTGTTTCACGATAAATGTTGTTGTCATCACCTCTCTTTTCCTTTTCTTACCAACAATACTAGTAAAAAAAAATCATATATATACATAAAAATCATAGATACTTTATGAAAACATACCCGCAAAGCATACTTTGCAACACTATCATGATTTTCAACCTCAGGTGGAGTTATGATCACCACCACGCTGATTCCAATATGCATTAGAAGACGTAGATTTTTCTTCAGGTAATGCAGATTTATTCACTATAATGAATAATTTTAGCCAAAGAATACAATATTTAATCGTATCTAACCCTACCAGTTTTTTTTACATATCAATTTTCAAAGAGATTGAAAATCCAACAATCATTACAAGAAATGCAATTCCATCCAGTACATGGAATGGTTTTGAGTCAGAGAATGTGATTTTATTCAATCAAATTTTCTCACCACAATGTTTATTTCAATACGCATTTGAAAGTTATTGCATTCGTTTAGGGAATGTAATTCTAATCATGCCAGGGAATAGTATTATGTAAATGGAACACAAATTATGATTTTTATATCAATAATTCATTACTTTGCTTTATTAACAGACAAACAATCTCATAGTATTTTGTAAAACCTTTATTCGTGCTATAGCTACTTCAGGAGTTTATGCGTGATCTGATACAATGAGACGTATATTTGTTCGACCAGGTAATATTAAATTTGCCCGTTTGAAATCCTTACTTAATTTAGTAGTACCTGAAATTGTACTAACATTTCCTTTTGTCCAATTTACTAACTAATTGTTATATTGTCCAAATGGTAAGACTATAAACAGTTACAAGGGAGGTGCGGGTTCCAAACCTTTCTCATGCATACTTTGATAAAATTATCAGTTTAACTTATCTCTCCCTAATTTTATGTACTTTTTATGAATGAAATCATTGAGGGTGCATGTTCGAAACCCTTATCATGCATACTTTGATAAAATTATCTAGTTTAACTTATCGATTCTTAAATATCCATGAAATCTATATGAGTTTTTTTATCATATCACACCTTTTTTTTTTCTTCTAACCTATAAATATGATATAAGACTTCAAGTCTTTGTAATTATTTTAGATTTTGAGCCGTTAAAATTTAATCTAGCCTTCAAGCCTTTAAAAATCCATATAGGTTTCGAGTCTTTAAAATTTAATCTAGACTTCACCCTTTAAAAACCTGACCTAGGTTTCGAGCCTTAAAAAAAGAATGTTGTTTGCTTTAGGCATACAAAATTTGTTGAAAGCTTCAGGCATATAAAAAAAATTATGTAGGCCTCAAGCCAATTAATTTTTTTATTATGCTTTTGGCATATAATTTTGTATATATTTTGATCTAGGCTTCGGGCCTATATAATTTCTCTTATACTTCCGACTTATAAAATTGTTGTATGCTTATGGCCTATAAATTTCCATATATATTTCTGGCATGTAGAATTCGTGGTAAGTTTCGTGCCTACAAATATTCACTTCAAGAAAATACAATTATTCAAGAACAATATAATTTTTTTTTTAGTGAATTGAGAGTAATAATTTATATTCAACAAAGTTCTCTTCAGGAGATAAATGAACGATTTTTTTAGAAGTTAAATTTCATTCCTCAATTCTTAAGTGTAAATTATAACAAAATTGATATAGGTTTCAAACCTTTAAATAATTTTTTTCTATGCTTCGGGCATATAAATTGTATTCTAAGATTCGAGCTTATGAGATTTATTTTATTTTGTTGGCATATAAAATTTGTGATAGGTTTCGGCCTATAAAATTGGTTATATATTTTTGGATAAAATTATTTGTTGGTGATGTCTCCTCATTTGTGATAATATAATATAATTCAGAGACATCATTTTAGGCTTATTTATTAGTTTATAGGTCGATCTTAGCTTAATTTAGTGCACTTTTCTATTTTGAGTCTTGATTTAGTAACATAATATTTTTAGAGCATATTGGGTTTAATTGTTTATTTAGTGTGAAGCTTTAAAGATAATTATGGAGATTAATTAGAGTCCAAGTCAAAGACTACAAGATATGGAAAGAGATTTGCATGGTAATTGGCGATAAGGAAACAAAAGCTAAAAAGATGGAAAAGGAAAAGCTGCCTAAATCTGGGATTCTGCATACACGTCTAAAGATATGCGTTTTTACCTAAGAAATAGGCCGATTTTGGTAATTTCCTTCTAAAGGGTCAAGATAATTCTGTTGCGATTCTTTTGGTATCTTATGGAGCTCAAACCGACCAATAACGAAGAAGATATGCTCAAAACGGTCCAGCAGTGTTTATCTTTATTTCCATACGAATTTGAGTTGGACTAGGAGTCCATTACTTTCCTTCTCCTTCAAGAAAACGAATTAGGTCTTCCTATAACCTATAAATACAGCCTCTTAACACTCTAAAATCATCCTTGGCCAGACCCTAAGGCCAAGAGGAAGCTGCAACACAAGAGAAGAAGTCTGGAGGGAGCTGTGCATCAATCATGTCTCCTTCAACCTCTTATTTTGTAATTCTTTTCTCTTCTTTTCTTTGTATGAACTAATTCTATTAGCTTAAGTTTTGCATAATGTATAAACTATGAATTCTAATTCTTCTATCTAAGTTCTTTGGGAATTATATGTTTTAATTTGATATTAGCTACTTACCTTTATATTTGATTATGTGTTTTGAATTAGTGATTGTTTTCCTTGCGAATGCATGCGTATAGGATTACCTTAATAGTAGTTAGATGGTCTCCTTGACAGGGTGTTTAACTATTGAACCACCACATAATGTCTAGTGTCGATAGTAGTTCTGACAAAACATGCTTCTAACTAGATAGTCATTAGGGTTTGTTTTAATCACCATATCACCAATTGATTGTAGTGTGCTGGATAGGGCCTTAGTGGCGTTTGATAACCCTATTTGAGTCCTCGTCTTGGTTGTGCCGTAGCCCCCTTAGTCGCTCTCAAGGTCTAAGATTGGGGAATTTAGAATCCTGACTAAGTATACCAAGAGCTAATATTCTCCCTTATAAATTAGATCTAATAGATAGAATTAGAAGGATTGGTGCATACTAGTAAAACCTAAGCTATAACTTTCATACTATCTTCTTTTCTTTTCTTTTATTTATTTTATTGTCTTTAGTTTAGTAGTTTAGTTTATTATTTAAAAACCAAATAAAAATCTATTTTCCTTTTCTTTTCTTTGCGTACCATCTTTCTATCTTCTATATCTGCACTTGATAATTTGCATAAGTTCCCTCTAACTTTCGTCAGTCCCTGAGGAACGAATCTTCTTATCATTAAAACTTGCATACCTCCTGTAATACTTGCAGTACAATGTTAGTTTAGGGTGTGTATTTGCACTTATTTATATCATTATTTTATCACACCTTAGGCCACACCAGTTGGTTTCGGGCCTATAAAATTTAGTATATGTTCCCAATAATATAAATTTCTATGTAGGCTTTGGGCCTATAAAGTGCAGAATGTGAATAATATATAACAAAATGTAGAATCGTAGAGAATATTTTTCAAAAATTACTAGTATAAGACAAAATAAATATATAGCGTAGTGGTTATACACTAACACTTTACAATTTAAGGGCTCAAGTTCAAATCTTTTGTGTTACACAAAGTTTCAACAACCTCTTTTTTGGATGATAAATTAATCTTCATATAGCATCATCCTATACTAATAGAAATTGAGTCTTCGAGTCTACAACATTAGACTTAGCTTCGAGCTTTTGAATTGAAATTGAGCTTTCGAGTCTACAACATTAATCTTAGCTTTGCACTTTTGAATTTTATTAAGGGTTCGAGCCCTTTAAATTTAAATATTAGCTTCAGGCTTTCTAAAGTACATATAAGCTTCAAGCCTTAAAAAAAAATTACATATAGGCTTCCGACCATCAAAATATATAAGCTCCAAAAAATAAAATATCACAAACACCAAATTTAATAAAAATTACAAATAATTGATCAAATAAAAACATTAGATATAAAATGAATCAACCAATTCGTGGTTCAAACACAAACAATCTACTTTGCTAACGAGTGATTTTAACTTCTAGGCTATCTCACTACACTTTAGTGAAAGAGAATTATTCGTGCGGATAACATGTTGTAAACTACATGAAAAAATATAAAAAGAGAATTGTATTGTTGTATTCTAACATCTCTAACTCTATTAATACAATATAATAACCTCATATTTATACGGTAATCTAAGACCCTTCACTTGCCACATTTAAAGAAATAAATAAAAAAATCTTTAGCCTTACCATTAAAAAAAGGGTCAATGACCCAAAAAATCATAATAATATTATACTTGCCCCAAAGAATCATCCATTAACTTACTATTATAAGATTACATGTTTACCCGTCAAGGACGATTCCCGTCAAGGACGATTCCCGTCAAGGACGATTCCCGTCAAGGACGATTCCCATCAAGGACGATTCCCGTCAAGGACGATTCCCGTCAAGGACGATTCCCATCAAGGACAAAATTTAGTGAATGATGTTATTGGGAAGAAATTTTGTCATTGATGTTATTGGGCTGAAAATAATATTATTTTGATTTTTTGGGTCATTTTCCCTTAAAAAAATAATATATTCATAATAATTTTGTACACAATTACATTTTAAATTAAAATATATATGTCACAAATTCTTTCTTTTGGTCGTTATAAAATTATAAATTCCACGATCCACTCCAATAAATAATTAGTAGAGCAGTAGTTGGATTGTCATTTACTTCGACCCAAAACAAAAATATAAATTGTCAATTTACACAAACAAACGCCATTCGCTATAAACTGGAAAAATGCCCCATTACCATAATATAGAGACACGTCTTAGTTTGTCTTCTTATTAGTCTCACTCAAAAAAGTACTCTTTACCGTTCAAAAAAGGTCCGAATATTATTTTCTTTTAATGATGACGTTTTTAGATTAAAAATATTCTTCGAATTATAAAATAAATATTAAAAAACCAATGACTCAGTAGATGTGACTCAGTAGATGTGATAATTAAAGACTTTGAGCTTGAACAAGTTCATACAAACTAGAAAAAAGACGCTTAAAAAGCGTTGAAGAAGAAGAAGAAGAAACAAGAAAAAAAGATGACATTCTTTTCATATCTTAACAGAGCTTTTCATGGTGTCAATTCCTCATCTTACTCCAAGCTTTTAATTCTTTCTACTGCCAGGTTCATCTTCATCTCTTCGTTTTCCTTTAATTTTTTACTATTTTCTTGCTTAATTTCTTTGAAAGATTGACTTTTCTGACATTGTTTTACGAGAGATGTTTCACAACCCTCATGAATGTAGCTTATTTACTGTTTCTTACCGTGTATGTATGTGTGTTTGTATATGTAAAAGTCAAATAGATCCTGGATCTCTCTTAACTTAAAGAATGAACTATCTGAATTTCGGGTCTAAAATCCAAGTTATTGTATAACAAACAGGTTCATATGCATATGCTATTTCTTGAGAAATAGGGGTGGTTTTAGCTGTTTCTTCATAAACTCAGGGACCAATAATGCAATTTATACTAATGTATATATGTTAATTGAAAACCAGTCTAAACTATATATGTATGTGTCAAAGTCAATTAGATCATTATCTGAAAGATGATCTATCTCATTTTCTAAAATATATAAGAGAGGTATCAGTATACTTGGCTAATTTTTCATAACACAAGGACCAATCGTGCAATTTATACTAATATCCAATTATTACAGTGGTGGAGGTCTTCTTGTATACGCAGAATCATCATCAGAAGGTAAAAAACAAATCACCGAAGAATCACCAAAGAAAAAAAAGGTAGTAGTACTTGGTACTGGATGGGCAAGTGCTAGTTTTTTAAAAGATCTCGATATTTCATCCTATGATGTTCAAGTAGTTTCACCTAGAAATTACTTTGCATTTACTCCTTTACTCCCTAGTGTCACATGTGGGACCGTCGAAGCACGTAGTATCGTTGAACCTGTTCGTAACATCATTAAAAAGGTTAAAAAAACTCGGTTTTCACATTTAATTAAGTAAAAAAGGTATATTTTTGACCAAAAGAAAAACCAAAAAAGGAATAAATTTTTTTTTTTTTATTTATAGAAAAACGGAGAAATTCAATTTTGGGAAGCGGAATGTCTTAAGATTGATGGAGCAAAAAAACAAGTTTTGTGCCGTTCTAATATAGAAAATTTAAGTGGAAAAAACGAATTTTCGCTAGAATATGACTATTTAGTTATAGCAGTAGGTGCGGAAGTGAATACCTTTAACACACCTGGAGTATTGGAACATTGTCACTTTCTTAAGGTAAATATTTTTTATTTAATTTCGGAGTTGAAAAATATTGATGTGATTTTTTTATAGGAAGTAGAAGATGCGCAAAGGATTAGAAGAAGTGTGATAGATTGTTTCGAAAAAGCTATACTTCCTGATTTAACTGATGAAGAGCGAAAAACTAATCTTCATTTTGTTATAGTAGGAGGTGGTCCCACTGGTGTTGAATTTGCTGCTGAACTTCATGATTTTGTGTATGAAGATCTTGTTAAAATATATCCGAAAGTCAAACACTTGGTCAACATTTCTGTTATCCAATCTGGTGATCATATTCTTAATACGTAAGATAAAGGGGTATAATCGTGTAATGTCCATTTTTGAAAATAGTGTTTTGTTTAATCATTTTATTTTATTTGTGTAGATTTGACGCAAGAATTAGTACATTTGCGGAACAAAAATTTCAAAGAGATGGAATTAATTGTTTAACAGGAAATAGGGTTATAAGTGTTTCTGATAAATTTTTGAATATGAAAGCCAAAAATACTGGAGAAGATATTTCTATACCCCATGGAATGGTCGTATGGTCAACTGGGGTGGGTACTCGCCCAGTTGTTAAGGACTTTATGGAACAAATTAATCAGGTAATTTTAGTTTCATCTCTTTTTTTCTTTTGAAAATTAATTAGTTTTATTAACTTTTTACATATAGGGTAATAGGCGTGTATTAGCGACTGATGAATGGTTACGTGTAAAGGGATGTGAAGACGTATATGCCCTTGGTGATTGTGCAACTGTAGATCAAAGAAAAATTATGGTATGTATGTTTTAATTTTAATGTATGTGTTTATCTCGTCTACTAAAACAACCCTGGAAAAAATGTGGTTTAGGAGGATATTTCGAGTATATTTAAAGCAGCTGATACGGACAATTCGGGTAAATTAAGTGTAGAAGAATTTGAGGATGTAATGGATGACATCACTACTCGGTACCCACAAGTGGAGTTGTATTTAAAAAGTAAGCATCTACGTGATATGACAGCTCTTTTAAGAGATTCTAAGGGAAATGAAAAGGAGGTGGATATTCAAGGGTTTAAAGAAGCTCTTGCACATGTTGATTCACAGTTGAAAATTCTTCCTGCTACTGCTCAGGTAATGTTTTTCTGTTTTTTCTTTTAATGTTGTTGTTTTTCATTTTTTCTTTGTTATGTACGGTCTAGGTTGTTAATGTTTTTGTTTGAGTTTTTAAGGTTGCTGCTCAACAAGGTACGTATCTTTCTAGATGCTTTAATTTAAGGGAGAATTCTGAACATGATCCGGAAGGTCCTCGCCGTTTTAAGGGTACTGGCCGTCATGACTTTCGCCCATTTAGGTACGTTTTACTCTTCACAAGCCCCTTTACTCTAGTTTTTCATACCTTATGATGGAAGATTTTTTTTGTTCTACATACTTAGATTGACCATGAGAGGTCTTTCTTGGGTAAAAACTGACCAAATTCCAAAAGTACATCAAGAGTATAATCAATTCTAAGTTATTATCCTTAGAAAGGGTTATTTTTGGAGGAGTAATGATATTTGTCATTCTTTTTGGTCCACTCTTATATTACCTTTTATGTGAAGGTTATAAACACCAATCAGATTATTTTTCTTTTCAAATTACTTTTTATCTCTTTTATTTATTTATTTATTTAATAACACATAAGGTGACACATAAAAAATGATACGAAGGTGAACTAAAAAAGAATGACAAATATGATGGCTCTTTTTGGAGTGATATGTTTTAATTTTTTTTTAATATTTTACTACTTTCATTTAATATTTTATAGATTTTGAATATAATTTGAGTATTTTAAATAAATTATATTTTCTTCACAAATTAAAAAATTTATTTGAAATATATTTTAGTAATAGCTTATTCTTGTTAATTGTGTAAATAATTTTTCATATTTTTTTAAAAAAATTCCATCTATATTTATGCGTAGGATATTAATATCTGATTTTTAGTGGGTAAACCCATTAATCTCAATATCTTATGGACATTAAAATGAATCCTGGAGCTAACCAAAAATTGAAACAACCCAAAAAATTCTGGATATTTTTTGGTCGTTATACCTTATTTTAAGAACTTATGCACTTTCATATTACCAGCTACAAGCATTTTGGGCAATTTGCACCACTAGGTGGAGATCAAGCAGCGGCTGAATTGCCAGGAGATTGGGTTTCTATGGGACACAGTACACAGTGGCTATGGTATTCTGTATACGCAAGGTGAGATCATTATTAAGTTTGTTTATTTAAAATTTCTTTTTGTAACGTGGGGTTTTATTTGTTTGTTACCTTCAGTAAACAAGTGAGTTGGCGTACACGTGTTTTAGTAGTAAGTGACTGGACCAGGCGATTCATTTTCGGAAGGGACTCAAGTCGTATATGATGCAAACACAAGATGTGTGTAATGGAAATATGGTTGCTGCACATTTTTATCATTTAATGTATATACTTTCTAAACTGGTTAACCAATATTTCCTCCATATGTAAAGCCTTAACGAGTCTTGTGCATCGAAGACTTCGATTCCACGCTCTCTCCTATATTATGTCGCGTCATTATGCGATGTTGAGGCGCGCCTCTAGTCATATGCACAATAACAAACAAATGTGGAGTTATTTGATTTGCTGAGTTGGTGACTCACTTTATTTTTCTTATTTTTCGTTTAGCTTTCTCTATCCGGGGTGGATCCTCTCATTTATTATAAACATGGGTTTAAAATTAGAAAAATTTATTAAAAAATTTGTAGTCAATTTCTAATTTATATTGGGCTTAAAGTGATATTTAGGTAGGGTAGGACAACATATTAAAGTTGGGAATAATTATTTAAGTATATTAAATAACTTTGGAATGGTAGTGGATCGACTATTCTTGAAAAATGACTTAATTATAGTAATATCTATTAAGAAGAATTCAATGTTTGTAAAAAAAAAAGGCTAAGGGAGGACTAAGCATTCCAGACCTTGAACATCTCAACACAGTTGGCTTTTTAGCTTTTTAGAGGATGTATCAGATTAGTGATAATCTATTAAGCTTTTGGGCACATAACAATATCTTTAAGGATGTGTGTATTTAAGAATAAAGATCAAGCAAAAGTTTACATGGACGAATTTGTTATAGGCTTTTAAATCCATTCTCCTCGACGAATTTGCAACTTTCTCTCCAGCTAAACCATTTGTAAGCGGATCCGCGATGTTATCTTGCGACATTACATAGTCGATTGCGATAACTCCATTGTAGAGAAGTTGTTTAACGGCATTATGTCTGCGACGTATATGTCTAGATTTACCTTTATATATACTACTTTGTGCCCTTCTGATTGCTGATTGTCTATCACAATGAATACATATAGCCGACACAGGTTTTGACCAACATGGAATATCCTCGAAGAATTGACGGAGCCATTCCGCTTCCTCTCCAGCCTTGTCTAATGCTATGTATACTGATTCTATAGTGGATCTAGCTATACACGTTTGTTTAGAGGGTTTCCAAGACACAGCTGCACCTCTAAGAGTAAAGACATATCCACTATTGGACTTTGCGTCTTTAGAGTCTGATATCCAATTCGTATCGCTGTAACCTTCTAATACAGTTGGATATCCAGAATAATGCAAGCCATAGTTCAAAGTGTATCTCTGATACCTTAGAACTCGTATAATAGCTTTCCAGTGGTTATGCCTGGTTTCGCCTAACGTGTGATACAATAATAGGTAAAATAAGTGCAAATAAACACCCTAGGTTAGCACGCTACTGCAAGTATTACAGGACGTATGCAAGTTTTAATGATAAGATAATTCGTTCCTCAGATACTACGAAATCTGGAGAGAACTTATGCAAATATCAAGTGCAATTAAAGAAACTAGAATACTAATACGCAATAAAATAAAAGACAAGTAATTTTTTTTGGTTTTTGATAAGAAAAATTAACTAAGTAAAATAAAGACAAAAAATTTAAATAAGAGAAGAAGATAGTATGAGAGATTAGCTCGAGATATAGCAAGTAATCCCTACTAGCCTTGTTTACTCTAATCATACAAGGGAGAATTATGTAGAATTAAAATAACCATGATTCTAAATTCCTCCTTACCCCCTCTTGGGTGGACTTAGGTGGCGACCTCACAATCACGAGGGGACTTAAATAGGGTGCTCCTACGCCAACAGGTTCCTAAATGAGACTGACATTTTAATTATGATCGGTGGTTAAATCATACCCTAATGGTTCTCTAGTTAGGCAAGCCCTTCCGGATCACTACCGCACACTAGACGTTTATGTGGTGTTTCAATAATTAGACACCCCTTCCAAGTGACCATCTAACTACTATTAAGGTAATCCTATACGTAGGCCTCCGCAAGGAAAACAGACAATAAGTCAAAGCACGTAAAATAGATAATAAAACAGTCATTCATTTAAATATTTATCATTCCAAATTAGAATAGATATAAAACAAGTCTAGGGTTCATACCCATATGCTAAATCTCAAGCTAAAATAAATTAGTCCATACTATAGAAAGAAAAGAAAACAATTACAAATTTGAAGGCTTGTGAAGACTTAATGTAGTGTTCAGCTCCTTCGAGACTTCTATTCTCTTGTTGTAAGCTTCCTCTTGGCTTAAGGATTGGCCAAGGATGCGTTTCTACTGATTAAATATGTAAATAGGAGCTCCCACTATGTAATCTTTACACTCTCTGCTAATAAACAAAATACTACTATTTCTTTCTCTATCGTTCATACAATTATCTAATATATCTTTTTAATCTTGCCATAAAAATAAGGCAAATAAACATTATGATAATTTTTAGTAATGTTTATAAAATGAACCGTGCATGCTTATACAATTTAAGGCAATTATTTTGTTGTTAGTAGATTATTTTAAGGGTAAAGATATATATCACCTCTATTTTCTTAAGAGGTGGATCTATTCAAGGACCAAGGGGGCTTGAACCCGTAAATTTTATGATATGCAAGTGTAATTTTTGCTTAAAAAATAATTAGCTCCTACGAACATTTATATTATACATTCTTACTTTAACATACACATAGAAGTTGTAGTTTAGAGGATGCTATGCTTGGTTTTTAAGATTTAAAATAGAGGTTGTGTGTTCGAAACATAGAAATTGTATTATTTTTTTCTTAAATGCACATAGAATATAAAATCATTTTTACTTAAATACACATAAAATTAGAAAATCTTATATATTGCGTAACTATTTAATAAAATTTCATAACTATTTTTATGACTTGCCTTTATTCTTATATTGCTACATTTTTAGAAAATCTTAATTTAAAATACTAAATTTGAGTCATAATTTTGTCTAATGTCACCGACTTATAAGAATATTATAACTCATTATACTAGTCTCTATTTTGAATTTTAGACTAGCAATGCTTTCATACATTACTTAATAAAATTATAATATATATCCTTTTAGATAATTAGGATTAAGGGCGCACACGGGTTGGGTAACCGACCCATTGACCCCTAGGAGAGAATCAACCCATATTTGCGGTTTTAGGTATTGTAAAACCGAAAACCAATCCACTGATTTTAAAATGGTGTGGTTTGGTTTTACTCAGGTCCTTAGTGTCGTTTCAGATTTGTTTTTTGCAGGTTTGGGTCGGTTTTGGTTTGGTATTGGGTTCACTTAAATATTATTTAAAATGATCCTTCAATTAACACTTAAGTACACTGAAAGTAAGATAAAAATTTAACAAGTTAAGTTACAAAATAAACTCCAAATTACAACTTAAACATTATCAAATCCAAAATAAAATAAATCAACACCTTGAACCTAATAGTTATACACTTCCAAAAGCAAATTAAACGTTTCCAAAACCAAACTGAAACTACAAGTTATACATTTCCAAAACCAAACTACAAGTTAAACATTTCCAAAACAAACTACAACAAAACTTTGCTTGTTTATATTTCCAACAATTGAGTTTGAAAATACAAACATTTAACTCCTTTCCTTCTATACTTGTTTGCTCCTTAGTTATTTTCTTTCCCTGTTTGATAAAAGTTGTACAAAAAGAGTTTTTTTTTGGTACATGGGTGATCCGTGATTGCTTGCGCGCACAACGACTAAAAGAGTTCTTTTTTGTTTAGTAACAAGTAACAACAAATAAATTGCAGAAGTGAAGAATATCACAGCCTCAGATTGTTAAACACTTGAAATTAGGGAGAATTTTTTTGTGTAGACTTATGTTGTACAATAAATTATCATCATTGGCTATGTATCAATGCCTCAGATTATTAGTATGATCATCATTGGCACTTTACCTATAGAGACAAGGGACATGGTTCAGCTTTTTAAACAACCTACAAATTTCAAATACCAAATGCCATCTCAAATGATTATACTTCCTCAGCTGATTTGTACAATAAAAGTATGCACCTATACAAATTTAAAAAACCCTAAATGCCTCATAGGAAGTCCATGAGTTGCAAACTTTATTCAATAAACATTAGTAAACTGAAATGCAAGTCATGTACTTATAAAACTGAATTTTAACTTACATAAGGTTATTGGCTAAATGACTGAATATTTTAGAGTGGTTTGCGGAGTCTCACTCGCACTTAATTCATCCAAGCCATACTAACCTACATAAGATAGTAAAACAAACTTCAAGTTAGATAGTTTTATAATATAGACTCATAAATTGTAATAAAAAATAAAAAAAGTACTAAAAAATTACTCAATTTAGCTTCTAAGTCTTTCACAAGTTGTTTTGATGTACTTAGATTAAATGGAAGAGAAGATCTGAGCCAATTTTGAGTACATATTTAAGCTTTAATAGTATTGGGGGCCAAAGAGCTTCTAAACTGATCAAGCACTCTCCCACTAGTGCTAAATTGATTCAGATGCCACAGTTGAAACTGGAACAACCAAAACATGTTTGGCCAGTTGGGACAAGATTTTAAACCTCATAGAGTTATTTTTCACCAATTAAAAATGTCAAAAGTAGAAGTCATCTCCTCTATATCTTCTTTTATATATCTTTCTAGTTCTAAGCCTTTAGAAGATGTTTATGAACCATGAAAGATTCAAGAACACATAAAGAATCAAATAAGCTTGAAGATTACCTTCCCACTTCACCACTAGATGAACTAGTAGGAGCAGCAGTTTTTTCATAAGTTTTGAACATTCTTGTTAAAGCATCTATAACCTTAGAGAGCAAATGATCAGATTTAGTTGGAGTATATATAGAACTGAAATAGCATTGAAGATATTAAATTTTTTTACTTGGATTTAATGAAACTGCCACATATAGTATAATGTTTATACTATTAACTCCATAATAATTGTTAAACTTTTTTTCATCTCACCAGCCATTGTACTTAGAACTGGATTCTCACTATCACACAATTCAACTATTTTTTCCCAAATTTTGACTATCTCATCAAAGAATATATTTGTTGTGATATATAAAGTACCACGAAACTTCTTAGTGGAGTTGTAAAACAATCCAAAAAACTCAACAAAACACCTCACATTTTGCCAATCAACAGTGTTTGGAGGACTTCTTGAGGCCTCTCTAAAATGTGAATTATAGAAAGTACCATCAAGTTTCATTCTATCAAAAATAGTTTCAAACTTCTCCGCACATTGAATCTTGTATGTAAAATTTCATCTAGTTGCAACATCAAGGCACAAGTTTGATTTGCATTCAACACTGAACAAAGCCACAAAAATCTTAAAGGACCTAAATCTGGAAGGGGATGATCTCACATATTTCACAGCCTCCCTTATATTCTTGATACATGATTCTAACTCAGCAATACCATCTTTCACAATGAGATTTAAAATGTGAGCACAACACATTACATGAAAAAATTCATGGTTCAACAATGATTGAGGCTTTTCACATGCAACTTTAACCAAATACTTAACATTAACAGTGTTAGAAGAAGCATTATCAACTTTTAAAATAAAATTTGAATTGATATTCCACTCCATACGAATGGCTTCAACTTCTCTACCTATTGTTTCACCCTTATGATCCTCAACTTTACAAAACCTTATGATTATTTTATTTAGTTTTTACTCAGAATCAACATAATGGGCAGTCAAACAAATGTAATTCAAATTATGATTAGACCTCCAAGTATCTGTGGTCATACTAATGGTAAGAATATTCAATTCAGATTTCAACTTAAGCTTTTCTTCTTCATAAATAGACATACACTTTCTCATTATAGTAATTCTAGATGGTATAGTTTTCAATTTGGGTTGCATTGTATTACAATTTTTTTAAACCAATGTCTTTCACAAATCTAAAACTTGAAACTCATCTATAATAACCATTTCAGCTAGGGTCTTAGTACAAGTTTTAGTAGAAAAACATAATTACCAACTATATTTTTTCCCTCATCTATATATTTAAAATTTGAAGTAGTCTAACCACCATCTACTGGAGGATAAAATAAATACTTAGGGCATAATCTAAACTTGATGTGTTCATATTAGTTATACCACGTTTCTTAGAATTAGCAGAATAAGAATGTTCACAATATTTGCACACTGATCTTATACTACAATCATCATAAGTAACCATTTCAAAGTTTTTCCAACAATCAGAGGTTTCTTTCTTGGTTTTTTAGGTACAAGGGGTTTGGTATTAGAGTTCCAAGTGTTCGTTGGATCTAAAAAGTTACCTAAATGTGTTTGATCACCACCTGGAGTAGGATGCAATGTAAGATCAATGATGGATTCAGATTCATCCTCCATTATCACTAACCTGCAAAACATAAACAAGTAATCAAATATTAGTAAATAAGAAACATTATAATCAACTAATCTAATGCCTATTTTGTATTTCAAAAATCAATTACCCTGTTACTTAGCTAATGCAATCTATTCAAAACCCTTAATCTTTCAAACATTCAGAAAAATCAATTTTATTTTGAAAAAATCAAACACATATAAAAAAACCCTACAACTACACTAGATCTTCAAATACAATACAAAAGAAATGAAATTAAACAAGATTAAAGACGAGAGAGAATAGAATCAAACCTGAAAAAGGATTTGTGAAGAACACGAACCCTAACCTCGGCCTTTCATACCTTTTCAGACAATCACAAATAGTATTGACGATGGATTAAGCACTTAACCACGGCAAGCTCGTAAACTGGCGGTAGGCATCATGGTAGAAGTAACTTGCATTAAATGCAGACCTCAAAGGTAGTTGAAAACCATTCAAATAAATAATGTCGAGTACAAAAGAAGCATAAAGGAGACGTCGAAAGATGAGTGAATAAAGGGGTTACAAAGAGTAGTGAAGAGAGAAGAAAGAAGAGAGAAAAGATAAAGTCTGGGGTTTGTAGCCTATATCGTGTAAGAGACAAGAGAGAAAGATGCGTACAAGATAAGAACAAAATGAGGTGGGATATTTTTATCCCACCCGTTTCATATGCAGAATTATATAAAAAAAATATAAAGAGGCTAAAATGTGCGGGTTGGTTGACTACCCGTTGAATGGGCGGGAGTAAATCCAAGGCTCGGTCCAAAACCATAATTTTTTTTGGCCCAATGGGAACCATGGATCAAGTGGGTTGGTTTCTACTGAGTTGGGATGAGCCGATTTTTTGCGGTTTTCTTGTACATCCCTAATTAGAATATAAATATAACATTATAAAAGATTAATATAATTTTAATGATACTATTTAAAATAGGTGTGATGGTATTTTTTTTTCCCTAAAATATAGCTTTAATGGTGTTATTTTGCATCATATTTAAGTAAATGGTAACTTAGTAACTTTAATTTGTTGAACGAACAAAAATCACGACTGTATTACATGTCCATATCAATATTGATATGGAGTAATTTATGTTTATTATATTTACATTAAAATGAATTTGTAAATGATAACCCAAACTTCCATATATGCGAACGTTCTTTTTATTTTTTTTTCTAGAACCACTTTCGATTTATTTCATCCTTATATTATTTTTTATGTAGAAATTTTAATGATCAATTAAATCGTTTTTCTTTTTTAATAATTTTTTATTTAATGTTGTATAAGATGACTATAATATAGGAGATGAAATAACGATCAAACAAATAAGGTTATATAACAATGCTTTTATTTTAATTACGAAGACAATGAGAAATATCTAATTAGCGGTACATTCTATAAATACTACACGTTAAAAAAAAACCAAATTTGCATCATGTTTTGGGAATTTAAAATAATATCTTTTATTAAAATATCCTTTTAATGACAACTCAGGTGTAGCTGTACAAATAGAGTAATGCTAAATATTATCTTAAATCGTATTATTTTTTTATTATTTTTATGTAGATCAATTATAAAAGAGAAAGAAAACAATAAAAATTATAAAATTGGTCAATAAATCAGGAAAGAAATCATATGATCGGGGTGATATCGAACCTTAGTTGTAAAAAGAGTAATGATATATGTCACCCCTTTTCATGTCACTCTTTTATCACCCTTCTATATATATGTTTTTATTTCCTCGAATAGAAGATAGAGAAAAATTAAATAGGATAGAGAGATCAATTCATTGGTACATGTAGACGTACACGTAGGAGGTGATAAAAAGGTGATAAGAAAAGGGTGACAAATATCATTACTCTTGTAAAAATAACTCTACTAGTAAACTGTAAAATATAGTAATTGGTTATCGATTTAAAAGAAATAAAAAAATAACTCTACACAATTCATTTGTGGTGAAAGGGAGAATCCACTAATAAAGGATCATGACTACTACTGCTAATTCAAACTCCTAAGACAGAGGAAATTCTTCCTCACATTTCAACACTTGTTCGAATTATTAGGAGCTCTAAAACATTACGTAACCGTTACTCCACTCCATTCGGGCCTTGTTACATTTTTATTTATAATTGTCTAAATTCTCTGCATTCTGTTAATTTTCCAAATACACGTTATGGAAAAATTATAAAAAGAAAATGTAAATAAATATAAATAAACTTCCATTATTAAGAAACTCATTTACTGTATAAATTACTAATTTAGTTTTCCTTTTATAGTATTTTGCAAAGAATAAAGAGAGCATTAGGGTTATTTGTTCAATTACAACTGAAGCCGAAACAATTATTCTCTGTCTTTTGAGTGCAGAAGAATGAGCGGCTATAGTTTTTTCAAGAGAAGCACAAGGGTTTTTCATGCATACCCTCATCTCTCTAAGATACTTGTTGTCGTCACTGTCAGGTTCTTATATTAACATTATTTTCTCACATCTAGTATTTATTTATTTACTTATATATTCATTTCTCACATTGTTCTAGTTAGATTTGTCAAAACAGTGTAGAGTCTTTTATTGTTTCTTCGGAAACTTGTCTAATATATATTCGTCAAATGTAAAAGTGTACGTGTTATATTTCTAGTTATGAGTCCTTCTAATGGCCTTGACTGAACCATAGGCAAAGGAATTAACGGTGGTCAGTCAAGTTCGGCTAACTATTTTTATAAATCTGTAATGACATGAAATGTACCATTCATGTGAAGTAATAATTTTTTTAGTACGGTTATATATTTGTATTTGATAAAGGATCGATGTAGATCCAGGATTTATCTTGTAGGGGCTAAAAGTCAGAAGGCTTGATGCCGATTCCATCTAATCATTTAGGGTTAATTTCTGTGTATATTTATTCGATGGGGCTAAACATTTCCAAAAGTAAATCAAAAGAATAAACATGTGTCTCATGGGTTATTCTTACCCACTTATACACCCATCACAGCTAGATCTGCCCTTCTTGTGGACATAATTGTTTATTTTGGGAAAATATATTTGTTTGTCTTAATTGCATATATTATAAAAATTGTATTATAGGTTTTATAGTATACAAAATTGAACTAATGTTTTTTTTTTGTTATATCATGAAAAAAAGATGCATTATAGGTCCTTGTCTTATGCAAATAACTCTATACTTTTCTATTATGCAAGTATTGCACTTTAGCCCTATATTAATTTTTTTTAGTTTATGACTTTTTATCTAAACAAGTATCTCAACAATCCACACAGTAGTAAATTTACATTAAAGATAATTACACAATTTCAAAATTATTAAAGTTCATTTATTAGTAATGTTTAAATTGCAGTGGTGGAGGTATACTAGCTTACTCAGATGCCATAGGTACAACACCAAAACCTGATATAAAGAAGAAAAAGATTGTCGTGTTGGGAACTGGTTGGGCTGGAACAAGTTTCTTAAAGAATTTAAACCATCCATCTTATGAAGTTCAAGTTGTTTCACCTCGTAATTTCTTTGCTTTTACACCATTGTTACCTAGTGTTACTTGTGGAACTGTCGAAGCTCGAAGCATTGTCGAGCCTATTCGCAACATTGTTAGGAAGGTAATCTCTTCAACTCCCTTGACTTAAATGGTTATTTTTTGTTATGCCATGGTTAAGTTAACAACGTTTTTCTAAATCTCACTTCAGAAAAGCTTTGATGTGCAATTTAAGGAAGCGGAGTGTTATAAGATCGATACCAATACCAAGAAAGTGTACTGTAAATCTACCCAAAATAATCATTTGGGAGGCAATGAAGAATTTATGGTTGATTATGATTATCTCGTGGTAGCCATGGGTGCTCGTTCAAACACATTCAACACACCTGGTGTGGTCGAGAATGCTCATTTTCTCAAGGAAGTGGAAGATGCATTGAGGATTCGCAGGACTGTGATTGATTGTTTCGAAAGGGCGAGTCTCCCAAGCATAAGCGAAGAAGAAAGGAAGAGAATCTTACATTTTGTTATTGTCGGAGGAGGTCCAACTGGGGTTGAATTTGCCGCTGAGCTTCATGACTTTGTGCACGAAGATTTAGCCACTCTATATCCTAATCTTAAGAACCATGCCAAGATTACTCTTCTTGAAGCTGGAGATCACATCTTGAACATGTAAGAATTATTTACGATTCTTTCCTCGTGTCCTTTACGTAACAGTCGTCTTAATTTTGCCATTTCGATGCAGGTTTGACAAGCGAATCACGGAATTCGCAGAAGATAAGTTCCAAAGAGACGGGATCAATTTGAAAACGGGATCAATGGTTGTAAAAGTAACGGACAAGGAAATATTTACTAAAACAAGAGGGGCTGACAAACCTATTGGCACACCATATGGTATGGTTGTTTGGTCTACTGGTATCGGAACTCGCCCCGTTGTAATGGATTTCATGAAGCAAATTGGTCAGACAAACCGAAGAGTTTTAGCTACTGATGAGTGGCTTAGGGTCGAAGGATTAAACAATGTATACGCACTTGGTGATTGTGCCACAATAAATCAACGTCAAGTCATGGTATGTTTGCTTTACATATTTTCAATCCATTATATACTTATCAGTTGATTTATTGAATTCTTCAATGTTATTAGGGAGATATTGCAGAAATATTTGGGAAGGCGGATAAGAATAAGACCGGTAAACTAAGTGCCAATGATTTCAAAGAAGTGATCAATGATATAATTGAAAGGTATCCACAAGTAGGGATTTATCTCAAGAGAAAACAGATGAAGAACTTTCTTAATCTACTCGAGAACGCTGGAGGTGATGATAAATTGGATATCGAAAAGTTCAAGAAAGCGCTTTCTGAAGTGGATACACAGATGAAAAATCTACCTGCAACTGCACAGGTGAGTATTTAACTATTTATATACATTAATTTTATGTAAAAAGTTTTGTTCGAGGAGTCCGAGAATCTTACATCTTCTGATTATGTTATCAGGTGGCGGCTCAACAAGGTGATTACCTTGCGGATTGTTTCAACAGAATGGAGCAGTGTGAAGAACACCCTGAAGGTCCATTGAGGTTCAGAGGAACAGGGAGGCATAGGTTCCATCCTTTTAGGTACAGACATTTGGGACAATTTGCTCCTTTGGGTGGAGAAACAACTGCAGCTCAACTTCCAGGAGATTGGGTTTCCATAGGACATAGCTCACAGTGGCTATGGTACTCTGTTTATGCTAGGTAAATTTTTTTGATACATCTAAAATAGACTATGGATTATCGGTCTTATTATTCTTTAACTTGTATTTCTAAATAATTCCAGCAAACTTGTAAGCTGGCGTACAAGAACCTTGGTTGTTTCTGACTGGATTAGACGCTTTATATTTGGAAGGGATTCTAGCAGGATATGAAGGGACACAGAAAGGCTAATATTCACGACATTATTTGTTTTTTTCTCATTTAGAGAAGATACTAAATTATTTTTGGTATTAAGATTTCGGGATTTGTTGTTTTGGTTTTTTTCTTTTCCAATTTGTTGTTTTGGTGCTAGTACTATGGTCGTACTTGTTATAACATAGGAGGTTTTGAAGGTTGCCAATCTTTTATGCTATTAATCAATTCTAGTTTAAATGTTTATTATCTTGAGTATGCTGGAGACTTAATTATCTAGGTTGATGAGAATTTGGAGGGTGAACTAACTCCAATGTAGTCAGCGGATAAGTTAGGAGCATGTGTGTGGTCGTGTCATTTTTTGTGGAGAGTTCCTTAGGGATAAGGTAATTTCCATTGTTAGACATTCTTATAAGCTTTTGCATACACGTTTGGATTTGGTTGGAGCCTTGTTATGCCAACTAATTTTTTAAAGAGTAGGGTAGATATCAACCAGTGACGATTTATTATTTGAAGGATCAACTTTTCTAAACTGGGAGAGCAAATAGTAACATGACATTGTTGAATAGCTCATCCTTGTTGCGCAGCCTGATGAGTGTCTGTCCCTGCGATAAAGTGTCAATCTTATGGGGTTAAATGTTTGTTGTGCTTGGTTGAAACAGGTTGTTGATTACCTGTTTTCTAGTTTTCTGTATAAATAATACCTTGTTTCATATTAGTGACACACCATTAAGTAGGAACCTTGAGATAAAACATATCGAAATTCGGATAGTTTCTCCAAATCGGCAACCTAATCGAGTTTGGCATTTCGATTTCTTGAAATCTGACTTTCTAATTTTGAAACTGTAATGTGTGTATAAGATTTTTTGATTTGTTTCCTAAATGTAAAACCAAAAAGACCAATGAGCCTGTATGTCTATTGGTCTTGTGGTTCAAACCAATGTGGCTATGGTTAACCGCTGGGGTTATAGCGGTTGACCATTATATAAAAACACGTTTTTAATATTTCTAATAAAATAATATTTTATAAAAGCACCGCTCTAATTAGGGATGAGCAAATGCGAACCAAAAAATTAAACCGAACCGGAAAACCAGAAAAAATCGAAAAACCAAATGGTTTGGTTTTCAATATTTTAAAAACCGGTTTTTTTGGTTTGGTTTACTACGCAAAAATCGAACCAAAAAAGCCAAACAAAAACCGAATCGCGAGAGGAAAAAATAAGGAATGTGTGAAACTTATAAATTATAATTTTGTGGGAGAAACTTTTTGCGAGAATTTATACGTGAAATTTTTGTTTTACTATTCGGTTGTATTTATTAGTGGGAATTGGTTTATATATCATGATTGTATGAATTTGGAATTAGTAGTCTTAGTTATATAAATATATTTAGTATTGTAAATTAAGATAATTATTGTTAGATTATAGTTTTTTATTTAATTGATATATTAATACTCAACTTATGTAATACTGTTATAATTGTATTAAAGTATTAGTCGTTATTCGAGAATGTATTTCAAGAAATAGGTTGACAAATATTATTGTCCAAACAATCATATTCGAAGCGAACCAAATTCCAAACCGTACCGAACCAGTTCAGAACCAAAAACCGAATGTGTAACCACCGTCCGGTTTGGTTTTTAAATTATAAAAAAACCGAATAATTCGGTTCGCTTTCAGTTTTGGTCAAAAATCGCGACGAAGCGAATTATGCTCGCCCCTATTTCTAATCATTTCAATAAATAAAATAATATTTTATGAAATCACCTTTTTAATCATACCAATAGAATAAACTAATATTCTATGAAAGCACCTTTTTTTTAGTCTTTCCAAATAAAATAATATTTTATATTATTTTTCTAAAGACCCAAAGTCCAAAGTCATTCTCCAAGAGCATGATGTGTTGGAAAAAAAGGATTTGAGTGCTGGGATGGAGGTACATTGTGCTAAAATTGAAGTTACCAAGACCTTACCACCTCCAGTTTTTGTTAAAGGAGTTAGAAGTTTCTTGGGTCACACTGGTTTCTATCGTAGATTCATACAGGATTTCTCCAAAATTGCTAAGACACTTTGTACTCTACTTGAGAAGGATACTACCTTCCGATTTGAAAATGTATGCTTAGCGGCATTCTTGGCCATCAAAGAGAATCTCATCTCCACACAGATTTCCTCCAGATTAGATTCTACCATTTGAAGTCATGTGTGACGCAAACAATCATGCCATGTGAGTTGTGTTGGGTCAAAGAAAGAGAAGATCTTTTGCACGCTATATTATGCAAGTAAAACCTTCACATCTACCCAATTGAATTACACAGTAACCGAGAAGAAGTTACTATTTGTAGTATATGTTTTCGACAAGTTTCATCCATATCTTCTTGGGGAGAAAGTTGTAGTATACACGGATCATTCAAAAATCAGATACCTCATGGACAAAAATGACACAAAGTCGTGTCTTATTAGGTGGGTATTATTGCTACAATAATTTGACTTGGATATTCATGATTGGAAAGGGAGCGAGAATCAAGTTGTAGATCATTAATCTCATCTCGAAGTCTCTACAGTCAACACTGAACCAGAAGTGGTCAAAGAGGTATTCTCCAATGAACAACTCTTTGTCTTAAATCATGTGATTTTTTCCTTGGTTAACGAATGGTTTTTGGGGCTCGTTTTGTTTTACGAAAACGTCTTATTCATCATTTTATTAAAACGTCTTCTCTCTAACTAGATCTCAAACCATTCTGTTTCCAATCTTGAACATTTCTCTCACTATGTTTACTCCATCTAAATCGAATTTCAACCTCAAACAAATGGTTTTGGGGCTCATTTTGTTTTACGAAAACGTCTTCTTCATCATTTTATTAAATCATCTCCCCTCTAACTAGATCTCAAACCATTTTTTATAATGTTTCCAATTTTGAACATTGCTCTCCACCATGTTTACTCCCTCCAAATCGAATTTCAACCTCAAACAAATGGTTTTGGGGCTCATTTTGTTTTATGAAAATGTCTTCTTCATCATTTATTAAGACGTCTTTCCTTTACCTAGATCTCAAAACATTTTTTATTCTGTTTCCAATCTTGAACATTGCTCTCCGCCATGTTTACTCCCTCCAAATCGAATCTCAACCTCAGACAAATGGTTTTGGGGCTCGTTTTTTTTAAGAATTTTTTATTTGAATTGACACGTAGTGAATTGAGGCAACCACCAAATTTAGTCAAGTGAATGTACTCTTGAATTTTACGGTTTTCGATCGAGACCCTTACAACACATACTCTACCCACTAGTATTTACAATTTCCTCTATCATCACCTTTTCTTACACATAAGTGATCTCCAAGAGCGTCTAGCTACATTAGCTGCCCTTCTTGGATTTCAAGATCATTAAGAAAAATAAAGCTCATCCTCATCACGTGTCTCGTGAATTCATCAAGTCCTTTCTTCTTATGACCACCCTATGGGCTATGAAGTTGTGGTGAGTCTAACAACTCATACTTTGTGATTATCAAGGACATCTAATTGAAGTCGTATTATGAGTAGTGTATCTCAATCTCGTCGGTGAATTCATTAAATCCTTCTCAATTTGACCACCATTTGATGGCTAGGAATTCATTAAGAGTTATAAACCCATCCATAAGTTTTTCATGATAAAAGAGCCTCCAACCTATTAGTGAGTTGATCAAGTCCTTCTCAATAGGACCACCACCGAAGGTTATGAATTAATTAAGTAGGAACATTATACAACAACTTCCATGGTGAATTCATCAACTTTGTCTTAATAGGACCACCACAAATGGTTATGAATTCATTAAGTATGAGTAATATATATCAACCTTAACTTTGAATTCATCAAGTCCGTCTCAATAGGAACCCCACACAGAGCTATGAATTCAGTTAGATTTAATATGCTCATGTATGCACAATTTACGCCATAGGGATGGGAAGATAGTGCATCATATAGACTCATCAGACACATTTTCCCCATCACTGGGTTCTAGTTCCGTTCCGCTTGCCGTTTCTGGTTTAACTCTCCCGGTTAAGCCTTTAGTAAATGAACCGGCCACATATTTCACTTAGCATGCGTACTTGAAAGTGGTCACACCATTACCTAGTAAATTTTTTTACTGAGTTATGTGTAGTGCGAGTATTTCTCATGTTTCCGATGTGGACGCTATTATGAGCGAATCTGGTTACTGTTTGTGAATCACAATGTGTCCATACTTGTGTGACACTTTATTCAGATAGTGGCACATAGGATAGGAGACTTCTCAATCATTCATCTTCTTATCCTTCTAATTATAGTTCTATGAACTCAGACTCCATAAAGGTTTGTGCTATACAAGCCTGTTAATAAGACTTCAACGACATAACACTTCCTTTTGAGGAGAACACTTATCCACCGATGGATCAATTTCATCATTTATATAGGACACATTTTGCGTCACAAAAATCCTTCAAGAACTATAAGATTCTTGTTAAAAAAACAGATCTAGATCAATAGTACCTCGCTCGTACTTGATCAAATAAAAAAAAATAACCCAGTGGTCAGCACTTGAGTCTCTTTACAACATAAACAACACCAATGGAGTATAATCATTACGCATGTCTCACTTCTTATAATCATTGCATGTTCATTAAGGGATACACCTTCCTACAATTCTCTTATGCATGAATAGTATTATGAAGAGTTTTACCATACATTGTTTCAAAGGAGTCAAACCTTCCCAACAAAGTTAGCCTGACTAAAAGAAATCCCATTGTTGACTCTAATGAATTTTACCCTTAGGACCAGCTTCCTCCTACATATTTTATTCACTAATAGAAGATTAGAAGAAGTATTTAAATCCCCTAGAATACACCTTCCACGTAATTTCACGTAATACACTTTTAGATTAACGCCACGTGTCATTTAATATAATCAATGGTCTAATATTTAATAACTAACCTTTAATCATGATTATTAAACAAATCTATTAAAATAATTTACCTAAAATATATAGATTAAACAAGATTTTAAATTACCAATAACCTTAAAAATTTATTAAATGTAGTTCTAAACAATTTTTTTTTACTAAAATGATAATATGAAAATCCATATATATTTTTTTATGATGGTTAGCTGACGAATAAAAGACAAAACATTATATCAAATTATAATTTTTTTAAAGCTGTGATAGATAAGAAAAAGATTAATTTATAACCATAAGACATAACTCAGATGATAATTGAGTTACTGGTGTAAGTTTGAATGGTTTGATGGAATTCATTTCAGAGAGGCATCACTTGACTAACACAGGACCAATAGAGCAATTTTATGCATTAAATTAAGATGTGTAGCAGAAGTTTTGTGAAATGCTCAGAAGTTTTGTGAAATAAGCATACGAGCATGCTCAGTACTTTATGCTCAGATTTTTTTCCATGCTCAGTAAAATATGCTCAGAACTTTTTTTGGTGGTGGTCGGTAGTTGTGACCGGAGCTGAAAATTATCGATTGTTAATGAAGGAAAAGAGAAAAATAATAATAAATAAGATGAGAGATTTTGTTTTTTTGTTTCAAAAGAAGGTGAGAGATTAATGGTAATGGAGAAGAGAGAATAATAGTAATAGAGAAGAAAGAATAATCTATTTTTTTTGTCTTTATATATATATATATATAGATAGTAATGATTTTTGTCAATTTTGAGGTTTGTTTCTCATTTGATACTAAGATGCTCCCAAAACCTTGATTAATTGACCCATTTTATTACATACATCCCCAAACTGTATTTCTTTTGTCTTGTATTTTAATACTCTTAAACCCTAAAACCCTAATCTCATTTTGCTTCCAAATTTCCCAAAACCCCCAAATTTGAACTAGTAGCCCCACAATGCTAGTAGCAGCAGTTGATGCTGCTTCAAAATGCAAATCCAAACTTCGTATTTCCACTTTTTTACATTATCATTTTTACCCAATTACCTTAATATCTTTACATTCTCCTAATCGATTTCAAGGCTTCAGTTCAGCTCTCTCCCAACCCAGAAATTACCGTGTTTTTGTAAGTCTTATCTACTAGCATCAAATATATCTGAATTATTTACAAATATCTATGCATTTTTTGTTGCGATTTTATTTGTTATTTGAATATTTCATCTTAGTTGAGTTCTTAGAAGCCAATTAAATAATTTGATGTTACAACCCGATCATGCTAAATATATATGAATGCATTTTTTGCTGTAATTTTTTTTGTTAATTAATAACTAATTTCTAATACAGAGTTCTATTAAATCCCTCCCAGTAGGAGTTTCTTGGATTTGGCCCTTCTTTGCTTGTAAGTATTTATCTACACAAATCTCTTCTTCTGAAGAAACACTTGAAGAAATGTTGAATCAAATCCTTTCTTTAACATGCGATTCTTCAATTTCCATAGATGAGAAATGTTTCAGCTACATAAATAAGCTCTGCAATTCCGAAAATGTAGTTACTGCAGCTAAATTAGTACAATCCTTACGTTTCAGTGGGGTCCACCTCAGTTCTCGTGTATATAATCGTCTTCTCAAAGCAGCAAATGAACATAACAGAATCGATATATTATCTCAAACATTTAAAGAGCTATTAACATCCCCTAATCCCATATCTTCAACTTCATATAATATACTTGCCAAGTCATTTTCCGTATTAAACGATGAGTTTATACTAAAGTTTATCAAAGAAATCTCGGACTCAACTTTTCCAATAAGTGCAACTATTTTCAATAGGATTATATACGCGTTTTCTGAGTGTGGAGAAGTTGATAAAGCTTTGTTAATATTTAATGAGATGAAGAGTTTAAAATGTAAACCGGATCTTTTCACATACAACACGATTATAGGAATATTGGGTAAGTGTGGTAAAATAGATGAAATGCTTAATGTGTTTTTATTAATGGAGGAGGCTAATTTTGTTCCAGATATTGTTACGTACAATACAATACTTAACAGTTTGAGAAAGATAGGGAGATTAGATTTATGTATAGTATATTTTAATAAAATGTTAGAACAAGGAGTTGAACCAGATTTGAGAACTTATACTGCGTTAATTGAGAGCTATGGTAGATCAGGTAATATTGAGGAATCGCTTAGACTTTTTGAGGAGATGAAATGTAGAAGGATTTGTCCTTCTATTTATATTTATCGGTCATTAATACAGAATTTGAAAAAGGTGGGTAAATTGGAGAGAGCAAATGGGTTGTTAAAGGAGATGAATGAGTGTATGTCAAATCTTGTTGGTCCTAAGGATTTTAAGAGGAAAGACAGGTAATTTGTGTGTGTAAATAATGGATTAGAGATAATTTGTTTGTATGTGATGATAAATGTACATATCAATGTAACTCAAAGAAACTCGGATATATTTAGTTTTTTCCCCGTATGTACTACTTTGTTAGGACTGCTTGAATGTGCTGCAATTAGATTTTCTCCGAGGGAGCATAGAAACTTTTTAGAGCTTGGATGATTAGAAAAAAAAAAGAAAAATCAATCTTCTTTCTCTAATAGTGGAGAATTTGTTGCAATATAATCAATTTTCTTTCTCAACAAGGGCAAACAAAATTTAAATTGTTTAGATTTGAACAAACGTACTTATTTGTAGGTCCAACAGCCTCTGTTATAAAAAAAGAAAAAAACTAAAACATAGAGATAAATCATAATGGTTTGTAAAAGTATCTTGATTGGTACCTTTTTTTCTCCCCTTTTCTGATAGTTATTATTTACAACCTTGAGTCTTAACAAAGACTTTTTTTCCTATCTATGCAACGTCTCCAACTTGGAGCTTTGGTTGTTGTACATGTAATGCTTCTATTGAGTTGCGAACTATTATCTCTGAAGTTGTATCCTCATTACAATATCTCTTCTGAATGGATTAACTACTACTCCATTGATGATCCTCTTTGATATATCTATGATACCCTTCCCTTTGTACTATCTTGCTTTGAGAAGGTGGAGCAAATTGTTAGAGAATTTTGAGAAGAAAGAAAGAAGTGCTCCAAGACCTGACTGAGTAAGTCCATTATGGATCAGTTGGCTCTCAACCTTGAAAATTTTGATGCCGAGAGGGAGTTGTTGGTATCTCAACCCAAAGAAGAGAAGAAGAGACTCGAGTCTCACCTAACCTGTCTTCTAAGTGAAATGTCTTGCTATCACCAACTACTCGAAAGGCTCGAGTGAATGCTCTGGGAGCTTTTTAGACCTCAGGCCAGTTTAAGCAGCCCACTGATCAAACTAGTTTGTTGAACTGCTTTGAGCATGTACAGGGCAAGGACTTTTCCCTTGATATCAAGTCGTTTACACTTTCAGGCAAACCCGTGGAAAAGGTTGTGAGAGTAGATCCTCAAGATACGGAGAAAGGCAATTAGATTTTTTTATCCCCCTTTTGTTTCTTTATCATTGTTTATTGTAATACTTTTATGTCGTGTAACTTTTGGTGTTTTAGATGTAATACTTTGAATGAATGAGTATGAATTCCGATGTAGTTTTGTTCTACTATTCTGATAAATTCTTGCCATCTAGTTTTCAGAGGGTGTAATTACATCCTTATGAGGTTCCCTTTCCTGTAAAACCTTAGGCTCACGCTGGGTAGATTGATCCTAAGTAACAACTTCATATTACGTCATTGTCACTCGGTTTGGCCTTTTCCATCTTTCAACTGGAGTCTTCATATCGTCTGTCTTTGCCCGGGCCCTAAGTGAGTACTCATAGTTCTTGCTTAGAATATCTTGAGGGCTAAACAAGGTTTCGATAAATATACCTTGATTCCCTGACATCGAATTTGATTCCCCCAGATCTGGTGGTTTTCTAGGACCTTTAACTTCCCCATGGGAGACGATTTTATTAGGAGATCAAGTTTTTTCGTATGGTGATTGATGCTACCTTTTGTTAATTGAAAATAAATCTCATAGAAATAAGAGTTTTCAGACTCAGTTAACCATGTTTTTGCTTACTGCTTTATGATATAGGGAGGAACTCACGGGGTTCGAGTTGACCCAAGCCTTTTTCTTTTTTCATGTCTTACTCCTCAGCTAGCGTCTCTTACCTCATATGATCAGTGTTTAAAGGGTTCTCTCTTTCTTGCCTTAATCCAAATAGGGGACCTATTATTCATTTCGTCAAACACGACATATTAGCCTTGAAGTGGCTCCCTATCTTAATTGTGACATGACCTTTTAAGTCATCGCTTAGCTTCCCAAGAGTTAGTCATCATGACTTCCTAACCTTGGTTACTTAAAAGTCTCATCTTCATCCATGAAACATCAAACAGATTTTAAATCACATAAAATTATTTATATAGACTTGCCTTCCTTGCTACAGCTACAAATTTGAATAAAAAAAATTGCATATTTGAAAAAATCTGTAAAATGTCGTTGTTAGAAATCCCATCAACAGATACTCCAGATAAAAGGATTGCTTCAAATCGTGTATGAGGCCTCGGAACTAATAATCAAATTGTGCGCACAAACAAATCAAAGTCACATCGCTCTTTACAAGCAGACAAACACAATAATACAATAAGGCACCATTTTATATGAGTATTATTCATTCTATACCACAATCGAAAATGAAAATCCCATACATCAAATTCAAGGAAGCATAAACTATGCTTACCTCTCACAACATACGAATCGATATAATAGACAATAAAAAAAATAAAAAAATTAAAAACACAATAGGTAGATAGATGAAGAAAGACCTCATCTTTTCATTCTTCAATCTCTTCTTCCTCTACGAAACTCAAAGCCTGACACACAGTAGCAGCTTCCACTTCTTCATCAATGGAGAAAAACGATTTTCTTCCTACCAAATCAGCCACCCTTTTAGCAGGTCCTGAATCTCGTGGACTTTCCTTGCTACAACCTGCAATTTTAAGTCTAGGAAGTTTCGATACCATTAATGGAGACTTTTGAGCTTCAAAATCCCCATGAATTATTATCTCATTAGGAATCTCCCAACGTTTCTTCTCACGACTCTCATTAATCTTCTCTGGCAAAGTTATACTCGGTTTCTCAAACGATAATGACCTTTTCTTATCAACTCTATTACTCTCATCATTCTCAGGTAAAGATCTCTTTCTCATTACTGATGTCTGATTCAAGCTTTGATTATAACGGCTTGAAATAGCCCTTCCTTGCTTCAATGGCTTTTTATTACTTGGATCTTTGAATAATCTCTTTGGCTGTACTGAATTAACTACCCAATCATCCTTTTTCACAGTCTTCTTTGATCCAATTGTAGTAACAGCTTGCCTTGGAATTTGAGTTTTTGGAATACTCATCAACTTCTCTTCATCAATGTCTTGTAACTTCATGAAACATGATTTACGTCTGTCTTGTATAGGACGAAAGGGTGTTAATTGACGTGATTTGACTCCAGAAACAATCTCTGATGGACCTAGACTCATTCCTCTTCGTGATACAGAGAGAATCTCAACAGGTCCCACACTAAGCCCCCTTCTTTGAGCCCTAGTTTTTGCACTTTCTTCAATCTTTTTCTTCTCCTCTACATTTTTACTACTCTGCTTCGGATCCATAAACTTTGCAGGCACGATTCTTCCTCTTCTTTCAACAGTTTTAACATTCTTTTCCACTTTCTCAATCCTTAAAGCCTCTAATCTTGAAGATAACCTACTAATCTCCATTTCAACTTCTTCAATTTCCTTATCGATCTCCTTCTCATCCCTAGGATCAGGACACTTCAATACAACCTTTTTCGAAATACCCTGTTTGAGATTAGCCTTCGTTTTCGAATTTTCAAAAATCCGATTTGGGTTAATTGGCTTGAATGGCTCTGTGATTGAAGAAACAGAGGAATTGGAATCCCATTGAGGGTTTTGATTTTCTTTGCTTGAAAAAGATTCATTTGAATTCATCAAAACGGATTTTAGAGATGACCAAGAAGGCCTAATTGCTGATGAATCTTCAGAAAAATCTCCATTATCAAAGGCAGCATTGTTCCAAATTTGAACATCTTTAGCGTCTAAGCCTTCTTCTGGTTGTTGTTGTTGTATAACACTCATTTTTTCTTGAAATTTTAATGGCGTTTACGATTGAGATTTCAGTGAATGGTTTTTGTGTTTTGAGGGAAATGGGAAGTTTTGTTTGGAGTATTAATATGTATTTTTGAGTTTTTTGACCGTTGGAGAAAGAAAAAACGTTGGGTTTGTCCGCTCCATCGTGGTCGTTGGATTTTAAACGGCTATGACAGACGCTCCGATTTAAATAAAAAATGTTAATAGTTAATAGAATTAAAGTTTCGACAAAAAAAAAATAGAATTAAAGTGCCTTACTTATTAGGAATAATGCTTTTAAATCATAATAATGGGATATATTTCTCTTTTTTCTTTGTCAAAAATTAAATATAAAGTAGATGAAAAGTTCACATAACATAAACCGGGTTGAAATACCAAACCCGATAAAAACTAAAGAATAAGAGAAACTTAAATAATAAGTCAAAATAACAAATAAAAATGGGTCAATTTTCTTTTAAATCAAAATAACAAACCAACTTCCCATTTAGATTACACATTAATTTAGATGAAAAGATTACAATAATACATTTATTCTAGTTGTTGTCTTTAACCAAATATATATTCTCATTTAAATCAAACATTAATCCACGTACTACTAATTTATCGTACACATACGTCCGGGATTTTTTTTTAAAATCATCATAACTAATTCAAAAAAAAATCAAAAAAAATATTTTTAGATGAGACAAAATAATATCTACGTCCAGGATTTTTTTGAATTTTTTTTGAATTTTATTCGAATTTTTGAATTTTTTTGATTTTTATTTTTCGATTTTTTTTAAATGGGATTTTATCCCATCTCTAATTTTAAGATTATGATGAATTTGTCCCGTCTTCATTCTAATACTGAGATGGGATTTGTCCCATCTCTATTGTAAAAATATTTTAAAATAAAATAAATAAATAAATAAATCATAGACGTAAATATTATTTTTAAATTTGCTTTATCCAAAAATACAAAAATTTATTTTTCTGATTTATTTAGAATTAGTTATGACGATTTTAAAAAAAAATTTCGGACGCGTGCGTGTGTAATGGAATTAGTAGTAGTAGGTGGTGGTGGTGATTGTGGTGGTTGAGGTGGCGGTGGTTGTGGTAGTTGTAATGGTGGTTAAATACATAGTATTGATGGTGGTGGTGGTAGTGGGACCCTATTATCTGTTTAATATCTAAATATAAATATTGTATTGAAAATAATATATTTAATAATAAAGGTAGTAAAAGTATAAAAAATATAAAGAAGATAATTTCTATAAATAATTATTTTATTAGACATTTTTTATAAAATAAATTATTAAATGCTTAATTTAACAATTATGCAATTTTATTAGATTTCTTTTAAGAGATACCTCTATTTTTAATTAATAATAATAAAAAGGGTAAACAATAAAATGGTAATAGGTCTTTGATTTAAATGGGAAACTGGATAATCTAATTGGGAAAAAATAATAATATGTATCTTTTTGGACATAGACATTCTTAATCATGATATAAAGAGGCATTTTCTCAATAAAAATCTTGAGTAATATTTTTTCTATTTAAATCATGATTTTCATGATTTAAATTAATGATTTTTTATTAAATTTTTTTTATTTTTTTACTAAAATACCCTCCTTCTATTTTAAAACAAAAATAACCCGCCTGCCCACTATTATTTCATTACCCAATTTATAGTTTCATTCTTTCCAAACTTATTATCAGATTAAACCCACATTTAATACATTTGTTTCTTCCGACCCATTAACCCATATATTGTAGATGATAAATGTGATGCTTTACAAGTTTACAAGCCGGTTATTTAATTTATATATGGATATGAATTGTATGAACATAATCTGTGTATGACTTGCTCACTTATAGATTGACCTAATTACTTAAACTCTCACCCTAGTATGGGGTTTAAGAACATAAACTAGTTCATATTCGTTCAGTGTGCGGTCGTAATACTAACGGGCTTGCCTAGCTGAATAATCATATAGGGTTAGTGTATATCGTCGAACTTTTGCGTAGAATAGTCTTACCCTAGGACTTTAATAATTGTAAAACAACCTTTGAAGCTAGTGTTCGTGACATAAGCTAGTATTAGGATTATATCATTGAGCTATTGTGACGATATAATCATGAACTCTTCCTAAGATTATAATATAAGATTATTACTTGTTCAATGATCTATACACTTACTAGTAATTGTAAAATAACCTTCTACGCTAGTTAATGACATATGATAGTCTTGATTTTTATTACTTTTATTACTTGTCAATGATAAGCTAGTGACTTCTTTTTCTTCTTCTTTCCCGAAACATAGAATGTTTCAGAATCATCTTCAATACGAAGAGTCGCGGCTCCTTCATTCACATTGACTACAGTGTCGCTTGTGGCTAGGAATGGACGCCCAAGTATGAATGGGACGTTCTTATCTGCTTTATAATAAAAAATAATAAAATCTGTGTGAATAACAAGGTTACCTACTTGGACGAGCACGTCCTTGATTACACCCCACGACTTTGTTGTTGATTAATCTACAAGTTGTAAGATTATAGATGTCGGTTTTACATCACTAATACCAATCTTATTGAATATACTTTTGGGCATGATATTCACACTCGCCCCTAAATCACACATTGCCTTTCCATGAATTATACCACCTATTTTGATTGGGATGTATCTTTAAGCTTTTGTGGTAACTTTCGTTGAACTTGTGTTGATATCCCTTCATTGAGTGTCACAGTCTTGGATCTTGTGAACCTATCTTTATTGGAGAGTGCCTCCATAAAGAATCGATTATAGTCTTGCTTTCCTTCCATAGCTTCGAGTAGTGGGACATTGATTTTCACTTGTTTTAACGTCTCCATACACCTCTCTTGTTCCTCCTTCGGATAAGCGGGTTTTACGGGATAATAGCAATATAGGGGTGGTCGTCTCACTCTGCTTTTCTCTTCCATTCTTGGTGCATCAACCACTCTTGACTTCTTAATCTCATCTTGTTCAACCTCTTCAACCCAATCTTTGTCAATTATCTCATCTAAGTTCATCCTATCTACGTTTGACTTGGTTGGTAGAACCTCTACTTTACTCGATGGAGATGGTGGCGATTCTTTCATCTTTTCAGCTTGAGCACTAATATTCTTAACCTTGGCGTCAACGTACTAGATCTTCTTCATGTTAGAATTTGTACTTTGGGTCAATTGAAAAAGTTGAGTTTGCATTTGTTCTATGACTGTAGTGAGCCGCATCACATTTTTCTCTAAAAGTTGATTATGTTGTTTCAGATCTTGATTTTGTTGGTGCAGGCTTTGTACTACTGATGCATCAAGTCTGCTCATATCGTCCTTTGAGAAGTTGATGAATTGACTAATAGTCTCTTTTAACTAGGGGTGGAAATCGGATCCGAAATTTTCGATTTCTGACTTTTCCGATCCGAAAATTCCGATTTCGGAACAGATTTTTAAGGTTCCGAAATTCCGAAATTCTGATTTCCGTTTTTACCGAAAAATCGGATCGAAATTGGAACTACATATAAATTTCCGAAATTTCCGGGTTTTTCGATCCAATTTTATTTCCGAATTATATTTCCGATCCGGTTTTATTTTCGAGTTATATTACCGAATTATAAATTATATTTCAAAATAATATTGTAATGAGTATTTGAAACATGAAAATCAATGGCCTGTTTGTTTGGTCTTTGAAACATGTAATATTGCAGGATCATTTTCTGAGACATTTTTGCAATATTTTTTTTCATGTAATAGGAAAAGTAACAGTGGTTTAGCATTTTTTTTAACTATTGTTATTTTGTTACTTCATGTATGTATTTAAGTTTAGTTTTTAACTACTGTTACTCTTCGTGTAAGTTTTATAAGTTTAGTTTTTTTACTACGGTTACTCTTCGTGTAAGTTTGAAACTACTGAGTAGATTCCAGAATTGGAAGTTGATACACATTAAACGTAAGTTTAATAGTGTAGCCGATACGCTAGCGAGAGCGACCAGGCTTAATATTGATGTCTCTAATTGTCTGTGCGAGTCGATTATTAGCTTTATGATAGTATTAGTAGGCTTTGTAATAATTTAATTTGGCGTCTTGTAATTTCTCTGACAAATAAAAAAACTACTGTTTCGATTTATAACCCTCAGTTCCGCAATTTCCAAACCAAAAGTTCCGAAATTCCAACCCAAAGTTCCGAATTTTCCGAACCAAAATTTCTAAAATTTCTGTGCCGAAATTTCCGAATTTCCGGTAAATTCCGAATTAGGAATTGTTTTTCCCAGTTCTGAAAAATTGGATAGGAATTGGAATGGAAAAAATCTATTCCGAAAAAAATTGTAATTTTTCCGAAATACTCTTTTTCCGATCTGTTCCTTCCGATTTCCACCCCTACTTTTAACTCAATGATATTTCTTGAGGATGTGATGGAGCTTGACTTCCATTGTACGCATAGAAATGCATAAGATAGGAAAAGAGTCCTAGAAATTTTTGGTCATAACAAAGAGGTTGATTTTGCATTAGCTGAGATTTTTATGGATAAAAGGGACAAATTACTACTAATTATTGGCGTGCCTCTAGAAACCTAGACAAAACTGCCAATTTACATTCAAAATTTGAACAAGTAGTGGAGTCTTGGAGCACATCTTAAGTTTGCTCAAATTCTCTCTTTAATGCCAGTTCTAGTATGCTTCTTGTCTGACTAAAATACACCATATTTTCCTTAAACAAGTTCTGGATCGCAAAAAAAGAACCATAGTACATAAAAACTAAGAATACAAGAAACCCAGAAACTAAAGGGTGATGTACAATAAGATATGGACTGTGAAATTTGGCCTCACTTTATATTTTTAAAAAGGAAAGAAAAATCTCTAGGCTTAACAATTGTTTTAGATATCCGATCTCCTAATAATGAGTTTAATTTAAAAGACTTTCCATTTCTTTTTTGCTGCTAATGAGTAATCTTCCATTCAAACACAATCATAATCATCTCGGAGTAGTCGATCTCTGTGCACTCTAAAGCTGGTTCTGCATATATATACGGAAATTAAAATCACATCTCAGCCTTTCTTTATAAATAATTTCATTTCATTTTGCTTGTGACAACATAAAAGGTACAAAACAGGACAATATAAAGGTAACTATTACAACATCACGGAGTAGAAAAAAACAAGCCTATAACTATTTACCTGAGTCGCGATTGATGAGGCCTGTGCAGAGAACTTAGCGAACTCTTGTTTTTTGATTTCAAAATAGAACCTTGTTCGATCCAATAGTTCTTGTTCTCTTTTCATATCTTCCAAAGTTCTTTCTTTTTTCCACTCTATCTCCTTGATTTTATTTTCCGTTACAGCATAATCCTCAGGTAAATTCAATCTATTGGCCCTTTTAAAAAATTTCACATCAACAATTTCCCTAATAGAAAACAAAATATTAATCAAAACCAATCATATATATGTTACTAACTACATACTATCACAGAAGCTATATTTATTTACTTACCTCTTTCCAAGAGAAAACACTCCATTCCGTTCCACAATTCCACCATCAAGAGATATAGCTCCTCCATTGTCGATGCAAGGTAAAGCTTGAAACATATCTTCCCTAGTTTTGTATACTTGCAAAGTTGAAAAGAGGTTGTAAAAGAGAGTCTCTCTTAATCCATGTCCAGTAGCCATGACCCATGTTAGATGCATGCTATCTAAGTTGATCATATTAACAGCATAACCAAGAAATCCAGCTGGCGTTTCCAAATTTGGCAATCTTGGCTTTGCAAGATCGAGCCTTCTTTGAGGGTCATCCTTCACAAACTCTCCATGATAAGGGCTACCCAAAAAATAAGAGAACAAGAAAATACTTAATTTATGTTAAATCTAACAAAATTTTAACAAATAAAAATGATGATAATAAGTTAATAAACCTACATCATACTTTCCAGGCAAATAACTGTGAATGGTTCATCCACATGTTCCCCAAAAGAAGCTGAGATTCCATGAATACCTGAGCTTGTATTAATCTTACCTTCCTTGTCATATTTTACCAGAGCTTGAACACCATTGAATGTCTTGCATACAATAGCTAAGATCGTTTCCTTCCCCAAGTAGTGTGAGAGAAGCCTGTTTTTCCAAGTTAGACATATTGAGACATGTCAATATTGAAGGAGAACATATATACAAGAAAAGGTAACAGGAAAATGAACTAACCCGCTTAAGTTGTCATCATCAACTTTTCCAAGCAACGCAAGAATGCCTACCACATCCTTCGTCTCTGGATATATCGAAGCTTGAACTCTGTAAGTAGTTTTGAGCTGGAGAAAGACTGAAGCGGCAGATTTATCGTTCTTTAGAATTTGTTCCAGTACCTCCTCCTCAGATTGAACACCAGAAAGGTTCTCACTTTTCTTTCCAGGCGCACATGTTAAGAGAAGCTTTGCAAGAACACCTGGAAAATTGAACTCTTTTTAGCAAAGTATGTCTTCTTCATATATAATAGTCAAGGAGACTCAAGAAAATTATGAAGTTACAAAGTACTTATATGCTAATTATTTAAAGCTTAGCCATAAAACACTAATGAGAACAGAAAATGAAATATGAAAAGAGAATGTACCTCGCATGTCCAGAGCGAACACATCCAATCTTTTCATTTCAGATTCTAAAAAGATTAAGTTTTGTTCATGTTTTTTCACTTTAAGATTCATGGCTTGAATTTCATGTTGAAGCTTCTGCAAATATTAAATCAAATAACTTTTACAAATTTAAAAAATTAAATAATAACTTAAATAGCAGTGTTTGGCTTGTCTCTCATATAGAGTATAAAAAAAAGTAAAGACTTATTCGAAGTTTCTAAATATACCTTTGATACTATCTCAAAAGTATCAATAATTTTTTTAATAATCATTAAATAAATAAAACTACACCAAAAAGTTGAAGGGTTGGAGTTTGACCAACGAATTTGTGTTTTAGAAAAAAAATTGACTAATCTCAAGTTTCAATTTCATTAAAAATTCATATATTTAGATAAAACTTAATCTCAACATCTCGTGATTATGAAAATAATAAAACAAAGTACTCCCTCCGTCCACAAATGTTTGTCATACCTTTTTCTTCACATAGATTAAGAAAAGCAATTAATATCTTCTATTTTTACTAAATTACCCTCAACTAACTATTTAATGATTAAGTAAAGCAATTAATGCCTTCTACTTTTTGAAAATTAAATAAGGGTAAACTTGGTAGAACATGTAAAAAAGTTTCTTGATATTTTAAAATGACAACCTTTTGTGGACATCCATTTTTAGAAATTGTGACAAACATTTGTGGACGGAGGGAGTAACTCTCAACCTTAGTACATACAACGTAAATTGGAATTGCCTAATTTTTTTACAAAACAAATAAGATGAAAAACCAAATATCCTCCTATGATCAGATAAAAGGTCAAAAACCGAGTTTTCATGAGTTGTCACGACCTAATTGTCACAAATTATCACATATAGTTACGAGTTGTTACGAATTACAGAACTGTAGGCTATTTGTAACTTTAAAACCCAAGTGGGTGAGGGGAGGGGTTGACATTTTTTCAAACCATAAGAGGTATTTGGTATTTTACCAAAAAAATAGAAGCAAACAATGATTTAATCTAATCGATCAAAAAAATATTGAGATCCAATTTTCCTAAATTGATTAACAAATTACCTTACGAATCTCCATAAACAATTTACATACGTTTACAATTAGCATAAAAATTGATGTAACAAAATTTGTTTACAGAAACACACTTAAATTGAACACAACCATATCTAAGTATATACATTTATTTATAAAAAAGAGAACTTTAGATTTTAAAGATAAGTGATAAAAAGCACCTGTTGTCTCGACATATCTAGAATTAGGTTATGTGTGGATCTTCAAAAATGTTGTCGGGTAGGGAGAGGTGTTTACTGAGGAGCGACAAATAATCAGACGCAAAGGGTAATTATTAATAAGAAAATCTAGAGATAATTATTAGATGTGAATTCGGGTCGGATAACCAGTCCCTTTGGTGCCTGTTCTTACAAACTTAAATGGACATTTCTATTTTTCTTTTTACTTAAAAAGTGGGTTATAAATAGTAGAATTAGCCTACACCTTTAGAAACATAGTCAATATGAAATTTAAAAAATATTACACTACTTAGTGGAAGGGAGAGTCACAACCGAATAAAAAGATAAATGAAAATACAATTTTGCAACATGATGAGTAACACTATTAGCAACCCAAGTGGGTGAGGGGAGGGGTTGACATTTTTTCAAACCATAAGAGGTATTTGGTATTTTACCAAAAAAATAGAAGCAAACAATGATTTAATCTAATCGATCAAAAAAAATATTGAGATCTAATTTTCCTAAATTGATTAACAAATTACCTTACGAATCTCCATAAACAATTTACATACGTTTACAATTAGCATAAAAATTGATGTAACAAAATTTGTTTACAGAAACACACTTAAATTGAACACAACCATATCTAAGTATATACATTTATTTACAAAAAAGAGAACTTTAGATTTTAAAGATAAGTGATAAAAAGCACCTGTTGTCTCGACATATCTAGAATTAGGTTATGTGTGGATCTTCAAAAATGTTGTCGGGTAGGGAGAGGTGTTTACTGAGGAGCGACAAATAATCAGACGTAAAGGGTAATTATTAATAAGAAAATCTAGAGATAATTATTAGGGGTGAATTCGGGTCGGATAACCAGTCCCTTTGGTGCCTGTTCTTACAAACTTAAATGGACATTTCTATTTTTCTTTTTACTTAAAAAGTGGGTTATAATAGTAGAATTAGCCTACACCTTTAGAAACATAGTCAATATGAAATTTAAAAAATATTACACTACTTAGTGGAAGAGAGAGTCACAACCGAATAAAAAGATAAATGAAAATACAATTTTGCAACATGATGAGTAACACTATTAGCATATCCCTGGAAACATGAAAATTGTAATTGTGATGTGCAATAGATATCACCTTAATGTTCTGGATGACTTTTGAAAAACCCCGTTGAAATGTTTAACGACACTTCATGATATAATGAACCCTTGAAATGCATCAATGTCTACTTAAAACACAAGACGAAGCAAAGATTCAACACATTAGAATGGTGATTTGATTAATACCGGTGGTTTGACCGGCCTACCGGTCAGTGGTCCAGATTTTTCCCATTTTTTCTTTTTTCGTTCCTTAGCACCCCAAACTCAATTCCTGCACCATTAACACACTACCTTTCTCATTTATTTTAAAAGTAGACACTAAGACTCGACAATTACAAAGAATTATACACTAGGAATTGAAAAACATAAAGAAATTAACTAATATACAATTGAAATGGCTTTTGTTTAACGTTGTTAAGCTCGTCGTGTTACCTCTCGAGTCATTTTTTCATATAACCTCCCCAGCAGTGAGTGAGGTTGTCAACATTTGCTACACGGAATTTGCATCCCTTAGCTTTTATTATCACCAATTGATTCGAGATAACCTTTGTGACCATGAAAGGTCCTTGACAAGAACTCTTGGCTTCACGCGCTTTCGAAGGAGGATCAATCTTTTTCATTGCGACCTCTTCGCCCACAATAAACTCCTTCTTCTTCCTTTATTTCTTTCTTAGGTTCTTTAGGAACCTTCATATCACGCGTCTTTTCTTTCTTCTTAGCATGGTTAAGGTGTGGATTTTCCTTAGGATATGGAGGATCTTTATTAGGTGGTTTCTTTCTGAGCTCTCTTACCTCCATTCCTAAGGTTTCCAAAACCTTAGTTGGCTCTTTTTCTTCTTGTTCAATCACATCTATCCGGAATCGATCCTCCTTGGAATCCGGAAACTTCATTTGCTTAAACACGTTGAATTTTACCTCCTTGTCTTGGATACGCATAATCATTTCACCGTTCTCTACATCAATCAAAGTACGCCCCGTGGCTAGGAATGGTCTTCCCAAAATAATGGGGACATTCATATCCGCGTCGTAATCAAGTATAACAAAATGAATAGGAAAACTTAACGTACCTGCCTTGACGAGGACATCTTCTAGTCTTCCCTCTGGATGTACGAGGGATCTGTCAGCCATTTGCAAAACCATAGAAGTAGGTTTTGTGTTTCCTATCTTTAACTTTTCAAAGACTGATTTGGGCATGAGATTAATACTCGCCCCCAAATCGCATAAAGCTTTCCCTTGCCACTGAGCACCAATGGAAATCGAGATCGTAAAACTTCCAGGATCTAGTAATTTAGGTGGAAACTTGCTCAGGCATATGGCACTACACTCTTCTAGCAAACCTACCATTTCATTCTCAAGATACTGGCGTGTGCTGGTGATAGCTCTTTTCAAGAATTTCATGTATTTCGGTACACCTTTGATAGCCTCTAAGAAAGGTATATTAATGTTGAGCTTACTCACCATGTTCACGAATCTATAATATTCATCTATATCTCCTTTTTTCTGAAGTCTTGAAGGGAATGGTGGAGGAGGACGGATTTCTATAGCATCTTTATTTTTCGGATTTTCCAGAGTCTTCTCCACTTCCACTACTTCTGGTTCATCTTCTTTTTCCACCACATCCTCTACTGTTTTTTCTTTCACGGTTGTTTCTTTTTCTTTCATAACGGGAAGAGGTGGTGGTGGAAGCTTCTTACCACTTCTAAGAGAGATAGTGTTACACTCTTCGTATGGCTTAGGTTCTTCAGTATCGCTTGGTAATTGTCCTTATGGACGCTGACTTAATTGCTTCGAAATCTGAGACATCTGATTTTCTAACAATTTAACTGTTGCGGCAGTAGTTTGTTGAATGTTGATTATTGACACCAAGGTTTGTTGAAAATCTAACGCACCTTGCTGAGGTTGAGCAGGTAAAGCTTTTGGATTCATGGTGTCGGCATAAGTGTCTTGAGGAGGTTGTCTCTGAGCTTGATTTCTATCACCTTGTCTCCCTTGGTAGTTGTTTTGTGGTCTTGGTTGATAGTTATTACCTTGGGGACGCGGCTGATATGCATAAGTTGGATTAGCGGCCCCATTTAAATTTGAATATTGGAAACCCAGATGGTTTCTATTCGGTTGATAACCTTGACCAGCTGAATTATAGTTCCCTCGGTTGGCAATAAACATTACGGCTTCTGGATTACTTTGACAATGCTCCCAATCATGATCTTGTACACCACAGTTAGAACACCCACGAAATTCTTGTGTAACATTAACATCTGCTATTCTACCTGCAAAACCGTTTGTAACAGCTAGAGTGGGTTGTTTCAATTGCTGCTCCAAAGTGTTCTTCAATTTATTCTCTAATGAGGAGAATTTTTCTTCAATGACAGCACTACTTTCTTTATAACTTCCACTTCGGAGAGGCGTTCTCACGGTGTTCCAACCCATCTCATTCTTCACTGTTCTGTTCAAAATAACTTTAGCATGAACTAGTAATACCTGTAAGAATCCACCACCACAAAGTAAGTCTAAATCTTTTCTTGATTGTCCATCAAGACCTTTGTAAAATATCTTCAACTGTTGTTGTTGTTGTTATGTAAGGCCATGATTTGGGACTCTTCTTAAACAAATCTGAAATCTCGACCAACTCCTACCCAACGTCTCGTCGTGTTCTTTCTCAAAGGAAGTTAAAGCAATTTGTGCATCTAATCTCATATTAGTTGGGTAGTACCTGTCGAAAAATGCAGTTTGCAATGCATCCCAAGTAGTAATCGATCCAGGCTCTTGAGAATCATGCCATTCACTTGCTCCATCTATCACGAAATATCTGAAATTTGTGAAATACATCTGATCTCTAGTCACTCCTTGTGTAATATAGGAATCGCAAATTTGCATGAACTTTTGTACAGCACGAATTGGATCTTCTCCAGGTGCTCCTCGGAAATTGCCATAATTCTGAAATTGAGACAACATACCAGGATCGGGTCTGTATCTCGCGACATTAATATCGGTTGGGCCAATTCCAAGGGTAGGAGATCGATATGGAGCTTGTTCAGGACCATTGATGAACCATGGATCATTAATAACTGGAGCTTGAACTTGTGGAACAAGAGGAACAAGAGGAGGATCAATCTCGTGTTGTTTAGCCATTGCTTCTCTTGCTAATTTTTCCTCTCTTTCCTTTGCTTTAGCCTCTTTCTTTCTTTTGTTTGCTTCTCTAACTAGGATTTTGGAATTCTCAAGGATCACAGGATCTTTGAGCATATACCAAAACCTGTAAACCTGAGAAAGAAAAACAACCCAAAGCGTAAAACTGAAAAATAAAAATAAAACTGAAACTAAAATAACAATTAAACTACTAAAGATTAACACCAGGGTCACACGCTACCGTCCCCGGCAGCGGCGCCAAAAACTTGGTGGGTCCTGGGGTGTTAGAAAATAATGCGATAAATAAAAGGAACCACAATACCGCAAGTGCACGGTTGTCCAAGTAATATCCGATAAATCGGGTTTCGTTTTCAGGGACGGATTAGGTTCAACCAAAATATTAATCAGATAGTAGAAATAATTGCTCGACTGGAAAGTAAAATAATATGATTTTTGTTTGGTTTTTCTAATAACTAAAGATACAAATAAATAAAGACTAAAAATAAATAACTGAAAAGATTTAAAGCAGTAAAATTGACTAACTTCAGAGAGGAGAGATACTTGAGTCTCGCAAGGAATCCATCTAATTAATGTAACCTATGCTTTATTTAAGGGTAGAATTGGCATTATAATATTAGTCGAGACTCAATGTCTCCTAGCCCCCCGTCGGGTGGACCTAGGAGCTATCCTAAAGTACTATAAACTCCTATATGGGCGAATATGCCTCTTCGGATGATACGAATTTACCTCTTTGGCTATGTAATTAGTTAAGCTTGTCGGTCAATAACAGACATTATACGGGTATTACCTAAGTCTGTATTCAAACCCCCCCTGTCGGATGATCACTTTTTCCACTAAAGTGAATAGCCCAAATACTAAAAGCTATTTCTAGTTGTTCCTAAAAGAAATAGTAATGAAAACAAAGTAATATCCAATACATAAAACTCAATTCAATTTAAATCCTAAGAATCCCAAATTCAAAACATAGAATAAATTAATTAGGGTTCATCCCTTTATTGCGATGCTCAAGTGTATGGAAATTTAGCTCATAATAAAATTAAATACTGAAATTAAATAAGAAGAAGTCATAATTCAATTACCAAAAGAAAATAGATAACCTAAATGTTGGGTTGACTGTTGTTGGAAGAACAGAATTCCTCCAGCCCTAGCTTCTGCTCTGCCTTCTTGCTCTGACTTGAAAATATGAAGTCTCTGATGTAATCCTCTGAAGTCTGTGTAAAAAGAAGTCTAAAGGGTCTATTTATACTTGTAGAAACGGATTAGGGCTCAGGTTAAGAGGATTAGGTCAAATTATAAAAAACCCAAGGCCATCTTCTCTTTTAATTCCCATAACTGGTCTCTTTTAATTCCCGTAACTGGTGTGCAGACTTTAGTAAAACGGCTTTAACTTTTGCATAACAACTCCAAATGGGCAGATTCAACTTGGAGAATCCTCCTAACTCAATAGGCTATCAAACCATGTTTCACGGCCCAAGACTGAATCCTCTCCTAAGTAGCCCGAAAACAGCAATCTTTAACAGCCTTTCTGATCTGCAACTTCTTTAATTAAGTTCTTGGGAATTCCTTTCTTTCCTTTAGCTCCTCCACTCGATCTATGACTTTAATTCTCACTTCTCCTCCTTGTAGTGGCTTCTTCATGAATTCATAAATCTACAAGCTTTGCACTAAAACAAACAAATTAACGCACAAAAGCTCTAAAAATGCAAATAGTCTAATTCCAAGGGGAGAAAGTGCAATATGACGAAATAAGCATAAAAGTCTATCAAATAAGTCAAATATTCACCTAAAAGGATGTCTCTTAAGGGCTAATATTTAGAACAAATAGGGAGACATCAGGTGTGTGTTTTCCTCTCCTTAGAAGCTTTCTACGATTGGCCGGTTTCATTTGTCGCTCTTTTCGTTTCACATTGGGTTGTGGAAAATTTGTTGATCTTCGCTCTTCCAAGTCTTCTATGGGACTCACTGTGGCAATTTTCTTAGGCTCTTTCACCATCTGGCTGACATTAAAATGGAGTCAAACTCTTTCGCCTTCGGCCGAATTTGCTTACTCGAAGATCAACGGTCCTGTGATTCTTTGGAATCTTTGAATGCTGTTGTGGTGGCTTTGTTCGAGTTTGTTTACAACAGGGACTGTATTGCTATTCAAGGAAATTTCTTGGTTTGGTTTAACCTCTTTTTTAGTAGGTTGTTTTATGTAATTTTCTGTTTCTCAGATTTGTTTTTTAATCCGTTTAATTATACTTGACTTTTTAATATATGGGTACTTTTCGACCAAAAAAAAAAAGCCTTAGGAAAAAAGATAGTGAAATAAGATATACAGAGATACCACCAGGATGATGCCTAGATGACAAGTAGGCGATAGGTAAAACATATAAGTAGTATAAGACCTCCCAGTACCATGTCTTACTTGTCACCTACCTCCAACTAAGTGACATATTAGCGATCTTATGGACAAAGAAACATGAGAAGGTTGTGGTCTACCTCCAACTCGGTGATAGGTCAGCGAGGTTCATTTGCATCAAAATAGACATGATTCGGTGATGGTAGATAAATATTAGTTTTGTTCCTTAATTTAGTTTTCCATGGCCTATTCTTGTCAATGGGTACCAAACAGTGGTTATGATGATGAAAAGATGAGTTATGCTTCATTATTTTTCAACGTTTTCGGTTATATACCTTTTTTATCTAAAAAATTCTGAAAATTTGGTAGAGGTTTTTGGTGTTCTTGGTGAAAACCAAGAATGCCATTCAATTTTCTAAACATTGAAAAATAATAAAACATAATATCTCGAACTCATATCTGAATGAGTCGAAACTCATATGTAGTTGAGAATGAGATTGGAGTCCAAAAGTAAAATTGACTTGAGAAGAAGATAGAGATGGAAATATTTCAGTGTCTATTTCCAAAAAAGAAAAATATATAGAAATTTTTAAGTGTGGTTTAGGTGTAAAACCATCCAATAATTAGTTCAACATGAATGGTGTGCCTATAGAAAACTAGAATTGAATTGCCTGATTCGAAATCAACACCTTACTCACATCTCCATAACCTCTCTTTGCAGAGAGATTCATAAAAGATAGGAAAAGAGTTGGTGAGGTTGATTTTGCATAGAGATTTTCTAGAAATAATAAAATTAATAGACTTTTACTAATCAGTGGTTTGCCTCTAGAAAACTAGATAAAACTGCCACCACACATTCAAAATTTAACTCAGTATTTAAACCTCTTGTCTTGTCCATTTTGTCTGATTATAAAACACATACAAATTCATGATCACGAAAAAAAAAAAAGAGCCATAATACATAGAAAACCAAATGCTTGCAGAGAAAATGTTACAATAATATCAAATAAAATTTAGTCTTAAACTGCAAAGCATACACTAAAAACACAATATACCACCCAGAAACTAAGTACAGTCAAGATGTGGGCCATGCATAAACTAAAGGCTGATCTGCATAAATAAATAAGAAATTAAAAAATAATTTAATTTCAAGAATATAATTAACAAGGCTATAGCTTTTTACCTGAGTAACAATAGATGAAGTCTGAGCAAGAAACTTAACAAACTCTTGTTTTTTAATATCAAAGTTGGATTTTGTTCGATTCAATACCTCTTCTTCTCTTTTAATATCATCAATTAACCTTTCTTTTCTCCACTTCATCTCCTTAATTTGAATTTCAGTCACACTGTAATTCTCAGGTATATTCCCTTTATTATCACCGCTTTTCGGGAACTTCACATCTAGTTTTTCACTAAAATAGAAAATAAAAAACATTAATTAAAAACCATCACAGAAACTATATATTTATTTATTTAATTACTTACCTTTTTCCAAATAAAAACACGCTTTTGCTTTTCATTATTCCACCATCAAGTGATACAGCTCCTCCATTATTGATGTAAGGTATAGCTTGAATCATATCTTCCTTAGTTTTATACACTTGCAAATCCGAAAACAGGTGATAAAACAGAGTTTCTCTTAACCCATGTCCGATACTCGTGACACATGTCAAATTAGTGTTTTCTAAATTAATCATATTTACCGCAAACCCAACAAATCCAGGTGGCGCTTCCATATTCGCTGGTACTCTTGGCTTTAAAATATCTAGCCTTCTTTGTGGGTCATCTCTCAATACTTCACCAACATAAGGTCTATCCCACAAAATAATATATGTAAGTATTCTAACACATTGAAGATTAATATTAATAATAAAGTCACTCACATGAGACTTTCTAGGCAAATTACTTTGCATCTTCCATCTATTTGTCTTCCCATAGAAGCTCCTATTCCATGAAGACCCAAGCTTGTTTCGATATTTCCTTCCTTGTTACATATTTCGAGTGCTTTAACACCTTCGAATGTTTTGCACACAATAGTTAACATATTTTCAATCCCTAAGTACTCAGAAAGAAGCCTGAAATCAAACGTAAAATTAAATTATTTCAAAAAAAAAAAAAAAACATATAACAAGAAAAAAATGAATTAACTAACCCGTTTAAATTTTCATCATCTACACTTCCAAGTGTAGCAACAATACCAAGAACATCCTTAGTGACTGGACTAGTAGCAGCTGCAGGTCCATGATGAGTTGCCAGCTGGCAATAAATCCCAGCTGCAGAATTTTCAAGCTTTGAAATTTTTACCATTAACCCCTCTTTTGACTGAGCATCAGAAAATTCATCATTTTCCTTCACAGGTGCACTTGCTGTGTGATACTTTCCAAGAATTACTGATAAAAAAAAAATTAGTATAACTAAAAAATTATGTTAAAAGTATAAATATGGAAAGAAAATGTACCTTGCATGTCTAGAATAGAATCATCCAATTTGATCTTTTCGGATTTTAAAAACTTAATGTTCTGTTCATGTTGCTTGATTTTAAGTCCCATTGCCTTTAAATCATCTTGAAGCTTCTGCAAATATTAATTTTATAACTCAGTTTTACAATGTAAAGTAGATAAATAATTACAGAAGGTAAAGAATTGGAAATAATATTGTGACCTTGGAATAGCAAGCTGCCATTTCTGCTTGCTGATTGGTTCCATTTTGTGGTTCCTCCTTTGCAACTCTAGGAGAATCATTCTGAGCCGCACGATTGAATGGTGATTCATCTTGGATAAGTGTCGCTCTTGGAGTGATTGAGAACTGGTTACACAAATAGATTATTAATTAAATTAAATCAAATAATCAATTATGCAGCTACAACTTATAAAAAATATGATAAACAAGATCTAGTAATATAAGCTTCTTTAGACCTAAATTGAAAAATCGCCTTTATTCTATTTTAATTTTTTCTATGTATCAGAGAAATGGTACTGTGTTAAATCATTTTCATTACATGATATGTGTATACCTATGGGTGCCGAATTAAACCATTTCTGAATCTCATAACACTAATGAAAGATCAAATTATAATCAATGCAATAAAATAACTCAATATCTACATGATTGACGTGATAGTTGAATAAGATTTGTACTGATTACATTTAAACAAATATATCAGCACATGCAACCGATTCCTTTTACAAACCCAGTCAGAAAAAACATCAATTAAATTGAAAAATTGGAGAATTTTACTACATGCAAGTTGCGATTGCTTCATTTTTAACATATCGAAACAAAATGATAAGTGGAGAAAGATTGTAGAAACACAAGCAGAATAGTCAAAAATAAGTAAATTAAAGCTCACTAATTACGAAAATTGAGGTCCAATTTTACATAAATGGATAATTAGCTTAGTAGTTTACAGATTCTAGCGTATGGATTAAAAGACACACAAGTATGTGCATATATACCTGATCTCTAGACATTTTCAGCTGTAGGTGGCGAACTCGAGGGTTATTAGGGAGAGCAAGTGGTTTTTTAATTTTAGTGAGAAGTGAAAAAGAGTGACACTGACCCAGATTGAGTGGGGTCACTATATAAGCCTCAAAGACTTCGGGTCGGGTCGGAGTTTTGTGGGTTTTAGTCTTTAGAACTCATCCCAAAAAAGAAGTCTTACTCCTTTGTCCGTTGATAGTCTTTTGACGTTTACTTTTATAATTTTTGAAGAAAAAACAAAAAAAAAAAAAATATCTTGAGAGGTCCTTCACTTTGGACTTTCGAAAATTTTGTTCCCAATATATTTTGTTTTCTTTCAAATTTTCTATAATTTTAAAGAAGCAACTTCTTAATAGGGGGATAAAATTATGTCCAAAAAAAAAATATAGGGGGATAAAATCTAGATGAAATCGGAAACAGAGTGTTCAAGATTTCTATCCAATCCAAAAAAATATAGAATTCAAATTTTATTTCATATTTTAAAATATCCAAAAAAAAATCTATTTTTTATTTTCCAAAATATAATAAATTTTGCAATATTATTTATATTCATTTTATAGCCATCAAATTTAACATTTAATTAATTCTTAAAAGTAATATGCAAATCAAATAAAAATATTCAAGTGAAAAATTAAGATTTTTTTTTTATTTTTAACTTTAAATTCTAATAAATCTTGATATAGTTACATATTAAAATTATTAAATGTATGTATCTTTTTCTACATCAACAAAAATTTACCATATATATTCAAAAACCCGTTACAAATTATAGAGTCATACATATCCAAACTAAAATTTCAACAATACTAACTCTAAAGTACTCAAATCTTCATTATGCAATCTTTACAATATAAACTTAATTATTTAACATAATTCTCGCCTACAAAAGGAACAAAATATGGTATATATTGCAATACAATATTCACATTCGTATAAGAAGATGGTTTGACTTACGAGTAATCAAAAGATCCTTCACGAGTTGAAGATTTCGGCATACAACGTGGTGGACCAAGAAACTGTAGAAAAAGTAAATCATGCAATATAAATAAATTCATCATATCTAGGAATACTGAAATACATATACAGAAAAAAGATGTGTTGTATTCATGCATAAGAAAAATTCTCTTGTTTACTCTTTGTCATTGTTTTACTTTCGAAAAGTTACGAATCTACTAATGTGTGATGTATTGCTTAAACCCCACATACGTGCAACACTACTCGCCTGGCATCGACGAGACGAATCATGGCATGGTCGTAGGAAGTTGGGAAGAATTTGAAAATAAAAATAAAACTTGTTATGTACATGCTTATATAGAGGTTTTTTAATTACTTTATGAAAAATGCTATTAATTAATAGCCTATTTCCCCTCCTCTTTTATTTCTTCATATTTTTATAATGCATAGGCTTATATAAGGATTTTCCAATGGGTTTCTGAAAATGTTTCTTTTACTTAATAGCATGATTCTCTTCCCATTTTATTTCATCATGTTTTATTATGGTCTTAGTGTTGATGATCTTCAAAATGTACATTGATTATTGTTGTACAAAAATATATCTTCTTCAACCCCTATATATACTAGCCTTATTCACTTGTTTCAACACACTAACTCGAAATAGCAAGATCAGTTTATATCGAGGTTTTCTTTCTTCTAAACTCTTTTTAGTGTAAAAACGGGTTACATTCCATTGTTTGTGAGTGCACATATTTGAGGGACGTAGTAGTAATACCTTGTGGAACAGCTAGTAACAAATACAGTTTAACATCTAGGTCGTACCAGAAATCGTTCTTAAGAGAATGGTCTTTCTCCACGCTACTACAAATTTCTCATTTGTTGCATTTTGTTTTTCCTAAAAAACTTGTTGTAAATTTTGTTTCAAACTTGTTTATTTCAATAAAATTGTATTGTTGTTATTACATAATTAGGCTAATTTTTCCAACTAGATATCCCACAAGAAAATGATTTTAAGTATATTTAGTAGATTTAAAAAAGATAAATTGCTTATCAGGGTAATTTAATTTAGGAGAAAATATGATTAGAACAAATTCAAAAAAGAAAACATAAAAGTGTAAAATTGATGAACTTGACCAACAAACATTAAGACAAGTTCACAACTAGATAAATTAGCAAACTACAAACTAAGACAACAATTTCTATATATTATGACGCACAAATCAAAGAGGTGAGGTTGAAGACCCAAACAACAAAATCATCCAATTTATATTCTAGTTTAGGAAGTTATAAGATATATTGGATGTTTTGTTTTCTGAGTCTCCAACCTCACATCTTTTAGACGAATAATGTGCTTTATACACGTGTTTGTAATCTCCATAATTCTCAATGTGTTGCTTTTGAGACAAGTAAAAAATCTACACGTACTCTTATTTAAAAATCCTAATTTACAAACTTTTAGATTGAAAACATATCAAATTTACTAAGCTTTGTTTATTTGTTTAATTAAGAATATTATAGATATGCATTAACTTATTAATTTTTCCAGCATTTCATGTATAAAAACGAGTTTTTTACTTCTTTATGAATGTTTTGTATAATCATTATAGATGTAGTGATGATGTTGATGAAAAAAATTAATTATATAACGAAATAACAAGTCTAGCCGGTTGAGAGTGGATTGGCTATAAATGAAATGTAATTCGACCCTAGATAATAATAAAATGAATTTTGAGTTTCATAAACGACCCTAAACTATGTTGGATCTTATATATCTACAGAAAAAGGGTTAGGTTAGGTCGGTTTTAGAGTTAGACTGCTCACCCATACTTGTACTCGAGAAAACATGTGCATTGATGCATAATTACAGTCACCTTCAACTGGCGGACCAATTACAATGACCATCAAATCCTTAAATAATTATTACTTGCAATGGATTATCAATTAGAAGAAGACGATGCTGGTAATCGAAACCCATGAATTCCAATGATTAACAAATAAGTAACGAAGTCACAGATTTTTATTAGCAATAAAACAAAAGTTCAATAAACCTAATTATAAAACATAACTTTCTGGTGATGCGATGATGATGGTGTGGGATACAGGGGATCTTGTAAAAGAGTCATTGTTTGGAAGAGAAGAAACTGAGCGACTAATTAGATTTGGGTGGGTTTTGAAATTTTGGGTAGCTATACATAACACATTATTCTATGGTCCAGATTAGTTTGAAAAAAAGACGGTTGAGATCGATTTAAACCCCTCAAATCTCTCAAAAAATATGGGGTCCACTAAACTGGCCAAACTATTCAAAACCCTCCATTATAGAGCTACAATGTTAATGGTATTTTTGGTGTAATTTTATTTTTATGATTGTGTCCACAATTTAACACTCCAAAATTTTCTCTTCAATTGAATATTCAAATAACCTTGGACAACAACGTTTATGTCATCCTATTCGGCCCATATTTTTAAAAAAAATAATTAAATATCTCACCACAAATATGTTGATCTTTATATATATATATATACTGAACAAAGTATTAAATTCCACAAAATCCTAATTTATATACCTTTCCAACTTAAATTCATCACTTCCAATAGAAAAAACTAGTCTTTTCATTTTCATTTCCCCTAGTAATCTTTAATGGATTTTTAGGAAAAAATATCTCCAAGCAAGGCAAGATGGGTTTTCTATGAATTTATCAATTTTAAAATTAATCAAGTTAGTTTCATCATTGATCTAATCTCAGGTAACAATTGAAGATACGATTGTAGTCAATGATTTCATAATGTATCCACATATCAAGTAGTTTTAAAGGAGCGACTAGATGTTGGTATGCCTGAGTAACTCGATGCAGGTTCCTTTCTCTCACACTTTTTATATTTCATTTTCTCAGTATTCAGTTACATAAGACCTTACATTTAAACAACATTTTTTTGGATTATATTATGATGAACTTTTTCTTTATTTGTATTAGGGTGCCTGTGAAAAATGACGCTTCCTATTAGTTAAAAGTATGAAAACGGTAAGATAATACCCTAAAGCCTTTGAAAAAGGTAAGTATAGATTAGGTAAATGTAGTATCAATGATTCATTCTTCGTCACACAAATAGAATGTGTATCTTATATTGTCTTCTATCTAAAAAGGATCATTATTTGCAAGCATGATGTTTATAACCTCATAGAAATTATTTGTTTCTATTATTATTTAAAATAATATGGATATCACCCTTATATCACATAAATCTAAGTGGACCCGTCATATTACTTATCTCTCATCATTTATCAATTTATCTCTATTTTATGATTGGTCCACCTAAGAGGTGATAACAGGGTGATATGATTTGGGGTGATATCTAACATTACTCATATAATATCTTATCAATATGATGTTTTTAATGATCAGGTAATTATCAGTCTCGGGATTTGATGATGGGTTACTAATAGTCAATATAGGGCGAAAAGTGTGGGTTTTATTGTGGGTAAACTAAAGTTTGGTGATATCGATGTTGGTGTAGGATCCATGATATTTTTTTTAACCTTTTCATCTTTCTTCAAGACGCGTGGCCATAATTTATTGGATTTCATGCTGGTGTCGCCTAGGGTGTGATAAAAATAAGATAAAATAAGCCAGAAAACAATGCACTAATCACCCTAGACATGCACGGTACTGCAAGTATTACAAGACGTATGCAAGTTTTAATGATAAGAAGAATTCGTTCTCAGGGACTTAGTATGTTACACGAATGAGCAAGTAATTCAGAGTAGTAATAATTAATTAAAAGATAGAAACTAAAGATGAATAATTGGGAGATGATTAATTAAAATAATTAAAAGTAAAGACAATAAAATAAATATGAGAGAATATGAGATGAGAGAGTATAGCTTAGGTTTTGCTAGTATGCACTAATCCTTCTAATTCTTTCTATCACTTTTAGTTAATAAGGGAGACAATAGCTCTTAGATATTTAGTCAGGATTCTAAATTCCTACATATACCCGGAGAGCGTATAGGTAGGCTATGACACAACCACGATGCCGTTTAAAATAGGGTTATCCTACGCCACTAGGTTCCTAAGAAAACAATTCCTTCAATTGGTTATATGGTGATTAAAACAAACCCTAATGACTATATAGTTAGGCTGGTGTTGTCAAGACCAATTCCTTATTCTAGACGTTTATGTGGTGTTTCAATAATTAGAAACCCCTTCCGGGCGACCATCTAACTACTATTAACACAACACTAAATTGATCAGGTTTAAGACAAAAAATAAATCAAAACACATAAAACAAATATATGGTTAAGTAGCTGAAATCAGATTAAAACATATAATTCCCAAAGAAACTTAGATAGAAAGAAAATAGAATTCATAGATTATACATAATGCAAAACCCAAGTTATGGGAACATTAGTTCATACCTGAAAGAAATAAACTAAAAGAATGATACAAAGATGTCATCTTACTCTCTTAAATAACTCTAATGATATAAAACTTAAGGACTAACTTATGAGAGGCAATGATTATTTTACAAAGGTTTAAGCGTGTATTTATAGGTGTTTAGAAGACCTAATTCGTTTTCTTGGAGTGGAAGACAAGTAACTTGGACTCCAAGCCCAACTCAAATTCGTAACCCTAATTTATAAAAAGGTAATAATTTGCTGATGTTTTGTTTTGGCCGTAACTCCTTCAATACTTATCCATTTGACGCGTTCCAATAGTCGAAACTGATCGTCACACAAAGCTCTATAACTTTGCTTCACACCATCCATCCAAATTCTTAGCCAATCTTGAGTTATGATCACTTCTATGGTCGTAGGTGTTGGAATTCAGATTTATTTGGCAACTTTATCATTCCATATCTTAGCTTTTCCTTCCTTATCTTCAATTTCCATGCATATCTTCTTTTCTTTATTTCTTAGAACTGATTTGGCATCTAATTAATCACCTTATATATCTTTAAATCTTCACACTAAATAAATAAATTAAACCCAATATGCTCTAAAAATAATAAATCATTAAATTAGGACTAGAAATAGGAAAGTGCACTAATACATATGAAAATCGAGTATTTAGACTTTTAAAACACTAAAAATGATGTCTCCAACTAATATTAAATCATCACAAATGGGGAGACATCACATGCCATTAATATTTCATCCTGCTTTCGAAGGAGCTCGTTTGATATTACTCAAAATACGAGGAGCTTTGGTATAATTACATCAAGAAGTTGAATAGTCTCTTTCTCTCAGTAATATCGCGATAATTACTTATCATTTTCACCGCACATTCTCCCATCTTTTTCGGATAACTTTTCTTGTATTCTAAAAAATGACTGGGTGTTCCATTAATATTTCTCCTTTTTCTCAAGGCAAGTCCTCCCGAAGGCGGGAATAGAAAGGTGAGCCTTCCGCTCCTCGGGCTTATAAAGACATATCTTTTTTGGCCTCTTTACTGGTTTGATCATGGGGTTTGTCCAATCCTTCGACGGACATCCCTCCTTCTTCGGTTGATCGTGCTCGATCTTTAGAAGGAGATGAAGAAGTTTTGTTGTTGAACCATGTGATATACTTCGATAATCCATTTTCCTTTTCGACTCTTTCACTTTTGATGTGTATTTTTTTGATCTTTCCTTTTTGCTATGTTCCCCACGTTCGGTATTTTTTGTTATCCTCTCGAGGAGTAATAGTAGTGCCCAATCAGACTTCCTTGAGCAAAGTTGGGGATTTGACCATGATGGTTCGACTTCAGGCTGAGAGGAATGAGGTGAGGAGCTTGACGACCCAGTTAACTGTGGAGAATGACAAGCTAGAGGCTGAATCTGGTGTGAGCGTTGTGAAGGTGGATCATTCTTGGAAGGTGTTTGAGCAAGTTGATACGACACTCGACTATATATTAAGATTGAGAAAAGGTTATGTTTGAGCGTACTCCCTCTCGAGATGGTATTATTACTCGATATCGATCATCTAGGGAGTTTTAGGATGAGTTAGATCGGCGGCCATCGCCATGATGGAGGAAAATGAGTGGAGTACCTTTTAGCATTAAGAACATTAAATCTTGTCTCCCTCATCTGATAGGCTTAGTCAAGGATAAAATTCTTCCCGTTACCAAGTATTCAAACCCTAATACAAATGCTTCAATTATGTGATATTATCATACTCTTTCTCTTCAACTCCTGAGATATCTAGTGGCAATGTAAATTTTTGAGTATCCACTCGCTATCCGATGTCTCGTGAAAGGAAGAAGTGGATATGGAATAGGTGATCTTTGATGAGGTAATGTGATTCATAGTCAAACCAAATGTTTTCTTCAAATCGAAATGCCCATCAATGATCACTAGCCTAGTGATGAAAGCGGATGTGAATACTGGGAAGAAATAGATAGTTATTAGGTCAAGTTCCATCTTAGATATGGAGTGGATCAAAAACATTTTGAGAGTAGTATAGTCAAAGTGATCTCCTTGGCAGGAAGGTGGGTAAGCAACTTAAACAGATTGGAATAGCTCAAACCCTCCTTGCTAATGATGTGGCGCTAATCAAGTCTAATAAAATGCACATCATGACAATCCTGGAGAAAATAAGACACGACAACGCGAATGATCCACCCCATCCTATCTTGGATTATGATCACGCGAGGCAATAGACTCGAGAGTATGTTTCTCTCTTCTCTACCCTTTCTCTATTTGTACATTAGTTGTATGTCTTTAATTTTATTGAGTCTGTTTTGAGTCATGGATGTCACGACTCAACTTTGAGTTGAGGGTGGAAACCTGTTATTTTCATCCCCACTTTTTTTGTTTTAGTTGATTTCAATAAGTGTGAAGGTTAGGTTGAATCTAGTGAATGTTTAAGCTATTTTTTATTGAGTTAATGATAGTACATAGTAGATTTATGAACTTGTTTCGTGTATGCTTAAAGTATTTATATGAAATACATGTTGAAATTAAAAAAAAAAAGATTAGTGAGCAATGCGGTAGAAATAGGTTTGACCTTAGAAAGAATGAGTGGTCTGTAGAACGTGAGATCTAAACTAGCGTATAAACCATTTAATGAACGTGCTAGAAGTGAGGAAGTGAATAATTTGTATAGGATAGGACATTATTAAGGCAGTTCCTTGTTAAGCCCTTTGTTCCTTTTACCCTGCTATCCATTATAATTGTTATTTTATCCGTCTCAGCCCCCTCTTTTCCTTTTGTAGCCTTTTTATTATCCAATATACAAGACTTCCTTAGATTTTTAGGACTTCACCATATGACCCGCACTCGAATCGCGATGCTTTGACACTCGTCTAGAGCTTGAGTTTGGGGTGGTGGTCTTATGGGGAAATATTATTGTGTGGGATTTGCATTTTGTGATGGTGCTTTTTGATTGCTTGTTCATTTATATTGTAACCCTTTGTCCGGGTAAGAAATAAAGAAAAATATTTGAAAAATATGAGAAAAATATGTATGAAAAAGAAAAATAAACATAGTGACATGATCTTTCACATCAAAAGGAGGATTATTGTCACTTACAGACAAAAATATATACATTTTGGACTGACAAAGTGGAAATTATATAGGTGTTTATTAAAGCGTTCATTTGGGATTTTGGGAATGCGAATAACTGCATAAGTTGGGTTGAGTGCGAACATCTTTAAGAGTAACTCGAGCTCTAGGGCGATTCGTAGACGGATAGTGAGGAGAGAGACAAAATCTCACTCTTAATCATCCAAATATACGTACCACACCTACCCTATCTTACATACAGTCTTAAAGACCTTAGGATTCTTGAGTATATGGTGTCTCCTGGTGTGTGATAAAATCACACCCCTAAAAAAAGGGACACAGGCCGCAAGTGCACGGGTCGTCCAAGTAATATCCGCTAAATGGGTTTTCGATCTCAGGGACGGATGGATATGACTATAGTGTTTATCGAATAAGTGAAGATAATTGTTATGATAGGAAAGTAAATGATAGAAATGTTTGTTTGGTTTTGCTTGTAAAACTAAGACGCAATAAAATAAAATACTAAATTGATTAATATAAATAAAGTGTTGAAAGTAAATATGAGTAGATGCAAGAATGGAAGATGTACTTAAGTCTCGTAAGGGATCACCTAAGTCAATTATTATTAATGTTTTTGTTTAAGAGTAGAGTCGGTATTTTAATACTAGTCGGGATTCTAATATCTCCTAGCCCCCTATCGGGTGGACATAAGAGCTATCCTAAAGTACTATAAATCCCTAACCGGACAAATATGCCTCTTCAGATGTGAAGTATTAACCTATTTGGCTATGTAATTAGTTAAGCATGTCGGTCAATAATGGACATTACACGGGATTACATAAGTCCGTATACAAGCCCCCTAACCCTACCCCCCTTGTCGGATGATCACTTTTGCCACTAAAGTGAATAGCCCAAATACTAAACCCTATTTCTAGTTGCGGGGAAAATAAATTGTAAAATAAGAACAAAGTAATAACCAATATAAATACCCAACTCAATTTAAATTGGAAAAATCCCAAATTCAGAAACAAGAATTAAATTAACTAGGGTTCAACCCTTTATTGCGATTCTCAAACACTAGGGAAATTAGTTCATAATCAAACTATAAAATACTGAAATAAAATAAAAAGTATTCATATTCAATTACAGAAAAAGAATAAAGACCTAATTGAAGAGTTGGAATTGGCTGTTGAGGGAGGAAATAACTTTCTCCATCTCTAGCTTTCTTCTCTCCTTTCTGCTCTTGACTTTCTATTGTAAAAATATGAAGCGTATATTGAGGGTTGTCTAAAAATGAAGTCTAAAGGCCTATTTATATTGAAATTTCGGACTTGGGCTTTTTACTTAAAGGAAATAGGTTAAATGAATAAAATCCCAAATCCAAAATAGAAATCTCGTAACTCAAGTGCAGCTGTTAGTAAAACGGCCGTAACTTTTGCGTCCAACTCCAAATCTCCTAATTCCAGTCGCAAGATCTTCCTAACTCAAAAACGCAACTTCCTTATTTCAGGGCTCCAAGGCTGAATCAGTGGATAAGTGGTTGAAAAACAGTGATTTGTAACAGCTTTCCATATTTTCCTCTCCTCTAGTCAATTCTTCGGATCATCTCTTCTTGCCTTTGACTTCTCCGCTTGATCTAAGACTTTAATTTCCACTTCTCCTCCTTGTCTTGGTGCTCCATATCATGCATGGACCTAAGAACTTTACACGAGAAACAAACAAATTAACGCACAAAAGCTCTAAAACGCAAATAATACAATTCCAAGGGGAGAAAATGCAATATAACTAATTAAGAATAAAAGTCTATCAAATAAGTCTATTAGTCACCTAAAATGATGTCTAAGGACTAATATTTAGAACAAAACGGGAGACATCAGTATACAAATTATGAGCTTTCACATCATTAGAGAGTACTTAGATGGACCTTAGAAACTAGTGAAGATCGAGGAACGCCCTATAGTCACCATTGTGAACTAATAGATGACCTATCTTCGTGCATTGCAACTCTAATCGGACCTTGAAATTAACATTTGTAGATTATTTATTTGATAAGTGTATACTTGATTTAGTGTGTAAATTATGCTGCTATATGAGACTTGTTAATATTTGTGATTTAGTATCATTCACTATGTTTTCTACTCTTTCTCTTTTTTTGAGCTTATTTGACTTAGACTCTTCTAAACTCCTTTTATTTTTCTTTTATTTTGTCGGAACGATAAAACCTTGAGTTGGAGGTCTTAATGTCTCTCTTTTTGTGATGGATAAATCCATTCACGAGACATTATTTTGGGAGTATATTGGGCCTAAGTGAGGGATTTTTCCATGTTATTTTCTATATTTCACTTTACTACTTGTTTAGGATATAATACTATTTATAGAGAATTTGCGCCTTAATTGTGTGTTAAGTGTGTAGCTTTTCGGTACATGCTTGATACAAGGGCCCAAGATGAGGAGTAGAAGTCAAAGAGTTAAGATAATTCCCAAGTCAAATAGGAAATTGAGCTTAGAACCACTTTGGGAAGTTGGAACGTATCTAGAGAAATCTTGCACCTTGGTATTTCAGTCACTACGACTTTTTGGTGAAAGATATGGACCTGATTCCTTTTGATTTAGAAAGAGCTTGAAGCCAGGGCCGAGTGCAAGTGATGGAAGTCAATTCAGAGCTAAGAAAAAAGTTATGTCAGTTGCATCCACCATTGTTCAAACTAAAAATCTAGTTTAGTAAAACGGGTAGCCACTTCCAAACCTAATTTTCTTAACCTAAAGAGGGCCCAACATTTTTAGAAGATATAAAGGCTCATTTTCCAGTCCCCATATCAGTATGCAACATATCTTATCCAAGAGGGAGAGCAATTTAGAAGGGTATAACGTTAGAACAAAAGGAAGAGAAAATAAGGGGTTGTCTATGAACCCAGTCATTCTACCTCAACCATTCACCATCCCTTTATGTCATGAACAGTAACTCTATTTTATTTTCAGTTTTAAATATGAATTTTTTCTTAGTTTTATTTAGTTTTAATTCAATTACGAGCTAAACTTTAATTGTCTGAGGATGACATTGTAATACTTTGTGTTAGATTTTTTATTATGTTTTTGCATTTGTAATACTTATTAATATTTAATTGGGTTGGGTTTTTATTATTCCCTTGTTTATGTATTTGTGTTAAATACTCATGTGCTCTGGCCAAGTAGTAGTAGCTGTCGTTGTTAGGCTAACATCTTAACAGGGTCCTTAATTATAGAACTAGTACATAAGCGCCTAGTGCCTTTAATCGAATGGTTTTAGCACGCTAGGTAGTCAATAGGGTTAGGGGAACTAATCCTACCTGAAAACCAAAAGGTGTATAAGGTAGAGAGCTAAAATCCCCCAGGCTGGGACTTAGATGAATTTTAATCCCGTTTAATGTGAACACAACTACTCGCCCTTATCAATAACAAAGTCAATTAGTGGCACATCATATTACTAGCAAATCTTCTAGCACTTATCTGATATAGTTAATCCTTTATCTTATTTAAGTAGTTGTTATTTCTCATTCATAGTTTAATCATCTTTCTTAGCGTAATCATTATTTACATTTATTTTACTTTTAGTTGTTAAATATTGAAAACCAAACAAACATCTTATATTTGAATCATTTACTATTCTTCTATTTAGATTACAAACTTTATACATTTACACTATAATAAATTCCATTATTAGCAATCAATCCCTGAGGAAACTAATACCTTACTGATCACTTTTACTTGTCTCTGATCCGTACACCGTGGAACCGTTACCCGATTCATATTATTATGTATTTTATCACACAACGAGGGACCAAATATGTGTAGAACGTGAGGTCTAAACTATTTGATAACCCGCATAGTCTCGAAACTAAAAGTGAAACAATAACGAGGCCTAGTAGTTAAGAAAATGAATAAGGAAGTTCTTTGATATCCATTTGAAGCCTTTAGATTTATAACCTAATTATAATTGAATTATTTATCAGTCTTAGCCCCCTTTCTAGCTTGTAGTTGTTTTTGTCGCCATGATATAAGTCATATCCCGTAGTTTATAGGACATTCCTTATGACCCACACTTGAATCGCAACCCGGAGACTAGTTGTCTCTAGAGCATGAGTCTGGGTGGTGGCTTTTATAATGGGGAATTACATTGGATGGGAATTTTATACATTTTGCACAAATTTTGGGGATGTATAAATTGTAACCCTTTGTCGGGGTCTTTGAGAAAAAAGAGATAGAAAAAGTTATGAAAGAAAAGGAAAGTGAATATAAGAGTAATGACCACTCACATCAAAAAGATTGTCATGGGTATCCTATAAAATAAATTATGTGAATAAATTAAATAATAAATGAAAATAAAGTAACTAGCGAAGAGTTTGGAAATTTTCAGGAATAGTTATTGGGTTAATTGGGGATGCTAATAAAGAGCATCAAATTGGGTCGAGTGAGAAAATATTTGAGTGTAAACTCAAGCTTTAGGGCAATGTGTTGATGGTTAGTGAGGAGAGAGCTAAATGCTCACTTCACATTTCCAAATATACATATCTCACCGTCCCTAAGCCTACGTTATAACCGAAAAGACCTTAGGATTCTTAACTACATGGTTGAGTTAGAGTTGATCAATTAGAAAATATATAGGTGGACCATCAGATTATAGGTAGGACAAATAAACACCCTATAGCTGCCAGATCGAACTAAGTGAAAACCGCTCCTTCTTGCATTGATAAATTAATCTGGTCTTGATATTACAAAGTGTTGATTGTTGTTATGTTATGTGTAGGTGTGTATTAATTCTTGAATGTCACTATATGAAACTTTTTAGGGTGGTTGCTTTAGGTTCATGTATTATTATATTCTTTGTCTTCTTCTTTGCTTCGCTCGCGTATGATTCCCCACTAATCTTTAGTCTTATTTTGTTGGGACAACAAAACTTTGAGTTGCAGGTCTTGATGTCTCGTCTTTTGTGATAGTATAATCGTATCATGAGACATTTTATAGGAAATTATTGGAACTAATAAAGGGATTGTTCCCTAATATTTGATGTTTCTTACATTCTTATCTCATCTTGGGCTTATTGCTATTTTTAGAGTATTTTACGCGTTAATCGTGTTTTGAGTGTGTAGCTTCTTAGGTACATGATTAATATGGAATCCCGATATGATATGGAGGAGTCGAGAAAGTAAAATCCACACCCTAGTCAAGGCGTAGATAGAGAAAAAAGTCAAGTTTGGAGGCATTTGGGAAATTTCTGAAAAGATGACATGACTTGTTATGGAAATACTACCACAGTTACTCAAAGCTGTCCAACATTGATTAAATCGAGTTGTGCCTTTTGGACCTTCCAAAAGGACCCATATGACCTAAAAACGACATGGACTCTTATAAATACCTTTTATTATCTGGAAAATAAACATACAATTCATATCAGAGAGAAGTTAATTACGCCTGGAAGCTAAGGAGGAGAAGAAGGAAGGGCTTTCGACATCAAATTCACAATTCTTCATCATGTAAAGCTCGTTTCACATATTTCATTACAGTGATTTATTGTTATTTCATCTTTAATTATATATTTCTTAGTTTTAGTTATTTCTTTTCAGTATTTTAATATGAGCTAAACCTCTTGTGTTTGAGAATTGTGTTGTGTATGAACCTTAGTTAATTAATTGATGGATCTTAGTTTTTGGTATGTTTTCAATATTTAAATAAATTGCATTGAATTTTCGTTGGTTACATCTTTAAACTTTGAATCTATTCACACTACTACAGTTGATGTCTTTAGCGAGGACCCGCACTCTCGCTAAAGACAGCGAAAGTCGTCGCTAAAGGCCACTTTCATCTTTAGCGAGCACCTGTCCTCGCTAAAGGCTCGTCGCGAAAGACATGAACTCGCGACGACATCTGGCGTCCTTGTGTGAAGCACCTTACCAATTGCGAGGACACAGTGTCCTCGCTAAAGAAATGGTCTTTTGCGACGGAGCTGTCCTTGCTAATGACTTAGTCAACCTCGAGGACAATGTCGTCGCCTTTTCTGGCCATATCTTTAACAAGGACTTTGGCCATATCTTTAGCGAGTAAAATGTCCTCGCGAAAGATATTTTTATTTTAATTTTTTAATTATTTTAATTATTTTTTTCTTTTATTTATTTAATTATTTTTTTGTTTTATCTTTTATTTATTTAACTGTTTATAAAATAATTCCGAATTATAGAAGAAACGAGAACAAATCATACAACCGAAAACTGAATTATAAAATAAACCGAAATAGATAATAACAAAGTCAACAATTAAACATCCAAAAAAGTCAAAAGACAAGAAATAGTCAAACATCATAAAAAGTCAACCAAAAGTCAAACAATACAAATTAGGGATTAGATATATCTTCTTCATCTTCAGCAGAATTATAATCCTGGTCCATAAGCTGGGGTGGCGGGCCAGACGGAGCAATACGAGGATCAAAACGAGTTGCTCGGGCTCGGGATGTACCAGCAGGAGCACCAGAAAGAGTGTCGGATGGAGGGACAACTGTCTCAAATCCACGTTCTTCTCTGCATCTATTAAGTAACGAAATGGCCGGACTCATCCGCGCGTCTACTGCATCCTTCGTGGGCCGGGTACTAGCTATGGAGGTCGAGGATCAAGACAGGTCATCTGGCATAGGGGCCTTACCTATGGAGACAATGAACTCGTTTAGCGCTTTCATCATCCATTTGTAGTCCCTCAGCATCCTCTCGCTGACCAAATCTGAGGAATTCCTTGTCGTCCTCTTCTTTGGAAGCGGGTGGACAACTCCTGGGATCCAGTAGAGGGTCATGTCTCCCAACCCTAAGCGCGCCTCCTCCCTAACTGCGTCAACTTGTTCTTGTTGCGTCAAAGAGGGTGTACATGACAAATCACCACTTTGGCTATGCGATTCCCGAACTTTGTGTTCGAGAATTTCTTTCAGCATGTCCTGTACAATAAATATAATATTAAAATATAATTTGTAAGTATAATTGTTTGCTTATTCTACAACTTACGTGCGACCTCTCGTACTCGGGGCTCCTCCACCCATTCTTTTTCGTGCTCCACCCTATTTCGAAAAAGAATCTTTTTATCGGGGGTAGATGCAAAGCTTCCTCCTCACCCCCGACCGCCACTCGAGGGAGTTGACAACTCATCTCCCCCTGTTTCAGTCAAACAATCAAATAAAGATATTTAAATAAGTATTGTAATGAATTCCTTACATCCATCAAAGAATCCCTCCTCCGTGTGTAGGTCATAGAACCCGCCTCGCTCAGGTTCTGCAGCTGCCGCCTATTGGTTCTATTAACTTCAACCTGGTGCTAGTTTTTAAACAACACACAAAAAAGAATGTTAGTCAATAAACAGAATATTTTATTTAATTCAATTTAAAGTAAAACAATACCTGATCTCCCTTCGAGTCCCATAGTTTTAAAGTTTGCTCAGAATTTTCCAGTGTCTGATCATCGGGTTTCGTACGAGTCCCATAATATTTTCTTCTGATTCGGTTCTTGTGGTCACTGAATCCCTTACCGCACTTATCGGTTAGCATAATTTGTATATCATTCCAATCCGGGTGGGCCTCCCAATCCTCTACTAAAAATAATTCATGTTCACAAATAACCCAAATTCAATATAATTGTATAGTTAACGATAAGCAAATAACAAAAAGTAAGTCAACTTACTTGTAAGCGTCTCAGTACATTTATCTGCTCTTCGGAGGGGACTTCTCCCTAGTTCTTGTAATATAAAGGGACCGTCTCCCGAATCGTGTGGTTGATGACTTGGCCCACGTGATGAGAGTATGGGCCCATAGGGTCTCACATTAAGTCATAAGTGCAAAACTCCGTTGGAAGTCTCCTTCCGTACTTTCGCTTCAACGTGACGACTGAAGCTAGAGTTGTCTTACCCCTAGGCTTTCGTGTCTTATTCCATGTTTGATTTTACGATTAAATTTCTATTTTAGTCAAAATTATGTTTACAAAAACAGAATACCCGGTGCGTTGCAACCCCCGATCGAATTATTAGGATTTTGAGTCGGATCACGGCGGCCGCCATCTCCTCCGTGTCCACGTGCCACTGCTGCCATCCGATAAAAAATAATACAATTTAACCCCTAAACTATATAAATGTACACTAAGGCATATAAATTATATAAAAAATTCATTAAGGCCCTAAATATTTTAAAAATTACAATTTAACTCCTAAACTTTTAAAAATTGCGCTAAAGCGCCTAAACTTTCAAATAATACATTAAGGCCCTAAATATTTTAAAAATTACAATTTAACGCCCAAAATTTTACAAAAATCACTAAGGCACCTAAATTATATAAAAAAAATCACAAAGGCCCTAAATATTTTTAAAATTGCAATTTAACCACTAAAATTTTAAAAAAAATCACTAAGGCATAAGAATCTTATTCTCCTCAAACTGGACATTTCTCAAGATTCTCATTATCTTATAATACAATGCACAATCATTCAAACACACGTCGATTGTGGTGTATCCCATGCTCAAACTTTTCAACTTTCTATTGCAATCCGCATAAGAATCTGGTAAGTTATGAGGTTCAGGCAAAACACGACCCAACAACTAAAGAAGTTCGGTAAACGAGGTGTTCGTCCACTTGTTTTTCACTTTCACATGCATTATCTTTGCTATGAAATCCAAAGAACTCATCTTAATACAATCGGGGAACAAATTTGTCTCTATTTCCTTGAACAACGCGTAGAAAGAACCACAACCACTTCTGTTAAAATTCGTGTCACGCATCTCGGTGTCACCGGAGTTCCCGCCAGTTTCAAACGTGGGTCCCAAATCATGAATTACATTACCCATTACATTATCTTCGTTTGGTTCATCCATGGGAATTACTACTTTTTCTCCGTGTTTCGTCCAAACCTCATACGATTACCAAATACCCCACTAAAATAGATGTGCTTGAACAACGTCAAGTATCTGAAATTGTGGATAAATCGAACAAGATTATACATGACCTCTACAACATGAAATTTAAATGCAAAAAAACGTGGGCCTGGGAAAAGTTAACGATAAAGAAGCTGAAGCGAACAATATCATGTGGGATACAGCGGAACTTGTTTGGCATAATGATACTTCTTTTATAAATGACAGGTAACCATCAGGGATCGCTTCTATAGCTATTAATAAACAGGGGGAAATGAGTGATAAGCGATATAGAAGAGGTACTTTTAAAAGTGTCAAAGAAGGGGAATGTTGGGCTATCTTGCAAGCTATGAAGGCAACAGAAGGTGTTAACTGTGAAGAGGTTTCTTTCTACACAGACAACCTTAAAATTGCTCAAGGTATTAATAATAGATGGGAAATTGATTGGAAGATTCGGCCATTGATCGAAATGATCTGGAAATGGACTTCAAAATTTCTGAGATGGAAAGTTTTTTACATTAAAAGAGCATCTTAATGTAATCGCAGACCTGACAGCAAAATATGCAAGAAAAAGAAGAGTTTATCATCTTGAAAATTGGTGGATGTTTTTTTATAGTATAGACTATCTTAGTAATGTAATTATAAATAGTAATAACTAATTTTATTTGTTTGTTCAAAAAAAAAAATTATATGTGAAGACATCAGTCTTAGTCTAGGTAAAAATTTCCTAATAAAAAGGACATTGATGACCAATTACCTTAATTGCATTCATTACTATGAAGGTTTTTTGAACGTTTCACAAATCACCTTGTTATATAATTACGTGTAGCAATTATGTTTCCTTACGAATCACAAAAGATAATTCAAATAGGAAATGAGTGTCTTAAAGAAATTTAATGTTAGCTTATGGACCAAGAAAAGTGTTAATCGCCTAGTAATATTTTTTCCCAAATAAGAGTAAATCTTTATTTCCAGCCGCAGCCGAATTGAGAGAAGCGTTTACATATATCAAAAACGTCGAAATGAGTTTGAGACACATGTTCAGAGTGTTCTCAAGAACACAACAAGGTTTAGTAAACGAAGTTTTTGTGGAATTGAAGCATCCTCAGCCTCAGGCAAGGCTGCATTCAGAATCCGCTAATTCAAATAACTTGACTAGAGTAGCTAATTCAAGTGTCATTGACTCGGCAAAAAAGGTTGATGATCATATTAGGAAACGTAAGATGAGAGAAGCTGAAAAGGCCGAGAATCTCATGCACCTTATTTGTTGGGGACCCCGTTAAATTTTGGTAAGCTTTTATCATTTCTGGTATATATTCATTTCTCGTGATATCTAAATTAGAATATTGATGAGAATTGTTTCAATAACTGAAAACACTTCCCGGGGATTAAAATATCTTATGAGATAGGATAAACTTTGGAGTGTAATCGAAATAATCAACCGTTGTGCATTATTATTAGTCTAGTAACATGTGTATGAAAGCTATATGTCGTTAGTGTCGTTTTCTATCATATACTAAAAATTTGTCTCAAAGAAGAAATGTGGGTTTAGAACTTTTTTTATACTAAAAATTTGTCTCGAAGAAGAAATGTGGGTTTAGAACCTTTTTTTTTTTTCCTCAATTGCACGGGAACCATGTACCTTAGACTAGCAGTATTTGGGTTAGATCAATTGGCCAAAATCTTGATTACCCCGAATCCAAAAAGTGGTTCTCTCATGTAACAAAAATAAAAACATTTGTACTATAGACCATCGATTCATTAATTCGACAATTGAATTATGATCAAGTTTAATTCCTCAAGTTGTACGAGGAAATAAAAGAAATATGTCGGGTTCAAACTACTTTTTTTTTAAATGGAATACGTCATGTTATGAAGCTCCATGGAGTTTTCAAGTCTTAGATGTTTATAACAATGATTTTAGCCTAATAACTTTTTCACTAAAAAAATTTACACAAATTTACACAGCTAATATATCAAGCTTATAGTCCCTCCTAACATGGACGGATCCACGAATGTTTGTCAATTGAACAGTACAGCATATTATAAGGACAAATCTGCAATTATTATATAACATATGCTCATATTTGGTTATTGTATAATAATTGACCAATATCAAACATTTTTATTGACCGAAATATCAAGGAACAGTTCCTTACAGTATTCTTCAATATTACGGGCACATAATATATTTGTTCGACCAAAAATTTTAAAAAAAAAAGCCGATTTATTGATTTTATCATCACAGAAAAGGCTCAAAAGTTACAAGAGAGGAGTTAAAGAATTTGTACATATTTAGTTGGGTCCCCAACAGCTCAAATACATTACAGTTCGAAGTGATTCCTCAGCTTGATTGAGCTTATTTGCAGCTTTTGTAGCTTCTTTAAACGATGAAGTGGTTGTTCTGTTCGTCATGGCAGAATATCTTCTCAGATTACAAATATCAGTAACAGCAGATTCACCGCTTTGACAAGAGGACTGAAATTGCTCTTTGATCCCTGTAATATGATCTGTTTGCAGTGTCACACCATTCATATTTTCGTTATAACTTCTTGTGTGTCTCTCTCTCTGTGTTTACTATATTATGAGTGTTAATGGAAAATGAGTGAGGAGGATATATATAGATAAGTACGTGGTACTTTTTCTAATTTCCGTAGGAAGGAGAATTTTTTATAAAGTAACTTGTTGAATACCGTATTTAATAAACCTTCATTCAATTAAACAATTACATGTGAATATACATGACCATATGTGTGTAGATTCTATGGGATTAATTATGGTACATGAAAACAATCCCGAATACCCATGTACAAAAAGAAACAATAAACCTCCAAAATATGTATAAGAAAAAAGTAAAAATTAAACTTGTAACCACTGTCAAAAATTAATATTTTTTTAGGTTTTTTTTTTCAATATATATGATTTTATTATTTTATGGTGCAATTTTTTTTATAATTTAGGAACTTAGTGCAAGTAATTCAAAACAAAACAAAAAAAACTCTCTCACCCAAACACCCCACCCCTACAAAAAAAACAATAAAAACCCCAACAAATCACCTAAAATCTCTATATTTTAGGTGCTCCAAATCCTAGTTAAGTGTTTCTTCATTACAAAAGTCCATTAAACACTGATTTCCTTAGTCCAAATCGTCTTCTCTCCCTTTTTCAGCTTTTCCTCCACATCCTTTCCACCCTCTTGTTGTAGAAATCTTCTATGGATTTCTTTGCTTCATCTCATCCGTTAGCAAAAGACAAAACGTTGGTAATAACACCAGATAAGGATACTAATTACAGAGTTATTAATGAACAAAAACTACTAGCAAAGCTTATGATTAAGGAGAAAATCAACCACACTTTCATCAAGAACCACATCAATAAGTATTGGGCGCTACAAAAACAAGTTGAAGTAGAAAAGATAGGAAACAGTAGGTAGTTATTCGCTTTGGTTCTGAAGAATACAAGAACAAAGTTTGGGAACAGAGGTCTTCGACTGTTCAAGGAAAACACCTCGCTATTAATCAATACAATGCTACAGAAAAGAAAGAAGTTAACAATACAACACACTGGGTTCAACTATCAGGTATCCCAGTGAATCTCCTTACAAGTAACTGTCTTAGTAAACTACTCAGTTATTTTGGTAAAGTTCACCAAATAATCTTACCTGAGTCACTTGAAATTGATGATAAATCAATTACACGGGTCTAACTTGATTAGGACCTCGGTAGGCCATTAATATCTAAAATTAATTTCTGGCAAAATGAAAACGAAGCAGCTTGGATCAAAATCTGCTAAGAAAATATAGGCCAAGTATGCTACGGTTGTGGAATCTTTGGTCATGAAGAGAAAGGATGCTCTAATACTAAAGTCAAACCTCTTTCAGGAGGTTGGATTAAAGTCTCAACAAGAGGGCCCTCACAATCTTACATACTAAAGGAAGCTACAGAATCAACCAGGGTGGTTAATAAAATTTATAAAGAAATTAAGCAAAACAGAGATAAACAGAGTTACCGAGTAGAGGAATCGGTTCCGTCTCAACTCAGTACGAAAGATAACGATGGTATTAACGGAGTTAAAAGTACTAACGAATTATTTGAATTCGGTACTAACAAGGGCAGTGGTAAGGGTAAGGGACGAGTAAGAGACAAAAAGAAAATGCACTAAAAGGACAACGATGGTGGAGAAGTAGGTAGTTTGTCTGCATCTGAAATGAGAGAGGTCTTAAGAGACCGACTTTTTCTGGAGAACGAGATAAGGCTTACAAAGTGACCCAAGAAATGACGTCAAAGTTTAATAAAAGTCCGGCCCAAAACAAAGATATTTTGTTTGGCTCATTTGATAGTCCAAGCCCAGTTACTAAGAGCCCAAATGTTATAATACTTCAACAAAATAACAAATCCAACTCATACGGCATTGAGTATAATAATATAACCATACCAGATCACTCAGACCAACCCATCTCAAAACCCAACCTTTTCTCTCCCCTCGTGAAAAATTCCCCCAATCCCTCTAACCCTAGCCCCATCGTGTTCGATCAACCAGTACCAAACCTAGAAAGTACCCCACAACCAAACATCACCAACCCTAACCATCACTTCTCTAATCCTTCTAAGTCAGAGAATTTGAACCTAGTTGATTACCAAACCCCGATACATTCTATTAACAACAAAGAAGAGTTGGATGGGTAGAGTCTCTTTCAGGCTAATGAAACAACAATAGATTCTAATGGAGGAAGAACTATCAAAGTTAATAAAGAAATGGGTAAAAGAGAAGTAGTAGCTAGACACTCGGTTAAAGCTAAAAGTAGGAGAGCTAAGAGGGATGAAGTTGCGTAGATAAATACTAAAAGGAAAAAAACCATATGGGCATCAAGAATTGAAAACCAGAATGAGGAGATTCAAAGTACGAAAAAGCTGATGAAGCAATATGTGTGAGGCTAATGAAGTGGTTTGCGGGGTTGACCCATATCAACCCCAAAATGAGCAATGATACAAACAGCCTGGAACTGTCAGCGTATTGGCACAACCTGACAGTCCAGACCCTTTCTGGTATCATGTCCAAGTACCATACTCATGTATTATTCCTTTCAGAAACTAAGAACCCTATAAAGTTGTTAAAAATTTGGAAAAAATTATTAATATGACTCTTGTTGACAATGTTGAATCGGTAGGGATTGGGGTGGATTGGCCCTTTTTAAAAAAGACGGTATTAATATAAAAATCATTAGTAAATCCATTAACCATATACATTGTTAACTTATTTTCGCAAATGAAATTTTTTTCACTACTTTTGTATAATGGCGCGCCACTAGATAAAAATAAATAAGCTTGCCTTGAGGTTTTTAGCATCTGTAAACCAAAGAAAAATGAAGCTTGGAATTTAATTGGAGACTTTAATAATATTAGATCACTACTTGAAAAAAAAGGAGGGGTGATAAATGTAAAAAATCCATGAAACAATTTAATTGTGTTTTGAAAAATAATAAATTGGATGAAATAATTACTAAAGGGGTTAAGTTCTCATGGTCTAATATGAAATGATTAAATCCCTTATAGATAGGGCTTTCTGTAACAAATAGTGGAATGAGAAATACTCCCTGTAGTAGGTTCTGACCACCATCCCCAGATTTTACATATGAAAGACAATAAAAAAGTAGGAAAGGAGATTTTATTTTGAAAATAACTAGATTGAAGAAAAAGGATGATATGTTATTATTAAAAAAGTGCGGGAATTTTAAGAAAATCCCAACAATAATAAAAATTCTCTAAATGGTAAACTAAAAAGATGTGTTTTACTTACTATTTGGAGCAAGAAAAAATATAAAAATAATACTTGTATAGTCAATCTGGAAAATATGTATAATGACCCTAATACAAAAAGATGGGATGAATATAATGATACAGTTAAAAAAATTGAGGAAGCCTGGAAGGATGAGGAGGATTATTGAGTCTCAAGATCTAGAGTGGCCTGGCTCAAAAGAGGGGATAAAAATTCCTCTTTCTTCCATACTTTCACAAAAGAAAGGAAAAAAAAAATTATGAGAATTACTAAAAAAAATGGCATTTGGATAGAAATTGAGGATGAGGTTAAAATGAGATATGTAATTACTTTAACAACATCTTTAACACAGTGGGAAGTAGAGATTTTAAATTTATTATTGATATGATCCCCTGAAAAGTTAATAAGAATATGAATTATAACCTTGAAAAACCCCTTGAGATAAAGAAATTCTTAAGGCTATTAATAAATTAGGTTCCCACAAAGTACTGGGACCCGATGGGTATCCAGATTTCTTTTATAAAAAATATTGGGATCTTATTAAACTCGATGTGATTAAAGTTATCAATAATTTTTGGTATAATGGGGAATCTTTAATTGAGATTAATCATACTTTTATTTCTCTTATACCAAAAATTAAAAATCCTAATAATATTAAACACTTCCTCCCCATAAGTTGTTCTAACTTCATTTATAAAATAATAGCCAAAATATTGGTATATAGGTTGCAACCATGTTTGACTATGCTAATTGATGAAAATCAATCGGCATTTATACATGGAAGGCACATTCAAGACAATACCTATATAGCCCATGAGGTAATGATCAACTATATTAAGGAAAATAGATATACTAAAACATATCATATAGCTATTAAGGCAGATATTCATAAAGATTATAAAAATGTCGAGTGGGATCTTTTGGAAATTATGTTAAAAATATGGGATTTAATAATAATTGGGTGAACGAATTAATAAGGTGTGTTAAATTTGTTACTTATTCTGTGCTTATTAATGGTACACCTCATAAACTGGAAAGGCCTGAGAGGGGGCTTAGATAGGGTGACCCCATTTCACCCTTCCTCTTTACTATAATCACCCAGTTATTATCAATTCTTATAAAAGATAAAGTCAAGAATAATCTGATGGAAGGTATAAATATTTCAAGGTTCGCCCCTAATATAACAAACCTTTTATTCGCAAATGACAGTATCTTTTTTATGACAGATAATAATAAAGAAATAGAGGGTTTCAATGATTTAATATATAAATATGGGTATGCTACTAGAATGAAGCTTAATTATAGTAAGTATGGTATTAAATTTAGCACTAACACTCCTGGATACCTACAAAATAATATTTTCTAATAAGATAAATATGAAAATTACCAATAATTTAGGATTATACTTATGGCTCCCCACTGAGTGGGGGAGATCAAAAGTTAAAGATTTAAATATTCTAGTGGAGAATACAGTTATGGCTCCCCACTGAGTGGGGGAGATCAAAAGTTAAAGATTTAAATATTCTAGTGGAGAATACACTTAAAAGAACTGAAAAACTAGAAAAACTAGAAAAACTTAGGCCCTGTTTGATTTATGAAAACATTTTCTGTTTTTGTTTTCAGAATATATTTTCAGAAAAAGATTTTCGTTTTCAGTTTCAATATTTTTAGAAAATATGGAAAACGTCGATTTCACGTTCTCTAATATAGCATTGTTTTCATTTTCTTTTCTAGAAAACTGTTTTCATTTTCTTTAGCCAAACACGTTTTCATTAGCATTTTAGAAAATATAGAAAATGAAAACAGAAAATACCTATTATTTTCACGAACCAAACGGGGCCTTATATTTGTCTGAAGCAGGTAAAGAAATTCTAATAAATGTTGTACTTATTAGTATGCCTAACTATTTTATGTCTTCTTTCTTAATACAAAAAAAACGGTGATTTGATTTCACCACAAATTGCAGGATTTTGGTCGGGAAGTAAAGGAAATAAACAAATACCATGAATTTAGCACTACTTGGGAAACAAGTATGGAATTTATTAAACAACATTGATTCTCTCCTGTTTAAAGTACTTAAAGTAAAATACTTTCCTAATACATCTCTTTTAGAAGATAATATTTGGAACTTTTCCCTCTTGGGGATGGAGAAGCCTAATGGCTGGTAGAGAGAAAATTATTAATGATATAAAGTGGAAGATAGGATATGATAAAGATATAAATCTACATACTGATAGATGGATTATAAACTGTGACACTGTAACTCCTCCTACAGATACTAACTTGAGAATGGTATCTGACTTAATGTTAACTAACAAAAGAGGGTGGAATGTGGAATTAATAAAAAGAAATTATGCCCCTGAGATAGCTAAATATATACTCAACACTTTTATACCTCTTTCAGGTGGTAAGGATAAACCAGTTTGGAAAAAAGGTAAATATGGAATATATGAAGTTAAAAAAGGTTATCAACTGCTTAAAGATATAGAGGATAGAGGGAAAACTAGGAGATGCGACACTAAGGTTTCCGTATCTCATACTACAGACCCTAAAGAATGGAAACTTATGTGGAACCTTAAAGTTGCCCCTAGAGTAAAAAAAAATCATGTGGAGATTGTTTAGAAACCTCCTCCCCACAAACAAGAACTTGTATTGAAAAAGAATTACCAAAACCCCACTCTGTGATATTTGTAACAAATTAGTAGAAAATGTGGAGCATCTTTTCATTGATTGTGAATGGGCGAGAGTTGTATCGTTTGCATCACTATTAAGCATCTTTTCATTGATTGTGAATGGGCGAGAGAATCTTATTATGAAAATGTTATAAATGTTAAGCCACAGAGTAGTGTGAATAATGAGAAAGTTGAGAATATGCTTAAAATTAATAGTGATGCCTCTTTTAATAATAACGTAGCTACTATTTCTTGTGTAACCAGGTACCATCTTGGAAATACTAGAAATAACAATGCGTGGGAAATATCAATAGATTCTTCTCTCGAGGCGGAAGCATAAGAAGTTCTCAAAGCTTGTCTACTAGCCCATGAAGCACCTTGTAGGGTGATAGTAGAGAGTTATAGCCTTCTTGTTATTCAATCCCTTGAGATATGTTTGCAATTTTCTAATCCCACTATTTGTAATATTATTAGTAGCATTTCTATGATCTCAGAACATTGTAAACCATTGTTCAAATGGTATAGTAGAGATTGTAATAGGGCAGCAAATCGGTTAGCTAAATATAAGCTAGAGGGCAACATGTTTAGCTCACACTTAGATAATATCCTTAATGGACTAGCGGTTTTATTGTATGAAGAGTCCATACCCTCAGGTATTGGCTAAAACTTGTTTAAATTTATGAAGTAAAATTTGGGGAAAAACTCAAAACAAAACAACACTCTTTTACGCCCTTACCCCTAATACCAACTCAAAATATTTGCTCAGAATTGCATGAGTAAGGCCAAGGAGAGATTCATAATCAACTTAGAAAATGCTAATTCCAAATAAGAACCAATATTTTTTGACATTTGTTACAGTAACTATCATTCCTTTATTATATCTCGTAAAAATTATTTCAATTCTTTCAAAAGAATAAAAATTTAGAGGGCAGTTCAAATAATAATGGTTTTTAAAAAATTTGTCACCGAAACGCAAATATGAGCTGATGAAATTTCATAACGAAAGGAAAAAACCTTCAACTTCTATTCTTGAAAATTCATAATTTACCATCATCAATTGCATCAAATTTAGATCAAAACATTTACAAACTTTTACTATATAAAAAAATATAGGAGTAATGCTATATATATGTGGAGGTTTTACATAATTTATCTTTTTTTATTTATTTAATGGCACATAAGGTTCCACATAAGAGTTGAAAGGGTGAAAGGATGATATATATCATTACATAAAAATTGCCAGATAGTTAAATGGGTAAGGTCACATCAATGACACTGGCCATGGCCGGTGTAAAACCATGAATCAGACTTTTCAGAAGAGGAAATGGATCCGATAAATTATTTATACATATAAATAAAAAACAACCTTTTTAAAGCTTATTGGAGAAATTAACGAAAGGGTGAGATTAAGGAATTGAAGACCAGCTATTACTAAGGGAGAAAAATGAGAATTAATATATAATTTTTCACTAGGGACTGTTTCGATTAAATTTACGCCGACAATGACTCAATATCTTGAATACTTCAAAGTTATTAGAAAAGACTGTCCTCTTCGTTTCAGATAAATCTCTATAATTTACCACATATTCCAAAACAGCATATGCTTCCTTTTTAATTGTCGATGAGCAAAAAAACGTCCTAAAGATAGAAGTCCTATGCCATGTCCTATTGCCATGATGTATAATTCTCATCCCAATTGGTATCCATTTATTTGTAAAGAACGCATCAAATGGAATTTGGATATTGGCTTTATGTCCTCTTGTATCTCGGTTATCATTCCCTTTTTCCTGATTATTATTTCTAGCTGCTCAATATGTACCAAACAGATATGTCATAGCTTTCACAATCGCCCAAACCACACTGTTAATATCAACAGGTCCATTGTATGTACCACTTTTATTTTTGCTTTCAAAACGTTCCATAACATGATTAGGACATAAACATTATCTACTTTTAACAGACAGCCCTTTGCTCTGCATATTCTTCTATGATGCTCATGATCAATTCTCCGAAATGATCAGTAAAGGCCGAGTCTATACGGATTTGCAGAGTTGACCCCGCCTATATCTGCAAGCACGGCGGGCAAGTAAGAAGTAGGCGAGTCACCGATTTCGTGTTTTCTTGACCTCAATAGTATCTATCATCTCTTGCGCACTTCCTACGTTTAATATTTGATTTGGTCAGAAGCGCGTTTTTACAACATTTCCATGCAAAAATACTACTTTTTTCAAGATATTTGACTTCCAAACTCTAGACCAGACATCCGAATTTTGCATTCCTACTACCTTTAACGTTTGTTCGGTAGATATGATAAATTTGTTTGTGAGTACCCAATATCTAGTTCTCGTCGTGTACTTCCCTATCTTGCATGTGGCCATACAAAAAGATCTAGTTGGCTCCGATATAATATGGGGATACGAGAAATCTTTGTTGCTACAAGCTTTAAAATGTGTTGTCTAGCATTTATGTATCCCAATCATCCTCATTTACCTTCATAAGTTGGTAAACCATTTTGATGTCTGAATCGACTGGTTCTTCGAGAACCCAACCTATATAAGCTACTTTTGCTTTCAAATGTTTATCGACAATTTGACCCCAATTTGCATCAGCCCTTCCTATTTTAACATATTTATTCTTTCTAATATGCTAACCCACGACCAAGACTTACTTTGTCGCAACTCAACTTCAAGAAAGTTAAACAAAACAAAAATGGAAAGGATTAATCAGTTGGGTTAGCTTAACTAACCAGAGTCTTGTCTCTTCTTTCGAGAGATACGGGGTTCAAAAGAACATGTATATATTATATATGAATAATCTAAATGGGTCCAAGCTGACCCAAACCATGTACTTTACACAAAAATGGAAAAGAGAGATAGTAGGTGGTCGAGCTTATAAATATAACTAAATTTATTTAAATCTCAAATTGTTATAAATAGCTTGATTATTCTATATTTTTCCAGACAAACTTTATTTATTTTTACCACCTTTAGGCTATGCATCACATTCTGTCAATTTTTACCTTTAAATCCACATGACATCGTGTATTTTCATAAGAGTAATGATGTATACCATCCAAGTATATCACCCATGGTCCGTGAACTATCTCACTTTTACAGGTTTGGTTTCTGAACATTTTGTCATGGCACTTAATGATAAAAAATTGACATAATTAGGTGCAGGGATTAACTGGGATAAAAATGAAATTGTGGGAATATTTGGATGAATTTTATAAGAGACCGTTTAAAGAATTCTTTTCTTTTTATATATTGTATTTGAATAGAGATTTTGAGATTCTAAATCCTACAATGGAGTGCTTTGCATCAACAAGTTTTTTTTGCTCATCAATAGATCATTTATATTAAGCTCAACAAACAATTTCATTACATCTTAAGAGCATCTCAAACCGAGACTTCTGACTAAAATAGAAACAACTATCTACTCAAGTCTATTACATTACAAAACCATTACAAATCACCTAATTAACATACTTAATCTTTCAACACACCCTGAAGTTTAAAATTTGAGGCAATTTGGCTTCTATTTCCTTTTTACTTGAATTTCTTCTTGTTAATAGACTTGATATACAAGAAATAGGTTATATCTTGCATTATTTGTTCCTTAGTTCTCACATTACCTTCATGTATATGTGCATTTATGTTACTCTAACTCAAATATATAAAAGATGTAAACCATCCTGCATAAACCATATCAGTGAAGTTATCATTCATTTTATTGAGTGTAAATTCAATCATCTCATCCCAACAATTAAAGTAAGGCATTATCTCACCACACCTACTAAAGCACTCCTTTAATATCCTTCTCGAGAATGAACAATTTAAGAATAAGTTGATCCTTGTCCTCTATAGATCTGTAGCATATACAACAGATAAATTTATATTGAACACCCCACTCTTTCATTCTACTCTTAGTGGATAACTTGTCTAAACAAGCAAGCCAAGTACAGAAAGCAAACCTTGGAACATTTGTATTATTCCAAACCAAGTGTGTCCACTCCAATATTTGTCCATTCCTTGTGATAGCCTTCATAGTTTTCTTAAATGGTTTTTTTTCTTAATACTCTCATTCCATAGAATTTCATCCTCTCCAGTAGTTAGTTGGGGTAGATGGAACCAAACCTCTCAAATTTGGAGTAATGTGCCAACTCCCCTATTAAAACACTCATCCACCTTTTTATTCATCCATATTGAGCAGTTATGAATATTTTTATTTAATATACTACCAACATTACTCCCATGTATCCAGTTATCAAAAAATAAGTATGTATTCTTACCATTCCTTACCCTATGAGATATAAATGTATAAGCAGTGTCTCTCAACTTTAATAGCTTCTTCCATGTCCATGTATAATCTCGTCTCACTTTAGCTCCCCAAATGCATCTGTTCTGAAAGGTATAATTATGAGCCCATAAACTGAGAAGGTTATTACTAGGCTAGTACATTCTCCAAAATGTGCTCAAGAGTCATACAACATCAATTTCTCCAGATTTGGAATGTTCAATCCTCCTTCAGCTTTAGGTTTACAAACATTGTTCCAGGCATCTTTAGCTCCCTTTGCCCCCTCAATATTTCATTTCCATAAAAAGCTAGACAATCTTTTATTAAACTTGTATATCACATTCTTTGGTAACATGAAAACCCTACACCAATATAAAATTTTGCTCACCGAAACCACCTTTATTAACTCCAATCTACCAGCATATGTAAGCATCTTGTTACTCCACTAATTAATACTGCTACATATGTTTTCTATAAGATTGTTTGAATCTATTACACTAATCTTCTTAGAGTTTAATGGTACCCCTAGAAATTTAATAGGTAATGACCCCTTATTGATGTTTAATACTCTAGTTATCTCTTCTTTCATTTGATTACTAGTATTTCCAAAATAGATCTCACTCTTTTGGTGATTGATCTTCATCCCATATAGCCTTAAGAAAACATTTAGTCCTTCTCTAACAACCTCTGCAGATTTTCTATCAGCCTTCATGAACAATAGTAAGTCATCTGCAAAAACTATGTGGTTTATTTTTAACTGCCCACACCTGGGATAGTAAAAAAATCCTCATTCACCAAATAATGTTGTGAATACCTGCATACACAGAACAAACAAATATGGGGAGAGGGGTCCCCTTGTCTAAGCCCCTATTCCCCTCAAAATAACCCATCATATCCTGATTTATACTCAAAGAATATGTAGGTGTAGTCACACAAAATTCAATCCATTTGATCATTTTATCAGGGAACTTATAAGCTTTGAGAACATTGAACGAAAAATTTCAGTTTATGCTATCATAGTCCTTCTAGAGGTCTATATTAACAGTAAACCTAGGTGAAACGTTATTCTTATCATACCCACACAAATGTCTTGAGCCACTATAATATTATCTCCTATAAACGTGTTGCTGACAAAAGCATATTGGTTATTGGATATAAGAGTGTGAAGTACCTTTTTAATTCTATTTGAGATGACCCTTGAGATGGTTTTGTATGAAGAATTCACACATGAGATAGGCCTGAACTGTCTCACATGTGATGGAGCTTGAACTTTTGGAATCAGAGTGATATTGGTAGCATTTAATTCTTTCAGTAGTATATTACTATCCATAGTATCCTTACTTTCTTTACAAAAATCTTCACCCACTATATCCCAGCTTTGCTTATAGAAACAAGATGTTAGCCCATCAGGTTCCGGGCATTTTGTTTAATCAATGAAAAAAAGTGCATCCCTTATTTATTTGGTACTAACAGGTTGGTCCAGGGTAGTTATATGTTCCTCAGTAAGTGTATTATTCATTAGCTTGCTTAAAGTGCTCACTGAACATACCTCTTGATATCTATATTCAGTTCCTATAAGATCAATATAAAACTTGGGAAATTCCTCCTTGATCAGATTAGTAGTTGAAAGTATTTTCCCTCATCATCCACCAAAGTATTAATCTTATTTCTTACTTTTCTAGCTTTGATCACCTTATAGTAATATACTGAAGAACAATCACTTTCCCTAGCCCATGTTGCTCTTTCTTTTTGTTTCAAAACTTCTTGTTCCTTCATCAAAGCATCTTCCAATTCTTTCAGAACTAGATTTTCCTCAGCAATAAAAAGCTCATTACTTGTACCATTCATGATTTTGTCATGCAACCTCTCAAGATTACCCCTTAAATCAGTTATATACTGAGATCCCTTTTTAAAAGACTTATTATTGAATAACTTCATAGCCTTCTTAACCACTCTTTGCTTAGCACATAGTCTATACATACTAGAACCTTCCATCTCAATCTGCGAAGCCTTTCTTACCACATCTTGAAAACCCTCATGTTTTGTCCTTATATTGAAAATTTTGAATGAGCAAGGTCCTCTTTTTTCTTGATCTCCAATTGTAACATGTATATCACAATGATCAGAAGTTGAAGGTGCAAGACTCAGAGCATTAGAATGTAGTTGATCAAACCATTTTTCATTAATCAATAACCTGACTATTCTACTAGCCCTAAGCTGAGTCAAACTTCTATTGGTCCATGTGTAAAAATTTCCACACATTTGATGCTCAAATAACTCAACTTGTTCCACACATTCTATAATTTGTTTTGCATACTCATTTAGCTCTTCACAATTTAACCTATACTCTATCTTCATAATTTTATTGTAGTCTCCAATACACCCAAAAATCTCATCCTTATATATATTTCTCCCTCTAATTATATCCCCCCAAAGTATTATTCTCATTTTCTTATCATTACTAGCATACAAAGCAACCAGTTTAATATTAGTATTACTTATAAGATCCATTACCTCCATCAAAATTGCTTGAGAGGTATCTTCTATAACTTGGACTTGAACCTCATTCCTCTTATATAATATCTATACTCTCCCTTTTGGGTCTCTATGATAGTTGTGTTTAATATCATAGCCCTTATAAAACTCATTAACATTCCTTTGCATATTGATAATTTGAAACTTAGTTTCAAGCAAACACATGATTTGTACCTTATATTTGAACATAAACTTTGAGACATCTAGTTGTCTCAGGGTCGTGTTCATCCCCCTAACATTCCATGATTCAATGATCATGGATCTGGGGGTTTATTACTCTCCACTCCTTCAACACTCTTCATAATTTTCAATACATCATCATCTAGTGCAGAAAGTAGATTGTTCAAGACTTTAAATGACTTTCGATCTGAAACAGGTGATATATAACTGCACCAGCCTAATCCCCCACCATTGACCTCCTGGTTACAACTTCCATGATTCCTCATTACACTCAGGTGTAATTTCATTTGTTTCAACTTCTTTTTTCTTCTCTCCCTTATTTGTGTCACTTTGTGTCTGTGTATCTTTCTTTTCCTTAGGAACCCGACTTGACCTCCTTTTTACATAAACTATGATCATAACTTTGACATCTAGGGAATTTGGTAGGCCTCCAATCATACTGAATTTCCACTTTATGAAGTTCTTCTCTGCCTATATCAACATAAACTTTACTCTGTAACTTGGCATGAATATCAACCTCTACACACACCCCTGCCATAACCCAATCTACTTCTGACTCAGTAATTCAATCCATTTGGACTGGCTTATCCACTCCACTAGCTATGTTCCCTAACCCATCCTTTGTCCATAGATTCATTGGCATACTTTTTAGCTTCACCCATAAAGGAACATTGTGTAAATCAATCTTACCAAACTGGATATCCTCACTCCACTCACGCAAGAATAACAGTTTTCCTCCGATGTGCCATATTTGTTCTAGTGCTTTATTACAGTATTTCTGATTCTCAAACTTAAACACATACATCTTTCAATATGACTTTATGTTTACCTTACCCAACTCTTTCCATTGATATCTCACGAAATTCATGAACATATAGAACTGGGGAGATTTTCCTATAAATTGACCAATTAAACAACCATACCTTTGCTCCTTCATCGAGAACGTTGTGTGGTGGTTTTATTATTGTTTTGCCTTGATTGCCCACCGGATGATGATAATCAAGTTTCAAACTCGATTTTATATGTCCTTGAAAGAGATTTGCCTATTGAGTATTCTCCTTAGTACCTTGACTAACTTCAACTTCAGTTTGATATGTGATTATTTCATTGATGTCTCCCTATTTGTTCTAAATATTAGCCCTCTGGAGACATCATTTTAGGTGAATAATTGACTTATTAGCTAGACTTTTATGCATAATTTGTCATATTACACTTTTCCCCCTTGGAATTTAACTATTTGCATTTTCTGAGCTTTTGTGCGTAAATTTGACTATTTTTAGTGCAAAGTTAAATAGGTTTTTGAATTTCATGAAAGACCAATCTAAGGAGGAGAAGTGAGAATAAAGTCTTAGTGTATTTTAGAGTGTTAGGAAATGTTTTTATTCGAGTTTCTATTTTTAGAGTGCACTTTCCTATTTCTATTTCTTGAATTATTGATTTATTCTTTTTAAGCATATGCGGTTTAATTATTTATTTAATGTGAAGATTTAAAAGATAAATGGTAATTACTTAGAGACAAAGTCAAGATAAAGAATTGAAGGAAAGAATATTTACATGGAAATAAGAAGATTTAGGAAAGATATATGCAAAGAAGGAAAAGATAAAGCTGCCTTATGAATCTGAAATTCCAGCCACGTTTTAAAGATCAGTCCATAACTTACGATTGGCTAGTAATCTGGACGAGTGGTCTGCACCAATAGAAAGCTCTTTCCAAGACAAACAGTTTCATATATTGGAACTCCTCAAACGGATAAGTATTGAAAAAGATATGACCAAATCAAATCAGCAGCAGAATCTTACCTTTCCTAGATTTTAGGGTTACGAATTAAAGAGTTCTTGACTTGTCTTCCACTCCAAGTAATTCGACCTAGGGCTTGCTAACACCTATAAATACACCTCTTAGACCTCATAATTCAGTACCTCTCATTAAACCTTCAATTTATATCATCCTTAGAGAGAGCGTCAAGAGGCGGAAGTAAGAGCAGAAGCTGGAGAATCCTTTTCCTCCAACAACAGTTCAAGCCAATTCCTCCTTCTAGGTTCTTATTTTATTTCAATTATTAGGACATGTATATTATTAATTTCTTTATTGTTTTTACTTTTAATATGAGCTAAACCTTAATTACTTGAGAATCGTAATGGGATGAACCCTAATTTGTTTAATTCATGTATTTCAATTTGGGATTAGTTTCTAGTTTAATTTGAATTGGGTATTTCATATTGTTTCTTATTTTATATTAATTTCACTATCAATGAATTAGCTAATCGGAGATAGGTCATAGTAATTAAGCTATTCACTTTGGTGGGGAAGTGATCGCCTTGACGGGGGGTTTCATTACGGAACTAGATAATAAACGTAAGGTAGAAATTATTGATCTTGACGGACTTAGTTAACCTTATAGCCAATTGGGTAAAATAGTATTCATTCGAAGGTGGATTATAATTGCCCTGACGGGGTTTGTAACATCTGAGAATAGCTCCTAGGTCCACCCTGACGGGGGCTAGGAGATTATAGAGTCCCGACTAATATAGAAATATCAGTTCTGCCCTTAAAGAAAGCTTTAAGTAGGTAAGTTTAGGTGATTCCCTAGCGAGACTCAAGTATAGCTCATATCTACGTCTTAGTCTTTTAGTATTTACTTTTAGTTATTTTGTTTATTTGCGTCCAATAGTTTAATAACTCGAAACAAAATAAATATCTTTTATCTTTTATTTTCTGTATTTGCAATTATTACTATTTATCTGTTGAACACTTGGGTTATACCAGTCCAATCCCTGAGAACGAATCCGACTTATCGGAGTATTACTTGGACAACCGTACACTTGCGGTTTGTGAGTCCTTAATCTTTATCACTTAATTTTATAACACACCAGGACCCACCATTCATCTTCAACAATAATCGGTCGGATCGGAGTACGAGCAACACTAATTGAAGTAGTAATCTTCTTTGTTTCGCTTTCTTGAACATTTTTTATTCCGATCTGTTTCGGTGCAGTTAGTATCGCCGAAATCGCTACTTGACTACCGTTTTTGACTTATCATTATGGTTATTACTGCCTTTTCTAACAGTATTGCCATTGTATTTATCAGAGCTTTCACTATCCTTAAAAATCATTCGAGTAATGTCTTTTTTAGTCTATTTTTTGGGCGCCATTTGAACAACTAAGAATATGTATAGGGAAGAGAAGAAGCCAGAAGAAAATGATGTGGTTTTTTGTTAAGAAATCTAAATCGGATTTTGTCTAATGGCTGAAAAAGTATGATCTGTCGTTAGATCCCAGAAAATGTGGAAAGATACAACAAATCGAAGAAAAAGAATCACTAAAAATGTGGGATTTGCAGGTGTTTTATAAAATGACTCAGAAAAAAAATGAAATAAAAACTGCGTATACCTCAATCCCGGAAGAACTAAAAATCGCGTGTAGCGCGTTCTTTCTACTCTTATTATTTAAGCGTTTTAAAAAAGTTGCTTGGTTCTTTTGGGCAATTTAACAGTGTAATTCTGAAATCATCATCATATGTTTGTATTATTATAGTGATATACGGATATGTTTAACAAACCTCAAGTTGAGGGATTAAGCAAGTAGGTGTTGTGTGAAGTGCAGCACCAGCTGCATAATAATTCATTTACACATGATTCAGTCGGATACTTTTAGGCCTCCCGCCTACCATGCACATGCCAAAAAGTTAAGTGAACACTCATAGACACTTACTAACAAAATGAGATTAATTTTAATTCTAAATTACACTTCAATAATTTATATCAAAATTGAAACGAAGCAACATTCTTCGACAACCAGTGGCGGATCTACTTTAAATAAACATGGGCTTAAGCCCATCCTGAAATTAAAAAAAAAAAAAAACTTTGCTCGTCATAATTTGATGATAAATGTATTAAAATCAGCCACATATTACTGATCTTTGTATTTAGTAATTTAAAGCACTAGCATTGTGTTTTACTTGTAATCTTTAAATTTATTATTAGTTAATGCAAATTTCATGAAGTTCAGTTAACTTTTTTACTATAACCTTCCCTATTTATTTAATAGGCTTTTAGTTGTTATTATTTTCTTAGTCTTTTTTAATATATTTTAATTTTAATTTTATATATATATATATATATATATATATATATATATATATATATATATATATATATATATATATATATATATATATATATATATATATAATCGACAGTAACTTAAGGAATGATTTTTCTTTCTTCTGTTAAATTTATTTCTAACTGTATTTAACTATTATTTTGATAATTTATTAAATTAACATTCATATCTTTATGAATGAATGTAAATTTTTTTACTTTTTTATTATATTTTATTTTATGATATATAAATAATAATTTATATATTTATCTTTCTTACTCTCAATTTCCGTAAAACATTCGGAAAAAATTAATTTGAAATATCCCCAAACTTTTGATATATTTCAAGAGCCCGTCCTCATTTTTCATTCCTGGATTCGCCACTCTCGACAACTATCAGTAAAAGAACTAGAAGTGCCACCATTTCACGACACGAAAACTTATGCTTAAACTTTGCTCTTCTCCGTTCGAAAGAACGTTACTATATGTCGTTAGAAGCTAATATATATCCCTTGGGTATTAGCATAGAAATAAAGACAATTTCAATTACAATAGTTTCTACTGCGTCAATATATTAATAAAGTACCGAGAATTCAAGATAAATGTGACGAGATAATAAGGATGTTAATAAGTTTATGGTTCATAAATGTTACATTGATCTTTATAAGGGTGAAATGAATAGTTCACCATCACCCGCGGCTGCATAAATTTCATGCAAAATTACTAAATTTATGAATGAAGATTTAATTAGAGAACCTTATAAATTTTTAAAGGGGTTAATAGCACGGGATGCCTTTGTGCTCACATTAATTAAATTTATTAGTTTCCGTACCTACAAAAATATGCATGCGAATCTTTTGTGCTCAGCCATAATATGTACGAGAGACCCTTCTGTTAACTTTTCCGTCTAAGTAGGAAGACACGCGTCATATGTGCGATTATTGATGATTTTTTTATCATTTTTTTATTTTTGACACACTAAAATGACTAAAATACCCATGTAATACAATTCTTTTTAATCTTCTTTTCTCCCTCCGTTTCGGGCTTTTTTTCTCCTTCATAGCAAAAAATGAAACTCTCTGGTGTCGCCTAAGGTGTGATAAAATAATAGATAAATAAATGCAAATAAACACTCTAGGCTGAGCACGGTTCTGCAAGTATTACAGGACGTATGCAAGTTTTAATGATAAGAAGATTCGTTCCTCAGAGACTACGAAAGTTAGGAAGAACTTATGCAAATTATCAAGTGCAGATATTAAATCTAGAATAATAATACGCAAGAGAAGGAAAGATAGAAAGATTTTTATTTGGTTTTTAATTAAGGAAAATTAAACTAATAAGCTAAAAGACAGAAAATTAAATAAGTTAAGAACAAATAGTATGATAGTTTAGCATGAGTAATTAGCAAGTAATCTCCACTAGTTCTGCCGTTCTAAACATCTAAGGGTGAATCATGTAGTATTTCAATGTTCGGTTTCAATTGCGCTAGGTAGATAATTTAGGGTTTACCTATGTCAATAAGAACCTAAGTAATCTTTTCCTGCAATTGATTAAATGTCAATACACCAAACCATAGTGACAATCTAGTTAGGTTGATTTGTCAGTTCTAAACCTTGTTCTAGACGCTATGTGTTGTTCCCAATAATTAAATATGCCTTAGCTATTAACTCTCTAACTATTATTAGAGTAAACTAATCCTATACGTTGTACACCGCAAAAAAAACAGATTATAAATCAAACACATAGACAGAGAAATAAAACATGAATTCAATTTAAAACATATAATTCCCAAATTAGATAGATGTCAATCAAAACTAGGGTTCATACATATATGCTAAAACTCAAGCTAAATTTATTTAATTCATACTAAAGAAAGAAAAGAAAAGAATTACAGAATTGAAGGTTGAAGAAAACATGATTGATGCACAACTCCTTCCAGACTTCTCTTCTTGTGTTGTAAGCTTCTTCCTGGCTTAAAGGTTTAGCCAAGGATGATTTTCTAATGATAAGAGGCTATATTTATAGGGTATAGGAAGACCTGATTCGTTTTCTTAAAGAAGAAGGTAAGTATTGGACTCCTAGCCCAACTCAAATTCGTAACCCTAAAAAATGCAATATCTTTTTTATTTGAATTGACATGTAGTGAAGTGAGGCAACCACCAAATTCCGTTTAAGCGAACTTACTCTTGAACTTGACGGTTTTTTATCGAGGCCCTCATAGCACATACTCTACCCTACTGGAAGTTATGGTTCCCTTGAACATCACCCTTCAATTAGTTTATCAAGTCCTTCTATTAGGACCACCCCTTGCGGGCCATGAACTTTGTGGAATTATTCATATGAGATTGTTAAGGACGTCTCCTTAACTTCTATAATGAATGTCGAGTCTCACTTTTGACCGAGAATTCATCAAGTCCTTTTCAAAAAGACAACCACATAATGGCTATGAATTCATTATGAGTTGAACACTCATCCTCCGGCTCTTTCTAGAATGATACGCCTTACGAGTGAATTCATCAAGTCCTTCTCAATAGGACCACCACGAGTGGCTATGAATTCATTAAGATGATTTACACATTCATGTCATATCCCATGACTATTGAGTCTATTTTTGGTCCAACAGTGACCGTACTTAGAACTCAAGTAATCTTTGCTAAGTACCCCCACATTTGAGTTAGTGGGCCAGAAACAATTACCATAGCCTTTAGCTATGTCATTATGTAGGGTTTTGTAAGGCACTAAGTTCTTCGATAATTCCGTTAATGTCACAGAGCTATTTCAAGGAATTCTAAACAACATTCGTGCCCTAAGTCTTTTGGTTTAGCAAAATAGTTGGTTTTCAACCTCGGACTTATATTTTATAACATATGTTCCGTTTCACTTTTAATATTAGGAGATATACTCTCATAGACCTAGAATAGTAACCTATGAAGGTAATATAGTATGGGTTCTCTCCTTTACTGGCGGAATTTTAAAAAAAAAATTAGGTCTGAATGTACTAATTCTAGCAGTTTAGTCTTCTAATGGGAGATAAAAGAAAGATAGCATACTCTACCATTCCACACATCTAAGCATTCAAATTGATAAACGTAATTACAGATGTCCTTATTAGAGGTTACAAGGTTCAACCACACAAACCCTTATTTAAAAAAAACCTCCCCCACAAACTCATCATTTTGGTGCTAGTCATGGGTTATAGTATTTAAAACAAACAAACCATTATGTAGATACCATTTTTTCACAAACTCATCATTTTAGGTAATAATTATTTTCCTCCCCACGAAAACTAGTTTGAGTCCCACTTTATTAAGAAGAACTCCGGAAACCACGTTCCACGGAGCAAGGGGACAAATAGAACACCGTTTAACTCAAAGATCTTACCAGAATTGAGTTTGAGGGAAACCTATCCTTTTCTGAAGACTGCATCAGTGGATGAGTCTCCCAGGTACACGCATTCACCATTGGTTGCTTCCTCGAAATTTTTGAACAGGCTTTGTTTGCACAAAAACGTCATGAAGCCCTAGTGTCAAGGATCCACTCGCTTTTGTTTTCCACCAAGTAAACCTCAACCATTACCGCGACGATTATCTCTTCGGTTTCAGTTAGGTTTGTAGCAGGTTTTGGATCAGGAATAACTCTAAGAGTATATTCAAAAGATCTATGTCCTTCTTTACCACAACAATAACAAGCACCCTTAAGTTTTTGAATCTTACCAAAAGTTTTAAACCTTTTGCTTTGTTTGTTGGAGTTGTTGCGGTTCTTATTCCCCCCGGATTTGGAATTGTTAGCGCCTTGCTGTTTTCCATTACCTTCGAACCTGTCCTTGTTACCATGCCTTGAAATTTCGACAAGGTTAGCCTTCGAGGAATGAGGAGGGAAAGAAAGAGACTTATCCTTGAGTCGATTGGCTTCTTCGACTTGCATGTTACTGATGAGATCTTGGAGGGTCATTTTCATCTTTTTTGTTTGAGGTGGTTATGGTAGTCACTCCATGATGGGGAAATTTCTCAAGTAAAATATTGGCTTGAAGAACTTCGCACATTTTCATGCCTTCGACGATTACCTCAGCGCATAGGTTTTCATACACATGAAGTTGTTCAGTCATAGGTTTTTTGATCAGTAAGGGTAAAGTTGTACCAATTACCGGTGACATATTTCTTTTTACCGGAATCATCAGCCCATACTTCTTTTTAAGAGTTTCCTATATGACCTTTGCCGATTTTTCTTTGGCAAGAAGATAAAAAATGGGATTCGAGACATTGTTCAACATCCATCCCTGAGCCATGGTATTAGCTCTTTTGAACTTGGCTTCGAGGTGAGATATCTAGCCTGTTCTTGTTCAGTAGGAGCTCCATTGTCCACCATAAGTGGAGAGCCTCGACTATAACAAAATCAAGATCATAATGTTCAAGATAGATCATAATCTTTTGTGCCAAACACTTGTAGTTGGAACCATTAATGGGATCCAACTTATTCACGTCGGGAAAGACATTTGCGTGCAATGATGAAGCAACAGTCGAGATAAGAAAAACCATTTCAGAAAACAAACGGTGATTAAAAACGAATATCTTTTGAAATTGTGAGTAAAAATGAAAGTCAGCGGTTTTCAAAATAGAAGAAATGGAACTCCAAGTAAAATAATACTTTAATTAAAGTAAACTAACTATTACAGAAATGGAAGTACGTTTACAAAAGAAACACCTACACGACAGAAACGATTACACAATAATATGGTGTTAAAAAAAATATTCCGGCGTACCAGTTATCTCTAACAAAAATTCTAACGACTATAGTTTTTAGAGAGAAAAGAGGTAGAATGTTGGTTTTTTCGGGCGTGTTTCGTAAGTAAGACAAGGTAGGGAAGAGTTGTATTTATAAGGGAGTAGGTGGGGAGAAGGCTTTGTAGAAAATATCCCAATTAATGCCCTTGATTGTATCCATAATTGTCCTTTAGACTGGCATTTTGGTTGACTCATATGTTACACGTTTTAATTTCTAGCAATGAATTCGGACACTATGTTGACTTGATACATTCCCGTGTTGACAAAGCTTTGTAATAGTTACCTGGTGCATAATTGGCGGACGCTTGTCTTCAGGTTCGTAATTGGTGGACATTTGTCTTCTGGCATCGACTATTATGAGAACTAATCTTCTTCTACTAGAGCCTTTTCCGAAAACTAGTTTCATTTTTTATTTTTTGACTCCCCAAGTCCCCCACACCGTCGCTGTCCCCGCGCGGGGCGGGTGGTTATGGTGGTGGTGCACGCGTGTGGGGTTTTGCCTTTTCCCTTTTGGATTTCATAGCCTTTAGAGTTTTTGGTATGAATAAATTGGAAAGTTATTTTAAGCTAATGTATTTTCTATCTCTGATCCTATGTGGGACATTTCTTCACAAGGAAGTGTCTTTTCCACTTCTCCCATAAGAACATGAAAAGAATTAAAATTAATGCCTTCTTTTATATGATTAAAACACATTTGATTAATTATAAATTCCAACAATACCACCGTTCCAATTTTTATTTAAAAAAAAAAGGAAGATACCCTAGTAGATACCTATTGGATCCGAAATTTGACAATTGAGTACCAAGGTTTCAAAAGTGACAAATAAATTAATACCTAAGTTTTCATTTTATGTATTCTGTTAATACTTACCGTTACTTTTGATGTTAACTGTCATGTGACTATTGTGTTACGTACTCCGTTAGTACCCAAGTATTTTAAAATTTGACAAATAAGTGACTAAGTTTTCAAAAATATATGAAAATTTTGGTTCATATTTGTCAAATCTTATAATATCTAGGTACTATGGAAGGCTATGCAATCGTCACGTGGCGCTTAATGTTACAGTAACGATAGATAATAAAAAATGACATAAAATAAAAACTTAGATATATATATTTGTTATTTTTTAAATATTTATTTGTTAAATTTTAAAACACTACATATCTATACAAATATTTTCTTTGACTAAAAAAAAAAAAATACAGATATTTTCTCAAAAGAAAAACTATTCTTGGTGAACCTTGTAGAAAAATATATACTTTTAAATAAATGTTAGGGGTTATTGTTGAAAACATCCTCCTTAAACTCTCTAATTGTTTTTTTATGCCTTCAATAATCTTATTTATAAAAAAATGCCTAATGAAGTAATTATTTATAGAAAACATCCCCTTTATATTTTCTATACCTTTATTAATTCCATCACATGCGCGCGTCCGTGAAATTTTTTTAAAATCGTCATAACTAATTCAAAAAAAATCAGAAAATTAAAAAAAAAATATTTTTGAATAAATCTAATTAATATTTACGTCTATGAATTTTTTTGATTTTTTTTGAATTTTTTGAATTTTTTCGAATTTTTTTTAATTTTTTTTCGCAGACACGGAATTCCATGTTTTAAACATGGAATTCCATGTTTTAAACCGTGAAATGAACATGAAATTCCATGTTTCAAACATGAAATTCCATGTTTTAAACATGGAATTTCGTGTCTGCGAAAAAAAAAATTAAAAAAATAAAAAAAAATCAAAAAATTCAGAAAATTCCGGAAAAAATCATAGACGTAAATATTAATTTGATTTATCCAAATATAATTTTTTATGATTTTTTTGATTTTTTTGTGAATTAGTTATGACGATTTTAAAAAAATTTCACGGACGCGCGCGTGTTTATTAGTTTTTTTCTTATTTTTTAATTGTTAATTATAAAGGGCTATTTTCAATAAATATTTTTTTCTAGGCACCTTTTTCTAAATAAGTTTTTTAATAGGCATCAATCAACAATTGGCTCTAAATGTTACTAACTACACATTCATTATTAAAGTGCGGTTAAATCCGGGCCCTACTCTCGTTGCTTCCATGGAGATTGGAGAAACAAATATCTTAGCATAATGGCATGTGAGTTTGTGTACTCAATTGAGTTGTAAATTCAAAGGAGTTGAGGATAAGATCAAAGCGATAAACTAGTCAGATATTAGTAGTGATATAATGGAATAACAAGCCAGTAAATATCTTGATACTGTATCAAAGTAATTTTTGTATTTTAGTTGAGTACTCTTGATAAGTCTGTCACGGTATAAGATCAACGTGACAAGTGATGACTATATACCCTTTCACTGAACAAAGAGGAAGGGGTAGTGGATAAGATTAAGACTGTCTCCACCTATTTTGATACTTTAATGAATACGATATTTAATTTCATTTCTTGAGATAGCTAGCAATAAAGACGTATCTGGAATTTGGTAAGTTATTCTATTTGATTCACAGTTTTTACAGATATTTTCGTTTTTCTTTTTTGTCAAATTATGGTTTTATGTATGTATTATAAATTTCACGTCTAAATATTAATATTCGAAGGTGGTCGATCACTTTAAAACCGTTCTAACAACCCGTATCACCTATAAAATCAAAATTTATAAGATTTTTATATTTTTATTAAACAATTATATTAAAGTTTAAACATACACTCAAATAGATAAGTCTCAAAAAATAAAAAAACAATAAAAATTACATTGTATAAAAACATATTTTTAAACATTAAATCTTTATAAACACTAAAACATTCAAATAAATGCGTTCCAAAAAATAGAAAGAAAAAAGAAATAGAGGATTTCAATAGGACCTTATTTGATTGTGTGCCATTCTCTTCCATGCACATTCTCCGAGACACTCGGAAAGAAAAACACCGCCAGTCATCCAACCCACCACCAGAAAACTAGCCGGCCACCTCTCCAACCCTTTCTTTCTCTCTCCACTTTCTTTCCTTTTTATTACCTTCTTTCTCTCACTCTTTTTCTTTTCCCCATCTCACCAATCTTCTATCCATTAACTGCCGTTTTTTTGCCTTTGTTCTCTTCCCTCTCTATCACTTTAAAACTCAAAGTTTCTCGAAACCCAACCTTGGAAATGGAAAAATTACCAGAATCAAGCTTTAAATTCTTCTCAAATGAAGTTCAAACTGATGCCAAGGATGATAATTTAACAGACTCACCAGACGAGAGTGGCAAATACGCGACATTCGATTAGGCTAAGCTTTTTTTTGGATTCACTTACCTTCAAACAATTGTTATTAAACATTGGGGGTGTGAAAGGAAAAATCTCCATTGAAAAAAAGGGTCTCGATGTTTGCTTACTCACATTTATTGGGCAGGAAGATTGCGATAAGGTTTATGAAAATCTCCGATATCACATCTTTGGTTTTCATGTTCATGTTCATCTATAGGACGAGGTTATCAAAATCCAGAAAATTTAGAATATTGGTGTCGCCTAGGGTGTGATAAAAATAAGATAATAAAAGATGGATAAACGATGCACTAACACCATAGACTAAACATGTTACTCACTGCAAGTATCACAGGCCCTGATGGACTAAATTCTACTTTTTATAAAGCTTCTTGGAGCATAATTGGAGAAGACTTCACATAGGCAGTTAAACAATGTTTCAGAAATGGTAGCTTACTCAAACAAGTCAATGCAACTAATATAGTTCTGATTCCTAAAGAGAATAAACCTTCAAACGTTAAGAAGTTCAGACCTATATCCTGCATAAACACAACCTATAAGACAAATCTCAAGAATTATGTGCACAAGGTTGAAAAAGGTAATGAGCTCTATTATTTCTTTAAACCAAGATGCGTATGTAGGTGGTAGATTCATCAGTGATAACATATTAGTAGCTCAAGATATAGTGTTAGGCTATGATAAAAAGAACTCTGATCCTAAGTGCACTATCAAACTAGATTTACAGAAGGCTTATGATAGTGTGAATTGGAATTTTTTAATAAACACTATGATAGCCTTTGACTTTCAAGCTCAGTTCATTAATTGGATTAGGATGTGCGTGTGTTCACCCACTTATTCTGTGTGTATTAATGGATAAGCATGTGGGTATTTTAAAGGAAATAGAGGGTTAAGACAAGGAGTCCATCTCTCTCCTTTTTTATTTGCTATTTGTATGGAAGTTTTTACAGGATTGTTCAACCATTTAGCTATGAAGAATGGGTTTATTTATCATCAGAAGTGTAAGGAAATGAAACTGAATCATATTATATTCGCTGATGACTTGTTGATCTTCTTCAAATTTAACATTCAATCTACTATTTAAATCAAAGAAGGGCTTAATCTATTTACTAGAATTTCTGGTTTAAATATTAATTATAAAAAAAAGTGAACTGTATTTTGGTGGAATAGACATGGATACTAAAGAGAATATACAAGCGTACTGAATATAAAGATTGGAAATCTACCTGTTAGGTATTTGGGGGTCCCATTACACTCGAAAAAATTGAGTGTTGATGAGGGTAACAAACTTGTTGAGAAGATATATAGCAGCATTAATCAATGGTTTTCAAAGTTATTATCTTACGCTGGAAGGGTAGAGTTGATTAAGAGCATACTAATTAGCGAAATATTATATTGGTGTCGAGTATTTCTGTTACCAAAACAGGTGATATATAAGCTAAATCAGTTGATGAGTAGCTTTTTATGGAAAGGGAATACTGATGGAGCACAGGGAGCAAAAATTGTGTGGGAAAAAGTGTGCAGGAGCAAACAAAAAGGTGGGCTTGGCATCCCAATGATTGAAGACTTAAATTTAGTATGTCTTTTATTCACATTTTGGAGGATGTACTCTCAAAAACAGAATTTATGGAGTAAGTGGTGAAGATAAATATCATTAAGGAGAAGTGTATTTGGAGTTTGGAGGAGAAACAAAGTCATACGTGGATTTGGAAAAAGTTGATGAAGGTTAGAGAGTTGGCTTATACTTTTATACACCACAAGGTATATAATGGAAAAAGTACCTATATAATGTGGGACAAATGGACTGAGGGTATGAATATTCAAGAAATTATTCGGATTGAGCTAAACAAAGACAATATTAATAGTAACAAAACAGTAGAATCTTGTTATGGAAGAGAAAGGTGGAGAGTAGTACCTTGCATTGCGAAAATTCTACCTAAAATTAGCAAGTATAAACAGAAAGAAGGAAATGACGTAAAGGTTTGGAGTGAGAATAATAAAAAAGGTTTTTCTTTCAAGAAAACTCTAATTCAAATTACTTTAGAAACAGAGGATGTAAATTGGGGTGAGATCATTTGGGCTAAATCAAACATTCCTAGATGTGCCTTTATCTCTTGGTTATCTATACAAGACAGATTAAGTACCAAAAGTAGAATACTTGAGTGGGGTATCATAATCAATCCATTGTGTGGCTCTTGCAAAGCTGCAATTGAAGATAATACACATATCTTCTTTACTTGCTCCTTTTCGAAAAGAGTCCTTAGTAGTGTATTGAGTAAATGCGAAATCATAAACTTAACAGGTGATTTTAAGAGTTTAATTGATATTATTAATGCTATTTCTTGTAATGAAATAAGAATAGTGGTTAGTGTTTTGATCACTACATATATATGTTATATGGTGGGAAAAAAACAATAGAGATCATGGTGGTACATGATTAAATGAAGATCAAATCATTGCTAAAGTATGCAATATGACTAGTATGAAGTTAAATTGCAAGAAGTTTAAAAAGACACGAATGGTGGAGATAATTGGTAGACTAGATTTGGGATAGTATTTGTTATTATCTCATAATTTTTTTGTAATGTGGCTAGACTATTTTAGTTAGTGGGCCGAGTTGTCTTTTATTTTATTTTTATTTTAATGGTGTAATGTGAAATGGGCCTTTAAGGTATTATACCCATGCTTGGGATTAATGCTTAAAGGATCATAGTTGTAAAGACATATGAAGTTGAGTTTTTAATGATACAAAACCGATTTGATGATCCAAAAAAAAGTATCACAGATCGTATGCAAGTTTTAATTGTAAGTAAGATTCGTTCCTCAGAAACTTAGTGCGTTATACGAAAGGGTAAATAAAATAGCGTAGCAAATAATAGTTAAAGACAAGAAAAGTAAATAAAAATGATTCATGAGGAGATTAATGATTAACTAAATAAACTAAAGACAATAAATAAAATACGAGAGAATGAGATGAGAGAATATAGCTCAGGTTTTGCGAGTATGCACTAATCCTTCTATTGCTTCTACTAGTTAACAAGGGTGATTATAGCTCTTAGATAAGTAGTCAGGATTCTAAATTCCTCCTAACCCCCTTCCGGTTGGACTTAGGTGGCGACCTCACAATTACCAGGGGACTTAACTAAGGTGCGCCTAAGCCACTAGGTTCTTAGATGAGACTGGCCTGCAAATAATGATTGGTGATTAAATCAAACCCTAATGACTATCTATCTAGGCAAGCCCTTCGGGATCACTACCGCACACTAGATGTTTATGTGGTGTTTCAATAATTAGACACCCCTTCCGGATGACCACCTAACTACAATTAGCACAACCCTAAATTGATCAGGTTTAAGGCAGACAATAAATCAAAGCACATAAAACAAATATATGGTTAAGAAGCTATAATCAATTTAAAATAGTTCTACCAAAGAAACATAGATAGAAGAAAATAGAATTCATAGATTATACATATGCGAAACCCAAGCTATGGGAAAACTAGTTCATACTAGCAAGAATAAAATTAAATAAAGATACATACTGTCAACTTGCTCTCTTGAATGATCTCTAATGACGAATAAAACTTAAGGACTAATTGTGGGAGGTAAGGACATGTTTACAATAGTTAAATGGTGTATTTATAGGAGTATAGGAAGCCCTAATTCGGATTTCTTGGAGTAGGAGGCAAGCAATTGGTCTTCTTTTCCAAATCAAATTCGTTTCCTAAAATATAGGAGAAGGGAAAAAACTGATGATGTCTTGTTTTGGACATAACTTCTTCGATATTGCTCCAATTTATGCGTTCTTTATATCGAAAACGACCGCGTCGAAAATATCTACACTTTTCCTTCAGACCGTTCCTCCAAATTCTCAGCCGATTTTCAATTATAATCACTTTAGTGGACGTGGCTTCTGAAATTCATATTTACTTGACAACTTTTTCATTCCTATTTTATCATTTACTTCCTTTATCTCCAATTTCCATCCATATCTTCTTTCCATTATCTGTTTAGAATTGATTTGACATCTAATTAATTTCCGTATATCTTTAAAACTTCACAGTTAGCAAACAATTAAACCAAATATGCTCTAAAAATAATAAATCATCAAAGCAAGACAAGAAATAAAAAAATATAATAATATGACTAAAAATATATTAGTAGTAATCCTAATACACCTAAAATGATGTCTCCAACCTAGACTAATTCATCACAAATAGGGAGACATCAAATATACATCCTTTTGGGTTCGTATTGATGGAATCACAACTCTCTTCATTATAGGAGAGTAATGTTAGGAAAATAGCAGCTAATCTTGGTAAAGTGGAGGCCATTGAGCTACTAGAACCGGAAAACTATAAGGAATATTCTACGGTGAACGTTAGAGTGTTATGACCAATAAACAAACCTCTTCTCTTGAGGTTTCAATTTGTCCAAAAACACAAACAACCTTGCTGGGTTTCTTTTAAGTTTGAAAAGTTCTTTGATTTTTGCAATAGGTGTGGTATTATTTCTCATGAGGAAGAGGAACACGGAAACACTACTAAACTGAAAGTTAGACTTGGAAACTGGATTCGAGCACCTGAAACTCTGGCCACCTCTAACGGAGGTGTTGGGGGCTTTGTTAAAGCAGGAATACAAAAATTTCAAATTGGCCTTAGTCAGATTAGACAACCAAAGAAAAACCTGAAAAGTAGAGATATACACAAAATAGTGTACCCTGAGGCTGACAAGATATATGTGCAGAAGAAAAGTTTTTCTTTCTCGGGTAATGAGGAAGAGGAAGATGGTCAAAAAAGTCAGACGAGACTTATTGCAACCTTGGGACCAGAAGAGGTTTCTTTTTTAAATAAAGATAAAGTTGGGGGCCATACGGAATTAATGAGTTAGGTTTTATTAAAAGTCCTAAAAATCCTTCTCTTAATGTCTTTATTGCCGGTTCCATTACAGCGAACTCGAGTCCTCATCTTCAATTTGGCTCAATCGAAAAGGAAAATGTTTTAACCAAACAAGTTCGTTTTGACCTTGGATTATGTATCCTCTAGATCTTCAACAACTCCCATCTCCAAATATCAAGATGCTCTAATGATTGAAGGAGAATGTGAGAAGGTTAAAGAAACATTGGAGTATGGTTGGTGTCTCCTGGTGTGTGATAAAATCACACCCCTAAAATGGAGGGGTACGGACCGCAAGTGTACGGGTCGTCCAAGTAATATCTGATAAACGGGGTTTTTTTTTTTGCCGTTTAAACATAATTTAGATAAATTAAAAACGTTTACAAATACAATAAGATAAGATGTTTGAACTTAGCCTATCCCCTCTATTACAAAATCCATTTCGAGAAGATTAAGAAATTTAGGGGTTGGATTATAAACCCAATCTACCCTAAGATTGGCAAGCCTACTCTGTTTAGCAATGGAGTCCACCGCCTTGTTGAATTTCCTTGAAACATAATGGAAATTTAAGTCAATGTCAAGCGCCAATCTTTGAATATCTTCAAATAAACGGGTTTTCGATCTTAGGAACGGATGGATATGACTTATGATGTTAGTTAATAAGTGAAAATAATTGTTATATGACAAGAAAATAAATGATAAAATATTTTTTGGGTTTTGTTTTAAGACTAAGACGCAAAGAAATAAATACTAGATTAACGCAAGTAAATGACGCAAGTAAAATAAATGCAAGTAATAAAAATGTGAGTAGACGCAAGAGTAAGAAGATGTACTTGAGTCTCACAAGGGTTCCACCTAATTAATATCATTAACGTTTATGTTTAAGGGTAGAATCGGTATTTTCATATTAGTCGGGATTCTAATATCTCCTAGCCCCCTGTCGGGTGGACCTAGGAGATATCCTAAAGTAATTTAAACCCCTGTATAGGCGAATATGCCTCTTCGGATGTGAAGTTCGTACCTCATTGGCTATGTAAATAGTCAAGCCTGTCAATCAATAACGAACATTACATGGATATTTATCTAAGTCTGTAACCAACCCCCCACCCCCCTCCCCGTCGGATGATCACTTTGCCACTAAGTGAATAGTCCGGTTACTAACACCTATTTCTAGTTGTCCCTAAAAGAAATAGTAAATTAAGAATTAAATAAAATCCAATATAAAATACCCAATTCAATTTAAATTATAGAAAATTGCAAATTCAGAAACATTAATAAATTAATTAGGGTTCATCCCCTTTATTGAGATTCTCAAGCCCTAATGTATTTAGCTCATAATGCAATTAAAAACTGAAAAAAAAAAGATAAATTGTTCATATTCAATTACAAAAATTAAATGGGTAACCTAATTAAAGGATCGATTTTGACTGTTGATGAAATAATTAGGATTCTCCAGCTTCAGCTTCTTCTCTCCTTTTGCTTCTGACTTCTCTCTAACGTTCTCTGGCTTGTATAATATGAGTTGTATGTAAAACATGAAGTCAAAAGGCTTTTATATGATGGATAAATCGGATTGGGCTTCCTCTAGAAAGGAAATAGGTTAAATGAAATAAATGTCCAATTCTAATTTGAAATCTCGTAACTGATGTACAAGTGTTACTAAATGGCTGTAACTTTTGCGTCTGAACTCCAAATCACTTCATTCCAGTTGCAAAATCTTATTAACTCAAAGATGCAAATTCCTCATTTCACGACTCTAAGGCTTAACCAGTGTCTAAGTAGCTCAAAACAGTGGTTTGTAACAGCCTTCCAGATTTCACTCTCCTCTAATAAATTATTCAGATTATCTTTTCTTGCCTTTGACTTCTATACTCGATCTAAGACTTTAATTCCCGTTTCTCCTCCTAGTCTTGGTTCCATATAATTCACAGACCTAAAAATTTTACACTAAAAACAAAAAAATTAACGCACAAAAGCTCTAAAACACAAATAATACAAATCCAACGGGAGAAAATGCAATATAATCAAATAAGCTTAAAAGTTTATCAAATAAGTCAATTAATCACCTAAAATGATGTATCCTAAGGGCTAATATTTAGAACAAAACAGGGGGACATCAATGGTGAGTATATTGACATGGAGGATAACATGGGAAACTGGAAAGATGATGATTTGTGAAAGCTGAAGAGGTTTGCGGGGTTTGTCCCACAAAAACCCCACCCCGCCCAATGATATATTCTTTGAACTGTCAAGGGGCCGGTACGACCTTGACAGGACTCGCTCTTATTGATTCTATCAAACACAACCGTACCTGGGTACTTTTCTTATCTGAAACAAAACAATCCCATTCTTTTATTCTTAAACTTAGCGTGAAGTTATATATGAATATTATTCTCTATTTCGACCCAATATGAAGTCAAGGGGTTTGGCAATTTTAGCTAAAAATGACACTAAAATTGAACAAATTCATTGCTTTAAAAACATTATTCATTTTAAAATTAAGATAAAAGGTATTAATGATGTTATGGTTTCTTTTGTGTATGGCCCTCAAGAGACTTAAGATAAACCAAATTTTATAAATGAACTTAAGCACTTAAGTCCCAATAATTTGCCTTGGTGTATTATAGGTAATTTTAACCTTTTTAGATACTCTTCTGAGAAAATTGAGGGTGACAAACCTAATAAGAATATCATGTGCTTGTTTAATGATTTTATTAATCAGTTTGATGTTTTTGAATTTCCTCAGAAGGGTTTAGATTTACTTGGAGTAACATAGAAAATGGGGAGATTTGATTAAAGAAATTCTTGACAAGGCTTTTGTTAACAATAATTATATGTCAATATTACCTAATAGTTGGGTTGCTTCTTACCCATCTACAGGGTCTGATCATTCACCAATCATGCTTCACCTAAATAACATCGTAGCCAAATCCAATAGTCGCTTTATTGGATAAAAATTGGCTAACAATAGATTATTGTAATAATATTATCATGAGAAGTTGGGAGAATTATAAGAAGTTTGTTGGAAGAGGAATTCAAAGATTTCATAGAAATATCAAGTGCTTGTCATTTTGTATCACAAGGTAGGCTAGAAATAGAACTCTGAACCAGAGAATTCTCATTACTCAAACTACCAAAGAACTTGAAAGCTTGGCTAATGCTCCTTATACTGAACATAATATTGAAAATATAATTCACCAACCCTACTTCTTGAGGAGTTTTGGGTTAAAGAGGAGAGTTATTGGTCATTGAGGTCAAGAAACATGTAGCTAACGTTAGGTGATAAAAACTCAAAGTGTTTTCAAACCACCACTCGAGCTAAAAGATCCAAACACAAGATCCCTACAAGTGAAATTAGAGGAAATTTTTGAGTGGAAAAAACAATGATGAAATTATTCAAAATTTATGGATTATGTCTCTCCAGTGTTCCAATTTGTGGGACCTAGTCCATTTTAAATTGAATCAAACCCAGTGTTACCTCTGAGTAAATGAGAATTTATCAAAACCTATCCTTATGGAAGAACTAAGTTTGTGGTTTGGAGTCTTCAACCAGATAAGGCACCAGTACCTGGTAGTTTATCTAGTTTTTTCTATATAAAATATTGGGAATTAATTAAGTTTAATGTCCTGAGGGTTGTATCAGATCTATTTAACAATAACAACTCATTATCTGAGATCAATGGGAGTATAATATCACTTATTCCTAAGTGTTCTAGTCCTGAAAGTATAGGGTCTTATAGACCTATAAGTTGTGCAAATTTTATATATAAAGTAATCTCTAAAATCATGGTTATGAGACTGCAAACATATATGGAAAATGGGTTGATGAATCCCAAAAATCCTTCATTCCAGAAAGATCCATATTTGACAACGTTCTAATTGCGCATGAAGTGAGTCATTACCTTAAGAATAATAGATATTTTAAAACCTTTTCATTGGCCATTAAAGCTGATATTTCAAAAGCATATGAATTTGTGGAATGGATTTTTTCTTTAATTTGCTTCTAATACTTGGTTTCCGTTGTAAGTGAATTGATTTGATTAAAAATTGTGTTACTTCTGTTTCATATAAAGTGCAGGTAAATTGTAATTTACATGATGTTACTAATCCCACAAGGGGTTTGAGACGGGGTGATCCCCTGTCTCCATTTCCTTTTTTCTTAGTTACATAAGCTTTGTTAGCTCTTTTAAATGTTTTTTTCTTTAATTTGCTTCTAATACTTTGTTTCAATTGTAAGTGAATTGATTTGATTAAAAATTGGTGTTAATTCTGTCTCATATAAAGTGCAGGTAAACGGTAAATTACATGATGTTACTAATCCTACAAGGGGTTTGAGACAAGGTGATCCCCTGTATCCATTCCTTTTTTGCTTAGTTACATAAGCTTTGTTAGCTCTTTTAAAGGAAGCAAACGAAAATAATTTGTTGAAAGGTATAAAGATTGCTAGAGGGGAATCAAGCACCACTCATTTCTTATTTGTAGATGATAGCCCCCTTTTCATTGATGGGAACACTGATAATGTAAGTTACTTTCAAAATTTGCTTCATAAATATAGCTTGGCTTCAGGACAACATGTAAATCTCAATAAAAGTGGCATTTTATTTAGTAAAAATTGTCCTTTGAACTTGAGAAGCGAAGTTAAAAAGTTGATAAGAATGAATGAACTTGTTGATGTAGGGAAATATTTAGGTGTTCAATCTTCTTGGAGAATATTTAAGGTGGAAGGATTGGAATGGTTAGTTGATCCTATAATAGGGAGAATGGGGGATTGGGATTCAAATCTACTTTCCCCTAGTGGCAAAGAGGTTCTAATATCATCAGTGACATCCCTAATCACATGATGTTAGTATTTATCATAACTAAAAAAGTTACAAATCATATATCATCTCTGATAGCTTATTTATTTTGGGTAATAAAGGTAAAAATAGAACACATTGAGTGAAATGGTCTACTTCAACACATCACAAATCAAATGAGGGCCTTGGTTTTAAAGAATTTCATGCTAATAACATGTCTTTATTAGCTTTAAATGCTTAGAAGTTTTTACATAAACCTAATCAGTTGTTTTTAAACTGTTCAAAGGTAATATGTCCCAAATGGTGATTTTTTGAAAGCTATTGTAGGTAATAACTCTTCTTGGGGTTGGAAAAGCATTATGCCTGGAAGAGATATTTTTTAAGACAATTTGTTTTGGAAAATAAGGAAAGCAAACAAGGTCAACATTTGGGAGTCAATATGGATCCCAAGACATAATATTATACCCAAACCACCTGATACTCAGGTAGTATGGGTAAGAGAATTGTTAAATGACTCTACCACATGGTGGAACATTGATTAAGTGAGCAGTTGTTTAACTCAACTTTGATTGCAACCATTTTGAGCATGCATATCTCTCCTAACACTGAAGACACCCCAGTTTGGTTAAAATCTAACTTAGGGAGTGTTAAAGTTAAGGAAGTTTATGCTCAACTTTGGAGGGCACAAAGTATGAAGGAAAAAAGTATACAACTAAAAGTTGGTGAAACATCAACACCAACTTCTTAAAAAGTTTGGAATTTCATTCGGAGTTTCAAAGTTGCACCAAAGATATAAAACTTCATTTGGAGGGCTTGCCACAATGGGTTACCAACAAATGAAAACATATACAAAAGAAAAATGAAATTGACCACTCATTTGGATTGTGATGTTTGTAAAATTCAAACTGAATCTGTAATAAAAGCACACACCTTGGTTAGCAACTAACGATCAAAGAATTTGACTTGCAACTCATCCCATGAAGTAATCGAATCTGTTGGTTGGCTATCCAACCATCCACTTGCACCTTTGGTCAAGAAAAACAAAAATATGAAGTAATATAGCTGCTCACATGTAATGGCATGAGTAATGTAGGTATCATAAATCCGCATGTACTTTTGAGTCGACCTTACTAATCCTGTTGTGCAACACCACTTTAGTGCCTAGAGCTCATGAATTGACTTTACATACCCTGACCGGGCTTCAATCTTACAGCTTGGATCACTGGAGAGCAAAACCCTAATGGTTGAACTAAAAAAGGACCTCCTTGACCAGGAAGACCTTGTTCCCGCCGTTGATTAATCTATGTATTCCCTCCATTGGCTACTACTGTGGTGGTACTACCTAGGGAATTAGAATTTGTTGATTGATGTTATCCCCATGGGGTATGTCTTTTACGCATGGGATCACTTGCCCACCCTTCTAGTAACAACTTATTAACTACTTCTGACATTGCTTCGTTCTTCTTTTGCTCTGTTTGTCGCTTCATTTGAGCTTAGATTAGTTTCTTTAGATCTGGGAGCATACATCAATACCTAAGAAATCTAAAAGAGACTAAAACAATAACAAGCATAAAACAAAAAGTTTATAAAATACTACTGCACTAAGCTAAACACAATAACTAACTAGAAAAATCCGCAACAATGACGCCAAAAACTTGGTTGGACTAGGGTGTGATAAAATAAGAATAATAAAACACACACCTTGGTTCACAAGTCATAGTTAAATAAGTAAAAGTTTGTTCTTGGTGATTTCTTCGGTTAGCTCAAATTCGTGTCTAGATATAAGCGTAGATGATATTACTTGTTTACACTTAAAACAGAAATAAAAGGGATATATGTTTAGTTTTGTAAATAAGAACTAAATGCAAGAAATATTAAACTAAGAACGAAAATAAAATATAACTAAGAAGAATGGACATGAGATCAGTATTCTAAAAGGCGCTAGGCGGGCGGTCGACCACCTTCGAGCGCCTAAGGGATCAAGAGGGCGCCTAGGCGGAGCCTATGCATTTTCTTGCTAGGCGGCTTTGTTTTTTATTTATGAAAATTATATATTATTTCATATATACATAAATTATACAATATTGGTGAATGATAATCAATTATATTTAAATATTTTTTAGATTTATATAATTTTTAAAATAGATTTATATAATATTTTTGTGTCAAAAAAATAGAATTTTTTAATTTTTTGAATTGAGAAATAGTTTTTTTATTATTTTTATAGTCCAGAACGCCTAAGCCCGCCTAGACCGATTTTTAGAATAGGGGATGAGATATAGCTTAGGTCTACTAGTATGCAACTATCTTACTAATTCGCTATTTTAATTATAAGGGTGAATTGAGCATATATAAGTAGTCGGGATTCTATAATTCCCCTAATTCTCATCAAGGTAGATTAGAAGGAAACCTCAACACTACTAGGGGCTTGGGTAAGGGGACCCTGCGCAATGACCAGTGAATAACCTTAATGACTATCTAGTTAGACAAGCCCACCAGGATCACTACATCTACCGCACACTAGACAATTATATATCATTTTAAGCAATTGAAATTCTGCCTGGATAACCGTCTAATTAATAAGGGCAATCCTAAACTTGGCCAGAGTTAGGGTTGGAATAAACGTCAAACACATAATACAATTATATAAATTAAAAGAGCTCAACTCAATTAAAGTCAATCTCAAATAAAATAGAATTCAAGGGGTATACATATTACAAACCCACTCTATGGGAAATTTAATGCGTAATAAAACTAAAGAATAAAAGGTTTAGAAATATGGTTAAGCCAAAAGTCTAAAGCTAATACCCTAATACTAGAGATGGGATGATGCAAAATTGGTGGCGTGAGGCTCCAACTTCTGTTGCGTTCTTCTCTAGGTCAACTTGCTCTCTAATTCTTTTAAAAGTTGCACAATGGAGTGGAAATGACAATTTTCTAATGTAAGATATTGATAGATAGGTGTTGGGCCGAAATGCGGGTCATGGGCTAGGTTTAAGTGACCTAGTCCAACCCAAATACGTTTTCCTTTAGGAGTGGACTAGTTCGAGTCACGCCAGCTGTAAAATTCATAACTTCTTCGTTACATCCCCAAATCACAAACCATCAGCGGCCACACGTTCCTAAGTCAAAATACTAACTAAATATAAAAGTTATCCTCTAAATTATTTGTCAATCCCATATGAATTAAAAAACAATTCACTTTCTAAATCTGGTCGGCAACTTTTGTACTTTCTAAAAATGGCTTATTTGTCCTTTAACTCTTTCTTTTAGATTTTATCTTCTTTCCTCGACTTCTTATCCATGATTTGGAATCTAATACTATCCTTGTACCTAATATATTCACACTAAATCCACAAATTACACCTAAAATGCTCTAAAAGTAACACAACTCCAATACAAGGCAATAAACGAGAAACTTTCGTATAATAGGAAAATACCCCTTAGCTAAGCACATAATGCACCTAAAATGATGTTTTGTGACTATACTATTCTATCACCAATATGGAGACATCAAAAACATATCGTTAATTTATCAAAAATAATACGTTGTCCAGTTCCTATACAGTGAATCTCCAAGCAATTATAAAATTCACGAATCTCGCGCTCTTTGAACATTAAGAAAAATAAAAAATCATTGGAAATTAAAATTGACATAGTACCTAAAAATTACGAGTAATATGAATTCCTTTAATACATTGCCTCGTTACCTAATCCTCAATGAGCGTCAGTCATGAGAAAGAAAAGAAAAGAAAAGAAAAGGGATAACGAATCGCCTTGGTGTAACCCACTCTCGGGTGTAAATCTCGACATCCGCTCCTCATTAATATAATTTTGAAAAGACACAGTGGAAATAAAATTATGAACTCACTAAATCCAAGTGTAACAGAAACCAAACTTTTTAAGATCTTCTTTAATAAAATCCCACCCAACCTGGTCGTAAGCCTTTGACATGTCCAGTTTAATCGCCGCTAGATGTTGTTGGTTTATCCTCTTCTTTTTCATAAATAAATATACTTCCTGAGAAATAATAATTTTATCATGAATAACACGTCCTTTGATAAAGGACGCTTAGGTTGGTGAGACAATTTCATCCATAAAACCATGTAAATTGTTAGGCATAATTTTTGAAAATAATCTTATAACCAAATTTGACGTATGAAATATGCCAATAATCACCTATTTTTTTTTTTTAATTAATTGTCTTTGTGATTGAGTGTGATTAGAGTATCATTTAAATATTGTGTTTGAAGAAATCATATACCATTTACAACACATCACATTTAATTAGATCTCCAAACTTATAATCTAATTTACCATTAAGGTCATTCAGACCCGATGCTTTTGTATGCGACATATAAAATACTGTCCTTCTCACTTCTTCGATAATTGTTCATTCATTTCTCGGGTAAAACAAATTAGTACATCTAAAAATGGTAATAAGCTAGCCTATTCCACATCTCTTATATAAAATGATAGAAATCTAAAACTTTGTTGGAGCAAATTTTTTCAACAAGAATATAAGTTTACCCCAAGTCTTGATCTCATGACGAGGATATCTGTAATCTTATTATTGGATCTTCGGGTATGGGTTACTTTCCATCACACAATTTTACCCAATAATATTTTGATAGCATGAATGATAGGATTGATACTCCAGCTTGGTCTAGACACATTGTTAATACTATGAAAAGTCTAAAGATTGTCTAAGTATACAAATTTACTATATTCATGAGGACCAACTACTAGGTTAAGTTTATAGATAAATGCATCCCTTTTTCCAACTAATTTATAACACAGTTGCTTCCAACTTTTCCTAATTATATTTCCATTGCTCTTAATGGCTATCATCAAGATTATAGTATACTCCATGTTATTAGAGAAAGATGTGTCACTGAACCATGTAAGTTCACTAACAGTGCTATCAATTTGTGGCTCCGCCGGCTGACCTTGGATCTAGGTAGAAGCGTTTACTTGGCTAGAATTTACAGTCAGATCAATATCTAATGAAATATATTTAGTGAGTAGGATTGTTTGATGTTGATTTCTCTTGGGTTATAATTCTTGGAATCAAATATTCCTGACATTTTTTTTTCCTTTCTAAATATTGATGTAAACAAAAGACGCACCAAGTTGTTGGTCCATCCACCTTTGACGTAATCTTTAATAATATTAAGAATTCAATCCCCGAAAGATATGTGCTCATATTTGGATGGCCGAAAAGCCCAGACTTCAACGTTGAAATGACAAGTATTTTACCGACTCCATATGATGATGATACTAATTACATTTATTATTTGGTCCACATTTGCTTATAAACAAGTTCTTTTTGGTTATACAAAATTTTTATGTTAGAGTTGTTGGAGTATAAATCTTCTATAACCTGTTCTTCGCCTTCTTCTACCAGTTCAGACTTTTAGTTGAGTTGGCAAGTTAACATGGTATCAGAGCTCTAGGTACTTGAGGTTCTGGGTTCGAGTCTCTCCACCGCCACCCACCTCGATATCTCCACGTGTATGGCTTATCCATCTCCGTGCATTGCTTAGATCAATACATCTCCTCTACTAAGCATGCACATCTCGTCTAAGCCTGCACGTGAGGGGGCGTGTTGGAGTATGAATCTCCTATAACCTGTTCTTCGCCTTCTTCTTCTTCTACCAGTTTGGACTTTTAGTTGAGTTGGCAAGTTAACAAGAGTGGCACACAATCGTTCAAAGCTTTTTGGGTATTGTTACAACTACATCAGAAGATTGACATTTTTCTTTTAACTTTGAATCTACAAGAGCATGGTAGCTCAATTAAGAAATATATGTACTAAATTTAGTGTGTGGCCATACAATTCTATCTTCGACATCTATATTTTAAACGGGGGTTCGAATGATGCATTCTTTAACCAGAGACATAAAGAATTGATTGATGATGTCAACATCCCAACTAGTGAAATCAATGTTAAATAGTTGGGTGACAACTTCAAATCTTGAATTTATTGGCTTATCCAGTTTGAAACTACTATTAATGTAGGTATGATTCCAAATATTAGTGTTGAGGCCATTCCCCTTCTATTGAATGCATTTTTTATTTAAGGAAGAGCTGAATCTACAAAGAGTTAGACCTACACTAGTAAGTTTGCAGATTGTTGATGATAAAATATATTCTACCAAATAGAAATATTAGAACTGAATGGATTGAATTTCATACTTAATGGGTTTACGTTTTGTTAATTTAGAGACACTAAATAATGTTGTGAGAAAAAAGTATCAAATAAGAGAAAAATGATCTTGATTTTAATATGTTAATTAGCCTTGTGATTACATGCATTCTATGTTACAACTTGTCATATGCTGGTTGTTTTGTCCTCCCACGATCATTATGTTTTGTTGAACTACCTTCCCATATGCGTGGCTCATGTTATCATATATTGTCACCTTGGTGAGGTTTGTTATAGCCTGATTATAGGAATTTTCATATAACTCTATAAGGCGAGGTGTAGATCCTCGATTGACATTTTCCTTCTTGAAGCTTCATGGTACATGTTTAACTTGTTCCATGGGAAGATGTGATTCTAAGGCTCAATGTAATTTCTAAGTTAAGGAAAATTTTACCCTATCAGTAACTTTATTAAATTTTAATGTTTTCCTTTTTTGGAAATACTAAAAATTTATCGCTTTTAATCATAATCACACTTCTTTCCTCATGAATAATGCCCGAGTCTGTCATAAGAGCTTCATCGTCGACCATTTATCGACACTTTCCCTAAATATATTGATTAAACGTCCTTGACACACTTCTCGTATTCTAATGATAATGTCATCCCATGCGATCATTTTGGTCTATTTGAATATAGATTCTTTGTTTGCTGAAACGTTTCACTTTAGAGAGCATTTATGATTAAAGTCGCTATTTATGTTGGTTCTTCTTAATCTTCAATTCTGTAATATAAAATGCATTTTTGCTAGCCACCATTTACAAGGAGATTACGTAATTTGTTTGAGGTTATTTTACTTTCGTCTTTATGAAGGGAAATGTTTCACATTGTTATTGTTTTTCCCTTCTTTCTCCTTTTCTCATTTCTTTATGTCGGAGTCCACAAACGTATATTTTCCCTTGAATCACCAGGTAGACCCACTGGCCATCTCCACATATATGGGGTAATACTTTCTCAATTGGTACAAGTAATCCTTCTTCCTACAATAATTTACCAGTTTCTTGATAAGACCCTCTGATTTCAAAGCTTTCTCCTTCTATGTGCGATGATATAGGTGATGACACACCTTTGAAATAGGTAAGGGTTTTCTACTGTTGAATGATCTTTCTAATTTATCCAAGAGATACAAGAGAGAAAACCCCAGTTCTAACCTAGGGTCTGGAGACAATCTTGTTGAGTGATCTACCACCAAGAATGCCTTACAACGTCACTTGAACTATAAAGACATAGTCAAGGGAGTGGAGGTAACTGGTAAGGGAAAAGGTGTGATAAAATAATGATATAAATAAAAGACAAACACCTTCTACCACTACGATAAACTCTCGCAAGTGAACAGATCATTTGCAAGTAATCTGTAAGTAAAACAGATATCGATCTCAGGGACTACGAAAGTAATCTATAATTAATGTAATTACTAATGTATTGTTTGGATTCAGTTTTTTATAGGAAAGGAAAGGAAATGATAGGAATAAATTTTCTTTTCTAAAGACACTAAAATATTTATATGGTTCTTATGAATCTAAACAATTAATAACTAATTAAAATAAGACTCAAAATAAAGAGAGAAATTAATTATGAAGAGAAGACGTATGCGCGTTTAGCTTGAGAATTATCAAGTAATCCCCACTAGACTTGTTCTAGGACTATTATCTAAGGAAGAATTGGGTAAGATATATGCAATAGTTGGGAATCTCTAATCTTTCTAGTTTCCATCACCGTAGCTTAGAAGGAAACTTAAACATTACCAGGGAATTAGGTAAGGGGAACCTGCGCAATGATTTGTAAATCCAGATTAACCTAATATACACATAATCAACATCTCATAAATTCAAGTCCAAATTAACTTCGCAATGCCAGAAGGAGCGGTTTTTACTTAGTTCGTGATGACGGCTATAGGGTGATCATAGGTTTTCACTTATTTGTCTAAATGATACATCGCTTATTAAGGAATCGGAACCAGCATGTATAACCTTAACATCGGTTAATCAACAAGGAGAAATAACCCATAATATTATGAAGAGATGAGACTTAAATCGAAAATTGAAGGTGAAATTTAGGCCATCCTCTTAACCCAGGTGAAATTATCTTGTTAGTTTATTTTAATGGAAAAAAAACAGATCCACATGAAAAAAATCGATGGCTAATTACGTCAAACATCACCTTTCTTTTCCATCCAAATGGGAGATTCTTTGGTTGTCTTCCCCCTGGCCCTACTCGTAGTTTAAATTTTAAATCTATTTATAAATAAATAAATCCATAATTATTATAAATTGCACAAGTTTATCTCCTCCCAACTTCTTATCATATACCATAATTTTTTTGCCATTTACAACGAAAATTGCTACATCAAATCCAACCCTTCATTTTCTCTACAGATTTATATTTTGGAAAATACCTTCACCCAATATTGGATGAAAGAATACAAATCATATTATGACACATACCTCATGTTTTAATCATGAAAAAATGAATTATAATAACTACCTAATTAATCTAATGACATATGTGTTTTATAAATATAATAAATGGTTATTATGTAAATATTAAACCGTCCAATATAGAAAGAAAGTCTTACCCCTAAATATTTGTCCTTATTTCCTTCTCAATCCTAACAAAATCACATCCACACAATTCTCTCAATCACTTATTTGATAACTTTTTCAAGATAAAAAAACAAAACTTTGACAAAAATACTTTTTTCATGATTTTCATCACCACCAGTTTCTACTTTGGGTAAATAAGACATAGGGTCTTGGAGACTATATTTTCGGCCTATAACAATAATGGAAATCTTATTTGTTTAAAGGAACCTCAAGAATGACCAAATACTAAAATACCCTTATATAATACAAAAAACACTAAAAGACAAAAAAAGTTGTTAAGTGTTGGCACTCATCTCCGGCCCCCAGCCACCACCCACCGACATCCGGTCACCACCACCGCCAAAAAAAAGTATCGAGTATTGGAAAAAAGTATAGAGTATCGGTAAAAAGTATAGAGTATCGGAATTAAAACAAGGAGTATCAGAATTAAAACAATGAGTATAGAAATAAAAACAATGGAATATTCTAAAAAATCTCAAAGTACTCCGCAAAAATCTTGGAGTATTGATAAATAAACACAGTTTTTCTTGGAAAAAATACATTAGATATTCAAAAATAAGCATAACAAGCTGAATTCAAATTTAATAAAAAAATACATAAAGAACCCTACACTATACATCATCGTTCGAAAAAAAAGAAAAAAATTATCTCTAAATCTATATCTGGTTTGACAAGATCTATTACAACAGACAAAAGAAATAAAAAAAATAAAAAAAGTAAAGCTCACTTATGTGAGCATGTACTAAACCTTGAGAAAAAAAAGAACATGTACGTAATGGACTGAAGAACACCCAGGCGAAAGGCACTGAAGTGGTCTTCTTTTCCGGCGAGAACAATAAAATCGACCGCCACTCTGAACAACAACCACTCCGAACCGTCACTACACTGAACCACTTTCACAGCACGCCGAAAAATCCAAAACAGCACCGCAAAAACTAGCTCCTTCAACCCATTCCAACCAAGCTTCAAAACCACATTTGTCATGACCAGAAACCATCTACGATCTCGAAGACAGCCGCCCCTCCACAACTCCGAACAGTGAGCTCTTTTCCTTTCCTTCGCAGATCTGGTGCACATCACGAAGGTGCTTCGAAGTGGTCTTCTCCAGCGAGTCTAGCTGTTTGTTTATTAGTCATGACTTCTGAGTTTCAACCTCTGCCACTCTCAACACCACCACTCTCAACCACTATCAAAGCCCACATCGAATCCAACAAAACACGACCAAATCTACCTGCTTGCTTCATGGCCTTTGGGCTTCACCGACACTAAGAAACAGATCTGGAGCAGCCGATTAATGGATCTCCTCGTTGGAGCTTCTTCATGAAGTCGCGTATTTACTGGAGAATAAAAAATTGAAGAGGGAGAGAGAGAGAGAGAGAGAGAGAGAGAGAGAGAGAGAGAGAGAGAGAGAGAGAGAGAGAGAGAGAGATGAGAGAATGAAATAGTTTTAGGGTTTAGAAATAAAAAAAATAGTATTTATAGGAAATAAAAAAAACTGGTAAAAATATAATTGTTTTTTTAAATTATAATGTAAGATTTTATTAGAGGTCTTTAATAAGAAAAAAAGATAAATAAAATTAAAAAATAACATAAAGATGTGTTTTCAAAACCCGTTGGATAAAAATCTTAACTACTGTTAACCTTTTACATGCTATTTTAACACTTTAACCTTTACCAAAGGTTTCATTATCAAAAAGGAGTGTAAGATCAATTTAATTTGTGGCTCGGAATAAATTGCATCAAAAACTTGTGGATTTATTTTATTTATATTTTTAAAATTGGAATTGACATTATTTGTTCTTTTGATGATAAATTTAAATAGTTGAGTGAAACATTACATTCTAGAAAACTAAATGTGCAAATCCTTAAATAATTATCACTATTATTAGATGAATAAAAACAAGAAGATAGAATGGATTAATAAGTTATGATGTTATTAAATAAAAACTAAACTCAATTTTTGTGTGAGGAATATATCTTTATAGGCCTCAAATTAAAAAATGAGAATTTTAAGGGCCTAGTTAGATGTTATATTTTTTAAGGGGCTAACTAGATATCTTTCTGGATTCTGGTTACATTTTTAGGGGGTACACCCACTATTTTAATTTTTTTTAATTACATTATAAGTCCTTGTTCAAAATTTATGGTTCTAATTTTCCTACCTATGACCTTTTGTGGCCCGTTAATGGTGGTTACCCCATGAAAATAGCTTGCTTGAGCGAATACCCCTTGAAAAATACAAAACAGTGGGTATATACCCCTAAAAATGCAAAAAGGAGGTACGTAAATACCCACTATTTTCTTTAATTACATACTGAGTCCCTATTGTTCAAAGTTCAATGTTCTTTATTCCTTGTTCAGGTCAGTCCAAAGTGGTGGTTAGTCCAACATGGTGGTGAAGAGCTATACCCACAAAAATAGTGGGTCTATTTCCCACTAAAACAACACGATTACCCCCTAAAACAGCACGATTACCCCCTAAAACAGCACGATTACCCCCTAAAACAGCACAATTACCCGGTCAAACAACACGAAATAGTGGGAACAAACCCACTAAAATTCCAAACAATGGGTATTTACCCCCTGAAAATGCATAACAGATGTGAATAAACAGATCGAGATCTGAATAAACAGATCCGAGAACGAGTTTCTTGAGAACAATTTTCATGTGGCTCGTTAATGGCGTCGATTTTCTTGTGAGGCGGAACAGAAAGAGGGGAGATTCGCCGGAGCAGGTTGGCCTGCGAATGGCCACTGAATGGCGGCGTTATCCGACAGGTTAGCCTCTGAATGGAGGCAGGTGGCATGGATCTGCTGAGATGGCGACGAGATTTGTTGGTGGTGCTCCGGTGATAGGAAGCTGAAGAGGGAGGAGGGGTGAAGACGACGATTCTTCTGGTGTGGGGTGAGATACAGAGCGAAGAGAGAGAGGGATGGGGCGGGGTTTTGGTGCGGCGTTTTTCTTGGGGGTGCTCCGATCTTGAATTGGGGCTGCAGTGTCGAGAGAGAAATGGGGGAAGGGGTGGGTTTTTATGGTGTTTTAATTCCTAAACCTAATAGGAGGGAGGTAGTTATATGAATTAGTTAGCTTCTAAAGAATGTTTAAAAGAGGCCCTTAGTTAGAAGTCTAAGGTGTATATAGGCCCTTATTCTTCTTTTACCCATGTTTGTGTTGGTAGGGTAGAAAGAAGAAAGATTTACATATGAATATTGTGAGTGGGAGAAAGATATTGGTGGATTGATGAAAATGAAGATTCAATCATTTTTAACGTGGAATGTGCTTAAAGTAAACTGGTTCAGTTTCCCTGACTTGTTGTCGGATCTGATTGATCCACGATCTAAGCTCCTATCTAGCCACCGACACTGGAGCTGATCGTCTAGCGAAAGAAGCTAGGCACAGGGTATCGGAAAACTACGTCACTATAGATACCCTTCTAACTCACTTCTCGAAATTAGGCATAGGATAATCTCCGTTTGTAATTTTATTTTGACTATCTTAACCGTTCCAAAAAAAAAAACAAAGTTCGTCTTTAATAAAATGATCGAAGATAAGAAATAGATTGGTAGAGATAAAGGAGGCAAGTGCAATTTATTGAAACTATTGGTGTTGTTTTTATACCACGGAAAAATTGTGGTCTAACCCTAGGTAAGAATCTTCCGATCCAAACGTTTGAGGAGATGATGATTCTGTACTTACGAGACTACGCCAGACAGACATGTTGTACTGCCACGTGTCAAATCCATATTCGCTCCTTAAGAAAAAATAAAGAAACTCAAAAGGAAAACAGATAATCCCTCGCAAATCCCAATCCTCTCAATCTTTGATTTTCATTTTCAGTTTAACTTTATCGATACGATGAAAAATCAATTCTTCATCTGATAGCAAGAAATTAAGAACACCTCTTTCAAATCACACTCGTATACCTTTCTTTCTTCTTCATAACCAACAACAATGGCGTCTGTTTCTTCGTTATCGTTCTCAGCCATTACTGAAAGCAGCAGCAGCTACAAAAAACTCAACAATGCAAATCCTTCAAAAACTTCTTATTCATATTCAAGTCTTTCTTTTAACTTTCGTTCTAGCAGTTCATTCTCATTTAATTCTCTCAAGCTCATCAAGTCCTCTTCAAATGCAAATACAACTCCTTTTGTTGTTCACTGCAACGACTCCTCTTCAACAGGCAAGTCCAATTATCATTTAACTTAGTATAGTGTGATTGGTATGTCAATTTGTTGTTAATTGCAGCAATATTTTATTTGGATAATTCACTAATCATATATAATTGATTTTTAATATATTGTATCAGTGCCACCAACAGTAGCAGATACGAAATTGAAGTTCTTAAACTCTTATAAAAGGCCAATTCCAAGTATCTACAACAATGTATTACAAGAATTGATTGTTCAACACCATTTAATGAGGTATAAGAAATCACATCAATACGATGCTGTTTTTGCTCTTGGTTTTGTTACGGTCTATGATCGCCTCATGGAAGGTTACCCAAGCGATGAAGATCGTATTGCCATTTTTCAAGCATACATCAACGCACTAAACGAAGATCCCCAAAAATATAGGTAATTTTTCTAAATAATAGTGATTTATATTTAATTATTTAAAATGCAAATTACTGTACAGAGCTGATGCACAAAAACTAGAAGAATGGGCACGTGCTCAAACTGAAAGTACATTAGTTGAGTTTTCATCTAAAGAAGGTGAAGTTGAAGCTATTTTAAAAGATATTGCAGAAAGAGCTGCAAGTAAAGGAAGTTTTAGCTATAGTAGATTCTTTGCTATAGGGTTATTTCGCTTGCTTGAGTTAGCAAATATAACTGAGTCCAATGTTTTAGACAAGGTAACTAACTAACTAACTAACTAACTACTTGTTACAAGGATGTTTGTAATAATATTTTTTTTACAAATTTTACAGCTTTGCACTGCACTAAATGTGAACAAAAAGAGTGTAGATAGGGACCTATCTATTTATCGCAATTTACTCACAAAACTTGTTCAAGCCAAAGAGTTGTTAAAGGAATACACAGACAGGTATATTTCCATTTCCTCATTTTTCATTTCATGTTAAATTAACACTTTCTTAATATTTTGTTCTTTAGGGAAAAGAAGAAACAAGAAGAGAGAGCAAATTCACAAAAGCCTAGCACTGCTATTACAACATAATCAGACTGGTAAATCCTGAAATTTGTTTGATCCATTAATCTTGATTGATTCAGTGTGGTTTGTTATTCTAACTCTTATGTTGAATCGGTTCGGTTGCTTATTTTCTACTAAGGACTTACTTGTATCTCCATCCCTTTCTTGTCTCAATTGAGTCAATGATGGTAAAATTTTCGAGGACTATATAATAGCTGGTGATAATTATACAATATGAGGTTATTATAAATTAAATACTTAAATTTATATGTCATGTATACTATTCAACTTGGAACAGGTTTTCCGATGGTCTAAATCGTCAACGATTCATAACGAGATATTGTTTTGTTCATTTTGTAATTTACTACTGATGTAGTCTACTACATTTATTTTGAGTGTTGTAATAATATAAGTAGTTGTAGAACTTGTACTATTTAATAATTTACAACATTATAAGGTTAATATATAATTTTTGAATTTTGATTTTTTTTTAGGACTCGACAAATACCCGAAAAATAACCCACTTAAGGATTTTTTATCTGCTATTTAAGTGCCAAATATTTTTACTAGAAATGTTCACAATGAAATTTTAAGTTTTAAGAAAATTGTTGGTTGATAGTATCTTCAGATTCACAAGACATAATTTGGCATACAACATGTCTAACTAATAATATAAAAAGGGAAATACATGTAAAGGGAAATCTACACTTCCACTTCTCCACTAAAAACAATTATGTAGAAACGATGGTAACATACCTCACTTAGTATATAATAATCTCCATAACCCTTATATAAATATTGATGTTATTCAACTATGGTATCTGCTCCCAAGGTTGATTTTTAATCTATAGTTTGGGATCCTCTTATTGTTAAGTCAAATCCTAATGAATGACTTGTATGGAATAAAATATGGAATGTAATCATTATAACGAAAAAATGTAAACCATTGTTGCGAGATAACATGAAACCTTAAAAATTTATAAGAATCCAAACTGCCTTTTTAATGGAAAAGTTGGTGTCTTTTCTATCGGAATTACCCTCTGACGCCTGACCCTGTATACCCGACTAATACCCTAGTTACTTGTAAAAGTATGATGGTAGACGGAAACAAATTTCCTGCACTGACTAAGATTCACTCTGCGAGGCTGAACAAAGAATTGTACAACTGACATGGTAGATACTAAAAACAACATAACGACTCTTATTGAGGTCAGTAACTTGGTGGATCAGGTACACGCTACAACACAGTCTGCGGTTAACATTGTAAACTCTTTTCTAGCGTCCAATGCTCAACCAAACCCCACCTTGAAATTGAATGGATGACAAGCTATTGTGATAGGGAAATGTCGATTATTCCTGTGCTTGAGGATTCATTGGAGAAGAACATATTACACAATCCAAGCAAGGGTGACATACCTGAGTAAGAAGACCTTATGGAAGATGATATGGACCTAGGGATCATGAAATCCCAATCGTAATTTGCACAAGAGTGGAGATTCAAGAAGGTCTACGCCTTTGGAGGAATACAGTATTCGTATGATTAGTCAGCTAGAAGTATTCGATAGTGGGAATGGCTATTTTATGGTCAAGTTTTTGGAAAGAGAGGATTATAATTTCGGTATTACTGGAGGACCATGGATGATCTTAGATCATAACTTGGTAGTGTGAAAGCTCTATCACTATAACAACCGCCTGGTTCGAGTGACTAATGTAGGAATGCAGAATTACACGACCAAGATCTTGAAAAATATTGGTGATAAGATTGGTCGCACAGTTTGTATTGATCCGCTAACAACAACACAAAAGAGGGGGAATTATGCGAGGTTAGCTATCAAATTGGATATCGATTCTCCACTCGTGTCAATGATTCGTATTGGGGATGATATTTGCAGAATAGAGCACGAATGCTTTCACCTTACATCGTGAGCTCAGCGTATAGCTCACTGATTCCCCCCGATAACCACAAACTTTAATTAGGATTGTTTTTAGATGCCTAAATATTCACAAAATATTCTTGTATTTTGTATAGAGAACACTTCTTGACCAATTACCCACAATGGAGAACCTGTTCAAAAGGAGGTAACTGAGTCACCACCGTGTAACATAAGTGGAGTATGTTAAACATATGCTGGTAGGATGCAAAAGTGCTATAAACATTTGGGAAGAGCTGCTACCCCTTGGAATGCTCTTACCTTCTACATCGAAATTGATTTATTCGAACTTGGAGGAGCTAACAAGAATTTTGGCAGTTGATCATAAACTATTAGCTTGTTCTAGAATGGATGGTGGGAGGACCATCAAATCTTTATCACCATCTCAACATCAATACACGTGACAGCAAGGCATGCCTCTAATGGGTAGAAAATTATGGGAAGCTTCCCGTAGTCATACTGAGTGGGTGCAAACTCATTTACATACAAAGAAAGCATGTGAGGGCATATCTTGGTCTCCTTTATTTGCAGCCTTGGTTTGGGAAATTTGGTTAACGACTGATTTAATTCTTGGTTCCGATAAAATTACAAAATATACAAAGGTGAGAACATTACAAATTAGTACTATGGTTTGTGATTTTATCTGAGCATTAAGAAAAGATATAAATGAAAGAGTTATAATATTAGCAAAGAGCTAGCTAATGAAGTGGCCGAAGCCAGTGGCGGAGCCACGTGAAGAGTAGCCCTTCTCTTGTTATTTAAAAAAAAAAATATTCTTTATAGAAAAAGAAAAAAAATTAGTTATATATTATTTTATTCCTAAATTTTTTTAAAATATTTATTTGGTCTCCTTAAATTTTTAAACTATTTATTTAGACCCCTAAATTTTCAAAATCTACATTTAATCCTATAATTTTTAAAATTTATTTTATAAGACTTATAATTATTCAATAAATTATATGTTATTTTGTATTAAATAAAAAATAATCAATTAAAAAAATTATATTAGGACTTATAATGCAGTTTCATATAATATAAAGCTTTATTTTACAATTTTTTTATAATATATAGACCTATAATGTAAATAAGTCTAAAAAAAAAAAATCGGGAGCGTTGCCCCCAAACTAAAAGACCCTGGCTCCGCCCCTGGCCGAAGCCATCGATGAAAGTTAAATTAAACATTAATGGATGTTTTAATAAAACAGAGATGGTAACCAGAATAAGAGGCCTTTTTAGAAATAGTGAAGAGACATTCACGTGTGTTTATGCAAGTTCGTGTGTGATGGAACGACCTTTTCACTCGGAGCCTAGGTGTTCCATTTTGGATTGAGATGGTTGGAGGAACAAGTAATTCTGGACGTGTGTATTGAAAATGATTAGCGAAAGTTTCACGCGTTAATGAAGGGTGGGATGGTTCCGGTTTTGGGATTAATCACATAGGCCAGGATTGTTTAAAAATGTTACATAGAAATCCTCCATTAAGGTGAACCACATTTACGGAGAAGCAAAATATGTGCAGATTTATTGGCAACAAAAAACATGAAGTTGTGCAAAAATATAATGAAATATAACAATCTGTCAGTCTATATATGAAAGGTAATTATTTGAGATAGGAATGGTTGATCAACTCTTAGTATTATTTTATACTTTCAATGAGAGAATTATAAATTGTTACGTATAAAAAAATTCAATGCATTTATTTATTTTTTGGTCGAAAGAAAACCAATAAATTGACACACATCGAACATCATCTTCTTTTTCCCGTCGACAAAAAGAATTTCTTTTTCCCTTCAACGTCTGCAGAGATGATTTTGTACTTACGAGACTACGCCAGCCACACATGTTCTCACTGACACGTGTCAAATCCATATTCGCTCCTCAAGATAAAAAAAACAAGTTCAAAAAGAAAACGGATAAGTCCCCGCAAATCCCAAACCTCTCAAACTTTGATTTTCATTTTCATTTTAATATTTCTCGATAAAATGGAAAACCAATTCTTCATCTGAGAGCAAGAAATTAAGAAACCCCTCTTGCAAATCACACTTGTATACCTTTCTTTCCTCTTAATTATCATCAACAATGGCGTCTGTTTCTCCATTATCGTTCTCAGCCATTACTGAAAGCAGCTGCAGCTACAGAAAACTCAACAATGCAAATCCATTGAAAGCTGCTCATTCATATTCGTCTCTTCCTTTTAAGTTTCGCTCTCTCAATTCCATCAAATCTTCTCCAAATGCAAATTCTTTTGTTGTTCACTGCAGCGATGATGAGCCTATAATAAGCAAGTTACAATCTCTCTTATTATAAATTTGATACTATAGTGTAATTATCATGTTTTAATTTAGTCTTTATTAAATAATTTACTAACTAATGTGAAGATTAATTTTGGTGTTTTGATAACAGATGGGCCACCATCAGTATCTGTTACGAAATACAAGTTTATAACTCGTTATAAAAGGCCAATCCCAAGTATTTACAACAATGTATTGCAAGAGTTACTTGTTCAACACCATTTAACAAAGTTTAGAAAATCATTTCAATATGATGCTGTTTTTGCTCTTGGTTTTGTTACTATCTATGATCGCCTCATGGAAGGTTATCCAGGTGATGAAGATCGTACTGCCATTTTTGAAGCATACATCGAAGCATTAGTCGAGGATCCCGCTCAATATAGGTAATTAATAAATAATTCTTAATAATTTTACAAATGCAAATTATTCTACTTCACTTTTAGACGTGATGCAAAAACTCTTGAAGAATGGGCACGTGCTCAAACTGCTACTACATTACTAGAATTTTCATCTAAAGAAGGTGAAGTTGAATCAAGCTTGAAAGATATTGCAGAAAGAGCTAAAAAAGGAAGTTTTAGCTATAGTAGATTCTTTGCGATTGGTCTTTTTCGCTTACTTGAATTAGCAAATGCATCTGATCCCACTACTTTAGACAAGGTAATTTCTATATTCGGAGTTATTAAATCTAATTTCATGTTTTATGTCACATTTATATACATGGAATTGACGTATTTACATACACTAATTCAATAAATACAACACTTTAGCATCCTTAGTGCTCCACTGATTCTTTTATGCGAACGGTTCACCTGCAATAAGATAGTGAAAGAATTTCAGTTTTAGTATTGAATCCTGCATATTTGATATAGGATTAATTTCTGTAATAGGATGTTTTGTATTAATGTTGATCATTTTCTTTTCTATATTATTCTAATATTTACAATTATTATAGCTTTGCATTGCATTAAATGTGGACAAAAAGAGTGTAGATCGGGACCTAGCTATTTATCGCAATTTACTCACAAGGCTTGTTCAAGCCAAAGAGTTGTTGAAGGAATACACGGACAGGTATATACTAAAGACTTTTATTTTTAATTTCATGTTAAATCGACATTTTTTTTTTAATAATTTTGGTGTTTAGGGAGAAGAAGAAACAAGAAGAGCGAGCAGGAGCACAAAAGTCTGACAAGGCCATTACAACATAATCAGGCTAGTAAAAAATGTAAAAGGCTTATTAAATTTCCAAAACTAGGTTTATATATAGAGGTTGAATTTAGTTGCCATGTTTTGGAACATTATGGTGTAGCTAAATCCTGAAATTTGTTTCTTTCACTTGTAATTCATTGTTTGTTAATGCTCATAAACCCCCCATAGAGCTATAATTATCTTTTCACTTACATTGTACACTACCTTAAAAGGAGCCAAACAATGATATATAAGCGCGGATTTTTCATTTTCATATAACTAACAAATGAATTGCAAAGAAGAATACATACATACTTCTATCTATAAATAAAGAAATAATTCTAAAATCAACATTAATGTAGCTTAACAAAACAGTCTTTCAAGAAATATAAAAGTATCAGCCTTGTGAGTACTTGTCAAAAGCTAATTTGTATCGTTTGTATGTAAATCAGCCCTAGATGTAGATATTCTTAATTTCTCATGATTTTTTTTTGTTATATAAAGAAAATGAAAAAAGAAATGAAATCAAAGGACTTAAATGAACTAACTAAGTCGAGAAATATCAACCTCATCAGGGATCCTAAAAGTATCAGCAGCACCAAATTTCCTTCGTTCATCTGAAAGTGATGACTCATCATCACTATCACTATTATTATCCTTATTATCAGACGGATCAAATTCTTTATTATCAGTATCCAATTTTCCACTATGTGAAAGATCAAGATCACGCACACTTTTCGATATACAATCTTGTGTAGTAAGCATTTTAACTTGACCAAGATGAGATATTTCAACAGTAACTTTATCATCTTCATTTATTGGTAAAGGTTGTTTCCATGGTTCACCATCTATTCTCATGTATGTATGTTCTGCTTCACTTTTATAAAACTCAAATTTTATTCTATGCGCCTATATATATATCAATATATACCAAACTTTAATTACTTAAAATTTAATTTAAATAAATTAAATTAAAAAGTCTCTAACCTGTGCAAGACGTGTACCATGTCCTTTTGAAGACATTAAAACTAATCCATGCCAAGCATCTCTAAATCCAACTACTTCGATTAATCGATCATCTACAAATGGTGGTGTGAATTCTTTCTGTTTTTTTATAATTTTATATTCAAACATATATATGTTAGAAATTTCGATTCTGAAAAATAAGAATGTGTAGTACATACATAACGTTCTTTGGTATTATTTGGTGTTCCCCATGGATTTAGTCCACCAGAAAAGCTAGGCAAGTTTACACATATAATCGATCTAGTACTGTAAATAGTCAAATATAAAATAAATTTTAACAAATTTTTATTTATTTTGGAGATAAAAAAAGCAGTTATTTTACCTTGGAGGAATGTCGATACTTTGCCATTCACCTTGTCTATTAATCACCTTCATCTTTACAATTTGTGAAAAATTACTGCATCGAAATATAATTAACTTGAGCTACTTATGCTAAATTAAATTATTTTTAAAAAATGAAAATCAAACATATACTTACGTTTCAGAAGGATGAAAAAGTGATGCACAAAACCATCCTTGTGAGCATCCAAGCTTTGCATATGTGGTCTAATTAGCATACAAAAACATTTTGTCAATTTTTTTTTTACATTTACATGATTTGAAGACTAATTGAGTAAATTATATGAAAAAATGAGTTTAAGGGAAACACATAAATACCTGATTAGCCAGTTGATTTTTAAATTTTTCTGGATGAAGCTTACGTTCAGTATGAAACGCATAAGATACTTGAGCATCCATACCTGAAAACATTTACAGTCTTACATATATACATACATATATATAAGGTGGTTTATAAACTCTATATGCTATAAAAATTTACTTACCCATGCTAAAGTAATTCCAAAATCCTCCACGAAATGTATGACAACCTTCCTAAAAAATTCAATGATTTATACGTAAAATAATGAGATGAATAAATTATCACTAGAAAACAAGTTGTATTAGTTATTTAGACAAAAAAAAAATTATGTAAAAGATAATTTAAATGAAGAAATAGATGTTATATTACCAAATTTAGTTCATCTGATGAAGCAACTCTGTTAATTTTATGCAAAGAATGTGGCAATTCTAAAGGAGGAATAGGATCACATGGATCTTCTTTTGGTGCTCTCATTCTCATAAGAATGTGCCAGCTGTACATCATATTAATTATATACTAATTAATTAACTCAATATTAAGAAACTAAATATTTACCTGTCTATCTTCATTTCCTTTGCTTTCTTCACTTGCTCCAAAAATGAAAGCACTGCGTTTTTATCTGTTCCTGGATTTTTCTTTCCCTGTAAAAATAACATTATATTTAAATTCAAGGGTAAAAAGGTAAAATTAATTTACTTACTTACCCATCCAAATGCAAATGGGAGGTTATTTCCAGTTCCTAATGGTACTGTAGCAATAGGTGGTGGACGAGATAAATTAAGATCAGAAACTACTCCTAAAAGCCACCCAGCTGTACCATCTCCACCTGCAACCTAATAAATTATTTATAATTAATTTTATTTAATCAATAATTTAATTAAAACTTACTATTATCCTCAATTTTTCAGCAAGTTTAGGAGAAAACTCATCGCCGTTTCGTCTAAGCCTATCGAGATTAATATAAATCTGACTTAATGCTTTATCAGGTGTTACATCTCCTAAATCAAACACCTGAAAATATTTTCTAAAATTTAAATTTCATTTTATGTTAATAATTAGTAATTAATAATTAATACCTGATATTTGTTAAGAATAGAACGATATGTAATGAGAAGATCACCGCCTAGCTGACCACCACTTTTGGAGTTGATGAAAACAAGGACAGGACATGAAGGAACATCTAGTAAATTCTCAGCCTTTGATTCAGGAAGGAGTATATATGTAGGAATATAAAACTCTTTAAGAGCTTCATCTGGATCACACTCTAAACCTTGCATAGATACTGTATAATTTACATGAAAATTTGAAGATGATTTAGAGGAATCTGTACATTTTTCTTAAGAGCTGCAATAATAGAGTCTAACTAATATATTTTGGTTTCACAATATACTATCCTCTTAAGATTCCCTAATTAGACAAGACTAAACATATCGATTTTAAATTATCCCCAAAAAATTGCTTCAGATTCTCAGCCAATCGTTGGAGAAAACACATTTGGGTGAAAAATATACAACAATTACCATCATTTCACAGACTTTTGTGGGGTATTCAACAAACAAATTTAAATTAGTACACAATACTTACACTCACATGCACGTATTTTTATATGTATTTGACAGATTCCCTCTTTGAATATACAGTAGTATATGTTTTAGTGTCAAAATTCAAATTCGCCTCTAACAAATTTAACGTTCGGATCCAACCAAATAAAGAAAAAAAAACCCTTGATCTTGACACTGTTCGCACAACTATATATATAGATACGACATCATATTGACATATTGAAGTGCTGAAATTAAAAATTCAATTTCGTTGATATTTACCTTGAATTGAATAATTTTTGGGAGATATTGAATATAAACAAACGCAAATGAGCAAAAGCGTGATATTGTTGGTTTATGAATTAGGAATTGGTATCGGAAAGAACATCATCACAAAATTATTACGTGTGATGTGATCCGCATTAACAATGGAAGTTGACCAGCTCTTTCGTATTAATAGTTGCGCTTAGTGGAGTGGAATATTTCGTATTTATAGTTGTGATTATTGAATTAGAGTGGAGTGAAGTGAAATATTATGAAACTTTTCATGAGTTCGTTATGCACGTGACCTTAATTCCTTTAGAAATACAAAATTTATCTTTTTCCAAAAAAGGCCATTCTTCAATTATAAAAGTGTATTATCCGTTCTTTATCTTTTTTGTCATAAAATATTCTATAATGATTTTTTTTGTCACTGTTAGTCTTTTTTTCGATTTTCTGTTACTTGATCGTTAGTCAATGTTATCTGGCGCCACGTCATCGCCACCTCACCGCCACGTATGCTCCACCTAGGCATGACGTCATCCTCAGCTAAAAGTTTTTTTTCCAACGTGGCAAGTGCAGTCTTGTCTTTTCATTTCCTTTCTTTACCCATTACCTACACCCGATCCTTTGACTTCCCGTCAAACATAAACTAAACAAAAACTAATTGAAAACACACACTCAAGTGTATTCTTGGTGTTCTTCAAAGTTTGGGGGAAAAACTGCAGCAGATTGTCGAGATCAAGAACCAAAGTCATACCCAAGTAAAGTACACCGTCGTAATGGCGATTTTGAACGGAATCTTCAGTGATTCAGGTAATTAATTACTTCCTCCATTTCATTAAGCGATGTATTTCAGGTTTAGGGTTTTCGTTATTGTGCATAGGAATTTAACACTACGTATTTACTACTGTTTATTTTAGAATCCAAGAAAGCTAACTCTGGTAGTGAAAATAGTGGCTCCGATTACTCCTTCCATGATAGTGATAACAACTTGGATGATGACGAAGATGATATATTGTACCAGGACAATGCCGGCATTAAATTCGATGGTGTTGGTTCATCTCCGTCCATTAATATAAATGGGTTAGATCTACCATGTCTGCAATTACTACCTGAAATCGACGATGCTGATTTTAACGAGGGTTCTACGGGGGATTCTGAGCATTTGAATAGCTTGGAAGGTACATCGGAAGAGGAGGACGGTGAACGTTCTGGTATTCAAAGGGGGATCCTTCCTAGGTTTAATGTATGTGCCGACAAGGATGACTAGAACTTAGTGGTGGGTATGATATTATCTAATGGTCGTGAATTCAAGGATGCAGTTAAAGCAAAAGCTATTGCCGATATTAGGAACGTTTGGTTCCCATGTAATGAACCTGGTAGAGTTAGAGCGAGGTGTAGAGGTTAGAATTGTGACTGGTTTATATGTATGCAACTGTGTGTGAAATTGGGAGCTTTCAAATCCAGACCTTAAACAAAAAACATACTTGTGGTTGTGCACTAACAGTAGGCATGTGAATTCAGCAGTTCTATCCAGGAGATATGCTCATCAGTTGAAGACAAACTCAAACATTAAAGCCATTGATTTACAAGAGAAAGTCTTGCATGATCTGTATGTAAGCATAAGTAGGAGGCAAGCTTACATGATTATTAAGAAGGGAAGGTCGCTAGATGAAGTTTATTTCTTAGATTAGTATAGTTTGCTTAACAACTGTTGTGCTGAGCTTTTAAGGACTAATCCGGGGTCAACTGTTTTTTTAAAAACCGAGGAAGATCAAATTACCGGGGAGCACAAGTTCTTGAGGTTTATTGTTGTTTAGAGCCTCTGAAAAGGGAGTTTATAGCTGGTTGTAGAAGGGTGGTAGGTTTGGATGGTTGTCATCTTAAAGGACCTCATTCCGGTGTGATCTTGACGGCGGTTGGGATGGATGCTAACAATTGCATTTATCCAATTTGTTATAGTTTGGTTGAAGCTGAGAACTTGGAGACTTGGAGGTGGTTTGTATGTCTATTAATTGAAGATCGTGATATTAATGAACTCGAAATATGGATTTTAATAACTAACAAGCAAAAGGTATATGTTTTTACTTTTGTTTTGTTTTTTGTATATATTTTTGTACTTATTACTTATTACAAGTGTAGTAATGTAAGTTTGTTATTTACACAGGGGTTAGGTATAGCTATTGAAGAATTGTTGCCCAATGTTGAACACATAAATTATGCTAGACATCTCCATCAGAACTTAAAAAAAACACGGGTCGTTTGCGCTAAAAGACAAAATATGGGAGGCGGCTAGAGCTACATATGTGGAGCAGTTTACAAATGTTACGGAGATTATTAGAGGCATCAATGTGGAAGCGTATAAGTGGCTAGCAAAAGAACACCCAAGGTATTGGAGTAGGTCATACTTTAGAACCAATAAACATTGTGATGTGTTGTTGAATATGTGTGAGTCTTGGAATAAACAGTTGTTGGATGTCAGGGAGTCCACCGTGTTAGTGTGTTTAGAGCATATAAGATTATATTTACTTGAAAGACTTGAAAAACGTAGAAGGTAGATATCTAGATGGCAATGGGATATATTTCCTAAAATTCGTAAAATAGTGAACCACAAAAAGAAATGGTCCTCCAAGTGGATACGTTTGCATTGTTGTTCAAATTGTTTCCAAGTCAAGGGGACAAGTGGGGCACAATTTGCGGTTGATTTTGACCATATTTACATGTGCATGTAGAGGTTGGGAATTGTCGGGGATACCTTGTATCCACGTCATTTCTGCACTATCCTCAGTGGGCCTTGATCCAGAGGCCTACACGTCTCAATATTTTAAGACAATCACATTTAAAAAAGCCTATGAGCCTTTTATAGGCCCAATTAATGGACCTGATTTATGGCCTCAGACAAATGGGCCAAAAGTGTTTGCCCCAAAGGGTGTGAAACTTTGTGGTAGACCTAAAAAGAAAAGAGATAGGGCAAATGGAGAAAATATTAAGGAGAGGGTGAATAAATCTAAAAGAAAAGCTAAAGCGAATGAAGATGTTAGAGTGGTGTTTGAAAGGGTTGGAAGAAGTGGTATGAAGGGTAAGTGTAGTTCGTGTAAGCAAGTTGGTCTCAACAAAAGAAGTTGTTTGAAAAGTGAAGCTCAAAGTGTTGCTGAAAGTGTTGTTAATGATCCTGTAGAGATTAATGGTATGGAGGAACAAAATCCAGCTACACCCAACATGACACCAATGGAATCTCAAAGCCAAAGCAGTAGTGTAGTAAAGGTAGACAAGAGAAGGTCTACTAGACTAAGAAACAATCCACACTCAACTGAGAATAATGTATATGTGAATGCTACAAATAGTGATATGAATATAAATGTTGCTAATAGCAATGTCAATGTGGATGCTTTAAGTAGTGAACTTCAAGTTAAGGGTTGTATGAGTAATGTGGAAGTTGATATTGATGCGAGTGAAGTTCACCTAGATGTCAATGATAGCAATATTGTAATGAGTATACAAGTCGTAAGCCCAACAGGTAGGAGACCAAAATCTAGAGCTCAAAGGGTTGCTACACCAACCAAGAAAGAGGAGAAGAAAGATGATGTTGAAACAAGTGCTAAATGTCAACATGAGTCAATGAGTCAGGTGTCTAAGGTAAATTAATAATTACCTTTATTTATTTTAAAATTGTATATAATACTTACTAAACTTGTTTTATTTTACATTTGTATAGGATACTGTTGCTGATGATAACGTAGTTGGTGTTTTGACTCAAGCTAGCACTACTGAATCTGTTAATGTGGTGGTTGGGGATTCACAAAAGAAGCGAGTAATGGTTGAATCTTGATCAAACAATGACAGGGTGTGTGTTTTAATACATGTATGTGATTGTATTTTAGTAAGTGTAGTTTAAAAACCTATTGTTAAATGTAGTTTACACCAAACAAACAGCCATGTGTGGAGCTTACTAAATTTGATATTCCTGAGGTTAAAGATGGTTTTCTACCAACTGGTGTGAAGAAACTTGGACAACCTAGTGTAAATAATATTTATAAGATGGTTTAAACATAATAATCATAATAATTCATAATTTTTCATTCACTTTTTTTGTAGGATATTTCTAAGAGGCCCCTTTTAGACCAGGGGGTATGGGTGTCTACACAAGGGTCGCTACTCCTCTGACTACCCCAGGAGAAATTACAATATGGTCAAGGAAAATAGAAGGAAATCCATTCTTATACAAGGGAAGAAGGAATGTTAGTTTGGATGCTCTTAGAGTTGGAACTAAATATGCCAAGGACAAGGACAAGGTAATTGAGGTAATTGGTGCCAAGATAAAGATAAGGTAGTTGAGGTAGTTGGTTCCAAGGATAAGGTAGTTGATGTAGTTGGGGTGAATGAAGCCTTTAAGGAGTTTGATATGAATATGGCAACTTTTATGCAAAGTCTGTTGACTCGTGGTTTAGGTTCAAAAGGAAAGGAAAAGATTGATGACCAAAAAACTACAACTTCAAATGTGCTAGAGAAGAAAGATGAACCAAATACTATACCTTTTAAGGTAATTGAAAAGAAAGATGATCAAAATACTAAAGCTTTGAAGGTAAAAGAGAAGAAATATGATCCAAAGAGTAAAACTTTGAAGGTGAAATAGAATAAAGATGATTCAAAAAGTACACCTTGAAGGAAAAAGAGAAGAAGAAATCTCCAAAGAGTAAACCTTTGAAGGTAAACAAAAAGCAAGTTCAGGACAATCGTAAGGGTAAGGGGGTAACTTTGGTTTAGGTTAAAAAGGAAAAAATGTAATAAGAAAACTTAGTATTCAATGGTTAGGTTATCTAAAACTTTAATTTGGAACTTTATGTGTTGTGTGTAAGAAAAATCTTGACTTTATTGTTATTCACGTGATTCGTGTACTATCTTAATGTATTATGTTTTTTTTAAACAGATTTGCACTCTATATATAACACTATTTTTCTTTATCACATACTACATTACACTTACACTAGAAAGAAACAGGAAGTTTAACATGTCTGTTGACAACTCAAGCGGGAGTGATTGGTCAACTAGGTCACCACTCGTACCCGACTTGTCTCCAAATGAGTTAACTGACGAGGTCATCATCAAGCCTTCCCCGTTAATGGTCATATCACCTAAAAACTAATCCGACACTGAAGTATGTAAATACGGAATGGCCGCATTGATTTATGTTACTGTATTAGAATTTAATAAGTATTTTCGTTCACTTCGTTGTCATTACGAGGATCATCGTTTGCAAGAGTTTCCTAAAATGGAATGTGACTTCTTCCGTTGGCTACGGAAGCCTGATGAGCTACCAGTCCCTACCACAAGTAGAGATGTTCCAACAGCAGAAGAACATGTTAATGGAGCGCGAAAGTAAGATGAAATTTTCCTTTGTTTGATGTTATAGTTGAAGTCTGTGGTTGATTGTAGTATGAAGTTTATATTGGAGTATGAATTTTAAGTTCTATTTACATTGTAGTATGATGTTTAAATGGTAGTCTAAAGTTCAATTTCTATTTCCATTCTAGTATGAAGTTTAAGTTCTATTTTGATTATAGTATGAAGTTTGAATTGGAGTATGTAGTTTTAAGTTATTTTTGATTGTTGTATAAGTTTGAATTGGAGTATGTAGTTTTAAGTTCTATTGCAAGTTAATGAATCTGGTTTTTAACTTAGTTTTGAAGTGAATGAATCTAATCTAATTAGTTTTTTAACATGGTTTTTATACTTTCTGAATATTATTTTAACTAAAGGGAACCTAAGACCAAAGACCAAATACTTAGTAAAATCAAACTAAACAAAGTTCAAATTCAATTTCAATTTTAGACAAACAACTTACAATCCAAAACATAAACCCTTCTGGGCAAAACCAATCCAAAATACAGTCCAAAAAGTCCACTTAACCCATTTTGGAAAACACTAAATGTGAACAAAAACAACCAATCATAATCTAAAGTTAAACAACTGATGATCAAAAGTAAATGCATAAACTAAAAAAAACCAAATTATACAAAAACACAAACAACCAAAAATTTTCAAGCCACAGACTCATTGGTCTCCTCATCAAACTTGAAATACGTAGGCGAAATCATCCCCATCGTCACCAACTTGGTGAACTTCCTCCTCTTTGGTGTTGAACTGTCTTCCCCTTCTGAGCTAGATTCGACCAGTACTATTTCTTCACCGTGAGGTAAGGGAACAGTTTTGGTTTTCACCTTCTCGCGAACAACAGTAGGAGCGATTCTGATACTCCACCTACATCCTGGGATTTGACTTTTATAGGTCTTCGATTTGGGGCAGTTCTTCGGTGGAGCAATGTTAGACACGCCAGAGACTTCTAAAAAACGACAAAAAAAGTGCCAGCTTACTAAGATAATTACTAATATACTAATAATCAAAAACAAAAATAATATACGTATTTAAAAATTTATTTGAATACCCAGAAAAGGAATATTTGATAAAAATCTATTTTTTTAAAACTCTATTGTTAAAAAATCTATTACTTACTATCTAATAAAAGCAAAAGTAAGAACTTACTCGTTTTTCCCTTGTCTATTTGACCTTGTTTACTCACCATTTGATCCTTGTTGTTCTTTAACAATGACTTACAACTCTCGCTTGATATTTTAAATATTAAGGGAATTACTAAGTGAAAGGTATATATAGACTAAGTGGGTATGCATAATCATTAAAAATTTCTACTTGGTTTTGTATACCCAATGCACTTTAAGTACTACCCAAGAAAACTAATAAGTACACATGCAAAAAAATTCGTATTTCTGTCTTGAAACTACGAACTTAATTAAAAGAATTAAGTTTTCTAAGTTATATAAAAAACGGCTTACATTTAATGAGACGGGGCCACTAAGTCTAAAAAAACCATGTGGGGCCTCACAGAACTGATAATATAACTTAAGGGGGCATATTATAAATCATATCAAACATATAGGGTCATAGGGTAACATGCATAACTGTTAAGGGGCCAAATCTTCACATTCTCCACTACGTTTCTTATCAGCGAAATCTCAGACAAGTACTCTTCAGAAATTTAATCTGACCAACACGCATTGACTAATTTCCATAATGAAAAATTACAAAATAACATCCTCTAATCAAAACAAAACCCAGAAAAGCGACAAAATACCCAGAAACACACGAACACCAAGAACACCCAATCAATACTAAAAACACACGAACCCGACCTAAAACATCTCATTGACTACAACACCTTTCAAAAAATAGATAAAAATATGCCATATCTTCAGATTTTTACCTTCTACAGATTTCAGAACTTCTATTTCATCTTCTTTCCGTGACAACGATCTAAGCAAACCGGAAATCACCACTCTCCCTCTCGATCATATGGAAGGATCTAACCAGGCAAAGAAGGAACACTTTCTCTCTAACGCCTGAAACTTTGAGCACCTGAGTCCTGGGTTCGTATCTGTCCACGACGTGTTCACCTTGCGTCGTAAACTGCAGTAGCATACGTAGTCCTCCTTACCTGGGTCAGGCATCGGAGATGATGCCGTCGTGTTTCTCGAACTGGCATCGGAGATGAAGAACGAACATGAAGAGGCGAAGAGAAAAGAAGAAAGGGACTGGGATAGCGGGTAGGGTAAAGTGAGAGTGATTATTTAATTTTAGGGTAAAGAAAGGAAATGAAAAGACAAGACTGCCCTTGCCACATTGGAAAAAAACTTTCAGTTGAGGATAACGTCATGCCTAAGTGGAGCATACGTGGCGGTGAGGTGGCGTTGACGTAGTGCCAGGTGGCATTGACTAATGGTCAACTAACTAGAAAACCAAAAAAAGGGCTAACGGTGACAAAAAAATTCATTATAGGGCGTTTTGTGACCAAAAAAAAGATAAAGGGCAGCTAGTGCACTTTGGATAAAGATAAAGGGCATCACGGGGGCTTAACCCTAAAAAATTTATAAACTCCTAATCAATGGACAAATGAAGAAATTGATTGTTCATCGAAAATCGTCCTCTTTAAGTTACATTTTAGGATCAACGAAACACGAATTGTCCTCTTCAAATTATATTTGAGGGTATTCTCGATCGAACACTTTGAAAGTATTGTTTTAGTTTTATATTAACCTATAAAAGGAACAAGGTGTGAGAACACTAGAAGAGTGTGTTCTCGATTCTACTTATGGTATTTGACGTTCAAATTAGAGGTGGATATATACTAAATATCATCACACAATCTTGAAAGTGAGTGTTGTTTTCTCAAGTATTATACTATGTATAAATCACTAACTGATATGCCCAAAATACCCACCATTAATTAAATGTCCAAATTGTTTTTAACTAAGCAAAAAGAACATTGCTCGAGAGATGAGAAAGTGAACGACCGAGGAGTATATGATGTTCTGAAGACGACGTATGACCTAAAAAGGGCCATTATGGGTCATCACAAGAAAATTTATTTTGATGGTTTACATTTGAGGATCAATGAAACACAAATTGTCCTTTTCAAGTTACAGTTAAGGGTATTCTCGATCAAAGACTTTGAAAGTATTGTTTTAGATTCATGTTAACCTATCAAAGGAACAAGGCGTGAGAACACTAGAAGAGTGGGTTCTCAGTTCTACTTATGGTAATGACATTCAAGTTAGAGGTGGATATATACTAAATATCATCACACAATCTTGAAAGTGAGAATTGTGTGCTCTATTATTGTACTAAGTATAAATAACTACTCCCTATGTTCCCAAAAGGTTGACACTTATACTAAAAATTGTTGTTTCTAATAGGTTATCACTTAAGAAAACCAAGACACTTTTTTTTCCTTTATACCACTTTTACCCCTAATCAAATATTATAATATATGTTCCCAATAAATATTTAAAATATCAAGACACTTTATGGATGAGATTTACTAATCACATAGATAATAAATGACATTTCTTAGTTTGTGTGCAAAAGCAAATGTGACAACCTTATAGAAACGGATAGAGTAATTGATATGTCCAAAATACCCAGTAATATAATATTTTCTCTTCTATACCCTTCAATTAATTCAGCAGTACCAGAAATAGTACTAACATTTGATTTTACCAAATTCAAATTTATAAAGTATTTTTTTATCTCAAAGTATAGTATGTGTCGTTCCAGACCAAACAAAAGTCTCCATTACTCAAGCTGACTTTGTCCATAGCATTATTCTTTTTTATTTTCTATAAACAAAATATATAAAGTAAGAGATATAAGAATAATAATAAGAGTAAATACAATGGTTGCCCCTGTACTTTCCCCTAATTTTCCGCTTACCCCTCGTTTCCTATAACGTGTAAATTTACCCCTTATCTTTTCAAAATGTGACTCGATACCCCCTTATGGACGAATTTCGTCAATTTTGGCCATTAAGTGCTCACGTTCCATGCATGTGTTGGTTTTATAATAATAAAAGATGATTTTTTTTGAATAATTAAAAATACCCTTTTATCCACAAGGGCATCTTTGGTAATTCCTAATCAATTAATATATTAAATACCCTAAATTAAAACATAAATCAGAATCAATAAACAAAAAACACAAGCATGCATGTGTTTCAATCCAAATCAAAAGAACCCTGATTCAGAAATCAAAGTAATATTCCACACACCACTAATCAATCTAATATTCCACTCACGTTTATTCTTGTCTTCGAAACTCACAAATGAATTCTTCAACGAACGATAATGGTGGAATTTCGTCGCCGTTAGTTAGCTAATCATGTCCACATTGCAGGTGTTGTCACTTAGAAAAGATACACACTTCATTGATGGATTCGAATCCAGGTAGGAGGTTTTATAGGTGTAAGTTTTGGGTTTGTGCAATGGACTGCAATTTCTTTCTTTGGTTTGATAATCCGATGTGTGAAAGAAGTGGTCTAATCATTCGGGGTCTATGGAGAAAATGTGATAATCTCATTTATGAACTTCATTCATTGATTACCAAGATAATGGTAATGGCTGAGGATTTGGATCATTTCAACGAAATAGAAAAAACCCATTCTAAAGCTTTGAACTAGGAGAATGAAAAATGCAAGTTGATTGAGGATGAATTGCAAAGTGTGAAGCTTACGATGAAAAGCTTAACAAGAAGTAACACGATTCTTAAACGGAGTTGCATTTTTTTGATGTTCTTGTTAACTTTCTACTGTTTTTGTGTTTTCTGGTGTAATTGTGTACCGGGCTCAGAATTGTTGTTTAACCATGTTTAATCATTTAAGCTGCTAATTGTAATGTAATAGTTATTCTCCTTGTAATGTATTTTTAAGTGATGTTTTTATTATGTTTTGTTGGCTTTGTTATGAATTAATGGTTACTTTACTTATACTTGCAATGTACGTAATACCGTTTTGAACTGTACTATTTAGATATTTAGGCTATTGGTGAAGATATCTTTTAAGAAAAAAGATAAAGAGAAGAGAATCTGGTGCACAACAAAAAAGATGGATATGATAAGATATTATATTCTAGTCATTACATTGTGTTACACAAAAAAGTAATAGTCAAATGCAAGTTGCACAAAGTTAAATATCCCAGGCTTTTCATGCCTACACTAATGACTTGACCAACCAAATAAACATAATAACTACTTCCACCATAAAATAAAGTCATTAAAGCATTACCTATTACAACCGAATGATACCATATTCATTGTTTAAGTCTTCCCACAAATTAAAGTCCTAAAACAGAAACTTTAAACAATACAAAAACATTATGTAAATCAAATTTACAGATTCAACTAGTTGAAGGTGGTTCATCTTGACTTGACTTCTTCTTTGTTGGTTTTTCTTCTTCTAGGATGGTAATATTAAATGATGATCTCCTCATTCGAATGGCTTGTGCAATTGTTACATACCCAGGAGATCCCTTTCTCATTATTTGACCCCGTTTGTGATGGATGAAAGGCCTTTTTGCTCGTTCTTGCCTTTGAAGTTTTTCCTATCACCAAAATACAAGAATTACCTCTTAAATACCTATCAGGTTCATCTTATATATCACCAAAATAAAGTTTGTCTTACCCCAAGTTCTTCTGTGGATAATGGCCTTTTAGATCTAGTAAACACATGGTTTTTTGAGCTTTAAATACTATCTATAGTTTTCAACAAATAATATATTGTAAACAAACAATCTGAGTGTGGATAGGGTGAGATTCATTATAGATCTGGAGGGTAAATTTTTTCATTAGATTATAGTGGAAAGTTTGCTTACCCTAGGGGTTCCCTTTAATGAAGTTGGCTTCTTGGACATCTTTTCTAGGCTTTTAACCACAAGTATGCTTTTTTCACCTTTCTCTTCTTCCTTTGGAAATGATCTAGGCTTGTTTTCAATCTTCACACTCTTTAGTCAAATACAAACATAGAAAATTGTAAGGAAGATATGATTTACATACTAAATATTTTTTAAATGGTTTACTCACCTTAAGTTTAGGTTTAAGGATAGTAGAGGGATTTGTTGCATGAATATCTCCTACGTCATCATCCTGTTTTTCAAGATAAGTACACATTTAGCTAATGAGTAATTATATAGAAAAATAAGGAAATGTACTTACTATTGCTATTGGATCCGAGCTTGAAGATCCACAAAGAGTTTTTAAACCAATATCTTTCAATCTGTTGCGTTGTCTAAGTTGTGCCACAAATTTTGACTGAGGGTTTTCTATGTTTGGTTTTGGTATGATGGTCTTTGGTGGCTTGGAAGTGTCACCTCTACTTTAAAAGTCTCTTTTATTCATGTTCAGAAGGAGTACTTGGGGTGGCATTCTTTTTCAATTGGTGGCTTTATCTAAGTGGTGCCACAATTTTTGATTTTGGTTTTGCTATATTAGGATTTGGTGTGTTCAGTTTAGGTTACTTTGGTAATGTCCCCACCACCTCCACATTAATTGACTATTTTGCATGTTCAGTTGGTGTAGTAGGGGTTGCACACGGTGCAGATGGTCGTATTTCCATCTCATCAAATAGCCTATTAATAGCCTCATCAGGAGTCTCATCCACACCTTGGCTTCCATCAATTTTCATTCCTTGAATTTCCTCTTCTAAAATATCACCCTTAGTTTGTATATAATCTAACCCCATAGATTCAGTTTCTTTTTGTTTTTGCTTCTCTTTACATGTTCTTGTATTATGTCCCACACCTTTGAAAAATTTGCATGTCATCACTCTACCCACTCTCGTAGCCATTTGAACAACCCCAACAGTATGTTGTTTTCTATAGTTTTTTCTTTAACCTCAAGAGCCTCCCTTGTCCTAGCTTCTTTTGGCCTGCCAACCAATTTAAAATCCACATGGGGCTCCACTTATTGAATCCTTGTACTTGGCCACGTGGAAGGCCATTAACTGGTATACCATTGGTGTATACGCCTTCAGGTAGGTTCTTTCTTGTAATAATCATGGACATAATGTTCCAACTCATGTCCCATATATTGTATACATGTGATTGTATGATAGCATGATATACCAGAAAGTACCCACATTCTTCAAGGACAACTCCTTTTTTCTAAATCAACAACAAAAGAATCAGTTGCCGGGTTTTGGACTTCAAATTTTCTCTCTGCAAAATACGGCATGCCACTGACCACAATTTAATTTTTCTTTGTATAATAGGTGTTTGATCTTAGGGAAAGTCTCTCCATCATAGTTTTACATTTATGATCTTTTCGATTAAAGCCTTTTCATAGTGTAAACTCTAAATCCTTCAAGAATAAAAATGATCGACTTGTCCCTGTAGTCAAATTATTTAATACTTTAGGGGGTAACTTGACAAAATTGATAATGGTTAAAGGGATAACTTTTCAAAATTGAAATACTTAAGGGGTAAGTCGGCAAATTATTTAACACTTAAGGGGGTAAATTGTAAAATTAGAGAATACTTATGGGGTATGTGGACAAAGTAGTTAATACATAAGGGGGTTACTAGGAAAATTAGATAATACTTAAGATGTAACATACAAGACTTTTTAATAACGTTGTTATAGCTTTCACAAAGATTGTTCAATGGAATATCACATGTTGTATGCGTATTGAAGTGTGACCTTGTCCACACCTTAGGATCCAGATTGGCTAGACATTTAAAAACACCCTCATACATGTCTTTTATAACTACCATAACCTCATTAAATCTTACCACAATTGGTGTCCTCACAGCTGCTCACACCTTGTCCTTCAACGCCAAACCAAGATGTTTTATCTTGAAAGTATTGTACAAATGTCTGACACAATGGAGGTGATCAATATCTGGTATCATGTCACTAAGAGCCTGTAGTAATCCCTAGATAGAATTCATATAATGGTAAAATTATGAGACTTATGATACATATGAAAGTTTATTCACTATTGTTTCAAAGCTACCTACTTTTTTCCTGTCAGATATGAACGTCCATTCGCTTTGGTTATAAATCCCAATATCTTGCACTAGAATATTTTAAAACCATCTCCAAGAGTTACTATCTTCTTTCTCTGCTAGGCAATAAATAATGGGGAAGATACAATTGTTCCCATCAATTCCAACAACTGTTAAAATCACACCTGGATGTGGACCCTAAAGGTGACACCCATCTATACCAACAAATTTTCTGCAACCATCTAAAACCCTCTTTTTGCAAGCCTCGAGACAAACGTAAAGTCTCTGAAATCTATCCACACCAGTCAAATCATCTACAACAGTTTCCACTTCAACTATACTCCCAAGATTACTTCTTCGGATCTCTTTACAATAATCATTAATCCGCCTGTACTGATCCTTGTACTCAACTTCTGTCAAATCTTTTGACATGTGGTATGCCCTGTAGCTGATGCTAACATTTACTAAAAAATCTGGGAACTAATTGCTAACAATCAGACACATTACTATAAAGGTTTAATCTAACCATATCTTTAAACGATTGAGCCAAGAATTTCGTAGACACATAGGGTGATTAATATTCTTCCCATAAACATGTTTATTAAAAGGAGTAACTATAACTAGCCCACCAGCATATTTTTTGTAAGCGGCATATAAATCATCCACAACATTTACCTTCACACACCACTCTAATCCTATACCAATCATTCTTCACAAATCAAACTTTTACAATCTTTTGTATTGCATGAAGTCTAACCGCTTCTCCAAGCTCTGTAGCATTTGTAAAAGTCAACCCTAAGACAAACCTTGGCTTTACCATGTCAAATCGTGGCCTAAAATTAGGGGATTTAAATTTTTTTTCATAGGAACCTTTTTTTTACCTTCTACATCTAGAGAAGATGAATCACTAGCTGTATGAAACTCATCAGAATCACGTAAGCAAGCATATGAATCAGTGTCACTATCGCCACCAATCTGTGCACATCACTATCATCATCATTACTGTGCATATCATTATTGTTAGCTTTAACATGCACTCCTTCCCATTCAACATCCTTGTCGATACACGCCATATATTCCTTGTCATCTTCACCTTCACTTAATTCATTATCACTATCCATCATAAAATCACCATCAGAAGTCAATTCATCTTCCAAACCATTATCAACATCTTCACCCTGCCAAAAACTACAGTTTTTTTGTTGTACCAATCCTTTTAGTTCTTTTATAGATTTATCCCTTTGTTCCACTAGGCCCAATATCCTTGTTGATTGTTTTCTTGATACTTGGCCTAGTCCTAGTTTTAAAGTGGGCCATTTCTTCTTCTACTTCTAACTCACTATCTCTCTCTTCATCGGTATCACACTCTTCATTAGCATGTACTTAGAAAATACTGTCATAATCATAAGTAGGGTCTTCATCAATTACTATTAAACAACTCTTTTCTTCAAACGTTTCCTCCTAGACCTCCTCGTGAAACCTTCAAATTTTATTTTATCATTCTTCGTTTCTTAATCAGACCATCCATACCTTTATCCTCAAGTATAAAATCTGGTTCTTTAGCATCAGTGATAACTTATTTTTAAACAAGAGAAGACTCGACCACTTCTTACTTCTTTTCTTAAGAACATTTTCACAAACCATGTCTTTTAACCCACCGTCGTATTCTAACAAACCATCATCTCCATTCTTCTCCTTATTGGCTACACACCCTTCAATCCAAAGTAATAGTAAAGGCATAAACACGGGATTTCGTATTTTGTGGCCTTCAAGAATATCTGGTGTACATACCACATATAGGTCCACAATTACATTTGTCTCTATTACACTACACACCTCTGGGGCTTTTGCTTTAGAGTCCAAATAAACTAGACAATCCCTAACTTGATACAAGCCCAATGAAGTACGGGCAAGCTAAAGCTATCATAGTGACACCCCTGTAGATATTCTATCTTTACATCGTAGTACACAGTTTTCTCTTTGTCAAAGAATCAACCGTAGTGGATTCTTAAAGAAAATTTCTCTATTATAAAAGGAAAAGTTAAATAAGTAAATTGATTCATTAAATTACATATATATTCATCCTTAATAAACACCCAAAACAGTAACTACCCATTACTTTAGCAACTAACTTATAGAAAATCAAGCTACGATAATGGTAACTCGTGCACATTAAGAACAAATTTTCTATAGATACAGACACCTAAAATTTTCCCCACACTGATAACAAGTATCATGATTATCTTGTTTTCCTCCATTGTTGTTCCACTTCAGGTGATATGTGGCAGATCTCCTATTTACATCATTTGGGTTATAGCCACCTCCATAACCACGACTATGTCCCCTTCCAAAATTATTTGTATTTACTTTTTGGAATGAGGTATTGACATTCTCTTCAGGGAATGACAATGATCCAGTGGGACGTGAGTTATGATCTAGCGCAACAAATTCAAGTTTGATTATTTTTTCCATGGTTATGAACTTAAAAACATGAATAACATTGTAAAATATAAACTATAAATCTATTAAACGATGTGAATTGAATACTTGATAAATAGTCTAGCAGTTATAAATTTAAGACATAACTTAGCGATTACACGCTTTTACTCTACTATTTAAGGCATTATGTTCAAATCTCTCATGCTACTCAAAGTTTCACCGTCCCTATACTCTCATATATCACCATCCGATACTAATCGAACTGATTTCGATTCTACAACATTAATCTTAGTTATGGTTTTTAAATTTTATTAAAAGGGTTCGAGCCCTTTAAACTTAAACATTAGTTCCACGCATTCTAAAACACATATAGGTTTCAAGTCTTAAAAAAACACATAGGCTTTCGTCCATCGAAATACTTAAACTCCAATAAAATAAATTTAACAAACACCAAAATAAATTTAACAAACACCAACTTTAACACCATAAGAATAAAATAAAAATTACAAACTATTAATCAAATAAAGACATTAGACATAAAATTAAACTAGTTCTTGATTCAAATGCAAACTATCTACTTTGTTGACTGGTGATTTTACCTTCTCAACTATCCTACTACACTTTCAAGAAAAATATTTATTCGTGCAAACATGTTAAAAATAAAATAAAATAAATAAAATAGAGAATATGTACTATTTCACTTCTAATAAATAACAAGTTGGAGATAGGTCAATAAATAATCTTTCACAAAATAGACTTACCCTACAAAATGTAAGTTATAATTTTTGAAATTTTAAAATAAATATTTATACTATTTAAATTATTATTTACTATTAAAAAACATATATATGTAAATATTTACATAAAGTAATAACCTATTTCTAATCTGAAAAATTGACATAATACATTTATTAGTGATTCACAGTTCTCATGTTTGCGGATTATGTGTCCGCATTTTAGTAAAATGTCATCGGAAAAAAATAAAAAACATTTAAAATTTATTTTTTAATTTGAATATAAAAATTATCCAATCAATCCCAAGTTTCAATGCATGCTCCATTCTCAAAATACGCAAAGATAATAGACCAATTGGTCTACGGAAAACAAATTAACCCCATTTGAGTGTGTTTTTATTTTTTCATTTGTCCAAAAATAAGAAAGAGTGTGGCTTTTTGAAATATAATATAATTCGAAAAGAGTAATGATATGGGGGAATATTTATTTAAAGCCCCCACAACCTTATATTACCAAACTAAAGCCCAACCCCAAACTAGTAGTTACAACCCAACTAGTATATAGGAAAATACCCAAAAAACCCCTTCTATATACTACTCTAATCCATTCCATACAGTGAGAAACCAAAATCATAAACAAAAGACCCATATAGGGATCCGTTTTCTGAAAACCCTCCCCTCTATACTCTCTCTATCATCACTGCCGACACCCTCCATCCAGCCACCTTCCACCGAGCCACCTTCCAGATCTGAGCTTCCACCACCACTGCTGCTGATACCACGAAGATCTGTTGCTGCTGCTGATACCACGAGCCACCATCTAACCTTCTTTCTCTCTCGCTGCTGCTGATACCACGAAGATCTGTTGCTGCATCGCTGCTTCGAGTCGCCACTGTTGCTGCATCGCTGTTGCTGCATCACTGCTTCCAGCCACCATCCAGCCCAGATCCTTTCTTCTCGCGCCTCCACCACTGTGTTGCAGATCTGACGAAGCCACCCAACGCTGCACTACCACGGCGAATCCACCACCACTAACCACTGCACTGCACAATACGGCGAATCCACCACCGCTCTTTATCTGACCTTCCAACGATGCACCACCATCGTTCTCCCACTGACGTAGCTGCAGTCGATCCACCTATTACGCCACCGCTGCTGCAGATTCCAATCTCACCACCACCACCTCCGGCAGAGTCAAGACGCTGGATCCACCACGAACCAGTCATCCAGATCTCGTCTTCGTCTTCCCACCACCACGCACCAGTCCTCCCTCTTCTCACCCACCACCAGCGACAACAGTCCCACCACCACGCTCAGTTACAGTTGTGTCCAGACATTAGGGCCAGACATTAGGGCCAGACATTAGGGCCAGACAGTTGTGTCCAGACATTAGGGCCAGACATTAAACAATTATAAAACATTAATTAAACACTATTGTGAAACTTTTAAAACCTAAGACATGGACAATCCTTGACAAAACGGGTTTGGGTACAGCCCTATGGACATATACTTGGACAGCCTTTGACAAAAATGGGTTTGGGTACAGCCCTAATGTACAAAATTTGACATGATATACATGGATGTATACAAAAAAACGAAAATTATGTACAGCCCTAAGTGTTAAAAAGTCTGTACCTATGTGTACGGATCTACCCGCACAGTAGAAATAATAAAAAACAAAGTGCTGGAAAAAAAAAGGAAAAGGGTAGAATTGAGAAAAATCCAACCATATTTTAAAACTAGGCTTTATTTAGAACAATTTTGTAACTAGGCTTTAAAATGGGGTTGAGGTTGGATTTGGGCTGGTTTTTGAAGTTTCCTCTAATGATATATGTCATCCCTTTTCATGTCATCCTTTTATCACCTTTCTATATATATGTATTGATTTCCTTGAATAGAAGATAGAGAAAAATTAAATAGGATAGAGAAATCAATTCATTGGTCCATGTAGGCATACACGTAGGAGGTGATAAAAGGGTGATACAAAAAAGGTGACAAATATCATTACTCATTCGAAAAATATTGAGATCAGTATTGACTGTCATTGTTTCCCAGCCGGCTCTCATTTGTTAATCTACACTTAAACTGTCAGTCAACATTATAGTTACTACATACTTGCATACCTACCCTTTTATTACTATAAATTTCCCCATTGGATGTTCAAGGAATTCATTTTCTAGTTGGTGAAAAATATGTCTACAATATTAGAACAATCCCAAATAGCACCACCTCCTTCAGGGAGTGTTGATCAACTGTCACTACCCCTGACATTTTTTGACATTACTTGGCTGCCTTTTCATTTAATGCAACGTCTTTTCTTTTATGAATTTTCTTGTTCCAAAACACATTTCATAAAATCAATAATCCCTGATCTCAGACAATCACTTTCCCTCACTCTCAAACACTTTCTTCCCTTCTCTGCCAATTTAATATACCCTTTAGATATTAATAACATGCCCGAAATTCGTTACGTGACCGGAGACTCGGTTTCTGTAACATTCGCAGAGTACTCTAGTAAGGATAGTTTTGATTATCTTACAGAGAGTAGTCATGCTAGAAATGCTGATAAATTTTACTGTCTTCTGCCTCAGTTTCCGCGTGTAACAACTTTGTCGGACTGTAAAATAATCCCTCTCATAGCCCTGCAGGTGACATTGTTTCCCGATATTGGAATATCGATCGGATACGTATACCATCACGTACTTTGTGATGGGAGTTCCATCAATGGTTTCATGAAAGGATGGGCTTTGATTCACAAACTAGGTGGAGATTCTCAATTTCTAGCGAGTAATTTGCAGCCATGTTGGGATAGATCAGTTATTAAGTATCAGAGGGAGCTAGATAATATATATTGGAATGAAAATAAAAATAAACTTGGAGATTTTGAATCTCAAAATCTTCCTATAAATAAAGTTCGAGTCACGTATGTTATTGGACAACAACATATCAAGATGTTGAAGGATTTAGTATTTATAAAACGACCAAATCTGGGTCATGTTTCGTCTTTTACAGTAACGTGTGCATTAGTATGGACTTGCTTGGTGAAAGCAAGTGCTGCTACTGGAGAAGTGAGGGACGATGAGACAGAGTGCTTCATTTGCTCAGTAGATTGTCGAGGACGTTTGAACCCTCCTGCACCTCTGACTTATATAGGGAATTGCTTAGCACCGTGTATTGTTAAATCAACACGTACAAAGTTGATCGAGAATGAAGGCTTCTTGACAGCAGCAGAGACTATTGGAGAGGCTAGTCACTCGTTAATTCATAATGAGAAAGGTATATTGGCAGATGCGGAGCTATGGATTCCGAAAATAGAAGAAACTATTGTTAAATCATCAGTCGGGGTAGCTGGATCACCCAAGTTTGATGTATATGATACAGACTTTGGATGGGGAAAACCAAAGACATGCGAAGCTCTTTCGATTGACATCGGTGGTAGCATCTCCCTGAGTAAATCTAGAGAATCCGAAGGAAGTTTGGAGGTCGCCTTATCGTTGGTGAAGAATAAAATGGATACTTTTGCGATTAAATTTGCAGATGGTCTCAAGATGGTGTAGCTTTTCAATGTCTAAGCTGTATTTGTTTTTATATGTTTGAGAGTTGAGACCGTATCTTATTGTAATAAGTTAAAACACTAATAAATATATTTTTATTTCAAATGAGTAAAAGCAAGAACTATTTTTTTTTACCGTAAAAATTATGAACTGGTAAAAGTGAATCAACTTATCTCTGGTCATGAGAAATTAGAAACGCACCTCCACCTCTTGGTGTTCCATTCTTACATTGATCGTTTGCATAACATTTTTTTTTTTAGATGTATGGGTGTCCGGGCCAGCTTACACGCACCACGACTATTCCCATAGGAAATATACACGCCTCCTCATGCATACTCCCATTTAATCAGAACAGGTTACCCATGTTCAGGGAGGGGACTCGAACCTTGCATAACATTTTTTGCAATACGATCAGGTTGGTCATTGATGTATAGAAAGTGAGCTGTTTCACCATCTCAGCTATCTTTTTCACCACAAACTGTATGACACATTGATGGTCTTTCTCAATTCATCTTATTCTGAACATTCAACATCATTAGTTCACACGGAAGAACGACTAACAACTAAAAATTATTCTATCATGGTGACGGGGTGTATGGTAGTAAATAGGGTTTACTTGGCTGAAGAGGCATAAGAAATGATATATAGTAAGTGAGGTAAAATAGATGGCAGTGTTTATTCATTTAAATATGAAGTAGCAAAATCAAAGTGCGTCAAGCTTACAATATTACATGATTGAATTTGAAATTAAACATGAGTAGTAGTATCCATTTGAGGTTTTGACATGAGCACCTCAACCATTTTCTCAAAGTTTTGATACGATGATCCAGTACTTGTTGAACAAGCTTCTTCGGCCATCATTTTCCATTCCATAACTTTATTCTTCATATCTGCACCTTTTGTTCCGACCATCAATTCTCTCACAAGGGTTTCTATATTATCTCTGTTAACCACATTTCCAACCTCCAAACCAATGCCTAAACGATCACAACATAACCAACAGTTAAGAAATTGATCAGCAAAAGATGGCCAACACAACATAGGCACACCAGCAGTAATGCTTTCAACTACAGAATTCCAACCACAATGTGTCAAGAAACCTCCAACTGCATTGTGTTTGAGCACACTTTCTTGATCACACCAACTAGCTATTAAGCCCCTACCTTGTATTTCAGTCTCAAATTCAAGGGGAATTATATTAGAGGAGGGTTCACCCCCACCACTAAGTGTTGCCTTACAATACATAATTTTTTTTGCATGCTATTAGAAAGTCCCCATGCAAATTCCATTAGTTGGTTCGTTGTCACGAAACTTGTCGTACCAAAAGCTACAAGAATAACCGAAGCAGGTCATTTAGAATCGAGCCGTTTAAGGTAATTACAATCTTCTATCGTCAAAGGTGGTCCACAAAAATCAACTTCTTTGTGTAGGAAATGAAGAGGGCCAATTGGTAATACTTGAGGTAATAATTTGGATTTGAGTAAAATCAAGACTTTATCATCTATACCAGGAAATGTGTTCAGAACGATAATAGTTGATTTATGTGCTCTTTCCACTTGCCTCATGATAGAATGGTAAAGAGCATCATCCGGATCAGTTGTTCTAATAAAACCAGGCATATCCTTTAATTGTATACCTTCGATGCCGGGTATCCAAATCAATCACTTTGTCAAGGTAACTGTTGATATTTTGGTAAAGTCAAATGGTTGGTCAAATGGTTGAGGTGGCATCTTATGTGGCAATACACTTCAGCAATTTAAATGGGCTTTTACTCGGGTTATATCATGTACCGACTTATTAAGGAAGAATGAATCTCGTGTGTTGATCTCACTCCACTTTGGACGGCTCAGATTAAAACCCTTTGAGGGCCATATAAAAGACCGAAGTCTTCAGACTTGGTCTTATTCTCATCCTCTCGTCTTTGACTCTTCGCTCTCTTCTCTCTCTTGTTCTTCAGATAGGTTTTCTAGGGTTTGTACATATTATCAATCTATCTTATAAAGATTGATAATTAGAATAGTGTTATCAAGTTTAAACACTTGTAGATTGAGTAGCTGTTCTCGATTGTTCTTAGGGTTTCACGCTGAAACTCTTGTGGTGTTCTATTCTTGTAAATCCTGTAATCTGAAGTTGTAACAGTGTTCATATAGTAAGCGAGGCATCATCTGAGGGTGGCTTCAACGTGGATGTAGGCATATTGCTGAACCACGATATATCCTTGTGTTCTTTAATTTCTGCATTTATCTTTCTGGGTTTGATTTGTGTTTTCAACCGTAGATCTATTTGATCTATTTTCGCCAAAGATTTATTACGGTTTACTAAGTGTGTTTACAACAGTGGTATCAGAGCTTTGTTTAATCGATCTTTAAAACGTTTTAAGAAAAGATCTGTTCTTAAAATTTACAGATCTGTGTTTTGGCGTGTTAAAATTTTCTGAAAATCTTTTCTAGACAATACAATTTCTTAATCTTGTATTGTAACTCACAGATCTAAAATCTCTAGGGTTTTCCGAAAACTTAAAATCCTTGAATAACATTTTCTAGGGTTTTTCGGTTTTAATTAACCCTAATAGTTTGTTGCATGTGTTGTTTCTCTTTGTTTCTTATATACAGAAGTTAAGGAATGGCAACAACACGGCTTGAAATATCTGTATTTGATGGAAAAGGCGATTTCAGTGTATGGAAGAAGAAAATGCGAGTGTTACTTTCACATAACAAGGTCATAAATGCTCTTGAGCCTGATCTTGAAAAATGGTCTGAAGAATCTCTGAAAAGAACAAATGAAATACGAGAAGAAGCTTATAATTTGCTATTCTTAAATCTTTCTGATAACGTGATACGAAAAGTAGATGGAGCAGATACTGCACTTGATTTGTGGGGTAAGCTTGAATCTCTTTACTCTTCTCAATCTGCTCCTAATCTTGCTTTCTTGAAAGGAAATTTGTTTTCGTATAAAATGGATTCTTCTAAAACAATTGATGAAAATGTTGATGAGTTTTTAAAACTTAATCTTGTCCTTAAAGGTTCTGATATGGCTTTAGATGAGACCTCTAAATGCATGATCCTTTTGAATGCTATTCCTGACTTTTATCAAGTTGTTAAAGATGCGTTTCAATATTCTACTGTTATTCCTACATTTGATCAAATTGTTGCCTCTCTAAAAACTAGGGAACTTGAATTAAAGAATATTAAACGAGTTGGAAATAATCTTTTTGTGAATCATAAAACTGATAATCATGAGCATGCTAAGAACAATAAGAACAAAAAGAAATTTAAGGGAAATAAGAATAAGGAAACTCGTAAATGTTATCATTGTGGTAAACCTGGCCATATTAAGAAGAATTGTTATGCGCTTAAGAACAAAAATAACAATAATAATATTGAAACCAATATTGCATGTATGCCCCATAATATTGATGATACTTGTGAAGTATTAAATGTTTCAGACATTGCCTGTAAGTCTAATTGGATTTTAGATTCTGGATGTACATTTCACATGAGCCCCAATAAGGACTGGTTTGTGGACTTAGTTGAATCAAATGTTGAAACTGTGTATATGGGTAATAATAATACATGTCAGGTAGCTGGTATTGGTAAAATAAATTTGAGACTGAATAATGGTAAAAATGTAACCCTTACTGATGTTAGATGGATTCCTGATCTAAAAAGAAACCTTATATCTTTAGGTGTTTTAGATGATTTGGGTTGTGTGTATAATGTTTCAAATGGTGTTATAAATGTGTTTAAAAATGATAAACTTATTCTATGTGGAAAGAAAGTGTCTGGCCTATACATTCTTGATGGTATGTGTATTGAAAATGATATGAATTCTATTAGTACTAACCTTGATAATGCAGCTACTGTTAAGTGGCATTTAAGACTTGGCCATATGAGCCAATTAGGCTTGAATGTGCTAAGTAAGGATGGAATGTTTGGTAAGGATACTATCTCTAATCTTTCTTTTTGCGAGCCTTGTGTGTTAGCTAAGCAACATAGAATGAAATTCAATGTGGGAATTCATATGTCTAAATCAATACTTGAATATATACATGCTGATTTGTGGGGTCCTGATAAGTATGAAACACATGGGGGTAGAAAATATTTCTTGTCCCTTGTAGATGATTATTCTAGGCGTGTTTGGACTTTTTTGTTGAAAAATAAAAGTGATACTTTTGAAACTATAAAAGATTGGCTTATCTTGTATGAAAATCAAACTGGAAAGCATGTTAAAACCTTTAGAACTGATAATGGCCTTGAATTTTGTAATGAAGAATTTGATAATTTTTGTAAATTGCGAGGCATATTAAGACATAGAACTGTTAGAAAAACACCACAACAAAATGGTGTTGCTGAAAGAATGAATAGGACTTTATTAGAAAAAGTTAGATGTCTCTTATTTACATCTGGTATGCCTAAATCCTTTTGGGGTGAAGCATTATATACTGCTACCTATTTGATAAATAGAAGTCCCAATAGATCCCTTAATATGAAATGTCCCATGGAATTGTGGAATAATAAGAAACCTGATTTGTCTAACTTGCGCATTTTTGGTTGTGCTGCATATGCTCATAATAGAGAAGGAAAATTAGATCCTAGATCTCTTAAATGTGTTTTCTTGGGTTATCAAACTATGCATGGTACTAAAGGTTATAGATTATGGGATAAAAGTGCTAGGGGCATTAAAGTTATTATTAGTAGGGATGTAATATTTGATGAATCTAATTTCCCTTGCAAGAATGAATCTGTGATTTCAGGTATTGACTCAAATAAGGCAGATACTACACCTGAACAGGTCACTACTGATAGAACAGAGTTTGAGGTGGAGCCTTTGCAAGCTGGAAATGATGAGAGCAATCCTGATCCAGCTACTGAAGAAGAAGATTCAGAGCCTCAGCCATCTGAGCAGCCAGGTAACTCTGAGCCACACTCAGGAACTGAGGATCTTCAAGAATCACTTCAACAAAGTCTCTCAAACTATCAGTTGACTAGAGATAGAGAAAAGAGGGATCCAAAACCCTCTACAAGGTATTCCTATGCTGAGTTAGTCTATACTGCCTTAATTGCAGCTTCTGAGGTAATACACTCTGAACCTGAAACTTATAGTGAGGTGCTTAAGTCTAGTGATAAACATGAATGGTTAAATGCTATGAAAGAAGAGATGAAATCTTTGCATGATAATCAAACTTGGATTCTTGTTAAAAAACCACCAGAACAAAAACTTGTTGATTGTAGATGGTTGTTTAAATTAAAAGAGGGTTTAAATGATTCTGATCCCCCTAGATTTAAGGCTAGACTTGTAGCAAAGGGTTATACACAAAGAGAAGGTGTTGATTTTCATGAAATATTTGCTCCTGTTGTGAAATTTAAAACTATAAGAGTTATGCTTTCTTATGTAGCTTGTTATAACTTAGAACTTGAACAACTTGATGTTAAAACTGCTTTCTTACATGGTGAACTTGAGGAGAAAATTTATATGAAACAACCTGAGGGTTTTCTTGATATTAAACATCCTGATTATGTTTGTTTGCTTCAAAAATCTTTATATGGACTTAAGCAATCCCCTCGGCAATGGTATAAAAAATTTGATAATTTTGTTTTAAGCCTTGGATTTAAAAGAAGTGCATATGACAATTGTTTATACTTTAACACTGATTCAAAGAATGTGATATTTTTGTTACTATATGTTGATGATATGCTACTGATTAGCAATTCTTTGCAGAGTATAAATGTTTTAAAAGCAAATCTAAATTCTGAATTTGAAATGAAGGATTTAGGTAAGGCCAAGAAAATATTGGGTATGATTATAGAAAGAGACAGAAATAAATGTAGCCTCAAGTTACATCAAAAGCCTTACCTTATAAAATTGGTTGAGAAGTTTGGGAATCTGAATTGTAAGAAAGTAGAAATGCCTTTAGCTGGGCATTTTATCCTAAGTAAGACTCAATGTCCTCAAAATGCTACTGAGAAAGTAAAAATGAGCTATATACCTTACTCTAATGTTATTGGATCTATTATGTATGCAATGATAAGTACAAGGCCTGACCTATCATATTCAATATCTCTACTTAGCAGATTTATGTCTAATCCAGGTCCTGATCATTGGACAGCTTTGAAATGGGTAGTTTCTTACATTAGTAGTACCTTAAATGTTGGATTACAGTATGGTAAGAATGATGTACCTTTTGAATTATGTGGATTTGTGGATGCTGATTATGCTGGTGATAGAGATAGTAGAAAATCTACTACAGCTTACTGTTTTGTACTTGGGAATAATTGTGTTACATGGAAATCTCAGTTACAGCCCTTGGTGGCTTTATCAACCACTGAATCTGAATATGTTGCTATTTGTGATTGTTTCAAAGAAGCTATTTGGTTACAAGGGTTGACTAAAGAATTACAGTTGACTAAGTCAACTGCTACTATTTACAGTGATAGTCAAAGTGCTATACAATTAAGTAAAAATCCTGTGTACCATGAGAGAACTAAACATGTAGATGTGAAGTTCCATTTTATCAGATCTTGGCTTGTGACTGAAGGAATAAAGTTGTTAAAAATTAAGACTGAAGAGAATCCAGCAGATATGGGAACAAAAATTGTCACAGTTAGCAAATTTAAGCATTGCTTGAATCTGCTGAACATTCTCTAACTCTTTATTTTTCCTGACTTTGTTAAATATTAATTATTAACTTGTGGTTTTAATAATTATTGCAGATTTTAATTATTTGGAGCAACCAGATGGTGCTAAGCTTACTTGAACATATGGAAGATAACTGATGATGATAAAGGTGGAAGAAGAGCTGAGAAGGTTGACTTTAAGGTGGAGATTGTTGATATTTTGGTAAAGTCAAACAGTTGGTCAAATGGTTGAGGTGGCATCTTATGTGGCAATACACTTCAGCAATTTAAATGGGCTTTTACTCGGGTTATATCATGTACCGACTTATTAAGGAAGAATGAATCTCGTGCGTTGATCTCACTCCACTTTGGACGGCTCAGATTAAAACCCTTTGAGGGCCATATAAAAGACCGAAGTCTTCAGACTTGGTCTTATTCTCATCCTCTCGTCTTTGACTCTTCGCTCTCTTCTCTCTCTTGTTCTTCAGATAGGTTTTCTAGGGGTTGTACATATTATCAATCTATCTTATAAAGATTGATAATTAGAATAGTGTTATCAAGTTTAAACACTTGTAGATTGAGTAGCTGTTCTCGATTGTTCTTAGGGTTTCACGCTGAAACTCTTGTGGTGTTCTATTCTTGTAAATCCTGTAATCTGAAGTTGTAACAGTGTTCATATAGTAAGCGAGGCATCATCTGAGGGTGGCTTCAACGTGGATGTAGGCATATTGCTGAACCACGATATATCCTTGTGTTCTTTAATTTCTGCATTTATCTTTCTGGGTTTGATTTGTGTTTTCAACCGTAGATCTATTTGATCTATTTTCGCCAAAGATTTATTACGGTTTACTAAGTGTGTTTACAACAGTAACCATTTGTTAAAAAGCCGTTATCTGCATACATCGATTACAAATGATAAACAACTAACGTTAGTCCTTCTTTAAAGAATTGAGAAGTCGGTTTAAATTTTTTGAAGCGTAACAATATTATGTTATTACGAGATAGCTAATTAATATATATATATATATATAACAGTGGCCGGCCGGAAGAGTTTAAACAAGAGGGGACGTTAAGTGCAACTCAACCTAGCTATCGTACCCGGTTCTCTGGTCCACCGGACCGGCCGGTTCCGGAACCGGACCGAACCGCTAGTGATAGCGGTCCAGAACCGCAACGAACCGTTAAATTTGGTATAGGTTCGGTTGTTAAAAAGAAAATTAATAAGTGTTTGGACCAGACCGAACCAGTCCGAACCGATAAGGATTATATATATGTATACTAGGTATAGCCCGTGCCTTAAGGCACTTCAAAACATAAAAATTGAGACAAATTAAGGTTAAGGTTAAGGTTAGTTTTAAATTTAAGTTTAAGGTTAAGTTAAAGTTAAGGTTAAGGTCAAGGTTAAGGTTAAGATTAAGGTTAAGATTAAAGTTAAGGTTAAGGTTAAGTTTAATGTTAGGTTAAGGTAATGATAAGGTTAAGGATATGGTTAAGGTTAATAGTTAAAGGGTTAAGGTTAAGTTAAGGGGTAAGGTTAGAATTAAGGTTAATGTTAATATTAAGGTTAAAGTTAAAGTAAAGGTTATTTTAATTTTAAGGTTAAGGATAAGGTTAATGTTAAGGTTAAGGTTAAGGCTTTGGCTAAGGCTACGACTAAGGATACAGTGAAGGCTAAGGCTATGGTTAAATTTCAAGTTAAGGTTAAGGTTAAGTTTAAGGTTGAGGTTGAGGTTAGGTAAGAGTTAAGGTTAATATTAAGGTTAAGGTCTAAGTTTATGGGTTAAGGGTTAAAATCAAGCTTTTGGTCAAGGGTAAGGTAAGGTTAAGGTTAAGGTTAATTTTAAGGTTGAGAAATTTGGGAAGTTTTGTAAGGAATGGTTTTATATTATAAATTTAAGGTAAACGTTAGTCTTCCGATATATAATATTAATTTTAAAAAAATGTTTGATTAGTTCATATAATATAAACGATCTTTTAATAAAAATAAATAAGAAAATATGCAATTAAGTTGTGATGCTCATTTGGTCATATTTTAATATTGATAAAAATTTAAAAGTTGGGTGTATCCTATTTTATATAGATATCTTATTTTGGTTAAGGTAAATTTGAAAATTAAATAAGTATTAATTTTTTTTATGATTCAAATATAAAATGCAAAACTTGGTCTTTTAATAGCAAAAGTTGTTTTTCTAATTTATACATGATAGATATTATATAACATATATAGCTACGTTGAGTATAGAATGACACAAACTTTATTAAAAATAGAATGCTTACACGTGTCTTTCATGAGTAATCATCTTTCAATTTAATTTGTCCGTATGTTTGCTACATATATGAGTTTATATTTAGATATATTTATTATTAAAACGATACTATTTTTTGAATACTATAAAATCCAAGATTGAAGGAAATAATTTTGTTACTTACTTGAGTAAAATATGAGGTAAAACGTAAGTATATATATGTTTTTATTTTATATTAATTAATTTTGAGAAGAATATGGAAATTATGAGAAGAATAAGGGGTTTTTAAGTATTAAGGTTAAGCTTTAAGGTTTAAGCTTTAAGGTTCATGTTTCAAGTTAAGATTAATTTTATAATTAAGGTTAAAGTTAAGTTTTAACTTTAAGGTTATGATAAAGGTTAAAAAATTAAAGATGAAGGTGAAGGTGAAAGTTAAATTTAAGGTTTAAGGTTAACGTAAAGGTTAAGGTTTGAGGTTCAAGGTTCAAGGTTTAAGGTTTAAGGTTAAGGTTAATTTTAATGTAAATTTTTAAGCTTTAAGTTTAAAGTTAAGGTTGAGGTTAAGGTGAAGGTGAAGATGAAGATTAGGTTTATGGTTTAAAGTTTAAGGTTTAGCTTTAAGGTGTAATATCTAAGGTTATGGTTAAGTTTAAGGTTAAAGTTGAGGTTAATATTATTGTTAAGATTAAGGGTAAGGGTGAGGATAAGGGTAACGTTAACAATAAGGTTAAGTTTAAGTTTAAGTTTATGTTTAAGTTTAAATTGAAGTGTAAGTTGAAGTTGAAGTTTATGTTTATGTTTAAGTTTAAGTTTAAGTTTAAGTTTAAGTTTAAGTTTAAGGTTAAGGTTAAGGTTAATGTTAGGTTAGGTTAAGGTTATTATTTAAAAAGTTGAGGTTGGGGTTAAGGTTTAGGTTAAGGTTAAGGTTAAGGTTAAGGTTAAGGTTAAGGTTAAGGTTAAGGGGTTAAGGGGTTAAGGGGTTAAGGGTTAAGTTTAAGGTTAATGTTAAGTTTATAGTTATGGTTAAGGCTAAGGCTAAGACTAAGGCTACGACTAAGGCTATGGATAAGTTTAATGCTAAGGGTAAGGCCAAGGCTAAGGCTACAACTAAGACTAAGGCTAAGGCTACGACTAAGACTAAGGCTAAGGCTAAGGCTAAGGCTAAGGGTAAGGCCAAGGATAAGGCTAAGACTAAGACTAAAGCTAACGCTAAGGCTAAGGCTAGGTCGAGGGCTAGGGCCAGGGATAGGGTCAGGGCTAGGGTTAAGGAGAAGGTTAAGGTTAAGTTTAAGGTTAATGTTAAGGTTAAATTTAAGTTAGAGGTCGATGTTAAGTTTAATTCGAGGTTGAGGTTGAGTTTTAGGTTAAGGTTAAAGTCAAGGTTAAATTTAAGTTCCATGTTGATGTTAAGTTTAATTCAAAGGTTGAGGTTGAGGTTGAGGTTGAGGTTGACTTTGAGGTTGACTTTGAGGTTAAGGTTTAGGTTACGGTTAAGAGTTTAGGTTAAGGTTAGAGGTTTGCGGTCAGCGTGGATCAAAACAAAACTTTTAGATGTCTAATGGAGTAGGATAAGGGACAATTAAGTTTTTATTAGAAAAAAAATTTAGTGCAATTAATGTGAAGAAATTAATTAAGGGACCAAAGACGATCATGCTCGTCTTTTTTGTAGAGGGTCTAACCCGTTTAAAAAAGTACTTTATTATATAGATATAGAGATATAATGAATAATGAATGTTAATGGTCAATTATCAGATTATTTTAATTATTAATTATCCTTTAAGTGTTTATTAATTTTAAATTTTTATATGATAGACACACACACACACATATATATATATATATATATATATATATATATATATATATATATTTATTATCCTATGAATTCCATCTTGACTTTCTAATATTCTATAATTTTTTATTGGATGAATCAATATATTTCTTGTCTTGAAAAGTTTTTTTTTTATAAAGTTGAAATGATTTCTTTCAAAATTATACATGTTTTGACAAAGAAAATAAAAATTATTTAAATATTGTAATGTAAAGTGATTTTTTTTTTAGTTGAACTTTTCTTATAATAATTTTTGAAAAAATTCTTAAATTTTTTAGTGCTTTGTAAATTTTAATGAAAAGGAATAAATTTTATTTATATGAAAGTTAATTTGAATACTTATAATTTTATTTATATGAAGGTTAAGTGGATTACATATTATTAATTATTTTCATGTGTATGTGTATATAATAAATGAGAGAATGAGAAGAATGGGGGAATTATGAGCCAAATGGGGGAATTATGAGACGAATGGGGAAGTTTGAGGATAAATAGGGAGAGTTAGGTTTCATTCTGCTTTATTATATAGATACATATATTTAATTCTTATCTAATAACCCACCCCACCCCACCCCACCCCCACCGACTTAATTAATACAACCCTTCCTATTTACTTCATTCACCCACCCCCACCGTACGTCTCTTTACAGCTTCTCCTCCATCGATTCATGAGTAATTTTCAACCTAATCTAATGGTTGATTCTACTCTACGTGGTTTATTAATTACGATGGTTTCAATTGATTTTCTAGTAAGGTTTTGATTAGCCTCAATGGTTGGTTTTCGGATTTGGGTATTCTTGATCTTCATCAGATTATATGAAATGGTTTTCTATGTAAGTTTATATCAAACATTGTTTAGTTTATATCAATTGGTTTACTTTCTGATGATTAATCTCCTTCTATACTTGCGCATGGGTGAATTTATCTATTCTGTTGATTGATTTAATCCATTTTGGTTGAAGATTGGTGATGCAATGAAGGGTATTGTTTTCTATACTCCCTGTTCTTTGATAATCTTATAGTTTTTTGCCAATTGATTTTCAAAATTGAGAATATTTAGCATTAATCTATATGTGATTCCTTTTAGGCAATATGTTGAGACAAATAGGTATAGAAACTGGTATTTTGATAAGAAATTGTTCACATAGTCACTTGAGTTGTTGAATTTGCATATAAAAATGCCATGATGTATTCGAAAATTTGTTGAACTTTGTTGAACTTTGTTGAACTTTGTTGAACTTTGTTGAACTTTGTTGAACTTTGTTGAACTTTGTTGAACTTTGTTGAACTTTGTTGAACTTTGTTGAACTTTGTTGAACTTTGTTGAGAAATAGATTTTACAATATGAACTTATATGTTGAGTAATTGAATTTACCGGTTGAACTATTATGTGGTAAAATTTGTGGGAAAGAAAAGTAAATATGTGTACAATTTTTTATACTTGCGAATTTAGTTCCTTGCATTTGACTAAGTTATGTGAAAAGTGTTAGATACTTCTATAATGGAACTCTTGCATTAGATACTATGATTTATGCAACTGTTACATGATCCACCTATTAGTACTTTTGATTGATAAATTGCATGTCTTTTTGTGGAAATGACTCAACAGGGCAGGTAAAATTGTTATGCCAGATTAAGCTACTTTCTCAAACCTTAAAATATTATTTACTTCTTTTACCCTTTACTGATTTTTTACCTATAATTTTACAGAAAGCACCAGATACTACTCTTGCTTTTTCCTTGGTTGTGTTCAACTCTCATGGTCCTTACACTGGTATTCTTTCTATTTACTAATATCATACATTTAGTAATTACAGTTACAATTAAATTACTTATACGTCACAATTAACATAATCTTTTATTTACAGCTTGTCTAATGCAAAGAGCTGGGTGAACACAAAATGTGGATGTATTTTCACAATGGCTTTCAGCTATACAGGGGTTGGGAACCGTTAGGAACCGGACCGGATACGGAACCAGACCCGGTAGTGGCGGTTCCATTAACGGTTCAGTTTTCTTCTTCAAGCAAACAAGAACCGGTCCGAACCAGAACCGGTAACCTGGACCGGACCGATAAGGCCTAGGTACAGTAAGAACCTGTCCGAACCGGTTCGGAACGGACCGTTAGCTAGGTTGAGGTGCAACGCCATAAATTTAATTTAGGATTCTTCGTAGAGTACCATGGTTACCGAACCAAACATTATGAAATCATCAATCTTGATTACAAAAATTTATGAGGAAATTTGTGATAGAGATGTTCGGAAGGATCCTTTTCCAAATATTTTTATGAATCAAATCTGGAATATTGGAATATACTCATAATCCTAGGTAATAAGTTCTTACCCAAGGATTCAAAAGGAAGTTTCACTAATTTAATTTCTAATTGCCTTTCACTCATCAAATAAAATTATATGATTTAATTTTACTTATGGTGATTTTCTCTTGAAATATGTTTATATATCTATATTTTTTCTAAAAAGATGATATTTATTGATATTTTTTTCGAACATTCGGCAAGAAAGAGAACTATTAGCGAACTGAGCGCTATTGTTTATAATGCGGTTAGTGATTATGTGCACGCGTGGGCTTGAGAGAGATGGTAGGTTAATTACATCGGCTAAAACTACCCTTGTTAATGGGTTAAGTTGGACGACGAAGTCAAACTAATTTGGATGACTCTTATGATGTGGATAAATCCTTAGCTGGTGTAGGAGGGTTTTTTCAAAATAGTAACGGGGAGTACCTAGGAGGTTTTGAATGGAGTTTTGTCACACGAATACCTTTTGAAGCGGAACTCCTTACGTTACACTTCGGGTTACACATGACGGTGTGTCGAGAATATGATTCACTTACTATTGAAATTGGCTCGAGTGAATTGCACGCGCTAGTGAAGTGCAGTGTGAACTCAAGAGACTTTTTAAATGATATAATAAGTGTTTATCGTAATATATTGGCATCTAAGAAGCGTTTTGATTTGATTCGAAGTTTTTGTGAGACAAATAAATATGCAGATTGGATGACTAAGTTGATTGGATGACTAAGTTTAGTGTAAATAGTACAAAGGAGTAAACCCTGTATAGGGAACCAACCACCAGATGGTCTATAGCGGCTATTAGTATGAGACCGCTATAGTTGGGATGTACCTTAGACAACTATAAATAATAAATAATTAATAGAGAGTTTACTTCTTTGTCTCTTTACACCTCTCTTGTAATTAAAAAAATAATACTACAATTTTTTAATCTCATTGGTGCTACCCTTCATTATAAAATTTATTAAAAAATTAAAACATATCAAATAATTTATCCAATTTTTTGTCAATTAATATTTTCTTATATTACATTTATTGGAAGAGGTATATGTAATACATATAAGTCCCTAAATTAGAATTAACTCTTATCTTTATCTTCTAATTTCACTTTTTCTTTTAAAAGTCCTTTAAAATTATTACTTTCTTTTTTTACCTCTAATTTGTTTTTCCCTTCCTTTTATTATTTTTCTTTTTTAATCTTTTTTCTTTTTATTCTTTATTCTCTCTTTTTCTCCTCACGCTTATACCTGGTTCTCTCTTTTGTCTCTTTTCATTTCTTCTTCTCTTTCGATCAATCATTCTTTTTCATTTTTATTTAATTTTTTTTGTTGCAATTCATGCTTGTTTGATCACCTCTTCAACCAAATACTTCGGTATCTTCTTTTTTCTCTTCAATTCGTTTTTGATTTTTTTGCTTTTTTGTTCATTATTTTCGGCAATTTCTTACTGAATATTTTTTTCTGCAGTGATTGTGAACTTGTTTCTTTTTCTAAGTTTTGTTTAAATCAAATGCAATTATTTTGCTGCGTTATATCATCTTCTAGATAGTAATTCGTGTTCTACTTCTTCTCATTTGTTTTCTATTTTTTTCATGTTCTGCTATTATTTAGCTCGAATTGTTCGTTTATATAGTCTAATCTTTCTTTTCTAGTTTTATATTTCGGTTTTTAATTTATTTCTTATCTAATTTTGTTTTCATCATAGTTTTTCATATTAGTTTGTTAATTCTTCTCTCTATTATTGTTTTTCCGTATTGTTTTGGTGTTTATCTGTTTTCAGTTGTCGAATTATGTTTAATCTTACTCGTTTCTTATCTATTGTGTTTAAATTCATTATTGCAAGCATAATTCTAATATCTTTCAGTCTTTCATGTGTTTTCTCTGTTTTTGTTTTGTTTAACTGTATCTATTTTGCAGGATTATTGTTCATGCTTTATGTGCACTTGTTTTGTTTTTTATCTTACTTTAGCTTAATTCATTAACTTCAACTGTTTTTTACTTGTTCAGGGTATGTTTTGCATTGATTATGGTTTTTTGTTGGTTTGTATTTGGTGGAAATTTTCCCACCAATTGAATCTGTGTATATTTATGCACTTTTTTCATCGTTTTCTCTTTTTTTATTCATTTTATTCTTCTTTAGTTACATTTTAATTGTCATGCTACTTGTTCTAGTTAAAAAATTTCATTGATTCGACAAAAGTTATGCTAATTTTATTGATTTTCAATTTTTTTTTCTGATATGTGTTTGGCGGGAATTTTCCCACCAAATGTCTGTCTTATTTTTTATTGTATATTCACTGCCTTTTCTCTTCTAATTCTTTTTATCGTTGTTTATTGTCATGATTTTAGTATTTTCAGTTGTTATGTGTATTCATTTTTGAATTTATTTGTCTTTCCTTGTCTTTTTTACAGATTTTCTATGGCTTCTTCCATGTTGGTAGAGTTTAAATTGAAGGATAATAATGCTTTTATCCTCTTGAGTTGTTACATTCATTTGATAATATCAAGGCCTTTTTTAGTGAAAGGTGGCCTTATTTTACTTATCCACTAGTGCAGTATCATTATTCATATGGTACCCAAAGCAGTAAAATGGTTTTGGAAGCTAATTTTTCAACTATTACTTGGTTAGTTGAGCATTCTAGCATACCCGATTTACAGATGACTGTTACCGATGCCAGTGTTTCAGTTAGTACATCGTCTTCTCGAAGTGGATCATCAAGTTCAACTAGTTCTTAAATTTTGGTTTATAATTCAGTTTTTGCTCAGTCTCCTCGGAGTGTTATTCGCTCTAGAGATGAATATTTAGATTTGCTTCATAAACCTAAGAAACTTCAAAGCCATAATTAGGACAAAGGATTAGAGTCAGTCGGTGAGTTTTATCGCGATGGGGTGAAGGAATCTAAAGTTTCTCTAGCGAAATACGTTGCGAATCAGACTACTTTTTCGATTTTGGTCACAATAACGGTTCCAAAGTCAGTGTGTTGTAAAAAGAAGAAATCTAATGGTTACCCATGGTATGGATACACTTCAGTGGAAAAAGTAAATCATCGTCTTTACGTGAAAACTTTCATGAAAAATCACACGTGCGGCGAGCCAGACAAGACGATGTAAAGCGGTTGTTTATCTTCGGATGTGGTTAAAGATGTTATTCTCGATGAAGTTAGAGCAAGACCATCTATGACTCTGGAGGATATAGTAGTTCACATAAAACACCATTACGGATATAACATATCATATACAATTGCAAGAACCGCTCTTCAAAAAGCATGAGATGGAAATTTTCAGGGATTCCGGTCTGACATACAATCTTATCGAGGCCTACTTTTCCAAGCTTAAAACTGCATATGCTTCTTCCCATACTTATTTATAAGTTGATCCCTTCACACGCTCATTCGAGAGTTGTCACGTAGTTAATGGTGCTTGTATATCTGGTTTTCATGCTTGCCGCACACTTCTATTCATCGACGCTACTTTTCTCAAGTCCAGGTTCAAAGGGGTGCTCCTCACAGCCATTGCAAAAGACGCAAATAGGGGTAAGCAGTGGTTCTTTTTTGCAGTTTGTATTTGGTGGGATATTTCCCACTAAACAGTTTACGTGTTCATTTGTGTTTATTTTCGTGAATATATCTTTTTCTTGTGATATTTGTTTTATCTTTATCTTTTGTCTCGTAACAATCATTTTATCGCAAGTTTTTTTCCAGTAGCTTTTTTAATCGCACGTGTCGAAGATGCAAATAGCTAGACTTCTTTCCTGAAGTTTTTTCTCCTCTCGTGGCTGACCATGTGTTGACTTTTATTTTGGGTCGTCATCCTGGTATCCACGTAGCACTGAAGTTTGAGTTTCCCAGCGCGTTTCATGGTTTTTGTATGTTCCATCTGAAATAGAACCTGAAGAAGAAATTCTGGGGTTGTACCGGTACTACCAAATCGATGTTTAGTTTACTCGATAACTGTGCCAAGGCGGTCAACAAAGAGGAGTACGAGTGTTGGCTTGAAATGTTCTTGCTCATAGGTACAACCCGAGCTTCTAAATTCATGGATAACTTGCCTAGGAAACAATACGCAAATTCTTTTTTTCAAGGGAAGTGATACGGTGAGATGACCTTGAACGTCACAGAGTCGTTTAACAGACAAATTAAAGAAAGGCGTGAGTTACCCATAACCGAGCTAATAGACAGTCTCCGTGACCTTTTGATGGTTCAAATGCACGATCCTTAATCGAAGCAAAAACATACAACAGATTACTCGCAAAATATGTGATCTAAGGAATTGGATGAATTACGGCAAATGTCGTCCATGGACGATCAAACCCTCCAGCGATCACGTGTTTCAAGTCATGTCAGATCTTGTGATGACGGTCGATATTAGCAAGTACACCTGGTCATGTTATCATTGGTGGATTGTTTTCCGCGTCCATGCGCAATAGCTGCTTTTTCAAAGGTACGCATTTCTCCTTTTCTAGTGAAATATATTATATGTGCATTTTTCAAAAACTATATTATTTTTGCGACTCTTTGAGTAGTGGAGTCACGACTCACCTTTAAGTTGAGGGTAGGAGCCAGTTGTTCCCACCTCCATTTTATGTGTTTTTTTATTGTATATTATAGAGGATATGGATGTATAATGTAGAGAATGTACTTATTAAGCTTAAATTAGACGAGTTAATGAGAGGTTAGAAGTGTCTTTTTAATTGTTTATAATTTATTTAAAGTATTTTTATGAAAAGATGTAAATATGGAAATAAAAAATTAGTAAGCAATGCAAAGAAGATAAGTTTGAACGAGGTCAGAAAGAGTGGTGTATAGTATGTGAGGTTCAACCTAGTAAAAAACTCACTTAATTTACGAACTAGAAATAAGAAAGTAAAAAAGACCACTTAGCTAGGAAAATGATTGAGGCGATTCTTTGTTAGCCCTTCGTTGCCTTTGGCTTGCTTACCAGATTTGTATTGTAATATCCTTCTTAGCCCCATTCTAAATTTTGTAGCCTTTTCTTTGATAACCACATTATAAACGTATACCCTTCAGTTTTAGGACTTGACCATATGACATGTTCTTAAATCACATGCCTAGGACTAGTTGTCTTGGAGCTTGAGTTTGGGGTGGTGGGTGTACGTGATCAGGGGATACATTGAGTGGGTAGATATTTATTTTGGATTTTTCACTCGCTAATTTGTAATCCATGCCGAATTTGAGAAAAGGAAAAACAAAAATGTTGAGAAAAAGAAAATAAGCAACACGAGAACTCATGTAAAAAAGGGCCTCGTGCGTGATTTATAAAAAATGAGAATAATGAATGAAAAAGAAAAAAATGTTAAAAGAATAAATGAAAATCCGGCGTAGGACATCTTATGATATTGGTTTAGACTTGGGGATGCAATGTTATAACATCAAACGGGTTGAGTGAGCACGATTTTGAGCAAAAACTCAAGCTCTAGGGCAATTTCTTGATAGAGAGTGAGGAGAGGGACAAAATCCCATTCTAAATTATCCTAAATGTTTATCACAGCCTACCTTAAGCCTACGTTACACCCTAAGACCTCAAGATTTCTAGTTGATTGGTTAAGTAACAATTGAATTGATAGGGAGTAGTTGAGTGAACTATTAGGCAACACTATAAGACCAAGGAACAATCTATAGCCATCATTTCGAGCTAAGTGAATTTTGATCTCTTCTTTCATTGCGAAACTAACTTTATTCTTGATATTCTAGTTATGTCGATTATTTGTATGAAAAGTATACTTATAGATTAATTCTTAGATAACACTTCATGAAACTTGTTTAGTTATAGCTTTAGGATAATTCTTTATCTTCTCTATTGTTTGATTCTTGGACTTAGACCCTTCTAAACTCTATTTTTCTTTTTTATTTTGTTCTAGACGACAAAACTTCTAGTTGGGGGCCTTGATATCTCTATTTTTGTGATAGATTCATCTATGCACGAGACATTATTTTGGGAGTTTATTGGGCCTAAGTGAGGGATTTTTTCCTAATATTTGGCATATTGCACTTTTCTATATTGTTTTGGATATATTACTGTTTATAGAGCTTGTATGCCTTAATTGTATGTTAAGTGTGTATTTTTTAGGTACATGGTTGACACAATGTTCTAAGATGATGATGAGATGTAAAAAATTCAATATAAACCCCAATCCATGGCGTAACTAGAGCTAAAAGTCACTTTGGGAAGTTAGAACATTTGCTAGAGAAATCACAACGTCACATTGTTTCCATCACCACGAATAATTGGTAATATATTTGGACCTGATTCCTTTTGATATGAAAATATCTTGAACTCAGTGTCGTTGAGAGGTGACGGAAGTCAATTTGGAGTTGATAAGAGAAAGTTATGTCATTTCCTTCCATCGTGACTCGAACTTGGAGAACACTACCTCAAAACAGGTTGGACCATTAGTAACTCACTTAAGTGAGACAATTTGACATGAAAACATATTTAGGTCATTATATAAGCCTCCTTATCCATTATTCATCATAAGATATTAGATATTTCCAAAGGGAAAGGGGCTAAAACGTTCTGGAGAAGTGGAGAAGACTGGAGGAGAGCTTCCACCCAATTCAACCATTCTCAACAATGCAACATCCAATTCTCGCCGTTCTTTAGGTTAATTTTAGTTAGTCTTATCTTCTTAACATGAATCTATCATTAGCTTTACTGTATTTTCCTTTATATAGTATGAGCTAAAATTTTATTGCTTGAAACTTGCAACGTGTATCAACCGTAATTGATTATTATGTATGTTTTGGATATTTGGGATATTAATTTATTGAAATGAATTGAACGTCTATTTATTCCATCATTTTACGCATTTATGTTTGGTGCCTGTCCAAGTCTTGATCACGTGTGGGTAGTTTGAGGTTTTTGGCTGGATCTTAGTTGAGGGGTTGGATTTCAGACTTAGTACATAAACGCCTAGTGACAAGCATTGAACCTGACGGTCTTGTCTGCTAGGTAGTCAATAGTGTAAGATTAAAATTCATTTGATAGTTGCCTGGTGTGTAATATTACGCTCTAAGTCTACCCTGATGGGAGTTAGAGAATCATTTGAATCCCGGCTAATAAGAATAACTCAATTCTCCTTTATACCAACAACAAGATAATAAGTGATTAGGAGGATTACTCGCAAGGATCAAGAGTTACCTTTCTATTTTATACTCTTTTTAGAATTATACTTATTTGCACTTTTAGTTTAATCGTTTATTTTATTTGTAATCTAGTCCCTTAACTGAAAACCAATTCAAAATCCTTTATATTATTATTATTATTATTATTTTTCTTGCAACTTTACATTGCACTACATTTGAAACATAATTAATGCAATCTTGGTAGTCCCTGAAGAACGATAACCTTGAGCTTATCATACTTTTACTTGAAGACACCTGTCTGGGAGTCACAGTTTCATATGAAGCAAGTTATTGTCACACCTAGAACCACAACAATAATGTTTTGGTTAGTTTATACTAAACACATATTTTTCATTCCTTTTAAGAATATAAATTCACGTTAGGTAATAATACAGTGTTTACTAACTTTTTGAATGAACCAAAATAGACTTGTACTAATATATCATGCCATAATTAGGCGAGTCGAGCATATACACATAATCATAATTTTCATTCATTTATTTCTCGATTATATTTTTGGTTAGTACTACGACTATTTCACTAATCTTAAACATACCGTCGCAAAGGTACCCCTTTGCTATGAATATTTTTTTCATAGTTTATCTACAAATACAAGTTAAAAATAGGCCTTACTAAGTAAGGACCCCAGAAGCTAGTTTTTTTGGATGTCTTGAACATTCTTCATTTGTAGCTTTCTGGTAGGTTTTGAATACGTATTTGCCTCAGTATACATGTTGGATTGCTTAAATATGTGTCATTCATCGTCTAACTTCTGAGATTGTTGCTTCCAAGTTTAAAACGACAATACTCTTATATATCTCAGTCACATATTACTGACCACTCTTAGCCTTCATCAAGTTTCCTTGTGCTTTTTTGTTTCAATAGTTCTTTGCACGATATCCATGCTTTCAACTTCTTATTGTTGTCATTATTTGTATGTACTTTCCTCTTCCGCTTGTTGTGTTGACCTTTCTTGATCTACAACATTTTCCTTGGCTTCAAATGATCGAGGGTTGATTGTATTAGGCATTCGGTTGTCTTCCTTGATTTTCAACCTTACAAGGTCTTTAAGACATATATGTTTGCACCTGTACTTGAGGTAGTTCTTGAATTATTTGTACAATGGGTACATCTTTTCAACGAGTGCACCAACTTGGAAAGGTCCCACAAGATTAATACTTGCGTTGCTCATTACATGCATAATTAACTGGTATATATGACATTAATGATTTTGAATCCACCATCATGAAATCAAGGAACCTACTGATCCAATCTTCTATGTGTCGGCATCTTCAGTTTTGAATTTCTTTACAAGGATTCCTATATTTACTTAGTAATTATCATGGTGATGTACACATTATATGAGAATTTTTTTGAACAAATCAAAATATAATTCTTACATACGAAGTTCACATGCTCCTAAGCATTTACTGCATTGTAGGTCTCATTGATTGGATTAAATATCATTTTCGGTGCATTTTCCTTAAGAATTTTTCCCAATCTCATAGTGGTTAGATAGAAAAATATCCTTTTCTACCATCTCATAAAGGCAGAACCATTGAGCCTTTCCAATCTATCGGTATGTCCAATGGGCGCGGTTACACAAACCTTAGTTCTTGAGGTGTTACTCATCTCAGACTTCTTTTCACTTTGTTCAATATCTTATCCCATATTCTCTATGAAGAAAAAAATATGACGTTGGTAAGCAAGTAAATATTTCTAGTTGGAATACATAAGCCCATAAAACAGAATAAGAGAAAAAACAAGTAGAATGTATTTTCCTAGTCTATTTACACAAACCCAAGATGATAATTGCATAAAATAATTTTTTCTTAAAAAGTATATTTTTTAATGGTTTATAAAAGTGAATCATAAACACCATATTTGTTGTAATATAATTTGTATAAATAAGAAAAAGTATCAAAAGTATTAACATTGGCAGAAAATACAAAAAGAAAATATAAAATGCTACTTGTCGAGACTCGAATTTGATCTGATGTCTTGAAGGGATTTAGGTCACGTACCAGTATTTTACGTAAGGTTGGTTTCAACCTCCAAGATACAACGATAATCTAACTGAAAAAGGGACACTCAAATTTTTTAGATTACTTCGAACTTAAAAATGATCCAAAGTTTGTTCCTCTCGTTTTTTTTCAATAATTTTAAAAATGATGATTGAAAATGATTTAGTAAACATGTATATATAGGTGGAAGATAGTTGTTAAAATAATGTAATAATTTCACCATGTAAGAAGAGATACTATTCCATAAATGCACCGATTAAAAAATGGACGATGCAGATTTTTTCCTGAAGAAAATGAAAATTCAGAAAAATAGTCGTACGAATTCAAAAAATTAATTTTAGAAAATTAGTCACTTTAAGAGTTCAATATATCATTCAATACTAAATGGATTTGAATGTATTATAACAGTTTCTTAATTTTCAATATAAAGGTTACAACTTTTTTTTTTATCCCGAGTCATTATGAAGTACATAAATAAATGTTCTTTGAGTTTAAGTGAACCATTTACCAAGGGTCAACCCCCATTTTCCATCATAATCGTTACGCGGAAGTAAAGTCCAAGGATCTTATCATAGTTTTGAGCAAAGGACAAGAAGGAGAGGTCAATGAGCTTAGTGGGTCGATGGATAATTAAGAATGTTTCATTTAAGGTTGTGGGTAAATATATGGAAGTTAATATATGTGCTGATTGGATGGAAACCACATGTACTTACCAAATGTATACTTAATTGATCTACATAGACCTACTTGATGTTGTATGGAGATATGTAACTCGTAATAGATACACCTGATCCCATCGAGAATTATCTATAGTACTCATTTTAGAAGTACTTGTTATATCATAGATTTTAGTAACTACTTATGCGAGGATATCTTTTTTGCATTAAAAAGGATAAAACACTTATAGAGTCCTTAGACCTTATTACACTTCTAGAAAAGGCATATTAGTAACTAAACCTTTAGAGAGGGAGAGAGAGACCAGATACTTTCTCTTCACTATAAAGCCTCATATTCTCTCTTTTTTTCCATTCTTTTTCTTTTCTAAAACACACCATCCTATAACTTCTCTATCTCACTCCATTTTTCTCTCCATCTCTTTTAATTTCTTATGTAGGAAGAAATGCACCCATAGATTCTTCTCTCACTCTCTTTATTGTCTATGTCCATTCTCTTCAGTTCTTATACATCACAAGCTCTACCCCCATCAAAACAAAACAACGAAAGAAATTTATGGTGAATTTTAATCTTTTGCAGGTTCAAGAAATTATTATTTATAGAAAAAACTCATCGAATCTGTCATATTTATGGGCTTTTGGTGTTTTGGTGGGTATGGACCGATAAGGTATATCTATGTACGTGTTATACGTGTATGATTATAGATCTGTTTGTATGGGTATCAATCTGTACATATGTGTATATATCCGAATCGTTTGGGTAAGGGTATGGATATGTACCAAGTTGGATATGTATGGGTATAGGTATAAATATGTATGGTTATGGATATCGATTGGCATATGTATGGATATGGATCTATATGGGTATATCCCCAATATGAGATTTTGGTATGAATGTATAGGCGTGTACCTAAATGTATTAATATTGGTTCAAATTGATGGTTTTACTTTAATATAGGAAATCAAATCAGTTGGGTGCATACCTATTATAATCATGGACATGGTATGGATTTGGGTAAAGAAATATTAACCTTGAACATTGGATTATATCCATCAACGAATTATCACAGGGACCTTGACAAAAATAAAAGATATTTTAAAAATAATATTTAAAAACGGACATAGATAAAGTCGGATTTAGAAAATAAAATGAAGAAGTGTCGGGGACTGTTTCTCCTAAAAATAAATCATAAATCATTACAACCCAAAATTTGATAATAAGCTATAAAAATAACATACATTTGATTTGTTCTTGTAAAGAATTATCTTACCTTTTAGTCGTCTAAAAGTATATAAAAAAAATGTTCATCATGAGCGGTCATTGTTTAGCTATGTTGCTCACATTTTCATCACGTGGAAGTTAATTATACTTTGGCTCACAATGGAAAAAAAGGTGGGACAAAATTTAATATCTCAATCAAAACCCCAACGACCTTGCACTTAACATATTTAATATCTTATAGTAGTTTCTAAATGCTCTCATGTCTTCATGTGTATCTTAGAAGAATTAAAAGTTCATTGATATGAGCACTGTGAATAGTTCCTAAAAGATACATGGATAATTAAAGATAAATATATTTTTAATTAAGTTTTTAATTTTTTTTAAGTTTTTAATTTTTTTATTTAGAAATAAATACTTAATAAAACAATTATTTATAGAAAATATTTTCTTTATGTTTTTTATATCTATATTATCCTTATTATTAAATATATTATTTTATTTTTAATACAATATTTATTTTTAAATATTAAATAAATAATAGGGTAGTTCTACCACCACCATCACCACCACAACCATCACCACTTCCACCATCACAACCACCACCACCACCACCACTACAGCCACCATAACCATCACCACCTCCACCACCACAACCACCACCACTTACTACTAATTTCATCACACGCACGCGTCCGTGAAATTTTTTTAAAATCGTCATAACTAATTAAAAAAAATCAGAAAATTAAAAAAATTGTATTTTTTGATAAAGCAAATTAATATTTACGTCTATAATTTTTTTTGATTTTTTTAAATTTTTTTGAATTTTTTGATTTTTTTTTCCGCAGACACGAAATTACATGTTTTAAACAGTGAATTTCGTGTCTGCGGAAAACAAATTCCTTATTTCAAAACATGGAATTTCATGTTTAAAACATGAAATTCTGTGTCTGCGAATTAAAAATTCAAAAAAATCAAAATAAATCAAAGAAATTCGAAAAAAATCATAGACGTAAATATTAATTTGCTTTATCCAAATATATAATTTTTTGATTTTTTTGATTTTTTTGATTTTTTTAGAATTAGTTATGACGATTTTAAAAGAATTTCACGGACGCGCGCGTGTGTTTATTAGTTTTTTTCTAATTTCTTTTTTTAATTGTTAATTATAAGGGTAGTTTGGAATGAGACTGTTTTCTATAAAGTATCTTATTCTAGGCACCTTTTTAAAATAAGTTTTTTAATAGGCATTAATCTATAATTGACTCAAAATACAACAGATCTCATTAAAACAACATTTAAATATTATTTATCTCCATTCAAAAAATTGGTTTCACACACAAACTAAAAGAAAATCTTAATTAATCATATAATCAATGAAATATCTTTTATTAAATATTTTAATATCTTAATATTTATTAAAAACATAAATTTTAATATTTAAAAATAATATAAAAAATAATTAAAATAAATAAATTGTATAGAAAATTATTTTTAAAAATAGTAGTATTTTGAAAAAAGAAAAAAAAATATAAGCTAGTCTCTTTCTTGACTTTAAAAATTTGGATAACCATCCATATTACATGTTATATATCCTTAGATATAAAATCTAGAATTTGTCAAAAAAAAAAAAGGTATAAAATCTAGAAATTATTATATATTTAATATGACTATATGTGTTGGAATATAAATAATACTATATTTATCCTTATTTAAATATAACTTGGTTGCTTTACTATACTGTTATGTTATATTATTAAAAATTTCAATATTTTGATAAGTAGCTTTGAAAAAGAATATACTATCATCTGTAAAGAGAAAATGAGTGATGGTTGGACAATGTTTACAAATTTTAAAGCCTTCTAATAAATTGTTGTTAATTTTATCTTTAACCAGAAGGTTCATTGATTGAAACATAAGACAAATCAAGAAAGAGGACAAAGGGTGCCCTTGCCTTATTCCTCTTAAAGGTTTCCGAATTTCATGTTCTTTCCCATTTATAAGTAGAGAATATGTAACTGTAATAACACAATTCATAATTCTATCCATCAATTTATGGTGAAAACCCAATTTTCTTAAAACTTTTCTAAAAAATCCAATTCTAAATACTCATAATCTTTTTTCACATCACCTTTAATGGCTAGAAAATATTTTTTGGTATTTTTCTTCTTTTAATAGAAGTGGTGATTTCATGTGATATTAAAATATTCTCTTGTATATTCCTACATGATATGAATCTCGTTATATTATCATTTACTAATAATGGCATCAAAGGTTTTAACATATTTACCAAAATTCTAGATATAATTTTGTATAAGAAATTAGTATAACTTATAGGTTTATAATTGGATATCTCAGAAGGTTTATCAATTTTTGGAATGAGAGTTATGAAAGTTTGATTTAAAGGTTCTAAACTGCCATTATTATAGCATAAATTGTTTATAATGCACATAATATCTAACTTAATAGTTATCTAGTAAGTTTTGTATACTGAAGCCTTAGTTAAACCCAACTCCCAAACTGTTTTTTTAACTTCTTCATAGGTGATAGGGTCTATAAGAGTTTGATTAGCTTCATTAGTTACAATCAGTTGCACAAGAGATAGTACATGAGTAAAATTACTTGGCCCCACTGAGTTGTAAACCTCATTAAAATAATTCTTAAAAACATTTACAATATCATTTTCTTTTTTCTATCCATTCATTATTATCATTCTTGATTCTTTTGATGTTAATTCTTTTTCTTCTATTTTTAGTACAAGCATGGAAATATGTTGTATTTTTATCACACTTTTTTACTACAAAACTCTAGACTTATCCCTCCAATACTGTTCCTCTCTTTCCCAAACTTTCTTTATAAATTATGTTATAACATTAAATGCATCCCAACTTCCTAAATTAGTATCTCCATTAGATAAGACTTTAAGCCTGTCCATATAGTTTTCTATGCATTTTCTATTGTCATTAAATTTCTCCTTATTCAATCTTAATAATCTTCTCTTAGTGATATTAAGTTTGAATCTAGTAACACTAGTAGGGACACCCCTTAGATGTTTGTGTTCCTCCCAAACATTTTTAATGATGTTAAAATATTCAGATTCCTATGCCCAACAAGATTAAAAATAAACCAATTGAAGGTACAAGTAATAAAGATAAGTATAAGGGATTAGCGTCTCTATAGGGACTATCAAAGTTATTATATATTTGTTCTGGAAGTATGATAATGTAAATTTGCGCGATTAATGACAATAATTTAAAATATTTGTTTGATTTTTAATTAACAACTAAATTGCAATAAAATAAATAATGAGCTCAAATAAAAATAAGTAAAATGCTGAAAAGATAAGAAAGGGGATGAGATTATATGTTATTTTGCGTCTAATCCTCCTAATAAGCTATTTAATTTTTATTTGAAATAAGGGATAATTGGGCTTTTCCTATTAGGCGGGATTCAAAAGTTTCACTAATGCTCTCCTGGGTATCTTAGAAGCTATCATATGACACAAGGACCCCTCCCTGGTGACCCTGCTATGTCTTTCAAATGCTAAATTTCAAAACCCTATTGCCTATTAGCTAGGCAAGACCTCCCGGTTCACTACCCCACACTAGACACTTATATACTAGTGCCGAAATCCAACCCCGTCCCGGGTGATAGCCAAAAGTATAATATTATTCAACACGTGATCAAGACACTAATAGGCAACAAGAAAAAATATATAATCAATAGAAAATAATCCTCAATTTATTTCAATAATTAAATACCCAAATCGAAATAATATCGAATAATCAATTAGGGTTCATACCCGTTGCAAGCCGCAAGCAAAGGAGGTTTAGTTCATAAAACTAAAATGAAAATTAAAGAAAACTAATACCAAAATCATATTTAGAAAATAAAATGGAATAAAATTAACCTAAAATACGAAATGGAATGGTTGTGGAATAGTTAAGAATGATGAAATTGGGTGGAAACCCTCCTTCTCTTCTCTCCAGGCGTTCTTGCTCCTTTCTCTGCTGAAAAATTTGATAAAAAATGAAGTGTCTTGAAATAGGAGCTTATAATATGCTTATATACTTGGCCAAAATCGTTTGGGAATTTATGGTCTCACTTAGGTGGGTTAAAAATAGCCCAACCCATTTTTTGAGAGTGTTGTCCAAGTTTTAGTCACGATAAAAGCAAATAGTATAAATTTATCGTCTAAACTTCGAAATTATTTCTGTCACCTCTCACGCGTCATTGACTTAAAGTTTTGCTATCTGAATCAAAAGAATTTTCTTCAAAAGATCTGACCAATTAATCATGGTGGCTGAAACAATATGTCGTCAATACTTCTCCGGTAAACGCTCTAGCTTTTCCATAGTGACTTTCAGCTCTTTACACACCTTGACTTGGATTTTGACTTAATTTCTTGACTTATCCTCATCTCCTTGAAATCTAATTTCAATCATGTTACCTAAAATATACACACTTAACACAAAATTAAAGCAAAAACTCTATAAGTAGCAATATGCCCAAAAGTAGATTAGAAAAGTAATATATGGAAAATATTAGGTGAAAATCCATCACTTAGGTCCAATAAACCCTCAAAGGATGTCTCGTGAGTATATTAATCTATCACAAAAGACGAGAGATCACTAGGACTCTAATAAGGCTGGAATTAGTTTTCTACAACATATAGCTAAACTTGGTTACTCTTTAAAGTATGATAGATGCAGCAAACTTTTTCATGCAATCATGGAAAGTAAGCAAAGGCAAAAATTTAATGCTAATATTCAACGTCAAAATAGAGAAGTAACCACTTTTAACACCCAATTGTATGAAGCGTCAATTGATTATTATATTATTTTGTTGGGGTTAAAGAGTACTACGTGTAGTGTTAATTAAGAGGTATTTGATTGGGGAAAGATTCATTCACAACAACAAGGTTTCGATATGAGTAAATAAATTTTTGATGTACAGATAAAAGAGGCATTTTTTGTTAGAATATGATAAAGCACATGGACCCGATGGATATTCCTCACTCTTCTTCAAGTAGTCTTGGGATCTTAATGGAGAAGACACTTTACAAGCAGCACATGAATTTTTCGATTTCGGTTTCTTACTCAAACAATTAAATGCCGATATTATTTCTCTTATTCCAAAGAAGGATGATACGATTAAGGTTGTGGATTATGAGTCTATTTCTTGTTGTAACTTTATTTATAGATCTAATACCATGATTATTATGGACCGTTTGAAGCCGGTTTTGGATGACTTAGTGCATAACGCTCAAAATGTGTTGATCTCCGGAAGATTGGTGACCAAGAATATTCAACTTATGCAAGAGTTATAGAGAGGTTATAATAACAGTAGTAGCTCTTCTTGATGCATAATAAATTGAATTGTGCAAGGGCTATGACTCTATTCCTTGGAATTTTCTTCATGAAGTGCTTAAAGGACTCAATTTCCCAAAAAAGGTACACTGATTAGATAATTATTTTTGTTACTACTTCTTATTATTTGGTGGGAGTAAAGAGTGAAGTGCATGGTTTTTCATAGGAGAAAAAGGATTGAGACAAGGTGATTCCCTTTCATCTTACCTTTTTATTCCATGTCTTGAATATTTATCGAGACTCTTTAAGAAGAATACAAATCATGGATTCAAGTATCATCCCAAATGTGGGAAAGTAAAAGTTAACCATCTTGTTTTTGTCGATGATTCAATGTTTTTTTGAAAGATAACCACTATTCGGTAAAGATACTTATAGATAGCTTCAAGGCTTTTGGGGAGTGTTCAGGGCTTCATTTAATTGTGCTAAACTCAAATATTTATTATGTGGGTGTTAGAAATGAAGAACTTTAGAATATCTTGGAAACAACATAATTAGAAAAATGGTACATGCCTTTTTGTTATTTAGGTGTGCATCTTGATGTTTTAGTTTTGCTTTCAAGGGATTATAAGCCTCTCATTGACATAGTGGAAGGCTATATAAGAGTTTGGAGCGCAATTTCCCTATCATTTGCGGGAATATTGGAACTAAATTGTATCGGTTCTTTAAGGGATAATATGATTTTGGTTTTTTATATTTTCCGGTTTCGATTTATGTGTGGGATCATATTACGATCATTTGTAGAAATTTCTATTGGGATAGAAAATTGCTGCAAATTAAATGAGAAAATATATACTCCAAAAGAAGAATGTAGGTTTGGGCTTAAGGATATATGAACTTGTAATAAAGCCTTACTCACGAAAATGCCTTGGAAGATAGTTGACAAGAATGATTCACTTTGGATTAAGTGGATCCATGGGGAGTATCTAAATTTTTTTATATTTGAGGGTGGAAAATTAAATAAATGGGAAAATATTATATGATATTCTTGTGTTATTCCCAAACATGTCATTATAGTATGAATGCGATTAGAAAGTGTTTGGGAATCGTTAGAGATATGCGACATTATTGAGTGCTTTGAAGTGGCTTAAGAAGCTAAGGCCCGGAAGAATTGGAGGAGAAAAGCTTGGAGGATAAAATTTGGAGCTACTATATATTGTACTAGGAGGGCTTTGTCATGAAAAGCGAGCCTTCTATGAAAGAAGCGGTTGTCAAGGAGATAAAGTGGTATACCTTTTCTATTCTTTTAACTTTGTTCCCTCATCATACCTTCTTGGATGATATTGGGAGTCTATTTTGTAACTCTTTGAGGTAGATTAGTGATGTCTCCTCATTTGTGATAGATTTATGTTAAGATGAGACATCATTTTTAGTGTTTTAGAAGTCAATAATGTCGATTTTCTTGAGTTTTAGTGCACTTTCCTATTTTGTGTCTTGATTTGTAGAATTAATGTTTTTAGAGCATATTGGGTTTAATTGTTTATTTAGTGTGTAGCTTTAAAGATAATTATGGAGCTTAATTAGAGTCCAAGTCAAAGACAACAACTTATGGAAAGAGATATGCATGGTAATTGGAGATAAGGAAAGAATTGCTAAAAAGATGGAAAAGGAAAAGCTGCCTAAAACTGGGATTCTGCAAAGATAGGCGTTTTTACCTAATAAAGAGGCCGAATTTGGTAGATTACTCCTAAAGGGCCTAGATAATTATGTTGCGATTCTTTTGGTATCTTGTGGAGCAAAATCGGACCAATAATAAAGAAGTTATGACCAAAACAACGCAGCAGTGTTTATCTTTATTTCCATACGAATTTGAGTTGGGCTAGAAGTCCATTACCTTAACTCTTCCTCAAGAAAACGAATTAGGTCTTCTAAACACCTATAAATACACCCTTATATCACTTGTAAATCATCCTTGCCTCATAGTAATTAGTTCTTAAGGTTTTATTCTTCCAGTTTATTGTAGAGAGCAAGATGATGTCTTTTATTATTTCTTTTAGTTTATTTCCTTCAGGTATGAACTAAACTTCCCATAGCTTGGGTTTTGCATATGTATAATCTATGAATTCTAATTCTTCTATCTAATTTTCTTTGGGAATTATATGTTTTAATCTGATATTAGCTTCTTACTTTATATTTGCTTATGTGTTTTGATTTAATGTCTTTCCTAGAATTGATCACTTTAGGATTGTTTTAAGAGTAGTTAGATGGTCACCTTGTAAGGGTGTTTAACTATTGAACCACCACATAATGTCTAGTGTCGATAGCAGTTCTGACAAAACATACTTCTAACTAGATAGTCATTAAGGTTTGTTTTAACCACAGTATCACCAAGACTTGCAGTATTTGCTTAGGGCCTTAGTGGCGTTTGATAACCCTATTTTAAATCACTTCTTGGTTGTGACGTAGCCCCCTTAGTCGCTCTCAAGGTCTAAGGTAGTGGAATTTAGAATCCTGACTAAGTATTACCAAGAGCTAATATTCTCCCTTATGAACTAGATCTATAGATAGAATTAGAAGGATTAGTGCATACTAGCAAAACCTAAGCTATACTTCTCATCTCATATTCTTAATCTTTTATTTTATTGTCTTTATTTTCTTAGTTTTATCTAGTTTTAATTTATAAATTCGAAAAACCAAATATTTAATTTTCTGTTTTCTAATTATTTACTCTTACTCGTTATCTGTTCCCACGCGTTTAACACACTTAAGTCCCTGAGAACGAACTCTACTTATCATTAAAACTTGCATACGTCCTGTAATACTTGCAGTACTGTGCCTGTCTAGGGTGAGAGTGCATAGTTTTCCATACTTAAATTGATCTTATTTTTATCACACCCTAGGCGACACCAAGTTTTTGGCGCCGCTGCCGGGGACTTGTGTCTCGTTAGCGTGTAGGTTATCTATTTCGAGTTTTAGTTTTTAATTAGTTTTTACTTTTCAGTTTTTAGTTTAGTTTTAGTTTTTATTTTTCCAGATTTACGCTTGTGGTTTGCTTTAGTCTTTTTCAGGTTTCACAGTGTTTAATTCTTGGCCTCCCTTACCGGAGCCTGAGAGGAGCTTCAGAGCTTATAACAAACGAATTCGTGAGGAAAGAACCTTGAGGAGAGCTATGGCAGACATACATGATAACGATCCGGAGTTAGTTTACTTTGCACCAGGAGGACCTCCAGCATACATTCCACCTGGTGTACAATTACCAGTAGGAGAAGGTAATGGGCAGAATAATCTCAATAATCAACAGAACCGAGTTGAACAAGATCTACCTGGCCTTAACGTACCATTCCATGTTCAACCCATCGGTTACCGCCCTCCTGAGATTCCGAATATCAAATTTAGACCCGATCCGGGTATGCTTAGTCAATTTCAAAGTTTCGGACTCTATACTGGTACTGCAATTCAAGATCCGGTAAAAGCGATTCAGAAGTTTATGCAGATTTGTGATGCCTACATTACTCCAGGCATTACACGCGAGCAACTGTATTGTCATATGTTTTCGTTTTTCTTGACCGGAAGAGCTAGCGATTGGCTAGAAAGACAACCACATGGAACCATTCACTCTTGGAGAGAACTTCAAGCCGCATTCTTTAACCGATTTTATCCGAAGAGCATGAGACTTAAAGATCAAACCGAGCTTGCAAGATTTTCTCAAGAAGATGGAGAAACAGTGGGAGAAGCATGGACAAGGTTTCAAAAAAAATTAGCTAGATGCCCGCTCCATGGTTATACACCTGCTCTACAACTTGCTATATTCTATGAAGGTCTTGATGACAAGGGTAGAGACAAGGTGGATAACATTGGAAAGGGTAATTTTGTGTCCATGAATCACAATGAAGCTTCCGAGGTGTTAGAAAATATTATGGAACAAGAAAGAAGTTGGCCTTCAACGCGAGCTTCTGCAGCAAAGACCCGAGGAACGCTTCGTTTAGATGCAGAAACTGCGAACTCAGCTCAAATATCCTCGTTAGAAAATCAAATCAAGGAGCTGAGAATCGCGATGGAGAAGAATTTAGCTGCTACAAAGGTAGTTCAAGAGGCACAAGGTTGTCAACAATGTGGAGTTAACGATCATTCATGGGAAGAGTGCGAATCAAATCCGCAATCTGTTTACTTCATATCCAACCGATGGGGCAACCGCAACCATCCGGGTATGCAGTATTCAAATCCACAAGGGGCCGCTAATCCTGGTCAATATCAATCGCGACCCCAGAACAACTCTTACCAACAGAGAGGTCAGTACCAAAACCAATATCAGAATCGACCTACTCCTCCACAACAACCTGCTCAAGACGCCTATACCGATACCTTAGATCAAAAAGCTTTACCTCAGTATCCGCAAGAAGGATCTATGGACAATACACAGATAGTACAAGCTCTAGAACGTTTGAACACAACTGTAAACGCTCAAGAGGAAAAAGTCCGAGGACACGATGCCATACTTCAGATGCTAAGTACTCAATTAGCCCAAATAAACAAGCATCTAATAGAACAAAAGGAAGTAAAGGCAATCGAAGGAGGTGAAAACAATGTTGGGTTCGAAGCTTGCAAGGCTATATGCCTTGAAATCGAAAAAGAAAAGGAGGAAGCACCACATGCTGCCATTAGTGCCGTGGAAGTTCCCAGTATTGAAGAAGAGCCAACCGAGTCTAACCCCGAGGAGTCCGACTGTCTAGAAGTTTATCATCTGGAAAGCGATGAAGAAAGAGACGAGTTCATAGAGCTACTGAGAAAGGTGCAAGAGGAGATGCGATCGATGGTAGAGTATGCAGCGGAGTTAGCGAGAGAGAAAGAGGAAGAAGCCTCAAAAGAAGAATCGCAAGAAGATGAAGTGGCACCTGCTGTGCTAGAGGAGAAAGAAGAAGAAAAGGTGGAATCGCCACCTAGTGTTCAACCAGTGTCATCAACTATTCCTGATACAAATCCTAAAGATGACACTGCTCTCAAGACATTTGTAGAGGCGTACCAACCTGAAAATATCAACGCCCAAATGCTTGAGATTGCGAAGAAAGGGCTTACACCGCAACAAGTTTTTACGCAAGTTATTCCTGAGAAAGAGGCGAGTGTAGAGATCCCAAGAGAGAACCTGAGGGTTTCAAGAAGAAGTGAGAAAGAGCTACCTACTAAGCTTAAAGATCCGGGAAGTTTCAACCTTCCTATTCAATTACATGGTAGGCTCAAGGTGAAAGCGATGTACGATGTGGGTTCTGGTGTGAATCTTATGCCTAAGTCCGTGTTCGAAAGACTTGGACTTCAGAAATCAGAGAAAACTCCAGTGAAGTTGCAGTTTGCTGACAACTCAGTAAAGAGGACATGGGGAACAGTGGAGGACGTCTTAGTCCGTGCAGGTAATATCGCCATCCCTACTGACTTTGTCATTCTTGAGTTTGATGCAGATAAGCAGGTTCCGATCATACTCGGACGGCCCTTCATGGCTACAAGTCAAAGTGTGATCAACTTCCAAGATGGGACCATCACCCTTCATGCTAAAAATGTATCCGAGACCTTTTATGTCTTGGGTAAGAAACCAAGGAAGTTGGATCCCACCGTACCTATCATCCACAGCCTTTCACATCACAAAGTCCCTCCTGAGGAGATCCACTTAAAACCTATGGACACTGAGCCAAACATTGAGTTTGGGGTTGGCCATGAAGTCCTATGGAAAGCCCACAAACGCGAGAACAGGCCACGAAGTTTCAAAGACTCGTGGATGGGACCATTCATTGTCACGAAGGTTGTTTCAACCAAGGTGATAGAAATTCGCCCCAAAACTGGGGTCAAGCGCAGATTAGTTGACGTTCATAGCCTTACTCGCTGTTGGGGAGGCTATATTCGCAAATCTTGACAGAGGTAACACGTCTAACTTTGAAAGACGTTAAACAAAAGTGCTGTTCGGGAGACAACCCGAAGTTTTTTATGTTTTCATGTCTTTTACATTCATAGTTTAAGTTTATTTTAGTTGTTTTTAGTTGATAATGCATATTTGAGAAAGGTATTAGTGTTTTTGGTGTGTAGGAATAGGAGAAATCAAGTTAGGGAACGCGAGGAAAATTTTTGGAGCGCAAGAAAGCACCCCGCGGACTACCCTCACGGACTACCCCATGGTCCGCGGGAATGGTCCGCGATGTCAAAACCCGTACCACGGGTTGCTACCGCGGGTTTGATCCAGAAACAAGAAAAAATTCCACGGACTACCCCGCGGTGCACCGCGACATGGTCCGCGCCCCAAAAACCCGTACCACGGGGTGAGTACCACGGGTATTTTGACGGAGTTAACAGCAGAAGCCGCGGTGTACCCTCCGGTACACCGGACCCTAGTCCGCGAGTCAAAACCCGTACCACGGGGTCCTACCACGGGTTTAGGTCAGTAAGCAAAAATTTTCAAGCATCAGATGTCACGGACTACCCTGCGGTGCACCCCATGGTCCGCAGGGGTAGTCCGCAGCGCCGCCAGAGGAGAGAGAAAGTTACGGGATTGAGTTATAAAGGAGGTATTGAGCCTATTATTCCGAATTTATTAAACCTTAACCCTCTCTTTCTTCTCCACAACTCTCCTAACTCCATTAAAGCTCATCAAAACCTTCACCAATCACCAAAACACTACCCAATCATCAAGAAAAACACATCAAACCTTCTCTCCACATCATTCCAAGAGAAAATCAAGCTACCAATCATCACCAAATTCATTCAAATTGAAGAATCAAAGAGCCAAATTTCACAAATTCATCACACAATTTCTAAAATCCAAGCCTACCCATTACAAATCATCCTCACCCACATAGAGATTCATCACCAATTCACCCATCCTAGGACAAATCAAGCTTGTTCATCCATTAATTCAAGAGTTAAATTTAAAGGGTTGCTAAAGCTTTGAGTTGGGGGTTAATTGAAGATGACTAATAGAACATCAATCTTAACTAGCAAGAGGGAGGTGAAGAGTGACAAGGGATTGGATTTAAACAAGAAGAAATCAATTGACAAAGGAGCTAGTTCCAGATCAAAGGGTAAAGATAAATTGAAGAGTGGGAAACCTTCGTATGATAGTAATGGTAAAAAGCTTTATTTTTATGCAAAGGAGAGAACACTACCTCAACAAAATCCTATACCTATAGAGAAAGTGGATACTTCAAAGGCCTTGAAGATTTCTGCAGAGAAACAATTAAAAGAACTACCTTTTGCCTATGAGAAAGTATTCAAGGAGGAAATTAGAGATGGAGAATACAAGAGATTCTTTGAGCTTGGTGAGAAGTTGGGTTGGTCTACGTTCATGGTAAGCCGTTCTGAATTATGTCCTGAATTAGTTTTGGAGTTCTATCTAGGCCTCTTTAGCCGAGATAGTGATTGTGTTCCGATTAGAGGAAAGTTAGTTCCTTTTACAGTTGAGGAGATTAGGAACCACTTCAAGTTTAAGAAACTGAAAGGTTTTTGCAAATTTGAGGAAGCAGTTGCTAAACGAAAAATCTTTGATAAGGAATTACTTTTTGAGCATGTTTTAGACAAGGAGAAAGTGCAATTACAAAAGGGAGAATTGAAGGCACCTTGGCCTTATAAATATCTTCAAGCAGATGCTAGAATTTGGCACAATTTCCTTATCCCTAATGTCTTTGGAAACACACGAACTTTGGAGGTGACCATGAAGAACGCGCTACTGTTGGATTGTATTTTGAGAGGAGAAGAAATTGATGTGGCACAGTTGATCTATGAGGAGGTGATACGATTCTCGGTCTCTCCTAAATCGGTTTATAACGTTAAATTTCCAACTATGATCACGTGTCTTGTGCGAAAAGCGAATGTAGTATTGGGTGAAGAAGAGAAACTCGAGTTTAAGACGAGTTATATTGATAATGCTTGGATCAAAGAAAGCCTTCGAAGAGCGGGTTCTACTCAAGTCTCGAAGGAAGAAAAGGAGCAATCTTGGCAAGAGAAGATGGAGGAGCGTTTAACGAAATTTGAAGCAGCTCAAACTTCTTTAGTCAATGATGTGGCACAAATCAATGCTAATCAAGTGCACATCATGAAACTCCTTGAGCAATTAACGAAAGGTCCAGCAATTCCAACCTTGGATGTCAATGATGCGAGGCAATAAGCCTCGAGAGTATGTTCTCTTTCTTCCTTACCATTTCTGTAAATATGTCTATCTGCTAATTTTAATTTCTGTTTTCGAGTCCTTTTTCGAGTCGTGGGGACACGGCTCATTTTTGAGTTGGGGGTGTGGGGATTCGTTGTCTCTCATCTCCATTTTTCTGTTTTTGAGTAAAATTAAAATTTTTGATGCATGGGAATTAGATGTAGAGTGTGTTTAATAACTTGAAAGCATAAGCTCAGTAGATTGATGATAGTAAGTGATATGTTTATGAGCTATGTATGTGTATGCTTTGAGTATTTGCAGGAAAACACACATTGATAGTAAAGAAAAGATTAGTGAGCAATGCGATAGAAAGTATGTTCGATCTCAGGGAACCTTGAGAAGTGTGTAGGCCGTGAGATCCAAGCTAGTTGAAAAACCATTTGATGAAAGTGCTAAAGGTAAGAAATTTTCTGAATTACATAGTGTAGAAAGTGATCAAGGCGGTTCTTTCATATTTTTAAGCCTTTGAAGCCTTTTTATACCTTCTCACCTTGTGATTTTTGAGTTTAAAAGTTATATCCTTCTTAGCCCCTTCTAGCCTTTCTAAAGCCTTTTTATTGAAACACATTATAAGCCATATCCTTTAGATTTTTAGGACTTTTTTTCATATGACCCGCACTCGAATCGCGATGCTTAGACAGTTGTTTTAGAGCTTGAGTTTGGGGTGGTGGGTCCACCATTATGGGAGTTATTATGTTGGGATTGTTGAGCTTAATAATTGTGCTTTGTGCTTTATATTGATGATGATTCACAGCATTGTATTATAACCCTTTGCCGGGGTAATAGTGAATGAAAAAGAAGCTTCGAGCTAATTTTGCCAACAAGGGCATTAAAAGAAAAAAAATATATATATATAAGAAAATTAGCGTGATATCTCAACATTAAAAGAGAGTCATAGCTATAGAAAAGAGAATTGATTTGAAAAGAAAAGAAAATATATATATTCGGACCGGCAAAGTGGATTTTTATGTGAACATCTTAAAGCTTAATTGGGTTATTGGGGATGCTAAATTGTGCATCAAGGAATTCATTGGGTTGAGTGAGAAACATTGTATGAGAGTAACTCAAGCTCTAGGGCGATTCGTTGATGGCTAGTAAGGAGAGAGCCAAAAGCTCACTCCAAATTATCCAAATATACTATCACACCGTCCCTAAGCCTACATTACAACCTTAAAGACCTTGTGATTCTTTGTTATGTAATTGAGAAGTGATTGAGCCATTAGAGATTAGTTAAGTGGATCATTGGAAACTAGCGAGGTTTGATGAACAATCTATAGCTCTCAAGGGGAACTGAGTAAAGTCCCAATCCTTCTTACATTGCGAAACTAATCTGATCTTGAATTCAAGCCGTGTTGACTGTGGATATAAGAAGTATACAGGTATGTAGTTTATGAATATTATTGCATGAAATTTTCTGAGTTATGTGCTTTAGGTTTATTCTATATATTCTGCTATGTTTTTCCCTTGTATTGAGAATTTTATAAGTGTGTATTTCTAGACTTCCCTATGTTTTTATCTTTTATTGTATCGGGACGATACAACTTTGAGTTGGGGGTCTTGATGTCTCCTCATTTGTTATAGATTTATGTTAAGATGAGACATCATTTTTAGTGTTTTAGAAGTCAATAATGTCGATTTTCTTGAGTTTTAGTGCACTTTCCTATTTTGTGTCTTGATTTGTAGAATTAATGTTTTTAGAGCATATTGGGTTTAATTGTTTATTTAGTGTGTAGCTTTAAAGATAATTATGGAGCTTAATTAGAGTCCAAGTCAAAGACAACAACTTATGGAAAGAGATATGCATGGTAATTGGAGATAAGGAAAGAATTGCTAAAAAGATGGAAAAGGAAAAGCTGCCTAAAACTGGGATTCTGCAAAGATAGGCGTTTTTACCTAATAAAGAGGCCGAATTTGGTAGATTACTCCTAAAGGGCCTAGATAATTCTGTTGCGATTCTTTTGGTATCTTGTGGAGCAAAATCGGACCAATAATAAAGAAGTTATGACCAAAACAACGCAGCAGTGTTTATCTTTATTTCCATACGAATTTGAGTTGGGCTAGAAGTCCATTACCTTAACTCTTCCTCAAGAAAACGAATTAGGTCTTCTAAACACCTATAAATACACCCTTATATCACTTGTAAATCATCCTTGCCTCATAGTAATTAGTTCTTAAGGTTTTATTCTTCCAGTTTATTGTAGAGAGCAAGATGATGTCTTTTATTATTTCTTTTAGTTTATTTCCTTCAGGTATGAACTAAACTTCCCATAGCTTGGGTTTTGCATATGTATAATCTATGAATTCTAATTCTTCTATCTAAGTTTCTTTGGGAATTATATGTTTTAATCTGATATTAGCTTCTTACTTTATATTTGCTTATGTGTTTTGATTTAATGTCTTTCCTAGAATTGATCACTTTAGGATTGTTTTAAGAGTAGTTAGATGGTCACCTTGTAAGGGTGTTTAACTATTGAACCACCACATAATGTCTAGTGTCGATAGCAGTTCTGACAAAACATACTTCTAACTAGATAGTCATTAAGGTTTGTTTTAACCACAGTATCACCAAGACTTGCAGTATTTGCTTAGGGCCTTAGTGGCGTTTGATAACCCTATTTTAAATCACTTCTTGGTTGTGACGTAGCCCCCTTAGTCGCTCTCAAGGTCTAAGGTAGTGGAATTTAGAATCCTGACTAAGTATTACCAAGAGCTAATATTCTCCCTTATGAACTAGATCTATAGATAGAATTAGAAGGATTAGTGCATACTAGCAAAACCTAAGCTATACTTCTCATCTCATATTCTTAATCTTTTATTTTATTGTCTTTATTTTCTTAGTTTTATCTAGTTTTAATTTATAAATTCGAAAAACCAAATATTTAATTTTCTGTTTTCTAATTATTTACTCTTACTCGTTATCTGTTCCCACGCGTTTAACACACTTAAGTCCCTGAGAACGAACTCTACTTATCATTAAAACTTGCATACGTCCTGTAATACTTGCAGTACTGTGCCTGTCTAGGGTGAGAGTGCATAGTTTTCCATACTTAAATTGATCTTATTTTTATCACACCCTAGGCGACACCAATTAGTGCATAAATAGTTTTTATCTTAAGCATTAAAAATTAGGTAGATGATAATTTTGTATAGTGTAAAGTTTCTACTTTCATTTTAAACAACTGTTTACCCAACCAAAACAAATATTTCCTAGACTTAATTTATTTTGGAAGGACATGACAATGACTACTTCTTTAATGGATTTATCCTATTCCTATTTTCTTGAAAGTTATGAGAATTTTATCGATATTATGATTCTCGTTGATGTTGGTTGTATGTTTAGCATCTTTCGCAAGTTTATTTGCGTGGCCATTCAGCCTTCTTGGGATGTTGTTGCATGAGATTGGGTCATTCTCTTTGGCCGTATCATTTATTCTTTTGATGATCGTATGGATTATCCAACTTGTTGTTGAAATTTTTCTTATACCTTTAATAACCAGAAGGTTATCGGAGAAAATAGTTCTCTCCTTATTTGAAAATTCTTTGCAAATTTGCTTTGCTGCTTGTACCACTTGCGCTTCCCCTTCTATTATTGAGTCACAATATTTTTGATTTGTTTTCAAGCTGAATACATGTGTTTGTATGAATTTTACAATTTCAATTCTAGTTTTCTTGTACGATTTGTTAAAGGAAGCATCGCATAAAAAGGTAATAGGAGAAGTAATGTTAAGTTGAAAAATATCCTGAACAAAATCATTTGTTATAGAAAATTGATTATTTGTTGAACTCCACTTTGCTCCAAATAGCTCTGTCATGAGATAATTTGCTAACCAAATGATATTGTCACCATCCATTTGAACATTTTCATGTAAAAAAATTATTTTTGCCTTCCATGTGTTTTAGATCATAATTAAAAGATATTTAATAATTGCATTCCTAGGTCATCCTCCATGTGAAAAAGGTTTAAAAATATTCAATATACAAGAACCAATATCAGTCTTTACTTAATCTTCTAGCCTATTTGTAGTGGGAATCCAGCCCATGTACCTTGACTAACTTGGCATGTAACTAGCAGGTGCTTCACTGTTTCTTTTTTATTCCGACACTATGGGTACTTTCTATTGTATGCACATTTTCTCTTTCTTAGATTTTCGCATGTTGGTATGGTTTTGTTGCACACTTCCAAATATATATTATAATTTTTGTTGGAATATTGAATTTCCACACCTTTTCCATAGTCCAGTTCTTTGTGATTCGTTAGTTGCTACAGACTGTGGTTCATTCATCCAACATTCTTCAGTGAGTAGCTTATAGCCTGTTTTAGTAACATAATCTCTATTTTTAAAAAATGGCCAAATGAATTTTTATCTATCTTCGGTTTAGCGATTTTTATTTGGATTAATGCCCAAGAAACACCTCAAGTTGGAATTAATGCCCCCTCACCCCAGCCGCTCCCTTCTTTCCCATAAAAGGCACTTCATTTTTTTTCTTTCCTATTTTGCCCCCTTACCCCAGCCGTTCTTATCATCCTATTCTTTCTGTTTAGTAGTATTTATCTACCTATGCAGTTATATATCCTCTCTCTCCCTCTCTTTCTATGTTCCTCTATCTCTTTTATCTCTCTTAGTTATGTTCCGCAACAATAATTTTTCAAATTAACATGTAAAATTCATCTCCATTTTCTCTTTAAATTTCTCTAACAATCATTTTTTCAATCTAATGCGTTAAATTCATCTCGATTTGTATTTCTATTCTCCAAAAAAATTATATTTTCCGGAAGCAATTTCAACTCGCAACTTTTCGAAGTAATTTCAACTCGTAGCTTTTCGAAGCAATTCTCAGGTTTTTACTATGAATTCAACTATGTTCTTTCATCGTTAGTCAATTTTCGCTTATTTTGTGTTTAAAGAGTTGTTAATGCATTTTTTTTATTTAAATTTGAATATCCATGTTTTACTATTTTTTGATAATACATTTTCGCATCTATTTGATTGTTGTTTTTTGTTGTGTTACTATTGTGCATTTGCTAAATATTTGCTTCGTTTTTTATCTTTATATGTTATGAATCGTTTCTATATGTTTGTTAAGTTTTGGGAAAATTCCCAGAACTCATTGATTCTCTGTTTTTTTGTCTTTTTATAAGTATAAGTTTAGTATTTCGATACTTATGCATATATGTGTCAATTTTTGTTTATAAACAAAAGAGAAGAAGATATATATACATGTTTTTTTATGTCTTTTTTTCTCTTTGTTTTACTGCATTTTGACTCATGGTATACATCGGTTACTGCTTTTATGTTATGTTTTATACATAGTGATGTTCATTTTGCTATATTATCAATATTTTACTTTATTTTTGTGTGATTGGTTAGTTTGTGGGGTAACTTATTTAGTTTGGGGAATTTGTTGAGATTTTGCAAACTTCCCAGAACTGATTGTTTATTTGTATTTTATCTTTTTATAAGTATAAATACTTATGCACATATGGTTCTGTTTTTATTTATAAAGAAAAATATAATTTTGATTTTTCTCAAACACAGTCCAATGCTGGAAATTTTCCCAAAACTCAGACGGTCGTAACTTTTTGACTTTTTAACTTGCATTTCATATTTATAACTTTAATAATGTAATTCAAGTTAATGAATTTTATATTATATCATTCATATGTCCACTGTTTTCCACTTTAACTTTTAACATGTATCATTATTTTTTCGTAAAACAATCAAATAATCATAACAGTCAGAGATATAGGATTTTTCCCATAACTCAGATTTCTCTTCAAATTTCTTATATGTTAAAATTTACACACCATTTAACTTATATTTTTTATGTCATAAACTCTAAATATGTTTAAATTAAGTTAACAGTCTTTTTTCATATATAATTTTGATTTTTCTCACACACAGTCCAGTGTTAGGAATTTTCCTAGAGCTTAAACTGTCATATTTCTTTTGACTTTGTGACTTGCATTTGATATCTATAACTTTAATAGTGTAATCTAAGTTAATGAATTGTTTATTATATCGTTCACGTGTCTACTGTGTTTCAGTTTGACTTTTAACATGTATCAATTTTTGTTGTAAAACATTCAAACAATCATAACAGTCTGAGTCATGGGATTTTTTCCATAACTCAAAGTTAGTGAAAAATCCCAGAACTTAAAGTTTTCCCAAAACTCAGATTTCTTTTCAAATTTCTCATATGTTGACATTTTACACACCATTTAACTTAAATTTTTGATGTTATAAACTCTAAATATGTTTAAGTTAAGTTAACAGTCTTTTTTCATATATAATTTTGATTTTTCTCAATCACAACCCAGTGCTACGAATTTTCCCAGAACTCGGACTGTCATATTTTTTGACTTTTTAACTTGCATTTGATGTCTATAACTTTAATAGTGTATCTAAGTTAATGAATTATTCATTATATCATTCACGCGTCTACTGTTTTCCATTAAACTTTTAATATGTATCAATTTTTTTTTGTAAAACATTCAAACAATCATAACAGTCTAAGTTATTGGATTTTTTTCATAACTTAAAGTTAGTGAAAAATCCCATAACTCAAAGTTTGCCTAAAACTCAGATTTCTCTTCAAATTTCTCATATGTTGACATTTTACACACCATTTAACTTACATTTTTTATGTCATAAACTCTAAATACGTTTAAGTTAAGTTAACAGTCTTTTTTATATATATAATTTTGATTTTTCTCAAATATAGTCCAGTGTTGGGAATTTTCCCAGAACTGATACGGTCATATTTTTTTGACTTTTTAACTTGCATTTGATGTCTATAACTTTAATAGTGTAATTTAAGTTAATGAATTTCCCCACAAGATAGTGAAGACAATATTTTTTTGGTATAGAGAAACATGTATTCTGGGAAAATTCCCAAAATTGAACAAAGTCAAACTATGATGGAACAAATTTTTCAAACTATGATGGAACAAAGTTATGAATTACTATACTAAAATTTTACGTTTACGAAGTTCCAAATACGATTAATATATTGAAATACAAGTCATTACATCATTTAAAAACAAACTAGTCTTAAAACCCACTTTAAAAAGTCAACTCATAACACAAATTAATCTAAACGGCATCTTAAGTCGAGTGATCAACATTTGATGATACTCTTGGTTCTGGCGGACTACCGACATCTGGTATGAGAGAAAGGTCTGGGTGTGGCTCAAAGTCATATTTGATGGTGTGATCGTAGTCATTTACAATTCCCGAATATTGTTCAACCCCTTAATTGATTCACTTCCTCCTAACTATAACTTTCTCTAACTTTGCCATGTTTGTATAGGTCATATGCGTACATCAAGACAAATAAACCACAGTCCATGTTGTTTTTTTGCTGTGGGCAGGTTTCTGATACTTTCAATATAACTGGTGTCTGACTCTCGAAATCCGGTCTTGGACGCTGAAAAACCGCCCCGATGTAATCGAAAACGCGGAGTGCATCATCATTTCTAATCTCCGATCTCCTCATTGAATCGTAGTGTGTCCGAACCTCTTCCCGACTATCTTCTGGGTTGCAAACTAGCAACGACCAATGACCAACACCCTTCTTGTTTGATTCCGTAAATATTGGAAACATGATAAAGTGGGTGACTGAATGCACCATTTGATGGAATTTTTCGCAAACCATCTTGTTTGCTTCTTCTTTCATATTCAAGCCACTTCAAGTCTATTAAACTTTCTCACCCTTTTATTTGATTATTATTATTATCCGTCTTAGCCCCTTAGAGCCATTCTAAAGCCTTATATAAGCCACATTACAAGCCATACTCCTTAGTTTATAGAACATATCCATATGACCTGCACTCGAATCGCAAAACCTGAGACATGTTGTTTTAGAGCTTGAGTTTGGGGTTGTGGGTTTCATCATTTTGAAAACATTGGGATTGAGAAATAATTGTAATTGTGATATTATTGATGATGATGAGTTTATTATTGTAACCCTTTGCTGGGGTAAAAGTGAATGAAAAAAGTATTGAAAAGGAAATTGATATATGAAAAAGTAGCATGATATCTCACATTAAAAAGAGAGTAATAGCTAGCTATCAAAAGAAAAGAGATATATGAAAAATATTGAAAAGATTTGGACCATTAAAGTAGAATTTTGTTATGTAATCATCATAAAAAGGTTTTATTGGGTTATTTGGGGATGTAATTCAAAGCATCAAGATTAGGTTGAGTGAGAACATCTTCGAGTGAAACTCAAGCTCTAGGGCGGTCGTTGAAGGAACGTGAGGAGAGAGCCAAAAGCTCACTTTTCATTATTCAAATATACCATACCTTCCCTAAGCCACGTTATAACCGTAAAGACCTTAGGATTTATAGCTACTTGGTGGAGAACAATGGAACAATTAGGGTATAGATAGGTGGACAATTGGATATTATATTAGGACCTATGATCAACCTATAACCGTTAAATGGAACTAAGTTGAAGACCTCTCCTTCTGGCATTGCGAAGTTAATCTGAACTTGAATTTATGGATTTTTTATTATGTGTATATTAAGCATACGTGTGCATTATTTTCTTTAGCATTACTACATGAGACTTTTTAGATATTTTGCTCTAGGGTCATTCATTGTTTTCTCTTCTTCTTCTCCTTCTCCTTCTCCTTCTCCTTCTCCTTCTTCTTCTCCTTCTTCTTCTTCTTCTTCTTCTTCTTCTTCTTCTTCTTCTTCTTCTTCTTCTTCTTCTTCTTCTTCTTCTTCTTCTTCTTCTTCTTCTTCTTCTTCTTCTTCTTCTTCTTCTTCTTCTTCTTCTTCTTCTTCTTCTTCTTCTATATTCATTAATGACTACCCTACTGTTTTTATCTTTATTGTATTAGGACGATACAACTTTGAGTTAGAGTTCTTGATGTCTCCCTATTTGTGATATAATAATCTAGGTTGGAGACCTAATTTTAGGTGTATTTAATTAATTAATAACACATTTTTATTCATATTTTAGTATTTTCTTATTTCTTGTCTTGATTTGATGAATTATTATTTTTAGATCATATTGAGTTTAATTCGCTTGTTTAGTGTGAAGCTTTAGAAATATATGGAAATTAATTAGATTCCAAATAAATTCTAAAGAGATAAGGAAATAATATATGGATGGAAATTGGAGATAAAAGGAACCAGAGATAAAATAGGAAAGGAAAAGTTGTCAAGTAAATCTGAAATTTTGCAGCTACATCCACTAAACTGAATATAAATTAAATTCGGCTGGGAGTTTGGAGGATCAACTAAAAGATAAAGTGTGGATCTTTTCGACGCGGTTGTTTCGATATAAAGTAACTGAAAACCGGACCAATAACGAAGGAGTTACAACCAGAACAAGATAGCAGCAATTTATCCCTTCTCCTATATTTTAGGAAATGAATTTGATTTGGAAAATAGTCCAATTACATGCCTTCTACTGCAAGATTTCGAACTAGGGTTTGGAAAACCCTGTAAAAAACACATCCTTGGCCAAACGTTAAGCCAAGATAAAGCTTACAACAAGAGAAGAGAAGTCTGGAAGTAGTTAGACATCAAATCATTCCTTCACAATCCTTCAAATTTGTAATTGTTTTCTTTTCTTTCTCTAGTATGAGCTAAATTTATTTTAGCTTGAGATTAGCATATGGGTATGAACCCTATACTTGTTTTATATCTATTTTAATTTGGTATGTCTTTTACATTTAACTGAAATTAGTGTTTTATTCTCTGTTTTATGTGTTTTGATTTATTGATTGTAGTTTTTGCAGTGCGCAATTTATAGGATTACCTTAATAGTAGTTAGATGGTCACCTGGAAGGGGTGTCTAATTATTGAAACACCGCATAAACGTCTAATGTGCGGAAGTGATCCAGAAGGGCTTGCCTAACTAGATAGTCATTTGGGTTTGTTATTAGTCACCGATCATTATGCAAGACCATCTCATCTAAGAACCTAGTGGCCTAGAATCACCTTAGTTAAGTCCCCTGGTAATTGTTAGGTCGCCACCTGAGTCCATTCGGAAGGGGGTTAGGAGGAATTTAGAATCATGGCTATTGCATATTACACAATTCCCCCTTACATGATTAGAATAAACAAGACTAGATGGGATTACTTGCTAGATCTCGAGCTAAACTCTCATACTATCTTTTATCTCGTTATTTATTATCTAGTCTTTAATTCACTTAGTTAATTTTTTAAAAGCAAAACAAAAATTCTCTTAGTCTTTTATTTACAGCGCATTATTAATCTAGCTTTCTTATTTGCACTTGATACATCCATAATTTCTCTCTAACTTTCGTAGTCTCTGAGGAACGAACTTTATTTATCATTAAAACTTGCATACAACCTGTGATACTTGCAGTCAGTACCGTGTTTAGACTAGGGTGTTAGTTTCTTTATTTATATCATATTTTTATCACACCCTAGGCAACACCATTAATGTACTTGGAAAACAATCTGTGTTTCAAGAATATTGCCCATTCTTAGATTATTTATAACTTTCCAGCTGACCATGATATCATCTTTCCTTCATACCCTAAACAACAACAAACTTGTTAATCATCAAATTATCCATACTAATAAATGAACATGTAATAATCAACAACTTACTCGATAAGGGGACCTAATTTCTTGAGCTCTGCAACACGCTTAACATCCTCTTCTTTGAAATAATCTTTAAATGGTTTAAGATTTTTGACTGTTATCTTGTTTGTTTTCTTTGGTTGATTTTCAACACCGACTTTCCTGGTATATTTAACCAAGCTAGTATTCATATTGGATACCTTCTTTTAGTTACCCTCCTCATGTTGGAAATCACTGTCCGATGAGTCGAGAACCAATATTTCAGGCTCTTTCTTTTTATATGTAGGTGCAACTCTTCTTTCTTTTATATTTCGTACAATTGAGCTAACTGATGGTTCCTCCTCACCTTTTTTGCCCTTTTTCCCGGCTGCCTTCATCTCCTTCTTTTTTTTTTGGTTTTTTCTAGTTCAGGCTCATTCTTCTCAGTTTCCTTCTCTTATACTTGTTTCTCGGCTTCCTTGTATCCCGTTTTCCCCCTCCTGGTTCTTTTGTAGTGTATGTCTGATGCTGGGATTCGGTAACTATAGTCTGATTCTTTTGCACCTTTTGTTTCATTATTTCTTTTTCTAAATCACATTTTCATATTTTTTTGTCAAACCTTCAGGTTCTTCTTCGTCAAATTCTTGCACTCCCAACTCCTTCAGTTTTAAAGGACATCCAATGTCTACAACTCAGCCACAAACTTTTCATTTTCATCTTTCAGCTCACGTAACTCCTTCTCAGCCTCGGTTTTTTCTTTTTCAAGGTCACTGGCCCTGTCAACCATACTTGCTAGCTTAGCTTTTGTTGTCCTTATACTATCTTCTCTAATCTTGTTATCATACACTAGTTCATGATTCTTCTTCTTTATAGCTTCTAAATCCTCCATCAGGCTTTTAATTCTTGAATTCAATCTGAATTTCCGATTCGTCATCATATCTATCTGAGAAATCAGTTGTTCCTTTGAAACAGTCTACTTCTTTTCTTCTTCACCATCTTCATCATTTTCATCGTCTAGTAAACAAACAAAACAAAAAACAGTAAGTAAAAAAGTGTATTTGCACAACTACAAAAACGTATTAAATATACCTTTTGCCTCAAGTTCTTCAAAATCTGATTTATACTCTTCCTCCTCCTCCTTTTCTTTACTTTTTCTTTTTTCTCTTCTTAGCAGATTCTAACTGACCTTCTTCTTCTCGTTTTCAGTTGTTTTTTTCTTCTTTTTGTTGTCTCTTGTTCCTCTGTCTCACCCTCGTCGATTAGATTTTTTTGTTTAAATTTCTTCTTATTCGTCTGTAATTCCTCTATCGTCTTCCTCAACATCCTCCATGTCCACTTTTTTACGTTTCTTGTTTTCTTTTGTCTTCTTCTTCACCTCCTCTTCCTCCTCCTCCTTCTCTTCCTCATCCTCCTTTTCTTGATTTTTATCAGTGTCATCCACTATTTGAATGCAAAGTTTTTCAACTTCTTCATCGTATTTCAAAGTTCTCTATGACCTACAATTTTATAGAATTTTACTATATAGATACCTAAAACAAAGATTCAAAAAAAGAGAAGAAGAAACTGGAAAATCCCATAACTCAACCCACCACAACTACATTACTGTACTTGCACAAGTAAAAAAGTGTACTTTCAAGGTTCCAATATTCTAGTAATCATTTTTTTCATACCTCGTTGTCCTTCAATTTGTCGATGACATTTTCTTTGTATTTAGTGTTCTTGACCATTGACATCCACCTCAAGCATTGAGGAAATGCATCGGGCCATTTTTTGTGACTGATTGTTGTGCGCTCGTAAAACCATACCTGACACACAATAATATATATAATAAACCAAAAAAACGTACACATTTAAGAAATCTCTTTATTTAAATAAAGTCTTACCACAATTGTAGTGACACACATTGAAACTTTCTTGGGTCTGAAACGCATTTTCTTTAACGATTTAATTAAGAGTCTGTGAAAGCTTCTTGACCAGTTGAAGTTCATCATAATGTACAAGTCTTCCGCGTGCTTTAAGTATTTCTGATGTATCAATTCACCATTTTTGCATAAGAATAATGTATAGAAAGAAAGAAACGCCATCAGTTTCGGAAAGTCTTCTTCGATGCTTGTTTCATTGGATTTGTGTAAGACGTTTTCCAGCGCGGTGTCTATTCCTTTTTTATTTACTATAAAATTACCGAAAATTCTCAAATCCCACGGTGACTTTTCTTTGAGCTTGGGTTTTGAGAAGGTAGGAATTGCCTCCGAACCTTCCTGAATACCAAATAAGACCTTCACCTCTCTCGCAGTGAGCTTGACCATTTTTGTGACAAGTTTGAAGCTATTTCTTTTGACATCATAACATTTGATGATATCCCGGGGTAGGATGTCCCCTACCCTTCTACCATCTTGTTTACCACCCGTCTTCTTGTAATCAAACAGGTGTTTGAACATGAAGTAGAATGTCGTCTTCTTGCACGTCTCAATGTATTTTGGTGTAACCTTTTCATTTATCAATATCTTGTTGATAGATTAAAGTGAAGATGTGTATCCTCTCACCATATATGCATTTACACAAAGTTAGGAAAAGAAATTTATATATTTATTAATGAATAAATCATAAAGCATACGTGGTTTGTAGGTGACAATAGAAGGAAAAACTACTCCACCCAGAAACTACAAAAGTGTACTTGGACAAGTACAAAAATGTACTTGCACAAATACAAAAGTGTACTTATGAACTACACTTTTTATAGGTGCAAGGTCAAACTGCACAAGTTTTGTTTCACACTTCTAAAGTTACTCTAAAGCATGTTTAACTGATTTTTAGTGCTACGAAATTGTAGTTGTGCAACTACAAGATCTTAAAACTCTAAAATAGTTATAAACAGTATGATTTATGGTGTTTATAAAAGTATAAATAAAATAAAATGTAAAATATTGATTTAGGAACACATTAGCATTTTTCTAGTGTTTATAATAGCAAAATGTGTGTTTATTGTAACATTTAAAACATTTCAATCTATAAAACGAGTTCTAACCTAGGAACCAAATGCTCAAGAACATTAACATTCTCAAAAATCAAAATATAAACACTAAAGTTCAAGTAAATTACTACAAATAATCAGTTACTATACCTAGAAAACCTCTCGAAACAAGTTTATGTATTATCATTTCGATTCTTCAACTGTTCCAAGCCTAAAAAAACCCAAATAGACTTTGAAAAGTACTTAAAACACAGAAAACACTTTGAAATAAAGGAATCACAGAGAAATAGAGAAAATCACATAATTATTTCGAAAATACCTTAAATAATAATTGAGAAATGCCTGAATCGGTTGATAAATGCGACTAAATGCGATGATTCGATGAATAATGATTAATATACTAAATCTGAGTAACAATTCCTGATTTCAAATCTTCTTAACCTAGATTTTTGAAGAATTGTTTGCAGAGAGAGAGAGAGATTGACTTTATGTGTTGTGATTTTGAAGGAATGGTTAAGGTGCTTAATTTACTCTTTCTTTTTTGTTTTGTTTTATTTGTTAGTGGGGTTAGTTGGGTAGTGGGTGTACCGTTGTGAATTTCTTTATTTTTTTATTACGTGTAAAGGTTAATAATAATATGTGGATTATTTTTCGAATACTTATTTAGCTACCCTAATGATTCAAGTAATTTTGAACAATAAAAAGATTCAAGTAAGATAACATTTTACGACCTAAAACTTTCTGTGTTTGAAAAAACATCAGAATTATATGTATAAAACCCGTGTTTAATAACTTACGGTGTAAAGTTTAACACATCAAAACATATTACAAAAAACCAAAAACTAATGAAAAACAACATGAGAATTTGAGTTCTGGAAAACTTCCTATAACTGATTTGTGTTTGAAAAAATATCAAAATTATAGGTATAAAAAACCTGTGTTTAGTGACTTATAGGGAAATTCATAAACTAAATTAAGATATTAAAGTTTAACACACCAAAACATATGACAAAAAACCAAAAAAAAAATGAAAAACAACATCAAAATTTGAGTTCTTGGAAATTTTCTAGAACTGAACAAACTGAGTTGTGTTTATAAAAAGTTAAAATTATATATATTGAACTAACTTAACATATTAAAGACATCAAAACATATGACCAAAAAACAAATAAAATAAAAAACAAGATAGGAGTTTGAGTTCTTGGAAAATGACTGAAAATTTAATTAAAGTTAAATAAGTTATGGGAATTATAAATTTTGACTGAAATGTTCGACTTAAATTAACTTCAATCTAAATTTTATCTTGTAACTTACAGTTGTAATTAAAATCAGTTGTTGAAATTTAACTATAAAAAATCTAATATCGGATAATATTAAACAATTCGTGAGAGTTAACCACAAAAGAGTAGTATTATATTTTATAACCAAATACGTTCAAAGATATAAATCAATAACCAAAGGTAATCTCGTCAAACTAACTCTTGCTATTACTAGTACATATACGTTTTGTAGATTAAGGGGTTATGTTTACTTCAATTTAGGTGTTACATTTTAAGTATCTGAATTTTCATTGATTGAAAAAAGTAATCTTATATTGTATTTTATTGATCCAAATTTTGCACGTATGGAGAAAATCTGCCACGTTGATGAAAAAGTGTATTGTTACAGGTTTTTTTCGTTTATAGAATGTATTGGTGGGACTAATACCATCGTTAGACTTTGATAATTTTTGCTTTTTCTTTTGAAATTTGAATCAGGACGAAATTTAAGGTTGAGAAAAAATTGGAAGAGGTTGAAGGTGAAAATAAAATGTTGTTGGATGAATTAGGTGTAAGGGATGAAAAAATTTGTGAACTTGAAGATAAGATTAAATAATTGGAGAATCTTAAAACTACAAATGAAGAAGAGACTGATATTGAGATAAAATGAATTACGAAGAATTATATAAATGAACTTGATGAAAATATATCTTATATGCGTTACACAACAAAGCTAGAAAACAGAATTATCACACTCCAAAAAACAAATTCATTGCTAGAAGGATATAATAGCGCATCTGATTGATACTCTTCAAATATTTTTGGAAATTGATGAGATTTTTATTGGAGTTATGGGATTTTTTGTGTGTTATGAGAATTTTCTTAACATAATTGTAAACACAAATATTAATAATTCAAAGAAACTATAATTAGGTTCACTTGGAAGATTCTAAGACATAAAAGTTTAAATCAACTACACTAAAAAAACAACAAAACAATATTAAAGTACGATCTACATTCGCCAACCATAATGCATGAGTTTATTGTAATACATGCATCGGCATCCATTCTTATCACAATTTTTTTGCATCAACCACTTCAAGAGGCAACCCCTAAACTGTTCAATCACACCTTCATTGTATCGATTCATCATTGACTGACTCTTGTAATGCTCTATAGCGTTAGAAATTAGAGATACTCCTAAGTCATTGTTAACGAAACCTGAGTATGAAGTTCTATCCAGCTGTAGAGTAACATCAATATTTATTTTTATAGAAGAAATCAACAATTTCATTAGTTTGGAGTAACATCGCTGATTCAGGCATTAGATTTGCCTCTTCAATCTCCTTCTCATTATTTATGTGTCTTGTTTGTAGGGTTTCTACTGACTTTGTCGCTTCCTTCAATGGTTCAGCTTCTTTTGTTTCTTCTTCTCTTACCTCTCTCACTACTTTTGTTTTTGAAATCTCTCCTTCTTTTCTTTATTCTTCTCCTTTTTTTTATTCTTCATTTTTTCTTTTCCTTTTTTTTTGTTTTGAAGTTTATATATATAAATTCAACCTTGTTATTTCTTCTGAGAGGTTATGATTCTCTGCTCTCAAGCATGCCATTTCAGTCTAATTCGGCCCCGGGTTTTGAACCTGAGATAATTTTGTTCTCAATTCTTTATTTTCTTTATTCATTTGATCATTATCAGTTCTCATCTGTACTTTTTTCGATTTTTTCCTGTTTACAGTCGTTGTCAATATAGTAATCTCCTCCGCCTTCTTCTTTATCTCAACGTGTAATGTCATTTGTTTGCTTTTCGGAGTCCAATTTTCTGAGCATATAATTATTTTCAACTTCTTTTTAGTTAGCTTCGCTTTTAGATTGGACACCTTATCCTTCTCTGATTTTAAATCGGTATTCAACACCTCGATTTAGTGTGTTTGATTATCGAAATCCACCTTGTTTACCATATGTTGTTTTTCAGTATCTGTTTGTGTTAGCTTCAGTTCTAGCTCGGACACCTTAATATTCTATGAATTCAAATATTCTTTCAATAACTTTATTTCTTCTTCCATTTTGGTGTTTGCTGATATGAGCTCAACATCTACTACAGAATGGTCTTTTACTTTTGTCACTTCAGCTGTATCATCCCTCAACACTCCATGTGAAGGTGGTATTTTAAAATCGTCCAAATAATCTATTCTAAGGGAAAAGGAGGGAGTATTTTTGTCTAGAAAAACGTGATGTAAATCAACAAGATGTCTTTCACCGCTTGTTTTACTTGTTGACACTTAATTGGTATTATTAATACCTTTCGATCCTTCTGGCTCATATATCAAAAGACGTATTGTTGTATTGGGTGTTTTTTCAATGTTTTGTGCCTCATCCATTAAATTTTGTAGCGCCCTTTAGTTTTTTTTTTCCTCCTTCTGAAATACACTTGTGGCTCCTTAAGAAACTTCTGTGAGTATTCGATCATCCTATTCAACCCGTCTTCACTATCGTCAATTTCTTCGTCTTCGTCTTCATATTAGACTTCTCCTTTAGTTTCTGGTTCATCTTCATCTCGAAATGCATCTCTTATATATTTTCTTTCATTCCTTTTGAGCATTAATTTTTCTGTTTTAATCTGCAAAAAATCAAAAAAAGTCATTCAATTAGTAAATATCTATACGCACGTTACTAAATCCACTAAGTTATGGGATTTTGTCCTATCTATCACCCTTATGGGACAAATACCATAACTTATATAATCATTGTATTTGAAAAAATTAGTATCTTACACATGTCTGATATGTGTCATCTATATAATTGACTTTGAATGATCCATGACGTTGTTTCAGAAACCATTTCAGCACTCGTGGATACGCGCGTGCGTCCTCATCTTGTGGATTCCATGAGTTCCCGTGCTCAAAGAAGAATGCCTGGAATATAAATTTATTGATAATTAATTGTTTTTAAATACAATCTTGTCTTCATATTCCATAAATGTATAATCTTACCAACAACATGCAGCTTGGACCTCTTAGATTGTTTAATTGACCAGCATTGAACGCTTTTTTCAATCTACTTAGACTAGCCCTTGCCCAGTAATATTTCTTTAACTTGTTTAGATTTTCACTAACACAAATCACTAGCCAATATATATCTCCTCGTCCATAATTGAAGAACACTTTATCCAATACCAGAATGCACATTAATCGTGCAATATCATAGTTGTTTTCTTCTGTCTCCGATTCCCTTTAAACTGATATTATCTTATTCTTTTAAATTTTCACTATTAATCCTTTTACTGGACCAAGGAACATTATGTTGTACCATTGTGATTCCATCACATCTGTTTTGTTAATTTTCAGAATGTGACGACCTCCACTCTCCAATCCCAATATTATTCTTATATCCTCTCTTGTTATTTGTATTGTTTTTCTCTTTTTATAGAATTCTTGCCGTTTAATTTTGTATGTATTTGCTATATCAATTATTGCTTGTACACTTACTGTCGTACGAGTAATACAGTCTAATTTCTCGTATAATCCTTTTATTAGTATGTAAAAACGGCAGGATCTTGAAGGCTTTTAGATGCATATCTTTAAAATTACCGCTACACAAAATGTTGAACAGATTGTGCAATGATGATCTATGTTCTGAATTTTTTGAACCAATTTTCTGCATTGTAAACATAAGATGTTAGTATAGTAATTCGTAATACAAAAAGTGTAATTGCACAAGTACAGAAGTGTACCTGCACAACTACAAAAGTGTACTTGCTCAGGTACAAAAGTGTACTTGAACAACTACAAAAGTGCGCTTGATTAGGCTTTTCTGAGTTCTGTGAAAGTACTAGTACTCATTTTTCAATGGTTTTTTTGTTCATTTTTTGCACGTTAATCAACTTATGCTATAAAAACTTTCCCAGAACTCAATCCTAATTTCTTACTTTCCCAATACTTAAATATCAATACTTATTTTATCAAAAAAAAAATTAAAACCCTGCAGTTTTCTTTGGTTTTTCGACTAGTGGGAAAATTCTCAGGACTCGTATTATACGCATTTTTTTATTTTTCAACTCTTATCCTTTTTCATTCATACAAATTTTCATCTTACTTATCATTTTGAACTATTATTCTACTTTATAAGCTAAGTATTTTGTGAGTTATGGTTAACATTGATGAATTTTTCTTAGTTTCTCCGAGTTCTGGGAAAAGTACCATAACTCATTTTCATTGGTGTTTTTGTTTATTTTTTTCACGTTAATCAACTTCTTCTATACAAACTTTTCCAGGATTCAATCATAATTCCTCACTTTCCAATACTCAATTTCCTGCTCATTTTATCAAAAAAAAACTTTTTATAACCTTGCAATTTTCTTTGGTTTTTCGAGTTGTGGGAAAATTCCAAAACACTCGTATTATAGGCATTTTTCCATTTCTCAACTCTTATCTTTTTTCATTCATACATATTTTCATCTTACTTATAATTTTGAACTATTATTCTACTTCATAACCTAAGTATTTTGTGAGTTATGGTTAAGACTGATGATTTTTTCTTAGGTTTTCCGAGTTCTGGGAACAATCTCAATCACAATTAAATTTCTTGAAACTCTTCCTGGAACTCAAGCATTTAATATCATTTTCATAAAACTCAAAAATTATTTCTCATTTTTTCAAAACACCGACATAAATTTTGCAAAATAACTTCAAATCAAAATCTAACCCATATGTAAATTTTGGTGCGCATTTGTATTATATATGTTTTTCGTTAATGTGTTTTCACTAAATCATTAATCATTTCTTTAATAAAATTCATGATATTCATCTGCATATTTTTTGGGTAAAAAATGATTATAAATCATATTATTTTTTACAATTATTACGTATATGTATACACATTATCACCTAATATTACCAATTCAGCTAACTGAAGATCAGTTTGGTTTCAGGAAAAAAAAATCCGATTTATTGCTTGAATTTTTGCTACAAATAAACTAAGATTAAGCGCGAAAAGAGTAATGATATATACCACCCAATTACCACCCATGATGTGGCGTGAATTGGTTGGAAGTAAATTTTTAATCAAATCAAGAAAATAAATTGATTAGAAACTTTTAGCCAACCAATTCATGCCACGTCATGGGTGGTATACTTGGGTGGTATGAACTATATTTGAAGGTTTCTTCCTGATTTATCAACAAATATCTTCGCGAGATTCGTTTCCTATTTTTCGTGATTTTTTTATTTGATTTCGTTTTTTGTGTGATTTTAGGAGACTAGAATGGATAGTGTATTAAGTAAGTGTGTTATATAGCGGTGTGTATGTGTTTATATATGTAAGTAGAGCGTCGCATGAATCAGTGAAGTAATGCCGTTAATGGTATAGAGTTAGTAATAAAGATATTCAAGTAATTTGTAATGCGGTGTCTTTTATAGGACAGGGTGTAAAGTAGCATGTACGTATTGAGTATTGAACTTTTTAATTTTTGTTATTTCTGAAATTATTGATTGTAAAAAAATATTATCTAATGATTGCAAATCCCATTCTTAAGTATCTTTCTTCCATAATTGTTATCATATTATTTCCATTAGGTTTTTTCAGTTTTTAATCTGAGTTTACCCATTTATCAGTACATATATTAATATCTTATTTGGTTTTTATACGATACCTGTCACATATTTTGAGATTTTTCTTTTTTTTTTACTAATGCTTGCCCATAATCATGTGCGGCTGTAAATAATTTTAAGAATTCATCAAGCCTGTGCTAAAGTCTTGAAGTCAAATCAGTGAATATTTGTGTATACTAACTACCCTTCTTATATTACCACTATAAATTTTCCCTTTAGACAAGCAAGAAGTTCAAAGCGGTTTCTAGTTCTTAGAAAAGAATATGTCTTCAGTATTAGAACAATCTCAAATAGCACCACCCTCGGGGACTGTTGATCAACTATCACTACCCCTCACATTCTTTGACATCCGTTGGTTGCCTTTTGGTTTAGTTCATGCACTTTTCTTTTATGATTTTTCTTGTTCCAAAACGCATTTCATAAACACAATAATTCCAAATCTCAAAAAATCGCTCTCCTGCACTCTGAAACACTTTCTTCCCTTATCTGGCAATTTGATATACCCTTTAGATGATAAGAACATGCCCGAAATTCGTTATGTGACCGGAGACTCGGTTTCTGTAACATTCGCTGAGTACTCTAGTAAGCGTAGTTTTGATTACCTTACAGCTAGTAGTCATGCTAGAAATGCTGATGAATTTTATTGTCTGGTGCCTCAGTTTCCACAGGTAACAAATTTATCAGATTGTAAAGTAATTCCTGCCCTAGTCTTGCAGGTCACATTGTTTCCGGATATTGGAATATCGATTGGATGTGTCAACCCTCACGCTCTCTGCGATGCAAATACCACATTTGGTTTCATGAAGGCGTGGGCTTCAATTCAGAATCTAGGCGGAGATTCACAATTCCTAGCGAGTAATTTGCAGCCATCTTACGATAGATCGGTTATTAACTATCCAAGGGAGCTAGATACTATATATTGGAATATGCTTAAAAATAAACTTGGCAGTTTTGATTCTCGAAAACCTCCTATAAATAAAGTTCGAGCCACTTATGTTATTGGCGAACAACATATCAAGAGGTTGAAGGATTTTGTATTAACAAAACGGCCAAATCTGGGTCATGTTTCGTCTTTTACTGTAACGTGTGCATTCGTATGGACTTGCTTGGTGAAATCAAGCGTTGCTATTGGAGAAGTGAATGACGATGACACCGAGTTCTTCCTTTTTGCGGTAGATTGTAGAGCACGTTTGAATCCTCCTGCACCTCCGACTTATCTAGGCAATTGCATAGCACCATGTGTTGTTAAATCAACACGAACAAAGCTGGTCGAGAATGAAGGCTTATTGTCAGCAGTAGAGTCTATTGGAGAAGCTATTCGCACATTGGTTTATAATGAAAAAGGTATATTGGTAAATGCAGAGTTATGGACGTCACAGATACGACAAATTTATGGAAAATCGTCAGTCGCTGTAGCTGGATCGCCGAAGTTTGATGTATATGATACAGACTTTGGATGGGGAAAGCCCAAGACATTCGAAGCAACTTCAATTGACAATGGAGGCATCTCTGTGAGTAAATCTAGAGAACCCGATGCAAGTTTGGAGGTTACCTTATCGTTGAAGAAGAATAAAATAGATGCTTTTGCGATTACATTCGCGGATAGTCTCAATGTTGCGTAGGTTTGCAATGTTTAAGCTTCATTATTTTCTTTTTCTAAAAACTAAAATAAGTGTGTCACAAATTTTAATAAAAATGAATTTATATATTATTAAACTGTATTTTTGTCGGAATAAAATCATTTTATTGAGAGAGTAAATGTCTCCATCAATTTTTGGAGTTTGCCTGTTTTGACCGTTTGCTCCTACTAGATTTTTTGCGACTGGATGCTCCTTAAACTTTATTTTTGTGACAAGATGACCCTTTGGTGACTGGATGTCCTTAACGAAATAGGCGTCATTTAAATATCACGAAAATGTAAACAAACCCCCATACTGGATGCCCCTTTCGTGATATTTAACATAATTATTTTTTATATTTAAATGACCATATGTTAAGGGACATCCACTTACTCCATAACGAAATAGGCGCCATTTGATATCTCCAGAAACGAAAAGGAATCTTAAGGGGCATCCGGTCACGAAAATGAAGTTTAAGGGGCATCCGGTCGCAAAAAATCTAGTAGGGGGCAAACCGTCAAAACGTCCAAACTACAGGGGGTATTCTATAGATTTACTCTTATTGATATTCTAGGAATACTACATACCAAGAAATTACAAAAGTAATTTTTCAGTAAACGTGGATTTAAGTTTTAAACGCCCCCTACCATCTGCCACGAATGCCAAGTGCTCATGCTCGTCTTCATCCACCTCACTGTAAACATTAACAATACTAGTTCATGTTGTTGAGATAACACAAAGTTCTTAAGTTTTTTAACATCTTTTTACAAATCACAAACTTTGAATGAATCTTATCCGAGGTTGTAGGCAGTTGATAAGGGTAAAGATTCTCAAACTTTAAACAACTCAATTGTCCCCAAAACAACACCGCTAAGCCTTACAGATCTTTATCATGGACCTATCGTAGAATAGATGTACAATGTGAGAAAAAAAGCCTTATTGTTGGCCACGGTCCCTTGCGGAGGTTCGACATGGCTGTGAACTAACACGATAACTCTATTGATTGACGATATAGGATATACAATTTTTGGATGGGAATTGGAGATTTCTGAATTATAGTGACATACAACGCAATTTTTGCACAATATAGGGGACATATATTGCATAATACAAAATAATATAGTGCAATTATCGACAAGCACGACCATATTTTGTAATACTGATTGGTGACTATTCGTTCCTCCATGTGACAGACATTAGTGCACTCCTCGCTTGATTTTACCTCTTCTGTTCATTTGAACTAGGAAAATAACATAGTCTATGTTGGATGATGTCCTTACTACAAAGAATTTTATGGAAAGAGCATCCGAGATGTTTGATATTATTATATTTTTTTTTAGTACATGAGAGAGCCACTTTGGACTCGAAGTCATTTTGACTCCAATGAGATTCGATCCCAGGACCTCTTGGTCTCTGCGGAGTAGCCTAACCACTAGGCCAACTATCATTTTGATATTATTATATTTACTACTAGCCAGAGCATTTATGCAGAGCATCTTTTGAAATCTAGACACATCATGATTGTTGATAACTCACTTCAGGTATTCTCTTAAGAAAATTGTTACTCTGTTTATATTACTACATAGTTCTTTCTTGAAAATATTAAATCATGATTATAGAGACAAATTAATAAAATATCTTCTTTTTCATTTGTCTTGATACAGAGCATGCATGCTTGTATGGACATTTATTGAAATTCTTCTTCTAAAAATGTTTATCTACATGACTATTCCAAACCCTCAAGGCTTATTTCTACCCATATAAGGCATTCTTCAGTTTTGATATCATATTTCTATGCCCTTTAACAACATATTCTTCTAGTTGCTTTATGTACAACTCCTCTTCAAGGTGACCATTCAAGAACACTACCTTAACATCTATCTGATAAATCTTCTATTCTTAGTGATGTCAAGGAAACAAGATATCCGATTGTCTCCAATAGAGAAACAGGGGTAAAAACTTAGTAGTAATCAATCCATACTCATAGTTTGTAACCCTTTACCACAAGCCTTTCTTTGTACCTTTCAATTTCTTCTTTTGCATTTTTCTTGATTTTATAAACCCACTTTACAAACAAGACTTGGGAGCCAATGTTGTTAGCTCCCAAGTCTTGTTTTTTTATAGTAGAAATCTCTTCAATTATGGTGTCTCTCCAATTGTCACTTCTACATGCTTCCTCAAAACTTATAGGGTCGGTATACATGAACAAATAATATAGATTTAGATTCTAATTGAGATCATAGATGTCTTGCAATGATCTTTTCTTTTGGGTCGTTCAATTCCAGAATTTTCTCCTTCTTGCGGGGATTGACTCGATGAGGATGATGATGAAGGTGGAGTAATCGACTCCTCTTTTTCATTCTCGTCAACTTCACTTCCTTCCCCCGTTCGGTAAGAACATGAACTGTTCATATTCTTGTGAACTCCATTCCCATGAACTTATTTTATCAAACACAAGGTCTCGACTAGTCATCCTCGTCTTCTAAATAGGATTATACAATTTATAACCCTTCGATGTATGATCATACCCCACAAAGATAAATTTCTGACTCTTATCTTCAATTTTCCTCCACTGCTGGTCTAGTACATGCATGCATGTGTGCTATGCTTCGACAGACTCTCAAATGTGACATCCTCGACTTGTTTCCACTTTAAACCTTTCAGTGTTTATATCTTCGAAACTTTTTGTCAGACACCGTTTTGAGAGATACACGACACAATCGACATCCTCGGACTAAAATTTTCTTGGCAAATTTTTACTTTTCGACATGGATCGAACCATGTTAATAATGGATCGATTCTTCCTTCCCACAACTCCATCTTGCTGTCATGAATAATGAACAATGAGAGGTCTACGAATACCGTTCTTCTCGCAAAAGTCCTTGAGTTCATTTGATGTGAACTCTCATCCTTGATCAGATCCCATTGCCTTGATATGATAGTCACTTTGTTTCTCCACAAGTGCTTTGAAATTCTGTAAAGCATAGAATACCTTAGATTTATTTATTTTTAAACAAAACCCAGGTCTTTCAACTATAGTCATCAATAATTAGAAGAAAATATATATTATTCCCAAATATGGAAGGATCGATCGACCCACATACATCAACATGAATTAACTCCAACGGTTATTTTTCCCTTGACATTGATTTCTTAGGGAACCTCTCTGATGTTGTTTTCCAACAAGACATCCTTCACATAGTTGATCTGATTGATTGATGTGAGGTAATCCTTTTACCATGTACTTCAAAAACATCACTTATAATCCATTACAATTGGGATGTCTGAGCCTCAAATGCCATATTATTGCATCATGGTGAATGTTCATTATGAACATCTGATTGCTAGTCATTGAAACTTTTTCAATTAAGGTCCCGTCACCGCTTTTCAAATATATTCTCATGTGGTCCAACTGCATAGTGTGGTCTTTCTCCAGTAACTAACCCATACTCTAGATATTTTCCTTCATTCCTAGAACAAAATAAACATCATAAATAAACTGATGTTGCCTTTGACTGGAGTTATTGACATATCACCAAAACTGATATTACCACTTATAGATTCATCCATCTCGACGAACATGCTTTTATTTCCACACATATGGTTACTTGCACATGTATAGAAGCACCATTTAGAGTCGTTTTCTTCCATCGTTGCCTTGTACGACCGATAAAAGTTAACTATCTCTATTTTTCTCTTTTGCAAGATGAGCTTTTTCTTTTCCTTCTCGAGGTCCATCATAACATTCATATCATAAGTGTCTGAATCTATGACAATCATAGTATTCTATAGTTTTTTTCGGCTTGTTGTTTATAGAAGCATCCTCTTCCTCGTCCTCTTGTATATTTAGACTTGAACTTTGCTTCATTGTCGTACCATATGGCTTGACTATCACGACCTCGGCGATGGGCTCTACCACATCCTCGACCGAGTCATCTTCCTTGACCATGCTACTCTTGGTTTCTTGTATTACCATCATTTTTAATATTCACCTTTGCTTACAAAGCTTGGTCGATTGGCTCGTTTACCTCCTTTTTATCTTTTTGGCGTGGACTTGTAATTTTCTTGTTAACTCGCAATAGTCATGGTTTCAACATCGTTGGACTCCTCGATGGCTACACAACATGATCCAAATTCAGATCAATAGATCCAAGAATATTCTCAACCACACGATTTTCTTGTAAATCTTCTCCATTTATTCAAAGTTGATTTACCTGTTTGAATTCTTTATACATAGTCTAATATTGACTTTGTATCTTCATTTTCAAAGATTCACACTCACCTCGAATACTTTGGAGACTAACCTTCTTCATCATATCAATTCTATTGAACGTATCATAGAGAATTCCCAAGCCTTATATGAGGTATTGGCTTGTGAGAGCGGCCAGACCCTCCGGTTCGACGTATTCTTATTTGATGGCATCCCATGCATCTTGTCAACCAAGATATGCGTTTATTTGAATAATCCACCTCTCGTAATTATTTTTTATGAGTTTTGGAAATGCCATGCCTACAATGATAGTTTCCATATCAACCTTGGTATGATACTGATTTGTTGGAAGGTGATGATTTAATAATTACGAGGGGGATATATGCTATAATTAAAACAAATATAGAAAAAACTAATTTACTATTTATACTATTTAAATACTAAACATACTACTTAACTACTATGAATAAAGTCATAAACTCTTCACATCCACATATGACTTTCAAACTACTCCTAAGTACAATGAATTGTCTTAATCCATGGGCCAGCCTTGATGCATTGATCCACAAGATGAATTTCCAACTCCTAAGTACAATGCATTATTTTGATATATTTGTAGTCTTAATCCATTGAATTTATTAAGTTTAATTTTCAACTACCTTAACTAAATAATGTTCAATTTGGATAAGTAGTTTTTTATATGATAGTCTTTACTTGAATACACAAGTCACCGTATTTTGGTTTTGGAAATACAAGTAAAACTATTGAGTTACTTGAATCAACTTTAACTAATGCTAAAACTCCAAAGACAACATGCACTCTTCTACTAAGCAATTGAACAAAGTAAGTACATATTCTAAAAACATTGAAAAGGGAGAATTATGCTAAGGTTATACTTCAACTTTGAAGCTTATGAGTCACCTGTTTAGGATACTTTTCCTTGGTTTTACTTTGTCAAATTAATTTTTATTTTGATTTATGTATTACAAACCTAAATATTGTTATATTAGGTTGTTAATTATGTGTTTTTATATATAAATTTAACCATCCACATAATTTGCTTAACTCGTGAATTTTGTATTTCTACTCAGGACATCCTGATTCTTCCAACAACTTTGTCATGGAAGTTCTTTCAAGGGATAATTTACAGCCAAATTGTTACATGTTATTGATATATTAAAAGTACATTTGTGCCTTTTGTGAGAAATTTTTTAGATGGTGACTGTGAGTGTGACTCTGTTGGGTGTTGGATGGTATTGTGTATAGAAAGAATAAAATAATATATTAATTTATAAGAAAATAGTTTTGTTTACTATTATCTTGTTGTTTCTTGTTTTGTGATCTATTTCAAATAGTGCAAATTACTCCACTATTTATAATAGTAGATGACCATTCTAGTCTCCTTATGTTAGTTTCTAATACATGAACTTGATATTAAATATAGATACTGGTGGGTCATTGTCTGTTATAAAATAGAATGCTAAAGATTGGCACTCACAAACCGCAAGTGTACGGTTGTCCAAGTAATAAACCGATAAGTCGGATTCGTTCTCAGGGATTGGACTGGTATAACCCAAGTATTCAATAGATAAGTAATTGTAATTGCAAGTACGGAAAAGTTAATGATATAATATTTGTTTTGGTTTTCTAAAACTAAGATGCAAGTAAACTAAATACTAAATTAATTGAACTTAAACGAAAATAATGCAAATAAATAGGGCAGACGCAAGAAAGGAAGTAGTACTTGAGTCACGCTAGGGTTTCACCTCAAACCTTCTTAATTAATGTTTTATGTTAAGGGATGAATTTCTATATTTATGCTAGTCCGGATTATAAAGTCTCCTTACCCCCGTCAGGGTGGACTAAGGAGCTCTCCTACGGTATTCTAAACTCTGTCAGGATGATTAAAACTACTTTCAGAAGGTTCAAGTCTTACCGCTTTGGCTATTGGTTAGTCAAGCCTGTCAAGGTCATTGGCGAATACCAGGTTCTGTATCTAAACCCCCCATCAAGATGATCAATACGCCACTATATTGAATAGCCTAGATACTAATAATTGTCGCTAGTTCGTGACTCTAAAGATAATAATTCAAGCATCAAATAAAAGCCAACACAAATAGCAGATTCAATTTAAATTGTAAAATCCCAAATTGGAAAAACAGAAATTAGTCTAGTTTGGGTTCAACCCAATATGCGATTCACAAGTACTTAATAATTTAGCTCATGTTCAAATGAAAAACTAAAATTAAATATAAAGTATTCATTATCAATTACAAAAATAAAATGAAGAACCTAATTGAGAGATTGAATATGACTGTAGTTGGAAGAATAACTTTCTCCAACTCCTGCTCTTGCTTCTCCTTTTGACGCTCTCTTCTAAAGATGATTTAATTTGAAGAATAAAGTGAGAGGTGCTAAATAATGAGGTCTAAATGTGTATTTATAGTGGAGAAAACCGGATTGGGCTTTTTAATTAAGAGGATTAGGTTAAATGAATAAAAGCCCAATCCTTAAATGAAATCCCGCAACTGATGTACAGCTGTTAGTAAAACAGCTGTAACTTTTGCGTCCGGACTTGGAATCACTTCGTTCAACTTGGAAAATATTCCTAACTTCAAGCCCTATAGTTATTTATGCTCCAAGAGTGAATCAGTGGCTAAGATACTCAAAATCAGTGATTTGTAACAGCATTTCAGATTCCATTCCATCTAATAAATTCTTCGAATCAACTTTTCTCGCCTTTGACTTTTACAATCGATATATGACTTTAATTATTGATTCCTTTCCTTGTATTGGTGTTCCATCTAATCCATGGACCTACAAAAGTTTCACTAAAACAAACCATTTAACGTGCAAAAGCTTTAAAAATGAAATAAACTACATTCCAAGGGAAGAAAACGCAATATAATCAAATAAGCTTAAAAGTCTATCAAATAGGTCAATTAATCACCTAAAATGATGTCTTCTAAGGGCATATAATTAGAACAAAAGAGGAGACATCAAGACCCCAAACTCAAACCTTTGTCGTCCCGACAAAGTAAAACAAAACAGAGCCCAAGGTAAGAAGCAACATGCAGAATCTAAAGAATAAACCCAAAGCAAAACTCAAAATAAATTTCAAATAGTACAACCTAAGAATTAATGAACACATACACCTATCATACAAAATCAAACACATAAATAATTTCAATCCAAAATTAACTTTACAATGCTAGAAGATTACACTTTATACTTAGCTCGAGATGGTGGCTATATGGTGTTCATCAATCTTTACCCGCTTTGAACGCTCCACTTAACTTACTCCCTATTAGTAGAATTGTTAATTCACTATGTACCCAGGAATCACAAGGACTTTACGGTTTTAGCGTAGGCTTAGGGACGGTATGATGCATTTGGATAATGAAAAATGAGCTTTTGGCTCTCTCCTCACTAGCCTTCAACAAATTGTCCTGAGCTTGAGTTTACACTCACATATGATCTCACTCACTTGACCCATAAATTTAGCGTCCCCAAAATAAACCCAACCTATCAATATGATTACAAAAACATTCCTTTGTCGTTTATTTTATTTCAGTATTTATTCAATCTCTTTTTTTTTGTAAGTTAAACATGACATTCTTTTTAATGTGAGATGTCATGCTAACTTATTTTCTCAATTTTTTTCTTTTTCTTTTCTTTTTCTTTTCTTTTTCTTTTATTTTCTTTTATTTTCTTTTCTTTTCTTTCTTTTCTTTCTTTTTCTTTTCAGAAATCGGCAAAGGAATTTACAATAAAGTACATAATCATTCAAGCACATCACAAATCTACCCAACAGATCTAATAATAGATTCCCTCACCCCAAACTCAAGCTCAAGGACAACTAGTCTTAAGCAATCGTGATTCAAGTGTGGGTCATATGGTATAGTCCTAACATCTAAAGTATAAGCTTATAACGTGGCTTCAAAAGAAAGGCTTAAAGGCTTAAAAATGGGGCTAAGAAGGATATATCATTTAATCACGAGTTAGAAAGCTAAAAAGGTCTCAACAGGCTATTAAAGAACTGCCTCTATAATTTTCCTAGATACATAGTTCACCTCTAATTCATAATTAAGTAGGTTCTCTACTCATTTAGATATCACGTTCTACACACCGCTCATTCTTACCAAGTACAAGCTTACTTGTTTTGCATTGTTCATTAATTTTTCTTATCAATCATCTAGTGTTTGCATGCATTCAAGTTGTGTTTTACATTAACTCTAAGGTCTACTATTTTCTATCATTAATTTACAAAAAGTATGCTTATGGGGGCATTCAACAAACTCTACAGTCAAATCATTCCTTAAACTAATTTTTATTTGATTGTAAATTTTTTTGAAAAGCTGTAAAAACACATAACACATAAAATTGGGATGAGGCCACGATAAGCCACCCCAAACTCAAAAATGAGTCGTGTCCCCACGACTCGAAAAGACTCTATAAAGCGAATAAAAATAATATACACTACAAAATGAGGAAAGGATAGGAAAACATATCTGGATCGACACTAGGCTGATTACGTGTAGTCTCAGGTTGAGGTTCTGAATGTTTCTTTATCAAGCTCTAAAGATCATTACTTGTTGCGTTCATCTTGAATAAAGTGTTCTTCATTACCTCGAACTCTTTTGTCATATTTCCCAGGTTTTCATCTTTTCCTAGCTCTCTAAATCATCATCTCCTCTACGAAAATCTTCCCTCAATACGCAACTTTCTTTCTTCATCATGTTCTTCGTACCTTTTCCAACCTTCATGGTCATCTCTGATGACCCCAAACTCAGTTGTTCATCTACTTAAAGATTACTTGCAAAATATATATGGTAGGCTCAAACAATTCACAATTCCTCCAATAAATAAGTAAAACAAAAATCTTAATTCCCAACTGGTAATAGAAAGAAAGGAGAGTTCTAGCTATTTTACCGGATTGGCCGTGGAATTTGTGATGATTTGATACCTTGCACTTGCAATCTCCAACCTTCACAGTACAAAATCTATTGATGAAATTTGTGTCTTTTGATATTGTTGAAGGTGGCAAAGTAGTGGGATGGGTGATTTATTTGAGATGGGTAATCATTATTATGGTGTTGGGGAGGTTTAAAGGAATTTAAACTTTGGTGAAGAAAAAAAAATTGGATCTAACGTTGAATTTCTTGGTGTTTTCGGAAGATTTATGGTGTGATTGTGTATTTGGGTGATGTTTAGAGAGATGGATTGGTGATATTTTGGTGTTTTGATGGAATTTTGATGTTTTTGGAGATTTGGTTCGTCATCTATGGTGTTTCATATGCTGGAGGCCAAAAGAAAGGAAAAAATAAGGCTTTTGCAAGGTGTAGGTCAATTTTCGTCGACGGTAACCGGGCGCCCGTATGTGCTAACCGGGTACCCGGCTAGGACTTTTATTCGGATGCTGGCTTCCTGCGTCTTAGCTTACGCAGGGGTCAGAGAGTTGACTTTTGTGAATGGGTTCCCGAATAGTGACGAACGGGTTGACTATTCGCGCGCGCTGGATGCAAGGGGTTGCGTATTCGTGCAGAAAATTTCCATCTTATTGTTTCGATTTTTCTTTGCCTAAACCTAGGATTCTTGCACAATTTATACTCATTTTTATTGGAAATTACGCTACCGATCCATTAGACTATTCAGAATTTCCATTGGAGATACCATTTTTCTCAAAATTCTATTTTTCTTCATTTTGCACCAACGATTTGCGTCTCCACCCCATAGGTCAGAAACTTTGGGCTATTTATCAGAACTTTTTGACTTCATCATCGGATAGATCTCGAAAAATAAGTGGTTTAGGCTCAAGAAATAGTTAATTCCGACCTCCGAGCGTCAAGTTATGATCTTCCGAATGATAGTGTTAATTGGAGATTTTTGCTTAATGTAATGGAGGCTTTTGGATTTCCTATCAAATTTATCAATTTTATTACGATGTGCGTATGTACTCCTTCATATTCTATATGCATCAACGGGGAAGCTTGTGGATATCTTAAAGGGAAGAGAGGACTTAGACAAGGAGATCCTCTGTCCCCATACTTGTTTTCCATTTGTATGGAAGTGTTTGCTAGTCTGTTTAATCATTTGGCTGAGAAGAAACAATTTAAGTATCATCATGAATATAGAGATCTCAAGCTAAATCATATAATATTTGAAAATGATGGTTATCTTTCTTAAAGCTGAAGTAGAATGTGTTAAATTTATAAGAGAAGCTCTCAACTTATTTACTAGAATCTCAGGATTGAGTATAAATTATCATAAGAGTAAGTTGTACTTTAGAGGTACAAATGATCAAACTACGAAATCGATTTCTGATGTTTTAAATATCAAGGTGGGACATTTACGTGTCAGATACTTAGGTGTACCATTAAATACTTAAGTGTAGATGAAGGTAATAAACTAGTGGGAAAAATATGCAGCTGTATTAATCAATGGTCTTCAAAGATGTTTTCCTATGAAGGAAGAGTGGAGTTGACTAAATGTGTTCTTGTGAGTAAATTTTTTTTTTTTGGTGTAGAGTTTTTCTACTACCAAAACATGTTATTTATAAGCTTAATCAAAATATGAATAACTTCATGTAGAAAGGAAATAGTGAGGGTGCTCAAGGTGCAAAGATTGCTTGGCAGGATGTATGTACAAGTAAAGTAAAAGGAGGCCTTGGTATTCCCAATATTGAAGACTTAAACAAAGTTTTCTTACTCTTCACTTTCTGGAGAATGTACTTACAAAACAATAATATCTGGAGCTTGTGGGTGCATCACAATATTATTAAAGGAAGATGTATTTGGAGCTTAGAAGCAAAGTAGTCTCATACATGGATGTGGAAGCAATTAATGAAGATTAGACAGATTGCATATAAGATAATTGAGCACAAAGTTCACAATGGCAGAAACACTTTCATCATATGGGATAAATGGATTGAAGGATCAAGTATACAAGAAATTCTAGAAATTGAACTCGAGAATAATAATCTTAATAGTAACAAGAAAGTGAATTCCTATCTTGGAAGAGATAGATGGAGATTACCACCATGTATAGGTAAAATGCTTCCTAAGTTGGAGAAAATCTATCTAACTTCAGGAGAGGATGTGAGGATATGGGGAAAGTAATAAGAGAAACTTCAAGAAAACGCTTTTGTACATCACAACAGAGAAAGAAGATGTGAAATGGAGTAAAGTTATTTGGGGAAAAACATGTGTGCCGAGGCGTTCTATTATATCTTGGCTAGCAATACAAGATAGACCAGCTACAAAAGTGAGAATGCTTGAATGGGGTAGTCAGATTAATCCGCTGTGTAATTTCTATAAAGATGTCTCAGAAGATTCAAATCACTTATTCATCGAGTGCTCGTTTTCCAGAAGAGTATTATCACATGTATTAAAGCTGTGTGAAGTTAATGGTAATCCAATTTATTTGAATGCTTTAATTGACATGGTTCCCTATAATCCTGTAATGAATATATCATGATTGCAAGCGCCCTTATTACTTCGTATATATATATCGAGTTTGGTATGGAAGAAATGATCGAGAACATGAAGGAGGAGGGTTGAATGAGGAGTAGATTTTGAAGAAGATTTGTTTTCAAACGGGTATAAAGCTGCAGAGAAAGAAGTTTAAGAAGAAGAAGATGGTTGAGTTAGTGAATGTAATATATAGTGAGCCTATTTTGTCTTTTATCTTTTCCTATCTCTTTGGGTCGCACCTTATTTCCTTTTGTGGGCAGTTCTACTTAGGCGTTAAGGTTAATTTCGTGTGTGTTTGTTTAAGATGTAAACCCATTTTGGGCTATAGGTCTTATAAGGCTATAAAGGTTGTAAAGATCTTTGGAAGTTGATCTTCACTTTATAATAAAATTTGATTTGACGATAAAAAAATGAGAGATAAGAATAGATGCGCGTTGCCTAAAACTGTATTAGATTCTCGACGAGGGTGTTGATTAATTTATTAGTTTAACTAACGACTTTAAACTTCTGATGTATGGAAAAAAAATCTCATTAATACTACTACAAAATCTCTGATGGACTTGTTTTGATCATTCAAAACTGACCTCAAAACTTTAAAACATTTTTTCACGATCATAATATATATCCACGAGATATTATTCAGCTACTCGACACATGTTAATCCTATAGCTTTCACACACAAAATTATTACTATAAAATATATGCTTTTAACCATTAAAATAGCTATAACCTAATTTTTATTTTGACAATTAGAGAAAACGGACCTCTAACAGATTAACCAATACGTAATCTAGAGAATTAGGTCTTACTTGAATGTGGTCAGAAAATTGCTTAGACCTCCGTCTAGCAGATCGTACATTTTTTCGGTCAACCCATTGTGACATTTGTGAAGATGACAGAGAAACAGATTAAGATATCCTTTTGCAATTTAATTATACTGACATAATATGAATGGAATAGCTATTGAGTAATTGATGGTGATTCAATATCTTAAATGACTTCAATATTAGCTAATAACTTAATCCCGACGGTTTGTCGGGGAATTTTTACCACGAGTTTTGGGACATTATCAAGTTTGATATACAAAGAATGGTTGTTGATTTCTTCGAGAATAATATTCCACTCAATAAGATCAATGATACTATCATTACCCTTATTCCGAAAGGTAAATCGCATGAATCGATCATGGATTTTAGACCGATTTCGTGCATCAATTTTGTATATAAAATTATCGCTAAAATCATGGCTCTTAGACTACAACCGCTGATGAATGATATTATTTCGCCGACACAATCGGCATTTATCAAGGGTAGGAGTATTCAGGACAATATATTAGTAGCACAGGAAATTGCTTTCTTTATGAAGAACAAAAGAAAATCAAAAAAGCATTACGGTGCAATAAAGATTGATATGTCCAAAGCATACGATCAAGTCAATTGGGATTTCTTAATGGCTATATTAAGAAAATTAGGCTTCTCAGAAAAATGGATTAAATTAATATATAATTGTATATCTACAGTGACATATCAAGTTAAAGTTAATGGAGAAAGAATGAAAAAATTAAGTTAGAAAGGGGACTTCGACAAGGTGACCCTCTATCACCTTTCTTATTCTCCTTTTTAACATGAATGCCGAGAAGGGAATATTAAAGGTATTTCAATTTCAAGAGCAGCCCCGAAACTTACACATATTTTATTTGCGGACGACGCTCTTTTCATTTTGGAAATTAACAAAACAGAAGTCGAAGCGTTTTCAAGAGTGTTAATGGAATATTGCAATGCATCGGGACAGAAGATAAATTTCAACAAATCATCTATCATTTTTAGTAAAGGTTTTCCCGAAGACGAGGCAAAGGAGATAGCAGATAAATTAAATATTAATCATACTAGTGAGTTTGGGAAATATTTGGGAATCCCACTTTCGCTTAAAAGGTCGGGAAATGAAAACCTATCATACGTGAGAGATAAAATTCAAAGTAAATCGGCAAGTTGGATAAGCAATTTTCTGTCGGATGGAGGGAAAGAGATACTAATTAAAGCGGTCTTACAATCGATACCAAATTATGAAATGTCAATCTTTGAATTCCCAGCAAATTTGTGCAAAGCAATGAGTAGTATGGTGTCTAATTTTTGGTGGAACTCGGGAAGCAAAAAAAGAATTCACTGGGCAGCATGGAAGAAAATAGCTAAAGCTAAAATGGCAGGAGGAATTGGATTTAGGGATTTTCAAAAAATGAATTTAGCTATGTTAGCCAACCAGGCATGGAGATTAGTACATAATCCGGACTCTTTAGTATATAAGGTCTTGAAAGGGATCTATTTTCCGAATATGGATATGTGGAATGCAAAGTTAAAAAATAAAAGATCATGAAGTTGGGCAAGCATTTTCAAAGGTTTACAATTTATCAAAGGGGAGAGTTTGTGGCAAATTGGCAATGGTATGAAAGTTGATATATGGGATGACGCGTGGATTAGAAAAGGATATAAACTAACAAGACCGACGGGGACCAAAATATCCAGAGTGGCGGATTGTTTTAACAACCAGATGACGAATTGGAACTATGAAAAACTTAATGAATTTTGTACTAGCAGATATTTGGCAGAAATTAGGAAAATACCGGTAATGCAGATAGATAAGGACAATTATATAATATGGACGGAAAATAAAGATGGAAATTATTCAACTAAGTCAGGTTATCACAAATTAGTACAAAAAGAGGAGGATAAAATGGGACAATCGTCAAACGGGAACGAGACAAACAACAAGAGATTATATAAATTGATTTGGAGATCCAATGTGCCACTAAAAGTGAGGAATTTTGCTTGGAAAATTCACAATAACGCTATTCTGAAAAAATCTAACTTGAGAAAGAGGAAATGTGCGGAAAGCGATACTTGCGAATGGTGCGAAAATGGGATTGAATCGATTGAACATATCTTTTTGACATGCCCTTTTAGTAAAGGAGTTCAGGCTAACTCTCAACTACAAATCAAAGTGGATGATAGAAACAAAGAAAGAATAGGGGAATGGATAATCAATATTAGTGAGAGTTATGCAAAGAATGGATGGGACCAAAAATTAGTGACATCCATTATACTCATAACAATCTGGAACATATGAAAGGCTAAGATGAAAAGATTTCATGAAAAGAAAATATGGGACGGCAATGAAATCATAGAGAAAGTTAAATTTAGTATAAAGTACCTTTTTAACGAAGACGGAAAGAGGAAGGATGATAATCAAAATAAGGCTAAAGGTAATATAGGAAGCGAGGAAGATAATAATCCTATTATATGGGATGAAGCAGACAATGTTTGGCTTTGCGACTCTTCACATGTTAATTGATGGGAACCAACTAGTATGGCTTCTCTGGCGGTTAAAAAGGAGGGCGGTATAAAAAAGTAATCACTAAAAGAGCAAGAATGAATACCAATGTGGAAAGAGAAATGTGGGCCGTTTTACTGGCCATGAGATCGGCTGCGGATCTCAATTGTAAGAGTAGCTCGTTCTATTCGGATAACCTTGAGGTAGTTTAAGGTATTAATAGAAGGAGGGGGGTTGACTGGAGGATTCGCCCTATGATTTCTGAGGCATGGAGGTGGATTAGATAATTCCCGGATTGGAAAGTAATTCACATCAAAAGGGAGCACAATGGGGTCGCAGATAAACTCGTCAAATGTGCTAGAATAAACGTTGATATATCTTCTTGTCCATATCATTCTTTCGTTGATTTCTTTTAAAGTATTAGTAATATATATTATCGATGTAAGAAATAACTATTATATAATCGTTATTGACAAAAAAAAAAAAAAAAACTTAATAAAAATGTATGTAGATGTGGATAGCTCACGTTACCATGTGTCGTTCTACCGCTCACTTTTTCATCACGTAGAAGTTAATGTTATTATGGCTCACAATGACAAAAAAGGTAAGACAAAATTTAACATCTCTCACCGACCTTGCACTCAAAAATTAAAAATCTTAGGTCGATTTCTAAATGCTATCATGTTTGATGTCTTGATATGTTCCCTACAAAAATATTGAAAATTCAGCTGTATGACTAGTGAACCATTTCTAAAAAGGAAAATAAAAAATTCCGTTCACATCCCATTTAATGGCAATTCTTTTTATTTTTGGACAACATTTAATGACAATTTAAAAGTAATTTTTTTTTTAGAATTCCTTATAGTAATTTTACACCCCTATGAGGGCTTTACGCAGTAAAAAATATTTTAAGAGAAGTATTATAGATATGTTTTTTGAAAAAAAAAACATCTAAAATAATCTTAAATTTAAAAAATATTTTTAATCATTTTTATAAATATTCTAATTTATTTAAAAAGTATTTTTAACTTAAAAATAAACATTTCTAAACAAGACCTTTAAATATCGTAAGATAATCGGTTGTTATATTCTCGTAAAACGTATTAGGAAAAAAGTTATTTTATTTTCCTAGTTTGATATATCAATTTCTAGATATATTGCCTAGAATTTTCTAGACATGGGTGACCTTAAATTCTTTTTTTCAAAAGCAATCCATGTCATTATGATACTTAGAGAAAGAAAAATAAAATCTTTTGTTATATTGTAAACTTTTTTGAGAAATAATTTAGATATTGATAAAGTGTAATATGTCTTATCAATAAAGATGTATAAACTGTAGAACAGTGATTTCTACTAATGGTGATATTTGAATCAAAACTATCTTCGATCGAACATATAGAATTGAAATTAGTCAAAGTTCAAGACCACAAGAAAGGGTGTCTCCCGATAGCACACTAAAGGTCAAGTAGGTATTGGAATTGAGGAACAAAAGAAATATATGGAATTAGATCTAATTGTATTAATAAACATTAGTATACGTAAGTGTTGTCTTTTTAGGCGTATGTCATGAGAATTTTTAGATAACAAAATCCTAGTAGAACAAGTTGGGTTTTTGTCGTATTCCCTGTACAGGCTATCGCGAGGCAATTTCCTCGATCGGTTGGTGACATATCACACATCTCCTTGGGTATTTGTTTAGAGTCTTTCTCGAACTCGGTTGTGTAATATATGAAACAATCGTATAACCAGTGAGCCTTGCATATGACCGTCATCCTCGGTGTTGATTGGCCAAACATATCAATATCCCCTTGAATACCAAAAGGTTTGTTCCGAACATGTTTAAGGGTCTGATCCAAGAATTTACTCGACTTCTACAATACGTCAATGCATATTTCTATTATAGCTGAACAACTGGTTATCTTATATGACATGGGACACATGACCACTTAATATTGGTCGATTAATCGCGATTACCTCGAATATTTTGAGGAAAACTTGTGCGCTACCAAGCAGGATGCAAGGTGTCATCCCTTTATTACCTTGGGGGAATGAACGATCTCCTTCTTCCTATCACTTTCTAAACTATTCAATTTAGTTATTCTCTTAACTTTAGCACTTTCATTAAATGGGTTTATCAACTAGCTTGGATCTCACGGCCTACACACCCCTCAAGGCGACCTAAGATCAAACATACTTCTACCGCATTGCTTACTAATCTTTTCTCTACTATCAATGTGCGTTTCCTGCAAATACTCAAAGCATACAAAATAAAATAGCTCATAAACATAATACTTTCTATCATTGACTTACTAAGCTTATGCTTTCAATCTATTAAACACACTCTACATCTAAATCCCATGTATCAAATTTTTTAATTTCTTCCAAAAACAGAAAATCACATAAAAATGGAGATGCGGGACAACGAATCCCCATGACTCAAAATGACTCTAAAAAGAAATTAAAAACAAGTATTTAAAAAATATTGCAAGTATAGAAATGATGGTAGAGAAGAAAGAAAACATACTTTCGAGGCTATTGCCTCGCTTGATTAATACCCGAAATAGAGTGCAGTGCTTTCCTTGTATATAACCTTCTTGTATATCCAAATTTTGCTTTCCCTTACATCCTCTTATGCTCCATCCCAGTCAATCACACTCTAGAGATCTCTTGTGTTTCCTCTTCTCCAACTTCCATTTCACACAGTCTCTCATGAGCTAAAGGTAAGTCCAGTAAATACGTTTTTGTGGAAGCTAACAAGGCCTTTGATATCGCCTAGGGTGTTAGAAAAATAAGATAAATATAAGCCAGAAAACAATGCACTTTCACCCTAGACAAGCACGGTACTGCAAGTATTACAGGACATATGCAAGTTTTAATGATAAATTAGATTCGTTCTCAGGGACTTAGTGTGTTATACGAATGAGCAGAATAACGAGTAGAAAGTAAATAATTAAAAGACAGAAAGTAAATACGAGTGATTGAGAGAATATTAATTAAACTAAGGAAAATTAAAGACAATAAATACGAAGAAATATGAGATGAGAAGTATAACTTAGGTTTTGCTAGTATGCACTAATCCTTCTAATTCTATCTATCAAATCTAGTTAATAAGGGAGATAATTAGCTCTTAGATACTTAGTCAGGATTCTAAATTCCCATACCTTAGACCTTGAGAGCGACTAAGGGGGCTACAGACACATCATGAAGCAGCCTAAACCTAGGGTTATCAAGCGCTACCAAGGCCCTAAGCAATTCAATTCCAAACATGATGATAGTGGTTAAATTATACCCTAATGACTATCTAGCTAGAATTAGTGTTGTTAAGACCAATATCGACACTAGACGTTATGTGGTGTTTCAATAATTAGACACCCAGTTAAGGTGAACATCTAACTACTATTGAGAAAGCCTAAAGTGATCAGTTCTAGGACAGGCAATAATTCAAAACACATAAACAAATATATAGGTAAGAAGCTAATATCATATTAAAACATATAATTCCCAAAGAAACTTAGATAGAAAGAAATTAGAATTCATAGATTATACATGATGCAAAACCCAAGCTATGGAAAAATTAGTTCATACCTGAAGGAAATAAACTAAAAGAAATAATAAAAGACTTCATCTTGCTCTCTACAATAATTCTGCTGATAATAAACCTAAGGACTAATTATTATGAGGCAAGGATGATTTACAAGTGATATAAGGGTGTATTTATTGATGTATAGAAACCCTAATTCATTTTCTTGAAGGAGAAGGTAAGTAGTGGACTCCTAGCCCAACTTAAATTCGTAACCCTAAAACATGGAATCATGTCCGTTTTTGTTTTGGTCCTAACAGCTTCAATACTTATCCGTTTGACGCGTATGAGTAGTCGAAATTCATCGTCTCGGAAAGAACTTCAACTTTGCTCTTGACCGTTTCTCCAAATTCACCACCGATTTTGAGATATAAGCTGATTTTTGGTCGTAGGTGGTGAAATTCAGGATTTATGGCCGTTTTTCCTTTTCCATGATTTTAGTTTTTCTTTCATTATCTCCAATTACCATGCTTATCTCTTTCCATATCTTTTAGTCTTTGACTTGGAATATAATTAATCTCTATAATTATCTTTAAAGCTCCACACTAAATAAATAATTAAACCCAATATGCTCTAAAAACAATAATTTACTAAATCAAGACTCAAAATAGGAAAGTGTAACATTTCTCAAGAAAATCGACTAGAAAGACTTCTAAATCACTAAAAATGATTTCTCCAACTAGGATTAATTCATGAAAAATAGGGAGACATCATGACCCCCAACTCAAAGTTGTATCGTCCCGATACAACAAAGATAAAAACAAAGGGAAGTCTTTAAATACACACCTAGTTTATTTTAACACAATGGGAAGAAGATAGCAGAATATATAGAATAATCATAAAGCAACTACTCAGAAAATTTCATGCAGTAATATTCATAAACTACATACATGTACACTTCTCATATCCATAGTCAACACGGTTTGAATTCAAGATCAGATTAGTTTCGCAATGTAAGAAGGATTGGGACTTTACTCAGTTCACCAAGGAAGCTATAGATTGTTCATTGAACTTCACTAATATCCAAAGATCCACTTAACTACTCTCTATTGGTTCAATCACTTCTCGATTACATAGCAAAAAATCAAAAGGTCTTTAAGGTTGTAATTTAGGCTTAGGGACGGTATGATAGTATATTTGGATAATTTAGAGTGAGTTTTTGGCACTCTCCTCACTAGCCATCAACGAATCGTCCTAGAGCTTGAGTTACTCTCATAAAACGTTTCTCACTCAACCCAATGAATTCTTTGATGCACAATTTAGCATCCCCAATAACTCAATTAAAGCATAAGATGTTCACATAAAAATTCCTCTTTGCCGGTCCGAATATATATTCTTTTCAAATCATTTTTTTCTCTTTTATATAGTTATGACTCTCTTTTTAATGTTGAGATATCACGCTATTTTTTCTCATGAATTATGCTTTTTCATAACTTTAGCTCGTAGCTTCTTTTTCATTCACTATTTTAAACAATATTGGCCTTAAGAACAATATTCTTTTGCCTTCTTCGTCATTTTCCACAGTTATTTTAAATCAATTCTCAACAATTTCTTCGAAGTTAGTTCTACATTTGATCCCCCAATTATCTAGGACCACTTTGCGAAAAACGAAAAGGGAATGATCCTGTCAGACTTTATCTTTGCAGTAAATATACGTTCATTCTTTTGGTTTTTTGAAGAAGTTATTTTTGAGCAAATAGAAAGGATTCTAGCTTCTTAATGTTGTCAAGTTTGTCTTTAGCAATTGGTAGTGAGTGGTTATCTTTAGAATGTTGTCAAGTTTGTCTTTAGCAATTGGTAGTGAGTGGTTATCTTTAGTGGCCATGATTTTTCAGAGCGAAAGTGAAGTAGCGTTAGTAGAATGAGGTGTACTGCACTTAGGATTTTCCACTATTAACAAGTGTCTTAAACTAAAGAAAAATAAATTTAGGATATGCAAAGTCGTTTGCCGCACCATGCAAGTAATTGGGATGTGCCCTTGTTAAAAAAATGAATTAGGTGTGAATGGAAGATAAATCTTACTTGGATTGCCTGATAATCAGACATCAAAGGTCCAAATGTATGCAAAAAGGCTCAATTTGTTCTTCTAATAGTGACGAATTCTTTGAAAAAACTCCCATCCTTCAGCATGTGAATAGTTTCTAAAATTTCAAAGCAAAAAAAGTAGATTACATAACTTCTTCAGAACACCTTATTCCGCTTTTTATTGTGTCTAGAAAGGTATTTTTTATTTTTCAATAGGTCTTTGTCTGATAGCATTTATGACAACGCCGTTTTGGTGGATACCATGGAGAGTTCCAAGGAAAAGATACTTCGCCCCATTTTCATCACATTAAACCACATTGCATGTAACATTCTTGATAAGCAAAGGGCCAAAAGAAATAGAAGAGGTTAAAAGGTAAAGTGAGCATAAGATAAATTAAGTAAGATTTTCAAAGCAAGCGACACAAGATCACCAAAGAATCACAAATCAAATCACGAGTAATATAGATTAAAATAGATTTTAAGCAATGTAGAATCATGAACACATACAAAAGAGTTGATCGAATTTTTTACACTAATTGATGTAGGACTGACAATACTGAATCACAACCAACCATGAAAGAGAAAAGAACAAAACTTGAACATAGGATATGACCATCAAGGAAAAAAAGTAGTTGGATAAAAAAAATCTCCAAATAAAGCATAGCCAAAAGACAAAAAAAAAAAAAAAAGGAGATCCAGGAAATAGAAAAACAGTTTAAGCAACCTAAGCTAATAAATATTAGGCGGGGAAGATCACAACCACAACGGGAGTCAAGTAAAACGATCGAAAAAAGAAAGATTAAGATGAATCCTAATTATTTAAAGAGGGGGTTTTTAAGAGAGAGAAACCAACTTAGCTACTCGTTATCGTTTGTTATATGATATTTAACCGAAAAAGAATTGTTCCTATTTTCGAATAACCTTTTTAAAATATAAAGCAAATCCAAGTAATATTGACGTGGAGCTGGGCGAGTATTATCGAAGGAAGAAACTTTATTAAACAACAGGGTTTTGTTCAAATCGGGAACGGATGAACGACTAATATCTAGAACGATAAATGGATACAAACTTCTTGGAAACTAGAGAAGCCAGAGACGTGTGAATATCAAAAGATTAACGAGCTTTGGAAACAAGATACAACGGAATGGGACACAGAGACCCTAGATGAAATCTTTCCGCAACCAATCATATCGGAAATTACAAAGATTCAAATTCTGAACCCAGATCATGAAGACCGGTTTATATGGCCCCATTCAAAAGAAGGAACATATACGACAAAAACAGGATAGACATAGCAATTCTAAAGGAACCGCAAACTACATCAGCAGCGGAAAATATAAGGCCTAAACTTTGGAAAATCATTTGGAACGCAAATATTTCGAAAAAGATACGACTATTCACCTGGAAAGCATGTAACGAGGCGATCCCCTCAGCTATCAATCTTAAAGCTCGAAAATGTACAGACTCTTCAACTTGCAATTGGTGTCAAATAGCTTCGGAAACGACTGAACATTTGCTTCTCCAATGTGGTCTTAATAAATCAATATGGGTGGCCTCAACACTTCAAATCCAAATACAATAAGAAGAAATTAACAACCTTGGAGACTGGATAATCAATGTGTACTATTATGGAAAGCAAAAATGAAGGCGACTCACGAAAACACAAACTTAGATATTGATCATACAATTTGGGCTAACAATAAGTTAATGGGTGAGCTTCACGAAACAGATTGGATGAAACAGCAAACAAATCCAGTCAACAGTTTAACGACCAACGATACGAATAATCCAGAGATTCAACAGACAGAAGACATGATATATAATTGTGACACTTCTTTTAATACTAAATATGAACATACAGGTATCAGAATAACAATCACTAATAGCAGAACGGGCAAGATTACAGAAAAAATAAGAACAGTCAGGTGCAACTCCATCTTAGAAGGGGAAGCATTCACAATTCTGGATGCTATCAACATTAGCATGAAACATAAAGAGAAAACGATTATACTTTCGGACAACCTTGAGTTATTACAAGGTATTAGGCAAATGTCAACGGCGAGTTGGACCATTCAACCGATCTTACGTCAGATCAGACAGAGGTCGGAAGAAGCAGGACATATCTCTTTTCGGCACATTCCTCGAAGGATGAACAGTCTTGCGGATCGACTTGCGAAACACGTTAGACATAAAGCTGGACATTTTGGTAGTAACGACCCCGATATTATTAACAACTTCAGAAGAATGGGTATTGGATAAGACATGTAACAGGTTTCTATTCTTATTTTGTCCAATAAAAGAAAAAGTAATATTGACGAATAACCTCCACTCCCGCAACCAGACCCTTCTTTACCTTTTTATTTTTTATATTTTTTGGACGCAGACCCTTCTTTACCTTTTGAAAGATTTTACTACCTACCCTTCCCATCTTACCACTATAAATTATGTCTTCGCACCAACAAGGTGTCCAAAGAATTTTCTACTTCTTAAAAAATATGTCTTCAATATTAGAACATTCCCAAATAGCACCACCGTCGGGGACTACTGATCAACTATCACTACCCTTGACATTTCTTGACATTGCTTGGTTGCCTTTACATTTAATTCAACGTCTTTTCTTTTATGAAATTTCTTGTTCCAAAACGCATTTCATTAACAAAGTAATTCCGGATCTCAAACAATCGATCTCCCTCACTCTCAAACACTTTCTTCCCTTATCTGCCAATTTGATATACCCTTTAGATGATAATAACATGCCCGAATTTCGTTATGTGACCGGAGACTCAATTTCTGTTACATTCGCTGAATACTCTAGTAAGAGTAGTTTTGATTACCTTACAGCGAGTACTTGTGCAAGAAATGCTGATGAATTTTATTGTCTTGTGCCTCAGCTTCCACCAGTAAAAAATTTGACAGATTGTAAAATTATCCCTCTCCTAGCCCTGCAGGTGACATTGTTTCCAGATACTGGAATATCGATTGGATGTGTAAACCATCACGTTCTTGGTGATGCTAGTACCATCATTGGTTTCATAAAAGCATGGGCTTCCATTCACAAACTAGGAGGAGATTCACAGTTACTAGCAAGCAATTTGCAGCCATGTTACGATAGATCGGTTATTAAGTATCCGAAGGAGCTTGATACTTTATATTGGAACGCACTTAGAAATAGACTTGGTGGTTTTGAATCTCAAAATCTTCCTATAGATAAAGTTCGAGTCACGTATGTTATTGGCCAACAACAAATCAAGATGTTGAAAGATTTAGTATTGACAAAACAACCAAATCTGGCTCATGTGTCATCTTTTACTGTAACGTGTGCATTAGTATGGACGTGCTTAGTGAAATCAAGTGCTGCTATTGGAGAGGTAAAGGACGATGACACAGAGTTCTTCATTTGTGCCGTGGATTGTCGAGCGCGTTTGAACCCTCGTGCACCTCCAACTTATATAGGCAATTGCTTGGCAACGTGTATCGCTAAGTCAACACGTACAAATTTGGTGGAAAAGGAAGGTTTCTTGACAGCAGCAGAGTCAATTGGAGAGGCTATTCACGCATTGGTTCATAACGAGAAGGGTATATTGGGAGATGTGGAAAATTGGATACCGAAAATAAGAGAAACACTTGGGAAGTCAGCGGTTGGGGTAGCTGGATCGCCAAAGTTTGATGTATATGATACAGACTTTGGATGGGGAAAACCTAAGACATGCGAATCTATTTCGATTGACATCGAGGATAGTAGCTTCTCCCTGAGTAAATCTAGAGAATTCGACACAAGTTTAGAGGTCACCGTTTCATTGGTGAAGAATAAAATGGATGCTTTTGCAATTAATTTCGCGGATGGCCTTGAGATTGCAAAGGTATTCAACGTCTAAGCTATATTTTTCTGTCTGTTTTGTCTAAATAAGTGTATCACATATCATAATAAACATATATTCATATCTATAAATTATAATAAGAGAGGATAGTGTTTATAAAGAGTGGCTGAATTGTTCTTAGAGCTAAATTATCTGATTTGGTTGAAAGATCCAGATAATATGAGTTGTATTATCTGTTTTTTCATCGAATAAAAACATTTATATTACCGAGAAAGCATACAATAAGAACATGAAAATAGTTTAGTCAAACTTTAAGTAAGACACGAGACAAGACCCATAATAAGAAATAGAGCAACAAGGTTCCAACTTTGTTGGCTTAACGAGGATAAACTCGCAAGTAGAACGAGAAAGACCCCGTCCTAGAATAAAAGCCAACTCAAATGACATCTGAGATCTGCAAACATAGGTGAAACATTAGCCCTCAATCAAAGACACCAATAAAGTGGTTTGAATCCTAGAAAAACTATTCAAATGCCATATTATTCTTGATCTGCTAAGGTGAACATAGCAGCAAAAGCATCCATTCTTTTCTTGGTAAAACATAAACCAACCTCAATATCTCCAGATGATTCTCTACACCCACTTAGTGACATTGCCCCTGTCATTTCTATCGAAGCAAACTCAAATTTCTGCACTTTTCCGAATCCAAAATCCAAATCATAATAGTTGTACCTTGGCGATCCTGCAACCCCAACCACCCGTCCCATATTTAATCCTTCGAAATCCGATATCCAGTTTTCAGCATCTTTTAGTACTCCTTCGGGATTGTATAATCTCTTATTCATGGATTCCACAATCAAATCAACTGCAGTTACAAATCCACCTTCTCCAATCAACTCTCTAATCTTTGCGCTTGACAAACAATATACCAAGCAATTACCAAAATAATTTTCTGGTAAAGGAGGATTTAACCGTCCCCTACAATCGGCCATGAATCCAAAGTGCTCAAGTTCATCTTCATCCACCTTGTCCTCACTAGCAACATATGATTTCACCATACACAACCATACATATGCACATATCACGGTAAACGTGGATAAACGTACTAACTCTGGTCGTTGAGATATCACAAGCCTCTTAAGTCTTTGGACATCCTTACGACCAACAACAAACGTTGAACGGACCTTATTGGAAGTTGTCGGAAGTTGTTGAGGGTAAAGATTCTCAAACTTTAAAGTACTTTGTTGTTTCCGAAACAACTCCGCTAAGCCTTTTGGATCGTTTATCACGGTCCTATCATAAAACGGTTGCAACTCCTGTAAACCTTCGTCTAATTTGGATAGTGCAGCCCATTCCTTCATGAAACGGAAAATTGTATTGGCGTCTCCAACTACATGGTGATTGGTTACACCAACACATATACCAACATTTGGAAATAATGTAACTTGTAGAGCTAACACCGGATAAGTTGTTAGTTTCGACTCAGGAGAAAGGGAAGGTGCTGATAATTGAGGAATAAGAGGATAGTATTCTCCACAATTTCGCTCTTTATTAGATAAAAAATTATTGAAATCCATGGAATCAGACCGCGCAAAGATTAAAGAAACCGAATCCCCTTCCTTGTATCGAATTTCAGGCATGCAATTGCTTGAATCTGAAGGAACAATCAAGCTACCAGCAAGCATATAATAATGTTTGAGAGTATGAGATAAAGAATCTTTAAGCTTAGGAATGACGTTATCAACAAAATAACTTTCAGAGTGGCGGAAATCGTAGAATATAAGACGTTGGATATTCGAGAAAAATAAAAACATCATGTCGTACAATGTGAGAGAAAGAGACTTATCATCGGCCACGGTTCCTTGCGGAGGCGAGACATGGCAGTGAAGTAGCACTGCAACTTCATCAGTTGACGCCATAGGATTCACAAATTTTGGATGCGAATATTGTAAATTTCTGAAATGAAAAGTCTCGGATAGAGAGAACTATATATTTTTATGGTTGATAACATGGGGTGATAAACGTCTATGTATCAAGAACATGTAAATATCTACAAAAATCTATTACCCTTCGTGTAAACCAGGTGGGTACGGGTAACAAACTTTAAGAGGACTGTGTTTTTAAAGGGGCAATTATTTTCTATGCAGGTAATATCTACACAATAAATTATAAGGCTAAGTCGAAAAGCTATCCAATAATTTTATCAGAATTGGGAGTCAAACACATATTCCCTATCAAATATTAATTTTATAAAACAACTCTACACCAACAGCTTCCCAATTTTAACCCCAATTTCAAAAAACTTTACTTTAATTTTATTTAAAAAAATTCTTAAATAAATTAATTAATTAATTTTTAAATTTTTCATACAATTATTTATTTACTATTTTACTTTTATATTTGTAAAAAATATTTGAAACAAAAAAAATATAATGTTAATATTTAAATTATAATTCTCAACAGAATAATCAAACGATTTTTTTTTTCAATTGAAATGAGTTTTTTCCATCATCCAATAAGATTAAAATATTAGTACTGTTTAATAAATTATGAAGATATAATTTTTTTTCAATTAATTTGATTATTAAAATCTTTAAAATCTCTTAATTAATAATTTTTCTAATAATTATAATTTTTTTATTGAATTCTTTAAACTTATAATAAAAATATTTACATACATAATATTGATATTTGAATAATTTATTTTTTAAAACTTAATTATATATATAATAAACATATTTAAATTAAAAGAAAAAATAAAAAAAAACGTAGCAAAGTTGAATTGGGGTTAGCCACATGTGGCTAACATTTCTTTAGAATAGGGATCCCTATTTTGGCTTTAGCCAGAATTGGGAACCTGTTGGAGTTGATTTTTTCATTGTTCAACCTCCAATTGTAGCTTTTTGCTACAATTGGGGTCCTATTGGACTTAGCCTAACTACTCCCTCCGTTCCATTGAAATTGTCCACTTACTAAAAATAATGTTCCAAATATATTGTCCACTTAGAAGTTCAAGACACTTTTTTTCCTACTTTTTCCACTATTTCCCTTATTAAAATATTGAAATTTATATTTCCAATACATATTTAAGATATCAAGATACTTTATTAGGGGTATTTTTGTAATGGTGAATGCATTTATTATGTTTTTTAATATATATGAAAAACTAAATGGACAAATTTAGTGGAACGGAGGGAGTATCTCCTTTAGGAAAAATGCTCTCACGCACGTTTTTCGATAAAACCCTTCCCCTCGTCTGAAACCCGATCCCCCACCACACTCCACCGTAAACCACCGCAAAAACCCTCTCTCTCTCCTAAAATAACCCTAACCACCAATTACAGTCGCTCCTCCTCCCTTCCCTCTCTCTTTCTTACACTCCGGTTTAGTTTCATCTTAAGATCCTTTTAGGATCTATGAAATTCAACATTGTTTACTTCTCTTTAGCTTCGTTCCATTATCTAAAAATCACCGTGAGGTGCTTTATTGAGTTCTCTTTCACGCTTATTTTCTAGGAATGGCTTCCATTGTGGGTAACGGTGATAAGGCGGAAGAATCGGAAGATGACTTTTGCCTATCACCAGATCGAGAAGCTATTTACTCGAAATTTGACGAACTAAAGCTTTTGGTTCGAATTCTGGCATCAGGTATTATTAATCTTAATTATCTTAAGAAGATTATTATACAATATTGGGGCAGTTCAGGATGCATCAATATTGAAAAAAGAGGTGATAATATGTGTACGATTCAATTTGATAAGGAAAAGGATATAGAAATTGTGTGGGCTAATAGACCATTTCATGTTTTTGGTTTTCACGTTTTGGTCCAAAAGTATGATGAAACTATTTTAAACCCTTCTCTCTTGGAGGAAACTTCTTACTGGGTTAGACTGGCTGGTATTCCACCCTTGTTTATTAAGGAATCAAATGTCTTTAAAATTGCTTCAAAAATTGGTTTTGTTACAGAGGTAGTCCTTCCGGAACCTCTGAAATTCAAAGAAAATTCTTATATTAAGTCTCGAGTTAATGTCTCTGTGATGAAGCCTCTCACTGCTGGTTTTAATTTTAAAATTTCAAAAACTCAATCAGTTTGGATTTCATTTAAATATGAAAAACTCTTTGATTTCTGCTTTAAATGTGGATTGATTTCACATGAGGAAAGGAACTGTGATAATCCAAAAAAACTTGCAGTTAGATTGGGAAATTGGATTAAGGTTACAGATTTTGAGAAAAGAGAAAAGAATTTTGTTTTCAAAGCTATGAAAGAAGGTAATCAGGTTTCAAAAACAAAAAAAACCCTTGAGAAAGAAGAATAAGAAAAAAACTTTAACCCTTGAAGAAGGGGAAACTGATACTTCACCTGTTTCAAAAGGTTTTAATGAAGGAAAATCACTGAACTTAGTTCAAAAATCTCTTATTACTCCAACTATTAAGCTTGGCAATAAAGTTATTGAAGGCGTATCTTTTAAAACTGAAATTAGACCTCTTGCTTCATCTGAGGTCTTTCAATTATGTGGCTCAAATGTGGATAATCCAAAGTTTAGTCCAATTCCTGAATTGGAAGAGAAAGATATCATAGACCCTACTATCATAGCAAACTCAAGTGATAAAATTTGTTTTGGCTCTCTTGAAAAAAACAAAACTAGAACTGAACAAGTGAGAAAGGATCTTGGCCTTCCACTTGAGGATGAAAAGTTAACTCAAAACTCAGCAACTCTTGTCAATCTCTATGAGGATGATGATGAGATGGCTGAGAATGTTGAGATGGATAAGAATACTACAGAAGATGGAATTGAACAATGGTATGAGGATGGTTTACTTGAAGGGATGGACGCTGAAGAGGTTTGCGGGGTTGACCCAAATCAACCCCTAGACCTTCAATGATACAAGCCTGGAACTGTCAAGGCATTGGCACAGCCTTGACAGAACTGAGCTTGATTGACATGATCAAGACTCATCAAATAGAGGTATTATGTCTTTCGGAAACTAAACAAAAATTGGATTTTATGCTTTCTTTGAGTTCCAAATTACATTTGTCCCTTGTTGCTTAATTTGATCCTGTTGGTTTAAGTGGTGGACTTGCAGTGTTTGTGAAAGAGGAAATCAAATTTAATCTTATAAACTCTGATAAGAATATTATTCAATGTACTTATTTGGGTTCTAAAAGTGGGAAGTGTGAGCTCATCTTTTGTTTATGGCCCTACTGCAGATGAGGAAAAAAGTACTTTCCTTAGAAAACTCAATAATTTAAACCACTTGGAGGATAAATGGTGTATATTGGGTGACTTTAATATGATAAGATACCCCTCTGAGAAATTAGGGGGAAATCTTAACTCGGTTCACAAGAATAATATGATGCAATTTAATGCCTTTATCCATTCAAACCTTTTGTTTGATCTTCAAGTTGTTGGATGTAATTTCTCTTGGTCCAACAAGAGAAATGGCAACCAGCTGATCAAACAAAAACTTCATAGGATATTGGTAAACCAGGAATGGATTGATTCCTTTCCTAACTCTTGGACTGATTATTTACCTCCTTTGGGGTCTGATCACTCTCCTATCTTATTAAACTTGGGTCACACCCTAAAGTTCATAAAAAGAGGTTTATCTTGAAAAAATGTTCGATTTTTGATAAGCAACTTTGTAAAAAGATTGTGGAGAAATGGAAATCAGGTTACTTGATGGATTTGAGAGGTATCTCTAATGTATTGTTTGGATTCAGATTATCAAAGGAAAGGAAATGATAGGAATATAAAAATATTAAAGGAATGGAAAGGAAAGTGATAACTGTGTTTGGATTATAAAAAATTTAATAAAGGAAAAGAAAGTAATTGATTAAGGAATCACTTGTTTGAATTCACATTATTAAAAGAAAGTAAATGATTATTTTACACAAAAATGCCTTTATACCCTTTTTGTGTTATGTAAAAAATATTATATATTAAAATTGTAAGGTTAGTTGTGACATTTAAAAAAATAATCATTTCCTTTCCTTTGAAATGACTCCAAAACGGGAGGATTAAATAATTGACGTTTTAAAAGAAAAGAAAGAATTATGTAATCCATTGAATTACTTTCCTTTAATTAGAAAACAAATTCAAACAAAGGAAAGGAAAATTTATTCATATCATTTCCTTTCCTTTCCTTTCCTTTAAAAAAATGAATCCAAACAATACATAAGTTGAGATACAAATTATCACAAATTCAAAAATTTATTTCTCTTTGGGCCAGAAAAAGAATTTTAAATAATAGAATTCTTATTCAGAGCAAGATTAAAGATCTTGAAAAATTATTTAATGAACCTCACAATGATGAGTATGAACTTAAATTTAATACTCTGAGTTTGGAACTTGAGGAGATTTGGAAAAAAGAAGAACTTTATTGGTCCCTTAGATCAAAGAATAATTGGCTTAAGCTTGGTGACAGAAACACGAAATTTTTTCATGCTTCTACAAAAGTTAAAAGAACAAAAAATAGAATTATTAAGCTTAAAGACTCTAATGGTCAGTGGGTTACAGATACTAATGAAATACCTGGTATTATTACTAGATATTACAATCAAGTGTTCAAATCAGATGGGACTAGAAATTACTCACTTGTCCTGAGTAAAATCAAGAAAGTAGTCACTGATGAAATGAACAACTCTCTAATTAAACCTGTCACTTGTGAAGAGGTAAAAAATGCAATTTGGTCCCTGGGAAGTGATAAATCACCAGGGCCTGATGGGTATGGAGGTTTTTTCTTTAAAAAGTTTTGGGAAACACTTAAGAATGATCTTGTTGAGATGGTTTTAGACTTTATTTCAAACAATACTTCTCTTGAAACAATAAACTGTACAATAATTGCACTTATCCCAAAGTGTGAGAATCCAGATGTTGTGGCATCTTTTAGGCCAATTAGTTGTGCAAATTTCATATATAAAGTCATCTCTAAAATCTTAACTCTTAGACTTCAGGAATGGATTGGTGATTTGGTCTCTGAGACACAAACTGCCTTAATTCCTAATAGGTCTATTTTTGAGAATATCTTGATTGCTCAGGAAATAACTCATTATTTAAGCAATAAAAGATCCTCTAAAAATTACTCTTTAGCTATTAAAGCTGACATGAGTAAAGCTTATGAGAATATTGAGTGGGATTTTTTGATTGATCTACTGTCTAAAATGGGTTTTCACCCTAAATGGACAGCTTGGATAAAAAATTGCATTACCTCGGTTACATATAAAATTCAAGTAAATGGTGAATTATTTGAGTTGGATAAACCTCAAAAAGGTCTTAGGCAGGGGGACCCCCTCTCCCCTTACCTGTTCTGCCTTGTTACTCAAGCATTAACACATCTTATTGACTATTTTGAAGAACAAGGACTTTTAAAGGGCATAAAAATTGCAAGAGCAGCCCTATGGTTACTCATGTATTATTTGCTGATGATAGTTTGTTTTTTCTTGAAGCATCAGATTATAATATTGATATTTTCAATAATGTTATCAACTGGTATACCTTTGCTAAAGGTCAATCTGAACAAAAGTGGGGTTATTTTCAGTAAAAATACACCAAATGATCTTAGAGTGAAATATTCTTCTCTTCTCAGAATGAATAAACTTGAACATTTGGGTAAATATCTGGGAATACCCTCATCTTGGGCTAAATCAAAAGTAAAATCACTTGAGTGGTTGGTGGAATTGGTTATGAAAAGAATAAATAGATGGGACACTAAGATGCTTTCCAAGAGTGGAAAGGAGGTTTTGGTTAAAGCAGTTATTGGAGCTATACCAAATTCTATCATGTCAGTCTTTCTCATACCTAAAAAGGTTACAGCTCAGTTAACATCTCTGATTTCCAATTTTTATTGGATAATCATGGTGAGGACAGATGCCACTGGATAAAATGTCAAACTCTTATGAATACTAAAGATGAAGGTGGTCTCGGTTTTAAATATTTTCACTTACAACAATTAGCTCTTTTATCTTCTAATGCTTGGATATTCTTTTCAAACAAAGCTCTCTGGTTTTCAAACTTTTCAAACTTTTCAAAGGAAAATATTTTCCTTAAGGGGATTTTCAGAATGCAAATCTTTGTTCTAATTGTTCTTGGGGTTGGAAAAGCCTCTTTGAAGGCAAAAAATGCTTTGAAAAATCTATTAGATGGAATGTGGGAAATGGGAGTTCAATTAGACTTTGGGATGATCTTTGGATTCCTTCTCAAGGTCTGATGGTTAAACCCCAAAATTGTGATCTTTATTTGGTATCTAAACTTATTAATCCTATTTCTTTTGAATGGAGATTTGATTTACTTAACCTTTATTTTACAACTGAAATTGATGCAACCATTGCCTTCCTATACATCCCTCCTTTTGACTGTTTAGATACTCCATTCTGGCCCTTCTCAATGAATGGTTGTGTCTCAGTTAAAGACATGTATAGGCAGCTTTGGATGGCACAACAGAAAGTTGAAAGAATAAAGGACAAGAATTTAGGTTCTTCCTTCTTTAAACTTCAGTCTGAGGAATGGAAATATATTTGGAGTATGAAAATACATCCAAAGATTAAAAAATTTATTTGGAAATGTTGTGAAAATGGTTTAGCAACAAATGAAAATAGGAAGAAAAGAAAATCTTGTCAAAGTGATCTATGTTCTATTTGTGGGTTTGAAACTGAGAATGTTGAACACTTAATTTTCCATTGCTCATGGGCTAGAGCTTTGTGGATAGCAAGTCCTATTAATTTTGACTCTTTGACTAGCCTACATTTAATTTCATGAAATGGGTGGCTTTTATTAGAAATTGCAGCATTGAAAGTAAACAAGTTGATGTTTACTCAGGAGAACTTGCTTTTTACTTGGTGTGGTTTGTTTGGAAAGGAGAAAATCAAAGCCTCTTTAAAGGCATTACTCCTGACCCTCTTCTTGTTCTGCAGGATGCTCTAAAAGCCTATGATGATTTTTTTTTATTAAAAGAACAATTTCTGAGGCTAAAATTAAAGAATCTATTGATTCTAATGTTACACTTGGAAATGAAAATGCTAACTCTAACTCTGTAACTCAAGGTTCTACCTTTAGAGAAGACAGAATTGAGAAATGGAAACCACCACCTTTTGGTTTATTTTAAATTAATTGTGATGCCTCCTTTGTTAGTAATACAAATAAGGCCTCATTTGCTTGTATTACCCGTGATTCTACAGGTAGCATGGTGGATGGTTTTGCGAGGGATATGAAAGCTAACTCAATTCTTGAAGCAGAGGCAAGAGGAATGGCTCAAGCCTGTGATATGGCAGCTGTCTTACCTCCTGGATCAGTGGAAATTGAGAGTGATAGCTTAGTTTTAGTTAATCAAATGTATTTTGGTAGAAAAGTGTTTTGTAACATTCTAAACTTAGTTCATTACATTCTCAAGTGTAAAGTTAAGTATAGAATTAAAATCTCCTATGTGAGGAGATCAAAAAACTGTGATGCTGATTGGGTGGCTAAACAAGTGCTTAAAGGTGCCTTGTTTAGCTTTTGGAAGTTCTTTCCTCCCCTTTAATTAGCAAGAATTTTAAATTGTGATTTTGATCTATTAGAAATAGGCTAATTTTGTAACCTGAAGTTTAAATATATATGCTTCTTTCGACTAAAAAAAAAGGACAATTATTTATAAAAACCACGACTTTCTTTTTTTTTTTTTTTGGACATGGTAAAATAAAACAAACAGAAAACCAACAAAAAAGGGGGGGTATTCAGCCAATACCCAGCCTTTTGAAACTATTCACTAATATCCGGGCCGGGTCTTCCTTTGTTGTGGCTCCGTGTCTAGCGTCCTTCGCAAGACGGTCAGCTTGACTGTTCATCCTTCTCGGAAAGTGTGTGAATGAAACCAGCCCAGCTTCTTCTGCTCTCATCCTTATCTGCCGGATGATAGGTAGAATTGTCACCGCTGACACCTGCCTGATACCTTGTATGATTTCAAGGTTATCTGAGTAAATCGTCTTTTTGTTGTTCGTGAAATATTTTGCTTCTTCTGTCGCTCTTAATACTGCTACGGCTTCCCCTTCCAGACTTGTATTGCAGACTGTTGTGGACTTACGTGTGCTTGTGTTGCCTGTTCTATTATTTTTAATGACAATTCCTATTCCTGTGGTATCATATTTTGTTGCGAAAGATGCGTCACATGTAATGATGATGTCGTCTGTGTTTAATTGTTCCGAATCTCGCATTTGTCTTTGACTTCTTGTTTGTTCCGTGTTTTCTTCCTTCCTTGTCCAGTTGTTTCCATGTAGTTCCTGCATTGTCTTGTTAGTATTTTGAATAATCTGGTCGATATTAATCTGGTTTGTTTCGTGAATAGCTTTCATCTTTGACTTCCATATGTTCCATATGAGTATCTGTAGGTAATCGATAACAGTTTTCTTCTCCCATCCTCCGTTAGAAAAGGTCTCAACCATGGTTTGGAACCACTCCCCAAGATTATTGATCTTCGTCTGTGGAATTGATATTTGTAGTATAGATGCTGCCCAAATTGCTTTATTCACTGTACACTGGAGCAAAATATGTTCGACTGATTCCTCTTCAGTCTGGCACCAGGGGCAAATTGGTGTGTCTGAGCATTTTCGGACGTACAGATTAAGGGCTGTTGGTATCGCGTTACTACATGCCTTCCAATTGAAGATACGAAATTTTTTTGGAATGTTTGTATTCCATATTGTCTTCCAAAGAGAAGGTTTCACATTGATTGAGTGAGTAGTTGTTTGCGGTTCTTCAAATGTCTCAATGTCTGTAAGTTTTTTATACCCCGTCTTTGTAGCGTATGTCCCGTTTATCGAAAACGGCCAAATAAATCGGTCTTCTTCTTCTATGTTATCTATCCTTATTCTCGTTATTTCTGGTATAATCGGTTGAGGGAATAAGTTATCCAAGAGTTCCGTATCCCACTCCTTTGTTTCCAATTTCCATAATTCGTTAACTGTCTGAAGTTCACATGTTGTTGGCTTTTCTAGCTTCCAACTTGTATCTAGCCACTTGTCATTCCATATATTCGTTTTTTCCCCGTTACCAATTTGATATATGCCATATTTCTTAATAAAGTCCCTGCCTTCGATTAAGCTCGCCCAACTCCAGGTTCTATTTTGTCTTAATTTGATGTTTAAAAAGTCAGACTTTGGAAAGTAGATACCTTTTAATAGACGAGCCGCCAAAGACCTTGGATTGTGAAGGATTCTCCATGCTTGTGCCCCCAATAGGGCCGTATTCATTCTTTTTAGATCTTTAAAACCCATGCCTCCAAGGAGCTTCCCAACTGTGAGTTTCTCCATGCCAGCCAGTGGATTCTGTCTCTTTCCCCTGAACTCCACCAGAAGTTAGCGATGGCTGCTATAAGTTTTTTACAAAAAGAAATCGGATAGGAAAATATAGACATTGTGTAAACAGGTATAGCTTGAAGAACAGCTTTTATTAGGACCTCTTTCCCTCCTTCAGATAATAATTTGGCTTTCCATCCTTCAGTTTTTGCAAAAAGCTTTTTTGCTATCCATTCTAGCGCTTCAATTTTTGATCGTTTATGGCATAACGGTATACCTAGGTATTTGCCTAGATCCTCCGTTTCTACCATGTGAAGTTCTTCAGAAATATGATCTCTTATATCCTGTGCTGTATCATTACTAAAATAAATTGCTGATTTTTGGAAGTTAATTTGTTGACCTGATCCTTCGCAATATTCTGTAAGACATGCCTTAAAAGCTGGTATATTAGTATCGTTAATTGTAAGGAAAAATAGAGAGTCGTCTGCAAATAGAAGATGTGAAATAACGGGGCAATTCCTAGTAATTTGAATACCTTGTATCGTTCCTGTTTGTGTAGCTGCCTCAATTAGACTGATAAGGGCTTCTGTCATGAGAGAGAAAAGGAAAGGAGAGAGGGGGTCCCCCTGTCTCAGCCCCCTTCCTGATGAAAATTTTTCCATTCTCTGACCATTGAAATTAATTTGAAAGGTTACCTCCGTGATACAAGTTTTAATCCATTGAACCCACATTTTGTCGAAACCCATTTTTGTAAGAAGATTCAAAATGAATTCCCATCTGACTTGATCATATGCTTTGGCCATATCAATCTTGATACTAGCCATTGGCTTCGGTGTCTTTCTTTTCCGTGTCATATAAAATGAGATTTCTTGAGCTATAATGATGTTATCATGTATGGCGCGTCCTTTTATGAAAGCTGCTTGGGTTGGTGAGACAATCTCATCCATTATCTTTTGGAGCCGATTAGAGAGCATTTTTGCAATCAGCTTGTATCCAAAGTTAATGCAAGAAATGGGTCTGTAATCTCCGAGTAACTCCTGAATATCTCCTTTTGGTATAAGCGTAATTAGAGTATCGTTTAAATCCTTCAGTGGTGTGTTATTTTTGAAGAAATCCTGTACTACTTTAAAAACATCTTGTTTAATAATATCCCAGAATTCTCTGTAAAATTTACCATTTAGACCATCAGGTCCTGAAGCCTTTGTTGGTGATAGGTTTCCAAGAGCATTTTCTAGTTCCTCCATTGTTGGTTGTGCCGTTAACTTCTGGTTCATTTCCCCTGTTACCTTCGGTTTAATATGTCTTAACGCTAATCCTATTGCTTCTGAAGTTGTATCTCTTCCTGCTTTCTATACTACTTATTAAATTCCTTATTAGCTATTTCTTTTAGATTCCAACTAGGGTTGAGCAGAATAGTGGTAAATGGTAAACCGACCCGTTAGGGTAATAAAAACCGACCTAAAACAGGGTAAAAATTACCCTAGCCCATTTTATAACATACCTTACCCTTCAATTTTGGGCATGTTAATTTTTTTACCACGGGTTTACCTTCTATACATTACCACACGGGTTGGACCCGTCCAACCCGTATACTGTTCATTTAATATATATATATATATATATATATGTGTGTGTGTGTGTGTGTATATGGTCAAGACCTGGCCATTTGACACATTTGGCTACTTTGTTCACCGAAATCTTATCCTCGTCTCTTCTTTGAATTTTACCTAATATGTACTTTATTTTGAAGAACAAAAATTCTTTTAATTGAATAGTAGCATTTAAACTTTATTTGGTTTTATGTTTTTTATTGTGATTAAATTATGAATTTTACCAAGGGTAAAACCCGGGTAACCCGTTAGTTAACTCGTCTTAACCCGTGGTAATTTTTATTTTACCATTAACACGGGTTTACCCTCCAACATTTACCACTTTCCAATATTACCCTACCCTTACCCTAGACCCCAACCCGGGTAAACCCGACCCGTGCTCACCCCTAATTCCAACTACATAGAAGTAAAAGACCAAGACCAAGACCCCTCTCCCCTTTATTCTTTATCACCGATCAAAAACAAAAGCCAAAAAAAAAGCCTATTAAAAACGCTCGTCTCTCTTTTTTTTTTCTTTTTTCTCTCTTTCTTCTCTATTTACATCACTGTAGCGTCTCACCTTCTTAGCACTGTAACCTAACCATTTTCTACACAAGACTCCACCATGTACTACAAGAAAGGTTATCTTTAGCGGTAAAAAAATTACCACTTAAAGTCTCAATTTTATAGTAATATTTTTATTTGTTCTCCGTAATAAATTCGTGTCTAAAGATACTTTTGTAACAAATTATTTATTTTTGTCTATATTTATCTTTAATGGTAAATATTGCAACTAAAAATATAATTAAATACCATTTTGATATTACTGTAATAAATATTGCTGTTAAAAATATCATTAGAGACCATTTTAAGTGTTACGTATTATATATCGTTTCAAATAATACTATGTGTTGTAGCGATGGAGGACTTGTCGTGAACCGAAATGGAAGAAGAGTATAGGGCCATGACGATCTGAATTTTTGGCTAAGCTTCTATGAACCTGTGGGAATTTCTTTAAGAGATAAAAGATGACCAAATATGGGTAAGTTTAGGACAGGCTTGGTGGGAGATTTTTTATTTTGTGGAGAAAAAGCTTTGTGAATAAATACATAAGCAGTACTGTTGATACGATAGATGGTTGCAGAAGTTGGATATCCATGAGGAACAGCACATGTGAAGAGATATTAGTTTTTTTATTTTTAGTTCCAAGTCCAATGTGAAGAGATCTACTTTTTCTGTTTGACAAAAAAAAAAAAGATCTACTTTTTCTTTAATTTTTCAATTTTCTTTTTTTTGTTTCATTCTAATTTTTCATACTTTTTTTTATTGTTTTGCAGTAAATCAGACCCCATGGGAAGAGATCTACTTATTGCTTCAGATCTACTTTTCCATTTCACTTTTTATTGTTCAAATGAAAGTTATTTTTTTTCTTTTTAGATCCAAATACGAATAAGGTTTTTGGTTTTTGATCCATTTTTATTTTTAATTTTTGTTCAAAACATATTGAAATTTATTTTTGTATAATTTTAGATCTAGATATGTTTTGGTATGTGTCAAACTAATCTGTTTGGTACATACTAATTAGGTTTTTATCTTATAAAAGTTATCGTAAATAGATTTTCTATTGTTTTTTCGGAAAAACCTTGTTTGGCGCATACCAATGCTTAGACCTTGGCACGGTAGTTTCGATTGGGTATCTAAATGAGAACGATCATTAACGTTGGACATTGACAGAAACTAAGAAACTTGGATTGGCACGTACCAATGCTTGGACCTTGACACGGTAGCTTCGATCGGGTATCTAAATAAGTCCGGACATTAACATAAACATCTAAGTTACACAAAAATACTATTAAGGACCTATCATGCAATTACAAAAAGTTGATTGTGTAATAAAACGTAAAATTGACGTGATAGAGTTGGTACGTACCAATATAAGAATATTGGTATGTACCAACATGAGAATATTGGTTTGTACCAACCCGGAAAACATTGGCCCATACCAACGTCCTACAACTGAATAAGGGTAAAAATGTAAAGAAACTAACCAGAAAAACAACATTAAGCGTTTGTTAGAATGTCTTTTTAGGTGGGACTTTGTCACTACTTTTTTTTTGATATTTTGGCTCTTTTAAATAATTTCCTCGTTTTAAAATTCTCTCCACTCACATGTCACTTTTGGACCATCTTTTTCTGCCATCGTCATCATGGCTCTTATAGACTCATCTTTGGTTTCTCTATCTTTGGTTTCTTTTCAATAGGCTCATCAAGGTTAATGGCCTTTTCTTTTGTGGCTCTAGGCACTTTCTTGTTCTTCCCTATTATTGAACGCTTCATCTTGTAATCCATAAACATCCGTTTTGTTTGTCATCGTTGATTAACCCACAACTCAAGTTACACCAAGGATAGAATAAAGTTATGAAAGATTGGTGTGGCTTGAGTTTGTTTCTTGGATGAATGATTATCAATGGTACAGAAAGGTACTCTTGATTGTTTGTTAAAGAACTCTTGAAAGCTTGATGATTTGATGATGTTTTATGATGCTTTAATCAAACTTCAAGGTGTGATATAGGGTTTGGGTCTGAAAAGCGTTTTTATTTTACCTCAAAATCAGGTTTTTTTCCACTCCATTGGATAGATCTCAAAAAAATATGCGATCTAGGCTCTTAAAAAAGTGAAAAAAAACTGTAGGCGCAATTTTTTGCTACGGTTTTGCTAATGTGTCTCGGCTGTGACCCGTAGTGAAAAACTGTCGCGACGGTATTTATTTTCTGCTGCAGTAGCGATTTTTTTTTCGCCTGTGGTACACTGGAAGAAGCGTGCGGTGTACCAGACCTATGCGTTGACCAGAACCGTGGTCGCGAATGTCGACACGGTTTTCTCTCTACTCTCGGCAATGAACCGTGGTGGAAAACCGTTGCCACGGTTTGGACCTGCGGTGCACCGTAGTTAGGGCGCGATATACCGCACCTAACTGCTGGTGAACAAATTTTTCCTTCTTTTCGACCGCAAACTCAATTCATGTACAATTAACACACTACCTTTCTCTCCTATTAGCTTGTAAGCACATTAATAATATACACTAACTTAGAATTATACACTACAAAATATAGAACTAACTAGAAAACAATTAAAACAAGGGGTGTCTCCCAAGAGCACTTTTGTTTAACGTCATTTAGTTCGACGTGTTACCTCGGTGATCATGTATGAACATCACCTCCCCAGCAATGAGTAAATTTATTAATATCTAGCATGCAAAATTTGAATCCCTTGCCTTTTACTCCCATGAACTTCTCAGATCTATTCTTTGTATCCATGGATGGTCCCATCCAAGAGTTCTTGGGTGTACGTGCGTCTGGTGGTAACATAATTTGATATGTAGCATTACACTCCTCTGACAATCCATTCATCTCCCCAGTTTCTAAGCTTCTTTTGTTAGAGAGAATTTCCTTCATGAATTTAAGATATTTTGGCATTCTCTTGAGAGCTTCTACAAACGGTAGGTAAATATCTAACTTTCTCACCATGTCAAGGAACTTCTTGAATTCTTCTTCATTGTTCTTGTTTTTTACACGTGATGGGAATGGTGGAGGAGGACGTGTATTGTTTACCACTGAGCTCTTTTTTTTTCTGGTGCCCTCTCTGGGACACTCTTTTGTTAAATTACCTCTTCGACCTTGTCTTCTACTGTTTCATCAACCACTTTTTCAGGAATAGAGTTGGTTCTATTTCTTCTACTCTAGGCGGAGGTAAATTTTTTTACTTCTTAATTCAACCGCATGACAAACATCATCATGAGGAGCAATCATATCACTTGAGAGTTTATCCCAATCTGGAATAAAATCAAGGAGTTGGGAATCGTACCAATCGCTTGCACCACCGGTTAAAAAGAATTGGAACATAACGTAATACATTTGTTCCTGTGTAACGCCTTTGATGATATAAGCACCACAAATCTGCACAAATTTCTAGACATAACGAACCCGATTTTGTTGTGCAACACCGCTAAATTCTCCATGACTCGCAAATTGCGCTATCATGTCTGGATTTGGTCGAAATTTAGTGACTTGGATTTCTGGAGTGCGGATTCCTCTTGGTTGCACTCTGAATGAGATGGGAAGATCAGGTTTCCTCGGGCTTGCCATCTGTAAAACCTGTAAAGACAAAACTATTAAATTAGATGTAAAACAAGTCTATGGTTCATACTCATATGCTAAATCTCAAGCCAAATTAAATTCGTTCATACTAGAGAAGGAAAAGAAAACAATTACAAATTTGAATGGTTGTGAAGACATGATGTGATGTTTAGCTCCTTCCAGACTTCTCTTCTCTTGATGTAGGCTTCGTCTTGGCTTAAGGTTGGCCAAGGATGTGTTTCTACTGACTAGAGGGTGTATTTATAGGGTATAAGAAACCCTAAAACATTTTCTTGGAGTGGAAGACAAGTATTGGACTTCTAGCCCAACTCAAATTCGTAACCCTAAAATAAAGAAAAGGTAATAAACTATTGTTGTTTTGTTCTGGTTGTAACTTATTCAATATAGCTCCTATTGATGCATTCTTTATATCGAAACTGATCGTCTCGGTCAGATCTACAAATTTGCTTTAGACCATTGTTCCAAATTCCCATCCGTTTTTAGTTATGGTCACTTTTGTTGACGTAGCTGCTGGTTTCAGATATATTTGGAAACTTTATATTTCCATACTTATCTTTTACTTCCTTTATCTCCAATTTCCATCATTATCTTCTTTCTATTATTTATTAGAATTTATTTGGCATCCAATTAATTACCATATATCTTTAAAGCTTCACAATTTACAAACAATTAAACCCAATATGCTCTAAAAATAATAAATCATCAAATCAAGACAGGAAATAGGAAAATATAAAAATATGAATATAAATCGATAATAAAATTTCTAAATACACCTAAAACGATGTCTCCAACCTAGTTTAATTCATCACAAATAGGGAGACATCAATTTTGTTTGTAAATTATACTATATGAGACTTGTTAATATTTGTGCTTTAGTGTCATTCATTACCTTTCTACTCTTTCTCTTTTCTTTAGCTTATCTGACTTAGACCCTTTTAATCTCCATGTTTCTTTTCTATTTTGATGGGACGACAAAATTTGAGTTGGGGGTCTTGATATTTCTCTTTTTTTGATGGATTAATCCATTCACGAGATATTATTTTGGGAGTTTATTGGGCATAAGTGGGGGATTTTTCCATAATAATTGCTATATTGCACGCTTAGTTCTTGTTTTGGACATATTACTGTTTATAGAGCTTTTGTGCCTTAATTGTGTGTTAAGTGTGTATATTTTAGGTACATGCTTATTACAAGGTTCCAAGATTAGGAGAAGAAGTCAGGAAGTCAAGAGAAACCCCAAGTCAAAGTGGAATATGAGCTTAGAGTCACTTTGGGAAGTTGGAGCATTTGCTAGAGAAATCTTTTTGCCTTAGTGTTTCAGTCATTATGACTTTTTGGTGAGAGCTTTGGACCTGATTCTTTTTTATTTATAGAAAGCTTGAAGTCAGGATCGCTTAAAAAGTGATGGAAGTCAATTTGGAGTTAAGATAAATAAGTTATGTCATTTGCTTCCATCGTGGCTCAAACCGAAAATCTGGGTAGTAAAACGGGTTGGGCCCCGTCCAAACCTAATTGAGCAAGACTAAAGGGGGTCCATACATTTTTTAACGGATATATAAGACATTTTCCATCCCCATATCATAAGTAATCACTATCTTATAAATTATCTATCAGTCCAGAAGATGGAACGCTCTCAACAGAAGAAAGGAAGAGAAAATGAAAAGGGTTTGTCTATGAACCCATTGATTCTACCTCAACCATTCACCGATTCTCTTCGTCATTAAGAGTAACTTAGATTTATCTTTACTTTTAAACATGATTATGCTTTTATTTTTAATTAGTTTTTCTTCTTTTATTATGAATGAAACCCTCATTGCTTGAGGATGTTATTGTAAGAATTTATGTTTAGATTTTTTATTGAGTTATTGTATTTGGGATATGGAGATATTTGATTGAGTTGGGTGATTTATTTTTCATTTCTTTATATGTTTGTATTAACACCACATGTACTCTGTCCAAGTAGTGGGTGACTGTAGTAATCGGCTGCACCTTAAGTCGGGGGGTTTGGTAACGAAAATAGCATATAAACGCCTAGTGAGGGGCATTGAACTTGACACTCTTGTCTGCTAGGTAGTCATTAAGGGTTCGAAATTAATTTACCTGAAACACTTAGGCGTGTACGGTTTCCTTCTAAGTCTACCCGGGTGGGAGATAGAAGGATAGTTGAATCCCGACTAATGTGAACCATCACCACTCTCCCTTATCGGTAAAACTATTAATTAACGACATAAACAATTACTAGTAATTACTCAAGAAACCATCTCCTATTAGTTCATCCTTTTTATATTTATGTACTTATTTATTTTTATCTTAGTCTAATCGTATTATTATTCTCATTTTAGTTGTTCAAAAAAACATTTTCCTATTTGAACTATTTAGTATTTCGTTATTTCTATTACAAGCTTCACGCATTTGCACTAGTCTAAACATCATTAGTCTCACTGAAAATTCATGTGGAAAACGACAATCCTACTTATCACTTTTACTTGTATTCGATCTGTACACTGTAGAGTGTCACCCCAATTCTGTTAATACTTATTTATATCACACACTTGTGGAAAACACATACATTATGACCAATTTACAAACATATTACTTATCTATTATCAACTCACTATGTTTTATGCTTTCAGGGGACATTTTACACATTCTACACCTAATTCCTTAATATACGCTAGTAAAAAAATTAATTTTATTCTAAAACACATAAAATGGGAATGAGAGACAACGAATCTCCACACCCCAAACTCAAAAATGAGTGTGTCCCCACGGCTCGAAATAGGCTCGATACGAAATAAAAATTTAAAAATACACAACTAAGCACCTTTGTGAAGATCGCTCAATCCCCAAGTTAGGGGTTGACGTTTCAATCCATCATGCTTTATCACTAACATATATGGAGTTCGGTGGCCTTGTGGGTCGATTCAGAGCCAAAGGGGCATGCAAATTTGAGATTACTCTTTCATTTCTAGAGTTGCACCTCACTGCTTTAATCATAAAATTTTAATAGGACATCCAAATGAGGCTTGGTTTACAATATTAAAAACTAGACTTCTCTAGCTTTCCTTAAATATAAAGATCTCCCAAATGTTCTCATCCAATATTTCGTAGTTTATTTTCAAAATTACGGTAAAATGAAGATACTCACGGATTCGGTCGTAATTTCTGATGCGAGATTTTATTAAGGTGTGCTCTGCTCAGTTGGATAGATAAAGAAAATATGTGTTATATTCTCGAGAAAATTGAATTCTGATACCTGAGCGCAAAGTTATGTCTCTTTGAATTTTTTTCCAATTTTTTCAATTGCCGATATAGGTGCAATATACCACAATAATATGTGTTATATGCAAATCCTCTCAAGCGACACTCCATTAATTCAAAATAAATACCTACCTGTCTCGACTGTCTCCTCTTTTTCACCCCAAACCCTAATGTTTGCATACGTACTTGTGGCCCCAAGGTGTGATAAAATAATGGTAATAAAAGCACACACACCTCGGAAGAACCAGGGAAACTCTCCGCAAGTGTGCATATCCTTCACAAGTATTAACAAGCAAAGTAAAAGTTTGTTCTCAGGGATCTAGTCATTTAACTCAAATTCGTGTTCAGATATTGGCATAGGAGGAAGTACTTATTTAAACAAAACATAAATAAAATATGATAATTTTTGGTTTTTATGATTAAGAACTAATTGAAAGAAATAAACAATTAAAATAATGAATGCAAGGTTATAAGATGAATATGGATACGATGAGATATAGCTTAGGTCTGCTAGTATGCATGGTGGCGGTAGAGTTGTGATAAATAAATAGATAAATAAAGATAATGATAAAGGACACATACCCAATACTACCTCGAGAAACACATTGTAAGTGCACAGATCGTTTGCAAGTTATAGTTAAATAAGTAAGAGTTTGTTCTCAGAGATTTAGATAGTTAGCTCAAACTTGTATTCAATTATAGCGTAGATGAATTTAGATGTTTATATAAAAACATAAATAAGATTAATTATCATCTAACGCGAGTAAATAAATAAGAATGCAAATATGATGATAATTAGGGTTATTAGTATGAGCCTATCTTACTAAGTCGTTGTTCTAACCTTAAGGGTGAATTGAGAGTTATATATGTAATCAGGATTCTATATTCCTCCTAAACCCCATCAGGGTGGACATAGGTGACAACCTAACAATTACCATGTGACTTGGGAAAGGGGACCATGTGCAGGGATCAGTGGTTAAGTCAAACAATAATGACTATCTAGTTAGGCAAGCCCGTCAAGATCACTACCGCACACTAGACGATTACGTGGTGGTGCCAATAATTGAATCCCCATTTCAGGGTGGAAATCCAACTACTAAGGGCAGTCCTAAGATTGGCCAAATCTAGGGCTAGAATAGGTCAAAGCACATAACACAGAATTACGCAAAACTCAAATTAATAAAATAAATAGTGTTGTAGGATTTAGGCAAAATAATAACCCAAATAAATAATAATTAAAACTTACAAAATAAAAGCTTAGAAATAAGGTTAAGCCACAGATCTATAGCTAATTACCCTAATTATAGAGGGATAGGATTGAGAAGAGGAGTTTGTCACTCTCCAGCTTCTTCTTCTTGTCTTCCTCTATAGGCCAGCTTGCTTTTCTGGATGATAAAACTTGATACTAAGGATTAATATTCAAGCAAGGACTGAGCATGGACAAGCAAGGACTTGTTTACAATGGTATGTAGGTATATTTATAGGTGCTAGATCAAAATATTGGACTATGTGACAAGTTATTGGAGTCCAACTCCAACTCAAATTCATATTCCTAAGTTGTAGAACACATGAGATTGGAACAATCATAACACCTTCGTTACTAGGCCAAATTTAGTGTATCACCTATTTAAACGATTGAAATTCAAAGACCTATTTGACCCTAAAAAGTCTTCTCCAATTTTGTATGGATTTTCTGCAGTCTTCAAAACACTGGATGTCTTTACAGCTTGGCAGATTTTTAGGGTAGCTTTTTCTTTCCTATTTCAACTTTATTTCCTTTTAACTCTTGATTTCACCTTGGATCTTATTTCCTTAACTATTTGACATTGATTTAGCATATAATTAAATCAATTTACCTAAGAGCTTCACATTAACACATAAATTATACCAAATATGCTCTAAAAGTAATAAATCTCCAAATCAAGGAAAGAATTAAGAAAGAAACCGATAATGGGGGAAAATCCCTTAACAAGTAATATAAAGCACCTAAAATGATGTCTCGTGAATAGATTTTTATCACATATATGGAGACATCAATGCACCTATCTTACTAAGTCAATATTCTAATTATAAGGTCAAATTGGACTTACATAAGTAGTCGGGACTCTATAATCCTTCTAACTCCCATCAATGTAACTTAGAAGGAAACCTCAACACAACTAGGGGACTTGGGTAATTGAAACCTAGGAACTGATCGGTGATTATTTTCTAACCTTAGTGACTATCTAGTTAGGTAAGCCTATCTAGATCACTACCGCACACTGGACGATCATTTATCGTTTTAAGCAATAGAACCCCTCGTCAGGGTGACAAACCTAATTACTAAGGGAATTCCTATACATGGCCAAATCAAGGGATATAATTAATGGAAAATACATAATACAGTCATAAAACAAATTGCTCAACTCAAATAAAATCAATCCCAAATGATAATATAATAGAAAATAGTAATCAAAGATTATACATAGTGCAAACCCAAGCTATAGGATGATTAGTTCATGATTAAAAAATTAAAACTAAAGAGTAAAAATATTAGAAATGTAGTTAAGCTAAGAATATAATATGATTTACATTAATGGTAGTGGTGGAATGATGCATAAGTGTTGAAGTGATGCTCCAGCTTCTGTTGATTCCTCCTCTTTGTGGACTTGCTTTATCTCTAATGGAATTTATGAATAAAATAATGGCAAAGACCTCTTTGTCAAGTTAAATTCTGATACACACACAGACACACACACACACACACACACACACACACACACACACACATATATATATATATATATATATATATATATATATATATATATATATATATATATACGTTTTATGGGTCATGGGATTCACTTAAATGGCATAGTCCAACCCAAAACGTTTATTTTCCAAAAGTGAACTAGTTTGAGTCACGCCAGCTGCAAAATTAATAACTTCTTTGTTACATCTCCAAAGCACGAAATTCAACAGCCATATGTTCCTAACTCAAAATAATAGCTAGATATCAAAGGGCTTCTACAGATTCTTTGTCAATGTCACATGGAAATTGGTCGACAACTCTTGCACTTTTTTAAAATGGTTTCTTTGTCCTTTAACTCTTGCTTACTAATTTGATCTTCTTTACTCGACTTATTATCCATGATTTTGCATCTAATATGATCCATGAACCTAAGATATTTACATTGAACACACAAATTACACCTAAAAATCTCTACACGTAACAAATTTCCTAAACTATGCAAGACACGAAAATATATCAAATAACACAAAAAAAATCCCTCAACTAAGAACTAAATGAACCTATAATAATGGCTTGTGACTAGATTAGTCGATCACAAATATGGAGACATCAAGACCCCCTAACTTAAGGTTTTGTCGTTCCAAAAAAATAAGAAAGAACAATAGGGAAGTCTCTAAAATATTAGCTAAGTCAAGTAAGCCTTAAGGAAAGAAGAATGGAGAATGTAAGTAATAATCCTAAAGCAATTACCTAGAAAGTTTCATGTAATAATATTTACAAACTAAATCATATATATACACTTATCATACAAACAATTAACACGCTTTAAGTTCAAGATTGGATTAGCTTTGCAATGCACGAATGATAGGTCTTTTTCTTAGTTCTATATGGTTGTCATAGGGTTTTCATTGATTCTAACATATTATTGATGTCTCCCTATCTGTTCTAATTATTAGCTTGGAGACATCTTTTAGGTGAATATTTGACTTATTTGATAGACTTTTATGCTTATTTCATCATATTACACTTTCTCCCCTTAGAATTAGACTATTTGCATTTTTAGAGCTTTTGTGCGTTAATTTGGTTGTTTTAGTGCAAAGTTAGTAGGTTCTTGAATTTCCTGAAAGACCAATACAAGGAGGAGAAGTGATAATTAAAGTCTTAGAGTATTTTTAGTGTGTTAGGAAGTATTTCATTCGAGTTTCTAATTTTAGAGTGCACTTTCCTATTTCTATTCTTAAATTATGGATTTATTATTTTTAAAGCATATGTAGTTTATTTATTTATTGTGAAGCTTTAAAAGATATATGGTAATTAATTAGAGACCAAGTCAAGTCTAAGAAGTAAAGGAAAGAGATATACATGGAAATAAGAAGATTAAGGAAGGATATAAGCAAAGAAGGAAAAGATAAAGCTGCCAAATAAATCTGAAATTTCAGCCACGTTCTAAAGACGAGCTCATAACATAAGATTGACTAGAAATTTGGGAGAATTGTATGGACAAATGGAAAGAGCTTTCCGAGACAAGTGGTTTCGACTATTGGAACACGTCAAACGGATAAGTATTGAAGGAGATATGACCAAAACAAATCAACAACAAAATCTTACCTTTCCTAGATTTTAGGGCTGCGAATTAAAGAGTTCTTGTCTTGTATTCCACTCCAAGTAAAACGAATTAGGGCTTCCTAGCACCTATAAATACACCTCTTAGACCTCATTATTCAGTACCTCTCAATTATTCGTCAATTTCTATCATCCTTAGAGAGAGAGAGAGTCAAAGACCTCTCACAATTTATTCAATCCATAACATCCTTAGAGAGAGAGAGAGAGTCAAACACTTCAGAAAATTACACAAAAGGCTAAAGGTTTTCAAGTTAGAGCAAGAAGGCAAGGAGAAGCTAGTGCTGGAGGAATCCTGTTTTTCTATCAACAGTCATCATATCCTTTAGGTTATCAATTTTTCTTTTGTATTTGAATCTGAATTCCTTTTATTTATTTTCAGTATTTAATTTTATCATGAGCTAAATTTCCATATACTTGAGAATCGCATTAAAGGGATGAACCGTAATTAATTAATCTATGTTTTGAAATTGGGATTGTTATGATTTAAATTGAATTGAGTTTTATATATTGGATATTACTTTGTTTTCATTACTATTTCTTTTAGGAACAACTAGAAATAGCTTTTAGTATTTGGGCTATTCACTTTAGTGGCGAAGTGATCATCCGACAGGGGGGGTTTGAATACAGACTTAGGTAATACCCGTGTAATGTTCGTTATTGACCGACAGGCTTAACTAGTTACATAGCCAAGGAGGTAAATGCATATGATCCGAATAGGCATATTCGCCCATACAAGGGTTTATAGTACTTTAGGATAGCTCCTAGGTCCACTCGACAGGGGGCTAGGAGACATTAGAGTCCCGACTAGTATTACAATTCCAATTCTACCCTTAAACATGACATATATTATATTGATAAAGTGGATTCCTTGCGAGACTCAAGTATCTCTCTTATCTGAAGTTAGTCACTTTTATTTGCTTTATTTCTTTTTAGTTAATTTAATTTTAGTCTTTATTTTATTTGCATCTTTTAATTCAGAAAACCAAACAAAAATTCTTATCTTTTATTTTCCTGTCAACAATTATTCTTACTACTTGATTAATATTTGGGTTAAACCTAATCTGTCACTGAGAACGAACTTGATTATCATATATCACTTGGGACAATTGTACACTTGTAGTTTGTGGTTCCTCTTATTTATCACTTTATTTTCTAACACCCTAGGACCCACCAAGTTTTTGGCGCCGCTGCCGGGGACGGTAGCGTGTGACCCCGGTGTTAATTTTTAGTAGTTTAATTGTTAGTTTAGTTTTAGATTTATTTTTCAATTTTACGCTTTGGGTTGTCTTTCTTTCTCAGGTTTACAGGTATATGCTTGAAGATCTCGTTATTCTTGCGAATCCCGAAAATTTAGTTCGAGAAGCAAACAAAAGAAAGAGCGAAGCTAAAGCAAAAGAGTTAGAAGAGAGGTTAGCTAGAGAAGCTGAGATGGAAGAAATCGAAGATCAACAAAATCAACAGAATGGTCAGAACCTTCCACAAGTTCAACCTCCTCAGAACAATGATCCATGGTTCGTCAATGGCCCTGAACAAGCTCCATATCGATCTCCTGCCCTCGGAATCGGCTCTGCAAATATTAACGTCGAGAGATTCAGACCCGATCCTGGTATGTTATCCCAATTCCAGAGTTATGGCAACTTCCGAGGATCACCTGGCGAAGATCCAATCCGTGCTGTACAGAAGTTCATACAAATTTGTGATTCCTATATTACGCAACGAGTAACAAGAGATCAGATGTATTTTGCGAATTTTAGGTATTTCGTTTTTGATGGAGCGAGTGAATGGCATGATTCTCAAGAACCTGGATCAATTACAACATGGGACGCATTACAAACTACGTTCTTCGATAGATACTACCCAACAAATATGAGATTAGACGCGCAAGTTGAATTGACTTCGTTCAAACAAGATCAAGACGAGACTTTGGGTAGAAGCTGGACAAGATTTTAGATTTGTTTGGTAAGAGTCCCTGATCACGGCCTTATAGAAATTCAACAGATGAAGATCTTTTATAGAGGACTTGATGGCTCTTCAAGGAAGGATTTAGACCTGCTTTGTGGTGGTGGATTTTTACAGGTACAACTAGTCTATGCTAAGATTATTTTGAATAGAACTGTGATGAATTAGATGGATTGGAATACCGTGAGAACCCCTATCCGAGCTGGAAGAGAAAATAGTGCGTTCATTGAAGAAAAATTCACTGCCATGGAGAATAAACTTGAGCAACAAAAAAACAGCTTACTTTAGCTGTTACAAAATGTTTTACAGGTAGAAAAGCAGATGTTAATGTTACACAATAAGTTTATGGGTGTTCTAACTGCGGTGTACAAGATCATGATTGGGAGCATTGTCAAAACAATCCATAAGCCGTAATGTTTGTTTCCAACCGAGGGAACTATTACATAGGGGTGCGGTATACTGCCCGTTCGGCGCATTATACCGTTCAAAGGAATTTTTCTCACTAACTTGCGCATGATTTTCACACTGTTGTGATGGTGTGGGACGCGGTATACCGCCCGTTGGGCACGGTATACCATTCTGACCTGCGCTGGGCTCAAATTTCTCCAATATTTTTACCCCAAACTCATCTTCCACATTACCTACACATCAATGACAACTATTATTTCCTCAATATTGCAATATACACTAAAAAACACATAGCATAACTAATCTAAAACTAAAATAAAAAGCAAAAGACATAAAAAATTGTGGGTTGTCTCCTGGGAACACTTTTGTTTAACGTCATTTAAAGTTCAACGCGTTACCTCCACTACTTCTTGAGCATGCGGGTGAGGCTATGAACATCAACCATTCTAAGATTTCAACCTCTCTTGGGTCGGATTTCTATTAGCTTTGCGGAACAACTTGGGTGACGACAAATGGTTCCAATTATGAGTTCTTGAAACCCCGTGGCATGTTCTCTTGTTTGGGCGCCTTCCAAGCGACCTCGTCGCCGACCCCAAACTCACTTTCATCTCTAATCCCCACGGGTTTATGGTGGACTTTCCATTTGACCTCCTTTTTCACCACACGAATGATATGGACCTACAGTGATACCTTATTTAGCTTCTTGTCCAAAATGGAGAATGTTCCGAACTCTTTGTTTGGCCAAAGGGTCACAATTCCTTCATGAACATCTATGATGCTCCGACTCATGGCCAAGAATGGTTGTTTGAGTATAATAGGAACATGCTTATCTGCATCACAATCCAGAATAACAATGTCAGTAGGGATAGACAACTGACCAGCATGTAAAATAACATCATCTAAGAGCCACCACTCCGCCAACTAATTGATGACTGATGTCCCATTCGCATCCCTAATGCCTAGCTTCTCAAATAATGATGAGATCTCCCTTTTTTGATAAATATATACCCTTAGAAGACTTCATTTTGGGTAGAAACTAGACTTATTAGATACACTTTTGAGCTTATTCTGTCATATTGCACTTTCTCCCCTCGGAAGTATGATATTTATGTTTTTGGAGCTTTTGTGCGTTAATTTGTGTGTTTTCATATGAAGTTCTTAGGTAGATAGATGCTAGAAAGAATCAAGATGTGGAATATAAGTGGATTTTAAAGTCTTAGATCAAAAGAATGTGTCAAAAGAGCAAAAGGTACCACTCAAAGAGATGAAGAGGAGCATAAGAAATTGGAAAATCGTCACTTACAACTAATTTGCAGCCCAAACAGTGCTGATCAAGGCCTGGTAGTTCAAATGAAAAAGGTTCACGTCCGAGTCAGCTTGAATTGAGAAGTGGAATCAGGTGATTTGAACTTACGGCGTGAAAGTTACGCCTGTTTTACTGGAGTGTGTACAACCGATGCGGAAATTAATTGGACTTGGGCCCTTAATCATTTAATTAAATAAGACAAGGGCCCAATCCGTTTTTAATGAGTATAAAAAGCTGTTCAGACCTCATTTTTTAGTACGCTTCATCTTTTCCAACTTTCAGAAGATAGCAAAAAGGCAGATGCAAGAGCAAAAGCTGGAGAAGTCATTTTTCTTCAACAACAACTCAATCTATTCCTTTAATTAGATTCTATCTTATTTATGTTTTCAGGAAACATGTACGATTTTTATTTATTTATTGTTTTTAATTCAAATATGAGCTAAAAATTTAGTGCTTGAGAATCGCAACATGGGTTAAGCCCTAGTTTATGCAATTTATTGTTTTTTCCGAATTTGGGATTATTGTAAATTAATTTAAGTTGGGTATTTTGTATTGACTATTATCATATGCTTATTTACTGTTTTTAATATGATCAATTAGAAAAGGGTAATAGTAAATATTCACTAGTGGCGGTGATCACCTTGAGGGGGGGGGGTTTAACTACGGACTTAGGTAATAGTTGTGTGGTATTCGTCAATGATGCTGACGGGCTTGACTAACCACGTAGCCAATTTTGTAAAACAAATCAACATCCAAAAGTATCTTATAATCGATCTGACGGGGTTTGTAATACCGTAGGATATCTCCTAAGTCTACCCTGACGGGAGTTAGAAGATATTAGAGTCCCGACTAGTAAACAAATACTTACTTGACCCTTAAACGGAACATCAATTGTATGAACTTAGGTGGATCCCTTGCGAGACTCAAGTACACCTCTACTCTTTGCATCTACATCTTTAGTCTTTAATTTATTTACTTTCAGTTAATCTCTTAGTTGAGTTATTTCTTTGTGTCTAGTAATTTTATAATTGAAACCCAAACAAATATCTATTGTATCTTTATTTCGTACTTGAAATTAGTTCTACTTATCCTTTAAACACATTTTTCATACCTCGCAGTCCATGTGGAGACGAAATCCCCCATTATTTATCTATTACTTGGAATAACTCGTACACTTGCAGTTAGTTTCTCCTCCTATTTACTGTTCATTTTATCACACTCTAGGAACGACCAATTGACTTGGGCATAAGATTCATACTAGAACCCAAGTCACCCATAGATTTCTTCAAGACTCTCTTAGCATGAGCCATAGTATAGACCTTGATCTCTACACCCTCACTCTTATTGGAGAAAGACTCCTAAAAGAATTTTTGTGGTGTAAGTCCTTTCTCTACAATCTCGAGCACTTGGGCGTTGATTTTTTACTTTGCTAAATGCCTCTACAAATTATTTGTACTTTGTGTAACCCTTAGGATTATCAATCTTTATACGGATAGGTGGTGACATCAATGGAATCTTAAGTGGCAAAACCACCTTTCTCTCTTCTCCTTACACCTTGGGTGCAACTACCTCTTTCTCAACCTTCTTAACCTTCTCAACGTATTTCTAGAAAGCCTTTTCTACCACTTTCTAGACTACATCTTTGACAAAAATCTCAACACTCATCTCCTCCAAGCTTGGCTTGGTTAGTTCTTCAACTATCTTTGTTATCTCCAAGGAAATCTCTGCATCAGGTGGCAATTCCACTACTTTCTCAGTTTGAGGGCTAATAGCCTTACACGACTCGAACCCAACATTTCCCTTACCATTATCTATGGCCTTCACATCATTTCTTGTACCTTGGCCCAATTATGGGAGAACTTGTTGAATCTTCTCAAGAACATAGGTATTTGGGTGACTTGTGTCCCTAATACCTTCAATGCAGTAGATTTCTCGTTGAATCTCTCCTTATTACCTATAATGTTCTATTGTATCAAAGTCTATAAAGATTCCATCGTTTGATGAAGCTCAAGAACAGAGATTTCTTGTGGATATTAAGGAAAAACGTTATGGGTTAAACTCTCGGCATAAGCATTATAGGTTGGTTGCGGTGGTGGAGCTGGCTTGACATAACTTTGGGCCCCTTGATAAGGATCTTGATATCTTTGCTGAAAAATATTATTTTAAGGTCGTGGTTTGTAAGAACTACTTGATTCACGGTCACATTCAGAATAGACCATTGAAGGCCCGGATGATTGAGATTCCCTTGTTGAAACCTAGTATTACCCGATTGGTAATTCCCACGATTCGACACAAAAAACACTGATTCCATATTCCTTTTACACTTTTCCCACACATGATCTTTAACCTCACAACGCAAACAACCTTATACTTCTTGTACTACTATTATCTCAGCTTGTTTCCCTAGGAAAGCTTCTTTCGTTGTAAGTTCCAACTGCTTCATTTAATTCTAGACCGACAAGATTTTAGCCTTTAAGGAAGTTTCACTATCTAAACGCAATGTACCTTTCGAATTGGTAATAGGATCTCGCGACTATGGCCAACACCTCTCGGTTTTGACTATCTTCTCCATACGATATACAACCTCAGTAAGATCCATAGGCACACAACCTCCTTTTCCAAGATTATCTACCCTCAAACATGACCCGTAGCTGAGTCCATGATAGGACATCGCTAATTGAAGTGATAGGGTATAACCTTGAATGGGACATTTAGCTAACCTACGTTGAAATCTCGTCCAAGTCTCTCCTACACTCTCAACATTGTCTTGGAAGTATTGCAAGTGTCATTTGATCTTTAATTCGCATCCTCTGTGGACAATAGCAATCAAAGAACTTGACTTGCAATTCGTCCCATGATGTACTTTAATCTGATGGTTGACTGTCCAACCATTCACTTGCACCTCCGATCTAGAAAAATAGAAACATTAAGCAATACATCTACTCGCGTGTAATGCCTTGAGTAATGTACGCATCACAAATCTGCATACACTTCTAAATCAACCTTTGTGCAGCACCATTGTAGGTTCCATAGCTTGAATCTTACAACTTGGATTACTGGAGGCTGAACCCTAAAGGCTGAACTCAAAATTGGCCTCCTTGATCAGGAAGACCTTGTTCTTTACGCTCATTATTCTGTGGACCTTCTGCGTTGACTACTACTTGGGGTGTACTCCCAGGGGAATAGGATTTTGATGATTGGGTTATCCCTAGGTGGTACATCTTCTACTCTTGGGTTCACATTTTCCCCGCCTTCTACTAACAACATATTAACCATACTAGTCATTTCTTCGTTCTTCTCTCTCTCTCTCTCTCTCTCTCTCTCTCTCTCTCTCTCTCTCTCTCTCTCTCTCTCTCTCTCTCTCTCTCTCTCTCTCTCTCTCTCTCTCTCTTTCTCTCTCTCTCTCTCTCTCTCTCTCTCTCTCTCTCTCTCTCGTCTTCTCTGAGCTTGAAGTTATTTTTTTGGGATCCGAGATCATACACTAATACCTAAAGAATCTGAAAGAGACAAAAGCAAAAACAAGCGTAAAACTGAAACAAATAAAAACTACTACGCTAATGCTAAATGCAATTACTAACAACAAAATTAACCCGACAGCGACGTCAAAAACTTGATAGGCTCAGAGGTGTGATAAAATAATCATAATAAAAGAGCACACACCTCGAAAGAACAAAGCAGAACTCTTCACTAGTACACAGATCGTTCGCAAGTAATAGCAAGTAAAGTAAAAGATTATTCTCAGCGATTTACTTAGTTAGCTCAAACTCGTCTCAGATATTGGCGTAAAAGGTATTACTTGTTTAAAGTAAAACAAATATAATATAATATGATATTTGTTTGATTTTCATGACTAATAACTAAATGCAAGAATTAAACAATTAAACTACTGAATGCAAGAAAATAAGTTAAATAAGAATGAGATGAGATACAACTTAGGTCTGCTACTATACATCTATCTTACTAAGTCTCTATTATAATTATAAGGGAGATTGAGCTTATCAGAGAGGTATTATCAGTAATCGGTTCCATTGGATAATTCAAAGAGAAAAATATCAATGGGTGGAGTGGGGATAGGATATCAGTGAGGAGTGAAGTTAAAGTTAACATATATTAGAGCGTGTGATAGTATAGGGTTAAACGAAATGGTCAGTAACAATAATATTATCAATTAAAAGGTTAAATTATACATTAGATAATATTTTACCGCATAATCTTCTTAATTAATGTTTTAAGCACAAAATATGACTTCATTGATTCATTTTTCCAAATAATAAATCATGATGAGAAAATATGAAAAAAAATGATTAAAAAAATTCTTGAAATGTTGAATTTACAAATTGGCCGGCCAGCTGTCGCCGGAGCAGCTTCAAAGACCGGGAAATTGTTATGGTGTGATTTTTAACTTGTGATGGTGTAACAGGAAAAAACAAAGGGTTATACACACTACACATTAAATATTCAATCTTATGTTTTTGATGAGTTATGTGTAGAATATTAGTGGTGTGCTAGTTAATATCGGTGGTTTGTAATTACTAGTGTTTTGGAAAATATGAAAAAATGACAGGTTACTGTGGTAGTTGTGGTGGCGTGTGGATAGAATTGAATGAGTTATATACGACAAATTGGAATTTGATCTGATTACCACGATTACAATCAAAAAAATATTAAAGATATATAATCATTGATTTCTATTCGTTTTGTTTTGTACTTTAATTTAATGTTTTTGGCAATTTTTTCCTTTTTGTTTTGATATGAATTGATTGGTTGCATATAATTAGAAAATTAATTTTGATAAGTCAAAAGATATTAATGAAGTAGAAGAGTAATTCAGACTTTTTGGATAGGTTGGATCTGATGGGCAACTGACAATAGTTCGTGGACTTTGTTAGTCAATCACTTTATATTTTATTAATCTAAATTTTCTTATAGTTACATCACCAATTTCATTATTAATTTCTTAGGTAATTAGTCAGTCCCTTTGGTTAAATTTTTTATAATTGGCCTCCCTACTTAGACCATAATATATACATTTGACATGAAATTAGAAAATAGAAAAAATATCAAATATCCTCCAACTATTTAATAGTAAAAAGTTCTCCTGAATAAAAAAAAATCTTCAATAATTTTAGAAGATAAGTATTACATTATAGTTTTTTTCAAGAATAATGCTGGATATCACCCCAAATCACATCACCCTTTCATCGCCTCCTATGTGGACCAATGATAGTAGAAAAAGAAATTGATTAGAAAAAGAAACTATATGATTGGTCCATTTGAAATCCACAAAAGACGATGAAAGGGTAATGTGATTTGAGATGATATCCAGCATTACTCTTTTTTCAATTCATGACAATTCGCCACTATTGATGATAATTCATCACAACTCATACAGGGGAAAAAACCAAGGGAAATTGCGGACGCATGTGTCACCGGCCCCTGAACGCATTTTAAATTTGGTCTGAAAATTTTTATGGCCAGAAATTCCTATAAAAAAGGGCATTCTCTTCTTGAACATATTTTTCGCCTCCTAACCTTTTCTTAAACAAAAATTCAATCTAATTATTATTTTTGGATGATACTCCGCACCTAACTGTTTTTTTCTAAATTTTCATCTCCCAAGAAATAAATTGTGGATTCACCTTCGAACTCAGTGATAACTGATGCCAACTCTTGATAATTCCTAATTGATACATGTTTAAAATAAATAAGTTGTCATGAGTTAAAAAGAAAAGAATAAGTACATTATTTGTCTCTTTAAAACTATTAAAGGTTATTTTTTGTTATTTGGTAGTTAACCTGAAAATAATTGTTCTCATTTATGCATAACTCTTTTTTTAATACCTATGAGAGCCACTTTGGACTTGGACTCCAATAAAATTCGATCTCAAAATTTCTTGATCTCTGTGGAGTAGTCTAGCCACTAGATCAACTATCGATCTTGCATAACCTTTTTAAAATATAAAGCAAATCCAAGTAATATTCACGTATAACCTTTACGGCCACAACCCGACCCTTCTTTACATTTTGAAAGATTTTACTATCTACCTAACCATAAATTCATATTATTGAATGGATCAAATGGTAAAACAATCGTCTTTTGACAAAAAAAGTAATTGTCTAATATGTAGTAGGTCATGCGTTCCAACCTAAGCAGCGCCCATTACTTTTAATGAAGCGCCGCTAGAATCAGCGACAATTTATCTACCGTCCCCTATAGAAAGACAGGTGAGGCGACATTCATTAGAGCGCCGCTAGAATTAGTGACAGTTAAAATAACGTCGCCAAAATAAAGACAAGTGACATTATTTAATAACTGTCGTCATCTCTGGCGACTGTTTATAAAAAGTCTTATACGTGACATATATGGTAAACTATCGCCAATTCACTGTCCTCAAAACCCTGTTTTTTTAAGTATAAATTATCTCTTTTGACCAACAAGAGTTTTCTACTTCTTGAAAAATATGTCCTCAATACTAGAATAATCCCATTTTTATTAAGAGAGATTGATTATAAAAAAATCATGTTATATAAAATACTCTCTCTCTAGCGCTGGCATAGTTGACCTTTTTTATTTCCTTAGTTATTCTTTTACATTCCTTTCTGGACTTTTGACTTTCCTTTTTGTGCTCAATGGTAATATCCTATGGTGGAGGAGGGGAGGCAACCGCCGCCCCACCCAATGGAAATTGCAGGAAATCGATCAGAAAGTAGAAAAGGGTTGCTTACAGGCGCCTCTTCTCTTCCGGCTATGCCTAGCACGAAGGTCTCATCCTCAATTAGCAAGCCCAATAGCGTTCGTAAATTATCAACGAAGAGATTGAAAGTTTTCTCCCATCCGATGCACCAATCCACTGCCAAAAGTCCGACGATGAGTGTTAAGAATGGTGGAGGAGGAGGAGGAGGAGGGCTCTGTGGGTCAAAAAGGGCTTTGAACTATCCTGATAGAGATGATTTATCTCTTGTGATAAAAAATTACATGACTTCAAACTCCAAGGGACAGATCAATAGGACCGAACGTTCTAAGACCACTCTGGCCATCACTAACGCACACGCTGAAAGTGAATTATCCCTGCTAACGAATTATGTGATTCAAAACCCAACGTTTGCGGGAGAAGGAGGATAAAAACAATACAACAATGGCTCCCAATCGCCACGAACATTCTCCGTGTCAGCAGAAACTTTCCCCACCCTTCCGGGGCTGCTCGTTCTTGGGACTCAAGGTGAGAACTCGGTAGTTAATTTTGATGCCACTAACAGTGGGCTTTGTGTTACAGGTTTCAGCGATGTTGAAAACTGGTGGAGGCTCAGGCACCAACATCACCAGGACTTAAGTTGGGTGTGAATGAACATACCCGATCTTATATTAATGCAGCCTTGGGTAATTTGAAGAAACACCCATGGGAGTAGATGAAGATGAGGATTGGTATGAAATGGTGGACGGTGTTTCTTCGACTGACACTACTTATCCGCAATTGATCCGAACCGCGAGCCAAAAGCATGACGGGTGTAAGGTATGGAAGCATTCACTAATTATTCGGCTACTAGGTTACAATGTGGGTTTTAAATATCTATTTAATAAGTTACTTCAAATTTGGGCCCCGAAAGCGCACATGGATTTAGTTGAGGTGGGATTTGGGTACTTCATGGCAAATTTTCTGAATATAGAGGACTATAATAAGGCCCTAGGGGGGACCATGGATGATTTTAGACAGGTACCTCGTTGTGAGTGCCTGGGACCCGTACTTCATGCCTCATGACGCTCCGATTATCAAGACCACAGTATGGGTTCATTTCCCTTGGCTTCCCTCATGAATTATATGGAGGATATTCTCACCGCGTTAGGCAATATAGTAGGTAAGATGATTCGTGTTGATCTGGTCACTAAGTCAAGGGCAAGAGGTAATTTTGCGAGGATTGTCGTAGAGGTAGACCTTGATAAGCCACTCACATCGATTATTCGCATAGGAGATCATTTACAAAAGGTGGAATATGAGGGTTTACATTTGATATGTTTTAATTGCGGGAAGTCTGGGCATATTTGCGAGAATTGTCCGAGTTCAGGTGGGTCAGGAGAGAAAGATCCAGAGGTTAATATGACGATTCGAGAGGAGGAGAATAGGGGGAAGGAAGTGGACAAAACACCGTCTTTGTACGGTGATTGGATGACTGTAGACAGAGGACGAGGGAGACCTAGGGGTAATAACGCTCAGCAAAGTCAGAAAGGGTATGCTAGGGGCACTAATTCAGGTATAAATAGAGGTACTGCTACTCTTAGTAGGAAGAAAACAGGTATAGTGAGCGATAAGGGAACGGGGTCTAGATATGAGGCTTTGATTGACGTGGATATTGGAGAGACTAGCAGAGTGGATCATCATGGAAAGGACGCTATTCCTACAATTGGGGAGATCATGGAGAGGCTGGAAAGTTTTTCGGAACGGGAAGAAATACAGGGCCCGAACCAAAATGTGTTGGATTTGGTCAGTGATAGGTTGGATGGGGGTTTTTTCAGTACAGAGGGGATTATAGTGCGGGTCAGGGAACGATTTGGGCCGGCAGCGAAAAGAAAAGATAAGAAAACGAAGAAAATAGCTGGCGAATCAGTGGCTGGTCGTGGAGCAACCGGAGGGCCTAATAGTGAGAGAGTGGTAGTAAGTGTTGTTGCGAGTGGTAGTGGGGCTGAGGTGTTAGTTTCGGAAAGCATGGTCGATTCAGCAACAGTGGATCCTAAGACTATAGTTGTGGCGCCGAGGGACCCATCTGCAAATTCCAAAAGTTCAGGGGTTGCTAGCGAGAGTGTTGTGATCACTCTTGGACATGCTGCTCCTTTGCCGCGAGTTCCTCGGGGGATGCATCTGTCTTCTCTTGGGACTTCGATGGATTCTAGAGAACGAGTTGGTGGCCAGGGGATCCATTAAATGGGAATTAATGACAATACAATACCTAAATCCAGAATACCTCAGCCACATAACAGTGTTGCCTCGAAAGTAACCACTGATTGGAAAGAGGGTGAGCGAGCTCTAAAGGATTTCTTTTCCGATAAGCCCGATGCCCCAGATTATAAGGATTTTTTCCTTGATACTTCCGATGAAAATGAGTCACCAAGTGGAAGAAACAGTAACATTTCGGTGACACCGGATCAGGCTTTGGATATGGAAGTGGAAGGCGGTGACTTGGCTCAGCTCAATGAATTGGGTTTTGTCTTTCCTCTCTTTGCTTTCTATTTATTTTATTTTATGTCGTTTACATCAGATGCTTGTAATGGTAATTGGGCTTCATCCAATTATCCAGTTAATGTTTTATTTTGGAATTGAAGAGGGTCTAACAGTGCAGATTTTCGTCGGGCTTTTAATGACTTGCGCCAACGTCACAAGCCTATTTTAGCGATTGTGGTTGAGACTAAGATGCCAGGTGTCGAAGCTACAAAGATCATTCAATCGCTCAAGATGTCCAATCTGTGAGGGTTGAGGCAGTGGGTTTCTCGAGCGGAATTTGGATTCTTTGGAACAATGATGATATTGCGGTCCAAGTTTTATCGGCTTGTAAACATGTAATTAATGTCCGGATATCCAGACTCACATGTGTTTCTTGGATCCTTTCTGCAGTGTATGCGAGCCCAAAAGTTTGGATTAGAGATTACCTATGGGATGCTTCAGAGGTGGCGTCAGACTTTATTCATGAACCTTGGCTGGTAGTAGGGGACTTTAATCAAGTTGGGTTGACTGAAGACATTTCGGGAGATAATATTGGTATGACACATCATATGGTTAAATTCAAAAGGTGGAGAGATAAGTGCAGATTAGACCTAGCTTTACATGGAGTGACTCATGGAACACAGGTCTCATGTTATTAAAAAGGTTGGATAGAGCTTATGCGAATCGCGAATGGCTTGACATGTTTGGTGCCTTTAGGGTCAATCACTTGCCTCGTATCGATTCAGATCACTTACCATCCTTGTTTCCATGGTTGTGTGGGAGGCCCCAATAGTGTCTGAGAGGCGTTTCCGTTTCGAATCAGCATGGCTACACCATGAAGGTTTTCAGGAGCTCATGGGTAACAGTTGGGATTCAGATGGGTGTTCATTGAGTGTGAACATTAGTCGGATCAGGGGGAAGCTTCAACTTTGGAAGTTTAATTCGTTTGGTAATATTTTTTGGCGGAAAAAAGACTCTCGCAAGACTTTTAGGTATTCAAAAGGCACTACAAAGATCCTATAATTCATCGATTGTCGGCTTGGAGAAGAGAATTAGAGGCGAATTTGAAAGTGTTCTAGCTCAAGAGGAGGCTTTATGGTTTCAAAGGGCGCATACGGAGTGGGTTAATTCGGGTGAACGGAACACTGAATACTATCATAGGGTGGCGCAAGTCAAGAAAAGTCGAGTTGGTGATGTGGGAATTCGAAATGGGGACCATGAATGAAATGAGGATAGAGAAATTGAAAAAACTTGGGTTAGGAATTTTTACAAGGATCTGTTTTCAATCGAGGACAAAGAGCAGGGGTCTTTTAGTCTACCTTGCCTAGTCGCCTTTGCGGATGGGGATGTAAAGTCTCTTAGCGCAAGTATCTCGGAAGAGGAGGTTAAACTAGTCGTGTTTCAAATGAATCCGAACAAGGCACTAGGACCAGATGGTTTGACTGCGGGGTTTTATCAGAAATGTTGGGATGTGGTGGGTCCCATAGTTTGCAAAATGATTCGTGGAGCGCTTAGAGAGGGTCACTTTTCGCTAGAGGTTCTGGGGACTTTGGTTCATCTTATACATAAGATTGGGAATCCGGAATACATAACTAAGTATAGACCGATCAGTTTGATTAATGTGTGCTACAAGATTTGTATGAAAGTCCTAGTTAATTGTATGCGTCCCCTTCTCGAGAAGTACATTGGGCCCTTTCAAAGTAGCTTCCTACCTCACCGGTCTACCATAGACAACATTGTTTTAGTCAGCGAAATTGATCACTTGTTCCGCCACACCAAGGGGAAGAAGAGTTTCATAGCAGTCAAAGTGGATTTAGCGAAAGCGTATGATAAGGTATGGTGGGATTTCATTCAAGACTCGCTTGACTCTCTTGGGGTACCCGCTATGTGGGTGTCTCTTATACTTCATGGAATGAGCGCGAACGAGTTGAGTATTCTTTGGCGGGGCTCCCCTTTATCACCCTTCAAGCTTGAGAGAGGGATTCGTCAAGGCGACCCGATCTCGCCTTATCTTTTTGTTATCTGTATGGAGCGACTATCGATTTTTATTCAACAATGAGGGAAGGCTGGAGAGTGGAAGCCAGTCACGATTAATTCAGGGGGTTTTCCAATCTCTCATATATTTTTTGCTGACGATCTCATTATTTTTGCTGAAGCTTCGTCTCATAATCTCGATATCTTGCAGGACACTTTGGAGCTATTTTGTAAAGATGCGGGCCAAACAATTAGTAAAGAGAAATCAGTTATTTACTTCTCGAGCAATATAGACGAGGAGTTAGGGTTGAGTTTAGCTAATCAGATTTGTTACCAAAGAAGTGATGGATTAGGGAAGTACCTTGGAGTTCCCATTCTTTCAGCTCGTAGACCTCGCGGTTTCTATGGTGAATTAAATAATGAGCTACGTGGGAAACTTGCTAAATGGAAGGGGAATGCGCTTTCTTTAGCAGGGAGAACAACCTTAGCACAGTCGGTTCTTAGTGCTTTTCCTATGTATATCATGCAAGTGGAGAAATTACCGGGTTACGTTTGCGACGAGATTGGTAAGATACGAAGAGAATTCATTTGGGGTATCACCGAAGATCAAAAGCACATAAATTGGATAGCTTGGAAAGATATTTGTAAGCCTAAAGACTTGGGAGGCCTTGGGATGAGACTAGCGGAAGATATGAATAAAGCACTCCTAGATAAGTTAGGTTGGAAAGTGCTTCATGATGATTCAACCTTGTGGTGCATTTTCATGAAGCAAAAGTATTTCAAATTAGCACTTGGTCATTATTTGTCGAAGGCTTCAGATTCGAGGATTAGTAGAGCCATCGTGGAAGGTATTTCCGTAGTTAGACGGGGATCCCGATGGCTCTTGTATAATGGTATGGAGGGGAAATTTTGGTTAGATATTTGGGTGGGAGATAGGACCCTTATTGACTTGGTCACGGGTCCGGTTGAGGAAGGGGCAAGAAGTAAAAAAGTCAAAGATTATACTCAGGAGGATTGTTCTTGGGCTTGGGACCTTTTTAGGGCATGTTACCATCCTCAAAATTGTTACAAATTGCGGAAGTTCGACTACATTGTGACTTGGAAAGTAGAGATAATCTCTCTTGGACAAGGAATATTCATGGTATATACACGACTAAATCAGCGGCGTGGGATTCAGATCATAACAATACACAGTCTATTATTAAGTGGAGTAAAGTTTGGAAGTTAAAGTGTCCTCAACGTATACGTGTGTTAATTTGGGGAGCCATTCACGAAAGGTTAACGACTTGTGGGAATTTGGGTAAGCTGGGAGTAATAGAGCAGTTTTGTATCTGTGTTGTGGTCTAGAAGAGGAAGATGCGTTACATATATTCAAGGAATGTTGTAAGGTCAGGGAGGTATGGAATTTAGTAAGAGGGGAGGTTCAGCACAGTGAAGAAATTAGGAATAGCAGCTCGTTGAACCACTCTAATTCCTCAGGGACCTATAATGCAATTACGGATCCTGGGCCTCTGTGGGTATTGGATAGGCAATGGACACCTTCTCTTGGATCGGACATGAACTCAAATAGCTACCCAAGTGACCTACATACAACTGTCACGTGTGGCCATCATCAATGAGCTCCTGGAGCGCGTACAGGGGCTTCTCGTCGGAGTAAAATTATCTTCGGTGAACAGGGTGATGACTCTGTGGTGTTTGGAGCAGCCACAGTAGCAGGTTTTTCGAGAACTTTAGCAGCAGTCAACGCAAGAGATATAGCAGCAGGGTCTTCGGGAGGCATAGTAGCAGACTTTTCAAGGGTTCCAGTAGCAACCAGAATTACATCAGTAGGTCCTTCGAATGGTACAACATCAGGTATTTTAAGACAGGAATTGGGACATCTTTGGTGGAATAAAAATATCTCGAGCAATAGGGTTTATTCTGGTATTCTTTGGAATATATTTTTCGGAACGCTAATTGATTTAATTTGATAAGAACGAAATGGTGTTGTCTTCAATGGTGAAGAATTTTCTCCTGCGATAGCTTTGGTTCAGAAAGCAAAGTTTGTAGCGGCTTATTCACGAGTTTGGGGTAATCTACCGGGTAGAGTATCACTGGGTTCGCAACGAATTCATTTCTTTGGGTGGACGAAGCCTACTAGTGGTTATAAGTTGAGCACATATGGGAGCTTTAACAAATGGTGGAAGAGCGGCGGCGGTGGAGGAGTAATTCGAGACAAAGAGGGCAATTGGATATGTGGTTTTTCAATGAATATTGATTTAGAATTACCCACACTAATAGAGATTATCGCACTTAGTCAGGGACTCCGTATGGCAGAAGACTTGGGAATGAAAGATGTAGAAATAGAGGTAGAGTCTTGAGAAGCTTTGGAACTAATTCGTTCGGAAGGATATGGAAGGGGCCCGGCGGCACCATGGATACTTAGGATACAACAATCTTTGAGCAAGAATACGACATTTAACATACGTGGAATCTTTAAAGAAAGTAGAGAAAGTAATTATTGCGCTGATTATTTAGCAAAACTAGGAGTAACACAAATGGAGCGATTTCACAGATACAATGATCCACCAAGAGGAATCTAGGGTATTATCACACGAGATAGAATAGGGTGGACAATGCCACGATTGATACATAGTCCTGATTTAATCACTAATGTACTAAACTAGTTGTTCTTATTTGCATGACCCACTATCCGTTTGGATCTCCTTTGTAAAATATATATATATATATATATATATAGAACAATCCCAAATAGCACCACCTTCGGGTACTACTAATCAACTATCACTACCCTTAACATTTCTTGACATCTCTTGCCTGCCTTTACATTTAATTCAACGTCTTTTCTTTTATGAATTTTCTCTTAACATTTCTTGACATCTTTACATTTAATTCAACGTCTTTTCTTTTATGAATTTTCTTGTTCTAAAACGCAATTTATGAACACAATAATTCCGGAACTCAAACAATCAATCTCCCTCACTCTCAATTTTTCTTGTGCCTCAGCTTCCGCCGATAACAAATTTGACCGATTGTAAAATTATTCCTCTCCTAGGCCTGCAGGCTGCAGGTGAGATTATTTCCAGATACTGGAATATTGATCATGCTCTTGGCGATGCAAGTACGATCATTGGTTTCATGAAGGCATGGGTTTTGATTCACAAACTAGGAGGAGATTTACAATTCCTAGCAAGCAATTTGCAGCCATGTTAAGATAAATCAGTTATTGAGTATCCGAGAGAGCTTGATACTTTATATGTGAATGCGCTTAAAAATAGACTTGGTGGTTTTGAATCTCAAAATATTCCAATAGATAAAGTTCGAGTCACATATATTATTGGCCAACAACACATCAAATGTTAAAAGATTTAGTATTGACAAAACGACCAACTCTGGCTCATGTGTCATCTTTTACTGTAACGTGTGCATTAGTATGGACGTGCTTAGTGAAATCAAGTGCTGCTATTGGAGAGGTGAAGGACGATAACACAGAGTTTTTCATTTGTGCTGTGGTTTGTCGAGCGTTTGAACCCTCATGCACCTCCGACTTATCTAGGCAATTGACTGGCACCGTGTATCACTAAATTAACACGTACAAAGTTGGTCGAGAAGCAAGGTTTCTTGACCGCAGCAAAGACTATTGGAGAGGTTATTCACTCATTGGTTCATAATGAGAAGGGTATATTGGGAGATGTGGATACATGGATTCTGAAATTAATAGACTCTTGGTAATTATAGGTCGGGGTAGCTGGATCACCCAAGTTTGATGTGTATGATAGACTATGGATGGGGAAATCCCAAGACATGCGAATCTATTTTGATTGACATCGAGGATAGTAGCTTCGTCCTGAGTAAAATTAGAGAATTCTACACAAGTTTAACGGTCAACTTATCATTGTTGAAGAATAAAATGGATGCTTTTGCGATTACGTTTGCAGATCGCCTTGAGATTGCTAACGTTTTCAACATCTAAGCTATATTTTTCGACCTGTTTGGTCTAATAAGTGTACCATGCACATATCATAATACAAATATATCATATCTATAAAATATAATAAGAGAGGATAGTGTTCATGAAGAGAGGCTACATTGCTCTAGAGCTAAATTATCTGATATAGTTGAGAGATCCAGATTACATGAGTTGTATTAACTGTTTTTTCATCAAAGAAAAACATTTTATTGAAATTCTGAGAATATTACCGACTAAGCGTACAATAAGAACATGAAAAGATTAGTCAAAATTTAACTAAAACACGAGACAAGACCCATAATAAGAAATAAGGCAACAAGGTTCCATTTTCGTTGGCTTAACGAGGATAAACTCGCAAGCAGAACGAGAAGGACCCGTCCTAGAATAAAAGCCAACTCAAATGACAACTGAGATCTACAAACAATGGTGAAACATTAACTTTCAATCAAACTCACCAATAAAGTGGTTTGATACCTAGAAAAACTATCCAAATGATAGCCTATACCGTATTATTCTCGTATTATTCTGGATCTGCTAATGTGAACATAGCAGCAAAAGCATCCATCCTTTTCTTGGTAAAACATAAACCAACCTCAATATCTCCAGATGATTCTTTACACCCACTAAGTGACATTGCCCCTGTCATTTCTATCGAAGCAAACTCAAATTTCTGCACTTTTCCGAATCCAAAATCCAAATCATAATAGTTGTACCTTGGCGAGCCTGCAACCCCAACCACCCGTCCCATATTTAATCCATCCATATCCGATAACCAGTTTTCAGCATCTTTTAGTACTCCTTCGGGATTGTATAATCTCTTATTCATCGACTCCACAATCAAATCAACTGCGGTTACAAATCCACCTTCTCCAATCAACTCTCTAATCTTTGCGCTTGACAAACAATATACCAAGCAATTACCAAAGTAATTTTCAGGTAAAGGAGGATTTAACCGTCCCCTACAATCGGCCACGAATCCAAAGTGCTCAAGCTCATCTTCATCCACCTCGTCCTCGCTAGCAACATATGATTTCACCATACACAACCATACATATGCACATATCACGGTAAACGTGGATAAACGTACTAGCTCTGGTCGTTGAGATATCACAAGCTTCTTAAGTCTTTGGACATCCTTATGACCAACTACAAATGTTGAACGAACTTTATCGGAAGTTGTCGGAAGTTGTTGAGGGTAAAGATTCTCAAACTTTAAAGTACTTAGTTGTTTCCAAAACAACTCCGCTAAGCCTTTTGGATCGTTAATCACGGTCCTATCATAAAACGGTTGCAACTCCTGTAAACTTTCGTCCAATTTGGATAGTGCAGCCCATTCCTTCATGAAACGGAAAATGGTATTGGCATCTCCAACTACATGGTGATTGGTTACACCAACACATATACCAACATTTGGAAATAATGTAACTTGTAGAGCTAGCACGGGGCACGTTTTTATTTTCGAATTGGGGGAAAGGGAAGGTGCTGATAATTGAGGAATAAGAGGATAGTATTCTCCACAATTTCGCTCTTTATTAGATAAAAAATTATTGAAATCCATGGAATCAGACCGCGCAAAGATTAAAGAAACCGAATCCCCTTTCTTGTAACGAATTTCAGGCATGCAATTGCTTGAATCTGAAGGAACAGTCAAGCTACCAGCAAGCATATAATAATGTTTGAGAGTACGAGATAAAGAATCTGTAAGCTTAGGAATGACGTTATCAACAAAATAACTTTCAGAGTGGCGGAAATCGTAGAAAATAAGACGTTGGATATTCGAGAAAAGTAAAAACATCATGTCGTACAATGTGAGAGGAAGAGACTTGTCATCGGCCACGGTTCCTTGTGGAGGTGAGACATGGCTGTGAAGTAGCACTGCAACTTCATCAGTTAACGCCATCGGATTCACAATTTTTAGATGCGAATATTGTAGATCTCTGAAATGAAAAGTCTATGTATTTGTATGGTTGATAACATGGGGTGATAAACGTCTATGTATCAAGAACATGTAAATTTACAAAACTCTATTACGCTTCGTGTAGACGAGGTGGGTACGGGTAACAAACTTTAAGAGGACCGTATCAACCCAGTTTTTAAATTCTCTCCACTCACATGTCACTTTTTGGCCATCTTTTTCTGCCAGAGTCATCATGGCTCTTATATTTACCTAATACTGTTTTATGTATTTTTTTTTTTCCAAATGTTTTTTTTTTTTTCAAATGTAATACTGTTTTATGTATACGAAAGGTTCTTCCTTCTTTTATGTCCAAAAAAAAGAGAGAAATAAGGTTCTTTCTTGTTTCACTATTTTCATTCACACACACAAAAAAAAAAAAAAAACAAAGAGTCACGGAACAAAAATGTTTCCCGACTTTCTATGTACGTCTCAAATACAAAAAGTTAAAGGATTTTTACAGAAAAATGTGTGAGTAATCTAATAATTTTCGAGTAAAGGCCATTTAGGGTTTTGAACACATCCCCTCTTCAAGATAGGAACCCCGCATAGAGGCTCTTCTTACTAAAGATCTCAGAAAATTTTTAACACATGAAATCCAAAACCCCAATTATTTTACTACCCTTTTTTGTTTTTTTTATAACTATATATACTAAATCAGAAACCCTACCATTATATTTTCAGTCCACTTTTCTCTCACTTCCCTTTACTCCCCACCCCCCTCTTTCGACGTGAACTCCCAAACCGCCACCACCACCACCACCACCGAAATGGCTACACAACCAACACCATTCTTCGATGCTCTCGCGCAGGAGAGCGAACCATCGGAGCTCGCTTCTCAACTCGCCGGACAGTGAATAAAGCAGCAGCAACAGCTGGAGCTTTCAGGCGAAGCTCCGTGAACCACACCGGAGAAGAGGGGGGGTGTGTGAGCTCGCTTCTCGACTCGCCAGACAGTGAATAAAGCAGCAGCAGCAGCTGGAGCTTTCAGGCGAAGCTCCACGAACCACACCGGAGAAGAAATCCGCTGTTTGGAGAGGTGAGTATCTTCTTTGCTGTCTAAGGCGAGGGGCTCCATTCGAAGGCAATGGCGATTAGATCTGGCAGTGAAGACGAGTAGATCTGGCAATGAAGGGCTGGATCTTTGTTCAAAGGATATAGTGAGAGATCTGCGTGGTTTGGCAATGGCAGTTTCAGACGAAGAAGACCAGCATGTGCGCCACCACCTGTTCGAAGGCTATGGCGAGTTTTCGTGTGGTGTAGGTGGTGCTCGGCTTTAATAGAACCCCAGGTGGTGGTGGTGGTGGTTTAGGAGCCCTTCATGTCGGAGGGATGAAGCAACTTGGTTGGACGAGGCAGTTTCCATGGCGGCGGTGGTGCTCGACGAGAAGACTGTTTCCATGGTGGTGGTGGTGCTCGGTGTTGGATGCTCCGGCGAAGAAGCTCCTTTTTTTTTTTTAGCGTACTTAGTACGCTTACTTTTTAGTTTCTTTTAATTTTTTTAGATTTGGTTTGACCAGATCTGGTCAATGTAATAATTTGTATTGTTTATTTTTTGTAATTAAAAAAGTGAATAAAATATTTATTTTGGCTTTTTACTCTTTGTTTTTTAATAATACTCATCAAATTAATAGAATACTCACCATTCTTAGAGTACTCCGAGATTTTTCTTAGAGTACTCCGAGATTTTTCTTAGAGTACTCTGAGTTTTTCTTAGAGTACTCCGTGATTTTATTGGTGCACTCGAAAAAAGTTAAGAGAGTACACCGCAAATTTATAGAGTGCTCAGCAAATATATAGAGTAGTCTATGTTTTTCCGATACTTTATGTTTTTTCTGGTGGCCGGTGGTCGGTGGTTGGAGGTCGGTGGTCGGAGGTCGGAGGTCGGTGGTCAGAGGTCGGTGGTCGGAATTCGGTGGTCGGTGGTCGGTGGTAGGTGGTGGGAGGTTGGTGGTAGGTGGGTAGTGGTAGGTGGGTAGTGGTAGGTGGGTAGTGGTAGGTAGAGGAGAGAGAAATAGTGACATCACATTACTTTGTCCTTTAGTGCTTGTAAGGGTAGGAAAGACTATTGTAAAAAATGAGGTCCCTAAGAAGAATAGTTTTTTTGAAACTACTCTATAGAGAAGAAAGATGGTCTCCAAAACCCTATATATAATTCACCCATAATTTTCTGAGCGTTAAGAGAAAAAATACTTTCAGGTTAAATGCTACTACAAGCCATTAAACTATCTCTGTGGTTCTGGACCACTTAACTATTACATGTTTCAAACAACCCACTAATATATTAAAATCATTCCAGATTAGCGATTAAATTAACTTTCAAAAATAAAAACCTATCAACCTCATATTGATCATGAATATCGTTGAGTTTCAAAAAAAATTATAAGAATGAAATTACAACTATATTCTTCATTTTGCAGATCATTTATAAGGCATTTGCTCATAAGTATCTTACCTGTCAAAATTATTGCGATGTGGTGCTTTGTGATCCTGATTGGAGAACATGGAAGGTAAAGTTCTATACAGGAGAGACGTATGCATATGCTAAACTTCAATGGAAGAAATTTGTTCAAGATAATGGCTTGCGTGTGGGAGATGCTTGTGTGTTTGAACGAGAAAATGACACTAAACGCCCCTTCTTAAACGTCACTATAATTAGAACACTTGAAGACGGGGAGGACTACTTGATAAAAAATCGAAACCCTGTCACAGAAATTTCTGAGAACTTTTGCTTTGCTTTCAGGAAAAGACTAAGCTTGAAGCAAAACTATCAGACATGGTTCAACCTTATCTAAAACGAAAAATCAAAAGTGAGAAGCTTAATTAATCAATTTTGTTGAATCCCTTATCATGATTTTTCAAATTTATATCACTTTTATTATTACATAAGAATCCAATGCAGGCACACAGACTCGTTTGTAGTTTCCAGTTTCAAGCATGATAGAAAAGGAAAAGTTGTTAGCATAGCAAAGAGCAAACTGTTTCAAGTCTAACAATCCATTTATTATATTGTAAATGCAACCTACTTATGTATCTGGTCATTTGGTAAGCTATCAGGAGCCTATTACAATTTATAATTGGCCTAAAATGAAAAATGTAAGGATTGATTATTGTTTTTGCAGTGCATTAGTAAGAAATTTGTTCATAATTACCTTACTGATGAAAAGGTTTTTGATGTGGTACTTCGTGTTCCTGATGGAAGAACATGGAGGGTGAAGTGCTATACTGGACCCACCGATGCTAGAATTCAACGAAATAAATTTGATGAGGATAACGAATTGAGTGTGGGCGACGTTTGTGTCTTTGAACAAAAAAAAGGGACTAAACCCCCCTGTTGAACGTCGTTATATTTAGAGTAGTTGAAGATTGAAGAAGACTGTGTTCAGAACATTAACATTACTTTGCCTCAGCAACATGGGATTGTAACAAAGATAGCATGTTGCACGGACACCCATATATCAAAAAAAAAATAGCATGTTGCACGGTAATGCGTATGAGAAAATGCCTTGGATATGGTCTGCAAAATGAGGAAGGTAGTTGTAATTTCATTAGTATAATAGTTTTTGAAACTCAATGATATTCATGATGGATATGAGGTTGATAATTGTTTATTTTTAAAGTTATGATTTTAATATAAGTGGGTAGTTGGAATCTATAATAGTTAAGTTGACCAAACAGGACAACTGAGATACTTTAGTGGTCCCTAATAACATTTATCCTATTTTTAAAAATAAATAAATTATTACTTTGATATTTCATTTCTATGATTATTTTATGTGTTATTTAAAAAAATAACAAAGTTTAAAAGAATATTTCACTATTTTCGATTTATTTTTCGGAAAGGAAAAAAAAGTAATTGTATCAAAAACTAAATTGATAGGTACGAGAAATATGAATGATTGAATTATGAAATTTCTTTCTCAATTTTTTCCTTTTTTTTCATCTTCTTTCTCTAAAAGTTACATTTTTCCTGTCTTTTTTCTGTCTTAACATCTTGATCATTAAGTTTTTTTCCCTTCTAAGTCTTTTTCTATCATCTCAAACTTTCTCCCTTACACAATTTCTTTTCTTAACTTTTTTTCTCTTTTATTCTTTTGTTTTCTCTTAAATCTCTTTTCGATTATAATCTTCTAGACATCTCCAACTTACTAAAAGAAGATATGAACTTTTATGTCTCATCTCATTTGCTAATAAAAAAACAATGAACTAATCATTACACATGATCAAGATTCAATATATAACGCTATTAACAAGGATAAAGTGGAAGATAAACTACTAGTCCAAGAGAAAGTAAACTTTTCGTTCATAAAAAACCACATCAATAAATACTGGAAGTTAAAAGCACCAAGTGGAAGCAAAGAAGCTTAGCTCAAAGATAGTAGTTATCAAATTTAGTTGTGATGAAGACAGAAACAATGTATGTGAACAGAGACCTTAGACGATAATAGAAAAGCATCTATCTATAAACAACACAATATCAATGGAGTTAATGAAATCTAGAACACCACACTTTATATTTAACTATCGGGTATTCCCACTAACCTACTCACTATGAAATTTATAGAGAAATTAGCAAGTTATTTCGGGCAAGTGCACAAAATTGAATTACCTAATACACTTGAAGTCGATTAGAGCTCAATCATAAGAATTAAGGTTGATTGGGACTTGGCGAATCCTCTAATACCCGAAATCAACTTCTGGGAAAATAGAATAAATCGGCTTGGATTAAGTTTTGATATAAGAACATCGTCCAAGTGTGTTATGTATGTTTCTATTTGGATATGATGAAAGAAATTTGAAAGAATGTAAAGGTTTTGCCCAAATTGGGTAGCTGGATTAAGCTCTTAACTAGGGGGACCGTCACAATCAACTTTAGTCCTCAAATTAAAGGAGGAATCAAAAGATTCAAAGTTTTTCACTGGCAAAAAGAACTCCTTCAAACCGAGTTGGAACAGTAAACTCGTAACTCTGAACCGATTACAACTAGGCAACCCAGTAATGTCGAAGGTACCAGCATGAAAAGTACTAACGACATTTTTGAATTTAGTAGTACTAGTGGTGTTGATAAGAGACAAAGAACAAAAATATTAAAATGAAGGACGGACATGGGATCAGGTACAACGGTAGTGGTGGTTAATATTATGAAAGAGAAGAGAAAGACAAATTGTTAAAATAAAAGGAAAATAGACTTGCCAAGCTGGAAAGTAAGATGTTTAAAAAAAAATAGAATCCCCATAGCCATGTGTGTAGGATCTGAAGTTCGGAATTTACCCCAGCCCAAGGCCAAGGACCCTACAAAACCTTTACCAATCTCAAGCCCAAATCCTTCAACTAAATCATCCCATAACACTCATAACAAAACTTCTCATAAAATTAGCCCAAATCTCTCTTTTCTCAACACCAAATCCCCCAACCCATCTCATTATATCCAAACACCACCACCATCGCAAACTCTCATCTCAGATTTTTTCACTAACTCAAAATCATTCAACCTCTAATAACCTTGAACCAAAAGTCCCGAACAACTATCGAAAACCCAACTCCCCTAATCAAACATGGGGTAATGAGAAATACGAAGCTATGGAAACTTCTCGCCAGACGGTCAAAGCTTCAAATCAAAATTCAAGGAAGACTTGTTTGAATCAAGTGATTGCAAATAAACATAAGACTATTTAGGCTTTTAGAATATTGACTATTAACAAGTTGGATATGGTAGAAGAAGCTTTGGTGGGAGAAGAAAGTAAGAAGGAAGAGACTCAACAGGTTTGCGGGAGTAACCTATATCAATCCCAAAATTTAATGTGATACAAGCTGCCTGGAACTGTCGAGGGGTTCGCTCATCCTTAACGATCCAGACTCTAACTGGTAATTGTTCCAACTACCAAACCCAGGCACTGTTTTCTTCAGAAACTAAAAATTCATTCTATACTCTTAAGAAATTGGAAAAAGTTATTATAATGAAGCTTATAGAAACGGTTGAACCAATATGAATTAGTGGATGTCTTTCCTTTTTTGCTAAAGAGTACCGTGCCATTGAATTATTAATAAATGCAAAAATCATATGCACTTCTATATTAAGGATGATAAAGAAATAATCTTTTACACCACTTTTGTGTATGTTCTACATATGATAAAGAAAAAGGTCTATGCATAGACAAATTTAATATATGTGCACCTGAAAACAAAGAACCTTGGAATCTTATGGGAGACTTTAATAATATTAGAAATATTTAAACAAAAAATAAGGGGATCAGTCTTATAAAAAATCTATCTGAATCTAGAGGAAATTTGTAATAAGGGATGTACATATTATTGGTCTAATAAAAGGAGTAACAAGGATATGGCAAAGACACTAATTGATAAAGCCTTCAGTAATGATAACTAGAGTACTCTATTCCCAACTACTTGGGTAGCTTTGTTGTCAGGAGTAGACTCTGACCATGCCCCACAAGTCTTCATATGGTGGAGGATACGGTAACAAGAGAAATGAGATTTTATTTTAAAAATATCTAGACTGGGCTAACAGGGTGTCTTGAAATATATCAAAAAGTATAAAAAGATAATAGATATATTTATGGGCTGAAGAGGGATGCTTTACTCGAAAACATATGAATATAGTAAACTCTTAACTTCATGGAGTAAAAAAAGTTTAAGAATAATATAAAATAATAGAAGACCTTAGGGAAAATCTTCAAAATATTAATAATGACCCCAATACAAAAGACTGGGATAATATTATAATATTGTTTACAAGTTGGAAATGGTATGGAAAATAAGAGGAGGATTTTTTGGCCGAGTATTTTTAGCCCCTAGGTCAAGGAATTCTTGGCTAAGGAGAGGAGAAAAAATACTTCATTTTTTTCCTATAACTATTAAAGAAAGGACGATTATAATAAAATAGTTAGAATTACTAAATAAGATGAGGAATGGGTGGAGAGCCCTTAGGATATAAATAATGATATTAAAAATTACTTTAGTAACATTTTTAAAAGTGTGGGTAAGAGAGATTTTAAGAAAAATTTGGACATTATAGTCCTTTCTGTGACTCAAAATATGAATACTATATTAAATAGACCTCTAGAGATAGATGAGATAACAAAAGCTATATGTGAATTGGGTACTAACAATCCCCCTAGACTTGATGGTTATCCAAGTTTTTTCTATAAAAATACTGGAATATAATTACATTGGATGTCATTAAAGTGATGTACAATTTTTTGTATAATGGTGATAGTATTGATAAGCTTAATTATACTTAAATATCACTTATACCTAAAACTATTAACCCAACTAATATTAAACACCACAAACCTATCAGTTTCTCAAACATCATTTATAAAATCATAGCCAAAATATTGGTTAATAGTTTACAACCATTTATGAAGCTCTTGATTGATGAAAATCAGTCAGCCTTCATCCTAGAAGGCACATCCAAGATAACACTATGATATCTCATGAGATAATTAACTATGTTAAATTAAAAATAAGCTCTAAAAACTATTATATAGCCTTTAAAGCTGATATTCAGAAAGCTTATAAAATGTGGAATCGGATTATTTGGAAAAACTTATGGAGAAAATTGGGTTTAATAAGACTTGGTGTGATAAAATTATGAAATGTGTCTCTTCGGTAACATACTCGGTACTTATAAATGGTACACATACTAAGCTTAATAAACTTCATAGAGGGTTGAGGCATGCAGACTCGCTCTCACCTTTACACTTCTGTATGGTCACCCAAACTCTATAGGTACTTAATAAAGAAAAGGTAGAAAAAGAGCATATGGGAGGGATTAAATATTTAAAATATCCCCTTGTATCACTCACCTTCTCTTTGCTGATGATAATATATTATTTCTGAATGTTACCTATGAAGAGATTAATAACTTTAATGATATTATTAATAATTACAGTTATGTTATTTATTTAAAGCTCAATCTTAACAAATATGGGATAAAAAATTTAGTACAAATACCCTTATACAGATACAAACTATCATGGTTGATAGGCTGAATATGCAAATTACTAATAATTTAGGAAACTACTTGTGACTTTCCACTGAGTGGGGTAGATACAAAGTTAGAGACCTAAGTTTATTAGTAGAGAGAACTATAAAAAGAATTGATAACTAGAATATTTTTTATCCCTAAAAAGGATATGTGACCTTATCTCCTCACAAATTTCTAACTTATGGTGGGGAAGTAAAGGCAATAAGAGGACACACTGGGGCAGTTACCATCTCCCACAAAAAGTAAATATACACGAGGGTTGGATTTTAGGGATTTAAATCTTATAAACCTAGCTCTTTTGGGTAAACAAGCTTGAAATTTGCTTAACAAAACTGATTAAAACTGTATAAGATACTAAAAGGAAGTATTTCCCTATGTGTTAATTTATTGAGGCCCAGCTAGGGAACTAACCCTCTTGGGGTTGGAGAAACCTACTAGTTGTAAAGGATACTATAAATAAACATATTGAATGGAAGATAGGGAATGGTTAGAGTATTAATTTGAACACTGATAAATAGATTATTAACTGTAATGAGATAGAAAAATCAAAAGAAGATAATATTAGGAAAGTTTATGAGCCAATCCTACTTAACTAAAGGAAATGGAATATAGAGGTGGTTAATAAGAATTACTTTCATGAAATTGCTTAAAATATACTTAAAAAAATTATCCCTTACTCAGAGGGTAAAGAGAAAGTTTGTTGGAGTAAGGGTAAGGATGATATATACACTGTTAAAAAGGTATACCAAATTCATAAGGAAGACAATGATAAGAGTACAAATGGGAATGGAGATAATAAGCCTAGAACATCACATACTATACCTAAGGAGGTATGGAAGATGATTTGGGACCTTAAAGTCACCCCAAAATAAAAATAAAAATTATATGCAGAGTGGTTAAGAACATTCTTCCAACTAATGAAAGTCTATGTAAAGAGGAAGGTTATTGATTCACCTTTATGTGAGATATGTAATGAAAGTGTTGAAAATACTGTACGCTTGTTGTTTGAATGTCATTGGAAAAGAGCTACCTGGTTTGCATCACCACTTATTCTTCTCACCTGCAACCAGTACACCTTTGATGACGGAAACTTTAGAAAAGGTTAGAAAAGAACATAATAAAGAAATCCTAGTGATTGAGCAATATGCACACTAGCTTGGAAGATTTTGGAAGGATAAAAAGGCTAAGAAATTTAAGTTAAAACCACTTAAGCCTATAAATACAATTGAGAAAGAAATTCCCTTGAAAGTTAACAAGTAAATTATCCTAATGATGAGATTAATCTACTGAAGGATAATGATAATCACAAAATGCCCTTGAAAGTTAACGATATACCTGAGAAGTTACAACGTGATACAAAACTGAGTACTACTAACAGAAAGTGGACACATTCCCTCCTAATTTTATTAATATTAATTGTGATACAGTTATTAAGAATATGTTGCTTCTATTTCTTGTGTGATCGGGGATTCTGCTGGGAAGTGGTTAAATGCAAAGCTTGGGATATTTAGCTGACTCTCCTTTAGAAGTTGAATCTCTAGAAATTCTTAAAGCTTGTTTACTAGCTCAAGAGTTGAAAGGCACAAGAGCTATGGTGGAGAATGACTACCTTCAGACTATGCATCCTTTGGAAAATAAACTGTAAATATCTAATCCTCAATTTGTAATATTATTAATAGTATTTATCTAGTAGTTGAAACTTGTTTACCTTCCTTTTCTTTTGTTAGAAGACATAAGAATATGGTAGTTGAATGGGTAGCTAAGTATAAGCTTGAAGTAAAAATGTTTGGTTTGTGTCTTGATGTGTTTCCAAACTGGTTATCACTTTTAGTTAATGAGGAAACATTGCCTTTTAGAATTGGATAATATTTGTAATAACTTTTATTTTATTAATTAATCGTATTTGAAAGAAAAAAAGAAAAAAAAAGGTTATACCAACAACCACCATTAAACAAAAGGAAAGCAAACAAAAAAAATATATTTTTTATTTGGTATTTGTGAAAACATATGTGTTAATGGGTATTTGTATAATGAACCCTAATCAATGAAATATTAGTTATTTATATTATTTGGAATTTTTTTTATTGTGTTGTGTATTTATGATTGAGTAGTTAGATGGACCTTATAAACTATGTAAGGATCAAGGAACAACATATATCCACCATAGTGAACTAAGAAAAGACTCAAATTCACGCATTGAAAAAGTACTTTTATCTTGAAATTAATTTGTGTGGATTGTATATTCGATAGGTATATATCTGATTTTGTTTGTAAATTATACTACATGAAACTTGTTAATATTTTTGCTTTAGTTTCATTCATTATCTTTCTACTATTTCTCTTTTCTTCAGCTTATTTGACTTAGACCTTCTAAACTTCATATTTCTTTTCTATTCTGATGGGACGACAAAAATTTGAGTTTGGGGTCTTGATGTCTTTTTTTTTAATGAATTAATCCATTCACGAGACATTATTTTGAGAGTTTATTGGGCATAAGTGATGGATTTATCTATAATAATTTCTATACTGCACTTTTTCTTCTTGTTTTGGACATAGTACTGTTTATAGAGATTTTGTGCCTTAATTGTGTGTTAAGTGTGTAGCTTTTAGGTAAATGCTTGATAAAAGGTTCCAAGATTATGAGAAGAAGTCAAGATAAATCCCAGCTGAAAGTAGAATTTGAGCTTAGAGTCACTTTGAGAAGTTGGAGCGTTTGCTAGAGAAATCTTTTTACCTTAGTGTTTCAGTCACTACGATTTTTTGTGAGATCTTTGGACTTGATTATTTTATATTTAGATAAATCTTGAAACCAGGATCACTTAGAAAGTGATAGAAGTCATTTCGAAGTTAAGATGAAGAAGCTACGTCATTTGCTTCCATTGTGGCTCGAACCAAAAATCTGGGTAGTAAAACGGGTTGGGCCCCGTCCAAACCTAATTGAACAAGACTAAAGGGGGGCCAAATATTTTTAATGGATATATAAGCCATTTTCCATACCCATATCATAAGTAGTCATTGTCTTATAAATTATCCATCCGTTCAGAAGATGGAACACTCACAACAAAAGAAAGGAAAAGAAGATGAGAAGGGTTTGTCTATGAATCCATCAATTCTACCTCAACCATTCAACGATTCCCTTCGTCATTGAGAGTAACTTAGCTTTATTTTTACTTCTGAACATGATTGTGCTTTAGTTTAAATTAGTTTTTCTTCTTTTATTTTGAACTAAACCCTCATTTCTTGAGGATGCTATTGTAAGAATTTATGTTTAGCTTTTAAATTGAGTTATTGCATTTGGCATATTGAGATGTTTAATTGAGTTGGGTTGATTTATTTTCCATATATTTATATGATTGTATTAACACCACATGTACTCTGTCCAAGTAGTGGGTGACTGTAGTAATCGGGTGCGCCTTAAGTCGGGGGGGGGGGGGGGGGGGGTTGGTTACGAAAATAGTATATAAATGATTAGTGCGAGGCATTGAACCTGACACTCTTTTCCGCTATGTAGTCATTAAGGGTTGGAAATTAATTCACCCGAAATCCTTAGGCGTGTACGGTTGGTTGCCTTCTAAGTCTACCCAGGTGAAAGATAGAAGGATAGTTGAATCCCGACTAATGTGAACCATCACCACTCTCCCTTATCGGTAAAACTATTAATTAGCGGCATAAACAATTACTAGTAATTCCTCAAGCAACCATCTCGTATTAGTTCATCCTTTTTATATTTATGTACATATTTATTTATATCCTGTCTAATCGAATTATTATTCTCATTTTAGTTTTTAATCACATTTGAAAAACCAAAAAAAACATTTTTATATTTGAACTATTTAGTATTTCGTTATTTCTATTACAAGCTTCACACATTTGTTACTTTCTATTACAATGCTTTTAGAAAGGCTTGAAGGGGCTGAGAATGATATAAATATATAAATGGACAACAAGCTAAAAGACAACAAGGGGCTTATCAAAGAACCACCTTAATCATTTTCTAAACTATGCAATTTCATTACTTTCTCACCTTTGGCACGTTCATTAAATGGGTTTATCAACTAGCTCAGATCTCATGGCCTACACACCGCTCAAGGCGCCCTAAGATCAAACATACTTCTACTGTATCACTCCCTAATCCTCTCCTTACTATCAATGTCTGTTTTTAGTTCATACTCAAAGCATAGATAGTAATCAGCTCATAAACATATTACTTTCTATCATTAACTTACTAAGCTTATGCTTTCAAGCTATTAAACGGACTCTATATCTAATCCCATGTATCAAAAAATTTAATATCTTCCTAAAAATAGTAAAATCACATAAAAATGGAGATGAGTGACAACGAATCCCCACACCCCAACTCAAAAATGAGGTGTGTCCCGACGACTCGAAAAAACACTCAATAAAGAAATTAAAATCAAGTAAATACTGCATATACAGAAATGGTAAGGAAGAAAGATAACATACTCTCGAGGCTATTGGTGGGTCCTTGTGTTTATAAACTAATGCAATAAAAGTTAAGGACTCACATACCGCAAGTGTACGATTGTCCAAGTAATATCCGATAAATCTGGTTTCGTTCGCAGGGATGACATAGGTACAACTCAGGTATGAATCAAATAGTAGAATAATTGCAAGTATGGAAAAGTAAATGACATAATTTTTGTTTTGGTTTTCTAAAACTAAGATGCAAATAAAGTAAATTCTAAATTAATTAAACTGAAATGAAAATAATGTAAGTAAAGGAGTTGGACGCAAGAAGAGAAGAAGTATTTGAGTTCCGCAAGGGTTTCACCTAACCTATCTAATTAATGCTTTCTGTTAAGGGATGAATTAATGTTATTGTGCTAGTCGGGACTCTAATGTCTCCTAACCCCCGTCATGGTGGACTTAGAAGCTCTCTTACGGTATTATAAACCCCGTCAGGGTGATTACAATTACTTTCAAATGGTTAAGTCTCTTACCTCATTGGATGTATGGTTAGTCAAGCCCATCAGGGTCATTGGCGAATACTAGCGGCTATTACTTGGGTCTGTATTTAAACCCCTCGTCAAGGTGATCACTACGCCACTATAGTGAATAGCCTAAATACTGTAAAATACCCTTGGTTTATGATGTCAAAGATAATAATTGAAATTAAAGTAATATTCAATACAAAATATTAAATCCAATTTAAATATTTAAATCTCAAATAAGAAAAACATCAATTAAACAGAATTGGGTTCAACCCATGTAGCGATTCTCAAGTACAAAAGGAATTAGTTCATAACTGAATTAAAAACTGAAATAATATTAAATGTATTCATATTCAATTACATAAAATAACGAAAGAACCTAATTGGAGCGTTGGTTTGGCTGTTGATGGAAGAAGGGGATTCTTCCAGCTCTAACTTCTACTTCTGCTTTGACTCTCTATTGAAGCGTATGAATTAATCTGATATGTGGTAGTGATAAAAGGAGTCTAAAGGCCTACTTATAATAGAAGGAAGGAGTGGGCTTTTGACTTAATGAATAAAAATAAAAATAATTAAAGCCCAAGTCCAATCTTCTAAATCATGTAACTGATTTGCAACCCTTAGTAAAACGGCTGTAACTTTTGCAAATCAACTCCATATTGACTCATTCCAGTTCGAAATCTTCCTAACTCAATAGGGAAAAATCCTTATTTCACGACTCATAGGCTGAATCCATGTCTAAGTGGCTCGAAATCAGAAATTAGTAACAGCCTTCCAGATTTGCAGCTTTCCTAGTCAACTCTTTGGAATATCTTTTCTCGCCTTTGACTTCTTCGCTCGATCTAAGACTTTAATTCTCGATTCTTCTCCTTGTCTTGGTGCTCCCTAGAATCCATGGACCTAAGAACTTTTCACTAAAAACAAACAAATTAACGTACCAAAAGCTCTAAAAATGAAATATTATAAATCCAATGAGAGAAAATGAAATATAACAAAATAAGCCTAAAAGTCTATCATATAAGTAAAATATTCACCTAAGTGATGTCGCCTAAGGGCATATAATTAGACAAAAAAGGGAGACATCAAGACCCCCAACTCAAACCTTTGTCGTCCTGACAAAGTAACAATAAAAACAATGGTCTAAGGTGAATGCAGAAATGCAGAATCTCGTAAATACACCCAAAGCACAACTTAAAACGAATGTCATATAGCAAAACTTAGGAACTAATATACACATACACCTATCATGAAAAAATCAAACACAAATAATATCAATCTTAAAGTTAATTTCACAATGCTAGAGGGTTACGCTTGTACTTAACTCAGTATGATGGCTATAGGTGATCATTGATCCTCACTCTCTTTGACCGCTCCACTTAGCATACTCCCCATTAGTTGAATCATAAACTCACCATATACCTAGGAATCACGAGGACTTTACGGTTTTAGCATAGGCTTAGGGACGGTGTGGTATGTATATTTGGTAAATTTGAAGTGAGCTTTTGGCTCTCTCCTCATTTACCATCAACAACTGTCCAAGAGCTTGAGTTCGCACTCGAATATTGTTATCACTCAACCCATTTGACGCACTAATTTAGCGTCCCCATATTAACCCAATACGTATTAAGATGATTTCACGAAATTTCCACTTTGCCGGTCATTTTGTTTTTCATTTTTTTTGTACAGTCGATAACCGGGTTCCCAGTTGTCTACTATTTTGACAACTTTTTATGACTTTTTTCCAATCTCGGCAATGGGTTACAAATAATATATCATCAACAATTATGCTTCAATACAAACACATACAATTCCCTCCCAAAATAATTTACCATTGATGAAACCCACCACCCCAAACTCAAGCTCAAGACATGTCTCAGGATCGTGATTCAAGTGCGGGTCATATGGAAATGCCTAATAACTAAAGTGATATGGGCTTATATCATGGCGATAAAAGAAAGGCTTTAAGGCTCAAAATTAGGCTAAGAAGGACATAATTATTACATGGGATATAAGGCTAAAAAGTCTCAAAGGGCTAACAAATAACTACCTCTATCATTTTCCTAGTTACATAGCTTGCCTCTAATTCATACCTAAGTGGGTTCTCTACTAATTTGGATCTCACGTTCTACAAACCAAACATTTTCCTTAAGTACAATCTTACTTCTTTTGCATTGTTCATTAATTCTTCCTATCAATTACCTATGTTTGCATGCAATTAAGGTGTGTTTTACTAACTCCTAAAGTCCACTATTTACTATCATAGTGGTGTCGCCTAGGGTGTGATAAAAACAAGATAAATATAAGTCAAGAAAACTACGCACTCTCACCCTAGACAGGCACAGTATTGCAAGTATTACAGGACGTATGCAAATTTTAGTTGATAAGTTGAGTTCGTTCTCAAGGACTTAAGTGTGTTATACGCGTAGGTAACAATAACGAGTAAGAAGTAAATAATTAAAGACAGAAAATAAAAGCAACTAGATTTCGAAATTTAGAATTAAAACTAGGAAAATAAAGACAATAAATTAAATAACTAAGAATATGAGATGAGAAGTATAGCTTAGGTTTTGCTAGTATGCACTAATCCTCCTAATTCTATCTTGATCTAGTTTATAAGGGAGAATATTAGCTCTTGGTATACTTAGTCAGGATTCTAAATTCCCATACCTTAGACCTTGAGAGCGACTAAGGGGGCTACGGCACAACCAAGACGTGGTTTAAAATAGGGTTATCAAGCGCTACCAAGGCCCTAAGCAAACGCAACAATCAATTGGTGATATGGTGATTAAAACAAACCCTAATGACTATCTAGTTAGAATCATGTTTTGTCAGAACTAATATCGACACTAGACGTTATGTGGTGGTTCAATAGTTAAACACCCAGCTAAGGTGATCATCTAACTACTATTAAGGTAATCCTATACTCGTGCACTAGCAACGAAAACATACATTAAATCAAAACACATAATCAAATATAAAGGTAAGTAGCTAAATATCAAATTAAAACATGTAATTCCCAAAGAAACTTAGATAGAAGAATTAGAATTCATAGTTTATACATGATGCAAAACCCAAGCTATGGGGAGTTTAGTTCATACCTGAAGGAAATAACCTAAAAGAAATTACAAAAGACATCATCTTGCTCTCTACAATAAACTGGAAGAATAAAACTTTAAGAACTAATTACTATGAGGCAAGGATGATTTACAAGTGATATAAGGGTGTATTTATAGGTGTTTAGAAGACCTAATTCGTTTTCTTGAGGAAGAGATAAAGTATTGGACTCCTAGCCCAACTCAAATTCGTATGCAAATAAGGATAAACACTGCTGGACCGTTTTGAGCATATCTTCTTCGTTATTGGTCGGCTTTTGCTACATAAGATACCAAAAGAATCCTCACAGAATTATCTACGTCCCTATGAGAGGAAATTACCAAAATCGGCTTATTTCTTGGAGTAATCACCACTTCTTTAGGCGTGTGCCGCAGAATTCAGATTTAGGCAGCTTTTCCTTTTCCATCTTTTTAGTTTTTGTTTCCTTATCTCCAATTACCATGCTAATCTCTTTCCATAAGTTGTAGTCTTTGACTTGGACTCTAATTAATCTCCATAATTATCTTTAAAGTTTCACACTAAATAAACAATTAAACCCAATATTAGGGGTGTGCGCGGGTCGGTTTTGGATGTAAAATGTTCAACCCACAAACCGCCCGTTCTTATGCGGGTTTTGAAAAATGAGACCCGCACCCGCCCAATCTATTATATAAACCATTGAGTTTCGCATTGAGCGGGTTGCGGGTGATTTAGTTTAATAAATGAGCTAAATTTGTATCCATAATCATTTGGCGGGTCAATTTTATATTATAAATGAATTTCACAACAAAAAATATAGTTTAGTATACTCATATACACTTAAAATCATCTCTGATTTTTAAATATATAAAATGATATTTTAGAAAAATAAATTTATGAATTAAACAAAAAATGAAGATAATATCATACTTTAAATGAAAAATAGATTCATTAGATAAAAAAAAATTTGAAATACTAAGAGATTTTTTTAAAAAAATTAAAGGAAATGAACTAAAAAAAAGAATTAAATTGAGAATCACATGACTATACTATTTTATTTGAATAAAATGAGCAATAAATATTTTTCTAATAATTTATACTACATGGTAATCGGGTATATGCGGGTTTGCGGGTTTCAAGTTCAAAATCCACAACCCAAAAACAGTGTATATTTTTTCTAAAATGTAAACCGCAACCCACCAAATAAAAAACTAACCCGCATTATTTCGGGTTAGTGTAATCGGGTTGGTCGGGTTATGCGGGTTTTCTAACCCGATGCACACCCCTACCCAATATGCTCTAAAAATATTATTTTACTAAATCAAGACTCAAAATAGGAAAGTGCACTATTTCTCAAGAAAATCGACATTTATGACTTCTAAATCACTAAAAATGATGTCTCATCCTAACATAAATCTATCACAAATGAGGAGACATCGCATAGATTTATAAAAAGTATGCTTAATGGGGACATATAAAATCTTCTACAGTCAAACGCAACCCAATTATTTTTACTGAAAGCAAGTAAAACAAATAAAACATAAAATTGGGATGAGGCAACGAACCCCATCCCAAACTCAAAAATGAGTCGTGTCCCCACGACTCGAAAAGAATCGATAAAGAAATTAAACCAATATACACTACTAAATGAGAAAAGGTTAGGAAAACGTATCTTAACCAGCACGAGGATGGATTTTAGTGTTGCATTCAGGTTGGGCCCCTTTCGTGAGGAATGAATAGGTGGCATGTTGTATATTAGTCACCCCAATTATCATGTTGTGTAGAAGCTCCAACTCTTTTGTAACTTTTCCTAAGGTAGCAATCATCGCATCTTGCTTCTCCTCTAAAACTTGTATTCGATCCTCCAACTCATTTCCGGAAACTACCTTCTTCTTGCGTGGAGGAAGTCTAGGACTCATTATTTCTTGTTCCGCTTCATCATGGGCATTCTCAATCGATTTTAATGTCATGTCTTCCCCTTTTTTCTGTAGGCTCAACTTTTTCGCTCTTGCGTGGTGTGTTTGCGTCTAAGCACAATGCATTTATGGTGCACGGGAACTTGAGGTTTTTCTGAATGATCGGGGATTTCTCGAATTCCATGATGGTATCATAAATCACACGGGCAACATCAATTTCTATTTTTTCGGTCACACACTTTATAAAGATAATATTTTCCTTTTTCAACTCGGAGGTGTGACCAATGCCAAAGAATGTAGGGACTATGAAACGGGGTCATACCTTTGCACAAGGTAATAAATTACTAATGTAAACCTGACCAACATATCTTTCTCCATTAGGGATGGGAAGTCTCCCATTAATCATTACTTTTCCCCAAAGAGATTCCCATACGAAAGATGAATCGTTAAGTGTTTCTTGATATGAACATGGACCAGTCAAGTTTAGCAATTTCAATGTTTTTTGTATAAGCTCAACAGAGAAGGGCAATACCTTTTTGTGTATGATAGACAGTTCATTTGCAAAGGAAAGTTCTTCATAAAACTCACGAACCAAAGCAGAGATGTATGTGAGGTTCCTCTTTCTCAATTCTTTCCACACAAACTTGTCACAAGTAATAGCATAATCTCTAAACTCACTGTTCATAATACCTGGAGGTGATCCTTTCTCAACACCAAACTTCAAATAAGATATTCTTTCACGAACTTGGTCAGTCCAACTATTATGACTCGTTTTGGCTTATAGGCCATCATCTTTCTTCGTGTAGATCTTTGTTCTTAACTGGGTTTGCTAGGAATTTCTTCTTCAACCTCTTCCTCTTCTTCTTCTTCTAACAAGGTAGGCCTTTGGAATTAGCCTCAGTTGGGTTCTCTTTCCTCTTCATAGTAATCTTAACTTCTCCTAGCTTGCGTCTAAAACTCAAATCTGGAATCTCAATAGCTCTCTCTTGTGTTATACCAAGAGTGTTTCTAGTTCTAGGAATGTTCCTCCGATTGTAGCTCAATGAATCTGTCATGTTAGTCATCTCAACTCACCCCAAACTCAAAACTTCAAAACTTCAAAAATTCAAAAACTAGAGAAAAAGTTTTGAACTTTGATGTTTTGAGGGTAGAAGAAAGAATATTAAGGTGAGATATGAGATGGGTAAGGATTATTTAATGTGTTTGGAGAGGTTTTATGGTTCAATTTATGGTTTGGATGAGGAAGGATTCTTGTATAAAAGTTGAATTTTGATGGTGTTTTGGAAGGATTGTGAGTTGATTGTGTGTTTATGTGGTGTTTAGGGAGAGGATTTGATGATTTTATGGTGTTTTGATGATGATTTTATGAGGTAGGTGGAGCTAGGAGACGGAATAAAGGTTTTCTTGTGAAAGAGGCAAGAAATATAGGTTAAAACATGTCAAAACCGCCTCCACAGTTGCACAACTGGGTTCCCGATTAGCGATGACCGCGTTCCCGGTTTGCGTTGCTGCGTCGCGCGAAGTTCCTTTTTTTATTACCTTGGATGCAAAATTTACCTTGCGTCTCTACCGCACATGTTAGAGAGTTGGCCTCAGAGACCGGGTTCCCGGTGGATGTCGACGAGCGCAACTCCAGACACACCTAGTGGCTTGCGTCTCCATCGCACAGGTCAGAGAGTTTGGGTAGCTACATCGTGGCCACCGGGTTCCCAGTCAGCGTCTAACCGGGTTCCCCGTCTGTGTCGACTGGCGCGAATGCCGACGCAACAATTCTTGCGTGTGTGTGGTTGGTCAACGGTGCTCATCGGGTTCCCGGTCAGCGATAACTAGGTTTCCGGTTAGCTCCTGTTTTGCAACCAAATTTTCTTCGTTTTCCATGCTAGCTACCCCAAACTCATGGCCTTTTTACTCCTGAAATCATCAAAACACCCAACCTTTCTCATTTCTTAAAAATAAACACTAATAAAAACAATTACTCTAATCTACACTACGGATTAAAAAACATGAAAGCATTAAAACTAATATACAATTGAAATGACTTTTGATTAACGTCGTTAAGCTCGACGGTTTACCTCTCGCTTTTATGGAGCTTCGAAGAGGTACATGACCTCTCCGGGATATGGATCTTCCGAGCGATTGATATCCTCTCCTTCATGATAAATCTTCAATCGATGACCATTCACCATAAAGGTGCGGTGCTCGATTGGATGCTGAATCTCTATGGCTCCATGAGGCGTAACTTTAGTCACAATGTAAGGACCTGACCACTTCAATCTCAACTTACCCGGATAATTACTGAACTTGGAGTTGTATTTTAGGACCCTTTGTCTAACTTTAAAATTCTTTTCATGAATGTGATTATCATGCCATCTCTTTGTATTCTCCTTTTAAAGTGTAGCATTATCATAGGCATGTAATCGAAACCCATCAAGTTCATTCAACTTCATAATACGATTCTCACTAGCTAAAGTAGGATCTAGATTCAACTGCGCTATAACCAAATATGCACCTAATTCAAGTGCAAGAGGTAAGTGACAAGCCTTACCATAAACCATACGATACGGAGATACACCAACGGGTGTTTTAAATGTAGTACGATATGCCCACAACGCATCATCTAGTTTCAGAGACCAATCCTTTCGTGTGGGTCCAACAGTCTTCTCCAGTATAGATTTAACCTCTCGATTAGAGACCTCGGCTTGACCATTGGCTTGTGGATGATAAGAGGTAAATACACGATGTCTCACCCCATACTTCTCTAACACTACCTTCAAGTATATGTTCACGAAATGAGAACCTCCATCACTGATAATTACTCTAGGCGTACCATGTCTAGTGAAGATGTGTGACTTCAAGAATTTTATCGCTACTCGTGAATCATTTGTTGGTAGAGCTACAGCTCTACCCATTTAGACACGTAATCAACAAATAATAGGATGTATTGATTTCCATTAGATGGTACAGAGGGACCCATGAAATCAATACCCATACATCAAATATCTCTACTTCAAGAACATTATTACGTGGCATCTCATCTCTCTTATAGTTACCAGTAAACTGGCATCTATGACATTTCTTAACATAATAATGAAAATCCTTATGTAAAGTAGGCCAATAAAAACCGGATTGTAATACCTTAGCAGATGTGCAGTCACCTTTGAAATGTCCTCCATAGGGTGAATCATGACATCCTGCCATTACTGACTCAACATCTTTCTCAGGTATGCATCTTCTCACCATTTGGTCACCACATGTTCTGTAAAGGAAAGGATCCTCCCAAAAGAATTGTTTAGCACGGTGAATTAATCTCTTCCTATCTTGTGAGGTAGCTCCTTTAGGAAAAGAACCACTCACAATAAGATTTTCTATGTCTGCATACCAAGGAGTTCCCATTGCATAAATAGAAAACAAACTCTCATCAGAAAACTCTTCTCTGACCAACTCAGATCCGCTATTAGACTCAGAACCTTCAAGACGAGATAAATGATCTACCCTGGTTATCACAACCCTTTCAATCTCGAATCTCTAACTCAAACTCTTGTAATAATAATACCCATCTTATTAAACGCGACTTAGCATCTTTCTTCTCCATAAGGTATTTGATCTCCGAATGATTGGTAAACACGATAATTTTTACCCCAAGAAGGTAGGAACGAAACTTGTCAAATGCATACACAACAGCTAATAGTTCCTTCTCTGTCACAGTATAATTAATCTGAGCACTAGTGAAATTCTTACTCGCATAGTAGATAGAATGAAATACCTTATCTTTTCTCTGACCCAAAACAGCTCCCATAGCAAGATCACTAGCATCACACATAACTTCAAATGGAATCTTCCAATCAGGAGGTAATACAATAGGTGCAGTAATAAGCTTCTCCTTAATCTCTTTGAATGTCGTCATGCAAGCTTCATCAAAAAGGAATTTGGCTTCCTTTTTGAGTAAGTTACATAATGGCTTAGCGATCTTAGAGAAGCCCTTAATGAAACGGCGATAAAAACCAGCATGACCTAAAAAAATTCTTATCCCTTTTACGAAAATAGGAGGGCGAAGAGTCTTGATTACCTCAATCTTAGCACGATCGACTTCTAAATCTGAACTCGAAACCTTGTGTCCCAACACTATACCTTCACGAACCATAAAATGACACTTCTCCCAATTCAAAACCAAATCAGTCTCCTTTCATCTAATTAACACCTTCTCCAAGTTCTTTAAACTCTCGTCAAAGTTATCACCAAACACATAAAAGTCATCCATAAATACCTCAAGGAAATTATCGAGCATGTCCCAGAAAATCGCCATCATACATCTCTGAAAAGTAGCAGGCGTGTTACATAATCCAAATGGCATCCTTCGGAAGGAAAATGTACCAAAAGGACATGTAAAGGTCGCCTTGTGTTGGTCTTTCGGATCTACATATATCTGGTTATATCCTGAATAACCATCCAAAGAGCAATAATATTCTCTACCAGCCAATTTGTCTAACATCTGATCTATGAAAGGAAGAGGAAAGTGATCTTTTCTGGTGGCCTTGTTCAGCTTACAATAATCCATACACACACTCCAACCAACAATAGTTCTCGAGGGAATGGCTTCATTCTGAGCATTTAGGACGGTAGTAATACCACTCTTCTTTGTACACATTGAACCGGACTCACCCATTCACTACCAGCTATGGGATAAATGATTCCCGCATCTAGTAATTTAATAACTTCATTCTTCACCACGTCTTTCACAGCTGGCATAAATCTTTTTTGGCCTTCAACTGAGCGTGCACTATAATCTTTCAGAATAATTTGTGTTGGCAATTGGAAGGACTAATACATTTGATATCAACAATATTCCAACCAATCACCTCCTTATTAGCTCTTAGTACACGCAGCAGTTTATCTTCTTGAGTCTTGTTAAAGTAGCTGAAACAATAACAGGTAGAGTTTTGTTAGTACCTAAATACACATACCTCAAGTGTGATGGCAATGGCTTTTCTTCCAATTGCGGAGGAGATTCAATGGATGGTTTCTTTTTGGTTATTATCTCCCCCAGTTCTCTTACAGGTTCATAGGTTGGACGCCTATACTTTGGATTCTCATAATTGAGAGATGTCACTGTTTCGGTAAGCTCTTCCATCATCTCATGTAAGTCAAGTGTTAGGGCAGCCTGCAAGACATCATCATAATTAAAATCACCAAATACCTCTTGTGTGGCATTATATACTACATCCATTCGGAAACAGTCCTCCTGGGCATCTGGAAACTTCATAGCTTTAAACACGTTGAACTTTACCTCCTCGTCTTGGATTCGCATAGTCAATTCTCCGTTTTCTACATCGATCAAAGTACGCCCCGTAGCTAGAAATGGTCGTCCCAAAATGATTGGGACATTCCTATCAGCGTCGTATTCAAGGATAACAAAATTAACGGGAAAAACTAAAGTACCTGCCTTGACGAGGACATCTTCTATTCGTCCCTCAGGATGTGCGAGGGATTTGTCAGCCATTTGCAAGACCATAGAAGCCGGTATTGCAATTCCTATCTTCAACTTCTCAAAAATTGATTTGGGCATGAGATTGATACTCGCACCCAAATCACATAAAGCCTTTCCTTGCCACTCATTACCAATAGATATCGGAATCGCAAAGCTCCCAGGATCGAGTAACTTAGGTGGCAACTTACTCTAACATATAGCTCTACACTCATCTGGCAACCCTATCATCTCATTCTCTAGTTAAGGTATTTTGTTAGTCATGTCTCTCTTCAGGAACTTAACATACTTTGGTACATCTCTAATAGCATATAGGAATGGTACATTGAAATTAAGACCTCCCACAATGTTTAAGAATCTCTGATAGTCAGCCATATCTCCTTTCTTTTGAACTCTTGAGGGGAAAGATGGAGAAGGATGGGTTTCTACAACATCTTTCTTCTTAGGAATTTCCGGAATCTTCTCCACTTCCACTACTTCAGGTTCATCTTCTTTTTCAACCACTTCCTTTGCCGGTTTTGCTTTCACATCTGTTTATTTTTCTTTCATAACCAGGAAAGGAGGTGGGGGAAGCTTCTTACCACTTCTTAGCACTATAGCCTTATAATCTTCATTATGTCTTGGATTTTCAATGTCACTTGGGAGTTGTCCTTGTGGATGCTAATTCAACTGCTTTGCCATTTGAGCCATCTGATTTTCTAACATCTTAAATGATGCAGCAGAAGATTGTTGATCTTGGCATGCTTTTGTTTGAAAGGCGATCAATTGTTGTAACGTTTGGTTAATATCTACGCACCTTCTTGAGGTTAAGCAGGTAAAGCTTCCTGATTCATAGCTTCATTATAGGTATCTTGAGGAGGTTTTCTCTGAGCTTAATTTTCGTAACCTTGTCCCCCTTGGTAGTTATTTTGTGGTCTTAGTTGATAGTTGTTACCTTGGGGACGTGACTGATATGCATAAGTCAGATTAGCGGCCCCATTTGGATTCGAATATTGGAAACCCGGATGGTTTCTATTTGGTTGATAACCTTGACCACCTGAATCGTAGTTCCCTCGATTGGAAACAAACATTACGACTTCCGGATTGCTTTGATAATGCTCACAATCATGGTCTTGTACCCCATATTTAGAACACCCATACATCTCATGTGTAACATTAACTTATGCTCTTTTTCCTAAAAATCCTTCTTTAACAGCTAAGGTAAGCTGTTTCAATTGCTGGTCTAATGTATTCTACAATTTTATTCTCTAACAAAGAGAAATTTTCATTGATTCCAGCACTACTCTCTCTATAAATTCCACCTCGGATAGGTTCTCTCAATGTGTTCCAACCCATCTCATTCTTTACTGTTCTGTTAAAAATAACCTTAGCGTGAACTGGTTGTACCTGTAAGAACCCACCACCACACAGCAGATCTAAATCTTTTCTTGATTGCTCATCAAGGCCCTTATAGAATATAGACATATATTGTTGTTCTTTAAGGCCATGATCAGGGACTTCTCAAGCATAACTGGAATCTTGTCCAACACTTACCCAAGGTTTCTTCTTGTTTTTGCTCAAATGATGTTAGAGCAATCTGTGCATTCAATCTCATGTTACTTGGGCAATACCTATCGAACAATGCAGTTTGAAGCTCATCCCAATTAGTAATCAATCCAGGTTCTTGTGAATCATGCCACTCACTAGCCGCGTCTATCACAAAGTATATGAAATTTGCATAGTACATCTACTCTCTAGTCACACCTTGTGTTATATATGAATTGCATATCTGCATGAATTTCTGTACGGCGTGAATCAGATCTTCTCCAGGTGCTCCATGGAAATTCCCATAGTTTTGGAGCTGAGACAATATACCAGGATCAGGTCTATATCTCGCAACAGTAATATCAGAAGGGCTAATCCCAAGAGTAGGAGCGCGATACGGAGCTTGTTCAGGACCGTGTATAAACCACAGATCATTGTTAATGGGAGGTTGAGCTTGTTGTCCAAGCAAAGGAGGATTTTCCACCACTCGAGGTTCAAGATTATTTTCAAGAGCCATTGCTTCTTTAGCTAATCTCTCTTCACTTTCTCTGGCTTCTTTTTCTTCTTTCTTCCTTTTGTTTGCAAGTCTGACTAATATCTCAGGGTTATCGAGCATACACCAAACCTGTAAACCTGAGAAATAATGAACAAACAAAGCGTAAAACTGAAAATAAAAAAGCAATTAAACACTAAAGGATTAACACCGGGGTCACACATTACCGTCCCCGGCAGCGTCGCCAAAAACTTGGTGGGTCCTTGTGTGTTATAAAATAATGCGATAAAAGTTAAGGACTCACAAACCCCAAGTGTACGGTTGTCCAAATAATATCTGATAAATCGGGTTTCGTTCACAGGGACGGAATAGGTACAACTCAGGTATAAATCAAATAGTAGAATAATTACAAGTACGGAAAAGTAAATGATATAATTTTTGTTTTGGTTTTATAAAACTAAGATGCAAATAAAGTAAATGCTAAATTTATTAATCTGAAATGAAAATAATGCAAGTAAAGGAGTTGGACGCAAGAAGAGAAGAAGTACTTGAGTTTCGCAAGGGTTTCACCTAACCTATCTAATTAATGCTTTCTGTTAAGGGATGAATTAATATTATTGTGCTAGTCGGGACTCTAATGTCTCCTAACCCCCGTTAGGGTGGACTTAGAAGCTCTCCTACGGTATTATAAACCCCGTCAGGGTGATTACAACTACTTTCAAATGGTTAAGTCAAACCTATCGGGGTCATTGGCGAATACCAGCGGCTATTACCTAGGTCTGTATTTAAACCCCCTGTCAAGGTGATCACTACGCCACTATAGTGAATAGCCTAAATACTGTAAACTACCCTTGGTTCATGACGTAAAAGATAATAATTGAAATTAAAGTAATATTAAATATTAAATCCAATATAAATATTTAAATCCCAAATTAGAAAAACATCAATTAAACAGAATTGGGTTCAACCCACATAGCGATTCTCAAGTACAAAAGGAATTAGTTTATAACTGAATTAAAAATTGAAATAAAATTAAATGTTTTCATATTCAATTACAGAAATAACGAAAGAACCTAATTGGGGCGTTGGTTTGGCTGTTGATGGAAGAAGGGGATTCTTCCAGCTCTAGCTTCTACTTTTGCCTTCTGCGTTGACTTTCTCTTGAAGCGTATGAATTAATCTAATATGTGGTAATGATAAAAGGAGTCTAAAGGCCTATTTATAATAGAAGGAAGGAGTGGTCTTTTGATTAATGAATAAAATTAAAAATAATTAAAGCCAAAGTCCAATCTTCTAAATCATGTAACTGATAAGGAGCCCTTAGTAAAACAGCTGTAACTTTTACAAATCAACTCCAAATTGACTCATTCCAGTTACTAAATCTTCATAACCAAATAAGGAAATGTCTTTATTTCACGACCCGGAGGCTGAATCCATGTCTAAGTGGCTCGAAATCAGAAATTAGTAACAGCCTTCCAGATTTGTAGTTTTCCTAGTCAACTCTTCGGAATATCTTTTCTCGCCTTTGACTTCTCTACTCGATCTAAGACTTTAATTCTCGATTCTTCTCCTTGTCTTGGTTCTCAATATTATAAATCCAAGGAGAGAAAATGATATATAACAAAATAAGCCTAAAAGTCTATCATATAAGTCAAATATTCACCTAGATGTCTCCTAAGGGCATATAATTAGACCAAAAAGGGTGACATCAGCTATTGCCTCCCATTATCAACATCCAAAGATAGGATTTGGTGGATCTTTCGTGATATCGCGCTTTAATTTCTCAAGGAGTGTCATGATGTTCACTTGATTTGCTTTGATTTGTGCCACATCTTCGGCCAAGAAGGTTTGAGCTGCTTCAACTTTATTCAGTTGCTCCTCTACCTTTTCTCGCCAAACAAGATCCTCTTCTTTTGATTCTTCTTGTGGAGGCTTCTTAATTCCTGCTCCTCTTAAGATTGTCTTGATCCAAGTATTGTTGATATTGTTGCTCACTTTATACATCAATTTCTCTTCTTCTCCCTGAACAACATATGCTTTTCGTATGAGGCACGTGATCATAGTGGTATATTTCACATTAAATAACGAAAGTGGAAAGACCGAAAATCGCATCACCTCCTCAAATATGAACTGTGCCACATTTACTTCTTCCCCTCTTAAAACACAATTCAAAAAGATGGTTTTTCTCTTAGTTAGATCTGAAGTTTGCGTGTTTCCAAAGGCGTTTAGTGTGAGGAAATTATGCCAAATTCTCGTATCAGGTTGGAGATATTTGTAAGGCAAGGTGCATTCAATTCTCCCTTGTGTGTTTGCACTTTTTCTTCATCTAATACATGCTCAAAAAGTTGATTCCAATCAAAATTCTATATATTTTTCACCGCTTCTCTATACTTACATGGTCCAACCAGTTCTTGAATTGGAAGTGGTTTCTAATCTCTTCAACTATAAAAGGAATTAACTTTCCTCTAACTGGAACACGACCTTCACTATCTTGGCTAAAGTGGCCTAAATAGAACTCGAAAACTAACTCCATAAATAAACTTGAACATCTCATCATGAATGTAGTCCAACCCAATCTCTCTCCCATCTCTAGAAATCTATTGTAATCACCTTCTCCAACTTCCTTTTTAAATATCCTCTCATGAGCAATAGGTAAGTCCGGTAGATGTGTTTTTGCGGAAGCTAACAAGGCCTTTGAAGCTTCTTTCATCTCAGGTATAGGAATCTCTATTTGTAGAGGCTGTGGTGTCTTCTCCTTGAAAGTTGTAATCTTTTTGCTCTTTGATTTCATCAAAGCTAGATTTTCTCTATTTTCTTGACCTGTTTTACCCTTTTTCTTAGTACTAGAACTTGAACCTTTCTCAATTGTTTCATCTCAATAGTACCCAATATCTTACTTTGATTCTTCTTCATCTCCCTAACAGTAGATAATGTCTATGTTCTTTTTGTCATCTCAATTGACCTCCAACTCAAAGATTTGAACACTCTTGATATTTTTTACCCCTTGATTTTGGGCTGAACAAGTTTTGTTTGGGTTAGGAAAGGTGTAATGATGATGAATCTCTATGTGGATAGGATGAACTCTTGCTTGACTAGTATGGGTTTAAGAAATTGCTGAATAAGATCTGTAAATTTTGGCTTTTGATTCTTGGATTATAGGTATTTTGGGTTGATTTGGATGGTTGCATCTTCTTATAATGATGTAAGGAAGGAACTAGATGTAAATTTATGTTGATTGGGGAGTATTTCGATGTAAGGTGAAGGATTAGAAGCTTTGAAGGAGTTGGGAAGCTTTGGGGAAGAAAGAAAGGATTAAGGATTAATATCTCGTAGGTATAAACTAACCTTCTTCTTTTCCCTTTTGTTGGCGGCGTCGTGCGGTGAACCGCAAGTGAGGTGCGGTGTACCGCGAAAGTGTTCTATCTTCCTCTGTGTCACGGTCTTGTAGATACTGTTTTGGGCAAGGAGCCTCGTACTTGAACCTGATTTCATATACCGTCGTCGCAGTTTTTGCCTTCGTGCAGTGCACCGCGAGTGTCCGGCGGTGTACTGCAGAAGTTCTCTGTTCTGGACTGTGTCACGGTCTAGCGCGAGTGACGACATGGTTCTTCGTGGTTTGTTCTCGCAGCTGGACCGGATTTCTAAACCGTTACGACGGTTTTCTTGCGTGCGGCATACCGCATGAGCGCGCTGGATGACACCGTGGCACTGTTTTTCGCGAACGTCGACACGGTTTTCCCTCTTTTTGCCTCGCATGTGTACCTGATTTTCGAAGCGTTGTGACTCTTTTCTAGGGTGCGGTGTACCGCATGGTACATATGATTTTGACCAATTTTTCTTGTTTATTCTCCCGAACTCGATTTCTTGAGTAGGTGCACATCAAAAACACTAATACCTTCCTCAATACTGCAATATATACTAAAAAAAACTATTCTAAACATAAACTAATGACATAAACACATAAAAAATTGCGGGTTGTCTCCCAGACAATACTTTTTTTAACGTCTTTTAAAGTTAGACGTGTTACCTCTATCAGGATTTTTGTATATAGCCTTCACAGCAACGAGCAAGGCTATGAACGTCTACTAATCTCCATTTGATACCCCTTTTGGGCCTGATCTCTATCACTTTTTCCGAACCAACTTCTGTGACGACAAAATGTCCCATCCACATATATTTGTGATTGTGTGGCCTATTCTTTGGTTTGCGGGCTTTCCATACAACTTCATTTCCGACCCCAAACTCACTCACTGGTCTAGTATCCAAAGGATTGTCGTGGATTTCTTCTAGGGCTCTGTACATTGTAGCAATGTGGATGACAGGAACTGTGGGATCTAACTTCCTTGGTTTCTTACCCCATACATAGAATGTCTGGGACACGTTTTTAGCACGGAGGGTAACTGTTCCCTCCTAGAAGTTGATGATGCTTTGACTTGTGTCCAAGAACGGCCTTCCAGGTATGATAGGAACCTACTTATATGCATCATAATCAAGAATAACGAAGTCAATAGGGATGGTGATATTACCTGCTTGGACATGAACGTCCTCCACTGTTCCCCATGTCTTCGTCGCTGAGCTATCCACAAATTGTAAGTTCACAAAAGCTTTTTCCACCTTCTTGATGCCAAGTCTACCGAACACAGACCTGGGCATAAGATTCACACTCGAACACACATCACACATGGCCTTCATTTTGAGCATACCACTAATTTGAATTGGAAGATTAAAGCTTCCTAGATCTTTGAGCTTGAGCGGTAACTCCTTTTCAACTCTTCTCGGGACTCTCTCAGTATGAGCCACAGTCTCTTTACTGGCCTCTACATTCACTTATTTATCTGGAATAACTTGTGTGAGTACCTGTTGCGGTGTAAGCCCTTTATTTGCAATCTCAAGAATCTGGGCATAGATTTTTTCTAGACTATACGCCTATACAAATGCCTTGAGTTCAATTTCAACCTTTGTATTTGTGTTCGGAATGGATGGTGACATTGCTGGAACAATAGGTGGCGAGCCTACCTTCTCTTCTTCTTTCTCTTCTTGCACAGCATGTGCAACTTCTTCTCTTTTTAGGCTTTTTCCTTGAGAATATCTACGAAGTCAGATTCTTCAGGGCTAGGCTTGGTTAATTCTTGTTTCAATTCTCAGAACTTCCATGACAATTTCTGTAGCAGGTGGTAATTCCTCTTTCTTTTCGGTTTCAAGGCAGATTGACTTATATGCTCCGAATCCAACACTGCCGTCACCTCCTTCAATTGCTTTTACCTCCCTTGCTTCCTGAAAGAGTTCACAGTTTTCTCTATTTGGGTAAACTGTGTGCTTAAGATCTGTATTGAGGCTTCTTGTTCTCTGAACTTCTCGTGATGTACTTGAATATTGCTTGTAACTAGATCCATGAAGTCTTGTAATTTCTGAGCTAGATTATTGGTATAAGCATCATGGGTTGGTTGTTGTGGAGGAGCTGGTCTAATATAATTCAGATATCCTTGATAAATACCTTGACCTCTCTATTGGTAAGTGTTGTTCTGGGGACATGGTTGATAATTACCTTGATTTGCGGCCCCTTGAGGATTTGAATACTGTATACCCGGATGATTAATTACCTCAGATTGATATGAAGTATACAGATGCTGGATTTCCTTCACACTCTTCCCATGTATGATTTGGTACTTCACAACGTGGACAACCTTGTCCTTCTTACACTACATTTGTTGCAGCTAAATTTTGACACTTTTGATCCATTTCAAGCTTCATCTGCTTGACTTGATTTTCTACATCTGCTAATTTAGCTGAATGAGCAGTTTTTGTACCTAATCAAAGCGTTCCTTTGGTATTTGTGATAGGAGCTCGTGCAATTGGCCAACTCCTTTTTGTTTCTATAATACGTTCCATACCGTCTGCAGCTTCTGTAGGATCCATGGACACAAATCCTTCTCTTCCAAGATTCAACCCTCAATCTACTTTCTGCATTAATACCTTGATAAAACATAGCTACCTGTAAAGATGGGGTGTAACCGTAAAGTGGACATCTTGCTAACTTCTGCTGAAACCTTGTCCATGCGTCTTGTACTTCTTCATCATTCTCTTAACAAAAACTAGCAGGCTCCATCTGATCTTTTAATCTCATACTTTAGATAAAAACGGTTAAAGAACACGGCTTATAGTTCATTCCAATTATTAATTGTGTTTGGTGGTTGTCTATCTAGCCAATCACCAGCACTTCCGGTCAAGAAAAACAAAAACATATGGCAATACAGTTGCTCGCGTATAATGCCTGGAGTAATGTAGGCATCACAAATCTGCATAAACTTCTGAATCGCTCTTACCGGATCTTGAATTGCTGCACCACTATAGAGTCCATAGCTTGTGAACTGACTGAGCATACCCTGATCGGGCCTAAACTTTGCAGCTTAGATCATCGGAGGAGGATACCCTTATGGTTGAACTCGAAAAGGTGCTCCCAAGCCTAGGAGATCTTGTTCGTGACGTTGATTATTCCTAGGCTCTCGACCTAGTGGTGCTATTACTTGAGGGATAGGTTGATTGTTATTATTGTTACATTGATCTCCCTCAATTGGAAATAAATTATCCTCTACTTCAGACATGGCTTCTCTTTACTTCTTTTCTTCTCTGAAACGTTTGTTGTAAGCCCTGAATACACTTTTAGGATCCTTGAGCATACACCAGAACCTGAAAGAAAAAAACAAACAGAAAACATAAATCTGGAAAAAAATAACTAAAAACTACTACACTAAAAAAAACCCACACGCTAACAAGTCCCCGACAGCGGGGCCAAAAACTTGGTGGCTGGTAAGGTGTGATGAATTAATTATAATAAAGATAGGAACTATCACGCTAACCAATCATGTTACTCACTACAAGTATAACAGATCTTATACAAGTTTTAATAGTAAATAAGATTCGTTCTCAAGGACTTAGTGTGTTATATGTATGAGTTAGAAGAAATCATAGTAAGAATTATTTTGTGGAATTAAAAGACAATAAAGGTAAATATGAATAATTGGAGAGTTTATGATTAAACTAAAACTAATGCTAATAAATAAAAGATGTAGGAATAAGATGAGAGATATAGCTCAGGTTTGCGTGTATGCACTTATCCTTCTATTTCTTCTACTAGTTATAAGGGTGATTAAAGCTCTTGAAGTAAGTAGCCAGGATTCTATATTCCTCCTAACCCCCTTACGAGTTGAATTAGGTGGTGACCTAACAATTACCATGGGACCCTGCGCAATGATCGGTTGTTAATCTCGAACCCTAATGACTATCTAGTTAGGCAAGCCTGTTAAGATCACTACCGCACACTAGGCGTTTATGTGATGTTTCAACAATTAGACATCTCTTCGGGTGATCATCCAATTGCTATTAATGGGGTAGTCTATACTCGTGCACTAGCAAGAACTACATTCAATACATCAAAGCACATATAACAAATATAAAGTTTAAGAAGCTTAATCAATTTAAAAAGGTTTTTCCCAAACAGACTTTAGATAGAAGAAAATAGAATTCGAAGATTATATATATGCAAAACCCAAGCTATGGGAAAATTAGTTCATGCTGGAAAGAAATAAACTAAAATAAAGATACATACTGTCAACTTGCTTCTCTAGATGACTTCTAAGAGTAATATTAATTAAAGTTTGAGCAAGGACATGTTTACAATGATAATAAGGTGTATTTATATGTGTTTTCTAACCCTAGGTCGAAATCTTGGAGTGGAAGGCAAGTAATTGAAGCCAAGTCCAATTCAAATTCGTTTCCTAAAATATAGGACATGATAAACACTGCTCACTGTTTTGATCATATCTCCTTCGTTATTGGGCCAAATTTCGCCCACTTTATATAAAAGAGAGCGTAGCAAAAAGATCTATATAACCCTTTAAAGGCTCATCCAAAATCACAGCCGATTTGGATTTATCTTCACTTTAGTAGACATAGCTACGGAATTGGTAGATTTATTTGGCAGGTTTTCCTTTCCTAATTCAACTTTGCTTCCTTTTATCTCCTGTTTCTCCTGTATCTTCTTCCCTTAACTCCACTCCTTATATTCCATAAACCTTACGAGCTTCACATTAACACACAAATTAAACCAAATATGCTCGAATAGTAATAAATCATCAAATCAAGACATGAATTAATAAATTATCTAATAATGGGGAAAATCCCTTTACAATTAATCAAATACACCTAAAATTGTGTCTCAAACCTAGATTAATATATAACAAATATGGATACATCACTAATATAGTCTCTAATGGTCCATCTAACTACACTATATTGGTTCGATCGCTTCTAGATCATATAGCTAAGAATCATAAGGTCTTTAAGGTTGTAATATAAGGATTAGGGATGGTTTGATCGTATATTTGAATAATGTAGAGTGAGTTTTTGGCTCTCTCTTCACCTTACATCAACGAATCGCCCTAGAGCTTGAGTTACTCTCATAAATGTTTCTCACTCAACCCAAGATTTGATGCAATTGATTCGCATCCCCAATAACCCAATATAAATCATCAAGATGACCACAGTAAAATTCTACTTTGCTGGTCGTATTCGTATAATCCTTTTCAATTCATTTTTTTTGCAAGTTAGCTATGACTCTCTTTTTTATGTGAGATGTCATGCTACTTCTTTTCATATATTTCTTTTTCTTTTCAATAATTGTTTTCTTTTACCCCGGCAAAGGGTTACAATATAAAAAAGTGAACCATCATCAAGAGCACAATTACATCACTCAAAAATACCCAACCCAATAATGTTTCCCATAATGTGAACCCACCACCCCGAACCGAAGCTCTAAACCGATTGTCTATGCATCGCGATTCGAGTGCAAGTCATATAGAAAAGTATAATAATCTAAAGGGTGTGGCTTTAATGTGGCTACTAAAAGACTTTAGAAGGCTAGAAGGGGTTGAGACGGATATATATATTAGATTTGGACAGCAAGCTAAAAGGCAACAAGGGTCTTATCAAATAACCGTTTTAATCACATTCTGAACTATGCAATTTCGTTACTTTCTCACCTCTAGCACGTTCATTAAATGGGTTTATCGACTAGCTCGGATCTCACGACCTACACCCCCCCTCAAGGCTCCCTACGATCAAACTTACTTCTACCGCATTGCTTTCTAATCCTTTCTTTACTTTTAATGTGTGATTTCATGTTCATATTTCAAAGAATAATACAACTAGTTCATAAACATATTACTTCTATATATGCTTTTAGGGCATTTAACACATTCTACATCCTATTCCATTTCTTAAAAATTTAAATTTCTCCTTAAAAAAAGTAAATCACATAAAATGGAGATAAGGGACAACGAATCCCCACACCCCAACTAAAAAACGAGTCGTGTCCCCGCGACTCGAAACAAACTCGTAATAAAAACTAACACATATACTGCAAATAGAGAAATGGTAGGGAAGAGAGAAAACGTACTCTTCGAGTCTAGTGCCTCACATGATAATCATCCAAGATAGGGTGAAGGGCTTCTCTCACTGTATCACCACATTCGCATTCACTTACCTCCTAGTGTGCTCCATCCCAATCGTTCAATCAACTCTAGAAATCTTTTGTTTTTAGCTTTTTCTAACTTCTTTATCGAATTCATGTTGTGATAGCTACTAGGGCCCTTAGAAGCTTTACTTGTTTTCCTCTTGTTCTCACTAAATTCCTTTCTTCATCTTTCTCACATTAGCTAATGTCTATGTTCTTCGCATCATCTCCCTTGACCTGCAACTCAAAATTCTACCACTTTTGTAATTACCCCTTGATGTGGATGGATAAGATATTATTTGGATTAAGAAAGGTGTAAGGATTATGTTTCTCTATGTGGTATGATGTAATATTGCTTGGATGAGTAGGATTTAAGAAATTTCGGAAAAAGGTTTTGAAAATTTTGGTTTGGATTCTTTGATTCTATGTATTTTGGAATGATTTGGGTAGGTAAATATTGCTTATAGGAGTGTAAGGATGGATTTGAATATAAATTTATGGTGATTTGGGGTTGTTTGATGTGAGGTGAAGCTTTGGTATAGCTTTAATGAATTTTGGGTGCTTGGAGAAGAAAAAGGCTTAAGGTGTGATTGGTATGCATTAATGAGATCAGTAATGTAATGATATTACTGATTTAAACATGATAACTGTGATTGGTACGTCGTTATCAGCTCCGTAATACCATTCCTTCCGTAATCACATTACAATGAAAATTGAGTTTTTCATTACATAGCTACTACTCATGAATGGGTCATTACAATTGTAATCGTAATGGATTTTTTTAACAAACTAAAATAATTTTATTAAACTTAATATATTCCAAATTTCTTATCATATCTTTTTTCCCATTAAATCATATATGTAAAAAATCATATTATTATTTTAAAAACTCAAAAAAGAATTATATTATATTTAAAAACCTAGGTACATACATAAATTGTATATAATTACATAATATCTTTATATATCGGTGATATATTTTATCATAATATACAGAGAATTATAACATCTTTTTTATTATTTCTCACATACCCATATCATGAATCAGCATATTCATAAAAATATTAACATAAAATTACAATTTCAATTTTATTATTAAAATTTTACTTCTCTATAACAATTAAACAAGTTATCTAATCTATGATTAACTAATTGAATTTTAAATTACATCAATCGTACCACTATCATTCATTCTCAATAAAAGATAAAATCGAAATCTATAAATCTAATATTTATCGGACTATATATACAAATCATTTAATGTATTGAAATAATTTATTTTTATATTCTATTTTATTAAAATTATGTGTGTTCTATGATAATAAAACGATTACCTTTTATCTTAAATAATTTATTCACAATCTTATTTAATTAAACTAGTTATTAGCAAAAGGTTGAAATCAATCATGTCATTACATCCCCATTAATATAGCATACCAAGCACCATATAATGATTACGAAATTCATTACATTCACAACCTTATTACATTCATGTACTCATTACATTCCTTCCTAAATTCATTACATCATACCAATCACTACCTTAAGGTTTCTGAGATATAATGTGACAAACCTCCTCTTATGTTTGACATGCCGCGACTGCATCGGTATGCAGCCTGTAGGGCCAGTATGTCGGTCAAACATCTTCAAGTTTCTAACCTCGAATTGTCGCCAAACCATCACGACCCTTCTTCATGGACCGGTATATGCCGTATAGTCTTCTGTCTTATACCGTCGCGACCCTTGTGCGCGAATGACGCTACGGTTTGATGACCGGTGTGCCGGTCCTAGCTTCTAGCTTTCTGACTTGGACAGTATTGTTGATTGTCGCGACCCTGGGAGCGGGATCGGTAGGCCGGTGGTATGGGCGGTAGGCCAGTCTGTTCTGCATGACTTGGTTTTTCCGCAATCTTCTTCACCCCCAAACTCTTTTTCTACGTTACCTACACATCAAACTGTGTACCTTTCTCATTAAAGCAATAAACACTAAAGCACAATAAAATTGCTAATACACACTAAAAAATCTAAACTGTGTAGCAATTAAAACTTAAGATGTCTTCCAAGAGCACTTTTACCGTGGGTGAGGCTATGAATATCTACAATTCGAAACCTTTGACCTCTCGAAGGTAGTATCTCTATTAATTTTTCCGTCACTATTCGAGTAACAACAAATGGCCCTATCCACGTATTCTTGAAACCTCGTGGCCTATCTTTTGTCTAGAGGCCTTCCAAGCAACCGTGTTTCCACCAACTTTGTACGTGTTAACTTAGTGATACACGGTGCCATGCAATTGCCTAGATAAGTTGGAGGTGCACGAGGGTTCAAACGCGCTCTACCCACAGCAAAAATGAAGAACTCTATGTAATCGTTCTTTACCTCTCCAATAGCAGCACTTGATTTCATTAGGCACGTCCATATTAATTCACACGTTATTGTAAAAGACACATGAGCCAGAGTTGGTCGTTTTGTCAATACTAAATCTTTCAACATCTTGATATGTTGTTGGTCAATAATATACGTGACTCGAACTTCATCTATTGGAAGATTTTGAGATTCAAAACCACCAAGTCTATTTTAACCGTTTTGCCGTATATAGTATCAAGATTTTGAGATTCAAAACCACCTTCTTTACCTACCGCTTAAGTTAATGAAAATGAAAAATAGTCTAGGACCACATAGGCTGCTGGAAAAAGTAGGGTATATATATTACTTCTCAATTTATGCTTTTCTTTATTCAGTTGAAAAATACAATTTAAATTAATTTACTAAAACATTTTATCAGTGTGTGCATGTGGAAAGAACACATACTGATGCACAAAGGGATGAATTTGAAGATATGCTTCGTGGGTTGACTTTAGAAAGAAGTCAAATTATATATGTAATGGGTTTTGTGGAAGAAGAATGGAAAGTTACCTCCTTTACCTCGTAATCCGGAGACTAACGGAACTGTAAGTAGTTTGTTTCGATTTTAGGTATAAAATAGGAAAAAAGAAAGTTTTTATATTTTATTAGTTTTTCTTTTTTTGTTTTGCAGGTTGATTTAGCAGTTACTGAGAGCGAATGTTTACTACTTGGAAAGATTTATGAATTCCAAGCTAGAATGCTCACTATGACAGAAGAATTAGATAATGAAAGATATAATTTGCTCAGGTGAGTTGCTAAATAGGATCTACAGTGCAATTTTTACATAATATAGGGAGCTATAATGCAATTAATATAGAGAATTTTCTGTTGATGCAGTTGGAACAAAAGCTAAATTCGAAAGAGGATGGTTACAGAAGCTGAGAGAATCGGAGATTCTCCTTTAGTCTACTACTGCTATTGAAAAATTAGACATATAATTTTTTGTAGTTAAGTCTTTTCATTTAGTGCAAGTTTGTAACTCATATTACTTGATGGCGCAGCTCTTAGAAATTACTCAAGTTCCTGATGAACATGTGAGTTAATTATTTTTTGTGTTTTCTTACACATTGTTAGCTTATATGCTTGTTTAATGCACATGTTAATGAGTTCATATAAATAGAGAAGTTAAAGATATTTAACACCAATAACTTTTGAGTTGTGAAATTACTTATCCATTAAATTGAATTGCTTAATACTTTTGTGACTAGAGATCTTATAATTGAAAGAATTTGTGGTATAATTGTAAGGTGGGTGAATCTGAATGCAATTAAAAGAACCGTGAATTTGATACTTTGAAATGGAAATCATCCCAAGTCTGCTCTGGAGCTTAAAATATGCTTTCAAGTCTCGATGGTTCATCGTAAGTTCATCTTCATTCTTGCTAATTGCTTTAAATAAGATGTCACGGTGGATCAATAGGCTAAAGTTTCTATGGTTGTTTGCATAATCTGACAGTTTAGTCCCTTATCTTGCATAATATGACAGTTTAGTCCCTTCATAATGCACAATTTGATACGTTAGTCCTTTTCTAATGCTCAACTGAATAAATTAGTCTATTCGTGCTCAATTTGTCAGTTTAGTCCCTTCTTTATGTACATTTTGACGATTTAATTCTATATTTGTAGAGTAAAAAATGAATTGTTGAAAACAGGGAGCAGGACCAAATCAGCAAAATCTTTTTTCCTATTGTGGGTATCAATAGACTACTCTATTTTAGAAGGGAGCCGAAAAATATGGGTGTCAATAGACTACTCTATTTTAGAAAGAAGACGGGAAATATATGCGTCAATAGACCACTCTATTTTAGAAGGGAGCCGGGGAAAAATAGTAGTAATAGACCACTAAGATATGCACTAATATAAAAAGGTGGTCTAAATGCCAAAACCAATTTGTTAAAAACTTGTTTTCTTGTGGTATTTTCTACCTGTTTTGTCTAATAAGTGTATAGATATCATAATACAAATATACTCATATCTATAAAATATATAAGAGAGGATAGTGTTCAAAAAGAGAGGATGAATTGCTCTAGAGCTAAATTATCTGATCTAGTTGAGAGATCCAGATTATATGAGTTATATTAACTGTTTTCTCATCGAATAAAAACATTTTATTGAAATTCTGAGAATATTACCGACTAAGCGTACAATTAGAGCATGAAATCTTTAACTAAGGACACGAGACAAGACCCATAATAAGACATAATAAGAAATAAAGCAACAAGGTTCCATTTCCGTTGGCTTAACGAGGATAAACTCGAAAACAGAGCGAGATGGACACCGTCCTAGAATAAAAGCCAACTCAAACGACATCTAAGATCTGCAAACATTGGTGAAACATTAACCCTCAATCAAACACACCAATAAAGTGGTTTGAATCCTAGAAAAATTATTCTTGATCTGCTAAGGTGAACATAGCAGCAAAAGCATCCATTCTTTTCTTGGTAAAACATAAACCAACCTCAATATCTCCAGATGATTCTCTACACCCACTAAGTGACATTGCCCCTGTCATTTCTATCGAAGCAAACTCAAATTTCTGCACTTTTCCGAATCCAAAATCCAAATCATAATAGTTGTACCTTGGCGAGCCTGCAACCCCAACCACCCGTCCCATATTTAATCCTTCGAAATCCGATAACCAGTTTTCAGCATCTTTTAGTACTCCTTCGGGATTGTATAATCTCTTATTCATGGATTCCACAATCAAATCAACTGCGGCTACAAATCCGCCTTCTCCAACCAACTCTTTAATCTTTGCGCTTGACAAACAATATACCAAGCAATTACCAAAATAATTTTCCGGTAAAGAAGGATTTAACCGTCCCCTACAATCGGCCACAAAACCCAAGTGCTCAAGTTCATCTTTATCCACCTTGTCCTCGCTAGCAACATATGATTTCACCATACACGACCATACATATGCACATATTATGGTAAAAGTGGATAAACGTACTAACTCTGGTCGTTGAGATATCACAAGCTTCTTAAGTCTTTGGACATCCTTATGACCAACTACAAATGTTGAACGAACTTTATCTGAGGTTGTCGGAAGTTGTTGAGGGTAAATATTCTCAAACTTTAAAGTACTTAGTTGTTTCCAAAACAACTCCGCTAAGCCTTTTGGATCGTTAATCACGGTCCTATCATAAAAAGGTTGCAACTCCTGTAAACTTTCGTCCAATATGGATAGTGCAGCCCATTCCTTCATGAAACGGAAAATTGTATTGGCGTCTCCAACTACATGGTGATTGGTTACACCAACACATATACCAACATTTGGAAATAATGTAACTTGTAGAGCAAGTAGCGGAAACGTTTTTATTTTCGAATTGGGAGAAAGGGAAGGTGCTGATAATTGAGGAATAAAAGGATAGTATTCTTCACAATTTCGCTTTTGATTAGATAAAAAATTATTGAAATCCATGGAATCAGACCGCGCAAAGATTAAAGAAACCGAATCCCCTTCCTTGTAACGAATTTCAGGCATGCAATTGCTTGAATCTGAAGGAACAATCAAGCTACCAGCAAGCATATAAAATTTTTTGAGAGCACGAGATAAAGAATCTTTAAGCTTAGGAATGACGTTATCAACGAAATAACTTTCAGAGTGGCGGAATTCGTAGAAAATAAGACGTTGGACATTCGAGACAAGTAAAAAGATCATGTCGTACAATGTGAGAGAAAGAGACATATCACTGGCCACGGTCCCATGCGGAGGTGAGACATGGCTGTGAAGTAGCACAGCAACTTCATTAGTTGACGCCATAGGATTCACAATTTTCGGATGCAAATATTGGAGATTTGTGAAATGAAAATTTTCGGATAGAGAACTATATATATATTTATTTATTTATTTTGGAGAACTCCTGAAAAAGACTGATTATCAAGACAAATTGATATGACAGGAGCTGGTCAGTAATGGAGGAGCTAACATATATTTATTTAAAGGTTTGCTAGCATAGACGTTTATGTGTTAGACGAGGCCTAATTTCGGCTGGGGTGATATTCGCCCATGTGTTAGACACGGCCTAATTTCGCTACCATTATGACAAGAACATGTGAATATCTACAAAACTATTTTACCTTTCATAGAGGAAAATTTAAGACCATATTATCGAGAGATTCTTCCCTACATTAATGTTTTTTAAAATTATTTTAGTACATTTAGAAGAAGTCAGCATCATGTGCGACGCATCTTTTAATACTAAATACGAACCGACCGGAATAGGAGTGGTAATTACCGATCGAAGAACGGGTAATACAAGCAATATCTCTTCCACAACTACGTGCAACACAAGTTTAGAAGGGGAAGCGCTGACAGTTCTGGAAGCGGTTAATCAATGCAAATCATATCAAGATCAAAGAAAGTCTATCTTTTCTGATAACCTTGAATTAATACAAGGTATTAGGCAGGTGTCAACGGCAGGATGGACTATTCTACCGCTCATCCAACAGATCGGGATGAGAGCGGAAGAAGCTGGACCGATTTTTTTCGACATCTACCGAGAAGATTGAACCGTCAAGCCGACCGTCTTGCAAAAAACGCTAGACACAAAGTCACCGTCAAAGAGGACCTTCTACGGAGTCTGACAGGGAGACTTAAGAGGCTTGGGATAGGATAAGTTTTCTTTTGTTTTACGTTTTACTTTCTATGTCCAAAAAAATGATTAAAAAAAGAGTAATGATATATATCACCCAAATACCACCCAATGACGTGGCATGTGAATTAATTGGTTACAAATTCATGCCACGTCATTGGATGATATTTGGGTAGTATGAAATTTGATGGTATATATCATTACTCTTAAAAAATAATGATATGTTATTATAAAAGTAGATAAATTATATATTAATATGTTAACATAATTAATAGATAATTTTCATAAAGTGACATGTATATTATTTTTAGTTTTTTATATGACAAGTAATTTGAAAGTAGAGTCAATTATAGATTAATGACTATTAAAAAATTTAGAGTAAATATCACTTTTGCCCCCTGCGTTTATACCTGATTGACAGGTTCCCCCTAACCTTTAAAATGCGACTCGTTGCCCCTTAAGTTTTAATTTCGTGCCCCGTTACCCCCTGACTGTGTGTTCCGTCTATTTTGGCCGTTAAAAGTGACGTGGCATTTCCATGTCACTTTTTTTTTAATCCAGATGTCAATTAATCATTTAATTAAGATTAAAGTAAGGGTAAAATAGGTTTTTATAATAGTTTTAATATTATTAAATAAAAATGATAAAATAACACCCCCCACCCCCACCCCACCGCACCCCCTACCCCCCCCCCCCCCCCTCCCCTTCTTCTTCCCCGATGACCTGCAACTCCTCTTCTTAAAAAAAAAATCAATTAGGCTAGATCCGCTGCTATTTGTCCACTCCTCGGCCTACCTCGTTTTGACCCCCAGGATAAGCTTCTTTCTTCGTCGGAGCTGCATGCCTTCTCGCACAGTTGGAGTGGAAAACCACCATGGATGAGTTTGATCTCCATGGATGAGTGCTTGAGAGCCGGAGAAGAAAGCAGCAGTGCTCGAGGCCGGAGAAGACAGCCGCTGCAGCATCTCAGAACCGCTGCTCTTCTTCTTCTGCTGCACAAGTCCGAGTTTCCTTCGCTGGAGCACATAAACCGCTGCTCTTCTTCTTCTGCTGCACAGGTTCGAGCTTCCAGATCTGCTGACGAATCTCCTCCCTGCGTTTGAGATCTCCGGCGAACAACCATGTCTGACCTCGGATCTGGAAACCATTGGTTTTGTTTTCTATTTGTTGGAGGAGCTGGAGAATGGTGGTGGTGGTGCTTGTTGGAGAAGCTGGACGGAACTATTTTCGCCGATCTGCTGCTCCGACAAGGCTAGATCCGCTGCTATTTGTCCACTCCTCAGCCTACAAAGCTGGACGGAGATATTGATTTTTTTTTTAAGAAGAGGAGTTGCAGGTCATCGGGGAAGAAGAAGGGGAAGAAGAAGAAGGGGAGGGGGGGGTAGGGGGTGCGGTGGGGTGGGGGTGGGGGTGGGGGGTGTTTTTTTATCATTTTTATTTAATAATATTAAAATTATTATAAAAAACCTATTTTACCCTTACTTTAATCTTAATTAAATGATTAATTAACATCTGGATTAAAAAAAAATGTGACATGGAAATGCCACGTCACTTTTAACGGTCAAAATGGACGGAACACACAGTCAGGGGGTAACGGGGCACGAAATTAAAACTTAAGGGGGAACGAGTCGCATTTTAAAGGTTAAGGGGCAACCTGTCAATCGGGTATAAACGCAGGGGGCAAAAGTGCTATTTACTCAAAAACTTATTCAAAAAAAGGTACCTAGAATAAGATTTTTTATAGAAAACACTCTCATCTCAAACTACCCTTATAATTAACAATTAAAAAAAATTAGAAAAAAACAAAACAAAAACTAATAAACATACGCGCGCGTCCGTGAAATTTTTTTAAAATCGTCATAACTAATTCTAAAAAAATCAAAAAAATAAAAATTTTACATATTTGGATAAAACAAATTAATATTTACGTCTATGATTTTATTTTGGAATTTTTTGAAATTTTTGATTCTTTTGAATTTTTTTGAATTTTTAAAATTCGCAGACACGGAATCCATGTTTTGAAATAAGGATTTTGTTTTCCGCAAACACGAAATTCATTGTTTAAAACATGGAATTTCGTGTCTGCGGAAAAAAATTCAAAAAAATTCAAAAAATTTTAAAAAATATCAAAAGAAATAAAAAAAATCATAGACGTAAATATTAATTTGCTTTATCCAAAAATGCAAATTTTTTAATTTTCTGATTTTTTTTGAATTAGTTATGACGATTTTTTAAAAAAAATTCACAGACGCGCGTGTGTGATGAAATTAGTAGTAGGTGGTGGTGGTGGTTGTGGTGGTGGAGGTGGTGATGGTTGTGGTGGTTGTAGTGGTGGTGGTGGTTGTGATGGGGGAGGTGGTGATGGTGGTGGGGGTAGTGGTGGTGGTGGTGGTGATGGTGGTGGTGGTGGTGGTAGAAGTACCCTATTATTTGTTTAATATTTAAAAATAAATATTGTATTAAAAATAAAATAATATATTTAATAATAAGGATAGTATAGGTATAAAAAACATAAAGGGGATGTTTTCTATAAATAATTGTTCAATTAGGCATTTATCTCTAAATAAAAAAATTAGAGGCTTAAAAAAATTAAAGGCTTAGTTAAAGAGGCATTTATCTCTCTAATTACCCCTTGAAAGTAATATTTTATTTTTTATTCTTTTTTAAATTATTAATATAAAATATAGTTATTAAATCTATATTTTAATATAAGATAATACTCAATTAATTATGAATTCTTAAATTTTATTCTAAAAAAAAGAGAAATATTCTTCCTGCTTATTCAGAATTAATTTTTAATTAAACACTTTGTCATATTTACCTTATACTATTACCTTAATGTCATTTTAATTTTTTATTTTTTATTTTTATTATATAATATTCATAATATATTATTTATTTATTTTCTTTACTTTTTATTATAAAATCTGGCCACACCACTAAGCACCACCACAGCCTCATGCATTTACCACCGACTATCACCACCACCTTATACATTCTCCACCGACCACCACCACTACCACAACTCCCACCACAACCACCCACCACCACCATCCACCCCAACCACCACCACCCTCACCCTACATACCAATCCCACTTACCACCATCACCACCATTATTCTCCGTCGACCACCACTTTCGTCTATAACCACTACCGACTAGTTCTGTCACCACCTATGAATTCCATCACCCGCGCGCGTCCGTGAAATATTTTTTAAAAATTCATAACTAATTCTAAAAAAATTTGCATTTTTGGACGAGACAAATTAATATTTACGTCTATGATTTTTTTATTTTTTTTATTAATTTTTTTGATTTTTTAATTTCGATAATTCGTTTTATGTGTTGCTATAACACACAAAAAAATTAAAATAGTTGGGATTAGCTCACTGGCCAAGACCTTGGTCATCCAATCTAGTGGTGCAGGTTCGAACCGAGTCAATGACTCTGAGTCCAAAGTGGCTCTCCAACGTAACAAAAAATAGATTTCTCAAATTTCACAACACTCGCGCGTCCGTGAATTTTTTTTTATAAAAATCATAAATAAAATTTTAAAAAATCAGAAAATAAAAAAAATTATTTTTTACGGGGCAAGTTCATATCTACATCAGCGAATTTTTTTGATATTTTTTTAACTTTCGATATTCAGTTCTACGTGTTCTTAGAATACACAAAAATATATTTATTTATCCCTGTAATACATAAAATCATAGAATGAATATAAAACATTCCTTTCTTTAACACCATCATATTTTCTCTTTATTAATTGCATATACCCTACTTTTACTTGTTTCTTACTATCTCGATATATTATCTTTTTGTCCAACCTATTTTTGTTATTCTGTGTGTTGATCTAATACACAAAACAGTCATTTGTGTATTACAACAACACACAAAATCATGTATTCCCTTTAATTCATGCCCTTGTCAGTCTATGATTTTGTGTATCACATGAACACACAAATCAATCGGTTTGAATAGAAGGGAAAAATGAATTTGTGTGTTACTTTAATACACAGATGACTTTTTTGTGTATTACAACAACACACAAAATAACAAAAAAGGGTTGGACAAAAATTAATACATTAAGATAGTTAAAAACGAGTAAAATCATTTTTTCTCTTTATTAATTGCATATACCATATTTTTAATTGATTTTTACTATCTTGATGTATTATCTTTTTGTCCAACCTCTTTTTGTTATTTTGTGTGTTGATCTAATACACAAAACAGTCATTTGTACAACAACACACAAAATCATGTATTCTCTTCTAGTCATGCCTTTTTCAGTTTGTGATTTTGTGTATTACATGAACACACAAACCGATAGGTTGACTGGAAGAGAAAAAATAAATTTGTGTGTTTTGTGTATTACAACAACACACAAAATAACAACTTAGGGTTGGACAAAAAGTTAATACATCAAGATAGTTAAAAACGAGTACAAATATTATATATGTGACTAGTAAAGAGAAAAAAAAAACGATTTTTTTAAACAAGAGAATTCTTTAGATTGATTTTATAATTTTGTGTGTTACAGGAATACATAAATATATTTTTGTGTAATGTAGGAACACATAAAACTGAATATCGAAATCTTAAAATAAAATAAGTCAAAATGAATCAAAAAAAATCTCCGATGTAGATATATACTTGCCCCGTCAAAAAATACAATTTTAACTTTTTCGATTTTTTTGGATTTAATCATGATTTTTTATAAAAAAAAATTTACGGACGCACGCATATTGTGGACTTTGGATAATCTTTTTTTATGTGTTATAGCAACACATAAAACGGATGGTCGAAATTAAAAAAATTAAAAATAAATAATAAATAAATAAATTCAAAAAAATCAAAAAAAAAGTCATAGGTGTAAATATTAATTTTTCTCGTCTAAAATGAATTTTTTTTTACGATTTTTTTAGAATTAGTTAAGAACTTTTCTTAAAAAAAATCACGGACACGCGCGTTTGATAGAAATAGTTGGTGGTGACTGAATTAGTCGGTGGTGGTTATGGGCGAAGGTGGTGTCTGTCGGAGAATAATGGTGGTGATGGTGGTAGGTGGGGGTGGTGGTGAGGGTAAATGTGGGGGTGGGTGGGGTAGGGGTGGTGGAGGTGTGGGGGTGGGTGGGGTGGTCGGTGGTGGTGGTTGGGGTGGTGTCGAAGAAAATATATAAATAAATATTATATAATAAAGGGTGGAGATAATAAGAAATAAATGATATATATATATATATATATATATATATATATATATATATATATATATATATATATATATATATATATATATATATAAGTAAAGTAATAATTAATATACTTATGAGTATTTTTGTAATCTTTCAATTTTTTGTTATTAATTGGGAATTAACTTGAAGTTGTAGTTAATTGGGAATAATTTCACTCTCTGTGTAATTAATTGGGAGTCGTCCGTTTTAATATTATTAATTCTTTAATCTATACTTTTAACATATAATTTCCAAAAAATATTTTCTTTCTCTCTTCTTCTCCATTAAAACCTTTACCGATTAATCTTTACATCACCATCACCAATTTACTACCATTACCAAGTAGAGAAAGTTATGCATCACCATCACCGATTTTCTACCATTGCCGACCCGTGAACTTTCGTATTACCATCACCAATTTAATTCTAAGGCTTTTTTAAAAAAAAATGGAAAACTCTACACTTAACAAAAAAAAAATAGTCTTTTTATTAAATAAAAAAATATTAATCTTGAATTTTTTTAATTCTTGTACTTCATAAATAAAGTAGAAATAATATTCTATCATAATAATAAAATTATAAAGATCATAAATATTTTTTATTAAAAGTAAAACAATTTTTTTTTTGTAAAAAAACTGAATTAACTTACTACTTAATTTAAATTAGAAAAAAATGTGTAAATTATAGATAAATTTGTTTTATAAAGCATAAAATATACTGAAATTTATGATAATATATCTTCATTATGCATGAAAATCAAATCTTTTTTTAGCCTCAAAATATTCATGGGGAATACACAATATGGTGAAGGATATCAAGACTTTTGATTGGGATCAACTTTATGACCATATGTTGAGTAGATGTTAGTGCAAGGACACAAAGGAGAGTTGAGGGCAGCTTGTCTTACAAGTACTTTCAACATGATACAAGAGTTTGGCAAAACTTTCTCACACCATCCACTTTGGGGAACACTCGAACCTTAGAAGTAAGTAATAAAATCTCCCTCTTTTTGAACTGTATTTTACGTGGGGATGAAGTAGATTTTGCGCAAGTGATCTTTGATGGAGTAATGAGATTCAAACCTGCTCAACAATTGTTTTTTAATGTATATTACCCAACAATGATCACTGCCTATTGAAGAAAGCGAACATGAATCGTTTTGAGAATGAGAAACGGTTGTATTAGATGAGCAACAACATCAACAACATGTGGACCAATACAATTCTTAGAGGAGCAGGTGTAAATAATCCTCCAGAGGTAGAAATTCCCGTGAGTAGAGAGTTAAGTTAGAGAGAAGAGGATATTTCATGGAGAGAATTGGTAAGTGAGCGATTAGATTGAGTAGAAGAAACTCAAACTTTCTTGGCCTATGATGTCGTACAAATCAAAGCAGGTTCAGTATGCATTATGTCACTTCTGGAGCAAATCAGGCGCGATATTGCGAATGACCCACTTCACCATCTTTTTGGTGTTGATTACAAGAGAAAATAGCCTCGAGAGTATGCTTCCTTTCTTCTTTACCATTTCATTACTTGTGATATACGTTGTAGTTTAAAAAAATTTATCAAGTTTATTTCGAGTCGTAGGGACATGTCTCATTTTTTAGTTAGGAGTGTGGGGATTCGTTGTCCCTCATCTCCATTTTATGTCTTTTATTTCTTTTTAGGTAGAAATAAAAAATTTTGTAGATGGAATTTGATGTAAATTGTGTTTAATGGCCTAAAAGAATAAGTTAGCGAGTTAATGATAGTAAGTAGTATGTGTATGCATCAGTGGTTTTGTATGCTTTAATTATGTACATGAAGACACACGTTAATAGTAAAAAGAGTATTAGTAAGCAATGCGGTAGAAGTGTTTTTTCTCTTAGGGAACCTTGAGTGGTGTGTAACCGTGGGATCCGAGCTAATTGATAAACCAATTTTAACGAACGTGCTAGAGGTGAAAAAGTAACAAAATTGCATAGTTTAGGAAATGTGAAGGCGGTTTTTTAATAAGCCTTTGTTTCCTTTTAGCTTTCTGTCCAATTTGATTGAAATATTATCCATCTTAGCCCCTTCTAGCCTTTCCAAACCCTTTTTATAGCCATGTTATAAGCCATTCCCTTTAGATTATAGGACTTTTCTATATAATCCACACTCGAATCGTGATGATAATACAATCGTATTTAGAGCTTGAGTTCGGGGTGGTGATTTTATTTATGAGAAACATCATTGTGTTGGGTTTTTGAGCTTATTATTTTGTGCTATATTAATGATTCACTTTTCTTACTGTAACTCTTTTCCGAGTTAAAATAAAGTAGCATGATATCTCACATCAAAAAGAGAGTCATAGATTGGGTGCAAAAGAAAAAAATTAATATGAAAAAGATTACATGAAAAGGACCGAAAAAGTGAAAATTGTTAATGCAATCATTATGTAATGTAATTGGGCTATTGGGGATGCATATTAGTGCATCAAAATCTTGGATTGAGTGAGAGCTTTTATGAGAGTAACTCAAACTCTAGGTCAATTCATTGATGACTAGTGAGGAGAGAGAGCAAAAAGCTCACTCTACATTATCCAAATATATGATTATATTGTCCCTAAGTCAACATTACAACCTTAAAGATCTTATGATTCTTGACTATGTGATCTAGGAAAAATTGATCCAATCGATAGTAGTTAGATATTCCATTGGATAATATGTTAGGATCGATAAAAAATTTATAGCCTCCATATCAAACTAAGAAAAAAACATATCCTTCGTGCATGGTAAAGCTAATATAATCTTGAACTTAACCCATGTCGATTGTTTGTATGATAAGGGTATATATATGACTTAGTTTGTAAATATTATTACATGAAAAATTCTAGGTCGTTATTATTACTTACATTCTTCATTCTTCTTTCCTTTATGCTTACGTGATTTAGCTGATATATTAGAGACTTTCTTATTGTTTTATAGATTTGTTACTTTTAGAGAATTTTAGGAGTAATTTGTGTATTAAGTGTGAATCTTTTGGGTAAAAGAATGATATTAGATGTCAAAGAATGGATAAGATGTCAAGGAAAGAAGATAGAAAACGAAATCAAGAGTTAAAGGACCAAAGAAGCCGTTATAAGAAAATGCGAAAGTTGTCGGAAAAAGGAATTATTTTCTATGTCGCATAAAATCAGTAGAGAATTCGAAGAAGCCCTTATAATTCCAGCTATGTTTTTGAATTAATAACGCGTGATCGCTGACGGTACGTGATTTGGAGCTCTAATAAAGAAGTTATTAGGGTTAGAGCTGATATGGGTCAGACTAGTTCACTTTCTAAGGAAAACATGTTTGAATTGGATTAGGACTCTAAAACCTAGTACGTGACCTAAAAAATATCCAAGCACCTATATATATATATATATATATATATATATATATATATATATATATATATATATATATATATATATATATATATATCAGAGAGAGAGAGAGAGAGTAAGTTGACTTGAGGTGGAAGCAATTGAAGTTGGAGCATCACAACTCCTCTTTTACATCCTTCTACCGCTACCATTAGGGTAAAATGTATTAGATTATTAGCTTAACTATGTTTCTAATCTTTTATTCCATAGTTTTATATCTTTTATTATGAACTAATTTTTCCATAACTTGGGTTTTCCATACGTATAATCCTTGAATTCTATTTTTCTGTTTTGTTATTATTTGGGATTGAATTTAATTGATTTAATATTTATTTCATATAACTGAAATTTTGTGTTTGACATTTATTCCATCTCTGGCCCTGATCAAGTTAGGACTGTTTTTAGTAATTAGGACTGTCACATTGACGGGGGCTGCAATTATAGAAAATGACACATAATCGTCTTGTGTGTGGTAGTGATCCAGACGGACTTGTCTAGCTAGATAGTCATTAGAGTTTGATTTAAACACGGGTCACTGCGCAAGGTCCCCTTACTTAAGTACCTTGGTAGTGTTGAGGTTGCCTTATAAGCTACCTTGACGGGAGTTAGAGGGATTATAGAATCTCGACTACTTATATTATGCTTGGATTATAGAATCTCGACTACTTATATTATGCTTGGATTATAGAATCTCGACTACTTATATTATGCTTAATTCACTCTTATAATTAGAATAGAGATTTAGGAGGATATGTGCATACTAGTAGACCTAAGTTATATCTCATCTCCATTCTTAATTATATTTATTTGTATTAGTAGTTTAATTTTGTTATTTGCATTTAGTTCTTAATCTTGTAAAACCGAACATATATTCCTTTTCATTTCTGTTTTAACTTAAACCAAATAATCTCATATACGCTCATAGCTGAGCACGAGTGTGAGCAAACCAATAAATCCGTGAGACTGAACTTTACTTATTAACTATTGCTCGCGAACGACATTGCACTTGACCAAAGTTTCTCGTGGTTCTTTCAAGAGGTGTGTGTGCTTTTATTATTTGTTTATGTATTACACCTTTGGCCCACCACATAGCACTTAATAACTAGAGCGAATATGGAAAATCTAAGAAGGAAAAATAGATACTTAAAATAATAAAAAAAGATGATATAGTATATGGAAATCTATATTATAAAGTAAGGTTTTTACATAAGTGGTGGTCAGGATTGATTCTAGCCACAAAATAAGTGGTGGCCAGGATCGTTTCTGGCCCCACCTACCACTAATGATATTACAATTTTTATTTTTATTTTTAGAGTAAATAGCACTTTTACCCCCTGCGTTTATACCCGATTGACAGGTTGCCCCCTAACCTTTAAAATGCGACTTGTTCCCCCTTAAGTTTTACTTTTGTGCCCCGTTACCCCCTGAGTGCGTTTTCCGTCCATTTTTGCCGTTAAAAGTGACGTGGCATTTCCATGTCACCTTTTTTTTTAAATCTTAATCCTAATTAATCATTTAATTAAATTAAAGTAAGGGTAAAATAGGTTTTTTATCAATAGTTTTTATACCATTAAAAATAAATAATAAAATAAACCCCCTCCCCCCACCCCAACGCACCCCCTACCCCCTACCCCCCCCCCCCCCCCCTTCTTCTTCTTCTTCCCCATTCTTCTTCCCCGACCTGCAACTCTTTCTAAAAAAAATCAATATATGAAATAAATATTAAATCAATTAAATTCAATCCCAAATAATAACAAAACAGAAAAATAGAATTCAAGGATTATACGTATGGAAAACCCAAGTTAAGGAAAAATTAGTTCATAATAAAAGATATAAAACTAAGGAATAAAATATTAGAAACATAGTTAAGCTAATAATCTAATACATTTTACCCTAATGGTAGCGGTAGAAGGATGGAAAAGAGGAGTTGTGATGCTCCAACTTCAATTGCTTCCACCTCAAGTCAACTTTCTCTCTCTCTCTCTCTCTGATATATATATATATATATATATATATATATATATATATATATATATATATAGGTGCTTGGATATTTTTTAGGTCACGTACTAGGTTTTAGAGTCCTAATCCAATTCAAACATGTTTTCCTTAGAAAGTGAACTAGTCTGGCCCATATCAGCTCTAACCTTAATAACTTCTTTATTAGAGCTCCAAATCACGGACAGTCAGCGATCACGCGTTATTAATTCAAAACCATAGCTGGAATTATAAGGGCTTCTTCGAATTCTCTACTGATTTTATGCGACATAGAAAATAATTCCTTTTTCCGACAACTTTCGCATTTTCTTATAACGGCTTCTTTGGTCCTTTAACTCTTGATTTCGTTTTCTATCTTCTTTCCTTGACTCCTTATCCATTCTTTGACATCTAATATCATTCTTTTACCTAAAAGATTCACACTTAATACAAAATTACTCCTAAAATTCTCTAAAAGTAACAAATCTATAAAACAATAAGAAAGTCTCTAATATATCAGCTAAATCAGGTAAGCATAAGGGAAAGAAGAATGAAGAATGTAAGTAATAATAACGACCTAGAAATTTTCATTACCACCCACCTTCTCACCGATGCCCTCCTTCATTACCACCCACCTTCTCACCGATGCCCTCCTTCATCACCACCACGAAGCCAACTTTTGCAACCACCGAGTCTTCCTTCAGCAAGCCACGACGAAGCCAGCTTCTGCAACCACCGAGTCTTCCTTCAGCAAGCAACGAGCCTTCCTTCAGCAAGCCACAACGCTACCATCAGCGACAGATTTACGTCATCACCACCACCAACGAGCTTCGACGCCACCAGCAGCGACGGCATCAGGGCCAAATCCACCACCACCGCCTCCATTTCCACCACCACCATCGCCTCCATTTCCACCACCAGCGAATCACCATCAAAACACTTCTGCCACCACCGCCTCTCTCCATCTCTGCTGCACACCAAAACACCTTCAGATCTGCTCCAGCAACCTTCAAACAGTGTCTCTCCTTCCTTCTCAGATCTTCAACGCATCCATTTTGATCTGGAAATTCTGATTGGGTCCAACAGTGTCTCGGTGCATCCACCATCGAGCTCATACTCCTACTCAGTGTCCAGCCCATAAGGGACGAGACCACCATGGTCCAGGCCATCAGGGACGAGCTCAACCATGGTCCAGGCCATCAGGGACGAGCCCACCAGGGTGCAACATGGTCCGCTTCACTTCCTTTCGGTTTTTTTTTCTTTACAGATCATCAAATCTAATTTCATTTCCTTTTTTTATTTTCTTTCAGGTAACATATATATATATATATATATATATATATATATATATATGAATAAATCGGTATAGACAATGGGGGCCATACCCAAATAAATTTCTGCTTGTATTGTGAATGTATATCTCTTACTGTACAGACACTTCATCTATGTACAGCCCATTGGATGTATTGTGTACAGACCCACCTTGGATAATTGGACAATTAGGTAGATAATTGGATAATTAGGTAGATAATTGGACAATTAGATGGACAATTCGACAATTAGATGGACAATCGGATTACAATTGGACAATTGACCTTGGACACCTATAATTGTAATTATATAAAAAATAATTTTACTTAAACTTAATAAACTTGAAAACTATCGTATGTATGTCTGTACGTATGGGTCCGGACATGTCTGTTAAATAAAAAGAAAAAAGAAAAAAACGAATTACTGTAAAAAAATTGAAAAAGACAAAGTTGAAAAAGGTTCAACCAAAATTTAGTAACTAGGCTTTATAAAGTAGTAATTTTTAATTAGACTTTAAAACCTAAAAACCTTCAAAATTAGACTGCAATTAGTAGTTTTCTCAGTCTTTATGCACTCAATATTCTCCCAAAATATTACAATTACTTTAGTTGAACCTTGTTATCTTCACTCGACCACTTATTATCTTTAGTGACCGTTAAATGAGAAATTTGCTCTTATTTTTTGATTTTTTTTTAGTAAATATCCATGGTGTCGTGACTTTAGAGTAAGAAAATTGATCTTATCTTGCATGCGATAAATATTCATGTTGTCGTGATTATTGAGTGAGTTATTTGAGATTTTTTTCTATTTTAATTTAATTTTAATGTCCTGATGTATGTGGAAATGATCTCCTATAAGGTGGTTATCATTGTGCAGTTTCACGCTGAGTAGGGTGAGTGTTAAAGAGATGAATTTGAGGTTTTTTGTTTTACATTATTTTCAATGTTTTTTTGATTTTATATGTTTGGTTAAAATTAAAAAAAATTATATTATTTCTTATGGGATAGTAGTAATGTTGATGATGGTGATGGTCACAAATTTATTAGGTAGGGATAGGGTTGTAAACGAGGTGAACTGAACCGAATAGTAGATGTACAGGCTTGTTTATTTATTTATAGATATACACGAGTCGAGCTCGAGCTCGAGCCGAGCTTTGAAGTTAGTGTTCGAGTTCGGCTCGTGATAATATAACAAAGCCCGACCTCGAGCTCGACTCGTGATAATATAACAAAGCTCGACCTCGAGCTCGGAAAATCGTTTAAAAGTGTTTCGAGCTCGAGCTCAAAAACTCGTTTAAATCTATTTTGAGCTTGAAAACTATTTTTTGTATCTCGGGCTTATTTGGATCAATTATAAGATAGATTGTTGCAAACCTTTTAATTATATAAATTTTTAATTAGGACGTAATTGGCTATCGTAAACTATCATTAAATACAATCACATACTCTTTCTTTGGATTGTTGAATTTCGAATGGCCTTTTATAACTGGGTAGGTAGAGAGGGAGAGTGACAAATAAGTGTTGGGATAAGATAGGTTTTTTAATATAATAATTAGTTTTAAATTTTTGATTGTCAAATATTGATTTTTTTTAATAGATACTTATAATTTAATTACATTTTTCATGAGCTTTTCAGAAAAGTTTGCGAGCAGGCTCGGCCCGGCTTATTTAACAAACGAGCTCGTTTTTTGGCTCGAGTTCGACTCGTTTAATTTAACCAACGATCTTGAGTCAAGGTTTTTTTGAGCCGAGCTCGAGCTGGTCGTGAGCGGATTGGTTCATTTACAGCCCTAGGTGGGCATGTGTGTGTGAGAAAGAAAGCCATAAGTTAGATATAGATAAAAAAGTGTATGAATTTGGGTTTCTTTTTTAGAACTTAAGGGATGAATCAGATGTAAATAAAAAAAATCTTTCTCTTTCTAGAATTTTTCTTCTCTCAAATTCTACAACTTTCCTCCTTTCATGGACATACGAACATTCAACTAAAACTTCTATCATCGACAGAATTATAGATAATGCTCCAACATTAATTATTGCAAACTAAAATACTCTGTCTAACCAGGTGAGCTAGCTCATCTGGCCAGGGCTCTGTCTCTCAAGTGAGTGGTATAGGGTTTGAATCCCGCAGGCGGCAGAAAGTTATTAGAGTTTGGAAAGTTCTCTCAAGTGAGAGGTACATGGTTCGAATGCGGCAGAAAGTTATTGAAGTTTGGAAATTTCTCTCAAACGACGGAAAGTTATTAAAGTTTGGAAAGTTTTCAAGGTTCGAAATCCTCCCCAGAACATGGGCAACCTATTTCCTATTTCTGAATTACACATTCCATAATCTTTCTATCAATGTCTCTTGCGATCCTCTTCAAGCATAAACTTAACCCGGGGCCGCACCACGACTAATCCCATGGGAAATATACACGCCTCCCCATGCATATTCGCAGGTTAATCAGAACTAGGTTACCCATGTTTAGGGAGGGGACTCGAACCTTGAAACTCTTGCTTTACCCCCTTTAAGGGCTTAAGAAACAACAAATTCGAACCCTGTACCTCCTAGATGAGAGACAAGGTCCTGACCATTGAGCTATCCACAATGGTTAAAGCAATCATATTCTTGTTTTGCTTTAAGGGGGCCTGTTTGGTTTCTTTCGCCTCCAGATTTCACATGCAAAGAAAGGTCTGCCCCTAAGGGTTTATTTCAAGGGTTAAAGGACCCTCTAATGCCTTTTATCTTGTCTACATTCACATTGGATTCTATTTATACATGCAAGGGTTTAGCTGTCCTAGATTTTACCTACGGTTCAACTGGGTGTCATATGTTTACATTTCTTGTACTTTTACTGCCATCTCTTTATGCATGCAATCTGATTGGAGAGTGATACTCTTGGGCATCTTGTATACATCAGCGAAAGTCATCTTTTTCATCTTTGAAAGGATAAATATATTTTTCGCCAGATTTTATACAACCTATGATATGGCTTGTGACTGCTCTCAAGGTAGGAAACCCGTTTTTATCAACTCCTCTTTTAAAACCCTTAGCCTTGTCGTTTCTTTTAGTTTTCTTTATTATAAGATGTGTATTGGCTACTACATTTACTTTGGCCTTTTATTTTTTGTCTTTGGAAGCTACCCTACATTTATATTTGCTAGCTTGTTCAAAATTACAACTTTGAGACTTATTTACTACACCATCATTGGGACTGTATGGGATTATAATTATTCTAATTAGTGTTTCCTTATCGTGCGATATATTAATGCAATATTTATGCTAAAGACTAATTATATGTCTTGCCTAAGTCGAATATTTATCTGGCCCATGGTTTTCTCTTTTATTATTAATTGCTGGTATCTGGCTCCTTATTATTATTAGCAAATAACTCCCAAAGTCTTGAATTCTATTTGGATATATCATTGCAATTTGAGTGTGCTTAACCTTAGGGCCTTCTCCGGGCGATGTTATATTTTAATTATCAGACTCTTTTTTACATCAACTGGAACTTCATCCCTTCCGCGTATTAATTTTATCAGTTTGGCTGTTTCTTATGAGACTGGATCTTTGCATGTCTTTTGATTATGATTGGAATACCTGGCGCTTCTATTTTATATATTTTGACTTGGGTTAATTTAATCTCTTTAATAAGAACTGGACAATTCTGCTCATTAAGACAACTTTGTTCACTTGACTATTTATTACTTGGATGGATTAGGGCCCAGTGCAGCAGATCCGGCGAGGCAAAGGTTTCAGTAGGCGAGGGCGGAGTGATGGTGGTTGGTCTTGCTCGTCACAGCGGGCTCAAGCGGGAGGGGAAAGAGGCAGTGGTGGTGGTCTTCTCCAGCGGATCGCAGCACGAAAGGAGGGAAGGCTTTGATGGTGGTGGTGGTATTCTCTGCCAGGAAACAGAGGGAAGAGGTTCACGGCGCAAAGGTTCATGGCGAAGAGGTCCACGGCGCGACGACGGAAGAATACTGCTGGAGATCTGGTTCGTGGCAGTGTGGATGGTGGCAAGAGATGGTGGAGAAGGGGTCCTCGTCACAGCTTTGTGGTGGTGGTGGTGGTGCGTCACAACAACAGTGGGATGGTGAGTGTGGTGGTGGGTTGATCAGAGGAAGGAGACAGTGGGATGGTTGCAGTGGGCGGCGATTGGTGGTGGGTTTTGTTTTGTGAAGCTGGTGGCAGTGGGTGGCGGATATGGTGAGAAGAGGGAGAGACAAAGAGAGGATAGAGAGAGGCTAGAGATTTTCTGAAACAAAAACACCCTATTGGGTTTTTGTATTTGATTTTTGGTGTTTGATAGTGTGTATAAGAGAGTAGGAAGGGTTTTGGGTATTTTACTAGGTTTTAGTTAGTATTAGACTACTAGTTAATAGGTAATAGTATTTGGACTTTTGTTTATGAAACTCCAAATATTGAGACTCTTAAAAATAAATCCCCCACTTTTCTATTCATAAAAGTATAACAAGGTAGGTGATAATAAATCTATAAAAGTACGTTGATTCTAATCTTTTTGAACTTTCTTTATCTAATATACCACCTAAACTTGTACCACCCAAATATCACCCATGACATGGCATCCTACATGGCAGGTACACCTCATTATTCTACTTTTTAAATATTCTTTATTTTATTTAATATTCTTTTATTTATTTACCTTTATTATCTCAATCTAAAAATTACTTAAAATATCTAATTTAATACAATCAGATTATCTTCTCCAATTAATTATTTCTGTCGATCGATTCCAACAGCTCAAGCAAGAACAATTTTTTTTTGCAGATGACAATAAATCCATCTGCGGCTGTCCACCAAGAAGAAATCACTCCAATCCCAAAAAAGTAAGAAAATAAATAGTTAATTTAATTTTTCAGAATTTGATTCAAGTATGAATACTGTTGGGTTGTTTATTATATTTTACACAAATCCTACAGTGACCCTACTATGATAGTTGGAAGCCATCTTCATATTAACATGAAAAGGAAATTGTTTACTTTTTTCTGTATTGGGTTTGTTTATTATATTTTATACAAATCTTACAGTGGCCGTATCATGTTTTTTTTATTTTTTAGACGGCCAATTATGATGGTTGGAAGACAGTTTGTATTTAGTTTTTTTTTTGGACGCTTTTTCTTTTGTGTTTGTTTATCATATTTTATACAAATCCTACTGTGGCCATATTAGCCTTAAAAAAGTTTGTTTTTTTTTTTCGTTAAATATATATGAGCAGAGATGCGGCTATGAATTTCAAACGAAGGTCTTTACAATTTTTCTTAATTACATTAAATATAAACTATGATTTCTTTTACATGATGTATGATTTTATTTGACAGAAAATTTAATGGAGATGCAAATTTTAATGGAGATGATATTGAAGTTTCCAAAAAAGGAATGCTTTTTCAGTCATATGAAGATGCTCGTGAATTTTTTATTCGATATGCAAAAAAAGTCGGATTTGGGACAATGAATAAGAGATTAAACCGTGGAGATGATGGAAAGGTTAGATCATATACGGTTTCATGCGACAAATCTGGTAATCCTAGACACACGACTACTAATGATTTTCAAAAAAAACCTACGAAAAAAATCAATTGTCCTGTTAGAATTATTGCAAATTTGAATAGTGATGGGTTATATTGTTTGTCAGTTGTTGAGTTAAACCATAACCACCATGTTGATCCACAAGATGCATACAAGCATAGTAGTAACAAAAAAATTGATACTCCTACAAAAAGAATTCTTGAATTGAATGATAAAGTAGGAATTAAAATCTGTAAAAGTTTTAACGTGTTTGCAGCAGAAGCAGGTGGATTTGAAAATGTTCCTTTTGACGAAAGAGACTGTAGAAATTTTATTGCCAAACAAAGACGGTTAAAGCTTGGTGAAGGTGATGCTGAAGCTCTTTTTAGTTATTTCAGAAAAATGTAAAGAAAGAATTCTGATTTTTTTCATGTCATTGATGTTGATGAAAAAAATAGGATTAAAAATGTTTTTTGGGCTGATGCAAGGTGTAGAGCATCATATGAATCATTCAACGATGTTGTTACTTTTGATACAATTTACTTGACAAACAAATATGATATGCCATTTGCACCATTTGATGGGGTAAATCACCATGGACAGTCAATATTGTTGGGTTGTGCATTACTTGCTAATGAAACTTCTGAAAATTATGTTTGGCTATTTAAAGTATGGTTAGAATGTATGTCAGGAATTGCACCAAAAGCAATCATCACAGATCAGTGTCAAGCAATTCAGAATGCAGTTAGTTGTGTTTTTCCACAGTCTCATTATCGATTATGCTTGTGGCATATAATGAAAAAAGTTCCAGAAAAATTTGGAAGATATGAGAAATATCTTAATATCAGTAGTACTTTACGTCGGTTTGTGCATAACTCTTTGAAAGTAAGTGACTTTGAAATAGGGTGGAAAAATATGATAGAGAAATATGAGTTGGAGGATAATAATTGGCTTAATAGTTTGTATGAATGTCGATATCGTTGGGTTCCTGTCTATGTGAATGATAATTTTTGGGCTGGAATGTCAACTACTCAAAGAAGTGAGAGTATGAATGCTTTTTTTGATGGTTATGTGCGAAGTACAACCAGTCTAAAACAATTTGTTGAGCAGTACGATCTGGCAATGCAACAAAAGATAAAGAAAGAAAAAGAAGCGGATTTTCATTCTAGAAATGTAAGTTGTCCATATATTTCTGCATATTCTATGGAAAAGCAGATAAGGAAAGTATATACAAATTCAATATTTCAAATGTTTCAGGACGAGATTAAGAGTCTTATATATTGTAATAATATTACTCTTATTAACACAAATGGACCTGCACTTATCTTTGATGTCACAGAAATTTTGCATGGTTATGAAAGCTTACAGAATCATGTTTCTTATGAAGTTACTCTTGACATGAACACATTAGATGTGGTATGTATATGTCGATTATTTGAGTCGCGGGGCATTCTTTGTAGACACATATTATGTGTATACATACACCAACGTGTAAAAATTATCCCAGATAAATACATTGTTCGGCGTTGGCGAAAAGATATACAGCGCCCTCATACAGATATAAAGTGTCTTAATGATGACTTTGAATCAAATGAGGAAAATTTGAGATATAACAAGTTATTATCGAAAGCAATGGAAATTGTACGAGTTGGTGCAAAGTCTGAAGATTTATGCAATAGTTCCATAATTTTACTGAATGAAGTTAAAGAAAATATTATTAACAACCGTGTAAAAGATACGCATGAATATGATGGGCAAGTCAATAATAACAATGTTCGAAATTCTCAATCTATAAACTTAAGATCTAAAGTTCTTAGTCTGATACGAGTACCAAGAAAAGGACGCCCTTGCTCCAAAAGAAAAGAGTCTATTGTCGAAAAAATCATGAAAACATCCAAGAAAAAGGTATAAATTTACATTGTTTTGTCTTTTGTCAATATTTTTTATTTTATTTAAATGAAATTTATTTTTCTATTGTGTAGATTTCTAAAGGAGGTCAGACACGTAATAAATCACAATCTAGTATGTCTAATGGAAAAAAACAAAAAGTAAGGTGTAAATTTTTTCTTTAATTCATTTATTCTAAATTGAAGGATAAGGTTAACTAAATTTTCAATCCAGGTCGGAAGGAATTTAAATTTAGATAAAAAGAATATGTTTTCTGATGTTGAAAATATTGTTATACAAGAGCCTGTTGAAAATATCGTATTACAAGAAAGTATAAATTATACATGTCCACCGGTTAATTTTCAAGTAAGCGTTCTTATTATACATATCATTTCATAGTTTTTTATTAGTTTTCTTTGATCAGTTAATAACTGTCTTACACTTATACTTGGTTAGGATTTACCAAATAATAAAGATACATTTCCGGGATATATGCAACTATTACAGGTTTGGTGTTCATTATATGTCTAGTTCATCTTCCAATCATACTTGGTTAACATTTTTCTCGGTTATTTCAAATGTTAAATTTTAGCAATGTGAGGGTCTTGGAGAAAAAAATCCAACCAATAGAGAAAGAACATTGGTTGATGAATGTAAGATTTTGTTTCTTTGAGAATTTTCAGTTGAAAAAATATGATTATAGTATTATAATAAAGATAGATGTTTCTAAAGTTATACTAGATTTTCAGATTATGTGAATGAAGAACAATCTTAAAGAAGGCATGATAGACGAGTATGTGAAAACATGTGAAACGGAAGTTTGGGTGTGGAACTAGCAGTCGTTGGCCGAGAAAGCTGAAGAAGGCCAAAGGAGGAGGAAACAAAGTTATTCTAGTATTCTTTTGTGAAGCTCATCCTTTTTACTCTCCAAATCCAAATCACTTTATGTTAAATAACCTTCAAGAATTATGTGACACTTTAGAGTAGATGCAGACCTTTTGCTCTAATTATGCAAGCTGAAGCATTTTCTCATCTTATTTTATTTGCTCACTTAATGACCTTTCTTCTGAAAACTCAAACTTTTTAGTATCATTAAATGAATATTCTCAATCAATTTTAATTCAAGTATACTATAAGAGAAAAATCACATTATCAATTCTAATTTCTGCAACAAAAGAAGGAGATAAGAACAGAAAAAATTAAATATTACCATCTCCTTCTCTTTATATAATTTTCTTTTCTCACTTTCATTTAGAGTTGCACGTTGCTTCAATTCTTCCTCACGAAGCTTAAGTGTTTCTCTTTCACGTTGCCGATTTGTATAAAATATAATAAACAAACCCAATACAGAAAAAAGTAAACGATTTCCTTTTCATGTTAATATGAAGATGCTTCCAACTATCATAGTAGGGTCACTGTAGGATTTGTGTAAAATATAATAAACAACCCAACAGTAATCATACTTGAATCAAATTCTGAAAAATTAAATTAACTATTTATTTTCTTATTTTTTTGGGGTTGGAGTGATTTCTTCTTGGTGGACAGCCGCAGATGGATTTATTGTCATCTGGAAAAAAAATTGTTCTTGCTTGAGCTATTGGAATCGATCGACAGAAATAATTAATTGGAGAAGATAATCTGATTGTATTAAATTAGATATTTTAAATAATTTTTAGATTGAGATAATAAAGGTAAATAAATAAAAGAATATTAAATAAAATAAAGAATATTTAAAAAGTAGAATAATGAGGTGTACCTGTCATGTAGGATGCCATGTCATGTGTGACATTTGGGTGGTACAAGTTTGGGTGGTATATATAATTACTCTATATCATGCTTTTAAGAAAAAAAAATACTTAGTGCGCTATCAACTTCACTCCATTTGTATAAAGTAAAGAAAGGGAGTGGCATTTTTGCTCCATTTTCTTTCTAAGTAGAAGTAGCTTTGGCATCTCCTAAAACATACCCTTTTACAACACAGATAATCTTTCTGATAAAAAGTGTAAGGAAATCTCCTAAAACAACGTTAATCAAAGAAATATGTTGCTCATCATTCTAGTATTATTAACATTTACATTTCTTAATGGGTCATTTGCCGGCTTCCTGAAAGAGCCAGCACAGCCACTGAAGCCAGGAGACTATCCGGCTCCGAATACCGTCCCTGCTTTTCCAGTCCAGACAGAGGCACAACCTTGCCGGCTAGACTTGTCAGCCGAGCTGTTCGGAGGAGTAAGTGCAGCGTGTGGGCAAAACTTAGACAGGAGCAGATGTTGTCCAGTATTAGCATCTTGGCTATTCGCTGCCCACGCTCGGTCAGCCTTACAGGTGTCACCCGCAGCTTCTCCGGCGAGTTCAGACTTACCCATGATTCCGGATGACTCACAAAAGTGTGTTAACTCACTTCAGAACTCGTTAGAAAGCCGTAACATTCATATACCTAAGCCTAATGCAACGTGCGATGCCATTTTGTGTTTTTGTGGGATTAGGCTTCATCAGATCAGTTCGTTAAGTTGTCCAGCGGCGTTTAATTTAACGCATGCTCGTAATGCTACTCCTACCGCCGCTGTTAAGAATTTGGAACAGAATTGCCGGAATTCTTCTTATGCCGGCTGTACTAAATGCTTTGGTGCTTTACAGAAGGTTCGTTTCATTTTCTAAAATATATGTATATTTTTTATATCGAATTATATTATTGTTTACAATTTGTAGAAAAATAAAACCTCAAATCACATTTTACCTTATTATATATAATTTTTCATTTATATGATTTTTTTATTGATTCGGATGAAATTTAAAAAGAATACGCCTTTGATAAAGAATAATAATGAGTAAGAAATAAGAAATACCCATTTCCTCACTAGCTTTATATTTAACTTGTCATTTTTAATGAGGCTTCAAAATCATGACACTCTTAATAACATAAATTTGGTCAATTAACAATATGTATTTGAAGGATATGAGTGTTCCAATAATGTTCCATATCTTTTATGTTTTTCTTTTTTGAGTTAAAAAGCAAAAGCCTAACTTTTATTTCCTTTCATACTTTTGTATGCTCAAATTTTGCAAAAAGCTAAGCACCAAACTTCTTTTTTCTGCCAACTGATTGAAAAGAAGAAAACTTAGTTAAAGCATCATTATCTGTCCTTTTAAGTAATTTGTAAAAGAATTCAAAATGTTACTCAAAAAGTAACATTTCTATCACAAAAATAGTTACTGTGTAAATCTTGGAAATATGCAAACATCCAAATATCATGCTGCATCTTAGTGTGTTACAAAAGGACAATCGATAGGGTCATAGGGACAGCTTCTGAATTCTACACTTTGATTTGTGGATTTCACTTTTATATCTATAAATTATTACTAATGTGCCCTTGTATGTATTTTTACTAATAATATCCCTTGTTTTTTCAATGTTAGATTTGAGAAGTATATTTCCAATCACAAACGTAAACTTTTATTTGTTGATAATTTTGGCAGTTAAAAGGTGGGGGTAAAAATGGAAGTCACTTATATCAAGGTAATGGTTGGAGATCAAGCAAGATGCTAGACCGAGATTGCCAATTAATGGGGCTAACTTGGCTGCTTGCCCGTAACAAAACGGCCTATATACCAACAGTCTCGGCTGTGTTACGAGCCATTATGTACAGTTCACACCCACCTCACGAATCTAAATGTAGCCCGGATCAAGAGAACATGCCCTTAGCCGTCAATTCATTACAATTTGATAAATCCATTTCTCCATCTTCTTCATCGTCTAGGTTGATAGCTACTACTACTTGTTTGTCTTTATTTTTGTTTACGGATTTGCCCCTAATCATTTTATTTGGATCTCTTCTCTATGTGTAAAAATGATTTTACATTGTTGACCTCTGACTTCCTGTAATGTGATTTGATGCAAGGCTCACGTGAAGCTAGCTGACAAAAGAGAGGGTAAATAGGGGTCAGTTTTGTCTTTTGGCCGTCTGCTGTAAATTTTTAAGGTCACTTTCAGACTAGTTATTTTGACATCTAGTACGAGGAAATCTTTAATATATTTGCTTTGAATCAATATCTTTTGCCCTTCATAATTTCCAAGGTTAACTTTAATTCATACTTTTCCACGTTTTGTTACTAGAATTTGTACATTTTTTTAGTCCAAAAAGCTTTGTTATTTTTTTTCTGTGACGTTAAAAAAGCTTTGTTATTAGAATTGTATGATAGTATACCTTTGTAGTGTTGGGTATTGGGTGAATAAAAAACAATAATTAGCATATCAATGTATACATAAAGATGCGAGCCAGAAAGTAGAACTTTTTATAAAGCATCAAAAGTCGAGGTAGATAATCACTAATTAGAGAGATTCAACTCCCGAAAGCAGAGTATGTTGGTCGTATAGTTTGAAGGAGAATATCGAAATCAACTTGTACTACTAGTAGTATATTTTTTATAGGCAAGATTAGATCTTGAAACCATTTAAATGAGAATAAAATAATGGTTTACTCAGAAAAACAGTGAGTAAAATATTAGTAATGCACGTTTTTAGGGAGAGAATCACGGTTGGAACTTGGATGTTTGTCTCGTGATTATTTATTCCGTTTTCAAGAATGTCCTAAAAAAGGCGTATAGAGTAACGATAAATGAATATTTTGTAGGTGAACTAGGGATGACAATGTTCAAATATTAACGGTAATTGATAGATATTTGATCGATAAAAAATCTGTTAGTGGAACGGATAGTGGTATCCAAAAGGATTTGGTTCTCACAAAAGGTAACCAGTGGATTATCCGTTAGAATTTGATCTTTTATAATAATTCGGCGGATAAACCGAAATCCGAATAAAAGTATAAAAAATAAAATATTAAAATACATATACTATATATAAAGATATTCTATATATGCAAATTTTATACATTAATATCGACCAAATATAATTATTTCATAAATAAATTAGTTAATTGATTATTATCTACTTTATTACTATATTACCTAATATCATTTTATTGTCTTCTAATAATTTTGTAGCTAATTTTAGATTTTAAAAATATCTAATAAAATATTTTATTTAAATCATTTTAAACGATTGCATATACGAATTAACCGCGGAAAAACCGCATCCGTCACGGATGCAGATTTGGTAAATAATTCTAAAATCCGATGGTTAATGAATGCAGATTTGGTTATCGTTTTTTTAATGGATGTGGATGTGATTATGTAATTTTTTGAGGATATTCGATTCGTTGTTATCCCTAGTGTGAACGCCATACGAGATAGATACTTTATTTCATACAATAACAAGACAATTATTGTGTATAATAATTTAATGGATAAACGACATGAAAACTTCCTCCTTGAAATTGGATGAACCAAAGACAATTAGGTTCAAACCTGCGAATAGGCAATCAACAATTCCAACACAATTTTGAACTCATCCTTGTCAATATATTTTAAAATCAAGTGACACGACTTTATCGAACTTGTAGGAGATATATTTTTTTAATTCCGAAAGCATACATTATATAAATGATATAATAGATAGTTCAAAAGATTACAAATCAGGTTACCTTTTGAGAATTGTTATTACTAAGTAAAATTTTAACTAACTAGGTCGAAATATGAGAATCACAGTTGTCAAACAAAGTACTTAAGAGCTCTTGGTTTGTAACACAACCAGTTGCTTTGTTTTTGCTTTTAGTAATTATAGCAAAACTAGTGTTAGATAATTCTGCACAGTCATAAATATTACAAACTATATTGTTAATTGCATGACACTTAATAAACTGATTTGTTGAGAGAGGTTGCATAATCATTACGCGTCATTCTCAATAATCACGCTTTTCGAGGGAAAGTCCAACGCCATTTCAGGCGCCTTCAAAATGTCGGTCGTTCTGCCTCAAGAACTGATTTTGCTCCAATTTTACTGTTACAAAATCTTCATTAAAATTTATTACTATACATTCTACTGCATCTCCTTTGTATAAGAAATGTGTGTCGCAATTTATTTTAAATTGATTAGGAGATGGTTTTTCTATTTTTCTTTCAATTAAATAGGTTTATTATTATTGTTTGGATATGTTTCATTTTGTAATATACTAGTATTGACCAATTTTTTCGTAAAATATTGATCATTTGGATTTAAAACTTTATAATATTTCTTTCATACTGGTGTAGGTTGTATATTTGTAATTAATTCACATTTTTTAATATTATAAATAAAATTGTTTCAGTTTTTACATATGTGTCAAACAATATTACAGATTAATTCAAGAATTTTATCTTTATTTTAAAAGATTTCATTATATTCATAATATATGTTAGTAACAATTGTTTAACTCTATTGGTAGACTTATTGTATGTTTTGAAATTTAAAAGGCTTGTAAACCAAACTTTTTTAACCCAAAGACTTCTAAAAATTATATGTTTCATGGTTTCAATTTTCTCATTACATATTTTACAAATATTAATACTACTATATTTTTTTAAAACAAATTTTTTTTGTAGGTAGTAGGTTTTTAACTGCCCTTCACATAATTTTTTTGTTTGATAGGTGTTGCCATGTTCCAAATAATTTTCTATATCTGTTTTATATTATAGAGGGAAATAGTTGGTTTGTTTATTTCTTTGGTTATTTGTTTATCATTTTCTTGTGTTTTTAATTTGTGGTAGTTTCTTTAACCATACAGATATCATTTTTACAACAGTCAATACATAGTTAGTCTTGACACTCAAACTTGGGTATAACCATATTTTTAATTTTATTCACTATATCATTAGTATATAGTTATAAAGTATTTCTGTTTTCCATGTTTTATTATAATTATTGATAAGTTGTTTGACTTTTGTAAATTCTGATTCTATTATTTTTTCTTTATTATTTGAGATTTTGACCCAAGGGGTTTTGAACACCCACTCCCTAATCCTAACCCAACCTCATATTTTTACTCTTCTTACTAAAGACCTTCTATTAGATTTTACACTATAGAGCTAATATTCTAATTACCAAATTATTCCTTTTTGTTTTTTTCATATATATATATATATATATATATATATATATATATATATATATATATATATATATATATTAATATATTCCAAAAATTTCTTAAAACCTAAAAAACAATTCTCTCTCCTATCTATGTTTCCCGTAACACTCTCTCTTCTCTATCCCAAAACCTATCTCTCCTTTAAGACCGGCGACCCCCAAACCCTCCCCCGTTTTACAGATCTGCTCGAGGTCCAAGCCTGAGGACCAAGTCGCTGTTGAACAGAAACCGAGAAGACAAAGCGTCGTTGGAAGCTACCAGAGAAGACCTTCAAGTTCGCGAAGAACAAGCTGCTCTGTTCGTTGACCAAGCAGCTCCGGTCGAGGACCAAGCTTGAGGACCAAGCCTGAGGACTAAGCCGCCGTTGAGCAGATACGCAGCTTGAAGCCTTCGCGAAGCTCGAAGCTCCGACGAGCCGGAGACGAAATCTCTGTGGCGGCGCTGGTTTGTGGTTCTATCTCCTCAGGCATGGCGCGAGGGTTTCCATTTTAGCCATTGCCCTAGCGATTTGCAGAATTTGGCGGCGCTGGTTCGAGATTTGAGTTTGCCGTGATTTCTGCAGGCATTGCCAGAGCGATTTGCAGAGCCCCACCCTTTGCATTTTTTCGTTCGCATTCCACCGTTGATCGGAGAAGCTCTCTTGCTTTGTTTGCTTGCCTGATCTGTGAAGCTCCGTTCCAGCCATGGATCTACGCAACTCCGGCGAATACTCGATTGAGCACCAACACAGAAAACCAGAGCTCCATTTTTGTCGAACAAGCAGAATGCAACATTTTTTATTAGCGTACTTTGTACGCATAATAGATTAGGTTTTAATTTTTTTTTCTTATTCAGATCTAGTTTGACCAGATTTGGACAAACGAATGTAGTTAGTTTTTGTAATTAGTTTGCTTTGTTATATTAATAATTTTTATTTTGACTGTATATTCTTTGTTTTTTTTAATAGTACTCATCATTTTTATATAATACTTAGCATTTTTGATAGAATACTCAACAATTTTTTTTCGAAACTCATCAATTTTTCCTGAAACTCATCAAATTTTCCGATGATCGAAGGTCGGAGATGGGTGGTCGGAGGTCGGAGATGGGTGAGTCGGAAGTCGGAGATGGGTGTCGGAGGTCGGTGGCCTGAGATTGGCGGTCGGTGGTCGGTGGTCGGTGGTCGGTGGTCGAAGGTCGGATGTAGGAGGTAGGTGTGTAGTGGAGAGAGAAGATGAATAGTGACATCACTCTTTTGTGTTTTAGTGTTAATAAGGGTATTTTAGTATTTGGTCAGTTTTGAGGTCTTTTTAAAGAAGTAAGATTCCTACTAGTTCCTTTAAGCCAAAAAACTAGCCTCCAAGACCCTATGTGTCAATCACCCTTATTATTTTTATTATTACATATCCATTTATGTTTATTAATATTAATGGGTAATTCATCTTCTGATTTTCAGTGTATGTTTTTTATAAAAGTTTCCCTACCTTGTAGGATGCTTTTTATCCCCATGTAGGTGCACTTCCAATGTTAGCCTCAAGAAACTTGTCGTTGTAAAAATATTCTCTTTTTAATACTTTATGTAAGAGACAAATTGATATAGTAATATTCCAAGCTTATTTACCTAATAAAACAATGTTCATGAGGTAGAAGTCTCTAAAGCCAAGTCCTACATCAATTTTTGAATTTGTTAAAGTATTCCATTTAGCCCAATGAATTCTTTTTTACCTTTATTACTCCACCAGAATTTGACAATAATGGCATGTATTTTGTTAACAATATTCTTCAGAAGTAGGAAATTAGATATTAAACAATTTGGGAGGCTTTGAAGTACCATTTTTTATAAGTATTTCTGTTACCCTTTCGGAGAGATATAATGTTTTCCAGTTCTTTACTTTTTGCTCTACCCCGTTCAGTTGGTAACCCGAGATAGTTACCCAATTTTTTTTCATGTTTAATCTTTTAGCCATAATATTTTGTATGGATTTTAGGATATTGGGGCTAAAGATGGCCCCACATTTATTATTGCATTTTTATATTTCTTTATAACAATATTTAATGCTTCAATTTAAATATAGTATGCTTTGAGGAGAAACAGTCTGTCCTCTCCAAATAGTAGATGAGTTACTTCCGGACACTTATTACCAATTTTTATTCCTTGTAGTAATTTTTTTCTTTTTTATCTTTTATGTGTTCGTTTAAAGTTTCTGTTATTAAACAAATAATATCGGAAGGGACGGTGGGGGCCCCTGTTTTATTCCCCTAGTGGGGTTTTGAATGTAGTGGGCTTTCCCATTGATTTATCCTGAGTATGTTACTAAGTTGATGTAGATCATGATTTTCCGCACTCAGTCTTTATTAAAACCCATATTTAGCATTAGGACATTTAAGAAATCTCATATAATATATTCATATGCTTTTTTAATACCGACTTTGACAACCACCATATACTTTTTAGTATTTTCCTTCTTTTGATATGAGTTATGAATTCATGTGAAATCATTGTATGTTTATGTTAAATCTATTAGGAACACATGCACATATATTTTCTCTTACAAGTTGGTTCATTAGAGGTTGTAGTCTATTTACCAGAATTTTTCTATTATTTTACATATAAAATTTAAGCAACTGATTTGGTCTATAGTGTTATATATAGATGGGTTTTCAACTTTAGGTATTAATTTGATTAGGGTTTGGTTTATATCCTTAAGATCACCCTTGTTATTCTGGCAATAGTGAATATAGTATTAAAAATAACTTACTATTTCTTTATTAACTTTAACTTTGTTATCTAACTAGATCCCTTCATCATTAATTATCCTTAGAATTTTTTTTACTTCTTCTTTCCTTTGGACAAGAATGGTAGTATCTGGTACTTTTTGTCTTTTTTATTAAGTTAGAGATTTCTTGATCTTTCTTTCTAGTATTTTTCCTCTCGTTTCCAAGCTTCTTCTATATCTTTTATAATATTATTATACCCATCCCAATTGTAATTGGAATCATTGGTGTTTGATATAATTTCCAATTTTTTTATTCCAAATTCATAATTGATTGCGATATTTTTTAAGTTTGTGATAAATAACTGCATTAAGGTTTTCCCTAAGAGTTTTATGATCATCACAAACTTTTTTGATAATGTTAAGACAGACTTTTTCAATTGTCCCAAATGTTTAAAAGTAGATTTTTGTTTAATTTTTAATATCAATTTTATCATGATGTAATACCAATAAATTGTGGTCAGATTCAGTGGTTGGTATTACAGTTATCCAAACATTAAAGTATAGATCTGCCCATCTATAATTGTGCAAGCCTCTATCAAGATTTGCCTTTATTAACTTATTTTTGGACCTCTTACTGGTCCAAGAATATTTACAACCACAAGAAGTTGTTTTCTCAAGATTATCGAGGTTTACAAATTTATTGAAAAATTTAATGGATTATTTAAATAAAATATATTACACCAAATTTTTCACTTAAATATTTAATACAATTATATTCTCCAATAATGGACCAAGTTTGGTGTTAGTCGGCCTAAGTCTATTTATGCAATTAATGGAGTTTTTTCTTTATCATATTAACTCGAATGTAGTAAATACTTCTTCTCCATCTTCTTGAACATAACTGCAACTCTGCAACGTATATATTAAAAGCAACTTTCAAAAATTCTTAATTTTAGCATCATTTTTAACGAAGAGGGCTAAACCTCCTTTAATTCCAATTGGGTCTACCGTATGCAATAAACTCATATCAATGTTTCTAGCAATTGATTCTAATTTACTAAACGAAGTTTTAGTTTCAGTGATGAAAGTTACCTTCGACCAATGTTTGGATCAAAGGCCCTTAAGTGTATGAATTGTCAGGGGGTTGCCAATACCCAGACTATTAAATATATTATTCCTTAATATATTATTACCATAATATATTATAACTATAATATATTATTACTTTATTAGACTAGTTTATTTATATATTCGATTTGTTTTGTATATTGCATAACTATACCTTTCTTGCTCACTAAGTAGTTAGTCCTATAAATAGGACATCATTCTATTGTATTAGATATCAACTCATTCACAATGTAGTCCTTAAAGTCTTTCTTATTCTCGAGCCTTTATCTCTTTTAATACATTATCAATATATTATTTCTCTTTTCCCCTTTTTTCTCTTCCACTTATTTTTATATTTCACTTAATTTAAATATCTCACATGGTATCAGAGCCACAATCCAAAGTGATTTCCTATTATCGCTCCGTTCAGACCATTCAGTGGTTTGATCTCGTTAGGACCTTCAGTGGTCTCATCTCTTTAGGCCGTTCTGTGGTCTCATCTCTTAATTCCGTTCAATGGTCTCATCTCGTTAGGTCGTTCAATGGTCTCATCTCGTTAGGCCGTTCAAGGGTCTCATCTCGTTAGGTCATCCAATGGTCTCATCTCCGTATCTCGTTAGGCCATCCAATGATCTCATCTCGGTAACTCGCTCAACATTCGGTTTTTGGTTTCCGGTTCTCATCACTCCACCTCACTTCCACGCCACGACATCAACATTGTTACCACGCCAACTCATCTGTCATGATTCTCAATCAACAAGTCTCAAGACACGTCATCAACGATTCAGATTTCAAACTCAAGTTGCTTTCCATCCGATCTACTTGAGTTTGAGGGGGGTGTTAAATATATTATTCCTTAATATATTATTACCATAATATATTATTCCTTAATTTATTATTACCATAATATATTATTACTATAATATATTATTACCTTATTAGACTAGTTTGTTTCTATATTAGATTTGTTTCCTATTTAGCATAGATATACCTTTCTTGTTCACCAAGTAGTTAGTCCTATAAATATGATCTCATTCTATTTTATTATATATCAACTCGTTCACAATGTAGTCCTTAAAGTCCTTATTCTTGATCCTTTAGAGCTCCTATCTCTTTTAATACTTTATCAATATATTATTTCTCTTTTTGCCCTTTTCTCTCTTCCACTTATTTAAATATCTCACACAGACAATTCCATAGGTGTACTATTCAAGCTTTTGGGATTGATTTGGATCAATCCCATAAATCTGTTTGTCTTTATTACACTCCATCTTGATATTCATCTTTTCTTTGGAGTTTTTTCCTTCAAACACTTCTTGTCATCTCTGGCCTTCTCTTTCTTATTTTCAAATAATTTATGTTTCTTAGTCGTTGATCTCCTACACTCCCATTGTAATTGATTTCTCATTTTTCTCCAGAAGCCAATCGATCATCGAATTACAAAAAATTGTAATTGTTTTTGCTTACCCACCCATCACGCCTATATCTTTCAAACTCTCTGAAAGTGAGGAGTAGGTTTCATTGTCTATTTTGAAAAAATCATAAACACTAATCAGATCATCGTCTTTTGCCTAAGATTGTTGAGTTGGGTTTGTTTTGGCTCATGGGGTTGTTATTGCTTGATGATTTGAGACTGAGGTGGGTAGTATAGGCTAGTTTGTTGCGTTGTTGATGGCGTGGGAGTGAAAGGTGATGATGGTAGTAAATTAGTTGAATATTATGAAGTTTGGATCACCAATAGAGATTTTGGTATGGTATTTAGTGTTCTCTGTAGGTTGTACGGGGTGATGGTTATTGAAGGTGAGATGATTTTTGGTTGGAACGGAGATGGTAGTTGATGAGGGTTGTTTGTTGTAGATGTGTTTGAAGAGGACAATTTGGTTTATGATTTGGGTTGGATTACAAAATTGATGAATAGGATTTTGTTTTTTATTTAATCCAGTTGGTGTATAAAGGAAAAAAATCTCCACATCAGCCTCCATGGTGTTACAATTCAAGTTGTCCACGTTGATCGGTGGACTACGTGACTCAACAACAAAGATTTCTGGCTTATCTTGCTTATACGGTATCCTATTGCATGCCGACTTATTATAAACCTTATCTTCATTATTCTTCCCTATTAACTCGTGGTTAATACCTGATGTACTACCCTTCTCTCTCATAGCTTTAAATTCAAAGAATGTTGAGACGTCTTGGCTCGTACGATCATCATGGTGTAGGTTGAGGCATTGTTGATGTAGTAGATGATTTGATCCTTTCTTACCTTTGAAATGGCTGGTATGTTCTAACCCATCTGTCTTCCTCTTACGGAAGCCATAACCATGGTAGTTGAAGGTAAGCAAGTAGATAGTTGGGATAATTCCTTGGAAGGTACCCATCAAATCCAGTTTTTGACTTCTGGGTGTCCAAGGTTTTATAAGTGACAAATCAGTACCCAAGGTTTCAATTTTGTGACGCTGTTAGTACCTACAACTAGTTTCTCCGTTAAATTCCACGTGGCGTCCACATGGCGGGTGGAAATCTACCACATACACACCACGTATGCGTCACGTAGGCGCCACGTGACACTTAACAGAGAAACTGACGGCAAGTACTAATGGAGTCACAAAAATGAAACCTTGGTACTAATTTGTCACTTTTAAAAACTTGGACACTCGAAAGTCAAAATTTGAGATGCTGGGTACCCACGAGTGTATTTTTCCTAGATAGTTTAATCCAACTTCCTATTCTAGATGTAATTTTCTTTGGATTGTTACAAATGCTTTGATCATGCTCAAAATTACCACAATCATAAAATACCTGGCTTAAATTCTCGAACTTAAAATTTTATCCAGGTGGGAGATTTTGAGTTTTCCCAGAAATTAAAGCCCGAGATTATTGTCATGTTCAAACTCCAATCTATTTTAACACGCGTGAACGATTGGTTGTTGATGAAGCATCTTGGAGGTAAGATTATTTTGTGTATGGTTCTGATTCGTTGAAGCATCTCCGATACACTTTTATGATTTAATACCGTGAGAGGTTGTCTATATATTTGTATCCATAGTGTAATGTGGGTTACACCCCTCTTGCTGCTACTAAATTCGTTTAAAGAAAAACGCTTCCCCATAAGTGTCTAGGGATGTTTTCCATACCTTTTCTTTGTCTTCTATGCTCGCAAACTTAATGAAAAACTAAATAAATTTTATGCGCTCAGTTTGGAATTCACCAAAAAAATCCTAGTGTTTTGGTGGGTCCTAGGGTGTTAGAAAATAAAGCGATAAATAAGAGGAACCATAATACCGCAAGTGTACGGTTGTCCAAGTAATATCCGATAAATCGGGTTTCGTTCTCAGGGACGGATTAGGTTCAACCCAAATATTAATCAGATAGTAGAAATAATTGCTTGACAGAAAAGTAAAATAATATGATTTTTGTTTGGTTTTTCTAATAACTAAAGATGCAAACAAATAAAGACTAAAAGTAAATAACTGAAAAGAAATAATGCAAATAAAAGGACTAACTTCAGAGATGAGAGATACTTGAGTCTCGCAAGAAATCCACCTAATTAATATAATCTATGTTATGTTTAAGTGTAGAATTGGTGTTGTAATATTAGCCGGGACTCTAATGTCTCCTAGCCCCCTGTCGGGTGGACCTAGAAACTATCCTAAAGTACTATAAAACCATGTATGGGCGAATATGCCTCTTCGAATGATATGAATTTACCTCTTTGGCTATGTAATTAGTTAAGCATGTTGGTCAATAACAGACATTACGGGTATTACCTAAGTCCGTATTCAAACCCCCCTGTCGGATGATCACTTCGCCACTAAAGTGAATAGCCCAAATACTAAAACCTATTTGTAGTTGTACCGTAAAGAAATAGTGATTAAGAACAAAGTAATATCCAATATCTAAGACTCAATTCAATTTAAATCATAACAATCCTAAATTCAAAACATAAATTAAATTAATTAGGGTTCATCCCTTTATTGCGATTCTCAAGTATATAAAAGTTTAGCTCATAGCAAAATTAGATACTGAAATTAAATAGAAAGACATCATATTTAATTACAGAAAAGAAAGTGATAACCTAAAGGGTAGGATGACTGTTGATGGAAGAACATAATTCCTCCAGCCCTAACTTCTCCTTGCCTTCTTGCTCTGACTTGAAAACCTTAAACCTCTTGTGTAATTGAATAAAATATGAGAGGTCTTTGACTCTCTCTCTAAGGATATAATCAATTGAATAAAATATGAGAGGTACTGAATAATGAGGTCTAAAGGGTGTATTTATAGGTGCTAGGAAGCTCTAATTCGTTTTACTTGGAGTGGAAGACAAGTAAATAACTCTTTAATTCGCAGCCCTAAAATCTAGGAAAGGTAAGATTCTGCTGCTGATTTGTTTTGGTCATATCTCCTTCAATACCTATCCGTTTGACGCGTTCCAATAGTCGAAACCGCTTGTCTCGGAAATCTCTTTCCATTGGTCCAGACCATTCTCCCAAATTCCCAGCCAATATTTAGTTATGAGCTCGTCTTTAGAACGTGGCTGGAATTTCAGATTTATTTGGCAGCTTTATCTTTTCCTTCTTTGCATATATCTTTCCTTATTCTTCTTATTTACATGTATATCTCTTTCCTTTACTTCTTAGACTTGACTTAGTCTCTAATTAATTACCACATATCTTTTAAAGCTTCACAATAAATAAACAATTAAACCGCATATGCTTTAAAAATAATAAATCATTAATTCAAGACTAGAAATAAGAAAGTGCACTCTAAAATTAGAAACTCGAATAAAAATACTTCCTAACACACTAAAATGCTCTAAGAATTTAACTCTCACTTCTCCTCCTTGTATTGGTCTTTCATGAAATTCAAGAACCTACTAACTTTGCACTAAAAATAACTAAATTAACGCACAAAAGCTCTAAAAATGCAAATAGTCTAATTCCAAGGGGAGAAAGTGTAATATGACGAAATAAGCATAAAAGTCTATCAAATAAGTCAAATATTCACCTAAAAGGATGTCTCCGAAGGGTTAATAATTAGAAAAAATAGGGAGACATCATGTTTTTGAATTAATTTTGTAATAAAATTGAAGTTTACTTCTTCGTGGCGAAGGATCTTAGCCATCAATTTTGGCTCGTCCAAAGTTTGGTAGTGTTCACTTTCGGTAGATAGAGTTATGTCCCCATATTTAGCATTTGAGTAATTCACTGAATACACATTCATTGATGCATGTTTAGAGAAGTAAAAGTAAACGATTGGGAAGGTTTGAAGAAAAAAATTTGCAGCAATAAATGCTAAGTGAAGAGATATTTTCAAAAAAGGAATGAAACACGAGGGAAGAAGAAAACAAAAGTAAGGAGGAGAAGACATGATAATGAAAACTGAAAAGGAGAAAGAAGATCAAAACCACTAAAGTTTTAACGTTTGAAGATCAAAAGAGCTTCAAAGGAGAAGAAGTTTTCAAGAACAAATGTCACTGTAACATAGAAAGTTTTTGTTTGGGAGAGGAAAACGTGAGAGAAGAAAAACCTTTTTTGAACAACTTCCTCGTAGGAGACTCTTAATAGCTACTATATCATATTTGACGAGTAATAGTAGTATTGGGAAATTCTTTTGGGATGATAAAAATAACTCTATAAATAAATGAATATGGTGTGTGTGAATGCCATATGAGATAGATAATTTAATTCATACGATAACAAGACAATATAGTGTATATGATAATTCAAATGGACTTCGAGGAAACAAAATAATTGTGCCTTAAATATTTTCAACTCTTGAATATCGATCTTCTATCATCTAACGCGTGCACTATTTTCCATCACCAAGATTCTCTTTTGTCCAGAGTGCTAAAAGGCATATATTTCCATAATTCTAACTTCCCCGGGGTAAATATTGGAAATAACACATCATGGAGATGGAAAAACCTCCTCATAGGAAGAAATATGTTAAAAAGGAAGTAAAACGGGTAGTAAAAAATATACTATACATCTGTATCTGGGAGGATATTTAGATCCCTGACGGAACCAAACTTATTAACACGATTTAAGATTTCTTCATGAGTTAATTAAACAAAGAAAAGGCGTGGAACCAGGATATATTTCTCAAAATTGTAACTCCAACTCAAATCCAAATTATAGGGCTTATCCACTTTCGGCTTCCAAGGGAACCAGATAATCCTACTTGGACTAGATCCATTTCAAGACACGTCGCATTGAAGGAAGCCTGCAAACATCTATCCCTCGAGAGAGAAATAATTAAAATAAATAACCTAAAAATAAAGGGGATAATTCGAAGACCTTCCCTAAGGGACTTAGGAAAATTATCTGGGGCCTCAACATTACCCCTAAAGTTAAAAACTTCTTATGAAAAGCTTTTATTGATGATTTATCGACTAATTCCAACAGAGTTAGGATAAATATAGCAACGAAAGAAAAATGTGAGGTGTGCAATGAAGATGACGAGATCTTCAAACACGTACTCTTCTATTGCCACCATCCCATAGTTTCCTGGTTGGCTAGCCCCTTGAACAATTTCACTCTAAATGGAGCTACGTTTAGCTTTGATAAATGGCTAGTCCAAATCCGTAAATATGTAAAATATTTTCATAGGGAAAAATGACATGAAACCGTTAGTTACTTGACCTTTCTTGTTTGGCATATTTGTCTTTTGCAAAATAATTTCATAACCAGAGACCTGACTCGCTAGTCTCGGTTAATAATGCATCACGATCCTATAAAGTATTTGTTAAGGATCTTGTGGCCCACTCTGAGGGCATAATTCATAATAACATAAATTGTTACTATTTTAGTACGAATGCTAATATCCATATCTCAAAAGGAGACGATAAATCACTTTCACTCTCTCTCTCTCTCTCTCTCTCTCTCTCTCTCTCTCTCTCTCTCTCTCTCTCTCTCTCTCTCTCTCTCTCTCTCTCTCTCTCTCTCTCTCTCTCTCTCTCTCTCTCTAACACACAAAAATATGGTGAATATAGTGCACATAACTACCTTACTAGATTAGTCTATTGTTTTTAATGATTTGCCTAGGGTGGAATTATTACTTCTAAGTTAGGATCTCATGGTATAGTAAATATTAATTATAATAATTATAGTTTAAGTAAGGGAATGAAGATTTATATAGGACCCCATTTGGATACCACCCTAGAGTAACTATTTTAAAATTAATTGTGACGTGACATGGAATATGTCTAAGGGTTTAGCTACTTTTGGTTGTATTTTTATGAATGATAAATGAGTTTTGATTGACCGAAAATCATAACAGTTTAGTGCACGATCACTGGTAGAAGCGGAAGCCTTAGGCATTGTTTTTACTTATAAACTGGCGGCGCATTACTCGATAGGTACTATCACTGTGGAGAGCGATTGCAACAATGTAATCCAAGCTATTTTGGACCCAATATTAAAACAAGGTAGAAGAATTTGTAATAATTTATCTAATATTGAGTCCTCTAGATAATCTTGTAATTTTTTTTTTACTTTTGTGCTTAAAAAAACAACCTAGTAATTGATTGTGTGGTAAAAAGAAAAGGTATACGAATTTTTGAAAATGGTGGCAAATAATTGGTGCATGTTGTTTAAGTACACTCTAACCTTCATCTTGAATATCTAAAATATGGTGATGTACTACTCAACCTTTGTTGACAATGATTCCTTCATAGGATAATTTGAGACACTCCCAAATTTTGAATGTCGGTTCATATTCTCTAACATGGCTATACTCTAGTTAGGATAGGCCACAATTCAAGGTGTTTAAAGCTCTATAAATTTTTGAGAGATTGAGCTTATCATCTTTACTATACTCCTCAAAAGTCTTCTCTTGACTGGTAATGACGACTTCTCCCTTATAATTCTTGGTTTCCTTGTTAGAAACAAAAGATTCATTACTAGTAATTTCCCAAAGCTTGTAGTCAAAACATTGAAGATTTATCTCCATTATGTTCTTCAAATAATTGTAATTGGGACCTACAAAGAGATGCGGTATAATAGTGGATAAACCTTCCAAATTATTAAATTCCATGTCTTTCACTTAATTACGATTAAGAAATATACTAGAATTAGGCTCTGATACCACTTGTAAGTCCTAGAAGGAGGGAGAATGAATAGGACAATAGTTAATATTACGACTAATTTTTAATATTTAGGAAGATAATTAGAGTTTGAAAATATGTTGAGTCAATTTATCAAACACTAGGGAGCTAAAGAAAATACGATAGTGAAAGTAGAGGAAAGATTATGAAATTCTATATCAAGACACAAATTAAAGTCTAGGGTTAGAGATTACACATTGATTTAAAGTGGTTCAAACTTTTGAAGGCCTAAGATTCGGTATATCTCAAAGGGGAGATACAAACAAATTACTGAGATTTTTCCCAGCTAAATCACAACTCAAGCTTGAACAACGTACCAAATTACCTTGTGTAATCACCAACACAAGAAACCACTTCCAATGAAAGACTGCTCTTATTTAAAGAGATGAAATCCCCTATTCTCTTGATTCTAATGGAACTCAATTCTTAATATAGAGAACAGTAGTATAAGTATTGTATAAGTTTTTACAAGAAATAAGAAATTATCCTACAAGAGTGAATATACCAATGTAGTATAAAAAGCCTTTAATAAATGATATCAACTTGAAGAACTGAATGGTTGAGAGTGCTTGAGTTCATCGTTGCAGATGATAGTAGTTGAGGATGATCAAATGTGTATTGAATGATCCTTTGATACATGTATTTATATCACTTTGTGAGATCAAGAGTTTTGTAATAAGAAATCTAGGTGGCTTGAAACCGAGATCCCATTTTTTTTTTGATTTTTTGGGTTCCATTTTGACAATTTTACTATTATCCTGTTGATGCATTTAATTATCTAACGACTAGGAATCCAACATCATTTTTTTACTAGACGATGATGTCTCTACTTTTGTGATAGATTTTTGAGATATACGATACATCATTTAGGTGGGTTTTTGAGATTTATTGTGAGAGTTATCCCTTTATTTGACTTGTTATCTAATTTCAAATTTAAATGTGATTATGGAAATTTGAGACGAGTTGTTTACGAAGTGTGAAAATCCTAGGAACATGGATGATAAGAGACCTCAAGATGAATCTGAGAAGTCAAAAAGTCTATGAAAACCCCAAATCAACTTTCAAAATGAGCCAAAAGTTTCATGAGAAGATCAACTGAAATTTCTGGTAGAATGTCTCCATCAACTTTGAATAATTCATGAAAAATAATGGGTGATGATTTTGATTATGATACTTACACACAAGATACCGTGATAAGAAACATTTCACAAACTGAAGTTAAATTGAAGAAGTTATAGGTATTTTTTATGAAGACCCAATATGTCGAAAATTTGTAGAGTCCATTGTGCCACTTTTGAATCACTTAGGTTGGCCAACTGATGGTAAACGTTTTTTAAGAATATATGTACAAGATTTTAGCCTCAAAATCTACCACTTATCTTATTTTGAAGTTATGAACATTGGGAGAAAGGGCTAGAGAAAGGAAGAGCAATTACAACACCATATTTCACAATCTTTTCTAATATATTAGTGTAATTCTTCCTTTTTTTTATTTCTTATCTTTAATTATGTCTTATTAATAATTTATTTTATATTATCACTCCATAACTAAACTCATTAGTAGCTTGATATTATAGGGTTCGAACCCAAATTATTTGTAAGAATTTGAGATTTTACATTTGAATAAAGCATGTAATTGATTTTGTATATATCCATGATCTTATTGATAAATTCAAGTATTGTGGCCACATATTTTGGGTTTTTTAGCTATTAAAATAAGCCACCGGAGGGAGGGAGGGTTAGTAGTAGAGCTAGGATATTTAATATTCTACAAGTCTAGAAATGGGAGGTCAAACTTTGTAGGACAATCATGTGAGGATAATAATCTTAACCATTAGATAGTACTGCATGATCGATAGAGAGAGGTTTCTAGTACTTAATAGCAGCCCATAATTTCTCGAAATAGATTTACGGTGAAATTAGAATCCCAATTAGATATTGACACCCTGTTTTCCCTTAAACAACAATTAAGTCTAAGTCATAGTTAGTGGTGAGAATAAGTGTCTCGAGCGACACTTTTTCTCCATACTTTCTCCCCTGATTATTTTTCTTTTTATTTAATCTTTAGTAGTTAATATCTTATAAAAACAAAATAACAATCTTTCAGTTTTATCAACGATATCTATATTAGATTTAAATTAGGCTTAACTTTTCATTCCCTATGGAGAAAAATAAAATTATCAATTTTACTACTATTGATGATCATAAGCTTGCATTATATCATTCTCAGAACGTTGATTTTATATCACATATAGGAGCACATCAAGTTTTTGCACCGTTATTAAGGATCGAACCTGGGTCACTCACGTGATAGGATAGAATATACCTCTATTAAATAAAAGTGATATTTTAATTTATAATGGTAATCCATATTCGATTCAAATCTAGATCCCAAAATGTTTTGTATTTTACGCCTAATTTTGGATTTTGGCTTTTTGCATCTTTACTCAAATTGATATACTTTCAACACAAGAAATGTTAGTTATGAAATTTTAATAATATTTTTAGTTCGTGGTATTACAATATTCCAATCATATGAAAAGTTATGGCACAAATCATAAGTGAATAATGTAAAACTATACATACATGTTTTTGCAAGAGTTAAAGTGCTTAAATGAACATTCTTTCTTCATGAGATGTGTTTCAAAAATGAATTTGAGAAAGGTTATAGTTGACAAAAAGAAGATATTTTAAGCATAAGACCAATTTTCACCTTAAAACACATTTGAGGCTAATCTGAAAGGGATTTTGTCAACAGTGTCCCACTACGAGAAAGAGTCGTGTCTGAGCGGGTCACTATGTTTCAACCTCTTTGGATTTGGTATCAGGAAAGTGGATTTGAGGAGTTTCCTCCAGTGTGTTTACAAAATGAGGTTCAGTGTGGTTTACGTACTCATATTCCAAGTACCTGACATTGGTGCTAACAAACACTTTATGTTCCATAGGATGGTAAAATAATCTACCCTTGGTTTCCTATGGATACCCAATGAAATAACACACGTCTAATTGTGGATTCAAATTTGTAACATTGTTACTTAGTACATAAGTTTGGCTTCCCCAAACATAGAAATACTTGAAAGTAGGTTTAGCTCGAGTTGTGTTTGAACAATATTTCCTTAGATATTATTTTTCAAACCAGGCGATCTAAAAACAATGACTTACATATAGTGGTAATGCAGATGGTAGACCTTGCGTTGAAGTTCAACACTAAGACACATTATAGAGTATAGGATGGAACAACCGACACTGTTTCAGATTAATAAAAAAAAGTATTAATTATAGGGCTTCATGTCGTTATCATTGTCTAATGGGAGCAAACTCGAAAGAGCTTATGTTCTTTACAACATGTGATCAATCCCACATATATGGACTAGCGAAATAAGACACTATTACTCTAAGTCAGATAAGTTAGAAGGGTAAATCTATCTAGTTGACACCTAGTGTAGAAACCAATGCATGAATAGAACTATATACATAACATTCGACTTAACCATGAAAAAAATTATTTTTATCATCATCCAGCAGTGTCGTCCTTAACCATTCTCTCCAGTATTCTCAAGGAGAATAAGCTAACTGTAAGAAAACTTCATGGATTGGAAGACGAACCTGGATACTTTGGAAGATTACGAGTTTGTCCTAAGGGAATTTGTGTCAGTTTTGAAGAAGGGGCTCCCCTCACCGCTTCTGTAAGGACAGAGCAAGATGGTTGGGACAAGGATAAGGCCAACTTCTATATCATGACCTCAATCAGTAAGGTGTTAGTGACACAGTTAAAGGGAATGGATATTTTTAAAGAGATGCCTGGCTATGCCTAGAATATTCATGGTCAAGAAAATGCCTGCAAAATAGGTTTCTCTTAGAAATATGATGAATTCTAATATGTTTGAAGGAATATTGGTAAGAGAGAACCGTCTCTAGATGATTAATGAGTTCAACATATCAATAATACCTGGCACTGAGACATATGATGCGATATAGAAGTCAATCTCTCATTCTTTTGGACATATCAAGCTTAAATATAACATGGGAAAGCATAATATTATCTTGACAGAGCTAACGAGATAATTTCAGGCATCTGAAGTCATCATCAAACAAAAGGGCGAGGCTTATCCCAATTGGTTTTGACATCAAGGATTCAAACATAATAGGGATGGGAAGGGTTCATCCAAGAAGGTAAAGAATCAATCCAAGAGCCAAATATTTTAAAAAAACAATAATACAGGGAAAAAGTGAGGTCACCCTATGATTATCCCAAAGGAAAGTGCTTCATATACATATGAAATGTCAATGGAAGCAAGACTATCCTAAGCTACACAAATCGACAGGTAATTCTTATTTTGTCACATGGTAAAATCATTTTTGTGGCAATTCTACTTAATTATAAACTCGATAAACTAATCATTTTTATTTATAATAATTTACAGATAAAATTGAATTTGACAAGTAAATAAAGATCGAGGTTGCAAGATGATGGACATTAGTTAGGTAGCTCGACTTTTTCCATCTTAGTTAAGAGTTATTAGGTAGAAATATCATATTATTGTATTGGATAATAAATTAGAGGGGTTTCTAATTGAATTATTTCATTTTGAGTATTTCAGATAAGACTTGTGTTTTGAGGCATTGGATATTGATAGCTCATGACTTACATTAGAAGCAATTGTTCTTCAATTCGATAATATTAGGTAGATGTTTTCCTTTTATACCTCTCCTGAATAAAGACAAATGAATGTTTTATTCATATAATATATAACTTGTGATATATATCTAGATTATGACATTCTTAAAATAAGGAAGTATGGTGGAGCACAAGCCTAATTGGATATGATCAACCAAGATACTAGATAAACCTACAACATTCATGTGAACATGACTCATAGGAATGGATCATCACGATCATTCTACAAGATGAGAAATAAATCTCTCAAAATGTGATTCTTATCAAGATTCAATCGTCTAGGAAAAGATAAATAAGAGACACATTAGCATAAGATAAAAGTAAGTTACATTTTGTCAGATCAAATTTAAACCTCACCTAAGATAATGATCACCTTGAAGTTATTCACTAAGGGAAGTTTAAACCAAGAAGAGTTTGGATATTATCTATTGGTTTTAAATGCACAAACTAAGATAATGAAAGCAAGATACTCTTACGAGTATAATGAATGACATGTATGATAATTTAAGTCATTAAGAGACTTAATAGATAACATGATTCAAAGCAAATAATGTAATATAACACTCAACAATTCATATTGCACTCGTATATGAGTAAATGTAAAATAGACTCTTTTAAGAAATGGATTCCGCGTATCTTCTGGAAAATTAAGATGTCCGAAAAATCTAAAATAGTGTATTGTTGTAGTGGGATATATTCCAAGGAAACAATTGGTCACGATAACTCTCTAACAAATTATACCAAATGTGATTCATATCATACCACCGAGAACGATGAATTGGAGACTAGAGTGTTTGATTATAGTGGGAGTTGTCCCAAGAACAAGTAAAAAGTGTAACTCTTGGAAGAGTAAACCAAGGACAATTCTTTGATTTTTCATCATTGAGCAATTAGAGGAACACGGGTTAGACTTAGAGTCAAATATGTGGTTTAACACATAAATTGGGTTCTTACATAGCATCTTGAAGAGATAGATCTATGAAACACTGGTATATTAGATTGGAAATGGAATAAAAGCCAGAAAGGGTCATTGTATGCTTTTTTGAACTAGCGACCAACATCCATTAGGTACATAGATCACTAGAGAAGAAGCAAAGGAAGTAGTTAGATGTGAAAACATGCGATAACTATCGACCTTTATTTTAAACTACCCACATATTACCCCATGATCGACTAAATCTGATACGTTTTAAGTTCAATAATTAAATCTAAGAGAATATAAGACATCAAGGAACCAAATAGGTGAAGAATCTAGCTTACTGGTACACATAGGTAAAAGATTAGTGGGAGCATCATATAGAGAAGTCAAATAGTCGATTTTACTGAAAGAAAATAGGAAACTTGGTCTTCAGTGGTTTTTATGTTTCTAAGGAGCTAGCATACACCTAAGTTAGGAAAAGGTAGTAGGATCATACCTTGTGTGAATATGCAGGCCTCAAGAAAGTAATTTCTCGTGCAAGTGGGAGATTTTTAGGATTAAGTTCCAAAGAATTTTTTTTTCACTTGCAGGTACATATAAAAGTAGGTAATTGACCTTTGTCGCCCCCTTTGATAGAATAGAATACAAATTATAAGGGGAGCGACTCCGCATAGTACAGATCGAAGGTTAGCAAGAATAATAAGAAGGGTTATCGTTCGCATGGATTAATAGCGATTAAAGGTATTCAAAGTAATGTAAATGCGTGAAGTTTATAATTCAAATAACAAAATATAAATATTTGTTTTGGTTTTGTAATAATTAACTGCTAATGACAAGATAAGAGTAAGTAGAGTTAAAATAATATAATTATTAACTAATAATAAGAGTAAACAACTAAAATAAATAAGGCTAATTAGATGAGAAAGATACTTGAGGATATCTCTAAGTAATATACTATGCCGCTAATTGACTTTGTTACTAATAAGGGCAAGTGGTTTTGTTGTTCACATTAATCGGGATTCTAGTTCAATCCAAGTCCTCACAAGGGATAACTTAGCTCTATATCTTACTCATCCTCTTGGATTTAGGGTAGGTTTAAGTCCCTCTTATCATATTGACTACCTAGCATGATAATATCGTCCGATTGAAGGCACTAGGTGCCTATATACTAGTTCTTTAATATCGCCCCCTGCCCGGGTGTTAGGTCAATTACGACGGCTCCTGCTACTTTGGACAAGGCACATGAGTAATTATAACACGTATACAAACAATCGAAATATAATTAAATATCTCAATGTGATATCCAATATAAAATAACATAAATAGTTTAGCTCATAATCATATTAACACTAAGAAAATAAAAATAATTAAAAATAAGACCAAAGATCATATTTTAAACTAAAAATAAGATAAAGTTACCATTGATGATAGGAGGAAATGGTGAATGGTTGAAGTAGAATGACTGGTTTCATAGACAACCCATTGTTCTTTCTCATCCTTTTGTTCTGGCGCTTCCTCCTTCTCTTTTTGAACTGATTAAAATGTCTGGATAATGTTCTATTTCGGTACGGGCCTGGAAAATGAGCTTATAAATCTTCTAAAAACGTTAGCATTTCTTTAGTTTTAGAAAATTTGGTTTAGAAGGGGCACATCCCGTTTTTACTTAACCAGATTTCTGGTTCAAACCACGGGAGTGCAACTAGCATAACTTCTTCATCTTAACTCCGAACGACTTTCGTCACTTTCCACGCAACCCTGACTTCAATATCTTTCCAAAAAAGGGAATTAGGTCAAAATCCTTTACCAAAAAGTCGTGGTGACAGAAAAATTAAGGTGCAAGAATCTTCCAGTAAAAGTTCCAACTCTCCACAATGGCTCTAAGCTCAATTTCCGCTTTCACTTGGATTTTCTATTGATCTTTAAATTCTTATCCTCGTCTTGGACCCTTGTATCAAGCATGTACCTACAAGATACACACTAAACACACCATTAAAGCACAAAAATCTCTATAAACAGATAAAAGTCCAAAATAAGAGGAAAAAGTGCAAGATATAATAACAGGATTGCTAAATTGAAAGATAACTTAACTATTTTAGCAGGATGAGTCAGATACTCCCAAAACCATGGAGTTTTATTTTTTTAAGCATCTTTACACTAATAATAGTTCATGTAGCCTATAATTGGAAGTTAGACATCTGCCCGCCCACCACCTTGCTTCAACATATCAGTTGTCATTAGGAACGTTTTTCTCTTATTCATCATTGTAAAGTCACAAAGGCTACAAATGAGTTCCTTATTCAAGAAGCAAAGAAGTTAAAGTAGTCGTGTTTAGCATTGCAGAATAAAAAGTTCCAGGATCAGATAGTACCTAGTTTTTCTTCCATAAATATTGTAATATTATTAAACAAGATTTATTTATGGTTAAGAAATTAAGGATCATCAATTCTTTTATTTAATACCTTAACTATACATTGATTATGCTTGTCCCAACAGATATAATATCTCTTATGCAAACTCTGCATATAAAGTTATCTCCCATATTCAGACAATGAGACTCCAACTGTTCATTATTGAAATCATTTCTCCTACTAAGTCAAATTTCATGAAATTTCATATTTTTCCAAAAATAATATGAAATCGTGTAAGCACTATGGTGCAGTGAATCTTAATATGACAAAAGCTAAGATAAAGTTAGATTATACTTTTTGTTTATTGTTCTCTTCAAGATTGGATTTTACCCTAAATGGATTGGATGGATAATTGAATGTGTCACAATTATAGCTTTCTAGATTAATATCAATGAAGAAAAAAATTTCTAGTCCAGACTGGAGAAGGGGTTAAAACAGGGAGATCATCTATCTGCATTGTTATTTAGTATAACAATGAAGGTGCTTATTGTACTCATTAAATTCAAATGTATAAATTGAAACATTTGGGGGCTATAATATATTGAATTATATTAGGTGATTTCTCATTTCATTTTTTGGTGAATCTTTTATTATCTCTTTATTTTCTAACGAATAATTAGAATTATCATGGTGTATCCAGATATATTATGAATGCTCGGTCCAAAGGGCCAGTCTCTCAAAGTCAAACATTTTCTTCAGCAAAGATACTTCGTCAAGATTAAATGAGGGCCCCTGCAATTTACTCCACAACTCAAAGGCAGATTCAATCGTTAAGTATTTGGGGATACTAATGTTATGATTTGTATAAAGAGAAGAATAATGTTATTGATTATGATGATAGATAGTACATTATATAGAAATGGAGTGAGTGTGTACAATATAACTCAATACACTCACTCGTACAAATATTCCTTTTAACAAACTATTTTGTCTTCTAGCTTAACAGACTTATTTAACCATAGTTAAGACTATAGTTATCACCCCCCTCAAGCTGAGCCCGTCTAAGAAGGGGAAGCTTGCTAATAAGCGAAGAGAAAAGAGTAGGAGAGAGTCCTTTTGTGAAAATATCAGCCAACTGTGACTGAGTAGGTACAAATAGCAGCTTTAGTAATTTACTCTGTACTTGCTCACGAACAAAATGAAAGTCTATGTCAATATGACGCGTTCGTGAATGAAACACCGGATTTGAAGCTAGAGCTATAGCCGACATATTTTCACAGGATATTGTAGGAGTAACAATACCAATTTTTAAACTAGTGAGCATAAAGGTTAACCATTTAATTTCTGCAGAAACGTAGGCTGAAGCTCGATATTCAGCTTCTGTGGAAGAACGCGACACGGTTGTTTGGCGCTTATAACCCCATGATATTAAGTTGTCACCTAAAAATATACAATAACCCGTTGTAGAGCGTCGATTGGAGATATTACTTGCCCAATCGGAGTCAGAGAAGGCACGAATAGTAAATGATGAAGCATTAAATGTAATGTTATAATGTAAAGTGCCTTTAACAAAACGCAGAAGCTTCTTTAAAGCTGCATAATCTAAATTTGTAGGACTATGCATAGTTTGACATACTTGATTAACAGCATAAGTAATGTCAGGTCTAGTGATGTTTAAGTATTGAAGAGCACCTGTGATACTTCGAAAATGATTAGGATTCTCATACGGAAGTAGATCATGATCTGTTTTTACTGTGTACTTACTCAATGTAGGAGTTGTACTGAGTTTACAATCACTCAAGCCAGCCTACTGAAGAATAGATGAAGCATAGGATGATTGACTTACACAAATAGACGTATTTGACCGTGTAATTTCAAGTCCCAAAAAATAAGAAAGATCCCCAAGATCTTTCATCATAAAACGTGTTTTTAGGGCTGCAATAATAGTAGAGATGGCAGCATTATCTGCTCCAGTAACTAATATATCATCCACATAAACAAGAATAATAGTTAAAGATGAACTTGAACCTTTAATGAACATGGAAGAATCTGCAGAGCTTGATTGAAAACCATGAGTAGTTAAAAAGGTAGCAAGTAATTGATACCAAGCCCTTGGGGCTTGTTTTAAACCGTATAACGAACGATTTAGTTTACATACATAATTAGGGTGTTGAGCATTAATAAATCCAGGAGGTTGAATCATATAAACCTCTTCATCAAGCTTGCCATGTAAAAAAGCATTTGAAACATCCAATTGTGTAATATTCCAATTATAAGAGGCTGCTAAAGAAAGAATTACGCGAATAGTTTGATGCTTAACTACTGGACTGAATGTTTCAGTATAATCTAGGCCATATTCTTGTAAAAAACCACGTGCAACAAGACGTGCTTTATACCTCGCAATTGATCCATCAGCCTTACGTTTAACTTTATAAACCCATTTACAAGAAATAGGTGATCTCCCAATTGGTGGTGGAACTAAATTCCATGTGTGTTGATCAAGTAAAGCATTATATTCAACTTGCATAGCAGATTGCCAACAAGATAACATAGAAGCTTCTTTATATGTATTAGGTTCAATAGGTAGAGAAGAAGATTCAAGAGTGTGTTGACATTTATAGGATGGTTTTAAAGATCATGTTTGTCTACGAGTAATCATGGGGTGACGTAAAGGTGGTGGTTGTATATGAGAAGATTGAGGAGATGGAGGTGGAGATGGAGATAGTGTAGAGGAGTTTGAGACTGAACTTGATGATGACTCAACTGAAGGTTGAGGTGATGGGAGAATTGGATCAAAAGGATGTGATAAAGACTGTGGATTAATGTTGAAGTTGAATAAATCAACAAAAGATGAAGGCTCATCATTTGAACAAGAAGATATTGATGATTGAGTAGAAGAAGCAAAAGGAAAAACATGTTCATTAAAAGATACATGTCTTGATATATATATTTTCTGAGAATGTAAGTCAAGGCATTTGTAACCTTTTGAGAAGTTACAATATCCCATAAAGACACACGAGATTGATTTAGGAGCTAATTTATGTGAGACATAAGGTTTAAGCCAAGGAAAACACTGACAACCAAAAACCTTAAGGTGTTTATAAGAGGGAGGAATTTTATATAGCAACTCATAAGGACTGTGATTTGCTAAGTTTGGAGAGGGTAAAAGGTTTATAAGGTAGATGGAAGAAGCTAAAGCTTCAGGACAATATTTAGGTGGCATAGAACTATGATTAAGAAGAGTTCTAGCAGTCTCAATTAAGAGTCTGTGCTTCCTCTCAGACACTCCATTTTGTTCAGGAGTGTGAGGGCAGCTGGTTTGGTGAATTACACCATTTGACTGAAGGAATAAGGAGAAGGCTTTACTTAAATACTCACCACCATTATCAGTGCCCAAAATTTGAATTGATTTATTAAATTGAGTTTGAATCATTTTATAAAAGGCTTGAAAGACAGATAGAACATCAGATTTGAGTTTTGAAGGATAAACCCAAGAGAATTTACTGAAATCATCAATAAAAATTACATAGTATTTAAAAGAAGAACAAGAATTAATAGGAGAAGGTCCCCATACATCTGAATGAATAAGAGTAAAAGGTACTAAACTCCTAGATACAGAAGAAGCAAAGGGAAGTTTATGAGCTTTAGAAACTGAACAAGCCACACAAGCAACACCATGAAAGTTGAGTTTAGATTCTAATATAGGTGCTAAAATTGAAGAGGCATTTGCTGAAGGGTGACCCAAACTAAGATGACATAAAATAGATGAAGAGACTTGAGACTTGGAAGACAAACACAGAATACTTGAAGAAGGTGAAGACACTGAGCCACCATGAAAGGAAATAGGATACAAACCATCCTTACAAGGGCCCTGAAAGAGAATTTTATTAGAGTGATTCTGAATAATAGACACTGAGGAAGCATTAAAGGTTATAGAGCAATTATTATCAAGTGTAAAACGAGATATAGATAAAAGGTTAGAGGAGATTTGAGGTACATGAAGAATGGAGTTTAGTGTAAAAGTAGTAGAGGGTGTAAGAAGCTTACTATGTCCTGTATTGGCAATCTCAAGAGCAGCACCATTTCCAACTGAAACATTATTACCTCCTTGATAAAGAGATGAATTATGAATAAGATTTATATCATTAGTAATGTGACTATTAGCACCTGAATCCAGAAACCATTGCTCAGCATCATAAGAAGATGAAGGAGAAGATTGAGTATAAGTTGAAGATTGTGGTGAAGGTTGTGGATTAGATTGAGCAGCCAAAGCAATACGGTTAGCTCTAGGGGAAGGAAAAGTAACAAAATCAGTACGATACCAGCAATCCAAAGCATTATGTCCAATTTTGGCACAAATTTGACAGGTAGGTAAAGAATTATGAACACCAGTCTGAGAAACAGAGGATTGAGGTCACAAATTTGAAGGAGCATAAGAATGAGCACCACGACCTCGTCCAAAGAAACCACGACCACGTCCTTGATGAGGTGAACCACGACCTCGATTAGATGAAGGAGGTGATGAATTAGAGTAAAGGGCAGTATGAGTTTGAACATTTGATTCAGAATGTTCAGTCATATGCATATGAAGTTCCTCAGACACAAGCAAGCTACTCAAAGAGTGAAAACTAATAGGTGTAGATTGAGCATTTGTGATACGAATACTAGATTTGAATTGATTGTACTCATTAGGCAAACCTTTTAGAGTATACATGATAATATCCTCCAAAGGAAGAGCTTCAGAAGCTGTTTCAAGCCCATCACATATCGACTGAATAGAGGCTAAATAATCACTCATTTTGAGATCACCTTTCTTTATGTTGCATAACTTCATTTTGAGTTGATGAACATGGGTTCTGCACTGAGTGATGAATATCTCTTCTAATTTGCTCCAAACATCACCAGCTCGAAATAAACGAACCACCTGAGACAAAATCGATGGAATCATCGATGATAATAGAGATACTTTTAGCTGTTGGTCTTCGATCAACCAAGTCGCATACAGTCGATCAGACGACAATGGTTGTGTAACAGAACCATTTAAATGACCCAAGTAACCATGAGCATCAAGTACAGCTTCTATCTGAGACCGCCATAAGACATAGTTAGATGAATAAAGCTTGACCTGCACTAGGCTACTCCAATTTTGACGAAGAAGAAGTAAACCAGCAGGAATCGAAGCACTAGATGTAATATGAGGAGAAGAAAAGGGTGATGACGAAGAAGACGCCATAGGAAAAGCGGAAGAGGATCGATTTTAAGAAAGAAGCAAAGCTCAAGATAACACCATTAATGGCGAAAAATTTGTTTTTGAGCTTTTTAGAAAAAGCTTCTTATTGGATCTGATGCCATGTTATGATTTGTATAAAGAGAAGAATAATGTTATTGATTATGATGATAGATAGTACATTATATAGAAATGGAGTGAGTGTGTACAATATAACTCAATACACTCACTCGTACAAATATTCCTTTTAACAAACTATTTTGTCTTCTAGCTTAACAGACTTATTTAACCATAGTTAAGACTATAGTTATCAACTAATACATACCATATATATAAAAGGTGACGTCTATATACAATAGTTTTACGATAAAATCCTAAATCAAACACAAGGACTCAAGGAAATCCTATTGCCTTAACTCATTAAGGAAATTTAATCAAAGTGGTTATGTGAACCTTCTCTAATTATAGTATTATACCATGTCCATTCTCATAATGCCAAGAATTTCTACGAAAAAGCTATCTAGTGTGACAGTCAATTGTTGCTGGGGTTCAAATTAGAATAAATCTAAAAATTGGATAGGTTGCGATAAGATAGCAACATAAAAACAACCATTTGTACTTAGTTACAGGGATTTCAAGATCATAAATAAAGTGTTGTTAGTTGCAAAAGCTTGGAGATTACTTACTCAATTAGATCCTATGGTATCACAATTTCTTGAGGGAATTTATATCCCTAATTTGTATTTTCAGAATACTAAGCAGAGACATAATCACTCTTGGTTGTGGACAACTATGCTAGCCAAAAAAGACGTCCCCAAATGGGGTGTTAAGAAAAATAGAATTGGACACGACACTCTAATTTGGGAAAATTATTGTCTACCAGCTAACATCTAGGAAGTATACCTAGTAATCGTCAAATATTAAAGGGTGAAGCACACAAGAAGCCCTTCATGTTTGTCTAAAGTGCAGTATCCGCTCTTTATCTTTTTTTTACACAAAACGCCCTATAATGAATTTTTTTTGTCGCCGTTAGCCCTTTTTTCCATTTTCTGTCAGCTGACCGTTAGTCAATGCCATCTGGCACCATGTCAGCCCCACGTCACCGCCACGTCTGCTCCATGTAGGCATGCCGTCACCCTCAGCTGAGAAGTTATTTCCAGCGTGGCAAGGGTACCATATTCATTTCACCCCCTTCTTTACTCTTTACCCTTTACCTTCACACGATCCTTTGACTTCCCGTCAAAGTTAATCCAGATAAAATCAAATAAAAAACACACAATGAAGCGTGTTCTTGGTGTTCTTTACATTTGGGGGAAAACCCGCATCAAACATTCGACATCAAGAGCCGAAATTATACCCACGTAAACTACTCCGTTCCAATGGAGATTTCAAACGAAATTCTAAGTGATTTAGGCAAATATTTACTTCCCCCATCTCATTGAGTTATGTAGTTCAGGATTAGGGTTTTAGATATTGTGCCAAGGATATTAACAATGCGTTTACTGTTGTATTTCTTGTAGAATCCGAGAAAGTCAACTCCGACAGTGATAATAGTGGCTCCGATTACTCCTTCCATGATAGTGATAACAATCTGGATGATGACGCAAACGATATATTGTACTAGGACAATGTCGTTTTTGGAATTGAATTCGCTGGTTTTGGTTCTTCTCCGTCGGTTAAGGTAAATGGGTTAGATCTTCCATGTCCGCAATTATTACCTGAAATAGACAATGATGATTTTAACGAGGGTTCTACTTGGGATTCTGAGGAATTGATTAGCTTGGAAGGGACGACAGAAGAGGAGGATGGTGAAAGTTCTGGTGTTCGAAATAGGATCCTTCCCACGTTTAATGTATGTGAAGACAAGGATGACCCGAAGTTAGTGGTCGGTATGATATTCTCCAATGGTCGTGAATTCAAGGAAGCCGTTAAATCAAAATCTATTGCCGATATTTGAAACGTTTGGTTCCCATGTAATGAACCTGGTAGAGTTAGAGCGAGGTGTAGAGAATTGTGAGAGTTGTGAGAATTGTAGAGTAAAGAAGGAGGTGGAATAACTATGGTGACCTTGCCACATTGGAAATAACTTCTCAGCTGAGGGTGATGTCATGCCTATGTGGAGCAGGCGTGACGGTGACGTGGTGTTGACATGGCGCCAGATGACATACGGTCAACTGACAGGAAATGGAAAAAAAGGCTAACGGTGACAAAAAAATTCATTATAGGGCATTTTGTGTCAAAAAAATAAAAGGCGGATACTGCACTTTGGACAAACATAAAGGACTTCTCGTGTGCTTCATCCAATATGAAGAGTTGATCATCTTTTTAACAAGGACTAGGATGCATGGGACTACATTAAGGTCCAAAAGGATTTTTAGTATATATTAAATATATATATTAAGTATATATTAAAATCACCCTATAGATCCTTAGCAGAACAAAAAATCCAAAAAACGCTTTCACACTGAGGCGACCAAAGGCGAACACCTCCGACTAGGGTTTGCTATTAGGGTTTGTTTAATCTTCAATCTCCGACTACTCTACCAGCTTCTGACGACCGGAACACATTCACAACACCATCTTCAGACTCCTCTTAACCTATTAATCAACTGAGATGGGTCTATCCACAGACGGATCTTCTCACCGACAAGTTCAGACCTTTATTTTCCGGCTTACCTTAACCGACCTTCTTTATTCTACTGTAACTTTTGTGGACAAGATCTTGGAAAACAAGCAGTATATTTATGTGTTTAATCAACTGATACAACCTTTGGACAACATCTTTGACTCTCCATCGAATTCGCATAGATTCATGGCTGCGACTTTACCTATACGACAGCTCACCTTCTCTAAGACCATGAAGATAGGGATGAACGGAAACAATATCAAAGGTGCCTTACATTTCTTCAATCAGAGCACAGAACTCTCTGTGGTTAGGGTTTTAATCCTCTCCCAAGGCTACTTCACTAATCTCACTAGATTGTTCTCTGGAGAGTACAAAGGGTTAGTGGATTCCACATGTCAACATAGGAACCACGAGATTTGGGAGGTAATGATTACTTTCACTCCTTGCTGGCACACATGCAGAAGGATTAAATCACACGAAGAAAAAAGTAATCTTTATCTTGATCTTCTTACCACGGACGCTTCGGTTTACATTGGATGGCGTTCACACGTGCCTCTCTCTCACATTGGTAAAGACATGAATCATCGTTTACTTAAACGACACCTTAGTACGCGTTCTTTTTTAATTAAACAAGTGTCCTTTACGATCCTCGAGGTACGCCCTTCACACTCCCTTTATATACTTCCCACCACTTCATTTCTCATCACTTCCCATTCTCTCTATTCTCTCTTTTCTTCTGCAAAATATATCTCTCCTTTGTATTCTCTTTGTCTTCTCTTTCTCTGCAACAGGATAATGGCTACTACTGATAGGCATGCATTACACACTTTCCCTCTTGACGAAGCAGCAGACGCTGAATATGGTATTATCCATCTTGATATACAAGTGCAAAGCGTGGAACATCTGATCCCTGAAGGCACGCTCAAGGTACGCATACTTGGTGAGGAGAAAATAAATCTAAATGGTTTCCGCAGATGGGTTCACGATCGGTGGCTTGTAAAAGGTGCAGTTCACATTACAGAGGTTACCAAGAACACATTCATGCTCCAGATTATACAACAGTCAGAGTTTGAGCGTCTATGGGGATTGAGACCAGGAAACTTTATTGGGTACCATGCAGCCTTTACAAAAGGCAATGGTGACTTTGATGGCACTTTTATTGAATCTAATTACTCGGCTGCATGGGTTCAAGCTTCTGGATTAGCGTTTATACAGAATACGATAAATACGATTCGGAATATCACTAGGTGTTTTACGGATCTTGAAGAAATCGACTACCCGGAATCAGAAAGTCAGCAGGTACATACATTACGTTTTCGTGTTAAGTTTAGAGTTTTGGACCCTCTTCCCCCAGGTGCATATGTGAGACAACGTGATGGGGTTGCGTGGGTCCCGTTCAAGTATGAGAATATTGGTATGTTATGCTTCGAATGTGGTAAACTTGGTCACATGAGGAACAACTGTCCAGAACCACCTCAAAAGGAAGGCATTTCAGTGATTGACCTCAAATACCAGACGTGGGGACCGGAAAACGTCCTTAAAGAAACTTTGGCTACACCACTCTACGGGATTCGGAAGCGTCGAGGTCAGACTTTTGGGCCGTTCATTACTGCTTATTCATGGAACAGGGATGAGGACCGTTCACCCTCCACAACCGCTGGAGATCATGACCATGAGCAACGAACCAAACGTCGCCATGATAGGCCAGGAACAGGTAGACCTCCACGAGGTGATGAAGATTCGGATTCGGATCATCCCAATGATGATGGAGCAGACAGTAGGAGGCGCAGAGTAACAGGCACGCTTCAGGATGTTATTAATCAAGCCATGCAGCAAGGTACATTTGCTACTATACAAAGAACTACTAACATTGCAGTTAACGACAATCAAGAAGCTGGTGAGGAACGTGAGGCTAGGGGTCTCAATTTGGATCTGAATGAAGATGATATACAAGCAAAAATTCAACAAATCACTGAACGTTTGGAAGATGAGCAATTTCAAGTGGGTTCAGCAGGCACTTATTCTCCACGTAAACGTAGTAATGAGCCCATGGAAACTGATGACAAACAAAACAAAGCAAAAAGACAGAAACAAATGACTCAGGGAACGAGGATTAGCTACTTTGGAAAACAAAGGAAATTTGCTACTCGTAGTGATCGAAGTGGGGATCAATCTGATAAGAACACAGAACAATTGAGCAATAGTGACTTTGCAGAATTATATGATGTTGAGGATAGTGATTCGACAACAGATAGTGAAGAAGACTTGGCTGGTGGACAACTTGAGAATGAAGATTCGTTTATTCAGGAGAATTCAGATGCTGACAGTGAGTTAGACAGGCAATACTTAAGGTTGGTTGAGGAGATTAGGTCTGATGGAAGAGGTAGGTTTAGAGGTCGAGGAGGAAGAGGTCGCGGCCCCCCGGTTAGGGCCGCAAGGGGGAAATGATTATCTTTTTTTGGAACTGCCAAGGGATTAGGGCCCCCTTGACAGCTCAGGTTTTGCGGGCGATGGTGAAGGAGTATCGACCTTCCATCGCTTGTTTTTGTGAGACGATGTTGTTAGAGAAGGATGCCGCTCTTATAATTCGGAACCTAGGATTTCAAAATCATTTTATCATCAACCCAACAGGTTCCAGAGATCATAAGGGCGGCTTCCTTCTCCTTTGGAACTCCAATATCTCATTATCTATTTTGTACTCTTGCCCTTACTCTATTTCTATTAATGTCAAACTTTTTAATTTCTCGTACTACTTGACTTTTGTTCACGCACCTTCGTTATACAGTGACATACTCACTTTTTATGATAATTTATCTACTCGTATTCATAATCAGAACAATCCTACCATCTTGCTCGGGGACTTTAATGACATAAAGAATACTACTGAAAGACTAAGTTCTTCCCCTGCTAATTTTCAACAAATTCTTAACTTTAATAATTTTCTAACAAATAATAATCTTACAGAAATCACATCTTCTGGCTGTTATTATACTTGGTCGAACAGACAACATCAAAACACATTGGTTAAATCCAAGATCGATAGAAGTTTTGCAAATATGGACTGGACAAGCCAATACCCTAATGCGAATCTTTTTATTCCCCCAGCAACGGGATCGGATCATTCACCTATTATCCTCTACCAGGATGGAAAAGGTAAAAAACGCAAACTCAATTTTCATTTTGAGACAAATTGGACAACACATGCAGATTGTTATGGCATTGTTGAAGGCGCATGGGGCCCACCAAACATCTCATCCACAGCCCAAACAATCCCAGCTAAGCGTGATGCTACCACAAAGGCACTTACTAACTGGAGTAAATCAGCCTTCCCAAATAACAAACGTAAAATTAAAGAATTAGAGAAGCAACTCATACAAATGGACAACATTACTGGAGATTCAGTTAACTACTCAACTGAGCAACAACTTAAAGAGCAAATCAAATACTTCTGGAAAAGAGAAGAAATTTACTGGTTCGATCGATCTAGACAGCAGTGGCTTACTTATGGTGATAAGAACACCAAGCTGTTCTTTGCCCTAACATCACTTCGAAGAAACTGGAACCGTATTTCCGCCTTACAATCGGCAACTGGGACCTGGACTCAAGATGAAAAAGAGATTAAAGTGCAATTCAACGATTTCTACACTAATCTGTTAAAAGCTCCGGAAAACGAGCCCCACTATGAAGCCCTACGAGATATACAAGGTAGAGTAACATCAACAATGAATGACAGACTCACTAGCATACCAGATATGAAAGAAGTTGAAGATGCAGCTTTTAGCATGCATCCGGGGAAAGCACCAGGGCCTGATGGATTGAACGGGAAATTTTACCAGGAATTTTGGCCCATACTTAAGCAGGACATCTTCTATGTGGTACAGGACTTCTTTCTCAACAACACATCTCTTGCAACCTTAAATGAAACACTAATAACACTAATACCCAAGGGCGAAATTCAACATGAGGTGGGAGACTATCGACCAATCTCGTGCATCAACTTTATCTATAAAATAATTTCTAAAATCTTAGCTTCACGTCTTCAACAAATCATGGATCAAATTACTTCACCAACACAAACTGCCTTCATTAAAGGAAGGGTGATACAGGATAACATTTTAATAGCGCAGGAACTATCTTTTTACATGAAGAGGAAACTGAAAACACAAAAACAAATTGTAGCTATTAAGTTGGACATGGCCAAAGCTTTTGACTTAGTCAGATGGGACTTTTTGAGGGAGCTTCTTATTAGACTTGGCTTTAACCAAATCTGGGTTCAATGGATTTGGAATTGTATATCTACGGTATCATCACAACTTAACATTAACGGAGAAAGGCAACAACTCTTCTTTCCGGGGAAAGGTCTTAGACAGGGAGACCCTTTATCCCCCTTACTTTTTTCATTACTTACGGAATCTCTAATCTCTCTCATTGAAACGAAGGTTGTTACAGGGAAAATACAAGGGGTACAGATAACGAGGAACTGTCCAGTGATCTCACACCTCCTCTTTGCTGATGACTCTCTATTCTTCTTGTCCCTTGAAGGCAATGATGTGGATGAATTTCAGGAATGTATACAAACATACTGCCAGGGCTCGGGGCAGAGAGTCAATTTCTAAAAATCGGCGTTATCATTTAGTACCCAAACTCCTCCAGACACTAGGACAAATGTAACACAAAAGCTTCAGATTCAAGAGAAAACGGATTTGGGAAAATATCTCGGAATTCCTCTCTGTCATAAAAGGTCTAAGATTGAAACATTACAATGGATATCTGATAAAATTTTTAACAAAGCTCAAGGGTGGATAGCTAAACTCCTCTCCGAAGGAGGTAGAGAGGTCTTAATTAAAGCCGTTCTACAAGCCATCCCCGCATATGCGATGACAATTTTCTCATTTCCTCTGGGATTCTGCAAAAAAATCACATCAATTATTGCACGTTTTTGGTGGAACTCAATTGAAAGAAAGCGTATTCATTGGAAACAATGGGACAAACTAACACTTCACAAGCTAATTGGAGGCCTCGGCTTCAGAGATATTAAGAGAGCAAACATAGCTCTACTGGCACAGCAGGCTTGGAGGATATATCACTCACCAGATTCTTTAGTTTTCAGACTACTTAAAGGTATCTACTTTCCTCATCAGGATTTTTTGCAGGTTAAGCTTAAACAGAGTAGATCATGGTCATGGGCTAGCCTCCTCGAAGGTAGAGATCTCATTCAAGCGCAAGGTCTCATGCAAATTGGAAATGGAAAGACAACCCGCATCTGGGAAGACAGATGGCTTTTATCGGGCTTTATTAAAGACAAACCGCCTGTAACAAACATTGAGAGAGTTAATCAACTGATGCACACATCGGGGGGGACTTGGAATGGGGAACTAATTGACGCATATATTCCAGACCCGGCGAAAGAGGAAATCCACCGCATACCACTTCTATCACCGGAAGCGCAGGACACTCTCATCTGGCCACATACAAAGAATGGTTCCTACTCAACTAGATCTGGTTACGCCACTCTAACTAAAGAAACATTACGTCACACACCACAAACTTCTGCTCAAGCAGAACTTTTTTCATCCCCGTTATGGAACTTAGTTTGGAAATCAAACGTGCCCTCCAAAGTTCGTCATTTCATATGGAAAATCTGCTGGGACATTTTACCTACCAAACGCAATTTATATAACCGTAAATGCACTGAGGATGACCTTTGTCCTTGGTGTGGGGAACCAGAAACGTGTACACATTTATTACTCTCATGTCACTTTTGTAAGCAGGTATGGGCGGGATCGGCAATACAAATGAGAATACCGGAAGACGAAAACTTGAAAATAGATAATTGGATACTTCAAATTTCTGATAAGAAGGCGGGATGGACTTGGGACACTAATATTCTAACAGCTTATATCTTTCTTATACTCTGGAACATCTGGAAACAAAAGACGAAATGTCTTTATGATACAGGATCACCTAATATTCAAACAGTTTTACATCTTACACATGTTTCGATGACTGATCTTTTTGGACAGGATTGGACAACTATCACAAGTTCTACAACGACGACTGCGAACCCACCGCCACAACGAACTACTGCCCCTGATATTCCACATGATACACAGATTATTTACACTTGTGATGCATCTTTTAAAGACCAAGCAACGCAAAGCGGAATTGGAATTGTTCGAAGAAACGTCAACACAGGCTATCGGCAAGTGTTCTCGGCACCGATCTGGACAGATTCTCCCTTGGAAGCGGAAACGATAGCGGTTCTCGAGGCCACGAAGTTAGCGAGTAGGGACACTTCCCTTAAAACAATCATATGCTCAGATAACCTTGAAGTTATTCAAGGTATTTCCAAGTTGTCAGCAGCGTGGTGGAAAATCAGACCATCTCTGCAGTGCGTTAAACAGATTGCTGAAAGGCATGGAACGATGTCATTTCGGCATATTCCTCGTAATCAGAATGGATGGGCTGACAAAGCTGCGCGTTTTGCTAGACAACGGATCGTGGAGAGGTCTCACACCGGATCCTTGGTGCGGGACTTTCGGAGACTTGGAATAGGCTGACTTCTCGAACCTGGCATTTTTCTATCCGTTCGACCAAAAAAAAAAAAAAAAAAAAAAAAAAAAAAAAAATTAAATCACCCTATATAGATTTGATACATCATGATAAATTATTTCCATCATTTTCCATCAGGAGAATATACAACTAAAATTGGATACCATATCATCAAGGCTTATGAAATGAGTGGATAGATAAAAGAAATGGCAACGATGATAAATACATAAAGAAATTAGATTATTTTTAACCTAATCTCATCACTTTTACTATTATTCAATATTATCTTATTTAAGTATAATTACAGATATTTTTATACAATACAATGGCTATTTTATGACTGTTGGAAGCCTTTTACCGTTTAGAAGTGATGCACTAAGAATAAAGTATATTAGGAGGGGATGTCGTGGAAGTCTTGTGGGAACCATGATTTGCCGTGATTGTAGTGAGGAATTGGGCGTTATTAGTATTTTTTGAATTGTTTTGCAGTAAACAATCATTTGGCGCAACTATTGTAGATGGTCTTACATACACTCATCCGGTCATTAAATAAATCTCTTACACTAATCCTATCCCCACCCCACACCCAATTTGCTCTCCTGCTCATACCGCCTTCACACGGGGATCATTTTTCACCATCATCAACACTGCTGCCACGCTATCAACCAAAATAGACATCGAAGATACCAAATTAAGGTAAAGAATCAATTTGTACCTTTGAAATTCTAAAAATTACAAAAAAAAATTGATTTAATTTCAACCTAATCTCACCACTTTTACAATTTTTCAGAATTTTCAGATTTAAGTTCATATTTAATTGCACTCATGTATATTATATTTATACATAACTCCGGACATTAGAAGCTTGTGCCGTATGAACAGTTACATATGAAGAATAGCGTATTTGGGGCCCTGTGAGTTTTGTGGGTTCCATGATTCACTCGTGACAAATAAAGTATGCAATTTGCTATTATAAATTTTTTTTACAGTATATATCCATTTGGCGCAAATGCTCTCATTTGTGAATCTATTTAATTAAAGCATTTTGTGTTTGTTTTATTTTTTTCAATTGATTTGGGTTAAAAATTTAAAGGACTTGGATTCTAGGGCTTGTTTAGTTGATTAATTGATTGTGTAAAGTTATAATTTAATGATATTAAGCTTGTTTTGTTATAATTGATTGCTATAATAGTTTGTTTTATATACCGTGATTAAAATAACTATAATGGTACGTTATTATCTCATTATCTTTTTCTTTCAATATGAGAGTTATTTTTACACTTTTACATTGCCTGATTATGCGATGATGCAATTCCTGAGATTTTCTTTTCTTTTGCCCTTTTCAGGTTGTTCGAATATCCAAAATAAAAGAAAGACATGAGTTTAAAGTCGTCATATCCAAGTTTATAGTCATGATGGTAGTTGCAAGAAATACTTTGGGTTTCTTGGTTGTGGCAGGCTTTGTGTGTTCGAAGTGATTGTAACACTTCATCTACAAATATTTTGTTATCTTTTTCGGCTTGACTTATTGATCAAGTAGAGATTGTGTCAAAGGGTGAAATATATAACTCCATCCTGGATCTTTTTAGTAAGAAATTTATTAGCATATTTGAATAAGAAAACTAAATTAGGAGTGCAATAAATAAATAATACTAGTAATTAGGGACGCTAAGTGTATATAAGTTGGTATTTATTTAAAATAATTGGGGACGCTAAGTGTATATGTGTCTCTATTTTAAATTGTTAGCGACGCTAAGTATATACGTGTCAACATTTATTCCACCAAATTATCGACGCTATGTGATAAAGCATTCTCAAATCATACTGAACATTTGATGACGCTATTGGAGTAGGTAACGCTTTGATATATACGTCACGTATAACTATCTGGAATAGATACGCGCTACTAAAGGCGTCAGCACAATAAAATGACGTTTGCATTAGTCGACGCGTCTTTTTGTATCTGCTTTATCTATGTCGATGTGCCGATAGCGTCGCCGAAGGTGAAAAATAGCGTCCCCAATTCCTTGTTTTCTTGTTGTTGTGGAAAATGATTTATAACTCTAAAGTCCCTATAAAATCAAAGTTTTTTTTGGAAATGTTGTCATAACACTCTCCACATGAAATAATACCTCATTAGGAGGAAATGAAAAACCTCAAATACTTGTCAATATTTCAGTGACAAAGTAGAAACAATAGGTCATATATTTCTATAGTGGCATCACAAGAGAGCTATATGAGCCCTTATAGACTTCCAAATACATATTGATTTATCATTGACATATGAAACAAATTACTGGTTTCTTAGTATCTCAAGTGGTAGATAAATAAAAACCAAAATATGAGGTCCATATTCATCCATGTTGAATATATCTGGAAGATGAGGATGAATTGTTTGTTTTCCTACAATGGGGGTCCTAATATCGTAAAATCAAAAGCACAAACATCAGTGTCCCATCAAGGGGTAACTATATATTGATCGAGGTGGCATATCCACCTTTATCTTGCAATAAATAGTGTCATAAAGCCTTTAGGTACTTCACCAAAGATCATACTTAAGTTCTGATGGGACGCTCCAAGTCTAGCGAGCCAATCTGCACACAAGTTAGTCTCTCTCTCTATATATTATACACCCTAAACAAGATATTACTCTTCAACATGCTTATTATATGTTTAATTCACATCATCCTTGGGCCTCTATTCTCCCCCAAACATCTAATCATATCTATGGTTTCATAGGAGTCCACCTCTACACTCAACTCTTTTTCCCTCATTTGACAAGCCATCATGTAACACAACCAACTCTTCTATCACCATAAGTACATTGCCAAAATTCGTGCAAAACAACCCCTCCAATAACAATCTCCATCTATCAAAACCCACCTGATCCTCCAGGTCTTAGTCTTGGGTTAACAATCCCATCGATATTATATTTAAGCTCTTGTTTAGGCTTAATCTAATGCACTTACTCCACCAAGCTCGACCGATGTACTCCATAGATCAAGTCCCTCTCAAATATCTCATATAATCATGTGCAATAAATATGGCCCTTTTTATTAAACTTTACGCGCTTGTTCTTACACACTGGTTGAAGATAATCTCATTCCAGCTAACTAATATATTTCCCAAATGCTGAGAACATGCAATTCCATGGGATACCGACAATTATCATTTTTTGTCAATCCTACCCCCCATTCCTCAAAGGATAGAGTCGTCCCTTGAACAATAGCTCTGAAAACATTTGATCCTCATCAAGCGAACAAACACCTACCTGTCCTAACATTAAAATCATCTCATGTATATGTGCAAAATTTCTAGAAGGCTGACTTACGTTGTTCAACTCTTAAATTGCATGTCTTGTAGTTTGTGTTGATCCACCCCCTAACTAGTCAAAGTTGTTGGTTGCAGCAACCACTGATTCGAGACAATATTGTACCCATAATCTTTTTTCAAACTTATTGTATCTCCTAGTTGACCATTACTATATCGTGCCTCAAAACCTCTTTGTTGAATGCAACAACCGCAATCTAGAACACACGATCTCCTTTTACTTGCGGTCTCAATCGAGTACTCCTTATTGTTTCGTATCTCAAAACTCCATAGCTGATTGCATCAACCAATAGTTCGAGATGACGCTGAACCTCACAAAATCTGTCACGATGTTACAAAACTTGGTTGGTTCCCCTATTTAGTGTCTTTGATCAACAAAAAAACTCTGTAAGGATATGTACCGCAATTTTTGTTATCACCATAGTCGGCCTTATCTCTTTCGCTTGGAAGGCCCTACCACACGCTTCTCGCCATAACACATTATATTAATAAGTTCTATGTCTTCTCTTCCTCGACCCCACATCAAGAAAAAAATAGCTTTAATCCACTATTCCTTTTACGAGATTCAGTCTTGTCAAGAGCCCCTTCTTAATGACACTTCACATTAAGACCCTCACATGTTGAGGGTACCTAACTTTCCACAATTTACTTCATTCAACACCATCCCTTTAATCCAGACTAGATAAGCTCATAATTATCAATTTGACTCTATAAACTCCACTCGGTTCGTGTTGGCACGAGAGGTAATTCAATTTTAAATCTACTCGTTCCACCCTTACTTATGTAATATTTATAAGTTTTGAAACATGTATTAGTGAGTAAAACCTCCCTCAGTCCCAAGATCAACCATGATATATATATATATATATATATATATATATATATATATATATATATATATATATATATATATATATATATATATTCCTCCACCAGAGTCAATAACTCTCATAACATACCTTAAGTGTTCATCCAAATGGCAATACTATTTCCATTTTATACCCGCCGTCGGGATACCTTTCTAATAACGCAGTCTGCATATATGTCATCCTTCCATTATACCGTAATTCTTAACGCGTGTGTCCAAGGAGCCCTCTCATCATGTATAAATCTTGACCCTCAACTTACCTAAAAACTCCTCATCAATTCCTCCGCCTTTGTATTTTTGGCTTACATAGTTGTTTCCAAGAAATCTAGTGAATCTTTCTTAGATCTGGGAGGATTCCCATATGAATTCTCTTTGTATAAGGTCCAAATATTTACACTCGTAACTATGTAACCTCTCTGATTCCATCACATATACTTTCATCGCACCAAGAACTTCTTGCGTGATTGTTTTGCTCCTAGCTAGCGATAAGTTTTTGACTTTCCACTCATCCAACTTCCTACAGACCCTGTTGAGACAATCATCATAAAACCCTCTAAAATCCCTCCTTGATAAGATGGGAACCCCCACGTATGATCTTTAGTCCTCTTTTTTCTCATGACCTGATCTCGCTACAATCGCTGTTAGAATGCTTTGTGTGAAGTACTTGACAAATATATGAGGGATTTCTCTTGACTTATCGATTGCCCTGGGTCTTGACGGAATCTGTCAATGACTTCCTGGAATTAAAAAAATCTGATCTGACGATGCCTCATTAAATAAAATATGGCCAATCAGTAAAAAAAGACATGAGAGATAGGTATCCTTCATGTGAAAAGTCGTACTGGTCACCAAGCCCCACTCTCCACCTTTTACTGTATGAGCAATGATAGTCGTTCCATGCATAAGATGAACATATACAGTGATAGAGGATCCCCTTCGTAGCTTCTTTTGTTTCTTGAAAGGCACTAAAGGTTTTCTATTCTATAAAAATATTACTACCATGTACTCCACTCCTGACATAATGAGCGACACCCACTTCCTTCAGACCCCATGCATCGAGTCCATGGAATCTAGAATAGAGCTCCCGTGAACTTTTGTCATATTCTTCCATGATATCAATTTTAACTTCCATATACCCATTATTCCTCTAGAATGCCTCAAGATATGATCGACCTCTTGGATTAACACAATATTGTCATATGAGATGTCTCTTTGAAAAGGTCAAATGGAAGGCCAAGACAAACTGGCATAATTTCTAATGTGTTACTTGACAAAGAAGTTAATACCACCAACGCGTCCAAGAAAAATGTGTTGTGCACTTTTGCACTGGAAGGGGGAGGAAACCGCTATTGTTGAAACTTTGAAATTCCTCAAGTCTCTTCTCATGGTGTGGGTCATTTATCAACTCGATTACGTGGAAACTATCTGAGACATGAATGAAACCTTCTTCTACTAGATGGAATATTAAAGTTTTAGACTCATTATTCGGAGGATCTATTTGTCTCTAGTTGGGATAAAACATGTGAAAAATCAACATATTTATCGCATTATAAATGAATAAATAGATATTTTGTATAGGAAAACTAGAAGTATAAATTTATAAGTAAATAAAATAATTTACTTTGAAATTTATTATTTATTTATATAAGGAGGTTAAATTAAAATATAAAGCAAATTCTATTTTTTGGCTATTACTTATGGCCTAAAAACATTTTTAGGCCAAACATCTTAAATGTATAATTTTTAGGTCAAACATATTCAAAATGCCAATTTTTAGGTCATTTCACTAATTCCGTGAGATATTTCATAGATTTTAAGAACAATTTAGACATTTTAAATAGAGCTCCTAGTTTATTATGTAACCAAATAATGATATAGTTTATTTGAAATGTTTAAATAATCTCTCATGAAATTAGTAAATTAGCTTTAAAAATGGACGTTTTGAATACGTTTAACTTAAAATTGAGACTTTTGACTTAAAAATATTTTCATGCATAGATAATGGCCTAAAAATAAAATTTACTCTACAAAATATGTAAATATAGTAATTTTGGGATCATATATTATAAGAATATTGTAACTTTTTATTAATACAAACTTATATCAGAAAAAAAAGAAAAAGGCTGGAACTCGGCATCTTTCATGTGAAATTTGCCGTAAAAATTTGATAACAATTTCTCGAGACTTACGAAATGGATTTGAAACTTTAATTACAAGGCATATCTCAATAATATCTAAATTACATGTACGCTAGCTTGGTCAAGTTGTTAAATTATACTGTAAGGGAACCCAATCATTTTTATATATATATATATATATATATATATATATATATATATATATATATATATATATATATATATATATATATATATATATATATATATATATACTTCCAATATTTTTGTGTCTTTTGTATACTAAAAATGTATTAGTACATCATAAAAAAGCAACGAAAAGAAAAATGTCATGGACAAAAACGGATTTTTTTTTGATATATCCATATACGGGTTTATAACTCTCGTTTTTAGCGAGAAAAAATGAGTATTGTCTTCATGAAAGCGAAAGCAGCTGTCGGCCAGGTTTGGAAATGGACTTCTTAGTGTCACCACGTGAATTTATGAAAATTTTGGAGAATCTCTTTGGTTTCCGAATAGTACTTTGAGTCGGGAGCGCATAAGAACTGACGGTTCATAATGTGAGCTGAATTGCAAAAGTTATTAAAGTTGCAGCTGTCATGGCTCGAACTAGTCCACGCTTCTTTAAATAACATTTTTGGGTTGAATTGGACTCTCTAAAAGAGTCACACACCCATAAAACGTAATTGGGCCTATATATATATATATATATATATATATATATATATATGTATATATATATATATGTATATATATTTGTGTGTGTGCAGTAGGGTTCCAGTTTCTAATCTTCTTCTCCTCCAAGTGTTTTCTTTTCTTTACTTCTTACAATCTTCTGAAAATTGAATGAAAGCATTTTACAATGATAAAAACTGATCGTTAGGCGTCAACTCCCCTCTCAACCTCCTATGCCTAATAAAAATGTTAGGCGTTTTTCCCTAACTGCTTAATCGTTGTGGAAGAGGCGCCTAACCCGCCTAGGCGCCGGTTAATGGCAAAAAATGGTCACTTAGCCATCATTTTATTTTTTCTTACTCTCAAGAATTCTTGAATTAACATTATAACTCTAATTTTAGTATTTTTATATTTATTATAGTGTTGTTAGATAAATTTTATGACTTAAATAGTTAAAATTATTATAATTACTACATATATATTGCTATATATATATATAGGGTGATTTCTTAATAGAGTCCTTAGAGGTTGGACCATTGCCCATTAGGTCCACCCCATTACAAAAGACTCAATTGTCCTCCTTCAAGCGTTAACTGTCTCTTCAGTTACCATAACCAAATGCGCTGATTTCATGCAAAAATTTATCACACACCATTAATTAAAAAAACAAGCGTCAAAACAAAAATCAAAATCTGAACAACACACCGTCTATCAAACATTCAACCCACTAAACCCTAGCCCTCATCTCGATACACCACCGGAATAATAGAAAATGGCTAGGACGAAGATACCACAGCAACCCACCGCCGACGATGGGTTATGTTTGGAAAGTTGATGGGTTGGATGTATAAATTGATGGGTTGGATGTATAAATTGATGGGTTGGATTTAGTATTAAATTTGATGGAAGTAAGATACAATATGTATTGGGTTGCGCATGTAAATCTGATGGGTTGTACTACAAAATCAATGAGTTGGTTAAAAATGGTTTAGTTTAAACTGACATATGAGTTGATGGGTTATTTGTGTAATTATGATGGGGTGTAACCTAAGACTAATGGGTTGTCGAATACTATAAATAAATAAGAACATGTGGAGGTGGGTTATAGGTTTGATCTTGGTGGTGTGCCAGTTTATAATGTCGGTGTGTGGGAATTAAAACTAAAACGACAGCTACAAGACATAAAAATTGAACCAATTAAAGAGAAAACACATTTATTCTTAGATGAAAAACAATACAAGATTGTTATATGTGATTCCTGGGAATCACTTATTACATAAGATCAAGACAGAAAGGAATACGAAATCAAAATTAATAGCTTCAATGCTTTCTCCCGACCAATATCTTTCCCGACCAAGGTAGGCCATGATTCATACACATAATCCTTAACCGACTGATACGAATCGAACAATCTCAATAGCTTCAATGCTTTCTCCTCCAAGTAACGGAAAACAACAAGCACATTGGATGCCATATGTGTAGCAAAAACCTACATAAATGTATAATATCGTGACATGTTTAACAAGAATAAGAAATGCTGATATGATGATATATACACCTGTTAACATTGCGTAATGCAAGAAACGTAATATAATACACTTTTTTTAGAGCTAATGCATACCTTAAAACTGTTGATTGCGGTTGAATTGCTTCAAGAGTGGTAGAGTAAACTCAATTTCGTGAATGGACGATGGTGTATCTCAAACGTGGAATACCTAACAATATAATATAATTATTAGCTAATATTAAGGGATATTATTTGATTAGCGTTATATAAGGAATCAGTTACTAATTTATATAATATTGTATAATATAAAAGTGGCAAGTAATAGGGGTAGCGATGGAATAAAAAAAAGAAATTGGACGCTCAAGGGGGTGGAAAAATTCCTGGACTCTATAGAGGTGGGATGTTGGGTTTTTGGACTTAATAAGATATTATCTCATATATATATATATATTTAAATAGCGGGATTCAAAATCGCGTAATCCCACATAGGCCCCACGTTATTCTCCTACGAGCTAACCCCCGGTCGACCGCCTAGGTCGTGGAACTGAGATCTACAACATAGGTTATATGAGACTATTTAATGTTCAATTGAATTGGTTTTATTGATTGTTGCATATGAATTGAGTTAATTTATGCTTTCTATACCCTGGTCAAATATAGATAGGTCCTAGTATCTTAAACTGGAATCTTATCGGGGGGTTTAGGAACAAAACTAGTTCATATTCCTCCGGTGTGTGATAGTGATCCTGGCGGACCAGATAATTCGTAGGTCAAATACTTTGTAGAGTCGACGTTTTGCGTGGAATAATCTAACCCGAGCACTCTAGTAATAGTTAGATAGTCTTTTAAGCTACCCTGGAGGGAGTTAGAAGGAAGTTGGAATCTCGATTAACAAGAATTGCCCAAATTCACCATTACAACTGGAATCGCCGACTTAGTAGGATAGGGAATTTCTAGCAAACTCTAGCTTTACTCTCATCTCTCATTCTTCGTACTTTGATTTTCTTTTGTAGTTTGATTATTTAGTTTACTTGTATTGGCATCTTAGTTTAAAAGAAAACCAAACAAATATTTCTATTGTATTTATGTGTTTTAGTAGTAAACATCTAAATCATCTACACTTTTTAAAAACACGAGTTTAGATTAACAAACTTAGTCCATGTGGATATGATACTCTTAATATTTACTTCTCAACGATTCGTACCCTTTCGTTTAGTTAGATGCTCCCGAGGTCTGAATTGCTATCTTATTTTATCACACCTTGGGAGACGACAGTTGACAAAACCCTCAAACGTCTTCTTCTGCAACCACCCAAACTCCATTAATGCTTCACCAAACCTTTATCACACACCCAAACACATCTCCAACACTAAATAATCACTCAAACATCACAAGATTTCTCAAAAACAGAATTCATAATTTGTATCTTATGTGTTTAGTTGTATATTTTTGATTTTTTATTTCTTACTGAGTCTATTTCGAGTCGTGGGGACATGTCTCATTTTTTAGTTGGGGTGTGGGGATTCATTGTTCCTCATTCCCATTTTATGTTTTTTATTGCATTTTATGTGAAATTTATAGAAACATTCTTACTGAATTTTTTCTTGCATTTTATGGTGAGTGAGAACATCTTTTGACTGTAAATTCAAGCTCTAGGTAGATTCGATGATCGCTAGTAAGGAGAGAGCTAAAATCTCACTTCACATTATCCACATATACTATCATACCGTCCCTAAGCCAATTACAACTTTAAATACCTTATGATTCTTAATTATGTAATCTAGAAATGATTGAGCTAATATAGAGTAGTTGTGTGGATCATTGGATGCTATGTTGAGAGCGAGGATTAAACTATTGCAACCATATAGGACTAAGTGAAAAACATATCCTTCTTACATTGCGAAGCTAATATAATATTGAAATTATACCGTGTTGATTATTTGTATGATTAGTTGTAGATATTATTACATGGAACTTGCTAGGTAATTGATTTTGGATCATTCTTTACATTTTTCTCTCCCATACTTAGTTGATAGAGACTTCCCTAGTTAGTTCTTATTTTGTCAAGATGACAAAATTTTGAGTTGGGGGTTTTGATTCCTCCTTCATTCTAATATATTAATCTAGTTATGAGACCTCTTTTAAGGGTTATTTTGGGCATATTTGAGAGATTATTTCCTATATTTTGATAGTTTCTTCCTTCTTGTTTAGTTTTGGAGATTGTTAGTTTTAGAGCTATTTGTGTATTAAGTGTGAAGCTCTTAGATACTTAGGTTATATTAGATCCCGAGACATGGATAAGAATTTCAGAAAGTAAGGTTAACCCCATATCAAGGAGTCAAAGTACCAAAAAGCCACTTTTGAAAAGCGAGCGCAGTTGCTAGCTAGATTTGAAAATTGACTTGTTAGTGTCACCATATGCAAATTATGAAGATTCTAGAGGAGTCCTTTGGAACCTGGATATTAATTTGAGTTAGGTGCGTGTAGGAACAGATACTTTGTGATTTGAGGGTGAATTAAAGAAGTTATTAAAGTTGCAGGTGTCATGCCTTGAAACAGTCCACTATTCCTTGAAAACATATTTAGGTTGACTTGTACTTTCTAAAAGAGTCCCACAATGTAATCAGACCTTTATATATATATATATATATATATATATATATATATATATATATCAGTTTTTATCATTAGAAAAAGGTTATGTCCAGTTTTTAGAAGATCTTATAAAGTAGAGAAGAGATAAACGCTCAAAGGAGAAGAAGACTATAAGCTGGAGCCCTACTATACCACTTCTACACCATTACACCTATAGAATTGGAGTACTTAGTGTTAGCTTCCTGTCTTAAACATGATTTTAAATTTTTAACTATCTAGTTTTATTGTTTCATTATAAACATAATTTCCTTAGCTTAAGTTTATGTATAAACCTTGAATACTATTTTGATGTTTTTATGTTATTTTAGACTATATAAAGTTCAATTAAATTTGGCTTATTAATTTTTTCATATGAATTGAGTTGATTTATGCTTTCTATATCCTAATCAAATATAGATTGACCTTAGTATCATAAACTGTAACCTAACGGGCGATTTGGGGATATGACTAGTTCATATTCTTATGGCGTGTGGTAGTGATCCTAACGGGCTTGCCTACATTGATAATCTCATAGCTTAAATACCTTTTAGCGCCAAGATTTTGCATAGAATAATCTCACCCTGAGGACCCTGGTAATAGTTAGGCAGCCTTCTAAGCTACTCTGGCGGGAGTTCGAATAAAGTTAGAATCCCAATTAACAAGAATTGCCCAAATTCACCCTTACAACTAGAATCATCGACTTAGTATGATAGGGGGATACAACAAACTCGAGCTATACTCTCATCTCTCATTTTCGTAGTTTAATGTGATTTATAGTGTAATTATTTAGTTTACTCGTATTTGCATCGTATTTTAAATAAAACCAAACAAATATTTCTATTTACTTCTATTTTTATAAATAAACAACTATTTACATTCTTAAAAACACAAGATTAGATTAATAAACTTAATCCATGTAGAGATAATACTCTTCATACTTATTTTTATTACTTGCCAACAATCCGTACGCTTACGATTAATTAGATGCTCTCGAAGTATTGAATTGTTATTTTATTTTAATATACATTAGGAGACGACAGTTGACTAACCCTTTTACCTTCTAAAAATGTAAAAAAGAGCTAAAAGTGTCACAAAATTAAAACATAAAGGGTCTAAAGATTCAATTAGGTAGGTAGAGGGTGTTAGCGGCACATATGGCAAAGATAAAAGGTTGTTAGTGGTATTCACCCAGTAATAAAACTGATTTCTTCAATGTTATAAAAGACTATTATGACTTTTGTTATTAATTTTCATTACTAAGTGATAATATATATTTTCGTAAAGATCCGTACTCTTATCTCGTTAAAATTTTTACTCAAATGTTTTATTTTTATTACGACGATCCTTGTTATCCAATTTCTCAACCCTTATTACTTACAAACAAGGGGCTAGTAAACTACAAGACGGTTTTGGGAAAAAAAAGAAAAAACTACAAGATGGGATTCTCGTGAAGGTACTTCAACAATCAAGAGGTACAAGGTTCGAATCCTTACACTGAACATGGATAACCTAGTTCTGATTAAGTAGAAATATGTATGAGGAGGCGTGTATATTTCCTATAAGAATAGTCGTGGTGCGCAAAAACTGACACAGACACGTATATATATAAATAAACAATCAATTTAGAATCAAATAATATATTTAGTAGATTCTTTATGAAAAAACCTCTCTATACATTTTTCTCTTTAGAAAAATAGGAATTTTTGAAGGAAAATTTTGTCTATAATAACAAAGAGTAATGATATATACCATCCAAATTCATACCACCTAAATACCACCTAATGACGTGGCATGAATTGGTTGGTTACAAATTTTTAATGTATTTATTTTCTTGGGTGGTATTTGAGTGGTATGAATTTAGGTAGTATATATCATTACTCTATAACAAAATAACAACTTTGTCACTCATTATATATAAAAATGCTAATCAGATCATATTTGACATTTCTTTTGATTCTTCTCCCGTAACTTGTTTTTTTGAACTAGCGGTCTTGCTTTTCCAACCTTTGATAAAAGATGGGAGAAAACGGTAGTAATTTAAATTATGAATACAACATTACACATTACACATTACTGGTCGCTCAAGCATGAAGGATTATGCATAGCACGTACTCTTTAGCATTCAACCTTCTTTAGCATTCAACCTTTTGAAAAGTATATATTTTCTTAAATTGTCTTTTAAGGATGTCAAATTGAGATTAAAAACATCATATTTATGGGTGAGTATTCTAAAAGGACAAGATTTCCTCCAGGAGTATGGGATTTGTCAAACTGGTTACTGTTAGTCTACTAATGTCTGGAGTAATCCATGGTTTTTAACCAAGCCTCTACACTCCGACATGTAATTGGTGGCCTTACTCATGCGAGATCACGAGGATACTTGGACCATAGAAATTTTGGATGACCTATTTACAGTTGCTGTAATTTTTCAAATTCTAAGGAATAGCATCATACATATAGATAGGATTAGGGCAGAGCAAAAATTTAACAAAACCGAAAAACCGTGTTAATTTTAACTAAACCGACCCGAAATATATGTTAAATTTACCTTGGCCAACCTTACTCGTCGGGTTACCTTATGATTTTCCGGGTCCATGTATTTTACCTATATATTACCCAAGCTATTGGGTTAGGGTTACCCAAACCGAAAAACCGAGTAAGTAGAAAAAATAAAGAATATGTAAATTAGAGGAGTCATTTCATTTGTCTTCTCGTATATTCCAGACATGCATAATTTATTTTGAAGTATTAGATTCATGATTTTTCGGTTATAATGTCAAGATTGTATCGTTGATCTTTAGAAGTATAATGATATTAGTGTTTTCAAAATTTCTTGTTTATTTAATTTTTTCATGCGTTAAAAAAAGTTTGACTAATGTTAACTAACGAGGTTAAACCGAAGGTAACCGAATTAACCCGAGGGTAAACTTTTTTTTACCCTACCCTTGGGTTACCATATCAATAATTAAACCGAAATATATTACCCTTGGTTTACCCTAACCTCAAAATCGGGTAAAACCGACCCATGCTCTCCCCTAGATAGGATCACTTGGTTGTTTTCCACTACATGGGAATATTCTAATAAGAGACTACGTGTTCTCTATCTTGTATTCCAAATTAGTTTAAAAAATACAGAGTAAATGACACTTTTGTCCCCGGTTTATACGCGATTGACAGGTTGCCCCCTAACTCTTAAAATGCGCCTCGTTGCCCCCTAAGATTTGTTTTTGTGACCCGTTACCACCTACTGCGTGTTCCGTCCATTTTTTCCGTTAAAAGTGACGTGGCATTTCCATGTCACAATTTTTTTTTTTTAATCCAGATGTCAATTAATTATTTAATTAATTTAAACCAAGGGCAAAAAAGAAATTTCATTAATAGGTTTTATAATATTAAATATAATTAATATAATAACCACCCCCACCCCACCCACCGCACCCCCCCTACCCCCCCCTCTTCCCCTTCTTCTTCCCCATTCTTCTTCTTCTTCCCGACACCTGCAACTTTTCTTAAAAAAAAAAAAAAAATCAGCAAACTTCTTTTTTCATCCAAAATAGCTTAATCAATTTATATTCAAAATGTGGGTTAATTTCTAGTGCCAAAAAGATCTTTAAACGACCATGTCTGGAAATAAAAGTTACGAGCTGTAAGTGTTTGTTCAGAGATGAGATAAAAGTTACGAGCTTTAATGAAATTTAAAACTTCTTTATCATTTAAACGACCCAATAATTGAATTTGCTTTTCCGAATTAGAAATCTTAACCAAGGTTTTTAACCAGAGATTAAAGCAGTCAGATTTAACCATAGGGATTAGTTCCTCAAATATAATAGAAGCTACAGACCATAACCCTTCACAAGCTGCGTATTTTCCGATTTTATAAGAAAACCAATTTAACTTTTTACCCAATACTTTCTTTGTATACTCAATAGCCACAATTTCATGCTCAAAATCGTGTCTTTCATTGAAATTCATAAATGAGTGGAGTAAAAGTACGTAAATAGTGTGTGTATACACGTTAAAAAAGCTACACTCACATATAACTTTTACTAGAAGCTTCAATACAGTAAGAGCTTTAAATGAAACTTCATCTGATAAGTCTTCTAAACAAGTAATCACTAGTTTTGAGAGGCAAATCATAATATCTGATGAAATAGAGATCTCAAGTTTATGTTCATTTCTTTCAAGTATTTTCACCAAATTTTCAGTCAATAATAGAATCTTTTCCAGTATTAGATTAGTAAGATCTGAATTTTCTTTCACCAAGTTAATTAAAAGACTAATCAAACTTTTAAACTCAAGTTTCACCTCTGTATTGATATAACGAACATTCATATTTGACCCAAGAAGCAATGATATGTGATCCGTAACAAATAAAATTAATCCATTTAATTCCCCATTTGATACTTTTGAAAGATTTTTCGAGATATTAAATAAAACCCGGAAAGCAAAAAGCCTCTGAGACATGACTGAACTTTGTATAATATCTTTTACACCCCTAAACAACTCAGAAATAACATGAGACACCTCCATTTCAGGTATATAACCCTGAAAAATCTGCAAATTCGAAAATTTCAGCAACTATAAATATGAATATTCTTTCAAATTAAAAGCATTAATTACCTTGTTCAAGATTTTTAGAGCTGTAAGTGTTTATTTCAAGATTGCTGATTTTTTTTTTTTTTTTTAAGAAAAGTTGCAGGTGTCGGGAAGAAGAAGAAGAATGGGGAAGAAGAAGGGGAAGAGGGGTGGGGGGGTAGGGGGGGTGCGGTGGGTGGGGTGGGGGGTGGTTATTATATTAATTATATTTAATATTATAAAACCTATTAATGAAATTTCTTTTTTGTCCTTGGTTTAAATTAATTAAATAATTAATTGACATCTGGATTAAAAAAAAAAAATTATGACATGGAAATGCCACGTCACTTTTAACGGAAAAAATGGACGGAACACGCAGTAGGGGGTAACGGGTCACAAAAACAAATCTTAGGGGGCAACGAGGCGCATTTTAAGAGTTAGGGGGCAACCTGTCAATCGCGTATAAACCCAGGGGGCAAAAGTGTTATTTACTCAAAAATACATTATTGAAGAGACTAGCCGGAAATGCAAATCCCCACATTGTTGAACTGTAGTGATAATTCAGTTATCATCTGAACTAGACTCGTACTTTTATAAAGAGGTTGCTTATAACTTGGAGTCATGTATAGCAACCATGTGAAAACAGCTAAGAAGATCTGGCAATCAAAACCACCTTTGGCACTATATAAGTGATCAGCCACAATAATCATCAGTAAGTATTCCAAGAGTCATGAAAATTACCGATTGCACTGATGATCAACTAGAGTCATCTTTGCTCGAAGAAAAATGGTGGGGCGATCAAAAACTCAACCAAATCAATGGATTTTGGTTTATCTCCGAGTTTGTTCCTGGAATTAAACGAGTACTTAACCATTTTAAGCCATCACCAACTGATGTAATCTTGGCTTCTTTTCCAAAAACAGGCACAACATGGCTCAAATCTCTCCTCTATTCAATCATCAATCGAGACTCTAAAGAACGGTTACTCACTAATCATCCTCATGAGCTTGTTCCAACGTTAGAAGTTCAACTGTATAAATCATCATCCGATTCATCTCTCCATAACACAAGTACTACAAGAATCTTTAGCACACATATCCCGTACCAGCTCATGTCCGAAACCCTTGACTCCTCTGAATGCCGTGTGGTTTATGTTACAAGAAACCCCAAAGACACCCTGATTTCAATGTGGCATTTTGTTAATAAATGGGAAGTAGCGGAAGATCAACGAAAACCCTGGGAAATAGAGGCGGCCATTGAGAAATTTTGTAGTGGTATTTTCCCATGTGGATCGTACTATGATCACGTGTTAGGCTACTTAAAGGAGAGTTTGGAGAGACCCAAAAAAGTTTTCTTCCTAACGTACGAGGAATTAACGGAGGATCCGAAAACTCATGTCAAAAAGTTGGCTGAGTTTTTGGGTTGTCCATTTGAAAAAGAGTTGGAACTAGACAAGATTGTTAAAGATTGCAGCTTTGATGTGTTAAGAAATTATGAGGTGAATAGGTCTGAAGATTCTCCAAAGTGGTTTGGAGTGCCGTACAATTCTTTCTTTAGACAAGGTGTAGTAGGAGATCACAAAAACTACATTAGTCTGGAGACAATTGAGCGGATTGATGCACTCACAAGAGAGAAATTTCATGGCTCTGGTTTCATGTATGGAATTTAAATATTGCAATTATTATTAAATATATAATGTATATGTTTTTAAATCACATATCTCTTGGAGTCTTGACCAATTAACTAATTAAAATTCCAAAAGATATTAGTTATCAAACAAATTTTTAGTTTTTATTTCTATCAAAATAGTTCTAAATCAATCATTCTGCCAACAGACGTTAGAAATTATTAAGGAAATTGTTTATATTTGTGAAAATATGAGTGATTAAATATAATTAACGTTATATTGATAGTACAAGTTTTAATATTTACCGATGCGTAAAATAAATAAATAAAGAATGAATATCAGTTTTATCCCTTGAACTATACACGTTTTGACAGATTGCCCCCAAAGAAAAAAATACGACTGGATGGTCCTTAAACTATATTTTCGTGACTCGATACGCTTTACTAATGTTTTCCGTCTATTTTTCGCCGTTAAGTCGCAGCGTGGTAGCCACACGCTGTTAATTTCGTATTTTAAAATTAAAAAAAAATCAAAAATTGTTATTCAAAACCTTTTTTAGAAGGGGCATTTTCGGTACATCACTTTTTAGCCTTAGTATAAATACAGAAATATAATAAACATAAATTAAAAACAACACATAATCACACAATCTCTCCACCGATTTGGGGAAGTTTTGAAGAACCCTAATTCTGGAAACTTTTCAATCTTCAATTTTTTTCACTCGGCAAGAAAGCTTCTTCTACCAGAAATCATGTCTCCATATGGTTCTCATAGTGCGTCCTCTAGTTCTTCTCGCGCTCCATATTGCAGGTGCGAATTCCAAGCCAAAGAGCACACTACTTGGACTGATGCGAATCCAGATAGGAGATTTTACAGGTGTATGTATTAGTGTTCTTTGAAGGATTGCAATTTCTTTGCTTGGATGGATGAGCCTATGGGTGAACGTAGTGTATCGGTAATTCGTGGGCTTTTGCGAAAATCGAGTACCACCCGTTAGAACTTGATGCAATGGAGACGAAGATGAATTTGTTGGCATCGGATTTTGAGAAAATGGTTCAATTAGAAAAGAAAGCTTGTGACACATTGAAGAAGGAGTCTGCACAATCGAAGGTGTTGGAAACCGAGTTTCACGTGGTAGCTGAGGAATTGGATGAATTGCGAAAAATAGAAAACAGTGCTTCTAAAGCTTTTATCTTTGAGTCTGCGAAAGTGAAGGTTGTCGAGGATGAGATTCTTCGTCTTAAGGGGATGATGAACTGTTTAACAAGAGATAACTTGATTTTGAAATGGAGTTGCCTTGTGTTGATATTCATCCTTTAGTTCAATGTTTGTAGTTTTAGTTGTTTGATGTGTTTGTTTTAGTTATATGCTTTTATAAGTTTCAGTTGTCTTGGTATGTTGTTGTTTCAGTTTGGTGTAGTTTTTGTTATTTGTAGTGGTTTTGAGACTTGTTATGTAATGTGTTGTTGTGTTTTCAATTGTATTGAATTTAATTTTTGAAGCATACCTTTTGTCTGCAATGCAGTAATGTAAGGTGAGAAAAGTAGATCCCACCTTGATAAACACAAACCAAAAAATGTAAAAATAAAGGTAGTGAGCACAAAACATAGTTAGTCAGAAAAAAAAAGTTTAGGGGGCAGATAGACATCTTCTGTAATAGTTTAGGAGCCAGATAGGCATTATCTGTAATAGTTTAGGGGGCAGATAGACATCTTCTGTAACAGTTTAGGGGACAGACAAACAACTTAGTAATAGTGTAAGGGGCAGATGGTCAGATTTTTAATAGTTTAGGTGGCAGATGGTCAATAATTTAGGAGGCAATATTTGTCATAGTCATACTAGTTTACGAATTTATAGTTTTTTATAGTGGTTTAAGTAGTTATAGTTACAGCTTTTCATAGTGGTTTTAATTTAATTGTTTGATGTATAAGTATACTTGTTTAAGTATTTGTAGTTTTTAAGTATTTATAGTTGTTTAAGTAGTTATAGTCGTTTAATATTTTAATTGTTTGGTGTACTAAGAATTGAATACTAAAAGTAGATTAAAGTATACTAAAAGTGGACAAGGAGACAAAAGTAGATTTCTTTCTGGCAGTACATAGTGTTTCACAAAAGTTGAATATTCAAAGGCAAGTTGCATAAAAGTACGAAAACCCACAGCTGGAATTTAAGTCTACACCAACCAAAAAACAGGACCGCCACATATTAAAAATTCTAATAAACCCTAGAATATTAAAACCAGACTTCAACACTCAAACTGTAGAGTGAGCACAAAAATAAAGTCTTACACACTAGTACATAAAGTCTTAAACAAAATATGCAGATTCAACGTTCATACGGTTAACAATTTCAATTAGCTCCCTCCTTTGGAGGAGCTGAATTTTTAGCAGCATCTTTCCTAAGTCGAAAGGCTGCGGAAATAGTCAGGTACCCCGGGTTTCATTCTCTCATTACAACACCTTGTGTATGCTGTATGAATGGCTTCTTTGCTTTTTGTTCAACTTTGGTTTTATCCTATCAACAAAAGATACCAAACATGAACATCTAACATCTAAATATAACCCTTTCCATATAATATGTGAATGCCCTACCTGATGTCCTTCTGGAGTTAAAGTCCTTTTAGCTCTTGTTTGCGCAGGTGGATTTGGATATTTGAACGTAACCTGTAGGGATGGTGAATTGTCGATAAAATATTAGGGGGTAGACTGACATTAAATTAATATTGTAGGGGGTAAACTGTCACTAAATTAAAACTGTTCAAAGTTTATCAACTTACCCCTGGGATACTCCTCAATGACTTTCTCTGTAATGGGATAGTTGTTGTTTCTCCATTTGGCAATTCATTAGTTGTGATAGTAGCAGGCTGGATGAATGACTTGTTTGTCGTGGGAGGCCATTTGGTTTTATCCTATCACCAAACCGAACATCACGATCTATACATATACACTTCCATCATAAATACACACAAATATATATACAATGTGAGGTACCTGATCTGTAGCCACTGTTTTCTTAGATCTGGTTTGCGCAGGTGTTGTTTTGTGCTTGAACACAAACTGTAATTTTATATTTTGGGGGATGATTAGTTAGTAAATTAAAAGTCTAGGGGGTACACTGTCAACTGACCTCTTTCTTTTTTCATTTTCCAGTTCTTTGTCTATCACCACATTCTCTGTCTCTAATTGAGTACTTGGTTTAGCCTTTTCCATCTTCACAATTTCAATCTTCACTTTTTGTATCTTCACCTTTACATTTTGTTTTGTCTCCACCTTTGATTTTCCCTTCCCTTTGTCATCTTCCTATTTTTAGAATACAACACATACACACACAGTTACATAAGAATTAACTAAAAATACAAACCACTATAGACATGTACTTACTATTGTTATTGGTTTTGATTGTGAACATCCAGTGACTGTTGTAAAACCCATACTCTTCAATCTATTGCTTTGTCTTGTGGGTTTTTCTATTTTCGCTTTTCACTTATTTTCAGCTGGTTCTGGTATTTTTGTTTGGTTTTAAGGGAATATTCTTTTGTAGACACAGTTTGTGTAACAGGTGTTGCACATGGTGCAAATGGTTGTGATTCAAGGTCATCAAATATTATGTTAATATCCTCATCATGTGTCTTATCCACACCTTTAACATTCACATTTTCAGCATTCACCCCTTCACAAGATGACACATCAACTTTTACACCTTCAACCTTAGCATCAAATTTTACACCTTCAACAGTAACATCAACTTTAACACCTTCAACATTAGCATCAACTTTAACACCTTCAACATTTACATCTTTTTGTTTCTCTTTACAAGTTTGAGTGTTATGCCCTATTTCTCCACAACCCCTGCATGTCATTACCCTATTCAAACCTCTAGCTCTTTGAACACCTGAAATTGTGTGTTGTTTTCTCCATTTTGTAATTTTTTCTTCATCAGCCTCCCTGGTCCTTGCCCTTTTGGGTCTCCTAACAAATTTAAACGCCACAGGAGCTTCAACATCGACATTATTAGTAGCATTCCACATTGACGGGCCATTTACTGGGTATATCATTGGTGTGTAGGCCTTCATATACATTTATTAGTAGCAGTTATGTACATATTTCTCTGGATCTTTACCAATGTATTGGATGCATGTAATTGTGCGGTAGCACGGTATACCAGACATCTCCCATCTTCGACAAGGACAACTTTGCAAATCCAAGTCCACAACTAATGAATCTGTATCTAGGTTCCTAGCCTCAAACTTCATCTCACCGCAAAAAACTGCATGCCATTTGCCACAGTTTTTTTAGGTTTGTTGATTAGATGTCTTATCTTCGGACATATTTCACCTTCATATTTCTTCATCCAAGATCTTTTTGACTGAAGTCTTTTCATTGTACATACCCTTAGCCCTTCTAGTATAAAATAAGAGACTTGTCCCTACATAATTACAATAAAATCAAGGGTAATTTTAGGGGGCAATTAGACAACTTCTTGAAAAGTTTAGGGGGCAATTATACAGCTTGTTTAATAGTTGAGGGGGCAATTAGACAGTCTGTTTAATAGTTCAGGGGGAAAGTGAGTAGACAATACCTGACTTTTTATGGCATTATTATAACTCTCGCAAAGGTTTTTCAGAAGAACATCACAAGTTGTCTGAAGTGTGATCTTGTCCAACACTTAGGATCCAGATTGGATAGCCAATTGAAAGCACTCTCATCCATATCTTTTATAATAACCATTACCTCTGACAATATTTTAACTGTTGGCGCCCTAGCTGCTTTCCATACTTTTTCCTTCAAAGCCAACCCAGGATGCTTGCTCTTGAAGTTATTATACAAGTGTCTAACACAGTGACAGTGCTCTATTTCTAGTAGCATGTCACTAATTACCTGGAGCAATACCTGCAAACAAAATACATACAAAAGGTTAAGTAATATTCATAGCAAAGTATTTGAAATAATGATAGAAACAAACAAATTACCAACCTTTTGTCTGTCAGAAATGAATGTTCAATCTTGTTGATTATAAATACACAGGTCATGTACCAACAGGGTCAAAAACCATCTCCAAGAGTTACTATCCTCTTTTTCAGCGAGGCAATAAAAAATTGGGTATATACAATCGTTCCCATCTATACCCACCGCTGTTAAAATCACCCCTGGATGTGGACCCTTAAGGTGACATCCATCTATGCCCACAAATTTCTCAACACCCCTCCAAGAACCCTCTTTTACAACCTTCCAGGCACACATATAGCCTTTGAAATCTCTCAACACCTGTCAATTCACCAGTAATAGTCTCTACTGCCACTGTACTACCAAGATTACTTCTCTTGATTTCCTCACAGTAGTCATGTATCTTCTTATATTGATCCTTATACTCAGCTGCTATCATCTCTCTATCTAAGCTATATGCCCTGTACCATGTCCTTGTGTTAACATTCACTAGAAAATCTCTGTGCACTAATTGTTGGAAATCACTAACATTACTGTACAAATTTAATCTAACCATATCCTTAAATGAATTTGACACATGTCTGTGGTTAAGGTCTTGACCACATTCATGTTGATTACAAAGAGTAACTATCACTAAACTACCAATTTCCTTTTTGTAGGATGCATATACAAACTAATAACACCCATCTCCCATGCACACATCCCTTATTCTATACCAATCATTTTCACAAACTTTATTTTAACCACCTTTTTGATAGCGTGAACTTGAATTACTTCTCTTAGTTATATAGCATTCGCAAAGGTCAAACCCAGTACAAACCTTGGTGTCCCCATGTCAGTTGAAGCCCTAAACCTTGGGAACTGTTTTTTATTTTTCTTGATGAATTTTTTTCCTTCCTCATTTGTACTTGATGAATCCGTAGTTGTATCTAACTGATCAAAATCATTTAAAGCTATATCTGAATCAGTTTCACTAATGTGTGCTTAGCTATCAACTTCAGAAGCATCATCCTCCTTTGCTTCATCTTGCAATCCTTCCCACTCTACCTCCTTGTCTATATAGGCATTGTAATCTTGGTCATCTTCACCCTCGCTTAAATCATTGTCAGTGTCAATCATAAAATCTTCATCTCTTGTTGAATCCTCATCTTCATCCATACTCTTCATCACTTTACTTGCTTTACTAACTTTACTTGTAGTTGTACTCCTCTTGTAACTTTCTCCCTTTGTACCACTAATACCAACACCAGTACCACCATGATTACAGTTTTTTCCACTTGGCCTAAACCTAGTCTTTAGATAAGACTTGTAAGTATGATCGTTTTTTAACAAATTCTTCAGATTTATTCTTCTTCAAAGTTTTATCTTCAACATTAGGTACTTTGATTTCCTTGTTGATTTTCTTTGACTTTTTCTTATCAACCCTACTACCATGCTTTTCTCTAGACAATTCCTTATTTTTCTTCTTAAAAATCTCTAATAGTAACTCATCATCACTAAAATCATCATCATTAACATGTTCAGCATTGGGTATATTTATTCTCTTCTTTATTTTTATTTTTGTTTTTTTCCAGTAACTATAATTCTTTTTTTTTTTGTTTACATAAATCATTATTTGTCCTCTTCACTACATCAGATGGAAAAACATCATCACTTTCTTCACCATCAACACTATTATCATCCCCATCCTCGTCCTCATCTGCTATTTTAATTCACTATCTGAGTCATCAGTGAAGTCTTCATCCACCAGCTTGAAAGGCACAACTAAATTTCTCCTCCTATAACTCTTCAACAAATCATCATCATCTGGACCCTGACCACTCTTTAAAGCACTCAGAACTTTATCTAATATGTCATCCACAGATTTCTCCCTAGGTGATCTGACACATCTTCACAAATTTCACCATCAACATAGTTGTTTAATTTTTTATTTATCTTCCACACATTGGCCTCTTTTCTATCCTGCATTGTTATCCACCTTCTTACCTACACCCTCAACTTCATTCTCATCATTTTGAACGATAACCTTATCTAAGGTTTCAGTTTCCTGCTCATCAACTAGTGTAGCTTCCTTTGCTACTAGATTCTTAACATTTTGAACAAAAACCTTATCAACTACTGTAACTACCTCCTCTACTTGAATATCTTCTGATTTCTGAACTTCTTCACCTAAATTATCATCATCTTCTTTGTCATCTTAAATATTATTCTCACCTTGCCCTTCCCTTAGGTTCTGATCTTCTTCTTCTACTTGCTCTTCTGGGACCCATCATTCCTTCCATTTTATAACACTGGCATGAACACATGACTTTCCACTTTGTCTCCTTCTACCATCTCCGGTATAGAAACAATAATCATGTCAATTGTTTGGTTTTTTCTGTCATACTAGACAGTTCCATAAATTTCTCATCACTATCTACATACACAAGACCAATTGGTAGTTTTTTGCCCAATTGTAGGTAGTATAAATCATATCTACCTTGAATTCCAAATTTTTCCAACGCTTTCCGAATAATAAGTACACTAAGGCTATCATAATGACACCCTGCTAAATATTCTATGTTTACATCTCTGTACTCGCTCCTATCTTCATTGAAGAATCCACCAAAGTGAATATGTAATGAATTTTTTTTGGTTGCACACGAAATTAGAGAACATGAGTTAGCCATTTAAATAGGAACTGATTTAATTAAATAAGGTAACGTCTAAACAACCACTACTAATATGGTAACAAAATCCCTAAATATTAGTTACATTAACAACTAAATCCCGACATTCAAGCACTAATTCAAAAAAAGAAAAAAACCATTTCATAACACTACAATTTCGGAGTTCAAAAACCAAACCCCACCTCTAATAAACCTTACTTTTACGACAATATCTTTACAAAACTTACTCCATAGGCAAATTGGCGGCATTGACTCTCTCTAACACTTAGTATTGATGAAGCTCTCCGATGATCTCGCACGTAAGGGTGTGGGTGAGTGGGAATATGAGGAGTTTGAGAAGTTATCAGATGTTTTTTTGTTTATGTTTATTAATTTTGTTTATTTATAATATGGCCATAAAGTGATGTACCCAAAACACCCATCCTTAATAAGGGTTGTAAATAACAATTTCTAAAAAAAATAATTTTTTTATAATAAAAACCAAACTGACGCGCGTGTGTAACGCACTCTCTAAAAAATGGACGGAATTTGGTCAAAAGGACTAACGAGTCACGAAAACATAGTTTAAGAACCATCCAGTCGCATTTTTTTCTTTGGGAGGCAATCTGTCAAAACGTGTATAGTTCAGGGGGTAAATGAGGCATTTACTCATAGATGAATATTGAATTTATTACAAATGCATAATATATAGATAATTCTGAATGAAATTCAAACGTTTGGTAGTTATTACACGTGGTTGAACAAGTGCACGCACCAAAATGTTGTGAAATCAAAACTGGACAAGGCTTTTGCTAGTACATAATGGATGAAGCAACATCCAAACGTGATGGCATTTACCCGCTAGCATTGGGCTCTAACCATTAGCCTGTTATTTAATATTATCAAGGTAAAGGAAGACGCAATAAGACACTTTTTAAGTTTGAGACAACTGGTTTGAACGCCCAGAATGCAAGATGATAATACAAAAAGCGTGGGGGGGGGGGGCGCAGCTGAGAATAGCTCGATTCCTATGGTTTTACACAAAAGACAAGGGAGAACGGAAGCATTGATTACATGGAGTACGAATACATATCCTAACAATAAAAGAAATAAAAGAACTACAACTACAACTTATTACAGTTACAAATGGTCCTTTCTCTCAAAGAGATCATGAGGAAGCGATGTATAAATAAGAGCAACTATAAATGTACTGGACACGAGAGAAAATATACTGGTGAGATAGAGCAGGGCAACATTGGATACATTACGCTGACAAGAATACTAAATATTTTTTTGCCTTAACGGTCCAACGTAGAAACATTAATAAAGTTACAGGAATACATACTACGAATTGGGATTGGACACAAGATGATAACTAAATTAAAAAGCCCAATTCAACACTTTCTATGAAGAATTACTTACGGAACAAGAAGGAAAAGAGATTAACGATGCATTACGATGTATTACGGAGAGAGTCACGCCAGAATTGAACACAAAATAACTTATATAAGATCCAAAATAATTTATATAAGTTATTAAGATCCGAAATAACTTATATAAGATTACAAAAATATCCTAATAAATAATACCATATAATTACAAAATATAGAAAATTCAAGGAAAAAAGTATTACAATGTTAAAATTGTTCACTAGTAATCAAATGATTCTTAAATTTATATATAAAAATGAATTCAATTAAATCTCACATCAAATTTATTTTGTTACAAAGTAAATTATGAGAAAAAATAAAATAAAGTGTATATTGTTACCTTTTTTAAATTATATTATGAGAAGAAAATTGCACGTGTTAAATTTGATATATATATATATATATATATATATATATATATATATATATATATATATATATATATATATATATATATATATATATATATATATATATATATATATATATATATATATATAAGAAATTGAAGTGGGGAACACATTTGTAAAATTTGTTTATTATGGTCAATTTTTTTTTTAAATAAAAACTATTTCGATAAAAATAAAAAATATATTTTTTAAAATACTAAAAAATATGTGTATGTGTGTGCGCGCGCTCGTGATTGCGTACGTATATGTGAAGTATTATTGTGTGTATGTGTGTGTGTAAAAGCGTATGTATGTATGTATGTTTAGAAAAATGTATGTGTATATGAAATAGTGTGTGTGTGTGTGTGAAAATGAATGCATGAATGCATGAGTATGTGTAGACATGGGGTGGGGTATGTGTGTTTGTGTGTGTCTATATCTATGAGAATTTATGGCGGTGGAGTGGTAAGTATGTGTGTGAATGGGGTAGGGTGTGTGAATGGGTGGCTGGTAAGGGTGGTGATGGTGGAATAGTGTATGTGGTTTGGGTTGTGTATTTGTGTGTATTGGTGGTAGTGGTGTGTATAATGGTGATGGTAGGGTGTTTATGTGGTGGGAAGTAGTGATGGTGGTGGTGTGTGTATGGTTTTAAAAGTGTATGTATATATGTGGTGTTAAATTATATGAATATATATATATATATGTTTGTGTATAGTATGAGATAATGTTTGTGGTGTGTATGATGGTGATGGTTGTAGTAAATATGTGTCGATTGGATGGTGTATGTATGGTGATGGAGAGGTGAGGTATGTAAGGTAATGGTGATGTTAAACACATATCGCTTCACACAAATCACCAAACAATTGACACCTATCAAAGACTTCATTTTTGCATGTAAACATGGACATATTTTACACAACAAAGTCACATCAAACCGTAAAAGCTAAAGGTTATCCAACAAAGTATATGATGCAAGACATATTACATTTAGCAGGTTTACACATTACTCAATTCAAGTTAAATTATTCATACATTCAATGAGGCACCACTACTTGATCAATCAAGTGTAACCCATCACAAAACAAAGTAAAACCGGTTTACCCAGCCTAAAATAATGCCCAATCTTATTCAAAACGACATTCACTCATACATTGTATTTACTATGTTTTTTTAATAAAAGCAAAAAAACCTAACTTTTTGTGTCCTATGGTTTTTTTTCTTTTTTTGATATGTGGGTTCTGGGCTTACACCTGACTAATCCCACGGGGAATATGACCGCCTCCCCAACCATACCCCATGCAAGTCAAAACTAGGTTACCCATGTTCTGGGAGGGTTTCGAACCTTGGACCTCATGGATGAGACAATAATGCCCTGTCCAACAACCTTCTTAAATTTCTTCCACCTTCGGGATTCGAACCTTGGACCTCATGGATGAGACAATAAAGCCCTGCCAACAACTTTTTTAACCTTCTTCCACCTTCGGGGTTCGTGTCCTATGTTGTTTAGTTCTTTATTGGCGTTAACCTAGCCGTTCTACACAAGAAGTTGGTTTCAAGAGTGATTCCAGGGATTTGATCATATTTTGTTTATTTGATTTTGAAATTTTTGAAAGACTTGCGTGTAGTACGTATGATTCTTTAAGTTTTCATGGGACGCGTGTTTTGCAAATCTTTCTTTTTTTGTCGATTACAAAGATAACAAATTTAATTACTATTACATGACGCATATAATTTACTAATACTACTAAAAAACTGGATAAGCGAAGACCTTGGACAATTGGAAATGTCCAAATTATTTCTAATACACTTAGCAAGTTTATCTGCCACCCCATTGAAATCTCTTTTGATGTGCGTAACTTTCCAATTCGGGAATCGTCCTATCCACCTCCATGCTTTCGAAATCATGGGGCGAATCCTCCAATCGATTCCAGCACTACGATTTATACCTTGAACTACCTCAAGGTTATAAGAGTAGAATGGACTACTCTCGAAACCGAGGTCCGCTGCAGACCTCACGACGAGGAGAATAGCCCAAGATTCCCCCTCAACGCAACTATTATTTCTTTCTCTCTTAGCGACCAAGTGTTTAACTTCACCCTCCTTGTTGGCTGCCAAAAACACCATAATCGACGGCTCCCAACTATTAACATTTGAAGAATCGCAAAGCCAAATATTATCGGTTTCATCACTGAATATCGAATTATCGTCTTCCATTATTGCATTGCCCTAATTGACTCCAACTGTATTTCCTTGTAGTGTCGAGGCATTATCACCAAACAAGTGTTTAATAGAGATCTTTGTTTTTTTAGTGATATCATATATCACCCATTTCTTTTTTTTTCGAAAAAACCGTTCATTCTAGCTTTCTAGATATTCCAAAGAGTTAAAAGAACGACTGAAGTTATTATCCGTTTGTCCCAGCCATTTCTCGTGTAGCTCTCTATAATATTTATAATCCACTCGCCTATTTTTCCATTAAATTTATCATCAATCTTACAATGTAGTTGAGAGTTTGCCCAAACCCCTTTGCTAAAAGGGCATTTTAGGAAAATATGTTACACTGATTCCACCCCCATTTCACACCATTCACACATATCATTATCAATGCATTTTCTGTTTTCTAAATTTAATTTTGTTGGGATGGCGTTATGGTGAAGTTTCCACGCGAAGTTTCTAACTTTCAGCAGGACATCGATTTCCATATCAAATTATATAATTTCCTGCCATCAATCTCTCATTCCGTTGAACATTGTCCTATTTTGTCATCGTCAATTTGAGCAAGGAGGTGATAGCCCGATTTCGTTGTATACTTGTCGTCTTTTGTTTCCGTCCATATAATCGTATCTTCTTTATCAAGCTGCGTGATTGTGATTTTCCTAATTTCCGACAAGTCTCTACTTGTACATCTATTATTCAGTATTTCAAAATTCCAATTTGTCATCTCCTTATTGAAACATTCCGTCACTCTTGTAATTTTACACCCAATAGGTCGTTCGAGTTTGAAACCCTTCCTTATCCATGTATCTTCCCAGATATTAATTTTCATTCTAATCCCTATTTTCCATAAACACTCATCTTTAAGAAACTTGAGTCCCTTAAAAATTCTCGCCCAACTCCAAGATAATTTACTTTTCAATTTTGCATTCCACATATTCGTATTAGGAAAATAAATCCCTTTCAGAACCTTATATACTAATGAATTAGGGTTATGTAATAATCTCCATGCTTGACTGGCGAGTAGTGCGAGGTTCATATTTTGGAAATCTCTGAAACCAAATCCTCCTATACTCTTAGATCTGGCAACTTTCCTCCAGGCCAACCAATGAATCCTTTTTTTATTGCCCGAATCCCACCAAAAATTAGGACAAGGCTACCCATACACTTACAAAGAGTTTTCGGGAATTCGAAGATTGACATAGCATAGTTTGGTATCGGTTGAAGAATTGCTTTAATTAAAATTTATTTGCCTCCGTACGATAGAAGTTTAGCTACACAACTGGCAGATTTACTCAACAAATTGAACTTTATGTAATCTAAATTCTCACTTTTTGATCTTTTAAGGGTTAGAGGGATACCTAAATATTTCCCGAAATCTGACGTAGATTGAATGTTAAGAATATTTGCTACTTCTTGGGCCGTGTTATCTGGGAAACCTTTGCTGAACATGATAGACGGTTTATTAAAATTAATTTTCTGTCCCGATGCTTGACAATAGAGAGATAAAACTCTTGAAAAAGCTTTAATTTCCGTATTATTAACTTCCAGAAAAAACAACGCATCGTCCGCAAATAACAGGTGTGTGAGTCTAGGTGCCGCTCTAGCTATTTAAATACCTTTAATATTATTCTCACGGAATTCAAAGTTTATGAGACCAATAAGACCTTCTGTTAATAAAGAAAATAAAAGTGGAGATAACGGGTCTCCTTGTCGAATACCTCTTTCTGGCTTAAACTTTTTGACTCTTTCTCCATTGACGTTTACTTGATATAAAACCGTTGAGACACAGTTATATACCAAATTAATCCATTTTTCTGAAAACCCCAGTTTATGTAATATTACCATTAGAAAGTTCCAATTTACTTGATCATATGCTTTCACCATGTCAATTTTTACCCCACCATAATGTTTATTTTATTTTCTCTTATTTATCATGAAGAACGCCACTTCTTGTGCAATCAAGATATTATTGGGACCCTGTCTCTCAACTAGGAGGTACAGGGTTCGAATCCCCTCAGCCGTGTTATTTCTTGAGCCCTTTAAGGGGGTAAGCAAGGGGTGCATGGTTCGAGTCTCCTCCCTGAACATGGGTAACCTAGTTCTGATTAAGTGGGAGTATGCATGAGGAGGCGTGTATATTTCCTATGGGATTAGTCGTGGTGCGCGTAAGCTGGCCCGGACACCCATACATCGAAGATATTATTGGGACCAACCACTGGGACTAGCTCAGTGGCCAGGAGCCTGTCTCTCAACTAGGAGGTACAGGGTTCGAATCCCCTCAGCCGTGTTATTTCTTGAGCCCTTAAAGGGGGTAAGCAAGGGGTGCATGGTTCGAGTCTCCTCCCTGAACATGGGTAACCTAGTGGGTTACCTAGTTCTGATTAAGTGGGAGTATGCATGAGGAGGCATGTATATTTCCTATGGGATTAGTCGTGGTGCGCGTAAGCTGGCCCGGACACCCATACATCGAAAAAAAAAAGATATTATTGGGACCATTGGGACTAGCTCAATGGCCAGGATGCCTGTTCGAACCCCCTCAGCCTTGTTATTTCTTGAGCCCTTAAAGGGGGTAAGCAAGAGGTGCAAGGTTTGAGTCCCCTCCCTGAACATGGGTCTGGCCCGGACACCCATACATCTAAAAAAATATTGGGACTATGCATGAGGAGGCGTGTATATTTCCTATGGGAATAGTCGTGGTGCGTGTAAGCTGGCCCAGACACCCATACATCTAAAAAAAAGATATTATTGGGACGAAGCATTGGGACTAGCTCAATGGCCAGGATGCCTGTCTCTCATCTAGGAGATACAGGGTTCGAATCCCCTAAGCCTTGTTATTTCTTGAGCCCTTAAAGGGGGTAAGCAAGAGGTGCAAGGTTGAGTCCCCTCCCTGAACATGGGTAAGCAAGAGGCGTGTGACTAGCTCAATGGCCAGGACCTTGTCTCTCATCTAGGAGGTACAATGTTCGAATCCCCTCATCCTTGTTATTTCTTGAGCCCTTAAAGGGGGTAAGCAAGAGGTGAAGGGTTCGAGTCCCCTCCCTGAACATGGGTAACCTAGTTTATATTAAGTGGGAGTATGCATGAGGAGGCGTGTATATTTCCTATGGGAATTGTCATGGTGCGCGTAAGCTGGCCCGGACACCTAAACAACAACAAAAAAAAGATATTATCTTGAATACTTCTTCCTTTAATGAAAGTCTGACTACGTGGGCGAGATAATCTCATTCATCATTGGTTGTAATCTTAAGGCCATAATTTTCGAAATAATCTTGTAGATAAAATTGATGCATGAAATTGGTCTGAAATCCTTAATCGACTCCTGAGATTTCCCTTTTGGGATAAGTGTGATGGTAGTATCGTTGATTTTATCAAGAGGAGTATTGTTCTCGAAAAAATCAATGACTATTTTATGTATATCACCTTTAATGGTTTCCCAAAATTCCTGGTAGAAATTCCCAGGCAAACCATCTGGTCCCGGTTCTTTATAACCCGACATAGAAAACACTGCCATTTTAACTTCATCCAACTCAGGAAGTTTTAGTCAACCTATTATTCAGTTCAAAATTGATTTTTAACCGAGTATGATTTGCCACCCCTCTATATCCTTGACGTAAGATCCCTTAAAAATGTTAACAAAATATCCTTGAATTAAGTCCTTTAGCTCATTCGGATCATCAATCCATTTACCATTATCATCTTTTAACTCATTTATCCTATTAATATTTCTGCGCATTGTTGTCTTAGCGAAGAAATATTTAGAGTTTTTATCGCCTTTCTTAATCCAAACGTCCCGAGCCCTGTCCGCCCAAAAAACCTCGTCTTGCTTCCATATCTCCTCTAATTCACTCTTGATTTTTCTCTCTAGCTCTTGATTCTCCTTTGTCGATTCCTCATCTTGTAATTTCCCCAATATATCTTGAAATTTATTGATTAGTTTCCTAGCGTTAGAGAATTTTTCTTTACTCCATCCCGAAAGGGTTAGACATGTAGCATCTCTCTTGATAATAAAATTCTTAATATTGTCCGTATTTCTATAATTATTCCACGCTTTGGTGACTACATCCTTGCATTCTATATTCTCTAGCCATCTAAATTTTTACATGAAATATTTAGGGTTATTTTTCATCTTATTCGTCCTTTGTATGATAAGAGGAGAATGATCCGACCCAATCGCCGGCGGTACTTTAATAACCGTATCTGGAAAAAGATTATACCAATCTATCGATGCTAAACCTCTATCCAATCTTTCTTTAATATTCTCTGATCCTTCTCTTCTATTTCTCCATGTATAAAAACATCCTTTCGTAGGAATATAAACTAAATTGTTTGAACTAATAAATTCATTTAAATTTAACATACGTTCAAGATTAGGGTGGACTCCACCTTGCTTTTCCGATGCTCTTACTATTTCATTAAAATCTCCAACGATGAGAGTTGATTGTTGATTTTTACTTATCCAATTCGAGATATCGTTGAACATCTTTGCTCTTTTGTTAATATCGTTTGGTGCATGAATGACAACAATATACCAAGATAAAGCATTTAATTCCATGATATGAGAAATAGCATAATTTGAAACAGATACAACGATTTTAACATTAATATGGTCCTTCCAAGCAAGTGTGATGCCCAAAGACCTATGAGCTCTTCCTCCGGGGTTCACTACAAATTTATTATTGAACGGACTTAGAAAACTACACGACTTCACATCCTTACTTCTAATTCTTGATTCCAAAAGGCACACAAAAGAGATATCGAATTTCGAATTGAGGGACTTCACTAATTTCCTTGTCACGGGTTCCCTCGCTCCCTGATAGTTCCAAATTATAAAATTATCCATCAAACCCGGCCGCATTCACTCCGGGCTGGCCGTCACCCCTTGCTTTGTTTTGAATGAAAGTTTCCTTCACAGGCGAGGCCTGCGTACTCCCATCATCCTTTGAATCATCGCTCGACATGTTATCTCCCCTAATATGTCCATCGCAACTAGGAGCACTGCAATAGTAGTATTGCTCGTTTTCCATGCCATTCTCCATCACCTCATTAGGACAACATACATTTACTTACTCGTAACCAACAAATTTATCCTTGATTTCACCGTAACTCATCAAGAAAGTTCATTGCTGGTGTCGCCTAGTATGTGATAAAAATAAGATAAATAATAAGTCAGAAAACTACGCACTCTCACCCTAGACAGGCACAGTACTGCAAGTATTACAGGACGTATGTAAGTTTTAATGATAAGAAAGTTCGTTCTCAAGGACTTAGTGTGCTAGTCGAATGGGTAGCAATACCGAGTAAGAAGTAAATAATTAAAAGACAAGAAAATATAAAAGAGAATAAATCGAAATTAATTAATTAAACTAAGGAAATTAAAGACAGTAAATTAAATACGAAGAAATATGAGATGAGAAGTATAGCTTAGGTTTGTCTAGTATGCACTAATCCTTCTAATTCTTTCTATTAAATCTAGTTAATAAGGGAGATAATTAGCTCTTAGATATTTAGTCAGGATTCTAAATTCACATACCTTAGACCCTGAGAGCGACTAAGGGGGCTACGGACACACCATGAGGCTGGTTCAAATAGGGTTATCAAGCGCTACCAAGGCCCAAAACAATCAATTTCTATACATGGTGATAGTGGTTAAATTATACCCTAATGACTATCTAGTTAGAATCAGTGTTGTCAGGACTAATATCGACACTAGACGTTATGTGGTGTTTCAATAATTAGACACCCAGCTAAGGTGATCATCTAATTACTATTAATAAAGCCTAAAATGATCAGTTCTAGGACAGACAATAAATCAAAACACATAAACAAATATATAGGTAAGAATCTAATATCAGATTAAAACATGTAATTCCCAAAGAAACTTAGATAGAAAGAAATTATAATTCATAGATTATACATGATGCAAAACCCAAGCTATGGGGAGTTAGTTCATACCTGAAGGAAATAAACTAAAAGAAATAATAAAAGACATCATCTAGTTCTCTACAATAACTTGGAAGAATAAAACCTTAAGAACTAATTAATATGAGGCAAGGATGATTTACAAGTGATATAAGGGTTTATTTATAGGTGTTTAGAAAACCTAATTCGTTTTCTTGAAGGAGAAGATAAGTAGTGGATTCCAAGCCCAACTCAAATTCGTAACCCTTAAACATGAAATCCGGCCCGTTTGTGTTTTGGTCCTAGCAGCTTCAATACTCACCCGTTTGACGCGTATGAGTACACCAAATTCATCGTCTCGGAAAGATATTCAACTTTGTTCTTGACCGTTTCTCCAAATTCCACACCAATCTTGAGATATAAGCTGATTTGTGGTCGTAGGTGCAGAAATTCAGGATTAAGGCAGCTTTTCCTTTTCCATGTTTTTAGCTTTTCTTTCCTTATCTGCAATTACCATGCTTATCTCTTTCCATATCTTGTAGTATTTGACTTGGACTCTAATTAATCTCCATAATTATCTTTAAAACTTCACACTAAATAAATAATTAAACCCAATATGCTCTAAAAATATTAATTTACTAAATCAAGACTCCAAATTGGAAAGTGCACTATTTCTCAAGAAAAACGATTAGAAAGACTTCTAAATCACTAAAAATGATGTCTCATCGTAACATAAATCTATCACAAATGAGGAGACATCAAGACCCCCGACTCAAAGTTGTATCGTCCCGATACAATAAAAATAAAAACAAAGGGAAGTCTATAAATACACACTTATGGAATTTTTCAACACAATGGGAAGAACATAGCAGAATATATAGAATAGACATAAAGCAACGACTCAGAAAATTTCATGCAGTAATATTTATAAACTACATACCTGTACACTTCTCATATCCATAGTCAACACGGCTTAGAATTCAAGATCAGATTAGTTTCGCAATGTAAGAAGGATTGGGACTTTACTCAGTTCATCATGAAAGCTATAGATTGTTCATTGAACTTCACTAGTATCCAAGGATCCACTTAACTACTCTCTAATGGCTCAATCACTTGTCGATTACATAGCAAAGAATCAAAAGGTTTTTAAGGTTGTAAATTAGGCTTAGGGACAATATGATAGTATATTTGGATAATTTAGAGTGAGCTTTTGGCTCTCTCCTCACTAGCCATCAACGAATCGCCCTAGAGCTTGAGTTACTCTCATAAGACGTTTCTCACTCAACCCAATGAATTCTTTGATGCACAATTTAGCATCCCCAATAACCCGATTAAAGCATAAGATGTTCACATAAAAATTCCACTTTGTCGGTCCGAATATATATATTTTCTTTTCAAATCAATTTTTTCTTCTTTTGTATAGCCATGACTCTCTTTTAATGTGCCCTTGTTGGCAATTTTAGCTCGTAGCTTCTTTTTCATTCACTATTACCTCGACAAAGGGTTACAATAAAAATCTGTGAATCATCATCAATATAATAACAGAGCACAATTAATAAGCTCAAAAATCCAATCCCAATAACAATTCCCATAATGGTGGACCCACCACCCCGAACTCAAACTCTAAAACAACTGTCTATGCATCGCGATTCGAGTGCGGGTCATATGGAAAAGTCTTATAATCTAAAGGGATATGGCTTATAATGTGTTTCAATAAAAAGATTTAGAAAGACTAGAAGGGGCTGAGAAGGATATAGCATATAAAATCAAATAACAAGGTGAGTAGGTATAAAAAGGCTTCAAGTGGCTTCAATATGAAAGAACTGCCTTAATCACTTTCTACACCATGCAATTTCGTTATTTTCTTACCTTTAGCACTTTCATCAAATGGGTTCAACTAGCTTGGATCTCACGGCCTACACACTTCTCAAGGTTCCCTGAGATCGAACATCCTTTCTATCGCATTGCTCACTAATCTTTTCCTTACTATCGATGTGTGTTTTCCTGCAAATACTCAAAGCATACAAATAACATAGCTCATAAAAATACTACTTACTATCATTCATTCACCGAGCTTATTCTTTCAAGCTATTAAACACACTCTACATCTAATTACCATGTATCAAAAAAATTTAATTTCTACCTAAAAACAGAAAAATGGAGATGAGAGACAACAAATCCCCACACCCCCAACTCAAAAATCAGCCGTGTCCCCACGACTCGAAAAAGACTCGAAACATAAATTAAAATTAGCAGATAAAAGCATTTACAGAAATGGTGAGGAAGAAAGAGAACATACTCTCGAGGCTATTGCCTCGCATTATTGACATCCAAGGTAGGATTTGCTTGATCTTTCGTTAATTGCTCAAGGAGTCTCATGATGTGCACTTGATTAGCGTTGATTTGTGCCACATCATTGGCTAGGGACGTTTGAGCTGCTTCGAATTTGTTTAAACGCTCCTTCATCTTCTCTTGCCAACTTTGCTCCTTTTCTTCTCTTGAGACTCGCGTAGTACTCGCTCTTCGCAAGACTTCCATGATCCAAGCATTATGAATATAACTCTCCTTAAATTCGAGTTTCTCTTCTCCACCCAATGTAACATTCGCTTTTCGCACAAGACACGTGATCATAGTAGGAAATTTAACATTAAAAACTGATTTGGGAGAGACCGAAAATCGCATCACCTCCTCATATATCAATTGTGCCACATACACTTCTTCTCCTCTCAAAATACAGTCCAAAAGTAGAGCGTTCTTTTTAGTCACATCCCAAGTTCGTGTGTTTCCAAAGACATTATGAATCAGGAAACTGTGCCAAACTCTCGCATCCGGTTGAAGATATTTGTAAGGCCAAGGTGCCTTCAATTCTCCCTTATATGATTGCACTTTCTCCTTGTCTAAAACATGCTCAAAAAGTAATTCCTCATCAAATATTTTTCGTCTAGCAACCGCTTCACAATACTTGCAATATCCAATTAATTTCTTAAACTTGAAGTGGTTTCTAATCTCATTAACTGTGAAAGGAACTAACTTTCCTCTAATCGGAACACAACCTTTACTATCTCCGCTAAAGAGGCCTAAATAGAATTCCAAAATTAACTCATGACATAATTCAGAACGTCTTACCATGAACGTAGACCAACCCAATTTTCACCAAGATCCAAGAATCCTTATACTCTACTGTACCAACTTCTTCATTGAATACTTTCTCATAAGCAAAAGGTAGTTCCTTTAATTGTTTTTCTGCAGAAGCTTTCAAGGCCTTTGAAGCTTCCTCTTTATCCATGGGTGTAGGACCTTTGAAGGGAAGAGTTTGTGTTTTCTCCTTTGAATAAAAGTAAAGCCTTTTTTCATTAGTATCAAACATAGCTAGCTTACCTCCATCTTCAACATCGATTTTACCCTTAGCTTTAGAACTAGAACTTTTGTTATTTGATTTCTTCTCAACTGAATCCAATACCTTGCTCTTCCTCACCTCCCTTTTGTTAGATAATGTTTCTGTTCTCTTAGTCATCCTCAATTGACCCCCAACTCAAAGTTTTAACAACTCTTGAAATTTGAACTTTTGAATTATTGGTTGAACAAGCTTGATTTGGTTTAGGAAAGGTGAATTGATGATGAATCTCTATGTGGGTAAAGTGAATTCTTGATGGATTGGTATGGATTTAAGAAATTGTAGGATGAATTTTGAAAATTTAAGCTCTTGATTCTTCAATTTGATGTGTTTGGTGAGGATTGGGTGCTTGAATCTCCTTTGTAATGATGTGGAGAGAAGATTTGATGTGTTATTATGATGATTGGGTAGTGTTTTGATGATTGGGGGAGGTTTGAATGAGCTTTAATGGAGTTGGGAGAGGTTTGGAGAAGAAAGAGAGGCTTAAGGATTAATAAATTCGGAATAAAGCTAACCTCCTTGCTTTTTATAATTAAAACGCAACTTTTTTCTCTCTCCAGCGGCTACCTCCGGTATACCGGGGCTGAGGTCCGGTATACCGGACCTACTGTTCCTCGAAATTTTTAATGCTCAGCAAAAAACCCGAATCTCCTACCCGTGTTACGGGTTTATGGTCCTGCGGTATACCGGGACTATGGTCCAGTATACCGGACCAATGGTCCTGATTTTTTTCTTCTCGGCCAAAAACCCGAGTTAATAACCCGTAGTACGTGTTTTGTCCTCTGCGGTATACCGGGGCTGAGGCGCGGTATATTGGACTGGTGGTCAGATTTTTCCGAAGAATTTCGTTTTCTCCTCCCGAACTCGATTTCTCCAATACCTAAGCATCAAAAACACTAATACCTTTCTCAAATATGCAATATCAACTAAAAACAACTAAACTAAACATAAACTAAAAACGTAAAAGACATAAAAACTTAAAAAAATTGCGGGTTGTCTCCCGTACAACACTTTTATTTAACGTCTTTCAAAGTTAGACACGTTACCTCTATCAGGATTTGCGAATATAGCCTCCCCAACAACGAGTGACAATGAATGGTCCCATCCACGAGTTTTTGAAACTACGTGGCCTATTCTCGCATTTGTGAGCTTTCCATAGTACTTCATGGCCAACCCCAAACTCAATGTTTGGCTCAGTATCCACAAGCTTTAAGTGGATCTTCTTAGGAGGGACTTTGTGATGTGAAAGGTTGTGGATGACAGGTACGGTTTGATCTAACTTCCTTGGTTTCTTGCCCAAGACATAGAAGGTCTCGAATACATTCTTTGCATGAAGGGTAATGGCCCCTTCTTGGAAGTTGATGACACTTTGACTTGTGGCCATGAAAGGTCGTCCAAGTATGATTGGAACCTGCTTATCTGCATCAAACTCAAGTATAACAATGTCAGTAGGTATGGCGATACTACCTGCTCGGACTAAGACGTCCTCCACTATTCCACATGTCTTGGTAACTGAGTTGTCAGTGAACTACAACTTCACTGGAGTTTTCTCTGATTTCTGAAGTCCAAGTCTCTCGAACACGGACTTAGGCATAAGATTCACACCAGAACCCACATCGTACATAGCTTTCACCTTGAGCATACCATTAATTTGAATAGGAAGGTTAAAACTTCCCGGATCTTTAAGCTTCGTTGGTAACTCTCTTTCACTTCTTCTTGAGACTCTCACGTTCTCTCTTGGGATCTCTACACTCGTTTCTTTCTCAGGAATAACTTGCGTAAAAACTTGTTGCGGTGTAAGCCCTTTCTTCGCAATCTCAAGCATTTGGGCGTTAATATTTTCAGGAGTGTACGCCTTTACAAATGTCTTGAGTTCAGTGTCATCTTTAGGATTTGTATCAAGAACAGTTGATGACACTGTTTGAACAACAGGTGGCGATTCCACCTTCTCTTCTTCTTTCTCTTCTTGCACAGCAGGTGCAACTTCAACTTCATCTCTTGGTTCCTCCTTTGAGGCTTCTTCCTCTTTCTTTTTAGCCAGCTCAGCTTGATAATCCATAACCGATCTAATCTCCTCTTGCATATCCTTCAGAAGCTGTATAAATTCGGATTTTTCTGAATCGTCCTCCACATCAACCTCAGAACAGTCAGATTCTACGGGGCTAGACTTGGTTGGTTCTTCTTCGGTACTCGGAACCTCCACGACACTATTGGCAGCATGTGGTACTTCCTTCTCTTTTTCAATTTCAAGGAAAATAGCCTTACAAGCTTCGAACCCAGCATTGTCATCACCTCCTTCGATCGCCTTCAATTCTTTTTGTTCCATTAAATTCGTTAGAACTTTGTTCAATTGTTCTACTTGAGTACCTAAAATCTGAATTGCGGCATCTTGTCCTCGTAACTTTTCATCCTTAGCATTCATATTCGTGGTTAAACGGTCCAAGACTTTTACTAATTGTTGATCATCCATAGTTCCCTCTTGAGGATACTGTGGTAAAGCTTTCTGATCTAATGAATCGGTATAGGCATCTTGAACAGGTTGTTGAGGGGGAGAAGGTCTATTTTGATATTGATTTTGATACTAACCTCTTGGTTGGAAAAAGTTGTTCTGGGGACGCGGTTGATAATGACCAGGATTAGCGGCCCCCTGTGGATTTGAATACTGCATAACCGGATGGTTTCGGTTACCAAATTGATAGCCTCCTCGGTTGGATATGAAATAAACAGATTGTGGATTTCCTTCGAACTCTTCCCAAGTATGATTGTTAACCTTACATTGTTGACAACCTTGTGCTTCTTGTACTACGTTTGCTGTGGCTAAATTTTTCTACATCTCTAGCTTAAGTTCTTTGATTTGATTTTCTAATGCGGATATTCTAGCTGAGTTTGTAGTTTCTGCATCTAAACGAAACGTACCTCGGGTCTTTGCTACGGGAGCTCGCGTAGAAGGCCAACTCCTTTCTTGTTCAATAATATTTTTCAAAACCTCGGCAGCTTCATTATGGTTCATGGACACGAAATTTCCCTTTCCTATGTTATCCACCTTCTCTCTACCTCGATCGTTGAGACCTTCATAGAATATAGCTAATTGTAAAAAGGGGGTATAACCATGGAGCGAACATCTTGCTAACTTATGTTGGAACCTTGTCCATGATTCTCCTACTGTTTCTCCATCTTCTTGACAAAATTTTGCAAGCTCGATTTGGTCTTTGATACTCATACTCTTCGGATAAAAACGGTTAAAGAAAGCAGCTTGAAGTTCTGTCCATGAATTGATTGTCCCTGGTGGTTGCCTATCTAGCCACTCACCAGCTCTACCGGTCAGAAAGAACGAAAACATATGACAATACAGTTGCTCGCGTGTAATGCCTGGAGTAACATAAGCATCACAAATCTGCATAAACTTCTGAATCGCTCTTACCGGATCTTGAATTGTTGTACCACTGTAGAGTCCAAAACTTTGAAACTGACTGAGCATACCCGGATCGGGTCGAAATTTAATATTTTGGATCTCCGGAGGACGGTAACCTATCGGTTGAACATGAAACGGCACGTGGAGGCCAGGAAGGTCTTGCTCAACTCGATTCCGATTAACATTGTTTTGCCCGTTACCTCGTCCTAGTGGTTGTTGTACACCAGGTGGAATGAATGGTGGTGGTCCTCCTGGTGCATAGTATTGTAATCCTTCAGGTGGGATTCCAAGTGGATCTAACTGCTCTTGTGCTCCTTCCATAGCTCTTATTAAGGCTCTTTCCTCACGAACACGTTTATTATAAGATCTGAAGCCCCTCTCAGGTCTGGTAACGGAGGCCAAGAATTAAACACTGTGAAACCTGAAAAAGACTAAAGCAAACCACAAGTGTAAATCCTGAAAAACAAAAACTAAATACTGAAAAATAAAAATTAACTAAAAACTACTACTCGAAATAGATAACCCACACGCTAACGAGACACAAGTCCCGGCAGAGGCGCCAAAAACTTGGTGTCGCCTAGGGTGTGATAAAAATAAGATAAATAATAAGTCAGAAAACTACGCACTCTCACCCTAGACAGGGACAGTACTGCAAGTATTACAGGACGTATGCAAGTTTTAATGATAAGAAAGTTCGTTCTCAGGGACTTAGTGTGCTAGTCGAATAGGTAGCAATAACGAGTAAGAAGTAAATAATTAAAAGACAAGAAAATATAAAAGAGAATAAATCGAAATTAATTAATTAAACTAAGGAAATTAAAGACAGTAAATTAAATACGAAGAAATATGAGATGAGAAGTATAGCTTAGGTTTTGCTAGTATGCACTAATCCTTCTAATTCTTTCTATTAAATCTAGTTAATAAGGGAGATAATTAGCTCTTAGATATTTAGTAAGGATTCTAAATTCCCATACCTTAGACCTTGAGAGCGACTAAGGGGGCTACGGACACACCACGAGGCTGGTTCAAATAGGGTTATCAAGCGCTACCAAGGCCCTAAGCAATCAATTTACATACATGGTGATAGTGGTTAAATTATACCCTAATGACTATCTAGTTAGAATCAGTGTTGTCTGGACTAATATCGACACTAGACGTTATATGGTGTTTCAATAATTAGACACGCAGCTAAGGTGATCATCTAATTACTATTAATGAAGCCTAAAGTGATCAGTTCTAGGACATGCAATAAATCAAAACACATAAACAAATATATAGGTAAGAAGCTAATATCAGATTAAAATATGTAATTCCCAAAGAAACTTAGATAGAAAGAAATTAGAATTCATAGATTATACATGATGCAAAACCCAAGCTATGGGGAGTTTAGTTCATACCTGAAGGAATTAAACTAAAATAAATAATAAAAGACATCATCTTGCTCTCCACAATAACTTGGAAGAATAAAACCTTAAGAACTAAATACTATGAGGCAAGGATGATTTACAAGTGATATAAGGGTGTATTTATAGGTGTTTAGAAGACCTAATTCGTTTTCTTGAAGGAGAAGGTAAGTAGTGGACTCCAAGCCCAACTCAAATTCGTAACCCTAAAACATGAAATCAGACCCGTTTTTGTTTTGGTTGTTTTATGCTTTATTTGAATTTGGGATATTTATTTAATAGAATTATTCGTGATAGATCTGTATTATGTGTTTTGTATATGTTTGTAGTCCATTCTGGTGCTCAAGTATAGTACTTCCCCATTAGTAGTTGGATTGTCACCTTGGCAAGGGATTCAGTTATAGAAAATAACACATAATAGTCCAGTGTGCGGTAGTGATCCTGACGGGTTTGCCTAACTAAATAGTCAATAGGGTTAGATTTAACCCCTGGTCATTGCACAGGTTCCCCTTACTAAAGTCCTCTAGCAGTGTTGAGGGTGCTTCCTAAGCTACCTTGAAAGAAGTTAGGAGGATTCTAAAATCCCTGCTATTGCTTTTGTATCACACAATTCTCCCTTCAACAATACACGTAGAACAAGTCTAGTGGGGTTTACTTGCTAGTTCTCGAGCTAAAATCTCAAATATTTCTCTCTTTTGTGTTTATTTTATTGTTTAAAATTTAAATCTTAGTTTAATTATTGTTAATTGTTTTAGAGTCTTAAAACCCTAATAATTTTTTTAGTGTCTTTGTGTAGTATTTTACTATCTCTTTCCAATTCACTTATTAATAACTCTTTTTGTAAACTTACTTACGTAGTCCCTGAGGCCGTTTATCTGTTTTACTTACTTATTACATGCAAATGATTTGTTCACTTGCGGAGAGTTAATCATAGTCGTCTTAGGTGTATATGTTTAATATAATTTATTTATCGTTTATTTATCACACCTTTCCCACTCACAAGTTTTTGGCTCCGCTACTAGGGACTAAATCGTTAGTTTTGTCTTTTACTTAGTGGTGTAGTTTTAATTGTTCTATTTTACTCTTTTATTTCTGTTTTTTGTCTTTTTCAGTTTCTTAGATGACTAATCCAAACAATTAATGGCAAGAGTTAGGCCTTCCTGGACCATTCAGAGTGCAACCCATTGGGATTCGCCCTCCAGCTATTCAAGTTGTGTTATACAAGTCCGATGGGGGCATGCGTAGTCAGTTCTCGAGCTAAGGGAATTATAGTGGTGTTGCACATCAAGATCTAGTTCATTTCATTTGATAATTCATGCAAAACTGTGATGCTTATATTACCAAGGGTGTTACACAAGAGTAGATGTACTAATTCATGTTTCAATTCTTCTTCACCGGAAGTGCAATCATTAGCGACGATTTCCTCGTCGATAATGACACATTGACGATTTCAAATTTTTTTAACATATAGAAATTCCAGTTTTTTCCCTGTTCATTACATTAACAACTAACACGATATCTCCAAATGTTCGAATAAAAAACATCATATTACCATTTTCCCAAAATCATTATCATCTGAGTTTTTCTACAATATCAAACTAAATATAAACTAGCAAGTATTAACCTATGATAGCTATATGTCTTGGCCGACGTGCTCTTGGTGTCTCGTACAAACATATTTTAACAAAGAAATAACTTTTAACAAATTAAGTTGTATTAAAAAAATTAATGAATTTATAAGTGAAAAAAATTACTAGTTTATCTCGTAACTATATGGGAGTATGATTCCATCGTCTCTATCGATGTATATAGGTTGCTGTTATGATGTGTCATCTTCGTACTCATCCATTGTATCGTTGTATAATTTATCATCATCTTTGATCAACGGAACGTGTCCCCAAAGAGTTTGGGTCAAACTTTACGACTTCTCCACTATCCAACTGTAATTGGGAGTCAATTGTGTCCAAGATCCCATCACCTAAAGGAATGGTGATCAAATTTTTTATAGTCGATATGGATTTTGCATCCCATAAAGTGGACTCCATCTTGACCGTTCATCAACTTTACACCCATTTTGAGAATTCTTTGAATTATTTCGTCGATGTAAAAGACATTTTTTGCTTGAGTAGCTACGATGTAGGTTTCTTTTCTCCAACAAAAAGAACGAGTATTAGGTTATACTATGTACAGTCTTCCACTTTTACCTTGTTTCATTAGTGGTACACCATTTATACGCAAAACTAATAGAGATAAGCTAACTTTTCGAATAGTTTTGTTAGTTAATAGAAAAATACGGGTGACGCCTCACTTAGATTATCTACGCGGTTGAAAATAAATTTATAATTGTAGTAGGTAAATTTGTTGTCATTTTTATGACTACATATATCAACATTTATTATTTACTTATGTGTTTGGTGCTGAAGTACATAAATTTAACTTTTAGATCTAATTTGGTTAGTTTTGATTTATTTATGGTTACCTAGATTCTATCTCTGATAGTTTAGACAAAAAGTCTCATGGTTTAACTTTTTTATGAGATGATTGGGTTATTTTCAACTATTATTTTTTAGGGGTCATATTTCAATGCTTGACAAAATTACGTATAACCCATCATTTTATGAAAAACAATCCATATTTTGATAATATACAATCCATCATTGGTTTCAGATAAATCCATCGATATTACATACACATTATTTTGTATTTTACAACCAATATTAGTACCTATAATAACTCATAATTCTTTTTTCCAACCACACTTGTTCCTCTGTTTGTTTGAATCTTTTTTACCTTTCATCCCATCATTTTGTCATATACAATTTATTATGATGCATATAAAAATTTAACATTTGAGTGTTAATTTTTTTTTAAAAATATGAAAATCATGTATAACTTGTCTAAAATTAAATTCGATTATACAAAAAGGGGTCAAATGTTACCAATTCTATATCTCTACTATTTTAGTTTTTCACGAGGTTTTCCTACGTAATCCTCGTTGGGGTTGGGTTGCAGAGGGGGCTCGCATGATACGTAAGCTATTTTCATTCTTTTTCTAAGATGGATAAGAAGAAGACAGATTGGTAGGTATACATGAAGCATTTTTCCATACCCTAGAATGCAATTTCAGGATTTCTCTAGCTTTCTCCTTTGTCTCAATTCCACAATTAATTTGTAGCACTAGACACAACTTTGTTACAACACCAAGCTGTAACATATCTTGAAGAACACCATTGCTTGCTGAGAATTTTGAAATGGAATACAAAATCCTCACAGCTCTTTCACTAGCCACATCTGAAACCCTAAATATCTTCTTGGATACAACAGCTAAACCAGCACCGTGCTTTAGCAATTCGAATCTTCCTTCGGCACATTTGCATAGTTGATCCAAAAGGATAATGAACATCTCACAATGTATTTTATCTATTGAATCAAGTAGAAGATCAATCAATAAAGTCACTGCTCCGGCTTCCACTGCTTTGATCCTGTTTCTTCCCCATGGGCAAATGTTGATTAGTATCTTTAAGATAGCCTTTGATGTTGTATTAGAGATCTGATCACGCAAGATCTGGACAATTTCCACGAATAGTTCAGGCTTCAAAGTGGTGAGCTGCGATGGATAAGCCACTTCAAACATTGATTTCAGTAGCATAATGTACAGCATATGCTCGTGATTCATAGCTTCGATTTCGCATTATACAAATTAATGATCCGATAAATTCATCGTCCCTCCCAAATAGAGACTTTAGTCCATTTTCAGACAGTTGGAGATTGTAAAGAATGTTTAGGGCTTCATCACATGGCTGTGAAACATCGTCAAATGATTTTTGTAAATGGACTTCATTCATGTTTGTTATTATAGAAGCCAAAAACTCGGCTGCCCCGGATGCTTCCATACATCTTTTGTTAGTTTCGCTATGAGAGGCAATGGATCTCAAACTTTGAAGACAACTCATTTGCTTTTGTGGGGACTTAGCGTCGCTAAGAAGCTTCAAGATCTGGTTCTGGGTGGCGGGAGGCTTTGGTGTCGGGAATCTCTCAATTCCGTAGGGAGTATTAACGGTGCACCATGCTTGAATCAATCGCCTGAGAAGGATATTGGGAGTCAACTCTACATCTACTAGAACTTGTTTTGTCATTGGACATGTATTGTTCTTCCCCGAGAATATCCATTTCTCGATGCTCTCACGATCATATGTGATTCCCGTGGAGATTGTTACAGGATCTTTCATCATTTGAAGAGAAATTGGACAAAGAAAGTAAGAGGGAACTTCAATTTTATCCATTAGAAAAGAGGGAATGAATTGATAAATTTTTACTACAAAATCCTAATATTGATTATTGAAAATGGCTCTTGAGATTTTGAGATTGAATTGTTGAGTAGTTATGGCTTGGTTTGAAGAAATTAGGAGTACAGGAAGGCTCATATATAGTTCAAAATGTGAAAGTCAACACAGAAAATTTTGGGCTATGCTTCTTTTTATTTATTACTCTTTATTAAAAGTAATAAGAAGACTATTCTTCGTACTCCATCCGTCCATCAATGTTTGACACAATTTCTAAAAGTAAATGTCCACAAAAGGTTGTCCATTTAAGATACCAAGAAACCTTTTTACATTTTCTACCAATTTTATCCTATTTAATATTCAAAGGTTTATGCTCATTAAATTCACTTTCTTAGTTGGTTGAGTGTAGTTTAGTAAAAATAGAAGGAATTAATTGCTTTTCTTAATCTATGTGAAAGAAAAAGTATGACAAACACTAATGGACGGAGGAATTATTGAAAAGAAACTCAAAATTATTGACCCAAAAATATTTTAAAAAAAATTGAAGACAAAATTTATATAGTCACTGTGTTTGCCAACTAGACATTTGACTTTTAATCTGTATCTAGCCAACTGTTTAAAGCATGTTTAAATTTTCTTTTATTGCTCTTTCCATCCATTAATGACTTGTCATACTTTTTCTTAACAAAAATTAAAAAAAACAATTAATTTTTTTTAGTAAATCACCCTCAACCAACTAAGTAAATGAATTCTTAATGATGATAAGTCATTATTCATGATGATAATAAATTTTTGAAAATTAAATAAAAGTAAAATTGATAGAAAATGTAAAAAAAAATTATTTGGTATTTTAAATAAATAATTTTTTATAGACATCTATTTTTAAAAATCGTAACAAACATTGATAGACAAAGAAAGTAGTGTTTATTGAATAAGAGTGGCTATTAATTATCTAAATCCAATTTTTCTCTCTTATTTTAATTAGTTTCAGTTCTTTGACCAAGGTTAGTTATTGAACCGTAAAACAAAATACAATAAGGCTAGCTTGCATTTGTTAGTGATTGACTTTTATAGTGTATTTAAATCGAATTTTAAAAAACATATCAAATTCGTGAATTAATAAAGAGTAACCAATCCAGGTTGTGTGCCTAATTGCTTGTTTTTTTCGAGGTTTCTCTTATTTTATATCTCATTTTTTAAAATTCAAAAATTTATAGTAACTTTGCCGCAATCGTCTTCCGCTATCGTTTTCTTTTAATCCTAATGACATCGACTTCCCCTTTTCTCATTTGTTTTATTTTTCTTGTTTTCGTCTTTTGTTTTTTATTTTTTGGTTTCTAATTTGCTCTGCATATTTTTTCCTTTTTAGTTTGTTTTCCTTTCCCTTGCCTTGTGATATAGGTGTCTTTTTTGGTTGGAGCCCCTCTGTTACCTAAACAGGATGCCTCGTTTCCTGGATAGCCTTATTCTAACAGATTCATAAACGAATTATCGTATTATGTTTTCTCTTCTCTTTTTTGGTGTACAAGATGCAACGCTTTATGGAATCTTGATGCGTCTTTCACAAGATCGTTGACCTTTTACGAAATCACTATTAATATAGATTTATTTCCATGACACTTATAAAATAATTTGTATTCCTTTTAACCATTTGTGTGGTGTCAAGGTCGGTATACTGAAAATATATTGGGGGTAATCTGTATAAGTTATATTCTCTATATTCGTCACTAAGGAGGTTTATAAGGGGCAGTCTATAAATTGACTATTGTTAAGTAATAATAATTAAAGCAAGATAGAAAATAATCATGGTGATCTCTGATGCTACTTGGATATTAAACTAATTCCAAATTAACTAACTTCGATTTATTTTCTATATCGATTAGGACTGGATATTTACTAGTATGAGTTGTCACAGACTTTCGTCACCCAAAAGATCGTGGTTACTCAAACCCTAAGTACAACTAAGGATTTCACGATTGAGGTCTTACATTCGTATATCTCTTACAGTTCATGAATACATAAACTTGAAAATACTAAGAGATGGGAGCCTGGGAGATATGTTAAAGATGCGTCAATTTATAAAGCAAATAAGTGGAGTCATAAATTAACCATGCAAGTATAGCGCATAATAATGTATACAAACCCAAAGTTAATTAAAAAGGAATCTTACAGAGTCAGATCCATAGGTAACAACCATAACTAAGAGATATTTAGTTTTTCATGAACATGGAGAAAAATAGATTCAGAATTACGATTTACTTATAAGGCATGAGAAATCCTTTTTCTTTATCTTTTTTCTTCTCTTAGTCATATATTCTAAAAATTGCTTTCTTTTCTCTATGGGTTCTATACTCCCCACATATATATATATATATATATATATATATATATATATATATATATATATATATATATATAATCTAAACTATCTAAGCTAACTAATAATATAAACATAAGTTTTGAATATTTGAAATTTCTAATAAATAAAGTTGTATTTCAATCCACGTCCTTTCCCTTACTTTTTTTTCTTGAGTTCTGGCTTTAAAGGAGTTCTACTGAGCTCCACGGACTGGTCGAACCCCTAGTTTTAGATCTTCTTTTTGTTTGCCTCGTGCTCTAATTCCAATCCTTATTTGGGAGTTGCTAAAAATACTGTTTTACTATTCTTAATGCAATATATCCATTTTAGATATGTTACTTCTTTGAGTGCTGAATTAGTCCATTTACCTAAATATCTTTTATGAACATCGAGTAACATAGTAAAATAGAAATAATGTGTCTCAATTAATAGGCTATTACACCTTTTTATTAGGACGCATCAAAGATGTGTTAACCTTCATTTGGAATTGTTCTCAAGTCCGACTAGGGGCTCATTTTTTTGCTTCATACTGAAGGCAGACTCTTGGTAGGTAAATTGGACTCCTTTTGATTTGGGTGTTAGGTTATGTGGTTGTTTGGTTGGCCTTCCTACATGTTATCTGTTTTCATCCATGCATATTAGTTTCTTGGTTTTGTTAAATTTTGGATTTGTCTCTCCTGATTTTGTACACCATTATTGAGGTGGTTTCCATTGTTACCTCATCTTAAATGGGAAGTCAGTGGTCTTTAGATGAGCTTTTGTTATCATTTTGGTTCTGACTCAGTCTCGATGAATCTGCTCTTTTAGATCTTTAAATTTCTTCTTCTGATTTTAGGATTGTGGTTTCAAATGTTCAACACTCACTCAATAGTTGTGTAGTTCAGTTGTTGGTTAGGTGAGGATTGTTTTGGTTTGCATCAAGTGTGGTTGATGTTTTCTCTCGAGTTGTTTGCCTTATTTCTTGTTGTTTTTTTCATAAATGATGCTTCCTAAAATTTTGCATGTACGGTCTTCTCTCTTCCTACTAGTGATTCTGCACTACTAATTGTCTCATGGTTGTCGGATTATAGAGTGTGTATTCTTAGTTATTTTTTGCTTCACTACCTTTAAGGATGTAACAAATTAATATCTACCACTGTTGTTTGTTCATTCGTTTGTAGTTAATCAATTATTTATGATTGGGTTTAGAGAAGAGAAATACGTTAAGGTGGAGATGATTGGTAATAAGAGAAAATTATGTGTTAGCTAGATTGAATTTGCTCAATTATCTATCTATTTATGTCATCTAAGTTTGTGATACTTTCATTCATTTTGAGATTACCAAGTATTATTCTGTTATTGATGTGGTTCCTTTTGATCGGGTGGAATTCTCCCTTGGACACACGAGTGATCTACCCCTCATCTTGATGTATGAGATTGTCATCTAAAAGATCAAATTTCTTTGACTTTGTGGACAATTTTCCTACCATCGGTGGGGCGTAGGATAGTGCTTCTTGGGGGTGTTGTCGTTTAGCGCGTGCATTGTATGCTTTCGTAGTTTTTGCCTGGTATTTTTCCTTGTATATAATATCCACAGTATGGTTTTCCAACCTATTTGTTTGTATTAATAATTCAATATTCTGAGATCGATAATTGGCCTAGTGGTTAGGTTACTCCGCAGAGACCAAGAGGTCCTGGGATCGAATCTCATTGGAGTCGAAATGACTCAGAGTCCAAAGTGGCTCTCTCATGTATTCAAAAAAAAAATTCAATATTCTCAAAAAAATTGATCCAAAAGGGCCTGAGTATTATCTACTTTCCACTAAAAGAAATGTTGATTTCATCAATTTTTAAAGATACTTTACATCCATTAATTAAGAGACAAAAATACATTAAATATAAGAACAAAAATATATATCTAAATTTTTGTAGCTAAAAAATTATACATAATATCATCTGATTAAAAAAAATTGTAATCTACGCAAAAATATTTTCTCAACAAAAAAACTATATATAAACTAATACAAAGTATATATAAGCAAAAGAGAAAGAGTTCTAATCTCAACTTTTTTGTCAACTCAAAAATCTCCATAATCTCAATATTTTTTTGGTTAAACAATATCACCAAATGAAAAAAAAATACTAGTATGTTGTGTGCTAAATTCTTTACTATCACTATTGACGAGTTCATCCCAAATTTTTGGAAAAGGCATGCAGTGTATAGAATAATATGTTGCTAAAACGTATACTGTCATATAACAGGAGGGAGATATGAGGCCTACATCATGCTTTAAAACATATATATATATATATATAGCATATTATGATGAAGAAACAGACAACAGGTTTTTTTAATAGTAGGTGAATTCGATAAAACTCATTCATGATAATTTTATTGTTAACAATAACACTAACACTTTAATGGTGTGATTATGATTGAGGAATTTCACATTAATAATTATATAAAACATATCTAATACACTATCTAACACAACAAGAAATGAAAATAAAAACAATCAAAGAAGGACATTTGTTATAAAAAAATTCTATTTATAACAATTTTATAGTTTATGGTGTACTTGTAGTAGTCACTAAATGATACAAATAACAATCAATATAGTTTTTCTCAAAAATAAGATCTATTAAATGATTTAATATTCCTCTTTGTCACATCATAGATTCAACGGTCGAACCACTAAGGACTCGGATTATCTAGACAAATTACTTAACTTGGATTGGCAAGAGGTGGGTTGTAGATATTCTACGTAACCACGATGAGCAATAAAGTAAATCGCGTATTAACTAAAAGAGTGACATAATTAAAACACTAAAGATGGAGTTCACGTAATGAGATAGATGGACTATTATGTTATTTAGGACATCTATTTTTTCTAATCTCGAGTTTATTTTTCTAGGTAATTTTATACTTGGTTAATATAAGACACTATTAAGAATTCCTCATATACACTATTAACCTATGTAAGGATTGTACTTATTGAATTTGAACTCTAGGTGCATAGCCTATGAAGGTAGAGTGAACTATCTACGGTTTGAATCTTTATCAATCCTAAGTCCTCATTATATTATCATAATTCTCATCTAATCATACGAGTGCATAGCTTATGTCAATACAATTAGTAATGTACAACTTGAGTACTTCTAGCAAACAAGATAATAATTTATTTCCTTTAAATATATGTTTTATTCAATTATATATACATAAACTAAGAACAGATTATAGCACGGATGTCCTAAATCTACTAAAAATTATAGGCATCTAGATGATAGTATAGGCATATAAAATATTTCTAATTGAAACATAAACATGGTGAAATATATGGAAATACCTACTATATTAATTTAAAGACAAAATAACATTAAATATGTCAATATTACCCCCAATGTACATGATAATAGCTACTAATCAGGAAAACACACACACACACACACACACACACACACATATATATATATATAAGATAAAAGACACATACTTACCCACATAAAAGCGTTGAATTCTTTTGTCTCTAATATTTACTACTTTTCCAAGACCTAAATTAGGACTAAATATATAAATATGTTTTCCTGAAAAAATGATCTTATATGCTAAAGCAAGAGCTAGCTAATTTATAAGAATAAAGCTATCTGAAAAGTAGATTAAGATCATTAAAGAGTTGGCCTCTTCCTCAAGTAATTTTTTTTTGTTCTCCTTATATCTTTACTTCATTTTTATTCTTTTTGAACTCCTTGTGACTTGATAACTTTTACCACCTCACCTGTGATAGCGAAATTTTTATTTTTTTGGGGACACATGGTTGATCCAAGGGAGTTTTCTTTTGTGTTAGGTCAGGATTTATCTTCTATTTTTATCTCTAGCAAGTTCTAATATCCATGTTTTTAGAAACAGTTAATGTGTCTTATTTTTACTATAGTTTTGTATTAATGGCTATGAAACCTCTTTTGTCTAAAACTTATGGATTTTGACATAATAAAGAGCTAAATGGACTAACAAAGTCCTAAATAGCGTGTAAAATATCCAAGTATATAAAAACATCACACCCTCAAACTTATTATTTATTTGGCCTCAGATGAAGGCATAAAATATGAAAAATGTGTTATGCAAAATCATTCGAATAACTGAAAACTAAGGATAACAAGCAATGGTACGAGGAATGAATACAATGTAAAGAAATTCAAAATACCATATATCCCTTAAATAAGACATTCTGGATGACTCCAACTACAACTATTCTAGTTAAAAAATAAGTTCCCACATCGTGGCTAAGTATCTTAAATTATATTACAAGAATATTTTTCTCACGACTAAGATATAAACTAGGATTTTCTCTACTTCATTTTTTATCCCAACTTTTGTCATAATGTTTTGTCAGTAGTTTCATTTATATCATCAATTTTCTATGAAGTATATCTCCTATTTTTGGGTTTTCTATACTATTTTTATTTTCATATTTTTATTTATTTGTCTCTTTTGAATATAAGGTGTGACATATATGATCATTGTATCCTTTTTGTTATTGTTGGGTCAATAATCTTAGATATCCAGAACCTTAGTTTACTAGGATGAAACATTTTGGAAGTATCTTATAACGGAAGATACAAATAACTTTTATGATTGACCACTTTCAACATATAAATTTTTTTCTATTTCTAATACATAGTTCTCATTACTATGGATTATAAGATTTAACTACTGTTAAAAAAGTAGAGTTTCACAGGAAGGTAAAATATAGATATTTAGGAAAATATCTTTCAATACGATTTTAAGCATCACATACTTGTTATCTTACTGATAGTTCACTACTTTACATATTTAGGGGACTCAAAACTTTACTAAACTCATATAACATTATGTTTATTTTTAAGAATAAACTCAAAATATTTGATGTTTTGCTAAGTATTCTTTCATATTTGCTAACATATTTTTATACCACATATTCAAACATTCATATAATCTAGGCATATTGTAAATAATTATAGTAATGAACTCTTCTAATTTTCTTTCTCGAGAAAACTTTAAATTTTTCTTCCACCCCCAAACTTCAATTTTACAGTGTCCTCATTACAAATATATAATTCCTATTGGATCATGGAAATAAAAATAATAGATAAAATTTACTACCCAAATACAACTCAATATTTCTAATCCTACCCTAAGTTTAAATTTTATAGTGTCCTCTCTACATTCAACATAAAACCAAGGGGATAGAAACTAAAATAGAAGATTAAAGCTTCGAAATCGAAATTCAAATGAGTTATGATGATATAGGTAAGTGGAAGATTGGATACTTTAACTCTAACACGTAAAAGGATCAAATGGATAATACATGTAATTTTGTAGTTGATCTCTTATATAAATGCAAAACATATAGCAAGTAATAACCTAGAGAGTGATTCAACTCTTGTGAATGCCTATGTAACACGATTATTCATGGTAGAGATGAGTCAATTGTGACAAAATATATGTTGCACAACTAAATAGATATAATCATGTTATTAGAAAAAATTAACATATAAAACATGAAGATTTGTCATATAAAATACAAACAAAGAATGCTATATGACAACATTATAAAAATCACGTACAAGATTATATGAACATGCTCTCAGGATTCCTATGAATGCTACAATGATGTCTATTAGTTAGGAATAACACAAAATATAATATATTATCATTTATCACATAAGGACCTAAATTATACAAAAAGTATAGGAACTGCTAGCATAATAATAAACTGAATTTATATTTTATATTTTTATATATTCACGTACTTTTTAAACCAATTAGAGAACTCTACACAAGTTAACCTCTCATGTTGTAATGATAATATTTTTCTTTGGTAACTTTTTTACTCCGTCCCTCGAATTCTTTGCAACAAACATCATTTACTCAAAAAAAATTGTAAGATCAATATAACACAATTTATTACAAAAAGTCATATATTGTACTTATTTATAAGATGATGAAATATGTTGTGGTGGTGGAGTTTGAAATTGAGGTCTATCAACAAGGAAACACATGGGAAAGGAAATGATGTGTGGTGTAGAGAATTAAAGTTAAAAATAATAGAATTCGAAATTTATTGAAACTGTAACAGTAGGTTATATACATAATATTTTTGAAAAATTATGGTAATGTTATGTATTAGTTTGACTATATTTATTTGAGATTTTTTTTCTCATGTTACATAGATATTCTATAAAAATTAGTCCATTGTCTTCATATACAAAAGTTGGCGATTTTAAATAAACATTGTTGTAGGTAATTGGATCGAATATTTTGTGATACTTTCTCATAAATATCACCATCGTAAATATATAACGATAATTTAGTAATAATGAATTAATCCTAAATAGTGTCTTTACGACGTTTAGAACTTAACGCTAATAAATATGCATCAGGATCTCATTGTTTATAGTGTGGTGTTTAAATAGTGAAAAAATTAAACTTACTGGCTAATGTTTAAACCGAATCAGTCTTTCACATGTTTTTTAAAACCCTTGATTCGTCTCCCTAACGTTTAATTTTACCCTTGTTTAGTTGTCATCTAAATCTTTTTTATAGATTCCTTTTTGCCATATTGGTCACTAAAATTGTTATCTTATTTACCAATAAACAAGGTTTCAACTTTGAGTTCAAAACATACAAATATCAGAACTCAAACATAAAGAAAGTATTAAAATCTCAATGGCGAATTTTTAGCAACATTTCAATAAATTATCTTCATTTAGTTGCAATTGCATACAATTGAAGGATGCTTTGGTAACTTGTTAGGGGATGATCGTTGAATACGCTTTAACATCGTGCTCTTTTTTAAGATAGTGAGCTCTCCACACAATTAGTAAAATAGTAAATGTTCTAAATCTTATTTGGTGTCTTTTTTTCTTAGTTATTATGTTGTTCTACTAACACATAACAATTATAAAATACCAATTGTACTGTCAAAATATATAATAAAAATTACAAACTTTTTCGATAATGTGATTATTGTTATAAACTAAAGAAGAATAAGAAGATAAAGATGAAAAGAGAATTATATTCTTGTATTTACAAAACAACTCTCACTCTACTACAAGATAATAGTCTTACATTTATAGGATAAAGAGTGACCCTTCACTTGCCACTATAAATAAGAAACTAAAGCTTAAATCTTTGGTCATCCACAAATAATAATATTATATGTATTCATAATACTCCCCCTTGGATGTCCATCCATTAGAATATATGCCTCGTTAAAACCTTGCCAAAAAAATCCTGTGGGATAAAAATTTGGTCTAAGGGAAAATAGTATATATAGATGGAACTATCATCTTCAAACGCTGCCTCGTTAAAACCTTACCAAGAAAACCCATTGGGACAAAATTTGGACGAAGTTCAAAGAGTACAGACTTGTTTACGCTTCCCCTAATGTTGGCAAGGGATCTCTGAATTGTCGTATTTCAATATTATGGACCTACTTCTTGAATATTGTGGTTGACAATAATTTTGTAAGGAAAATCTACAAAATTCTTACGTGGTTGTATATGTCGAGTGTCAATATCCAGATTCTTTTGTTGCTCATGTGTGAAGAGACTTTGGTGAAATATATTTTGTTAGTTTCCTTTGTTTAGCCATTCTAATTATGTGTGGTACAAGCAACATTATTCTCATACAATACCATGGTATATTCTTGTTGAAACAACACTTCTTGTTTTGGTATGTTGAATAATCCACTTAAATAAATATTTCATACCACTCCTCCTTGGATATTCACTGAAAGATATGCCTCCTTAAAACCATATCAAGAAAACTCATCGGGACAAAACTTGACGAAGGGAAAAGAGTACTTGAATCCTTGAGGTTTATAACACATATTCAATTTGTCTTGTTAAACCTTACCAGGAAAACCCAATGGGAAAAATCGTGGTGAAGGAAAAAAATACAGAATTTCAATATATTCTCCCCCTTATTACGACATTACATATTTCCTAATACATTAGATAACAGACTTGTACCTTGATGTCGTCCTATATAAAACTTCAATTAGTAAATCTTCTAGATTCTTACTTGATGTATGGAGTGTTAGTAATATCATTTCTTGATTGAGTAAAAAAGCATATACAATGAATATTTGGTATGCCTCGTTAAACCTTACTAGGAAAAATTTAGTGGGTAAAAACCCTTGTGAACGAAAAAGAGTACAATACACAAATATCACAACTTTTTCATTATGACAAAAATTACTTTGAGTATCGTTTCATAATTCAGACACTTTTCTCTTGTGCTTTAAATAGATTATGTTCTTCGGAAACTTTTATACTCCAAGAACTTCTCAATTTTCGAGAATTTCATATTTAGACGCTCTAAGTACATCAGACACCTATCGTGCTTCAGGCACTTGTTGTGCTTTCAAACACCTTTCGTGCTTGGGCGCATGTCATACTTCATACACCTATGGTGCTTCTAGCACCTATTTTGTTCATCAAAAACTTCAATATCAATCTAATCACCACTACACCGGATCAATAACATAATAATTAGGACGTCTCTCAATAATTAATTCTAGGCATCTGCAGTTTTCTCTATGATACATGTCGGGTTTTAGATTTTAAAGTTCACTATTATCCTTTCTTTCATTGTCGACATATTTCACCACTTTGTGATTTAGGATCCTTATTATTTATTTAAAGCGCTATATTAAATGAAAATATATTAATCCCATAAACAGTCTAAGATTTTTAAATATTTTCAGTAGACTAATAATCTACATAATTATTCTCGTATTTAGGTACCTAGGTCTCTTCAATGACCATTACTTCCTTAAAGAGCAATGCATGTGCCAACATTAGTTGACTTAATAATTCATGTCGTGTCACGTGGAGTGCACATTTCAAAAAGTTTACCATTTCATCATTTACTCATGATATTTTCTTCTTTGGGGCATGGTATACTTTGAACCGACAAGTTTATCATACTTCATGCGTTGGTTATATGCATTACCAAATTTCATGTGTTGGTTAGATGCACTACAGGTTTACCACGCTTCATGCATTGGTTTGATACATTCGCTGAAATATTTTTTATGTGTCTATATGGGACAATAACCTATGTTGAAGCGTTTACAACATATTTTGCGATTTTATAATATTCTACAAACTTGCGAATGTAGTAGTTATATTATTTGCATTACTTTGCAAATGGATACTCCTTTTAACTTCAAGTTCCTATTCTTTAGTTTGTAGACCGTTTCTCCAAATTCCACACCAATCTTGAGATATAAGCTGATTTGTGGTCGTAGGTGCAGAAATTCAGGATTAAGGCAGCTTTTCCTTTTCCATGTTTTTAGCTTTTCTTTCTTTATCTCCAATTACCATGCTTATCTCTTTCCATATCTTGTAGTCTTTGACTTGGACTCTAATTAATCTCCATAATTATCTTTAAAGTTTCACGCTAAATAAATAATTAAACCCAATATGCTGTAAAAATATTATTTTACTAAATCAAGACTCAAAATAGGAAAGTGCGCTATTTCTCAAGAAAAACGATTAGAAAGACTTCTAAATCACTAAAAATGATGTCTCATCCTAACATAAATCTATCACAAATGAGGAGACATCACTTGCTTCAATTATTCTTCTACCAAGATTGTTTACATCCTCAAGACAAAAAAAATTCATGGTAGGGTTTAACTCAACACCACTTGGAGCACTCTTCCTTTTCAAGTCCCCAGGCCATGTAAATTTTTCCACATTATTGATAACCCTCATTCTTGGTGTTTTCATGTAGTTACTTTGTAAGAAATCCCCATCTTCACGAACATATTGGCTTATGTGAATAGACTCCGAGTTGGAGTAGTTGTCTTCTGGTTCGAAATCTTCCTTGTATTCGTCATCTTCCACCATAATACCTTTGCCTTTGTCCATGGCCATGACATTCATCATTTCCGAGCTTACCATCGTGTTTCTCATGTTACCTTTAAACCCAATCCTTGGACTCTCCATTTCCGTAAACTTCTTATTCTGCCCTTGCTCGCAAATCCTCACACCGCCCTTAGAAGTCTGTATCATCAGCGCTTCGAAAATACGAGACCCAAGACCATCATCAATTCTTTCTTCCTCGTTCACCCACACAGACCCATAGAAGTTTTCCATCTCCGCCTCTCTTGCAGTAAGTATTTTATTGACTGTTTGGTGACTTATGATGATTGTATCTCCAAAATCACCCATCTCAGTCTGTAAAATGTTGAAAAGGACAGGATATTTTTTATTACAAACTTCAACAACTTCAGTTTCTAGATTGAGCGAGTTCATCAGTTCTACAAACGCTATGGTATTCTCTCTTTTTCTTTTGGTAGATTCAGCCCCTTCATTCGTATTCGAGCTGCTCCCTTCCTTATTACCTTGAGTAGTTGCTTTGTTTAAATCTGCACCCAAGTTAATTCCAGTGATTATATGATCTCTACCACCAAAACCATTATTATTGTCGTCATCACTATCATTATTATTATTCCTCTTAGAAGGAAAGAAACGCACACCATCATCAAAGACCCCTCAATGGTCTTTTTTCCTTATAATATGGAAAAGTTTGTCATCACTTCTAACTCTGGTTTCTCTGTTCCAGTTGAAAAAGCGATAAGAATCATCGCTCCATTTAGGTCGTACCATGGCTACAGTGCAATCGCCTTTGTTGTGGCCGATGTATCCGCAGTTATAGCAAAATAAACCCAAATTTTTGTACCTAAACGCTACCCACGCAGCTCCATCTTGTTGTTCCACGAACACTCCTGTCTTAATAGCTTCCAGAGAGTTAAATTTCACCCTGAATATAAGGAAATTTATAGCCACAGTATCATTTGCAGGGAAGTCGATCTCTTCAACACTGCCAATGTAGTTTCCCAAAGTTTGAATCGTATCAATTGTGTTCTGAGAGCTAGCTAACCCGTACACCCTTACCCAAGCATAAGAATTGATCATGTCGAGCTGGTTAAACTCCATTTGACTGTCCCATTTGCAAATCAGTACATGCATGGACTGAACTAGACAAGGTCTTAAAAACCATAGTGTCTCCGCCTCTTCAGCATCTTCCACGGTGATCTTAAAGACATTGACAGCTAATTCTTCGAATAAGACTATGCTATTAATTCCCCAAGAGCCAAGAACTGCTTTTCAAAAAACGCCCAAAGGGAAACTTCGTGTGGAGAGGATCTTAGCAGCGAAAACAAATTTGTCGACTCGTGTTCTAATGGCTGAAGTTTTGGTGGCTAAAGATAGGACAACAAATTTTTTCAAAGTGTCACTCTTGGCTTTAGCGAGAGGTAAATCATGGATGTTAGGGTTTGACATGGTTTGAGAATATTCTGATACAGATTGCATGTAAAGAGAATAAAAAGGTTTCGAAAAGTTATAAGAAAAAACTCTGAGTAATGTGATTAATTTATACTGAGAAGTTAAAAGGATTGTTTTGGCGTGTGAGTAGTGTAGACATTCATCTCCATCCATCTGTCCAATGTTGATTAATCTCGAGAGTAAGAAATTATAAAAAAAAAATGGAAAGAGTAGCAGAAAGCTTGCACGTTTAGATAAATAATATATAGAAATCAAGTAGGTATAGTAAAAAAAGTGAATTATGCGGAACCCAAATGTGCTCCCAGGCCCATTTTTCAAAAAACCCTACCCACCCCTCTCACCACAGCCGATACAATGGAAGCCCCACCAACCCTCATCGGAAAAATCTCAGCCACCGCAACCAACCCACCCAGCCTACTCCTCCTTTCAACCTACTAGACAGACTCCTCCATTTTCCCTTCCTTATCCACCCAACCTCACACTTCCAAGTAACAGCCATCCTCCACTATACCAGGCCGATACAAAGCCGATCTGTTCTCACGAGCATCTTTCCGGCCACCTCGCTCTGTTTTTCAGGCTCAACAGATTTTTTGGGCCACAAGGCTATTCAGGCCCCTTTAGTGTGCAGGCCCTCCAGTTGCTCGAACAGTATCCAGGTCGCTCATCACCAGGACGCGGTTCAGGCCCTTTGGGCCTTTGGTGAGACTATGAATCTCTCTGTCTTTATGTCTGCTAGTTATTATAAAGTAGTAGATAGTTTTTTAAATTTCATAAATAAGGATTATATTTTTGTTTGTGAAATCTGTTTTCATATAACTGTTGAAAAATCTAGGCTGCAGAACTCGAATTTTTTACACCTTCTTGTGTATGTTAAAGATTTGATGTCTATTTATATTCATTCTAAGACCTCGTTCTTTAGCAATATTATGATTGAGAAAGAGGAGATGAGTTTTAAAAACTTATTAACCATTCCTAATCAGAAGATAACTAGTTGTGAAGTGAAAAAGGTGACTGAAGACACTAATTTTAACTTGATTAAGTTGGTTTTAAAAACTAATTGTATAAACTTTTTTAACAGAACTTTGGAAGGAATTCTCTGTTCTGATAACTTTAGTGCTAATCCAATTAAAAGTTTCAGATTTTCTGGACTTTATGGAGCCAAAATTATCTCGGTTTTAAGGGCTAAAATTATCTTGTTATTGGCTAAACAGAGGTACTGTTTTCACATTCTTTCTCTCTTAGGGAAAATTATTAAAACCAAGCTAGGCTTGATTTGGAACAATTGGAAATTTGATTATTTTTCTAACTTAAATGAAAAAATGCAGTTTGGTGGTATTATAAGTTGGAAATTGATCAATATAATTTGTTTTGATGCATTAATTTTTTATATTGGTGCAAAACTTGACTATCTTGTTAAGACAGGAGATAGTTATTTCTACCTTTATGTACACTGTTCTGGTTTTACAGATGTTGAGGCTCGAAGAATGGAAGAAGGCTATGCTAAGTTTCTGAAATTCAAGAAATTCAAGTTAGGAACCAAAGCAAGTGCTAGGAGAAAGAAAGGAAAGAAAGTAAACTGTCAGTTTATTTCAAACTTTGTGGAAATTGGCAACAACTTAATTTTCCAGTCTAGTACTTTAAGAGTGTTAGTTAAGAAGTTCAGAAATTGTAAGGTCTCGATTAACTTGAAAATGTATTCAGTTAAGAGATTAAAATTCATGAAAGCTGATGGGGTGGCTAAACAAAAGCCTAGTACAAACCCTAGTGCTTCTTGGCATAGCCTTTGGAGATTTACTCCTATTCTCACATCAGCTACCTTTCTTTGTTGTTTGTTTTGTCCAATAGGGATTGGCTAATTTGTAAGAATACTTTTATTTATGTACTTCATTTTCGACTAAAAAAAAAAATAGGTATAGTAGGAGTCTAAACCCCAATCGTTATATCTGTTGGTGTATCGAAATAATGAGAGAATAAAATATTATAATAGGATTCCAGCTATCTTGGACGGATAAAAGAGCCAATCTCCTGCTAAGATGAAAACCACACATGCTCGTAAACCTGAATAAAATATTCCTTTGATTGTGTCTAATCTTATGCGTGTAGGTGTGAATAAGATAAAAGCCCAAATATATAATAGAAGCAGATGATATCCACCATTATGAAATTAAGCGTAATTGGACTAAGATTTAAGAGATAAGCCCAATAGCGATTAATAAGGAGTCCAATAATTAAACTGAAGATGCAAGATTGAGCCCAAATCCAAAAGACTTGTCATGTACAAAATAAAACTCCCGCAATGTAAAGGATAAAAAACCATAAAGTTGAGAACTTATCTGGATTAGGGATGTCAATGGGGCGCGGGTTTGCGGGTACCCGCCCCACCTCACTTTAAACGTGGCGGGTTTTAAGGTACTAAATGGGGCTTGGGGCGGGTTGTGGGGATAAGTATTCCCCACCCCGCAAACCCTCCCCGCATCTATATAATATATAATTAATATATTTCATTTATAATATATATTTTAATTTCAATAATTATTCAAATAAAAGTTTGTGTGCGTCTATTACAACACACAAAGTTTAAATTATTCAAATCAAAGTGCAACTCCAAGGGGAGAATTTGTTTAAAAATCAAAATACAAATGCAGATTCTGAAGAATGGAATATTTGAGAGTTTAAAAATAATAAAATTTGTAGTAATAAAAAAAGTTTGAACGATCAAATTGAAACCCGCGGGTAGAACCCACACTCCGCGGGGAATAATAGAGCGGGGCGGGGCAGGGGTGTGGGGAAGAACAACGCGGAGGCAGGGCGGGGCGTGGGGCTTCTATTTTTTTGTGGGGCGGGGTGCGGGGATAGATAAACCTGCCCCAAACCCGCCCCATTGATATCCCTAATCTGGATCATCAGAAGTTGGTTTGCATGTTGATGAAAAATAATCAAACTCAGTAAAACATCTTATGATTTCACTGCAGATTCTTTCCTTCCTAAATCAGAGTCCAAGTGACCATGAAAAGAAGTTCAATAAGACCCCCTGTGCAGCAGCTCATAACCGAGTTTTTAAAACAGGCTATCATATGCATGAATAATCCTTACTTGTGACATTTCACTCTCCTTATCTTGCTTGATACATTCTTGGCAATAAATCCAATATGTATGGTGTATAACGTGGTCCTAGAGTAGTATATCCACTTGTTTATGGCATCAATTGCTCTTAGTTTAAAGCGCATGACTGGTGGGGGCAAAGGTGTGATAAAATAATAGATAAATAAAGATAACAATAAAGAGTCACACACCCTTGAGAACCACGGAACTCACTGCAAGTATCACAGATCGTATGCAAGTTTTAATGATAAGTCAAGTTCGTTCGCAGGGATTGTATCTGTTAGATCTACTTATATTTAACAAGCGTAGATGAATTTATATGCTTGGAATAAAGTATGAAAAGATAAAATAATATGAATACTATATAATGCAAATAAATAAATAAAACAAATAAACAAAACAAATAACTAAATATGAAAGTAAGTCAAATAGATTAGGATTACTACGTCTATTACTCAATTGTTATTCTATCCTGTCACATTAAGCATTATATATTAACCAGGATTCTACTACCTAGCCTTTTCTAGACTTAGGAGCAACCTCTCCACTACTAGGGATTCCTAAGTAATGTTTGGAGATTAAATCAAACCTTAATGCCTATCTAGTTACACTAGACGATTATGTGGTGTTGTCAATAACTAAGATTAATCCTAAGATTGGCCAAATCTAGGGAAATAAGTCAAAACACATAATACAATATACGCCAAGCTTAATCAATTAAAATAACCAAATAGTATTTAAAGATAAAATAATAATCCAACAACTAAGAGTAAACTTACAGAATAAAAGCTTAGAAATATGGTTGAGAATAGATCTATAGCTAATTACTCTAAATATAGAGAAGGTGAGATGTAGAAGAGGAGTTGTCAGTCTCCAATCTTCTTCTTCTTGTCTTCCTCTACAGGTCAACTTGCTTCTTGGATGAATAGCTTGATTCTAAGGATGAATATCTAACTAAAGGACTAAGCTATTGTTTGAAACTAAGAAAATATAAGTAAAGACTAAGCCTATACTTTGCAATTGAGCAAGGACATGTTTACAATGGTATAAGGGTGTATTTATAGGTGTCTTGGAAGCCCTAATTCGTTTTCTTGAAGGAGAAGTAAGTAGTGGACTCCAAGCCCAACTCAAATTCGTAACCCTAAAAACATGAAATCAGGTCCGATCTTCTTTTGGCTCTAACAGCTTCAATATTCATCCGTTTGACGCGTATGAATATACCAAATTGATCGTCTCGGAAAGATCTTCAACTTTGCTCTTGACCGTTTCTCCAAATTCCACACCGTTTTTGAGATATAAGCTGATTTGTGGTCGTAGGTGCAGAAATTCAGGATTAAGGCAGGTTTTCCTTTTCCATGTTTTTAGCTTTTATTTCCTTATCTCCAATTACCATGTCTATCTCTTTCCATATCTTGTAGTCTTTGACTTGGAATCTAATTAATCTCCATAATTATCTTTAAAGCTTCACACTAAATAAATAATTAAACCCAATATGCTCTAAAAATATTATTTTACTAAATCAAGACTCAAAATAGGAAAGTGTAGCATTACTCAAGAAAATCGACTATAATGACTTCTAAATCACTAAAAATGATGTCTCATCCTAATATAAATATATCACAAAGGAGGAGACATCAAGACCCCCAACTCAAAGTTGTATCGTCCCGATACAATAAAGATAAAAACAAAAGGAAGTCTCTAAATACACACCTAGGTCAATTAAGAACAGAAGACAGAAGATAGAAGAATATGGAGAATAGACTCGAAGCAACTACTCAGAATATTTCATGTAATAATATTAAAAACTACATACATGTACACTTCTCATATCCACAGTCAACACGGCTTGAATTCAAGATCAGATTAGCTTCGCAATGTAAGAAGGATTGGGACTTTACTCAGTTCCCCAAGGAAGCTATAGATTGTTCATCGAACTTTACTAGTGTCCAAAGATCCATTTAACTACTCTCTATTGGCTCAATCACTTCTCAATTACATAGCAAAGAATCAAAAGTTCTTTAAGGTTGTAATGTAGGCTTAGGGACGGTATGATAATATATTTGGATAATTTAGAGTGAGTTTTTGGCTCTCTCCTCACTAGCCATCAACAAATCGCCCTAGAGCTTGAGTTACTCTCATAAAACGTTTCTCACTCAACCCAATGATTTCTTTGATGCACAATTTAGCATCCCCAATAACCCAAATTAAAGCATAAGATGTTCACATAAAAATTCCACTTTGCCGGTCCGAATATATATATATTCTTTTCAAATCAATTTTTTCTTTTGTATAGCCATGACTCTCTTTTTATGTTGAGATATCACACTAATTTTCTCATATATATTTTTTTTCTTTTAATGCCCTTGTTGGCAAAATTAGCTCGTAGCTTCTTTTTCATTCACTATTACCCCGGCAAAGGGTTACAAGACAAATATGTGAATCATCATCAATATAAATAACAGAGCACAATTAATAAGCTCAAAAATCCCATCCCAATAACAATTCCCATAATGGTGGACCCACCACCCCAAACTCAAGCTCTAAAACAACTATCTATGCATCGCGATTCGAGTGCGGGTCATATGGAAAAGTCCTATAATCTAAAGGGATATGGCTTATAATGTGTTTCAATAAAAAGGCTTTAAAAAGGCTAGAAGGGGCTGAGAAGGATATAACATATAAATTCAAAAATCACAAGGTGAGAAGGTATAAAAAGGCTTCAAAGGCTTCAAATATGAAAGAACCGCCTTAATCACTTTCTACACTATGTAATTTCGTTATTTTCTTACCTTTAGCACTTTCATCAAATGGTTTTGTCACTAGCTTGGATCTCACGGCCTACACACTTCTCAAGGTTCCCTGAGATCGAACATACTTTCTATCGCATTGCTTACTAATCTTTTCTTTACTATCAATGTGTGTTTTCCTACAAATACTCAAAGCATACAAAATAAAATAGCTCATAAACATACTACTTTCTATCATTAATCCACTGAGCTTATGCTTTCAAGCTGTTAAACACACTCTGCATACATCTAAACCTTCAAAAATTTTAATTTTACCTAAAAACAGAAAAATGGAGATGAGAGACAACGAATCCCCACACCCCCAACTCAAAAATGAGTCGTGTCCCCACGACTCGAAAAGACTCGAAAAAAATAAAAGAAAATTAAAATTTCACAGATATTGCACATAAAGCAAAGGTAAGGAAGAAAGAAAACATACTCTTCGAGGCTATTTACCTCGCCTGATCAATACCCGGAATAGGGTGCAGTGCTTTCATGTATCAAATCTCTATGTATCACCAATTTCGCATTCCTTTACATCTTCTTATGCTCTATCCCAATCAATCACACTCTAGAAATCTCTTGTTAATCTTCTTCCAATTCTGCTCTTGTAAACTTTCTCATGTGATAGTGTTCATCCGGGAACATGTTTTGGACAAAGCTACTAGCGTCCCAGAAGCTTTTATTCATCTCTGATATAGGAATCTTTGATTAGAAGAGGTATTGGCATCTTCTGTTCCCTAATTACAATTGCTTGCTTTTTAGGAATTGAATCTACCAAAAACCGGTTCCTCTCTAATTGCTTGACTCGAATTATCTTGTAATTATTCCCAAACTAGTATCCATCTCATTTGATTTCATATAGAACTTACCCAATATCTTGCTTTAATTCTTCATATCCCATACACTTGATAATATCTCTATTCTCTTCATCATCTCTTTTGACCCCCAACTCAAAGCTTTAAACACTCTTGAAATTTGTAACTCATGATCATATGTGGAACAAGCTTTATTTTGGTTAGGAAAGGTGTTAGGATGACAATTCTCTATGTGGGTATGATTGAATCAAGCTTTGATGATATGGGTTTAATGAATTTTGGGAAGAAGATCTTGAAATTCATGGTTTTGATTCTTGGTTTCTAGGTGTTTTGATATGATTTGGGTGCTTGAATCTTCTTTGTAATGATGTAGGGAAGGATTTGGATGAGAATTCATGGTGATTTGGTAGTGTTTTGATGTTAGGTGAAGGTTTTTATGAGCTTTAATGGAGTTGGGAGTGTTTTGGAGAAGAGAAAGAGGCTTGAGGTTTATGAAATTCGGAATTAATAGCTCTATACCTCTTTTATAAGCTCAACCCGCAACTTTCTCTCTCTGGCGGCGTGGCGCGGTATACCGGGCATATCCTCCGGTATACCGGAACATCTGATGCTCCAATATTTTTACCCACTGGATAATACCTGTGGTACGACCCCGTGGCACGTGTTTTTGCTCTGCGGACCATGGCGCGGTGTACCGCAGGGGTGCTCCGCGCTTCCTACGTCAAAATACCCGTGGTAGGACCCCGTGGCACGTGTTTGTGCGGTGCATGACGCGGTATAGAGTCCGGTATACCGGACCCATCAGCTATTTTTTTTTCTTTTCTGTACACAACACGTGGCTGCTACCGTGGCACGGGTTTTTACCTTGCGGTGCACCGCGGCTGAGGTCCGGTGTACCGCACTTGGCAAAAACCTCCCCATCAGCTAGATCTCGAAAAGTTATGCAGTTTAGGCTCAAAGATCACCTGATTTCGACATCCGAGCGCAACGATATGACTTGCCGAAGTTTCTCCGTTCCGAAAAATTTTGCTCGCTTCCCTAACTCGATTTCTCCAATACCTAAACATCAAAAACACTAATACCTTCCTCAAATATGCAATATCAACTAAAAATAACTAGACTAAACTAAAACTAAAACTTGAAAACATAAAAATTATTATGGGATGTCTCCCACTAAGTAATATGAACCGATAAGCTCTCCTAGTAAATCCCAATTGATCATCATTAACCCTGTCTATAACCCTGCATGCGTGCCACCTAATCCCACTATTATCCTTGTAAGCCCAATCCACTGAAGTAATCCAATTAGATAAATGGACCAAACAATCCAATATCCTAACCCATTCTTCTAGACTCCAAATAGAATCCAGAAAAATAACAAGGCCGAATTTCATATAGTCCATTCGTGTTGGACCCTCAAAGTCAATCTCCTCTTTGACCACTGTATCACCACCTCCTCTAACAAGCCAATTCTGAAATTTCAGATCTCCCAGCCTCACCATCTCAATGAAGCGGAGAAGCGCCTTCCAAAACTCATTAGTATACCCACACCACTCCATCTTTCTCGTAATCCAACAGGTAATCAAGGTACACCCCCAAGAGTCGTCGTTCGTCACTGTCATCTTCCAAGTGCAGGCTCTCCTGTGACCGGAGTAGAGCTCGTTGTCAACAGTATCATCCAACACCATGAGCCATATTCCTTTCACTTCGTCCTCCACCCCCACCAAATCATACATCTTCAAGAAAATCCGTTCCTTCGTAACCCTACCCAGAATCCGCTGAGAACTACCACAATCAGTCAGCCTATAATCCAAAAATCTGTTCTTCTCGTTGTTATCGTACTGCCATAGCCAAATTAAACTCCTTTCCCAGCTGTACCCTTTTTCCAATCCTTCCACCTCAAAACCCCCAAAATTCCAAATAAGATGACAGTAATAATCCAAAAATATGCTAACCGGTTTCGAAGGTAGGCGGTTTTGAGAGTTGTTCTTCCAATTGTACACCTTGTACAGATCTGGGCGAACAAGAATCTGTAGTATGAGTCCATCCATCAGAACTTCGAGAGTGATTAATGAAGGTCCTCGACTTCGCCACTGACCATCCGTAGATAAGCCCATCTTGGACTAATCGAAGTCAGATTTGATGATATCGCCTTAAGATTGATGAGATTCGTAACCCGTATGAAGAATTGTTAAAAGAGAAGATGAAAAAAAATCAAAAACCCTAATCGTAACCTAAATCGCCTTTTTCGCACCTTCCAAAGGTGTACTATGTGTTTTTTTCACTTTTAAACAAAAAACAGTTACATATTATATTTATTACAAATACTACTAAAGAAACAAAACAAGCTAATAACCGACGAGTCTTTTCATCCATAAATATCAATGTTCCTCCTGGTACACTTAGGAAGTGAATCAGCCAAAAAATTAAACTTCCTATTAAACTCTTTAAAAGAGTTGGTAACTTGACAGATCGTAGCCGTTTTGGGAGTTTGCTTCTAACGGGTGATCTACCTATCATGTGCACCAGGTGGCGACTACTGTTTTCCTCTTCGGGCCTACCCCTAGCTGTATTTGTAACCATGAATGGCCAGCTTGCAAACAAAAAGTTTGAGCTAATTTCTAAATACAAAAAGTAATAGTTTGGGGCCTAAGTAGTAGATCTGATAGATTCAACTCCTAAGCGTTATAAAGTTAGATATTCGGACTGCTTCGAGATCTCTCTCTCTCTCTCAATAAGACCCCAGGCTTAAATAATTATGATATTTAGTTACTCCCAAGGAATGGAAATTAAACTTCTGGACATAACATACTAAGTTCAGAACATTTGCAACAATAGGCTAATAAAGATAATAACTACACAACTTGTAAATATACAACAGTATGTGCATCCAGGCCCTCGCTATACATTTGATTCTTGTGTTTCACGTCTCAGATGTTTTTGATGGTGTGGAGCTCTTGGAATGTAACGAAGAATCTGAAGTCTTGCTTTGTGTTTGTGAACTCTGGCTTGATGATGATTCAGTGAAGAAAACTATATTATCTTGATTGTTCAAGAACACTTGAAGCGCTCGTGGAATGGGAGGAGTATTTACTTCTGAAACTCCTTCAAGAAACTGAACTACTTGACTCATCGTAGGCCTACGATCTTCTTCATCTTGAACGCACCAACAAGCAACTTTACATAAGTTCAATACCTCATCTTTATCAGCGATTTTAGCCAACCTAGGATCTAGTAGGCTAAGGATGTCTCCCCCTTCAACTGTCACACTTGCCGCCCAAGTTGGGAAGAATGTGCCTAACCCATCTTCAGAATTCTCAGAGTTCCGTCTTCCCGATACAAACTCAAAAAGCATCATACCGTAACTATAAACATCAGCTTTGGCTGTAACTGCTACTCCGGATATCCATTCAGGTGCAAGATAGCCTCGTGTCCCTCTCATGGTCGTTAAAACCCTGGAAAACTCACGCCCAACGAGCTTCGCCAGACCAAAATCCGCCACCTTTGGACACAATTCGTTATCAAGAAGGATATTTTCCGGCTTTATATCACAATGAATAATGCAATCCCGGCACTTCTCATGAAGATAAACCAAACCTCTCGCCGTCCCAAGTGCAATTTTGTAACGTGTTTCCCAATCCAAGACTTTTGAGTCCTGAAAAAGATGCGCGTCCAAAGAACCATTTTCCATGTACTCATAAACCAACAATTTCTTATTACCTTCAGAACAAAATCCTCGAAGTCTTATAAGATTAACATGCTGGATCGTTCCAATCGTGCTGACTTCTGTCCGAAATTGCTTCTCTCCCTGGCTTATACCTTCGAGTTTCTTAACAGCTATTTCAATTGAATCAGGCAACTTCCCCTTGAAAACAGAACCGAAACCTCCTCCCCCTAACTTTTCCGAAAAGTTTTTGGTGGCATTTTGCAAGTCGCGATACGTAAATGCCACCAATGAGCCCTTCAAAGCCTTCGCACTTCTAATCTTTAGCCTTCTACGTCTCAAAATAAATACCATAACGAAACCAAAGATGATCAGAACAACGACAATCGACCCCACAACAGCTCCGATTATAACCCCTGTGTTACTTTTGGCTTTTGGAAAATCAGACGGCGAAAGTCTGATATAAATTGTGTCTCCACGACTATCATTCGCCGAGAGCCGCTGAAGATTCAAAAGTTCACCATTCCAAACCGAGCAACCACTATTATCATCATAAGAGTAAGCCGTGCAAGAACAATTATTCAAGCACGCCGATTCACACTCTGCGGCACTACTAGCTGTCGTCACTGACTGATTACGGTCCGGTAATATCATATCCGAATTCATCATAAATCTGTCTTGTTCTGATCGGGCCACGCTCACGCTGCTATTTCCGCACTTCGAAGGGGTTTTTCTCTCACACCCACCAGAAAAATCGTTCAACCCCCAATCTTCCTCGGATAATTGCTTATAGCCTTCTAAACATTTACAAAACGGCAACGAATTTTCATTGCAGGTACCAAAAGCGCCGCAATAAGCATAAACCTCACATTGTTGTCTTGGTTGAGACCAAAATAGATTCCATTCCTTACTAGTATCCAACCATGTCAGTTGCTTGATCTGTCCCGAAACATCCATAATAAATCTTGATATATATTCATGACTATAAACAGAATACGTGAAGTAAGCCTCGTTCGAATTATCAATGTAACTAAAGTTATAAATATAATTCGTTCTCATTTCAGGCACCAAGCTGAATATCTGACCATTCCAGGATCCACTACTCCAGAATTCTTGTGATTTACTCCATCTTATAATATATCGACTCTCGATCGGATCTAACTCAAGAGTAAACAATCCAGGCGCTGGATCTTCTGAATTTTTCCACGAAGTAAGAAATTGACTCTGATTTGTACGCTTGTTAAACGAAAGCTTGGAACCAGGCAACCATGTATTCACTGGATTATCAAAACTTTGCCAAAATGGGGTCGTACTATTTACATTTAACACATCAGTCAGAACTAAATTACCATCATCACGTAAAACAGCTATTACAGGATCTGTGGAGCTGGAATTAACACTAGTGGACCAAATTTCCAATTTCGACTCATCAAGAATCACTAAGTTTCCATCTATGATTTTCAGCTCTGCTGAATTCTTATCAGAAACAGGTTTCTCTCTATTTGCTACCCAAACTACAGTTTTCTCGCTTACTTTGGAATACCATATTCCTATATAATATTTGGAAGATTTACCTGGAGTGAAGAATCCAAGTTCGAAGTTCCCACCAGAGGATTTGATGGTTTGGTTTCCAGAAAGCGAGAGATTTCCAGATATGGTGTCAGCTCCATTGATGAGATAAGTGTTTACCAAGAAGCAGAAGATGATCAGGGAAAAATAAATGGCCATGGCTAAACATAAAAATATAGTAAGAAAAGCTGGAAAGGAGATGAATAAGGTAGTTGAAGAGGTTAGAGGTGGATATAAATGCAACAGTGTCCTTTTTCTTTTCTTTTTTCGTTTAAAAAGAACAGAGGTATTGACTTGTGCAAAGACTTTTGAAAATTCTATTGTGCCTTTAGTAGACATTTTCTTAATCAAATTTAGTAAACATATCCCATGCGGTATTGTTCATAGAAAATGTTCTTCTTGAAAATATCAATATTTATAAACTAAAGAACCACATTTTTTTGGTCGGACATTGTTAGAAAAATCATTTTTTTTCCCTTAAAACATCTGAGAGTCTTTTGATCCAGCAAGATCACAGTCATATAACACTAGCTATTTGCCTGGAAGTTATGTAAATAAAGAAGAATTTGAAGGTTTAGTTGCTCGTAAGCCCCATATTAAGGGGATTATTATATAAGGCCCCACAATCTTTGTTTTAAAGCTAAGTCTAACACCTAGAGGATAAGTTTGTCAAGAATAGAGAGTCAAACACCTACTCTTTTTTATCAAATATTAACCCCATAATAAAACAAGAGATTATTGTTGATAACATCCTTATTAAACTCTCTAATTGTGTTTTTATGTCTTCAATAATTTATTTTATGAAAAAATGCCTAATGAAATAATTATTTATAAAAAACATTCATTTTATATTTTCCATACATTTACTATCCTTATTATTAAATATTTTTTTTTAATACAATATTAATTTTTAAATATTAAACAAAGAATAAGGTACTTATTTCTCCACCACCACCACCACCGCCGCCACCACAAGAACTACCACCACAACCACGATGTATGTAACCACCACTACATCCACCACAATCATCACCACCTCCACCACCACAACCACCACCACCACCACCACCTACTACCACTAATTTCATCATACGCGCGCTTCCGTGAATTTTTTTTAAAATCGTCATAACTAATTTAAAAAGAAATCAGAAAATTAAAAAAATTGTATTTTTGAATAAAGCAGATTAATATTTACGTCTATGATTTTTTTTTGATTTTTTTTGAATTTTTTGAATTTTTTGATTTTTTTAATTTGTTTTTTCGCAGACACGGATTTTCATGTTTTAAACATGGAATTCCATGTTTTAAACCATGAAATAAACATGGAATTCCATGTTTTAAACATGAAATTCCGCGTCTGCGAAAAAAAATTCAAAAAATTCAAAAAAAAAACAAAAATTTCCGAAAATTCCGAAAAAAATCATAGACGTAAATATTAATTTGATTTATCAAAATATAATTTTTTTTATTCTTTTGATTTTTTTGATTTTTTTAGAATTAGTTATAACGATTTTAAAAAAATTTCACGGACGCGCGCGTGTTTATTTGTTTTTGTTTTGTTTTTTTTATTTCTTTTTCTCTTTTTTAAATTGTTAATTATAGGGGTAATTTAGGATGGGGCTGTTTTCAATAAAGTAACTTATTCTAGGTACCTTTTTCTAAATAAGTTTTTTAATAGGCATCAAGCAACAATTGGCTCATAAAACAACTTTACTCCAACAGCATCCCAAATCTAACCATCCAATAAAAAACTCTATTTTAATTTTATCTTATAAATTTTTTAAATTAATTAATTTTAAAAATTCTCGCACATTTATTTTTTTATTATTTTACTTTTTATATTTATTAGAAATATTTGAAACAATAATAAATATAATATTAATATTTAAATTATAATTCTTAAAGGAATAATCAAACGAGATTTTTTTATGTGTTTTTTTCAATTGAAACAAGTTTTTTTTTCAATAGCCAATAAAATTAAAATTAATTATTACTATTTAATAAATTATAAAGATATGACTTTTTTCAATTAAGATTATTAACTTCTTTAAAATTTCTTAACTAATTTTTTTATTAGACTTTTTTATAAGGTTTTTTAATTAATAATAAAAATATTAACATACATAATATTAATAATTGAATAATTTATTTTTCAAAACTTATATATATATAACATATTTAAATTAAAAGAAAAAAGAAAAAATATGTAGCAAAGTGGAATTGGGGTTAGCTAGATGTGGCTAAAAAACACCAAGAATTGGGCACCCTACAATTGGGTACCCAAGAATAGGAAGGCTATTGGAGTAGTAATTTTTGATACTCGACCCCCAATTGTAGTTTTTTGCTACAATTGGGATTCTATTGGACTTAGCCTAACATAGTAAGGCCCAATCTAAATGCTCAATTAAAACCTAACTAGAAACAAGCCAAAACCCCAAAATATCCCCTTCCCTAGTTAGTTGACACAGTAAAAAACTAAAAAACAAAATACCAATATAGCTTCCCATTTCACCACCAAACCCACTCTTCTCTGTATTCTCTGTTCTCTCTCCTCTCAACCTCTCTCTCTCTCTCTCACCTAACCCATCGGATATCACCAGCCTCCCACCATCATCCAGGCTCCACCATCTTCACACCATGGCCGCCCCCCTTTCCCCTCCTTCTTCCCCTTCGTTCTTCACCATAAACCAGCGTTCACTGCACCCTTTCCCATCCTTCTTCCTCTTCGTTCTTCACCATAAACCAGCAGCAAAATGCAGCAGCAACCCTCCACTTACAGCAGCAAAACGTCGCCGCCCTCTGCTTCGAACCAGCGCGTCACAGTGGCCATTCTCCATCAAACCTTCGTCGTGCAGCCCATCCAGCGCAACACGGTCGTTCTCATCGCCATCGTGGATCCATCGCAACATATCCGTCTTGTTCGCACCATCTCCACCTCCAACGAAGTCGCGCACCTTCCCACCTTCCACCGTCGCTCCAGCGCTGCTGCACCACCAACAGATTTGTCTTTGTTCGCACCATCACCATCCCTCCTTCTTTGCTGCGAACCAGATCTGTTGCGAACCAGATATGCTGCAAACCAGAACTGCACCTTTTCTGCTGCAAACCTACAAACCAACTGCTGCGAACTCCGATCTGCTGCACCAGAGAAGACCACACCGCTGCTGCTTCTCTTTGTTCGCACCATCTCCGATGTGTTGTTCAAAGGTCCAACCCCGTTAAAGTTTAGCCCTGGTTGGGTCCAGCCACCCTTGGGTCCAGCCCACCTTAATTCGCTGTTTTTTTTCTAAAACGTTTTTTGGTCCAGCCCGTTAGTGTGAGTGGGGTAAGGGGTCCAGCCCATTCTGTTAGTATGGGCTTGGTAAATGTTCAATTTTTCATTTTTTTCAAACGTGATTGTATTCAAACTTTTTGGGCCATAACATCTTGGGTCCAGACCTAATGGGCTTGGTAAATGTTCCATCTGGGCCATTCTTTTTTTGTAAACCGTGTTTTTTCAATTTTTAAAAATCATTTTTTAATTGTTAAACTGTTTTAAAATGTTAGACTGAGATAATTGGGTCCAGCCTAGTAGGGGTTTACATTGTTTTTTATACATCAGTTTCTTTTGACAACAATAACTTGTTTAACTGAAATAATGGATCCAGCCACTAGTGTCCAATCTATTGTGGCCAACCCTTTAGATCTAGACATTAGACATTAGAGATCAGTAGGATTTTTTGTTTTAGTTTAATAAAATTAAACTCTAATCTAGTTTATTACTTTTGCAGGTAAAAAATAAACATTAATGAAACACTAATTACATACTAATTTTGAGGAATCTGCATAAAAATTAATATATAATAAATAATCCAGACACTACACATATGTATAGCCCCTACTGTATAAGATTGGACATACCATTGTGTACAGACCATTGTGTACGGACTTGTGTACAGACCATTGTGTACACAAACGTGGTTGGATTTTATTGGACATGCACTTGGACAAAACCGGAACATTGGACATATACAAAAATTCATTTTATCCACCTTAAAAACGTTAAAAAAACTTAGGTTTGTACCGATAAAAAATGTAAGTATGTACCCTTGTTAATGTACCGAAAAAATATACTGGGTAAGTTAACATAATAAAAACTCAGAAGATTAATAAAAAAAATTAAAAAAAGAATAAAAAAAATTGAAAAGAAGGAGAGAGAAACAAATGTGGTATAAAGTAATGGGAGGGTATTATAGTAAAACTGCATAGTATCCAATTAGTAGTAAGGCTTTAAAAAGAACTATTATGAGGTTGGACATTAGATCCTAAAAAGATTGGGAAATGGGCTGTAATTAGTAGAATCCTCCCATATCAATGTTGTTTATCCAAATGGACATGGGATGTTACCCAAATAGCGGAAAGGGAAGACTTTTCTTTTGTTATTAATTTTATAAATCACAAAAATATTATAAACAAAGTACAAAAAAAATAAAAAAATAAATATTTTTACTTGTCAAGTATCGAATTGGTTTTGATATTTTTTTAAATATTTAGACCACGTATCGGTGTTTTACGTGTGTTGGTTTCAACTTTCAAAATATAACGACAAAATTATTCGAAAGAAAAAGACACACGAGTTTTTCAGAAGTTCAACGAACTTGATAATGTTGTTGCTTTTTTGTATTTATTTCATATTATTAATGGATAGTACTTTAAAAAACTTAATGAATCCAATATTTGAATTGATTAACTATTTAGTAAATAAATAAATAGGTGGTTGGATATCTATTAGAGAGGGTTGTGATTTTAAAAATTTGGAATAGTATCTTTTGAATAAAAGACATGTTAGATAGTAAAAAACTGGGTCTGTCCAAAGTTAATGGATATTTAGTATTTATTACAAATTAACTATTGGACATATGTCTCAATAGTAATGCTAAAAACTTGCACATGGAAAATTTTTTATACAACTATTGGATCTGGCCCGATTGTAAAAAAAAAAATTCTTTCACCTTTACTATATATACAAACATATAAATATTTATCTATTTTCCCAAAAATTTCATAATTTAGTTTTTTATTCAATTTCAAATGATTTTTAACCAATTGAATATTTTACGTTAATCATTACAACTAGATAAACATATTAATCGACCCATCGTCAACCCGGTTAATGCTTGGGTAAAACTCATTTGACCAGCAATCGACACATGAATGAAATTGAATGACCCACTACAAAATATGCAAGAGAATCTAAACACGAGAGAGTAAGAGAGAAGCATAGAAGAATATTATGTCGAGAAAGTAGTTTTGGCCTCGAACCTTCTCTAGTAAGGGCTATCGGATTTACTTGTTAATCAGTAAACGTGATGTCTTGAATTGCTTAGAGTTTGTGGAGACCAAGTTAGTATCCTTCCAAATATAATTTGGTTCTCATGATTGTGTCTATTTACGGCCCTATGAATAACCGTCTAGAATTTTGCCTTAAACATTCTCGTAGGGCGACCCAACCCATGTTATTCATATAGGTCTCTTGTCGAGAGTATTCTACACTACTCTATCTTATGTTATCTAATATACAAGAAGTATTAAAATTTTAACTTATTTTTTCACTGTTATAGGTAGTAATATCTACTTTGTACTAGAATTTATTTGGGGAAGTCTCCCCCCAGTGCATCACACCGAGCTACAGTTTCATGATTCAGTTTTCCTTTCAAACATAGATTGTGGGATATCCACTATTCTAGGTAGGGACCCCATCTTGGCAATACAGTTTTCATAGGCTTAAGACCCATTCCCCTTGATAACACTCGTACGTTCTCTCTTTGTAGACCTTTGGTTAGTGGATCCGCTATGTTATCCTTTGATCAAGCGTAATTGATCGTGATAACTCTATTTGAGAGCAGTTTTGTTACAGTATTGTGTCTACGACGTATATGTCTATACTTATCGTTATACCTCTCATTTAGTTCCCTAGAAATGTCACTTTGACCATAATAGTGTATGTAGATAGCTGGCACAGGTTTCGGCCAAAATGAAATATCCTCTAAGAAGTTTAGAAGCCAATCGGCTTCCTTGAAAATTTTGTCCAATGCTATAAACTCATATTCCATAGTGAATCTGGCTACGCACATTTGCTAGTGGATTTAAAAGACACAACTGCTCCTCATAACATTTAGAGAAATCCACTTGTGGTTTTTGAGTTTGTCGAGTCTAATGTCCAATTTGCATAGTTATATCCTTCTAGTACAGATGGATCTCTTGTGTATAGAAGTCCTTTGTTCATAGTGTATCCGAGATACCTTAGAACTCTTACAATAGCAATCCAGTGGTTCTTACCCGGATTATTTGTAAACCTACTTAACTTGCTTACTGCATGAGCAATATCTGGTCTAATTCTGTTAGGTACACGAGACTCCCTATAACACCAGTATTCTTATAAAAATATAATCTTACATCAACATGTGTCTTAACGATATTTGTCCCACCATTTTTATAATTTCTCAATATAGTGTGACTGAGATAGTACTATTCCTTAAAATTTTAGTGAATCTTGATGCCCTGAATAAATCTGTAAGCCCTAGATCTTTCATACCAAATTTGCTTGAAAATTTTTTCTTGGTGGAGGTAATGACATCATCATTACTTCCAATGATCAACATATCGTTCACATATAACACACAATGACATATCATTTACCATTTTGTTTTACATAAAATATATTTGTCACATTCATTTATTTTGAAACCATCTTAGATCATGAGTTTTTCAATTTGTCATGATATTGTTTTGGTTCCTGTTTTAGACCATTATGTCTCCCCATTTGTGATGATTTAATATTAGTTGGAGACATCATTTTTAGTGTTTTAGGAAGTCATTCAGTCGAATTTCACATGATATATTGCACTTTCCAATTTCTTGTCTTGATTTAATGATTTATTAATTTAGGAGCATATTTGGTTTAATTGTTTGTTAATTGTGAAGCTTTAAAGAGATATAAGGTGATTAATTATATGCCAAGTCAATTCTAAGAGATAAAGGAAAGGAGATATGCATAGAAATTGGAGATAAGGAAAGAAAAGCTAAGATATGGAAATATAAAGTTGCCGAATAAATTTAAATTCCGGCACCTACGACCATAGAAGTGATCATAACTCAAGATTGGATAGGAATTTGGAAGAATGGTCTGAATCAAAGTTATAGAGCTTTCCGAGATGATCAGTTTCAACTATTGGAATGTGTCAAACGGAGTTGAAAGGAAGAAGTTACGGCCAAAACAAAATAGCGGCAGATTATTACATTTTCTATATTTTAGAGTTACGAATTTGAGTTGGGCTTGGAGTCCAAGTTACTTGTCTTCCACTCCAAGAAAACGAATTAGGTCTTCTAAACACATAAAAATACACCCTTAAACCTTTGTAAAGTAATCCTTGCCTCCCATTAATTAGTTCTTAGGTTTTATATCATTAGAGTTATTGAAGAGAGCAAGATGAATTCTTCGTATTAATCTTTTAGTTTATTTCTTTCAGGTATGAACTAATTTTCCCATATCTTGGGTTTTGCGTTATGTATAATCTATGAATTCTATTTTCTTTCTATCTAAGTTTCTTTGGGAATTATATGTTTTAATTTGATTCTAGCTACTTAACCATATATTTGTTTATGTGTTTTTATTTATTGACTGTCTTAAACCTGATCAATTTAGGGTTGTGCTAATAGTAGTTAGATGGTCGTCTGGAAGGGGTGTCTAATTATTGAAACACCACATAAACGTCTAGAATAAGGAGTTGGTCCTGACAACACCAGCCTAACTAGATAGTCATTAGGGTTTGTTTTAATCACCGTATCACCAATTGAAGGATTTTTTTGCTTAGGAACCTAATAGCGTAGGATAACCCAATTTTAAACTGCCTCGTGGTTGTGTCATAGCCTACCTATACGCTTTCCGGGTATATGTAGGAATTTAGAATCCTGACTAAGTATCTAAGAGCTATTATCTCCCTTATAAACTGAAGTTGATAGAAAGAATTAGAAAGATTAGTTCATACTAGCAAAACCTAAGCTATACTCTCTCATCTCATATTTTCTCATATTTACTTTATTTTCTTTAATTTTTTTAGTTAAATTATTTATCTCTCAAGCAATCATCCTTATTTCTTGTTACTTTTAATTAATTATTGCTACTCAACTTATTTTCTCATTCGTATAACACATTAAGTCCCTGAGAACAAATTCTTCTTATCATTAAAACTTGCATACGTCATGTAATTCTTGCAGTATTGTGCCTGCCTAGGGTGATTAGTGCATTATTTTATGGCTTATTTTATCTTATTTTTATCACACCCTAGGCGACACCAAGTATTTGGCGCCGCTGCCAGGGACTTGTGTCTCGTTAGCGTGTGGGTTATCTATTTCGAGTAGTAGTTTTTAGTTAATTTTTATTTTCCCAGATTTACACTTGTTGGTTTGCTTTAGTCTTTTTCAGGTTTTAACAGTGAATCTTTGGCCTCCTCTCCCGGAGCCCGAAAGGAGCTTCACAACTTATAACAGACGTATCCGAGAAGAAATAAACCAAAGAAGAGATATGGCAGAATTTCTACAGCAAGACGTAGATCCACCAATTATTCCTATAGTTCCACCACTTGGACCTGGAGGCCAACAAAAATTACCACTAGGAGATAACAGAAACAACAACAATAATCAAAACAGAATTGAACAAGATCTCCCAGGCTTGGTGCACTGTTTCATGTTCAACCATTAGGTTATCGTCCTCCAGAGATCCAAAATATCAAATTCAGGCCCGATCTGGGCATGCTCAGTCAATTTAAGAATTTTGGACTCTATATTGGTGCAGCAGTTTAAGATTTGGTAAGAGCGATTCAGAAATTCATGCAGATTTGTGATGCCTATATTACTCCAGGCATTACACGCGAGCATCTGTATTGTCACATGTTTTCGTTCTTCCGGACCAGTAAAGCTGGTGAGTGGCTAGATCGGCAACCACCAGGTACAATTAATACATGGTCAGAACTTCAAGCCGCATTCTTCGACCATTTTTATCCAAAGAGTATGAGACTCAAAGACCAAAGCGAGCTTGCAAAGTTTTGTCAAGAGAATGGAGAAGAAGTAGAAGACGCATGGACAAGGTTTCAACAGAAGTTAGTTAGATGTCCACTCCATGGTTACACCCCGTCTCTACAACTAGCCATATTTTATCAAGGAATCAATAGAGAAAGTAGACTGAGGGTAGATAATCTTGGAAAAGGAAATTTTGTGTCCATGAATCATATAGAAGCCGCCGAAGGTATGAAAAACATTATTGAAACAGAAAGGAGTTGGCCACTTTCGCGAGCTCCTATTACAAATTCCAAAGGCAACTCAATTGTCCGCATTAGAAAATCAAATCAAAGAAATTAAGCTTGAGATGCAGAAAAAATAAAGCTGCAGCGAATGTAATGCAAGAAGCACAAGGTTGTCAACAATGTGGGGTCATGAATCATACATGTGAAGAGTGCGAAGGAAATCCAGCATCTGTTCATTTCATATCTAACCGAGGAAATTATCAATTTGGTAATAGGAATCATCCGGGTATGCAGTATTCAAATCCACAGGGGGCCACTAATCCAGGTCATTATCAACCTCGCCCCCAGAATAACTCTTTCCAACCAAGTGGTCAAGCTCCATATCAAGGAACTCAGAATTATAATCGACCTGCCCCTCCACAACAACCTGTTAATGATGCATATACCGATGCTTTAGCTCAGAAGGCTCTACCACAGTATCCTCAAGAAGAAACTATGGGTGATCTACAACTGAAGAATTTTATGGATCTTATGACCACTAATATGCATTCATAGAACGAGAAGTTAAGAGAACAAGAAGCTTCAATTTAGATTTTAGGTACGCAAGTAGAACAAATGAATAAAGTTCTCACTAATATTATGGAAGCAAAAGAATTGAAAGCTATCGAAGGAGGTGATGCCAATGTTGGTTCGAAGCTTGAAAGGATATTTGCCTTGAGATTGAAGAAAATAAGGAAGTACCGAATGCTGTCGAAAGTGCCGTGGAAGATCCTTGTACTGAAGAAGAACCAACTAAGTCTAGCCTCGTGGACTCTGACTATTCTGAAGATGAGGATAATGATTCAGAAAAATCCGAATTTATTTAGCTTCTGAGAGATATATAAGACGAGATTAGATCGGTTATGGAGTTACAAGCTGGGAGAGCTAAAGAGAAAGAGGAAGAGGCCTCAAAAGATAAAGTAGAAGTTGCACCTTCTGTGCAAGAAAAGAAAAAAATAAGAGAAGGTGGAATCGCCACTAGTTGTTCAAATAGCGTCATCAACTATTCATGATACAAATCTGAAGGGTGTCATTGAACTCAAGACATTTGTAGAGTAGTATACTCCTAATATTATCAATGTTCAATTACTTGAGATTGCGAAGAAAGGGCTTACACCGCAACAAGTTTTTACGTAAGTTATTCCTGAGAAAGAAGCGAGTGTAGAAGCCAAGAAAGAGGCTATGAGAGTCTCAAGAAAAGTAGCAAAAGAGTTACTATTGAGGAAGATCCTGGAAGCTTTAATCTTCCTATCCAAATAAATGGTATGATCAAGGTAAAAGCTATGTGTGATGTGGGTTCAGGTGTGAATCTTATGCCAAAGTCCGCGTTCGATAGACTTGGACTTCAGAAAGAGAAAAATCCAGTGAAATTGCAGTTTGCTGACAACTCAGTTACCATGACATGGGGTACAGTGGAGGACGTTCATGTCCGATCAGGTAATATCACCATCCCTACTGACTTTTTTATACTTAATTTCGATGCAGATAAGAAGATTCCAATCATACTTGGAAGGCCTTTCATGGCCACAAGTCAGAGCATAATCAACTTCCAGGAAGGGACCATAACCCTTCATGCTAAAAACATATCTGAGACATTCTATGTCTGGGGTAAGAAACCAAGTAAGTCAGATCCCACCGTTCCTATCATCCACATCCTTTCACATCACAAGGTCCCTAAAGAGAAGATCCACGAAACACTTGTGGAAACTGAGCCAAAGATTGAGTTTGGGGTCGGCCATGAAGTTCTATGGAAAGCCCACAAACCAGAGAATAGGCCACGAGGTTACCAAGACTCGTGGATGGGACCATTTGTAGTCACTAAAGTTGTTTCAGCTAAGGTGATAGAGATCAGGCCCAAGAAGGGAATTAAGCGAAGATTAGTGGACGTTCATAGCCTTTCTTGTTGTTGGGGAGGCTATATTCACAAATCTTGATAGAGGTAACGCGTCTAACTTTAAAAGACGTTAAATGAAAGTGTTGTACGGGAGACAACCCGCAATTTTTTTTTATGTTTTTATGTCTTTAAATTTTGTTTAGTTGTTTTTAGTTGATATTGCATATTTGAGAAAGGTATGAGTGAAAAACGAAAATTTGGCGAAAATCTGACCATCCTTGCGGTACACTGCAGGACAGGTCCGGTATACCGCAGAAGAAACCCGTGACCACGGTATAGGCCACGGTACATTTCTGAGAAGAGAAGCCAAAAACCGTGGCTCGTAGCGTCACCACGGTATGAACAGCAATCAGGTGCGGTACACCGCACCAGCAAGAACCGTGACCACGGTTTCCACCACGGTGTATTGTCGAGAGGTACATGATCATCTACTCAAAACCGTGTCGACAACTCGCAAACACGGTTTCCAAACCCTCAGGTCCGGTACACCGCAGCTCAAGTCCGGTGCACCGCACGGCGCCGACAGATTTAAAAAGAAAGGGTATATTCCGGGAATTAAGAGAAGAGGTCAGTTTTTACACAAATTTTTTCAATCCTTAGGCCTCTCTTTCTTCCCCAAACCTCTCCAACTCGATTAAAACTTCATAAAACCTTCATCAAACAACAAAACACTACCCAATCACCATAAAAAAACATCCAAGTCTTTCTCCACATCATTATAGAGAAGATTCAACCACCCAAATCATATCAAGACACCTTGAATCCAAGAATCAAAAGCCTAAACTTTCAAAATTCATCCAACAATTTCTTAGATCCATACCAATCAAAGAAGAATCCATCTTACCCATATAGATAATCATCTTCATAACACCTTTCCTAACCCAAATAAAGACTGTACAACCTATAATCAAGAGTTTCAAATTTCAAGAGTGGTTAAAGCTTTGAGTTGGAGGTCAATTGTGATGACAAAAAGAACAGAAATATTATCTACTATCCGGGAGATGAAGAAGAATCAAAGTAAAGTGTTGGGTCATAGTAAGAAGAAATCAATTGAGAAAAGTTCAAGTTCCAATTTGAAAGGTAAAACAGGTTCAAAAAATTAAGGGAAGCTAGCTGTGATAAATTCAAAGAGCCAAAAGGTTTCAACTTTAATAAGGAAAATACCACAACCTTTACAAATTGAGAATCCTGTGACCAAGATCAACGAAGCTTCCAAGGCCAGGTTAGCTTTAGCAGAGAAACATTTAACGGAACTTCCTTTGGCTTATGAGAGAGCATTAGAAAAATAAGTTGAAGAGGGTGAATACAAGAGATTTATAGAGATGGGTGATAGATTGGGTTGGTATACATTCATGTTGCGAAGATCAAACTTATGTGTTAGTTTTCGATTTCTGTTTGGGCCTCTTGAGCCGAGATAGTAATGGTGGTGTTCCAGTTAGAGGCAAGATAGTTCCTTTCACAGTTGAAGAGATTCGAAACCACTTCTGGTTTAAGAAATTGGTTGGACCATGTAAGTATAGAGAAGCGGTGGAAAATATCAAGACTTTTGATTGGAATCTAATTTTTGAGCATGTTTTGGACAAGGATAAGTGCAAGCAAATAAGGGAGAATTGAAGGCACCTTGTCCTTACAAATACCTCCAAGGAGATACAAAAGTTTGGCACAATTTCCTTACGGCAAATGTCATTGGAACTCTAAGAAACTCAAATGTAACTAAGAAAAACGCAATTTTGTTGAATTGTATTTTAAGAGGAGAAGAAGTGGATGTAGCACGGATGATCTTTGAGAAGGTGATTCGATTTTCAGTCTCTCCTACTTCGTTCTTTAGTTTGAAATATCCTACTATGATTACGTGCCTTGTTCGGAAGATGGATGTGATTCCGGGTAAAGAAGAGAAGCTGCATTTTAACATGATGAATAATAGTGATAACAACTAGATCAAGACAATTTTGAGAGGAGTGGGAGTTACACAAGTCTCAAAGGAAGAAAAGGATCATATTTGGCAAGAGAAGGTAGAGGAGCGATTAAACAAAGTCAAAGCAGCTCAAACTTCCTTAGTCGAATATGTGGCACAAATCAAAGCCAATCAAGTGTATATCATGACACTCCTTGAGCAATTAAAGAAAGATCCGGTGAATCCTATCTTGGATGTCGATAATGCGAGGCAATAGCCTTGAGGGTATGTTCACTTTCTTCCTTACCATTTCTGTAAATGCTTTATTTGCTAATTTTAATTTCTTTTTCTAGTCGTGGGTATAGATCTCATTTTTGAGTTGGGGGTGTGGGGATTCGTTATCTCTCATCTCCATTTTTCTGTTTTTAGGTAGAAATTAAAATTTTTGATACATGGGAATTTGATGTAAAATGTGTTTAATAGCTTAAAAGCATAAGCTCAGTAAAGTTAATGATAGTCAGTAGTATGTTTATGAGCTATTTTATTTTGTATACTTTGAGTATTTGCAGGAAAACACACATTGATAGTAAAGAAAAGATTAGTTAGCAATGCGATAAAAAGTATGTTCGATCTCAGGGAGCCATGAGTGGTGTGTAGGCTGTGAGATCCAAGCTAGTTGATAAACCCATTTGATGAACGTGCTAAAGGTAAGAGAATAACGAAATTTCATAGTTTAGAAAGTGATTAAGGCGGATCTTTCATAAGCCCCTTGTTGCCTTTTAGCTTGCTGTCCATTTATTATATTTTATATCCTTCTCAACCCTTTCTAGCCTTTCTAAAGCCTTTTTATTTAACCACATTATAATCCATATCCCTTTAGATTATATGACTTTTCCATATGACCTGCACTCGAATCGCGATGCATAGACAGTTAGAGCTTGAGTTTGGGGTGGTGGGTCCACCATTATGGGAATTTTTATTGGGTTGGGATTTTTGAGCTTATTAAGTGTGCTCGTTCTATATATTGATGATGATTCACAGGTTTATATTGTAACCCTTTGCCGGGGTAAGAATTAATGAAAAAAGCTAAAAAGCATGAAATGAAAAGAAAAAAAATCTATGAGAAAAATAGCGTGATATCTCGAACATCAAAAAGAGAGTCATAGCTATACAAAAGAAAGAAAGAAAATTATTTGAAAAGAATATATATTCGGACCGGCAAAGTGGAACTTTTATGTGAACATCTTTATGCTTTAATTGGGTTATTGGGGATGCTACTTTGTGCATCAAGAAATTCATTGGGTTAAGTGAGAACATTTTATGAGAGTAACTCAATCTCTAGGGCGATTCGTTGATGGATAGTGAGGAGAGAGCCAAAAGATCACTCTAAATTATCCAAATATACTTATCATACCGTCCCTAAGCCAACATTACAACCTTAAAGACCTTTTGATTCTTTGCTATGTAATCTAGAAGTGATTGACCCAATAGAGAGTAGTTAAGTGGATCTTTGGATACTAGTGAAGTTCGATGAACAATCTATAGCCTTCTCGGTGAACTGAGTAAAGTTCCTCTCCTTCTTACATTGTGAAGCTAATCTGATCTTGAATTCAAGTCGTGTTGATTGTGAATATGAAAAGTGTGCAGGTATGTAGTTTGTAAATATTATTACATGAAATTTTCTGAGTAGTTGCTTTATGTCTATTCTATATATTCTGCTATCTTCCTTCCCACTGTGCTTAATTGACCTAGGTGTATATTTAGAGATTTCCCATTGTTTTTATTTTCATTATATAGGGACGATACAACTTTGAGTTGGGGGTAATGACATCGTTATTACTTCATATGATCAACCTATCGTTCACATATAACACACACTGACATATCATTTACCATTTCTTTTACATAAAACATATTTGTCACATTCATTTATTTTGAAACCATCTTAGATCATGACTTTGTCAATTTGTCATGCTATTGTTTTGGTTTCTGTTTTAGACCATATAAAAATTTAACAAGGTTACATACTTGCTTTTCTTTACCTACAACAATGTAGCCCTCGAGTTGTTCCATGTATATCTCTTCATTTAATTCTCTATTTAGGAATGCCACCTTTACATTCATTTGATGAATTGAAATCTTGTATATCAAAGTTATAACAATTAACATTTAAATGGATGGTATTCTCGTGACTAGATAATATGTGTCAAAATAGTCAAGTCATTCCCTTTGATTATAACCTTTCACAACAAGGAAAGCCTTATACTTTTTAATAGATCTACCAGGTTTCAGTTTCTTTTGTAATATCCATTGACTTCCTATGGGACTACTCCCACGAGGGAGTTCCACTAGTTCCCATGTATAGTTTTTCATTATAGAATGTATCTCTCTATTTATCGCTTCATTCCACTAAAAAGGCTTCAGGGTTCGACATAGACTCTTTGAATGTTTGTAGTTCGTTTTCTACCATATAAACTAGGAAGTCAGGACAAAAGGACGTAGAGGTTCTCATACTCTTACTTATGGTTGGTTCTTCCTTGTTTGGTAATGACTCTTGGTCTTGATTTTTGGTTGGAAACAATTCTTGATCTTTCTCTTCTTGAATTTCATCGTGTGTTCTTTTCAAGGAACCAGATTCTTGTGTAGTCTTGTATGGAAAAGTCCTTTCGAACAAATTTTAATTTCAAGATTCAATTACCTTATTGATGTGAATGTCAACGTGATAGGACTTGTGTACCAAAAACATATATGAAACAACTTGTGAGCATATCCAATAAAGATGCAATCAATTGTCTTTGGTCCTATTTTGACCAATTTAGGAGCTGGTATTGCTACCTTTGACAGGCATCCCCACACTTTTAAGTATTTGAAAGAAGGTGATTTTCCTTTCCATAATTCATAAGGATATTTAAAAATATTCTCGTATGGAACCTTGTTAAGAATGTGGTTTGTTGTGAGCAAAGTCCTTCCCCACAAATTATTTGGTAAACCTAAGTTAATCAACAAAGTGGTAATAATTTTCTTCAATATGTGATTTTTGCGTTCAACAATACCATTTTTTTAGGTGAATAGGGAGTCGTGGTTTGATGGATGATTCCATGTTTGGGGAAAAACTCCTGAAAAGGAGACGCATATTCTCCTCCCCTATCTATTCTAAGATTCTTAATCTTTTTACTTAGTTGATTGTCGGCTTCAGTTTTTTATTCCTTAAATAAGTCTAAAACATCATTTTTACTTCAAAGTAAGTATATTTGACATTACCTTGTGCAATCATCAATAAAATTTATGAAGTACTTTTTTCCACCTCTAGTTTTCACAAATTTAAGTGACATATATCATTGTGAACTAGCTTTAAGTGTACCGAAGGCCTTTCTATAGATTTAAATGAGGTTTTGGTTAATATTGTCTCACCATATACTTCATATTTAATGAACCAAAATTAACATATCCTAATCTATCATATGCCATAATTTGGGTGAGTAAAAAATATGTACAAAATCATAATTCTCATTCATTTCCTTCTCGGTTAAATTTTTTGTTGGACCACGGTTGTTACATTCATCTTAAATAGACTGTCACAAAGGTATCCCATTCCTACGTACACATCGTTCCTGGTTAATACAAACTTATCAACTAAAAATACAAGTATAAAAACGGCCTTGTTAAGTAAGGATCCCGAGACTAAGTTCTTGCAGAATCTTGAACATGCAAGATATTGTTCAAGGTTAGGTTTTTCCCGGAGTTTATCTTTAGCAAAATTTGGCCAGTACCTCGAACCTTTGAGGTTGTAAAGTTTCCCGTATAAAGTTTTCTTCATTTATAGCCTTCTTGTAGGTTTTGACCATTAATTTGTTCAAGCACACATGACGGGTTGCTCCAGTATCTACCCACTAGTTGGCCAGACTAATAGTAGAAAACAAGCAAAAGAATATAGTCAATATGAAATAACTCATCTTTATTTAAATTAAAACAATCCCAAATTCAAAAGACTTTAAATTTGAAACTAGGGTTCTTCCCATAAATGTGATTCTCAAGTATTATATGTTGAGCTCATAATTAAATAAATAAAACTAATACAATTAAATGAAATCATAATACCTAAAACATAAAATAAACTAAAATTACCCTAAGGGGTGGAATGATTTAAGCTTTAGTTGAGGAAGAATGGTGTTAGCCTTTTTCTTCAACTTCTAATCATTTGCTTCCAAGCGTATAACTTTTTTCCTCTCTCAAAATAATGATATAAAATAATATGTACTGATTAATGAGGTCTAATAATCCTTATATAGAGGTATAAAAGGGACTTGGCCCATATGGGCTTAAGCAAGTGATTAAAAAGGCCCAAATCCGTTTTAATTAATTCATAACAACATTGTACCACTTCAGTAAACTGGACATAACTTTTGCCTCGTAAGTTCCAATTCACTGATTCCACATCTCAAATTTCACTAATTTCAAGGCCCACAACTTTCATTTGAACCACTAACTCTGAGTCCTCATCAATCAACCTCGAGAATGGAACAAGTGATGACTTCACTCTTTCTAAAACTCTTCCACCTTTATCAAGGTGACTTCTTTCTCTCTTTTAACGCTTCTTATTGTTCTTAGACTTAAATTTTCAATTCTTCTCTTCATCTTGATTCCTAGTATCCATATACCTAAGAACTCTACACTAAAAACACGAAGTAACGCACAAAAGCTCTGGAAGTACAAATAATTCTAAAATAACTGAAGAAAATGCATTATAGCAAAATACGATTAGTAATCAAGTAAATAGGTCCATATTATACCTAAAATGATGTCTCATGAAGGAGTTTTTCTATCATAAAATGGGAGACATCAGTTTACCCTTGATCTGTTGTATTTCTATGTATACACGAGTAAACCAATATAAAAACTACTGCAGAAATAAAATAAAGTGTAAATAAATAAGTAACTTTACTTGTCGAGGCTCGGATTGGATCCGACGTCTTTAAAGTATTTAGGCCACATACCGGTGTCTTGCGTTTGTTGGCTTCAACCTCCAGGATACAACGACAAAACTATTCGAAAGAAACTGATACACGGATTCTTCAGAATTTCGACGAACTTAATAAAACTGTTTCTTTTCTCTCTCTCTTAAATTGTTTTGCTTGATGTTTTAAAAAACTAAATAAACGAAATATTTGAGTTGGTCAACTATTTATAGAAAATGAATAGGTGACTAGGCATCCATTCAAAAGGGTTGTAACTTAAAAATTTGAAGTTGTGTCTTTTAAAAGAGATACATTACATAGTAAAAGACATAACTATTGGGCTTGGCCCAATAATAATGGATCCTTAGTACTTATTATAATTTTACTATTGGGTCAGACCCAATGTTAATACTAAGGACCCGTTTGGAAGTGCTTATTTTAGAGTAAAAAAGCGCTTTTAGAATAAAATTCAAAATTTAAAAAAATTATTAAAAATAATTTTGAAATCTAAAATTATTAAAAGTGCTTTTTTCAAGAAGCACATATTTGGTGCTTCTCAGAAAAATGCTTTTCAAGGTAAAAAAAACTCTTAAAATGCTAAAAGCACTTTTAAGTGCTTCTCCAAAAAAGCACTTCCAAACGGGCACTAAGACTTGCACATGAAAATAACAACTATTAGGCTTGGCCCTATAGTAAAAAGTTATTTTTTTTCTTTCACTTTTACTATATATATAAATATATAAATATATAAATATTCATTTATTTATTTTTTTTCTAAAAGTTTTATGACTCAATTTCTCATTCAATTTCAAATAATTTTAACAAAGTGAATATATTATGTTAGTCTTTACAATTAGATAAGCGTATTAATTAAGTTATAGTCAACCCAGTCAACACTTGAGAAAATTCTCATTTGACTAACAGTATTATCCCCCTATATGTCATCTTATGTGGCATTAGATTAAAGAGAGAAAAAAATTAACAAAAAAAATATTTTGATTAGTATTTAAAACTTTCACATAGAGGTTATATAATAGGCAAACTAAAAAAAGTAATAAATATCATTACTTATATTTTAATTAGATAAATATATTAAATTAATTTTTAGTGAGTGGACTTGCCAAACAAAGAGAATATATTACTGTCCGTTTGTAATATTCAATATAAAAAATTTGTCTAAAGAAATTAGAAATGGTCTAACATAATAATTACGTTGACGATTTTAATACGATTGAAGGTCTTACCACGCGTGGAGAACATACAATGAATATTTCAGTTTAACAATGCACCATTTGAATTGGTCTCATCAAAATTAACAAAACTAGAAGGCCAATGGCCTTGTGTAGATTTAGGATGTTTTTTGGGGGAAAGTATAGACTTAGGATAGGTTTTATACATAAACTTAAAATACTTTAATTTAATCGAAACACATTGATGATACTTTGGTTTTTTTTAACATAGTAGAGCCACTTTAAATTTGAAGTTAATGATCAATTCGAACCTGTATTATTAAATTAGATAGCCTAGTTAGTAAGTTAATTCCAACTCATTTATCTATGAAACTTTTCAGTATTGACTGAATCTAATTAAAAAAATTACTTTATATTTTTGTCAAAGAAAAAAATCACAACACTAACTGACTCTTATTTTCTACCTTGTTTGTATAAAAACATAATGAACCAACTAGAGATTTATCACGTTACCCGAAAAAGATCAAGATCTTGACTGATGCATTTAGCTAGCGCATTAGATATTTCATCAAAACCCCTTTTAATGTGGTAAATTTTCTAGTTCGGAAATTTTCTCATCTATTTTCATATATTATCAACCATTGGTTGGATCTTCGAATTGATCCCATAATTTTGTTGATACTTTGAATCATTTCAACGTTGTTAGAGTAGAAAGAACAACTCTGAACATTGAAATCCGAAGCAAATCACATTGACAAAAGGATGATCCGAATTTCTCTTTCACTTGTTGACTTAATACTACATCTTTTCATAATTTTATGAGTAATCTCGCCCTACTGTACATATCAATATATGAAAATCTTGTCAGATCCCATTCATTGGTGAAATAAGTATCATTAAGCCTAATCATCTTCGTCTCATCCTTTAAAATTCCATTTCCTTCCTCCATGTTAACACTCATTTTTTCACCAATGAGATCATAATCATTATTGGCTCCGAGATCCTTGCTTAATAGCTTATTAATAATTGAGTTAGTTTTACCGATAATCTTATTGAGGCTCTATCTTTTGTGGTTGAAGAACCTTTGCAGCCTAACCTTCTAGATATTCCAGAGTGTGCGAAAAAAAGAACGCCGCAATAAGACTTCTATCCCATCCATTTTGAGTATAATTATTGATTGTGTAAATCAACCATTCTTTCATAATTCTATTATAGTTTCGGTCGATTTTAATTTGCATAGTTGATGTCTCCCACACCGCCTAGTTGAAAGGAAATTTGATTAAGAAATGTTCTGAAGATTCATTATCCATTTCACAACATTCGCAGGTTGATGTCTTAGTACACTTCCTTTTCTTCTGATTTTTCTTGATTGGCACTGCAACGTTACAATTTTTTCAAATAAAATTCCTAATTTTTTTTGGACATTTCATTGCCAAATAGTTTTCCAAATTACATTATCACTATTTCCCCCATAACTGATGTTTGATATTCTTTAGCGATTTCATTTTGGATAAGACAATGATATCCAAATTTGGTTGAGAATTTCCTATCTTTGGTGTGTGGACAAATAATTTTGTCTTCTTTATCCAGTCGCATAATTAGGATCTTAAGAATCTTGGCGACTTCTTTTTCTAAGAAATTTTTCTTGATAGTATTCAGATCCTATTCAGAAATATCCTTGTTAAATAGTTCAACCTCCTTATTAAGATTGCATATGTCTGGTTTATCTAACATAACCCCTTTACCAATCCAATATTGATCCCAAATATCTGTTTTTAAGCCATTGCCAATTTTCTATATGTATTCTTTCTTGAGAAATTGAAGGCCTTTGAAAATACAGGCACAACTCTAGCATCTTTCTTTTAGCTTCGCATCCCACATGTTAGTATTTGGATGATAGATTTCTTTTAGTACTTTTGCAACAAGGGAATCAGGGTTATTCATAATTCTTCATGCTTGATTGGCTAATAGGAAAATTTTCATGTTATGGAAATCTCTGAACCCAATTCCACAATAGCTTTAGATCTAACAATACTTTTTCATGCGATCCAGTGACTCCTTTTATTAAAACAGGTATCCCACCAAAAGTTTGCAATTAATCCAGAAATATTTTCACAAATATCTTTTGGGAACTCAAGAGTTGACATCACATAATTTGGTATTGCTTGCATGACCGCTTTGATTAAAACTTTTTAACTCCATCAGATTAATTTTTGGCAACCCAACTGGCCAATTTAGCAAGTAGTCTGTCCTTGATGAAATTCAGATTCTCCTTTTTCGATTTCAGCGTCAGCGGAATACCTAGATATTTTCTAAGGGATTTGGTGCTCCCAATATTCAGATAATTGGACACATTATTACAAACTTTTTCTAGTGTTCCGTTACCAAAAAGAATTGCAGATTTGTTAAAATTAATTCTTCATTTTGATGCTTGACAATATTTCATTAGAATATGTTTAAAATTCTCAATTTCATTTTTATTAATGTCAACAAAAAAGAGAGCGTCCTCCGCAATTAGAAGGGGTGTGAGTTTGGGACAATTCCTTGGGATATATATTCCTTTGATATTACCTTCTCGACATTGTTGTTTTACTAATCCAATTATACCCTGGGTTAACATTGAGAAAAGAAGGGATGATAACGAATCACCTTATCTAATTCCTTGGTTTAGTTGAAATTTCTTGAGATGTTCACCATTAACCTTAATTTGGAAAGAAACTGAAGATATGCAGTTATAAATGATAGATCTCTATTTTTCAAAAAAATCAAGTTTTTTTTGGATTTCCATCAAGAAATCCCAATTGACTAGATCCCACGCCTTAGTCAGCCAAGTCTATTTTTACCGCCGCATAATGTATTATTACCGCCTTAGCTGAAATTTATGCATGCAACCGACCTATAATCATACATTGAATCATGTATTTCACCATTCAGAATAAATGTGATGAGAGTATTATTGATATTTAAGGGAAACAATATGGTTGAAAAAGTCAGAGACCATTTTGAAAATGTCATCATTAAAAATATCATAAAATTTCTGGTAGAACTTACTAGGGAGACCATCCGGACCTGGTGCTTTAGAACCTAACTTAATATACTTTCTAGATTTCTTCCACGTATGCTTGTTTAGTAAGATTATCATTCATAGCACTTGTGATTTTATTAGGCGTGTGAATCAAAACTGCTTCCATGTCAGACAATGATCATTCTTGAAAGAGATTAACAAAATAATATTGAATGATTCTTCTGATGTATTTAGGATTGTCCGTCCAAAATCCATTCTAATCTTTGATACTACATATGTGGTTAAGGCTTTTTCATCTGTTGGTTGAAGCGAAAAAATATTTAGTAATTCTGTCACCTTTTTTTATCCATAAATTCCTTGGCTTGTCAACCTATAACACTTCATCCTGATTCCACATTTCTTCGAATTCCATGTTGATTTTTTCCCTATCTCTTGATTTTGTATGATACATGATCATTTTGAATTCCTTCAAGAGTCTTCTGGTATTCATTAATCTTTTTCTTATTGTTGACAAAAGTTTTCTACTCCAACCTGTGAGTGCCAGATATGTGGCATATTTTTTGGGAATGAAATCTTGGATATTTTAGATACCATGACCATTATCCCATATTTTTTGACCACCTCTCTACATTTTTTATTTTTCAATCACCTTGATTCGAACATAAAATATTGTTTGTTTTTATGTAAACCCTAAACCCTAAACCCTAAACCCTAAACCCTAAACCCTAAACCCTAAACCCTTAAATATTATGGCAATCAGAGGAATACAATGTCAAAAAATAAAATTAAAGAAGTGAGTTAAGGTAGTCGTGGAAGAAAAGGTTTATAGAGAAAAGGTTTAATGTAAACACAATTATCTAATATACTAGAAATCATGACCGGACCGTTTTTCCATCTTTTTTATTTTTATTTTTTTTGGACAGCCCATCTTTTTTATTTATATAGGCTAAATGTTAGTATACTCATTGAGATTAGTTTATATTATATATTAGTCAGACTTAATTTATATCTTAATAAGTATTAAATATCCTTTATTCCTTTGTCAATACCAAGATATTGTTTCCTATGGTCTTATCAGCCATAAAATCAATAGAAGGCGATTTGTTCATAACACTACTGTTGGGAAGAAAAAATAAAACGGAGATAAAAGAATGACAGAATAATAAAAGAGACACAAGATTTACGTGGTTTAGCAAATTACCTACATCCACGGAGATTCACACCGTTTCACTATAATATAAAAAACCTTGAACAAGAAGAACAACCCTCTTCTATGTTCTATAAGAATCACTCTTATGTTTTCTCACAAGTGTATCACTCACACTCACTTTGTTGGTCTCTCACAACTCTATAAAATTCCTATACACATACTACATATATATAAGAGAGAAAACGTGGAGTCAAAGATAACTTGGTGTCCAAGACAACTTGGACCCAAAAATAACTTGGTGTCCAAGACAACTTGGAGCCTAAGAAAAATTAAATTAGGTAACAAAGTTTCTTGTAACCAAAGTTACTTGGTCCCCACCCAATAAGTCTCCATAAATATAACATTCTCCCACTTGGAGACTTATCCATTAACCAACTGCGCTTGACCGTCATATGAACACGACATGAACCTCAAACCACCTTCTATCCTTGAAGGCCAATTGAAACCGAACAATAGATAAGTTTCTCGATCGTAGCCACCTTAGTGAACATCCTCAAGAAGAGATCGAATGAAATGATAATTCTTCCCAATATGCTTAGTCTTCTTGTGAATTGTAGAATTCTTAACAAGTTGAATTGCACTTTGAATGTCACTGTACAACTTGCTATTTCATTGATGCATGTCTATTTCCTCCATTAAGCCTTTGATCCAAATCATTTCCTTGCTAGCTTCTGTAACTGCAATATACTCTGCCTCTGTCGTAGAAAGAGAAACTACCTTTTGTAACTGGGAAATCCAACTGATTGCTGCACTACCAAGGGTAAACACATATCCTGTGGTAATCCTTCTTCCATATAAGTCACTATCCAAATATGAATCAACATAACCGCGCATACAAACCTCTGGTCCTCGATAATATAATGCCCAATCTGATGTAGCTTTCAAGTATCTGAATATCCACTTGACTGCTTGCCAATGAGCTTTCCTTGGATTCCTCATAAATATGTTGACTACTCCCACTACGTGCGCAATGTCTGGTCTCGTGCAAACCATAGCATACATCAAACTTCCTATGGCTGAAGAATAAGGGATTTTAGACATACACTCATTCTCTTCAACTGTAACAAGACCTTCTTCCCTCGATAACTTGAAATGACCGGCCAATGGAGTGCTAACAGGTTTGGAATCTTCCATATTGAATCTTTTCAAGATTTTGTACACATAGTCAGTTTGAGATAACTGGATCTCTCTTTTATCTCTATTTCTATATATCTTCATCCCAAGTATTTGTTTAGATAATCCCAAATCTTTCATTTAAAATTCTGTGGATAGATCCATCTTCAGTTTTTCAATTTCTTTCATATTTGATCCTGCAACAAGCATGTCATCTACATATAAGAGTAGTATAATAAATGAATTGTTAAACTTATTGTAAAAGCAACAATGATCCGAGTCATATTTCATGTAACCATTACGACTCATGAAGTTTTCAAACTTCAAATAACACTGCCTCTGAGCTTGTTTTAGTCCATACAAGCTTTTCTTCAACTTACACACTAACTTCTCAGTGCCCACTTGTATATATCCCTCTGGTTGATGCATGTAAATATATCCGTCAAGATCTCCATGAAGAAAAGCGGTTTTGACGTCTAGTTGTTCTAAATGTAAATCCTTAACAATAACAATATTTAAAACAACTCTAATAGTAGTCATCTTCACAACCGGTGCAAATATTTCAGTATAGTCAATACCTTCTTTTTGCTCGAAACCTTTCACCACTAACTTGGCTTTATAACGTTGTGAACCATCATGTTCCTTTTTTAGCCTGTATACCCATTTGTTGTGAAGTGCCTTCTTTTCCTTTGGTAGATCCACTAGATTCCAAGTCTGATTAGAGTGTAGAGTTCGCCTTTACTTGTCCATTGCTTCATTCCACTTGCTTTTGGCTTCAACCTGCAAAGCTTCTTCAAAACATTATGGTTCACCATTGTCAGTCAATAATAAATAATGAAGAGATGGGGAAAAACGGTCTGGAGCTCTTCTAATTCTAGTAGACCTCCAAACCTTGGTACGTAGGAGGTGTAGTGGGTTCCGCACCAATGTTTGTATCTTGAGATTTTAGAACATTCTTGTCAGGAATTTCATCCATCTCAATATACTCGTTATTTTTATACATTTATACAAGTTTAATTGAGTCCACTTTAAATACAAGCGAAATTAAAAAAAACTCAAAAAAAAAAGTTATTACATTTTTTCCTATATTCTAATATTCTCACACAATCCAAAAAAATCTTAAAAGACATTTTGTTTTTTGTTTTTTATATACTTAATTATAATTAATTTTATATTTATTTTATTATTGAACTATATTATTTTTAAACATTTATTACAAGTTTAATTGAGCCCATTTTAAATACAAGCGAAATCAAAAAAAAAAATCGAAATAAAAAGTTATTAGGAGTGAGTTCGTCAAATAAAATGGTTCAATTGTTTTATCACTATTCTATCAATTATCATAATTCACAAATAATAATCTGGTCATACTGTTTTATCAGTTGAGCAAAATATGATAAAGAAGCTTAAACGCGAAAGTTTAACCAATAACTTTATATCACAAAAAGGCGTAAAAATGTTTTATAGTGAATTTAATAAATTTTTAATTTTTTTCGAACTCTTTTTATATAATGATAATTGTTTATTTCATGAATTTTGTTAGTAATTTTTTTTATATATGATTGTTTGGTCAAAACATGATTTTTTTTTATTATAATGTAAAAGGACTGGGATTTTTTCACGAGTTTATGGATCGAATGAGATTAGGTACCCAAGACGCTCAAACCGGTAGTATGTATAGATGGTGAACACCTAGGTGGTTCATATGTTTTTAATTTTTTTTTTGTTATACAAAATCTTTCTTTTAAAAAAGAAAAAATATATATTGTTCAAAATATATATATACAAGTTTGAACGAAAAAAAAAAAAAAAAAGAGACAGACTAGCAAATTTTCAGAGTCTTCCAAAGGTCAACACTTTCGTAAGCATTTATTTCCACCTTTCAACCACTTTCATTCATCTCCTTTCCAGCCTTTCTTACTAAATTTTACGTTTAGCCATGGCCATATACTTTATCTTCTGCTTCTTGATGAACATTCATCTCATCTGGGGAGCTAATACCATATCTGGAAATTTCTCGCTTTCTGGAGACCAAACCATCAAATCCTCAGGTGGAAACTTCGAACTTGGATTCTTCACTCCAGGTAAATCTTCCAAATATTATATAGGGATCTGGTTTTCCAATGTAAGCGAACAAACCGTAGTTTGGGTAGCTAATAGAGAGAAACCTGTTTTTGATAAGAATACAGCAGAGCTGAAAATTGTAGATGGCAATTTAGTGATTCTTGATGAGTCCAAAACGGAAATTTGGTCTACAAATGTTAATTCCATCTCTTCAGATCCAGTAGTAGCGATTTTACACGATGATGGTAATTTAGTTTTGACTGATGGGTTGAATGTAAATAGTACGACCCCATTTTGGCAAAGTTTTGATAATCCAGTGAATACATGGTTGCCTGGTTCCAAGCTTTCGTTTAACAAGCGTACAAATCAGAGTCAATTTCTTACTTCGTGGAAAAATTCTGAAGATCCCGCACCTGGATTGTTTACTCTTGAGTTAGATCCGATTCCGAACAAGAGTCAATATATTATAAAATGGAATAGATCTGAACAAATATGGACTAGTGGACCCTGGAATGGTCTAATATTCAGCTTGGTGCCTGAAATGAGGTTGAATTATATTTATAACTTTAGTTATATTGATAATTCGAATGAAACTTACTTCACGTATTCTGTTTATAATCATGAAACTATATCGAGATTTATTATGGATGTTTCGGGGCAGATCAAGCAATTGACATGGGTGGATCCTAGCAAAGAATGGAATCTGTTTTGGTCTCAACCAAGACAACAATGTGAGGTTTATGCTTATTGCGGCGCTTTTGGTATCTGCAATCAAAATTCATTGCCGTTTTGTAATTGTTTAGAGGGTTTTATGCAATCTTCGGAGGAAGATTGGAAGTTGAACGATTTTTCAGGTGGGTGTAAGAGGAAAAACAATTTGCACTGCGGAAATAATAGCGTGAGCGTGTCACGATTAGATCAAGACAGATTTAGGATGAATCCAAATATGGTATTACCGGATCGTCATCAGCTGGTGACTACAGCTACTAGTGCCGCAGAGTGTGAATCGGCGTGCTTGAATAATTGTTCTTGCACTGCTTACTCTTTTGATGATATTACTGGTTGCTCGGTTTGGAATGGTGAATTATTGAATCTTCAGCGACTCTCAGCAGATGATAGTCGTGGAAACACGATTTATATCAGACTTTCGGCGTTGGATTTTCCGAAAGACAAAAGTAATACATGGATTATAATCGGAGCTGTTGCGGGATTGATTGTTGTTGTTTTGGTCATTTTTGGTTTTGTTACGGTGTGTGTTTGGAGGCGTAGAAAGCTAAGGATCAGAAGTGTGAAGGCTTTGAAGGGATCATTGGTGGCGTTTATGTATCGCGACTTGCAAAATGCCACCAAAAACTTTTCGGAGAAGTTAGGGGGAGGAGGTTTCGGTTCTGTTTTCAAGGGGAAGTTGCCTGATTCAATTGAAATAGCTGTTAAGAAACTTGAAGGTATTAGTCAGGGAGAGAAACAATTTCGGACAGAAGTCAGCACGATTGGAACGATCCAGCATGTTAATCTTATAAGACTTTGCGGATTTTGTTCTGAAGGTAATAAGAAATTGTTGGTTTATGAGTACATGGAAAATGGTTCTTTGGACGCGCATCTTTTCAATGACTCTAAAGTCTTGGATTGGGAAACACGTTACAAAATTGCACTTGGGACAGCGAGAGGTTTGGTTTATCTTCATGAGAAGTGCCGGGATTGCATCATTCATTGTGATATAAAGCCGGAAAATATCCTTCTTGATTCTGAATTTTGTCCAAAGGTGGCGGATTTTGGTCTAGCGAAGCTCGTTGGGCGTGAGTTTTCCAGGGTTTTAACGACCATGAGAGGGACACGAGGCTATCTTGCTCCTGAATGGATATCTGGAGTAGCGGTTACAGCCAAAGCTGATGTTTATAGTTACGGTATGATGCTTTTTGAGTTTGTATCGGGAAGACGAAACTCTGAGAATTCTGAAAATGGGTTGGGTACATTCTTTCCAACTTGGGCTGCAAGTGTGACAGTTCAAGGGGGAGATATCCTTAGCCTACTAGATCCTAAGTTGGCTAGAGTTGCTGATAAGGATGAGGTATTGAGATTATGTAAAGTTGCTTGTTGGTGCGTTCAAGATGAAGAAGATCGTAGGCCTACGATGAGTCAAGTGGTTCAGTTTCTTGAAGGAGTTTCAAAAGTGAATATTCCTCCCATTCCAAGAGCGCTTCAAGTGTTCGTGAACAATCAAGAAAATATAGTTTTCTTCACTGAATCATCGTCAAGCCAGAGTTCACAAGCGCAAAGCAAGACTTCAGATTCTTCATTTCATTCCAAGAGCTCCACTCCATCAAAAACATCTGAGACTTGAAACAAAATAGTCAAATGTATAGGGAACACTTGGATGACCATACTATTGTATATATATTAAGTTGTGTAATTATCTTCAATAGCCTCTTGTTGCTAACTGTCCCGACACTATTATGTTATGTCGAGGGAGTAACTTAATTTTATGAATTTCCTAGCTTGCATTCTTATTGAGAGCGAAAGGAGTCAGAAAATCTAACTTAATCACACTTGGTAGTTGAATCCAGCAGATGTATTACTTACGCCACAAACTTTTTATTTTATGTATTTAGAAGGCAGCTAAAATAATTTGGTTCTCTAGAGCTAGGAGTGAGCCTGAAGAGGAAAGCTCTAGTCAGCCACCGGTTGCACATGGTAGGCAGATCACCAAATTAGGGGAGCAAGCTCCCAAAACGGCTCCGATCAGTCAAGTTACTTACTCTTTTAAGAGTTTTGAGCTATAAAATTTTATATTTGGACGCGCTCCAGGTAGATTAACAAGGCCTTAACTAGGGAATGGAGTAAGCGGGTTTTTTTATCTTTTAGGCTTTTATTTTTTATTAATATCACACTTTATGATCCATACAACGCTCTACAACCAATTCTAAATGTTCATGAAAGTTATGTATCAACCATGAAAAAGAAATGGTTGATGAACAACTCAAGACCGACTCGAAAAAAACATGTTTGATAAATTAAATAAACAAGTTTTAACATGTTTGGCTCCGATTGTTAAATTTGAGCTCGTCTTGTCTCGACTCGAAAGTTGAACAAACAAGCTCCACATATAATATTCGACTCAACTTGTCTTACTTATAATCCAAATTATGGGTCAAGAGACGCCATATCCCGTTTTGTGTGTTAGTATAGGTCATCATACTATCATTTTAATAGTCCCCCATATGAGCTAATAGATCTATACATGTGTTTCTCTCGTTATAAATAAAAATTACCTCGAAAAACAGATTGACGTGCTTGTTGGAAAAACATTGAATTCGAGATGCATGATCTTACAAATAATGACGAGATTATGTATAAGTCTTGCAAATTCACAGGTTTAAATAGGCATAAAATTGATGCAGAATTAGGGTCATCAGATCCCCAATAAATTACAAATCAGATAACCGAAGAAGACAGGTTGAAGGTGTAAGAAGAAGAGATGAAGGCATAAGAAGGAGAGTTGAAGTCCGAGCCTCTGAGCCATGAGAAAAGTCGTAGTGCCTAAATAAACTTGAGATTGAAGGTTGAGAAGATGAAGATTAGAATTTTGAGCTATGAGAAAGAGCGAACTGCCTAAAGATATTCGAGAATGAAGGCTGAAAAAGTTAAAAGATTGAACTTTCGAAGTGAAGAAAGTCAGACTATCGAAGAGAAGTTGATGAGAATGAAGAAAGATAGAGACCAGACAATCAAGTAAAGACGATGAGTTCACGATCTTCTTAACTCGACTCCAAGCGTATATCCTAAAGAGATGAAGACAGGTTAACGATGAAAGAAAATATAGTAACTACAAATGATATTTTGGATCCGTTGGTGTGTTGATGAAGACCGGACAATCTTGTCCATGTTGCTCCTAGATCTTCGCCATCTTTCTGTGTGAAATTAGCCAGGGGCCCAACCCGTTTTACTTAGCAAAACTCTAGTTCGAGCCACAGTGGAAGCAAATGGCATAACTTTTTCATCTGAACTCCGAATTAACTTCCGTCACTATCTACGCGACACTGACTTCAATATCTCTAAATCAAAAAAAAGACCAGGATCAAAGCTTTCACCAATATTTCGTAGACTGAAACAGTAAGGCGCAAATATTTATCCGCCAAACGCTCCAACTTCCCAAAGTGTCTCTAAGCTCAAATTCCGCCTTGGCTTAGGGTTAATCTTGAATTTTTTTACTTCTTCTACTCATCTTGTAACCTTGTATCAACCATGTACCTAAAATCTACACACTTAACAAACAATTAAGGCACAAAATCTCTATAAATAGTATTATGTCCAAAACTAGAAGCAAAAATACAATATAGCAAATAAAAGGGGGGAATCCCTCACTTAGGCCCAATAAACTCTCAAAATAATGTCTCATGAATGGATTAATCCATCACAATAAGAGAAACATCATATATGATTGTTTAAAGTTTCTAGAAAGAAAGGATAATATTTGTCATCGGTCATCTGACCAGAAGGAAATGGCCATCCAATGTGAAGAGTTTTAGCCAATGAGAAGCTGACACATGGACAAATTCATTGGGGATATTTATCTATAAATAGATGCATTGAAGACTCCAAAAAGTGGCTCTTTTCTACATCAAACTTGAAATTTTCAACATTATATCTTCAAAGAGAGTCCTAAAGCAATCCAGAGTCTATAAATCTATATTGATTTGTATCTTTATCCCTATCACTTTTATTTATCTACTCATTGAGGAGTATAGAGGCAAAAGTTGGTAGATTAGTCTTGATCGTAAAACCTAAGTTTGCTCTTGGTCTAGTGAAGAATTGTGATATTTCATAAACTAGACAAAAGCTGTTTAAAACTTGTGTGGTGTAGACATAAAGTTTGAGTGGAAAGTGGTAGATTGTGAGTGGAGATTGTTAACTCGTGCTTATATGGAGAAACCTAAGTGAAGGTTTCACGTGTTTGTGAAATGATATATCGTAAGTAGATACGTATGCATCGGTTGACAAGTGTTCGAGATAACACTAGGGGTTTCCTTCGAAGGCAATTAAAAGAAGTTGTAAAGATTTGTTATATCACCTTGGTGGGGGCAAAGGTGTGATAAATATATAGATGAATAAAGATAATAATAAAGAGTCACACACCCTTGAGACCCACGGAACTCACTGCAAGTATCACAGATCGTTTGCAAGTTTTAATGATAAGTCAAGTTCGTTCGCAGGGATTGTATCTGTTAGATCAATTTATGTTTAACAAGCGCAGATGAATTTAGATGTTTAGAATAAAATATAAAAAGATAATTAACTATCTAATGCGAATAAATAAATAATACAAATAACTAAATATGAATGTAAGTCAAATAGATTAGGATTACTAGGTCTATTACTAAATTGTTATTCTAACCTGTCACATTAAGCATTATATATTAACCAGGATTCTAAATTCTACCTAGCCTTTTCTAGACTTAGGAGCAACCTCTCCACTACTAGGGATTCCTAAGTAATGATTGGTGATTAAATCAAACCTTAATGGCTATCTAGTTAAACTAGACGATTATGTGGTGTTGTCAATAACTAAGATTAATCCTAAGATTGGCCAAATCTAGGGAAATAAGTCAAAACACATAATACAATATACGCCAAGCTTAATCAATTAGAATAACAAATAGTATTTAAAGACAAAATAATAATCCAACAATTAAAAGTAAACTTACAGAATAAAAGCTTAGAAATATGGTTGAGTATAGATTTATAGCTAATTACTCTAAATATAGAGAAGGTGAGATGTAGAAGAGGGGTTATCAGTCTCCAATCTTCTTCTTCTTCTTGTCTTCCTCTATAGGTCAACTTGCTTCTTGGATGAATAGCTTGATTCTAAGGATGAATATCTAACTAAAGGACTAAGCTATTGTTTAAAACTAAGAAAATATAAGTAAGGACTAGAAAGGAAATGTTTACAATGATAAGAGGGTGTATTTATAGGTATCTTGGAAGCCCTAATTCGTTTTCTTGAAGGAGAAGTAAGTGGTGGACTCCAAGCCCAACTCTAATTCGTATGGAAATAAAGATAAACACTGGTGGACCGTTTTGAGCATATCTTCTTCGTTATTGGTCGGTTTTTGCTCCATAATATACCAAAAGAATCGCAACAGAATTATCTTGCCCCTATAGAAGGAAATTACCAAAATCGGCCTATTTCTTAGGTAAAAACGCATATCTTTGGACGTGTTCTGCATAATCCCATATTAAGGCAGCTTTTCCTTTTCCATCTTTTTAGCTTTTATTTCCTTATCTCCAATTACCATGCTAATCTCTTTCCATAAGTTGTTGTCTTTGACTTGGACTCTAATTAAGCTCCATAATTATCTTTAAAGCTTCACACTAAATAAATAATTAAACCCAATATGCTCTAAAAATATTATTTTACTAAATCAAGACTCAAAATAGGAAAGTGTAGCATTTCTCAAGAAAATCGACTATAATGACTTCTAAATCACTAAAAATGATGTCTCATCCTAATATAAATCTATCACAAATGAGGAGACAGCACACCTTTAAGATACACATGAAGATATAATGGAGGAGCTAGAAATCCTAAAATTGTATATACCTTTATTGGCGGATTGAGTGCCGTCTTCAAGGTGTGATAAAATAACGTAACTAATTCAACACAAGTGAGCTAACTAACTACAAGTCTAGTGATTGTTTACAAGTAATAAAAGTAAGTATTAAGAGTATTATCTCTACAAGGACTAAGTTTATTAATCTAACCTTGTTTTCTTAAAAAGTGTAGATGATTTAGTTGCTACCTACTAAAAGACAAAGTAAAATAGAATATTTATTTGGATTTCATTTAACTACTAAGATGAAAATAATTAAACTAATTAAGTAATTAAACTACTAAGAAGGAAAGATGGGAGATATAGCTCAAGTTGCAAGTAATCCCCTACCGTGACAATGATTGAATCTAGTTATAAGAATGAATTTTGGTATTCCTTGTTAATCGGGATTCTATCTTTCTTCTAACTCCCACCAGGGTAGCTTAGATGGCTGCCTAACTATTAATAGAGTTTTTGGATGAGATAGTTATATGCAAAAGCTTGGCACTAGAAAGTACTTAACCTATGCAATTTTCTGGCTAGGCAAGCCAGTCAGGATTGCTACCGTAAAATGGACGAGTATGACTTATATATATACTAAACCCCTCGCCAAGGTGATAGTCTAGCGAAGTTGATCATGTTATACAAAACTATTCAACTCAATTCATATGCAACAAAATATTAAACCCAATTCAATTAAATTAAGATATCCCAAATAACATTAAAACACAATTAATCATCATTCGAGGTTCATACAATATGAAAGTCAAGCTTAGTTCATAAATAAAGTAATAAAACTATATGGTAAACAGATTAGAATCATGGTTAAGACAATAAAATAATACAAAGTACCCTAATACTGAAGGTGGAATAATATAGAAGTAATGCAGTATGGCTCCAACTTCTAGTCTTCTTCTCCTTCACGCGATTTCTCTTCTCTCTACAGAATTGATTGACTTCTAATGATTGGAAACCCTTTTCTAAACTTAATCTTTTGATATATAAAGGTTTTAAAACGTTTTTGAATTTGTGGGCCCCTTTTAGAGAGTCCGATTCAACCCAAAATCATTTTCAAAGAAGAGTGGTTTAGTTCAAGCCACGAAAACTACAACTTTAATAACTTATTCAATTCAAATCAAATTCATAAACAGTTAGTTTCATCAAACTCCTGAGTCCAAATACTATCTAGAAACTAAAGGGCTCATCCAGGTTCTTCATAAATTGCACGTGCTTTACGTTGTTGATTTCCAAATCTAGCCGACAACTGCTCTCGCTTTCCCAAAGTGGCTTATTGGTCCTTTAACTCCTTTCTATGGGGTTCATTTTATTTTCTCAACTTATTATCCCAGTCTTGGGATATAATATTATCCAAGTACCTAAAGGTTGCACACTTACCACACAAATTACACATAAATAACTTTAAAAGTAACAATTCTCCAAAACTAGACAAAAATGAGAAACTATCAAATTATAGGGAATAATCCCTTAAATATGCATAATATAACCCTAAAAATATGTCTCATGACTAGATTAATCTATCACAGTATAGGAGACATTACTAAGCCTACGTGAGTTGAACCCTCCTAAAATTGCATGTTTGTCTTCTCTCCCTTCTCTCGTTACTTTTATGCATGCCAATTGTTTGTTTTATTGCCTTTACCCTTGCTATACATATATTGGAATAGATTCTTCTATGATTAGTGATTATAATTTTTTCTATTTGATTATTGGCTAGTATAGTCAAGTGAGAGAGTGTAAGACGAAGCAAGAAACTTGGAAGCTTCTAGATATACCATATTAAGGAACTCCAACCATTAAAAAGACAACAACAGATCTTTATGTAACTCAATTCGAGTTGTTCAAAATGGATCCCAAATAGAACTTGAACACAATGAACCAAATATTCTCTACCATCCTCAATAGTCTAAGAGATCTTGGACAGATAAATACAAATAATAAGTTATGTCGTGACTCTTGTTTGTGCTTATAAAAGAGTAAAAAGAGAAAGTAACAGTTTTAGAGAACCAAAAGATCTATAAAATGTTTGTATATGAGATCATTTGAAATCCAATGATAAAATAGCTTGTTCTTGACAAAGAAAAACTTTGCGACTATAAAGAAATAAGAACAAAGACACTTAGGTGTCCACAAAGAGAATAACCAAAAGAAAGAAGGAAGAAAAAGCAGAAAATTAAGCTCAATAAAAAATGCTTTACTTAGGTAATAGGTAATGGAATAAATATCCATTTAAATGTGTTTATAACACTCACCCTTGGATATTCAGTCCCTAAGAATATGCCTCGTTAAAACCTTCCTAAAAAAACCTGGTAGGAAAAAAACTAGTGAAGGAAAAAGAGTACATTTCTTTATACGCTAACTTAAACTACCTCATTAAAAACCTTTATCAGGAAAACCTATTAGGAAAAAACCTTGATGAAGGAAAAGAGTGTAACGCGTATTTGTCTCCCCCTCTTGGCAGCATCTTAGGAGAAGTCTTGAAGTCGACGCATATCAATCATGTGTTTCAATTTCTTCAATGTTGATGTAGGTAGTGACTTTGTGAATAAATCAGCCAAATTGTCACTTGAACGAACTTGATGAACATCTATTTCGCATTTCTTTTGGAGTTCATGCGTAAAGAAGAACTTTGGGGAAATGTGCTTGATTCGGTCACCTTTGATGAAACCTCCTTTGACTTGGGCGATACAAGCAACATTATCTTCGTATAATATTGTAGGATTTTGTTTGTTTGTAGAAAGATTGCATTCTCCTTGAATATGTTGAGTCAGTGATCTTCACCAAACACATTCCCGGCTTGCCTCATGAAGTGCAAGTATCTCAGCATGATTTGAAGATGTAGCGGCAATGGTTTATTTTGTAGAGCGCCATGAGATAGCAGTGCCCCCAAAAGTGAATACAAATCCGGTTTGAGATCTTCCTTTATGCGGGTCAGATAAATATCCAGCATCTTCATACCAATCAATTCGGATTTATGATGTTTTGAATATAGCAATCCCATATCATGAGTTCAACGAATATAACGAAGTATATGTTTAATGCCATTTCGGTGTCTTATTGTTGGTGCTGAACTGTATCTTGATAACAAATTTACACTAAAGGAAATGTCTGGGCGAGTGTTATTTGAAAGGTACATTAATGCACCAATTGCACTAAGATATGGTACTTCTGGGCCAAGAATTTCTTCTTTATCTTCACGTGAACAAAAAATGTCCTTTTGTGCATCGAGTGAACGTACAACCATTGGTGAACTCAATTGATGAGATTTATCCATATTGAATCGCTTAAGGATTTTTTCGGCATAAGCTGATTGGTGAACAAAAATTCCATCTGTCAAATGTTCAATTTGTAAGGCAAGGCAAAATTTTGTTTTGCCAAGATCCTTCATCTCAAATTCCTTGCATAAATAAGCTGCTGCTATTGTGAGCTCTTCAAGAGTCCCTATTAGATTTAGATCATCAGCGTAAACCGCAATAATAACAAATCCAGAATCAGACTTTTTAATAAAAACACATGGACTAATGGGATTGTTAACATAACATTCTTTGACAAGGTATGTACTAAGACGATTATACCACATTCGTCCAGATTGTTTTAATCCATACAAGGATCTTTGTAATTTGATCGAGTCATTTTCCCGTGGGTATGCGCTATATGCTTCAGGCATTTTTAATCCTTGTGGGATTTTCATGAATATGTCACTAGCGAGTGATCCATAGAGGTAAGCAGTTACCACATCCATCAAATGCATATGAAGTCCTTCAACAACTGCCAAACTAAGCAAAAATCTAAGTGTAATTGCATCCACCACAAGAGAATATGTTTCTTCATAATCAATCCCAGGTCTTTGTGAGAAACCTTGTGCTACAAGTCGTGCCTTGTATCTTACAATCTCATTGTTTTCATTACGCATTCGTATTAATACCCACTTGTAGCCTATAGGGCATACATTTTCAGGGGTTTGGACTATAGGTCCAAAAACTTTGCGTTTTGCAAGTGAATCTAATTCAGCCTGAATTGCTTGTTTTCATTCTTGCCAATCATTTCTACGTTGACATTCTTGAACTGATTTTGGTTCAAGGTCCTCGCTTTCATTCATTAAATCGATAACAACTTTATATGAGAATATTTGATCAATATGGATTTTGTTTCGGTTCCGTTTTGTTCCTGTAGCGACATAGTTCATCGAGATCTCCTCATTATCAATATTTAAATTTTCAAGTGTTTGAGTCTCGGATGAAGTTGCCGTTTCAGCTATTTCACAAGTCGCGTTATTTACAGGATTTTTAACAATCTCAGAGTTGCCGTCTCTCTGATTTTGTTCTTTTTTCTTTCGCGGATTTTTATCTTTGGAACCGATAGGTCTTCCACGCTTTAAGCGTGCAATCGACTCATTTGCTAATCCGCTAGTAACTTGCTCTTTTGGAATATCAATTTGAGCAGGAGCATTTTCAGCTGGTATATGTGACTTAGTCACTCTCCTTGTATCAGTGAATGCATCTGGAAGTTGATTAGCAACATCTTGCAAAGGTATAATTTTTTGAACTTCTTGTTCAGATTGCTTTGTGCGAGGATCAAAATGAGATAAAGATGATACATTCAATGAAATTTGAGATTTTTCCAGCTTTTTCTTTTCTCCCCCAAGATTGGGAATTGAGTGGCAATCAGCAAAACGTGTTGTAAATAGATCTTCAGTTAATGGTTCAACATATTTTATAATTGATGCAGATTCAAAGCCAATATAAATTCCTAATCCTCTTTGTGGTCCCATTTTTGTTCGTTGTGGTGGAGCGATAGGTACATATACCGCGCAACCAAATATTTTTAAATGGGACAAACTTGGTTCATTCCCAAGCACAAGTTGTAATGGAAGATGTTGGTCTAACTCGAACCAGAGCTGCAGCATGTAATATGGCATGTCCCCAAGCAGAACTAGGCAACTTAGTTCTCATAAGTAATGGTCTAGCAATTAACTGCAGTCTTTTTATAAAAGATTCTGCTAAACCATTTTGTGTATGTACATGTGCCACAGGATGCTCAACTGTTATCCCAATAGATACACAACAGTCATTAAAAGTTTGGGATGTAAATTCACCTGCATTGTCAAGACGGATTTTCTTGATTGTATAATCCAGAAATTGTGCACGTAATCGAATTATCTATGCAAGAAGTTTTGAAAATGCAGTGTTACGAGTTGATAACAAACTCACATGTGACCAACGTGTTGAAGCATCAATTAGAACGATAAAATATCGAAATGGTCCACAAGATGGAAAGATAGGTCCACAAATATCCCCTTTAATTCTCTCCAAGAAAGAGGGAGTTTCATTTATGATTTTAGGATAATTTTCTGGTTCTTTAAAGGGTGTCCATGAGAATTTTCAATAATTTTTCTCATCATTGTGGCGCCTGGATAACCTAGACGATCATGCCACAAAATAAAAATTCTTGGGTCAGATAATTTATGAGTGACCACATTATTGGATTCAGTTGGATTTATATTTGTGTAATATAACCCTGAAGATAATACTGGTAACTTTTCTAATATTTTCTTTTTACCAGAAATAAGCGATGTAATATAGAGGTATTCTCTACTATCTTCATTCATGGTTTCAATGTGAGAACCATTTTCCCGAATATTCTTAAAACTTAGTAGATTTCTATTTGATCTACTAGAATATAAGGCATCGTTTATTAAAATATTTGTGCCACCAGGAAGCACAATACAACCTTTTCCAAACCCTTCTATAAGGTTGGATGTACCAGATATGGTATTGACATTTTCTTTATAAGCTTGAATATCAGAGAAATATATTTTATTTTTTAAAATTGTGTGCGTTGTTGCACTGTCCGCCAGACATATATCTCCATTATTTTATCAAGTAAATCCATAAAATATATATAGTATATATATCTTATTTAATATACTATTTAATTAATATTTCTTGTAAAAAAATCCTCCTATAAAACTTAATTTTTTTTACTCTCATTTGACTTTGATTACAGAAGGAAAATAAATGACTGCCTTGAACATACGATCTGGCTAGTCTGTTTTATTTTATATTATTATTAATATGGCAGTGAGCTAAAATAAATGTATCGTTTTTTTTTTGTTCCAATCAATATATATTAAAAAAACGGCAGAAAATTACAAAATTACCCTATCCCCGAAGGAATAGATTCGTTTCTAATAATCTCAATTAGCCTACTTGAGAGCGCAAGGTTTTGCGAGCTAAACATGTTGCTATAAAGCTTATGTTTAGCTAACTCATCAGCTAACCTATTTCTATCTCTATTGATCCATCTAAAGATAGGGTTACAATTTTCCGCAATAAAATAAATACTTTTAATAATATTACAAAGCTTAGGAATAGAAATTAATAAGTTTTTCTCTAAAGGGAGCATTACATCTTGGCAATCACTCTCTATGATCACTCTTGATTCCTTCAAATCTCTAGCAATCACGCAGGCTTTGAGTATCCCAAGTGCTTCCGCTTCCAATGGAGAATCTGCCTTTATTTCCCAAGCATTGTAATCCACTACTTTACCTAGATAATCCCTGTTTACACATGAAATTGCACATTTGTTATCTTTATAAGCTGCATCACAATTTATTTTTATAAAGTTTTTTGGAGGAGGGATCCAATTTTTCAAACCTGTGTTATTTTTTATGGTTGTTGCATTATTATTTTCATTCACATGATTTGCGCTTATATTTTTATCCTTCAGTATAGTGTTTACATCCTTAGGATAATTAGCCTCTTTATACTCATTCCATTCTTTGTTAGCTTTCTCAATTACTTGCAATGGCTCCAATTTCATAAATTTATATTTATTATCATTTCGAGCTTTCCAAATACACCATAATAGTGTACATATTCTTTCCAAAATATCCTGATTTTCTAATTTATGGCTTTTTACCTTACCTACTAAACTTACCATCCAATTATCCATTCTGGTGGATTCTTGGTTGCCAGTTTGTAGGTTAAAAGGTGAAGCAAACCAGGTCACTTTAGCCCATTCACAATTAAGAAGCAAATGTTCAGGTGTTTCAGTCTCATTGTTACAAATACTACAAGGAGGACTTTGTATAACTCTTCTTTTGTATATGTTTTCATTTGTAGGTAGTAAATTTTTTAACACTCTCCACATAAAGTTTTTAATCTTTGGCGCTACTTTTAAGTTCCAAATCATTTTCCAAATCTCCTTGCTAATAGTATGCGAAGAGGATGGTTTACAATTACTCTTATTATTCATTTCTTTGTTTTTTATATCCTTAAGAATTTGGTAACCTTTTTTAACAGTATATATTCCTTTAGTATCGAGATCCCAATAAGGGGTGTCTTTCCCACCTGAGTATGGTATGAAGGTGTTGAGAATAGTGTTTGCTATATCATGATCAAATTCCTCTCTAATAATACTTTCTTTCCATTTTCTATTATTTTGTTCCATTAGGTTACAAACCTTCTTTACATTACCTTTTTTAGGTTTTATAACTTTATTTTGACCATGAATCCAAATATCTGTAGATAGGTTAATAGTATAACCATTACCTATCTTCCATTTTATCCCATCCTTTATAACATTTCTGCCACTCAAAAGGCTCCTCCAACCCCAAGAGGGTGAGCTTCCTAATTGAGCATCAAGAAAGTCACAAAGTGGGAAGTATTTTCCTTTGAGTACTTTATACAAGAGTGATTCATTTTTATTTAAAATATTCCAAGCTTGTTTCGCTAAAAGAGCTAGGTTCATGAGGTGTAAGTCTCTAAAACCTAAGCCACCCGAGAATTTACTACTTGTTAGGTCTTCCCATTTATTCCAATGGATTTTTTTCTTTCCATTACTCCCCCACCAGAAATTGGATATTTGGGAAGTAATAAGATCACAAACCTTTTGTGGAATAAGATAGGAAGACATGTAATAGCTAGGAAGGCTTTGAATAACCGATTTTATTAAAATTTCCTTTCCCGCTGTAGAAAGGAAGAGGTTTTTCCAGTTCTCAGTTTTTTGTAGAGTCTTTTCAACCAATAAATTTAAGTCTTTTACTTTAGATCTTCCCCACTCAGTGGGAAGACCTAGGTAATTGCCCAAATTATTTGTAATAGGCATATTTAACCTTCTAGCCATTGAATTTTGTAAGTATGTAGGTGTATTGGGACTAAATTTAATACCAGATTTGTTCAAATTTACTTTCATACCTGAAGCATAACTGTATTTATTTAAAACATCTTTAAAACTTTCTATTTCCATATTATTTGCCTCCATAAAGAAGATACTATCATCGGCAAAGAGTAAATGTGTCACTGTAGGGGCTAATTTTGCAATTTTTATTCCTTTCATATTTTCCAAATCTTTTTTGTTATTTATAAGACTTGATAAAAGTTGAGTAGTAATACAAAACAGTAGGGGAGATAATGGGTCTCCTTGGCGCAAACCCCTTTGGGGTTTATCTATATTAACTGGATTTCCATTTATTAATATTGCATAAGAGACTGTACTCACACATCTCATAATTTTATTCACCCATTGTTCATCAAATCCCATTTGTATCATAATATCATGTAAACAATCCCATTCAACATTTTCATAGGCCTTTTGTATGTCAGTTTTAATTGTCATATAATATTTCTTTGTTTTCTTTCTATTTTTGATGAAATTAATAATTTCGTGGGCCACCATGGTATTTTCTTGAATGTGCCTTCCAGGCATGAATGCTGATTGACTTTCGTCAATAATAACATTCATAACTGGTTGCAACCTATTCACTAGTATTTTCGCAATAATTTTATATATAAAGTTCGAGCAACTTATAGGGCGAAAATGTTTTATACTCGTAGGTTTATTAATTTTGGGGATAAGAGATATAAAGGTCTTATTAATCTCTTCAATTGAGGAGTTATTGTACCAAAAATCGTTTATCACCCTAATAACATCAACCTTAATAATATCCCAATATTTCTTATAAAAAAGACCTGGATATCCATCAGGTCCAGGGGCCTTGTTGGCCCCTAATTCTTCAATAGCTTTTTCTATTTCCCTAATTTCAATCTTCTTATTGAGATTTTCATTCATAGTATTTGAAACTGAGGGTCTAATGGATTTTAATATAGAAATATAATCCCTTTTTCCTATTGTTTTATAAATATTATCAAAGTAGTTTTTGATTTCTTCGTTTATATCTATATATTTTTCTACCCAATCTCCATCATCTTTTATAAGTCTAGTAATTTTATTAATCTTTCTTCTTTCTTTTGTAGAAGCATGGAAAAAGGAAGTATTTTTGTCACCTCTCTTAAGCCACAAATTTCGAGACCTTGAAGCCCAAAAATCCTCTTCATTTTTCCAAAGCCCCTCAATTTTCTTAACAATTTGGTTATATTCATTCCAGTCTTTAGTATTAGGATCATTATAGATGGTTTCCAGATTGCTAATATGTAAATCTATCATTTTCTTATTGTTTTTAAATTTCAATTTGCTCCATTTAGTAAGAAGTATTTTGCACTTTCCTAATTTGTAAGTAAGGGCATTTCTAACTCTTCCAGTACCATAATTTTTTAATTTCCAAACTTTTTTAATGATTTCGAGGCATTCTTTTTCTTCTGTCCATATATTTTCAAAGTAAAATCTCCTATCTTTTTTAATATGGTTGTCATCCATGTGAAGTATTTGGGGCGAATGGTCTGATCCTATGGCAGGGAGTAAGGCTATCCATGCCGTAGGGTATAGATCACTCCATTTTTTATTGCACAGACCTCTATTAATAAGGGTTTTTATCATTGCTTCATTATCCCTTTTATTACTCCATGAAAATTTACAACCTTTGGTAATAATATCTTCCAGGTTGTGGTGTTTTATAAAACCATTAAAAGCTTTCATATTTTTATTTATATTGTTATTTCCCCCCTTTTTTTCCGAGCAGTATCTTATATTATTAAAATCTCCTAGCAGTAACCAGGGGTCATCATTCATAGGTTTACAATTACTATAGATTTTAAGACAATCTTCTTTATATTTGTCAAGTGAGGCACCATAAACAAAGGTAGTATAGCTCTCAATGCCTTCAATTTTAAGTTTGCAATGCATATGATTAATAGAGGAGCTAATAATATTAATATCAAAATTATTTTTCGCAAAAACCGCAAGTCCCCCACTAATTCCTAATGGTTCAACAGTGTTAATAAGGTTCATGTTAATAATTTTTTCTAATTTCTTCACAACAGGAAAAGAATTTTTGGTTTCAGAAAGGAACAGTACCTGAGGCTGGTATTTAGTTATAAATCCAGCTAGGGTCTGGACTGTCAAGGTGTTGCCAATACCTTGACAGTTCCAGGATGCTTGTATCATTGTGTAGGTTGGGGTTGTTCAAGGTCAACCCCGCAAGCCTTATGAGTGTTTGAAGCTTCCTTTTTCTTACCCGAGCTACTGGTATCATCAATTCGGATCTCTTTCTCTTCAATTGCTTCATTTAGTTGACCTTCTTCAGTTACAGCTTGTTGATCTTTTGCTTCACTCTTTCTAGCTGCCCAGAGGGTCTTCTGTCTTTTTACATTGATTTGAGTTGAGTTATTCCTCTTTGATTTCTTACTCTTGGCTTTGACTGAGATTCTATTAGAACCTTCTCCGATTTCCATTCTAGTATTAACAGTGTTTTGTATTTCTTCATAGTTGTTTATATTCCCAAATAGGTTTGAGAAGAGGTTGGGTGTAGCGAGATGTTGGATAGTCGAGGTTTTTGGTGTAGTGAAGCTGTCTTCGGAGGTGTTAGGGTTGTCGATTATCGGAAGTGGAAGGTTAGGTTTCACCGATTTGGGGGTAGTTAGGGACGAGGTTGAAGGGTTAATGTTGGTGTTAGAGTTATTGGGTTTCTGATGGGTTGTTTTGTTTGGGTTAAGGTTGATGGGGGTTGTGTTATTTGGGCTTTGTTTTTTAGAAGGTGGGAATATAACATTTGGGCTTCTTATATCCTGTGTTGGGCTGATGTAAGTGCCAAACACAATTTCATTTGTTTGGGCCTTTGGTGAGTTGAATTTTTTAACCAGAGAGTCAGCCAAATTAGCTAGATGTTTTTCCTTTTCTAAATATACTCCGTCTTTTATTTTCTTTTCTTTTAAAATCGATGAAGACAAAACACAAGGACCTCCATTACCGTCCTTGTTCTTCTCTCTCATAACCTCCACTAGTTGTCCTTTCCCTTTGCTACCAGTACTAGTCGTACCAAATTCAAAAATTTCCGAGTTAGCCCTTTTGTCTTTTTCATTGACTGAGTGATGGCCGAGTTCAGTAGCCGATTCAGGGGCGAGTTTATCTATTTGATTTTTCCGATTCATCGGAGGTTCTGGTGCTTTTCTTATGTAGGTATTCTTAAAATACTCATTCTTTTTAGTCTTCTTGTTGTTATTGTTGGTGGGTCTGATAGAAAATGACGGACCCCTTGTAGAAGTTTTGATCCAAGCACCCAGTTTAGGGTTTACCTTAGGATATGAGCAGTTACCTTCTTCATGACCAAAAAGACCACAGCCATAGCATACTTTACCTATATCTTCATATGTAAATTTGATCCAGGATGATTTTGTTTCTGTTTCCCAGTAGTTGATACCAGTGATTAATGGATTTGTTAATTTCCAATCTACTTGGATTCTTGTGATTGATTTCTCATTGACGTTGATATTACCAGGTAACTCAATCTGGTGCACTGTTCCAAAGTATTTCATCATCTTACCTAAACATTGATGAGTTAGTAGAAACGCTGGAGTTCCCATCAATTGAATCCATAAGGTAGTGTGTGTGACTTCATTACTTCCATAGTTTGTGTGTTCTTTGATAGCTAGATGTTTGCCCTGTACTGTCCAGGGTCTTTGATTCCACACCTTCAATTTGTCTTCTTCACTCTTGAAAATGATAGTGTAGGTGTTAGCCGATAATCTTTCCACTTCTACTTGGTCTTTGAGATTCCAATATTTGTTAATATGGTTTTTGATAAAGATGTGGTTTGTTTTCTCATGAAATAGAAGTTTGGCTGTTAACTTGAATTCTTGAGAACTTTTATAAACTGAGTTTTGATCTGGTGTTATTACTAGTTCATTGTTTTTTGCTAGGGGGTGAGATGGAGCAAAGAAATCCATAGTCTCTGTAAGGAGAAAGAAGGTATAACAGAGGGAGATGAAAAGAGAGGAGGTGCCAAGAGCCTGAAGAATTTAAGGGAGAAAAGGAAGCGAGTCAAGCCTGTGTTGTTAGAATTTAGTAAGAAAAACACAAGATTGTATCTAGAATCACCCAAAATGTAGGGATTTTGTGTGATATTTGTGGATGAAAATTATGAATGTGAGGTTTTAGTGAGGAGAGATGGTAGAGAGAGTTTCATAATCCTTTACGAACTTCATCCCAATTTTGCTTATAAAAATGACAAGTAATGTCTCAATGTATCGTTTTTTTTCAAGGAGATTAGATATATCACTGTGATATGTATAGCACATGTACTGATGTACAACAATAGTTTGTCGTTTTCTATTTTTCGTGCTTTTAGCTTTTTTTTCCACTTCTAACTTCATAATGGTAAAGTTCAAACAATTTTTATTTATTGATCAAAGCTGCAGTTTTGATTTATTTTAGAGATAATTTCTAATTAAGTCTAAAACCTAAAAAATTGTGCCTTAAGAAGTTTAGTCCAAAAGTTTGGATGAGTAGGATCTAAATTTATTTTTAGACTTATGATATACCCAATATAATCTATTCTTCTTTATACACTAAAGTCATTTTTTTAATTCTTATATACACGCAAGAGAAATAGGGTTCCTTCTATCCCTCCCTCACCAGCCATGGCCACACTAGAAGACCGCCGCCAATCCAAACCCTCTCCCTCACTTCCGACCTCCACATCACAGCATCAACCCAAAAAAATTGCCACTCCTTCTGTCTGTTCGAGCCCACTAACAAAACCACCACTCTCCGACCAGTTAGATCTTTCCCCACACACTGTAGCAAACTCTCTCCAGCCATGGCCAAACCTCCGCCAACCCAAACCCTCCCTCACCTACGACCTCCACATCACAGCAGCAACCCAACACAACCGCCACCCCTTATGTCCGTTCGAGCCCACCAACACAGCCACCACTCTCCGACCAGTTAGCAGCCCCCTTCTCCACAAATCTAACCGCCGCCGATCTAATGGAACTACTTGTGATCCAAGGCTGAATGAATATCCGAGGCACCTCTTTTACTCCAGCATCTACTAGGCCTTTAACACCAGTTTTGGTTTCATCAAATGCTTTTAATTCACTATTTCGATCATAGTTCGATTGATTAATTGTAGCCTCATCTTCTTATTTCCTCTACACTAACATTTCTTGTCAATTGTTAGAAGCAAATATCTCATCAATTTGGAGACTGATATTTATGTCTATCTTGGACTGGGATAGGACATATCAGCCACAAGTTATCAGATATGTTGACAATTCAAAAGATAAATTAATTTTAGAGATAATTTTAATGGCGGCTCGTACACAATCCTTTCCGATCCAAATTTTATCACCGGACTTGCACAGAGCCCACCAAATGTCTATACAGAGCCCGCCAAATGTTTGTACAGAGCCCACCAAATGTCTATACAGAGCCCACCAAATATCGTACAGAGCCAACCAAATGTCTTTACAGAGCCCACCAAATGTCTATTCAGAGCCCACCAAATGCAGAGCCCAACACGCCATCAATCGGGCTTGTAGATGTTTGTTTCAGTCTTCTCCGTCAATGAGCCCACAAGTCCTCCATGATGATGGGGATGATCTGATTTGATTTCGATGGTGAAGTCTCTTCCCAAATGTCTGTACATAGCCCACCAAATGTCTGTACAGATCCCACCAAATGCAGAGCCAAACACGCCATCAATCGGGCTCGTAGATGTTTGTTTCAGTATTCTCCGTCAATGAGCCCACAAGACCTCCATGATGATGGGGGATGATCTGATTTGATTTCGATGGTGAAATCTCTTCCCAACCTGTATTTTTTGTAACCTAATAGTTGTTTAATAGAACATTTTACAACAGCCCACTAAATTGTAACGTAGCCCACTAAGGGGTATTTTGGACTTGAATTATTAGTAAAATGGGCTGGACCTTAGGAAGAAAATTATTTTGGTCGTGGCCCTTTTGAATTAAAACCCCTTTATTTTATCACGTGCGGTGAAAATTATTGAAAAAGAAGAATTCTTTTGACCTTTTTCTAAACTCTTCACAGTGGTGATGATAGATAGGCTTATGTTTAGAAGGTCGAGACTATCGTGCTGATAACGTGTTGTGAACGGTAGAGAAAGAAAGATAAACGTTATATTTATTATCAGAGAGTGTGCGGATTACATAGTGGGAGCTCCTATTTATAGGTAATAGGTAACTCTAAACCCTAGTGTTCATAGGCTTGACTACTGGCCCATGGACTAGAATGAATATCCATTTAAATAGGTTTATAACACATAGTTTAATAAACAGGATTTAATTTATATCTTCTATATATTTTCAAATCAATCCTCTTCGATAGTTGGTAGCCGGAATTACCACTCAAGGACAAGTACAAACAATAAAGTAAAGACATATGCAAGTAACAGAAACCAGACCAAGCGCAAATTTTTCACACCGAGAAACCCAAACAAAAATAAGTTTACTATAAGTAATTTAATCTCCAACATAGTGTCTACCCTAGTTTGATGTGATTACCACCTAAGAAAGTAACTTCCCATAAATATATGAATCGTTTTAATAGTAAAAGTAATAATTACCGCGATTGTAAGACTAAAATTGTGACCAACAACTTCATGTAAAGTAATAGATTATACGAAAGGAAAATGACCTAAAAAATTAAAATAATATTATTTTCAGTCCAATAACATCAATGACAAAATTTCTGCCCAATAAAATCATTAATTGAATTATTTTATACATTATTTGACTATACTATCCCTACTTATGTTATACATTATTCGCCGCGTTGACGGGATTCGTCGGGTGATGGGAATCATCGGTGACGGGAATCGTCGGTGACGGGAATCGTCCGTGACGGGAATAGTTATTATGGTGTAAGGGTAAATATGTAATCTTATAATAGTAAGTTAATGGATGATTCTTTGGGGCAAGTATAATATTATTTTGATTTTTTTGGGACATTGACCCTTATACGAATGAATAAATATTAATTAAATCAAAAAGACCAAATTCATACAAAAATCCCTAATTAATATTTCTAAAGTTTATAAAAATTATTCTAAATTAATGAAAAATGAGTTCATGAATAAATTAAAGTTAAAGTATATTCATAATTTAAAAGATAAATTTAAACAAAAAAATAAAAATTATGATATTCTTTCTACTTTTCTTCTCTCCTCTCTTAAACTAAATAATGATAATAATGAATAAAAACAAATATAAAAGGCAACAATTTGGGTCGTTTTCACTAGAATGATAGTAATTTCCTTATCTAATTTGAATTCGGAATTGCGACTCGTCTATGGTCACGTGAACTAAATTTGAAGAGTTATCTAATTGTATATTAATCAACCTCTAATTTTTCTTTAATCGTTTGCAGCATCATTTCAAAGTTAACCTCTATGTTCGGCTTTCCTTGGTTTTACTGCTCCTTAGCTCATGCTTTAACCTTCAGGTTCCGCATGTTCCTATAAGTTTAACCTTCATCGAGCAAACGACTTCTAAATATTTCAGGAATACATGAATCATAATATTAGCTAAATATATGAATAAAATAAAGTTATGGGATCTTAAACTTTAAAAAATTATAACACATCACAAAATACTAGATATTATAAGCTTTTAATTAGCTATGTATAGAAAGTAATTGGGATAAACATTTTGAGTAATGATATATACCACCCAAATACCACCCAATGACGTGGCGTGAATTGATTGGTTATAAATCTTTAATCAAATCAAGAAAATAAATACATTACCACGCCACGTCATTAGGTGGTATTTGGGTGGTATGAATTTGGGTGGTATATATCAATAATATCATTACTCCAAGATTTTAGAGGTTTTTATTTTTTTATTTATGGAAATAAGCTATGTCTTTTAGGTCTTGAGAAGTTTTTTTTCAACATCCATTACGAAATTATCTCTACAATACATGGCTACTGGGTAGGGCCTGCTTCCAGTAATATCCTGTTACTTGTTTACTTCTTTTAATCATATTATGATGCATTAGTTACAAAAACATAGTAATACAATATAACAAGTATGACAAATATGACAAATATAGCAAGCACATCAAGTATAACAAGGACATCGATGCAAAATATGCTTATATGTTATAAATATAATCCGAAACATACGAACAAAACTAATTGGTTAACACATTCAGATACAACAACCCGTATAATATAATGACATCAAGTATCTGCAAGGGTTCCCACACTACGGCTTCTTCGAATTGAAAGATGAGGCATGGAATTCAGAAGTTTGTTACTAAAATCATAAACATGGTGGCGAGTAGTACCCGTCTTTGTTCCACTAGGTGGAAACCGCACCTTCCTGCTTCTCGATGCTTTTGACGACGTTACAGCCTGAGTTCTACGAGGACGAGCTGATGAAGATGAGGTATTGTTAGCCGCTGCTAGATGACTTCCTTTCCTGACGGTTTTTAGTTCTGCGCGTGAAGTGATGCCTATACGAGTTGGCCTGTCCGCCACATCCTTCAGTTTTCCAGCTTTAATGGGTTGTCGATTGTAGTAAGCAAGGTGTGGAAGAAGACCCTGCAGGTTTTTCTTAAGTTGTTCGTCGCCAATGTTTTTATGAGCAGGGTTTCCTTCTAAGCTAATTGCTTGTAAAGAGTTGTAATTGGCTGCAAGTTGACCCAGAGATTTTGTTGTAGAGATTCTATTGAAACGTAAATCCAGAACGTTCAGTTTTAATAGGCGATGAATACCCTCAACCTCACTTATTCGGTTGCCTGCTAGGTATAATTCTTTCAAGGAAGAACAATAAGAAAGGCCTACATAAACATATAAACATATAAACATATAAAGTACATATAGTAAAGGAATGTTTATGCTAACGAACCAAAAGAATAATAATAATAATAATAATAAGGAACGTTTATGTTACCACAATTTTTTTATTTTATTTTTTGAGTTAATTGCACTATAGATCTCTATGTTATGCAAATATTGCACTAAAGGACTCAGTTAATTTTTTTGAGATAACTGCACAATAAATCTCTATAATATGCAAAATAACCTATCTATTTTTTTAATATAGAAACAACAAAATACAATCAAAGCCTAGGAAGATATTTTTTATAATGTCTGGGCAAGTGAAGATTTTGAAAATTTGGAGGACAAATATTATAATTTATTATGGGGTCAATAATTATTTTTTGAAAACCTAGGCAGGACCATCGATCATATGTATAGCATTCCAAGATTAGGTCCTCACCATGTCCAACTCGGAATATCCGATTGTAGCTAAGATCAAGAACGCGGAGTCGTGTAAGCTCTTTTAAACCTTCAATAGTTGAAATACTGTTCTTTGATAGATTTAGAACATGGAGTCCTCGCGGGAGAGAACCAGCAGTTATCCTCACTGGACAGAGAAGGAAAAAGAATCAAGAAAAAAAGATAATATATAGCTGAAAACATTCAAAAGTTGGAAAAGAACACAAACCTATAGAATTCCCAGATAAATTAATTGCTCGTAGGTTTGTCAAAGCACTCAAAAATGGAATCACAACTAACCCATGATTACTAAGTTGAGCTGCTGTAGATGTAGAACTCAAAGACGAGATATACTTTTTTACAGCTTCCTTGCTAGGATCGACGTTACTATCCAACTTTGCCACAGGTGAACCTTCACTTTCAGGCACCTCAAGTTCATCAAAAGTAAATGGTGAGCTAGGTTCTTCTATTGGATAACGCTGAAGATTCTTCACCCAATCCTCTATTCGTCTAATCTTAAAATCTTTGCTTGGTAATTCATCCAAGCGACAAAACAAAGATTCCTTTTGATGGTTTTCATTATCTGCATGAGGTATAATCCAGTCTTTTGCCGAACGAGCGTACTCAGAAGCGTAATAACTATCCTCACCAGCATTTTCATAGTTGCCTTTTCCATTTTTTATTCCACTATCATTGTGTGTTACTTGTATTCTGATGTCATAAATTGACCTCTCTCTATGTCTTGGAGCTAATTCGATGACATCATCAACGGATCTAGAGTGACGTAGAGAGTGTGTTGAATGACAAACAAGGAAATCAATGTTGGGCAAAGAACTTGATCTTACAATAGCAGGTGGGGTACGAGGAGCATGGTCACTAGACTCACCAACACCAGATAAGTGAAGTTCAGAATTCTCTTGCCCTTCTTTCTCTGGTATTGAGATAGAACATTCTCGAAAAGAAGCGGATGGGATTGCTTCTTGAGATTGATCGGGAATGGTGGTTCGAAAATCTTTCGAATTACTACGAACTATCACCTCGGAGTGAATAAGCGATCGATCCGTTTCATCCTCTGAATCATTATCATTTGAGACCTTACTTATCCAATTTAATCCACTTCCTAAAGATCGGCTCTTCTTAAAATGAGAAATTCTGTTATTGCTACTATCAGACTCGCCATTAGATTTCCAATCAATTTCCTCGGACTTCCAGTCTTTCTCATTAGGAGATGACTCTGAGGCATGTTCAGAACTATTTTGTAACACATCTACTTCCGTTTTCAATTGTGTAGGATTGTTCATAGCCATACGATCTTCCAATATTTTATGCATTTCTTCTGCAGATCGTTGTACTGATTTCTGATAAAAAGAAAGGATATCATGTCAGAAACGTTTCACTAAATGTGAGAACTTATAAGTCACGAGAAAGCTTATGCACTAACTAACCTTCCCTTTGTGGAGGTGAGCGTGAAAGCATGAAAACCTAACCATCCTTGCTAAAAATTTAAAACTTGGTTCGCTTGAATTTTACTTGTTATGTAAAATATAAAGGCTATTGACTACTACTATGTTGTTAGATTAATAAAATTTACATTTCAAAATCACTTTTCCTAGGATTTAACTACGGTGAAGTTAGCCATAGTCTAGAAATAAACCCTCTGAAATACGACACAATCTCCAGATGTGTGATGATCTTGATCTCCTTAAATCACATAATACAACGAACCCTATGTTATCACCCCACACCTGCTCAGAGGCGCGAGAAAACTTTGTGATTTTTGTAGCGGCCAGACTTGATGAAGATCTCTTAAAATTTTGAATTCCCAGAACTTATTATGCAAAAGAGACAACTCCCTGAAATTACAGTGAAAGGGCGTATGAATAAACAATGAAAGAACGGCAAAAAAAAGATAAAATCATAAGCATTAAATCTTGTGAAGTCTCATAAAAACTTGATAAAAAATCGTTTAATCTCTTAAATTAAAATTTGACCCGACCTAAACTGCAATTGAAAAGTGATCAAAGCTGAACAGTAACATATCATTAGAATTATATCATTTATGTAAATCTCGCCCGATACAAATTATTTTGCTATGAATTGCAACAAATTGTTAGACTTCTTGTAATTCTACGATTTTGAAAGCTATAATGGTGGGTAATTCTTCAAATTTACTTAAAAATCTCAAGGACAAATATTATGAAATCATTAAAAAATTCATCTTATACACAATGATAGGTAATAAGATAGCGAAATCTTCAAAAAGGGTGTCAAGCAAAGTAAATTGCACCATTAGTCCCTGCATTATACAATTTATATATCGTAATATATCCATGTGTTTCGAAAGGTAACAATATATCCTTTGTTATCCCAAAAAATTAGCAAATATATAATGGAGAGGTGGTATGCAAAGGGAAATTTTCTTATTTCTAAATACAGGTATATATTTATCATACATGGACGAATGCTGCATTCCACCACATATACACACCCAAAAACATGTGTTGTACGTAGATACAAATAGTTATGTCAGGAATAATTCTGTATCACATTACGTATATAATAACAAAAATTATTATTTACAAATTCAAAACAATGTCATTGAACAGAAAATAATGCAAAATAAATTAGAATCACAAAGTTTTGACAAATTATTCACAAAAAGCTATCAGAAGACAGAATTTGATCAAAAGATTAAACAACATCATGAAATTAAAAAAAAAAAAAAAAACTAACCTCGCCCTCGCCGGATTGTTTCAGTTGTCTTATTTAAGATTGTTTTAGGTTTATTAATTTCCAAATATACAAGACACTATGATCATATTTCCTTTTTCTTTTTTGAATAGTTCTTTGCTGAAATGCAAGAAGATTTGAACGGTTGGCTAAGATTTAATAGGAAAACTAGCGTTGATGAATTAGTGTAAGATTGATAATTTTAGTAAACGGGCAAGAGAATAACAAGAAAAACAAACAAGTATATATATATATAGCTTTGAATATATTTATTTATTTTCCGATTTGGTGGAAATGATTTATAATATAGATGAATCGTAATTCTTTTTTCAACCCGGAATCACAATTAATGACATTTTTATTGGACGGTGACATTTTTTTTTTGTATGGGTAAAGGTTATATAAAATGAGAAAAACTCCAAGTCCGGAAGGTTGTACCTCAGTATTTGAGAGGAAAAAGAAATATTGTGGTTCTAACAATAAAGAGAAGTGGATTCGCTCGAACGAGTAGAATAAATAAGGCGAAGAGATGAGAATGATAACTAGGTTACTAATGAGATAGAAGTGAAAAACTTAGTTTGAGATTTCTTCCAGAGTTTGTACTCGATTGAGGTTGACTTAATTGGTCCTTTTTCACTTCCATATATTCCTCAATTAGGCAATACTGATGTGAATATTTTGGAAGAAGATATTTCAGATGATGAGATCAGGGAGGTTGTATTTCATGCTAATCCAACAAAGGCGCCTGGGCTTGCCGGGATTTTCTAAGCTTTCTATGAGAAATATTAGGTGGGTCTGGCGGTATGTGATATGGTGAGACAGTGTGTCAGTTCTGGCGAGGTGCCACATCGCCTAAATGGTAGTCTAGTTCACTTGATTCCGAAAGTTAATGATCCTGAAAAGATTAGCCATTTTCGTTCCATTAACTTGATTAATGTTATGGTTAATTTTTTTATGACACCAATGGTGAATAGATTACGTCATTTACTGGCAGATCGCATTAGTGGAAATCAAACAAGTTTCCTTCATAGGCGCTCTACCACAGATAATATAGTTCTGGTTCAGGAAGTAGTCGACCGTATGAATAAGAAAACAGGTAAAATGGATTCATGGCAGTTAAAATTGATCTTACAAAAGCTTATGACAAGCTGAGTTGGAGAATCCTAGAAGACACGATCAAAAAATTTGGTTTGCTTTTGTCTTGGGTACGTCTTATTATATCCTATATGTGTTTTAAGTCTATGCAGATATTATAGAACGGTTTCCCACTAAAATCGTTCACACTGAGCAGAGGAATTCGTCAAGGAGACCCCTTTTCCCATATCTATTTGTGATGTGTATGGAGGGGCATCACTACTAATTTAAAACCTATGTGATAGTGGGGAATGAACCACAATTCGTTTTCGGAAATAGGGGCCGCCGATCTCTCATGTTTTATTTCCTGATGACTTGATCCTATTTGCAGAGGCATCATAAAAGCAAGTTGATTTGATGAAGGGGGTAATGAAGTCCTTTTGGTGAAGAAGTGGGGGCAACCAATAAGCGAAGAACATTCAATAAATTCTTCTCTAAAAATGTTAAGCAAGAAAGGAGGGTGGAGCTAGCAGAAAGAAGCAGATTTATGTTGAGTGACTCGTTAGGTATGTATTTGGGTACACCTATTTGTGCCAGGCGGCTTCCAAGGGATTCTTTAAAAGGATAAATATGAGCATGAGACATAAACTACCAAATTGGAGGTCACAAAATCTCACTCGGTGGGAGGATAACCCTTGCATAGGCAATCTGTAGCGATATTCCTACTTATTCTATGCAAACAATGAAGCTGCTGACCTATGTTTGTAATTAAATCGACAGTATTATCCGGGAGTTTATTTGGGGAACGGATGGTGAGTCGAAGAAGATACATTAGTTCTCTTGGGAGAATCTTTGTCGTAACAAGAAAGACGGAGGTCTAGGCTTCCGGGATGCAAAAAGTTTTAATAAAGCTTTACTCGCTAAGATAGGGAGGAAGATTTTAAAAGGTGACAAAGCGCCTTGGACAAAATCACTGAAACATAAAAATTTGGAATGAGGTAAACAATTAGATTCAAGAGTATGCAAGAGTATACTTCATGGGAGGGATGTGCTGGCTGATGGTAGTGAAGAAGTGTATAGTGAACAAGGTAATTGTTACAAATGGAAGTTAGACGCATTGGGAATTTTTTTCTCAAATCAGCTTATAAGTCACTTAAAGCACCGAATATGGCTGTGATCTTTAGATGGGAGAAGATTTGGTCGCTAAAGTGTCCGCGAAAAAAACAAATTCTTCTTTGGCGTAGCGTATAGGATCGTCTTCCCACAACCGTAAATTTGGGTAAATGTGGAATTGAGGTGTCATAGTTATGTAGGAGTTGTGGTGTAGCCAAGGAACTGTTGTGCATCTATTTCGAGACTGCCGAAAGTACGATAAGCTCTAGAAAGGGTGGCCTGAACTTGAGAAATTGCGTAATACCACAAGGACTAGAATGGAACATCACATGGAATTTTCTTCAGATGCTGATGAGCAACTCAGTATTAATTACAACAACATCGGATTAGAGGAATTAACTTGGGACAACTTTTTCCAGGAAACAGCAATCCTGGGGAAAGTGTTGTTAAAAGGAGAGGGTTAGTGTGTGACAACATTGATGTAATGACCGATGGAGAAGTGAACAACATGTATAATAGTTACAATGTGTTTCAGCAGTGTGATAACAATCTGACAACTTTAGGCCAGCAAAACAGTCCAGGCTGGAATGGAACCGCTGAACGTGTTGTACCGATCAGATCTAATGTGACAACAACCTTCTTGGACCTTGAGTGGTGGAAAGAGTTGCTCGGTTGCAAAGAAACAAAAGATGGGCTAGAACTTATGGCTGTAGCGGTCTCTTTATGCCGGGACATTCAAATCGATCGGAACAAAAAGTTTTTTAAAGAAAATATCCACGAGAATTCGATTGGAAAACTTTGAGATATGATTAAAAATACAGTTGTGGGTTTTGTCCAGGCTTGGGGAAGAGAGCGAGATGGAGGGATTATTTCCACAGCGAGAAGTACAGTAGTTCAGTGGACTAAATCGGATTTCGGTGTTAAACTCAACATAGATGGTTGTTTAGCACAAGGGGCTAGTAGAGCGGGAGTTGGGGGGCCTTTTTTGCGATAGAAAAGTAGATTTATTAGGAGGATTCACAGGCTCTTGTTTGGTAAAGTCAACATTTCAAGCATAACTTTTCGCTTTACATTTTTGTTTGTATATGACAATTACTGATAAGTATGAGATGGGTTGCACTGAAACTGGTTCGCTTGAGCTACATGATGCGTTAGTGAAGGGCGGTGGGAGTAAGAGGTATTGGTCGGATAAAGTACTCAAAGAGTGGAAGACTATACTAAAACATCATGTTAACTACAAAATCTTCCATGTGTATCGGGAGGCGAATTCTTGTGTTGACTGGATGGAGAAAACTGGTTTTGAATCGAATGGTGAACTGATCCCGTATAGGGACCCTCCTGAAGGATTATTGGTGTCGCCTAAGGTGTGATAAAAAGATGTATAAAATAAGTGCAAATAAACACCCTAAGCTGAGCACGGTTCTACAAGTATACAGATCGTATGCAAGTTTTAATGAATAAGTAGAATTCGTTTCTCAGGGACTACGAAGGTTAAGAAGAACTTATGCAAATATTCAAGTGCAAATAATTAAGCTAGAATAATAATACGCAAGAGAAATAAAGAAAGATAGATTTTTATTTGATTTTTATAAAGAGAAAATTAAAACTACTAAATTAAAGACAGAAAAAAAAAAAGAAGATAGTATGAACGTTTAGCTTGAGTAATTAGCAAGTAATCCCCACTAGTTTTGCCGTTCTAAACATGTAAGATATGAATCATGTAGTATTTTAATAGTTTGGTTTCAGTTGCGCTAGGTAGTTTCAAATAGGGTTTACCTGTGTCAATAAGAACCTAAGCAAACTGCAACCGAATTAATAGCAATACACTAAACCATTGACTATCTAGTTAGGCTAAATTGTCAGATCAAACCTTATTCTAGACGTTATGTGCTAATTCTATAGTCAAATATACCGGTTATCTAACTACTATGATGGTAATCCTATATGTTTGCAACCATAAAGAACACATAATATAAATCCAACACATAAACAGAGAAATCAAAACATAAATTCAATCAAATTAGATAGATGTTAACCAAAACTAGGGTTCATACATACATGCTAAAAGTCAAGCTAAATAGAATTATTGGACTTGGTATCAAATTTCGACAAGTGATCACAAGTGTTAAGGACAAGACATTTACACCCAAAAACATAAAAATTAGAGATATGAAGTACTCTCATTCCCGTCCTCTTCTACCAGTTTAACCCAAACAAAAAAAATACACTTTTTAAAGAGTAATGTTTGGTATCACCCAAAAAAAGATCACCTAAATATCACCCATGTGGCCGGTAGTTGGTCCATGGAGAAAAGAGAAAAAAGTAAATTTGAAAAAAGAAAATCTATGATAATACCAACTATTTGTTGGACAAATGGGATTCTACCCAAGTGTTGACCATGTTTACGATGTTAGTCGGTGACTCAATTTAATGAAATGATTCGTATATTAATACGTTTACTCAAGTTGTGAAGATTAACGTAATATATTCACTTGTTTAAAATTATTTGAAATTGAATGAGAAATTGAGTCATATAATTTGGAGAAATTAAAAGAAATATATATATATATATATATATATATATATATATATATATATATATATATATATATATATATATATGTTATTTTTTTTTTATATAACAAAGAAAGAAAGAAAAAAAAGGCTTTGTTGGGCTTTGGGCCTTAGGTCCATAGCTTTGTTGGGCCTTAGCTAGGGTTGAACCTGGACCATTAGCTTTGTGGGCTTTTGGGCCTAAGGTGGGGTATGAACCTGGACCATCATCTTTGTTGGGCTTTTGGGCCTTAGGTTCATACCATTTGGACCAGCCCAAGTTTTTTGTTCTTTTAAGTAAACGTTGTATCTTAAATTAATACAACGTAACTCCAAAATGAAACATCACAACCTTTGGCAAGCCACCTTTTCATTTTCTATAAATAGTTGGCCAACTAAACCATTTTCTTCATTCATTTTTCAAAAGCATTAAAATTATAAGAGAGAGATAGAAAGAAGCAGCATTATTAAGTTCGTTGAAATTCTTAAGAATTCGTGTGTCAGTTTCTTTTGAATAATTTTGTCGTTGTATCCTGGAGGTTGAAGCCAACAAACGTAAGACACCTGTACGTAGCCTAAATACCTTAAAGACATCGGATCCAATCCGAGTCTCGACAAGTAAAGTTATTTAATTATTGTTATTTAATTATTTACTTTTATTTTATTTCTGCATTAGTTCCTATATTGTTTTACTGGTTTATACAAACATAACACAACACTATTCGCTGCATCATGAGTGATATATAGATGATACTTTTTTAATGATATCCGGCATTACTCATTTTAAAATAATACTACTTACGTTTTATAATCTTTTTTTTTTATTGGATGGTATAGTATGTAAGTTACTTTTTATACGTTTTTACTAATTTAGGGTGATATAATTCATTTTATAATGTTATAAAATAAAATTTTCTCCACGATGCCTCTAAGAAATGACTTTTACTAAAATAACTCGGAAAAAATCGGAAAAATGAGGGCATGGACGGTTTCGGAATATCTAATAGGGTTGTTGTCCCTCTCCTTATATATACGACTCACATAATGGTATTATTCAGACAAGAAATTTATCCTTATATTGTTCTACTAGTGCTGCTATGATTTCACGTCAGTGGCGGAGGTTGGGGTGTTATTGTAATGATTGGGATAATATTTTTTACTTTTTCCTTTCTGAGCTATTTTACGAGGCGTACAAGAAGATCTAGCCCGTATATTGGCGGGGCAACCCGGATGATAATGGGTTTGCAGCCATGGCGTGGTTTGGACTCTCTAATTGTCTGCAAACTCTTAACAGAACCTCCCTCCCTCAGTAAATTTGTCAATTGAATGAATCAGCGGAAAAACGGAATTTCGAGGAAAGGTTATTAACTTTCACTATTGGTCCTTATTTTATGTGATATAGCCAAATATATACCCGTGTGTTTTAAAAAGTAGGAAAAGAAAAGGTTGAACGTTGCTCTAGTGGTTATTTTATTTTCAACGTTGCTTTAGTAGAATTGAGTTCTGATATTCAATCTGTATCTCTTGGCGGGGCAATCCTGTGACTGTTTCAAGGAATTGGGGGATTTTGACTTCTTTCTTTAGCATTGGAACAGGTAATGCAGCCATGGTATGTGAAATTTCTCGAACGGGCCTTTCTTTCAGTCAGATTTTGCCCCTGATTTTTTTTAGCTAATTGCACTATAGGTTCCTATATTAATTTTTTTATGTCAATTGCACTATAATTCTTTAAGTCCTATATTATGCAAAATTATTGGGACTAATGGTGCAATTTACCTTAGACAGCAAATTGTTCTCAGTTGAGAATCACTGTGTAATATTCCCTCTGTCTTACCAAGTCAAACATCCTCTTAATTAAGCAGGAAAACTAAAAATAAAAGAAATTGAGGCTGTGATGATGTTTCTTTGCTCAAATGGAGTTGAGTTTTGAGATCTGACCCGAATCTTGGCAGGGCAATTCTTTTAGTATGTCTAAAGAGGAATTAGGACCTTTACCTAATTTCCTTATAGCATGCAACAGGTTTTGCAGCCATGGCGTGTTAGACTCTTGCTTGATATCAATAAAGATCTCTGAGCCTTACTTGAATCAAAAAATGGTGATACAGAAATGGGTGAAAAAATTCATTACTCTAAACAAATGGAAATTGAATTATGAACTCAAGTAAAGGGGTTGTGATGATATTTTTGTGGGAGCAAAATATTTAGAGATGTGAGTTTTATCTTGGTGGGCAAATCTTATAGTTTGTTGCAGCCATGGCATATCAAACTCTTGCTCCATCAATGAAAAGATCTGAACCTGTCTCTCATTATTTGTGTTAGATATGGTATGTTGATGTTGATGTTGATGTTGATGTTGATGTTGATGTTGATGTTGATGTTGATGATGATGATGATGATGATTATGATGTTGTTGTTAGTGTTGTTGTGCTAATGCTGGTGCTGCCATTGAAGCTACATTTCTAGTCTTAAAAAGAATTTGTGAAGCTGTGATGATATTTCATATTCTTTTCTGAGGTATTTTATGAGGCAAATTAGAATTTCTGACCCATATCTTGGCATGGCAACCCATATATAATGATTACTGTGGGTTTGCAGCCATATGATAACTGATCTGAGCCTCCAATAAAATTTTGACGAACTCAAGAATGAGGCACCAGAGAGATGGGGGTTGAAAAATAACCCCCACCCACCCGCTCTCCTGCACAGACTTCTCCACCACATGTGTTGATATTTTTCCTTATGCGGTGGTTGGTATTTCTGATAATAACAAAAATGGGTGATATTTAGTATTACTCTTTATTTAATTTCTTATTTGTTGAGGCGCCTTATAAGAAGATCCAACCCTCATCTTAGCGGGGCAACTCACATGATTATGCAGCTATGCATAGCGTGGTTGGACTCTCTATTATTTTAGCACACTTAAGCACATGAATGAACGAGTCAGCAAAAATGGTTGGAATTTTGTGAAAAGGGTATTTGCGTCTCTTTGCAAAAATGTCAAATTAAGGATGAGTTCCTTTACACAGAATGTTTTCCTTTGTTGAAATGCCATGATCAATGACCTTTTTCCTGTCCAATAATAAGAAATATCTCACTCCCATTCTCTAGAATAGCTCAGCAGTAAACAAAAAATAAACTACTGAAACCAATGACAAAGGCCCTAACTAGATTTACTGAACTAGTACCAAATTAAGAAAATGTATTTGGTAACAAATTAATCACAAAGTGAAGCAACAATCCTTGAATTTTGCCTTCTTTCTTTAGCATGGAACAGGTTATGCAGCCATGGTATGTCAGGTAACCTCCTCGATAAATCTATGAGCATTTCATTCAGGTGTTACCCCTGATATTTTAGCTGATTGCACTATAGGTTCCTTTATTAATTTTTAGTTGCACTATAAGTCCTATATTATGCAAAGTAACCCATATTTTATCATAGAAACAACAAAACAAATCATAACCTAAATATGTTATTTTCTTCTAGGACTGCTGTTAATGCTTGTGGCTGAGATTATCTTATTTATTTATTTTTCTTTAAGAGCTTATAACACCTTCCTCTCTCATTGTAGGGACTAATGGTGCAATTTTTCTATATAGCAAATTGGTCTCAGTTGAGGGGATCATTGAGTAATACTCCCTCCGTCTCAAAATGTTTGCCCACTTACCATGTCCACCATTCTCTTAATTAAGCAGGAAAATAAAAATTAAAAGAAATTGAGGCTGTGATGATGTTTCTTTGCTCAAATGGAGTTGAGTTTTGAGATTCGACCCGTATCTTGGCTGGGCAATTCTTTTAGTATGTCTTAAGAGGAACTAGGGGATTTTGCCTAATTCCCTTGCATGCAATAAGTTTTGCAGCCATGGCGTGTCAGATTCTTGCTTGATATCAATAAAGAACTCTGAGCCTCACTTAAATCTAATAGCTTAAGCTTATACAGTTACTTTTAATTCTTAAACCTCAAAAGGGTGAGAGATCTAGCATTACTCAAAACAATAGTATGTCTGGACTTATGAAACAAAGTAAAGGGTTTGTGATAATATTTTGGTGATCTCACAAGGTAAATACATATATAACTGCCATAACACCTTTTTTTACCACAACACATATTTTGCCTCTTTAATAATGATCTCAAGTTTAAGCCACATTTTAGAATCAAGAAATATTTAGCTATAAAGTGTTACCTATTTAGAAATTGAAAAATGACAAAATTAACTTAAGACACCCATAAGTTAAAGTAACGACATTAAGTACAAAAAAAAAAAGGAAAATATTAAAAAAAAAATGAAAGAGAGATAGGTATAGAGTGTAGTTACCCTATCGACTGAACCAGCGGTGGAACCAGATGTGTGGACACGCAACTCCATCTTCCCTCCTCTGTAGAATCTAAATCAGCCACCTTTTCTGAGGGTGGGAAGAAGAAGAGGAAGTGTTTGATGTTTTTTTTTTTTTTTTTTGGATACATGGGTGATCCGGGCCAGCTTGCGCGCACCACGACTAGTCCAACGGGGATATACACGCCTCCCCATGTATATTTCCATGTAAGTCAGAAATGTTTGATGTTGTGTGGGAGATGAGGAAGTGTTAATCTAATTGTATCTTGGCAGGGCAAAATTGATAGGTATTGCAGCCATGGCATATCAGACTCTTGCCCATCAATGAAAAGTAGCAGCTCAACAGCCCTTTTAATTTTGTATCTACGATCTATCGTTTTATTTTTGATGATAATGATTATTTTGTTGTTGGTGTTGTTGTGATAATGCTGCTGCTACTACTACTATTGAAGCTACAAAACTAGTCTTGCAAAGAAAGGGAATTGTGATATTGGAACATGTGAGGCTGTGATGATATTTCAAATTTGTTTATGAGCTATTTTATGAGGCAAATGAGAATTTCTGACCCGTATCTTGGCGGGGCAACCCGGATATAATGGTTATAGTTGGGTTTGCAGCCATAGCGTGTTTAGACTCTCTATATGATTACTGATCTGAGCCTCACATGAATTTAAACGCTTAAGCTTATACCGATGATATCCCTTTTCTAACCTTCCCTGCTTTTGAGCTCATATTGTATATGAGCTTATATATGTATGTATATATATGTATGTATATACATGTGTCAGCAACAAGCAGCTCGGAGATCATTCTCCACCACCAGTCATGATATCTTTCCTTATGTGGCGGCTGCTATATCTGATAATAGCAAAAAATGATGATACCTAGCATTGCTCTTTATTTATTTATTTATTTATGAGAAGATCCAACCCTCATCTTGGCGGGGCAACTTGCATGATTATGCAGCCATGCATGGCGTGGTTGGACTTTGTATTAGTCTACCACATACTCAAACTTCCATCATCAGTCTTCTGTTATGCTAAAATGTCAAATTACAGTATGACTTCTTTTACTCAGAATGTTTTCCTTTCTTGAAATGTCATGGACAACAATCTTTTTCCTGTCAAGTGATGGATATCCCGCTCCAAAGCCAATCAGAAAGGCCGTAATTAGATGTACTGAACAAGTACCAGATTAATAAATTGTATTTGGTTAACATATAAAAATTAATTACAAAGGGAAGCAACACCCCTTGGAAGGAATCAGTGAATCCATGAAACTTATTGGCGATTAAATAACAGAAGTGGCATGAATGAGAACGGGTATATAAAACTAACCCTAAAATGAGGCTTTATTCCTTATGTTTGTTTTGCAACTTTTCCGTCCCTTTGTTACACATGTTAACAAGTTAGTCCCTCATCTTTGTACTACTACTTTTTCGTCCATTATATCTACTCTTTTTTTTTTGTTTGAAGGTCCATTAATATCTACTCATGTTACCGTAATATCACTTTTAAACGGAAGAATAGATAAAAGGATTAGCACCGTAACATGGGTATATATAAAACAAAAGACGGTTGCAAAACAAATACAAGGGAGGGACTAGAATGACAATCAGAGCAAAGATATGTAATTTTAGTCCTTGCAGGCTAACTTACCTTTTTGTTAATAATCGATTGTGGTGAATTCCCTTAAAAAGAAGAGACATTCATGGAATGTGGATATTCATAGACAAGTCATATACAAAAAGGGTCCGTAATCTTTGCATTAAATGGTCCCCTTACTTGAGTCATGTGGACTCTCCAATGAAATTAAAAAACAAAAGGAGGCTGTGATGATGTTTCTGTGCACAAACAAAATGAGTTTTGAGATCCGACTCATATCTTGGCGGGGCAACCCTGATAGTTTTCTTAAGGTTGGGGGTTTTTGCCTTTTTTACTTAAACCTTAACATTGAACAGGTGTTGCAGCCATGGCATGTCAGATTCTTGCTCAATAAAGATCTGAGCCTTTAATTCAGGGGCGGGTTCTGATTGTGTTTTCTTGATTATTTGCACTATAGGTCCCTAAAGTAGATGTTGTTGAGTTAATTGCACTGTAAGTCCTATACTATGCAAAATAATCTATATTTTCTCACTGAATAAACAATGTATTCATACAGACAAGATAAATGAAAGCTAGAAAGATAATTTTGAGATGAGGCCGTGATGTATATAGGGAAATACCCTGGTGGGTACCGGTCCGAATTTTGACAACTGAGTGTCCAAGGTTTCAAAAGTGACAAATAGTACCCAAGTTTTTATTTTATATCTTCCTTTGGTACTCATCGTTACTTTGATGTTAAGTGCCACGTCGCATTTGCGTTATGTATTTCGTTAGTACCCAAGTTTTCATAATTTGATAAATAAGTGTCCAAGTTTTCAAAAATGTATGAAAACTTGGGCACTTATTTGTCAAATTATAAATACTTGGGTACTAACGAAGACATAACGCAATCGCCATGTGGCATTTAACAACTAAACTAACTTTGGGTACAAATGGAATACACAAATTGAAACCCTTGTACACTAATTTGTCATTTTTTAAACATTGGACACTCGGTTGTCAATTTTTAAAACGCTATATATATATATATATATATATATGTGTGCGTGTGCGTGTGTGCGCGCTACTGAAACTGAGTTTTGAGATCCGTCATGTATCTTGGCAAGGCAACAGGTGTTGCAACCATGGTTCCTCAGGTTCTTACTTTCTCATTAAAGATCTGAGCTTCACATGTGGCAGTTTTGTCTTTCACTCCTCTGGGAGAAAATTTGCATGGAACAAAATCGTTGGATGCTTACTTGTAGTTGTTGGTGTCTTTTTTGCTGCTGCAAGGTGTTACTATCTCTCTTTCCTAACACTCTTTAAGATTATTCATCGCAAAAGGTAGATATTTACATCTATTTGCATACCTCGCAACAAAAAACGACTATACTCATGGTATAGAGTTTGAAATTACGATTTGCATAATGAAATACCTTTCTTCAATCGCTATTTCCCTTTGAAGCTGAATGGTTTTGGACTGCTATGGATTTGAGAATGATCGAATAATATCTGGACTCGAGCTTTTCTGTCCAGATCTGATGATTATATCGAACACCTTCCAGGCTGATGCATTTGTTCTTAAGGTAACTTAAAAATAACGTTCAATCTTATTTTTATTTTATTTTGGACTGGAAAGCTAACAGTCCTTCAATATTTTATTTTCCTATAGGAATCTATTTTCATTCATAATTACACTCGCTTTAATCATGTTATTCAGATGAACATCCAAACTGTCTTGGCGATAACTTCTGCAGTTTCAACCAATTTCAATTTTGGGAAGTAGTCAACTACTCTGTAATTGTACTCACATGACTAATTTTTCATCACCAAGAAACGCATTGGGACGTTACAATCCGGTCTTCAAAGTTGATTTTCTTATCTTGCATTTGAGGTGAAACCCTATTTTATTGGTATTTAAACTGCGTTCTTATCCTCTAATGTGGTTATATGCTCTCAGAATATGCACGGTAGGAAATATTTAAGAGATTTGATGTCGCTCTTCAGCTTTGTCGTCCTCGTATTTAAGGACGGGGTGAACATGGGTCGGAGTTTAGGGTAAGGGTAAGGTAAATTATCGAGTCTAAGTTTTCCAATATTTTGCATAAGGCAAATTTTAAATCTTAATCAGGTTCTCTTATTCGAGTTAATCCAAGGGTAAATTAAACGATTACTTTTTTATCGTTGTTATAATTTTCTTGATTTTCTTGACCAAGTCAGTTTGGTGAATCGATATACTTTCGATTTACCAATCTCCTTCATGTTTTGCTTCTAACTGTATGAACAAAATAACAGAGGGATTTCTAGAAGTGCAAAAGTTAACAAAATGCATTTTAAAAGTATGAATAAGTAAAATAGAATAGAGATTTGATGTGCAAAATTAAAACATATACATTGTGATGTATGAACATAACAACATAAGACAACGACTAATAGCGAAATTTCTTGTAAAGGTATTGTAAAAATAAAACACTACAGTGACTAAAACTAAAAGTAAAAAAGTGACCAAGTGCAACCTTTGCAAAATGAATAAAGACTTTATAATGTATTTTTGTTTGTGCTATAGTGCTCGGGTGGGTTGGGTTCAAACCGAACAAATTAATCAAAAGGTTAATCCGTGGCAATGGGTAATGGCTCCATATATTAGGGGGTATACCAAAGGTAATTTTGTGCCTAGTAAATTTTATCCCTAAATCGGGTCAGATTACTCTTGGTTTGGGCCTATGTTCGGGTTTACCTTGTCAATCTTCTATCGAATCTTGTAAAAATGAAATATTGTGCTGAGTCATGATACCCTTATTGTAATTAATAAAAAATGATATCATGCACCAGTTGAGATTAGCTCACTGGTCAGAGCCTTGGTCATCCAATCTAGTGGTGCAGGTTTGAACCGGAACCGAACCGAATATTTCGGTTTTTTATAATTTAATAACCAAACCGGGTGGTTCGCATTTGGTTCCACATTCGGTTTTTGGTTCCGAATTGGTTCGTTTCGGTTCGGTTTTGGTTCTCTTCGAATTCGAATGCTTGGTCAATAATATTTTTACCCAATTTCTTGAAATACATTGTCCAATAGAGACTAATATTCCAATACAATTATGCTACTATTACTTGTCTATGTGGGCTATTAATATATCAATAATAAATTTATAATCCAAAAATACTTATCTTAATTTACAATACTACAATTAATTTAAATCTACTACTTCCTATTTCATACAATCATGATTTATAAAATCAATCAAGTAATGAATACTTATAATCTTAAGTGATATAAGAAAAATTATTACTAATAGCACCATCGAACAGTATAAAAATTCTTAACAAAAAATTTTCTCACATAATTCTTATAAAAGAAGTTCACACAATACCTTATTTTTCCTTCGTTAGTTCGGTTTTTTTGGTTTGGTTTTTAGGTAGTAAACCGAACCGAACCAAAAAATTCGGTTTTTTAAAATTTAAAAACCGAACCATTTGGTTTTTCGGTTTTTGGTTATTTTGGTTCGGTTTTTTCCGGTTTTTTGGTTCGGTTTGGTTATTTGGTTCTCATTTGCTCACCCCTAACACGATATATCTGAAAATACAAGATACGATTACACTAATTTGCGTTAAAATGATATTCAGGGATATCTCTAACAATGTATCATTACTCTATACGCTCAAGAATCGTTGAGTGAGAATAAGAGGGAGAAGAGAGATATTTCTGACTGCTTGTTCTGTAATGTTTGTAATGTTTGTAAATGACTATTTCTCTTTCTATATAAGAGATATTAAAAAATCGTCACATTGATGAATGGTTATTAAGACTTCATAAAAGCATATGTTTCAAAGGTTATATAATTTTGAAAGTTTTTCATGAACCTAGACAGTCTTCTAGTTATGGTAAGAATCTGGACAAGTGACCAAATTATTGTAACATTCGTAATAGTTGAGTCATTGATGGTGGAGCTTTTTGAATGTTGGGAAGAAGCCATTCAATCTTGGACGTTTTGTCTTATATTGGAACTAATAATATAAGAGACCAAGGACTAGTATAACTACTAGCTATAAATATGTGGTGGTGGTGTGCGCGTATGGGGTCTTCCATTTCTCCTTTAGTCCCCACAGTGTTACTCCTTTTGAAATAGATAAGGAAGGTAATATATTATATACTCATATTTTTTCTTCTCTATTTCTGATGTGGTACTTTTTCCAAAGGAATTTTTTTCCACTTCTTCCAAGAACATGAAAGGATTATAAAAGAAACCTTTTAATAGTTCCAAGATCCCTTACTCAGGTTCTTGGGAGAGAAGGTGAACAAGTTTCCATAATACTAGCATTTTGGGTGAACTGTACTCAAGTGATAATATTTTTCAATTTGAATTGACAAGTATTGAAGTGAGTTAACCACCAAATTCCGTGAAATGAACGTACTCTTCAATTTGATGGTCTTTGATCGAAACCTTCATAGCACACAATCTACCATGTTGATAGTTACAGATCCCGCGATCATCTCCCTTTCGTTGTTCATCAAGTTCTTCTCGAAAGGACCACCACTTACGGGATATGAACTTGTAGACTTATCCAAATTGGATTATTAATGACATCTCCTTAACATCCTATTGTGGATAGTGTATCTCAATCTCGTTGATGAATTTATCAAGTTCCCCACCATTTAATGACTATATGAATTCATTAAGATTTATTCACTCATCTTTGATCTATTTTAAAAGCAACACGTCTTAACCTTATAAGTGAATTCATCAAGTTCTTCTTAATAGGATCACCACGAATGGCTAGTTAAGATAGTATATTTTTGCATAATGTATGCCATATGTATGGGATGATAGTGTATCATATAGACTGATCAGTCATTTGTTCCCCATTAGTGGGATTTAATTCCATACTTCTCGATGTTTTCAGGACTACTCTCATGGTTAGGCCTTTGGTGAATGGATCACTATAATTTTCTCTAATCGTACATATTCCGAGACTATCACATAATTCTTCAACAACTGTTTTACTGAACCATGTCTGATGTGCATTGTGTCTTATTTTGCCACTATAGACATTATTATGAGCGACACGGATTGCTACTTGTGAATCCAAATAGATGCAAACTAGTGTGACACCTCTTTCCCCTCTTTCCCAGCGTGGCACATCGGATAACAGACTCCTCAACCACTTATCTTATTTCCTGACCAACTTTAGTGCTATAAACTTGGACTTTATGGTGGAGCGTCATATACAAGTTTGTTTGGAGTATTTTCATGATACAACACCAACTCTAAGGAGAATACATAACGATTGGTGGAGTTTACTTTATCATTGTCAGAGATCCAATGAGTGTCACAAAATCCTTCAAAAACTATTGGTTACTTGTTAGGATGCAAACCTAGATCAATAATACCTCTCAAGCACTTCAAAAGATGGCGAAGTATAACTCAGACCTACTAGGATTGTAAGTATAGCGACTGAGTCTACTTACGACATAAGCAATATCGGGTTGGGTATAGTTCATTAAAAACATCACTCCCTATAATTGTAGCATATTCATTCTGGGATACAACATCCCCATAGTTTTTAAAAAGATGAGTACTAGAATCATAAGGAATTTTTACAGACATTGCCTCGAAAGAGTCGAACTTCTTCAACATCCTTTCATTGTAATGAGTCTGGCTAAGAGAAATACCATTACTACCTCTAATGATTTTTACCCCTAGAATTACATCAACTTCTTTCATATCTTTCATATCAATTTTGATGACAAGAAGAGTTTAGTCACATTTATGATACAAATACAAGTATCAAAGATAATCATGTCATCCACCTAAAGACAAATGATAAAACAATATGATCCTATTACTTTAGAGTAAACACACGAGTCAGAAGTGTTAACAACAAATCTATCTTTTATTAAGATACTATCAAACATTTCATACCATTTTTAGGTGTCTGTTTTAAACCATGCCACGACTTTTAAAGCTTACAAAATTTATCCCTTGGCCAAGAATCACAAACCTTTCAGGTTGCACCATGTAAATCTCTTCATCTAGATTTCTATTCAGAAACAAAGTTTTTACATCCATATGATGTACAACTAGTTCGTGAATGATAGCTAGGATGACGAGGGTTCTAATTGTAGCTATTTGGTCACAAGGAGTAAGTATCAAAGTAATCTAAGCCTTTATTTTAGGTTAATCCCTTAATAACACGTCTAACCTTGAAATTTTCTATTGAACCATCGGGTCTCATTTTCTTTTTTAAATTTACTTGTTATTTATGGGTTTGCTGCTCTTAGGTAAGTCGGATAACTAACATGTATGGTTGTGTTTTATTGATTCAAGTTTAGTAGTAATGGTAACTTTTCAAAAACAAGCATCTATAAATTTAATAGCGTCATTATACGTTTTTGGGTGTACCTCCATAAGGATTCATGTGACTACCTCTTCGATTAAAACCTTCAGTTATGTAGGCGGTGATAAAACTGGGTCAAAAATTGACCCAGACATATGTCTCTTACTTCTCGTAGGTTTATCATCGGGAATACTACTAGGCCTCACAGAACTTGAGGGGTCAGGAAAACATCACATACATGCATATCAGTGTTAACATATAACTATATAAGTGATCAACTATTAACATTATTCATAATTTTAAAAGAAAATATGTGTCAAAGAACTCAACATCTCTTGATTCACAAACAAAATTATCATGAAAAGAATCAATATGTAACACTATTATGAGTATATCCTTTGAAAATCTAATCTATGGTATTTGGTCTGACAGTGACTTTCTTGAAGTCGGGTAGTACAACTTTTGCCAGACACTCTCACACTTTTAAAAATTTCAGGTTAGATGGAAAACCTTTCCACAATTCATAAGGGGTCTTGTCTAAGGATTTATGGGGTACTTTATTGAGTACATAACATACCGACAAGACATCTTTCCCACATTTTGGTTGGTAAACCTAACTAATTAACATGACATTCATAATCTCTTTTAGGGACCTATTTTTCCTCTAAGCTATGCTATTTATTTAGGTTGTGTATGAGACACTAAGTTTATGAATTATTCCGTTAATTTCACAAAAATTTTAAGAGATCAGAACTTTATTAGTCGCCCCTAGAACTAAGTCTATTGTATTTACAATCTAATTGATTTTCAACCTCAGCCTTATATTTTAAGAAAACATGTTTCGCTTCATTTTTAGTTTTAGGAGGTATACTTTTGTGAACCTAGAGTAGTCATCGACGATTTTATAAGTATATTTTTTTTCTCTTATATTAGTGGTGTTTTTAAAATCAGTTAAGTCTGAATGCACCAGTTCTAATAGTTTAGTCCTTCTAGTGGTTACAGATTTAAATTTTTTTTTGCAAGTTTGGACTCCACACATATTTGACATTTGAGAAAGTCATCAACATTGTGAAGGAGAATTAGTCTGAGATTTTTTTAACCTTTTAATAGAGGAGACATTTAGATGTCCTAATCTACCATTCCACGTATTTAAGGATTCTATAATATAAGCAAAAGAGGATTTATTCTCGTTCATGGTTACAGTGTATAAAATAAATAAACTTCCATTCAAATACCTTTCCCAACAAATTCTTCATTTTTGGTAGTAAATGATTTTTCAACCTTGAAAACTATCTTAAGTCCCACTTTATTTAGAAGAGCTCCAAAAACTAAGTTCATACGGAACTTGGGGACAAATAGAACATTGTTTAACTTAAAAATTTTAACATAAGTTAGTTTGAGGGGAACCTGTCCTTTTCCTTTCCGAGAATAGTAGTGGATGAATTACCCAAGTACATGCATTTATCGTCAGTTAGTTCCTCAAATTTTTTGAACAAGGATTTGTTGGAGCAGAAGTGTTGGAATGCTCCAGTATCTAGGTTCCACTCGCTCTTGTTTTCCACCAAATACGCCTCAACCATTACCGCAATAATTATTTCTTCGGTCTTGGTCAGGTTGGCGACAGGTTTTAGACCCTGTCCTTTTCTTTGTTCACACTCGAAAGCCTTGTGTCCTTTCCCGTAATAGTAGAACATATTTTTCGGTTTCTAGATCTTACCAGTGCATTTGAACCCTCCTCTTTCTTTGTTGGAGTTGTCAAGGTTCTTGTTTCCACCAGTTTTGTTCTTGTTCGGGCCCTGCTGTTTTCCATCTCCTTTATACTTATCTTTGTTTCCGTGACCAGAAGTTTCAACAAGGTTAGACTTCAAAGAATTATAAGGGAAAGATAAGAATTTATCCTAAAGTTGATTAGCTTTTTCGACTAGCATGTCGCTGATGAGTTTTTGGAGAGTCATTTCTTTCTTTTTGTGTTTGAGATAGTTAGGATATTTGCTCCAAGGAAGGAAGAATTTTGCAAGAAGGATATTAGCTTGAAAAACTCGTACACATAAAGTTTCTCAGTAACCGGTTTTTGATCAGTGAGCTTAAAGTTATACCATTTACAAATGACGTATTTTGTTACCATAATCGTCATCCCCGTATTTCTTCTCAAGAGTTTCCGAGATAATCTTTGACGACCTTTCCTTGGCAAAATGATCAAGTATGAGATTCGATACGTTATTCAATATCCAGCCCTAAGCCTTAGAGTTTTCTTTCTTGAACTTGGCCTTGAGAACGAGATGTCTAGTTTGTTTCAGTTCAGTAGGAACTCCATTGTCCACTATAAGTGGAGGCTCTTCGAATAAAAAAAACCCGAGTACGTACTCTTCGAGATAATTTTTAACCTTTTGTGTCCGACGTTTGTAGTTAGAACCCTTGAGAGGCTCTAACTTAGACAATTTGGGAAAGGTTTTTGCGTTCATTGATGAAGCAACCGCTGAAAGAGGAAAATTCATTTTAAATCAGTGATATGAAAATATCATTTTTAAATTGTTGGTGAAAATAAAAATGGTTTTAATAAAAATATTTCAAAATCATAATTACTGCAACTATAACACTAAAATGAAAAATATAGAACTTACACAGAATATCACAAAATATAAGATACGATTACAATAATTTGCGTTAAAAAGGATATTATGCACCTTCCCATAAAGGCTGGCGTTTCAAAGCTTATAGAAAAAAAGACCAAGGACTAGCTACGAAATTTTATTTTATTTTTATATTTTAATTTACCAAGACTACCCCACCCCACGCCGGTGTCATGCAAATGGTGATGGTGCGGGCGTGGTGTCTTACCATTTCTCCTTTAATCTTCCTGTTATATTTTTGAAATAGATAGAAAAATAATATATTATTAGAGCCAATTGTTGATTGATGCCTATTAAAAAACTTATTTAGAAAAAGGTGCCTAGGAAAAAATATTTATTGAAAACAGCCCCATCCCAAAATTACCCTTATAATTAACAATTAAAAAATAAGAAAAAAACTAATAATCACACGCGCGCGTCCGTGAAATTTTTTTAAAATCGTCATAACTAATTCAAAAAAAATCAAAAAAATAAAAAAAAAATATATTTGGATAAATCAAATTAATATTTACGTCTATGATTTTTTTCGGAATTTTCGGATTTTTTTGATTTTTTTGATTTTTTTTAATTTTTTTTTCGCAGACACGAAATTACATGTTTTAAACATGGAATTTCATGTTTATTTCACGGTTTAAAACATGGAATTTCATGTTTAAAACATGGAATTCCATGTTTAAAACATGAAAATCCGTGTCTGCGAAAAAAAAAATCAAAAAAAATTCAAAAAAATCAAAAAATTCAAAAAAAATCAAAAAAATTCATAGACGTAAATATTAATTTGCTTTATTCAAAAATACAATTTTTTTAATTTTCTGATTTTTTTTGAATTAGTTATGACGATTTTAAAAAAATTTCACGGACGCGCGCGTGCGATGGAATTAGTAGTAGGTGGTGGTGGTGGTGGTGGTGGTGGTGGTGGTGGTTGTGGTGGAGGTGGTGATGGTTGTGGTGGATGTAGTAATGGTTACATACATGGTGGTTGTGGTGGTGGTTGTGGTGGTTGTGGTGGTTGTGGTGGTGGTGGTGGTGGTGGTGGTGGAGGAGTAAAAAGAAGTACCCTATTATTTGTTTAATATTTAAAAATTAATATTGTATTAAAATAAAATAATATATTTAATAATAAGGGTAGTAAAGGTATAGAAAATATAAAGAGGATGTTTTCTATAAATAATTATTTCATTAGGCATTTTTTTATAAATAAGATTATTGAAGGAAAAAAAAAACAATTAAAGAGTTTTATGAGGATGTTTTCAACAATAACCCCATATTATATACCCATATTTTTTCTTCTCTATTTTCGATGCGATACTTCTTTTTAAAAATAAAATTCCTCATTTGTTTCAAAAATATAAAAGGATTATGAAAAAATCCTTTAGTATTCATCCTAAAAAAATAAAAAATCTTTGACAGTAACAACAGATAGCTGTTGAGACCAATGTTTGATTCCCCTACTAGAGAGTTTTTTTTTTGTTCCAAATAGTAAATATATTAAACTCAACGTAAAGTTACAAAATTACCCTATCCCCGAAGGAACAGTTTCGTTTTTAACTATCTCAATTAGCCTACTTGAGAACGCAATAGGTTGCGAGCTAAACATGTTGCTATGAAGCTTATGTTTTGCTAACTCATCAGCTAATCTATTTCTATCTCTACTAATCCAACGAAAGATAGGGTTACAACTTTCCGCGATAAAGTAAATACTCTTAATAATATTACAAAGCTTTGGAATAGAAATTAATAAGTTTTTCTCTAAAGGAAGCATTACATCTTGATAATCACTCTCTATGATCACCCTTGACTCCTTCAAATCACGAGCCACCACGCAAGCTTTGAGTATTCCAAGTGCTTCCGCTTCCAATGGAGAATCTGCCTTTATTTCCCAAGCATTGTAATCCACTACTTTACCTAGATAATCCCTGTTTACACATGAAATTGCCGATTTATTATCTTTATAAGCTGCATCACAATTAATCTTTATATAATTTTTTGGGGTGGTTCCCAATTTTTCAAACCTGTATTATTTTCAACCAATGTTGTATTCTCAGTTTCAATCACCTACTAGAGAGTAATTTCTAATTATGATTTCCAAGACCATCGCGAATGGAAAACATTCATCTTTTGCTTTGTAGTACTACCTAGCGTCTTTCTTCACAAACCTATAGTGCATTTGCAATTAAGTCCCCCGCCCTTAATTAAAGTATTACTCTCTATTTAGGCTTAAGAATAGTCCACCGTGAAAGGTACGCAATAATTATTAGCCTCACTACTTTTTCTTACAAGTAATTTATTCTCTCCCATTCATCGTGATTCGGTTATGACCTTCGGTACTTATTCGTAAAAACTTTCCTTGACCGAGGTTGCCAAAACCCAATTTTTGTCTTATAGAAGAGTTGATAGGCCATAAGATGGAAATGGCAATGAGTAGCACATATACCAGATTTTGGGATGACCTGTTTGACCCAGTTCAGAGGTTTTGTGTAGAAAGATTCTCGTTTACTTGTTGAACAGATCATATTTAAGGACTAGACATGTTCTTGACTGATTATTATATCACGAATAATAAAATTCTTGTGTTTTTCTATACCAAATTGCTTGTTGTGCTTGCATGAATACCTGAAAAATGAGAAAGCTTTGATAGAATTGTTAAACCATGATCTGACTTTTGAAAAATAAACAGAGTGTTATCTTTAAAGTAATATGAAACCAAGTTCAGTTTCTCTCTTTCCATCTGTAATCAGAAGTTGCATCTTTATTGGAAATATTTGTAATCTTATGTGGTACTTAAGTGTCATCTTTCTAGTTTTTCATTTATTTCCTTTTCAAGAATCACGATTTTGCTTGGGAATAGATACCATTACTTCGAACCAAAAAGTTTCTGATGGTGAAACAATTGTTTCAGCTGGAGGAATATTCGAACTTGGCTTCTTTAGTCCAATTGCATCAAACAATTTAAGGTATGTTGGGATATGGTTGAAAAGATTCCCAAATGAGAAAGTTATGTGGGTTGCAAACCGTGAAAATCCGGTGAGAGGCTCATTGGGAGCCCTCCTGATTGGATATGATGGTAATTTGGTCATTGCTGACGGTGCAAACAACACAATTTGGTCAACTAATGTCACTTTGGCATCAAATCACACGATTGCAGTACTTTCTGATGCAGGAAATCTTATTCTGAAGGAGAACAAGTCCAATAATTCACTTCAATTGTGGGCGAGCTTCAAGCATCCAACGGATTGTTTCTTGCCAGGCATGAAGATCGGCATAAATAATAGAACCGGAGAGCAAATAACATTAACATCTTGGAAAGATGATACGGATCCATCAATTGGTAGTTTTTCTCTAGTGATGGATCCCCAAGACATGTCACAAGGTCTTATTATGAATGACTCGGCTAAGCACTGGAGAACCGGGCAATGGGCTAGAACCTACTTTATAGGAATACCAGACATGGCCGGGGGTGATCGATCCGGCTATGTTCTTAATGAAGATCCGGAAGAAAAAACCGTGTATTTCTCGTATTCATCAGCTGGTGGCATTACTCTATCAATATTATTTATTAATTATACAGGAGATTTGCTACAAATGGATTGGCTGGAAAGGGAAAATCAATGGGAATATTCAAAGATAGCTCTCAATGGTCCATGTGACCTGTACAACACTTGTGGCCCTAATGGAAGTTGCAATAATAGAAACTCACCAATCTGTAAGTGCTTCAAAGGGTATGAACCTAAGTTTCAAGATGAATGGAATTCAGGTAATTGGACCAATGGTTGTAAACGAAGAACTGAATTGCGTTGCGAAAGAAATACAAGTTCCGAGAAGGGAAAAGCCGATAAGTTTTACTCTTTCTCAGGAATGAAATTACCAGATTTACCTTACTACTTTTTTGCCACTGATATAAGCATGTGTAAATCTATTTGTTTGAAGAACTGTTCCTGCCTTGCGTGTGCATATGTAGATGGAATTGAATGTATGGTATGGCTTACACGTCTGGTTGACGTACAAGAGTTCCCTGAGGGTGGACAGACGCTGTATATTAGACTTGCGGATTCTGAATTCGGTAAATGCTCTTCTGCGTATAATATATAGATAGAGTAATGCTATATACGGCTTTTTTCTTATTAGAGTGATTTGATAAAAAATAAAGTAAGGTTAAGATTGAGAAAATAAAAAAAAATTAATATTTTAATAATATAATGTTAATAGAAGATCATATGATTCTTTTATAACCTCGGTAGTAATTTTAATTATAATAATTGCTATCTAATAATATAAATAACTTAAGCCCGGCAGATTTAAAATGATTTTTATAACATTATTTTGTCTATAGGGGATCATGGCTTCCTCCTTCTATAAGAGTCACGTTTGTTTCCCGCATAGTTGTCTGCATGTTCCATAAATTCTTGTAAAGGATTGTGTATCTGGTGTTATAAGTGGTACAACTTGCAATTATTCAAACATTTTAGATTTGTTAATAGTTTATTAAAAGAATTGTAGGAGAAGTCTGACTTTATACCTAGGATCTAGGGTCTAAAGATAACTGAATTCATTAGAAAAAACTTTTTTTCACTAAACTTGAACTCCTACCTTGCACTGTCACTATTACTATATACTTGATCTTCTCAATTGATTTATATCCTGAGAGCTAATCGAGCTTGTACATATGTGACCTTTTGTGAAGGAATAAAATACACTAAGATATTTTATCATATACAATTGCGAATAATTTTGGCTAGATATATTAAATTTTTTTTCCACATTTTTTAACCTTGTTCCATGTTAGGCCAAATTATGTATATTTTATTGAAAATGGATCGAAATGAGAAATTGAACTTAAAAAGAAAATCTGGCCTACAAAGGTGTATGATAAAATATGATCTTAAAAGATTAAAAATAAAATAAAACATAATTGTAAACATAATTTCTCTTTTATTAATTCTCTAATAATTGTTTAAAACGTTCAAACAATTATGTAAATCAATATGTCACTTATGAGTACGTGGCGTGGCGTGATTTGATTTTATACCGGTAAATATTAGGCAGTATTATTTTAATGGTATATATATTATCACATAATCTTTAAATTTTAATCTGACGGCTATCAAAATTAAAAGATGAAGATTTGTTTTTTATATTTTTGAAAGATCATATGCCAAAATTGGTTAAAGTTTTACGAGATAGTGTAACTTTGTGGTACTTACTATTTGTGAAATTATTCATATCGTGTCATCATATAATGTTATTGTGAACAACTAACAAGTTTACTGATCATTTTGCCTGGATAATGCAGATCATGGAAATTTTACACGAAACGTAGTAATAATAGTCGTTGCAGTGACTCTTGTTGTAGGATTTGTAACATACTTATTATGCAGGAGGTGGAATACACAAAGAGGTAATTCTGGAGTAGTTCACAAAAGCTCAAAAATGTGTTGTATATCCCTAGCCATTACCTTAATGTGTTTTAATTTGTCAATTAGGTGGAGGAAGGGGTACAATTATTCTCAAAGAAGGACTAACACCTTCAAGAGATGAGTTGTTCAAAAGGGAAATAAGTAAAGGTGGAAGTACAGATCAAGTACCATCTTTCACCCTGGATACCATCAAAACAGCTACGGATACGTTCTCTGCAACAAACAAACTCGGGGAGGGGGGGTTTGGCCCTGTTTACAAGGTATCATGTATTTTTATTTGTAAGATTTGGTATACACTACAGAGTAAATTCAAATTCCTCAAATTTAATGGATTTGATTATGTGACTCAGGGAAAACTACCAAACGGACAAGAGATTGCTGTTAAAAGACTGTCTCGAAGCTCTGGACAAGGCTCAGAAGAATTTAAAAATGAGGTCATATTGATTTCCAGACTCCAACACCGAAGCTTAGTCAAGCTACTTGGATTTTGTATTCAGGGACAGGAGACATTGCTAGTCTATGAGTACATGCCCAACAAAAGCTTAGATAAATTATTATTTGGTTCGTCATTACAATCTTTATGCTATTAATTATCTAGAAATATAATCTGCTGGCACTTCAATTGATCCATTTCCAGAAGATTAAGACAGGCATGCATTTACTATGTTTTCCCAGGATCAGGCTCAACAGAAAATGAAGTACCTGACTGGAGTCTGAGATTTAAAATTGTTGAAGGTATCGCTAGGGGACTTATTTATCTTCATCGTGATTCCAGACTAAAGATTATCCACAGAGATCTTAAGGCTAGTAACATTCTATTAGACGAACATATGAATCCCAAGATATCAGATTTTGGTATGGCAAGAATTTTCAGAGGCGATCAATCTGTAGCAAACACCAATAGGGTTGTTGGTACCTAGTAAGTGGACTTCTCAAAAAAAATAAAATCATTTTTTTTTAGTAAATAGTTGATTTTAAATAATTGTTGACTCTATTTGCTTCCTGGTTTTTTTAAGCAAAAAATTATTTTCATGGTTTGGAATGAACTTCTTATACTACAATGCAGTGGTTACATGTCCCCGGAATATGCAATGCAAGGTATATTTTCTGAAAAATCGGATGTCTTCAGCTTTGGTGTTTTGTTACTAGAAGTTGTTAGCGGTAAAAGAAATAATACGTTCTATCTTTATGAGAAACCTCAAACCCTCTTGGGCCACGTAAGCAAATATATGTGTTGAATATTACTTTCAGATTCTGTCTTGATCCCAAGAGTAGACTATGGGTCTGTTTGGAAGTGCTTATTTTAGAATAAAAAAGCGCTTTTAGAATAAAATTCAAAATTTAAAAAAATTATTAAAAATAATTTTGAAATCTAAAATTATTTTAAGTGCTTTTTTTAAGAAGCACCTATTTGGTGCTTCTCAAAAAAGTGCTTTTCAAAGTAAAAAAAACTCTTCAAATACTAAAAGCACTTTTAAGTGCTTCTCCAAAAAAGCACTTCCAAATGGGCACTATTACTAATTACTAACCAAATTCTGAATTCAGGCATGGCAACTCTGGAATGAGGGGAAGGCGATTGAGCTATTGGATCATAGGTTGGATAACTCAAGCAATCCAGCGCAAGTTAACAGATGCATACATGTAGCTCTTCTATGTGTTCAACAACACGCTAATGATAGGCCAACTATGTCGGTAGTACTATCTATGCTTTGTAATGAGATGAGTCTCACATCTCCAGATCAACCCGCATTTAGCTCAAATGAAAGACTCGATGCATCTAATCTTTCCATGCCCAACAATGAAATAGACTCAAGAAATGATTGTTCAATAACAAGTGTTTGCGGACGATAAACTGGCCCTGATTTGTGTGAGAGTTGTCAGTTGAGTGGTGAGAAATGTCGTTTCCAATTCTCATTTTGTGTGTGCCATTCTTACACAGAGACCCTACTAATCTTTTTTGTATAGTTTAAATTTCATCACATGTACCCAAAGGGACCACGTATGATGTTCCGTTATACATATACCATACCTTAAACAATATGACTAACTACCCTTCTCTTGAAATTGTCTTTGTTACCAACCCAAAAAATAGTAATTGTTGAAGAAATGCAATTGTAAATTGCCCTTTATTATTAAGATAAATGAAAAGAATTGGAAGTGTGCACTTCATTTTTTTGATAGAAGGTTCCAAGTCCTTTTTGTTTACCCTAGATTATCCATTATATTATTCATTTCAAAAATATATATTTTATATTAATTTTATCTTATGGTGATTAATCTAAAAGGTCCACAGTCAAAATAACTTTCTTCAGCAGGTTCAGCCCATTTCTATAATATTCATAGTCAATAATGCCCTTAACCTTTAAGTGGTAGCCCATTTTTTACCAGCGTTGATAATTTAAAAAAAAACAAATCAGTCCACAATCCTTGTGATTAAAAATTCTACAAAATGAAGAAGAGACCGAGATAGAACAACTTATTAACCAAGCCACTGTCATGATATTCTGCAAAATTTTGTCAACGACGAAGGTCTTTCTAGTGAGCCCAGTTGGCATTAGTTTAGCCGGAGATATGACAACCCATTAACCAAGCCACTGTCATGAGATTGGTGGGCTCTGTAAACACATTTGGTGGGCTCCGTACACAGATTTGGTGGGATCTGTAAACACACTTGGTGGGCTCCGTACACAGGTTTGGTGGGCTATGTACACACATATGGTGAGCCCAGTTGGCCATTTCGATGAGCACGTTTCTATAATTCCTGCAAAGAATTCGGAAAGATTGGAAACCACCATTGATGATGAATCTGGAGTTTCGAGGCCTTATCTTAAATTTCAAAAACAAGAAAAAATTGGAAGATCATTTGAGAAATTGAGTGCATCAGATATGGCCATTGCTATTGGTAGGCTCTCTTGACAATTGATGGGCTCTCTACAATTCGTGGGCTTAATTGTTGACAGCATAGTCAAGCCAGGTTGAAGATATCAGTGCCTGCGTTTTCAAATTGTTTGTTCCAAGTTGGGTCTGTGTTGGGGTAATCGTTGTTGGTTGAAGAGCATCAATAATTATTCAAACCTGAGATATCTGCTCCGCATTGCTGAAAATATTTTTGAAGATGCGACAAATGTATGTAAAGAGAACTACAAAAAAAATTGGATTAAGATATTTCAGCAATACAATTTGAGTAAAAAAAATTCATAATAATGAATCAAACTTACTATCAACAGTCTCAACAGTCTCCATAGTTTACAACTGTTGCCAATTTATTCTACGAGATACAATTTCCAAGTACAACATAACGGCCACATATAATGTATCAAAAATTAACATAAATTAATCTTAGTATTGGAGAGTTGTTGGGTTTGGAAGGGCTTGTAATGGCCATTGCAACTAATTGGATCGTTGGCCTTTAATGGGTTTGGGCTAGGAGGGCTGTTGTGATGGTGGTGCCAAGGTGTGCGCTGTGATGATGATGGAGATTGGCTCTTAGGTGATGTCCGTTGTTGTGTTCGCGACTTGTGTTTGGTGGGCCAAGCCTGTTTTGAAGATGGTGGAGGCGGCGGTTTCTTGTGCAGGTAAGCGACTTGTGTTTGGTGGGCCAAACCCTATGTTGAAGATGGTTGAGAGTGGCGAGGGTTTCTTGTGCAGATGTTTGTTAAAGAGATGATTAATAAGTTTTTATGTTTCATTGTTTTTCATCGATTGTTTAGGTTGTATATTTTTTTTCTTTTATTTAATTTTTTATTATAATTGTATAAGGTTATATTAGGTATATTATAAGTATAAAAAATTATTTTGGACCTTATTCATCTAAACTTTTAGACTGGACTTCTTAAGACACGATTTGTTGAGTTTTGGACTTAATTAGAAATTATCTCTTTATCTTATTGATCTATGTAAAGTAATCTAACCACTAGACCAACTACAATCTTATCTGAAGACAAGTAAACAAAACAAAGGATGACATTCGAAATGAAAATTAAAAAAAAAAATTCTTAACGTATTGCATATTACAACCATAATTATAATTGCAAAAAGAAATGTAAATTCTTATGAAGATATAATTCCATTTCAATTAAGGAACATAAAACAAGTTTGTATTGTCCTACAAAGTTGAATTAAAAAAGCTAATCAGCCTTATCAGTAGAAATGACAATTTGACCACGACCGTCCCTCCTAGCAACAATGGGACCAACCTTTTGACCAAAATCATGGTGAATGGTACTCGCACGACTAATATACTTACACTTCTGATTATTTTTTGTGGTAAGTACGTATAATATGTCCAACTTCTTTATATATGTTGTCACTCCTTAAAGTATGATATAAAATTAGACACACTAGAAAAGGTTTACGGTCCATAAGTTTACGGATCGTTGAAAAATAATAATTAATAAGTATAAGGGTTATGTCTCCACAGAGACTATAAAGATTAAAATAATTATGTTTACCAGTATGGTAGCGAATGTTGCAAATAAACGTAATATAGCTAAATATATTTGTTGAATTTTTTTATTATAAAACTAAGTTGCGATAGATAATGGTTGACTATGACAATTAACAGAAATAACAATGTTAGAACTAAAATAGAAAAGCAATTTAAACTAATAAATGAGTTGAAATATACGAGAGAGATGTTTGAGTCTTGCTAGTAATTTTGAAAATAGTGATCTTTTCATACTAGTCGGAGTTCAATCCCTCCCGAGTAGATAGAAAGTTGTCCTACGGCACTAGAGAATTCTCCCAAGTGATCCTCAAAATGCTTTCAAATGCTAGTTAGTTTGAACCCTACAAATTACTTAGGTAGTCAAGACCTCCCGATTCATTAACGAACACCAAACGTCTATATGTTATATCTATAATCGGACCCCCCTCCTGGGCGATAGTCTAAATTACTAACACTATCTAATATTTGGACAAAATACAAGTAGGCAACAGTCACACGCATATAGTCAATATAGATAAACGTCACTTCAGTTAAATATAATCCCATAATCAAAGAAAACATTAAATAACTAACAATGCTTCATACATATAACAATACTCAAGGGTTTTAGTTCATAATTAAATAATGGAAAACAATGGTAAATAATGTAATAATCATGTTTAAAATGCAAAAAAGAATTAAATTAATCTACGACTCGAAGGGAAACGAATATGGAATGCTGAAGATTGGTGTAAATGGGTGGAAACCCTTTTCCTCTTCTTCTTCTGCTTGCTCTAGGTGTTTTGCTCTCTCCCGAGAATGTGTTATATGGAAAGTGTTACGTTTTCAGCTCCTAAAAGCCTCATATAGTTTATATAAAATAGATTGGGTCCAAATGAGCTTACTTGAGTGGGTTAAGATAGCCTACCGTGTTTTAATTTATTATTGGACTAGTTCGAGCCTTAGTGGAAACATTAGCATAATTTCTCCATCTTAACTTCGAATTAACTTCTGTCACTTCTCACGCATCACTGACTTCAAGATCTATCCAAATCAAAGGGAAATTCATCCAAAAATTTGACCAATAATTCGTGCTAACTGAATCAAGTGACATCAAGATTTTGCCAATAAACACTCTAACTTCTCTAAAGTGACTTTTTTCTCTTTCTACGTCTTGGCGTGGGTTTAGAACCGACTTCTTGACTTTTCATCATCATATTGACATATCATGTCAACCATGTACCTAAAAGGTACACAGTCAACACACAATTAAGGCTTAAAGTCTCTGAAAGTAGAATTATATCCAAAATGAGATAAGAATTCAAGATATGTCGAATAATAGGGAATAATACCTTAATTAGGTTCGATAAACTCCCAAAATGATGTCTCGTGATAAAATTCTATTGAAAAAGACGAGACATCAAGACCTCCAACTCAAAGTTTTGTCGTCCGGAAAAATTAAGAACTAACGAAGGGCTTAAGTCCAACTAATCAAAGAAGAAGAGAATATAAAGAATAATCCCAAAGCTATAACTAAACAAGTTTCTTAAATAAATGCCTAAGAATTGATCTACAAGTACACTTATCATACAAATAATCAACATAATAAAAATGTCAAGAATAAAATTAGCTTTGCAATGCAAGAAGAGATAAGTTTTCACTTATTTGAAACGATGGTTATAGGTTGTTCCTTGGTCCTCCCATGTTGTTCAATAGTCCACTAAACTACTCCCTATCCTATCAATCGTTACTTAACAAATTAACTAGAAATCTTGAGGTCTTAAGGTGTAGCATAGGCTTAAGGTAGGGTGTGATAGAATTTGGGAATTTTAGAGGTGATTTTGGCCTTCTCCTCCATATAAGTCAACTAATCGCCCTATATCTTGAGTTTACGCTCATAATCATGCTCACTCAACCCATTTGATGCTATAGCGTTGCATCCCGAGTCCCTAACCAATATCACAAGATATCCTATGTCGTATTTCTCTTTATTGTTTCCATATTTATTTTATTTTTATTTTATTTTTTTCAATTTTTTATATGTCAAACACGAGACCCTTTTTATATGAGTTATCGTGTCACATATTTTCTTTTTAATTTCTTTTTCTCAAATTCGGTATGGATTACAAATGAGCGTACAATGAATAAAAGTGAAATAAACATCTACCTACCCAATGTATCCCATGATCATGTACACCCACCATTCCAAATCAAGCTCCAAGATAACTGCATGTGATTCAAGAGCGGGTCATATGGTCAAGTCCTAAAACTAAAAGGTATAAGCTTATAATGTGGCTATCAAAAAAAGACTACAAAGGCTAGAATGGGGTTAAGAAGGGTATTACATAACATATTAGGTGAGCAAGATAAAGTAAAAAAAAGGGATAACAAAAAATGGCCTCAATCGTTTTATAGGCTAAGTGGTCTAGTAATTTTCACATTTTTAGTTCGTATTAAGTGGTCTTTCGACTAGGTTCGACCTCATTTCTACATACCTCTCGTTCTCACCTCGTTCAAACTTATCTTCTTTGCATTTCTTACTAATTAGTTCCATATATAGTTACGTGTTTTGTACAAGTAATTTATGCACATTATAAATAATTCACAAGACAAACTTCTTATCTATTATTAACTCGTTTAGATTAAGATTTCGAGAAGCATTATTTAAATTATAAACCTATTCCCTATATTATACACTAATTTTATTTGATTTTATGATTTTTTAGAAAGAAAAAAATACGAATGAGGACAATGAATTCCTACCCCAACTCAAAAGTGAGTCATGTCACCACGGCTCACAACAAACTCGACAAAAATTTAGAAACACATAAATATTACAAGTAAAAAAATGGTAGGAAAGGAATAAACATACTCTCGAGGCAATTGCCTCGCGTCATCAAACCCGAGATAGGGTTCAATGGATCCTTCACGATATCACGACTAATTGTCTCTAGGAGTTTCATGATGTGCTTCTTCTAAGGAAGTTTAAGTTGTTCCTATTCGATCAAATCGCTCACTTATCCTTTCTTGCCATGAAAGATCCTCTTCATTCTAACTTGAGTCCCTCTTGCGAGAAGTCTCTCCATTTGGAGGAATCTTTGCAATTGCTCCTCTCATAATTGTCTTGATCCACACTTTATTGATGTTGCTACTTATCTTGAACGCAAATTTCTCCTTCTCACTATATTTCACATTTGCCTTCATCAATAGGTTTGTGGTGCAGTTTTGAATAGGATTACCCCATTAAAGATCATTTGCGATACATCTACTTCCTCTTGTTTTAAACATAATTAAAAATATGGTGAATTTCTTACTTAAGTCCGAGGTACGCATGTTCCCAAAAGCTGATGGTGTGTGAAAGTTGTGCCATGCTTTTGCATCGAGTTGAAGGTACTTGTAAGAAAGGAGTATTCAACTCTCCTTTGTGTTCTCGCACGAACTGCTTACTCAACACATGCTCATATAGTTGAGGCCAATCAAGAGTCTTGATATTCTCCACCGCTTTTTAGTACTTACATGGTCCAACCAAATTCTTGAACTCGAATTGACTTTGAATATCTTCAACTGTGAAAGGAACTAATTTATCTTTAATAGGAACTCAACCTTCATTATCTCGGCTAAAGAGGCCAAGATAGAAATCGGAATCTATCTGGACGAATAAATTCAAATGCTTTATCATGAATGTGGTCCATCCCAATCTCTCTCCCATCTTTACAAATCTCTGGTATTCACCTTCTCCAACTTCCTTCTCAAATATTCTCTCGCGAGAAAGTGTTAATTTGGGCATGTTTGTTTGGTGATAGCTAATAAGGACTTAGAAGCTTCACTTATATCGAGTATAGAAATCTCGACTTGGAGAGTTTGTGGTGTCTTATCTTTTATAATCACAATTGCTTGCTCCTAAGCACTTGAATTAACCATAAATGGTTTCTCTTTAATCGATTGACTCAAACTACCCTTTATCTTCTTTGCCAACCTTACAAGAATCTCACTTTCTTTGTTCTTGCTTTCACACAAGTCTTTGATTTGATTCTTTTCCATCTCCCTAACACTAGATATGTCTCTGTTCTTTTTGTCATCTCTTTTGACCTCCAACTCAAAATTGCACCACTCTTGAAATTACCCGTTGATTTTGAGCGAATGAGGTGTTATTTGGGTTAGTAAAGGATGATGACTCTTTATGTGGGTATGATGGAATTTTTCTTGGATGATAAGGGTTTAAAATATTTTGGACAAGGGTTTTGATTTTTTTTGGATTTGACTCTTGATTTCTAGGCATTTTGGAATGATAATTGTGGATATGAAATTTTGGTGATTTTGTGTTTTTTTATGTGAGGTGAAGGTTTGGTGAAGTTTCGATGGAGTTTGGATGCTTACAGAAGAAAGAGGCTTATGGTTTATGAGTTGGTATGCATTTGCCTTCCTAATCTTAGTTGGCCGCGTCGCGGTATACCGCCCTATAGGGCGCAGTATACAACTTGAAGGATATGAACTTTCTAACTTGCCTTGTTGATGTCTCCCTATTTGTGATGAATTAATATAGGTTTGAGACATCATTTTAGGTGTATTAGGCTAATTAATAATTGATTTTTAGTCATATTATTATATTTTCTATTCCTTATCTTGATTTGAGGAATTATTATTTTTAGAGCATATTTGGTTTAATTTTTGTGTTAATGTGAAGCTTTAAAGATATATGGAAATTAATTAAATGTCAAATCAATTCTAAAGAAGTAAGGAAAAAAGATATGGCTGGAAATTGGAGATAAAAGGAAGTAAAGATTAAATACGAAAAGAAAAGTTGTCAAGTAGATCTGAATTTCAGCAGCTAAGTCCATTAAAGTTACCATAACTTAAAATCGGCTAGGATATGAAGGAGACATCCTTAATAATCTCATATGAATAAGTGTACTAAGTTCATAGCCCGCAAGTGGTGGTCCTTAGAGAAGGTCCTGGTGAAAAACGAAAGGGTGATGTTGAGGAAACTATAACTATCAGCAGGATAGAGTATATGTTGTTAGACTCTCGATCGAAAACTGTCAAATTCACGAGTACATTCACTTGACAGAATTTGGTGGTTTTCTCATTTCACTACGTTTCTATTCAAATCAAAAGATGTTGTCATTTAAGTACAATTCACCCAAATACTAGCATTTATGGAAACATGTTTACCCTTTCTCCCAAAAAACTTAAGTAGTGAATTGTTGGAATTATTTAATTAATATTGCTTTATTTTAGTAATTCTTTCATGAATTTAGAAAGATGTGAAAAAATTATTCATGATTGAATAATCTTATATTGGAAGTTGAAAAAAAAGTTATTGAAATTATTTAGATTAAAATGGTTTTCTTGTATTTCCTTATCCTATTGGGAGAGGGGAAAAATATATGATTTAAAATGTCATACATCGAAAAGATTAAGTATTTATATGTTTACTTTTCTGTTTATTTCAAAAGGATCAAAGGGTCTGACCATAGTCCTCTTATCCTCTATTTAGAGGAAAATAATGATAAGAAATATAAAAGATTTTATCTTGAGAATTTTTGGATTGAAGAAAAAGAATGCCTTAAAATTATTGAAAATATTTGGAACTCTAGAAGCACCATTAATTCTATTACTAAAGGTAATTTACTCACTAAACTTAGAGTGTGTAAAAGAATTCTTATAGTGTAGAGTAAAAGAAAATTTAGAAATACAAAAAAGAAGATAAATCAATACTTGGAAAAATTGAGAACTATTACCAATAATAGATCAATTAAGGAGTCATATATAGATGAATATAATTATATATTAAAAGAAATAGAGACCCTTTGGAAAATTGAAGAAGAATTTTGGGCAGCTAGATCTAGAATCAATTGGTTGAAAAAAGGTGATAGAAACACGGCCTTCTTTCATGCTGCTACTAAAGAGAGAAGATACTTTAATAAAATATCATCCATTATGGATGAACAAGGTATTTGGTTAAATACTCAACCTGAAGTAAATCAAAATATCCTTGATTATTTTAACAATATTTTTAACTCAGTGGGACCTCGGAATTTTACACCCATATTAAATATCATTCAACCCAAAGTTACTAAATTTATGAATGATACCCTTCATAAACCAATTCTCATAAAAGAAATCAAGTTGGCAGTCTCTGAGTTAGGGGCCTTCAAGGCACCTGGACCAGATGGCTACCCAGGTTTCTTTTACAAGAATTACTGGAAGATTATAAAATTGGATGTAATAAAAATCATTAATGAATTTTTGGTATAATAATAGTAGTCTTGAAGATATAAACCATACCTATATCTCTCTTATTCCTAAAATTGAAAAACCTGGCACTATAAAACATTACAGGCCCATCAGTGTATCAAACTTCATTTACAAAATCATTGCGAGGCTTTTAGTCAATAGACTTCAACCTTTTATGAGTTCTATAGTTGATGATACACAAACTGCCTTTATCCCAGGCAGAAGTATCCAAGAAAATACCTATATAACTCATGAAGTCTGTACCTACTTAAAAGAAAAAAGAACATCAAAAAACTATAGTATGATAATAAAAGCGGATTTACAAAAAGCTTATGAGTTTGTAGAATGGGATTTTCTACAACACCTTATGGAAAAACTTGGATTTGATACAAATTGGATTAAAAAAATTATGAACTGTATAACCACAGTTTCATATCCAATTTTAATGAATGGGCAGCCTAATAAGCTTAATAAACCCCAAAGGGGTCTTAGACAAGGGGACCCACTGTCCCCACTAATTTTTTGTCTTGTTACTCAAACCTTAAATGATTTGATTAAAAACAAAGTTGAAAATGATTTACTTGAGGGTATTAAAATATCAAGAAATGGCCCCTCTTTAACCCACCTCTTATTTGCAGATGATAGTGTCTTTTTTCTTAAAGCCAATCATAAAGATACTAATAGCATTAATGACATTATTAATAAATTTGGGTTTTCTACTGGACTTATTCTAAATCTGAATAAATGTGGGGTGAGGTTTAGTGCTAACACACCCCACTATATCCAACACATATTTGCCTCTAGAGTAAATATGAACATTAAAAAGAATCTAGGCTCTTATTTAGGTTTACCCACTGATTGGGGTAAATCTAAAGTTAGAGAACTAAACTGCCTTATTGAAAAGGCAATAAAAAAACACAAAACTGGAAAAATCTTTACCTATCAGAAGCAGGTAAAGAGATTCTAATTAAATCAGTTTTACAAAGTATACCAAATTATTTTATGTCCTCTTTCTTGTTACCTAAGAAAATTTGTGAATCTATCACTATGAAAATAGCAAATTTTTGGTGGGGAAACAAATCTAATAAAGGTATACATTGGACTAATTGGCCTAGTATTACTTATAGCAAATATGTGGGAGTTTTAGGCTTCAGACCTCAATATGATGAATGTAGCTTTACTTTCTAAACAAGCATGGAATTTACTTGATAAAAAAGAATCCCTACTGTATAAATTACTATAGGGGAAATATTTCCCAAATAGCTCATTCCGTCACGCAAATTTGGGAAATAAATCTTCTTGGGGCTGGAAAAACCTCTTAACTGGAAGAGATGCTATTAAAAACCAATTGAAATGGAAAATTGGAGATGGGAAAGATATAAATCCCCAAAAAGATGTATGGTTTTCACAGGATTCGAAAGTTATTAAACCAAATGATATTAATATAAAGAGATATTAACTTATATAGTCCTAGAACCCAGCTTTCCACCCCCATTAGGTCCAACCCCTGATTTTTCCCCTAGCATGTCCAACAAAATTTTTAGTATCCCAACAATACCCTCTGACTAAATCAGATAAAATCATATCACCCCATGATTTACGCAATTAACTAATTCTCTCTCTTATTAGCTCACTAGATCGATGGAAGCTCCAAAACCACCACCACCTCCAAAAACACCACCACCACCAAAACACCACCACCACCAAAACACCTCCACGGAGATCGGAGCAGCCTCCTTGTTCGACGAGCAACCATGAAGATTGCAGACACACTCGCTAGCTGCAGCAGTTAACCACCACAGCGCCGCCATGGTCTGTCTCTTCTTCTTCGAAGCAGCAACAATGGCAGCACCAAGGTCACGCTCGAATGATACCAGATCTGCAGGTCTCTTCGTGTCTCCAAATCGGCGCCCAAGGAGGAGAGCTTCGAAGGAACCACCACAGCGCCACCATTGCTGCGCGAACATTGCAGCCCCTATTCTCGTCGGCACCGTTCAGCAGCAGAAGAAGAAGAAGAAGAATAGCGCCGCTGGTTCGAAGCTCAAATGGAGAAGAATAGCGCCGCTGGTTCGAAGCTCAACCGATCTTGAGCCATTAACGTTTGAAGCTTCGCATTTGAGGAGAAAGACGAAGCTGAGAGGAGGAAGACGAAGACTAGTTCAGGCGTTCACACCATCGATATTACTATTCTTCCTTGACTCGATCTGTCATTCAGGCGTGCACACCATCGATTTTGACAGAGAACCCATCAAAGCAAAGCTAATAACCCACCGTAAACCATTAGTTTTAAAATACAACCCATCAATATCATACACATAACCCACTACCAATAGACGACAGCACTAAAGGTTAACCCACCGAACTCAACATTCACACCATCGATATTACAAAGCGTTACCCATCATATTCATTCCCACCTTCATAGTCTGCACCAGTTTTTGCTATCCCAACGACTTCAACATTCACACCATCGATATTACAAAGCATTACCCATCGAGTTTAGTGGACAACCCACCATCGTCCATTTGAACAAAAGTTTCCAGTTTTTCATCAGTTGCTGCATTAGAATTTTATTAGTTACTGATTGTAATTTTTCTGGGTTATTGATTTGATTGATTGCATGATTTTAGCGATTTTTGTTTGTTTTAATTTCTTTGTTTTAATTTTTAACTGATTGCATGATTTTAGTGTTTTAGTTTTGGTAACAAATCTCCAATTAATGGGTAACTAGGGGCAAGTCTGTCATTTGCGATGGGCTGGACCTGATGGGCAATCACTGATTACCTGTGGACTCTATAAGGAAATCACCCTAATATAAATAAGGTAACAGATCTTTTCCTTCCTGGAGAAAGGAAATGGGACTTGGAAAAAATCAAAAAGAATTTCCATAAAAAAGATTATGAGAAAATTATAAAAATATTCATACCTCTAGTGAAAATCCGAGACAATCTTACGTGGTCCCTCAGTCTTAATGGACTTTTTTCAGTTAAAAGATGTTATCACCATTTAATAACTGAAAAAACAAAATATTTGAAGCTAGTAAGTTATCAAAACCCTCCTCTTCGCATACTACAGACCCCTTAGTGTGGAAAGCGATTTGGAATATGAAAAAACCCCCCAATGATAAAGAATTTTATTTGGAAAGCGATTAAAAATGTGTTGTCTACCTCTGAAAACCTATATTTGAGAAAATGTAGAGATACTAAAATTTGAAATATATGTAATACTGAGATAGAGAATGTAGAACATATGCTATTTGATTGTAGTTGGGCTCGCGCCACGTGGCTAGCTTCCCCTCTCTCCTTAAAAATTAGCAACCACTCCAAGAAATTGGATGTATGGATGGCAGATTTATTAAATCAAATGAGAGAATCAAATTGCGACTTTACCTACTCATTTGAAAAAATCTGTATTTTAGCGTGGCATATATGGAAAGATAGAAATTCTTGTATTTTTAACAATACAAATTTAGACCCTATGAAAACTGTAAGTAAAGCTGTGGCAACATGGAAAGAACACTTTGACTGTCTTGATAAAAGTGACCACAAGGATATAAAGTGGGATTTAAAACCGAAATTGGTTAATAAGAACAGTACTGAGAAAGGTAAGAAAGATGGAAACCCTTATGATGTTAATTGCAAACTGAAGGGAAACCCTAATGATGTTATCAGTAAACTGAAGGGAAAAATAATATACCCCAAATCTGGGGTAATTGCAAATTCAAACACTCATTTGCGAGATCACAAAACAACTAGTAAATGGGTCCCACCCTTAAAAAATTCTATAAAAATTAATTGCGATGCCTCATTTACTAAAAATGGTTTTACTATTGCATGTATTGCACTATAAAGGAAAAGTGCTAAGGTGTCAAGGATGGAGGATTAATGCTGACAATAGCTTGGAGGCAGAAGGATTAGGAGTTTTGAAGGTCTGTCTATGGACTAAGGAGCTCAACAATTTCCATTGCATAGTGGAAAATGACAATCTTACCCCTATGGAGCCTTTAGTTAGCAATTTTCCCTTTAATTCTCCATGTATAGCGAATGTAATTAGGAGTATTTATTTTGTTGCTGAATTTTGTAATCTTCTTTTTCTTTCACGAAAAGAGATGGAAATTTGATAGCGGATTGGACTTGCAAAAATTGGCCGCTTGGTGAGTCTTTTGACTTTTGCGCAAGTCCTCTCCCCTCTAAGTTAGCTTTATTGTTCCCCGTGAGGTAGGCTAACAAAAACATTGTAATTGTGGTTATTTAATAAAAGCGTTTAGAAAAAAAAAAAAAAAAATCAAAGGCTATAGACGATAAAAAAAATCGGGAAAGTCGCATGTGCGCACACCATCACCACTAGGGCTGCAAATGAACCGATACTCTCACCAAGGGCTCGAGTTTGAGTTCGTTAAGGGCTTGTTTGAGTTCGGCTCGTTAGTTAAACAAGCCAAGCTCAAGCTTTAAATTCAGGCTCGTTTATTAAACGAGACAAACTCAAACAGATATAAGCTCGATTCGTTAAGCTCGTGAACAGTTTGGTAAGGGTTCTTTAAGAGCTCGTTAATAGGCTTGATAGATATATTCAATTAAAAATTATATATGTATACATACAAAAAGTCAAAACTTTTGTATTATGTTATTAATCATAACTAAAATATTTTATATCTATTAAGTAATTTTATTTTATATCTAATAAATATACTACTAGTATCTAGGGCTACAAATGAACCGATACTCTCACCAAGGGCTCGAGTTTGAGTTCGCTAAGGGCTTGTTTGAGTTCGGCTCGTTAGTTAACAAACCAAGCTCAAGAAAGCTAAAGCTTGGTTCGGCTCGTTTCGTTTCAAGCTCAAACCAAGCTCAAGCTCACTAAAATATTAGTAAACAAACTCAAGAAAGCTAAAGTTCGGCTCGGTTCGGTTCGTTTGCAGCCCTAATCACCACCGCCCAACGCGTGATACTAGTAGTTGATATTTCACATATTTCCCATCAAGACAAAAGGTCTTCAATTTTTCAATAAATGATGTAGAATGACTTCTTATTGATTTTTTTATGTTAATCCATTTTCGTTTAAAACCAATAATTATTTTATTTTTCACCAACAATTGGTTGGACGACTCTCATGGCTCTTTAGACCAATGTTTGATTCTCCTAAAGAGTGTGATCTCTAGCAATGGCTTCCAAGTCTATCACGAGGTACATGGTGGTTGTCAGTTGGATTCCTTGGTAAATTTAGTAAGTGTGAGACAACTTGTCCCAACAGACATTGCTAATTTGTATAACTCAAAAAGAAGGTTCGGTATAAGCTTATAATTCATTGCCAGCTTCCGCACGGATTCGTAAACACCTTTCCCTAACTTAAGGATCGAAAGTTCCCCTCAAAGATAAAATTGTTGAATTTTTCGTGTGTTTTATATTCATATTCATTTCGAAATTAGAAATAAACCCGAATATGGGATGACCCGTTTGACCTAGTTCAGAGGTTACTTGAAGAAAGTTTCTCTTTAGATTGTTGATCAGATCTTACCAAAGGACTCAGACATGTTCTTGACGAGTAAATTATTTTATTCAGAATTTCTATTTTAATGTCAAATTGCCCATGTTTGCTAATTTGTTTAAAATATGATCTGACTTTGGGAAATAGAGCAGTTAGTCATCTCTAGGATATAATAAAACATAATCCATTTTCTACTTTTTATCCATCTTTAATTTGAAGTTTCCGTTGCAATTATTTGTGATGCTACATATGCGATACTTAAGCTTCATCTTTGTAGTTCTTCTTTTGTTTCCTTTTCCAGAATCACCATTTTGCTCGGGTATAGATACCATTTCTTCAAACCAAAGAGTTCGGGATGGTGAAACAATTGTTTCAGATGGAGGAATCTTTGAACTTGGCTTCTTTGGTCCAATTGCATCAAACAATTTGAGATATGTGGGGATATGGTTAAAAAACTCCCCGAATGAGAAAGTTGTGTGGGTCGCAAACCGTGATAATCCAGTGAGAGACTCATTAGGAGTCCTCATGCTTGCAATTGATGGTAATTTGGTCATTTCTGATGGTGCAAACAACACTATTTGGTCAACTAATGTTACTTTGTCTTCCAAAGATACAGTTGCAATACTTTCGGATGCAGGAAATCTTCTACTTAAGGAGAACGACACTAATGGAGTCGTATTGTGGGCGAGCTTCAAGCATCCAACCGATTCTTTCTTGCCTGGCATGAAGATTGGCATAAATAATATAACCAGAGAGCAAATAACTCTAACGTCTTGGAAAGATGATAGAGATCCATCGATTGGTAGTTTTTCTCTAGTGGTGGATATTACTCAAGTATTTTCACAAGGTTTTATCATGAATGCCTCAGCTAAGCATTGGAGAACCGGGCCGTGGGCTAGAAGCTACTTTGTAGGGTTACCTGGCATGATCAGAAAAATGCTTGCCGAATTTAATCTCAATAAAGATCCAGAAGAAGGAACCGTGTATATCACATACACACCATCGGGTGACACTATTCTACCAATATATTATATAAATAATACAGGACATTTCCTTCAAATGGCCGGTTGGGACAAAGAAGAGAATAGATATATAACTGAAAATATAGCACCCAGCGGTCCATGTGACTTGTACAACACTTGTGGCTCTTTTGGAAGCTGCAATAATACCAACACACCAATCTGCAAGTGTCTCCAAGGGTATGTACCAGCTAAGAATGAGGAAGAATGGAGTAAAGGTAACTGGACAAGTGGTTGTATTCGAAGAACTGAATTCCTTTGTGAAAAGAATATTAGTTCTGGTGATAACAAAGCGGATGGATTTTTCTCTATGACGAGAATGAAATTACCAGACTTCTCGAGCTATGTTTCTGCTGGAAATTTGAGCATGTGTAGATCCATCTGTTTAGAGGCCTGCTATTGCCTTGCGTGTGCGTATTTAGATGGAATTGGTTGTATGTTATGGATAGAAGATCTAGTTGACCTTCAGGAGTTCCCTTCTGTTGATCTTCAAGAGCTGCCTCCTGCTGGAGAGGAGCTGCATATTAGACTTGCGTATTCTGAATTAGGTATATATTTCTTCTGCACTTCTTTTTCATACAACTAATTTTGATATTTTAGATTAACTTGTCTCTTCAGCGACATGTTTATTGAGGTAATATATACTTCTATAAGATCCTCTCTAATAACGTGGGTTTTAAAATAAGTTATAGCTTAACAATGTTGCAGCTGGAAAATTGGAGTCAAATCAAAACATATTAAAACAGAGTTATAAATTCTTTCAATTATCTTCTCTGACTTGCAATGTTTTTATTGGTTTAGAAGTCAAATATTGGTGTAGTTATTCTATATGTTCTCCCTCATCATGAATTTTTCTTTTTTAACGTTACCAATTTACTTGCATTTGAACAATATTTCGGCTAAACTCTTGTGAAGTCATTAGCTTCATTTATTTGTTTTGATTTCATATGCATTGTTTATCATGCTATTTTTTTAGAAAATTAAGAGCTTTTTCTGGTAAATATAATGGACTTCCACAATCACCTACTTCGAGCTTAGCCAAAATAATCTATGTTGATGGTCTTAACAAAAGAAGAGTGAAATTGGTTACCCACTCATTAAAAAAAAAACTTTTTAGTTTTAACATGTGCCTACTCTCAAGTGTATGTTAGCACTTGCTAACGTGCACTAATCACCTGTACTTTTCTATTCTTCCTCTCTTCCCAGCCTCTCCTCTTCCCCACCTTCTCTATCTCCGCTTTTATCCACCGTTGATCTTCATCGAACCATCGGTTTTCCCTTTCTTTTCACACCTCTTTACTCTTTCCTTCTCCTTAAGCATTAAACCAAACACTTCCCAAGCAACCTACTTCACGGGATTGATGAAAATCCACCTTCAAAATGATCTATTAGATATAAAATTGTTAGTCTTGATGAATATCTTAATTCTACTGCTAAGGAAACTAAACCCAAAGTACCTGGAAATGTAACCCAAAGATACAAATCTGCAGAGAAATTACATGTTCCTGTAATTGCAAAAAATACTATAGGTCAAACACAGCTACTAAAGGGAAAACTACACCTCATAGCATGGCTAAAGGGGGACAAGAGCTGCTTACTACCTCAAGCAGCCTAGAAAGTGTGAGCATAAGAAATCCCCCACAAGAATCTATCCAAGTTGAAACTTTACCAGACCTACACAACCCAATAAAAGGTATGAAGAATATAGTACAAGTACTGTTTGAGGATTTTATCCCCTGCTCAGATGTTCCTTCCTAGCTCATCAAGAGTCATCATGAGTCCTTCATCCTTCCAAGGGCCAACGAACCCTATGGTTATTGCAGAATCTAAATCTGATTCCCTTACTAAGGTTTGGTCTAAAGTTTTTGGTGGTAAGATTAGAGAGGGCTTCAAGCCTTAATATGTCAAACCCACTATAGAAATGGCATAATTGTAGTGAAACCCTGAAAGGAGATAATTGAAGATGGATGCTTAGCATGACAGTTTTGTCTGGTGGGACAGTTCCAGGATAGACCCCAATCTTTCCATACGGTTAAGTACATGGTGTAAACCGTTTGGAAACATTTTGGTAAAGTGAAACTAAGCACATTGACTAAGGTTTCTTTGTGTTAAAGACGAAATTAGAAGAAGCTTGATTCAGAAAGTAGTCGATCTAATGAATAAGAGGACTGGTAAGGGTGGATTCATCACAGTAAAAACTGATACTGAAAAAGTTTATGACAAGCTGGGTTGAAGTTTACTGGGAGATACCATCACAAACTTTGGTTCGCCTTTGTCTTGGGTACGTCTAATTATATCCAGTATGTGTTCTAACTTTATTTATGGAATAGTTTTTCAATAGAGACGTTCACACCGAGCAGAGGAATACGTCAAGAAGACTCCCTCTCCCTATATCTATTTGTGATGTGTATGAAGCGTTTGTGCTACTGATTCAAAACCTATGAGACAGTAGTTTTCGGATTTAGGGGCCACCGATCTCTCATGTTTTCTTTGCGCATGACTTGATCTTATTTGCAGAGGCATCTGAAAACCAAGTTGATTTCATGAAAAGGGTAATGAAGTCCTTTTGGTATGAAGTGGGGGGCAAACAATAAGTAAAGAAAAGTCAATAATATTCTTCTCTAAAAATGTTTAGCAAGAAAGGAGGGTGGAGTTAGCTGAACGAAGCGGTTTCGTGTTAAGTGACTCCATAGGTATGTATTCGGGTACACTTATTTGTGCCAGCTGTCTTTCAAAGGGTTTATTTAAAACGATCTGAATTGGAAGTTGCAATACATGTGACTCAGTGTGAGGATAACTCTTGCATAGGCAGCCCTTAGCGTCATTCCTACTTATATTATGCAAAAATGAAGCTTCCGAACTATGATTGTAATGAAATCAATAGAATCATTTGAGAGTTCGTTCGGGAAACGTATGGTGAGTAGAAGAAGATACATTGGCTCTCCTTAGAGAATCTTTGCCGTAACAAAAAGGACGGAGGTCTAGACTTACGGGATGCGAAGCTCGCCAAGTTAGAATGGAAGATTCTTAAAAGGGACAAAGCGCTTTGGGCCAAAGCACTAAAACATAAATATTTTGAAGGAGGTTTAATGAGTTGGATAGCTAAACAATCGGATTCAAGAGTATGCAAGAGTATACTTCATGGGCCAAAGGTGCTGGCTAATGGTATTGAAGAAGTGTATAGTGAACAATGATATTGGTACAAGTGGAAATTAGAGGCATCAGGGATCTTCTACTTCACATTAGCTTATAAGTCACTTAAAGCGCCGGATGCGGCTGCGATTTTTAGATCAGAGAAGAGTTGGTCGCTAAAGTATCCGCAAAAAATATGAATTCTTCTTTGGAGGGTCCATATGGGATTTCCTTCCCATGGTCGTGAATCTAGGTGAACACGGACTTGAGGTGTCACCGTTATGTAGGAGTTGTGGTGCAGCTCTAGAAACTGTTTCCCATCTATTTCGAGACTGCCGGAAGTACGATGAGCTTTGGAAAGGGTGGTCTGAACTTGATAAATTGCGCAATACCACGAGGACTAAATTGGAATATCACCGACCATTTTCTTCAGCTGCTGATGAGTAACTCAGTAGTAATTACAGTAGCATCGGATTCGAGAACTTAACTTGGGACAACTTTTTCTGAGAAGCAACCACTCTTGGGGGAAAGTTTTATTAATAGGCGAGGTTTCGTGTGTGACATCATTTATGTAAGGGCCGAAGGAGAAGTGTTACAATGTGTTTCAGCAGGTGGGTAACGATCTTGCAACTTTAGGCCAGTTGAACAGACCAAGCAGGAATGGAATCGATGTACGTACTGTACCGAGCGGATCTACGAAGACAGCAGTCTTGCTGGATCTTGAATGGTGGAAAAAATTGCTCAATTGTAAAAGAACAAAGGAGGGGTTAGAATTTACGACTGTCACGATCTCTTTATACTGTCACATTTGAATTGATCTGAATGAAAAATGTTTTGTAAAAAATACCCACGCGAATTCGATAGGAACACTTAAAGCTATTGTTAAAAATACATATGTGGGTTTGTGTCCGGGCTTGGAGAAGAGAGCGAGACGCGGAGATAATTTTTACGGCTAGAAGTACACTAGTTAAGCTGGTTGAACTGGATTTCGGTATTAAACTCAACATAGATGGTTGTTTAGCACAAAGGACATGTAGAGCGGGGGTTGGGGTCTTTTCCGCGATAGTAAATGAGATTTCTTAGGAGGATTCGCAGGTTCTTGTTTGGTAAATTCAGCGTTTCAAGCAGAGTTATTTGCTTTACATTTTGATTTGTATATGACAATTACTTGTAAGTATGAGATGGTTTTCATCGAAACAGATTCGCTTGAGCTACATGCGCTAGTGAGGGGCGGTAAGAGTAAGGGGGATTGGTCAGATGAAGTAATCAAAGAGTTTCAGACTATACTTGAAAATCATGTTAACTTCGAGATCTCCCATATATATATATGAGGATGCGAATTCTTGTTCAGATTGGATAACGGAAACGACTATTGAATCGAATGGTGAACCGATCTTGTATATGGGTCATCCCGAAGAATTATGGAAATTCTTAACGCGAAATAAATGTAGATAGACTACACCTCAACTAAATTGTGCACTCCTTTATAAATTTAGTAAGTTGAACTTACTAATTTTATGAGACCTCCTATGTATATAAAAAATCACAAGTAGAAAAGACTATTTTACAATAATTGAAAAAAGATTACAAAATAAAGATAGAAAATATTGCTTATATTATTATATAACCTTATAATAAAGATCTTAGGATTAATAATAAATAAGGATAATTTCATTTTTAGGGCTAAATACACATTTCTTTTCTAAAATTAGGTCAAGTGTGATCTTAATTCTTATTATATGTCTCATTTACCAGCTTTCTTATAAATTTAGGTCATTATTTCTTCCCTAAAATACTATTTTGTAATATAAATTTATTATAATTAATAAATAAATTATTTATATTATCATCCCCATAACTGTTGGACAGACGACTCCAACAATCAACGGCGGTCAACTTCGACAAGTTGTTTATTTTTACTTTTAAAAAAAATTGGGACGGTCACCACTCATCTTCGGTGAATTTTTATTTTTTTACAATTATCAGATAAAAATATATTACTATAATTTTTTTTGAATTATTCTGGTTTTTTTTAATTTTTCTAGCTGTAACGGATTGCGTCGAATAGTTGTACCCGAACGGAAAATACAATATTGTACTTGCAGGTACAAGTACAATAGTGTAGTTGAGAAACTACAAAAGTGTAGTTGCGTAGCTACAAAAGGTAGTTGCGCAACTCCAAAATTATAGTTGCAGGTGCAACTACAATAATATACTTGTACAACTACACTATTGTAGTTGCAGTTTAGTTGCACCTGCAAGTACAATTAAGTACAAAATTGTACTTATACAACTACGATATTATAGTGAACATTTATCTTAATGGATCAATCCTTAGATGCAACAAGTTACAAATACACAAAGCTAAATACTTAATCATTTAAAGAAAGGAAAACGTTTCTGAAGTTATATAAGAATCTTTCAATATACAAGTGCAAAGTGAGGAAGATTTTCATCTATATAATTCTTCAATATATTAGTTTCATAGAGTAATCCACTTGATAAAACATACCCACGAGAAGCACAATATGATCTCAAAAGCTCAGCTGCTAAAGGAGGACGATTTTATGACTCATAAGACTTGGGTTTCAGAAAATATATGACCATCCTTTAGAATATTCGAATTCGCATTGTCTCCAATTCTTCTACAATTTTAAGCACTATAATATTAAAGTATACAACTCAAACAAAAACAACATATTTAAGAATTAGATAAAATAATTAGGTTGAAGGTTACACTTGCTTACCTTTGAATAAAAATACTTTTCAAACTGTAATTGCTACAAGAAAACTAACAAAATATTTCCTCATTAGCTAATAATCATATTTATATACAAATCAAAGCATACTAACTAACCTAATTCAGTATCTTTAAATATCTAACAAATTTGCAAAAACTTGTGCTGATAAGACCACATTTTGGAGGTAAACTCTCTTGAGCCAAATCCACATGCTTTACTATTTCTCTTATCCTTGCAGATACAAACAAACAAACAATTTAACAAATTAATATACAGAAAATTGATATACATTTAAGGAAAGTGCAGTACCTTGGGCATGATATTCAGCTATTTTTTGGTGAAAATCAATAACAAGAATGTTAGCAGCTTGAGTTTTGACTTGGGATGCTTCGTGGGGTGTACCCAAATTCAGGCAAATCCTTTTCCGCTTGAGAACCAACCATGCTTTCACTTCTGATATCTAACTCTTACTTGTTGATGAACTTGATCCATCACTTTCACCTATTACTTCACCCATCCTTTATCAATATCTTTCACCTGAAAAGAAACAATGACGCCATTAAAGAAGTTGCATGGCAATCTCCTACAATTAGGCCAAATGGATATTTACTGCAAAACAATTAAGGAAATGCATTATAAGACAAATTGCTCACTACAACAGTGTGTCACTTCTCATAGGGTAAAAGGTATCCAATGGTCATAATAGAGGCATAAAATATAAACGTAAATTATATAATTCAGAAAATTTGTAAAAGTGATAATTAGGTTACAAATAATTAATATTTTACCTTAATTTGGGTTTTTGGCCAAGCCGATTGATGATGGTCGAGAATGTCTTGGTGTTGGAAGGTGAGTTGGGTTCTTCGATTGTTGATGGTGTAGCTAAACCGGGTTGATGATTGTGGAGAATGTTCCCCGAGTGGAGGCACTTGGTTGAAAGGTGAGTATGAAGATGAAGAGATTATTATAGAAGTTTCAGCTATCTCCGGCAACTCTGCCGGCGATTTGATGCAATATGTGGTATGGAATTTTTGTTCTTTTGGAAAGAAAAAAGAGAACGAGATATTGATTTAATGACTTTTTTTATTTTATTTTGTTATATTAATTATTATTTGTGGGTATTTTAGTCAAAAAGCCTATAATAGAAATGAAAATTTCTTTGGCTTATAATTAAAAGTAAGATGGTATTTTAAGCTTAATTCCAAAATTATCCCTAATGAATATTACAAACTAGGAGTGTGCATCGGGTTTGAAAACCCGCATAACCCGACCAACCCGATCACACTAACGCGGAATTATACGGGTTAGTTTTTAATTGGGTGGGTTGTGGTTTACATTTTTGAAAAAATATACACATTTTTGCGGGTTGTGGATTTTAAACTTGAAACCCGCAAACCCGCATATACTCGATTACCTTGTAGTATAAAAATTAGAAAAATTCGTATTGCTCATTTTATTCAAATAAAATTCGTATTGCTCATTTTATTCAAATAAAATAGTGGGAGTCATGTGCTTTTCACTCTACATTATTTTATTCCTCCCCCTTTTTTTAAAATATTTTGAAATCCTTCAATATTTCAATAATATTTTATCTAATGAATATTATCTGTACTCTTTGTTCAATTCATATATTTAGTTTCCTAAGATCTCATTTTATATATTTTAATCATAGATGATTTGAAATGCATATGCGTATCCTAAACAATATTTTTTGTTATAATTTTTATTTGTAATATAAATTTGACTTGCCAAATGAATATGGATACAAATTCGTCTTCTTTATCGAACTAAATCACCCGCAATGCACCCGCAACCCGCCTAACGCAAAACTCAATGGTTTAAATAATGTATTGGGCGGGTGCGGGTCTTATTTTTCAAAATCCGTACAAGAACGGGCGGTTTGTGGGTTGAGCATTTTTCATACAAAACCGACCCGCGCACACCCCTATTACAAACCGTACAATAATCTGGATTGTAAATAGTATTGTCTAACAATAATGACCGACTAACAATTATAAAGTTTAGTACAATATTTTTAATTTTTACACAGAACATGCTACAGAGCTGGCTCGAGGACCTACTCCAGAAGTGGCTCCAACATCAACCCCAGTTCCAGTCCCAAATGCACATCAAATTCCAGTGGCACTAATAACTTTGGTTATAGCCGTTTCAATGACAATTGTTGTGGGTTTTTTAACGTACATATTATGCAGGAGGAGCAGAGAAACAGGTATCTATGGACTATTTCACAATCCTAGTGGATAATAAGTTCACTTGTATTTCTGGTATCTAAAGCCACTACAATTTCAATATGTGAATTAGCTGGACAAAGGGGCACCATCACCCCCAACAACGGACTATCAACTTCAACAGACTCTCATCAGAGAAATTTATTAAGAATTGAAATTACCCAGGGTGGAAATCCAGAAGTACCGTCTTTCAGCCTGCAAGTAATTCAAGCTGCTACAGATAAGTTCTCTTCAACAAACAAACTTGGTGAGGGGGGATTCGGTCCTGTTTATAAGGTATTTTTATTTTTCCAATTTATAGATTTGGGAGAGATTACGAAATTTAATTTCTCAAGTTCCTTTTAAAGAATTAGATAATGTGACACAGGGGAAGCTACCAGATGGACAAGAAATAGCCGTTAAAAGACTCTCTAGAAGCTCTGGACAAGGCACTGAAGAATTCAAAAATGAGGTCATATTAATTTCCAGACTCCAACACCGAAGCTTAGTCAAGCTACTTGGATTTTGCATTCAGGGAAAGGAGACATTGTTAGTCTATGAGTACATGCCCAACAAAAGCTTGGATAAATTATTATTTGGTCTGTTAATTAACTACTGGCACTTCAATTGATCCATTTCCAGATTCAGCAAACTTATTTTTTAAGATTAAGGCGTGCATTCACCATATTTTTCCAGGATCAGGCTCAACAGAAAAAGAAGTACCTGATTGGAGTCTGAGATTTAAAATTATCGAGGGGATCGCTAGGGGACTTATTTATCTTCATCGTGATTCCAGACTAAAGATTATACACAGAGATCTCAAGGATAGTAATATTCTGTTAGACGAACATATGAACCCCAAAATTTCAGATTTTGGCTTGGCAAGGATTTTCGGAGGTGATCAATCTGTAGCAAAGACGAAAAGGGTAGTTGGTACTTAGTAAGTGGACTTCCCAATATAATAAAATCATTGTTAATTATTAATCACTTAATTTTTCCAAGCTGAGCTCCATGAATATGAGAAGATATTGCTAGCCTTCAAAGTTGATCCTATTAGTTACCTAGTTTTTCAAGGTAAAAATCTATTTTTGTGGGATTTAAATTAACTTCTTATACTCCAATGCAGTGGTTACATGTCTCCGGAATATGCAATGCAAGGAATATTTTCTGAGAAATCTGATGTCTTCAATTTTGGTGTTATGTTACTAGAAGTTGTTAGCGGTAAAAGAAATAATATGTTTTATCATTATGAAACACTTCAAACTCTCTTGGCCTATGTAAGTAAATATATACGCATTTATGATCAGTTTCAGATAATGGCTTGATCCTCCAAGGAGACTTGTATCAATTTACTAACCGGATTATAAATTCAGGCGTGGCAACTTTGGAATGAGGGGAATGCAATTGAGCTATTGGATCATAGGTTGGATAAGTCAAGCAATCCAGCGCAAGTAAACAGATGCATACATGTAGCTCTTCTATGTGTTCAACAACATACTAATGATAGGCCAACTATGTCCATAGTACTATCTATGCTTTGTAATGAGATGAGTCTCACATCTCCAGATCAACCAGCATTTAGCTCAAATGAAAGACTCGATACACCAAATCTTCCCATGCCCAACTGTGATACGGGCTCAAGAAATGATTGTTCAATAACTAGTGTTGATGGACGATAAACTGTCCTAATTTTTGTGAGAGAGATGTCAATTGAGCAGTGCGAAATATCATTTCCATTTCTCAATTTGTGTGTCATTCTTTGCATAGACCATACTAATTTACTTTGTGTTCGGTCAAATTTATAATATTTCCCCAACGGGAAATGACCTTTCGCTGTATGTAAATATAACACACCTTAAACTATATTGATAACTACTGTAGTCTTGAAATTTTGCTTGTTAGTACCCCAAAAAATAAAACTGGGTTGGATAACAAGTGGTTAACATGCTATTATGACATCATTAGAGGAGGTTATATGCAATTTTCCCTTTTCAAATAGCCACTATTTGTTTTTAAATAACTAATAAGAACTTTAAACAGCTAATATCAAATCTAGGCTAACTTAACATGTCTATTAAATTTATGATTTTTTACGTATAGTTGAGTAGTCGACAAATTTAAAATATTTTCTCCATGATTTAATTTTCATTGAGGCTTTTGTGATATTATCATTAAAGCATGACTATAGCTCGACAGAGTTACCCGCAATTGAATTTTTACTGATAATCTGTTTACATATGTGGAAATTTGTTAAGAAAGAAACCGATTATATATTGTTTTTGATCAATCTTATAATAATACATTAACATTACAGTGAGGAAATGTTAAAACCGGCTATCCGCTTTTAGGCACATGATTGGGTCAATCGCCATAAAATTCCATGCTCCTTCACCAGTTGGCTGTCCATAGTATATGTCGCGCACAAGCCTTGCATATAGAGAGCTATAGTCTTTTTTTCTGGGTAAACGGTTATATTAAAAGAAAAAGAAATTGTACGATATACAAAGAGCTACCTACCTAGTCTTAAAAGTTAAAGATAATGACAAAAATGTATAATTATTTCATACTATTATATGATAATCGTCCCTTATCATTCAAGAAGGAATGATAAGAGAACAAAGTGAATAATATGGAAAAAGTGCACCATTTAACCTCTTTGATAACTGTTTTCCAAGAAGTTGGATCACCTCTCATAACAAGGTGATTTATTGCCCTCCATATACAATACACTGTGGCACCAAAAACTATCCTTCAAACCTTTTTTCTCCAATTCTCTTGAGTTGTACACTTCTTAAGTCACTTCAAAACGTTCAAGAGAGTATTCATTTCTTTTTCAATACCTAACCACTTCTTTATCTCCTCCCAAATGTATCCAGCATAAGTACAATCGAAGTAAAAGTTCTTATTTGACTCAAAGTCTTCACCACATAAAGCGCAAACTGGATCCAACTCCAAATAAATCATACGATCTTTCATTTTAGTCTTCCTCTTAATTTCATCCAAACAACAATGACAAGTTTAGGAGTGACACATGAATCCCAAATAATATTAGCCCAAGGCTTTACAAAAGATTGATGATGAAAGGATGTCTCCCTATTTGTGATGAATTAATGTTAGTTAGAGACATCATTTTTAAGGATTTAGGAAGTCTTCTAGTCGATTTTCTTGAGAAATGCTACACTTTCCTATTTTGAGTCTTGATTTAGTAAATTATTGTTTTTAGAGCATATTGGGTTTAATTATTTATTTAGTGTGAAGTTTTAAAGATAATTATGGAGATTAATTAGATTCCTAGTCAAAGACTAAGAGATATGGAAAGAGATAAGCATGGTATTTGGAGATAAGGAAAGAAAAGCTAAAATCATGGAAAAGGAAAAATTGCTTTAATCCTAAATTTCACCACCCACGGCCACAAACCAGCTTATATCTCAAAATTGGTGTGGAATTTGGAGAAACGGTCAAGAGAAAAGTTGGATATCTTTCCGAGATGATGAATTTCGACTACTCATACGCGTCAAACGGATAAGAATTGAAATTGTTAGGTACAAAAAAAAACGGGTATGATTCCATGTTTTAGGGTTACGAATTTGAGTTGGCCTTGTAGTCCACTACTTACCTTCTCCTTCAAGAAAACGAATTAGGGTTCCTAAACACTTATAAATACACCCTTATACCATTGTAAACATGTCCTTGCTCAGTTTCAAGCTTAGGCTTAGTCTTTGCTTGTATTTTTACAGTTTGAAATAATAGCTTAGTCCTTTAAATTAATATTCATCATTAGTATTAAGCTATTCATCCAAGAAGCAAGCTGACCTATAGAGGAAGACAAGAAGAAGAAGTTGGAGAGTGACAAACTCCTCTTCTACATCTCACCTTCTCTATATTTAGGGTAATTAGCTATAGATTTGTGGCTTCACCATATTTCTAAGCTTTTATTCTGTAAGTTTTACTTTTAATTGTTGGGTTATTATTTTGTCTACATTCATAATACTATTTGTTATTTTAATTGATTTGAGCTTGGCGTATATTGTTATTATGTGTTTTGACTTATTGTTACAACCCTATATTTGGCCAATCTTAGGATTATTCTTAGTTATTGACAACACCACATAATCGTCTAGTTTTGATCCTTTGCCTAACTAGATAGCCACAAAGGTTTGATTTAATCACCAATCATTACTCAAGAATCCTTGGTAGTGGAGAGGTTGCTCCTAAGCCTAATAGAGGCTAGGTAGGATTTAGAATTCTGGTTAATATATAATGCTTAATCTGTGACAGGTTAGAATAACAACTTAGTAAAATAGACTCATATTTAGTAATCCTAATCTATTAGACTTACATCCATATTTATTTATCTGCATTCTTATTTATTGTTTTTCATCAGACAGTTATTCATAACTATTCAACTTTTTATATTTTTATCTAAAACATCTAAATTCATCTACGCTTGTTAAATATAAATAGATCTAACGGATCAAATCCCTGCGAACGAACTTGACTTATCATTAAAACTTGCAAACGATCTGTGATACTTGCACTGAGTTCCGTGGTTCTCAAGGGTGTGCGCTCTTTATTATTATCTTTATTTATCTATTATTTTATCACACCTTTGCCCCCACCATGAAACAAGTCATAAGGTTTCTTATATACAGAATAAAAATTCGCACTAGAAACCTAATGAATAATGGGATGATCATTATTCAAGGAGAACCATCAAGCCTGGATACACTCTACCATTAATACCTATAGAACCTCGAATCACCTCCTTAAGTTCTCAAATATTCTTTAATAGAAGAGAATCCACCTTCCTTGGATTCCACTCCCAAAAACTTACATTTTGAATATTTTCTACTGAATCTATTTGATCCAAAGGGAGCCCTTCTCAACAATCTTCTAAAGTATCTTCAATAACAATGCTTTGTTACAAGCACCCAACTCTTTTAACCCAAGACCACCATCCTGTTTAAGAACACAAATCTTACTCCATTTAACTATCGATGACTTCTTATCCCAGTAAAAATTACGGAAAATGCTAATAATACGATCACGCACACCCACCGGGACCAGAAAAATAGTGAACCAAAAACAAATAACACCTTGGAGAATCAATCGAATAAGTTCTAATCTTCCTGCGGAAGAAAGGGAATAAGCATTCCAAGATCTCACATACCCTCCTATTTATTAAAAAGAGGTTTGTAATCTCGTGAAAGTAAAATTAAAGAACCAAGAGGTACACCTAAATATTGAAAAAGCATCTCTCTTTTTTTCAAATGTGTAGTATTTAAAATATTCCCAAGTTCTACATTATCAATCCCTACACAATAAATATTAGACTTAATCACATTTATATGGAGACCCAAATAATCACCAAAACTTTTTAAATATCCATAATATTCTTAATGGATAAATGATCTCCTTAAGAAAGGAGCGTTAAATTATCGGAAAAAAGCAAGACCTTGTAATCTTTTCATTTTTTCACTTCGGATGGTATTTAAAATCATGATCAGTATTATTTTTCAAAAGACTATAAAGATATTCAAGACAAAGAATAAGGAGAGATATGATTATCTTGCCTTAGTACTTTTTTCCTTTTAAAAAAACCATGAACTTCACCCTTAATAGACATCGAATAATAGGTAGTAGTCACACAAACCGTAATCCAATCAACAAATTTCTTTGGAACGTCACATCCCTTTAGCACCTCATGGAGAGACTCCGGAGAAATAGAATCATATGCTTTACGAAAATCGATCTTAATAGTACAACTCAGGGAACTACTCTTATCATTAGATATACATTTTCTACCATCAATCTTCCGAAAATGAAAGCATTTTGAGCTTTATCTACGAGTTGGTCAATAACCGGTTTTATTCGATCCGCAATAATCATTGTGATCGCCTTATTAATCACGTTACAACAAGAGATCAGACGATAGTCATAAACACTAATTGGATAATCAATTTTGGGAATCAACACAATAATAGTAGTATTAAGTTGTTTAAGCAAAAAATCCGGAAATGAAAAACTCATGTACCACTTGAAAAACTTCTTCACCAATAAGGTCCCGTGATTTCTTGAAAAATAATGAAGAATAGCCTTCGAGGTTGAGAGCTTTATCATTAGCAATTTGAAATATAGCCTTCTTTTATCTCAAGATCAGAGACTTCTCTACACATATCCACACCTTGTTCGTGCAAAAGAACATTACCTAAATTAAAAACATCATAATCAACATTTGAAGTAGTATATCTAGTACCCAACAAGGACTTAAATCGATCGATAAGATCTTCATATACTTGATCACATGAAGTAGTAATCTCGCTATAGGCCGTAAAATATTAGAAATAAAATGACGCATTTGTTTGCTCTTCATAAGACCATGAAATAGTTTAGAACATCTATCACTCTTGAGAGTATAGCCAAGCTTAGCCTTTTTTGTTGAAGAAAATTAATTTTTTCTTTCTCAAGAGACCTTGCTTTTTCCCGAATCCTAACTAACTCATCTGTAAGAAAATTAAACGGTTCTAGACAAACCTTTTAGGCGAAATTAAGAATCGAAATGCTTTCCGGTGTTGAATCCACTTACTTGACGAAGAAGATTGCTATTCCACAACCTAAATGTCGCTCGATATTCTATTATATGTTAAGGAAATTTTGAGAGAATTTCTAATGATTTTGTTTCTCTCAAGTATAAGACAGAGAACAGAAAGAAGTGTCTGTAAAATGTGAATAATGAATTGTGATATTCTTGATTATGAAATAACTTCATGGAGTTATTTATATATTAGTTATTCAAATAATAACTAACACGATAGTGTCGGGCTAACCCATTATGAGAAACCACAATATGGGTCAGGCCCAAACCAATTACTTTCATTCTCCCACTTGCACATGATGTGTTTACTCTCACACCCATGTTATATGCATCAAGCTACTATTTATCTTATCTCAAACATATCCATAAAATCCATCATACTTGGAAAATAGGTTGTGCGACCGGCAATCCTACGAGCATTCGTTTTGTTATAAACCTGTTAGGGTAGATAGCTGCTCAAACGATTCATAAATCCTTTCGTATCTTGCAGTAATATCAATATCATAGTAACTTTGACCCCTAAAATTTATATCACTCCAGCTTTGTGATTGTAAGAGTTCACTAGCATAATATCATGTGTCTCACTATCATGTCATAGTCCTTGATGACTTACATGATTGGTCGAACTGCAAGCACATACTTTGATATTCATTTTAGTCTTCCTTTTGCACTTGAATCCTTCTATAATGACCTGGTTGCTTTCCCAGACGTATCTTGTTAGGTCGAATCATTCATGACCATCGATAATATGCTAAAGTAGCAAACATCAGATCAAAACATCAAAATTAAGTCAAAAGTAATAAGGGTACTACTCAAAGGTCTCACATAATGAAGAAACATGGATCAATTCTTCACTTCCTTTTGGTCACATGCACACACGGTATGACTCGCGTGCTACGATATTATTCATTTATTCATGTCATATGTCATGTATCCATTAATATCGTACATATATATATAATTAGACATTCCTCGTTGTCTAAAACAAATCCTTCAATTGATCAACCCTCTCTGAAATCAATTAAGAGTTGCATATCTAGCTTTTATAGACTAAGTAGATAGTGGGGTTCTACTTCGATCAAAAATTAAAAATATCATGTTACGCTACATGTTTGTAATCTCATCTTAAAATCTGTTAAGGCGACTTTTGTAACTCACGTTATTTAGATGAAGGGTTACTCTTTTACATGAGTTAGTCTTATTTGTTGCGCATCCTCTAATACCAAAGGTGATTGCCCGTGTGAGAAGGATAGTCATAGTCTATCTGACATACTTATCCACAAATATATATTACCACTTAATAGTGGAAATATAGAATTGCACATTATTTTTCAGTATACATAGCAATATATAGATCCAATATGATCTGGAATTGTATAACTTTCAATTAGTTCTAAAATTATATTCACAAGAATATCACGTGTGGGTATTAGCTGCAAATTTATATTCTTATGTGTGATAATGTCTCTTATCATGATATACTTTATATCAATATGTTTTGTTATACTATAATACTATGTACTCCTCACATAAGCCATTTTCATTTCTCTATTACAATATTTCAAAATTAAACTCCCACTATCACTTGAGAATCATAAAAAGTAAAAAAAAACTTTTAAACCAAACAAACTTTTTGAATTTTAGCTGAGTAAGCCACAAACTCAAAATTCAGAATGGACATAGAAATATATATAGGTTTGTTTCTTGCTACTCCATGGATATAGCATAATCTTTCAGCATAAATACACAACCTAGAGACATTTACACTCATCCATTTTGTTAAACCAATTAACATACAGATATACTTTAGGTGTAAATATTATATTTGAAAACATATAGCATGAGCCCTAATCCTTTTAAGGTATCTCATTGCTCATATTTTAGGTTTTCAATACTCATGCCCATAATTCTATTTAAAATAGACTAAATAAACCTACGACATAACCAATGTCTGGTCTAGTAAACATCATTGGCAAATGGATAACTAAACTCAAGGCATAAGAAAATATATGTCCTAGTACACATCATGACATACATAATATTATTGTTGGTATAGTAATGACCAATATGGCATTATTGACCTTCTTTGTTTCATCTATGGAGTACTAGGACATATAAGAAGATTATAGCTTATGCTAACAGTTATTTGGAGTGTTAATGACATCAAAGTCTGCCATGTAAAAGTGTTCATGCATATTATTGATGTATAATTCTTGAGATAGGGACAATAAAAATTTAAACATTCTTTAAGAATCCTAACATCAAGATTAGAACTCGCATTTATCATACCTTTCACATTAACAAAAATGAAATATAACAACTCCTTAATTTTGACAAATTACGTGTCATCCTAACTTGTAGGATATCATCTACATAAAGAGATAAATTCACAAACTTTTCTTATGGAACTTTTGATATGTAGACAAAGTGATCTTCACATATCATTTCAAAAACTACTAATTGAAATGACTCATAAATATCAAAATCACTATCTTGGGTATGTTAAAGACCATAAATTGGCTTCTCCAATCTACAAAATGTATTTTCTTGTCCTTTAACATCATATCTAAATATTGTTCCATTAAATTTATCCTTTTTATTTTATTCTCCACTGAGATATGTATGTGACATCCATCTAGTGCAAATTATATTCAAGATGCACCACAACAGCCAGTATATAATCAATTGAGGTAAATCTCTTAACAACAGAAAAAATGTTTATCTCGAAAAACAATTTCTTTCTTGTAATATAGCCTTTTTGCCATTAGACGAGATTTGTACCTCTCAAATGAAGTGTCTAGTTTTCTTCTCATTTCAAGAATCTATTTATTCTCAATCACTTTGTATCCTTGGGAAGATCAACCAACTTTCTGAATTGATTTCTCTTTATTGTCTCCATCTTTCCTAGTAGGATATAAAAAGTTCATGTACTCTCTGAGGTTCTTCTTTGTCTTATTGAAATATCATATAGATTTATCCATAGATCTTAATTCAAACAACAAAAAAAGTAATATTACTTTCATTACTAGGCAATATCCACAATTTGGCTAAAGGATTTCATCAAGTGAGTAAAATGAATATCCTTCACCAACAATGTGGTTCAGGTCATAACTGTTATGACATAGCCTAATATTTCGTAAAATTTTATAATATCTTTAGTACTATAAAAGACATTCATAGAAAATAAACCACTATTAAAATTATAGTTGTCTTAGTCAACCTTTGCAAAATACTAAATAACCATTTGTTCTAAAGACAATTTCATATTATGCATGACACTTATCGTTTATCATGAACATGTGTACTGAATTTAATCTCAGTAGAATAATGATTGAGACCAAATTGTGTCAAAAATTTGTACACCTAAGATATCATGTAGTTACAAGGTTTGACCACTTAGCAAGCTCAACTACTTGTGCCAAACCATTGACTTCAACATTATTGTTGTCATCTACATATATCCATCTTATACCAACTCAAATTTTCATTCATGATACACTATATAGGTATCACAATCTCTTGTCACAAGGTCTATATATCCTAATTCCATAATCCACATAGGATAAGATCAATTAACAACATGATGCTAGCAATAGATGCAAAAATCATAAGAAGAAGATAGTGATACTATATCAGGCTCGCAAGCTAATTGACACAACTTGTCATAAATGTAGCATCTCATCTAACTCTTTTCTTTCTTATGATCATACTTTATTTCATTGTGACTATTGATCTTGATCTTCTTAGAACCAGATATATCACCCGTTTTCATTCAATCCTCTTGCTTTATTCTGAAATTCTGTATGAGAGCTAGACTCAGTAATATATGTTCAAGTATGAGGTCAACAAACCTCAAATACACTCATTCTTGAGTACAACACAAGTATCATCATCAAACGTACTAATGTTATTACGAGTCATTTACTTTCTAACACTTCAAATTATTTGATAGAGATTGATGATCACTTGAATTTGTTGTTCATAATTGAAGATATCACCAGATGTCTAGACTGTCCTAGTCACTTTAAACATTACTCTTAGATGTGTTAAATGTCATGACCAGGTTCCCTTTTATGAGTATAATCGTTCATGTCCACTAACGCAACATCGACATGGTAGTATCCTTGATCATTTCCTTAAGAGTATACGCACATATCATAAGTGGTAGGATACTTGTGATACTCATAAACTAATCCATCCATATAACTTATCAATATTTATCAAATAATAGAGTCTTTATACCTCCAAAACTTGATAATTCAATATACTCCCCATGTGATGAATTGGAAGTCTTCCTAAAGTTCAAGCATCACATTATTAACAACCTCAAATTCTAGTTCCTCGAGTACTCAATGTAACTCGAGTTCTCATATGGTATAGTTATATCACCATTCATTCCTGTCCTTCCCTAAAGGTCTAAAAGATGTTACTCATAACCATTTTCTAGTATATCTAGAGACTTTCATTAATATATAAAATATATTCAATGATATTATTGTCTCAAAATGAAAATTGAACTCGTAAATAGAAAACAAAAGAAGTGAAACAGAAAGTTCACTATGTTTCCAATCATGAATCACCATACTTTTGTTTATCTAATTATAATTCAATTTCATCAAGACAAATTGCTAAGTTGTCTACAGAACTCCAACTATTCCAATACAATCAATCAGAATACATTAGACACGTATGATTTAGTGGATATGGAATCAAACTTATCCATAAAATAACCCAAGTTTCAATATATATACATATGCAATTGACAAAATATAATATATTAACCAGCAAGTCATGTATCGAACACATTTAAGATACATTAATAACTCATACAAAATATCTAGAGTTTCACATTTATTGGGTTACATGAAAGTATGGTCAACTTATTCTATCAACAGACACATAGTTCACATAATTTAGTCATAAGGTACACATACTTATAAGTAAAACATATTGTCATATATGTCAAAAATGATACAATAACCCATTGGTCAAACTACATCACTTCGAGTTTGAAATATTAGTATAAAAAAATTCTTTTATTCCAAATATTCTAAAAAATTTATAAAAATAAGAGAACCAATGGTGAACATGAACGAGATATATGATTTAAGGGTTTAGGGTTTAGGACTGAATAAATTGTTTTATTTGCAAAATTAAACTAGTTAAAAAGAAACTAGTGCAGCGGTAGGATGGTTTTGTATTAATCCTTTGATTAGGTAAGATAAATAACAAAATAGATGACATCATATACCAATAGACGAAACAAAGGACAACAAATTACTCCCAGCCTAGCGGTTAGTGTTTCACATGTTCAGTGTGTGTGGAGGTTGGTTGTTTGTATCACGTTATTGTCAAAATGATTTTTCATTTTCATAAACAAATCTGACATGAAAAGAGACCATTTCGCCACTTAGACTAAAAAGATAAAGCAGCAGAACTACCTATTTACTATTGACCAGATGTCTCTTATTCAAGACATGACACCTATTTACTATTGACCAGATGTCTCTTATTCAAGACATGACACCTATTTACTATTGACTAGAAGGTCTCTTGTTCAAGACACGGCAGTTACAAAAACTTTAATTTTTTTTTAGTACGAAAGAAAAAACGACGTCATTTTAATGCCATCTTCTTTAGAGGACGAACCAGAACCAAAAAACACCATTAAAAACCTTCAAAAAATCATATCTCATTCATTTTATGTCCAAATTTGACGAAATTTTCACCATTGCGTTCTTTATTTTGATTAGAATATAAATATATAACATTTAGACACTATAAAAGACTTTCAAAAAAATCTATATAATCAAAATATATCATAGATCTTATACATATATATATATATATATATATATATATATATATATATATATATATATATATGCATACAAATATACACCATAAATAGCATTTCAAAGACGAGCACCATGGCTCTGATACCATTTGTAAGAAATTTAAAAGGTTCTAGACAAACCTTTTAGGCGGAATTAAAAATCGAAATGATTTCCGGTGTTGAATCCACTTACTTGACGAAGAAGATTGCTATTCCACAACCTAAATGTCGCTGGATATTCTATTATATGTTAAGAAATTTTTGAGAGAATTTCTAATGATTTTGTTTCTATCAAGTATAAGACAGAGAACAGAAAGAAGTGTCTGTAAAATGTCAAAAATGAATTGTGATATTCTTGATTATGAAATAACTTCCTTGAGTTATTTATATATTAGTTATTCAAATAATAACTAACACGATACAGGTTGGGCTAACCCATTATGGGCAACCACAATATGGGCTAGGCCCAAACCAATTTATTTCATCATCAAAATTACTATCATTAACCAAGTTTTGTTGAAAACTATTCTCGGCTTTTTCATGTTTTTTCCCACCTTCTTAGCTCTCTCAGAAATGTATAAAAAATTCTCCTTATTAATATTTCTCAAATCAAACTTTAAATCCTGTAACTTTTGGCATAGAATATATTACTTCTTACCCAAGAGGAGCCTCCTATTCCATCCATTTTTCACTGTATGGTTATAAACCACATGCTCTACCCACATGTTAAAGAATCGAAAAGGAGTAATTCTTATAACATGTTGTAGAAATAGTGTGACCATCTAAGGAGAGTGATCAGAAACACTTGTTTTTGGTAAAAATTCTGCATGAACATAGTGATCTGAAGTTTCAAGTCTACAATTTACTAATGCTCAGTCAATTCTACGAAAGGTATGATTATTATCCCCAAGTAAAAATTTCCCTGGAAAATTGTACATCATCAAGGCCAAGGTTATTGCAATAATTCACAAATTTCTCAAAATCTCCCGGGGTAACACTCTTACCCTTGACCCTGTCATTGTGAGCAAGAATGTTATTAAAATCTCCCAAAACAAGCCACGAATCATCAAAAGTAGAAGAATGATCAATAAGGTTTTTCCATAAATATCATCTAAAAAAATTTATCCTTAAGTTCAAAAATTAAAGAGGTGTGAAGGCTAAGAGAAGTTACCTTACACACTACATTGCACTGGATAGCAAGAATGTTTTGTTTTGTCTCCTCTGATGTAACCATTCTAATTATGTGTGGTACAAGCAATAGTATCCTCATACAATACCATCAGTATATCTTTGTTGAAGATAAACCACATTTATTTTCGGTATGTTGAATAACATAAACCATACTTCTCTTCGGTATGTTGAATAATCCACTTAAATAAATATTTCATATCAATCCCCCTTGGATATTCACTGAAAGATTTGCCTCATTAAAACCTTATCAAGAAAACCCACTGGGACAAAAACTTGATGAAGGAAAAAGAGTACACTAACCCTTGGGGTTTATGACACGTATTCAGTTTGTCTTGTTAAAACCTTACCAGGAAAACCCAATGGGAAAAAACCGTAGTGAAGGAAAAAAATGCATAATTCAATATATTCTCCCCCTCCTTACGACATAACATATTTCTAAATATATAAGATACTAGCGGACTTGTACCTGATATCTTCGTGAATGAAACTTTAATTAGTAAATCTTCTGGATTTTTACTTGAAAGGTATTTAGTGATAGTAATATCATTTTCTTGATCAATAAAATAGTTTATACTTCCTTCGACAATGAATATTTGCATGCCTCGTTAAAACCTTACTAGGAAAAACCCGGTGGGAAAAAACCTTAGTGAAGGAAAAAGAGTACAATACGCAAATATCACAGCATTTTCATTATGACAACAATTACCGAGTATCCTTTCATTATTCAGACACTTTTCTCTTGTGATTTAAATAAATTATGTTCTTTGAGAACTTTTATACTCCAGGAACTTTTATATTTCAGGAACTTCTCAATCTTCGATAATTTCATATTTAAACGCTCTAAGTACTTCAAGTACCTATCGTGCTTCAGGCACTTGTTGTGCTTTCAAACACCTGTCTTGTTTGGGCACATATCATGCTTCTAGAACCTATTTTGTTAATCAAAAAAACTTAATATCCATCTAATAATCACTACACTGTATCAATAACATAAGAATGAGGACGTCTCTCCATAGTTGATTCTAGGTTTCTGCAGGTGCCTTCGTGATACAAGTAGTGTTTTTTTATTTCAAAACTCACTATTACACTTACATTGTCGTCGACATATTTCACCACTTTTTGGTTTAAGATCCTTATTATTTATTTCAAGTGCTATATTAAATGAAAATATATTAATCCCATAAACTATTCTAACAGTTTTAAATATTTTCAGTAGACTAATAATCTACATAACTTTGCTCGTATTTAGGTACCTAGGTCCTTTCATGACCATTACTTTCTTTAAGAGAAATGCATGTGCCAACATTAGTTGGCTTAATAATTCCTATCATATCACGTGGAGTGCACATTCCACAATATTTACCATTTAATCATTTACTCATGAGATTTTCTTCTCTTGGCCATGGTATACTTTAAAACGACAGGCTTACCACACTTCATGTGTTGGTTATATGCATTACAAATCTACCAAACTTCATGTGTTGGTTAGATCCATTACATGTTTACCACGCTTCATGCGTTGGTTTGATACATTCGCTGGAATATTTGTTATGTGTCTATATGGGAAAATAACCTATGTTGGAGCGTTTACAACATATTTTAGGATTTTTGAAATATTCTACTTGCGAATGTATTAGGTATACTATATGCAATATTTTGCAAATGGAGTTCCTTTTAACTTCAAGTTCCTATTCTTGAGTTTGTGGATATAAATAATATAATAAATTGTATTCCACCATGTGTCACGCAACTTCAGGTTGCCTGGTCTATACGTCACGCAACTTCAGGTTGCCTAGTCTATACGTCACGCAACTTCAGGTTGACTTGTCTCTCCCCCTAATAAGGGGGTGGTCACTTGGTAAAATGAATCTTCTGGTTCTTTTAAGTAGAGACCAAGTGAGTAATCTATTAGTCGATATATCATTATTGTCACTAGGTGACCAAGTCGGTCATTTAATAATACAAAGTTTTTTGGATTATGACATCTTTCTTTTGCATAATGAGTGTTTCAACTGCTCTAATTTGCATATTAGATAACCCCAAAGAAATATCATATTTTATTTTCTTACACATTTGTGGTGAGACTTTTAGTAAATAATGCAAAAGATATACATTGTTACGGACACTTGTGGTTTATACAAAATACTAATTTTGGATATTATCCTTTAAATTTAGTAAATTTCTTCGGGATGTACTTTTAACATAATTTTCCAATTTTGTACAACAAGGTAACATAACTTTTGGGCATCCAAAAACTTTTAATTAGATCAACTAAATGTCTTAGTATTCCACGAAAAGCGAACACTATATAGTTCCACTTTATCGATAATATTCATGCATATCATTTCGTGATGGCTTATATACCGTGACCTTTTACTTTCAAGATATTCCTTATTATTCCACTTCTGGTGGTAATGATTCTTTTTCTTACCTTAACCTCGTCTATAGTTTGGGTTACCAAGATGTCAATTTCAGACACATTGAAAGACATCGCATTTTCTTCCTGAAACGCACTTCCATTCACTTCAAGGAATGGGTTTTAGCTAGGAAAAACAGTATTTAAGTCACTCCATGTCAGTTTTTGTAGAAGCTAGAAATAATGAATTTGCTTAAGAGAATTTGATTCTATATCTCTAGGGAATACAACATTAATTCACTTGTTTTGTCATCTACACGTCTATTTATTTAGATAATTAAAACAGTTACATTCACTTTAGAGAATGTAGCTCCATTCACTTCGAGGAATGAAACGTTATAGTTTACAAGAATATAGAATGTTAAACCCTATATTGGGATAAAACTCTATTTACGATATTACTACTTCAGGAGTACTTTCATGACATGAAATCTGTAAAAGGTCTTAACATTATTTATTTTTAAAAAAAATAATTCTGGCTACAACAATATCTACTTCTGGAGAATAATTATGTAACCTGCATGAGCAACCACTTGAAGTATAGAAGTATAGCGACAGTATTCTATTTTTCCTTTGTATTCTCATGAAATCATTAATGTCGTCCTTTTTTGGTATGTTTTGTATCTGATTCTTTTTTTCACGATAAATCTTGTCGTTCTCACCTTATTTTTTTCTCTTAAACAACAGTTCTAGTAAAAACAATCATATATATAAATTATATGTACTTTAGGAAAACATACCAGCAAAGCAAACTCTGAAACACTATCATGATTTTCAACCTTAGGTGGAGTTATGATCGCCACCACGCTGATTTCAATACACATTAAAAGACGTAGCATTTTCTTCAAGAAATGCAGTTTTATTCACTATAATGAATCATTTTAGCCAGAGAATACAATATTTAATCGTATTTAACTCTACCAGTTTTGTTTACATATCAATTTTCAAAGGGATTGAAATATTTAACAATCGTTACAAGGAATGAAATTCCATCCACTACATGACATTGTTTTGAGCCAGAGAATGTGACTTTGTTCAATCAAATTTTGTCACCACAATGTTTTTTTATATGCATTTGAAAGTTATTGCATTCGTTTAGGAAATATAATTTTAATCACTTCAGGGAATAGTATTATGTAAATGGAACACGAATTATGATTATATCAATAATTCATTACTTTGCTTCTTACGAGACAAACAATCTCACAATATTTTGTAAACCCTTTATTCGCGCTATAGCTACTTCGGGAGTATATGCGTGATCTGATACAAGGAAACGTATATTTATTCCACTCGATGATATTACATTTGCCCATTTGAAATCCTCACTTAATTTAGTAGGTACTGAAATTGTACTAACATTTTTTTTGTCCAATTTACTAACAAATAATAAAATTGTCCAAATGGTAAGACTGTTAAGGAGGTTGCAAGTTCAAAACCTTTATCATGCAAATCTTGCATAAATTATCGCAAAAGTTGGTTCACTTCATAAAATTATTTGGTTCAACTTTTTCTCCCCCTAATTTTATGTATCTTTTGTGAATGAAATCATTGTGTTACATATGACACAATTCGATACTTAAAGATCCATGATATCTATATGAGTTTTTTTTTATCATATACCATCTTTTTTTCAAACCCATAAATTTGAATTAAGACTTCAAGTCTTTGCAATTATTTTATATTTTGAGCCGTTAAAATTTAATCTAGCTTTCAAGACTTTAAAAATCCATATAGGTTTCGAATCTTAAGAATTTAATCCAGACTTCACCCTTTAAAAATTTGACCTAGGCTTCGAGCCTTTAGATTTTATTTTTCTTTACAAGTTAAATTTTGTTTCTCAATTCTTTTGTGAAAATTATAACAAAATTGATATAGGTTTCAAACTTTTAAAATTTGATCTAGGCTTCAAGCCTTTAAATAATTTTTTTATGCTTCAGGCATATAATTTGTATTCAAGGCTTCAAGCCTATGAGATTGATTTTATTTTTCTAGCATATAAAATTTGTGATAGGTTTCCGACCTATAAAATTTGTTATATACTTTTGGCAAATAAATTGAGTTCTAGGCTTCGGGCCTATAATTTTTGGTATATGCTCTCGATAATATAAATTTCTATTTAGGCTTCGGGCCTATAAATGGTAGAATGTGAATAAAATATAACAAAATGTAGAATTGTAGAGTATATTATTCAAAAATTACTAGTATAAGACAAAATAAATGTATAGCCTAGCGGTTATACCCAAATACTCTACTATCTAAAGTCTCAAGTTATTCCATATCTGCTTCAAGCATATAGAATTTTGTTTTAGGTTTCGTACCTATAAATTGAAGATGCTTCATATGTTACTCCATATGATATAATTTCGGGCATATATTTTATTTCTTAGGCTCTGGGCCTATAACATAAAATTTAGCCTTCAGGTATATACGATAATTTTTCTATGCTTCGGGCATTGTAGACTTCAATCATAGAAATACATCTCATTTTATTTTCAAACCATTCAAAAACTATATTTACATATAGGCGTCAGGCCTCTATTTTTTTTTCTAAAGTGATAACCGATTTATTTGCTTGAACAGTATAATAGTATTGTATAGGATGCAATGGAAGTTCATATAATATTTATCGGTTGCAATGGAAAGTCCTTATAATACTCTCTCTTATTTTCTGTGTGAAAAGAAATATATATTATATATATAAAAAATAGAACAATATAAATCATACATGGAAATATTTTTCCTTGATTCGATCGGCAGAAACTCGTGCTGATAACGTATTATAAACTAGTATACTATAAACTCAAGAGATGGAGATATATGGTGAGAGCTAGTATAATATAAACTCAAGAGATAGAAAAATATGAAGAAAGCTAGTATAATATAAACTCAAAGGATAGAAAAATATGGAAAGAAATTCCTTTTCTTATCAATAGTGTGTAAAGAACAATGGGATGAAGGTTATATATTTATAGAAGATATATGACCTTTCATTTCATACAATAAGTTATACTTATAAAAAAAGGGATGAAAAGCAATAAAAGGATATCCACTAATAATAATTATATATATTATTTACAATAAAAGTAACTTGTAAGAAATTGAAAGGTGAAAAGATTAAATAGAATATTTTTAGAATGTAAATAGTTGTCTTGTAATAAATATAGTTTAAAGACTAAATAAATCAATAAGAAAATTAATAATGACAAAATAATAATAAAAATTAAATTAAATTATTAGTTCATTACATAAGAATTCCATTTTTGAGAGGTTAAGTAAGCTCCAGTGGTTGAGAAAGTAAAAGCTGATGGTAGGTAGAGGAAATAAATAGGTGAAGTTGAATAAATGAGCAATAAAACTTACCAGAATTTCTGAAGGATGATTATGATGTTTTAGAGATTGGTGAGAGAACCATCATTTGTGAGATAAGCATTTTCCAAAGATTATTGAGTAACCTTCCCTATTGAGAGTAACTGGATAAACACACTCCTTCACAATCTACTCTTGTGAGTTTAAGTCCTCAGTGAATATAGTTGCACGTCTCCCATAGCTCTGTGGAGCATGGTTCGATCTTGAGACCAATGTTTAATTCTCCTACTAAAGCGAGTAATCTTTAGCAATGGCTTCCAAGTCCATCGTGAATGAAAAACATGCATTGAGCACCGAAGTACCGGTAGGTTGTGGGTTGGATCTTATGGTAAACTTAATGGGTGAAAGACGCTCGTCCCCAAAGACATCGCTACTTTGTAAATGAAAGGGTTTGATATAGGCTCATAATTCACTGCAAGCTTCCGCACGGATACTTAGCACCTTTCCCTGACTTAAGGATCAAAACTCCCCCTCTAGAAAAAAAAAGGCATTGAATTTTCCTTTTTTATTATTTTATATTCATTTCCGAGGTTGCAAAAAACCCTATTTTTAAGTTGGAAATGGTGATATAGCACATATACCAGAATGACCTGTTTCACTGTTTGACTTAGTTAAGAGGTTACAAGAAGAAAGTTTCTCTTTAAAGTATTGATTAGACCTTAACTAAGGATTCAGACATGTTCTCAACTAATTATTATATCCAGAAAGTTTTTTTTTAATGTCAAATTGCCCATGTTTACTAAATTTGCTTACACCATGGTCTGACTTTTGGAAAATAAAGCAGTTGGTCATCTTTGGAATCAAATGAAACCAAATTCTTTTTCTCTTTTTTATCCATCTGTAATCAGAAGTTTCATCTCCGTTGAAAATATTTGTGAGGCTATGCGGTATTTGAGCTTGATCTACGTAATTCTTCATTTGTTTTCTTTTCCAGAATCACAATTTTGCTTGGGATTAATAGATAGAATTACTCCAAACCAAAAAGTTTCCGATGGTGAAACAATTATTTCAGCCGGGGGAATGTTCGAACTTGGCTTCTTTAGTCCAAGTTCATCAAACAATTTTAGATATGCTGGGATGTGGTTAAAAAACTCCTCAATTGAGAAAGTTGTGTGGGTTGCAAACCGTGAGAATCCAGTGAAAGACTTTTCAGGAGTCCTCATGATTGGAATTGATGGTAATTTGGTGATTGCTGATGGTGCAAACAAAATTATTTGGTCAACGAATGTTACTTTGTCATCCAATAATACGGTTGCAATACTTTCGGATGCAGGAAATCTTGTTCTTAAGGCAAACGACACTAAGGGAGTCGTGTTGTGGGCGAGCTTCAAGCATCCAACCGATTCTATCTTGCCTGGCATGAAGATCGGAATAAATAAAATAACTGGAGAGAAAATAACCCTAACGTCTTGGAAAGATGATACAGATCCATCAATTGGGAGTTTTTCTTTTGGGGTGGATATTACTCAAGAATTTCCACAAGTTTTTATCATGAATGCCTCAGTTAAGCATTGGAGAAGCGGGCAGTGGGCTAGAAGCTACTTCATTGGGCTACCAGGCATGGTTAAGGATCAGCTCATCGGCTTTTCTCTCAATGTAGATTCGGAAGAAGGAACCATATACTTCAACTATGCACCATCGGGTGATACTTTTCTACCAATATTTTATTTAAATTATATGGGAGATCTCCTTGAAATGGCCGGTCAGAAGAAAAATCTATTGGTAGCCCCCTTTCCATGTGACCACTACAACACTTGTGGGTCTTTTGGAAGTTGCAATGATGACAACTCACCAATCTGTGAGTGTCTCCAAGGGTATGAACCATCTAAATATAAGGATGAATGGAGCAAAGGTAACTGGACAAGTGGTTGTACACGAAAAACTGAATTTCGATGTGAAAAAAATACAAGTTCCATCAATGACAAAGCCGATGATTTTTTCTCTATGGAAAAACTGAAATTACCGGACTTTGCGCACTATGTTTCGGCTGAAAGTTTAGGCACGTGTAAATCTATCTGTTTGGATAAATGTTCTTGTCTTGCATGTGCGTATGTAGATGGAATTGGCTGTATGGTATGGGTAAGAGACCTGGTTGACGTTCAGGAATTATTTCCTGATGATGCTCAAGATCTACCTCCTGCTAGTGGAGAGCAGCTGCATATTAGGCTTGCGTATTCGGAATTAGGTATATATTTCTTCTGCTGCAACATACGCTTCTCTGCAGTTCTTTCTAATGCAATTAATTTTGATTTTTTCTGATTCTTTTGATAATTGGTCTTTATCCATAGTCTATTTCAGAAATTTATAATTAGCCCTCCTGCATCCGTATATTATCTAGGAGATAATAACAAAAATAAAAATTAAGAGTGGTATTATTTTAGGTCCCAAATTTTTTACTTTTATTTTTATAAGGAATCTATATTACGATTCTTAAACCCCTAATTTAAGATGAAAAATGAAAAAGAATCTTGACTTTCGTGGGATTTGAAGAAATGAAATTCTTTGATGATGAAGGTCTGAAGACTTGTGCAAAACTTATAAAACATTGAAACATGGTATAATTTCCGATATATATGGAACAGACCACCTGGTTTCAGATTGACAATGCTGAGAGAAATTGTAGCCAAAGTGATCATACAAATCGATAGAAGTTTTGATTTATTTAAAAAGATAATGTATAACCTTCCCTCTGTGAAAAGATCAATTTTAAAGTTTAAATTGATTAAATAGTACGTTCAATCAAGCATGTACCAAGAAAGATTATATGACTTAGCTATTTTTATCAATCTAGAAACTTGACTTTACAAGTATGATTAATAATTTTGCAGCTCACAGCAAAAGAACAATGTTTCAGTGATTATATTTTTTTTATATGTTTTATCAACATATTTGGTATGTTCTTAATACAATATAAAATTGTGGGATTATTTTTTCCACGGTTCTAATAAACCAAAGGATTAGCTCCAGGACCGGCCCCAAAACCGGCCTCAGATGCAGGTCGAACTTCAAACACAGTATTCAAGCCCGTGATCATTATTATACTAGCTGTTTCGACACTTGTCCTGGGTTTCGTGGTGTTCATATTATGCAGATACAGGAATAGAAAAAGAGGTAATTCTGGAATAGATCCGTTCATATTATGCCTCTCACAGAAGAAGTTCAACTCCCTGTTGTATATATATAGCTAGCTATCACATCGTGTGTTTTAATCTCTGATTTAGATGGACAAAGTGGTGCGATCATTCCCAATGAAGGAGTACCAACATCAAGAGATGATCAACAAAGATATTCGTTAAGAAATGAAATCAGGCGAGGTGGGAATTTGGAAGTACCATCTTTCACCCTGCAAAGCCTTGAAGCTGCTACCAATAAGTTTTCTGCAACAAACAAACTTGGGGAGGGTGGATTTGGTCCTGTTTACAAGGTATCTTTTCTTCTTCTATTCGTATAAGAATTGTGAAAGGCTAGGGAATATTATTTAAATCTTTTAATTTAACTTTTTTTTTTTGGTTCAAAATCTAATCTAACTAATTGGATAATGTAACTTAGGGGAAACTACCAGATGGGCAAGAAATTGCTGTTAAAAGACTTTCTAGAAGCTCACTACAAGGCCCTCAAGAATTCAAAAATGAGGTCATATTAATTTCCAGACTCCAGCACCGAAGCTTAGTCAAGCTACTTGGATTTTGCATTCAGGGAGAGGAGACATTGCTGGTCCTCGAGTACATGCCAAACAAAAGTTTGGATAAATTGATATTTGGTCTGTTAATTAAAATGTTTATGCTTTTAATTATCTAGAAATACTATCTATAGACACTTCAATTGATTCATTTCCCGATTCAGCAAGCTTATAATTCAAGAATAAGGCGTGCATTTAAAGTATATCTTGAAGATGTTTGGAAAGATAATATATAACTTTGGTTAACTATATTTTTTCAGGATCAGGATCAGGATCAGGCTCAACGAAAAACGATGTACCGAATTGGAATTTGAGATTCAAAATCATTGAAGGGATTGCTCGCGGATTACTTTATCTGCATCGTGATTCCAGACTAAAGATTATTCACAGGGATCTAAAGGCTAGTAATATTCTTTTAGACGAACATATGAACCCTAAGATATCAGATTTTGGCATGGCAAGAATTTTTGGAGGTGATCAATCTGTAGCAAACACCAACAGGGTGGTCGGAACTTAGTAAGTTGCATTCGCGAGAACCAACTGAAATATGTTATGTCTAACCATAAAATTTAATTGTTTCTGTGTTTTTCTTGTCAAATTCATGAATATAATTCAACAAAGCAATGTTTAATACAATAAATTTAATTATCAATCAGATTATTTTTTACAACCAGAACTTAATGACAATAAAAGGATATGTGTCACGTGAGTTAATTTCACCACCAAGAAACGCATTGGGGTGTTACATTACTAGCCTTCAAAGTTGATTATCTTGTCTTCTTTCATTTTTGAATCGGAAACCTATTTTAATGGTATTTAAACTGAGTTCTTATACTCCAATGCAGTGGCTACATGTCCCCTGAATATGCAATGCAAGGAATATTTTCTGAGAAGTCTGATGTCTTCAGCTATGGTGTCCTGTTACTTGAGATTGTTAGCGGTAAAAGAAATAACGGGTTTTATCATTACGTGACTCCTCAAACCCTCTTAAACTATGTAAGCAAAACTTCATTAATGACTCTTTCTCTATTCCTGTAGACTAAAGTTTTATCAATAATTAAAAACTGAAGTCCCAGGCCCCTAATGCATCCGCCATGGAGGACAAGTAAATAATTATTAACAAAATCTGAATTTCAGGCGTGGCAACTCTGGAACGAGGGGAAAGCGCTAGAGCTATTGGATCCCAGGGTGGATAGTTCGAGCAACCCAGAGCAAGTCAATAGATGCATAAATGTAGCTCTTCTATGTGTTCAGCAACATGCTCATGATAGGCCAACTATGCTCACAGTCGTATCTATGCTTTGCAATGAGGCAAGTCTTACAATTCCAGATCGACCTGCATTTAGTTCAAATGAAAGACTTGATGAATCGGATCCTTCATTAGCCGAGATCTTTACGAACTCAACAAATGACTATTCAATAACAAATGTTGTTGGGCGATAACCTGACCTTTTATTTTTAATTATATTTGAAAGTTGTATGATGCGTTTGAATATCTTATTCTTACAAAGTTTGATGCTTGCCCAAAAAAAAAGTTTTGATGCTAAAAGCTAAATGTGTTAAATTGTTACTTTTAATTGCTGGCGACCAAAGAACTCTTAGCCTTTGTAAATGCATCACACTACCTATTGTGTCTTGAATATTTAGGTAGAATATCAACCTACCTCCACTATAACGGAGGTCATCAACCCAACAAAAATGACACCAGTTGGGATGACACGCCTTGGTGGTTGCTAGTGGTCATAAAAGGGGTAGGGTAGTTATTGTTGGCTGGTCTTCAGAGGTATTTATTTGCCAAGAGACTACCTACGTGACTGCTAAATGTGCTACTTTTAACGACTATCCACACCCTCGTTAAAGGTAATGTCCTTTACCGACCACTTACGCCCGCTACAACCCTTTTTTTTCTTTTAGCGACCATATAGTGCCGCTAGTACTTTCACCTTTAGAGATCGCACAATGATCACTAGTACCTTCAGTGACTAATGAGTTATCGCTAGTAGTTCAACACTTTTTTCGGTCACTAGATGGTAGCTAAATGTTTATTAATTAAAAAATATATTTTATTTATTTGTTTGTTTACAGTTTTCCGTTACTAGAACGGTTGATCCCGAATAACTTCGAAAGTATAATAAATTTGAATTAATCAACAACTCTCTAAAACAAAACGAGAATATATTAAATAATATGGAAAAATTTCTCAGCTAATCAAACCTAAAATGATGTCTCGTGACTAAATTATTTTGTCGAGACATCCTCCATGTATAAAATACTCACACAAATCTTCCACGTTTCAATAAAAGAGCGGGCATTATACCCCACTTGAATCAACTTACTCTCCACATTATTGATAAAGATATGATTATTGTGAATCGAGGTGACTAAGTTCTTGGTGCATAAGTAACTCTTTTAATGTAACACCCCACAATTATCCCGCGTCAAATTGTGCGGGTAACACCCAAACAATTGTAACCGAGAAGAATTGAGAAACAATAAGCTCTATGGTTTTTAATGGTGATCAAGGCATGAAGCTAATTGCTATTATCAAAACATTACTGTGGATAAACACACTCCTTCCCGATCAACGCTTGCGAACTTAGTTCTCAGGGAAACATTGTTGCACCTCTCTCGTGGCTGTGGGGAGCATGATTCTCATACTAAAGAGTAATCTCTAGCGACGTCTTCCAAAACCATCGAGAATGGAAACATTCATCTTTGACCAAAGTACACGTAAGTTGTGAATTGGATTTCATGGTATATTCAATAGGTAAAGACACTCATCCCCTGCTTACAAAAGAAAAAAAAGAAGACACTCGTCCCCACCGACATTGCTAATTTGTATAGTTCAAAAGATTAGGTTCTGTATATGCTATTTTGGTTCCTGTTGCATTTTCCTTGTGTTTTATAAATCAATTTCAAGGTTGCAAAACCCGATATTTTTGTGTTATAACAGAGTTAATTGGTCATAAGTTGGAAATGTCAATGTGTAGCATATATACAAGAATTTGGGATGACCTGTTTAGACCCAGTTCAGAGATACCAAGAAGAACGATTCTCTCTTACTTGTTGAATAGATCATAATGATAAAGGATTGAGACATGTTTTTGACTGATTATTATATGCCAAAAATATAATTCTAGTGTTTTCTATACCAAATTGCTCGTTGAATGTGTATGAAAAATGAGAAAACTATGCTAAATTTGTCCAAACCTCGGTCTGACTTTTGAAAAACTAAGCAGGGTTCTCTGGAAGAAAATGAAACCAAGTTCATTTTCTACTTTTTATCCATCTAGAATCAGAAGTTTCGTCTCTTTTGCAGTAATTTTTATTCGATACTTAAGCTTCATCTTATTAGTTCTTCATTTATTTCCCATTCCAGAATCACTGCTTTGTTTAGGAATAAACAGCATTTCTTCAAACCAGAAAGTTCGGGATGGCGAAACAATTGTTTCAGCTGGAGGAATGTTCGAACTTGGCTTCTTTAGTCGAACTGCATCAAACAATTTGAGATATGTTGGGATATGGTTGAATAACATCCTGGATGAGAAAGTTGTGTGGGTCGCTAACCGTGAAAATTCAGTGAGAGACTTGTCAGGAGTTCTTCTGATTGCAAATGATGGTAATTTGGTCATTGTTGACGGTGCAAACAACACAATTTGGTCAACTAATATCACTTTGGAATCGAATCATACATTTGTCGAACTCTCTGATGCAGGAAATCTTCTTCTTAAGGAGAATAGTTCAAATGGAGTCATATTACGGGAGAGCTTCAGCCATCCAACTGACTCGTTGTTGCCAGGCATGAAGATCGGGATAAATACAAAAACAGGAGAGCAAATAGTTCCAAGATCTTGGAAAGATGATGCAGATCCGTCCATTGGGAATTTTGCACTAGTGGTAGATCCTCAAGAAATTCCACAGTGTATTATCATGAATTCTTCAGCTAAGTATTGGAGGACTGGGCAGTGGACCGGAAGGTACTTTGTAGGGATACCAATAATGGTTGGGGCACATGAGTATGATTTCGTTACAAAACCACAAGAAGGAACCATATATTTTACATATACGTCATCCTCCAATAACACTATTCTACCAATATTATATCTTACTTATAAGGGAGATTTTATGCAAATATATAAGGATGAAGATGATAATCAATGGTTAAATGAAACAATAGCACCTATTGGTCAATGTGACCTGTACAACACTTGTGGCCCATTCGGAAGGTGCAATAGTACTAACTCACCAATCTGTAATTGTCTCCATGGGTATGAACCAGCTAATTATGACGAATGGAAGAAAGGTAATTGGACAAGTGGTTGTAAACGAAGAACTAAATTCAGTTGTGAAAAAAATACAAGTTCCGCGAATGACAAAGCAGATGGTTTTCTCACTATGACAAGAATGAAATTACCAGACTTCTCACATCGCGTTCCTGTGGATAACATGAGCATGTGTAAATCTATATGTTTAACGAACTGTTCTTGTGTTGCATATGCAATTGTAAATGGAATTGGCTGTTTGTTATGGGGAGAAAATCTGGTTGACATTCAGGAGTTCCCATATTTTGATATTCATGACATTCCTTATGAAAATCTTATAGACATCCCTCTTGGTGATGTTGAAGGGATGGGTGGACAGGAGCTGCATATTAGACTTGCTAATTCTGAATTAGGTATATATTCATTCTGCACATCTTTTTAGTGCAACTATTGTTTTTTATTATATTCATTTGCCTCTTCAGAAACATTCTTATTGAGGTATATATAATTTCAGAAAGTTTTTGCGTAATAAAGTAAGTTATAAAACGAGTTGATAACTTACAATGCTGAAGCTGGAATATTTTAATCCAGGGACATAAATTATTTCTATCATCTACCTTTGGTTGCAATTTCTTGATTGGTTTAGAATTCAATTACTCGTGGACTGGTTCTCTTCATTTCCCATCATCATGGTGTAACTGAAAAATTTACTTGTTCTGCTTGCATCCCAATACTTTTGAAATAATGATAACACTTGAAAGTTGTTGTGAAGTGATCTATAAGAATAGTTGTTATATATTCATTCTGTTTGACAAGTAAGAAGTTATTCTGCTAAACATAATGGCCTTCCTGTATCACCTACTTCGAGCTAAGGTCCCTTCTTACTAGATTCTTTATTTTACTACGCAATTTTGCGCTTAAGATTTTCAGCGATTGTGCTCTTAAGTACATCAAAAGTATGGTTGTCAAACGAGTAATATTACAACTTCCAACTATTATAAACACGTATTTTAACATTTTGAATTTGTCAATCGAGTTTCATTGTTCATAGGATAGTAGTAAAAAATCGATCTGTTCACGAAGTCTACTTCAGGTTTCCCTTAGGACTTTTTGTGGGACCTTTTCTATTATGTTATCAAAAATCTTTTATAGTGATCAATAATTAATAATTTACTGATTTATTTCCTACATATATATTGCAGGTGGAAATTCAAAAAAAAAAATCTCAAATTATTGCTATAATAATCGTTCCAATGACACTTGGACTGGTTGTGGTGATGTACATATTATGCAGATTGAGGAATAGAAAAAAAGGTAATTCTAGAATAGTTGGCAAAAAAAATTTAACTATGTTTTGTATTATCTATAGCCATAGATCACATTTGTATTTCAATCTGTGAATTAGATGGACAAAGTGATGCAATCATTCCTAAAGAAGGGACACCAACATCAAGAGACGTTCAACAAAGATATTCATTAAGAAATGAAATCAGGCGAGGCGGAAATTTGGAGGTACCATCTTTCACCCTGAAAAGCATCGAAGCTGCTACTAATAAGTTTTCTCTAACGAACAAACTTGGGGAGGGAGGATTTGGCCCTGTTTACAAGGTATTATTTATTTTAACTTTATATTTTTGAATCGTTACAATTAATAGATTGGATAATGTGACTCAGGGAAAACTACCAGATGGCCAAGAGATTGCTGTTAAAAGACTATCTAGAAGCTCGGGACAAGGCACTGAAGAGTTCAAAAACGAGGTCATATTGATTTCCAGACTCCAACATCGAAGCTTAGTCAAGCTACTCGGCTTTTGTATTCAGGGAGACGAGACCTTGCTAATTTACGAGTACATGCCCAACAAAAGCTTGGATAAATTAATATTCGGTTTGTTAATTACAATCTTTATGCTATTAATTATTTAGAATTACAATTTATTGGAATCTCCATTGATCCATTTCCATATTATGTAAAATTTATATATGCATATTAAATTAAACCTTGAAGATGTTTGGAAAGATAAATTTTAGCTCTCAAGCACTATAATTTTTCATATCAGGGTCAACAGAAAAAGAATTACCTGATTGGAGTCTGAGGTTTAAAATCATTGAAGGGATCGCTCGGGGACTACTTTATCTTCATCGTGATTCCAGGTTAAAGATTATTCACAGAGATCTTAAGGCAAGTAATATTCTACTAGATGAACACATGAACCCTAAAATATCAGATTTTGGCATGGCAAGAATCTTCAGAGGCGATCAATCTATAGCGAACACCAACAGGGTGGTCGGTACTTAGTAAGTTATTCTGCTTGAGAACCAACTTAATATTTTGTGTCTAACTATGTATTATGATAGATCATTTTTATGTCAAATTCATGAATATACTTTAGGGATGCAATGTTTGATACAATTAAATAGTTGGTAATTCATCAATTACTTTATTTTTACAAGCTGAACGACAATGAATTGATATATGTCAGAGGCCTTGTTTTTCACCACCTCATAACACATTACCTTGAAAGCTGATTTTCTTATCTTCTCGCATTTTTGTGACAGAAACCTATTTTATTAATACTTAAATTTAATTCTTATACTCCAAATGCAGTGGTTACATGTCCCCTGAATATGCTATGCAAGGAATATTTTCTGAGAAATCAGATGTCTTCAGCTTTGGCGTCCTGTTACTTGAGGTTGTTAGCAGTAAAAAGAACAACGCATTTTATCATTACGTGAATCCTCAAACCCTCTTAAACTATGTAAGCAAAACTTTGACTCTTTCTCTATTCTTGTAGACTAATGTTTAATCAATAATTGAAAACTGCAGTCCCAAGCCCCTAATGCATCCGTCATGGATGACAAGTAAATAATTATTAGCAAAATTTGAATTTCAGGCGTGGCAACTCTGGAACGAGGGAAAAGCAGTCGAGCTATTGGATCCCAGGTTAGATAGTTCGAGCAACGTAGAGCAAGTAAATAGATGCATACATGTAGCTCTTCTATGTGTTCAGCAACATGCTCATGATAGGCCGACTATGCTCACAGTCGTATCAATGCTATGCAATGAGGCAAGTCTTACAATTCCAGATCGACCTGCATTCAGCTCAAACGAAAGACTTGACGAATCGAATCTTTCCTTTCCTGAGAGCCTTATGTGCTCAACAAATGACTGTTCAATAACAACTGTTGTTGGGCGATGAGCTGCCCCTTTTATTTTCAGTTACATTAGAAAGTTGTATGATGCGTTTGACTTATTCTTCCACAGATTGATGCTTACCAAAAACAGTTTTGATGCTAAAAACTAAATGTGTTAAAATAGTACTTCTGATTGCTAGCGACCACAGAACTCTTAACCTTTGTAAATGCATCACACGGCTTATTTGTCTGAGAATATTTAGGTAAAATATGACTTAGCTCCACCATAATGGAGGTCATCACCGAAAACAATCACGCCAGATGGTTTAGCTCCCAACTGAAAATCCGGGATCCCCCCTGTTAGCACTTCATCGGTGTCAAAACATCTTCATGAAGCAAAATCAGAGAATGGAAGCAGCAGCATTACACCATCGAGGAAAATGCAAAGTAGCAACATCAGCAGCCGTCAGAGACAAAACATGCGAAGGATCAGCATCAATACCTTGACAAAGCAGCAGTAAAGACACGTCATTTTCACCACCTACGGCTACTGTTAAGTGTTAAGTGTTAACCATGAGAAATGGAAAACGAAAATTGATCCGTGTGTTTGATTGCATCATGGAAAGTGGTTGGGAATTAAAAGAACAAAGGTGTTTGTTAAAGAAGAGGAAAAGTTTGAGACTAATTTGGTGATTTTGTGTATGGTAATACTTAGTAATAAACAAAACAAAAAACAAATGTGATAGTTAAAAAAGAAGAAAAATCTAATTATGTGATTATATGTGTTTCAATAATACACAGGTAGAAACTTTTTACATGGGGTGGTGGTGGTGGTTGGGGTGGCGGTGGTGGTAATAGTGGTGGAGGTGTCTCATTATTTATTTAATATTAAAAAATATATATTATATTAAAAAAATTAGAATATGATAAGACTAAACTAATGATTATTTAGTCTATTAAAAAGAAAAGAAAAAAAAACCAAACACAAGCACAAGTAACCAAACACACACAAAAACACACACTAAAAATACCAAGAGTCTTTGAGAACAGGAGACGAAAAGTAATTGACGAATCAACGCGGAATCGACGGTTAACGGCGAAAAAGAAAAGCTTACTCCGGCGAAGCAAAGCAAGAAACAACATCTAGCGTCGAAAGCAAAAATTCAACTTCAAAAATTAAAAAGAAAACCATACATAAGTAAAAAGTATTCATTGTTTATGGTATTTTGAAGTTTTTGAAAGTTTTTCGGAATCAAAATTGTTTTTTGCGTGATTTATGTTGATTATGTATGATTTATTACTAATTTATGTTTAATTAAGTAAAATAGTGATAGTAAATACCGATTTTAGAAGTTTCTAGAGTTTAGAATAGGATTTTATGATGGATGTGATTAAATATTGTGATTAATATGAATGAAAATTAGATTAGAGTGATTAAACTTGATTAACATGTAAAACAGGGACTTATATTGCAACTAAATCAAAAAATTGAAGTATAACTGTCAAATATAGATAAACAAAGACTTATAGTGAATATTTTGATAAATACCGTGCAAATTATAGAGAAAATGTGTAATTTAGGGACCTTATAGTGTATTTACGCATAATATAGAGACTTAAGCTGTAAATCTATGTTTTCTGCAGGATTCACTAAACAAAACATGAAATGCGCTAAATTAAACAATGAATTTCATATTTGGAAGTGAATTTTATATAATAATGTCAGTTTCTACTAATCTGTTTCTTGTGGTTGGAGTTTGTGTAAATAAAGGGAAATTATGGCTCTAATAAGAAGAATAAATGATGAAGAGAATGAAGAAATCAATAATATAGAAGAACCACAAAGAAAATACAAGGAAACATTACAAAAAGACGGTTGAAAGCACTACAAATCGGCAACCAAACATATCAGATGATACCTTATCCAAAAAAAGCAAGAAAAATGCAGAAAAGCTATTCAACTATTTAAAAATGGGAGTTGGACCTGATTTTGAGAACCCGACCCAAGCAGAAATGAAAAAAGTTGATTGCCCCAAAATGAATGAAGGAAACCTTGTTTATTAAGTATTATGAATAATTTGATTAGAATTGGAATTTTTAAGGTTTATTATGATTTGTGATGGAAACTAAATTTTAAGGAAACCCAACATTATGTTATTGATTTGAATATTCATTACCCGACAAAGATTTGATACCAACTTCTACATGTTTTTTGTCTAACAAACATCTCGGAAACCATGGCACAATTGAGTGGCTATTATTTCTTATATGTTCAAAGTTCAAGAGAAGAGTAAAGGTCAACAAGTTACGTGAAAGTAGTCAAAATCTAGAAACATTCATAGTTTCAAACATGGAATTTCATGTTTGAAACATGTCATTCCATGTTTGAAACATGGAATTCCGTTTACCTGAACACTAACAAAGTTAAGCTACTCAACTCAAAACTTATACTAAAAGACTATATTAAGAAATTAATGACAGCATAATATATAGACAAAAAGGATCTAAAACATAACAATATAATGTAAAAAATGTTAAACTCGTGAATATTAAATAACCGTTAAAAATATAATTAGCGTACAAAATTCATAAACATAAAAGAAACATCATAAAAGGAACTTGACAATTTTTAGCATTATGGTTTCCTGGTATGGTTTTCACAAGTTATCATCTTAGATTCATACTGAAATTCACCACGAGACTTAAAACGTCTCTATTTCCCAATCATCCGTGACATAAATATCCATATGCTGCAAAGTTGACTCGTTAACCAAAAAATGCATGTTGGTGAAGTCTTCTTCGTTGTACAACACACTAGTTAACGTCTACTCCGACTGAATACACTAAATGTGTGGAGCTTAAGAGAAAGGAAGGTCATTTAGACAACACGTAATGGAAAACAGAATTGAGACTTGGGAAAAGATCAAACGAACGCACTGAACATTGAGAACCGAACCTAACGACAGCCATAACCATCTGCAAAAAAACAAGTGATAACATAAGTAGTAGAATATGATCACATACATTAGAAATGAGTTGAAAAGGAAAAAAGCTGTTAAGAAATACAGAATTTCATGTTATAAATATGAAATTCCATGTTTAAAACATAAAAATCTATGACTTCACAAAGCGATGCAGAACATAACTACTAAAAACCAACCTCTACTCATATCAAAACAACTTAAACACGAAATTCATCAACATTAAAACAAAATATCAACAAAATGAAGAATATACTACACATACATACAAAATATGCAAAAAAAACATAATAAAATGTATAAACTGTTAGAATCAAACAAAAAAGGAAAAAAACCACAAATACAACAAAACATAACTTGTCAATGAAAAAATTCAGTATATAATCAAACAATTCTATTAAATATAGAAAAACCTTGAAAAACTAAGAAAGTGGATGAAACTGAGAAATAGGAAGAAGTTTGAATTAAAATGCACTAAATTCATCAATACATACACGTGTGTATGTATTGTAACCCTAAAACAACCCTGCAATCAAAAATCGAGTAAATGAAATAAAAAAATTAGAAGGAAAAAACATAGGAGATTAGAAGAGATTACTTTGCGAATTTGTAATGTAAGAGAGAACAACCGAGAGAGCGAGTTGACTAGAAAAGAACAATAGAGAGAGAACACGACCTATTGAGGTTCAAGCTTTGATGTGCGACAGAGAAGAGAGCGAGCGGAACTAAAATGTAGAGAGAGCTAAATTATGGGAGTAATTGACAATTTGTAAAATAAGCATAGTATATATATATATATATATGTATATATATATATATATATATATATATATATATATATATATATATATATATATATATATATATATATATATATGGGGTAAATGAGGAAACAAAAATAGAATGAGATTGTTTTTTACAAATAATTGATTAGGAAGATATCTATGTATAATAAAATTAGAGGCTTACAAAAATTATTATGGAGTTTAATGAGGATGTTTTGACCAATAAATCCTTTTAACAATTAGATTCTTTCAAAAATACTATTTTGAAATTAAAATTTATTTATAATTTATTAATAATGATAAAATATTAAGTAGAAAAAATTACTTATAAAATTTTGTAAAATATAAAAGAATCAATTATTTAAAAAATGCCTATTAAAAAAATTATTAATAAAAAAGGTACCCAGAATAAGACTCTTTATAAAAAAATGTTGCACCCCAAAATACCCCTACAAATAGTAATTAACAAAAATGAAAAAAATTAGCAAAAAAAACAAAACAAAAACTAATAAACACACACGCGCATCCGTAAAAAAGAATTAAAATCGTCATAACTAATTCTAAAAAATAAATAGTTATATATTTGAATAAATCAAATTAATATTTACGTCTATGATTTTCTTTTTGGAATTATTTGAATTTTTCTGATATTTTTTCGCAAACACGGAATTTCATGTTTTGAACATGGAATTTCATGTTTTAAACATGAAAATCCATGTCTGGGAAAAAAATCACTATTTCAAACAGTGAATTTCATGGTTTAAACATGAAAATCCGTGTATGCGAAAAAAACAAAAAGATTAAAAAAAATATACATAAATATTAATTGAGGCAATTACCAATACTAACCTAGAAGGAGGTGATATTACCCATAAAAGTCATGTCTAATATAAGAAACATAATTAGACAATAATATCCTTAACTAAATATTCACATCAAACTAAATTTTCCCGACAAAAATTTTCCGGCCAAAAGTTTTCCCGCCAATGTTTTCCGGCCAATATTTCTTTCCCACCAAATTTTTCCGGCCAAATTTTTATTCCCACCAAATTTTCCGGCCAACATTTTTTTCCCACCAAATTAGCTTAATATCAACTCATAAAATTCTTTAAGGGCCAAATCACAATTTCCAAACTATAAGGGAGTTACAACATTAATTTCATGTTGCTGATAGCTTCTGTGGTCGTAATTTGATGCTTCTTTTGAGGTGTAATCTATCCTCCTTTATTTTCTAATGAGCTTCTTATATTCATTTTATTATGGTCTCTGATGGCCGCCAAATTTTAAAAAAAATAGTGCTCAAATTTGCGTGTCTTGTGATTTAATTAAGAAGAACATATGGCCATGTTTTTTGTGTTAAGTTGATTCTCGTGAATTCCGAAAAAGTGTGACTTTAATTATTCTTAATGAATTATATTATTTGATGAATATTTCAAATGCTTCTAGTGGAAAAGTATTGGAGCCAAATGACCATATATTAGCTATGAAAACCTAGAATTATTATCAACACCCTTTGATCTACAGGTGCACTCATATTTATTTGAGTAATGCTTATATTCATTTTTATGGAAAATTATGGAAAATATCTATGCTTGTTACTTTATTTATTCTTAAATTTGGGGTCAATTATAAATTTCACATTAGTAATGGGATTGGCTTTCACTTTCTTAAAAGACTAATTGAACATGAAAGAATTATAGTGAATATGCAAATAGAAGTTTTCTGTTATTACATATAAGAGTCCCCTAACTCATTTAAATATCACATCCCACCCCCCACAAGGTTGATAATTGCTTGAAACCAGGGGAGCAACTCGATATTACTTAGTTTTCTCATCACTTGCAATTATTTCCATAAATCTTGAAAATGCAGAGAAATATAAAGGGAAAAGACATGAACATTGATGAAAAAAAGTCAAAAATTGATACTAATTCAACTTATAAAAGTGAACCACAGCACCTTCTCCTTCTCCTGAATTTGCACTATACCCATTTGATGGAATCTTCATTTTCGCCACTGCTCCTCAACAATCAAACAGTAACAATGGATACTTTGATTATGCGTCTGGCTTACTTTCTGACTCCTCTAATTTCTCCATCCATTTCTCAACCAGGAGAAAATATCAATTTATTATACTTTTTCTAATATACCGCACCGATCTACGAGAGGAGCTGATAGTAAAATACATTAAATTAGAATGAAAATTAGCATATATCATGCCGATGGTCCATATATATCGATAAATCCCACCAAAAGTTGTTTGGTGGAAAATATTCCACCAAATTACATTTGGATAATTAGGATCTCAATATTATATATAGTTATATAAATATCATCACTGCCTCTTAACCTTCATTATATATTCATGAACTGAGAGATATTATAACAGCATCAGCATCAACAACATAAACATCATTCATAAGAGCAATAAACATCACTCAGATATGTGATATAAGAGCTGAGTTTGAAGGGAAAAATAAAGGTGAAAGTTATGATGAAGAATTGATCATAGTAGAGTCTTAAGATACGAATACAGATACAAATGGTGGGCCAGGCCAAAAATTTCTGAGGACAGTCGTTAAAGGCACTGCAATTATTTTATGGTAGCACTTATCAGACATCATTGAAATGCTCAGGATGGTTTTGATAAAAGGGAGATTACATCACATAATGCTTATGGTTTATCATCATAAAATTAAGTTCTCATAACAAAAATTATCCCTTTTAAACACGAGAATATAGTAGCCAAGATTCGTATCCCAAGCTCCTAACTGAGATAACGTAAACTCCAATTGTTATTGTTATGAAAACCAAATTGTTTTTGGCTATTGTGCAGAATATAAGGACTATTGATGCAATTTACCTGAAAACAATACTAATTACTATTACCGACGACTAAACTCTATTTCAAAGCAAAGAAAAAAAACAAGCAATCAATTACATTAGATTGATTCTTTTTTAAGTTTTCACTATTCATCCCATTTATTAAAGAAATCATCCCACATAGCTGTTGCAACAGAGTCTCGTAACAATGATGAACTTTGTTCCTTATGTAAACCCAAATTTGGTTCAGGATGATCATCAAGATCAGACGGTAATTCCTCAAATTTTCCTTGTTCAATTCACACACCCATATACATAAAAATGCTAGAATTAAGACATATACATAGATACATACCTGGAAGTGAGGTGGAGGAGAGAAAGGCGGAGGCGGAAACACAAACGAGATCCATCAGAAATCAATCGGCTTTGGAGACAATAAAAGAATTGTGATAGTTGGAATCTATGTCCTAGAAGCCATCTATTGTTGGTGGTGGTGTTGGTGTTATAGCGGCAGCGTCAAGGCGGAGTGGGGGCGGGGCAGTTCTTCAGAAAGAAGCGTCGCTTGTTGTGATGGTGTCGGCTTTGTGTTTGGTTTGGTTTTAGAGATTGAACAAAAAGATTAATTAAAATTAAAAGAGGGACATAGTTGGTACAATTTTATTTTTTTAGGACTTTTATGGACAATTTAAAATAGAAGATGGGAGATAGAAATTGATGTTAGTTTTATGACTTATATGGTAATTATCTCATATTAATTTGCTTTATCTAATTTTTTATTTTTCTGATCTTCTTAGAATTAGTTATGACGATTTTAAAAGAATTTCACGGACGCGCGTGTGTGATGGAATTAGTAGTAGGTGGTGGTGGTTGTGGTGGTGGAGGTGGTGATGGTTATGGTGGTTGTAGTGGTGGTGGAAGTATCCTATTATTTGTTTAATATTTAAAAATAAATGTTGTATTAAAATAAAATAATATATTTAATAATAAAGATAATAAAATTATAAAAGATATAAAGAAGATGTTCTTTTATAAATAATTGTTCTATTAGGTGTTGTTTTATTAAATAAATAATTGAAGTCTTACTTTAATAATTATGTACTTTTATTATGCATCTTTTAGCAAATACCCCAATATAAAAATATACAAAGATAGATGTAAACCTATCATAATATAATAACGTGAAAATGTAAGAGAAAAAAATAAATAAATAAATGTATGGTGTCTGAGGAATAATAACGACTGGAGTTAAAAAAATATATATATATATTAAATATTACTCTACAATTTTAAATTACAGGATTTAGAATATAATAAAATCACTACACCATTCGGAGCATGGTAACATATTCTTTAAGCATATTTTGAGAAGTTTGAACGAGAAGGCAGATAAAGTCGCACAAAACGCTAAATAGCGGTCTTCAATGAGTGATCAACAACTTCATATAAACTACTTTTTATTCGCCTTGGGATTGGGTAGGATATTTCCCAGTTACTATGTGTCCGGTTGTAAAAAAAATCCGGAGAGAGCAAAAGACAAATAACCAGAGGACCCTCAGTATTATTGCTCATTTATTTCTTCTCATACCTTGTAAGCTTTGCCACATATTCTTAAACACCCTTAAGGATTAAACCCTAGATATCTATGCACGTAACTCGGTAAACGAGCACTACCGATATTTAATAAATACTCATTAGCTACATATTAATCTGATTGGATCACCGAGGTCCTAGCTCTATGATCCTACGATTAAGAACAAGTTTAGATTAAGTCCTATGAGCTAGATTCTCATTATCATAACACCTTATGATATCTAGTTCGTAACTTAATCAAGAATCTGCCTTCATATTATGTAGATGAATACCATAATCATAAAAGCTTGCCATAAATTCAAGGAAATAATTTCTTTAATAAAAAATGTAGGGATAACTATTATCATGTATAGTCTACACTTGTGTTCGAATTATTGCAGGACGTTCGGGGCTAAGGCATAATTCCAACATGCACGCTTAAGGGTCCTTTGCATGTGTCCAAAAATGAGAGATATGTACACTAAACCGGCTCAATAAACTATGAAACGATGGAAGGGGTAAAATAGATCTTTTCACTTAAATATTTTCAAAAAGAAATGGGTCTATGTATGTTGTGTTTTCGATTATGGTAAACTCAATTTACCATTCATAAAAATTTAGATATTTGAACTATTACTGCCATGAATTGTCATGTATTTCCTTTAAAATGTACATTGCAATGAAATCTCAGCGTCGTGTTCAGTTGATCATTCTATATTTATAGAGGATCTCTGAATTGTTGAAATTATATGTTTTTGTATGTCCAAGAATTTTCAAGGTCATAACTGTAACTTGTGTATTTGTATAAGTTATTTGAGGGGTAATGAATTGTAATCACTTTTTTACCATCACTATACGGGTTTGCACGGGTTAAATTCAGTTTTTGACAGCCGATGCACGGGTTAAATTCAGTTTTTGACCGCCGATGCACGGGTTAAATGTAAAAATTTACCGCTACTGTACGGTTTAAATGTAGTTTTGAACCGCCCTACTGACTATGCCGTAGATCTCGTTTTTGCGGCCTAGGCGGTCGACTGGCCTAGCGCCTAGACGGGATTACACGGGTTATAGGCGGAATTATACGGTTTTGAATCCCGATGTGTAATTTTGCATATTTAGTAATATATATGAAGTAATTCTAGCAATTTTAATTATTTAAGTCATAAAGTTCATCTAACAACACTATATTAAATATAAAAATACTAAAAACTGAGTTATAATATCAACTAAAGAATTCTCTAGAATAAGAAAAATAACAAGAAGGCCTATACGGACATATTTTGCCATTAATCGGCGTCTAGAAGGGCTAGGCGCCTATTACATGTCGACTAAGGTGTTAGGAAAAAACGCCTAAAATGTTAACTAAGCGTAAACGGCTGAGGGTGCAGTTGACGCCTAGGCGCTACAGCATAGCCTGCGGGTTGTGTGGGTTTTAAATACAGTTTTTGACCGCCCCTGCGCGGGTTGAATGCAGTTTCGACCGTCGTGGGTTAAATGCAGTATTCGACCGAAATTGAACGAGTTAAATACAATTGATAATTAAGATTGTGCTATGGTGTTACAGGGATAAATTTGTTTGTTTTTCGAGTATTTTATCTCATATCCTACACGGGACGGTGTGTTTCTCAACCGATTGATTGTTTTCCATCACGTACAAAAGTCAAGCATTTATTTTTGTAACTATAACATTTTTTTATTTGAATTATTTTTTTCAAGTTTTCTAATTATTGAGCATTAAAGCGCTCATTTTTCTTATTTAATTCCTTTTGCAGAGTGTGAAAAATTACGATTTTGAGTACAGAAATTTAGAAATGTGTTTTGTTCTCGAACTTTAAATTTGGATATATCACATCTCAAATTTAGAAGGGAAGGGGGATAAATTACATCTCAGTACCGATGATGGGGTGTAGTTTCTTTTGGGTGTTGCAAAAAAAAACTTAATTTAGTCTTAGAATAAGAGTACTGCTGGGTATCACCCAAAAAGGTATCACCTAAACATCACCCATGATGTGGCGGTTAGATAGACCAATCATGGTTTTTCTCTTTCCAGATTTACTTTTTTCTCCCTCCTTCATGATTGGTCCACCTAACCGCCACATCATGGGTGATGTTTAGGTGATATCTTTTTGGGTGATACCCAGCATTACTCTTAGAATAAATATATGGGACAAATCTCATATGGCGATGGGACGAATCTCTTGACCTGGCCCTCGCTAGAAATAGAAAAAAGATTTAAATTTTTTTTGCACGCGGACCTTTTGCTGAAAAAATAAAATATCTGAAGAAAAATATATTTGCGCCTCTCTAGTCCCTCCACTGTGAAAGAAAAAATTCTAAAATAATAATCATTTTGCCTCTAGAAGAAAAAAAAATCTAAATCTTTTTCTCCACCTGAGTTCCTGGCTCGAAAAGAAAAAAAATTAATTTGTTTCTTCGAAAACCGTGTTAAAAAAATATAATTTTTTTCCCTTCACACGTCGCTAGAAAAGAAAAAATTTAAAGTTTTGTGTCTTTTTTTGGTGGAAAAAAAATTAAAAAAAGAAATTTTGCCACAGGAGCCTAGTAGGAAAAGAAAAAAAATTGAAAAATAAAAATATACTTCCCGGTGCCCTTTGCCTGTAAAAAGGGAAAATAAATCAAAAAAAAAGAGAAAAAGAGGTAATTGGAGAAAAATGCCTCCTTAATTAGGCTACTAATTTTTTTAAGCCTCTAACTTTTTTATTTAGAGATAAATGCCTTTTTAATTAAGTAATTAGAAAAAAACTCTACTTAATTATTTCTTTTTCCTTTTTACCCAATATAAATACTACTTATTATAAACTAGGTAATTAATTCCCCAATTATTATCACACACTCACACACAGATCCTCTCTATCTATTTCTCTCTCTCTCTCTATTTCTCTCTCTTCTAACCGTTTCTCCATCTCCATTGCTAAGCTACTAAGCTCACGCATCTCACTTACACTCACGAATCTAACTCACTAAGATTACTCGCTTTTTTTCTTCTTCTCTAAAGGTAAACTAACATCTCTTCTTCCTCTCATGCTCTCTATCTCTCTCGGCTCTGTTTTTTCCCTTTTTTTTTGTATTTTTGGTTTCATTTTGTTGTTTTGCTGATTTGCAGGTTTTAGTTTCTATATATACGTATACATGTGTATGTATTCTCTATTTTTAAAGCATTTTGATTCACATTTTCATGCTACTTTACAACTTGTAGCAATTCTACTGTTTTGAAGGTTTTTCTCTTCTAATTGCTTGTTTTGTTGTGATTTTGTGTTTATATTCTTAGTTTTGTTCATATTTTGCTTTGATATTAGCAAATTTTTGTGTTTAAGCTCTTTTTGTTATGATAATGTGTTTACATTCTTCATTTCTTCATATTTTGCTTAATTTTCTCTAAATTCTGTGTTACATTCTTCATTTTGTTCATTTTTTGCTTCTATACAGCTAAATTCTGTGTTTAAACTGTTTTACTCGCAGTATATTTTGTGTTTGAGTTGTAATTCTGTGAAGAGGTTTATGCAGTTGCATAATTCCATGTTTTAAACATGGAATTCCATGTTTTAAACATGGAATTCCATGTTTTGTACAGTATGAAACTGTATGAAACATGGAATTCTGCGAAATTCCATGTTTCAAACATGGAATTCTGCGAAATTCCATGTTTCAAACATGGAATTCTGCGACTGCACATAATTTTTTCCCTTTTCTACTTCTTCCTTTGTTTGTGTTATTGTATTCTAGTACGTATGTCATGACTTGTTTTCTGCAGATGGTTATGGTTGTAGTAAAGTTCGGTTCTCAACGTTATATGCGTCTGTTTGATCTTTTCTGACTTAGAATTCTGTTTTTGATTACGTGTTTCCACGATCCCAAGTAGCATACATTTGGTAGTCACAAATATTTGGTTCTGAAAAGCAACCGTTTGAGTCAACTAATCAGTCACGTCGGTCAATGCCAAAAATTGTCAAGTTGCTCTATGATTATTTTTTATGATCATTATATTCTTGTAATAGTTGTTTAATATTCACTGATTTAACGATTTTTACAGTTTCTATTGTTATGTTTTGGATCCTTTTTGTTTTTATATTGTGTTGTGGTTCATTCCTTTATAATTATTATCTTTTTGTATAGGTTTCGATTCGAGTAGCTTAACTTGTTAGTGTGCAGGTTAGTAAATTTTCATGTTCCAAACATGGAATTTCATGTTTTCAAACATGGAATTTACATGTCATTTTAATGTGTTGCGGATTTTGCCTGCTTTTTTGAATTTTTTGTTGGTATCAGAACTGTTCTAATCAAATCCTTCACAATATGAAATACTAATCAATTTCCATTTCTAATCAAATCCTTCATAATACTTAATAAATTAACAAGTCATTTTAAACATTACATTCTAAAACATTCCAAAATAAGTACAATTAAATACGAAATACTCTTTTCAATATAATAATAAAAACGTCAACACATTCATCAATATTCTTTTAGATAACTGATTTTTTTATCTTTGTTTTTGCTGAACTGCATATACACTCTTCAATGAATATAATCCCCTGAGGGGCTGCTCATCACTTAGAAAAGCTAGTAGTTCTTCCTTTTCACTGCTTGTATCTTATCATCTTCTTGTTCATCAGTAAATCTTCTTCTTGGAGGCATTTTTACTTGTATTTACACAAACTCCAACCACAAGAAACAAATTAGTAGTCTTGACTTGATAACTTTTCTTCTTGGTGCCATTTTCACCTGTTTTTACACAAACTCCAAGCACAAGAAAACATATTAGTAGCCTGAATTGAGTTAATTCCATGTTTAATACAGTTATCAAAACATGGAATTTCATGTTTAATACAATTATCAAAACATGTAATTTCATGTTTTGATAAATGTATTAAACATGGAATTCCATGTTTAATACAGTTACTAACAACATTCTGCAGAATTCTATATTATGCAGTAATTACACTATAAGGTCCCTAAACTACACATTCTATCTATAATACAGTTATCAACACATGGAATTTAATGATTTGTTAACTGTATTAAACATGGAATTCTATGTTTAATACAGTTACTAAAAACATTCTGCAGAATTCCATATTATGCAGTAATTACACTATAAGGTCCCTAAACTACACATGATGTCTATAATACAGTTTTCAAAACACGTAATTTCATGATTTGATAATTGTATTAAACATGGAATTCCATGTTTAATACAGTTACGAAAACCATTGTGCAGAATTCTGCATTATGCAGTAATTGCATTTTAGGTCCCAATTTAACACATTATTCACATTTTATGTCTCTAATCCATCTTTGATTACAGTAAATTGAACACATTCATCAAATAATCCTATTTTAAACCCTAGAAACCCAAGAAATGTGTAAGAAATCAAACAAAATCAACATGAATCACACAAAAACAGTTTCTAATCCAAAAAACACTTTCGAAAACCTCAAAATTAACATAAAAATAGGATTATATTTTACTTACTTATGGGTTTCTTTTGGATTTTGGAGTCTAATCTTTAGTTTGATCGATAGATGTTGCTTCCTAGTTTGCTCGCCGGAGTATAGTATCTCTTTCTTGTTCACCGTTGCCGCCGTTCGCCACCGATTCTTCTCCTGCTCTCAAAGACCTTTCGTGTGTGGTGTGTGTGTTTGTGTGCCGTGTGTGTATAATTGTTTTGTTTTGTTTTCTTTTCTTTTATACTTTAATAACTGTTAAAATATCTAACTTCTTTTTCTTTTTTTTAATTATCATTTGTAAGGGTATTTTGGGGTGGGGCTGTTTTCTATAAAATGTCTTATTGGGGGCACCTTTTTTTAAATATTTTTTTTAATTGGCATTTCTCTCTAATTGGCTAAAAAAAAAAATTTCCCCTTAGTCTTAGATAAGAAAAAAATTAAAACGGACCCTATTAAAAATATAAAAAGTAATGATATTTATAATCTCTTTTTACTTCATCTTTGTATTACCTTTTATATGTTACTTTGACATTAAATAAAAAAAAAATTAAAAAAAATTAAGAAAGAGAAACATTCTTATTAGTGTTTTAAACTTCTACCTTAAGGTGATATAAAAGTGAACCAAAAAAGAATGATAAATATCATTACTCAAATATAAAATCTAAAAGTAAAAAAATTTAAGATTGATAGTTGGCCTAGTGGTTAGGCTACTCCGCAGAGACCGAGAGGTCCTGGGATCGAATCTTATCGGAGTCAAAATGATTCCTGAGTCCAAAGTGGCTCTCATATGTATTATAAAAAAAAAAGTAAAAAAATTTGCCCCCACCTTCTATCTCAGTTGGAAAAAAAATCTAAAGAATTCGAGGTCTACAATGAAAAGAAAGAAAAATCTTTGAAAAAGATTTGGCTTAGACCTCCATGGAAACAGAGTTGATAGAAACAGGTTGGGTTACATCAACTAAGACCATCTCCAGCAGATACGGTATACTGTATAATATTCAAAAAATGCAGTAAAAGACCAAGTTTACTCTCTCCAGCAGATGCGGTAAATAATGGCCCCCACAAACCAAGCACGGTATATCCCATCTCCTTTACGCTATTTTCGTTGCATTTTTTTGATACGGTAAAAATTCTAACGGCTATAAATATAGCCGTTGAAGAATTGATTTGCAGAATTTTTTGATTTACAGAGAATTGAAGAAACAGAAATCAGACAAAAATTGAAGGAAAAATCTAAGAATCCCTTGATTTACAGAATTCTTTGATTTGCAGAGATCTTTGATTTGCCGAATTCTTACCTTTGCAGAGATCTTCAAAGAAAGAAAAAACAGAAGCCCAAATTGATTTGATTTGTAGAGAAGAAAGAAAAAATACAGACGCTTGAATTGATTTGTAGAATCCCAAATTTTAGGTTTTTTATTTTGTTTACATTATTTGCAGAATGGATATATATATATATATACATATGAGAGGCGGTTATACATTTTAGAGTTTTGATAAAAAAAAATAAAAAATTAGGTTATTGTTTTTTTTTTCAATTTCTTTTTTTTATCAAAATATTGTTTTTTTTTTCAACGTTTGTGTTTATACTTGTTTTTTTTTGCTTGTAAATTTTAAAAATAAATATATTGAGAGAAAAAATAGAGATATTTTTTTACATTTTTTATACTATTTCTATTTTATTATTTGTTAGGATATATATATATATATATATATACAAAAATTTATACTAATTTATTTTTATTTTTTGTTTATTAATACAAGAAGTTATACTAATTATTTGTTTATTTTTTATAAACTAATCGATTATAAAATGAAATATTAAAATATTATTATTTTTATTATTGCTATTATAAAAATTATTGTTATTATTTATGTTAATATAAAAGTATAATTGAAATTTAAAATTATAAATAAATAATAGATATAAAGTATAATTATAGAGTAGCTGAAATAGTAATACTGGAAATTGATGCGGCATAATTATAGAGTAGCTGAAATAGTAATACTGGAAATTAATACGGTATAATTATAGAGTAGATGTATTTTGATACGGTATAATGAAATATAGAGTATAAAAATAGCGCATCTGCTGGAGATGGTCTAAATAGAGTCTTATTATTTCTTCACTCCTTAAGAGTATACAGTAAAAATTATAAGGTTTGAATATCCTTCAAAAACATAGATAATTTAGGCATAATTTACTTAAGGTATACATGAGAGACACGTGACCAACCACGTATAAAAAAAGCAATATATAGTTGATAGGTCATAAGTTAAAAATAGCCTGTAGCAGATATTACCTGACTTTGGAGGAAGAAAGTTTCTCGTTAAATTGTTGAACAGATCTTGATTAAGGATTGAGACATGTTCTTGACTGGTTAATTAATTTATCTAGAATAATATAGTATACTCAGTCGCTTGTTGTGCTTGCATGATAATTGAAAAATGAGAAAGCATTGATAAAATTGTATAATCCACTATCTGACTTTTAAAAAATAAAGCAGTTTGCTAGCTTTGGAGAAATATAAAACCAAACCCAGTTCAATTTATCTCTTTCATATATAATTAGACTTTGCATTTTTGTTAGTTTTACTTGTGATCCTATGCGCTACTTAAGCGTCATCTTTCTAGTTCTTCAATTATTTCCTTTTCCAGAATCTCAATTTTGCGTGGGAATAGATACCATCACTTCCAACCAAAAAGTTATTGATGGTGAAACGATTGTTTCACCTGGAAGATTCTTCGAACTTGGCTTCTTTAGTCCAAGTGCATCAAACAATTTGAGATATGTAGGGATATGGTTAAAAAACTCCCCGGATGAGAAAGTTGTGTGGGTTGCAAACCGTGATAATCCAGTGAGAGGTTCATCTGGATCCCTCCTAATTGGAATAGATGGTAATTTAATCATTTCTGATGGTGCAAACAACACAATTTGGTCAACTAATATTACTTTGGCATCGAATAATATGGTTGCAATACTTTCAGATGGAGGAAATCTTGTTCTTAAGGAGAACAACACTAATGGACTCGTATTGTGGGCGAGCTTCAAGAATCCAACAGATTCTTTCTTTCCAGGCACGAAGATCGGCATAAACACTATAACCGGAGAGGAAATAACTCTAACATCTTGGAAAGATATAAGAGATCCATCAATTGGGAGTTTTTCTCTAGTGGTGGATATTACTCAAGATTTCTCACAATGTTTTATCATGAATGCCTCAGCTAAGCGCTGGAGAAGCGGGCAATGGGCTAGAAGCTACTTTGTAGGGATACCAGACATGGTTAAGGATCAGCTCACCAGTTTTGATCTCAATGCTGATCCAGAAGAAGGAACCATATATGTCACATATGCGCCTTCACGAGACACTATTCTACCAATAATATATTTGACTTATACAGGAGATTTACTTCTAATGGGATCACAATTGTTAATAGCACCCAATGGTCCATGTGACTTGTACAACACTTGTGGCTCTTTTGGAAGTTGCAATAATACTAACTCACCAATTTGTAGTTGTCTTAAAGGGTATGAACCTAAGTCTGAGGATGAATGGTACAAAGGTAATTGGACTAGTGGTTGTAGACGGATAAGTAAATTGCGTTGTGAAAAAAATACAAGTTCCGAGAATGAAAAAGCCGATAATTTTTTCTCTTTGGAAAGAATGAAATTACCAGACTTCTCTCACTATGTTTCTACTGTAGATTTGAGCACGTGCAAAACTATTTGTTTAGAAAACTGCTCTTGCATTGCATGTGCATATGTAGATGGAATTGGTTGTATGTTATGGGTAGAAATTATGGTTGACCTTCAGGAATTCCCTTATGGCCTTTTTCAAGAAAATTCTTCTGATGATCGTCCAAGAAATGGTGGACAGGAGCTGCATATTAGACTTGCATATTCTGAATTAGGTATATATTTCTTCTGCACTTCTTTTTAGTGCAACTATTTAGATCTTTTCTGGTTTTTTTCCTCTTCCGTGACATTTTTATTGAGGTATTTATATTATGTAAATCCCCTCTCTAATACTATAGGTTTTAAGTAAGTTGATAACTTTGCAATGTTGCAGCTGGAAGATCGCTCAAATCGAAAACACTTCTTTCAATTATCTTTCTTTTCTTGCAATTTCTTGATTGGTTTAGAAGTCAACTATGGTGTATTTTCTCTATTTGTTTTCCATCATTATGATGCATCTTGCATTCCGAGACTTATGAAATAGTGATAGCACTTCTACAAAGTTGTGATGTCATCTATAAGAATGTTTGTTATAAATTTATTCTGTTTGACAAGTAAAAGGTTCTTCTGGTAAACATCATGGCCTTCCACTATTACCTACTTCAAGCTAAAGTCCTTTCTGTCAAGATTCTTTATTTAGTATGCAATATTACACTTAAGTACATAAAAAATATGATTGTCAATCTAGTAATATTACAAATTCCAGCTATTATTAGCGCACATTCGAATATTTTGGATTTGTCAATCGAAATTCATTGTTTGGAATATAGTAGTAAGAATACGTCTTTATACACCGACTATTTGATGCTTCTTTTAGGACTTTTTGCGAAACCCTTTCAATTTTGTTATCAAAGATCCTTTATAGTGATCAGTATTTGTAATTCACTGATTTATATCCTGGATAAGTGAAAACATTTCTCTTTTGTTATCAAAGATCCTTTATAATGATCAGTAATTATAATTTACTGATTTATTTCGTGGATAATGCAGGTGGGAATTCAAATCCAAAAAAAATAAAAATAATAACTGCTATAATAGTTGTTCCAGTGACACTTGGCCTGGTATTGGTGACGTACATGTTATGCAGATTGAGGAATAGAAAAAAAGGTAATTATCGAATAATTGGCAAAAAAATTTCAACTACGTTTCGTATATTTATAGCCATTGATCACATTCGTGTGTTTCACTCTGTGAATTAGATGGACAAAATGGTGCAATCATTCTGAAAGAAGTACCAACATCAAGAGATGATCAACAAATATATACATTAAGAAATGAAATCAGGCGAGGTGGAAATATGGAAGTACCATCTTTCACCCTGCAAAGCATCGAAGCTGCTACTGATAACTTTTCTTTAACAAACAAACTTGGGGAGGGAGGATTTGGTCCTGTTTACAAGGTATCTTTTCTTGTTTCTGTTTGTAGGATTTGCGAAAGGATTTAAAATATTATATTTATTAAATTGGGTTGACAAAAAAAAAAAAAAAATAAATAAGTTGGATGATGTGACTCAGGGGAAGCTATCAGATGGACAAGAGATTGCTGTTAAAAGACTGTCTCGAAGCTCAGGACAAGGAACTGAAGAGTTCAAAAACGAGATCATATTAATTTCCAGACTCCAACATCGAAGCTTAGTCAAGCTACTTGGATTTTGCATTCAGGGAGAGGAGACATTGCTAATTTACGAGTACATGCCCAACAAAAGCTTGGATAAATTAATATTCGGTTGGTTAATTACAATGTTTATGCTATTAATTATTTAGAAATACAATCTACTTGCACTTGCATGATTTATTCCAGATAAGCATATTTTTTAAGATTAAGACAGGCATGCATATACTATATTTTTCCAGGATCAGGCTCAACAGATAAAGAAGTACCTGACTGGAGTCTGAGATTTAAAATTATTGAAGGGATCGCAAGGGGACTTCTTTATCTTCATCGTGACTCCAGACTAAAGATTATTCACAGAGATCTCAAGACGAGTAATATTTTATTAGATGAACATATGAACCCCAAGATATCAGATTTTGGCATGGCAAGAATTTTTGGAGGTGATCAATCTGAAGCAAACACCAACAGGGTGGTTGGTACTTAGTAAGTTAACTTCTTGAGAAACAGCTAGTATATTTAATGGATCCTTCTCTTTTCATATCAAAATGCATGAATATAATATAAGAATGCAATGTTTGATACAGTGAAATCATTACTAATCATCAATTAGTTTATGTTTTACAAGCTGAACTTAAAGACAATGAAATATATTTACCACACAACTAGATTTTCACCACCCAAAAACATATTTGAACTTGACTTCCTTATCTTCTTACACTTTTGAGCCGGAAACCTATTTCATAGATATATAAATCGAGTACTTATACTCCGGTGCAGTGGCTACATGTCTCCTGAATATGCAATGCAAGGAATATTTTCTGAGAAATCAGATGTCTTCAGCTTTGGCGTCCTGTTGCTTGAGGTTATTAGCGGGAAAAGGAACAACGGGCTTTATCATTACGTGAATCCTCAAACTCTCTTGAACCATGTAAGCGAGAATTCGCCAATGATTTTTTCTCTATTGATGTAGACTAATATTTTATCAATAATGATTTAACACCTGCAGCCTCGGCTCTCTATAATTTGATTATTTAACAAATCTCTAATATCAGGCGTGGAAACTCTGGAACGATGAGAAGGCAATCGAGCTATTGGATCCCAGGATAGATAGTTCGAATAATCCAGATCAAGTAATTAGATGCATACATGTAGCTCTTCTATGTGTTCAGCAACATGCTCATGATAGGCCGACTATGCTCACAGTCGTATCAATGCTTTGCAATGAGGCAAGTCTTACGATTCCAGATCGACCTGCATTCAGCTCAAACGAAAAACTTGAGGAATCGAATGCTTCCATGCCCGAGAGCCTTATGTGCTCAACAAATGAGTGTTCAATAACAACGGTTGTTGGACGATAAGCTGCTCCTTTATTTCTAATTACATTTGAAAGTTGTATCATTCGTTTGGATATATTATTCGATACAAAATTTAGTATGGGACAATTATTTTTAAAGGCCCCAACAACTTTTACAATACTCACAAAGTCTTTTCCATAACTAAACCAATAAACTCCAATCATATACAACAAAAGCCTAAGAAGTCCTCAACCTTTCTTATACTCATACTCACACTAAACAAAAAAAACCAAAACAAAATACCTATTAGGTTTTGAAATCAGAAACCCAACCCAACCCTACCATTCTCTCTCCTTTTACCCTTTCTCTCTCAACAGCCCCGTCCATCCATCTTCTCTCGCCTCCCCATGAGAAACCCTCCCCCCGCACCAAAAATCGCCGCCCCATCGTGGCCTTCGTCCACCACCAACAGCCACGGCCACCAACCAGTAGCTCGTCCACCATCTACATGTCCAAGCAGCAGCGCCCCCACCACCAAGCTATCCTGCCCAAGACCTCCTCTCTCTCTACACCAAGCCACGCTTGCCTCAGTTCAGGTCTTCGCCTCCGTTAAGATCAGTGCCGGAGCGATGTTGCATCTTCGCGCCGGAGCCACGTTGGATCTTAGCGACGTCCAGATCTGACGAAGCGACGCTAGATCTTCGTGCCATTGGATCTGGTCGACCTTTGCGGCGTTCCGACCTCCGTCTTCACCCTGCCGTTCGTGGATCTGGTCCACCTTCGCCGCACTCCGTCTTCTCTCCTCCGACATCTACAGGCTCATGCTCCATCATCAACGTGTGCAGGTCCAGGCTCCACCATCATCGTGCTTCCCTGCTGGAGTAGATCTCGTGCGCCATCATATTGGTGGGCCTTAGTGGCTCCACCCATCTCCTCTCCCTTCAACAGCAGCTAAAAGAACCAGGCATCGTCGAACCCTACCTCACCAGCGCCACCCTCAGTTCCAGGCCAACCTAGATGGCTATAAGTCCGAAAACAAGGTCCCCCCGTACAAATCGGTGAAGGTACATACACTAATGTCAAGGCAATTCAAAGTGTTGATAATAATGTTGGTTATGAGTCGTGTAAAGCCATTATCCTTCTGACTTTTATGTTTGACTTGAGTTTATCTTTGACTTTATTAATTTATTTTTATTATCGAGTTTTAAAACTTCTACCGGTTTGTAAATAATATTACGAACGTTTCATTTTATTTAAGCGGTTTATCGGGTTTTTATTTAGAGATAATTCTACAAGAGGTATTGAACCCCCCCCCCCCCCCCCCCTCCCCCCCTTAACACATGCACACCTTCCCAATCCTCTTTTCGTACTAAAGGCTGCAAAGAAATTTTAACACTATATTCTCAATTACTTTTTGCATATTTTTGTTTTTTCCCTATATATACTAATTTTGTTCAAAAATATTTTAAAAACCTAACTAACTCATTCTCTCTACTCTCTTTTATTTACTCCTGTAACCCTACTTTCTCTCTCGATTTTTTTCATGAAAACTCCACCTTCCATGCTTCTTGCCGGAGATAGCTCACCAACTGAGCTGCCGAGATCGAGAAGAAACTGCCGCCACCTGAAGCGCCTAAAGCTCACGAGCTCCTCACTTCGTAGAGATCTAAGCACGAAGTAAAACTCGAGGGCAACTCTGAGTTTTTGAGTTCGATGGCTGAGCACGAGCAATGTAGTTCGAACTATGGATGTTCGCTTTCATGGAAATAAAAAGTTGTTGCAGTATGGCATGGATCGAGAAGAAGCTGCCGAGTCACCCATGTTAAAAAAATGCTGTTGCGGTATGGCAAAATCATTAAGCTCTTTTTCTTTCTCTTCCGATCGAGAAAGCGCTCAGATTTTTTCTTTTTCTTGTTGTACTCAACAAGTGATAGTGTAATTTCCTTTTCTTTTTCTTTTATTGCCTTTTTTTTCCCTTCGTGTATGGCGTACTCGTCACTTTTTTTTTTTTGTAAATTAATTAATTATTTAAATTATGTTGTAATTGTATGTAATTTATTGTTGCAATTATATTTAATCTATTGTTTAATTTCTCAAGACTACTCAACAGTTTTGCACTAGTACTCAGCAGCTTTGTGCTAATACTCTGGAAAATTCTCAGATACTCAGTAAAATCTATGAATACTTAGTAACTTTTTTGGCGACTCAATAAAATTTTCCGAATACTCAGTAAATTTCCACGAATACTCAGTAACTTTTTCCGACGACTTAGTAACTTTTTCGAGTACTCGGTACTTTTTCTGACGGAGTACTCAGTACTTTCTCCGAGCACTCAGTACTTTTTCCAAGTACTCAGTACTTTTTCCTTAGTACTCAATAACTTTTCCAAGTACTCAGAACTTTTTTCGAGTACTTAGCACTTTTTCCGGCAACACTAGCGGTGGTTGGTGGTTATGGCGGAGCTGGAAAGTATTTGATGTCTCCCTATATGTGATGATCTAATCTTAGTTGGAGACATCATTTTAGGTGTTTTAGGAAGTCATATAGTCGATTTTCACTTGTATTATGGCACTTTCCTATTTCTTGTCTTGATTTGATTATTTATTATTTTTAGAGCATATTGGGTTTAATTTATTTATTTAGTGTGAAGCTTTAAAGATATATAGTAATTAATTAGATGCCAAATTTATTCCAAGAGATAAAGGAAAGAAGATTATGATGGAAATTTAAGATAAAGGAAAGAAAAGATAAGTATGGAAAGATAAAGTTGTCAAGTAAATCTAAATTCTAGCAGCCACGTCCATTAAAGTGATCATAACTCAAGATTGGCTAGGAATTTGGAAGAGTGGTATGAAGACAAGTGATAGATCTTTCCGAGACTATCAGTTTCGATATAAAGAACGCGTCAATTGGAGTTGAAATGAAGAAGTTACGGCCAAAACAAAACAACGGCATATTATTACCTTTTTTATATTTTAGGGTTACGAATTTGAGTTGGACTAGAAGTCCAATACTTGTCTTCCACTCCAAGAAAACGTTTTATGGCTTCCTAGACCCATATAAATACACCCTTTAACCTTTGTAAAATTATCCTTGCCTCCCACAACTAGTTCTTAACTTTTATTTATCATTAGAGTATTCAAGAGAGCAAGATGACATTCATGTATCTTTATTTTAGTTTTATTCCTTCAGGTATGAACTAATTTTCCCATAGCTTGGGTTTTGTATTATGTATAATCTATGAATTATATTTTCTTTCTATCTAAGTTTCTTTGGGAATTATATGTTTTAAACTGATTCTAGTTGCTTAACCATATATTTGATTTATGTGCTTTGATTTATTGTCTGTTTTAAACCTGATCAATTTAGGGTTGTGCTAATAGTAGTTAGATGGTCACCCGGAATGGGTGTCTAATCACCACATAAACGTCTAGTGTGCGAAATAAATCCTGACAAGATTTACCTAACTAGATAGTCATTAGGGTTTAATTTAATCACCAATCATCATTAGTAGGTCAGTCTCATCTAGGAACCTAGTAGCGTAGGAACACCCTTTTTGAGTCCCCTCATGATTGTGAGGTCGCCACCCTAGTTCGCTCTCCGGGGATAGGGGGAATTTAGAATCTTGATTACTTATCTAAGAGCTATTATCTCCCTTATAAACTGAACTGGTAGAAAGAATTAGAAGGATTACTGCATACTAGCAAAACCTAAGCTATATTCTCTCATCTTATTTCTCTCATATTTAATTATATTTCTTTTAATTTATTTAGTTGTTAATCTCATCTCTCAATCAATCATATTTGTTTTTTGTCTTTTAATTATTACTTGCTACTCTGATTTGTTTGCCCATTCGTATAACACACTAAGTCCCTGAGAACAAATCTTCTTATCATTAAAACTTGCATACGTCCTGTAATACTTGCAGTATCGTGTTAAGTCTAGGGTGATTTGTGCATCGTTTATCTATCTTTTATTCTATTATTTTATCATACCCTAGACGACACTAGTATTGATACTTAATGAAGGAGGAGAGAGAGGGAAATGGCAGTGGATGAAAGAGAAAAATGATAAGGGGGAGAGAGAAAATGGTAATTGAGGAAAGAAATGCCTCTTTTATCTTATATTCAATACAAAGGGTAATATTGACTTTATAAATTTTAAAGACTCTTTTAGAGGAGAGAGGAATAAGATGTTCCTTTTGTGGCACTAAGATGGTCTCCAAAAACCCATAGGTAATTAACCCTTTTATTTATGTTAATTTAATAAAATAAATATATTAATTACAAAATATAAAATTAATACATATATAAAGCATTAAAAAAAATACTTGCGAGGACAATGCCCTCGCAAATTAAAAAAATGGGTTCTCCTAAAAATGTTATTCGCGAGGAAAAATGTCCTCGTGAATGAAAATGTCATTTGTGAGGACATCTGTATTCGCGAACGAGACTTTCATCAGCAAGGACAACTGTTCTCAAAGATGCCACGCGTGACGCGTCCACCCGCGATGACACTAGGGATGAAAACGGGTCGGATATTCTCAAAAAATGGCACAAACACATCCACATTCATTAAAAAATGATAACTAAATCTGCATCCATTAACCATCGGATTTTAGAATTATTTACCAAATCCGCATCCACGACAGATGCTGATTATCCGCGTTTAATCCACATCCGTAATTGTTCGATAGATTTTAAATAAAAAATCTTATAAAATATTTTTTAAACTATAAAATTAGCTACTGAGATATTGGAGATCATAACTAGGTATTAGGTAATATAGTAATAAACTAGATAATAATCAATTAGGTACTTTATGTATTGAACAAATTTATTTGGTCGATATTATGTATAATTTTTGTATATATAGAATACATTTATATATAGTATATATATATTTTTTACGTATTACACTTTATTTGGATTATTCTCAGATTATTGTAATAAAAATCCTACGAATATCTACATGTTACCTTTTGTGAGAATCAAACCCTCATAACTGTACCATTATTTCTACTAACAGAATTTTTATCGGATCGAATATCTATCGGTTACCGTTAATATTTTAACCGAGGAATCTACAAAAAACAGCCCAACTAAGATTTCTTAAGGTTATAAGGCCTAGTTACAAAATACTACTTTTTAAGGCCTAACTCAAAATTCTGGTTAGGTGTTTTACTTTCCTACCCTTTTTAAAAAAAATTTATTCCTTTTTCGTTCTTTTATTAATTTTTTCTGAACTTTTACTACTTGATATATTTTTCCGGTACGTTCAAGGAGGTACGTACCATTTCATACAGACCTATATATTTTTTAACGTTTTTAAGGTGTGTTTGTTCCAATTCTATATTTTCAGGTTTGTCCACATACTTTTCAGGGTTTGTCCATGTCAAGGTATAGGGAATACGTTTTTTGTCCGTTTTATCCGTGTCAAACTTCTGAGAAACAAATCTATTAGGAACTCATTAGCCCATAATGTACAGCCCTGATGTGATGGACACAATAAATGACAGTATAAAAGCAAGTATAAAATGTCCTTAATGGGCTGGACTACTATTTGAAAAACAAGTTATAGCCCATAATGGGCTGGACCTATTCCAAAAGGACTACTGGACCATTCCCAACTCACAGCCTCAGAAGAAAAGAAAAAAAATCCAAAAAAAAGGAGTAGGCTGGACCATCAAAAAGAAAGGGAGTAATGGCTCGGCCAAAATGGTTTGGACCATAAGTCGATTTTTTCTTTTAAAAAAAAGTTAGAAGCTAGTAATGGCTCGGCCCATAATGGGCTGGACCAACTAAGGGCCTGGAGTGGGCTGGACCATCAAAAAGAAATTGGACATGTTGGAATACAGCCACAGTGGGCTGGACACAATACACAGACACGTTTTCCAGACAATGGGCTTTTTAAAATCACGTTTTTTTTTAAGAAAAAAAAAGAGGCAACGGTTTTCTACAGATCTGGAAATGACTATTTTCTGCAGATCTGGACGAGGCTCAGCAAGAATGGTGGTGATGGAGAACTCGGCAAGAAGAACGGTGGTGATGGAGAGCTCGGCAATATGAACGGTGGTGATGGAGAGCTCGGCAAGAAGCAGAACGGGGTAGGGGACGGTGTTAGTGGCGAAGCAGATCTGTGGTGGTGCGAAGCTGTGGCAGCGAACGGTTCTCTCTCGCTGCAGATTTGTGTGGTGAGAAACTGAGGTGTTGTAGTGGTGGATCAATGGCAGCGATGGCAGCGAACGGGTCCGGAGCAGGCTGTTGTTTTCCAGATCGGTGTTCGCAGCAGCAGATCGGAGTTCGCAGCAGCAGATCAAAGTTCGCAGCAGGTTCCAGATCGGAGTTCGCAGCTGCTGTTTGGTGATGACTGTGGTGGTGGCTCGATGATGTTGCTGGTGGATCTGAAGCAACAGCAGGGCGAAAGCTTCGTGGTGGCGTTTCATTGGGTGCAGCAGCAGCGTAGCACTGGTGGGAAGGCGAGGGAGGGTGATGCGAACGGCTCCGGCTTTCTTGCAGAACTGGAGAGGCGAAGGTCAGAACGGATCTGGCTTCGTTGAAGGTCAGAATGCTTGGTGGAAGGTAGGATGGTGAAGGTGGGCATCGAGAGGGCGGTGGGGGTGGCTCTCGGTGGAAGGTGGGGGTGGCTCTTGGTAGGAAGGTGAGAGAGAGAGAGAGAGAGAGAGAGAGTTAGGTTTTTTGTTTTTGATTTTTGCTGCTTCACAATAGGTATAGAGGGAAGGAGAGCTTTTGAATCTTTTTATTAAGTTTTAGTTAAGATCCAACTAGTAGTTAGAGGGAGAAATGGGTTAGGCTCTTGTTTGTAAAGATATATATTGTGGGGCTGTAAATCATAATTCTCCCATTTTAACCATTGTTATCTTTAAATGACACACCAGAATCCTCGTCAATGGGCTCTTCTACTAGAATTTTTTTTTTTTGCAAGTAATCATTAACGAGAACTTTATTACCAAAGATCGATCTTTTGCAAAGATAAATGTTTTCATTGAAGACGGAATTTGTAGCAGTAAAAGAATCTATCGACAAGTTTTATATGTGGTATGAAGTTTGTATCCAAAATTTTATAAATTGATCCCTAAAATAGATTAGCACTTGCGAGCCTAGTAATACAGTACTAGTTTTTTTTGGTTAAATTTTTTCTTTTGTTTATTCGTTATAGATCAATAACTTTTGTGTTGTCTTTGTTAGCGGCCACAATTTATTTCTAGAGTTTATTTCATCAGGTTCACGTCTCCTTAATGCTTATCTCATAATTTCTGACACATCATATTAAGTGAGAATGCCATCTCACGTCCAACCAAGCAAGAATTTAAGATAACAACAAGATTTCCAACTCCACTTTATTTCATATATAAAATTTAGAATCCAGTTGTTTGGTATCACTTAAGATTCATATAGTATTAATAATTAGCTCGATATTGTTTCTAATTACTCTAGAAACCACTAATTCATAAATACTTATTAAAAAAACTTATTTTTTAAAAACATTATTCAACAAAGTTATTTATTATAAACAATTCATAACAAAAATACTTTATATATTCTTATTAATTACTCTATTACTTATCATTTAAATTTAAATACACTATTACAACTTTCGACTACCACTACCACCATCACCATCGCTGCCGCTACCACCACCACCATTACCCCACCACCATCACTCTATTACTACCACCACCACAACCACCACCACCACTACAACCTCAACCACCACACAACAACAACCACCACAACCATCCCCACCACCTACTACTAATTCCATCACACACGTGTGTCTAGGAATTTTTTCTAAAAATCGTCATAACTAATTCTAGAAAAATCAAAATTTTGCATTTTTGGATAAATCAATTTAATATTTACGTCTATGATTTTTTTTGAATTTTTGTTGATTTTTTTTTTCGCAGACATGAAATTCATTGTTTAAAACAGTGAATTTCATGTTTAGAACAATGAATTTCATGTTTGCGAGAAAAAAACACTATTTTGAATAGTGAATTTCATGTTTTCGAAAAAGAATTAAAAATACATAAAAAATCATAGACGTAAATATTAATTTGCTTTATCCAAAAACGATTTTTTTTTTATTTTTCTGATTTATTTTTAGAATTAGTTATGACGATTTTAAAAAAAAAAAATCCCGGACACGCGTATGATGGAATTAGTAGTAGGTGTTGGTGGTTGTGGTGGTAATGGTGGAGGTGGTGGTGGTGGTGGTTGTAGTGGTGGTTAAATACATGGTGGTGGTGGAGGTGGTAGTGGTGTGGTGGAAGTGTCATATTATTTGTTTAATATTTAAAAATAACTATTATATTAAAATTAAATATTATATTAAAAATAAAATAATATATTTAATAGTAAGGGTAGTAAAGGTATAAAAAAATAAAGGAGATATTTTCTATAAATAAATATTGTATTAGACATTTTTTTATAAAATAAATTAGTAGAAACTACATTAAACAATTAGGTACTTTTATTAGACTTTTTTTAGCAAATACCCCTTACATTATATATATATATATATATATATATATATATATATATATATATATATATATATATATATATATATATATATATATATATTATTGAGTTTCTTTCATCATATGTTTCTTTTTGTTTTAGTGAAAATAAATTTATATATGGAATTTAGGTATTATTCCTTTTTATTTTATAATATTTTTTAAAGCTAATTGCTCAAAAAATTTAAAATATATTATTTTCATTCATAACAAGTCCAAATTTTAAATAATTAATAGATAAGGTGCAAGTGGAGGTTATTGAGAGAACACCACAAGCTATTCTTTGCAAAATTGTGTGCAAGGTAACTTCTTTAAGCCTTTACACCTCATTTATATACAGCTTAAATGATAAAGAATTGCGTAGGAGTTTATGGGAAACCTTGTACAATTTTCCGATACTTTTGATGATTCGTGGCTTCTTTTGGGTGATTTTAATAATATTTTAGCGTCGAATAAAATAATTAGAGGGAGAAGTGTAACGGTTGGTGATTTTGAGGAATTTGCGGATTGTTGCAATTGTTTGGGTCTTGAAGATTTTCAATATACCGGACAATTCTTTACTTGGAATAATAATCATGTCTTAAGTAAGATAGGTCGTGCTTTGGGTAGTCGGAAATTGGATGAATCCGATCACTATATTCAAGCGGGGTTCTTACCAAAATCGAGTGTATCCGACCATTCGCCTTATGTGGTAAATATTTTCTTACGAAATGTTAATAGAGTTGTTCCGTTCCAGTTTTTTATTATGTGGGTGGAGCATTAAAATTTTAATATAATGGTGGAAAATGGATGGAATAGGACCATTGTTTCGGGTACTAAACAATACATTCTTTGCCAAAACTCAAGGCTTTGCGGAAACTTAATAAATAACACTTTTCTCATATTTCCGCAAGAGCCAAGAAAGCTAAGGAGGATCTTGAAAAGGCCGAGGTAACTTTCCAACAAAACTTAACTAATGATTGTAGCTTTGGTATGTTAATTGGGCTTCAAATTAAGGCGAAACTTCTTGAAAAGGCCGAGATTAGTTTTCTTCAACAAAAAGCTAAGCTTGGCGGATATACAGTTAAAAGTGATCGATGTTTTATTTCATGGGCTTATGAAAAGTAAAGAAAGGCGGAGATTTATTCCTAATATTATTTGTGCTAATGAAGAATTATCAAATTCAAGTATCCAAGTGTATGAAGACTTTATTAATCGTTTTCAAGCTTTATTGGGAACAAAGGATACAACATCTAATATTGAATCTGATGTTTTTAATTGGGGGAGTGTACTTTCACAAGAGCAAGGTGTGGAGCTGTGTAGAGATATTACTGATAGTGAGATAAAGGAGACTATTTTTAGAATAGCAAATGATAAAGCTCCTGGACCCGGTGGATTTTCGTCTCTTTTCTTTAAGCATTCGTGGGATATTATTGGAGAAGATGTTTTATTAGTGGTACGTGAATTCTTCAATTCCGTATATTTACTTTGTCAACTAAATACTATTATTATTGTTTTAATTCCCAAGATAGATGATCTGACGTGTGTAGATCATTTTCGACCCATTACTTGTTGTAACATGGTGTATAAGGCGATTACCATGATAATGGCAGATCGACTTAAACCGATACTTAATAATTTGATTGATAAATCTCAAAATGCATTTGTGGATGGAAGATGGCGTGTGATTTGATCTCTTGGGAATTCCTTCATGAGGTATCAAAGGGATTAAATTTTCCGGAAAAAATTGTGAATTGGATTATGGGTTATGTTTCATTTCCTTTATGTTCAGTGGCTATAAATATATGGAGAAATTCATGGATTCTTTAAAAGGGGAAAAGGATTAAGACAAGGTGACCCTATTTCCTTTTATCTTTTTATCATTTGTCTTATATACTTCTCCAGGATTTTAAAGAAAAATACGAGTATTGATTTCAAATATCATCCGAATTGTGGGAAGCAAAAGATCACACATTTAGCCTTTGCGAATGATTTAATGCTACATTCAAAAGGAGACAAGAAGTCGATAAAAATTCTTATAGATAGTTTAAATACCTTTGGAGATTGTTCGAGGACTTCGATTAAATGTTAAAGAGTCTAATATTTATTATATTGGGGTATCAAATGATGACAAAGAAAATAGTGTGACACATACACTCTTGGAAAGAGGTGTCATGCATTTGCGTTATCTTGGGGTCCCACTTGGCTCTTCCGTTTTGCTTTCAAGAGATTATAAACATCTTTTTGATAAGTTAGAAGGTTATGTGAGGTCTTGGAGAGATTCTTCTCTTTCTCTTGCAGGGAGATTGGGATTAATTAGATCAGTTCTCCAAGGAGTTATTTGTTTTTGGTTTTGTATTTTTCCGATTCTGATTGGTGTTCGAGATCGGGTGATTAGCATATGCCGTAATTTTTATTGGAAAGATAAACCTCCTCAAGTTAGTTGGAGTAAGATTTGTATACCAAAAGATGAAGGTGGACTTGGGTTAAAAAATTTAGAAGCATGGAACAAAGCATTACTATTAAAAATGCTTTGGAAAATTGTGGAAAAAAGGATTCACTTTGGATTAAATGGATAAATGGAGAATATTTTTAAACTTGTGGATTTTGGGAATGGAAACCGAAGAGGGGTGATTCTCCTTTATTAAAAAATGTTTGGGAGCTTAAGGGTATTATTTGTGGGTCCTTATGAGTGGAAGGTTCGGAGAGTATTTTGGCATTGTGGTTTTTCTCAAGAAATGCGGGTCACATTACACTTGGGATATTCAAGTAAGGAATTTTATTCTTTACATAAAAAACCTTATGATTTATTTCGTCGGAAATAATATATTAAACCTTAGGCAAATATTATTGGGACTCGTGTGTATTTCCTAAACATGCAATTATTGTGTGGACGGCTTTGCAAGAGAGGATTAAAACTAAGGATCGTATTACTTATTCGGAGTTGGATCCTCTTTGTAATTTATGTGGAGAAAATTTTGAGTCAAACAAGCACCTTTTTTTATTGTGCTTATTCGAGGGCTATTTGGGTTGAGATAAAGTTTTGGCTCTGATTGGATAAGGAGATGAAAACGCTCCTAAGTGTTGTGAAATGGCTTAAAAAACTTAAAGTTAGAGAAAATTGGAGGAGAAAAACATAGAGAATTGGATATGGAGCTACCGTGTATTGTGTTTGGAAAGCGAGAAACCACCTAGCTGTGAGAAGTGAATCTTCATTTAGAGAAACGGTTATAAAGGAAATTAAGTGGTGTATTTTTTCTATTTTATTTTCCTTGTTCCCTTATCATTCGTTTATAGATGATATTGGGCGATTAGCTTGTATTTGTATTAGTATGAGATAGTCGTTTTTTAGTTTCTTAGTTGCTATCATTAGTCTTTTGGTTTAAATAGGTAACTCTCTTGTATAGTGTACAGTTATTTTTTATTAATACAACCGTTTAGCTAAACCAAAAAAAACTTGTAAAGAAAATTAATATAATAAGAGTTTTAATACATACAAAAATAAATATAAAACAAAAATAAAGTGGAATGCTCCACTGGCATTTGAAATTTGGAACATGGGAATTGAGAACAATATTAAACTCCCATGCTTGGAAAATTAAAATCAAGACATTTTGCCATGGGAACAAATTAAACAACTCAATTACGGCTTAAAGAAAGTCCAACAACTATTTTTAATTTTATTGGTAAAGACTTCCAGCTACACTACTACTTATAAAGTGGTCCAATTTTCTCCTAACTGTACTGAACTTTTACTCAAGTACACGTGTCATCTTCATCCACCCCACTATGATTCTCCGGCGGCTATATCAGAATAAACCTTTATGTTCTCTCCACCGTCTCCGGTGGTTTTACTCATCCACTGCTCCACCGTCTCCGCCGAATGGCGCTGGTGATCAAAGCACTACTCCAATTCTGAATTCACTCTCTCGAGCATGCATCTTCCGCTCCACAACATCATCAATTAAGTTTAGTGATGTAAGTCAATTATCAATGAAATTTAATATATCACCGATCTAATTTTCTTTATTCTACTCAATTTCTTATTTGGTTAACTGATGATTGGAGCTGTTTTCAACACAATTGTATATACATGACTTACTTGTAATGTCTGAATTCATAACATTAAGCCTTTACATGTTTCTTGAATCAACTGACTCGAAGTTTTTAGTTAATTAGTTCGGACGTGTTGTTTCTTAGTATTGTAATGAGTTTCAAAATCGTATAAGCTTGGTTTGGTTTCTCAACGAGACACTTATTTTTTATTTGAATTGTAATTGAAATAACAATTTATGGAGCTAATCTGGAGCTGCGATACATAAAATTAACAATCTGTAGAGTGATCAAGCTTAGTTTGATATTTAATATATCAAGGCTTGTTCACTCTACCTTTTAATTTGTACTTGTGGTGTAGTTTTGTAAATTAGTGTATAACATAACGTACTTATGAACTAACAAATGAAGAAACGACTAAATTTTGTTTTGATTTACAGTTGAAGTCTCGATATGGTACAAAACGATGTTTTATTTCATCCGAAACTTTGGCTAGTGATCCAATGAGTGGAATAGTTGATGTACCTTTAGCTCAAACTGGTGAAGGCATTGCTGAATGTGAACTGCTAAAATGGTTTGTACAGGAGGTGAGTTCCTATAAATTACATTACTATCCTTCTTTTTATTTTATACAATATTACAAAAGTTCCCATTATTATGTAAATATTTTTACAGGGGGATGAAGTAGATGAGTTTCAACCACTTTGTGAGGTCCAAAGTGATAAAGCTACCATAGAGATAACAAGTCGTTACAAAGGAAAAGTTTCCGAAATTCTTCATGTTCCTGGTAACATAGTAAAGGTAAAACTAATTACCTTCATTTCACATTTACCTTAAGAAATAGATAAAATATTCATAAATTTTAATATTGAATTTGCAGGTTGGGGAAACTCTTTTAAGGATGATTGTTGAAGAAGCTACAAAACTCGATCAGATTGAAGATAGTTCAATATCGAACGAGACATTAAGTTCTTATATAAGTGACGAGCAAATTTTATCGCCTAAAGAAACAAATATTGGTGGTATTTTATCTACGCCAGCTGTCCGTAACCTTGCTAAGCAATACAATATTGATGTAAATGATGTACTTGGAACTGGTAAAAATGGAAGGGTTTTAAAGGAGGATGTTCTTAATTATGCTACAAACAAAGGAATAATCGATGAAAAAATCTCTTCTGAAGAAATTTCAACTGCAAATGCATCAAAATCTGAAGATATTATCGTTCAATTGAGGTACTTTATGTTGTTTTATGTGTTTTTTAATTTATTTATTGGTTTAGTCCTTAAGAAATTATGATTTTACAGAGGATTTCAACGTGCAATGGTTAAATCAATGACCTTAGCATCAACAGTTCCGCATTTTTACTATGTAGAAGAGATGAATTGTAATGCTTTAGTGGAGTTAAAAGCGTGTTTTCAGAACGAAAATTCTGATCCAAATGTGAAGTTTACTTTTCTTCCTCTTTTCATAAAGTCACTTTCAATGGCTATGAGAAAATATCCCATGCTAAATAGTCGCTTCAACGGTGAATTGCATGAAGTTACCATTAAAGGTCTGCAAAATCTTATTTCCTCCCTTTTTTATTACTTTCTGCAACTAAATTTGAAAAAAAACAGGTTGTCACAATATTGGAATTGCAATGGCTACACCACATGGTTTGGTTGTACCAAATATAAAAAACGTTCAGTCACTATCTATTCTTGAGGTGAATTTGCTATTTTGTACTCAATCATAATTTATGTGGTGAAATATTTAGTTATATATTTATGTGTAATGTGTATAGATAGCAAAGGAGCTGATAAGATTAACACAGTTAGCTTTAGCTAACAAGCTTAGTCCTGAAGATATAACTGGAGGAACTTTTACTTTAAGTAATATTGGAGCAATTGGAGGTAAATTTGGTTCTCCGTTAATAAATGTACCTGAAGTTTGTATTATTGCACTTGGTCGAATCCAGAAAATTCCTCGTTTTGATCAAAATGGAAATGTTTATCCTGCTTCTCTCATGACTGTAAGTATTATATTTTATTTTAAATTCCTTCGTTTTTAAGAAAAAGTTAATAAAAATCCTTTGTTTTCAGGTAAATATAGGGGCTGACCATAGAGTTTTGGATGGGGCAACTGTAGCAATGTTCTGTAATGAATGGAAACTCTATATAGAAAAACCGGAGCTTCTCATGTTACATATGACTTAGAGAAAGCACACCAATAATCCAATTATTTATAGTCTCAAGAATCACCATACACCCAACAATTTGATAATCAAATTTTATGTAATACCATAATCACAAAGTTATAAATTTTCCGTTTTACATTTTCTGAATGGGTTCTATAATTGTCTTAAAACTAGTTCGAGGTCACAATCATTGTTATTCATTGTCTAAAAAAATTGGACAAGATTAGTGGTTTTACTTTCTATGATAATTGCAAATAAAAAATATGAAATGAATATAAAATTGTTTATCACCAATAATCTCCACACGAACAAAATCCATCTTTAAAATGATGAAACCGATTAGCATCCCTAACCACTATTTCTCGGCCAACGATCTTTGATATAACCTTAGTAGCCGAATGGCAATTTAAACACGCCCTTAAGTTTTTTGTTATCCTTAAGGTGGTTCCTGGTGGGGTACTAATGAGCCCAAAAGCAATAGCTAATCTCTCACTATGATTACATAGAGTCACCACTTTGTCTTCACTGTCCAAATCATGCAAAGTCGACTCCATATCCGGTACAAATCCAGCTTCCATTAACTTCTTCTCCAATCTATAAAGCTCTGTATATATCTCCGGTGACCTTGGATGAGATTTATCTCCCATACGGAAAGCCTGAAGCTTTCCGTTAATCTCAATCATACTATACCCGAGATCTTTGCTTAATCCTTTCTCCTTCATTAACACCCGGATTTTAGCTACACCGTCCCACATAAAGACCGAAGCATATAGATTCGAGAGTTGCACGTAATGACCTGTATTAAACGGATCTAACGAGAACAACTTTTCAGCAGCGTATTCACCTAATTCCACATGGCGATAGATCTTGCTTGCACTTAAAAGCGCTCCCCAAACTGAAACCTCCGGTTCGATCGGCATATCATTAATGAAATCATACGCTTTTCGCAAATGTCCCGCACGGCCAAGCAAGTCTACTACGCATGCGTAATGTTGATGGCGAGGGGTAATTTCGTAATCTTTCATGCTATGGAAAATTTCCCATCCTTCTTTCACAAGACCCGAATGATTGCACGCCGTGAGTAGACCTATAAATGTGACATCGTTAGGCGGGACCTGGGAATTTTTCATAGAATTGAAAAGATCAATCGCTTCTCTACCCCGACCATGCAATCCATATCCCATTATCATAGCACTCCACACAACAACATCTTTACTAGGCATTAAATCAAACACCTTGCGAGCCAACTCTACACTTCCACATTTCGCGTACATGTCAATACGAGCGGTATTAACATGAATATCGTCACGATATTCACCGTTACTCACGTAGTTATCCATCCATCTCGCTTGCTCAAGCGATCCCGCTTGAGCACAAGCCAAGACCGTGCATTGAACGGTTACACGATCTGGTCTTATCCTTTTCGAGATCATTTTATGAAAAAGCTCGATCGCTTCATTAGCATATCCGTTTTTAGCAAATCCAGATATCATTGAATTCCATAACATCACGTCTAGAACCTCCATTTCATCGAACAAAGCTTTCGCACCCATTACTTGTCCGCACTTTGCATACATAGCCGTCAAGGCTATCCTTAAATCAGATTCGAATTCGAGCCCTGTTTTAATCACTAAAGAGTGAACACATTTTCCTTGTCCCAAGTCCTCCACATCACTATAAGCTCTCAGAACACTCACCAAAGTGATCCAATCCGGGTCCACATTGGATCCTCTCATTTCACTAAATTTTCTTAGAGCCTCCACAGGTTGCCCATTCTGAGCATACCCAGAAATCATAGAAGTCCACGACACAATATTCCTATGATCCAACCGATCAAAAACTCTGCGAGCTTCCTCAACTCTTCTGCATTTCGTGTACATAGCCACAAGCCCATTTTGCACAAACACATCAAATTCAAACCCATGTCTAAATACCTGTCCATGAACTACACGTCCGATTTCAATATCCGTTAGCCCACTACACGCCTTAAGCACATGAGGGAAAGTAAAACGATCAGGACTAACAAAAAATCCCTGCATTCTCTTGTACATTTCAATAGCTTCATAGAACTTATTGTGCCATGAATATCCCCTAATGATAGCATTCCAAAGGAACAAATACGGGTTCGGAAATTCATCAAACACCTTACGTGCATGGTCTAATTCTCCAAGATTTGAATTAATGTGAATGAATTTTGTGATTATGAAACCATTACTTTGAAGCCCAGATGTATACAACTGACCATGGATTTGATAAAGATGGTTTTTGTGTTTCGATCTTTCAAGAAGTGATATGTAATAAGTTTCAGGATCAAAGTTGTTTCCAAGGTGTGAAGTATAACATCGAATTAATTTGTATTTAGCCGGAAATTCAAACAGATGGTTTTTTGAAGAAATGAGATACAAGGTTACGAGTCTCCTCATTGACATAAGTTTTCTCTACTAGTAGACTCTTTTAACTTGGAAATCAGACATAATTAACCATTCTGAATCCCCTATTAAGCAGGTACTTCAAAATAGACATCTTCCTTTATAAGACTCTCTCAAGAGTTATTATTATATTAACTTATTAAGGATTTTTTTATCATTTTATTATACCTTTTTGTGTTGTTAAAAGCAGGAATGCTACATTGTCATTAACACTACAAAATAGGCATCACCCCTACATCAGAACACAAATCAAATCAATTTATGAACGGCAAACTAATTATTCACTAAAAACTCAACTACACATGGAATTCATTAACACAATAAAAGTACATATTACAAAGATCAATACAAAAAATAGTTACATTGCAAACTATAAACTACTAACTAGTGACCTCAAAAAGAATTCTAGTTCTTATTTGACCAGCTAAAGTTACATTACTCGCACCCATGTACTTCGACTTCTTAAACAGCTTAGCAATTTCATCCACTTCACGGGACCCACACGCTTCAACCGCAACTACACAGATTCCCCCTACTCTCACGGTACGTTCCATTTCCCCAACGTACCGACCCGGAAACAAAGCCCGATCCAAAAACGCGGTGAAACCAAAATCAAACACGCCATCAAAAAACGGCAAATTAAGAGGATCCGCTTTCCTAACTAACGGAGGGTAATCAAGTAATTCCACAGCTGTGATATCCGTTAAACCAAGATCCTTCAATGCCACAACTGCTTGGCCAGCCCCGGCTGAATTAACAAAGGCTTTGGAATGATTGAAGAGATAGTTTCGGGATTGAAGCGATTGAAAGACGGTGAGATAAGCATTGACACTGTGGGCCCAGCTTTTAGTGGCCCATAAACGTTTGTTGTGTTTTTCGCGAGAGATAAAGGCGCGATGGGAATAATCGCAAGTGGATTTAGGGAAACGGTGGTGAGGTTTTGGGTCTGAGATGTACCGATCAACACATGTGTCTGGTGTTTGCATGAAGAGGATCAAGAATGTTAGTGTGCCTAAGCCAATGCATATGTATGACACTTTTCTTAGGAAGATCTGTATATGCCTCTCCATTCTTCAATAAAGGACGAGGTTTCTCCACACTTATTAATTGCATAAATTTGAATCTGCGCATACAAGAAAGTAGGGTAAATAACTCATATTATTATTGTATCTTGAGCTTGAGTTTAATGTAACAAAGTTTTATGAGTTATGGTATATTGAACTATTCCGTGACTAATTTTTTTTATAGAATAAATCCGCGTAACTATTGGGTTAAGTTATACTCATTTTTTATTAATATGCATAAAAAGTAAAGTACACCCGAGACCGAGTTTAGTTAAGGTGGATAAGTTAAGCTAACTGAGACGAAGGAGAAACCCTTCAATTACCAAACAACGTACCTACAAGCTTGTGTTTGGCGACCCAGTCAACTACTCTATTACCTTTACGGCAAACAAAGAAAAAAAATGGATTACACAACTCCATAGTATCGTATATGGAGATATTACAACATTCGAAATTACTACACGGGAGTTTAAAAGCTAAAGGTTTCACTATCACTATCACAATCGCTCTTAATAATTGTTGAGTTGGCAGGAAAACCTTGGGCTAATTCGCATGCCCAAAAAATGCCTTGTGCCTTCGCTTCGATTGAACTTCTTGCTTCTATAATCTTAGCATCCCCTTCAATAATCTTGCCAAAAGAGTCCCTAATTATATAAGAGATTGCACAACTAGTAAGAGAATAACTGACATCAGTATTTATTTTATATTTATTAGTAGGGGAATCCATTTAATATTATTACATGGGACTAAGTCACTTTGATTAATACCATTTAACTTTATAACTGACTCGGTATTAGAAATTATCGAGTTGTTAGGATTTAAATCCTTGGGCTCAATATTAGAAATTGCATCTTTAATATTTGAATTTACATCTTTATATTCTTTCCAATTTGAGTAAGCAATTTTACAAGAATGGTTAGGGTAAGGAGAAACACCACTAAACACTAAAATTGTTCCTTCCTTTTCATATCTTCCCACATATATTACCTAACAACTCAGCAGAATATTGTTCTTGTCCATGAAGTTATTTCAAAGAGGCCATCGTTTTTTAAAACCAATCACCAATTCTCGAAGTACTATTATTCATTATTCTAAGTGTTAAAGATGATGAATACCAAACAGCTCGAGCCCATGGGCAAGCAAAAAGTAATGTTCAATTGATTCATTACTACAATTACATAGTTTACAACTTCAGTCTCTTATCTTTGTAACAATTTAATACTTTTTTTATGTTGAGCCAACTACAGTCCTTTATCTTTCAATCTTGTGATATTACATTCATAAAATGACGATAGGTGGTTTAATGTTAATAATGTGAAGAAAATACAAAAAAAAATGTGACAAAATTAAAAGAAGGGAATCAAATGTTAAAGTTTACAAAACAAGGGCCAAATTGTCAAAAATACTTAATATAAGAACCAAATTGATTGTCTACCCTACATAATACGTCTGTGTATGCTCGGACCCAGACCGGGTCACTAATCCAAAAAATATCATGTTCTTGTAATCTGATTAGAGTAAAACCGACCTAGTTATATACATCTGGTCTAATCCCATCATTTTTGTTTTGATTTGTTATATATTTGTATATCTTTTCAATTTAGTCCCTGATGTCACTAAAGTTTCAGTTATGGTATTTAATGTAACAAAGTTTTAGCATCGTCCATTGTATTAAATGCAAAAGGTGAAAATTTAAATTGAGTAAGGCTAGGTATCACCCGAAAGGCAATCACCCAAAAATCATCCATGATGTGGATCCTGAGTGGTCCAGTTATACTATTTCTCTGACTATTTTTCTCTCTTTCTTGCATGATTGGACCACCCAAGATCCACGTCATGGGTGATTATTGAGTGATTGTTTTTTGGGTGATACCAAGCATTACTCTTGGTATGTGTTCCTGCAATACATAAAAATATATTTATGTGTTCATGTAACACACAAAATCATATAATCAATCTAAAACATTACATTCTTTAACAAAATTATTTTTTTCTCTTTATTAGTCGCATATATCCTATTTTTACTTGTTTTTAATATATTGATATATTATCTTTTTGTCCAACAATATTTTGTTATATTGTGTGTCACAAAACAATTATTTGTGTATTACAGCAATACACAAATTTACTATTTCTCTTCCCGTCAAGCTGATTCCCAATTAAACATTTGTGTCTTACTTAAACATACCACCTTCGTAACTGTGTGTTGCATCAACACATAATTTTGATTATTACGTGTTTCTACATCACACAAATCGTTTCTTGCGACTTGCAGCATCACCCAAATTGACTTACACACTTATGTTTGTCTTACATCCCTTTCGATGTGATCTATGTGTATCCTATACACACAATTTTAGAGTTTAGCGTTTAGTATGGTTCTTTTGTGTGTTACCGTAATACACAAATGACTGTTTTGTGTAATACAACAACACACAAAATAACAAAAAAGGGTTGGACAAAATGTTAATACATCAAGATAGTTACAAACGAGTAAAAATATTGTATATGTGACTGATAAAGAGAAAAAACGATTTTGTTAAAGAAGAAAATGCTTTAGATTGATTCTATAATTTTGTGTGTTACGGGAATACATAAATATATTTTTGTGTGTTGTATGAACACATAAATCTGAATATCGAAATTTAAAAATAAAATAAATCAAAAAATTTAAAAAATTCTTTGATGTAGATATGAACTTGCCCCGTCAAAAAATACAATTTTTTAATTTTTCTGATTTTTTTTGTATTTAATTATGATTTTTTATAAAAAAAAAATTCACGGACGCACGCGTGCTGTGGAATTTGGAAAATATGTTTTTGTGTGTTATAGCAACACATAAAACGGATTATCGAAATTAAAAAATTAAAAAATAAGTAAATAAATTCAAAAAAAATCAAAAAAATTTATAGTCGTCAATATTAATTTGTCTCGTCCAAAAGTGCACATTTTTTATTTTTACGATTTTTTTAGAATTAATTATGATTTTTTTAAATTTCACGGACGCGCACGTGTGATGAAATTAGTTTGGTGGTGGGGGTGTTTGGGTGGGTGTGGGGGTGGGTGATAGTGGATGGTGGTGGGGGTGGTGGGGGTGGGGTAGTGGTGGTGGTGGGATGGGGTTGGTAGCGGTGGTGGTGGTGGAGGGTGGGAGTGGTAGTGGGGGTGGTGGTGAAAGAAAATAACTTAATAAATATTATTATCATAAATAGTGAAGATATAAGAATTAAATAGCCTATATAATTAAAGTAATTAATTTATAGGTCTTTTGGTATATTTGTAATCTTCCAATTTTTTGTACTTAAGTGAGAATTAAGTTGAAGTTGTAATTAATTGGGAATTCTTACGCTCTCCGTGTAATCAACTGGGCGTTGTCTCAATAATTAATAAGTTTATGGGTATTTTTTTAATTTTACAACTTTAATTTGACATTAATCTTATAGTTATACTTAATTAGGAATAATTTCACTATTCATGTAATTTACTGGGTGTTGCCCCTATATATATTAGATCAAAATAAAAATAACGTGCTCATCAAAGACTAAAATTAATTAGGCTTAATATTGTTAATTTATCTTTTTTTCCAAAAGTGATCTCTCGCCAAGATTACAACGACTTATTGACATTATTGTAATACATACAACAAACTTATTTGCATAAATATAATAAAAGGCAATCATATATATTTTTAATGGATTTAAATTTATTGAACATGTATATACAAATATATATTAATGAAACATTTAGAAACATACCATTACTATTAATACTATACATTCTAAAGCAATCCCACCATCTTCGTTTCTTCTCCTCTTTGTGTTAATTAAGTGTATTTTCTCCCAAATTTTCTTCAAGTGCATTGAGGGTTTGTTATCAACCATGGTTCGAATTGTAGAATGTAGAAAGAAGACTAACATGGTTAAGATCAATTTTTTCAATAACCTCTTAGTTACCTTTTCCAAGCGCCGTCCTAGTTGGTTTAAGAAATCCAGTGAGCTTTGTTCACTATGTGGTGTGGAGATATATAGTATAATCTCTTATCCTAGCAAAAATCCATATACTTTTTCCTACCCATGTGTTGACTCAATAACCAACCGGTTCCTCGAAGAATAGCCTCCAAAAAATGCTGAATCATCCACTGAATGATGATTAGGAGGATGAAATTCTCAAAACTTTTCGTGAAGGAACCTGCGAACTCACTATGCACTCATTTGAATTAGAACTCGCAAAGAAAAAGGAATTACAACTACATAAGGCAATGAACAAACTTTCCTCAGTGCCTCCAGGCACGGGGTATACCTGCCTATATGTACTAGGTATACCCCGTGTCTGAAAGCATAATAAAAAGTTTCTTTTATCTTGAAGAAATTGAAGTGAAAAATAATTTGAATTTCATTTTTCATAGTTCATGTAACACGATTCATGGTGAAAGTAACGCGATATATGGTTCATATAGTGCGGTAAAATATGCTAATATTAAGAATGGATTACCTTACATAATTGAAATGCAATGACCATCAATCTCGATCATGATAAGATAATGATCCTGTATTTAACACATAAATATATTTAGTATATAAGTCAACTAACTATACAAACACTCTCTTTAAACTATTGAAAAGAAACCAATCTATGCATAATTTGTTCTAAGAAACTGTATTTTTGTTCCTAATTTTATAGATGTTCTTCAAAATTTTACTTAGGAACAAAACATTCAGTTTCTTAGAATAAATTATGCATAGTTTGAAGAACATCCATAAAATCTATACAAAAATTATTTTAATTTACAGATTTTTTTTTTCAAAATCTAACTAAATAGCACATTACATATTTATTAAAAATTACTTTAATTATAATTAACCAATCAAATTATGTCATAATATCTTACCTTGAAGCACGATGACCATTTCTGAAGTATAAGAAGTTAGCCTATGCCTTCGTCTTTTGTAAATCTTCAAAGTAATTCCCGAAAATTATACAAATTTCACAAAAATACATTGCATTGTGTTGTTTGTTACTAGAAAATATATGGGTGAATTATCTATAGGGACCTAGGAGCACTATTTTTTCTCTATAGAGTAGTGTCTTGAAAGTTGTTATTCTTAGGGACCTCATTTTTGACAATAGTCTTTCCTACCCTTACTAACACTAAAAGACAAAAAGGTGTGATGTCACTGTTTCTCTCTCCTCTACCACTACCCACCTACCACCTACCCACAACCTCCGACCTCCGGCCACCGACCACCGACCACCACCACCACCACCGACCACCGATCTCCGACCACGGACCTCCGGCCACCAGTTACCGGTCGCCGGAAAAAACATAGAGTACTCTGATAAAAAACATAGAGTACTCTGAGAAAAACATAGAGTACTCTGTATATTTTAATGAATATTCTAAAAATCCGACCACCGACCTCCGGCTGCCAGAAAAAATACAGAGTACTGTATAAAAATGTAGAGTACTCTAAGAAAAACTCGGAGTACTCTAAGAAAAACTCGGAGTACTCTCAGAAATTCTCGGAGTACTCTAAGAAATTCTAGGAGTACTCTTAAAATTTATGGGTCCTATTAAAACACACAATAGTATAATTGGAAAATATCAAGTATTATTTAAAAAAAAGCATAATTACAGATTTAATTACAATGTAAAAAAAAAAAAAAAAATACTAACTGGTTTGACCAGATCTAGATCTGGTCAACCGTTTACAAAGAAAAAAAAAAAAAAAAAAAAAAAGGATCGGCTTCTTCTTCTTCTCGCCTGAAGCAGCCATGGAGGTCTTCAGCTTCAGCCTCGAACAGGATCTTCAGCCATGGAATCAGCACCTCACAACCACCACAACCACCATCTCCATCCTCTCCGGCGAGCTTCGAACACAGCAAATCTCCGGCGAACACAGCAGGAGGTTCGACCTTGCAGCACCACCACCTTGGCGAACGGATCTCGGCAGCGAAGCAACGAAGCTGCTTCTAGGGTTGCGCGAACGGATCGAGATATCACCTCGGCTTCTCCAGCAGTGCTTCGGTGGTCACGAGCTCGCGAAAGGGAGGCGGAGATTGGTGGTGGGGGATGGTGGCGAACGAAGCAAGAGAAGGGAGATGGGGGTGCTTCTGTTCTCCGGCGGTGGTTGATGGAGGTGGTGGTGGCGGTTTGGGAGAGGGGGAGGAGATAGAAGGAAGCAAGAGAAGGGAGATGGAGGTGCTTCTGTTCTCCGGCGGTGGTTGATGGAGGTGGTGGTGGCGGTTTGGGAGAGAGGGAGGAGAGAGATAGTGGAGGTGGGGAGGTGAGAGACTAATGAGCTGAAATTATAATTGTGGGGTTCTAATTTAGTATATATAGGGGGGGGGAAAACAAAAGAGGGTAGAAACGTAATAGGGGTTTGGGGGTTTATGTGTTAAAAAGTTTAAAAGGTCTTTAGTAAGAAGAGGCTCTAGGTGGGGGTGCTAACTCGAAGAGGGGTGTGTCTTCAAGACCCTAGGTGTAATTATCTCAAAATATATGGAAAATGATGATGGATATTGAAAAACATGTATGAGTGATGCATATATACTAATTTAAGATTTGGAATGTAATGTTGGATTTTAGTCAAATAAAAAAAAATAAAGAGAAAGATGATGGGGGTGGCGAACAGACGATAATAGAATCGCAATGTGATCTCTAAAAATATTTTTTGTTTGAGAGATTAGATTAAAATGTGTATTATGAATTATGAATCTGTATTGCAAGAGATAAGAAGCAATCAAGGAAAAAATATAAGGGGGCGTAAAGTAGAAAACAAAATGGTAGAATGATCTTTAGGGTTACGACAGAAATATATTAGGGTAAATTTCTCAAATGGGCCACTTTCGATATTTGTGATTCTAAAATGGGCCTAATGCACAAAATGCATTCAAATGATACCCAATGTTTCACACTTTTTACCAAGTTGGACCAAGTTACTTTTTCTATCAGTATTTGGATGACAAAAGTCACGTGAGTGGCACATAGGGATAGTTGGAAAAGTGTTTATAACATTTTGAATTAATAATTTTAATGTTTTTCTATCTTATACCCCCGCACCTCGACACACCATGCACCCATCATATATCCTCATCCTAATATCAAACCCACACCAAACAGTTTCACAAAAACACCAAAACGTCCATAAATTCTTCCAAATTTTTTTAAAACCCTAACTCTAAAAGGTGAAGTTTTTAATAAAGTAGAGATTTTAAGGCAAGGATGGATTATCCAATACATGATTTTTACTATTATTCGGCTCAAACATATCTAAATATTTACTATTCCTTATTTGAACATTTGGAAATTCAAGGATGTTAGCTTATATATAATAAAAAGTAGAAATTGAGATACTATTGGAAAATTGAGGTGTGTGTGTGTAAACTTGAGTTGGGAGATCACAAAATGATCCTCCCAGATTTTTGGCAAATATTTGGATGATTTGTGGATTATTCCAGATTTAAAAATGGGTAAGAGTTTATATTCGTGGATTTTGTTGGGGTTCCGTGTAATGGGTCGTGAGCTGGGTGTAGTTAGATTTGAGGGTACCTTGAGTTTCCTACCAAATTTCCATAAAAATTTTCCAATGAACTAAGATTTTGTTGTGAGTTTAACCATATCATCCAGAGACAAGAGTGTGAACGTGGGGATTTAGCGCTTATTTGCGCCGAGCACACACATTTTTGTTTTGAGTTAGCATTCTTGTAGAGATCAACATCTCTCTTTAAACCACAAGGCCATAAATCACCGTTGTAGAGCGACATGGATCGTGAACGTCAACTTATAACATGAGGATTGAACTATTCTCATGAGATATGTTCCCTTTACCCTTTGAGTTTGTAGTTTTAACTTTTTGCATGTATAATATGTGTTAGGTGTATATCTTACGATCAAATAACTTTTAGAGTCTTTTTCAAGTCATGGGGACATGGCTTACTTTTGAGTTTGGGGTGGGGTACTCATTGTTCTCATCTTTGTTTCACATGTTTAAATGCTAATTAAAAATTTGGAAAAACTAGTTTAAGAATTAGGGGTTTAACTAGTAATCTTTGTTGATAACGGGTGTCTCGTAAAACATGATTAGATAACTCGATGATATTACCTAGGTTTATGCTTTAGAAACTCCCATATTATGTTTTGAATACTTGTACACAATGTTTTAGTTTGGATTGAATTATTACTTAGCAATGCATCATAAGATTAGTTTGAACAAAGCGATAAATGAGTAGGTGTGTAGAATTTGAGTTCCAACCTAGATGAAAATCAAATTTACCTACAACATTGACGTCAAAGAGTTAATGATACCACATAGTTTACGAAATGATTAAGGCGATTCATTGATAAGCCTCTTGTTTCCTTTAGATATATGTAGAAATGAATGTTATGTATCACTCTTAGTCCCTCTAAGCCTATGACTTTTCTTTGTTAGCCATATTACAAGCTTATTCCCATTTTATTGTAAGACTTTGTCATATGACGCACACTCGAATCACAATGCCTTATGACTAACCGTCTTCAAACTTGAGTTTGGGGTGATGGGTGCTCGTGATGAAGGGATATAACATATGGGTATTTTGTTGTATTTGTGCTACATTACGATACACATTACCTTGCTGGATTCAAGAAATAAAGAGAAAAAGTTTGAGAAAAAGAATGAAAAAAGAAAAGAAAAAAAGAAAGAAGCAAACATGTAACCACACATAAAAACTTGGTTTATGCTTGAGTTCCAGAATTAAAAAAAAAGTGAAAAGAATCTAGTAAGTAACATTTTTAAAAACATCATAAAGAAAAAGGTTGTGAATCATTTGTATATGGGAATCAAGGATTCTTGTGATGCATACAAAGGGAAGGTGAGCATATTTATGAGAGAAAAACTCAAGCTCTTAGTTTGGTTTAGTGAGGATAGAGCCAAAAGCTCACTTTATGTTATCCATATATATCATATCTCACCCAAGCCTTACATTATAACCAAGAATTCTTTGTGATCTTTAGCTATTTGGTTAAGTGATAATTTAGCGGGAAAGAAGGAAGTCAGTTGACCATTAGACAACATGGAAGGATTGATGATCAGTCTAAAGCCACCACTTTAAGTCGAGTAAGAATTATCCTTTTGCATTATGAAGCTAACATTGTTGATTATTTATATGATTAGTATTTTGTGGGTTATGTCATTTGTATTAGCTTTATCAACACATATAGTTGGATCATCGATGCAACCTTAATATGTGTGTATATGTGTGTAGTGTGTGTGTGTGTGTGTGTGTGTGAGAGAGAGAGAGAGAGAGAGAGAGAGAGAGAGAGAGTAAGAAAATAAGGATAAAGTGATATGCGACTAAAGGAAAAGTGAAGAAGCCAGAGGCTAGGGTTTTTGAATTTTTTAGAAAGAAGAAAGGAATTAGATTTGTGTGGTAAGAAGATTACAAAAACAATTGAATGTTTGAATGTTGGAACTATTTGGTAAAATAAGGTAAAGATGGATTCTACTAAAGTGACATGATTATTCTCCACAAACTTTCATTTATGTGTAAAGCTTCCTAAGTTTTGTGTACAATGTATAAGATCATATTTAGAGGTCACAAACTAGAATATGAGGAGATTGTGAAGCTTATAAAGGAATATATGTAGATGATTTTGTGATATAGAAGGAAATTTGTAGGTAGGGTGGTTATAAAATTAGTAAGAGAAGATGAGGGATTAAGGGAGTTTTTATATCAGATACTGGTGACTGATTTGGGTGGGGTGAGTTTTCTAAATGTGAGGTGGATGGTATTGTAAGTGTAAGGATGAGCTTGTACTTTCTATAGGGACTAAATTGCAAAATTGAGTTTGTTGAAAAGTTTAGTAATTGGATGTTGTGGTGACTTGAACTGTGGTGGATATGATACTTGAAACCGACCTGTGATGAAGAGTGCATGTAATAAATTGGACCTAGACTAGACATTACTATTTTCAGGGCAAATAACTAATACCTCCTCTAAATTAAAAAAAAACCCGATACCTCCTTCTGAACTAAAACAATACTCAAATGCCCCCTGAATTATTCTCAAGAAATCCAATCGTCCCTTGCACTTGATTTCTGTTAGAAAAACTATCTCCAGTTAGATTTTTATCCTAAAATGCATTAAAAGACTATAGTACCCCTAATTATTCAAACAATTACAAATAAAAAATATATAAATCAAGTATTTTAAAAAGACGATTACATATCAAAAACATAAAAATCAACTACCCCACGTCATCCTCTTTCTTCTCCAACCCACCCACCCGTAAGAATGAAACATAAAATCTCACACAAATCTTTCACGCTTGCTACCCCCTCAAATGCCCAAATTCAGATAAAAAAATAACAAAATTTAAACCTCAAAATCATCTTTTACAAATCACCAATAATGTTAACATGAAAACAACAGTTTGTGCAAAATGAGCCCAGTGAAAATTCAAAAGTGTTTCATGTGTAATTTCAAAAAAATTGCACGATTAGTCCCTACTAAGGGTATTTTGCCATTTTCGCACAACACATGGATCAATAGGCCATATTACTCTTCTAAATATGTATCTAATGGAATGAACTGCAAAATGTAATGATGCAATTTTGCTAATATGTATTATGTATATTTGTTTAAGATATATACAAAAATGATTCATGTATAACAACTTTTTCGATGTCTTTATAGTATATTGATGCATAGGTAACAAGCATATAATAAGATAATCAACAAAAACTAGCACTTTTTATACATTTCAAGCACAACAACCTTTAGTAATAATTGCTTTACAACATTCACGCCTATCTTGATTAAAAAAGAAAGAAAAGTAACTCATAACTAAAATAAACTTTTAACACTCGTAAAAAAAGTGCCTCTACTACCCTCATAACATTACTACATTATCAACATACGCATGGGTTTCTCTATCATACATCCGTTCTTGGTTCCATATTACCACAAAAAAATCTATCATTTTGGAAAAATTATGGGCTCATACAATTTGAGATCTTATGTCATTATTATTGAACGTTTTTGTTTGGCCATCAATTTTCATTGGATTTTAAGATTTTTCTTAACTTATTTTGATGTGAAATGGTGTATTCTTATTGATGATTAGTAGCAGTTCGTGTCGATGATGTTAGTAGATGAGTTTGAGGTTGTATGTTTCATTATTTGTCAACCTTTTTAGTTTTGATTTCTAGAATTTTTTTGGAAATTTGAATTTGTGTACTTGATCACCGTGAACACCAAGACCACACATTCAAATTCCACAAAGTTCGTGTATATCTAAACCAAAAACATTGACAAACAATGAAAAAACAACCTCAAACTCATCTACTAATATCACCTACACCAATTTCTACTAAATACCAACAAGAATACATTATATTGAATAAAAATATTTCAATCAAGATAAGTTATTTTTTTAGAAGGTCGATGGACAAATGAAAAAGTTGAATAATAATCACACATAAGACCTTAATCCAATCTATTCACCATCATCATCGATTCTTTCTAACATCAAGAAGAATAGACCCAATTGAAATTAAAGATCAATTTTAACCTCAAACTCATATCTCCTATACGAATGTTGGGATGAGTAAGACGTTGAACTCTTACCGGACCGGCAAGTCGGAGGTGACCATTGGGAAACAGTAACAAGACACATTGTATTTTTCCCGTTGGACTAAAAGACAAGTCGGACCAGCATATCGCCCTTAGGACCGGCAAACCGGTGCAAGACAGATTTGTTGGCTATAAACGGGAGCTCTTTCATATGCAATTTTCACCTCTTACCAACTTAGTTATTACTACAAGTTTATATCCAACATTAGAGGTCTCAAGCTAACATAATTAACCATCCAAACTTGGTCATTCAACTTGTCAAATCCACTCAATCAAGGACTTAATCAAAGAAGCATTCAAAGTCAATCTACTCAAAGAGGATATCAAAGCTTAACTTTCATATCCACTCTTTAGGAGTATTAGCAAAGATTAGTTCATTCATCAAACACTTGTTGTATCCTCTCAAGTCTAGTCTTGTAGTAGATAAATTAAGAGAATGCTTTAGTATAGGGATTATACTCAATAATTCCTTGTATTGCGATAGCATAAAGGTTATCTAAGTGGATCGAAGTGGTTGTAATGGGTATTGTGTTCTCGCCCCGGTTAATAGAGACATGGAGCTTACTTTAAGAAGTTTGAAAATCCTAAGGCGACTACCTTAGGTAGTGGAGTAGGAAAAACGAACCACTATACATGATTGTGTACCTTTATTCCCCTATTTCTTTACTTACCGTATTTTAATTTTTAGTCTTGCTTTTATATCAAACCTTTAGTCATCCTTTGCACGATCCCTTAAGAGTTTGATATATTGACTTAGAAGTTTTTCTTTCAACTTACAATTGTCCAAAAGATTTCAATTAGACATTATTTATATTATCATCTTGTTCCCCCCTCTCCAGGACTTTCATATATTTCCCCAACAAGTTATTTCAACGTTTTCAGTATTAAAAAAACAAAGTATAAGTCAGGGAAGAATTAAGAAAAAAGGGAGATTTTCTATTTTTTTAATAATAATTATCTATCTTTTCATTACTTAATGGGGATAAATGGGTTATATTCCTATTTTTTTTTTTTTAAATAGAAAAATACACCCAAACAAAAATAGGGGCCGTGTAGTGCACTTTCCGTAACAATGTGGACATAGGAGAGGTTTTAGTAATTAGTAGCGTAGCTCAAAGAAGGCTTTAGATGTTTATTTTGTTCAAGCAAGGTTTTGGATTTTCAAATTTTTTTTAGGAAGTCGTTCACCCTTATTTCTAGTCATTTCTATTTTTAGTAAGCGATGTCCAGGTTATTAAGTATTACTTTGAGTAGTAATGATTATATAGGTTGTTTTGATTGCCGAGTTGACTTTTTTAGCAAAAAAATCAATAAGCATTGCTATATATTACCTTTATTTGCTTCACTCTTATTTCACTTCCTACGTGTCACCCTATGTGGCATTAACAAAAAAAGAGAGAAAGCAACCAATTAGGAAAGAGAAACAATTTGATTGATTTTTAAAACCTCTACATAGAAGGTGACATAGAAATGAAGCAAAAAGGCTGATATATATCTTTACTCAAAATGAGTTATGCCGTGTGAGTTTTGTGAGTCTCAAATTTGCCGTGAGTTTTTTTTTGTTTGGTTGCCGTGATTATTGGAGTGAGCAATTTGGTCTTATACTTTTTTTTGTAATTGTTTTGCAATAAATAGGGTGATTGACCTATAGGGTTCTTAGAGACTAGATTTTTTGCCTAAAGAAACTAGTGAGAATCTTATTTCTTTAAAGAGACCTCAAACATCACCAAATACTAACATACCCTTACTAACACTAAAAGACAAAAAGAGTGATGTCACTGTTCATCTCTCTCCTACCTCCGAACACCGACCTCTGACCACTGACCTCCGACCTCCGGAAAAAAAATTGATGAGTTTCAAAAAAAATGATGACTCTCTAAAAAGTTGATGTGTATTCTAAAAAAATTGCCGAGTATTCTATAGAAAATGTAGAGTATTTATAAAAAAAGATGAGTATTCGTAAAAAGAGACGAGTATTCGTACAAGAGATGAGTATTATTAAAAAAAAAAGATGAATATCACTTTTTCATACAATCCATTATTACAATTTACAAGAAAACAAAAAATATTACCTAAAAAATAAATAAAAAATACTGAATAACCTATCTGGTTTGACCAAATCTTATATAAAAAAAAAGAAAAAGCTGGAGCTCGTCTTCTCCATGCAGCTCGCCCGCACCGGAACTCAAATCTTCCAACATCCATGGAGCTCGAACATCTGAGAACACTGGATCTACTTTGCAGCAAGTAAAGCAAGGAGCTTTGGATCTCATGAGCTTCCTGGAACGGAAATGGAATGGCCTCAATTTTCCCGGCGAAGACTGCCGAACACCACCACCACTGCAACGAACCGAAATGGAAAGCTCACGCCGGAACTGCTGGAGGAGACCTTCACGCCGGAATTGCTGGAGGAGTTCTTCACGCCAGAAAAATGAAGCTCGACCGGATCTCTTTCTCTTATTCGAACCGGAGTTGCTCTACTCCGTGGATCTCTTCTCGGTGGAGCTCGAAAGTTGCGAGCAAGTTACCAACCAGCAGGGAGGGAGATGAAGGGACTGCTTTTGTTCGCACAGGAGCTCACCGGAAAAAATCTTCACTGCGCGAGCCATGGAAGACGGAGGGAGCTGTTGGATGGTGGATGCTTCGCCGGAGATGAGCTGGAACAGTGGTGGAGGGGGCTGCTGTATGTCGACAGATTTGCTGACGGAGGGGGTCGACAGAGCGGAGCTGGAATAGTGGAGGCTGAGGCTCGGTAAAACCCTAGAGAGAGAGAGTGCATATAATAACAAATGAATTTTATAAATTTTTTTGAAAAAAATTAATATATATAGGAGAAGAAAAACTAAAAGAGAGGTTGGAATGTTATAGTGTTAAAATCTTATTAAAGTCTTTAGTGAGAAAAGCAAAAAGATAGAGTTAGATTAAGATTAGGGGATGAGTGTTCAAAACCTTTTGAGTCATAATCTCCAATAAATATCCATTAGGCCCACCTGCTAGAGATATTAACAATACTAACACCAAGTATGGGCCAGGGCCTTTTTACTCTTTGATATAATGGGCCTTTTTACTCTTTGATACAGAATGGGCCAACACTAAACCTTGGCAACCCATTATAGCACCATTAACAAAAAGCAGGCTTCTCCTTCTTCCCTAGCTTAAACCTGTCTACAAGCAGGTATATACACGCTTAAACCCTCCTCTCCGACCGCCGTTGCTTCTTCCACTATTTCCTAACATGGCGCCTCCGTCAAAGAAACCTTCAAACAACAGCAGAAAACCTATAACCGCCGTTCAAAATCTCCATAAACCTTCAAAAAAGCCCTTTAAACCAAACAACAAAACCAAAGGCAAAGACTCAATAGATGTCGAATCTAAGCAATCTAAGCAACATCGTGCTCTCTCCTTACAAATTGAAGATGACGTACCTGATTTCCCCAGAGGTTAGTTTCATACTTTCATCGCATTTTACTTAATTTTTATTGAACGCGGTTAGTTAATAATCAATTACTAATAATTCAATCTTTTTAATGGTTTTAAAGGTGGGGGAAGCTCATTGAGTAGAGAAGAGTTAAACGAAGTAAGAGCTGAGGTAGATGCTGAATTTGAGCATGGCGAGAGAGTCTTTAAGAACAAGAAGAAGGAGAAGAAAGGGCAAAAAAAAAGCCATTCTACTACTGAGGATGATATAGGTTCACTTTTTGGAGGTGGAATTACTGGTAAATTGCCTAGGTTTGCTAACAGAATAACTTTCAAGGTAAGTTATATCCTTCACTTTCTTACTCAAAACAGAAATTACTGCATCAGAAGCTTAATTGGTACACTTGTTATCAGAATATCACTCCAGGAATGAAGCTATGGGGAGTAATTTCTGAAGTAAATGAAAAAGATTTAGTTATTGGTCTTCCAGGTGGATTACGTGGATTAGTTCGTGCATCTGATGCAGTTGAATTAAAAGAGGTAATTTTCCATTGTTATAGAATCAAGCTTTGAGTGTTATATACTTATATATAACTTTTGAAACTCAATTTTTATAGGTGGATATAGAAAGTAATTCTCTTTCTAGTATATATCAATCTGGACAGTTAGTTTCTTGCATTGTGCTAAAAGTAGATGATGATAAAAAAGAAGCAGTAAAACGCAAAATTTGGCTTTCTCTTCGTCTTAGTTTATTACACAAAAGTTTAACATTTGATGTAATTCAAGATTCAATGGTATGTGAAAACTTCTCTTCTTTCAATGATAATTACACATACTTAAATGTTTGGACTGTAATTAATTAACAGGTACTTAGTGCATATGTAAGATCCATTGAAGATCATGGATACATACTTCATTTTGGATCATCATCTTTTTCTGGATTCATGCCAAAACTCAACCAAGGTGAAACTAAGGTTAAAATAGGACAACTTATTCAAGGGTTTGTTAAAAGTGTGGATAAAACTCGTAAAGTAATCTATTTAAGTTCAGATCATGATGTGGTGTCAAAAAGCGTGGTATGTGTATAACTTTTTGTCACATCCTTTAATTAATAAATTATTTTTGACTTCAAATTGTTGTATTATGCACAGACCAAGGATCTTAAGGGTATTTCAATTGATCTTCTAGTTCCAGGCATGATGGTTAATGCTAATGTAAAATCAACCCTTGATAATGGAGCTATGTTATCCTTTCTTACATATTTCACTGGAACTGTAAGTTTTTTTTTAATTAATTTAATCATGTCTAAGACAATTTATAATAAATTGTTCTGTTTTTTTACAGGTTGACATGTTCAATTTACATACTACTTTCCCTAACTCAAAATGGAAAGAAGATTACCCTCAAAATAAGAAGGTTTATTTTTTTTTACTCTTCAGGAATTTAATATTATTTAATATCTGAACTTACTTTTTTTTATACTGTTTAAGGTTAATGCTCGAATATTGTTTGTTGATCCTTCAACTAGAGCTATTGGTCTAACTTTGAACCCTAATTTAGTCCATAATCGAGCTCCACCTTCAGTAAGTTTATTGATTAAAAAATAATAATTGTTATTTTTTTTTAAATGATTGAATTTTTATACAGCTTGTGAAAACTGGTGATATATTTGATGAAGCGAAAGTAATTAGAGTTGATAAAGGAGTGGGTCTTTTATTAGAAGTTCCATCTATACCAGTTTCAACTCCAGCTTTTGTTAGCGTGAGTTTTTTTACCGAAACTGTTAAAAATTTGTTTCGTTAAGGTAGATTTTAGTTTTGAAATGCAATAAAATTGTAACAGGTATATGATGTGTCTGATAAGGAAGTAAAAAATTTAGACAAAAATTTTAGAGAAGGAAACACTGTTCGTGTAAGAACTCTCGGGTTTAGACACTTAGAAGGTCTTGCCACTGGTATTTTAAAGGTAAAACAAAATCACTCCTTTGTACTTTTTGACTTTTTGTTAACTTTTCTTGATTTAAATGATTTTTTTTTTTTAACAGACTAGTGCCTTTGAGGGGTCAGTTTTTACTCATTCAGATGTTAAACCAGGAATGGTAGTGAAGGGTAAAGTAATTACAGTTGATCTTTTTGGGGCTATTGTGCAATTTCCTGGTGGTGTAAAAGCTCTTTGTCCTCTTAGACATATGTCTGAATTTGAAATAAATAAACCTAGAACTAAATTTCAGGTTAGCAAAACAACCCTTATCTTTTTAAATCTACTTGTTTGTTAATTTTTTTATGATTTGTTACAGATTGGAGCTGAATTGATCTTTCGTGTACTTGGTTGTAAATCCAAGAGAATTACTGTCACACACAAAAAAACACTTGTATGTTAATCAATCTTCTCCATTATAATATCATACTTTATAGTTTTGACCATTTTTTAGCTTCTTTTAACATTTATATGTTGTTAAATTTGTACAGGTAAAATCAAAGCTTGAAATTCTAAGTTCTTACACTGATGCAACTGAAGGATTAATTACACATGGTTGGATTACTAAAATTGAAGATCATGGCTGTTTTGTTCACTTTTATAATGGAATACAAGGATTTGCACCAAGGTTTGCTTTTTCTTACTAGAATTAACTTGAGTTATAACAGAGGAGTAATAAATATAAATAATAAATAATAAAAAATAAATAATTTTTTTTACTTTTTACAGATCTGAGCTTGGATTGGATCCAGGATCTGATATACGAGAAATGTATCATGTTGAACAAGTTGTTAAATGTAGAATTACAAGTGCTATTCATGCTTCAAGGAGAATTAACCTTAGTTTCAGAATGACTCCTTCAAGGTTTGTATTTCTTAAACAAAATTACTTAAATTAAGTAAAAATAAATAATGTAGAGTATTTTATCTCACCCTATCTATACGATTAAATAGGGTATCTGAAGATGATGTAAAATTGGGAAGTATAGTTTCTGGTATTGTTGAAAAAATAGCCCCTAATGGAATTGTGATTAATGTTAATGCTAAAGGGCACACAAAGGGTATAATATCTCCTGAACATTTAGCTGATCATCATGGTAAAATGTTTTTTCTTAAATTATAAATGTTATTTATAATTACTTATTACTCTTGAATGATATGTATATTTATAATGGTTCTTTACAGGTCTTGCTGTTTTGATGAACTCAGTTATGAAACCTGGTTACAAGTTTGAGAAACTCTTAGTTCTTGGTACTTATCAAAATAATATTTAAAAATACTGCTAAATTTTTCTTTAATGTTAATTTTCTCTCTTGATTTTGTAGATATTGAAGGGAGTAACTTAATTCTTAGTGCTAAATATTCTCTTGTTGAGTCAGCTGAGCAGCTTCCTATTGATGTAAATCAAGTTGTTCCTCATTCAGTTGTTCATGTAAGAAATTTTCTTCATTTTTATTTACTGTTCATAAAGTTTTACTATTTTTACTGATAGCAAATACTTGATGATGTTTGGATCAGGGGTATATTTGTAACTTAATAGAAACTGGTTGTTTTGTACGCTTTATCGGAAGATTGACTGGTTTTGCTCCAAAAAACAAGGTACATATATATAATTATGCTTACATTTTCGGATTCATTTGTTAGTTTATGCTTCTTTAACATTATCAAATTTTGCTTTTCCTTAAAGGCTATTGATGATCGAAGATTGGATCTTACTGAAGCCTTTTATGTAGGACAATCTGTTCGAAGTAACATCCTTGATGTAAGTTTTACATATCAGAATCACTTTAATGTAACATATGTTAGTTAAAAAGTAAATTTTTAGTTTAAGTATCTCCTTTTGTTTTTACAGGTCAATGCTGATACAGGAAGAATAACTCTATCATTAAAACAGTCAATGAGCTCTTCTACTGATGCATCTTTTATTCAAGAGTATTTTCTTTTAGAAGACAAGGTAAAAACCACTTTTTTATACAATATGTTAAATTTATGTACTGATGAGGTTAAATTCTTTGATTTTTAGATTGCGAAGTTACAAGGATCTGATTTAACTTGGGTTAAGGAATTTGAGATTGGTAATTTAGTAGAGGGTCAAGTTGTTGAGACAAAGGATTATGGTGTTGTTATTAGTTTCGAAAAGCTTAATAATATTTGTGGCTTTATCTCACATTATCAACGTTAGTCCTTTACATTTTTTTACTTTTATGTAATAACTAATTAACATAAGGACTTAATATGCAATTAATGAATGGATTACAGTTGCTGGAACTAGTCTTGAATCAGGCTCGACTGTTAAAGCTACTGTTCTCGATGTTTCTAGAATAGAAAGTCTTGTGGATTTATCTTTGAAGTCAGAATTTGTTAATAAAACTACAAAACCCCAGAAACTTACGGTAAATTTTTTTATTTTTTTTTATATTTACACTCGATAAGAGAGTCAAAAGTGGTTGAAGCTTATTTGATATACGGGAATGTTATGCAGAAGAAGAAGAGAAAAGCAAATACTGAATTGGAAGTGAATCAAACTGTAAATGCTTTAGTGGAGATTGTTAAAGAAAATTACTTGGTGAGTGTTTTTTTGCGCTATTTTTTAGTGATATTACCTTTATATTTGACTGATAATTTGTAATTAGGTTCTTTCTTTACCGGAATTTAATTTCACTTTGGGATATGTGTCATTAAATGACTATAACACACAAAAACTACCACCAAAACAATTTACCAACGGGCAGAGGTAAATATACATTTTTTAATTTCTTTTTTCCTCAATATGTGTACTTACTTGAATAGAGTTAAGTTTAACTTGATAAAGTTAGTTTGGTTGTGTTAAAGTTAGTGTTTATTTGGTGCAGTGTTGTGGCCACAATTATGGCTCTTCCAAATCCATTGACAGGTGGCAGATTACTACTTTTACTCAAGTCCATTAATGAAGTTACGGAAACATCTAGTTCGAAACGAGCAAAAAAGAAATCTAGCTATAGTGTTGGATCTCTTGTTCAAGCTGAGGTAAAAATTCCAGCTTTTCACTTTTTACTATTACTCACATCTTTTTTACAGTGATTAGAGATGCCTTACTATAATTATTTATTATTATTTTGTGTTTGCAGATTACTGAAATTAAGCCTCTTGAGCTACGATTAAAATTCGGTTCTGATTTTAATGGGAGGGTGCATATAACAGAGGTATATTCTATATTCTACATTCAAATTTTTTATTTAGTGAATTCCGTAATAATTAATTTATAATTATTTATATTGTGTCCTTTTTGTAGGCAAGTGATGAAAATGATGTTGAAAATCCCTTTAGTGATTTAAGAGTAGGGCAAACACTAAATGCAAGGATTGTTTCTAAATCAGATAATAGTACACGAAACCAACACTGGGATTTATCAATTAAGCCCTCGTGTTTATCAGATTCTTATGAACATTCAGAAGATTTTAATTACTCATCTGGACAAAATGTTTCGGGTTATATATACAAAGTGGATAGTGAATGGATATGGTTAACAATATCACGAGATGTCAAAGCACAAATTTACATTCTAGACACATCTAATGACCCTAAGGAATTAAATGAATTTAATAAACGTTTTCATGTTGGTAAAACTCTTTCTGGCTATATTCTTAACGTAAATAAGGAGAAAAAATCGTTAAGATTAGTCATGAATCCATTGATTATAAAGCCTGATAAGGAGATTTCAACATGTCATTTTGTTAAAGGTGATTTATTAGGTGGTCGAATTTCGAGAATATTACCTGGTGTTAGTGGATTACTTGTTCAAATCGATCTTCATTTGTATGGAAAAGTTCATTTTACTGAATTGACCGATTCTTGGGTTTCTGATCCATTATCAGGATACCATGAGGGCCAATTTGTAAAATGTAAAGTCTTGGATATTAATCGTTCAGTACAAAAAACTTTTCATATTGATTTGTCACTACGTGAAACTTCGAAAGATAAACCTGTGGAGAATATTGAGGATCTTTATCCAAATATGATGGTGCAGGTAATTAATATCATTTTTTATCAACTGTTAAAAATAATTAATACTTATATTTTCTGCTTATGGATGTGTATAACAGGGCTATGTTAAGAATGTAACTGCAAAAGGATGTTTTATTATGCTCTCACGAAAAGTTGATGCAAAGATTCTTATTTCGAATTTATCCGATAGTTTTACTGAAAGTCCTGAAAAAGAGTTTCCTATTGGAAAACTTGTAACTGGAAAGTAAGTTACTTTTAATTATCGAACATTAATATATATGTTGTAATAATGGATTTAATAAGACAATATTATGTTTAGGGTTGTGTCTGTTGAGCCATTATCTAAGCGAGTTGAAGTTACTCTTAGGACATCAAATTCTGGTCAAAAGTCTGAGGGTATATTTGCCTTTGATAAATTCTCTGAAGGAGATATTATTTCCGGAATTATTAGACGTGTTGAACCTTTTGGTTTGTTTGTTACAGTTCATGGAACTAACGTGGTAAATTTTTTTATCTTCTTTTAATTAAATATATTATAATTTTGGGGATTTTTTAGTGTTATTTGTTTTCTTCTTTGTGACTCTCAATTTGTCAAAATAAAAATACACTCAATATTAATTTTTTTCCTTTTATATTGGTCTAGGTTGGATTGTGCCATATTTCGGAGCTTTCTGATGAGAATATAGACAGTATAGAAGGTGTATATAAAGCTGGAGATAGAGTAACAGCAAAAATATTGAAGGTTAGAGAGAAAAAAACTGATTATAAAGAATAAAATGTTGGCACAAAAAAAAAAGAAAAATATACTTGGTCAGTAGTAACAGTTTTTTTTTTTTGGGGTACAGGTGGATAAGGAGAGACATAGAATATCTCTTGGGATGAAGAGTTCATATCTAAGTACTGGTGAAATGCTTGTTTTTCCAAAACAATCTGATGAAGAAAATTATGTAGTTCAAGGGACTGAGTTGACTCAGAGTAGTTCAGAGATAATAGATTCCATGAGTGAATCTGAATCTGAATCTGATGATGATAAAAATATCATCCCTGAAGAAGTAGAATCTAGGGCTTTAATTCCACCACTTGAGGTCTCACTTGATGATATAGAAGAAGATGTTATAATCGAGTCTGAAAATGTAGAAAATGATAATAATAATAAAAATACAGATGAGAAAAAAAAGAAACTTAATAGAAAAGCTTTAAAGGAAGAAAAGGAACGTGAAATTAGAGCTGCTGAAGAAAGATTATTACAGAAAGATGTTCCGAGAGATGCTGATGAATTTGAAAAATTAGTTAGGACTAGTCCTAATAGTAGTTTTGTTTGGATTAAATATATGGCTTTTATGGTTTCTTCAACTAATATTGAAAAAGCACGTGAAATTGCTGAGAGGTATGTATATATATATATATATATATATATCATTAGTTTGCTTATGAGTTACGTTTTTTAATCATTATGTTTTTCATGTTTTCAGAGCTTTGAGAACTATTAACACTCAAGAGGAAGCTGAAAAGTTGAATGTTTGGAAAGCCTATTTTAACCTTGAAAATGAGTATGGAGATCCACCCAAGGTAATAATAATTAATAATTAATAATTAATAAATAAATTAACTTTAGAGAATTCTTATTTTTTTTGGTTTTTGTTGGTTTATCAGGAAGCTGTTACGAACATATTTCACAGAGCGTTAAAGTATTGTGATCCGAAAAAGGTGCATTTAGCACTTGTGGATATGTATGAAAGAACAAACCAACTTGAATTAGCTGATGAGATTTTATTTAAAATGGTGAAGAAATTTAAACAATCATGCAAGATATGGTTAAGGAGGATTCAATTGCTTTTGAAAGAGAATAAGGAAGTTCAAAGTGTTAGAACACGTGCATTATTAAGTCTTCCGAGACATAAACATATTAAATTTATAACACAAACAGCTATTCTTGAGTTTAAATGTGGGGTACCTGATAGAGGTAGATCTATGTTTGAGGAAATGTTGAGGGAATATCCTAAAAGAACTGATTTATGGAGTGTTTATCTTGATCAAGTAAGTAATACTTGTGATTTGTCGAGTGTTTAATCTTTAATCTTTAATCTTACTTAAATTATGTGAAACAGGAGATTAAACAAGGTGATGCGGATATTATTCGTGCGTTATTTGAGAGGGCAATAAGTTTGAGTCTTCCACCAAAAAAGATGAAGGTTTGTGTTTTTGGTTATATTTTCCTTTTTTTTTTGGTTGAAAATTAATGATATGATTGATTAAATGTGATGTTTTTGCAGTTTTTGTTTAAGAAGTATCTAGAGTATGAAACGACTTTTGGTGATGAAGAAAGAACTGAATTAGTGAAAAAGAAGGCTATGGAGTATGTTGAAAACACTCTTGCTTGATCATCTATAATGTGGTTACAACTTATATTTGTATTTTTGGATTCTTCATACGTTAGAATGAGCAAAAATTAATCCAGTTTTGTTACAATATGAGAGGTGAAGAATTTTTTATTTGTTGTAATATAAATTTTGAGAGATAATACTTCAAATTTTGATAACTTAATGTAGCTCTGGGCAAGTGATTACGTACTAATTATTAATTTTTTGTTTAGTTGAGTAGCATTTAATATTGAATCCTTGTGATTTACTTGTGATTTTTTTTTATTCATGTTGGTTTCTCTTCTTTGGTGTGTCTTTCCACAACCACCAAATCCAGTCCAGATCCCACACTCCTTGCTTACATAATATGCATACACGTAAAGATACACATTGGTGCATGAATAAAGATTAAGGTTTTTTGAATAAAGATTTTTATCTTCGCTCATACACCAATGGTGCAATTAACAACTTGAAAATTTAACAACATAAACTTTCAAATTTTGAAAAATTCTCTCAAACTTTATTAAATTTCTTGTTTTACTTTTAGACTTTTTCAGAATTACTAAAATTATTCTGAACCACTATTTAAAATTGTTTGAAAAGTTCTCTCTTATAGTTATTAGCTATTTTGCTAGGCTTAAATAGCTAGCAATTATACTTTCTTTTTGCTAGGCTCTATTATAACTTTCACATATCAAGAGTTTCCTAATAAAATACTTATAACAAGAACACAAACTATGTTTTGTACGGGGAATAAGACTTAGCAAATATATAAAAAATCTATCAAATATGTGTTCACTAAATTTTTTTTTAGGCCAAACAAGGCTTATATTAATGAAAATATATTGATAGGAATTTAATCCACACGAGTAGAGGAAAAAGAGTTAACATTATTACACAAAATTGTCTTAAAATATAAAGGTAAATTACAGACCCAATTGACAGGGATAATAGATTTAGAGAAAGTTTTAAGTAGTCAATCTGTAGTCTTGTTAGCAGTTCTTCGAATCCAACAAATTCAAATATGTTGGTGGGCTCTAACCATACTTTGGATGTCTTCTAGGATAGACATGTTCTTCCAAGAACAGTATATTGCCAAAGTACTGCACGACTTGAATAACTGCTTATGCATCATATTCTATATTGGTGCAAGATGAGACATTATCAATAGCAAAATGAAGAGCACTTCGAAGTGCTCTTGTTTGTGCCTCAAAACTTGAACAAACAGGGGAATTCATGGCAAAGCCAGAAATGACCTCTCTTTTCCAATTTTGGGCTACGACAGCTGAACAGGCTTTCCCTAATTCATAAGAAGTATCAACGTTAATTTTGGATCTATGATGTGGAGGAGGACTCCATGAAGATGAGGTAGACTTCCAAGTAGGAGTAGCAATAGCCTGGGAATGTGGGGGATTCTCGGACATAAAACCTTCCAGCCTAAAAGTTTCCCTGCAAGTAGTATTCATCAAAATCAAACAAGAATCATAATTAACAGGGATATCATAAAAAAAATTCTATTAAGCATAAGCCATATTGTCCAAAAACAGGAGATAATAGTAAGTAAGGTTTCCATTTTATCGTTTTTGGTTAGGGCTCTATCTAACATATTGCCAATCCAAATGTTGAAACCAAAATTGAAAAAGGGGTTAATACAACAATGAAGGGAGAGATACACCAAACTTTCTAGTTCACTCGCACTTAAGAAAGATATGCTCTACAGTCTCTTCCTCCTTTAAACAGAGATTACAAAGGTCAGAACTAGAGCACCTCCTTATGAATCTGTTCCTCTCAGAGGATAAACATTCATAAGAATGCGACCGAGAAAGCAAATATATGGGGGGAGAGGGGCATTGGAGGACCAAATAATAGAAATAATATCATTATTAGGAAAGAAGGAGTAGGACTAGTGGAAGGGAGGATAAAGGATTCCACTACGAAGGAATAGCCTAATTTACAAAAGTATAACCCACTCTTATTATGTGGCCATACATAATCAATGGGACCTTTTGAACAAGGGATGTTAAGAGTCAAAATACCAGAAGCTATGTCTGGATCAAAAAGGTATTGAATCAACTCTACCTTCCAAGTTTTGGTGGGATATGAATAAGATCAACAACATATTTTTGAAATGACGGATCATCACTATAGTGGGTTGGTTTAGTTAAGTACTCGCCTGACCAATTATCATCCCAAATGAGGGTGTAATGACCATCCCTTATAGTTTTAATAACATGTTGCTTAAGGAAAGTTCACCCCTTCATAAGGCTATTCTAGACCCAGGACGCACCCCCTATGGAGGATGGATGAGGAAATCGACATCATGAAAATATAACCCTTTAAGGACTTGGTGTACAAAAGAGTCTGGATTATTAAGGATGGAACAAGCTTGATTGGCAAGCAAGGAAAGGTTAAAAGTTTCAAGATTCTTAATACCCAACCCCCTACACTTGGCGATGCCACCTTATTCCAGTTTACCTAGTGAATACCAACATCCTTTTCATTACCCCAAATGAAATGAGTAGTAAGCGAGTTAATCTTATTTGATAACTCCTTTGGGGATAGCGAGAATGGACATGAAATAGGTATGGAATACGTGAATGATAGAGGATATGAGAGTGACCTTCCCAACCATGGATAATAAAGACTTTTTCCAACCCACTTACTTATTAGTCACTTTCAAAATAAGTCCATGCATAGCCTTAGTTTAAGAGTTACCCTACTCTGTAGGATGCCAAGATAAAGTCCTAAACCCTCTGCGATAGGCATTCTAAATGCCTATGTTATTAGGGTTTTCATTTAAAAAGTAGTATTAGGGCTAAGGAAAATAGAGGACTCGTTGAGATTAAGGGATAAACCAGATGCAAAGAAGAATTTATATGACACCTCTTTAAAAGCATGAATCTCCAAACTTGAATAAAGAAGGAAGAAAATTGAATCATCCGCAAAAAGAAGGTAAGGAATGGAAGGTTCATGCTTGCTCAAGCTAATCCCTTTAATATCCCAAGAGTTAAATTCTTTTTCAATCAGCATGGATAACACATCGAATACGATAGTGAACAAGTAGAAAAGATAGGAGATCTCCTTGCCTTAATCCACAAGAAGGGGTAAAGGACCCCGCCAGGTGTCCATTTAGGACAATATTAAATCTTACAAAAGTTATACACATTCTAATAAAGGATATCCAGTTGTGCGAGAACCCAAGTTTCAAGAATAACTTATTTGTTTACTTTACTTTAATTATTAGTTTCAATCTTTTCTCATTTATTATTTATTAGTCTTAAATCATTGAAAACCAAATAAATATTTTACTGTTTAAGTTTTTGCCATTTACTTATTCCTATTGCAAACTCTACATATTTACACTATTTGAAGCACAATTATCTAAGTTGATAGTCCTTGTGGAGACGATAAATCCTCACTTATCAAATCATTACTTGTAAACGAACCGTACATTTGTGGGAAGTCACCCTCTTTGGTGTTGATTTTGTATCACACCTAGAGGGGGGGTGAACAACATGCCAATTGATAGTGGAGCTCTTGCAGCTTTTTTGAAGTTTGGAAATGCTGGAGATTGTCTAGGGGGACGCGGCGTCACCAGGAGGGTTGACAATCTGATAGACCAGGCCCATGGACTGGAAGGTTCAATTTCTAAAATGTTAATTACTCTTTGAATATGCAGTAGGTTGGTCTTTGAATTACCTTACCACATCATGCTACCGCTGTTAGTAGCAAAAACAGGGCGATGGAAAACAATGATAGAGAAGTGCCTCCACGGTGCAACGATCAGAGGGGATACACAACATGTCATAGGTTATCATTTACAAGGGGTAGCAGGCAACATATATACCTGTGGTGGAATAAAAATATGGTGGCAGGAAGCTTGTTAGATGGGTTAATCTAGAATGTCTTCTTAGTGGTATTAGTGGGCGTGATCTGAAGGGAGAGGAACAAGTCAATGTCGTATTTAAAGGGGAGGTTCCCATGTGGTGGGGTGTTAATTAAAAAAGAGAAATGGTTAGCGACGAAGTATCTCAAAGCATGGGTAGCACAACCGGGCAAGGCCATTAAAAGTAGGGTCATGTTGAATGGATCAGATGGTCTAAATCAAATCTTGGACTTAATCTTTGTTCAGATGGGAGCTGTATCGAGAGTCAAGGCAAAGGAGAAGCAGGAGTATTGTTGAGGGATAAATAGGGTAAATTAATAAAAGTGTTTTCTATGAATTTTAGGTGCTCCTTAGCGCTGGTTGCGGATCTTGCAGCAGTGTATGAGGGTCTGAGTATGACAGTGGAGATGGGGTGAAAGAGCTTGAAGTGGACTCACAGGAGGCTCTTCGCGCGTTACAACTAGTAGAGAGGGGGAGAGGGCCAGTGGCGTACTGGATAGAAGAGATTCAAAAGATTATGGGAAATAGCGTCGACTTTACGATCAAAGGAATATATAGGGAAGGTAATGCTTGCGCTGATTGGCTTGCTCGTTTAGGTCTAAGACAAACTAGTGTCTACTCCATCTTCATCGACCTTCTAGGTAGTATATGAGGAACGCTTACGCGAGACTTGTGCGATTGGAAGACGTCTAGGAATGTTTTTACCTCTGATTTTGAGGCCTTATTGAACATGTAATTCTGCTTTATTTACGGTTTTAGGACCTCCATTGTATAAAGAAAAACAATAATAATTAATTATCTAAAAATTAATGAGAAATACTATCTCAAAATCATGATATCAGTAGTAGCACATAGTATACTTTGTCATTTTTCTTTATAATATTATAATTACTTAAAAATGAGTTTAATTTTTATAATATTTTACAAACTGAAAAAATTTAATAAGAATATAACAGTAAAATTGATGTCTCCTCATTTGTGATAATATAATATAATTCAGAGACATCATTTTAGGCTTATTTATTAGTTTATAGGTTGAATTGAGCTTAGTTTAGTACACTTCTCTATTTTGGGTCTTGATTTAGTAACATAATATTTTTAGAGCATATTGGGTTTAATTGTTTATTTAGTGTGAAGCTTTAAAAATAATTATAGAGATTAATTAGAGTCCAAGTCAAAGACTACAAGATATGGAAAGAGATATGCATGGTAATTGGAGAGAGAAGGAAACAGAGTTCAATTAGGAAAAGGAAAAGCTGCCTAAATATGAGATTCTGCAGCACATGCCTAAAGAAGTGCTATTTACCCCAAGAAATAGGCCGATTTTGGTAATTTCCTTTCATAGGGACATAGATAATTCTGTGACGATTCTTTTGGTATATTATGGAGCTCAAACCGACCAATAACGAAGAAGATATGCTCAAAACGGTCCAACAGTGTTTATCTTTATTTCCTTACGAATTTGAGTTGGGCTTGGAGTCTATTACTTGGCCTTTCCTCCAAGAAACGAATTAGGTCAACCTATACACTATAAATACAGCCTCTTAACACTCTTAAATCATCCTTGGCCAGACCTTAAGGCCAAGAGGAAGTTGCAACACAAGAGAAGAAGTCTGGAAGGAGCAGAACACCATATGTCTTCTTCAACCTCTTATTTTGTAATTCTTTTCTCTTCTCTTCTTAGTATGAATTAATTCTTTTTAGCTTGAGTTTTAGCATATATGTATGAACCCTAGTTTTGATTGACATCTATCTAATTTGGGAATTCTATGTTTTAAATTGAATTATAGTTTTTATTCATTGTTTCTTTTAAATTATTAGTTTAGTTTTCTTTATTTAAAAACAAAATATAAATCTATTTTTCTTTCTTTCTCTTGCGTATTATCTTTTCTATCTTTCATATTTGCACTTGATAATTTGCATAAGTTCTCTCTAACTTTCGTCAGTCCCTGAGGAACGAATCTTAATTATTTAACTAAAAATTGCATACGATCTGTAATACTTGCAGTACCGTGTTAGCTTAGGGTGTTTATTTGCATCTAAATTATATCATCTTTTTATCACACCTTAGGCCACACCAAAAATTCTCATAAAAATTAAACAATATTTAGTCTGTCCAAAAATTTGCATAATAAATTATTAAAATTTTTAGAAAAAATTATTTTATATATTTTAAATTAAAGAACCTATATTATTGGAGGAAAGTTTGAATTTATTAAGTTTCGTTTTTCTGTATATATATTTTTATAACTAAGGGAAATAAGTTTATTCATTGACTATCCCATGCAGGTTACCTCTTTGATTTAATTACTCTAATAATAATTGGAAATGAATTCTTTTATAAACTTCTCTATTTTTCATACTTTCTTTTATTTCTTGAAATACAATAATTCAATTTATTTTGAAACATCTGATCTAATTTTGAAAAAAACCAATTCTTTTTTTGAATACATATGAGAGCCACTTTAGACTCGGGAATTATTTTGACTCCGATAAGATTCGATCCCAGAACCTCTCGGTCTCTGCGGAGTAGCCTAACCACTAGAACAACTATCGATCTTAAAAAAAAAAAAAAACCAATTCTTTGATATAAAATAAAGTACAATCCTTTCTTTTCCTTATAAAACCTCAATTTACAAGATATACATATTTAGAAATATGTGTAGATTTTTATCCTTTAAATACTTTTTCTTCCAAAAACATTCAATCCAAACATTGCTGAAGATTTTTATTCCTTCATTAATCTTTCCACTTTCCATAATAATCCAATTACTATGTTGAAATTTTATAAAAATACCCCAATCCCCTTTATCATCTATCCCCCAAAATCGAGACAAATATAGTGACCAAAAGAAAAAAAAGACAAATATAGTGAACTGTTTAAACACATGGTGTAGCAAAATGCAAACCATCTGCCAACTGGCATCGAGGATTGCCTGAACGTGAAAAGGACCTGGAAAGTGACTTAACCTTATACACCATTATGTTTTTGTTTTTCTATAGACAACAAAGCTTTCATTTGGGGTGCCTCAAATATCTTAAAATTTTCGTTCTTTTTTTTTTTTTTTTTTTTTTTTTGGTCGATTAAAATTTTCGTTCGGCTCGTTATTCTTGTGTATAATTCTCAGTCCTATACCTTTTTTAATAATAATCAAATAACATTAAAATACACGCTTCTTAAAATATATGGAATGAAAGGAAATACTTTTTTGTATTGAAATTTATTTGACAATATAATATGATTATCTATTGAAATTTATCATTTCAAAACAAGATATAATAATTTAAAAAAAAAAAAAAATTGGTAGGAAGTAACGGAGCCACCTCATACCTTGTGCACTCCTCAAATTTTTATTTCTTTTAGATTTTCTTTTTAGTACACATCTATTTTTTTTTTATGATTTGGACAAATAAATACAAAGTTCACAAAAATATATCCAATATTATGGTGTTAAATAACTAAGATTCTGGGCCCATTTGGAAGTGTTTATTTTAGAGTAAAAAAACGTTTTTAGATTAAAATTTAATATTTGAAAAAATTATTAAAAATATTTAAGAAGCACCTATTTGGTGCTTCTCAAAAAAGTGCTTTTCAAAGTTAAAAAAACTTTTAAAATACTAAAAACACTTTTAAGTGTTTCTCCAAAAAAACACCTCCAAACAGACACTCTATTTGCAAATAAAAAAAAGTTGAGTATCTGTTAGTTCAATTTTATAAATTTGGGTACTTTATTTTGGAAGGAAAAGATAGTTTTGTTATTGACACGTGGTATTTAATAGTAAATTTCACGACTTGTATTTATGAGGCTAAAAACGAAATATTAGGTACCTGATTGTTTATTTTTATAAATATAAGTATATATTTGTCAAAATTTGATACAATAGGTATCCACGAAATTTTTTCCCAATCTTTTAATTTTTGGACAAATATACTCCAGTTTTATGATGCATAATTGTACTACAAAAGCAAACTGTAGCACCCACAAAAAGCATATTCATCAAGATTGGCAGTTGGCAATAGAAAGGGACCAAACCTTATTACCAATTTTAAGGAACTTACACAGAATAAACACTGTCTGCAAAGAATATAAGTACAGCTTTTACTTGTTTACTCCATTATGTCTATGTACACCCAGTATTTCATTCTCTGTAAAGGAGAACAACTCTCACTCTTTACGATGAAAGAACATAAAGTAACACTCAACTGTCGCAATCAAAAAAATTCTCTGGTTAACAATCTAACTACACATTTATCAAAGCAAAACTTAACATAATAACTAACAATTTAAGTTAAGAACATAGCCTTGGTAATGATTTCGCCTTATTATGGCTTGCTAATCTAGCTTTCATAACTTTTGTCATCTGAATTTGCATTCCCTTACAAACTTTCTCTAATTCCATCACTCTACATTGCATACCATGCAAATGTGATTTCAATTTTTCATTCTCGGACGGTAAATCAAGCTTACCCGCGTAAAGCACAATTTGTTCACATGAAGTAACTCCTTCTTCGTCGCTAAAACTACACGGTGAGTCACCAAATGTTTTCGTTGATTCATTTGAGTCTTGAAGCAAGCTTTTTAGCCTACGTTGCTGAGATATGAGTGCTTGTTTAGCTATTTGTGTCGGAAATTTATCGTTCTTAGCAAGTTGGTCACATGTTTCCAAACACAGCTTCTCAAAATTTAACCCGCTACAAACTTTAATCCTTTCTTCTTCACATAAATTCGAATGTACCTGTAATATAGCGAATAACAGAGTTAGAACAAAAATTCAAATTAAAAACTAATTTAAAAGCTTATAATTTCATACCTCTAGATATAAATCCACTGCGTGATATACTCTGTCATATGAGTCTCTAGCTGAGTCTGGAAGGGCTTTAATTAAAGCCAAAAACTTTGATGGTTTTAAACGAGGATCTGGTGCTACTTCTGCTAAGTACAAATCCATTAAAGTAGCGACTCTTTTCATTCGAGTTAACGGTAAATAACATTCTCCTTTCACAAGAAATGATACTAAAAATCTAATAACGAGATTCACATCATACATATATTTTGTGCCACGATTTGGAGATGGAATTAGAAGATTATCGAGTGTCGCTTGATCCAATTGCGAACCGATCATACTCTCTAACTTGTTTCTACAACACTCGTTTAATTTCAAATTCGAACTAACACGAAGAATCCCAAATAAATTCTTGCACGAAACAACACAATGATCAAGAGAATAAAGCATTTCGATTATAGCTTCGATGGTTTTACATTTCTGATCTCCGGTTGAATTTACGAATTTAGCCTTTTGGTAATGGAAGAGGAATCGACTCACGATACCATGGTCGAAATTTCTTGACACCATAGATTTAACTAACATGTTAACTATAGGTGGCTCTAAAGTAACTAAATCCTCGAACCACCATGTTGATCGAGAGAAGCTGTTTTTTAAACTCTCGGTACTTCTTGTATCGAAGGATAATCGAAACGCTGAGCTGTCGGGTGAAGAAGTTGAAGGACATGGACTCAGTTCACACGATGATGTAATTCTTAATATCACGGATTCCAAGCATTTATCGACAAGACCTGAAGTGATCGAAACTGGAAGAAGATCTTGACATTGTTTTAAAGCTACTATATGTTCTGACCATGTCCAATATCTCATCTCCTTGAGAGATTTTTCGGTCCGCTCGAGTAAATTTTGTGTTCCGGAAACAGATTGATTCATTTCCATGAAATTAGCGACACAAAAAAGAATCGAAACGTTGAAGGGATTGATATTAACTGTGGTGTTATCGTAACAGAACTTTGTCATAAGCTCAAAACTCTCGGATCCACCAGGAAAATCATTGAATACCACCTTCAAATTTCTAGGAAGGTCCTTTGATTTAGTAAACAATTTTTTTATTCTTCCGCAATAAGTAGATATAACATTCTGCGCATTATACATATAAAATAAATGAATAATTTATAAGAAGTTGCTATGGGAAAAAAATTAATATAGGCATGGGGAATTAAAGAGAAATAAATATTGGAAGGGAGAAGCACAAGATATGTCTGGTGAGAGAAGCCCTTAAAGAAAGGGTAGTAACAGTCCTATAAATACCATGAAAGCTCATTTGATGTGATCATGTGAAACAAGCCAAAATATAATGAGGGGAGCATTTATTTTCCATGACAATAATAAATGAAGGACTACACATAAACAACATAACGGGCAAATTTTGATCTCACATTCTTAAGAAGAATCTACTCTCAAGCCTTGGAAAGGATGGCCCATATTCTATTAAAGTAGTTGCAGTTATTAATTGCAAATTGAGTAGCCTTTGCAAAAGGTAAATAATGACACAACAATTGTTTGTTATTATGATGCTAGAGTATAGTATAACAACTCAATTTTCAAGACTGATTTTAATTTATGACGTGGGAACTCAATTATATTGATCACCGGAGATCCACCGGAGCTCAACCACCGGATCTTAGGTAGCTTAGCCGATTCAAAACACGCCCTTTACCAGAATATCCCTTTGGGACAACTAGGTAAGTTCGTAATTATCCAAAAAGCATAAATTAGTTTGTAATCACATACTTTCTAAACAAAAAGATAAAAAAAAGATTGAAAATTTGAAACTTTACTATAAACAGAGAAAGAGAAAGCCAAATCAAAAACTAGAATCAATTAGTCAAAAATATAGAAGAGAATATACTGTCAAGAAAAAAAGACATCTATTTACCTTGTTTACCATAAACACCATATCTCCATTTACATCCACTTCGAGATCACAAGAAACATCCATGGTCCAAAATAAAGAAACTCCAAAAGTTTACCTATCTAAACTTATTGAATTTATCACACAAAAATCCAGTAAATTAAGTAAAATATGTGGGTTTTGAGTTTTAGTAGAAGAGAAGAAGCATTGAGGTTTGAAGAGACAAAATGAGAAGAAATGGTTCGAAAATGGGTAAAAACAAGAACATATTCTGAAATGAAGGAAGATGACAAACAGAAAAAGGTTGATTCTTGGTTTTGGAGAAGAAATTATATTATTTAGTCAATATGCTCTGCAGAAGACTAGGTGGTTGTCAACTGAGTGAGTGTATGTATAGAGACAAGAGTGTATGCGAAGCAAACTGAGTCGTACATATGCTTCATATGCATTGCTCTAATTATATACTATAATTTTTTCCGGGTGATGAATCTAGAGTGTATCACTAGATGATTTAGATGGATTTGATTTCGAAAAATTGATACTCATTAATATTAATTGTATCTTGTCCATTTTGGGTAAATTTTCCTTTTCTTTGGAAAAGGAATTAATATATTATAGTAAAACATACTATTATTTTATAATAATAGATGCTCTACATATATAACATAACAGATTCACTAATAATAATAATCCGTTAAAATTAAGGTTAACCCAACTAGATAGAGCATTCATTCCAAATCCAATATAAAGTTCTAATGTATTAAAACAAAAAGTTCTAACTAGATCCTCATAAGCAGCTCCACTATAATTTCCATGATTTGAGAATTGACTTAACATACCCTAGTCGGCTTCAAAACTAGCGGTTTGAATGATTGGAGGACAAATCCCTAACAATTTAATACTGAAAGACATCTTTGGCTCAGGTATGCCTTGAACGGGATAGTTGAGTGGGTTCGCTCCATTCACATTCAATTTTTCCATTTCCTTTTTGAATTTATTTGATAAACCTGCAATCTCTGTAACAACTAAAACAGAAAAACACGTAAAATAGAAAAGACAACCTAACACTACACTACAAACAAAAACACGGGACTATAATGTTGTAGTCCCTGGCAGCGGCTCAATTTACTTGACGCGGTTCTAGGTGTTATATATATATGATTAAGTGCTACCAATAGATCTAGGACTCCCCACAAGCGTACGGGTTATCACCAAGTAAAAATATGATAAGCCTAAGGGCTATCGATTCTCAAGGACTACTAACGATGTAGATAATGTGTTTTGAATGCAATAAAAGGTTGAGTTGCAATTGAGCTAATAATAATAAAAGAGATTTTGTTTTTGGGTTTATATAATAAAAACTAACTTGCAAATAATTACATATTAAACTAAATTATAAATGAGTAAAATGCTAAAAAGGGTCTATAAAGTATGAGAACGGAATGCTTAATCCTTGCGAGTAATCCATCTTTTGAGAAATATTTTGTTTGTGGTATAGCGTAAATTGAATATGGTTCAGAAATATTTTGTTTGTGGTACATCGTAAATTGAATATGGTTCACATTAGTCAGGATACGAAAGCATCTGAATCTCCTCATGTGTGAATTTGTTTTCTACCTTACTAGTCTTTTGGCTTTCAGGAAGGTTTAAGCTCACGACCTTAATGACTACCTAGCGTTCTAATATCGTCCGATAAAAGGCACTAAGCGCTTATATATGATGTCCGAAAATCCGACCCACCACCCGGGTGTTAGTCGAAAAGACTCATACTTGATCAGGGTATAAATAGGCAACATACACAAATATATAGACAATAGAAAATAAAGGTTCAATTCATTTCAATACATAAAGAGTATCCCAAATCACCAAAACATGAATATAAATCATCGAGGGTTCATACCCTTGCAAGCTCCAAGCATAAAGTAGCTTAGCTCATACTAAATAAAGAAAAGTAAAATGGGAATAATACTAGAATCATGTTTAAAGACAAAATGGAAACGAATAAACCTAAAATACAGAATAGATAGGTTGTGGAATGGTGGAGAATGATGAAATTTGGGTATAAAACCCTTCTTTCCTCTTCTCCAGGTGCTTGAGCTCTCTCTAGATGAAATTATTTGATAAAAAATGAAGCATGTTATTAATAGGAGCTCTAATAAGCTGATATACTAAGTCCAAAAACGTTTTGAACCTAATGGGATCACATACGTGACTTAAAATGTGCCAACCCGTTTTTTACTATGTTTTTCAGGTTCGAGTAACGTTAGTAAAACTGTGATAGCTTTCTCGTCTCAACTCCGGATTGACTCCGTCACTTCTCATGCCATCCTAACTCCGATATCTTTCATATCAAGAAGGAATTAGGTCTATAGCTATTACCAATTAATTATGGTGACAAAAACAATATGACGATGCACCTTTATGGTAAACGCTCTAGCTTTCCAAAAGTGACTTCTAGCTCTCGTTACAACTTGGCTTGGGTTTGAAATTCAATTCTTAAATTTTCCTCATCCTCTTGGACCCTTGTGTCAACCATGTACCTAAAATCTACACACTTAACACACAATTATGGCACAAAAACACTATAAGTAAACTATTACCCTAAAGAATGTAGAAAAGTGTAATATGAAAAATATTAGGGAAAAATCCCTCACTTAGGTCCCATAAACCCTTAAAAACATGTCTCGTGAGTAGATTAATCTATCACAAAAGAAGAGACATTAGTTATCAAAGTTAACAACAAGGAAATGTCTACCAAAGATCGTCACACATTACCACTTATCAACATTATAAAAGACAAATAAAGGATTCTAGGGTTTCTAAACATTGAAAATTTGCTAAGGCGGTGGAAAAAAACCAAGAGGCGTGTTAGTTGATTATGAACTTTATAGGCGAGCCAAAAATATTCACTTTGGGGTTTCACAAACACGTGAAAGATAAGTGGGGGTTAGAGGTGACTTTAGAGTCACATAAATTAGGAAAAACCTTTTAGAATGGACATTAAGGATGACAATGAGTTCAAGTGTGTGTGGAACTTACGCCTAGGGACTTTCATCAAACTGTATGTGGGATTTAATCAGTGGCCTTCACTAGATAGGTTTAGTGACATCCCTATTAGCTATTCGTCCATCTGGGTCCAGGTAAAAGGGCTTTCCTTCATACAAGATACTATAGATACTATTCTAGTGTTGGATACACGTTTCTTTGACCTAAAGGATATTGACTTCCCCGATAACCCTGTTGAGGTCCTTTGCTTCAAAATTAGGTTTAACGTAAAAAACCCCTTACCTGCAGGGATGTATTTAAATCAAAAGGATAGGGTGGGATGGATTACTTTTCAGTATGCATAGGACAGAGTGATATATTTTTATTGTGGAAGAATAGGTCACAAATTTGAGAGTTGTAGAAACCCGCCTTTGGAAAACTTAAGGGACACAAACGTGGATAGGTTTATTACGTGGAATGTCGAAAACATTGTTAAAAATCCAGCTACTCAACCTTTTTACGGGGTCTGTAGGAATATTAAAGGGGTCTTTGCCCCATCCATGCCGACCTACAAATGGGAGAGGGACGATGATGACGAGGACATGGGAGGGGATAACAATGGAGGAAACCAGGGAGACGAGCGAGGTAGAAGAGTTGACAAACAACCAACAACTTAGAATGACCAAGCTGAAGAAAACAAAAGTACCGGTATGCAAAATAAGGAAATTAGAATAAGGAGATATCGTGATCAAAGGTTTGAGAAAAGGGACATGGCAAACATGCAAGACTCTAGCCTACTTAACGATAGTGTGTAAGAGGCATAATGCATTAGGAACTCCTTGAACTTTGAAGGAGAAAGCATTAAATGGAACCTTACCAACAAACAAACTAGTGCATCTGCAGACGGAGGTAGAGACTCTGTGGCAGGGTTAGGTGCCTTATGGGTAACCAGATTCCTAAAGTCATTCTACCTAACTAGATGGATGGAGAAAACAGGTATACTTTGAAAACTAAAGGTGAAGGAACACAAGGTGCATAGATCAAGCATGGTAATAACAACTGTGAGGAAAAGAATGAATCAATCAAGAGAAGGAAAGATTTATGGACATGGTGATTGGGATGAACAAACAACCCAATAAATATGAAGTTATGTTCAAATATGTTGGACAAAGAATGGACGAGCAGTTTATGGACACATATGAAGTTCGGTAGTTGGAGCTTTCGAGCAAAGGTGATAAAGGGTTCGTGGAACTTTCTAAGTAAAACCTTATAGAATGATATGAGTATGAAGAGGATGGCCAAGATGAGGACCCAAACGAAGAACCGGAGGAAGCAGATCCCGAAAATGTCTATAAAAGAGATATTGACGAATATGGAGAGGAGGAGGACGAAGGAAGCGAGGATAACTATAGGAACAATGCAAGAAAGAGGAAAGATTGCAGGGTAGTTAATAAGTTTATGGGACGCGGACTCCCCTCTGGGGTTGCAAGGATATTATGGGTGAAATAATTTGTAACTATCAAGGGATTAGGGCCCATTGACAGTGACTAATCTGAAAGCTACCCTGAATGAACACAAACATGGAATCGCTTGCTTTACTGAAACCATGTTATGTGACGTCGATGCTACGTTGTTAAGAATTTGAACTTTGATAATTTCTTTGTTGCTAACCCCTCGGGTGCCGTTTCACTCGTGGGGCTTTCTCATTTTATGTCAAAACTCGACTAACACCCGGGTGGTAAGGTAGAGCAAGTACTATGTCACCCTTTTAATTAATGAAAATAAATTCGCGTCTTATTTGATTTGTATACACGCACCGACGAATTTTGAGGAAAGTCTTAAGTTATGTAATGAATTAACCACTTGGAAACCCAATACCGGAATGATGTCTCCCTTTTTGTTATAAAATAAATTCCCTTAGGAGACATCATTTTAGGTAGAAATTGGAGTTAGTTAGTTGATTTGTGAGCATATTTTGCTATATCGCACTTTTTTCCTTCAGATCTGTATTATTGTTACTTTTAGAGCTTTTGTGCGTTAATTTGATTGTTTAAATATGAAGTTATTAGGTACATGGATGCTAGACGACATTAAGATGAAGAGAATAAGTGAAGTTTAAAGTCCAAGATCAAAAGGAAGTGTCAGAAGAGCAAAAGACATCACTTTAGTGAAGGAGGAGGAGCACTAGAAACTGGAAATCGTCACTTCTAGCCCTTCCTGAGCCCAAACGGTGCAAATTCATACCTTGTGGTTTAAATTAAAAAGATGCAAATCCGAGTTAGTGAAATTTGAGAAGTAGAATCAGGTGATTTGGACTTACGATGTGAAAGTTACACATGTTTTACTGAAGTGTGTTCAACAGTTGCGAGAATTGTAAAATTGACTTTGGCCCTAAATCATTTAATTAAGTCAATTAAGGGCCCAATCCATTTTAATATCTCTATATAAGACTTCCTAAGCCTCATTAATCAATACTTTTTCATATACGCTTAATTTTATATCATAATTCTGAGAGCAGGAGACTTGGAAGCGAAGAGGCAGAAGCTGGAGAAGACTTTCTTCCTGCAACGACATCTAAAATATTCCAACCTTTAGGTTCTTTCCAATTTAATTTGGGAATATATATTTCATTCGTTTTATTTTTTTCTGCATTTAGTTATGAGCTAAATTCCTTGTAGTTGAGAATTGCATAATGGGATGAACTCTAATTTATTTAATTAATGTATTTTAATTTGGGATTAATTTTTGTTTTAAATTAAGTTGGGTATTTTATATTGACTTTTATTTGTATTTATTTACTATCAATGAACCAGCTAATTGGAGATAGGTCGTCCGGAAAGGGGTGAGGGGTTTAATTACAATATTAGATATTAGACGCGTGGTATTCATCATTGATCCTGGCGGGCTTGACTAACCGCGTAGCCAATTTGGTTAAATTTGTAGTTATCTGAACGTAGCTTATAGTCGCCCTGACGGGGTCTGTGATACTGTAGGATAGTTCCTAAGTCTACCCTGATGGGAGTTAGGAAATATTAGAGTCCCGACTAATATAGAAATACCAATTCTACCCTTAACGAAAGCATTAAATAACTCAATACAGGTGAATCCTAGCGAGACTCAAGTATACTTCTCATATTTGCATCCACTTCTTTAGTATTTATTTTATTTGCATTCTGTTTTAATCTTAGTTAATTTACTTTATTGCGTTTAGTAGTTTTATAATAAAAAACACAAACAAATATCTATCTATCCATCTTTTATTTTATTCCGCATTGCAATTAATTCTATATTTCATTTAAACACATTTATCTTACCTCGCAATCCCCTTGGAAATGAAATCCCTGAGGGTGCGATTGGTATACGGTAATGGATTTCATTAAGAATAGAATATATTAAGTAATGGAATTACTGTGGGAATAGAATTTCCTTAGTAATCATTATACTATGCTTCGTAGTTCATAGGAATAGAAGGGAAGAAAGTTTAATTGATTTTGATTCATACTTGATAAATTATGATACTGAATTAGGATTCGAAATAACTTTTACAAGATTACAAAATTACCCTTATAAATAACACCATATAATCACAAAATATAGAAAATTCAAGGAAAAAAAAGTATTACAATGCTAAAATTATTCACTAGTAATAAAATAATTCTTAAACTTATATATAAAAAGAAATTCAATTAAATCTCATATAAAACTTATTCTTTTACAAAGTAAAATTATGAGAAGAAATAAAATAAAGTGTAGATTATTACCTCTAAATAAAAGTATGAGAAGGAATGCGCACGGGTAAAATTTGATATATATATCAATAAAATCTATTGCAATGAAAAAAAAGATAAAAAATAATAAAAAAAGATAATAAAAAAAAAGATAATATATGGAAAAATATTTGCGTGTCTGTAAGCGTACATATGTACATGTGAAGTATGATTGTGAGTACATGTGTGTAAATGTGTGTGAAAGTGTCTATATGTATGTTTACAAAAAAAAGGTGAAATATTATGTGTGTGAAAATGAATACATGCGTATGTGTGGGTGTAGGGTGGGTGGGGTATGGTAAGTGTGTTTGTTTGTGTGTGTGTGTCTATGTCTGTGAGAATGTGTCGTAGAGGTGATATGCTTATTTGCATGGGCGGTGCTGGAGTGGTAAGTATGTGTGTGATTGGGGCGGGGTGTTGTATGGGTGGGTGGTAAGGGTGGTGATGGTGTTTATCCATCTATGGTAATGGTGTGATGGTGTGTGTGTGGTTGGAATTATATGTATTTTGTGTATGGGTAGTGGTTGTGTGTATGGTGGTGATGGTACGTGTGTGTAGATTTAAAAGTATATGTATATATATGTGTGAAAATATATGAGTATATATCTTTGTGTGTGTAGGTATATGAAAATATATTTGTAGTGTGTGGGATGGTGGTGGTGAATGTGCGTCGGTTGGTTGGTGTGCGTATGGTGATGGTGGGGTGAGGTGCGTAAGGTGATGGTGCAATGGGTGTGTGAGTGCATAGGGCGTTTGTGTATTCCTATGGTTAGGTGGTGTATGTATCGTGTTGGTAGGGTAGTGGTGTGTGTGGTGGCGGTTAGATGATGGGGTAGTTGGTAGTGGTTTGTATGTTTGTGCATATATGTGCGTAAAACATGGTGGATGCGGTGGTGGTGGCTGTGAATGTGTTTATGGAGGGATTGGTAATGGTGGTGCTTACTCATAAAATAGATTGATTTATTATAAATAAAATCTCATTCTTGATGTAATAGGAATGTGCAATACCATGGGAGGTGGATGAAACGGATATTACCCTATTTATAGGATTAAGATTCCTATGGTAATAATATTCCCAGTTATTTTAAGTTATACCAAGCACATGAATGGAATTTGGCAAGGATTTACATTCCATTCCTAAGTCCATTACCGCTATCAATCACACATTTATATCTTATCTATTACTTGGAACGACCCGTACACTTGCGGTAGTCGCTTCTCTTCTTTAGGGTTTGTTTGGATTTGGGGATTGGGAGGGATGAGACTGCATTAAAGGATAATAACAATCCCATCCCTTGTTTGTATTGGAAAAAATTAGAGGGGATAGTTTATTAAAGGATTCTTACAATCTTATGAACCTATATATTCAATCCCTCCAATTCGGTGGGATTAGGAAGAAAGTATTCTTTTATTATATTGTAGTGTCTAAATTACCCTTATTCTTTATTTATAAAATATTTTAATAGGTACATAAGGCATTTATTTATAAAAAGAATCCCTTCCTTCCTTTTTCTTCTAATCCAAACACCGGATACCTATAATCCTTTAATAAAATCCCTCCATCTCTTTTTATTCAATCCAAACAAGATTAAATACTCTCTTTTCCATTCCTTTATTATACTATCCTTTCCTATCCTTTACTAAAGAATTCCTCCTTAATCCAAACACACCCTTAGTGTTGATTTTTATCACACTCAAGGAGCGACCACGAACCGAACATTATTCCTGGGGATTTAATAACATACTTAATTATAATGAAAAGCAAAGTTCTCAAGTGGCTAAAAATACTCATATACCTGAATTTAAAATTTTCCCTTTTTAATGTAGCCTCATCGAACTTAAATATACGGGTTGTTTTTACACATGGTCTAACCGACAAAACGACAACAAATTGGTTCGTGAAAAACTTGATAGAGTTCTCGTAACACATTATTGGCTTATAAAATTTTCGAACACTCAAGTTTGCATACCTCCAACCATTGGATCAAATAATTCCCCTAATTTTAAATTATGACCCAAACAAACACAATAGGATTAAGATGTTTAAATCACCTGGCTTGATAATGACCATTGTAAAGAGGTGGTTAAGGATTCGTGGGGCGAATTGGGTACCTTAGCTTCAATTTTCACATACCTTTACAAAAGAGATATAACTATTCATGCGCTCGATTTGTGGAGCAAGAATACCTGTACAAACAATGACTACAGAAGAGACTCACTGATATTAACAACCTACCCCTACCCCGCTTTAATCAGGAACAAAAAAGAAACGAACAATTTGATTAAAGAAGCTTACATAAGAGAAGATAAATATGGGCAGATAGATCCTGGTAGATTTTGGCTTAAATGCGGCAACAAAAATAATACGTTTTTCTATATTTCCACCTAAGGAAGGAGGAAAATAAATAGAATTAACAGAATTGAAAATGACGACGACGAATGGATAGACAATGATATTGAGGTTAGGAATTTCATTCAGATATCGTTCAAAAATACATACAATGAAACTTATGAGCAGTTTGAGGACGAAGTTGTGGAAACTATACTTGCAAAGTTTAATGAGGATATCAATAATAACATAACAAGGGATATGACAATGGAGGAGGTAAAAATAGCTCTCTACGAGATGGCGGGGTCAAAATCCCCGGGACCAAGGGATATGACATTATAAGCCACACCCCTTTAGATTATAGGACTTTTCCATATGACCCGCACTCGAATCGCGATGCATAGACAATTTTTTTAGAGCTTGAGTTTGGGGTGGTGGGTCCACCATTATGGGAAATATTATTGGGTTGGGATTTTTGAGCTTATTAATTGTGCTCTGTTCTATATTTTGACGATGATTCACATGTTTATTATATTGTAACCCTTTGCTGGGGTAAGAGTAAATGAAAAAAGCTGAAAAGCATGAAAAGAAAAGAGAAAAGTTTATGAAAAAATAGCGTGATATCTCAACATCAAAAAGATAGTCATAACTATACAAAAGAAAAAAATTGATATGAAAAGAATATATATTTGGACCGGCAAAGAGGAATTTTTATGTGAACATCTTATTGCTTTAATTGTGTTATTGAGGATGCTAATTTGTGCATCAAGGAATTCATTGGGTTGAGTGAGAACATTTTACGAGAGTAACTCAAGCTCTAGGGCGATTCGTTGATGGCTAGTGAGGAGAGAGCCAAAAGCTCACTCTAAATTATCCAAATATACTAATCATACCGTCCCTAAGCCAACACTACAACCTTAAAGACCTTATGATTATTTGCTATGTAATCTAGAAGTGATTGAGCCATTAGAGATTAGTTAAGTGGATCTTTGGATACTAGTGAAGTTCGATGAACAATCTATAGCCTCCATGGTGAACTGAGTAAAGATCCTCTCCTTCTTACATTACGAAGCTAATCTAATCTTGAATTCAAGCCGTGTTGATTGTAGATATGACAAGTGTGCATGTATGTAGTTTGTAAATATTATTACATGAAATTTTAAGTAGTTGCTTTGAGTTTATTCTATATATTCTGCTATCTTCTTCTCCCCTGTGCTTAATTGACTTAGCTGATATTTTAGAGACTTCCCTATGTTTTTTTTTTGTATCGGGACGATACAAGTTTGAGTTGGGGATCTTGATGTATCCCTATTTGTTCTAATTATAAGCCCTTAGGAGACATCATTTTAGGTTGAAAATGGTCTTTTTATATTGACTTTTGTGCTTAAATTGTAATATTACACTTTCTCCCCTTGGAATTAGACTATTTGCATTTATAGAGCTTTTGTGCGTTAATTTACACATTTTTAGTGCAAAGTTAGTAGGTTTATGAATTTCATGAAAAACCAATCCAAGGAGGAGAAAGTGAGAATTAAAGTCTTAGAATATTTCTAGTGTGCGTAGTCGAGTTTCCTAAATTTAAATTGCACTTTCTTATTTCTAGTCTTGATTTAATGATTTATTATTTTTAAAGCATATGCGGTTTAATTAATTATTTAATGTGAATCTTTATAGATAATATGGAAAAAAATTAGATGCCAAATCAATTCTAAGGAGATAAGGAAAGAAGATCATGAAGAAATCTGGAGATAGAAGGAAGTAGAGTTCAATTAGGAAAATGAAAAGCTGCCAAATAAATCTGAATTCTGCAGCTACGTGTAAAGAAGTGATTATATGGGTCAACCAGTCCATTGAAAACGAGTTTGAGTTGAATTAAGACTCTAAAATTTAGCCCATCGAATCCATAGAATGTTTTTTACCTATTAATTTCAGCTCCTAATATTATGAATTCCTCCCTTGGTTGCTAGAGCTTAATATTCATCAACAATTCATCATAGAAGCGATCAAGAGGATCTAGAGAAGGAAGAAGCGAAAGGTGGAGTTTCACCACATCAATTCTACACCTCTCCATCTTTATACTTAGGGTAATTATCGTTAGATTAATTCGTCTTTAATTTAATTATATGCTAATTAGCTTTGGTTTTTATTATGCACAATTATTTCTCTTTTTTCTTAGGATTTGTAATCATATGATCTATTGATCATTGCCTATATGTTTAAATTGAATTCGGGATTATAATTTTTAAAGAAGTCGGTATTTAATATTTTCCATTGAGAATATGTGTTTAATAACACTACCCATATCATAGATAAATAGTGGGTGACCAAAGTAATTAAGCTATCACCCGGGTAGGGGGTTTAATTGCGGATATAACATATATGCGTCTAGTGTGCGGTAGTGAGCCTCGAGGTCTTGCCTAACTAGATAGTCAATAGTTAGTTCTAATCATGTCTAAAATACTATAGGATCACCCGGGAGGGGTCTCTAGTATCGTAGGATATCATCCTATTCACCTGGGAGGGGTTAGGAAGATAATTAAATCCTGGCTAATGCGAAATTACCATTCACCTTATTCCTAGAAATCATTAATGCAATAGGATAGGTTCATACTTGCAACCCTTAGATTTTATCCTAATTGCATAATGATTTATTTTAATTCATTAGAAAACAAAACACTTCACTTGCCTATCATTTCAATCGAAACATTTAAAACCATCTACGCTAATATTGAACACGAGTTGAAATAACTACTTAAATCTCTGAGGACAAACTCTATTTTACTTACTTATTACTTGTAACGATTTGTACACTTGCGGAGAGTTAGTCGTCGTTTTCGAGGTGTGTGCACTTTTTGCATTATTACTTTATCACATCCACAAGTCCACCAAGTTTTTGGCGCCGCAGCCGGGATTTTAAAGTTTTTTTTTATTGTAGTGTAGTAATTTTTTTGTTTTTTAGTTGTACGCTTGTTTTGTTTAGTCTCTTTTCAAATTCTTTAGGTATGGCGGATGTCCTTGGGCCAACGAATATAAATGACGAGTACGGTTGTTCAAGTTGTGGGATAGCTGGGCATCGTTTAGAAAAAGTGCTGTTTCCAACGATCAAATCTGAGTGGGGTTGTTAATCAAAGTAATATCTATCAGTCGAGACCGCAGAAATCCTATCAAGAAGGTCCAAGCTATCTAGTTTAAGATCCACCATATCCCGGGTATGGTTATTTACTTGAACTACGACAAACCATGCAATATTTTATGAAAATGATGCAAGGGAGCACAAAAGCTAATGAAGTCAAGTTCAACAATTTGGAAGATTCCCTCAATCTTTTCATCAAGGTTTCGCTGGATAATATGATAAATAATGAGGCGAAAGGTGATGTTGGTATATCATTACTGCAAAGTATGCAGTAAATACTCAATTCATGGATCAATTATCTTTAATATTTTCACTAATATATTGCTAAAAAAATGCTTAAAAAAGAAAGGATAATTTGAGCATTCTAGGGAGAAATAGTCCTTTTTTCCATCTTTGCAAATTTTCTAAGGATCTCTTTCTATATGTGAAAAGGAGACAAAGTTATAAATGTCATCCATTAATGGGTTACAAAAGAATTACCCAATTAATGCATTTAAAGACTAACGGTCACAGATTTTTTGTGGCTGAATACTATGTTGTAGATCTCGGTTTCGCAGCCTAGGCGGTCGACCGAGGTCTAGCGCCTAGGCGGGATTACACGGGGCCTAGGCGGAATTATATGGTTTTGAATCCAGTTTTGTATTTTGTATATTTAGTAATATATATGTAATAATTATCTATTACTTTGTACGACACGTACACTTGCGGTCTGTGGATCCTTTATCTCTTTACTTTTATTGCATTTTTTTATAACACACAAGGACCCACCACAACTTCTCGAAGAACAATATGAGCAGAATTGAGTCAAAGATCAATGCGTCAGTAGTGCAAAGCCTGCAACAACAAATTCAAGATCTGAAACAACATAATCAACCTTTAGAGAAAAATGTGATGCGACTCACTAACGCCATAGAACAAATGCAAAGTCAACTCCTACAATTGACCCAAAATACAAATTCTAACATGAAGAAGATCCAATACATTGACGACAAGGTTAATACTACTAGTAGTCAAGCTAAAAATATGAAAGAAACGCCACCATCTTCATCGAGTAAAGGGGATGTTCTACCAACCAAGTCAATTGTAGATAGGATGAACTTAGATGAGATAATTGTTGAAGATTGGGTTGAAGAGGTTGAACACGATGTGAGTAAGAATCCAAGAGTGGTTAATGAACTAATAATTGAAAAGAAAAGTAGAGTAAGACGACCACCCATATATTGCTATTATTCCGTCAAACCCGCTTATCCGAAGGAGCAACAAGAGAGGTGTATGGAGACGTTAAAACAAGTGAAAATCAACGTCCCTTTACTCAAAGCTATGGAAGGAAGGTGAGACTATAATCGATTCTTCATGGAGGCACTCTCCAATAAATAAAGGTTCACAAGATGCAAGTCTGTGACACTCAATGAAGGGATATCAACACAAGTTCAGCGAAAGTTACCGCCAAAGCTTAAAGATCCTAGAGGTTTCAACCTCCCAATCAAAATAGGTGGTATAATTCATGGAAAAGCAATGTGTGATTTAGGGGTAAGTGTGAATATCATGCCCAAAAGTATATTCAAGAAGATTGGTATTAGTGATGCAAAAGCGACATCCGTAATCTTACAACTTGCGGATCAATCAACAGCAAAGCCGTGGGAAGTAATCAAGGACGTTCTAGTCCAAGTAGGTAACCTTGTTATTCCCACAGATTTTATTATACTTGACTATAAAGCAGATAAGAACGTCCCATTCATTCTTGGGTGTCCATTCCTAGCCACCAGCGACAATATAGTTAATGTGAATGAGGGAACCGTGACTCTCCGTATTGAAGATGATTCTGAAACATTCTATGTTTTGGGAAAGAAGAAGAAAAATAAGTTACATGAACTATATCCAATCAGAGTTATAACCAAGAAACCAGAACCTGTAAGCCCCCAAGACACCGTGGAAAAAGAAATTGAGTTAGGGGTGGGAGACGAGGTAGCATGGAAATCTCCCAACCCCAAACATAAGAGATATTGGATAGGGTCACACTTCATCACGCGAATTATTTCAGCAGGAGTGGTCGAAATAAAAGCTATCGAGGGTTGCAAGCTCAAGCTTGTAAGTGTTAATCACCTCACTCACTGCTGGGGAGGCTATAAAAAAATATAATCGAGTTAACTCGTCTAACTTTGAAATAAGTTAAACAAAAGTGCCCTCTGGGAGACATCCCACTGTATTTTATGTTGTTATGTTTCAGTTTAGTTTAGTTATTTTTAGTTGATATTGCATTATTGAGGAAGGTATTAGTGTTTTTGATGTTTAGGTACTAAGAAAATCGAGTTAGGGAGGAAAAAGAAAATTTTTGAGCAAATTCTGACTTGCTCATTGGTATGCCGCCCATACCTCCGGTATGCCGGTGGGTCAAAAACCGTATTACGGTTCTTTGCCGAGATGAGAAAATTCAAAAATTTGGCAGACCGGTATGCCGCCTAGATGACCGGTATGCCGGAGAAGGAAAAACCGTAGTACGGTATTTGGATACAGTTTAATACCGAGAGCAACATGGGAGAAACCGTAAGCGCGATAGTCGATACGGTTTTTGACCGGTATGCCGCCCACACTACCGGTATACCGGTCAGCGCCGCTGGAGAGAGAAAAATTTCATCTTTTCTAGGTTATAAAGAAGAAGAGGTTAGTTTCTATTACAAAATTTTCAATCCTTAAGCCTCTCTTTCTTCTCCAAACCTCTCCCAACTCCATTAAAGCTCTCACAAACCTTCACCTAACATCAAAACACTACCAAATCACCATGAATTCACATCCAAATTCTTCCCTACATCATTACAAAGAAGATTCAACCACCCAAATCATAGCAAAACACCTAGAATCCAAGAATAAAAACCATGAATTTCCAAATCTTCTTCTATAAATCCTTAAACCCATATCATTAAAGCTTGATCCCATTATACCCACATAGAGAATTATCATCCTTAAACCTTTCCTAACCCAAATAACACCTTATCTATCTATAATCAAAAGGTAGTTCAAGAGTATTTAAACCTTTGAGTTGGGGGTCAAAATAGATGATGGAAAGAATTGAGATATTATCAAGTGTCAAGGGAGATGAAGTATCAAAGCAAGCTATTGGGTAAGATCAATAATAACTCAATTGAGATAGGTACTAGTTCGGGAATAAACTACAAGGTAAATCTGGTCAAGAGAATTGAGGAAAGCTAGTTGTGGTAAATTTAAAGAGTAAAAAGGTTTCAACTTTCATAAGGAAGACACCACAACCTCTACAAATCGAGATTCCTTTAACCAAAGATGAGCAAAGCTTCTGGGATGCTAGAAATGTTTCCAAACAACATATTCTTGGATGAACACCTTCACATGAGAGAATATTCGAGAACAAAGAAGTTGGAGAAGATGAAAAACAAGAGATTTCTAGAGTGTGATTGATTGGGATGGGGCATAAGAGGATGTAAGGGAAAGCAAAATCGGTGATACATGAAGTTTACATACAATTAAAGCACTACACCCTATTTTGGGTATTAATCAGGCGAGGTAAATAGTTTCGGAAGAGTATGTTTTCTTTCTTCCCTACCATCTTTGTGTACTTGCAATATGTGCTAAAATTTTAATTTTTATTGAGTCTTTTCGAGTCGTGGGGACATGCCTCATTTTTGAGTTTGGGGTGTGAGGATTCGTTGTCCCTCATCTCCATTTCTCAGTGATTTACTGTTTTTTAGGTAAATATTTTTTAAGAGAGGATTAGATGTATGTAGAGTGTGTTTAATAGCTTAAAAGCATAAACTTAGAAAGTTAATGATAGAAATTAGTATGTTTATGAGCTATATTATTTTGTATTCTTTAAGTATATGCAGGAAAACACACATTGATAGTAAAGAAAATATTAGTGAGCAATGCGATAGAAAGTAGGTTCGATCTTAGGGAGCCATGAGTGGTGTGTAGGCCGTGAGATCCAAGCTAGCTGATAAACCCATATAATGAACGTGCTAAAGGTAAGAGAATGACAAAATTGCATAGTTTAGAAAGTGATTAAGGCAGTTCTTTGATAAGCCCCTTGTTGCCTTTTAGCTTGCCGTCCCTTTATTATATTATATCCTTCTCAGCCCCTTCTAGCCTTTCTAAAGCCTTTTTATTAGCCACATTATAAGCCATATCCCTTTAGATTATAGGACTTTTCCATATGACCCGCACTCGAATTGCAATGCATAGACAGTTGTTTTAGAGCTTGAGTTTGGGGTGGTGGGTCCACCATTATGGGAAATATTATTGGGTTGGGATTGTATTATGAGCTTATTAATTGTGCTCTATTCTTAACATTTATGATGATTCACAGTTTATTATACTGTAACCCTTTGCCAAGGTAAGAGTAAATGAAAAAAAGCTGAAAAGCATGAAAAGAAAATATTTAAGAAAAAATAGCATGATATCTCAACATAAAAAAGAGATTCATAGCTATACAAAAGAGAAAAAATTGATATGAAAAGAATATATATTTGGACCGGCAAAGAGGAATTTTTATGTGAACATCAATATGATTTAATTGGGTTATTGGGGATTCTAATTAGTGTATCAAATCATTGGGTTGAGTGAGAAACATTTTATGAGAGTAACTCAAGCTCTAGGGAGATTCGTTGATGGCTAGTGAGGAGAGAGCCAAAAACTCACTCTAAATTATCCAAATATACTTATCATACTGTCCCTAAGCCAACATTACAACCTTAAAGACCTTTTTGATTCTTTGCTATGTAATCTAGAAGTGATTGAGCCGTTAGAGAGTAATTAGGTGGATCTTTGGATACTAATAAAGTTCGATGAACAATTTATAGCATCCTTGGTAAACTGAGTAGAGTTCCTCTCCTTCTTACAGGGCGAAGCTAATCTAATCTTGAATTCAAGCCGTGTTGATTGTGAATATGACAAGTGTGCAGGTTTGTAGTTTGTAAATATTATTACATGAAATTTTCCGAGTAGTTGCTTTGAGTCTATTCTATATATTCTGCTATCTTCTTTTCCACTGTGCTTAATTGACTTAGGTCTGTATATAGAAATTTCCATTTTTTTTATCTTTATTTTATGTGATGATTTAATCTAGGTTGGAGACATCATTTTAGGTATATTTAGGAAGTCAATGCTCAATTTTGATTCATAATTTTTTTTCTTATTTCTTGTCTTGATTTGATGATTTTATTACTTTTATGAATAAGAAAAAAAAATTTATGAATCAAAATTGAGCATTGACTTCCTAAATATACCTAAAATGATGTCTCCAACCTAGATTAAATCATCACATAAAATAAAGATAAGAACAAAGGGAAGTCTCTAAATACACACATAGGTCAATTATGCACAATGGAAAGAAGATAGCAGAATATATAGAATAAACTTAAAGCAACTACTCTGAAAATTTCGTGTAATAATATTTACAAACAACATACCTGCACAATTTTCATATCCACAATCAACACGTCTTGAATTCAAGATCAGATTAGCTTCGCAATGTAATAAGAAGAGGTTCTTTACTCAGTTTACAAGGAGGCTATATCTTGTTCACAAAACTTCACTAGTATCCAAAGATCCACTTAACTACTCTCTAAAGGCTCAATCACTTCTAAATGCTCTAAAGGTTCATCTTGCAAGACTTTCTACCCTAGTTTGGCTAAAAGAGCTTTATTATAATTCCTTGTATTCATTAGGCCCAAACCACCATTCTTCTTAGGCCGACATAGAATATCCCATAAAAGCCAATGTATTTAACTTCCCTCCACATAAGACCCCAAATAAAATGTCGAATAATTCTATCTATTTTCTTGCAAATGTAAACCGGAAACTTCATCTTTTGCATTAAGTATGTTGGAATAACCGCTAATTCTGACTAAGCTAACGTGATTCTACTCGCAATTGAAAGGTATTGACTTTTCCAATTCGGAAGCTACTTTGCATCTTCGAGGTCACTCTTCGAAAGAAGCCATGTGGAAGGCTTTGCGATCTAATAGTCGACCCAATATAAACCCCTAGTGAATCACTCAACGTAAATCCACTTCTATCCACTAACTCCTCCGCTCGGTCGTTAGTTACGTTTCTCGAAAAATATATCAAGGACTTTTCTTCGCTCACCGTTTGACCGGCCTCATTGCAAAAGACCCTTAGCACCCCCTTTATAAGGTTCACCTGTTTATCCGTGGCATCCGAGAGAAACAAGAGATCATCTGCAAAAAAGATATGGGAGATCGGGGGACCCTGACGATGGAGTTGAATGGGTAACCATTGCCCCATCACAAAGACCTGAAGAAGCATATATAATCGCTCCATACATAATACAAAAAGATAAGGGGAAAGAGGCTATGTTGTAGATCTCAGTTTCGCAGCCTCGGTAGTCGACAGGGGTCTAACGCCTAGGCTGGATTACACGGGGCCTAGGCGGAATTATACGGTTTCGAGACCCATTGTGTAATTTTGTATATTTAGTAATGTATATGTAATAATTATAGAAATTTTAACCATTTAAGTCTTAAAATTCAGCTAACAACACTATAGTAAATATGAAAAATACTAAATATTGAGTTATAATATCAATTAAAGAATTCTCGAGAATAAGAAAAATAACAAGAAGGCCTATACGAGCATGTTTTTCATTAACCGGTGCCTAGGCGGCCATTTTTTGCCATTAATCGGTGCATAGACGGGTTAGATGCATGTTCCACGGTGACTAAGGCGCTTGAAAAAACGCATAGAGTTTTAACTAGGCGTAAGCGGCTGAGAGAGGAGTTGACGCCTAGGCGGCGCTTAGGCACACCTAGGTGGGGAGGTCTACAACATATGCTGAATATTAAAGTTGGACGTTTTAGTGCCTCGTAATTCATCCTGACCAATGAACCTGGACGTCTATTGGTCTTGTGGTTCATAATGAATATGGACACTTTGACCAACGTGGCTCCGGCCTTAACACCTAGAGTTACAGAGGTTGATCACCATATAAAAACATCTTTTTAATATTTTCATTAAAGTAATTTTTTATGAAAGAACTTGTTTAATCTTTCTAATAAAATAAATTAGAATTTTATGAAAGCACCTTTTTAATCTTTCTATAAAAATAAAATAATGTTTTATGAAAATACATTTTTAGACTTTCCATATAAAATACTATTTTTCCAAAGACCTAAATTTCTATAGTTTTTCTCCTAGAGTATAAAAAATATTAAATTTATTTTTAATTTTCAACAAAATATTCCAATATATTATGGTATTTCACATAATACAGTGATAAAAAAAAATTAGCAAATATATTCTTTGTCGATGTTATTTTTTAACTAATAAAATATAAGGGTGACATTCACTTTTTTTGCTAAATAACTACGATGAAATGGTAAATAGAACCTTCATGAATTTTGTAGACTATTGTAATATTTTTTTTATCGAGGGACGTTAAATAAAAAAATATGTATCATGTATTTAACTTGACATATATGGTTAAATGGACGTTATTTAAGTATGAATTGAATCATTGTTCTGATTAGTAATTCAAACGATAAATTCTATTTATAAAAATATGGAATGAACCACTCATGCAAGAATAACAAGCTGTAGGGAGGAGTTGTGTGTAATATTTTGGGAAAATAATTATAATAATAAAAAATTGATTTTGTTCATGGTAGAAAATTAAGTAGAGTTATGATTACAAAGTTGAGATAAAATAAAAAATGAGTTGATAAGTGTACGGTCATTGCCATCCTGCTAGATTAAGGTTCCGTCGGGTACATTTTGTAAGAGCGTCCCCTTTACCGAAAAACATCTATTGATGTGCTCGATCTTCCAGTGTGGAAAACGTGATAACCATCTTCCAATTTCAACCATAATTGGATAAAGACTCCAGCGTGGAGGAGACTTTCGTCGACTTTCTTGATACAAATCAAAGTTGCCAGAGTAGAATGAACAACTCTGGAGAATGAGACCAACTGCAGATCTCATGGCTAGGAGAACCACCCATATTAAGTATAAGCATAAACTTTTACAACATTACATAATCACATGTTGTGCACATGTAACATTAAAACTAATTTTTAATAGACAAAATGGATAGTTTGAAACAATATAATAATATATTGACATTTAGTTAAGTTTCCAAAACATTATTCAAATAGTTTTATAACCCCTAAAAATATATATCCTTAAATTAATTTTTTCAAGGCTTTAATTTACAACAAATTTAGTTTACTATCATGACTTATTTTTAGCTATAAACCGTGTTCTTATTATTTTCCTATAATTATGTTATTAACCATTTTTAAGGTAAAATTGTTGTCCTATGATGTTTACCCCCACGTCTAATTTCATTTTTCGTATGTTCGGATACTTATTATTATTTGACATTGTTATGAATTGTTAAATTTCATATATAAAATTATTTGATCATATATTTTCACATGAAACCATATAATTTGATCAAATATATTTTTTTTTTGTTGAAAGGAAATAAATTTCATTAACTACACTAAGCTACATGGTGTGGAATACAGTTTAATAAGCAACTTTATTCACTTGTAAAACTATCACTTGGTTCAGAAGAACAACACCAATCTAACCATTTTCCTCTTAAACATTGGCCCTCGTCTGTTGATTTGGAGTCAACATTAGTCTTGTACGTTTTTGGCAAAACAATATTGTCTCCCACGTTAGTCTTAATCGCGCCTGATGAGTGCCAAAGACAATTAGTGAAATGTTATAATTTCAAGAAGAGACACAATATAGCCTTTTAATTCTATTTTTTCGGTATTTTCAATATATGAATTTATGATTTTACATAATCTTCGAAAATCGTGTGATAACTTCATCATGTTCATTCATTTTGTTTTAAATTATAGTAATAACATACAACATGTCAACGTCATTCAGTTTCTTGATAATTTATTAATAACTCCCTACAATGTTAGTCATTTTGTCAAAAAATTTACTACATGATAAAATATGACCATCAAATCACGATGAGAATTCCACAATCATGATCCGTAGAGCTAAATCACACGTTTATCATGCACAATTGTTTCTCTTTTTTTTTAGGATTTGTAATCATATGATCTATTGATCATTGCCTATATGTTTAAATTTAATTTGGGATTATAACTTCTATTGAAGTTGGTATTTAATATTTCCATTGAAAATATATGTTTAATAACACTACCCATATCATAACTAAATAGTGGGTGACCAATGTAATTAAGCTATCACCCGGGTAGGGGGTTTAATTGCGGATATAACATATATGCGTCTAGTGTGCGGTAGTGAGCCTGGAGGTCTTGCCTAACTAGATAGTCAATAGTTAGTTCTAATCTTGTCCAAAATATTGTAGGCTCACCCTATAGGGGTTTCTAGTATCGTAGGATAGCGTTCTATTCACCTGGGAGGGGTTAGGAAGATAATTAAATCCTGGCTAATGAGAAATTACCATTCACCTTATTCCTAGAAACCCTTAATGCAGTAGGATAGATTCATACTTGCAACCTTTAGCTTTTACCCTAATTTCATAACGATTTATTTTAATTCATTAGAAAACAAAACACTTCACTTGCCTATCATTTCAATCGGAACATTTAAAACCATCTACGCTAATATTGAACACGAGTTGAAATAACTAATTAAATCCTTGAGAAAAATCTCTATTTTACTTACTTATTACTTATAATGATTTGTACACTTGCGGAGAGTTAGTCGTGGTTTTCGAGGTGTGTGCACTTTTTACATTGTTACTTTATCACACCCACAAGTCCACCAAATTTTTGGCGCAGCTGCCGAGGATTTTTAAGTTATATTTTTTTATTGTAGTTTAGTAATTTTTTTTTGTTTTTTAGTTATACGCTTGATTTGTTTAGTCTCTTTTCAAGTTCTTTAGGTATAGCAAATTTCCTTGGTCCAACGAATATAAATGACGAGTATGGTTGTTCGAGTTGTAGATAGCTGGGCATCGTTAGAAAAAGTGCTATTTCCAACGACCAAATCTGAGTGAGGTTGTTAATCAAAGTAATCTCTATCAGCCGAGACAGCAAAAATCCTATCAAGGAGGTCCAAGCTATCTAGTTCAAGATTCATCATATCCCGGGTATGGTCATTTACTAAAATCCCTTGATGATCTACGAAAAACCATGCAATATTTTATGAAAATGATGCAAGGGAGCGCGAAAGCTAATGAAGCCAGGTTCAACAATTTGGAAGGTTCCCTCAATCGTTTCATCAAGGTTTCGCTGGTATGATAAATAGTGAAGCGAAAGGCGATGCTGCTATATAATTACTGCAAAGTATGCACTAAAAACTCAATTCATGGATAAAATCTCTCAAATATTTTCACTAATATATTGCTAAAAAATGCTTAAAAAAGAATGGATAATTTGAGCATTCTAGGGAGAAATAGTCATTTTTTCCATCTTTGCAAATTTTCTAAGGATCTCTTTATATAGGTGAAAAGGAGACAAAGTAATAAATGTCATCCATTAATGGGGGACAAAAGAATTTCCCAATTAATGAATTCAAAGTCTAAGAGTCACAGATTTTTTGTGGCTGAGCACTATGTTGTAGATCACAGTTTCGCAGCCTATTCGGTCAAACGGGGCCTAACTCCTAGGCGGGATTACACGGGGCCTAGGCAGAATTATATGGTTTTGAATTCCGTTGCGTAATTTTGTATATTTAGTAATATATATGTAATGATTATCGAAGTTAACCATTTAAGTCATAAAATTAAGCTAACAACACTATAGTATATATAAAAATACTAAATATTGAGTTATAATATCAATTAAAAGATTCTCGAGAATAAGAGAAATAACAAGAAGGCAATGCGAACATGTTTTGCCATTAATCGGTGTCAAGACGGCCATTTTTTCCATCAATCGGTGCCTAGACGGGTTAGACACCTATTTCATGGTGACTAAGGCGCTAGAAAAAAACGCATAGAGTTTTAACTAGGCGTAAGCGGCTAAGAGAGTAGTTGACGTCTGGGCGGCGCTTAGGCGCGCCTAGGCAGAGAGATCTACAACATAGGCTGAATAATAAAGTTGGAAGATTTAGTGCCTCGTAATTAATCTTAACCAGTGAACTTGGACGTCTATTGATCTTGTGGTTCATAATAAATATGGTCACTTTGACCAACGTGGCTCGGGCCTTAACACCTAGAGTTACAGAGGTTGAACACCATATGAAAACATTTTTTTAATATTTTCATTCAAGTTTTTGTGGAAGCACCTTTTTAATCTTTCTAATAAAATAAATTAAAATTTTATGAAAAAACCTTTTTAATCTTTCTATAAAAATAAAATAATATTTTATGAAAGCATAATTTTAGTCTTTCCAAATAAAATACTATTTTTCGAAAGACCCAATATTCTATAGTTTTTCTCCAAGAGTATGAAAATATTAAATTTTGTTTCTAATTTTTAACACAATGTTCCAATATATTATGGTATTTCACATATATAGTGACAAAAAAAAATATGCAAATGTATTCTTGTCGATGTTATTTTTTTAACTAGCAAACTATAAGGGTGTCATTCAATTTTTTGGCTAAATAACTACCATGAAATGGTAGATAGAACCTTCATGACTTTTGTAGACTATTGCAATATATTTTTGTACATAGGGAGGTTAAATAAAAAAAATGTATCATGTATTTAACTTGAAATATATGGTCAAGTGGACGTTATTTGAGTATGAATATAATCATTGTCCTAATTACTAATTCAAACCTTGCTAAATTCTATTTATAAAAATATGGAACAAGATGAACCACTCATGCAAGAATAACAAGTTGTGGGGAGGAATTGTGTGTAATATTTTGGAGAAATAATTATAATAATATAAATTTGATTTTGTTTTCATTATTAATTTTTTTTTGTCATGGTAGAAAATTAAGTAGAGTTATGATTACAGAGTTGAGATAAAAAATAAAAGGAGTTGATAAGTGTACGGTCATTGCAATGCTGCTAGATTAAGGTTCCGTCGGGTACATTTTGTAAGAGTGTCCCCCGTACCGTTAAAAATTCTATTTATGTTCTCAATCTTCCCGTGTGTAAAACGTGATAACCATCTTCCAATTTCAACCATAATTGGATAAAGACTCCAGTGTGGGGGAGACTTTCGTCGAATTACTTGAATCAAATCAAGGTTGTCAAGGTAGGTTGAACAACTCTAGAGATTGAGACCAACTGCAGATCTCATGGCTAGGAGAAACGCCCATTATTAATTATAAACATAGACTTTTATAACATTACATAATCACATGTTGTGCACATGTAACATTAAAACTAATTTTTTAATAGACAAAATGGATGGTTTGAAACAATGTAATAATATATTGACTTGTTTGTGATACTTTTCAGTTAAGTTTCGGAAACATAATTATTCATATAGTTTTAATACCCCTAAAAATATATAACCTCAAATTAATATTTTCAAGGCTTTGATTTTCAACAAATTTAGTTTACTATCATGATTTATTTTTAGCTATAAATCGTGTTCTTATTATTTGAGTATAAATTATGTTCTTAACCATTTTAAGGTAAAATTGTTGTGTTATGATGTTTACCGCACGTCTAATTTTTTCCGTATGGTTGGATACTTATTATCATTTGACATTGTTATGAATTGTGAAATTTCATATATAAAATTATTCGATCATATATTTTCACATGAAACCATATAATTTGATCAAACATATATTTTTTTTGTTGAAAGGAAATAAATTTTATTAACTACACTAAGCTACATGGTGTGGAGTACAGTTTAATAAGCAAATTTCTTCACTTGTAAAATAAGAACTTGGTTCAGAAAAACAACGCCAATCCAACCCTTTTCCTCTTAAACATTGGCTCTCGTCTGTTGATTTGGAGTCAGCATTAGTCTCGTAAGTTTTTGGCAAATCCCTCTTTAGTTTTAATCGCGCCTGATGAGTGCCAAAGACAATTAGTGAATGTTATAATTTCAAGAAGAGACACAATATAGCCTTTTAATTCTATTTTTTTTGGTATTTTAAATATATGCATTTATGATTTTACATAATCTTCCAAAATCATGTGATACCTTCTTCATGTTCATTCATTTTGTTTTAAATTATAGGAATAACATACAACATGTCAATGTCACTCAGTTTCTTGAAAATTTATTAACAACTTCCTATAATTCAAGTCATTTTGTTAAAATATTTACTACATGACAAAATATGACCATCAAATCAAAATGAGACATTCCACAATCATGATCCATAGAGCTAAATCACAATTTTATACTTAGGGTAATTATTGTTAGATTAATTCGTCTTTAATTTAATTATACGCTATTTAGCTTTGGTTATTATTATGCACAATTATTTCTCTTTTTCCTTAGGATTTGTAATCATATGATCTATTGATAATTGCCTATATGTTTAAATTGAATTTGGGATTATAATATGTTATTAAAGTTGGTATTTAATATTTTCCATTGAGCATATGTGTTTAATAACACTACCCATATCATAGCTAAATAGTGGGTGGCCAAAGTTATTAAGCTATCACCCGGGTAGGGGGTTTAATTGTGGATATAACATATATGTGTCTAGTGTGCGGTAGTGAGCCTGGAGGTCTTGCTTAACTAGATAGTCAATAGTTAGATCGAATCATGTGTAAAATATTGTAGGAGCACCCAGGAGAGGTCTCTAGTATCGTAGGATAGAGTCATGTTCACCTGGGATGGGTTAGGAAGATAATTAAATCCTGACTAAGGAGAAATTACCATTCACATTATTCCTAGAAACCCTTAATGCAGTAGGATAGATTCATACTTGCAACCCATAGCTTTTATCCTAATTGCATAACGATTTATTTTAATTCATTAGAAAACAAAACACTTCACTTGCCTATCATTTAAATCGAAACATTTAAAACCATCTACGCTAATATTGAACACGAGTTGAAATAACTAATTAAATCCCTGAGAAAAACTCTATTTTACTTACTTATTACTTATAATGATTTGTACACTTGCGAAGAGTTAGTCGTGGTTTTCGAGGTGTGTGCACTTTTTACATTGTTACTTTATCACACCCACAAGTCCACCAAATTTTTGGCGCAGCTGCCGGGGATTTTTAAGTTATATTTTTTTATTGTAGTTTAGTAATTTTTTTGTTTTTTAGTTATACGCTTGATTTGTTTAGTCTCTTTTCAAGTTCTTTAGGTATAGCAAATTTCCTTGGTCCAACGAATATAAATGACGAGTATGGTTGTTCGAGTTGTAGATAGCTGGGCATCGTTAGAAAAAGTGCTATTTCCAACGACCAAATCTGAGTGAGGTTGTTAATCAAAGTAATCTCTATCAGCCGAGACAGCAAAAATCCTATCAAGGAGGTCCAAGCTATCTAGTTCAAGATTCATCATATCCTGGGTATGGTCATTTACTAAAATACCTTGATGATTTACGAAAAACCATGCAATCTTTTATGAAAATGATGCAAGGGAGCGCGAAAGCTAATGAAGCCAGGTTCAACAATTTGGAAGGTTCCCTCAATCGTTTCATCAAGGTTTCGCTGGTATGATAAATAGTGAAGCGAAAGGCGATGCTGCTATATAATTACTGCAAAGTATGCACTAAAAACTCAATTCATGGATAAAATCTCTCTAATATTTTCACTAATATATTGCTAAAAAATGCTTAAAAAAGAATGGATAATTTGAGCATTCTAGGGAGAAATAGTCCTTTTTTTCCATCTTTGCAAATTTTCTAAGGATCTCTTTATATAGGTGAAAAGGAGACAAATTAATAAATGTCATCCATTAATGGGGGACAAAAGAATTTCCCAATTAATGAATTCAAAGTCTAAGAGTCACAGATTTTTTGTGGCTGAGCACTATGTTGTAGATCTCGGTTTCGCAGCCTATGCGGTCGAACGGGTCCTAAATCCTAGGCGGGATTACACGGGGCCTAGGCAGAATTATATGGTTTTGAATTCCGTTGCGTAATTTTGTATATTTAGTAATATATATGTAATGATTATCGAAGTTAACCATTTAAGTCATAAAATTAAGCTAACAACACTATAGTATATATAAAAATACTAAATATTGAGTTATAATATCAATTAAAAGATTCTCGAGAATAAGAGAAATAACAAGAAGGCAATGCGAACATGTTTTGCCATTAATCGGTGTCAAGGCGGCCAGTTTTTCCATTAATCGGTGCCTAGACGGGTTAAACACCTATTTCATGGTGACTAAGGCGCTAGAAAAAAACGCATAGAGTTTTAACTAGGCGTAAGCGGCTAAGAGAGTAGTTGACGGCTAGGCGGTGCTTAGGCGCGCCTAGGCAGAGAGATCTACAACATAGGCTGAATAATAAAGTTGGAAGATTTAGTGCCTCGTAATTAATCTTAACCAGTGAAGCTGGACGTCTATTGATCTTGTGGTTCATAATAAATATGGTCACTTTGACCAACGTGGCTCGGGCCTTAACACCTAGAGTTACAGAGGTTGAACACCATATGAAAACATTTTTTTAATATTTTCATTCAAGTTTTTGTGGAAGCACCTTTTTAATCTTTCTAATAAAATAAATTAAAATTTTATGAAAAAACCTTTTTAATCTTTCTATAAAAATAAAATAATATTTTATGAAAGCATAATTTTAGTCTTTCCAAATAAAATACTATTCTTCGAAAGACCCAATATTCTATAGTTTTTCTCCAAGAGTATGAAAATATTAAATTTTGTTTCTAATTTTTAACACAATGTTCCAATATATTATGGTATTTCACATATATAGTGACAAAAAAATATGCAAATGTATTCTTGTCGATGTTATTTTTTTAACTAGCAAACTATAAGGGTGTCATTCAATTTTTTGGCTAAATAACTACCATGAAATGGTAGATAGAACCTTCATGACTTTTGTAGACTATTGCAATATATTTTTGTACATAGGGAGGTTAAATAAAAAAAATGTATCATGTATTTAACTTGAAATATATGGTCAAATGGACGTTATTTGAGTATGAATATAATCATTGTCCTAATTACTAATTCAAACCTTGCTAAATTCTATTTATAAAAATATGGAACAAGATGAACCACTCATGCAAGAATAACAAGTTGGGGGGCTGGAATTCTGTGTAATATTTTGGAGAAATAATTATAATAATATAAATTTGATTTTGTTTTCATTATTAATTTTTTTTTGTCATGGTAGAAAATTAAGTAGAGTTATGATTACAGAGTTGAGATAAAAAATAAAAGGAGTTGATAAGTGTACGGTCATTGCAATGCTGCTAGATTAAGGTTCCGTCGGGTACATTTTGTAAGAGTGTCCCCCGTACCGTTAAAAATTCTATTTATGTTCTCAATCTTCCCGTGTGTAAAACGTGATAACCATCTTCCAATTTCAACCATAATTGGATAAAGACTCCAGTGTGGGGGAGACTTTCGTCGAATTACTTGAATCAAATCAAGGTTGTCAAGGTAGGTTGAACAACTCTAGAGATTGAGACCAACTGCAGATCTCATGGCTAGGAGAAACGCCCATTATTAATTATAAGCATAGACTTTTATAACATTACATAATCACATGTTGTGCACATGTAACATTAAAACTAATTTTTTAATAGACAAAATGGATGGTTTGAAACAATGTAATAATATATTGACTTGTTTGTGATACTTTTCAGTTAAGTTTCGGAAACATAATTATTCATATAGTTTTAGTACCCCTAAAAATATATAACCTCAAATTAATATTTTCAAGGCTTTGATTTTCAACAAATTTAGTTTACTATCATGATTTATTTTTAGCTATAAATCGTGTTCTTATTATTTGAGTATAAATTATGTTCTTAACCATTTTAAGGTAAAATTGTTGTGTTATGATGTTTACCGCACGTCTAATTTTTTACGTATGGTTGGATACTTATTATCATTTGACATTGTTATGAATTGTGAAATTTCATATATAAAACTATTCGATCATATATTTTCACATGAAACCATATAATTTGATCAAACATATATTTTTTTTGTTGAAAGGAAATAAATTTCATTAACTACACTAAGCTACATGGTGTGGAGTACAGTTTAATAAGTAAATTTCTTCACTTGCAAAACAAGAACTTGGTTCAGAAGAACAACACCAATCCAATCCTTTTCCTCTTAAACATTGGCTCTCGTCTGTTGATTTGGAGTCAGCATTAGTCTCGTAAGTTTTTGGCAAATCCCTCTTTAGTTTTAATCGCGCCTGATGAGTGCCAAAGACAATTAGTGGATGTTATAATTTCAAGAAGAGACACAATATAGCCTTTTAATTCTATTTTTTTTGGTATTTTAAATATATGCATTTATGATTTTACATAATCTTCCAAAATCATGTGATACCTTCTTCATGTTCATTCATTTTGTTTTAAATTATAGTAATAACATACAACATGTCAGGGTCACTCAGTTTCTTGAAAATTTATTAACAACTTCCTATAATTCAAGTCATTTTGTTAAAATATTTACTACATGACAAAATATGACCATCAAATCAAAATGAGTCATTCCACAATCATGATCCACAGAGCTAAATCACAATTTTATACTTAGGGTAATTATTGTTAGATTAATTCGTCTTTAATTTAATTATACGCTATTTAGCTTTGGTTATTATTATGCACAATTATTTCTCTTTTTCCTTAGGATTTGTAATCATATGATCTATTGATAATTGCCTATATGTTTAAATTGAATTTGGGATTATAATATGTTATTAAAGTTGGTATTTAATATTTTCCATTGAGCATATGTGTTTAATAACACTACCCATATCATAGCTAAATAGTGGGTGGCCAAAGTTATTAAGCTATCACCCGGGTAGGGGGTTTAATTGTGGTAGTGAGCCTGGAGGTCTTGCTTAACTAGATAGTCAATAGTTAGATCGAATCATGTGTAAAATATTGTAGGAGCACCCAGGAGAGGTCTCTAGTATCGTAGGATAGAGTCATGTTCACCTGGGATGGGTTAGGAAGATAATTAAATCCTGACTAAGGAGAAATTACCATTCACATTATTCCTAGAAACCCTTAATGCAGTAGGATAGATTCATACTTGCAACCCATAGCTTTTATCCTAATTGCATAACGATTTATTTTAATTCATTAGAAAACAAAACACTTCACTTGCCTATCATTTAAATCGAAACATTTAAAACCATCTACGCTAATATTGAACACGAGTTGAAATAACTAATTAAATCCCTGAGAAAAACTCTATTTTACTTACTTATTACTTATAATGATTTGTACACGTGCGAAGAGTTAGTCGTGGTTTTCGAGGTGTGTGCACTTTTTACATTGTTACTTTATCACACCCACAAGTCCACCAAATTTTTGGCGCAGCTGCCGGGGATTTTTAAGTTATATTTTTTTATTGTAGTTTAGTAATTTTTTTGTTTTTTAGTTATACGCTTGATTTGTTTAGTCTCTTTTCAAGTTCTTTAGGTATAGCAAATTTCCTTGGTCCAACGAATATAAATGACGAGTATGGTTGTTCGAGTTGTAGATAGCTGGGCATCGTTAGAAAAAGTGCTATTTCCAACGACCAAATCTGAGTGAGGTTGTTAATCAAAGTAATCTCTATCAGCCGAGACAGCAAAAATCCTATCAAGGAGGTCCAAGCTATCTAGTTCAAGATTCATCATATCCTGGGTATGGTCATTTACTAAAATACCTTGATGATTTACGAAAAACCATGCAATCTTTTATGAAAATGATGCAAGGGAGCGCGAAAGCTAATGAAGCCAGGTTCAACAATTTGGAAGGTTCCCTCAATCGTTTCATCAAGGTTTCGCTGGTATGATAAATAGTGAAGCGAAAGGCGATGCTGCTATATAATTACTGCAAAGTATGCACTAAAAACTCAATTCATGGATAAAATCTCTCTAATATTTTCACTAATATATTGCTAAAAAATGCTTAAAAAAGAATGGATAATTTGAGCATTCTAGGGAGAAATAGTCCTTTTTTTCCATCTTTGCAAATTTTCTAAGGATCTCTTTATATAGGTGAAAAGGAGACAAAGTAATAAATGTCATCCATTAATGGGGGACAAAAGAATTTCCCAATTAATGAATTCAAAGTCTAAGAGTCACAGATTTTTTGTGGCTGAGCACTATGTTGTAGATCTCGGTTTCGCAGCCTATGCGGTCGAACGGGTCCTAAATCCTAGGCGGGATTACACGGGGCCTAGGCAGAATTATATGGTTTTGAATTCCGTTGCGTAATTTTGTATATTTAGTAATATATATGTAATGATTATCGAAGTTAACCATTTAAGTCATAAAATTAGTATATATAAAAATACTAAATATTGAGTTATAATATCAATTAAAAGATTCTCGAGAATAAGAGAAATAACAAGAAGGCAATGCGAACATGTTTTGCCATTAATCGGTGTCAAGGCAGCCAGTTTTTCCATTAATCGGTGCCTAGACGGGTTAGACACCTATTTCATGGTGACTAAGGCGCTAGAAAAAAACGCATAGAGTTTTAACTAGGCGTAAGCGGCTAAGAGAGTAGTTGACGCCTAGGCGGTGCTTAGGCGCGCCTAGGCAGAGAGATCTACAACATAGGCTGAATAATAAAGTTGGAAGATTTAGTGCCTCGTAATTAATCTTAACCAGTGAACCTGGACGTCTATTGATCTTGTGGTTCATAATAAATATGGTCACTTTGACCAACGTGGCTCGGGCCTTAACACCTAGAGTTACAGAGGTTGAACACCATATGAAAACATTTTTTTAATATTTTCATTCAAGTTTTTGTGGAAGCACCTTTTTAATCTTTCTAATAAAATAAATTAAAATTTTATGAAAAAACCTTTTTAATCTTTCTATAAAAATAAAATAATATTTTATGAAAGCATAATTTTAGTCTTTCCAAATAAAATACTATTCTTCGAAAGACCCAATATTCTATAGTTTTTCTCCAAGAGTATGAAAATATTAAATTTTGTTTCTAATTTTTAACACAATGTTCCAATATATTATGGTATTTCACATATATAGTGACAAAAAAATATGCAAATGTATTCTTGTCGATGTTATTTTTTTAACTAGCAAACTATAAGGGTGTCATTCAATTTTTTGGCTAAATAACTACCATGAAATGGTAGATAGAACCTTCATGACTTTTGTAGACTATTGCAATATATTTTTGTACATAGGGAGGTTAAATAAAAAAAATGTATCATGTATTTAACTTGAAATATATGGTCAAATGGACGTTATTTGAGTATGAATATAATCATTGTCCTAATTACTAATTCAAACCTTGCTAAATTCTATTTATAAAAATATGGAACAAGATGAACCACTCATGCAAGAATAACAAGTTGGGGGGCTGGAATTGTGTGTAATATCTTGGAGAAATAATTATAATAATATAAATTTGATTTTGTTTTCATTATTAATTTTTTTTTGTCATGGTAGAAAATTAAGTAGAGTTATGATTACAGAGTTGAGATAAAAAATAAAAGGAGTTGATAAGTGTACGGTCATTGCAATGCTGCTAGATTAAGGTTCCGTCGGGTACATTTTGTAAGAGTGTCCCCCGTACCGTTAAAAATTCTATTTATGTTCTCAATCTTCCCGTGTGTAAAACGTGATAACCATCTTCCATTTTCAACCATAATTGGATAAAGACTCCAGTGTGGGGGAGACTTTCGTCGAATTACTTGAATCAAATCAAGGTTGTCAAGGTAGGTTGAACAACTCTAGAGATTGAGACCAACTGCAGATCTCATGGCTAGGAGAAACGCCCATTATTAATTATAAGCATAGACTTTTATAACATTACATAATCACATGTTGTGCACATGTAACATTAAAACTAATTTTTTAATAGACAAAATGGATGGTTTGAAACAATGTAATAATATATTGACTTGTTTGTGATACTTTTCAGTTAAGTTTCGGAAACATAATTATTCATATAGTTTTAGTACCCCTAAAAATATATAACCTCAAATTAATATTTTCAAGGCTTTGATTTTCAACAAATTTAGTTTACTATCATGATTTATTTTTAGCTATAAATCGTGTTCTTATTATTTGAGTATAAATTATGTTCTTAACCATTTTAAGGTAAAATTGTTGTGTTATGATGTTTACCGCACGTCTAATTTTTTACGTATGGTTGGATACTTATTATCATTTGACATTGTTATGAATTGTGAAATTTCATATATAAAACTATTCGATCATATATTTTCACATGAAACCATATAATTTGATCAAACATATATTTTTTTTGTTGAAAGGAAATAAATTTCATTAACTACACTAAGCTACATGGTGTGGAGTACAGTTTAATAAGTAAATTTCTTCACTTGCAAAACAAGAACTTGGTTCAGAAGAACAACACCAATCCAATCCTTTTCCTCTTAAACATTGGCTCTCGTCTGTTGATTTGGAGTCAGCATTAGTCTCGTAAGTTTTTGGCAAATCCCTCTTTAGTTTTAATCGCGCCTGATGAGTGCCAAAGACAATTAGTGGATGTTATAATTTCAAGAAGAGACACAATATAGCCTTTTAATTCTATTTTTTTTGGTATTTTAAATATATGCATTTATGATTTTACATAATCTTCCAAAATCATGTGATACCTTCTTCATGTTCATTCATTTTGTTTTAAATTATAGTAATAACATACAACATGTCAGGGTCACTCAGTTTCTTGAAAATTTATTAACAACTTCCTATAATTCAAGTCATTTTGTTAAAATATTTACTACATGACAAAATATGACCATCAAATCAAAATGAGTCATTCCACAATCATGATCCACAGAGCTAAATCACAATTTTATACTTAGGGTAATTATTGTTAGATTAATTCGTCTTTAATTTAATTATACGCTATTTAGCTTTGGTTATTATTATGCACAATTATTTCTCTTTTTCCTTAGGATTTGTAATCATATGATCTATTGATAATTGCCTATATGTTTAAATTGAATTTGGGATTATAATATGTTATTAAAGTTGGTATTTAATATTTTCCATTGAGCATATGTGTTTAATAACACTACCCATATCATAGCTAAATAGAGGGTGGCCAAAGTTATTAAGCTATCACCCAGGTAAAGGGTTTAATTGTGGATATAACATATATGTGTCTAGTGTGCGGTAGTGAGCTTGGAGGTCTTGCCTAACTAGATAGTCAATAGTTAGATCGAATCATGTCTAAAATATTGTAGGATCACCCAGGAGAGGTCTCTAGTATCGTAGGATAGCGTCCTGTTCACCTGGGATGGGTTAGGAAGATAATTAAATCCTGACTAAGGAGAAATTACCATTCACATTATTCCTAGAAACTATTAATTCAATAGGATAGGTTCATACTTGCAACCCACACCTTTTATCCTAATTGCATAACGATTTATTTTAATTCATTAGAAAACAAAACACTTCACTTGCCTATCATTTAAATCGAAACCTTTAAAAACCATCTACGCTAATAGCGAACACGAGTTGAAATAACTACTTAAATCCCTGAGAAAAACTCTATTTTACTTACTTATTACTTGTAATGATTTGAACACTTGCGAAGAGTTAGTCGTGGTTTTCGAGGTGTGTGCACTTTTTGCATTATTAATTTATCACATCCACAAGTCCACCATATTTATGGCGCCGCTGCCGAGGATTTTAAAGTTATACTTTTTTATTGTAGTGTAGTAATTTTTTTGTTTTTTAGTTATATGCTTGTTTTGTTTAGTCTCTTTTAAAGTTCTTTAGGTATGGCGGATTTCCTTGCGCCAACGAATATAAATGACGAGAATGGTTGTTCGAGTTGTGGGATAGGTGGGCATCGTTTAAAAAAAGTGCTATTTCCAACGATCAAATCTGAGTGGGGTTGTTAATAAAAGTAATATTAATCAGCCGAGACCACAAAATCCTATCAAGGTCCAAGCTATCTAGTTCAAGATCCACCATATCCCGGGTATGGTCATTTACTAAAATACCCCTATGAACTACGACAAACCATGCAATATTTTATTAAAATGATGCAAGGGAGCACGAAAGCTATTGAAGCCAGGTTCAACAATTTGGAAGATTCCCTCAATCTTTTCATCAAGGTTTCGCTGGGTAATATGATAAATAGTGAGGCGAAAGGTGATGCTGCTATATCATTACTGCAAAGTATGCAGTAAATACCCAATTCATGGATAAATTCTCTTTAATATTTTCACTAATATATTGCTAAAAAATGCTTAAAAAAGAAAGGATAATTTGAGCATTCTAGGGAGAAATAGTCATTTTTTTCCATCTTTGCAAATTTTCTAAGGATCTCTTTATATAGGTGAAAAGGAGACAAGGTAATAAATGTCATCCATTAATGGGTGACAAAAGAATTGCCCAATTAATGCATTTAAAGTCTAATGGTCACTGATTTTTTGTGGCTGAATACTATGTTGTAGATCTCGGTTTCGCAGCCTATGCGGTCGACCGGGGTCTAGCGCCTAGGCGGGATTACACGGGGCCTAGGCGGAATTATATGGTTTTGAATCCCGTTATGTAATTTTGTATATTTAGTAATATATATGTAATAATTATAGAAATTTTAACCAATTAAGTCATAAAATTAAGCTAACAACACTATAGTAAATATAAAACATACTAAATATTGAGTTATAATTTCAACTAAAGAATTCTCGAGAATAAAAAAATAACAAGAAGACCTATGTGAACATGTTTTGCCATTAATCGGTGTCTAGGCGGCCATTTTTTGCCATTAATCGATGCCTAGACGGGTTAGGCGCCTATTCCACGGTTATCAAGGCACTAGAAAAAAACGCCTAGAGTTTTAACTAGACGTAAGTGGCTAAGAGAGGAGTTGACGCCTAGGCGGAGAGATCTACAACATAGGCTGAATATTAAAGTTGGAAGTTTTAGTGCCTCGTAATTCATCCTGACCAATGAACCTGAACGTCTATTGGTCGTGTGGTTTATAATGAATATGGACAGTTTGACCAACATGGCTCGGACCTTCACACCTAGAGTTACAGAGGTGAACACCATATGAAAACATCTTTTTAATATTTTCATTAAAGTGATTTTTTATTTAAGCACCTTTTTAATCTTTCAAATATAATAAATTAAAATTTTATGAGAAAACCTTTTTAATCTTTCTATAAAAATAAAATAATATTTTATTAAAGCAAATTTTTATTCTTTCCAAATAAAATACTATTTTTCCACAGACCCAATGTTCTATAGTTTTTTTCCAAGAGTATGAAAATATTATATTTATTTATAATTACCAACACAATGTTCCAATATATTATGGTATTTCACATAATACAGTGACAAAAAAAAAATCAGCGAATGTATTTTTTGTCGATGTTATTTTTATAACTAACAAACTATAAAGGCGTCATTCACTTTTTTGGCTAAATAACTACCATGAAATGGTAGATAGAACCTTCATAACTTTTGTAGACTATTGTAATATATTTTTTTACTGAGGGACGTTACATAAATTTTTTTATTATGTATTTAGCTTGACATATATGGTTAAATGGACGTTATTTAAGTATGAATTGAATCATTGTCCTAATTTCTAATTCAAACCACGATAAATTCTATTTATAAAAATATGGAACCAGATGAACCACTCATGCAAGAATAACAAGTTGTGGGGAGGAATTGTGTGTAATATTTTGGGAAAATAATTATAATATATAATTTGATTTTTTTTTCAATATCAATTTTTTTTTTTGTCATGGTAGAAAATTAAGTAGATTATGATTACAGAGTTGAGATAAAAAAGAAAAGGAGTTGATAAATGTATGGTCATTTTCATCCTGCTAGATTAAGGTTCCGTTAGGTACATTTTGTAAGAGCGACCCCCATACAGTTAAAAATTCTATTGATGTGCTCGATCTTCCAGTGTGGAAAACGTGATAACAATCTTCTAGTTTCTACCATAATTGGATAAATACTCCAGTGTGGAGGAGACTTTCGTCGAATTTCTTGAATCAAATTAAGGATGTTAGAGTAGAATGAACAACTCTAGAGATTGAGACCAAATGCAGATCTCATGGCTCGGAGAAACACCCATTATTAAGTATAAGCATAGACTTTTACAACATTAATTATTAACATTTTGTGCACATGTAACATTAAAACTAAATTTTTAATAGACAAAATGGATAGTTTGAAACAATGTAATAATATATTGACCAGTTTGTAATACTTTTTAGTTAAGTTTCTGAAACATAATTATTCAAATAGTTTTATAACCCCTAAAAATATATATCCTCAAATTAATATTTTCAAGGCTATAATTTTCAACAAATTTAGTTTACTATCATGATTTATTTTTAGCTATAAATCGTGTTCTTATTATTTGAGTATAAATTATGTTCTTATCCATTTTTAGGTAAAATTATTGTGTTATGATGTCTACCCCACATCTAATTTCTTTTTTCGTATGTTCGGATACTTATTATCATTTGACATTGTTATGAATTGTGAAATTTCATATATAAAATTATTTGATCATATATTTTCACATGAAACCATATAATTTGATCAAATAAATTTTTTTATGTTGAAAGGAATTAAATTTCATTAACTACACTAAGCTACATGGTGTGGAATACAGTTTAATAAGCAAATTTCTTCACTTGTAAAACAATCACTTGGTTCAGAAGAACAACACCAATTCAACACTTTTCCACTTATACATTGGCCCTCGTCTGTTATTTTGGAGTCAACATTAGCCTCGTATGTTTTTGGCAAAATAATATTGTCTCCCTCTTTAGTCTTAATCGCGCCTGATGAGTGCCAAAAACAATTAGTGAAATGTTATAATTTCAAGAAGAGACACAATATAGCCTTTTAATACTATTTTTTTGGTATTTTCAATATATGCATTTATGATTTTACATAATCTTCCAAAATCATGTGATACCTTCTTCGTGTTCATTCATTTTGTTTTAAGTTAGAGGAATAACATACAACATGTCAACGTCACTCAGTTTCTTGATAATTTATTAATAACTCTGTACAATTCTAGTTATTTTGTCAATTTTTTTACTACATGACAAAATATGACCATCAAATCACAATGAGACATTCCACAATCATGATTCATAGAGCTAAATCACAATTTTCTATGAAAAACATCATTAGACAATATATCCGAGCATATTAATAGACAATATTTTATCATTTTAAAATTCTCAAAATCTATTTAAAAAAAATGATCTAATCATTCACATACTACGATAGATGCATAATGTATAACAAGAAAACAACTTGCCAGTTTGTCTTTCCACAATAATCCATCTAACAAAATCCATCCATATTTAGATAGATTACTTAAGAGTGACGAACAATGTTTTTATATTGTTAGGTCCAAGACATTAGAAGGATTTTAGTGAGAAATTACTTATACTTCTAGATTATTCTATAGAATTTTGAAAATAGCAAATGGATTATCAATGTATCATTTAGATATCATTATTTAAAAATATAAAAAGTATAAATGTATATAACAATATACCATGCATGTAAAAACCCATAACGTTAATCACACCACAAGAGTGACAAATAAGAAATATACTAGTATATAAAAAAAAATGTTTATTATTCACTATGATATGTAGGTAGCTTAGAAAATTGAGATTGGAAAGTACATATTGAATATAATAGACTTACACTAATGAAGCGTGATAAGTGCAAAAAAAGTAGCACAAAGTAGTACGAAAAGAGATGAAAACTTTTTTTTTGTCATGGTACTTATCGTTAGAGATTGAAATTCTAATTTAGTGTATTTATAAAATAACATGGATAACTTCATCTTATATATAACCCGTTTGGGATTTCTTTTTAAAATACTCACTTGAAGTGATTTTAGATTCCTAATAATACGCTAGACCGTTAAAATCATTTTTAGGAAAAGCACTAACTAAGTGATTATTAAAAAAATCACTTAAAGTGATTTTGGATATCAAAATATTTTTAATACTTCTTACAAATATTAAAATTTAAAAGCGCGTTTGCCTCTAAAATAATCAATCCCAAATGGACACATAGCCTTTTTAATCTACCTTTTTAGAATTTTTCAACTATAATACTTATCATATTAATAATCTTTTTCCTACTTTTTTTGGACAATAATAATGTCTTTGAATATCGGATATATTAATTGTATATTCCTTTAATAATAAATATTTATCTTTTTTTTATTTGTTATACTAATAATAAATATTTTCAGAACAAGATAACGATAAAAAAAATCCGTTCTAATCATTAATCTATTTAAAATAAGAAATAATATTATAAAAATTATTTGTCATATATCTATCAAAATAATAATTAATCCTTCTTTTTTATTTTTGTTCCCATTATAATCTATTAATGGTAAACCTATTATATTTATAGTATCATCAATTAACTCAACTTTCAGAGGAAGGACATAAATTACTATTTACCTCTACCTTTTTAGTATACTTGGATAAAGATATTATCCGACCAAAAGTTGTCTAATTTCCAAGCGGTATACCACCCGTAGGGCACAGTATACTTCTCCGGGTGTTATAAATCTGACACTTGGATTATGGAGTTGTGGTCAGGGAGGTAGGTGGGGTGCGGTATACCAACTGTTGAGGGCAGTATACCGCTCAAAATGCTGGTGAGCACAAAATTTCAAGCCTTTTCACCCCAAATTCAATCTTTTACTTACATACAAATCAAAAACACTTTCTACCTTTCTCATTAACTCTAGTATACACTAAACACAATTTTAACTTACTAACATGCACTACAAACATGAGTTTAATATAGCTCTTAAAACATGGGTTGCCTCCCAAGAGCACTTTTGTTTAACCTCATTGAAGTTCAACGTGTTACCTCAAGGTCATTTCTTTCTCACATTGCCTCTCCAACAGTGAGTGGGCTATTAACATCAACCAAGCACAATTTACAACCCTTATTGTCTATCACTTCAACTAACTTCTCAGAAAAAAGTCTAGTGATCATGAATGGACCACTCCAAGAACTCTTGTGATTGCGGGATTCGTTTGGGGGGTCAGAATCTTTCAATGAGACCTCTTCGTCTATCCAAAAATCATTCTTTACCTACTCTCTCATGGGTTCTCTAGGAACCTTCTTAGCACGTTTCTTGGTCTTCTTCAATTGAAAAATGTGTGGGTTTCCTTTAAGATTTGCATGAGCGTGAATAGATGATGTCTTTCTTAGCTTTTTCTCCTCCGACCTTATGTTCGTCACAACCTTGATTAGTTCTTTCTCTACATAATCAATGGTGTTCAAGCAGAAAAATCTCCTGGAAAATAAGGGAACTTCATCGTCTTGAACACATAGAATTTGACCTCCTTGTCTTTCACTCGCAAAATCAACACACTATTATCTATATCAATAAAAATATGCCCAGTGGCTAAGAATGGCCGCCCTAAGATGATTACCACATTCTTAACCGCATCGTAGTCAAGAATAATGTATCACAAGAAAATATAAATACCTGATGATGTATCCATTTTTTTGATAATAAATCCCATTTTTAGACATCATTTTAGGTACATTAGGAGCTTAATTGACGGATTTTACTATTATTTAATATACTTCAGAATCTTACCTTGTTTTGGAGTTTTGTTTCTTTCGGAGCATTTTAGGTGTAATTTGTGAGTTTTTAGTAAAACAAAATTTTGGTAACAATGATGATATTAGATGCCAAGACTTGAATAAGAATTCGAGGAAAGAATATCCAAGACAAAATCAAGAGTTAAAGTGCAAAATAAACTATTTTCGGAAGGTGTAAAATCTGCCAGCCAGATTTAAACATGTAGTATTTTCAATAATTCAGAAAATCAAAAGTGATTTTTAAGGAGCCCTTTTATATCAAAAAAGGTATTTGAATTAAGGTTGATGGAATTTGATTTCGAGTGATTTGGAGTTCCAACAAAGGAGTTATGATTTTTACAAACTATATGGGTCAACCAGTCCATTGAAAACGAGTTTGAGTAGAATTAAGACTCTAAAATTTAGCCCATCAAATCCATAGAACGTGTTTTACCTATCAATTTCAGCTCCTAATATTATGAATTACTCCCTTGGTTGCCAGAGCTTAAAATTCATCAACGATTTATCATAGAAGCGATCAAGAGGATCTAGAGAAGGAAGAAGCAAAAGGTGGACTTTTACCACATTAATTCTACACCTCTCCATCTTTATACTTAAGATAATTATCGTTAAATTAATTCGTCTTTAATTTAACATACGCTATTTAGCTTTGGTTTTTATTATGCACAATTATTTCTCTTTTTTCTTAGGATTTGTAATCATATGATCTATTGATCATTGCCTATATATTTAAATTGAATTTAGGATTATAATTTTTAAAGAAGTTGGTATTTAATATTTTCCATTGAGAATATGTGTTTAATAACACTACCCATATCATAGATAAATAGTGGGTGACAAAAGTAATTAAGCTATCATCCGTGTAGGGGGTTTAATTGCGGATATAATATATATGCGTCTAGTGTACTGTAGTGAGCTTGGAGGTCTTTACTACCTAAATAGTCAATAGTTAGTTCTAACCATGTCTAAAATACTGTAGGATCACCCAGGAGGGGTCTCTAGTATCGTAGGATAGCGTCCTATTCACCTGGGAGGGTTTAGGAAGATAATTAAATCCTGGCTAATGAGAAATTACCACTCACCTTATTCCTAGAAACCATTAATGCAATAAGATAATTTCATACTTGCAACCCTTAACTTTTATCCTAATTGCATAATGATTTATTTTAATTCATTAGAAAACAAAACACTTCACTTGCCTATCATTTAAATCGAAACATTTAAAACCATCTACGCTAATGTTGCACATGAGTTGAACTAACTACTTAAATCCCTGAGAACAAACTCTATTTTACTTACTTATTACTTGTCATGATTTGTACACTTGCGGAGAGTTAGTCGTGGTTTTCAAGGTGTGTGCACTTTTTGCATTATTACTTTATCACATCCACAAGTCCACCATGTTTTTGGCGCCGTTGCCAGGAATTTTAAAGTTATATTTTTTTATTGGAGTGTAGTAATTTTTTTTGTTTTTTAGTTATACGCTTGTTTTGTTTAGTATCTTTTCAAGTTCTTTAGGTATGGCGGATTTCCTTGGGCCAACGAATATAAATGAAGAGTATGGTTGTTCGAGTTGTGGGATAGCTTGGCATCGTTTAGAAAAAAAATGCTATTTCGAACGATCGAATCTGAGCGGGGTTGGTAATCAAAGTAATATCTATCATCCGAGACCACAAAAATCCTATCAAGAAGGTCCAAGCTATCTAGTTCTAGATCCACCATATCCTGGGTATAATCATTTACTAAAATACCTTGATGAACTACGACAAACCATGCAATCTTTTGTGAAAATGATGCAAGGGAGCACGAAAGCTAATGAAGTCAGGTTCAACAATTTGGAAGATTCCCTCAATCATTTCATCAAGTTTTCGCTGGATAATATGATAAATAGTGAGGCGAAAGGTGATGTTGCTATATCATTACTGCAAAGTATGCACTAAATACTCAATTCATGGATCAATTCTCGCTAATATTTTCACTAATGTATTGATAAAAATTGTTTAAAAAAGAAAGGATAATTTGAGCATTCTAGGAAGAAATAGTCCTTTTTTCCATCTTTGCAAATTTTCTAAGGATCTCTTTATATAGGTGAAAAGGAGACAAAGTAATAAATGTCATCCATTATTGGGTGACAAAATAATTGCGAAATTAATGTATTTAAAGTCTAATGGTCACATATTTTTTGTGGCTAATTACTATGTTGTAGATCTCGGTTTCGCAGCCTAGGCGGTCGACCAAGGCCTAGCACCTAGGCGGGATCACATAGGGCATAGACAGAATTATATGGTTTTGAATCCCGTTGTGTAATTTTGTATATTTAGTAATATATATGTAATAATTATAGAAATTTTAACCATTTAAGTCATAAAATTAAGCTAACAACACTATAGTAAATATAAAACATACTAAATATTGAGTTATAATTTGAATTAAAGAATTCTCGAGAATAAAAAAATATCAAGAAGACCTATGTGAACATGTTTTGCCCTTAATCGGTGTCTAGGCGGCCATTTTTTGCCATTAGTCGGTGCCTAGACGGGTTAGGCGCCTATTCCACAGTTATTAAGGAGCTAGAAAAAAACGCCTAGAGTTTTAACTAGACGTAAGTGGCTAAGAGAGGAGTTGACGCCTAGGCGGAGAGATCTACAACATAGGCTGAATATTAAAGTTGGAAGTTTTAGTGCCTCGTAATTCATCCTGACCAATGAACCTGGACGTCTACTGGTCTTGTGGTACATAATGAATACGGACACTTTGACCAACGTGGCTCGGGCCTTAACACCGTTACAGAGGTTGAACACCATATGAAAACATCTTTTTAATATTTTCATTAAAGTGATTTTTTGTGAAAGCACCTTTTTAATCTTTCAAATAGAATAAATTAAATTTTTATGAGAAAACCTTTTTAATCTTTCTATAAAAATAAAATTATATTTTATTAAAGCATATTTTTATTCTTTCCAAATGAAATACTATTTTTCCACAGACCCAATATTTTATAGTTTTTCTCCAAGAGTATGAAAATGTTAAATTATTTCTAATTTCCAACACAATGTTCCAATATATTATGGTATTTCACATAATACAGTGATGAAAAAAAAAAATCAGCAAATGTATTCTTTGTCGATGTTATATTTTTTAAGTAACAAACTCTAAGGGCGTCATTCACTTTTTCGGCTATATTTTTGTACTAGGCACGGTAAATAAAAAGAATGTATTATGTATTTAGCTTGACATATATGGTTAAATGGACATTATTTAAGTATGAATTGAATAATTGTCATAATTTCTAATTCAAACCACGATAAATTCTATTTATAAAAATATGGAACCAGATGAACCACTCATGAAAGAATAACAAGTTGTGGGGAGGAATTGTGTGTAATATTTTGGGAAAATAATTATAATATATAATTTGATTTTGATTTCATTATTAATTTTTTTTGTCATGGAAGAAAATTAAGTAGAGTTATTATTACAGAGTTGAGATAAAAAAGAAAAGGAGTTGATAAGTGTACGGTCATTGCCATCCTGCTAGATTAAGGTTCCGTCGGGTACATTTTGTAAGAGCGACCCCCGTATCGTTAAAAATTCTATTAATGTGCTCGATCTTTCACCGTGGAAAATGTGATAACCATCTTCCAGTTTCAGCCATAATTGGATAAAGACTCCAGTGTGGAGGAGACTTTCATCAAATTCCTTGAATTAAATCAAGGTTGTTAGAGTAGAATGAACAACTCTGGAGATTGAGACCAACTGCAGATCTCATGGTTCGGAGAACCGCCTATTATTAAGTATAAGCATAGACATTTACAACATTACATAATCACTGATTGTGCACATGTAACATTAAAACTAAATTTTTAATAGACAAAATGGAAAGTTTGAAACAATGTAATAATATATTGACCAGTTTGTAATACTTTTTAGTTAAGTTACCAAAACATAATTATTCAAATAGTTTTATAACCCTTAAAATATATATCCTCAAATTAATATTTTCAAGGCTTTAATTTTCAACAAATTCAGTTTACTATCATGATTTATTTTTAGCTATAAATCGTGTTCTTATTATTTGAGTATAAATTATGTTCTTAACCATTTTTAATGTAAATTGTTTGTGTTATGATGTCTACCCCATATCTAATTTCTTTTTTCGTATTTTCGGATACTTATTATCATTTGACATTGTTATGAATTGTGAAATTTCATATATAAAATTATTTGATCATATATTTTCACATGAAACCATATAATTTGATCATATAAATTTTTTTATGTTGAAAGGAAATAAATTTCATTAACTACACTAAGCTACATGGTGTGGAATACAGTTTAATGAGCAAATTTCTTCACTTGGAAAACAATCACTTGGTTCAGAAGAACAACACCAATTCAACCCTTTTCCTCTTATACATAGGCCCTTGTCTGTTGATTTGGAGTCAACATTAGTCTCGTATGTTTTTGGCAAAACAATATTGTCTACCTCTTTAGTCTTAATCGCGCCTGATGAGTGCCAAAAACAATTAGTGAAATGTTATAATTTCAAGAAGAGACACAATATAGCCTTTTAATTCTATTTTTTGGTATTTTCAATATATGCATTTATGATTTTACATAATCTTCCGAAATCGTGTGATACCTTCTTCATGTTCATTCATTTTGTTTTAAATTATAGTAATAACATACAACATGTCAACTTTCTTGATAATTTATTAATAACTCTGTAACATTCTAGTCATTTTGTCAAAAAATTTACTACATGACAATATATGACCATCAAATCACAACGAAACATTCCACAATTGGATTCATATAGCTAAATCACAACTTTCTATGAAAAACATCATTAGACAATATATCCGAGCATGTTAAAAGACAATATTTTATCATTTTAAAAATCTCAAAATCTATTTAAAAAAAACTGATCTAATCATTCACATACTACGATAGATGCATAATGTATAACAAGAAAACAACTTGCCAGTTTCTCTTTCCACAATTATCCATCTAACAAAATCCAGCCATATTTAGATAGATTACTTAAGAGTGACTAACAACTTTTTTATATTGTTAGGTCCAAGACATCAGAAGGATTTTAGTGAGAAATTACTTATACATCAAGATTATTCTATAGAATTTTGCAAATAGCAAATGGATTATCAATGTATCATTTAGATATCATTATTTAAAAATATAAAAAGTATAAATGTATATAACAATACCATGCATGTAAAAACCCATAACGTTAATCACACCACAAGAGTGACAAATAATAAATATGCTAGTATATAAAAATTAAAATGTTTATTGTTCACTATGATATGTAGGTAGCTTAGAAAATTGAGATTGGAAAGTACGTATTGAATATAATAGACTTACACTCATGAAGCGTGATAAGTGCAAAAAAAGTAACACAAAGTAGTACAAAAAGAGATGAAAACTTATTTTTAGTCATGGTACTTATCGTTAGAGATTGAAATTCTAATTTTAGTGGATTTAGAAAATAACATGGACAACTTCATCTTATATATAGCCAATTTGGGATTGCTTTTTTTTTTAAATACTCACTTGAAGTGATTTTAGATTCCTAATAATACGCTAGACCGTTAAAATCATTTTTAGGAAAAGCACTAACCAAGTGATTATTAAAAAAAATCACTTAAAGTGATTTTGGATGTCAAAATATTTTTTAATATAGATTACAAATATTAAAATTTTAATAGAAAAGCGCTTTTGCCTCTAAAATAATCAATCCCAAACGGACACATAGCCTTTTTAATCTACCTTTTTAAATTTTTCAACTATAATATTTATCATAGTAATAAAGTTTTTTCCTACTTTTTTTGGACAATAATAAAGTCTTTGAGTAACGGATATATTGATGTGATATTCCTTTAATAATAAATATTTATCTTTTTTTATTTGTTATACTAATAATAAATATTTTCCGAACAAGATAACAATAAAATAAAATCCGTTCTAATCATTAATCTATTTATATAAGAAATAATATTAAAAATATTATTTGTCATATATCTATTAAAATAATAATTAATCCTTCTTTTTTATTTTTGTTCCCATTATAATTTATTAATGGTAATCCTATTATATTTATAGTATCATCAACTAACTCAACTTTCAGAGGAGGGACATAAATTCATATTTACCTCTACCTTTTTAGTATACTTGGATAAAGCTATTATCCGACCAAAAGTCGTCTAATTTCCAAGCGGTATACCACCCGTAGGGCACGGTATACTTCTCCGGGTGTTATAAATCTGACTTTTGGATTATGGAGCTGTGGCCAGGGAGGTGGGTGTGGTGCGGTATACAAACTGTTGAGGGCAGTATACCGCTCAACATGCTGGTGAGCACGAAATTTCAAGCCTTTTCACCCTAAAATCATTCTTCTACTTACCTACAAATCAAAAACACTTTCTTCCTTTCTCATTAACTCTAGTATACACTAAACACAATATTAACTTACTAACATGCACTACAAACACGAAATTAAACTAATATAGCGATTAAAACATGGGTTGCCTCCCAAGAGCACTTTTGTTTAACCTCATTGAAGTTCAACGTGTTACCTCAAGGTCATTTCTTTCTCACATTGCCTCTCCAACAGTGAGTGGGCTATTAACATCAACCAAGCACAATTTACAAACCTTCTTGTCTCTCACTTCAACTAACTTCTCAGAAGAAACTCTAGTGATCATGAATAGGCCACTCCAAGAACTCTTGTGCTTGCGGGATTCGTTTGGGGGATCAGAATCTTTCAATGCGATCTCTCCGTCTATCCAAAAATCATTCTTTACCTTCTCTCTCATGGGTTCTCTAGGAACCTTCTTTGCACGTTTCTTGGTCTTCTTCAACTGAAAAATGTTTGGGTTTCCCTTAAGATTTGCATGAGCTTGAATAGATGATGTCTTTCTTAGTTTTTTCTTCTCCGACCTTTAGTTTGTCACGACCTTGATTAGTTCTTTCTCTACATAATCAATGGCGTTCAAGACGAAAAATCTCCTGGAAAATCAGGGAACTTCATCGTCTTGAACACATAGAATTTGACCTCCCCGTTTTTCACTCGCATGATCAACACACCATTCTCTATATCAATAAAAATATGCCTAGTGGCTAAGAATAGCCGCCCAAAGATGATTTCCACATTCTTAACCGCATCGTAGTCAAGAATAATTTATCACAAGAAAATATAAAAACCTGATGATGTATCCCTTTTTTTATAATAAATCCCATTTTGAGACATCATTTTAGGTACATTAGGTGCTTAGTTGACGGATTTTTACTATGATTTAATATATTTTCGAATCTTACCTTGTTTTGGAGTTTTGTTACTTTCAGAGCATTTTAGGTGTAATTCGTGTGTTTTTAGTTAAAAAAACTCTTGATTACAAGGATGATATTAGATGCCAAGACTTGAATAAGAATTTGAGGAAAGAATATCCACGACAAAATCAAGTGTTAAAGGCAAAATTAACTATTTTCGGAAAGTTGAAAAGCTGCCTGCCATATTTAAACATGTAGTATTTTCAATGCTTCAGAAAATCAAAAGAGATTTTTAAGGGGCCTTTTTATATCAAAAAAGGTATTTAAATTAAGGTTGATAGAAACTGATTTCGAGTGATTTGGAGTTCTAACAAAGGAGTTATGATTTTTACAAACTATATGGGTCAACCAGTCCATTGAAAACGAGTTTGAGTTGAATTAAGACTCTAAAATTTAGCCCATCGAATCCATAGAACGTGTTTTACCTATTAATTTCAGCTCCTAATATTATGAATTCCTCCCTTGGTGCCAGAGCTTAATATTCATCGACAATTCATCATAGAAGCAATCAAGATGATCTAGAGAAGGAAGAAGCAAAAGGTGGACTTTCACCACATCAATTCTACACCTCTCCATCTTTATACTGAAGGTAATTATCGTTAAATTAATTCGTCTTTAATTTAACATACGCTATTTAGCTTTGGTTTTTATTATGCACAATTATTTCTCTTTTTTCTTAGGATTTGTAATCATATGATCTATTGATCATTGCCTATATATTTAAATTGAATTCAGGATTATAATTTTTAAAGAAGTTGGTATTTAATATTTTCCATTGAGAATATGTGTTTAATAACACTACCCATATCATAGATAAATAGTGGGTGACAAAAGTAATTAAGCTATCATCCGTGTAGGGGGTTTAATTGCGGATATAATATATATGCGTCTAGTGTGCTGCAGTGAGCCTGTAGGTCTTTCCTACATAAATAGTCAATAGTTAGTTCTAACCATGTCTAAAATACTGTAGGATCACCCGGGAGGGGTCTCTAGTATCGTAGGATAGCGTCCTATTCACCTGGGAGGGTTTAGGAAGATAATTAAATCCTGAGAAATTACCACTCACCTTATTCCTAGAAACCATTAATGCAATAAGATAATTTCATACTTGCAACCCTTAGCTTTTATCCTAATTGCATAATGATTTATTTTAATTCATTAGAAAACAAAACAATTCACTTGCCTATCATTTAAATCGAAACATTTAAAACCATCTACGCTAATGTTGCACATGAGTTGAAATAACTACTTAAATCCCTGAGACAAACTCTATTTTACTTACTTATTACTTGTCATGATTTGTACACTTGCGGAGAGTTAGTCGTGGTTTTCAAGGTGTGTGCACTTTTTGCATTATTACTTTATCACATCCACAAGTCCACCATGTTTTTGGCGTCGTTGCCAGGGATTTTAAAGTTATATTTTTTTATTGGAGTGTAGTAATTTTTTTTGTTTTTTAGTTATACGCTTGTTTTGTTTAGTCTCTTTTCATGTTCTTTAGGTATGGCGGATTTCCTTGGGCCAACGAATATAAATGAAGAGTATGGTTGTTCGAGTTGTGGGATAGCTTGGCATCGTTTAGAAAAAAATGCTATTTCGAACGATCGAATCTGAGCGGGGTTGGTAATCAAAGTAATATCTATCATCCGAGACCACAAAAATCCTATCAAGAAGGTCCAAGCTATCTAGTTCTAGATCCACCATATCCTGGGTATAATCATTTACTAAAATACCTTGATGAACTACGACAAACCATGCAATCTTTTGTGAAAATGATGCAAGGGAGCACGAAAGCTAATGAAGTCAGGTTCAACAATTTGGAAGATTCCCTCAATCATTTCATCAAGTTTTCGTTGGATAATATGATAAATAGTGAGGCGAAAGGTGATGTTGCTATATCATTACTGCAAAGTATGCACTAAATACTCAATTCATGGATCAATTCTCGCTAATATTTTCACTAATGTATTGATAAAAATTGTTTAAAAAAGAAAGGATAATTTGAGCATTCTAGGAAGAAATAGTCCTTTTTTCCATCTTTGCAAATTTTCTAAGGATCTCTTTATATAGGTGAAAAGGAGACAAAGTAATAAATGTCATCCATTATTGGGTGACAAAATAATTGCGAAATTAATGTATTTAAAGTCTAATGGTCACATATTTTTTGTGGCTGATTACTATGTTGTAGATCTCGGTTTCGCAGCCTAGGCGGTCGACCAAGGCCTAGCACCTAGGCGGGATCACATAGGGCATAGACAGAATTATATGGTTTTGAATCCCGTTGTGTAATTTTGTATATTTAGTAATATATATGTAATAATTATAGAAATTTTAACCATTTAAGTCATAAAATTAAGCTAACAACACTATAGTAAATATAAAACATACTAAATATTGAGTTATAATTTGAATTAAAGAATTCTCGAGAATAAAAAAATATCAAGAAGACCTATGTGAACATGTTTTGCCATTAATCGGTGTCTAGGCGGCCATTTTTTGCCATTAGTCGGCGCCTAGACGGGTTAGGCGCCTATTCCACAGTTATTAAGGCGCTAGAAAAAAACGCCTAGAGTTTTAACTAGACGTAAGTGGCTAAGAGAGGAGTTGACGCCTAGGCGGAGAGATCTACAACATAGGCTGAATATTAAAGTTGGAAGTTTTAGTGCCTCGTAATTCATCCTGACCAATGAACCTGGACGTCTACTGGTCTTGTGGTACATAATGAATACATACACTTTGACCAACGTGGCTCGGGCCTTAACACCGTTACAGAGGTTGAACACCATATGAAAACATCTTTTTAATATTTTCATTAAAGTGATTTTTTGTGAAAGCACCTTTTTAATCTTTCAAATAGAATAAATTAAATTTTTATGAGAAAACCTTTTTAATCTTTCTATAAAAATAAAATTATATTTTATTAAAGCACATTTTTATTCTTTCCAAATGAAATACTATTTTTCCACAGACCCAATATTTTATAGTTTTTCTCCAAGAGTATGAAAATGTTAAATTATTTCTAATTTCCAACACAATGTTCCAATATATTATGGTATTTCACATAATACAGTGATGAAAAAAAAAAATCAGCAAATGTATTCTTTGTCGATGTTATATTTTTTAAGTAACAAACTCTAAGGGCGTCATTCACTTTTTCGGCTATAGTTTTGTACTAGGCACGGTAAATAAAAAGAATGTATTATGTATTTAGCTTGACATATATGGTTAAATGGACATTATTTAAGTATGAATTGAATAATTGTCATAATTTCTAATTCAAACCACGATAAATTCTATTTATAAAAATATGGAACCAGATGAACCACTCATGAAAGAATAACAAGTTGTGGGGAGGAATTGTGTGTAATATTTTGGGAAAATAATTATAATATATAATTTGATTTTGATTTCATTATTAATTTTTTTTGTCATGGAAGAAAATTAAGTAGAGTTATTATTACAGAGTTGAGATAAAAAAGAAAAGGAGTTGATAAGTGTACGGTCATTGCCATCCTGCTAGATTAAGGTTCCGTCGGGTACATTTTGTAAGAGCGACCCCCGTATCGTTAAAGATTCTATTAATGTGCTCGATCTTTCACCGTGGAAAATGTGATAACCATCTTCCAGTTTCAGCCATAATTGGATAAAGACTCCAGTGTGGAGGAGATTTTCATCAAATTCCTTGAATTAAATCAAGGTTGTTAGAGTAGAATGAACAACTCTGGAGATTGAGACCAACTGCAGATCTCATGGTTCGGAGAACCGCCTATTATTAAGTATAAGCATAGACTTTTACAACATTACATAATCACTGATTGTGCACATGTAACATTAAAACTAAATTTTTAATAGACAAAATGGAAAGTTTGAAACAATGTAATAATATATTGACCAGTTTGTAATACTTTTTAGTTAAGTTACCAAAACATAATTATTCAAATAGTTTTATAACCCTTAAAATATATATCCTCAAATTAATATTTTCAAGGCTTTAATTTTCAACAAATTCAGTTTACTATCATGATTTATTTTTAGCTATAAATCGTGTTCTTATTATTTGAGTATAAATTATGTTCTTAACCATTTTTAATGTAAATTGTTTGTGTTATGATGTCTACCCCATATCTAATTTCTTTTTTCGTATTTTCGGATACTTATTATCATTTGACATTGTTATGAATTGTGAAATTTCATATATAAAATTATTTGATCATATATTTTCACATGAAACCATATAATTTGATCATATATATTTTTTTATGTTGAAAGGAAATAAATTTCATTAACTACACTAAGCTACATGGTGTGGAATACAGTTTAATGAGCAAATTTCTTCACTTGGAAAACAATCACTTGGTTCAGAAGAACAACACCAATTCAACCCTTTTCCTCTTATACATAGGCCCTCGTCTGTTGATTTGGAGTCAACATTAGTCTCGTATGTTTTTGGCAAAACAATATTGTCTACCTCTTTAGTCTTAATCGCGCCTGATGAGTGCCAAAAACAATTAGTGAAATGTTATAATTTCAAGAAGAGACACAATATAGCCTTTTAATTCTATTTTTTGGTATTTTCAATATATGCATTTATGATTTTACATAATCTTTTGAAATCGTGTGATACCTTCTTCATGTTCATTCATTTTGTTTTAAATTATAGTAATAACATAAAACATGTCAACTTTCTTGATAATTTATTAATAACTCTGTAACATTCTAGTCATTTTGTCAAAATTTTTACTACATGACAATATATGACCATCAAATCACAACGAAACATTCCACAATTGGATTCATATAGCTAAATCACAACTTTCTATGAAAAACATCATTAGACAATATATCCGAGCATGTTAAAAGACAATATTTTATCATTTTAAAATTCTCAAAATCTATTTAAAAAAATTGATCTAATCATTCACATACTACGATAGATGCATAATGTATAACAAGAAAACAACTTGCCAGTTTCTCTTTCCACAATTATCCATCTAACAAAATCCAGCCATATTTAGATAGATTACTTAAGAGTGACTAACAACTTTTTTATATTGTTAGGTCCAAGACATCAGAAGGATTTTAGTGAGAAATTACTTATACATCAAGATTATTCTATAGAATTTTGCAAATAGCAAATGGATTATCAATGTATCATTTAGATATCATTATTTAAAAATATAAAAAGTATAAATGTATATAACAATATACCATGCATGTAAAAACCCATAACGTTAATCACACCACAAGAGTGACAAATAATAAATATGCTAGTATATAAAAATTAAAATGTTTATTGTTCACTATGATATGTAGGTAGCTTAGAAAATTGAGATTGGAAAGTACGTATTGAATATAATAGACTTACACTCATGAAGCGTGATCAGTGCAAAAAAAGTAACACAAAGTAGTACAAAAAGAGATGAAAACTTATTTTTGGTCATGGTACTTATCGTTAGAGATTGAAATTCTAATTTTAGTGGATTTAGAAAATAACATGGACAACTTCATCTTATATATAGCCAATTTGGGATTGCTTTTTTTTTTAAATACTCACTTGAAGTGATTTTAGATTCCTAATAATACGCTAGACCGTTAAAATCATTTTAAGGAAAAGCACTAACAAAGTGATTATTAAAAAAAATCACTTAAAGTGATTTTGGTTGTCAAAATATTTTTTAATATAGATTACAAATATTAAAATTTTAATAGAAAAGCGCTTTTGCCTCTAAAATAATCAATCCCAAACGGACACATAGCCTTTTTAATCTACCTTTTTAAATTTTTCAACTATAATATTTATCATAGTAATAAAGTTTTTTCCTACTTTTTTTGGACAATAATAAAGTCTTTGAGTAACGGATATATTGATGTGATATTCCTTTAATAATAAATATTTATCTTTTTTTATTTGTTATACTAATAATAAATATTTTCCGAACAAGATAACAATAAAAAAAAATCCGTTCTAATCATTAATCTATTTATATAAGAAATAATATTAAAAATATTATTTGTCATATATCTATTAAAATAATAATTAATCCTTCTTTTTTATTTTTGTTCCCATTATAATTTATTAATGGTAATCCTATTATATTTATAGTATCATCAACTAACTCAACTTTCAGAGGAGGGACATAAATTCATATTTACCTCTACCTTTTTAGTATACTTGGATAAAGCTATTATCCGACCAAAAGTCGTCTAATTTCCAAGCGGTATACCACCCGTAGGGCACGGTATACTTCTCCGGGTGTTATAAATCTGACTTTTGGATTATGGAGCTGTGGCCAGGGAGGTGGGTGTGGTGCGGTATACAAACTGTTGAGGGCAGTATACCGCTCAACATGCTGGTGAGCACGAAATTTCAAGCCTTTTTCACCCTAAAATCATTCTTCTACTTACCTACAAATCAAAAACACTTTCTTCCTTTCTCATTAACTCTAGTATACACTAAACACAATATTAACTTACTAACATGCACTACAAACACGAAATTAAACTAATATAGCGATTAAAACATGGGTTGCCTCCCAAGAGCACTTTTGTTTAACCTCATTGAAGTTCAACGTGTTACCTCAAGGTCATTTCTTTCTCACATTGCCTCTCCAACAGTGAGTGGGCTATTAACATCAACCAAGCACAATATACAAACCTTCTTGTCTCTCACTTCAACTAACTTCTCAGAAGAAACTCTAGTGATCATGAATAGGCCACTCCAAGAACTCTTGTGCTTGCGGGATTTGTTTGGGGGATCAGAATCTTTCAATGCGATCTCTCCGTCTATCCAAAAATCATTCTTTACCTTCTCTCTCATGGGTTCTCTAGGAACCTTCTTTGCCCGTTTCTTGGTCTTCTTCAACTGAAAAATGTTTGGGTTTCCCTTAAGATTTGCATGAGCTTGAATAGATGATGTCTTTCTTAGTTTTTTCTTCTCCGACCTTTAGTTTGTCACGACCTTGATTAGTTCTTTCTCTACATAATCAATGGCGTTCAAGACGAAAAATCTCCTGGAAAATCAGGGAACTTCATCGTCTTGAACACATAGAATTTGACCTCCCTGTTTTTCACTCGCATGATCAACACACCATTCTCTATATCAATAAAAATATGCCTAGTGGCTAAGAATAGCCGCCCAAAGATGATTTCCACATTCTTAACCGCATCGTAGTCAAGAATAATTTATCACAAGAAAATATAAAAACCTGATGATGTATCCCTTTTTTTATAATAAATCCCATTTTGAGACATAATTTTAGGTACATTAGGTGCTTAGTTGACGGATTTTTACTATGATTTAATATATTTTCGAATCTTACCTTGTTTTGGAGTTTTGTTACTTTCAGAGCATTTTAGGTGTAATTCGTGGGTTTTTAGTTAAAAAAACTCTTGATTACAAGGATGATATTAGATGCCAAGACTTGAATAAGAATTTGAGGAAAGAATATCCACGACAAAATCAAGTGTTAAAGGCAAAATTAACTATTTTCGGAAAGTTGAAAAGCTGCCTGCCATATTTAAACATGTAGTATTTTCAATGCTTCAGAAAATCAAAAGAGATTTTTAAGGGGCCTTTTTATATCAAAAAAGGTATTTAAATTAAGGTTGATAGAAACTGATTTCGAGTGATTTGGAGTTCTAACAAAGGAGTTATGATTTTTACAAACTATATGGGTCAACCAGTCCATTGAAAACGAGTTTGAGTTGAATTAAGACTCTAAAATTTAGCCCATCGAATCCATAGAACGTGTTTTACCTATTAATTTCAGCTCCTAATATTATGAATTCCTCCCTTGATGCCAGAGCTTAATATTCATCGACAATTCATCATAGAAGCAATCAAGATGATCTAGAGAAGGAAGAAGCAAAAGGTGGACTTTCACCACATCAATTCTACACCTCTCCATCTTTATACTTAAGGTAATTATCGTTAAATTAATTCGTCTTTAATTTAACATACGCTATTTAGCTTTGGTTTTTATTATGCACAATTATTTCTCTTTTTTCTTAGAATTTGTCATCATATGATCTATTGATCATTGCCTATATATTTAAACTGAATTCAGGATTATAATTTTTAAAGAAGTTGGTATTTAATATTTTCCATTGAGAATATGTGTTTAATAACACTACCCATATCATAGATAAATAGTGGGTGACAAAAGTAATTAAGCTATCATCCGTGTAGGGGGTTTAATTGCGGATATAATATATATGCGTCTAGTGTGCTGCAGTGAGCCTGTAGGTCTTTCCTACATAAATAGTCAATAGTTAGTTCTAACCATGTCTAAAATACTGTAGGATCACCCGGGAGGGGTCTCTAGTATCGTAGGATAGCGTCCTATTCACCTGGGAGGGTTTAGGAAGATAATTAAATCCTGAGAAATTACCACTCACGTTATTCTTAGAAACCATTAATGCAATAAGATAATTTCATACTTGCAACCCTTAGCTTTTATCCTAATTGCATAATGAATTATTTTAATTCATTAGAAAACAAAACATTTCACTTGCCTATCATTTAAATCGAAACATTTAAAACCATCCACGCTAATGTTGCACATGAGTTGAAATAACTACTTAAATCCCTGAGAACAAACTCTATTTTACTTACTTATTAATTGTCATGATTTGTACACTTGCGGAGAGTTAGTCGTGGTTTTCAAGGTGTGTGCACTTTTTGCATTATTACTTTATCACATCCACAAGTCCACCATGTTTTTGGCGTCGTTGCCAGGGATTTTAAAGTTATATTTTTTTATTGGAGTGTAGTAATTTTTTTTGTTTTTTAGTTATACGCTTGTTTTGTTTAGTCTCCTTTCATGTTCTTTAGGTATGGCGGATTTCCTTGGGCCAACGAATATAAATGAAGAGTATGGTTGTTCGAGTTGTGGGATAGCTTGGCATCGTTTAGAAAAAAAATGCTATTTCGAACGATCGAATCCGAGCGGGGTTGGTAATCAAAGTAATATCTATCATCCGAGACCACAAAAATCCTATCAAGAAGGTCCAAGATATCTAGTTCTAGATCCACCATATCCTGGGTATAATCATTTACTAAAATACCTTGATGAACTACGACAAACCATGCAATCTTTTGTGAAAATGATGCAAGGGAGCACGAAAGCTAATGAAGTCAGGTTCAACAATTTGGAAGATTCCCTCAATCATTTCATCAAGTTTTCGCTGGATAATATGATAAATAGTGAGGCGAAAGGTGATGTTGCTATATCATTACTGCAAAGTATGCACTAAATACTCAATTCATGGATCAATTCTCGCTAATATTTTCACTAATGTATTGATAAAAATTGTTTAAAAAAGAAAGGATAATTTGAGCATTCTAGGAAGAAATAGTCCTTTTTCCCATCTTTGCAAATTTTCTAAGGATCTCTTTATATAGGTGAAAAGGAGACAAAGTAATAAATGTCATCCATTATTGGGTGACAAAATAATTGCGAAATTAATGTATTTAAAGTCTAATGGTCACATATTTTTTGTGGCTGATTACTATGTTGTAGATCTCGGTTTCGCAGCCTAGGCGGTCGACCAAGGCCTAGCACCTAGGCGGGATCACATAGGGCATAGACAGAATTATATGGTTTTGAATCCTGTTGTGTAATTTTGTATATTTAGTAATATATATGTAATAATTATAGAAATTTTAACCATTTAAGTCATAAAATTAAGCTAACAACACTATAGTAAATATAAAACATACTAAATATTGAGTTATAATTTGAATTAAAGAATTCTCGAGAATAAAAAAATATCAAGAAGACCTATGTGAACATGTTTTGCCATTAATCGGTGTCTAGGCGGCCATTTTTTGCCATTAGTCGGTGCCTAGACGGGTTAGGCGCCTATTCCACAGTTATTAAGGGGCTAGAAAAAAACGCCTAGAGTTTTAACTAGACGTAAGTGGCTAAGAGAGGAGTTGACGCCTAGGCGGAGAGATCTACAACATAGGCTGAATATTAAAGTTGGAAGTTTTAGTGCCTCGTAATTCATTCTGACCAATGAACCTGGACGTCTACTGGTCTTGTGGTACATAATGAATACGGACACTTTGACCAACTTGGCTCGGGCCTTAACACAACACCATATGAAAACATCTTTTTAATATTTTCATTAAAGTGATTTTTTGTGAAAGCACCTTTTTAATCTTTCAAATAGAATAAATTAAATTTTTATGAGAAAACCTTTTTAATCTTTCTATAAAAATAAAATTATATTTTATTAAAGCACATTTTTATTCTTTCCAAATGAAATACTATTTTTCCACAGACCCAATATTTTATAGTTTTTCTCCAAGAGTATGAAAATATTAAATTATTTCTGATTTCCAACACAATGTTCCAATATATTATGGTATTTCACATAATACAGTGATGAAAAAAAAATCACCAAATGTATTCTTTGTCGATGTTATATTTTTTAAGTAACAAACTCTAAGGGCGTCATTCACTTTTTCGGCTATATTTTTGTACTAGGCACGGTAAATAAAAAGAATGTATTATGTATTTAGCTTGACATATATGGTTAAATGGACATTATTTAAGTATGAATTGAATAATTGTCAAAATTTCTAATTCAAACCACGATAAATTATATTTATAAAAATATGGAACCAGATGAACCACTCATGAAAGAATAACAAGTTGTGGGGAGGAATTGTGTGTAATATTTTGGGAAAATAATTATAATATATAATTTGATTTTGATTTCATTATTAATTTTTTTTGTCATGGAAGAAAATTAAGTAGAGTTATTATTACAGAGTTGAGATAAAAAAGAAAAGGAGTTGATAAGTGTACGGTCATTGCCATCCTGCTAGATTAAGGTTCCGTCGGGTACATTTTGTAAGAGCGACCCCCGTATCGTTAAAAATTCTATTAATGTGCTCGATCTTTCACCGTGCAAAATGTGATAACCATCTTCCAGTTTCAGCCATAATTGGATAAATACTCCAGTGTGGAGGAGACTTTCATCAAATTCCTTGAATTAAATCAAGGTTGTTAGAGTAGAATGAACAACTCTGGAGATTGAGACCAACTGCAGATCTCATGGTTCGGAGAACCGCCTATTATTAAGTATAAGCATAGACTTTTACAACATTACATAATCACTGATTGTGCACATGTAACATTAAAACTAAATTTTTAATAGACAAAATGGAAAGTTTGAAACAATGTAATAATATATTGACCAGTTTGTAATACTTTTTAGTTAAGTTACCAAAACATAATTATTCAAATAGTTTTATAACCCTTAAAATATATATCCTCAAATTAATATTTTCAAGGCTTTAATTTTCAACAAATTCAGTTTACTATCATGATTTATTTTTAGCTATAAATCGTGTTCTTATTATTTGAGTATAAATTATGTTCTTAACCATTTTTAATGTAAATTTTTTGTGTTATGATGTCTACCCCATATCTAATTTCTTTTTTCGTATTTTCGGATACTTATTATCATTTGACATTGTTATGAATTGTGAAATTTCATATATAAAATTATTTGATCATATATTTTCACATGAAACCATATAATTTGATCATATAAATTTTTTTATGTTGAAAGGAAATAAATTTCATTAACTACACTAAGCTACATGGTGTGGAATACAGTTTAATGAGCAAATTTCTTCACTTGGAAAACAATCACTTGGTTCAGAAGAACAACACCAATTCAACCCTTTTCCTCTTATACATAGGCCCTCGTCGTTTGATTTGGAGTCAACATTAGTCTCGTATGTTTTTGGAAAAACAATATTGTCTACCTCTTTAGTCTTAATCGCGCCTGATGAGTGCCAAAAACAATTAGTGAAATGTTATAATTTCAAGAAGAGACACAATATAGCCTTTTAATTCTATTTTTTGGTATTTTCAATATATGCATTTATGATTTTACATAATCTTCCGAAATCGTGTGATACCTTCTTCATGTTCATTCATTTTGTTTTAAATTATAGTAATAACATACAACATGTCAACTTTCTTGATAATTTATTAATAACTCCGTAACATTCTAGTCATTTTGTCAAAAAATTTACTACATGACAATATATGACCATCAAATCACAACGAAACATTCCACAATTGGATTCATATAGCTAAATCACAACTTTCTATGAAAAACATCATTAGACAATATATCCGAGCATGTTAAAAGACAATATTTTATCATTTTAAAATTCTCAAAATCTATTTAAAAAAATTGATCTAATCATTCACATACTACGATAGATGCATAATGTATAACAAGAAAACAACTTGCCAGTTTCTCTTTCCACAATTATCCATCTAACAAAATCCAGCCATATTTAGATAGATTACTTAAGAGTGACTAACAACTTTTTTATATTGTTAGGTCCAAGACATCAGAAGGATTTTAGTGAGAAATTACTTATACATCAAGATTATTCTATAGAATTTTGCAAATAGCAAATGGATTATCAATGTATCATTTAGATATCATTATTTAAAAATATAAAAAGTATAAATGTATATAACAATATACCATGCATGTAAAAACCCATAACGTTAATCACACCACAAGAGTGACAAATAATAAATATGCTAGTATATAAAAATTAAAATGTTTATTGTTCACTATGATATGTAGGTAGCTTAGAAAATTGAGATTGGAAAGTACGTATTGAATATAATAGACTTACACTCATGAAGCGTGATCAGTGCAAAAAAAGTAACACAAAGTAGTACAAAAAGAGATGAAAACTTATTTTTGGTCATGGTACTTATCGTTAGAGATTGAAATTCTAATTTTAGTGGATTTAGAAAATAACATGGACAACTTCATCTTATATATAGCCAATTTGGGATTGCTTTTTTTTTTTAAATACTCACTTGAAGTGATTTTAGATTCCTAATAATACGCTAGACCGTTAAAATCATTTTTAGGAAAAGCACTAACCAAGTGATTATTAAAAAAAATCACTTAAAGTGATTTTGGATGTCAAAATATTTTTTAATATAGATTACAAATATTAAAATTTTAATAGAAAAGCGCTTTTGCCTCTAAAATAATCAATCCCAAACGGACACATAGCCTTTTTAATCTACCTTTTTAAATTTTTCAACTATAATATTTATCATAGTAATAAAGTTTTTTCCTACTTTTTTTGGACAATAATAAAGTCTTTGAGTAACGGATATATTGATGTGATATTCCTTTAATAATAAATATTTATCTTTTTTTATTTGTTATACTAATAATAAATATTTTCCGAACAAGATAACAATAAAAAAAAATCCGTTCTAATCATTAATCTATTTATATAAGAAATAATATTAAAAATATTATTTGTCATATATCTATTAAAATAATAATTCATCCTTCTTTTTTATTTTTGTTCCCATTATAATTTATTAATGGTAATCCTATTATATTTATAGTATCATCAACTAACTCAACTTTCAGAGGAGGGACATAAATTCATATTTACCTCTACCTTTTTAGTATACTTGGATAAAGCTATTATCCGACCAAAAGTCGTCTAATTTCCAAGCGGTATACCACCCGTAGGGCACGGTATACTTCTCCGGGTGTTATAAATCTGACTTTTGGATTATGGAGCTGTGGTCAGGGAGGTGGGTGTGGTGCGGTATACAAACTGTTGAGGGCAGTATACCGCTCAACATGCTGGTGAGCACGAAATTTCAAGCCTTTTCACCCTAAAATCATTCTTCTACTTACCTACAAATCTAAAACACTTTCTTCCTTTCTCATTAACTCTAGTATACACTAAACACAATATTAACTTACTAACATGCACTACAAACACGAAATTAAACTAATATAGCGATTAAAACATGGGTTGCCTCCCAAGAGCACTTTTGTTTAACCTCATTGAAGTTCAACGTGTTACCTCAAGGTCATTTCTTTCTCACATTGCCTCTCCAACAGTGAGTGGGCTATTAACATCAACCAAGCACAATTTACAAACCTTCTTGTCTCTCACTTCAACTAACTTCTCAGAAGAAACTCTAGTGATCATGAATAGGCCACTCCAAGAACTCTTGTGCTTGCGGGATTCGTTTGGGGGATCAGAATCTTTCAATGCGATCTCTCCGTCTATCCAAAAATCATTCTTTACCTTCTCTCTCATGGGTTCTCTAGGAACCTTCTTTGCACGTTTCTTGGTCTTCTTCAACTGAAAAATGTTTGGGTTTCCCTTAAGATTTGCATGAGCTTGAATAGATGATGTCTTTCTTAGTTTTTTCTTCTCCGACCTTTAGTTTGTCACGACCTTGATTAGTTCTTTCTCTACATAATCAATGGCGTTCAAGACGAAAAATCTCCTGGAAAATCAGGGAACTTCATCGTCTTGAACACATAGAATTTGACCTCCCCGTTTTTCACTCGCATGATCAACACACCATTCTCTATATCAATAAAAATATGCCCAGTGGCTAAGAATAGCCACCCAAAGATGATTTCCACATTCTTAACCGCATCGTAGTCAAGAATAATTTATCACAAGAAAATATAAAAACCTGATGATGTATCCCTTTTTTTATAATAAATCCCATTTTGAGACATAATTTTAGGTACATTAGGTGCTTAGTTGACGGATTTTTACTATGATTTAATATATTTTCGAATCTTACCTTGTTTTGGAGTTTTGTTACTTTCAGAGCATTTTAGGTGTAATTCGTGGGTTTTTAGTTAAAAAAACTCTTGATTACAAGGATGGTATTAGATGCCAAGACTTGAATAAGAATTTGAGGAAAGAATATCCACGACAAAATCAAGTGTTAAAGGCAAAATTAACTATTTTCGGAAAGTTGAAAAGCTGCCTGCCATATTTAAACATGTAGTATTTTCAATGCTTCAGAAAATCAAAAGAGATTTTTAAGGGGCCTTTTTATATCAAAAAAGGTATTTAAATTAAGGTTGATAGAAACTGATTTCGAGTGATTTGGAGTTCTAACAAAGGAGTTATGATTTTTACAAACTATATGGGTCAACCAGTCCATTGAAAACGAGTTTGAGTTGAATTAAGACTCTAAAATTTAGCCCATCGAATCCATAGAACGTGTTTTACCTATTAATTTCAGCTCCTAATATTATGAATTCCTCCCTTGATGCCAGAGCTTAATATTCATCGACAATTCATCATAGAAGCAATCAAGATGATCTAGAGAAGGAAGAAGCAAAAGGTGGACTTTCACCACATCAATTCTACACCTCTCCATCTTTATACTTAAGGTAATTATCGTTAAATTAATTCGTCTTTAATTTAACATACGCTATTTAGCTTTGGTTTTTATTATGCACAATTATTTCTCTTTTTTCTTAGAATTTGTCATCATATGATCTATTGATCATTGCCTATATATTTAAACTGAATTCAGGATTATAATTTTTAAAGAAGTTGGTATTTAATATTTTCCATTGAGAATATGTGTTTAATAACACTACCCATATCATAGATAAATAGTGGGTGACAAAAGTAATTAAGCTATCATCCGTGTAGGGGGTTTAATTGCGGATATAATATATATGCGTCTAGTGTGCTGCAGTGAGCCTGTAGGTCTTTCCTACATAAATAGTCAATAGTTAGTTCTAACCATGTCTAAAATACTGTAGGATCACCCGGGAGGGGTCTCTAGTATCGTAGGATAGCGTCCTATTCACCTGGGAGGGTTTAGGAAGATAATTAAATCCTGAGAAATTACCACTCACCTTATTCCTAGAAACCATTAATGCAATAAGATAATTTCATACTTGCAACCCTTAGCTTTTATCCTAATTGCATAATGAATTATTTTAATTCATTAGAAAACAAAACATTTCACTTGCCTATCATTTAAATCGAAACATTTAAAACCATCCACGCTATTGTTGCACATGAGTTGAAATAACTTCTTAAATCCCTGAGAACAAACTCTATTTTACTTACTTATTAATTGTCATGATTTGTACACTTGCGGAGAGTTAGTCGTGGTTTTCAAGGTGTGTGCACTTTTTGCATTATTACTTTATCACATCCACAAGTCCACCATGTTTTTGGCGTCGTTGCCAGGGATTTTAAAGTTATATTTTTTTATTGGAGTGTAGTAATTTTTTTTGTTTTTTAGTTATACGCTTGTTTTGTTTAGTCTCTTTTCATGTTCTTTAGGTATGGCGGATTTCCTTGGGCCAACGAATATAAATGAAGAGTATGGTTGTTCGAGTTGTGGGATAGCTTGGCATCGTTTAGAAAAAAAATGCTATTTCGAACGATCGAATATGAGCGGGGTTGGTAATCAAAGTAATATCTATCATCCGAGACCACAAAAATCCTATCAAGAAGGTCCAAGCTATCTAGTTCTAGATCCACCATATCCTGGGTATAATCATTTACTAAAATACCTTGATGAACTACGACAAACCATGCAATCTTTTGTGAAAATGATGCAAGGGAGCACGAAAGCTAATGAAGTCAGGTTCAACAATTTGGAAGATTCCCTCAATCATTTCATCAAGTTTTCGCTGGATAATATGATAAATAGTGAGGCGAAAGGTGATGTTGCTATATCATTACTGCAAAGTATGCACTAAATACTCAATTCATGGATCAATTCTCGCTAATATTTTCACTAATGTATTGATAAAAATTGTTTAAAAAAGAAAGGATAATTTGAGCATTCTAGGAAGAAATAGTCCTTTTTCCCATCTTTGCAAATTTTCTAAGGATCTCTTTATATAGGTGAAAAGGAGACAAAGTAATAAATGTCATCCATTATTGGGTGACAAAATAATTGCGAAATTAATGTATTTAAAGTCTAATGGTCACATATTTTTTGTGGCTGATTACTATGTTGTAGATCTCGGTTTCGCAGCCTAGGCGGTCGACCAAGGCCTAGCACCTAGGCGGGATCACATAGGGCATAGACAGAATTATATGGTTTTGAATCCCGTTGTGTAATTTTGTATATTTAGTAATATATATGTAATAATTATAGAAATTTTAACCATTTAAGTCATAAAATTAAGCTAACAACACTATAGTAAATATAAAACATACTAAATATTGAGTTATAATTTGAATTAAAGAATTCTCGAGAATAAAAAAATATCAAGAAGACCTATGTGAACATGTTTTGCCATTAATCGGTGTCTAGGCGGCCATTTTTTGCCATTAGTCGGTGCCTAGACGGGTTAGGCGCCTATTCCACAGTTATTAAGGGGCTAGAAAAAAACGCCTAGAGTTTTAACTAGACGTAAGTGGCTAAGAGAGGAGTTGACGCCTAGGCGGAGAGATCTACAACATAGGCTGAATATTAAAGTTGGAAGTTTTAGTGCCTCGTAATTCATCCTGACCAATGAACCTGGACGTCTACTGGTCTTGTGGTACATAATGAATACGGACACTTTGACCAACTTGGCTCGGGCCTTAACACAACACCATATGAAAACATCTTTTTAATATTTTCATTAAAGTGATTTTTTGTGAAAGCACCTTTTTAATCTTTCAAATAGAATAAATTAAATTTTTATGAGAAAACCTTTTTAATCTTTCTATAAAAATAAAATTATATTTTATTAAAGCACATTTTTATTCTTTCCAAATGAAATACTATTTTTCCACAGACCCAATATTTTATAGTTTTTCTCCAAGAGTATGAAAATATTAAATTATTTCTAATTTCCAACACAATGTTCCAATATATTATGGTATTTCACATAATACAGTGATGAAAAAAAAATCACCAAATGTATTCTTTGTCGATGTTATATTTTTTAAGTAACAAACTCTAAGGGCGTCATTCACTTTTTCGGCTATATTTTTGTACTAGGCACGGTAAATAAAAAGAATGTATTATGTATTTAGCTTGACATATATGGTTAAATGGACATTATTTAAGTATGAATTGAATAATTGTCATAATTTCTAATTCAAACCACGATAAATTCTATTTATAAAAATATGGAACCAGATGAACCACTCATGAAAGAATAACAAGTTGTGGGGAGGAATTGTGTGTAATATTTTGGGAAAATAATTATAATATATAATTTGATTTTGATTTCATTATTAATTTTTTTTGTCATGGAAGAAAATTAAGTAGAGTTATTATTACAGAGTTGAGATAAAAAAGAAAAGGAGTTGATAAGTGTACGGTCATTGCCATCCTGCTAGATTAAGGTTCCGTCGGGTACATTTTGTAAGAGCGACCCCCGTATCGTTAAAAATTCTATTAATGTGCTCGATCTTTCACCGTGGAAAATGTGATAACCATCTTCCAGTTTCAGCCATAATTGGATAAAGACTCCAGTGTGGAGGAGACTTTCATCAAATTCCTTGAATTAAATCAAGGTTGTTAGAGTAGAATGAACAACTCTGGAGATTGAGACCAACTGCAGATCTCATGGTTCGGAGAACCGCCTATTATTAAGTATAAGCATAGACTTTTACAACATTACATAATCACTGATTGTGCACATGTAACATTAAAACTAAATTTTTAATAGACAAAATGGAAAGTTTGAAACAATGTAATAATATATTGACCAGTTTGTAATACTTTTTAGTTAAGTTACCAAAACATAATTATTCAAATAGTTTTATAACCCTTAAAATATATATCCTCAAATTAATATTTTCAAGGCTTTAATTTTCAACAAATTCAGTTTACTATCATGATTTATTTTTAGCTATAAATCGTGTTCTTATTATTTGAGTATAAATTATGTTCTTAACCATTTTTAATGTAAATTTTTTGTGTTATGATGTCTACCCCATATCTAATTTCTTTTTTCGTATTTTCGGATACTTATTATCATTTGACATTGTTATGAATTGTGAAATTTCATATATAAAATTATTTGATCATATATTTTCACATGAAACCATATAATTTGATCATATAAATTTTTTTATGTTGAAAGGAAATAAATTTCATTAACTACACTAAGCTACATGGTGTGGAATACAGTTTAATGAGCAAATTTCTTCACTTGGAAAACAATCACTTGGTTCAGAAGAACAACACCAATTCAACCCTTTTCCTCTTATACATAGGCCCTCGTCGTTTGATTTGGAGTCAACATTAGTCTCGTATGTTTTTGGAAAAACAATATTGTCTACCTCTTTAGTCTTAATCGCGCCTGATGAGTGCCAAAAACAATTAGTGAAATGTTATAATTTCAAGAAGAGACACAATATAGCCTTTTAATTCTATTTTTTGGTATTTTCAATATATGCATTTATGATTTTACATAATCTTCCGAAATCGTGTGATACCTTCTTCATGTTCATTCATTTTGTTTTAAATTATAGTAATAACATACAACATGTCAACTTTCTTGATAATTTATTAATAACTCCGTAACATTCTAGTCATTTTGTCAAAAAATTTACTACATGACAATATATGACCATCAAATCACAACGAAACATTCCACAATTGGATTCATATAGCTAAATCACAACTTTCTATGAAAAACATCATTAGACAATATATCCGAGCATGTTAAAAGACAATATTTTATCATTTTAAAATTCTCAAAATCTATTTAAAAAAATTGATCTAATCATTCACATACTACGATAGATGCATAATGTATAACAAGAAAACAACTTGCCAGTTTCTCTTTCCACAATTATCCATCTAACAAAATCCAGCCATATTTAGATAGATTACTTAAGAGTGACTAACAACTTTTTTATATTGTTAGGTCCAAGACATCAGAAGGATTTTAGTGAGAAATTACTTATACATCAAGATTATTCTATAGAATTTTGCAAATAGCAAATGGATTATCAATGTATCATTTAGATATCATTATTTAAAAATATAAAAAGTATAAATGTATATAACAATATACCATGCATGTAAAAACCCATAACGTTAATCACACCACAAGAGTGACAAATGATAAATATGCTAGTATATAAAAATTAAAATGTTTATTGTTCACTATGATATGTAGGTAGCTTAGAAAATTGAGATTGGAAAGTACGTATTGAATATAATAGACTTACACTCATGAAGCGTGATCAGTGCAAAAAAAGTAACACAAAGTAGTACAAAAAGAGATGAAAACTTATTTTTGGTCATGGTACTTATCGTTAGAGATTGAAATTCTAATTTTAGTGGATTTAGAAAATAACATGGACAACTTCATCTTATATATAGCCAATTTGGGATTGCTTTTTTTTTTTTAAATACTCACTTGAAGTGATTTTAGATTCCTAATAATACGCTAGACCGTTAAAATCATTTTTAGGAAAAGCACTAACCAAGTGATTATTAAAAAAAATCACTTAAAGTGATTTTGGATGTCAAAATATTTTTTAATATAGATTACAAATATTAAAATTTTAATAGAAAAGCGCTTTTGCCTCTAAAATAATCAATCCCAAACGGACACATAGCCTTTTTAATCTACCTTTTTAAATTTTTCAACTATAATATTTATCATAGTAATAAAGTTTTTTCCTACTTTTTTTGGACAATAATAAAGTCTTTGAGTAACGGATATATTGATGTGATATTCCTTTAATAATAAATATTTATCTTTTTTTATTTGTTATACTAATAATAAATATTTTCCGAACAAGATAACAATAAAAAAAAATCCGTTCTAATCATTAATCTATTTATATAAGAAATAATATTAAAAATATTATTTGTCATATATCTATTAAAATAATAATTCATCCTTCTTTTTTATTTTTGTTCCCATTATAATTTATTAATGGTAATCCTATTATATTTATAGTATCATCAACTAACTCAACTTTCAGAGGAGGGACATAAATTCATATTTACCTCTACCTTTTTAGTATACTTGGATAAAGCTATTATCCGACCAAAAGTCGTCTAATTTCCAAGCGGTATACCACCCGTAGGGCACGGTATACTTCTCCGGGTGTTATAAATCTGACTTTTGGATTATGGAGCTGTGGTCAGGGAGGTGGGTGTGGTGCGGTATACAAACTGTTGAGGGCAGTATACCGCTCAACATGCTGGTGAGCACGAAATTTCAAGCCTTTTCACCCTAAAATCATTCTTCTACTTACCTACAAATCTAAAACACTTTCTTCCTTTCTCATTAACTCTAGTATACACTAAACACAATATTAACTTACTAACATGCACTACAAACACGAAATTAAACTAATATAGCGATTAAAACATGGGTTGCCTCCCAAGAGCACTTTTGTTTAACCTCATTGAAGTTCAACGTGTTACCTCAAGGTCATTTCTTTCTCACATTGCCTCTCCAACAGTGAGTGGGCTATTAACATCAACCAAGCACAATTTACAAACCTTCTTGTCTCTCACTTCAACTAACTTCTCAGAAGAAACTCTAGTGATCATGAATAGGCCACTCCAAGAACTCTTGTGCTTGAGTGATTCGTTTGGGGGATCAGAATCTTTCAATGCGATCTCTCCGTCTATCCAAAAATCATTCTTTACCTTCTCTCTCATGGGTTCTCTAGGAACCTTCTTTGCACGTTTCTTGGTCTTCTTCAACTGAAAAATGTTTGGGTTTCCCTTAAGATTTGCATGAGCTTGAATAGATGATGTCTTTCTTAGTTTTTTATTCTCCGACCTTTAGTTTGTCACGACCTTGATTAGTTCTTTCTCTACATAATCAATGGCGTTCAAGACGAAAAATCTCCTGGAAAATCAGGGAACTTCATCGTCTTGAACACATAGAATTTGACCTCCCCGTTTTTCACTCGCATGATCAACACACCATTCTCTATATCAATAAAAATATGCCCAGTGGCTAAGAATAGCCACCCAAAGATGATTTCCACATTCTTAACCGCATCGTAGTCAAGAATAATTTATCACAAGAAAATATAAAAACCTGATGATGTATCCCTTTTTTTATAATAAATCCCATTTTGAGACATAATTTTAGGTACATTAGGTGCTTAGTTGACGGATTTTTACTATGATTTAATATATTTTCGAATCTTACCTTGTTTTGGAGTTTTGTTACTTTCAGAGCATTTTAGGTGTAATTCGTGGGTTTTTAGTTAAAAAAACTCTTGATTACAAGGATGATATTAGATGCCAAGACTTGAATAAGAATTTGAGGAAAGAATATCCACGACAAAATCAAGTGTTAAAGGCAAAATTAACTATTTTCGGAAAGTTGAAAAGCTGCCTGCCATATTTAAACATGTAGTATTTTCAATGCTTCAGAAAATCAAAAGAGATTTTTAAGGGGCCTTTTTATATCAAAAAAGGTATTTAAATTAAGGTTGATAGAAACTGATTTCGAGTGATTTGGAGTTCTAACAAAGGAGTTATGATTTTTACAAACTATATGGGTCAACCAGTCCATTGAAAACGAGTTTGAGTTGAATTAAGACTCTAAAATTTAGCCCATCGAATCTATAGAACGTGTTTTACCTATTAATTTCAGCTCCTAATATTATGAATTCCTCCCTTGATGCCAGAGCTTAATATTCATCGACAATTCATCATAGAAGCAATCAAGATGATTTAGAGAAGGAAGAAGCAAAAGGTGGACTTTCACCACATCAATTCTACACCTCTCCATCTTTATACTTAAAGTAATTATCGTTAAATTAATTCGTCTTTAATTTAACATACGCTATTTAGCTTTGGTTTTTATTATGCACAATTATTTCTCTTTTTTCTTAGAATTTGTCATCATATGATCTATTGATCATTGCCTATATATTTAAATTGAATTCAGGATTATAATTTTTAAAGAAGTTGGTATTTAATATTTTCCATTGAGAATATGTGTTTAATAACACTACCCATATCATAGATAAATAGTGGGTGACAAAAGTAATTAAGCTATCATCCGTGTAGGGGGTTTAATTGCGGATATAATATATATGCGTCTAGTGTGCTGCAGTGAGCCTGTAGGTCTTTCCTACATAAATAGTCAATAGTTAGTTCTAACCATGTCTAAAATACTGTAGGATCACCCGGGAGGGGTCTCTAGTATCGTAGGATAGCGTCCTATTCACCTGGGAGGGTTTAGGAAGATAATTAAATCCTGAGAAATTACCACTCACCTTATTCCTAGAAACCATTAATGCAATAAGATAATTTCATACTTGCAACCCTTAGCTTTTATCCTAATTGCATAATGAATTATTTTAATTCATTAGAAAACAAAACATTTCACTTGCCTATCATTTAAATCGAAACATTTAAAACCATCCACGCTATTGTTGCACATGAGTTGAAATAACTATTTAAATCCCTGAGAACAAACTCTATTTTACTTACTTATTAATTGTCATGATTTGTACACTTGCGGAGAGTTAGTCGTGGTTTTCAAGGTGTGTGCACTTTTTGCATTATTACTTTATCACATCCACAAGTCCACCATGTTTTTGGCGTCGTTGCCAGGGATTTTAAAGTTATATTTTTTTATTGGAGTGTAGTAATTTTTTTTGTTTTTTAGTTATACGCTTGTTTTGTTTAGTCTCTTTTCATGTTCTTTAGGTATGGCGGATTTCCTTGGGCCAACGAATATAAATGAAGAGTATGGTTGTTCGAGTTGTGGGATAGCTTGGCATCGTTTAGAAAAAAAATGCTATTTCGAACGATCGAATCTGAGCGGGGTTGGTAATCAAAGTAATATCTATCATCCGAGACCACAAAAATCCTATCAAGAAGGTCCAAGCTATCTAGTTCTAGATCCACCATATCCTGGGTATAATCATTTACTAAAATACCTTGATGAACTACGACAAACCATGCAATCTTTTGTGAAAATGATGCAAGGGAGCACGAAAGCTAATGAAGTCAGGTTCAACAATTTGGAAGATTCCCTCAATCATTTCATCAAGTTTTCGCTGGATAATATGATAAATAGTGAGGCGAAAGGTGATGTTGCTATATCATTACTGCAAAGTATGCACTAAATACTCAATTCATGGATCAATTCTCGCTAATATTTTCACTAATGTATCGATAAAAATTGTTTAAAAAAGAAAGGATAATTTGAGCATTCTAGGAAGAAATAGTCCTTTTTTCCATCTCTGCAAATTTTCTAAGGATCTCTTTATATAGGTGAAAAGGAGACAAAGTAATAAATGTCATCCATTATTGGGTGACAAAATAATTGCGAAATTAATGTATTTAAAGTCTAATGGTCACATATTTTTTGTGGCTGATTACTATGTTGTAGATCTCGGTTTCGCAGCCTAGGCGGTCGACCAAGGCCTAGCACCTAGGCGGGATCACATAGGGCATAGACAGAATTATATGGTTTTGAATCCCGTTGTGTAATTTTGTATATTTAGTAATATATATGTAATAATTATAGAAATTTTAACCATTTAAGTCATAAAATTAAGCTAACAACACTATAGTAAATATAAAACATACTAAATATTGAGTTATAATTTGAATTAAAGAATTCTCGAGAATAAAAAAATATCAAGAAGACCTATGTGAACATGTTTTGCCATTAATCGGTGTCTAGGCGGCCATTTTTTGCCATTAGTCGGCGCCTAGACGGGTTAGGCGCCTATTCCACAGTTATTAAGGCGCTAGAAAAAAACGCCTAGAGTTTTAACTAGACGTAAGTGGCTAAGAGAGGAGTTGACGCCTAGGCGGAGAGATCTACAACATAGGCTGAATATTAAAGTTGGAAGTTTTAGTGCCTCGTAATTCATCCTGACCAATGAACCTGGACGTCTACTGGTCTTGTGGTACATAATGAATACAGACACTTTGACCAACGTGGCTCGGGCCTTAACACCGTTACAGAGGTTGAACACCATATGAAAACATCTTTTTAATATTTTCATTAAAGTGATTTTTGTGAAAGCACCTTTTTAATCTTTCAAATAGAATAAATTAAATTTTTATGAGAAAACCTTTTTAATCTTTCTATAAAAATAAAATTATATTTTATTAAAGCACATTTTTATTCTTTCCAAATGAAATACTATTTTTCCACAGACCCAATATTTTATAGTTTTTCTCCAAGAGTATGAAAATATTAAATTATTTCTAATTTCCAACACAATGTTCCAATACATTATGGTATTTCACATAATACAGTGATGAAAAAAAAATCACCAAATGTATTCTTTGTCGATGTTATATTTTTTAAGTAACAAACTCTAAGGGCGTCATTCACTTTTTCGGCTATATTTTTGTACTAGGCACGGTAAATAAAAAGAATGTATTATGTATTTAGCTTGACATATATGGTTAAATGGACATTATTTAAGTATGAATTGAATAATTGTCATAATTTCTAATTCAAACCATGATAAATTCTATTTATAAAAATATGGAACCAGATGAACCACTCATGAAAGAATAACAAGTTGTGGGGAGGAATTGTGTGTAATATTTTGGGAAAATAATTATAATATATAATTTGATTTTGATTTCATTATTAATTTTTTTTGTCATGGAAGAAAATTAAGTAGAGTTATTATTACAGAGTTGAGATAAAAAAGAAAAGGAGTTGATAAGTGTACGGTCATTGCCATCCTGCTAGATTAAGGTTCCGTCGGGTACATTTTGTAAGAGCGACCCCCGTATCGTTAAACATTCTATTAATGTGCTCGATCTTTCACCGTGGAAAATGTGATAACCATCTTCCAGTTTCAGCCATAATTGGATAAAGACTCCAGTGTGGAGGAGACTTTCATCAAATTCCTTGAATTAAATCAAGGTTGTTAGAGTAGAATGAACAACTCTGGAGATTGAGACCAACTGCAGATCTCATGGTTCGGAGAACCGCCTATTATTAAGTATAAGCATAGACTTTTACAACATTATATAATCACTGATTGTGCACATGTAACATTAAAACTAAATTTTTAATAGACAAAATGGAAAGTTTGAAACAATGTAATAATATATTGACCAGTTTGTAATACTTTTTAGTTAAGTTACCAAAACATAATTATTCAAATAGTTTTATAACCCTTAAAATATATATCCTCAAATTAATATTTTCAAGGCTTTAATTTTCAACAAATTCAGTTTACTATCATGATTTATTTTTAGCTATAAATCGTGTTCTTATTATTTGAGTATAAATTATGTTCTTAACCATTTTTAATGTAAATTTTTTGTGTTATGATGTCTACCCCATATCTAATTTCTTTTTTCGTATTTTCGGATACTTATTATCATTTGACATTGTTATGAATTGTGAAATTTCATATATAAAATTATTTGATCATATATTTTCACATGAAACCATATAATTTGATCATATAAATTTTTTTATGTTGAAAGGAAATAAATTTCATTAACTACACTAAGCTACATGGTGTGGAATACAGTTTAATGAGCAAATTTCTTCACTTGGAAAACAATCACTTGGTTCAGAAGAACAACACCAATTCAACCCTTTTCCTCTTATACATAGGCCCTCGTCTGTTGATTTGGAGTCAACATTAGTCTCGTATGTTTTTGGCAAAACAATATTGTCTACCTCTTTAGTCTTAATCGCGCCTGATGAGTGCCAAAAACAATTAGTGAAATGTTATAATTTCAAGAAGAGACACAATATAGCCTTTTAATTCTATTTTTTGGTATTTTCAATATATGCATTTATGATTTTACATAATCTTCCGAAATCGTGTGATACCTTCTTCATGTTCATTCATTTTGTTTTTTAACATACAACATGTCAACTTTCTTGATAATTTATTAATAACTCTGTAACATTCTAGTCATTTTGTCAAAAAATTTACTACATGACAATATATGACCATCAAATCACAACGAAACATTCCACAATTGGATTCATATAGCTAAATCACAACTTTCTATGAAAAACATCATTAGACAATATATCCGAGCATGTTAAAAGACAATATTTTATCATTTTAAAATTCTCAAAATCTATTTAAAAAAATTGATCTAATCATTCACATACTACGATAGATGCATAATGTATAACAAGAAAACAACTTGCCAGTTTCTCTTTCCACAATTATCCATCTAACAAAATCCAGCCATATTTAGATAGATTATTTAAGAGTGACTAACAACTTTTTTATATTGTTAGGTCTAAGACATCAGAAGGATTTTAGTGAGAAATTACTTATACATCAAGATTATTCTATAGAATTTTGCAAATAGCAAATGGATTATCAATGTATCATTTAGATATCATTATTTAAAAATATAAAAAGTATAAATGTATATAACAATATACCATGCATGTAAAAACCCATAACGTTAATCACACCACAAGAGTGACAAATAATAAATATGCTAGTATATAAAAATTAAAATGTTTATTGTTCACTATGATATGTAGGTAGCTTAGAAAACTGAGATTGGAAAGTACGTATTGAATATAATAGACTTACACTCATGAAGCGTGATCAGTGCAAAAAAAGTAACACAAAGTAGTACAAAAAGAGATGAAAACTTATTTTTGGTCATGGTACTTATCGTTAGAGATTGAAATTCTAATTTTAGTGGATTTAGAAAATAACATGGACAACTTCATCTTATATATAGCCAATTTGGGATTGCTTTTTTTTTTTAAATACTCACTTGAAGTGATTTTAGATTCCTAATAATACGCTAGACCGTTAAAATCATTTTTAGGAAAAGCACTAACCAAGTGATTATTAAAAAAAATCACTTAAAGTGATTTTGGATGTCAAAATATTTTTTAATATAGATTACAAATATTAAAATTTTAATAGAAAAGCGCTTTTGCCTCTAAAATAATCAATCCCAAACGGACACATAGCCTTTTTAATCTACCTTTTTAAATTTTTCAACTATAATATTTATCATAGTAATAAAGTTTTTTCCTACTTTTTTTGGACAATAATAAAGTCTTTGAGTAACGGATATATTGATGTGATATTCCTTTAATAATAAATATTTATCTTTTTTTATTTGTTATACTAATAATAAATATTTTCCGAACAAGATAACAATAAAAAAAAATCCGTTCTAATCATTAATCTATTTCTATAAGAAATAATATTAAAAATATTATTTGTCATATATCTATTAAAATAATAATTAATCCTTCTTTTTTATTTTTGTTCCCATTATAATTTATTAATGGTAATCCTATTATATTTATAGTATCATCAACTAACTCAACTTTCAGAGGAGGGACATAAATTCATATTTACCTCTACCTTTTTAGTATACTTGGATAAAGCTATTATCCGACCAAAAGTCGTCTAATTTCCAAGCGGTATACCACCCGTAGGGCACGGTATACTTCTCCGGGTGTTATAAATCTGACTTTTGGATTATGGAGCTGTGGCCAGGGAGGTGGGTGTGGTGCGGTATACAAACTGTTGAGGGCAGTATACCGCTCAACATGCTGGTGAGCACGAAATTTCAAGCCTTTTCACCCTAAAATCATTCTTCTACTTACCTACAAATCAAAAACACTTTCTTCCTTTCTCATTAACTCTAGTATACACTAAACACAATATTAACTTACTAACATGCACTACAAACACGAAATTAAACTAATATAGCGATTAAAACATGGGTTGCCTCCCAAGAGCACTTTTGTTTAACCTCATTGAAGTTCAACGTGTTACCTCAAGGTCATTTCTTTCTCACATTGCCTCTCCAACAGTGAGTGGGCTATTAACATCAACCAAGCACAATTTACAAACCTTCTTGTCTCTCACTTCAACTAACTTCTCAGAAGAAACTCTAGTGATCATGAATAGGCCACTCCAAGAACTCTTGTGCTTGCGGGATTCGTTTGGGGGATCAGAATCTTTCAATGCGATCTCTCCGTCTATCCAAAAATCATTCTTTACCTTCTCTCTCATGGGTTCTCTAGGAACCTTCTTTGCACGTTTCTTGGTCTTCTTCAACTGAAAAATGTTTGGGTTTCCCTTAAGATTTGCATGAGCTTGAATAGATGATGTCTTTCTTAGTTTTTTCTTCTCCGACCTTTAGTTTGTCACGACCTTGATTAGTTCTTTCTCTACATAATCAATGGCGTTCAAGACGAAAAATCTCCTGGAAAATCAGGGAACTTCATCGTCTTGAACACATAGAATTTGACCTCCCCGTTTTTCACTCGCATGATCAACACACCATTCTCTATATCAATAAAAATATGCCCAGTGGCTAAGAATAGCCGCCCAAAGATGATTTCCACATTCTTAACCGCATCGTAGTCAAGAATAATTTATCACAAGAAAATATAAAAACCTGATGATGTATCCCTTTTTTTATAATAAATCCCATTTTGAGACATAATTTTAGGTACATTAGGTGCTTAGTTGACGGATTTTTACTATGATTTAATATATTTTCGAATCTTACCTTGTTTTGGAGTTTTGTTATTTTCAGAGCATTTTAGGTGTAATTCGTGTGTTTTTAGTTAAAAAAACTCTTGATTACAAGGATGATATTAGATGCCAAGACTTGAATAAGAATTTGAGGAAAGAATATCCACGACAAAATCAAGTGTTAAAGGCAAAATTAACTATTTTCGGAAAGTTGAAAAGCTGCCTGCCATATTTAAACATGTAGTATTTTCAATGCTTCAGAAAATCAAAAGAGATTTTTAAGGGGCCTTTTTATATCAAAAAAGGTATTTAAATTAAGGTTGATAGAAACTGATTTCGAGTGATTTGGAGTTCTAACAAAGGAGTTATGATTTTTACAAACTATATGGGTCAACCAGTCCATTGAAAACGAGTTTGAGTTGAATTAAGACTCTAAAATTTAGCCCATCGAATCCATAGAACGTGTGAATCCATAGAACGTGTTTTACCTATTAATTTCAGCTCCTAATATTATGAATTCCTCCCTTGGTGCCAGAGCTTAATATTCATCGACAATTCATCATAGAAGCAATCAAGATGATCTAGAGAAGGAAGAAGCAAAAGGTGGACTTTCACCACATCAATTCTACACCTCTCGATCTTTATACTTAAGGTAATTATCGTTAAATTAATTCGTCTTTAATTTAACATACGCTATTTAGCTTTGGTTTTTATTATGCACAATTATTTCTCTTTTTTCTTAGGATTTGTAATCATATGATCTATTGATCATTGCCTATATATTTAAATTGAATTCAGGATTATAATTTTTAAAGAAGTTGGTATTTAATATTTTCCATTGAGAATATGTGTTTAATAACACTACCCATATCATAGATAAATAGTGGGTGACAAAAGTAATTAAGCTATCATCCGTGTAGGGGGTTTAATTGCGGATATAATATATATGCGTCTAGTGTGCTGCAGTGAGCCTGTAGGTCTTTCCTACATAAATAGTCAATAGTTAGTTCTAACCATGTCTAAAATACTGTAGGATCACCCGGGAGGGGTCTCTAGTATCGTAGGATAGCGTCCTATTCACCTGGGAGGGATTAGGAAGATAATTAAATCCTGAGAAATTACCACTCACCTTATTCCTAGAAACCATTAATGCAATAAGATAATTTCATACTTGCAACCCTTAGCTTTTATCCTAATTGCATAATGATTTATTTTAATTCATTAGAAAACAAAACACTTCACTTGCCTATCATTTAAATCGAAACATTTAAAACCATCTACGCTAATGTTGCACATGAGTTGAAATAACTACTTAAATCCCTGAGACAAACTCTATTTTACTTACTTATTACTTGTCATGATTTGTACACTTGCGGAGAGTTAGTCGTGGTTTTCAAGGTGTGTGCACTTTTTGCATTATTACTTTATCACATCCACAAGTCCACCATGTTTTTGGCGTCGTTGCCAGGGATTTTAAAGTTATATTTTTTTATTGGAGTGTAGTAATTTTTTTTGTTTTTTAGTTATACGCTTGTTTTGTTTAGTCTCTTTTCATGTTCTTTAGGTATGGCGGATTTCCTTGGGCCAACGAATATAAATGAAGAGTATGGTTGTTCGAGTTGTGGGATAGCTTGGCATCGTTTAGAAAAAAAATGCTATTTCGAACGATCGAATCTGAGCGGGGTTGGTAATCAAAGTAATATCTATCATCCGAGACCACAAAAATCCTATCAAGAAGGTCCAAGCTATCTAGTTCTAGATCCACCATATCCTGGGTATAATCATTTACTAAAATACCTTGATGAACTACGACAAACCATGCAATCTTTTGTGAAAATGATGCAAGGGAGCACGAAAGCTAATGAAGTCAGGTTCAACAATTTGGAAGATTCCCTCAATCATTTCATCAAGTTTTCGCTGGATAATATGATAAATAGTGAGGCGAAAGGTGATGTTGCTATATCATTACTGCAAAGTATGCACTAAATACTCAATTCATGGATCAATTCTCGCTAATATTTTCACTAATGTATTGATAAAAATTGTTTAAAAAAGAAAGGATAATTTGAGCATTCTAGGAAGAAATAGTCCTTTTTTCCATCTTTGCAAATTTTCTAAGGATCTCTTTATATAGGTGAAAAGGAGACAAAGTAATAAATGTCATCCATTATTGGGTGACAAAATAATTGCGAAATTAATGTATTTAAAGTCTAATGGTCACATATTTTTTGTGGCTGATTACTATGTTGTAGATCTCGGTTTCGCAGCCTAGGCGGTCGACCAAGGCCTAGCACCTAGGCGGGATCACATAGGGCATAGACAGAATTATATGGTTTTGAATCCCGTTGTGTAATTTTGTATATTTAGTAATATATATGTAATAATTATAGAAATTTTAACCATTTAAGTCATAAAATTAAGCTAACAACACTATAGTAAATATAAAACATACTAAATATTGAGTTATAATTTGAATTAAAGAATTCTCGAGAATAAAAAAATATCAAGAAGACCTATGTGAACATGTTTTGCCATTAATCGGTGTCTAGGCGGCCATTTTTTGCCATTAGTCGGCGCCTAGACGGATTAGGCGCCTATTCCACAGTTATTAAGGCGCTAGAAAAAAACGCCTAGAGTTTTAACTAGACGTAAGTGGCTAAGAGAGGAGTTGACGCCTAGGCGGAGAGATCTACAACATAGGCTGAATATTAAAGTTGGAAGTTTTAGTGCCTCGTAATTCATCCTGACCAATGAACCTGGACGTCTACTGGTCTTGTGGTACATAATGAATACAGACACTTTGACCAACGTGGCTCGGGCCTTAACACCGTTACAGAGGTTGAACACCATATGAAAACATCTTTTTAATATTTTCATTAAAGTGATTTTTGTGAAAGCACCTTTTTACTCTTTCAAATAGAATAAATTAAATTTTTATGAGAAAACCTTTTTAATCTTTCTATAAAAATAAAATTATATTTTATTAAAGCACATTTTTATTCTTTCCAAATGAAATACTATTTTTCCACAGACCCAATATTTTATAGTTTTTCTCCAAGAGTATGAAAATATTAAATTATTTCTAATTTCCAACACAATGTTCCAATACATTATGGTATTTCACATAATACAGTGATGAAAAAAAAATCACCAAATGTATTCTTTGTCGATGTTATATTTTTTAAGTAACAAACTCTAAGGGCGTCATTCACTTTTTCGGCTATATTTTTTTACTAGGCACGGTAAATAAAAAGAATGTATTATGTATTTAGCTTGACATATATGGTTAAATGGACATTATTTAAGTATGAATTGAATAATTGTCATAATTTCTAATTCAAACCACGATAAATTCTATTTATAAAAATATGGAACCAGATGAACCACTCATGAAAGAATAACAAGTTGTGGGGAGGAATTGTGTGTAATATTTTGGGAAAATAATTATAATATATAATTTGATTTTGATTTCATTATTAATTTTTTTTGTCATGGAAGAAAATTAAGTAGAGTTATTATTACAGAGTTGAGATAAAAAAGAAAAGGAGTTGATAAGTGTACGGTCATTGCCATCCTGCTAGATTAAGGTTCCGTCGGGTACATTTTGTAAGAGCGACCCCCGTATCGTTAAAGATTCTATTAATGTGCTCGATCTTTCACCGTGGAAAATGTGATAACCATCTTCCAGTTTCAGCCATAATTGGATAAAGACTCCAGTGTGGAGGAGACTTTCATCAAATTCCTTGAATTAAATCAAGGTTGTTAGAGTAGAATGAACAACTCTGGAGATTGAGACCAACTGCAGATCTCATGGTTCGGAGAACCGCCTATTATTAAATATAAGCATAGACTTTTACAACATTACATAATCACTGATTGTGCACATGTAACATTAAAACTAAATTTTTAATAGACAAAATGGAAAGTTTGAAACAATGTAATAATATATTGACCAGTTTGTAATACTTTTTAGTTAAGTTACCAAAACATAATTATTCAAATAGTTTTATAACCCTTAAAATATATATCCTCAAATTAATATTTTCAAGGCTTTAATTTTCAACAAATTCAGTTTACTATCATGATTTATTTTTAGCTATAAATCGTGTTCTTATTATTTGAGTATAAATTATGTTCTTAACCATTTTTAATGTAAATTTTTTGTGTTATGATGTCTACCCCATATCTAATTTCTTTTTTCGTATTTTCGGATACTTATTATCATTTGACATTGTTATGAATTGTGAAATTTCATATATAAAATTATTTGATCATATATTTTCACATGAAACCATATAATTTGATCATATAAATTTTTTTATGTTGAAAGGAAATAAATTTCATTAACTACACTAAGCTACATGGTGTGGAATACAGTTTAATGAGCAAATTTCTTCACTTGGAAAACAATCACTTGGTTCAGAAGAACAACACCAATTCAACCCTTTTCCTCTTATACATAGGCCCTCGTCTGTTGATTTGGAGTCAACATTAGTCTCGTATGTTTTTGGCAAAACAATATTGTCTACCTCTTTAGTCTTAATCGCGCCTGATGAGTGCCAAAAACAATTAGTGAAATGTTATAATTTCAAGAAGAGACACAATATAGCCTTTTAATTCTATTTTTTGGTATTTTCAATATATGCATTTATGATTTTACATAATCTTCCGAAATCGTGTGATACCTTCTTCATGTTCATTCATTTTGTTTTTTAACATACAACATGTCAACTTTCTTGATAATTTATTAATAACTCTGTAACATTCTAGTCATTTTGTCAAAAAATTTACTACATGACAATATATGACCATCAAATCACAACGAAACATTCCACAATTGGATTCATATAGCTAAATCACAACTTTCTATGAAAAACATCATTAGACAATATATCCGAGCATGTTAAAAGACAATATTTTATCATTTTAAAATTCTCAAAATCTATTTAAAAAAATTGATCTAATCATTCACATACTACGATAGATGCATAATGTATAACAAGAAAACAACTTGCCAGTTTCTCTTTCCACAATTATCCATCTAACAAAATCCAGCCATATTTAGATAGATTATTTAAGAGTGACTAACAACTTTTTTATATTGTTAGGTCTAAGACATCAGAAGGATTTTAGTGAGAAATTACTTATACATCAAGATTATTCTATAGAATTTTGCAAATAGCAAATGGATTATCAATGTATCATTTAGATATCATTATTTAAAAATATAAAAAGTATAAATGTATATAACAATATACCATGCATGTAAAAACCCATAACGTTAATCACACCACAAGAGTGACAAATAATAAATATGCTAGTATATAAAAATTAAAATGTTTATTGTTCACTATGATATGTAGGTAGCTTAGAAAACTGAGATTGGAAAGTACGTATTGAATATAATAGACTTACACTCATGAAGCGTGATCAGTGCAAAAAAAGTAACACAAAGTAGTACAAAAAGAGATGAAAACTTATTTTTGGTCATGGTACTTATCGTTAGAGATTGAAATTCTAATTTTAGTGGATTTAGAAAATAACATGGACAACTTCATCTTATATATAGCCAATTTGGGATTGCTTTTTTTTTTTAAATACTCACTTGAAGTGATTTTAGATTCCTAATAATACGCTAGACCGTTAAAATCATTTTTAGGAAAAGCACTAACCAAGTGATTATTAAAAAAAATCACTTAAAGTGATTTTGGATGTCAAAATATTTTTTAATATAGATTACAAATATTAAAATTTTAATAGAAAAGCGCTTTTGCCTCTAAAATAATCAATCCCAAACGGACACATAGCCTTTTTAATCTACCTTTTTAAATTTTTCAACTATAATATTTATCATAGTAATAAAGTTTTTTCCTACTTTTTTTGGACAATAATAAAGTCTTTGAGTAACGGATATATTGATGTGATATTCCTTTAATAATAAATATTTATCTTTTTTTATTTGTTATACTAATAATAAATATTTTCCGAACAAGATAACAATAAAAAAAAATCCGTTCTAATCATTAATCTATTTATATAAGAAATAATATTAAAAATATTATTTGTCATATATCTATTAAAATAATAATTAATCCTTCTTTTTTATTTTTGTTCCCATTATAATTTATTAATGGTAATCCTATTATATTTATAGTATCATCAACTAACTCAACTTTCAGAGGAGGGACATAAATTCATATTTACCTCTACCTTTTTAGTATACTTGGATAAAGCTATTATCCGACCAAAAGTCGTCTAATTTCCAAGCGGTATACCACCCGTAGGGCACGGTATACTTCTCCGGGTGTTATAAATCTGACTTTTGGATTATGGAGCTGTGGCCAGGGAGGTGGGTGTGGTGCGGTATACAAACTGTTGAGGGCAGTATACCGCTCAACATGCTGGTGAGCACGAAATTTCAAGCCTTTTCACCCTAAAATCATTCTTCTACTTACCTACAAATCAAAAACACTTTCTTCCTTTCTCATTAACTCTAGTATACACTAAACACAATATTAACTTACTAACATGCACTACAAACACGAAATTAAACTAATATAGCGATTAAAACATGGGTTGCCTCCCAAGAGCACTTTTGTTTAACCTCATTGAAGTTCAACGTGTTACCTCAAGGTCATTTCTTTCTCACATTGCCTCTCCAACAGTGAGTGGGCTATTAACATCAACCAAGCACAATTTACAAACCTTCTTGTCTCTCACTTCATCTAACTTCTCAGAAGAAACTCTAGTGATCATGAATAGGCCACTCCAAGAACTCTTGTGCTTGCGGGATTCGTTTGGGGGATCAGAATCTTTCAATGCGATCTCTCCGTCTATCCAAAAATCATTCTTTACCTTCTCTCTCATGGGTTCTCTAGGAACCTTCTTTGCACGTTTCTTGGTCTTCTTCAACTGAAAAATGTTTGGGTTTCCCTTAAGATTTGCATGAGCTTGAATAGATGATGTCTTTCTTAGTTTTTTCTTCTCCGACCTTTAGTTTGTCACGACCTTGATTAGTTCTTTCTCTACATAATCAATGGCGTTCAAGACGAAAAATCTCCTGGAAAATCAGGGAACTTCATCGTCTTGAACACATAGAATTTGACCTCCCCGTTTTTCACTCGCATGATCAACACACCATTCTCTATATCAATAAAAATATGCCCAGTGGCTAAGAATAGCCACCCAAAGATGATTTCCACATTCTTAACCGCATCGTAGTCAAGAATAATTTATCACAAGAAAATATAAAAACCTGATGATGTATCCCTTTTTTTATAATAAATCCCATTTTGAGACATAATTTTAGGTACATTAGGTGCTTAGTTGACGGATTTTTACTATGATTTAATATATTTTCGAATCTTACCTTGTTTTGGAGTTTTGTTATTTTCAGAGCATTTTAGGTGTAATTCGTGTGTTTTTAGTTAAAAAAACTCTTGATTACAAGGATGATATTAGATGCCAAGACTTGAATAAGAATTTGAGGAAAGAATATCCACGACAAAATCAAGTGTTAAAGGCAAAATTAACTATTTTCGGAAAGTTGAAAAGCTGCCTGCCATATTTAAACATGTAGTATTTTCAATGCTTCAGAAAATCAAAAGAGATTTTTAAGGGGCCTTTTTATATCAAAAAAGGTATTTAAATTAAGGTTGATAGAAACTGATTTCGAGTGATTTGGAGTTCTAACAAAGGAGTTATGATTTTTACAAACTATATGGGTCAACCAGTCCATTGAAAACGAGTTTGAGTTGAATTAAGACTCTAAAATTTAGCCCATCGAATCCATAGAACGTGTTTTACCTATTAATTTCAGCTCCTAATATTATGAATTCCTCCCTTGGTGCCAGAGCTTAATATTCATCGACAATTCATCATAGAAGCAATCAAGATGATCTAGAGAAGGAAGAAGCAAAAGGTGGACTTTCACCACATCAATTCTACACCTCTCGATCTTTATACTTAAGGTAATTATCGTTAAATTAATTCGTCTTTAATTTAACATACGCTATTTAGCTTTGGTTTTTATTATGCACAATTATTTCTCTTTTTTCTTAGGATTTGTAATCATATGATCTATTGATCATTGCCTATATATTTAAATTGAATTCAGGATTATAATTTTTAAAGAAGTTGGTATTTAATATTTTCCATTGAGAATATGTGTTTAATAACACTACCCATATCATAGATAAATAGTGGGTGACAAAAGTAATTAAGCTATCATCCGTGTAGGGGGTTTAATTGCGGATATAATATATATGCGTCTAGTGTGCTGCAGTGAGCCTGTAGGTCTTTCCTACATAAATAGTCAATAGTTAGTTCTAACCATGTCTAAAATACTGTAGGATCACCCGGGAGGGGTCTCTAGTATCGTAGGATAGCGTCCTATTCACCTGGGAGGGATTAGGAAGATAATTAAATCCTGAGAAATTACCACTCACCTTATTCCTAGAAACCATTAATGCAATAAGATAATTTCATACTTGCAACCCTTAGCTTTTATCCTAATTGCATAATGATTTATTTTAATTCATTAGAAAACAAAACACTTCACTTGCCTATCATTTAAATCGAAACATTTAAAACCATCTACGCTAATGTTGCACATGAGTTGAAATAACTACTTAAATCCCTGAGACAAACTCTATTTTACTTACTTATTACTTGTCATGATTTGTACACTTGCGGAGAGTTAGTCGTGGTTTTCAAGGTGTGTGCACTTTTTGCATTATTACTTTATCACATCCACAAGTCCACCATGTTTTTGGCGTCGTTGCCAGGGATTTTAAAGTTATATTTTTTTATTGGAGTGTAGTAATTTTTTTTGTTTTTTAGTTATACGCTTGTTTTGTTTAGTCTCTTTTCATGTTCTTTAGGTATGGCGGATTTCCTTGGGCCAACGAATATAAATGAAGAGTATGGTTGTTCGAGTTGTGGGATAGCTTGGCATCGTTTAGAAAAAAAATGCTATTTCGAACGATCGAATCTGAGCGGGGTTGGTAATCAAAGTAATATCTATCATCCGAGACCACAAAAATCCTATCAAGAAGGTCCAAGCTATCTAGTTCTAGATCCACCATATCCTGGGTATAATCATTTACTAAAATACCTTGATGAACTACGACAAACCATGCAATCTTTTGTGAAAATGATGCAAGGGAGCACGAAAGCTAATGAAGTCAGGTTCAACAATTTGGAAGATTCCCTCAATCATTTCATCAAGTTTTCGCTGGATAATATGATAAATAGTGAGGCGAAAGGTGATGTTGCTATATCATTACTGCAAAGTATGCACTAAATACTCAATTCATGGATCAATTCTCGCTAATATTTTCACTAATGTATTGATAAAAATTGTTTAAAAAAGAAAGGATAATTTGAGCATTCTAGGAAGAAATAGTCCTTTTTTCCATCTTTGCAAATTTTCTAAGGATCTCTTTATATAGGTGAAAAGGAGACAAAGTAATAAATGTCATCCATTATTGGGTGACAAAATAATTGCGAAATTAATGTATTTAAAGTCTAATGGTCACATATTTTTTGTGGCTGATTACTATGTTGTAGATCTCGGTTTCGCAGCCTAGGCGGTCGACCAAGGCCTAGCACCTAGGCGGGATCACATAGGGCATAGACAAAATTATATGGTTTTGAATCCCGTTGTGTAATTTTGTATATTTAGTAATATATATGTAATAATTATAGAAATTTTAACCATTTAAGTCATAAAATTAAGCTAACAACACTATAGTAAATATAAAACATACTAAATATTGAGTTATAATTTGAATTAAAGAATTCTCGAGAATAAAAAAATATCAAGAAGACCTATGTGAACATGTTTTGCCATTAATCGGTGTCTAGGCGGCCATTTTTTGCCATTAGTCGGCGCCTAGACGGGTTAGGCGCCTATTCCACAGTTATTAAGGCGCTAGAAAAAAACGCCTAGAGTTTTAACTAGACGTAAGTGGCTAAGAGAGGAGTTGACGCCTAGGCGGAGAGATCTACAACATAGGCTGAATATTAAAGTTGGAAGTTTTAGTGCCTCGTAATTCATCCTGACCAATGAACCTGGACGTCTACTGGTCTTGTGGTACATAATGAATACAGACACTTTGACCAACGTGGCTCGGGCCTTAACACCGTTACAGAGGTTGAACACCATATGAAAACATCTTTTTAATATTTTCATTAAAGTGATTTTTGTGAAAGCACCTTTTTAATCTTTCAAATAGAATAAATTAAATTTTTATGAGAAAACCTTTTTAATCTTTCTATAAAAATAAAATTATATTTTATTAAAGCACATTTTTATTCTTTCCAAATGAAATACTATTTTTCCACAGACCCAATATTTTATAGTTTTTCTCCAAGAGTATGAAAATATTAAATTATTTCTAATTTCCAACACAATGTTCCAATACATTATGGTATTTCACATAATACAGTGATGAAAAAAAATCACCAAATGTATTCTTTGTCGATGTTATATTTTTTAATTAACAAACTCTAAGGGCGTCATTCACTTTTTCGGCTATATTTTTTTACTAGGCACGGTAAATAAAAAGAATGTATTATGTATTTAGCTTGACATATATGGTTAAATGGACATTATTTAAGTATGAATTGAATAATTGTCATAATTTCTAATTCAAACCACGATAAATTCTATTTATAAAAATATGGAACCAGATGAACCACTCATGAAAGAATAACAAGTTGTGGGGAGGAATTGTGTGTAATATTTTGGGAAAATAATTATAATATATAATTTGATTTTGATTTCATTATTAATTTTTTTTGTCATGGAAGAAAATTAAGTAGAGTTATTATTACAGAGTTGAGATAAAAAAGAAAAGGAGTTGATAAGTGTACGGTCATTGCCATCCTGCTAGATTAAGGTTCCGTCGGGTACATTTTGTAAGAGCGACCCCCGTATCGTTAAAGATTCTATTAATGTGCTCGATCTTTCACCGTGGAAAATGTGATAACCATCTTCCAGTTTCAGCCATAATTGGATAAAGACTCCAGTGTGGAGGAGACTTTCATCAAATTCCTTGAATTAAATCAAGGTTGTTAGAGTAGAATGAACAACTCTGGAGATTGAGACCAACTGCAGATCTCATGGTTCAGAGAACCGCCTATTATTAAGTATAAGCATAGACTTTTACAACATTACATAATCACTGATTGTGCACATGTAACATTAAAACTAAATTTTTAATAGACAAAATGGAAAGTTTAAAACAATGTAATAATATATTGACCAGTTTGTAATACTTTTTAGTTAAGTTACCAAAACATAATTATTCAAATAGTTTTATAACCCTTAAAATATATATCCTCAAATTAATATTTTCAAGGCTTTAATTTTCAACAAATTCAGTTTACTATCATGATTTATTTTTAGCTATAAATCGTGTTCTTATTATTTGAGTATAAATTATGTTCTTAACCATTTTTAATGTAAATTTTTTGTGTTATGATGTCTACCCCATATCTAATTTCTTTTTTCGTATTTTCGGATACTTATTATCATTTGACATTGTTATGAATTGTGAAATTTCATATATAAAATTATTTGATCATATATTTTCACATGAAACCATATAATTTGATCATATAAATTTTTTTATGTTGAAAGGAAATAAATTTCATTAACTACACTAAGCTACATGGTGTGGAATACAGTTTAATGAGCAAATTTCTTCACTTGGAAAACAATCACTTGGTTCAGAAGAACAACACCAATTCAACCCTTTTCCTCTTATACATAGGCCCTCGTCTGTTGATTTGGAGTCAACATTAGTCTCGTATGTTTTTGGCAAAACAATATTGTCTACCTCTTTAGTCTTAATCGCGCCTGATGAGTGCCAAAAACAATTAGTGAAATGTTATAATTTCAAGAAGAGACACAATATAGCCTTTTAATTCTATTTTTTGGTATTTTCAATATATGCATTTATGATTTTACATAATCTTCCGAAATCGTGTGATACCTTCTTCATGTTCATTCATTTTGTTTTTTAACATACAACATGTCAACTTTCTTGATAATTTATTAATAACTCTGTAACATTCTAGTCATTTTGTCAAAAAATTTACTACATGACAATATATGACCATCAAATCACAACGAAACATTCCACAATTGGATTCATATAGCTAAATCACAACTTTCTATGAAAAACATCATTAGACAATATATCCGAGCATGTTAAAAGACAATATTTTATCATTTTAAAATTCTCAAAATCTATTTAAAAAAATTGATCTAATCATTCACATACTACGATAGATGCATAATGTATAACAAGAAAACAACTTGCCAGTTTCTCTTTCCACAATTATCCATCTAACAAAATCCAGCCATATTTAGATAGATTACTTAAGAGTGACTAACAACTTTTTTATATTGTTAGGTCCAAGACATCAGAAGGATTTTAGTGAGAAATTACTTATACATCAAGATTATTCTATAGAATTTTGAAAATAGCAAATGGATAATCAATGTATCATTTAGATATCATTATTTAAAAATATAAAAAGTATAAATGTATATAACAATATACCATGCATGTAAAAACCCATAACGTTAATCACACCACAAGAGTGACAAATAATAAATATGCTAGTATATAAAAATTAAAATGTTTATTGTTCACTATGATATGTAGGTAGCTTAGAAAATTGAGATTGGAACGTACGTATTGAATATAATAGACTTACACTCATGAAGCGTGATCAGTGCAAAAAAAGTAACACAAAGTAGTACAAAAAGAGATGAAAACTTATTTTTGGTCATGGTACTTATCGTTAGAGATTGAAATTCTAATTTTAGTGGATTTAGAAAATAACATGGACAACTTCATCTTATATATAGCCAATTTGGGATTGCTTTTTTTTTTTAAATACTCACTTGAAGTGATTTTAGATTCCTAATAATACGCTAGACCGTTAAAATCATTTTTAAGAAAAGCACTAACCAAGTGATTATTAAAAAAAATCACTTAAAGTGATTTTGGATGTCAAAATATTTTTTAATATAGATTACAAATATTAAAATTTTAATAGAAAAGCGCTTTTGCCTCTAAAATAATCAATCCCAAACGGACACATAGCCTTTTTAATCTACCTGTTTAAATTTTTCAACTATAATATTTATCATAGTAATAAAGTTTTTTCCTACTTTTTTTGGACAATAATAAAGTCTTTGAGTAACGGATATATTGATGTGATATTCCTTTAATAATAAATATTTATCTTTTTTTATTTGTTATACTAATAATAAATATTTTCCGAACAAGATAACAATAAAAAAAAATCCGTTCTAATCATTAATCTATTTATATAAGAAATAATATTAAAAATATTATTTGTCATATATCTATTAAAATAATAATTAATCCTTCTTTTTTATTTTTGTTCCCATTATAATTTATTAATGGTAATCCTATTATATTTATAGTATCATCAACTAACTAAACTTTCAGAGGAGGGACATAAATTCATATTTACCTCTACCTTTTTAGTATACTTGGATAAAGCTATTATCCGACCAAAAGTCGTCTAATTTCCAAGCGGTATACCACCCGTAGGGCACGGTATACTTCTCCGGGTGTTATAAATCTGACTTTTGGATTATGGAGCTGTGGCCAGGGAGGTGGGTGTGGTGCGGTATACAAACTGTTGAGGGCAGTATACCGCTCAACATGCTGGTGAGCACGAAATTTCAAGCCTTTTCACCCTAAAATCATTCTTCTACTTACCTACAAATCAAAAACACTTTCTTCCTTTCTCATTAACTCTAGTATACACTAAACACAATATTAACTTACTAACATGCACTACAAACACGAAATTAAACTAATATAGCGATTAAAACATGGGTTGCCTCCCAAGAGCACTTTTGTTTAACCTCATTGAAGTTCAACGTGTTACCTCAAGGTCATTTATTTCTCACATTGCCTCTCCAACAGTGAGTGGGCTATTAACATCAACCAAGCACAATTTACAAACCTTCTTGTCTCTCACTTCAACTAACTTCTCAGAAGAAACTCTAGTGATCATGAATAGGCCACTCCAAGAACTCTTGTGCTTGCGGGATTCGTTTGGGGGATCAGAATCTTTCAATGCGATCTCTCCGTCTATCCAAAAATCATTCTTTACCTTCTCTCTCATGGGTTCTCTAGGAACCTTCTTTGCACGTTTCTTGGTCTTCTTCAACTGAAAAATGTTTGGGTTTCCCTTAAGATTTGCATGAGCTTGAATAGATGATGTCTTTCTTAGTTTTTTCTTCTCCGACCTTTAGTTTGTCACGACCTTGATTAGTTCTTTCTCTACATAATCAATGGCGTTCAAGACGAAAAATCTCCTGGAAAATCAGGGAACTTCATCGTCTTGAACACATAGAATTTGACCTCCCCGTTTTTCACTCGCATGATCAACACACCATTCTCTATATCAATAAAAATATGCCCAGTGGCTAAGAATAGCCACCCAAAGATGATTTCCACATTCTTAACCGCATCGTAGTCAAGAATAATTTATCACAAGAAAATATAAAAACCTGATGATGTATCCCTTTTTTTATAATAAATCCCATTTTGAGACATAATTTTAGGTACATTAGGTGCTTAGTTGACGGATTTTTACTATGATTTAATATATTTTCGAATCTTACCTTGTTTTGGAGTTTTGTTATTTTCAGAGCATTTTAGGTGTAATTCGTGTGTTTTTAGTTAAAAAAACTCTTGATTACAAGGATGATATTAGATGCCAAGACTTGAATAAGAATTTGAGGAAAGAATATCCACGACAAAATCAAGTGTTAAAGGCAAAATTAACTATTTTCGGAAAGTTGAAAAGCTGCCTGCCATATTTAAACATGTAGTATTTTCAATGCTTCAGAAAATCAAAAGAGATTTTTAAGGGGCCTTTTTATATCAAAAAAGGTATTTAAATTAAGGTTGATAGAAACTGATTTCGAGTGATTTGGAGTTCTAACAAAGGAGTTATGATTTTTACAAACTATATGGGTCAACCAGTCCATTGAAAACGAGTTTGAGTTGAATTAAGACTCTAAAATTTAGCCCATCGAATCCATAGAACGTGTTTTACCTATTAATTTCAGCTCCTAATATTATGAATTCCTCCCTTGGTGCCAGAGCTTAATATTCATCGACAATTCATCATAGAAGCAATCAAGATGATCTAGAGAAGGAAGAAGCAAAAGGTGGACTTTCACCACATCAATTCTACACCTCTCGATCTTTATACTTAAGGTAATTATCGTTAAATTAATTCGTCTTTAATTTAACATACGCTATTTAGCTTTGGTTTTTATTATGCACAATTATTTCTCTTTTTTCTTAGGATTTGTAATCATATGATCTATTGATCATTGCCTATATATTTAAATTGAATTCAGGATTATAATTTTTAAAGAAGTTGGTATTTAATATTTTCCATTGAGAATATGTGTTTAATAACACTACCCATATCATAGATAAATAGTGGGTGACAAAAGTAATTAAGCTATCATCCGTGTAGGGGGTTTAATTGCGGATATAATATATATGCGTCTAGTGTGCTGCAGTGAGCCTGTAGGTCTTTCCTACATAAATAGTCAATAGTTAGTTCTAACCATGTCTAAAATACTGTAGGATCACCCGGGAGGGGTCTCTAGTATCGTAGGATAGCGTCCTATTCACCTGGGAGGGATTAGGAAGATAATTAAATCCTGAGAAATTACCACTCACCTTATTCCTAGAAACCATTAATGCAATAAGATAATTTCATACTTGCAACCCTTAGCTTTTATCCTAATTGCATAATGATTTATTTTAATTCATTAGAAAACAAAACACTTCACTTGCCTATCATTTAAATCGAAACATTTAAAACCATCTACGCTAATGTTGCACATGAGTTGAAATAACTACTTAAATCCCTGAGACAAACTCTATTTTACTTACTTATTACTTGTCATGATTTGTACACTTGCGGAGAGTTAGTCGTGGTTTTCAAGGTGTGTGCACTTTTTGCATTATTACTTTATCACATCCACAAGTCCACCATGTTTTTGGCGTCGTTGCCAGGGATTTTAAAGTTATATTTTTTTATTGGAGTGTAGTAATTTTTTTTGTTTTTTAGTTATACGCTTGTTTTGTTTAGTCTCTTTTCATGTTCTTTAGGTATGGCGGATTTCCTTGGGCCAACGAATATAAATGAAGAGTATGGTTGTTCGAGTTGTGGGATAGCTTGGCATCGTTTAGAAAAAAAATGCTATTTCGAACGATCGAATCTGAGCGGGGTTGGTAATCAAAGTAATATCTATCATCCGAGACCACAAAAATCCTATCAAGAAGGTCCAAGCTATCTAGTTCTAGATCCACCATATCCTGGGTATAATCATTTACTAAAATACCTTGATGAACTACGACAAACCATGCAATCTTTTGTGAAAATGATGCAAGGGAGCACGAAAGCTAATGAAGTCAGGTTCAACAATTTGGAAGATTCCCTCAATCATTTCATCAAGTTTTCGCTGGATAATATGATAAATAGTGAGGCGAAAGGTGATGTTGCTATATCATTACTGCAAAGTATGCACTAAATACTCAATTCATGGATCAATTCTCGCTGATATTTTCACTAATATATTGATAAAAATTGTTTAAAAAAGAAAGGATAATTTGAGCATTCTAGGAAGAAATAGTCCTTTTTTCCATCTTTGCAAATTTTCTAAGGATCTCTTTATATAGGTGAAAAGGAGACAAAGTAATAAATGTCATCCATTATTGGGTGACAAAATAATTGCGAAATTAATGTATTTAAAGTCTAATGGTCACATATTTTTTGTGGCTAATTACTATGTTGTAGATCTCGGTTTCGCAGCCTAGGCGGTCGACCAAGGCCTAGCACCTAGGCGGGATCACATAGGGCATAGACAGAATTATATGGTTTTGAATCCCGTTGTGTAATTTTGTATATTTAGTAATATATATGTAATAATTATAGAAATTTTAACCATTTAAGTCATAAAATTAAGCTAACAACACTATAGTAAATATAAAACATACTACATATTGAGTTATAATTTGAATTAAAGAATTTTCGAGAATAAAAAAATATCAAGAAGACCTATGTGAACATGTTTTGCCATTAATCGGTGTCTAGGCGGCCATTTTTTGCCATTAGTCGGCGCCTAGACGGGTTAGGCGCCTATTCCACAGTTATTAAGGCGCTAGAAAAAAACGCCTAGAGTTTTAACTAGACGTAAGTGGCTAAGAGAGGAGTTGACGCCTAGGCGGAGAGATCTACAACATAGGCTGAATATTAAAGTTGGAAGTTTTAGTGCCTTGTAATTCATCCTGACCAATGAACCTGGACGTCTACTGGTCTTGTGGTACATAATGAATACAGACACTTTGACCAACGTGGCTCGGGCCTTAACACCGTTACAGAGGTTGAACACCATATGAAAACATCTTTTTAATATTTTCATTAAAGTGATTTTTTGTGAAAGCACCTTTTTAATCTTTCAAATAGAATAAATTAAATTTTTATGAGAAAACCTTTTTAATCTTTCTATAAAAATAAAATTATATTTTATTAAAGCACATTTTTATTCTTTCCAAATGAAATACTATTTTTCCACAGACCCAATATTTTATAGTTTTTCTCCAAGAGTATGAAAATATTAAATTATTTCTAATTTCCAACACAATGTTCCAATATATTATTAATTTCACATAATACAGTGATGAAAAAAAAAATCAGCAAATGTATTCTTTGTCGATGTTATATTTTTTAAGTAACAAACTCTAAGGGCGTCATTCACTTTTTCGGCTATATTTTTTTACTAGGCACGGTAAATAAAAAGAATGTATTATGTATTTAGCTTGACATATATGGTTAAATGGACATTATTTAAGTATGAATTGAATAATTGTCATAATTTCTAATTCAAACCACGATAAATTCTATTTATAAAAATATGGAACCAGATGAACCACTCATGAAAGAATAACAAGTTGTGGGGAGGAATTGTGTGTAATATTTTGGGAAAATAATTATAATATATAATTTGATTTTGATTTCATTATTAATTTTTTTTGTCATGGAAGAAAATTAAGTAGAGTTATTATTACAAAGTTGAGATAAAAAAGAAAAGGAGTTGATAAGTGTACGGTCATTGCCATCCTGCTAGATTAAGGTTCTGTCGGGTACATTTTGTAAGAGCGACCCCCGTATCGTTAAAAATTCTATTAATGTGCTCGATCTTTCACCGTGGAAAATGTGATAACCATCTTCCAGTTTCAGCCATAATTGGATAAAGACTCCAGTGTGGAGGAGACTTTCATCAAATTCCTTGAATTAAATCAAGGTTGTTAGAGTAGAATGAACAACTCTGGAGATTGAGACCAACTGCAGATCTCATGGTTCGGAGAACCGCCTATTATTAAGTATAAGCATAGACTTTTACAACATTACATAATCACTGATTGTGCACATGTAACATTAAAACTAAATTTTTAATAGACAAAATGGAAAGTTTGAAACAATGTAATAATATATTGACCAGTTTGTAATACTTTTTAGTTAAGTTACCAAAACATAATTATTCAAATAGTTTTATAACCCTTAAAATATATATCCTCAAATTAATATTTTCAAGGCTTTAATTTTCAACAAATTCAGTTTACTATCATGATTTATTTTTAGCTATAAATCGTGTTCTTATTATTTGAGTATAAATTATGTTCTTAACCATTTTTAATGTAAATTTTTTGTGTTATGATGTCTACCCCATATCTAATTTCATTTTTCGTATTTTCGGATACTTATTATCATTTGACATTGTTATGAATTGTGAAATTTCATATATAAAATTATTTGATCATATATTTTCACATGAAACCATATAATTTGATCATATAAATTTTTTTATGTTGAAAGGAAATAAATTTCATTAACTACACTAAGCTACATGGTGTGGAATACAGTTTAATGAGCAAATTTCTTCACTTGGAAAACAATCACTTGGTTCAGAAGAACAACACCAATTCAACCCTTTTCCTCTTATACATAGGCCCTCGTCTGTTGATTTGGAGTCAACATTAGTCTCGTATGTTTTTGGCAAAACAATATTGTCTACCTCTTTAGTCTTAATCGCGCCTGATGAGTGCCAAAAACAATTAGTGAAATGTTATAATTTCAAGAAGAGACACAATATAGCCTTTTAATTCTATTTTTTGGTATTTTCAATATATGCATTTATGATTTTACATAATCTTCCGAAATCGTGTGATACCTTCTTCATGTTCATTCATTTTGTTTTTTAACATACAACATGTCAACTTTCTTGATAATTTATTAATAACTCTGTAACATTCTAGTCATTTTGTCAAAAAATTTACTACATGACAATATATGACCATCAAATCACAACGAAACATTCCACAATTGGATTCATATAGCTAAATCACAACTTTCTATGAAAAACATCATTAGACAATATATCCGAGCATGTTAAAAGACAATATTTTATCATTTTAAAATTCTCAAAATCTATTTAAAAAAATTGATCTAATCATTCACATACTACGATAGATGCATAATGTATAACAAGAAAACAACTTGCCAGTTTCTCTTTCCACAATTATCCATCTAACAAAATCCAGCCATATTTAGATAGATTACTTAAGAGTGACTAACAACTTTTTTATATTGTTAGGTCCAAGACATCAGAAGGATTTTAGTGAGAAATTACTTATACATCAAGATTATTCTATAGAATTTTGCAAATAGCAAATGGATTATCAATGTATCATTTAGATATCATTATTTAAAAATATAAAAAGTATAAATGTATATAACAATATACCATGCATGTAAAAACCCATAACGTTAATCACACCACAAGAGTGACAAATAATAAATATGCTAGTATATAAAAATTAAAATGTTTATTGTTCACTATGATATGTAGGTAGCTTAGAAAATTGAGATTGGAAAGTACGTATTGAATATAATAGACTTACACTCATGAAGCGTGATCAGTGCAAAAAAAGTAACACAAAGTAGTACAAAAAGAGATGAAAACTTATTTTTGGTCATGGTACTTATCGTTAGAGATTGAAATTCTAATTTTAGTGGATTTAGAAAATAACATGGACAACTTCATCTTATATATAGCCAATTTGGGATTGCTTTTTTTTTTAAATACTCACTTGCAGTGATTTTAGATTCCTAATAATACGCTAGACCGTTAAAATCATTTTAAGGAAAAGCACTAACCAAGTGATTATTAAAAAAAATCACTTAAAGTGATTTTGGTTGTCAAAATATTTTTTAATATAGATTACAAATATTAAAATTTTAATAGAAAAGCGCTTTTGCCTCTAAAATAATCAATCCCAAACGGACACATAGCCTTTTTAATCTACCTTTTTAAATTTTTCAACTATAATATTTATCATAGTAATAAAGTTTTTTCCTACTTTTTTTGGACAATAATAAAGTCTTTGAGTAACGGATATATTGATGTGATATTCCTTTAATAATAAATATTTATCTTTTTTTATTTGTTATACTAATAATAAATATTTTCCGAACAAGATAACAATAAAAAAAAATCCGTTTTAATCATTAATCTATTTATATAAGAAATAATATTAAAAATATTATTTGTCATATATCTATTAAAATAATAATTAATCCTTCTTTTTTATTTTTGTTCCCATTATAATTTATTAATGGTAATCCTATTATATTTATAGTATCATCAACTAACTCAACTTTCAGAGGAGGGACATAAATTCATATTTACCTCTACCTTTTTAGTATACTTGGATAAAGCTATTATCCGACCAAAAGTCGTCTAATTTCCAAGCGGTATACCACCCGTAGGGCACGGTATACTTCTCCGGGTGTTATAAATCTGACTTTTGGATTATGGAGATGTGGCCAGGGAGGTGGGTGTGGTGCGGTATACAAACTGTTGAGGGCAGTATACCGCTCAACATGCTGGTGAGCACGAAATTTCAAGCCTTTTTCACCCTAATATCATTCTTCTACTTACCTATAAATCAAAAACCCTTTCTTCCTTTCTCATTAACTCTAGTATACACTAAACACAATATTAACTTACTAACATGCACTACAAACACGAAATTAAACTAATATAGCGATTAAAACATGGGTTGCCTCCCAAGAGCACTTTTGTTTAACCTCATTGAAGTTCAACGTGTTACCTCAAGGTCATTTCTTTCTCACATTGCCTCTCCAACAGTGAGTGGGCTATTAACATCAACCAAGCACAATATACAAACCTTCTTGTCTCTCACTTCAACTAACTTCTCAGAAGAAACTCTAGTGATCATGAATAGGCCACTCCAAGAACTCTTGTGCTTGCGGGATTTGTTTGGGGGATCAGAATCTTTCAATGCGATCTCTCCGTCTATACAAAAATCATTCTTTACCTTCTCTCTCATGGGTTCTCTAGGAACCTTCTTTGCACGTTTCTTGGTCTTCTTCAACTGAAAAATGTTTGGGTTTCCCTTAAGATTTGCATGAGCTTGAATAGATGATGTCTTTCTTAGTTTTTTCTTCTCCGACCTTCAGTTTGTCACGACCTTGATTAGTTCTTTCTCTACATAATCAATGGCGTTCAAGACGAAAAATCTCCTGGAAAATCAGGGAACTTCATCGTCTTGAACACATAGAATTTGACCTCCCCGTTTTTCACTCGCATGATCAACACACCATTCTCTATATCAATAAAAATATGCCCAGTGGCTAAGAATAGCCGCCCGAAGATGATTTCCACATTCTTAACCGCATCGTAGTCAAGAATAATGTATCACAAGAAAATATAAAAACCTGATGATGTATCCCTTTTTTTTATAATAAATCCCATTTTGAGACATCATTTTAGGTACATTAGGTGCTTAGTTGACGGATTTTTACTATGATTTAATATATTTTCGAATCTTACCTTGTTTTGGAGTTTTGTTACTTTCAGAGCATTTTAGGTGTAATTCGTGGGTTTTTAGTTAAAAAAACTCTTGATTACAAGGATGATATTAGATGCCAAGACTTGAATAAGAATTTGAGGAAAGAATATCCACGACAAAATCAAGTGTTAAAGGCGAAAGTAACTATTTTCGGAAAGTTGAAAAGCTGCCTGCCATATTTAAACATGTAGTATTTTCAATGCTTCAGAAAATCAAAAGAGATTTTTAAGGGGCCTTTTTATATCAAAAAAGGTATTTAAATTAAGGTTGATAGAAACTGATTTCGAGTGATTTGGAGTTCTAACAAAGGAGTTATGATTTTTACAAACTATATGGGTCAACCAGTCCATTGAAAACGAGTTTGAGTTGAATTAAGACTCTAAAATTTAGCCCATCGAATCCATAGAACGTGTTTTACCTATTAATTTCAGCTCCTACGATTATGAATTCCTCCCTTGGTGCCAGAGCTTAATATTCATCGACAATTCATCATAGAAGCAATCAAGATGATCTAGAGAAGGAAGAAGCAAAAGGTGGACTTTCACCACATCAATTCTACACCTCTCCATCTTTACACTTAAGGTAATTATCGTTAAATTAATTCGTCTTTAATTTAACATACGCTATTTAGCTTTGGTTTTTATTATGCACAATTATTTCTCTTTTTTCTTAGGATTTGTAATCATATGATCTATTGATCATTGCCTATATATTTAAATTGAATTCAGGATTATAATTTTTAAAGAAGTTGGTATTTAATATTTTCCATTGAGAATATGTGTTTAATAACACTACCCATATCAGAGATAAATAGTGGGTGACAAAAGTAATTAAGCTATCATCCGTGTAGGGAGTTTGATTGCGGATATCATATATATGCGTCTAGTGTGCTGTAGTGAGCCTGTAGGTCTTTCCTACATAAATAGTCAATAGTTAGTTCTAACCATGTCTAAAATACTGTAGGATCACCCGGGAGGGGTCTCTAGTATCGTAGGATAGCGTCCTATTCACCTGGGAGGGTTTAGGAAGATAATTAAATCCTGAGAAATTACCACTCACCTTATTCCTAGAAACCATTAATGCAATAAGATAATTTCATACTTTCAACACTTAGCTATTATCCTAATTGCATAATGATTTATTTTAATTCATTAGAAAACAAAACACTTCACTTGCCTATCATTTAAATCGAAACATTTAAAACCATCTACGCTAATGTTGCACATGAGTTGAAATAACTACTTAAATCCCTGAGAACAAACTCTATTTTACTTACTTATTACTTGTCATGATTTGTACACTTGCGGAGAGTTAGTCGTGGTTTTCAAGGTGTGTGAACTTTTTGCATTATTACTTTATCACATCCACAAGTCCACCATGTTTTTGGCGTCGTTGCCAGGGATTTTAAAGTTATATTTTTTTATTGGAGTGTAGTAATTTTTTTTGTTTTTTAGTTATACGCTTGTTTTGTTTAGTCTCTTTTCATGTTCTTTAGGTATGGCGGATTTCCTTGGGCCAACGAATATAAATGAAGAGTATGGTTGTTCGAGTTGTGGGATAGCTTGGCATCGTTTAGAAAAAAAATGCTATTTCGAACGATCAAATCTGAGCGGGGTTGGTAATCAAAGTAATATCTATCATCCGAGACCACAAAAATCCTATCAAGAAGGTCCAAGCTATCTAGTTCTAGATCCACCATATCCTGGGTATAATCATTTACTAAAATACCTTGATGAACTACGACAAACCATGCAATCTTTTGTGAAAATGATGCAAGGGAGCACGAAAGCTAATGAAGTCAGGTTCAAAAATTTGGAAGATTCCCTCAATCATTTCATCAAGTTTTCGCCGGATAATATGATAAATAGTGAGGCGAAAGGTGATGTTGCTATATCATTACTGCAAAGTATGCACTAAATAATCAATTCATGGATCAATTCTCGCTAATATTTTCAGTAATGTATTGATAAAAATTGTTTAAAAAAGAAAGGATAATTTGAGCATTCTAGGAAGAAATAGTCCTTTTTTCCATCTTTGCAAATTTTCTAAGGATCTCTTTATATAGGTGAAAAGGAGACAAAGTAATAAATGTCATCCATTATTGGGTGACAAAATAATTTCAAAATTAATGTATTTAAAGTCTAATGGTCACATATTTTTTGTGGCTGATTACTATGTTGTAGATCTCGGTTTCGCAGCCTAGGCGGTCGACCAAGGCCTAGCACCTAGGCGGGATCACATAGGGCATAGACAGAATTATATGGTTTTGAATCCCGTTGTGTAATTTTGTATATTTAGTAATATATATGTAATAATTATAGAAATTTTAACCATTTAAGTCATAAAATTAAGCTAACAACACTATAGTAAATATAAAACATACTAAATATTGAGTTATAATTTGAATTAAAGAATTCTCGAGAATAAAAAAATATCAAGAAGACCTATGTGAACATGTTTTGCCATTAATCGGTGTCTAGGCGGCCATTTTTTGCCATTAGTCGGTGCCTAGACGGGTTAGGCGCCTATTCCACAGTTATTAAGGGGCTAGAAAAAAACGCCTAGAGTTTTAACTAGACGTAAGTGGCTAAGAGAGGAGTTGACGCCTAGGCGGAGAGATCTACAACATAGGCTGAATATTAAAGTTGGAAGTTTTAGTGCCTCGTAATTCATCCTGACCAATGAACCTGGACGTCTACTGGTCTTGTGGTACATAATGAATACGGACACTTTGACCAACTTGGCTCGGGCCTTAACACAACACCATATGAAAACATCTTTTTAATATTTTCATTAAAGTGATTTTTTGTGAAAGCACCTTTTAAATCTTTCAAATAGAATAAATTAAATTTTTAAGAGAAAACCTTTTTAATCTTTCTATAAAAATAAAATTATATTTTATTAAAGCACATTTTTATTCTTTCCAAATGAAATACTATTTTTCCACAGACCCAATATTTTATAGTTTTTCTCCAAGAGTATGAAAATGTTAAATTATTTCTAATTTCCAACACAATGTTCCAATATATTATGGTATTTCACATAATACAGTGATGAAAAAAAAATCAGCAAATGTATTCTTTGTCGATGTTATATTTTTTAAGTAACAAACACTAAGGGCGTCATTCACTTTTTCGGCTATATTTTTGTACTAGGCACGGTAAATGAAAAGAATGTATTATGTATTTAGCTTGACATATATGGTTAAATGGACATTATTTAAGTATGAATTGAATAATTGTCATAATTTCTAATTCAAACCACGATAAATTCTATTTATAAAAATATGGAACCAGATGAACCACTCATGAAAGAATAACAAGTTGTGGGGAGGAATTGTGTGTAATATTTTGGGAAAACAATTATAATATATAATTTGATTTTGATTTCATTATTAATTTTTTTTGTCATGGAAGAAAATTAAGTAGAGTTATTATTACAGAGTTGAGATAAAAAAGAAAAGGAGTTGATAAGTGTACGGTCATTGCCATCCTGCTAGATTAAGGTTCCGTCGGGTACATTTTGTAAGAGCGACCCCCGTATCGTTAAAAATTCTATTAATGTGCTCGATCTTTCACCGTGGAAAATGTGATAACCATCTTCCAGTTTTAGCCATAATTGGATAAAGACTCCAGTGTGGAGGAGACTTTCATCAAATTACTTGAATTAAATCAAGGTTGTTAGAGTAGAATGAACAACTCTGGAGATTGAGACCAACTGCAGATCTCATGGTTCGGAGAACCGCCTATTATTAAGTATAAGCATAGACTTTTACAACATTACATAATCACTGATTGTGCACATGTAACATTAAAACTAAATTTTTAATAGACAAAATGGAAAGTTTGAAACAATGTAATAATATATTGACCAGTTTGTAATACTTTTTAGTTAAGTTACCAAAACATAATTATTCAAATAGTTTTATAACCCTTAAAATATATATCCTCAAATTAATATTTTCAAGGCTTTAATTTTCAACAAATTCAGTTTACTATCATGATTTATTTTTAGCTATAAATCGTGTTCTTATTATTTGAGTATAAATTATGTTCTTAACCATTTTTAATGTTAATTTTTTGTGTTATGATGTCTACCCCATATCTAATTTCTTTTTTCGTATTTTCGGATACTTATTATCATTTGACATTGTTATGAATTGTGAAATTTCATATATAAAATTATTTGATCATATATTTTCACATGAAACCATATAATTTGATCATATAAATTTTTTTATGTTGAAAGGAAATAAATTTCATTAACTACACTAAGCTACATGGTGTGGAATACAGTTTAATGAGCAAATTTCTTCACTTGGAAAACAATCACTTGGTTCAGAAGAACAACACCAATTCAACCCTTTTCCTCTTATACATAGGCCCTCGTCTGTTGATTTGGAGTCAACATTAGTCTCGTATGTCTTTGGAAAAACAATATTGTCTACCTCTTTAGTCTTAATCGCGCCTGAGGAGTGCCAAAAACAATTAGTGAAATGTTATAATTTCAAGAAGAGACACAATATAGCCTTTTAATTCTATTTTTTGGTATTTTCAATATATGCATTTATGATTTTACATAATCTTCCGAAATCGTGTGATACCTTCTTCATGTTCATTCATTTTGTTTTAAATTATAGTAATAACTTACAACATGTCAACTTTCTTGATAATTTATTAATAACTCTGTAACATTCTAGTCATTTTGTCAAAAAATTTACTACATGACAATATATGACCATCAAATCACAACGAAACATTCCACAATTGGATTCATATAGCTAAATCACAACTTTCTATGAAAAACATCATTAGACAATATATCCGAGCATGTTAAAAGACAATATTTTATCATTTTAAAATTCTCAAAATCTATTTAAAAAAATTGATCTAATCATTCACATACTACGATAGATGCATAATGTATAACAAGAAAACAACTTGCCAGTTTCTCTTTCCACAATTATCCATCTAACAAAATCCAGCCATATTTAGATAGATTACTTAAGAGTGACTAACAACTTTTTTATATTGTTAGGTCCAAGACATCAGAAGGATTTTAGTGAGAAATTACTTATACATCAAGATTATTCTATAGAATTTTGAAAATAGCAAATGGATAATCAATGTATCATTTAGATATCATTATTTAAAAATATAAAAAGTATAAATGTATATAACAATATACCATGCATGTAAAAACCCATAACGTTAATCACACCACAAGAGTGACAAATAATAAATATGCTAGTATATAAAAATTAAAATGTTTATTGTTCACTATGATATGTAGGTAGCTTAGAAAATTGAGATTGGAAAGTACGTATTGAATATAATAGACTTACACTCATGAAGCGTGATCAGTGCAAAAAAAGTAACACAAAGTAGTACAAAAAGAGATGAAAACTTATTTTTGGTCATGGTACTTATCGTTAGAGATTGAAATTCTAATTTTAGTGGATTTAGAAAATAACATGGACAACTTCATCTTATATATAGCCAATTTGGGATTGCTTTTTTTTTTTAAATACTCACTTGAAGTGATTTTAGATTCCTAATAATACGCTAGACCGTTAAAATCATTTTTAGGAAAAGCACTAACCAAGTGATTATTAAAAAAAATCACTTAAAGTGATTTTGGATGTCAAAATATTTTTTAATATAGATTACAAATATTAAAATTTTAATAGAAAAGCGCTTTTGCCTCTAAAATAATCAATCCCAAACGGACACATAGCCTTTTTAATCTACCTGTTTAAATTTTTCAACTATAATATTTATCATAGTAATAAAGTTTTTTCCTACTTTTTTTGGACAATAATAAAGTCTTTGAGTAACGGATATATTGATGTGATATTCCTTTAATAATAAATATTTATCTTTTTTTATTTGTTATACTAATAATAAATATTTTCCAAACAAGATAACAATAAAAAAAAATCCGTTCTAATCATTAATCTATTTATATAAGAAATAATATTAAAAATATTATTTGTCATATATCTATTAAAATAATAATTAATCCTTCTTTTTTATTTTTGTTCCCATTATAATTTATTAATGGTAATCCTATTATATTTATAGTATCATCAACTAACTCAACTTTCAGAGGAGGGACATAAATTCATATTTACCTCTACCTTTTTAGTATACTTGGATAAAGCTATTATCCGACCAAAAGTCGTCTAATTTCCAAGCGGTATACCACCCGTAGGGCACGGTATACTTGTCCGGGTGTTATAAATCTGACTTTTGGATTATGGAGCTGTGGCCAGGGAGGTGGGTGTGGTGCGGTATACAAACTGTTGAGGGCAGTATACCGCTCAACATGCTGGTGAGCACGAAATTTCAAGCCTTTTCACCCTAAAATCATTCTTCTACTTACCTACAAATCAAAAACACTTTCTTCCTTTCTCATTAACTCTAGTATACACTAAACACAATATTAACTTACTAACATGCACTACAAACACGAAATTAAACTAATATAGCGATTAAAACATGGGTTGCCTCCCAAGAGCACTTTTGTTTAACCTCATTGAAGTTCAACGTGTTACCTCAAGGTCATTTCTTTCTCACATTGCCTCTCCAACAGTGAGTGGGCTATTAACATCAACCAAGCACAATTTACAAACCTTCTTGTCTCTCACTTCAACTAACTTCTCAGAAGAAACTCTAGTGATCATGAATAGGCCACTCCAAGAACTCTTGTGCTTGCGGGATTCGTTTAGGGGATCAGAATCTTTCAATGCGATCTCTCCGTCTATCCAAAAATCATTCTTTACCTTCTCTCTCATGGGTTCTCTAGGAACCTTCTTTGCACGTTTCTTGGTCTTCTTCAACTGAAAAATGTTTGGGTTTCCCTTAATATTTGCATGAGCTTGAATAGATGATGTCTTTCTTAGTTTTTTCTTCTCCGACCTTTAGTTTGTCACGACCTTGATTAGTTCTTTCTCTACATAATCAATGGCGTTCAAGACGAAAAATCTCCTGGAAAATCAGGGAACTTCATCGTCTTGAACACATAGAATTTGACCTCCCCGTTTTTCACTCGCATGATCAACACACCATTCTCTATATCAATAAAAATATGCCCAGTGGCTAAGAATAGCCGCCCAAAGATGATTTCCACATTCTTAACCGCATCGTAGTCAAGAATAATTTATCACAAGAAAATATAAAAACCTGATGATGTATCCCTTTTTTTATAATAAATCCCATTTTGAGACATAATTTTAGGTACATTAGGTGCTTAGTTGACGGATTTTTACTATGATTTAATATATTTTCGAATCTTACCTTGTTTTGGAGTTTTGTTATTTTCAGAGCATTTTAGGTGTAATTCGTGTGTTTTTAGTTAAAAAAACTCTTGATTACAATGATGATATTAGATGCCAAGACTTGAATAAGAATTTGAGGAAAGAATATCCACGACAAAATCAAGTGTTAAAGGCAAAATTAACTATTTTCGGAAAGTTGAAAAGCTGCCTGCCATATTTAAACATGTAGTATTTTCAATGCTTCAGAAAATCAAAAGAGATTTTTAAGGGGCCTTTTTATATCAAAAAAGGTATTTAAATTAAGGTTGATAGAAACTGATTTCGAGTGATTTGGAGTTCTAACAAAGGAGTTATGATTTTTACAAACTATATGGGTCAACCAGTCCATTGAAAACGAGTTTGAGTTGAATTAAGACTCTAAAATTTAGCCCATCGAATCCATAGAACGTGTTTTACCTATTAATTTCAGCTCCTAATATTATGAATTCCTCCCTTGGTGCCAGAGCTTAATATTCATCGACAATTCATCATAGAAGCAATCAAGATGATCTAGAGAAGGAAGAAGCAAAAGGTGGACTTTCACCACATCAATTCTACACCTCTCCATCTTTATACTTAAGGTAATTATCGTTAAATTAATTCGTCTTTAATTTAACATACGCTATTTAGCTTTGGTTTTTATTATGCACAATTATTTCTCTTTTTTCTTAGGATTTGTAATCATATGATCTATTGATCATTGCCTATATATTTAAATTGAATTCAGGATTATAATTTTTAAAGAAGTTGGTATTTAATATTTTCCATTGAGAATATGTGTTTAATAACACTACCCATATCATAGATAAATAGTGGGTGACAAAAGTAATTAAGCTATCATCCGTGTAGGGGTTTAATTGCGGATATAATATATATGCGTCTAGTGTGCTGCAGTGAGCCTGTAGGTCTTTCCTACATAAATAGTCAATAGTTAGTTCTAACCATGTCTAAAATACTGTAGGATCACCCGGGAGGGGTCTCTAGTATCGTAGGATAGCGTCCTATTCACCTGGGAGGGTTTAGGAAGATAATTAAATCCTGAGAAATTACCACTCACCTTATTCCTAGAAACCATTAATGCAATAAGATAATTTCATACTTGCAACCCTTAGCTTTTATCCTAATTGCATAATGATTTATTTTAATTCATTAGAAAACAAAACACTTCACTTGCCTATCATTTAAATCGAAACATTTAAAACCATCTACGCTAATGTTGCACATGAGTTGAAATAACTACTTAAATCCCTGAGACAAACTCTATTTTACTTACTTATTACTTGTCATGATTTGTACACTTGCGGAGAGTTAGTCGTGGTTTTCAAGGTGTGTGCACTTTTTGCATTATTACTTTATCACATCCACAAGTCCACCATGTTTTTGGCGTCGTTGCCAGGGATTTTAAAGTTATATTTTTTTATTGGAGTGTAGTAATTTTTTTTTTTTTAGTTATACGCTTGTTTTGTTTAGTCTCTTTTCATGTTCTTTAGGTATGCGGATTTCCTTGGGCCAACGAATATAAATGAAGAGTATGGTTGTTCGAGTTGTGGGATAGCTTGGCATCGTTTAGAAAAAAAATGCTATTTCGAACGATCGAATCTGAGCGGGGTTGGTAATCATAGTAATATCTATCATCCGAGACCACAAAAATCCTATCAAGAAGGTCCAAGCTATCTAGTTCTAGATCCACCATATCCTGGGTATAATCATTTACTAAAATACCTAGATGAACTACGACAAACCATGCAATCTTTTGTGAAAATGATGCAAGGGAGCACGAAAGCTAATGAAGTCAGGTTCAACAATTTGGAAGATTCCCTCAATCATTTCATCAAGTTTTCGCTGGATAATATGATAAATAGTGAGGCGAAAGGTGATGTTGCTATATCATTACTGCAAAGTATGCACTAAATACTCAATTCATGGATCAATTCTCGCTAATATTTTCACTAATGTATTGATAAAAATTGTTTAAAAAAGAAAGGATAATTTGAGCATTCTAGGAAGAAATAGTCCTTTTTTCCATCTTTGCAAATTTTCTAAGGATCTCTTTATATAGGTGAAAAGGAGACAAAGTAATAAATGTCATCCATTATTGGGTGACAAAATAATTCCGAAATTAATGTATTTAAAGTCTAATGGTCACATATTTTTTGTGGCTAATTACTATGTTGTATATCTCGGTTTCGCAGCCTAGGCGGTCGACCAAGGCCTAGCACCTAGGCGGGATCACATAGGGCATACACAGAATTATATGGTTTTGAATCCCGTTGTGTAATTTTGTATATTTAGTAATATATATGTAATAATTATAGAAATTTTAACCATTTAAGTCATAAAATTAAGCTAACAACACTATAGTAAATATAAAACATACTAAATATTGAGTTATAATATGAATTAAAGAATTCTCGAGAATAAAAAAATATCAAGAAGACCTATGTGAACATGTTTTGCCATTAATCGGTGTCTAGGCGGCCATTTTTTGCCATTAGTCGGCTCCTAGACGGGTTAGGCGCCTATTCCACAGTTATTAAGGCGCTAGAAAAAAACGCCTAGAGTTTTAACTAGACGTAAGTGGCTAAGAGAGGAGTTGACACCTAGGCGGAGAGATCTACAACATAGGCTGAATATTAAAGTTGGAAGTTTTAGTGCCTTGTAATTCATCCTGACCAATGAACCTGGACGTCTACTGGTCTTGTGGTACATAATGAATACAGACACTTTGACCAACGTGGCTCGGGCCTTAACACCGTTACAGAGGTTGAACACCATATGAAAACATCTTTTTAATATTTTCATTAAAGTGATTTTTTGTGAAAGTACCTTTTTAATCTTTCAAATAGAATAAATTAAATTTTTATGAGAAAACCTTTTTAATCTTTCTATAAAAATAAAATTATATTTTACTAAAGCACATTTTTATTCTTTCCAAATGAAATACTATTTTTCCACAGACCCAATATTTTATAGTTTTTCTCCAAGAGTATGCAAATATTAAATTATTTCTAATTTCCAACACAATGTTCCAATATATTATGGTATTTCACATAATACAGTGATGAAAAAAAATCAGCAAATGTATTCTTTGTCGATGTTATATTTTTTAAGTAACAAACTCTAAGGGCGTCATTCACTTTTTCGGCTATATTTTTGTACTAGGCACGGTAAATAAAAAGAATGTATTATGTATTTAGCTTGACATATATGGTTAAATGGACATTATTTAAGTATGAATTGAATAATTGTCATAATTTCTAATTCAAACCACGATAAATTCTATTTATAAAAATATGGAACCAGATGAACCACTCATGAAAGAATAACAAGTTGTGGGGAGGAATTGTGTGTAATATTTTGGGAAAATAATTATAATATATAATTTGATTTTGATTTCATTATTAATTTTTTTTGTCATGGAAGAAAATTAAGTAGAGTTATTATTACAGAGTTGAGATAAAAAAGAAAAGGAGTTGATAAGTGTACGGTCATTGCCATCCTGCTAGATTAAGGTTCCGTCGGGTACATTTTGTAAGAGCGACCCCCGTATCGTTAAAAATTCTATTAATGTGCTCGATCTTTCACCGTGGAAAACGTGATAACCATCTTCCAGTTTCAGCCATAATTGGATAAAGACTCCAGTGTGGAGGAGACTTTCATCAAATTCCTTGAATTAAATCAAGGTTGTTAGAGTAGAATGAACAACTCTGGAGATTGAGACCAACTGCAGATCTCATGGTTCGGAGAACCGCCTATTATTAAGTATAAGCATAGACTTTTACAACATTACATAATCACTGATTGTGCACATGTAACATTAAAACTAAATTTTTAATAGACAAAATGGAAAGTTTGAAACAATGTAATAATATATTGACCAGTTTGTAATACTTTTTAGTTAAGTTACCAAAATATAATTATTCAAATAGTTTTATAACCCTTAAAATATATATCCTCAAATTAATATTTTCAAGGCTTTAATTTTCAACAAATTCAGTTTACTATCATGATTTATTTTTAGCTATAAATCGTGTTCTTATTATTTGAGTATAAATTATGTTCTTAACCATTTTTAATGTAAATTTTTTGTGTTATGATGTCTACCCCATATCTAATTTCTTTTTTCGTATTTTCGGATACTTATTATCATTTGACATTGTTATGAATTGTGAAATTGCATATATAAAATTATTTGATCATATATTTTCACATGAAACCATATAATTTGATCATATAAATTTTTTTATGTTGAAAGGAAATAAATTTCATTAACTACACTAAGCTACATGGTGTGGAATACAGTTTAATGAGCAAATTTCTTCACTTGGAAAACAATCACTTGGTTCAGAAGAACAACACCAATTCAACCCTTTTCCTCTTATACATAGGCCCTCGTCTGTTGATTTGGAGTCAACATTAGTCTCGTATGTTTTTGGCAAAACAATATTGTCTACCTCTTTAGTCTTAATCGCGCCTGATGAGTGCCAAAAACAATTAGTGAAATGTTATAATTTCAAAAAGAGACACAATATAGCCTTTTAATTCTATTTTTTGGTATTTTCATTATATGCATTTATGATTTTACATAATCTTCCGAAATCGTGTGATACCTTCTTCATGTTCATTCATTTTGTTTTAAATTATAGTAATAACTTTCTTGATAATTTATTAATAACTCTGTAACATTCTAGTCATTTTGTCAAAAAATTTACTACATGACAATATATGACCATCAAATCACAACGAAACATTCCACAATCATGATTCATATAGCTAAATCACAACTTTCTATGAAAAACATCATTAGACAATATATCCGAGCATGTTAAAAGACAATATTTTATCATTTTAAAATTCTCAAAATCTATTTAAAAAAGTTGATCTAATCATTCACATACTACGATAGATGCATAATGTATAACAAGAAAACAACTTGCCAGTTTCTCTTTCCACAATTATCCATCTAACAAAATCCAGCCATATTTAGATAGATTACTTAAGAGTGACTAACAACTTTTTTATATTGTTAGGTCTAAGACATCAGAAGGATTTTAGTGAGAAATTACTTATACATCAAGATTATTCTATAGAATTTTGCAAATAGCAAATGGATTATCAATGTATCATTTAGATATCATTATTTAAAAATATAAAAAGTATAAATGTATATAATAATATACCATGCATGTAAAAACCCATAACGTTAATCACACCACAAGAGTGACAAATAATAAATATGCTAGTATATAAAAATTAAAATGTTTATTGTTCACTATGATATGTAGGTAGCTTAGAAAATTGAGATTGGAAAGTACGTATTGAATATAATAGACTTACACTCATGAAGCGTGATAAGTGCAAAAAAAGTAACACAAAGTAGTACAAAAAGAGATGAAAACTTATTTTTGGTCATGGTACTTATCGTTAGAGATTGAAATTCTAATTTTAGTGGATTTAGAAAATAACATGGACAACTTCATCTTATATATAGCCAATTTGGGATTGTTTTTTTTTTTAAATACTCACTTGAAGTGATTTTAGATTCCTAATAATACGCTAGACCGTTAAAATCATTTTTAGGAAAAGCACTAACCAAGTGATTATTAAAAAAAATCACTTAAAGTGATTTTGGATGTCAAAATATTTTTTAATATAGAATACAAATATTAAAATTTTAATAGAAAAGCGCTTTTGCCTCTAAAATAATCAATCCCAAACGGACACATAGCCTTTTTAATCTACCTTTTTAAATTTTTCAACTTTAATATTTATCATAGTAATAAAGTTTTTTCCTACTTTTTTTGGACAATAATAAAGTCTTTGAGTAACGGATATATTGATGTGATATTCCTTTAATAATAAATATTTATCTTTTTTTATTTGTTATACTAATAATAAATATTTTCCGAACAAGATAACAATAAAAAAAAATCCGTTCTGATCATTAATCTATTTATATAAGAAATAATATTAAAAATATTATTTGTCATATATCTATTAAAATAAAAAATTAATCCTTCTTTTTTATTTTTGTTCCCATTATAATTTATTAATGGTAATCCTATTATATTTATAGTATCATCAACTAACTCAACTTTCAGAGGAGGGACATAAATTCATATTTACCTCTACCTTTTTAGTATACTTGGATAAAGCTATTATCCGACCAAAAGTCGTCTAATTTCCAAGCGGTATACCACCCGTAGGGCACGATATACTTCTCCGGGTGTTATAAATCTGACTTTTGGATTATGGAGCTGTGGCCAGGGAGGTGGGTGTGGTGTGGTATACAAACTGTTGAGGGCAGTATACCGCTCAACATGCTGGTGAGCACGAAATTTCAAGCCTTTTCACCCTAAAATCATTCTTCTACTTACCTACAAATCAAAAACACTTTCTTCCTTTCTCATTAACTCTAGTATACACTAAACACAATATTAACTTACTAACATGCACTACAAACACGAAATTAAACTAATATAGCGATTAAAACATGGGTTGCCTCCCAAGAACACTTTTGTTTAACCTCATTGAAGTTCAACGTGTTACCTCAAGGTCATTTCTTTCTCACATTGCCTCTCCAACAGTGAGTGGGCTATTAACATCAACCAAGCACAATTTACAAACCTTCTTGTCTCTCACTTCAACTAACTTCTCAGAAGAAACTCTAGTGATCATGAATAGGCCACTTCAAGAACTCTTGTGCTTGCGGGATTCGTTTGGGGGATCAGAATCTTTCAATGCGATCTCTCCGTCTATCCAAAAATCATTCTTTACCTTCTCTCTCATGGGTTCTCTAGGAACCTTCTTTGCACGTTTCTTGGTCTTCTTCAACTGAAAAATGTTTGGCTTTCCCTTAAGATTTTCATGAGCATGAATAGATGATGTCTTTCTTAGCTTTTTCTTCTCCGACCTTCAGTTCCTCACGACCTTGATTAGTTCTTTCTCTACATAATCAATGGCGTTCAAGAATAAAAATCTCCTGGAAAATCAGGGAACTTCATCGTCTTGAACACATAGAATTTGACCTCCCCGTTTTTCACTCGCATGATCAACACACCATTCTATATATCAATAAAAATATGCCAAGTGGCTAAGAATGGCCGCCCTAAGATGATTGCCACATTCTTAACCGCATAGTAGTCAAGAATAATGTATCACAAGAAAATATACAAACCTGAAAATGTATCCCTTTTTTTATAATAAATCCCATTTTGAGACATCATTTTAGGTACATTAGGTGCTTAGTTGATGGATTTTTTCTATAATTTAATATATTTACGAATCTTACCTTTTTTTGTTACTTTCAGAGCATTTTAGGTGTAATTTTTGTGTTTTTAGTTAAAAAAAATCTTGATTACAAGGATGATATTAGATGCCAAGACTTGAATAAGAATTTGAGGAAAGAATATCCAAGACAAAATCAAGTGTTAAAGTGCAAAAGAAACTATTTTCGGAAAGTGTAAAAGCTGCCTGCCATATTTAAACATGTAGTATTTTCAATGCTTCAGAAAATCAAAAGTTATTTTTAAGGGGCCTTTTAATATCAAAAAAGGTATTTGAATTAAGGTTGATAGAAACTGATTTCGAGTGATTTGGAGTTCTAACAAAGGAGTTATGATTTTTACAAACTATATGGGTCAACCAGTCAATTGAAAACGAGTTTGACTTGAATTAAGACTCTAAAATTTAGCCCATCGAATACGAGTTTGACTTGAATTAAGACTATAAAATTTAGCCCATCGAATCCATAGAACGTGTTTTACCTATTACTTTCATCTCCTAATATTATGAATTCCTCCCTTGGTGCCAGAGCTTAATATTCATCGACAATTCATCATAGAAGCAATCAAGATGATCTAGAGAAGGAAGAAGCAAAAGGTGGACTTTCACCACATCAATTCTACACCTCTCCATCTTTATACTTAAGGTAATTATCGTTAAATTAATTCGTCTTTAATTTAACATACGCTATTTAGCTTTGGTTTTTATTATGCACAATTATTTCTCTTTTTTCTTAGGATTTGTAATCATATGATCTATTGATCATTGCCTATATATTTAAACTGAATTCAGGATTATAATTTTTAAAGAAGTTGGTGTATAATATTTTCCATTGAGAATATGTGTTTAATAACACTACCCATATCATAGATAAATAGTGGGTGACAAAAGTAATTAAGCTATCATTCGTGTAGGGGGTTTAATTGTGGATATAATATATATGTGTCTAGTGTGCTGCAGTGAGCCTGGAGGTCTTTCCTACCTAAATAGTCAATAGTTAGTTCTAAACATGTCTAAAATACTGTAGGATCACCCGGGAGGGGTCTCTAGTATCGTAGGATAGCATCCTATTCACCTGGGAGGGTTTAGGAAGATAATTAAATCCTGGCTAATGAGAAATTACCACTCACCTTATTCCTAGAAACCATTAATGCAATGAGATAATTTCATACTTGCAACCCTTAGCTTTTATCCTAATTGCATAATGATTTATTTTAGTTCATTAAAAAACAAAACACTTCACTTGCCTATCAACCATCTACGCTAATGTTGCACATGAGTTGAAATAACCACTTAAATCCCTGAGAATAAACTCTATTTTACTTACTTATTACTTGTCATGATTTGTACACTTGCGGAGAGTTAGTCGTGGTTTTCAAGGTGTGTGCACTTTTTGCATTATTACTTTATCACATCCACAAGTCCACCATGTTTTTGGCGCCGTTGCCAGGGATTTTAAAGTTATATTTTTTTATTGGAGTGTAGTAATTTGTTTTTGTTTTTTAGTTATACGCTTGTTTTGTTTAGTCTCTTTTCAAGTTCTTTAGGTATGGTGGATTTCCTTGGGCCGACGGATATAAATGAAGAGTATGGTTGTTCGAGTTGTGGGATATCTTGGTATCGTTTAGAAAAAAAATGCTATTTCGAACGATCAAATCTGAGCAGGGTTGTTAATCAAAGTAATATCTATCAGCCTAGACCACAAAAATCCTATCAAGAAGGTCCAAGCTATCTAGTTCAAGATCCACCATATCCCGGGTATAATCATTTACTAAAATACCTTGATGAACTAAGACAAACCATGCAATCTTTTGTGAAAATGATGCAAGGGAGCACGAAAGCTAATGAAGCCAGGTTCAACAATTTGGAAGATTCCCTCAATCATTTCATCAAGGTTTCGCTGGATAATATGATAAATAGTGAGGCGAAAGGTGATGCTGCTATATCATTTCTGCAAAGTATGCACTAAATACTCAATTCATGGATCAATTCTCGCTAATATTTTCACTAATATATTGATAAAAATTGTTTAAAAAAGAAAGGATAATTTGAGCATTCTAGGGAGAAATAGTCCTTTTTTCCATCTTTGCAAATTTTCTAAGGATCTCTTTATATAGGTGAAAAGGAGACAAAGTAATAAATGTCATCCATTATTGGGTGAAAAAAAAATTGCGCAATTAATGTATTTAAAGTCTAATGGTCACATATTTTTTGTGGCTGATTACTATGTTGTAGATATCGGTTTCGCAGCCTAGGCAGTCGACCAAGGCCTAGCACCTAGGCGGGATTACATAGGGCCTAGGCGGAATTATATGGTTTTGAATCCCGTTGTGTAAATTTGTATATTTAGTAATATATATGTAATAATTATAGAAATTTTAACCATTTAAGTCTTAATATTAAGCTAACAATACTATAGTAAATATAAAACATACTAAATATTGAGTTATAATTTGAATTAAAGAATTCTCGAGAATAAAAAAATAACAAGAAGACCTATGTGAACATGTTTTGCCATTAATCGGTGTCTAGGCGGCCATTTTTTGCCATTAGTCGGTGCCTAGACGGGTTAGGCGCCTATTCCACGGTTACTAAGGCGCTAGAAAAAAACGCCTAGAGTTTTAACTAGAAGTAAGTGGCTAAGAGAGGAGTTGACGCCTAGGCGGAGAGATCTACAACATAGGCTGAATATTAAAGTTGGAAGTTTTAGTGCCTCGTAATTCATCCTGACCAATGAACCTGGACGTCTACTGGTCTTGTGGTACATAATGAATACGAACACTTTGACCAACGTGGCTCGGGCCTTAACACCGTTACAGAGGTTGAACACCATATGAAAACATCTTTTTAATATTTTCATTAAAGTGATCTTTTGTGAAAGCACCTTTTTAATCTTTAAAATAAAATAAATTAAATTTTTATGAGAAAACCTTTTTAATCTTTCTATAAAAATAAAATTATATTTTATTAAAGCATATTTTTAATCTTTCCAAATAAAATACTATTTTTCCACAGACCCAATATTTTATAGTTTTTCTCCAAGAGTATGAAAATATTAAATTATTTCTAATTTCCAACACAATGTTCCAATATATTATGGTATTTCACATAATACAGTGATGAATAAAAAAACCAGCAAATGTATTCTTTGTCGATGTTATATTTTAAGTAACAAACTCTAAGGGCGTCATTCACTTTTTTGGCTATATTTTTGTACTTGGCACGGTAAATAAAAAGAATGTATTATGTATTTAGCTTGACATATATGGTTAAATGGACATTATTTAAGTATGAATTGAATCATTGTCATAATTTCTAATTCAAACCACGATAAATTCTATTTATAAAAATATGGAACCAGATGAACCACTCATGCAAGAATAACAAGTTGTGGGGAGGAATTGTGTGAAATATTTTGGGAAAATAATTATAATATATAATTTGATTTTGATTTCATTATTAATTTTTTTTGTCATGTCCGAAAATTAAGTAGAGTTATTATTACAGAACTGAGAAAAAAAAGAAAAGGAGTTGATAAGTTTACGGTCATTGCCATCCTGCTAGATTAAGGTTCCGTCGGGTACATTTTATAAGAGCGACCCCCGTATCGTTAGAAATTCTATTGATGTGCTCGATCTTTCACCGTGGAAAACGTGATAACCATCTTCCAGTTTCAACCATAATTGGATAAAGACTCCAGTGTGGAGGAGACTTTCATCAAATTCCTTGAATTAAATCAAGGTTGTTAGAGTAGAATGAACAACTCTGGAGATTGAGACCAACTGCAGATCTCATGGTTCGGGGAACCGCCTATTATTAAGTATAAGGATAGACTTTTACAACATTACATAATCACTTATTGTGCACATGTAACATTAAAACTAAATTTTAAATAGACAAAATGGAAAGTTTGAAACAATGTAATAATATATTGACCAGTTTGTAATACTTTTTAGTTAAGTTACCAAAACATAATTATTCAAATAGATTTATAACCCCTAAAATATATATCCTCAAATTAATATTTTCAAGGCTTTAATTTTCAACAAATTTAGTTTACTATCATGATTTATTTTTAGCTATAAATTGTGTTCTTATTATTTGAGTATAAATTATGTTCTTAACCATTTTTAAGGTAAATTTTTTGTGTTATGATGTCCACCCCATATCTAATTTCTTTTTTCGTATTTTCGGATACTTATTATCATTTGACATTGTTATGAACTGTGAAATTTCATATATAAAATTATTTGATCATATATTTTCACATGAAACCATATAATTTGATCATATAAATTTTTTTATGTTGAAAGGAAATAAATTTCATTAACTACACTAAGCTACATGGTGTGGAATACAGTTTAATGAGCAAATTTGTTCACTTGTAAAACAATCACTTGGTTCAGAAGAACAACACCAATTCAACCCTTTTCCTCTTATACATAGGCCCTCGTCTGTTGATTTGGAGTCAACATTAGTCTCGTATGTTTTTGGCAAAACAATATTGTCTACCTCTTTAGTCTTAATCGCGCCTGATGAGTGCAAAAAACAATTAGTGAAATGTTATAATTTCAAGAAGAGACACAATATAGCCTTTTAATTCTATTTTTTGGTATTTTCAATATATGCATTTATGATTTTACATAATCTTCCGAAATCGTGTGATACCTTCTTCATTGTCATTCATTTTGTTTTAAATTATAGTAATAACATATAACATGTCAAATTTCTTGATAATTTATTAATAACTCTGTACAATTCTAGTCATTTTGTCAAAAAATTTACTACATGACAATATATGACCATCAAATCACAATGAAACATTCCACAATCATGATTCATATAGCTAAATCACAACTTTCTATGAAAAACATCATTAGACAATATATCCGAGCATGTTAAAAGACAATATTTTATCATTTTAAAATTCTCAAAATCTATTTAAAAAAATTGATCTAATCATTCACATACTACGATAGATGCATAATGTATAACAAGAAAACAACTTGCCAGTTTCTCTTTCTACAATTATCCGTCTAACAAAATCCAGCCATATTTAGATAGATTACTTAAGAGTGACTAACAACTTTTTTATATTATTAGGTCCAAGACATTAGAAGGATTTTAGTGAGAAATTACTTATACATCAAGATTATTCTATAGAATTTTGCAAATAGCAAATAGACTATCAATGTATCATTTAGATATCATTATTTAAAAATATAAAAAGTATAAATGTATATAACAATATACCATGCATGTAAAAACCCATAATGTTAATCACACCACAAGAGTGACAAATAATAAATATACTAGTATATAAAAATTAAAATGTTTATTATTCACTATGATATTTAGGTAGCTTAGAAAATTGAGATTGGAAAGTACGTATTGAATATAATAGACTTACACTCATGAAGCGTGATAAGTGCAAAAAAAGTAGCACAAAGTAGTATGAAAAGAGATGAAAACTTATTTTTTGTCATGGTACTTATCGTTAGAGATTGAAATTCTAATTTTAGTGGATTTAGAAAATAACATGGACAACTTCATCTTATATATAGCCCATTTGGGATGACTTTTTTTTCAAATACTCACTTGAAGTGATTTTGGATTCCTAATAATACGTTAGACCGTTAAAATCATTTTTAGGAAAAGCACTAACCAAGTGATTATTAAAAAAATCACTTAAAGTGATTTTGGATGTCAAAATATTTTTTAATAATGATTACAAATATTAAAATTTTAATAGAAAAGCGCTTTTGCCTCTAAAATAATCAATCCCAAACAGACACATAGCCTTTTTAATCTACCTTTTTAGAATTTTTCAACTTTAATATTTATCATATTAATAAAGTTTTTTCCTACTTTTTTTGGACAATAATAAAGTCTTTGACTAACGGATATATTGATGTGATATTCCTTTAATAATAAATATTTATCTTTTTTTATTTGTTATACTAATAATAAATATTTTCCGAACAAGATAACAATAAAAAAATCCGTTCTACTCATTAACCTATTTAAAATAAGAAATAATATTCAAAAAATTATTTGTCATATATCTATTAAAATAATAATCAATCCTTCTAATTTATTTTTGTTCCCATTATAATTTATTAATGGTAAACCTATTATATTTATAGTATCAGCAACTAACTCAACTTTCAGAGAAAGGACATAAATTCATATTTACCTCTACCTTTTTAGTATACTTGGATAAAGCTATTATCTGACCAAAAGTCGTCTAATTTCCAAGCGGTATACCACCCGTAGGGCACGGTATACTTCTCCGGGTGTTATAAATCTGACTTTTGGATTATGGAGATATGGTCAGGGAGGTGGGTGGGGTGCGGTATACAAACTGTTGAGGGCAATATACCGCTCAACATGCTGGTGAGCACGAAATTTCAAGCCTTTTCACCCTAAAATCATTCTTCTACTTACCTACAAATCAAAAACCCTTTCTTCCTTTCTCATTAACTCTAGTATACACTAAACACAATATTAACTTACTAACATGCACTACAAACACGAAATTAAACTAATATAGTGATTACAACATGGGTTGCCTCCTAAGAGCACTTTTGTTTAACCTCATTGAAGTTCAACATGTTACCTCAAGGTCATTTCTTTCTCACATTGCCTCTCCAACAGTGAGTGGGCTATTAACATCAACCAAGCACAATTTACAAACCTTCTTGTCTCTCACTTCAACTAACTTCTCAGAAAAAACTCTAGTGATCATGAATAGGCCACTCCAAGAACTCTTGTGCTTGCGGGATTCGTTTGGGGGATCAGAATCTTTCAATGCGATCTCTCCGTCTATCCAAAAACCATTCTTTTCTTATCTCTCATGGGTTCTCTAGGAACCTTCTTTGCACGTTTCTTGGTCTTCTTCAATTGAAAAATGTTTGGGTTTCCCTTAAGATTTGCATGAGCATGAATATATGATGTCTTTCTTAGATTTTTCTTCTCCGACCTTCAGTTCGTCACGACCTTGATTAGTTCTTTCTCTACATAATCAATGGCGTTCAAGAAGAAAAATCTCCTGGAAAATCAGGGAACTTCATCGTCTTGAACACATAGAATTTGACCTCCCCGTTTTTCACTCGCATGATCAACACACCATTCTCTATATCAATAAAAATATGCCCAGAGGCTAAGAATGGCCGCCCTAAGATGATTGCCACATTCTTATCCGCATCGTAGTCAAGAATAATGTATCACAAGAAAATATAAAAACCTGATGATGTATCCCTTTTTTTATAATAAATCCTATTTTGAGACATCATTTTAGGTACATTAGGTGCTTAGTTGACGGATTTTTACTATGATTAATATATTTCCGAATCTTACCTTGTTTTGGAGTTTTGTTACTTTCGGAGCATTTTAGGTGTAATTTGTGTGTTTTTAGTTAAAAAAACTCTTGATTACAAAGATGATATTAGATGCCAAGACTTGAATAAGAATCTGAGGAAAGAATATCCAAGACAAAATCAAGTGTTAAAGTGCAAAATAAACTATTTTCGGAAAGTGTAAAAGCTGCCTGCCATATTTAAACATGTAGTATTTTCAATGCTTCAGAAAATCAAAATAGATTTTTAAGGGGCCTTTTAATATCAAAAAAGGTATTTGAATTAAGGTTGATAGAAACTGATTTCGAGTGATTTGGAGTTCTAACAAAGGAGTTATGATTTTTACAAACTATATGGGTCAACCAGTCCATTGAAAACGAGTTTGAGTTGAATTAAGACTCTAAAATTTAGCCCATCGAATCCAGAGAACGTGTTTTACCTATTAATTTCAGCTCCTAATATTATGAATTCCTCCCTTGGTGCCAGAGCTTAATATTCATCGACAATTCATCATAGAAGCAATCAAGATGATCTAGAGAAGGAAGAAGCAAAAGGTGGACTTTCACCACATCAATTCTACACCTCTCCATCTTTATACTTAAGGTAATTATCGTTAAATTAATTCGTCTTTAATTTAAAATACGCTATTTAGCTTTGGTTTTTATTATGCACAATTATTTATCTTTTTTCTTAGGATTTGTAATCATATGATCTATTGATCATTGCCTATATATTTAAATTGAATTCAGGATTATAATTTTTAAAGAAGTTGGTATTTAATATTTTCCATTGAGAATATGTGTTTAATAACACTACCCATATCATAGATAAATAGTGGGTGACAAAAGTAATTAAGCTATCATCCGTGTAGGGGGTTTAATTGCGGATATAATATATATGCGTCTAGTGTGCTGCAGTGAGCCTGGAGGTCTTTCCTACATAAATAGTCAATAGTTAGTTCTAACCATGTCTAAAATACTGTAGGATCACCCGGGAGGGGTCTCTAGTATCGTAGGATAGCGTCCTATTCACCTGGGAGGGTTTAGGAAGATAATTAAATCCTGGCTAATGAGAAATTACCACTCACCTTATTCCTAGAAACCATTAATGCAATAAGATAATTTCATACTTGCAACCCTTAACTCTTATCCTAATTGCATAATGATTTATTTTAATTCATTAGAAAACAAAACACTTCACTTGCCTATAATTTAAATCGAAACATTTAAAACCATCTACGCTAATGTTGCACATGAGTTGAAATAACTACTTAAATCCCTGAGAATTACTTACTTATTACTTGTCATGATTTGTACACTTGCGGAGAGTTAGTCGTGGTTTTCAAGGTGTGTGCACTTTTTGCATTATTACTTTATCACATCCACAAGTCCACCATGTTTTTGGCGCCATTGCCAGGGATTTAAGAGTTATATTTTTTTATTGTAGTGTAGTAATTTTTTATGTTTTTTAGTTATACGCTTGTTTTGTTTAGTCTCTTTTCAAGTTCTTTAGTTATGACGGATTTCCTTGGGCCAACGAATATAAATGAAGAGTATGGTTGTTCGAGTTGTGGGATAGCTTGGCATCGTTTAGAAAAAAAATGCTATTTCGAACGATCGAATCTGAGCGGGGTTGTTAATCAAAGTAATATCTATCATCCGAGACCGCAAAAATCCTATCAAGAAGGTCCAAGCTATCTAGTTCAAGATCCACCATATCCTGGGTATAATCATTTACTAAAATACCTTGATGAACTACGACAAACCATGCAATCTTTTGTGAAAATGATGCAAGGGAGCACGAAAGCTAATGAAGTCAGGTTCAACAATTTGGAAGATTCCCTCAATCATTTCATCAAGGTTTCGCTGGATAATATGATAAATAGTGAGGCGAAAGGTGATGTTGCTATATCATTACTTCAAAGTATGCACTAAATACTCAATTGATGGATCAATTCTCGCTAAAATTTTCACTAATATATTGATAAAAATTGTTTAAAAAAGAAAGGATAATTTGAGCATTCTAGGGAGAAATAGTCCTTTTTTCCATCTTTGCAAATTTTCTAAGGATCTCTTTATATAGGTGAAAAGGAGACAAAGTAATAAATGTCATCCGTTATTGGGTGACAAAATAATTGCGCAATTAATGTATTTAAAGTTTAATGGTCATATATTTTTGTGGCTGATTACTATGTTGCAGATCTCGGTTTCGCAGCCTAGGCGGTCGACAAAGGCCTAGCACCTAGGCGGGATCACATAGGGCATAGGCGGAATTATATGGTTTTGAATCCCGTTGTGTAAGTTTGTATATTTAGTAATATATATGTAATAATTATAGAAATTTTAACCATTTAAGTCATAAAATTAAGCTAACAACACTATAGTAGATATAAAACATACTAAATATTGAGTTATAATTTGAATTAAAGAATTCTCGAGAATAAAAAAATATCAAGAAGACCTATGTGAACATGTTTTGCCATTAATCAGTGTCTAGGCGGCCATTTTTTGCCATTAGTCGGTGCCTAGACGGGTTAGGCGCCTATTCCACGGTTACTAAGGCGCTAGAAAAAAACGCCTAGAGTTTTAACTAGACGTAAGTGGCTAAGAGAGGAGTTGACGCCTAGGCGGAGAGATCTACAACATAGGCTGAATATTAAAGTTGGAAGTTTTAGTGCCTCGTAATTCATCCTGACCAATGAACCTGGACGTCTACTGGTCTTGTGGTACATAATGAATACTGACAATTTGACCAACGTGGCTCGGGCCTTAACACCGTTACAGAGGTTGAACACCATATTAAAACATCTTTTTAATATTTTCATTAAAGTGATTTTTTGTGAAAGCACCTTTTTAATCTTACAAATAAAATAAATTAAATTTTTATGAGAAAACCTTTTTAATCTTTCTATAAAAATAAAATTATATTTTATTAAAGCACATTTTTATTCTTTCCAAATGAAATACTATTTTTCCACAGACCCAATATTTTATAGTTTTTCTCCAAGAGTATGAAAATATTAAATTATTTCTAATTTCCAACACAATGTTCCAATATATTATGGTATTTCACATAATACAGTGATGAAAAAAAACCCAGCAAATGTATTCTTTGTCGATATTATATTTTTAAGTAACAAACTCTAAGGGCGTCATTCACTTTTTCGGCTATATTTTTGTACTTGGCACGGTAAATAAAAAGAATGTATTATGTATTTAGCTTGACATATATGGTTAAATGGACATTATTTAAGTATGAATTGAATAATTGTCATAATTTCTAATTCAAACCACGATAAATTCTATTTATAAAAATATGGAACCAGATGAACCACTCATGAAAGAATAACAAGTTGTGGGGAGGAATTGTGTGTAATATTTTGGGAAAATAATTATAATATATGATTTGATTTTGATTTCATTATTAATTTTTTTTGTCATGGCAGAAAATTAAGTAGGGTTATTATTACAGAGTTGAGATAAAAAAGAAAAGGAGTTGATAAGTGTACGGTCATTGCCATCCTTCTAGATTAAGGTTCCGTCGGGTACATTTTGTAAGAGCGACCCCCGTATCGTTAAAAATTCTATTGATGTGCTCGATCATTCACCGTGGAAAATGTGATAACCATCTTCCAGTTTCAGCCATAATTGGATAAAGACTCCAGTGTGGAGGAGACTTTCATCAAATTCCTTGAATTAAATCAAGGTTGTTAGAGTAGAATGAACAACTCTAGAGATTGAGACCAACTGCAGATCTCATGGTTCGGAGAACCGCCTATTATTAAGTATAAGCATAGACTTTTACAACATTACATAATCACTTATTGTGCACATGTAACATTAAAACTAAATTTTTAATGGACAAAATGGAAAGTTTGAAACAATGTAATAATATATTGACCAGTTTGTAATACTTTTTAGTTAAGTTACCAAAACATAATTATTCAAATAGTTTTATAACCCCTAAAATATATATCCTCAAATTAATATTTTCAAGGCTTTAATTTTCAACAAATTCAGTTTACTATCATGATTTATTTTTAGCTATAAATCTTGTTCTTATTATTTGAGTATAAATTATGTTCTTAACCATTTTTAAGGTAATTTTTTTGTGTTATGATGTCTACCCCATATCTAATTTCTTTTTTCGTATTTTCGGATACTTATTATCATTTGACATTGTTATGAATTGTGAAATTTCATATATAAAATTATTTGATCATATATTTTCACATGAAACCATATAATTTGATCATATAATTTTTTTTATGTTGAAAGGAAATAAATTTCATTAACTACACTAAGCTACATGGTGTGGAAATTTCTTCACTTGTAAAACAATCACTTGGTTCAGAAGAACAACACCAATTCAACCCTTTTCCTCTTATACATAGGCCCTCAACCAGGTGAGCTAGCTCATCTGGCCAGGGCTCTGTCTCTCAAGTGAGAGGTCCAGGGTTCGAATCCCGCAGACGGCAGAAAGTTATTAAAAGTTTGGAAAGTTCTCTCAAGTGAGAGGTACATGGTTCGAATCCCGCCGGCGGCAGAAAGTTATTAAAGTTTGAAAAGTTCTCTCAAGTGAGAGGTACATGGTTCGAATCCCACAAGTGGAAGAAAGTTATTATGTTTGGAAAGTTTATCTCCCGGGGGACTAGTCGGGTGTAAGCCCGGGAACCCTCATCATCAAAAAAAAAAAAAAAAAAATACATAGGCCCTCGTATGTTGATTTGGAGTCAACATTAGTCTCGTATGTTTTTTGGCAAAACAGTATTGTCTACCTCTTTAGTCTTAATCGCGCCTGATGAGTGCCAAAAACAATTAGTGAAATGTTATAATTTCAAGAAGAGACACAATATAGCCTTTTAATTCTATTTTTTGGTATTTTCAATATATGCATATATGATTTTACATAATCTTCCGAAATCGTGTGATACCTTCTTCATGTTCATTAATTTTGTTTTAAATTATAGTAATAACATACAACATGTCAACTTTCTTGATAATTTATTAATAACTCTGTACAATTCTAGTCATTTTGTCAAAAAATTTACTACATGACAATATATGACCATCAAATCACAATGAAACATTCCACAATCATGATTCATATAGCTAAATCACAACTTTCTATGAAAAACATCAGTAGACAATATATCCGAGAATGTTAAAAGACAATATTTTATCATTTTAAAATTCTCAAAATCTATTTAAAAAATTGATCTAATCATTCACATACTACGATAGATGCATAATGTATAACAAGAAAACAACTTGCCAGTTTCTCTTTCCACAATTATCCATCTAACAAAATCCAGCCATATTTAGATAGATTACTTAAGAGTGACTAACAACTTTTTTATATTGTTAGGTCCAAGACATTAGAAGGATTTTAGTGAGAAATTACTTATACATCAAGATTATTCTATAGAATTTTGCAAATAGCAAATGGATTATCAATGTATCATTTAGATATCATTATTTAAAAATATAAAAAGTATAAATGTATATAACAATATACCATGCATGTAAAAACCCATAACATTAATCAAACCACAAGAGTGACAAATAATAAATATGCTAGTATATAAAAATTAAAATGTTTATTGTTCACTATGATATGCAGGTAGCTTAGTAAATTGAGATTGGAAAGTACGTATTGAATATAATAGACTTACACTCATGAAGCGTGATAAGTGCAAAAAAGTAGCACAAAGTAGTACAAAAAGAGATGAAAACTTATTTTTTGTCATGGTACTTATCGTTAGAGATTGAAATTCTAATTTTAGTGGATTTAGAAAATAACATGGACAACTTCATCTTATATATAGCCCATTTGGGATTGCTTTTTTTTAAATACTCACTTGAAGTGATTTTAGATTCCTAATAATACACTAGACCGTTAAAATCATTTTTAAGAAAAGCACTAACCAAGTAATTATTAAAAAAATCACTTAAAATGATTTTGGATGTCAAAATATTTTTAATATAGATTACAAATATTAAAATTTTAATGGAAAAGCGCTTTTGCCTCTAAAATAATCAATCCCAAATGGACACATAGCCTTTTTAATCTACCGTTTTAGAATTTTTCAACTTTAATATTTATCATAGTAATAAAGTTTTTTCCTACTTTTTTTGGACAATAATAAAGTCTTTGACTAACGGATATATTGATGTGATATTCCTTTAATAATAAATATTTATCTTTTTTTATTTGTTATACTAATAATAAATTTTTTCCGAACAAGATAACAATAAAAAAAATCCGTTCTAATCATTAATCTATTTATATAAGAAATAATATTAAAAAAATTATTTGTCATATATATATTAAAATAATAATTAATCCTTCTTTTTTATTTTTGTTCCCATTATAATTTATTAATGGTAATCCTATTATATTTATAGTATCAACAACTAACTCAACTTTCAGAGGAAGGACATAAATTCATATTTACCTCTACCTTTTTAGTATACTTGGATAAAGCTATTATCCGACCAAAAGTCGTCTAATTTCCAAGCGGTATACCACCCGTAGGGCACGGTATACTTCTCCGGGTGTTATAAATCTGACTTTTGGATTATGGAGCTGTGGCCAGGGAGGTGGGTGTGGTGCGGTATACAAATTGTTGAGGGCAGTATACCGCTCAACATGCTGGTGAGCACGAAATTTCATGCCTTTTCACCCTAAAATCATTCTTCTACTTACCTACAAATCAAAAACACTTTCTTCCTTTCTCATTAACTCTAGTATACACTAAACACAATATTAACTTACTAACATGCACTACAAACACGAAATTAAACTAATATAGCGATTAAAACATGGGTTGCCTCCCAAGAGCACTTTTGTTTAACCTCATTTAAGTTCAACGTGTTACCTCAAGGTCATTTCTTTCTCACATTGCCTCTCCAACAGTGAGTGGGCTATTAACATCAACCAAGCACAATTTAAAAACCTTCTTGTCTCTCACTTCAACTAACTTCTCAGAAAAAACTCTAGTGATCATGAATAGGCCACTCCAAGAACTCTTGTGCTTGCGGGATTCGTTTGGGGGATCAGAATCTTTCAATGCGATCTCTCCGTCTATCCAAAAATCATTCTTTACATTCTTTCTCATGGGTTCTCTAGGAACCTTCTTTGCACGGTTCTTGGTCTTCTTCAACTGAAATTTTTTTGGGTTTCCCTTAAGATTTGCATGAGCGTGAATAGATGATGTCTTTCTTAGCTTTTTATTCTCTGACCTTCAGTTCGTCAAGACCTTGATTAGTTCTTTCTCTACATAATCAATGGCGTTCAAGAAGAAAAATCTCCTGGAAAATCAGGGAACTTCATCGTCTTGAACACATAGAATTTGACCTCCCCGTTTTTCACTCGCATGATCAACACACCATTCTCTATATCAATAAAAATATGCCCAGTGGCTAAGAATGGCCGCCCTAAGATGATTTGCCACATTCTTAACCGCATCGTAGTCAAGAATAATGTATCACAAGAAAATATAAAAACCTGATGATGTATCCCTTTTTTTATAATAAATCCTATTTTGAGACATCATTTTAGGTACATTAGGTGCTTAGTTGACGGGTTTTTACTATGATTTAATATATTTCCGAATCTTACCTTGTTTTGGAGTTTTGTTAGTTTCGGAGCATTTTAGGTGTAATTCGTGTGTTTTTAGTTAAAAAAACTCTTGATTACAAGGATGATATTAGATGCCAAGACTTGAATAAGAATTTGAGGAAAGAATATCCAAGACAAAATCAAGTGTTAAAGTGCAAAATTAACTATTTTCGGAAGTGTAAAAGCTGCCTGCCATATTTAAACATGTAGTATTTTCAATGCTTCAGAAAATCAAAAGAGATTTTTAAGGGGCCTTTTTATATCAAAAAAGGTATTTGAATTAAGGTTGATAGAAACTGATTTCGAGTGATTTGGAGTTCTAACAAAGGAGTTATGATTTTTACAAACTATATGGGTCAACCAGTCCATTGAAAACGAGTTTGAGTTGAATTAAGACTCTAAAATTTAGCCCATCGAATCCATAGAACGTGTTTTACCTATTAATTTCAGCTCCTAATATTATGAATTCCTCCCTTGGTGCCAGAGCTTAATATTCATCGACAATTCATCATAGAAGCAATCAAGATGATCTAGAGAAGGAAGAAGCAAAAGGTGGACTTTCACCACATCAATTCTACACCTCTCCATCTTTATACTTAAGGCAATTATCGTTAAATTAATTCGTCTTTAATATAAAATACGCTTTAGCTTTGGTTTTTATTATGCACAATTATTTCTCTTTTTTCTTAGGATTTGTAATCATATGATCTATTGATCATTGCCTATATATTTAAATTGAATTCAGGATTATAATTTTTAAAGAAGTTGGTATTTAATATTTTCGTTGAGAATATGTGTTTAATAACACTACCCATATCATAGATAAATAGTGGGTGACAAAAGTAATTAAGCTATCATCCGTGTAGGGGGTTTAATTGCAGATATAATATATATGCGTCTAGTGTGCTGCAGTGAGCCTGGAGGTCTTTCCTACATAAATAGGCAATAGTTAGTTCTAACCATGTCTAAAATACTGTAGGATCACCCGGGAGGGGTCTCTAGTATCGTAGGATAGCGTCCTATTCACCTGGGAGGGTTTAGGAAGATAATTAAATCCTGGGTAATGAGAAATTACCACTCGCCTTATTCCTAGAAACCATTAATGCAATAAGATAATTTCATACTTGCAACCCTTAGCTTTTATCCTAATTGCATAATGATTTATTTTAATTTATTAGAAAACAAAACACTTCACTTGCCTATCATTTAAATCGAAACATTTAAAACCATCTACGCTAATGTTGCACATGAGTTGAAATAACTACTTAAATCCCTGAGAACAAACTCTATTTTACTTACTTATTACTTGTCATGATCTGTACACTTGCGGAGAGTTAGTCGTGGTTTTCAAGGTGTGTGCAGTTTTTGCATTATTACTTTATCACATCCACAAGTTCACCATGTTTTTGGCGCCGTTTCCAGGGATTTTGAAGTCATATTTTTTTTATTGGAATGTAGTAATTTTTTTTGTTTTTTAGTTATACGCTTGTTTTGTTTAGTATCTTTTCAAGTTCTTTAGGTATGGCGGATTTCCTTGGGCCAACGAATATAAATGAAGAGTATGGTTGTTAGAGTTGTGGGATAGCTTGGAATCGTTTAGAAAAAAATGCTATTTCGAACGATCAAATCTGAGCGGGGTTGTTAATCAAAGTAATATCTAACAGCCGAGACCACAAAAATCCTATCAAGAAGGTCCAAGCTATCTAGTTCAAGATCCACCATATCCCGGGTATAATCATTTACTAAAATACCTTGATGAACTACGACAAACCATGCAATCTTTTGTGAAAATGATGCAAGGGAGCACGAAAGCTAATGAAGTCAGGTTCAAAATTTGGAAGATTCCCTCAATCATTTCATCAAGGTTTCGCTGGATAATATGATAAATAGTGAGGCGAAAGGTGATGTTGCTATATCATTACTTCAAAGTATGCACTAAATACTCAATTTATGGATCAATTCTCGCTAAAATTTTCACTAATATATTGATAAAAATTGTTTAAAAAAGAAAGGATAATTTGAGCATTCTAGGGAGAAATAGTCCTTTTTTCCATCTTTGAAAATTTTCTAAGGATCTCTTTATATAGGTGAAAAGGAGACAAAGTACTAAATGTCATCCGTTATTGGGTGACAAAATAATTGCGCAATTAATGTATTTAAAGTCTAATGGTCACATATTTGATGTGGCTGATTACTATGTTGTAGATCTCGGATTTGCAGCCTAGACGGTCGACCAAGGTATAACACCTAGGCGGGATTACATAGAACCTAGGCGGAATTATATGGTTTTGAATCCCGTTGTGTAATTTTGTATATTTAGTAATATATATGTAATAATTATAGAAATTTTAACCATTCAAGTCATAAAATTAAGCTACCAACACTATAGTAAATATAAAACATACTAAATATTGAGTTATAATTTGAATTAAAGAATTCTCGAGAATAAAAAAATAACAAGAAGACCTATGTGAACATTTTTTGCCATTAATCGGTGTCTAGGCGGCCATTTTTTGCCATTTGTCGGTGCCTAGACGGGTTAGGCGCCTATTCCACGGTTACTAAGGCGCTAAGAAAAAACGCCTAGAGTTTTAACTAGACGTAAGTGGCTAAGAGAGGAGTTGACGCCTAAGCGGAGAGATCTACAACATAGGCTGAATATTAAAGTTGGAAGTTTTAGTGCCTCGTAATTCATCCTGACCAATGAACCTGGACGTCTACTGGTCTTGTGGTACATAATGAATACGGACACTTTGACCAACGTGGCTCGGGCCTTAACACCGTTACAGAGGTTGAACAACATATGAAAACATCTTTTTAATATTTTCATTAAAGTGATTTATTGTGCAAGCACCTTTTTAATCTTTCAAATAAAATAAATTAAATTTTTATGAGAACACCTTTTTAATATTTCTATAAAAATAAAATTATATTTTTTTAAAGCACGTTTTTATTCTTTTCAAATAAAATACTATTTTTCCACAGACCTAGTATTTTATAGTTTTTCTCCAAGAGTATGAAAATATTAAATTATTTCTAATTTCCAACACAATGTTCCAATATATTATGGTATTTCACATAATACAGTGATGAAAACAAAACCAGCAAATGTATTTTTTGTCGATGTTATATTTTTAAGTAACAAACTCTAAGGGCGTCATTCACTTTTTTGGCTATATTTTTGTACTGAGGCACGGTAAATAAAAAGAATGTATTATGTATTTAGCTTGACATATATGGTTAAATGGACATTATTTAAGTATGAATTGAATCATTGTCATAATTTCTAATTCAAACCACGATAAATTCTATTTATAAAAATATAGAACCAGATGAACCACTCATGCAAGAATAACAAGTTGTGGGGAGGAATTGTGTGTAATATTTTGGGAAAATAATTATAATATATAATTTGATTTTGATTTCATTATTAATTTTTTTTGTCATGGCAGAAAATTAAGTAGAGTTATTATTACAGAGTTGAGATAAAAAAGAAAAGGAGTTGATAAGTGTACGGTCATTGCCATCCTGCTAGATTAAGGTTCTGTCGGGTACATTTTGTAAGAGCGACCCCCGTATCGTTAAAAATTCTATTGATGTGCTCGATCTTTCACCGTGGAAAACATGATAACCATCTTCCAGTTTCAACCATAATTGGATAAAGACTCCAGTGTGGAGGAGACTTTCATCAAATTCCTTGAATTAAATCAAGGTTGTTAGAGTAGAATAAACAACTCTGGAGATTGAGACCAACTGCAGATCTCATGGTTCGGATAACCGCCCATTATTAAGTATAAGCATAGACTTTTACAACATTACATAATCACTTATTGTGCACATGTAACATTAAAACTAAATTTTTAATAGACAAAATGGAAAGTTTGAAACATTGCAATATTTTTTTTTTTTTGTCAGAAAAAAAACACACATTAAGAGCGTTTATACAGTGATTTTAAGAAAATATAAAAATCATTTAAGGACCCATTCTTCCATTTCGATGTATCAATGTTCCGTCTTGCACTTTTAGCTGCGAGATCTGTGACGTTATTAAACTTTCTATTAACGAAGTTGACCTTCCAATTAGGGAATTTCGCCATCCAGCTCTTCATTTCGGCAATAAAAGGTGAGATTTGCCATCGAAGACCTGCTTCTCTTGAAATTCCTTGAATCAGTTCAAGGTTGTCGGAGTAGAAAGAGGCACTCCGTAAATCACAACTAGCCGCCCTTCTCATAGCAAGAAGGACCGCCCAGCATTCTCCTTCAATAGAACTTCTAATAATAGATCTTGATTCAATCCTATGTGCCACTTTACCTTCTTTATCAATAGCAATTGCCGCCATTCCTGCAGGTTCGTATTCTTTTTTGAAAGAGGCATCACTCATAAGGATATATTCAGCATCATCTGAAAGAATAGGGTTATTCTCGATCAACTCTTCCTCATTATTGCCAACTCTTTTTTCTTTGATTTCTTTTGTGCTCTTCTTAATACTCTCTCTATTTTTGAACATATCATCCATTGTTGATTGAATTTTAAACAGGATATCTTTGACTATCCATGGAGATTTTTCATGAAATCCCTTCATTTTCGCCTTCCATATGTTCCAAAGAGTTAATAACAGATACGTTGTGACCTCATTCTGATCCCAACCATTTTTGATATATTTTTTACGTATTTCAATAAACCAGTCTCCCAGTTCATACTTCTTCTCTTTATCAATAAGCAATTGTAACCTCGATTTGGCCCAAATCTCCATACTTAGGGGACATTTAATAAAGAGATGCTCTATATCTTCTTTACCTGATTCGCACCACTCGCATATATCATCTTTGATGCATTTCCTTATTTTAAGGTTTCTTTTAGTGGGTATAGCTCCATTACATATTTTCCAACCAAAGGCCCTGATCTTATTCATGACATTTGATTTCCAAATGATTTCCCAAAGGTCACTATTTTCATGATTACCTTGTGTTGATGATTGGCCTTCATTGTGAACTTCCAAATCGACCATTCTATGATATCCTGACTTCGTACTGTATATACCGTCTTTTGAGTAAGGCCAGATCAACTTATCATCTTTTTTGCTAATTAAGCACGGAATCTTGCAAATATCACTTACTATGTTCGGAGGGAATAATTGTCTAAGTAGTCCCACATTCCAATTTGTCATGTTCTCATTAAGAAGCTGTGCTACATATTCCACTTTACATCCAGCCGGTCTCTCCAGAGTTATCTTGTTATTTACCCATTTATGATCCCATATGTTGATACTCAGGCCATTTCCAATTCTCCAAATTGACCAGTTTGTAATACTTTATAGTTAAGTTACCAAAACATAATTATTCAAATAGTTTTATAACCCCTAAAATATATATCCTCAAATTAATATTTTCAAGGCTTTAATTTTCAACAAATTTAGTTTACTATCATGATTTATTTTTAGCTATAAATCGTGTTCTTATTATTTGAGTATAAATTATGTTCTTAACCATTTTTAAGGTAAATTTTTTGTGTTATGATGTCTACCCCAGATCTAATTTCTTTTTTCATATTTTCGGATACTTATTATCATTTGACATTGTTATGAATTGTGAAATTTCATATATAAAATTATTTGATCATATGTTTTCACATGAAACCATATAATTTGATCATATAAATTTTTTTATGTTGAAAGGAAATAAATTTCATTAACTACACTAAGCTACAGGGTGTGGAATACAGTTTAATGAGCAAATTTCTTCACTTGTAAAACAATCACTTGGTTCAGAAGAACAACACCAATTCAACCCTATTCCTCTTATACATAGGCCCTCGTCTGTTGATTTGGAGTCAACATTAGTCTCGTATGTTTTTGGAAAAACAATATTGTCTACCTCTTTAGTCTTAATCGCGCCTGATGAGTGCCAAAAACAATTAGTGAAATGTTATAATTTCAAGAAGAGACACAATATAGCCTTTTAATTATATTTTTTGGTATTTTCAATATATGCATTTATGATTTTACATAATCTTCCGAAATCGTGTGATACCTTCTTCATGTTCATTCATTTTGTTTTAAATTATAGTAATAACATACAACATGTCAACTTTCTTGATAATTTATTAATAACTCTGTACAATTTTAGTCATGTTGTCAAAAAATTTACTACATGACAATATATGACCATCAAATCACAATGAAACATTCCACAATCATGATTCATATAGCTAAATCATAACTTTCTATGAAAAATATCATTAGAATATATATCCGAGCATGTTAAAAGACAATATTTTATCATTTTAAAATTCTCAAAATCTATTTAAAAAAATTGATCTAATCATTCACATACTACGATAGATGCATAATGTATAACAAGAAAACAACTTGCCAGTTTCTCTTTCCACAATTATCCATCTAACAAAATCCAGCCATATTTAGATAGATTACTTAAGAGTGACTAACAACTTTTTTATATTGTTAGTTCCAAGACATTAGAAGGATTTTAGTAGGAAATTACTTATACATCAAGATTATTCTATAGAATTTTGCAAATAGAAAATGGATTATCAATGTATCATTTAGATATCATTATTTAAAAATATAAAAAGTATAAATGTATATAACAATATACCATGCATGTAAAAACCCATAACATTAATCACACCTTAAGAGTGACAAATAAAAAATATACTAGTATATAAAAATTACCGCACTCTTCACGCGGTGCACCACAACCCATAAAACTGTCACAACGGTCTCGAAATTAGGTACACATGCAAGGCTTTACAAGGAAAACCGTATCGTCATATGCACTGAACCGTGACACGGTCCGAGTTAGAGAAGACTTGCGGTATACCGCACGCTACACGCGGTGCACCGCACCAAGAGAAAACCATGACAACGGTAGAGATATCAGGGCTTATTACGAGAGGCCACTTGGCCAAACCGTGTCGACGCGCAAGACCGTGACACTCTAAGGATCAGAGGACTTCCATGGTACACCGCCCTAACCACGCGGTGCAGCCGCCAGTAAAGAAGAAGAAGAAGAGGTTAGACTATATATCACTTTTTAATTCAAAACCTTAAGCCTCTTTCTTCCCTAAGACACCCAAACTCCATGAAATACTATTGAAGCTTCACCTCACATCAAAACACTACTAAATCACAATAAATTCATATCCAAATCCATCTCTACCTTCCTATAAACAAGAATCAAACACCCAAATCATTCCAAAACACCTAGAATCCAAGAATCAAAACAAAAAAATTCAAATCTTTTCCCAACAATTTCTTAAACCCATACCAATCAAGTAATAGTTCATCCTATATCACATAGAAATTCATCATCCTTACACCTTTCCTAACCCAAATAACACTTTATCAACCCAAAATCAAGGGGTACAAATTTCAAGAGTGTTCAAATCTTTGAGTTGGAGGCCAATTGAGATGATCTAGTGTGTGGGAGATGAAGAAAAATCAAAGCAAGGTATTGGGTAAGATCAAGAAGAAATTAATGAGATGGGTACTAGTTTGGAAACAAACAGGTAAAGCGGTTCAAGTAAGTAGAGGAAAGCATGCAATGGTGAAATCAAAGAACAAAACCATTACATCTTCGAAGGAGAAAACACCATAACCTCTTCATATCAAGATCTCTATACCCAAGATGAAGCGAAGCTTATATGACGCTATTAGCTATCGTTAAAACAAAAATTCCTGGATGAACACCTTCACATGTGAGAGTATTCAAATAACAAATTGGAGAATATGAGTGGTGTCGACTAGGGTGTCATAAAAATATGTATAAAAAAGTACAAATAAACACCCTAGGCTGAGCACGGTTCTGCAAGTATACAGATCGTATGCAAGTTTTAATAAATAAGTAAGATTCGTTCCGCAGAGACTACGAAGGTTAGGAGAATATTATGCAATAATCAAGTGCAAATATTAAAAGCTAGAACAAATAAAACGCAGAAAAAGTAAAGACAAATAGATTTTTATTTGGTTTTCAATTAACTAAATTAAACTAATAAAGTAAAGACATAAAATTAAATGCAAGAGAAGAAGTTAGTATGAGAGTTTAGCTTGAGTAAATAGCATGCAATCCCCACTAGTTTTGCCGTTCTAAACATGTAAGGGTGAATTATGTAGTATTTCAATAATCGGTTCCAATTGCGCTAGGTAGTTTTAAATAGGGTTTACCTGTGTAAATAAGGAGTCCTAAGCAAACTGTTCCTGCAATTGGTAAAATAGCAATACACTAAACCATGGTGATTATCTAGTTGGGTTGATTTGTCAGATCTAAACCGAATACTAGATGTTATGTGCTAAACTTGTAATTAAACACTGTTGTCAATGGTGACCTAACTACTAGACGGTAATTCTATATGGTCGCGATCCACAAGAACACAGAATATAAATCCAAACACATAAACAGAGAATAAAAACAATAATTCAATTTAAAACATAGAATTCCCAAATTAGATAGATGTCAACCAAAACTAGGGTTCATACATATATGCTAAAACTCAAGCTAATGGAAATTTAGTTCATACTAATGGAAGAAAAGAAAGAAATTACAAATTAAAAGGTTGAAGAAGACATTGTTGATGAACAGCTCCTTCCGGACTTCTTTTCTTGTGTTGTAAGCTTCCTCTTGGCTTAAGGTTTAACCAAGGATGATTTTATAACGTTAATAGGCTGTATTTATAGTGTATAGGTTGACCTAATCGTTTTCTTGAAGGAAAAGGTAAATATTGGACTCCTAGCCCAACTCAAATTCGTATCCCAAAAACATGGAATCAGCCCCGTTTTTGTTTTGGTCCTAACAACTTCAATACTTATCCAATTGACGCGTATGAGTAGTCGAAACTCATAGTCTCAAAAATATATTTAAGTTTGCTCTTGACCGTTTCTCCAGATTCCTCACTGATTTTGAGATATAAGCTGATTTGTGGTCGTAGGTGATGGAATTTAGATTTATGGTAGCTTTTCCTTTTCCATAATTTTAGCTTTTACTTCCTTATCTTCAATTTCCATGTTTATCTTCTTTCCTTTAGCTCTTTGAACCAACTTGGACTCTAATTAATTACCATATATCTCTAAAGCTTCACACTAAATAAATAATTAAACCCAATATGCTCTAAAAATAATAAATAATCAATTCAAGACCCAAAATAGGAAAGTGTACTAAATCATGTGAAAATCGATCTATAAACTAATAATTACGCCTAAAATGATGTCTCAAAATTAGATTTTATTATCACAAATGAGGAGACATCGATGAGTACAAATAAATTTCTAAAGTTGTGCGATTGATTGGGATATATCAGAAGAGGAGGTAAGAGAATGCGAAATTGGTGATACATGAAATTTACATACAAGAAAATTGGTATTGATCATGCGAGGCAATAGCCTCAAAGAGTATATTTTTTTCTTCCCTACCATTTCTGTACTTGCAATATATGTGTTAGTTTTAATTTTTATAGAGTCTTTTCGAGTCTTAGGGACACAACTCATTTTTGAGTTGGGGTGTGGGGATTCATTCTCTCATCTCCATTTTTATGTGTTTGTTGTTTTTAGGAATAAATTTAAAAAAATTGATAGATGGGATTAGATGTAGATTGTGTTTAATGGCTTAAAAGCATAATCTTATTGAGCTAATGATAGAAAGTAATATGTTTATGAGATAATTATTTTGTACGCTTTGAGTATGAACATGAAACACACATCGATAGTAAAGAAAAGATTAGTAAGTAATGCGATAGAAGTATGTTCGATCTTAAGGCGCCTTGAGGGGTGTGTAGGCCGTGAGATCCGGGATAGTTGATAGACCCATTTAATAAATGTTCTAAAGGTGAGAAAATGACAAAATTGCATAGTTTAGAAAGTGATTAAGGCGATTCTCTAATAAGCCCCTTCTTTCCTTTTAGCTTGTTGTCCATTTATTATATTTATATCCTTCTCACCCCTTTATAGCCTTTCTAAATCCTTTTTATTAGCCATGTTATAAGCCATTTCCCTTTAGATTTTAGGACTTTTCCATATGTCTCGCACTCAAATCGCAATGCAGAAACAATCATTTTAGAGCTTGAGTTTGGGGTGGTGGGTGCACCATTATGGAAAGTATTATTGGGTTGGGTTTTTGAGCTTATAAATCGTGCTCTATATTTTGATGATGATTCACTGTTTATTATATTGTAACCCTTTTCCGGGGTAAAAGTAAATGACAAAAAAGAATTTAAAAGTTATGAAAGGAAATATGAAAATGGAATGATATCTCACATCAGAAAGAGAGTCATAACTATATTAAAAAAAATTGATATGAAAAGATTGAATATGATTTGGACCGGCAAAGTTGAATTTTTATGTGATCATCTTAAAGCTTTATTGTTGGGTATTGGGGATGCTAATTAGTGCATCAATTCATTGGGTTGAGTGAGAACATTTTATGAGAGTAAATCAAGCTCTAAGGCGATTCGTTGATGGCTAATGAGGAGAGATCCAAAAGCTCACTCCAAATTATCCAAATATACAATCATACCGTCCCTAAGCCAACATTACAAACTTAAAGACCTTATGATTCTTTTCTATGTGATCTAGAAGTGAGTGAACCGTTAGAGAGTGGTTAGATGGATCTTTGGATACTAGTTAGGCTCGATGAACAATCTATAGCCTCCATGATAAACTAAGTGAATAACCTCTCTTTCGTGCATTGCAAAGCTAATCCGATCTTAAATTTGAACCGTGTTGATCATTTGTATGACAAGTGTACATGTAATTTAGTTTGTAAATATTATTACATGAAATTTTATGAGTGGTTTCTTTGATTTTATTATCTATATTATGCTATCTTCTTCTCACTGTGCTTAACTGACTTAGGTGTGTATTTGGAGACTTCCCTATGTTCTTATCTTTATTGTATAAGGACGATACAACTTTGAGTTGGGGGTTCTAATGTCTCCCTATTTGTTATATATTAATGTAGGTCGGGGACATCATTTTAGGTGTATTTGATTAATTGTTAAGGGATTTATTCCCTATTATTTGATAATTTCTTAATTCATGTCTTGATTTGATGATTTATTACTTTTAGAGCATATTTGGTTTAATTTGTGTGTGTTAATGTGAAACTCTTAAGGTTTATGGAATATATTTAGATGCCAAATCAATTCTAAGAAGTTAAGGAAGAAGATATGGAATAAATCAAGCAATAAAAGGAAGTAGAGTTTAATTAGGAAAGGAAAATCTGCCAAATAAATTTAAAAATTCTGCAGCTATGTCCACTAAAGTGAAGATAAATTTAGATAGAATGTGATTTTGGACGAGCCTTTAATGACTTAGATATATCTTTCTTTTGTGGTCGTTTTGATATAAATTGCAAAAAAAATCGACCAAATAACGAAGGAGATATGACCAGAATAGTGAACAGTGTTTGTCCTATTCCATATTTTAGGAAACGAATTTGAGTTTGACTTGGAGTCAAATTACTTGCCTTCTACTCCAATATTATGACATAGGGTTATAAAATACCTATAAATATACCCTCTTATCATTTTAAACATCTCCTTGCTCAGCCTTCAGTTATTATTACTCTTAGAAGTCATTCATAGAAGCAAGAAGACCTGTAGAGAGGAAGACAAGAAGTTAGAAAGTAACAAACTCATCTTCTCCATCCTATCCCTCTTTCATTAGGGTAATTTCTATTAGATTATTTAGCTTAACTTTGTTTCTAATTACTATTATCCTTAGTTAATTTCTACCTCTTTAGATATGAACTAATTTCCCCATAGCTTGGGTTTGCATATGTATAATCTTTGATTTCTAATTCTTTATTTTCTATATTGTTATTTGGGATTAACCTTTAAAATGATCAAGATTCTTATACCATATATTTGTTTTATTTGCTTTGATTTATTTACCATAGTTCTTGTGAATACATGCGTATAGACTACCCCATTAATAGCAGTTGGATGGTCACCCGAAAGGGGTGTCTAATTGTTGAAACACCACATAATTGTCTAGTGTGGATTAGTGATCCAGAAGGGCTTGCCTAACTAGATAGTCACTAGGGTGTGAGATTAACCACTGATCATTGGGCAGGGTCCCCTTACCCAAGTCCCCTGGTAAGCGTTAGGTCGTCACCTAAGTCCACCCGGAAGGGGGTTAGGAGGAATATAGAATCCTGGCTACTTACCTTAAGAGCTTTACTCACCCTTATAACTAGAATATTATTTAGAAGGATAAGTGCATGCTAGCAAACCTAAGCTATATTTCTCATCTCCCTTCTTTTAGTTTTTATTTATTTGCATTATTATTTTCTAGATCCGAAAACCAAATAAATATTACTTCTTTTATTTATCTTCTTATTTCACAAGTGAATTCTCCTACACTTCTTTATATACACAAGTAGATCTAACAAATCAAATCCCTGTGAACGAACTTTACTTACTAAATAAACTTGCAAACGATTTGTAATACTTGTAGTGAGTTTCTCATGGTAGTCAAGGGTGTGTCCTTTATTATTATCTTTATTTATCTATTTATTTATCACACCTTTTCCCACACCAGTAAATGTATAGAGGTTGACCATGCTAAAATAGAGGTAATCAAAACCTTACCACCTCTTGTAACTATCAAATGAGTTAAAAGTTTCTTGGGTCATGTTGGTTTCTACTGTCAATTCATCAATGACTTATCCTAGATCGCCAAGCCTCTTTTCAATTTACTTGAGAAGGACATCACCTTCTGTTTTGACAATGCATGTATAACGAGATTCTTGTCCATCCAAGATACGCTTATCACCACACCAATTGTGTCTCTTCCTTATTGGAGTCTTTCATTTGAGTTCAGATGAGTGCAAAGAGAAGGATATCATATGATTTATTATGCGAGTAAGACCTTCTCGATGGCACAGTTGAATTATACCATGACCGAGAAGGAGTTGTTAACTGTAGTATACACTTCGACAAGTATTAGTCCAATCTTCATAAGGCGGAGGTTGTTGTATACATGGTTCAATTGGATATAAAATACCTTATGGAGAAAAAAGACACAAATATGCGTTTTTTTTTTGTCAAATTAGTAAACTAACATAGATGTCTGGTACATTTCGAATATACATTATTAATACCAGCATAGAACTCTACTAAAGACCTAGTAGGACAATTAGAGACATCAAGATTAAGCCTAGTGCATTTCACCAGTATATCCGCTACCTCGTTAAATTTTCTTCTTATATGATTGACTTTCCAATCCGGGAATCTCCCTATCCACCTCCATGCCTCAGAGATCATGGGAAGGATCCTCCAATCAATTCCACCACGTCTATTAATACATTGAACAACTTAAGGTTATCCGAGTAGAAAGAATTACTCTTGATGTCAAGACTTGCGGCCGACCTTATTGCTAATAAGATCGCCCACATCTCCCCTTCCAGACTACTATTGACTCTAGCTCTCTTTTTAATAGTCTCCCTGACTTCTCCTCCTTTATTTATTGCAACTGACACCATGCTTGTTGGCTCCCACTTTTGATTATGTGATGTATCACATAACCATATCATATCCGCTTCATCACATAGAACTGGATTATCACTATCCTCCTCCATGGAACACTCCTTTGAACCATTTTTGTTACCTTGCCCCTTGTCTTTTTTATCACCAAACAGGTACTTCATAGTGAATTTCGTCTTTTCTAAAATTTCTTGGATCGCCCATTTCTTTTTCTCAAATAAACCCTGCATTCTAGCTTTCCATATATTCCATAGTATAAGTAGTACCACCACCGACACATATCTCTTATCCCACCCATTACAGGAGTAGCTCTCAATAACTTTAATTATCCAATCCCCAATATTTAAATCCATATTCTCTTCAATCTTAATTTGCAACTGACAATTTGCCCATACACTCTTGCTAAAACTACATTCCAAAAAAATGTGCTCAACTCTCTCACTTCCTGCTTCACACCATTCACATATGTCATCCACCATATATTTTCTTATCTTGAGATTCTTTTTAGTCAAATAAAATTCCTAACTTTTACCGGGACATTAGATTTCCAAATAATAATAAAGAGATCTTTGTTAATTACCTCCACCTCCTTGGAGGACGACCCTTTCTTTTCATCTTCTATTTGGACTAAACAATGGTATCCAGATTTTGTCGAGTACTTCCCCTCCTTCGTTGCGGTCCAAACGATCCCATCATCTTTCTCAAGATTCATTATTGGAATCTTCCTAATTTCCATCATGTCTCTTTTCGTACATATATTATTCAGCGTATCAAAATTCCAATTCGTCATGTCCGTATTAAAACATTCCGCTACCTTGCTTAGATTACAGTTCGCCGGTTTCTCTAACTTGTATCCTTCTCTAATCCAAATATCATCCTATAGATCTATTTTCTGACCATTACCAATTTACCATAAGCTTTCGTTTTTGATGAATTGTAAACCCTTGTAAATACTAGCCCAACTCCACGATCTTCTGTTTTTCAATTTGGTGTTCCACATATCCATAGTTGGAAAATAGATTCCTTTGAGAATTTTAACAACCAAAGAGTCTTGATTATGCCATAACCTCCATGCTTGACCAGCCAACAAGGCTAAATTTATTTTCTGAAAGTCCCTAAATCCAATGCCACCAATATTTTTTGCTCTAGCGATTTTCTTCCAGGCTATCTAATGAATTTTCTTCTTATTTCCCGAATTCCACCAGAAATTCACTATCATGCTACTCATTGCCTTACATACATTCGCTGGGAATTCAAAGATTGACATAGCATAATTTGGGATGGCTTGCACCACTGCTTTGATAAGAGTCTCTTTGCCTCCATCTGACAAGAGGTTAGCCACCCAGCTAGCTGATTTACTAAAAATTCTATCTTTGATATATTTAACATTCTCTCCTTTAGATCTCTTCAAAGTAAGAGGAATTCCCAAATATTTCCCAAAATCATTTGTACACTTAATATTGAGTTTTTCCGCTCTCTCCTTACCTTTCACCTCTGAAAAACCTTTGCTAAACATAATAGATGACTTTCCAAAATTGATTTTCTGACCAGACACACCAGAATATAATTTAATTACCCTTGAGAAAGCCTCAATTTTTGTATCATTTATCTCAATAAAGAAGAGTGCATCGTCCGCAAATAATAAATGTGTAAGTCTAGGAGCTGCCCTAGCCAAAGAAATCCCTTTGATATTACCTTCCTGACACTCATAATTAATTAACCCAATGAGAGCTTCAGTTAACATTGCAAAGAGAAGCGGAGAAAGTGGGTCACCTTGGCGGATACCTCTCTCCAGTTTAAATTTCTTTAGACGTTCTCCATTTACCTTTACTTGATACGAAACCGATGATATACATCTATAAACTAGATCAACCCATTTTTCACAGAAACCTAATTTTCTTAGGATCGCCACCAAAAATTCCCAATTTACTTGATCATAGGTCTTAGCCATATTAATTTTAACCGCTCCATAGTGCTTGTTTGATTTCCTTTTATTGTTTAAGAAAAACCAACTTCCTGAGCAATTAAAATATTTTCTTGTATGCACCTACCTTTTATAAACGCTGATTGAGTGGGAGAAATGATCGTATTCATCAAAGGTTGAAGCCTAGTAGCTATAATTTCCGCAATGATCTTATATATAAAATTACTACACGATATCGGTCTGAAATCGATAACTCCTTCCTGAGATTTACCCTCTGGAATCAAAGTAATAATAGTATCATTAATTTTCTCCAATGAAATCTTACTATCAAAGAAATCAATCATTATCCTGCATATATCGCCCTTTATAATATCCCAAAATTCCTGATAAAATTTTCCAGGTAAACCATCTGGGCCGGGCGCTTTTGACCCCGACATTAAAAAAACTGCCAACTTAATCTCTTCTAGATCTGGCGTCCTAATAAGAGCCGCATTCATTTTATCATCAACTTTACAAGGTGTATGATTGGAAACCTCTTCAACGTGATCAACCTTGTCATCCTTAAAAATATTCAAGAAGTAGTCTTGAATTATATTTTTTATTTCTCCTTGGTTCTCAGCCCATTCTCCCTTCTTATTCTTAAGTTCATTAATCCGATTAGCATTTCGTCGCATCGTTGTCTTTGCGAAAAAATACTTAGTATTTTTATCCCCTTTATTTATCAAATCATCACAAGCTATATCCGCCCAAAAAGCCTCCTCTTGGTTCCATAAATCTTCCATCTCAGATCTAATCTTCTTTTCCAACTCAAGATTATCCATGGTTCGTTCTCCATCTTGCAATTTTTCCAATATTCCTTGATATCTATCCAATAGCTTCCTTGAATTACAAAAATTCTCCTTACTCCATCTCACCAACGCCAAACACGTCTCATCTCTTTTCGTAATAAAGTTCTTAATATTATCAAAATTCCTTAAGTTATTCCAAGTTTTGTTTACCACCTCTTTACACTCCTTATTCTCAAGCCACCTCGATTCAAACATAAAATATGTACTATTAGTTTTGTAATTATTACTCCTCTTGACTATTAACGGGGAATGATCCGACCCCACAGCTGGTGGTACCTTGATAGTTGTATCCGGAAATAAATTATACCAATCTACCATTGCTGGTCCTCTATCTAATCTTTCTTTATCATTATCCGTACCTTGTCTATTATTAGTCCACGTAAAGAAACAACCCTTTGTGGGAATATCAATGAGACTGTTTGTATTAATAAATTCATTGAATTTGACCATCCTTTCCAAGTTAGGTTGTAACTTACCTTGTTTCTCCGATGCTTTACCAATCTCATTAAAATCACCGATAATGAGAGTAGGATATTGATTATTATGCATCCAATTAGAAATGTCTGTAAAGGTCTTCTCTCTCTTTTTCAAATCATTAGGCGCATATATGAAGATAATATACCATGAAATATAGTTAGATTCCTCCACAAAAGCGATAACATAATTAGATAGCGAGACTACAATTGATAATTTGATATGATTCTTCCAAGCCAAGGTAATGCCCCCAGACCTATGAGCTCTTCCTCCGGGGTTCACTATGAACTTATTATCAACCTGGCTAAGAAAGTTACAAAACCTAACATCGCTAGACTTAATTTTCGCTTCCAAAAGACATACTAAAGACAAACTAAACTTCGAAATGAGGGACTTTAACACATTTTTTGTCATAGATGCCCTTGCCCCTTGACAATTCCAGATCATGAAATTATCCATCAACCCCGGACGCTTCCACCCCGGGCTGGCCGCTACCCATGAAGTTTGAGTTGATGAAGGTCTCCTTCACAGGCGCCACCTGGGTACTACCATCATCATCCGAATCATCGCTCGAAATATTATCACCTCTTAAATGTCCATCATAATTATCTGCACTACAATAGTAATATTGATTATTTTCCATCCCCTCCTCGTTTATCGCATTAGGTTCACAAACGTTAGCATACTCGTACTCCACAAACTGCTCCTTAATCTCATCATAGCTCACAAGTAGCTCGTCTAAGAAATTCCTCGCTTCCACGATTCTCTTCCCGAGGTTGTCCACATCTTCAATACAAATTCTCTTTGCGTTGTTTTTTATTCCACCCATACTTGACGCTAATTTCCTTTTAAGTTCACCAGGCCATTTAAAATTTTCAAAATTATTTGCAATCTCATTCTTGGAGTAGTCTTTTGAGCTTTACTCTGAAATTCTTCATCTTGTCTATAATGCTGACTGATATGAATTGACTGCGAGTTTCCTGAGCTTTCTTCAGGTTCAAAATTCTCGTCGAAATCATCGTCTTCAACCATAACAGCCTTCCCTTTGTCCATTTTATGGTTTCCTCCATCTTCATTGTTAACGAACTCAGCATCGTTCTCATCAGGAAAACCACCAGTTAATCCCTTCGTGTAATACCCTTGTCCATGTCCTTCCTCTCTTGACACAATACCACCACCTCCGAATACACTTGTAGGACTAAACCAACTGCGCAAAGTACCAGCTTCACCATTACCTTTACCATTGTTGTTGAAGAAGTTGTCATAGTACTCCACCACATATGCTTCTCTTGTTAATAGAATATCATTAACAGTCTCTTGACTAATGATCATAGAATCACCGAAGTCTCCCATTTCCTTTTGCAAGATTTCAAAAAGGGCAGGGTAAGATCTTCTGTTCACCTCCACAATTTCATTATTTGGATTAACAGTCTTCATCAGCTCCATAAACGCAAGAGTGTTCTCTTTTTTTCTCTTAGCAGATTCAGAGTTCTCCTTCTGGTTACTCACATTTGTTTCCTTAGCCCCCGAACCACTGGCCAGATTAGTAGCACCACCAAGGTTAATAGACATGATTACATGCTCATGTCTTCCAAAGTATTCATTATTCTTATCATCGCTATCGTGATGATTTCTTCTAAAAGGGAAAAATCTTACTATTTCATCAAAGATTCCCCACCTATCTCGCTTCCTTATGCTGTGAAATACCTTGTCTTTGTTTCTTAAGGTTATCTCACGGTTCCAGTTGAAAAACCTGTACGAATCATCGTTCCACCTTGGTCTTACCATCCCCACTAAACATGAGCTTTTATTGTGGCCTATGAATCCACAATTGTAGCAGAATAATCCAATATTTTCGTATTTAAAGGCAACCCAAGCAGCTCCGTCCTGTTGTTCCACATACACACCAGTCTTGATAGCTTCAAAAGCGTTGAACTTAACGCGAAATCTGATAAAGTTCGAAACTATAGCAGCATTATTTGGAAAGTCGATCTCTTTAGCATTGCCGATGTAATTTCCAAAAGTCTGAATTGTATCCACCGTGTTTTGTGAGTTTGCTAACCCGTAGATTCTGACCCAGGCATATGATGGATGGGTATTGTTGCAACAATAATTTGAGTTGGAGATTCTATATTGAAAAGGGAGAGAGAATCTAGTTGTTGATCATTTATCTCCCTTCGAAGGCTCTACAATCAACACTGGACCAGCATTGGTCAATAAGGTATTCCCTGATGAATAACTCTTTGTTTTGAATAAGGCTATTGTTCCTTTGTATGCAGATATATTAAACCTCATAGTAAGTTGAGCATTCCTTATGAAGTATAACCCACAACAGCGAAAGAGGTATTTCTGGGAAGATCCATACCTATTCAAGGTATGCAGTGATTAAATGGTGAGAATATGTGCTCACGCGAGAGAGAAATCCATTTGATCATTGCTAGTTGTTATGACTTGCTTTATGGTGGCACTTTAAGGGCGATGGAACCGCATCAGAATTTCTTTAACTTGATTTATGTTGGCCTACCATTCATAAAGATTTCCATGTGCATGTACAGAATTGCTAGAAATGCCAATTTACTAGCAATATATCAAAAAGAGACGGGATGCCACTCAACAATGTGTTATAAGTGGAATTTATTTGATGTTTGGGGTATAGATTTCATGTGACCATTCATTCCATCCGATGGGAATATTTACATTTTGCTAGCAGTAGATTATGTTTCCAAGTGGGTAGATGCAATGGCGACACGATGAATGATGCCAAGAACGTGGTTACATTTCTTAAATCAAATATATTCTCAATACATGGTACGGTGTGAGTACTAATCAGTGTAAATGTACCCATGGTGGGTCCTAGGGTGTTAGAAAATAATAATGATAAAATAGAGGAACCACAAATTGCAAGTGTACAGTTGTCCCAAGTAATATATGATAATCAAGTTCGTTCTCAGGGACGGATTAGGTACAACCCAAATATTAATCAAGTAGTAAGAATAATAGCGTAACGGAAAAATAAAAGACAAGATTTTTGTTTGGTTTTCTGAATTAAAAAGATGCAAATAAAGACTAAAAGTAAATTAACTAGAAATAAATAAAGCAAATAAATTGACTAACGTTAGATAAGAGAGATACTTGAGTCTCGCAAGAAATCCACCTAATCAATATAATCTATGCTATGTTTAAGGGTAGAATTGGAATTATAATATTAGTCGGGACTCTAATATCTCTTAGCCCCCTGTCGGGTGGACCTAGGAGCTATCCTAAAGTACTATAAACCCTTGTATGGGCGAATATGCCTCTTCGGATGATATGAATTTACCTCTTTGGCTATGTAATTAGTTAAGCATGTCGGTCAATAACGGTCATTACACGGGTATTACCTAAGTCTGTATTCAAACCCCCCTGTCGGATGATCACTTCGCAACTAAAGTGAATAGCTCAAATACTAAAATCTATTTCTAGTTGTTCCTAAAAGAAATAGTAATGAAAACAAAGTAATATCCAATATATAAAAATCAATTAAATTTAAACCATAACAATCTCAAATTCAAAACATAGATCAATTAATTAAGGTTAATCCCTTTTATGAAATTCTCAAGTATAAGGAAATTTAGCTCATGATAAAATTAAAGACTGAAATTAAATAAAAGGAATTCATGTTCAAATATAAACGATAAATTGATAACCTAAAGGGTAGGATGACTGTTGATGGAAGAACAAGATTCTCCTAGCTCTAGTTTCTCCTTGCCTTCTTGCTCTGACTTGAAAATTTTAAGCCTCTTGTGTAATTCTCTGAAGTGTGTGAAAAGAGGAGGCTAAGGGGTATATTTATAGGTGTTGGGAAGCCCTAATTCGTTTTTACTTGGAGTGGAAGATAAGTCAAGAACTCTTAAATTCGTAGCCCTAAAATCTAGGAAAGGTAAGATTCTGCTACTGATTTGTTGTGGTCATATCTCTTACAATACTTATCTGTTTGACGCGTTCCAATAGTCGAAACCACTTGTCTCAAAAAGCTCTATCCATTGGTGCAGACCATTCTCCAAGATTCCTAGCCAATATTAAGTTATGAGTACGTATTTGAATCATGGCTGGAACTTCAGATTTATTTGACAGCTTTATCTTTTCCTTGTTTGCATATATCCTTCCTTAATCTTCTTATTTCCATGTATATCTATTTCCTTTACTTATTTGACTTGACTTGGTCTCTAATTAATTACCATATATCTTTTAAAACTTCATAATAAATAAATAATTAAACCGCATATGTTTTAAAAATAATAAATCCATAATTCAAGACTAGAAATAGGAAAGTGCACTCTAAAATTAGGAACTCGGATAAAATACTTCCTAACACACTAAAAATACTCTAAGACTTTAATTCTCACTTCTCCTCCTTGTATTGGTTTTTCATGAAATTCAAGAACCTACTAACTTTGCACTAAAAATAATCAAATTAACGCACACAATCTCTAAAAATGCAAATATTCTAATTCCAAAGGGAGAAAGTGTAATATGACAAAATAAGCACCAAAGTCTATCAAATAAGTCAAATATTCACCTAAAAGGATGTCTCCAAAGGTCTAATAATTAGAACAAATAGGGAGACATCAAGACCCCAAACTCAAACCTTTGTCGTCCCGACTAAGTAAATTAAAAACAAAGGATCTTTTAGGTGAATGCCAAAGGCAGAATATAGCAAGTAGTCCCAAAGCACAACTTAAAACAAATATCATATAGTCTAATCTAGGAATTAATATACACATACACATATCATGCAAAATCAAACACAAAATAATATCATTCCAAAATTAATTTCACAATGCTAGAAGGTTACGCTTATTACTTATCTCAAGATGGTGACTATAGGGTGTTCCTCGATCTTTACTTGCTTTGAACGCTCCACTTAGCATACTCCCTATTAACTCACTGTGTATCTAGGAATCATGAGGACTTTACAGTTTTAATATAGGCTTAGGGACGGTATGATATGTATATTTGGTGAATTTGAAGTGAGTTTTTGTCTCTCTCCTCACTTACCATCAACAAACTGTCAAGAGCTTGAGTTTACACTCAAATAACATTCTCACTCAACCCATTTGACGTGCTACTGTAGTGTCCCCAAATTAACCCAATAAGCACTAAAGATGATTCACATATAAATTTCCTCTTTGGCGGTCCAAATATTTATTCTTTTCATATGAAATTTTTCTTTTCTTTATAGCTATGACTCTCTTTTTTTATGTTGAGATATCATGCTATTTTTCATTCAAATTTTTTTTCTTTTCATTGCTTTTCATATTTTCTCTTTTTTTCTTTTGTTTTCATCTACTCTTACCCCGGCAAAGGGTTACAATAATAAACCTGTGAATCGTCATCAAAATATAAACGGAGCACAATTGATAAGCTAAAAAATCCCAACCCAATGATTGGACCCACCACCCCAAACTCAAGCTCAAGACAGGAAGTCTCAGGATCGGTCATGCCTAACAATCTTAAGGGATATTGTCTTATAATGTGGAGACAAAAGAAAGGCTTAAAGGCTAAAAATTTGGCTAAGAAGGATTTCATTAATTCAGGGATAGAAGGCCAAAAAGGATTCGAATGGCTAACAAAGAACTGCCTCTATCATCTTCCTATTTACACAGCTTGCCTCTAGTTCATACCTAAGTGGGTTCTCTACTCATTTAGATCTCACTTTCTACAAACCCACTCATTATCCTTAAGCACAAGTTTACTTTTTTTGCATTGTTCATTAATTCTTCCTATCAATTACCTCATATTTGCATGCAATCTACGTGTATTTTACACTAACTCCTAAAGTCAACTATTTTCTATCATAAATTCATAAAAAGCATGCTTGATGGGGGCATTTAAAATACTCTACAGTCAACGCAACCCTAAGATTAATTTTATTGAAAGCATGTAAAACACAAAAAATTGGGATGAGGCAATGAACCCCACCCCAAACTCAAAAGTGAGTCGTGTCCCCATGACTCGAAAAAGACTCAATAAAGCAATAAAATTAAACTAAACTACCTACCTAGTGCCTACCATCAATTAAGAAGAAGAATTAGAACAGGGTACCTGGCCATACAGATCCATCATGTCCTCCTCCTCCGAAGAAGAATAATTATCAATATCCATGATCGTAGTTACTTCGCCCAATTGTAAATTTAATCTTGGCAATTTCCTCCCAAAGTGCTATGTTTTGTTTTCTTAGATGATTGACTTCTTGTTGCAATTCGATAGCCCATGGGGGTGTGTAAGAGTTATTCTGAAATGAAGAGGAAGAGGAAGAACCTTGATCTTGATTGTGTGTCTTTTCTTTAGGCTTTGATGGTACCTTCATCCTAGCTGTGAATTTCTTGTATAGTGGTTGTGTTGGTGCCTCTACCTTTTGCTTCTCTTCAATAGGCTCATCAAGATCGATGGTCGTTTCAATTGTAGCACCGGGAAAATTATAGTTCTTCCCTAGGATGTAACACTTCCTCTTATAATCCATAGCATCTGTTTTGTTTTGTCATGTTTGATTTGACCCCAAACTCAAGTTACACCAAGGATAGAATAAAGTTAAGATAGATTTGTGTAGCTTGAGTTTCTTTCTTGGATTTGATGAAAGAAGAATGATTCTTGATGATTCTTGGAAGAATTCTTGATAGATTGATGATCTTGATGGTGTTTTGTGGTGTAGTGTGATGAATTTGATGAAGAAGATGTGTTTATGGAGAAAGGAGGAGAGGATTATTGATGTTATGGTGTTTTTTGTGGAGGTTTAATCAAGATTCAAGGTCCATTTATAAGGTTGAGAGCTGGAAAATTCGTATTGGAGAGGCTAGGGTTTGCACTTGATAAGGTAAGAAGTGTAATAGGAAACAAACTCTTCAAAACCGACATACTGACCGGAAATACCGGAGATCTGGCCAGCATACCGGTGCTGGGCATCTTTCTTTTTGTAACTTTCTGCCTCGAACCCGAGTCCACGTGTTTTTGGGAACCGGCATACCGACAGTATCACCAGCTAGCCAGTGCGCTGTTCTTCGAAAATTCGCGCTCCGTCAAAATACCCGTGTCGAGCACCACGTGGGCACGTGTTTTCCTTTTGGCCAGCATACCGGAGATCTGGCCGGCATACCGGTGCGACTATTTTAATTTTTCTCCCCTCTCGGAAAACAACCCGAGCCTTAGACACGAGGGCTCGTGATTTTCCTCCACCGGCTTACCGAGAATCTGACCGGCATACCGGCCAGTGCAGCAGATTTTTCCTTTTCGTTCCTTAGCACCCCAAACTCAATTCTTGCACCATTAACACACTACCTTTCTCATTTATTTTAAAAGTAGACACTAAGACTCGAAAATAACTTAGAATTATACACTAGGAATTGAAAATCATAAAGCAATAAACTAATATACAATGAAGTGGCTTTTCTTTAACGTCGTTAAGCTCGACGAGTTACCTCTCGCAACTATTCAGCTTCAAGGAGGTACATGACCTCCCCAGGATGTGGATCAACTCTACGATTGGTATCCTCGCACACATGATAAATTTACAGACGATTCCCATTCACCATAAAGGTGTGTTACTCGTCTGGATTCTCAATTTCTATAGCTCCATGAGGCGTAACTTTGGTCACCACGAACGGACAAGACCACTTTGATCTCAACTTACCCGGATAATTGCTGAACTTGGAGTTATACTTGAGGACCATCTGTCCAACTTTGAATTTCTTTTCACGAATGCGATTGTCATGCCATCTCTTCGTCTTTTCCTTGTAAAGTTTAGCATTCTCATAGGTATGAAATCAAAACTCAGCAAGTTCATTCAGTTTCATCATACGATTCTCCGCGGCTAAGGTAGGATCCATATTCATCTCCGCTATCGCCCAATAGGCACCCATTTCAAGCTCAAGAGGTAAGTGACAAGCCTTACCATGAACTATGTGATACGGAGATGCACCAACAGGCGTCTTGAACGCAGTACGATATGCCCACAACGCATCATCTAATTTCATTGACCAATCCTTGCGTGTGGAACCAACTGTCTTCTCTAGAATGGATTTGATCTCTCGATTAGAGACCTCAACTTGACCATTTGCCTGTGGATGATAAGCAGTAGATACACAATGTCTCACCCCATACTTCTCCAACAAATCCTTCAAGTATCTATTAACAAAATGTGACCCTCCATCACTGATAATAACTCTAGGTGTGTCGTGTCTAGTAAAGATGTGTGAATTTAAGAACTTTATCACCATTCACGAATCATTGGTTGGTAGAGCAACAGCCTCTACCCATTTAGACATGTAATCAACAACGAGTAGGATGTAAAGATTTCCATTAGAAGGTACTAAAGGACCCATGAAATCAATACCCCATACATTGAATATCTTAACTTCAAGAACATTATTACGCGGCATCTCATCTCTCTTAGATATATTACCAGTAAACAGGCATCTATGACACTTCTTGACATACTCATGACAATCCTTATGTAAAGTAGGCCAATAAAAACCGGATTGTAGTACCTTTGCTGTTGTATGATCACCTTTGAAGTGTCCTCCATATGGTGAATCATGACAACTTGAAACCACAGACAGAATATCCTTACCTGGTATGCATCTTCTTACCATCTGATCGCTTCATGTTTTGTAGAGGAAAGGATCCTCCCAAAAGAATTGTTTAGTGCGATGGACTAGTCTCTTTTTCTCTTGTGAGGTAGCTCCTTGAGGAAAGGAACCACTCACAATAAGATTTGCTATATCCGCATACCAAGGAGTTCCCAATGCATAATCTGAAAACAAACTCTCATCAGGAAACTCGTCTCTTACCAACTCAGGTCCCCTATCAGACTCAGAACCTTCAAGACGCGACAAATGATCTGCAACCTGATTATCACAACCTTTTCGATCTCGAATATCTAAATCAAACTCTTGTAATAGTAAAACCCATCTGATCAAACGCGGCTTCGCATCTTTCTTTTCCATAAGGTATTTAATTGCAGAATGGTCAGTAAACACAACAACTTTCTCCCCAAGAAGGTAGGAACGAAATTTTTCGAATGCATACACAACAACTAGTAATTCTTTTTCAGTTACGGTATAATTTATTTGAGCACTTGTGAAGGTTTTACTAGCATAGTAGATATAATGAATACCTTATCTTTTCTTTGACCCATAACAGCACCCATCGCAAGATCACTAGCATCACACATAATCTCAAACGAAATCTTCCAATCGGGCGGTAATACAATGGGTGCGAAAATAAGCTTCTCTTTGATCTCGTTGAATGCCTTTATGCAAGCTTCATCAAAAAGGAATTTGGTGTCCTTTTGAAGTAAGTTACACAATGGGTTAGAAATCTTAGAGAAGTCCTTGATAAAACGTCGGTAAAAACCAGCATGACCCAAAAAGCTTCTTACCCCTTTTACAGAAATAGGAGGGGGAAGAGTCTTGATTACCTCAATATTCGCACAATCAACTTCTAAAGCAGCACTTGAAACCTTGTGACCCAACACTATACCCTCACGGACCATAAAGTGACACTTCTCCCAGTTCAAAACCAAAGCAGTCTCCTTGCATCTAATCAATACCTTCTCCAAGTTCTGTAAACACTCCTCAAAGTTATCACCAAACACAGAAAAGTCATCCATAAATACCTCAAGGAAGTCATCAATCATGTCCCAGAAGATTGCCATCATACATCTCTGAAAAGTAGCAGGTGCATTACATAATCCAAATGGCATCCTTCGGAAGGCAAAGGTACCAAAAGGACATGTAAAGGTTGTCTTATGTTGGTCTTTCGGATATACATAAATCTGATTGTATCCTGAATATCCATCCATAAAGCAATAATATTCTCTCCAAGCTAACTTGTCTAACATGTGATCTATAAACGAAAGAGGGAAGTGATATTTTCTGGTGGCCTTGTTCAACTTACAGTAATCCATACACACTCTCTAACCAACAACGGTTCTTGAAGGAATGGCTTCATTTTGTTCATTCAAGATGGTAGTGATTCCACCCTTCTTTGGTACGCATTGAACTGGACTCACCCATTCGCTACTATCTATGTGATAGATGACTCCCGCATCTAGCAATTTGATAACCTCTTTCTTCACCACTTCCTTCATAGCTGCCATCAATCTTCTTTGCCCTTCAAATGAGCGCGCATTTTCATCGTCCAGAATGATTTTGTGTTGGCAATAGGAAGGACTAATACCTTTGATGTCAGCAATAGTCCAACCAATTGCCTCTTTATTAGCTCTTAGTATACGCAACAGTTTGTCTTTTTGAGGACCTGTTAAAGTAGATGAAAGAATAAAAGGTAGATTGTTGTTAGTACCTAAATAAGAATACCTCAAGTGTGACGGAAGCGACTTTTCTTCTAGTTGTGGGGGAGATTCGATAGATGGTTTCTTTTTTGACACTATCTCCCCTGGCTCTCGGACTGGCTCATAGGCGAGATGCCTATGCTTTATGTTTCCGGGAATTTAAAGCAGCTACAGTTTTGGTTAGTTCATCCATCAACTCCGGTAAGTCAAGTGTTAGGGCCGCTTGCAAGATATCGTTAAAATTCATGCAATCAAATACCTCTTGCGTAGTCAAGTCAAGTACATCCATTCGGAAACACTCCTCCGGAAGATCTGGAAACTTCATGTCCCTAAACACGTTGAACTTTACCTTCTCGTCTTGGATTCGCATGGTTAATTCTCCATTTTCTACATCAATAACAGTACGCCTCGTGGCTAGAAATGGTCGACCCAAGATGATGGGGACATTCCTATCTGTGTCGTATTCAAGTATAACAAAATCAACAGGAAAAAATAAAGTACATGCCTTGACGAGGACATCTTCTATTCGTCCCTCAGGATGTGCGAGGGATCTATCAGCCATTTGCAGGATCATGGAAGTAGGTCTTGCGTTCCCTATCTTCAATTTTTTGAAAATTGACTTGGGCATCAAATTGATACTCGCACCCAAGTCACACAAATCTTTCCCTTGCCACTCATTACCAATATAAATAGGAATCGTAAAACTCCCAGGATCAAGTAGTTTAGGTGGCAACTTACTTTGGTATATGGAACTACATTTTTTTGGCAATCCTATCATCTCATTCTCACGGTATGATCTCTTGTTGGTGATGTCTCTTTTCAAGAACTTAACATACTTTGGCACATCTCTGATAGCATCTAAGAATGGAACATTAATATTGAGACCACGTACCATATTTAAGAACTTATGATAGTCAGCCATGTCTCCTTTCTTCTGAACTCTTGAGGGAAAAGCTGGAGGAGGACGAGTTTCTGTAATATATTTGGTCTTTGGATTTTCCAGAATCTTCTCCATTTCCACTACTTCAGGTTCATCTTCTTTCTCCACCACATCTTTTACCGGTTTCTCTTTCACAGTTGTTTCTTTTTCTTTCATCACGGGAAAAGGAGGTGGTGGGAGCTTCTTACCACTTCTAAGTGTCACTGCATTACAATCTTCTCTTTGCTTCGGTTCTCTAGTGTCACTTGCCAGTTGTCATTGTTGACGTTGATTCAATTGTTTTGACACTTGAGCTAGCTGATTCTCTAACATTTTAAGTGCTGCGGCTGTAGCTTGTTGCTCTAGACTAGCTTTTGTTTGGATGTAATGCCAACAAGGTTTGCTGAACATCCAACGCACCTTCTTGAGGTTGATCAGGTAGAGATTTTTGATTCATGGTCTGGGTGTAAGCATCTTGCGGAGGTTGTCTCTGAGCTTGATTTCCGTACCCTTCTCCACCTTGGTAGTTGTTCAGTGTTCTTGGTTGATAGTTGTTACCTTGAGGACGCGGCTGATATGCATAAGTCGGATTAGCGGCCCCATTTGGATTTGAATATTGGAAACCCGGATGGTTTCTATTCGGTTGATAACATTGACCTCCTGAATTATAGCTCCCTCGGTTGGAAACAAACATTACGGCTACTGGATTGTTTTGACAATGCTCCCAATCATGATCGTGTACACCGCAGTTAGAACACCCATAAACTTCTTGTGTAACATTAACATCTTCTTTTCTACCTGCAAAGCTTTTGGTAACATCTAGAGTGAGCTGTTTCAATTGTTGCTTAAGTTTATTCTCCATGGCAGTGAATTTTTCTTCAATGAAAGCACTATTTTCTCTTCCACCTCGGATAGGTGTTCTCACGGTATTCCAACCCATCTCATTCATCATTTTTCTATTCAAAATAATCTTAGCATGGATTGGTTGTACCTATAAAAACCCACCTCCACAAAGTAGGTCTAATTCTTTTCTTGAAGAGCCATCAAGGCCTCTGTAAAAATATCTTCACCTGTTGAATTTCTGTAAGGCTGTGATCAGGAACTCTTCTCAAACAAATCTAAAATCTTGTCCAACTTCTACCCAAAGTCTCATCTTGATCTTGCTTGAACGAGGTCAACTCAACTTGCGCATCTAATCTCATATTTGGTGGGTAGTATCTACCGAAGAACGCAGTTTGTAATGCGTCCCATGTTGTGATTGATCCAGGTTCTTGAGAATCATGCCATTCACTTGCTCCATCAATAACAAAATACCTAAAATTCGCAAAATACATCTGATCTCTTGTAACTCCTTGCGTAATATAGGAACCGCAGATTTGCATGAACTTCTGTACAGCACGGATTGGATCTTCGCTAAGTGCTCCTCGAAAATTGACATAACTCTGAAATTGAGATAACATACCAGGACCGGGTCTGAATCTTGTGACATTAATATATTCAGGGCCAATTCCGAGGGCAGGAGCTTGATATGGAGCTTGTTCAGGACCATTGATGAACCACATATCATTGTTCAGAGGAGGTTAAACTTGTGGAAGGTTTTGACCATTCTGTTGATTCAATTGTTGATTTTCGTCTCCTTCCATCTCTGCTTCTCTAGCTAACCTCTCTTCTAACTCTTTTTCTTTAGTTTCTCTCTTTCTTTTGTTTGCTTCTCGAACTAGGTTTTTGGGATTCACAAGAATCACGAGATCTTCAAGCATATACCAAAACTTGTAAACCTGAGAAAGAAAGACAAACCAAAGCGTAAAACTAAAAAATAAAACTAAAACTAAACCAACAATTAAACTACTATAGATTAACACCGGGGTCACACGCTCCCGTCCCCGGCAAAGGCGCCAAAAACTTGGTGGGTCCTAGGGTGTTAGAAAATAATAATGATAAAATAGAGAAACCACAAATAGCAAGTGTACAGTTGTCCCAAGTAATATATGATAATCAAGTTCGTTCTCAGGAACGGATTAAGTTCAACCCAAATATTAATCAAGTAGTAAGAATAATTGCGTAACGAAAAAAATAAAAGAATAGATTTTTGTTTGGTGATCTGAATTAAAAAGATGCAAATAAAGACTAAAAGTAAATTAACTAGAAAGAAATAAAGCAAATAAATTGACTAACTTCAGATAAGAGAGATACTTGAGTCTCGCAAAGAATCCACCTAATTAATATAATCTATGCTATGTTTAAGGGTAGAATTGGAATTATAATATTAGTCGGGACTCTAATATATCCTAGCCCCCTGTCGGGTGGACCTAGGAGCTATCCTAAAATACTATAAACCCCTGTATGGGCGAATATGCCTCTTTGGATGATATGAATTTACCTCTTTGGCTATGCAAATAGTTAAGCCCGATGGTCAATAACGGACATTACATGGGTATTACCTAAGTCTGTATTCAAACCCCCCCCCCCCCCTGTCGGATGATCACTTCGCCACTAATGTGAATAGCCCAAATACTAAAATCTATTTCTGGTTGAACCTAAAAGAAATAGTAATGAAAAAAAAGTAATATCCAGTATATAAAACTCAATTCAATTTAAACCATAACAATCCCAATTTCAAAACATAGATTAATTAATTAAGGTTCATCCCTTTTATGCGATTCTCAAGTATAAGGAAATTTAGCTCATGATAAAATTAAAGACTGAAATTAAATAAAAGGAATTCATGTTCAAATACAAAAGATAAATTGATAACCTAAAGGGTAGGATGACGGTTGATGGAAAAACAGGATTCTCCTAGCTCTAGTTTATCCTTGCCTTCTTGCTCTGAATTGAAAACCTTAAGCCTCTTGTGTAATTCTCTGAAGTGTGTGAAAAGAGGAGGCTAAGGGGTGTATTTATAGGTGTTGGGAAGCCCTAATTCGTTTTTACTTGGAGTGGAAGACAAGTTAAGAACTCTTAAATTCGTAGCCCTAAAATCTAGGAAAGGTAAGATTCTGCTGCTGATTTGTTTTGGTCATATCTCCTTCAATACTTATCTGTTTGACGCGTTCCAATAGTCGAAACCACTTGTCTCGGAAAGTTCTATCCATTGGTGCAGACCATTCTCCCAGATTCCTAGCCAATATTAAGTTATGAGCTCGTCTTTGAAACGTGGCTAGAATTTCAGATTTATTTAGCAGTTTTATCTTTTCCTTCTTTGAATATATCCTTCCTTAATCTTCTTATTTCCATGTATATCTCTTTCCTTTACTTCTTTGACTTGACTTGGTCTCTAATTAATTACCATATATCTTTTAAAGTTTCACAATAAATAAATAATTATACTGAATATGCTTTAAAAATAATAAATCCATAATTCAAGACTAGAAATAGGAAAGTGCACTCTAAAATTAGGAACTCGAATAAAATACTTCCTAACACAACAAAAATACTCTAAGACTTTAATTCTCACTTCTCCTCCTTGTATTGGTTTTTCATGAAATTCAAGCCTACTAATTTTGCACTAAAAATAATCAAATTAACGCACAAAAGCTCTGAAAATGTAAGTAGTCTAATTCCAAGGGGAGAAAGTGTAATATGAAAAAATAAGCACAAAAGTCTATCAAATAAGTCAAATATTCACCTAAAAGGATGTCTCCAAAGGGCTAATAATTAGAACAAATAGGGATACATTAACCCACTTAATCAATGAATAATTGACAGTTGCTCTTTGCAAGTTGAGGGTGAGACATCGTACATCCACCACTTATCATTCCCAAACAAGTTAAGTTGGGGTATCTAACCGAGAGATCAAATCAATTATTGAGAAGACGGTGAGCAATACGCGGAAATATTGGCAATTGTAGCTCGATGATTCTCTTTGGTCTTATATAATGGAGTTTAAAACATCAGTGGGAGCATCTCCATATCGAATGGTCTATGACAAAGCATGTCATCTTCCTTTCTAACTTGAAGCTCAACCTTTTTGGGCTAAAAAATATTTGCATTTGGATGAGTAGTTGGCGGGTAAGAAAAGGATGATGCAGTCAAATGAGTTAGACGAATTTTGTTTCCATGCCTAATACTCTAGTCTCTTCAAGAAAAAAAAGTGACATTATAAACAAATTTGCATGAAGAAGTTCATGATAGGACAACAGTTCTCCTATACAATTTAAGATTCTCGAACTATATGAGTAAGCTTAGGCCCCATTGGGCGAGACCACACATTGTTACAAAGGTCACACCTCATGGAGCGATCGAGATTGAACATCCAATCGAGCCGAACCTTCATGGTAAATGGTAAATGATTGAAGAATTATCATTAGAATGGAGACATGACTAGAGGGGAGGTAGTATACCTCCTCTAATCCGAGTAACCCGGGGTAACACGTCAAATTTCACCAACGTCAAACAAAGTGTTCTTTTGAAACTCCCCGTGTTTAAATGCTTTATTAGTAAATTTGACGTTTTTGTAGTGTATACTATCTTAAAGTTTAGGTGTATTAGTATATATTGAAGGTAATAGGAGATGAAGTACAGTGTTTTTGTTGTGTAGGTAGGTAAATCCATGAGTTTGAGGTGAAATGAGAGAATAAACTATCATCACAACCGCTAAATGATGTGTAGGCTATGCACTGCACTATAGAATATCACGATGGTGTGGTATTTTATTAGAATTACAGGGTGCAAGTCGAGTAGATTTGCAGTATACCACACCATTCCTGCGGTATACCGCACATGAGGACCATCAAGAAAGTATAGGATTTTTTTAGGAATGTGGTCATTAGGCCGAGAGCATGGATTAGGTGTAGTATACCGCACCATCTATGAAATACACCGTACAAAGGTATAGGCAAATACAGTGTCGATCTGACGTGTGTATCGTAATACAGAATTTCCGAGGACGAGGGTTGTGGTATACCACGCCATGTCCATCGGTATATCGCACGACAATGCGTTGAAGGGGAAAATTAACCCTTATAAATTCTAAATGCTCCAACCCCTATTCCTAACCTGCTACAACTTCACCAAAACATAAAATACAGCTCCCAACTCCATTAAAACACCATTGAAGATTAGTTATACCGTTACCAACACACAAAAACAATACCAAATAATCATCTCCATCCTCCCAAACACATAAACTCCATCAAATCCATTCTATAACACCACAAAACACCAAGAATTATCAAGTTTTCTTATATTCTTCCAGCACATTAATCACAATTCTGTCCTAAACAATTCATAAACCAACATCCAAGCACCACTAAATATCCTCCTACACACAACAACTCAAAGAAACACCAACCAAACCATAATATAAAGAAAAATTCATAATTGGAGCATCTTTGAATTGTGAATTAGTTTAGATGACCAGGCAAGTGTATGTATTGGCTTTCAAGAGGAAGAGACAACTCGTGGAGATTTAATTGGGGAAACGAAAGAACTATCAGTCCTCATCGGTGAACCGCATGAGAAGAAACAGAAGCTCAGTGTACCTACTCAACCGAGAGAATACACTATGAGAATGAGATTACTGGCCAAACTGAAAAAGAAAACACCATTAGCCAACGATTGAGGTTCATTTTTTACTCGCTAAGAGGTACCAACTAATGATGAGTTCAAAATACCTATGTGGGAAAGGAAGATGTTTACGAATTTGGGTTACTTAGAGACAAATCAATTCAACATCATCAATTTTCAAGCAAAGGATGGACACAGAGTTATACAATATCCTCTCCATGCTTGAGAAAGGATCGAAGTGACATGTTGATCATAACTTGGATGGATCAGTCGCCTGCCGAGTAAGGTTCCTAATCTCTCTCCTTAATTTCTTATTTTTAGTGTAAGTTAGTTTAAATTCTATTGCCTTTTTGAGTCTTTTCGAGTCGTAGGAAACACCCCAGTTTTGAATTAAGCGTGGGGATTCACTGTTCTCATCTACGTTTATGATTCTTACCATAAAATTTAAACATTTTAGTGTATAATATAAGTATTTGGCATTGAATATATTGAATGTACCTATTAAGCATGCTTTTAGTGAGTCAATGATAGTAAGTAGTGTGTCTTGGATCAGTGTTACAACACGTATAATATATTTTGCATGGAAAAACTAATTAAAAGATAGAAAATATTAGTAAGAAATGCGTAGAAGCAAGTTCGATCTTAGAGAGCCTTGAGTGGTGTGTAGAACATGAGGTCTGAGCTAGTTAATAACCCACGTAGTCTATGAACTAAAAGTGAAAATGTAACGAGTCCTAGTAGTTAGTAAAATGATTAAGGCAAATATTTAATAATCCACATGAAGCCTTAAGCTTGCTAACCTGAATTGAATTGAACTATTATCCGTTGTAACCCTTTCCGAGCATGTAGCCCTTCTTTGTAGCCACATTACAATCCATATCCCTTAGATGATAAGACGTTTCCATATGACTCGTACTCGCATCACAATGCTAAGACAGTCATCTTAGAGCTTGAGTTTGGGGTGGTGGAAATACATTATGGGAAACTTTTTGGGTGGCATTTTGAGCTTGTATTGTATGTGCTACATTGATGATGCACTTTTTATGGTAACCCTTTTCCAGGATATATTGAAAAATTGAGAAGATAAAAGAAAGAAAAATTGAAAAAATAAGTAGCATGACATCTCACATCGAAAAAAATGTTATGACAATCTTACAAAAAAATGATACGGAAAAGAATTGAAAGAAAAGAACTGGTAAAATAGAGTTATTATGTAAATCATCGTGATTTTTTATGGTATTATTGGAGACACTAACCAAGCGCATCAAATGGGTTGAGTGAGAATATCTATGAGTGTAAACTCAAGCTCTAAAGAAATTTGTTGATGGCTAGTATGGAGAGAGAGCCAAAAGCTCACTTCACATTATCCAAATATATGTCTCATAACATCCCTAACCCTACACTATAACCAAAACTACCTTAAGATTTATAACTAGGTGGTTAAGTAACAATTGATCGATTAGGGAGTATCTAGGTGGACAATTGGATACTATGTTAGGACTAATGAACACACTATAACTGCCATATCAAACTAAGTGAAAACTACTTCTTCTTGCATTGCGAAGCTAATCCGATCTTGAATTTATCATGTGTTGATTGTTTGCATATTATGTGTATATGTGTATTAGTTCTTAGATCCTACATGAGACTTTCTAGAATAGTGTTCTTTAGGATCATTCAGCATTTTCTACTTCTTCTATGATTAGTTGGACTTAGATTTCCTACTCTAGTTCTTATTTAGTCGGGAATGCAAAATTTTGAGTTAGAGATATTGATGTCTCTATTTATAAGACATATTAATCTATTTAGGACTTAGTTGAGGGTTATTTTTGTTATTTGATGTTTTTCACTTTCTTGGCTAGTTTTAGTGTTTAAGTTACTTTTAGAGCTTTTGTACGTAATTTGTGTGTTAAGTGTGAAGATCTTAGGTAATTGGATGTTATAATACCCCAAGACGATAATAAGAAGTCAAGAAAATTGGATTACACCTTAGTCATGGCGTAAAGGATGATTCGATCATTTTTAGAAAGTGAGAGCATGTGTCGGCCAGATTTGGAAATCGGCTTGTTAAATTGATGAAGAATTTGGAGGAACCCTTTTTTCTAGATAATACTTGGAGTCAGGAGCACATAGGAACTAACAGTTTGTGATTTGGAGTTGAATTGAGAAAGTTATTGAAGTTGTCGTTGTCGTGGTTCAAACCAAGCCACTCATTCGCTAAAACATTTTTGGTTGATTTAGGCTAGCTAAAAGGGGTCCATAAATAACAACACTTAATTTGGATTTGAATTGATAAATTTATTATATTCTTCGTTGTCGTGGTTCAAACCAAACCATGCATTCACTAAAATGTTTTTGGTGGATTTGGGCTAGCTAAAAGGGGCCCACAACTTCAAATATGTTATGGATCATTTATATACTAGTTTTTAACATTATAAAAGGGTCCACATATAGTTTTAACAAGGAGAAATTGTATAGGGCATATAAAAAAAGAAGAGGAGAAGTTTGGAAGTAGTTCATACCATTCCAACTTTATCATCCATCATTCGTCTTCAAGTATTAGTGTAACTTTTTATTGTTTTATCTTTTGAACATAAATATTATACTTTTAATTTTTATTTTAATTCTTTTAGTATTAACTAAATTCTCATAATCTTGGGAACATCAATAATGTACGAGCCCTAGTTTGATTTTACTTTGTTTATTAATTTAGGAGATTACATTTTATATGAATGGTCAAAACCATATGCTTTGTTATGTATTTGAATTTTTGATATCTCCCTAATTGTTCTTATTTTAGACCCTTGGAAGACATCATTTTTTATGTTTAAGTGAATATTTTGATAGACTTTTGAGTTAAAAAGGCAATAATCTGGATTTCCTGTTTTATTTCTAGTATTTTTAATTTATTAAACTTTTACGCGTAATCTTGTGTATTTTAGTGAAAAGTTTGTAGGTTTTGAATATTAGCTAGGAGAGGAATCCGAGAAGAGAGTCAAAGATCGTGATATGGAGTCAAAGCTTGAAGATAAATCCCGAACGAATTATATTTTGGAGCTGCAAATCTGGAAATAGGACAAAGATTGCTGATTTCGAGGCACTTAAGAGTTGATTTAGCCGCTGACCTTTGAATAAATATGTTCCTTATCAAGTTACGGAAATTTGACAAGTGATTTCAGGTCAATCGGAGTTATAACGAATCGGCTAGAGCTGTTTTAGTGGAGGTGGTGCAGCAGTAACGGGATTTTGGGTTTAGAAAATGGACTTGGGCTTTTAATTAGTAACTTAAACCTTGGACCAAGGCCTAGTCCATTTTTCTTATTATAAAAGGAGCTTTTGACTTCTATTTTTGATAGAACTCATTATTCAGAAGAAAAAGCATCAAAGAGAAGTCAACGAAGGAAGAATAAGAAAGTTGTAGAGCTTGAGAGTGTCTATATCTCCATTCTCAGCCAAATCCAATTCCGAAAATTAGGTTTTTCTTATTTTTAATCTGTAAAACACTATGAGTCCTATTTCTTTTAATTTAGTTTTATTTTCAATTAGCATGAGCTAATTCCTTTTAGTACTTGAGAATGCATAACAGGTGAATCCCTATTATGTTGAATTTCATATGTTTGAATTTGGGTTTTAATTAATTAAATCAAATTGGGTCTTTTACATTATTGTGTAATTTGTGATTATTTACTGTTTTTGGAGTCATGAACTAAGAACATGTGTTAGTATCTAGGCTATTCCACATATGTGGCGTGTGGATCAACCTGACAGAGGGTTTAGGTATGGACTTAATTACTCAATATAAAATATAAAATATTTGACTCTGACGAGCGTAGTTAATTTTAGGGCCAATGAGGTAATTTAGCTTAATCATTCGAAAGTGGATCATATTTACCCTGACGGGACTAGTGACACTCTAGAATAGCCTTGTAGTCCACCCTGACGGGGGTACACGGATTATTGAATCCCGACCAATGTCAATTGACCAATTTGACCCTTAAACAACATATGTTAAGAAATAGAATTAGGAGGATCCCTTGCGTTTCTCAAGTACTGCCTTCTCATATTTGCGTCTTACCTTCATTTACTTGCGTCTTAGTATTTATTTGCATTTTTACTTTAGTCTATCATTACTTAGAATTAATACAAACCAAACAATCAATCATCATATTTTTTATTGCTTTCATAAGTGCAACCAATTATTACTTGATAAGCATTGTAGTTAACCAACCGTCCCAGCGAACGAATCTGTTATCACTATTATCACTATTATCACTTGGGACAACCGTACACTTGCGGTTGTGGTTCAATTAGCTATTGCATTTATTTTAGAACACACAAAGGACCACCAAGTTTTTGGCGCCGCTGCCGGGGACGGTAGCGTGTGACCACGGTCTTCATCCTTTAGTGATAGTTGCATTTAGTTTTATTTTTATCAGTTTTACGCTTTTTGTTTGTTCATCTTTTTCAGGTTTTTAGGTTTGGTGTATGCGAAGGAGACTCTTTAAGGATCTAGAGCCATCACCTCCGATCCTTAATAATCCAGAATCACTAATCAGACTTGCTAACAAAAGAAGAAGAGAACAAGAAGCTAGAGAAGTAGAAGATTTAGCGAACAGAATGAACAATATCAATATTAATAACCAAGGGAACCCAGGAGTTCAACTAGACGGAAATGGTCAACCAATAGCACCTCCTGGAATTCCTAATCTTCCAGTCCCACCTGTCATTCCTAATCCTGCGATTCAAGTTCAAATAGCTGATCCATGGTTTCTTACCGGACCCGCTCAAAAACCATTCCTTGCCCCTCCTCTTGGGATTGGCCCAGCTGATATCAATGTTCCGAGATTCCGCCCTGATCCAAGTATGCTAGCTCAATTTCATAATTTCGGAAACTTTCGAGGTAAGCCCGGAGAAGACCCACTTCGCGCGGTACAAAAATTTATGCAGATTTGCGATTCATACATCACGCAAGGGGTAACAAGGGAGCAAATGTATTATGCTACGTTCAGATTTTTCTTAATAGATGGAGCGAGTGATTTGCATGATTCGCAAGAATCAGGGAAGATTACGAATTGGGAGCAGTTACAGGCTGCGTTTTTCGACAAGTATTATCCGTCCAACATGAGGTTAGATGCTCAACTTGAGTTAACACATTTCAAACTAGAATATGATGAAGCGTTGGGTAGAAGTTGGTCGAGATTTCAGAAATGTTTACGAAGAGTCCCTAATCATGACCTTTCAGAACAACAACAAATGAAGATTTTTTATAATGGTCTTGAGGGGAGTTCGAGGAAAGATTTAGATTTGTTGTGTGGTGGTGCGTTTTTACGAGTTCAATCTGCGTATGCGAGAATTATTTTGGATAGAACAGTTGATAATGAAGTGGGATGGAATACCGTAAGAACACCAGTTAAAGGAGGAGTCAATAATGTCAACATTGAAGAAAAGTTCAACTCCTTAGAAAACAAGATACAAACCACACTAGAACAACAGTTGAGACAACTTACTTTAGCCGTGAAAGAGGGTTTTTCGAATAAAAGAGTTGAGGTAAAGTTTGCGCAAGAAGTGTATGGATGTGAGTTTTGTGGTGTGAATGATCATGATTGGGAGAATTGTCAGAATAATCAAGAGTCTGTGATGTTTGTCTCCAATAGAGTAAACTTTAATTCGAGTGGTAATGGATATCAGCCTAACAGAAACCATCCTAGGTTTCAATACTCAAATCCTAATAGGGCAGCCAATCCGACATACGCATATCAGCCGCGTCCCCAGGGTAACAACTTCAATCCAAGACTACATAATAATTATCAAGGAGGACAAAATCAAGGGAATTATGTTCAGAGACAAGCTCCTCAAGACATTTATAACAAAACCATGAACCAAAAATCCTTACCCGCTCAACCACAAGAAGATGTGATTAGCCTTCAGAATACTGTTGAAAACTTAATCACTTTTTAAACACAAGCAATCCAAAGGCAACAAGCTTCTGATGCACACATCAAGATGTTAGAAAATCCAATCGCGCAAATATCAAGACAATTGAATCAGCGTCCACAAGGGCAACTCCTTAGTGACACTGAGAATCCAATCCAAATCGAAGATTGTAAAGCTATTACTCTCAGAAGTGGAAAGAACCTTCCTCCACCTACTTTTCCGATTATGTAAGAAAAAGAAGTTAGAAAAAAAGGATAAGGTGAGTAAAGAGAAAGAAGTGGAAGTTGAAGAAGTGGAGAGGCCTATTGAGATTCCGAAAAAGAAAAAAGATATTATAATCAATCGTCCGCCTCCACCATTTCCATTGCGAGTTCAAAAGAAGGATGACACGGCCGAATATCAGAAATTATTGGATAATCTAAGTAATCTTAACATCAACATACCATTGTTAAAAGCTATTCGAGATATACCGAAGTATGCGAAGTTCTTGAAGAGAGCCCTCACCAAAAGACCATATTCTGATAATGAAATGATTGGTTTACCCGAAGAATGTAGTGCCATTTGTCAAAGTAAGTTACCTCCGAAGCTACTTGATCCTGGGAGTTTCACAATTCCGATATATATTGGTGATGAATGGCAAGGAAAAGCACTATGCGATTTGGGTGCAAGTATTAATCTTATGCCCAAATCAATCTTTGAGAAGTTGAAAATAGGAGAGGCAAGATCTACTTCTATGGTCTTGCAAATGGCGGATCGATCTCTTGCACATTGGTGTCGCCTAGGGTGTGATAAAAATAAGATAATAAAGTCTAGAAAACTACTCACTCTCACCCTAGACAGGCACAGTACTGCAAGTATTACATGACGTATGCAAGTTTTAGTTAGTAAGTTGAGTTCGTTCTCAGGGACTTAAGTGTGTTATACGCGTGAGTAGAAATAACGAGTAAAAGTAAATAATTAAAAGACAGAAAATAAAAGCAAATAGATTTCGAAATTAAGAATTAAAACTAAGAAAATAAAAGACAATAAAGTAAATACGAAGAATATGAGATGAGAGATATAACTTAGGTTTTGCTAGTATGCACTAATCCTTCTAATTCTATCTATAGATCTAGTTAATAAGGGAGAATATTAGCTCTTGGTACACTTAGTCAGGATTCTAAATTCCCATACCTTAGACCTTGAGAGAGACTAAGGGGCTACGGCACAACCAAGACGTGGTTACACTCTTAGAGTTATCAAGCGCTACCAAGGCTCTAAGAAAACGCAACAATCAATTGGTGATATGGTGATTAAAACAAACCCTAATGACTATCTAGTTAGAATCATGTTTTGTCAGAACTAAATTCGACACTAGACATTATGTGGTGGTTCAATAGTTAAACACCCTGCGAAGGAGACCATCTAACTACTATTAAAACAATCCTAAAGTGATCCGTTCTAGGAAAGACAATAAATCAAAACACATAAACAAATATGAGATAAGTAGCTAATATCAAATTAAAACATATAATTCCCAAAGAAACTTAGATAGAAGAATTAGAATTCATAGATTATACATTATGCAAAACCCAAGCTATGGGGAGTTTAGTTCATACCTGATGGAAATAAACTAAAAGAAATTACAAAAGACATCATCTTGCTCTCTACAATAAACTGGAAGAATAAAACCTTAAGAACAAATTAATATGAGGCAATGATGATTTTACAAGTGATATAAGGGTGTGTTTATAGGTGTTTAGAAGACCTAATTCGTTTTCTTGAGGAAGAGATAAAGTATTGGACTTCTAGCCCAACTCAAATTCGTATGGAAATAAAGATAAACACTGCTGGACCGTTTTGAGCATATCGTCTTCGTTATTGGTCGGTTTGAGCTCCATAAGATACCAAAATAATCCTCACAGAATTATATATGTCCCTATGAAAGGAAATTACCAAAATCGGCCTATTTCTTGGGGCAAATAGCACTTCTTTAGGCGTGTGCTGCAGAATCCCAGATTTAGGCAGCTTTTCCTTTTCCATCTTTTTAGCTTTTGTTTCCTTATCTCCAATTACCATGCAAATCTCTTTCCATAAGTTGTAGTCTTTGACTTGGACTCTAATTAAGCTCCATAATTATCTTTAAAGCTACACACTAAATAAACAATTAAACCCAATATGCTCTAAAAATATTATTTTACTAAATCAAGACTCAAAATAGGAAACCAGGTGAGCTAGCTCATCTGGCCAGGGCTTTGTCTCTCAAGTGAGAGGTACAAGGTTCGAATCCCGCAGGCGGCAGAAAGTTATTAAAGTTTAGAAAGTTCTCTAGAGTGAGAGGTACATGGTTCGAATCCCGCAGGCGGCAGAAAGTTATTAAAGTTTGGAAAGTTCTCTCAAGTGAGAGGTACATGGTTCGAATCCCGCAGGTGGAAGAAAAGTTATTATGTTTGGAAAGTTTCCAAAGGTCCGAAACCCTCCCCAGAACATGGGCAACCTAGTTCTGATTACCTGGAGGTATGGTTGGGGAGGCAGTCATATCGCCCGGGGGACTAGTCCGGTGTAAGCCCGGGAACCCTCGTCATCAAAAAAAAAAAAGACTCAAAATAGGAAAGTACACTATTTCTCAAGAAATGGTTGGGGAGGCAGTCATATCGCCCGGGGGACTAGTCCGGTGTAAGCCCGGGAACCCTCGTCATCAAAAAAAAAAAAGACTCAAAATAGGAAAGTACACTATTTCTCAAGAAAATCGACATTTATGACTTCTAAATCACTAAAAATGATGTCTCATCCTAACATTAATCTATCACAAATGAGACATCAAGACCCCCAACTCAAAGTTGTATCGTCCCGATACAAAGATAGAAACAAAGGGAAGTCTATGAATACACACTTATAAAGTTCTCAATACAATGGGAAGAACTTAGTAGAATATATAGCATAAACCTAAAGCAACAACTCAGAAAATTTCATGCAATAATATTCATAAACTACATACATGTACACTTCTCATATCCATAGTCAACACGGTTTGAATTCAACATCAGATTAGTTTCGCAATGTAAGAAGGATTGGGACTTTACTCAGTTCCCCAAGAGAGCTATAGATTGTTCCTCGATTTTCACTAGTATTCAAAGATCCATTTAACTACTCTCTAATGGCTCAATCATTTCTCAATTACATAGCAAAGAATCAAAAGGTCTTTAAGGTTGTAATTTAGGCTTAGGGACGGTATGATAGTATATTTGGATAATTTGGAGTGAGCTTTTGGCTCTCTCCTCACTAGCCATCAACGAATCGCCCTAGAGCTTGAGTTACTCTCATAAAACGTTTCTCACTCAATCCAATGACTTCTTTGATGCATAATTTAGCATCCCCAATAACCTAATTAATGCTTAAGATGTTCACATAAAAATTCTTTTTGCCGGTCCGAATATATATATATATATATATATATATATATATATATATATATATATATATATATATATATATATATATATTTTCTTTTCTTTTTAAATCAAATTCTTTTATAGCTATTGATGTCTCCTCATTTGTGATAGATTTATATTAGGATGAGACATCATTTTTAGTGATTTAGGAAGTCTTTGAGTCGATTTTCTTGAGAAATAGTGCACTTTCCTATTTTGAGTCTTGATTTAGTAAAATAATATTTTTAGAGCATATTGGGTTTAATTATTTATTTAGTGTGAAGCTTTAAAGATAATTATGGAGATTAATTAGAGTCCAAGTCAAAGACTACAAGATATGGAAAGAGATAAGCATGGTAATTGGAGATAAGGAAATAAAAGCTAAAAACATGGAAAAGGAAAAGCTGCCTTAATCCTGAATTTCTGCACCTACGACCACAAATCAGCTTGTATCTCAAAAACAGTGTGGAATTTGGAGAAACAGTCAAGAGCAAAGTTGAAGATCTTTTCGAGACGATGAATTTGATATTTTCATACGCATCAAACGGATGAAAATCGAAGCTGCTAGGACCAAAAGAAAAACGGGTCTGATTGCATGTTTTTAGGGTTACGAATTTGAGTTGGGCTTGGAGTCCACTACTTACTTCTCCTTCAATAAAACGAATTAGGTCTTCCAAAACACCTATAAATACACCCTTGAACCATTGTAAACAGGTCCTTGCTCAGTTCTAAACATTAGCTTAAATTATAAACAATAGCTTAGTCCTTTACATTAATATTCATCCTTAGAATCAAGCTATTCATCCAAGAAGCAAGCTGACCTATAGAGGAAGACAAGAAGAAGAAGTTGGAGAGTGACAAACTCCTCTTCTACATCTACCTTCTCTATATTTAGGGTATTTAGCTATAGATTTATGCTCAACCATATTTCTAAACTTTTATTCTGTAAGTTTTACTTTTAATTGTTGGGTTAGTATTTTGTTTAAATTCATTAATACTATTTGTTATTTTAATTGATCGAGCTTGGCGTATATTGTTATTATGTGTTTTGATTTATTGTTACATCCTTAGATTTTGTCAATCTTAGGATTATTCTTAGTTATTGACAACACCACATAATCGTCTAGTTTTGATCCTTTGCCTAACTAGATAGCCATAAAGGTTTGATTTAATCACCAATCATTACCCAACACCTTGGTAGTGGAGAGGTTGCTCCTAAGCCTAGAAAAGGCTAGGTAGAATTTAGAATCCTGGTTAATATATAATGCTTAATCTGTGACAAGTTAGAATAAAAATTTAGTAAAATAGACTCATAATATTAATCCTAAATCATATAGACTTACATTCATATTTATTTATTTGTTTTCATTATTTATTTATTCGCGTTAGATATTATTTTATCTTTTTATATTTTATTCTAAAACATCTAAATTCATCTACGCTTGTTAAATATAAGTAGATCTGATGTCTCCTCATTTGTGATAATATAATATACTTCAGAGACATCATTTTAGGCTTATTTATTAATTTATAGGTCGATCTTAGCTTAATTTAGTGCACTTTCCTATTTTGAGTCTTGATTTGTAGAATTATTATTTTTAGAGCAAATTGGGTTTAATTGTTTATTTAGTGTGAAGCTTTAAAGATAATTATGGAGATTAATTAGAGTCCAAGTCAAAGATTACAACTTATGGGGAGAGACTTGCATGGTAATTGGAGATAAGGAAACAAAAGCTAAAAAGATGGAAAAGGAAAAGCTGCCTAAATCCAATTTCTGCAGTACACGTCCAAAGATAGGCGTTTTTACCTAAGAAATTGGCCGAATCTGGTGATTTCTTTCTAAAGGGTCAAGATAATTCTGTTGTGATTCTTTTGGTATCTTATGGAGCTCAAACCGACTAATAACGAAGAAGATATGCTCAAAACGGTCCAGCAGTGTTTATCTTTATTTCCATACGAATTTGAGTTGGACTAGGAGTCCATTACTTTCCTTCTCCTTCAAGAAAACGAATTAGATCTTCCTATAACCTATAAATACAGCCTCTTAACACTCTAAAATCATCCTTGTCCAGACCCTAAGGCCAAGAGGAAGCTGCAACACAAGAGAAGAATTCTGGAGGGAGCTGTGTATCAATCATGTCTCCTTCAACCTCTTATTTTGTAATTCTTTTCTCTTCTTTTCTTTGTATGAACTAATTCTATTAGCTTAGGTTTTGCATAATGTATAAACTATGAATTCTAATTCTTCTATCTAAGTTCTTTGGGAATTATATGTTTTAATCTGATATTAGCTACTTACCTTTATATTTGATTATGTGTTTTGATTTAATGATTGTTTTCCTTGCGAATGCATGCGTATAGAATTACCTTAATAGTAGTTAGATGGTCTCCTTAACAGGGTGTTTAACTATTGAACCACCACATAATGTCTAGTGTCGATAGTAGTTCTGACAAAACATGCTTCTAACTAGATAGTCATTAGGGTTTGTTTTAATCACCATATCACCAATTGATTGTAGTGTGCTGGATAGGGCCTTAGTGGCGTTTGATAACCCTATTTGAGTCCTCGTCTTGGTTGTGCCGTAGCCCCCTTAGTCGCTCTCAAGGTCTAAGATTGTGGATTTAGAATCCTGACTAAGTATACCAAGAGCTAATATTCTCCCTTATAAACTAGATTCATAGATAAAATTAGAAGGATTAGTGCATACTAGTAAAACCTAAGCTATAACTTTCATACTATCTTCTTTTCTTTTCTTTTCTCTTATTTATTTTATTGTCTTTAGTTTAGTAGTTTAGTTTTCTTATTAAAAAAACCAAATGAATATTTATCTTTCTCTTCTTTCTACTTGCGTATTATCTTTTCTATCTTTTATATCTGCATTTGATAATTTGCATAAGTTTTCTCTAACTTTCGTCAGTCCCTGAGGAACGAATCTTCTTATCATTAAAACTTGCATACGTCCTGTAATACTTGCAGTACAGTGTTAGTTTAGGGTGTGTATTTGCACTTATTTATATCATTATTTTATCACACCTTAGGCCACACCAAGTTTCTGGCGCCGCTGCCGGGGACTACATCGTTAGTCCTTGTGCAATTATCTTGTGCTTTTATTTTAGTTAGTTCTATTTTACGCTTTTCTTTTTAGTTTTTGTTCTACAGATTTAATTTAGGCGAGAGCAGATTTATTAGGAGATAAAGGTTTCGTGATATTAGATCCTGAAGAAGCTAATTCAAGATGGAATCTCTAAAGCTCAAGGAGTTGAGCCAACAACTTGAGGAATTACGAGAACAATCGCGAGAAATAGCTCGGAGGAATCTAGTACATACATCACCTTCATGTCCTAGTTGTGGAGCAAGAGATCACTCGTGGGGACATTGCATGAACAATCCAGCCTCAATTTCCTTCATGCCTTATCAAAGAGACCATTATTATGATGGTTATTATCAATCTCAAGGGAATTACGCTGACTATCAAACCCCACAGAGTTATAATTGGGTCGGAGATCAACAGAAATATTATCATAATAACCATTATTATGATGAAGATTATCAACCACGACCACAATCTTTTTATCCTCCACAACCTATCTATCAAGAAGCGCCAATTTATAATGAAGCTTATCAAGAACCACCTCCTTACTCAATGCAGCAAACCGTACAACAACCTTCGAGTTCGAATTAATCAAGGCTAAGATAATGAACCTAACTGAAAAAATGTAGATTCGCCAGCAAATATTCCAAAGCTCAGAAAATGCGCTTAAGGATATCGAGCATACAATGTCACAAATGGTGAATAAGCTTCAAATCTTGGCAGAAAGGCAACTCCGAGGTAAGACTAGTGCTCCAGCAAACACAGTTTGTCATGCAGTTGAATTAGGAAGTGGAAAACAACTACCTCCACCAAGACCAGAACCAGAACCAGTCCCTATTCCAGAGGTCGAAGAGGTAGTTGAACAAAAAAGTGTCCAAGAGAAGACACCAGAAAAGAAAGAGAGCCCAGTGGTGACCAACACATGTCCTCCTCCACCATTCCCGTCACGTGTCAGAAAGGACAATTACCTGGAATTCTAGAAGTTTGTTGACACGGTGAACAAGTTAAAGATCAGCACCCCGTTTGTAGAAGCTCTCACAAGAATGTCAAAATACGGTCAATTCATGAAGGACATTCTTTCTAACAAATGAAGATTCGAGATGAATGGATTAACAAAGGAGTGTAGTGCTACAAATGAAATCGAGTTACCACCGATTCCCACGAAATCTTGGATGGCACCATCCATGATTATTAAGAATAGAGCTGAAAAGTTCGTGGGAATTAAAGGCAAAGGGTGGAAATTTCGTCATCCTTGATCGAGGTAACACGTCTAACTTTGAAAGACGTTAAACAAAAGTGCTAAACGGATAAAACAACCCGTAATTTCTTTTATGTTTTTATGTTTCTAGTTTTTGATGTTTAGCTTAGTTAATTTTAGTTGATATTGCATATTTGAGAAAGGTATTAGTGCTTTTGATGATTAGGTATTGGAGAAATCGAGTTAGGGAAGCGAGCAAAATTTTTCGGAACGGAGAAACTTCGGCAAGTCATATCTTTGCGCTCGGATGTCGAAATCAGGTGATCTTTGAGCCTAAACTGCATAACTTTTCGAGATCTAGCTGTTGGGGAGGTTTTTGCCGAGTGCGGTACACCGGACCTCAGCTGCGGTGCACCGCAGGGTAAAAACCCGTACCACGGGTGGAGCCACGGGTCGTGACCAGAAACCGAGAAACATTGCCCCGCGGACTACCCCATGCACCGTGCCCTGGTCCGCAGGTCAACACGTGCCACGGGGTGGGTGCCACGGGTATTTTGACGTAGAAGCCACGGACAACCCCCGCGGTACACCGCGCCATGGTCCGCAGAGCAAAAACACGTGCCACGGGGTTGTGCCACGGGTATTATCCAGTGGGTAAAAAATTCGACCATCAGATGCTACGGTGTACCCCGCGGTACACCCCATGGTCCGCAGCATGGTCCGCACGAGCCGCTAGAGAGAGAAAAGAAAGGGTTTCAAGTGTATAAAGGAGGTATTAAGCTTTTAATTCCGAATTTATTAAACCTCAAGCTTCTCCTTCTTCCCCAAAACTCTCCTAACTCCATTAGAGCTCATAAAAACCTTCACCAATCATCAAAGCACTACCCAATCACCATGAAAACACATCCAATTCATTCTCCACGTCATTACAAGGAAGATTCAACCACCTATATCATCCCAAAACACCTTGAATCCAAGAATCAAAAGCTTAAATTTCAGAAATTCATCCTACAATTTCTTAAATCCAAGCCAATCTATGAAGAATCCATCTTACCCACATAGATAATCATCATCAAATCACCTTTCCTAACCCAAATTAAGCTTGTACAACCAATAATCAAGAGTTTCAAATTTCAAGAGTGGTTAAAGCTTTGAGTTGGGAGTAGATTGAGATGATTAAGAGAACATGAACATTATCTACTGTATGGGAGATGAAGAAATCAAGGTATTGGATTTAATTGAGAAGAAATCAAGTGAGAAAAGTCCTAGTTCCAATTCAAAGGGTAAAACAAGTCAAGAGAAGAGAGGTTAGCATGCTGTGTTGATTCAATGAGCAAAAAGATTCCAACTTTAGTGAAGAAGACAACACAACCTCTATAGATCAAAGACCTTATATCCAAAGAAAAAGAGAAAGCTTCAATGGCCATGATAGCTTCTCCGAAGAAACAATTAAAGGAACTACCTTTTACTTATAAGAAAGTATTTGAAAAAGAAGTTGAAGGAGAATACATGAAGATTCGGGGAGATTTGGAATGCTTGGGTTGTTTGTGAATGGTATTTTGTGAGGAGAAGAAGAAGATGTGGCACAGTTGATCTATGAGGAGGTGATACGGATTTTCGATCTCTCCCATGTCGTTATATAATGCAATATCCTATTATGATCACGTGTCTTGAACGAAAAGCGAATAAGAAGTTGGGTGAAGAAGATACATTAGAATTTAATCCAAGTATCGCTAAGGCGAGGTAATAGCCTCGAAGAGTATGTTTTCTTTCTTCCCTACCATTTCTTTATGTGCAATATGTATGCTAATTTTAATTTTATTTTCTTGAGTCTTTTTCGAGACGTGGGGACACGGCTCATTTTTGAGTTGGGGGTGGGGATTCGTTGTTCTCATCTTCCTTTTTGTTTTTACATAAAATTTAAATTTTTTTGGGTTGAATTAGGCATAGGATATGTTGAATGTACCTATTTGAGCATGATTTAACTAGGTCAATGATAGTAGGTAGTATGTTTTTGAAAGATGTAACAAAATTGTTTAGATGCATGCATGAAAACAGGAAATAAAGGATACAAAAGTTAATGAGCAATGCTAAGAAGTATGTTGAAACTAAGGAATAGTTATTTGGTGTGTAGAACGTAAGGTTTAAAATTAGTTGAAAACCCACTTGTCTATGAACTAGTAGTGAAAAAGTAACAAAATCCGGTAGTTAGAAAAATGAATAAGGCAGTTCTTTCATGATTAAAACACTTGAAGCCTTTAGACTTTCTCACCCTTTATTTGATTATTGTTATTATCCGTCTTAACCCCTCTGAGCCTTTCTAAATCCTTTTTATTGAAACACATTATAATCCATACCCTAGTTTTTAGGACTTATCTATATGACCCGCACTCGAATCGCAAAACCTGAGACAAATTCGTTTTAGAGCTTGAGTTTGGGGTGGTGGGTTTCATCATTCGGGAACATTGGGTTTGGGAATTATCTTTATGATTTTATTGATGATGAATTGTTATTATTGTAACCCTTTGTCGGGGTAATAGTGAATGGAAAAGAAGCTACGAGCTAAATTTGCCAACAAGGGCATTAAAAAGAAAGAATATATAGAGAAAAAAATATAGTGTGATATCTCGAACATCAAAAAGAGAATCATAGCTATACAAAAAAGAAAAAATTGATATGAAAAGAATATATATTCGGACCGGCAAAGTGGATTTTAAATCATCAAAGGTTTTAATTAGGATTATTGGGGATGCAAATCAAAAGCATCAATAAATTGGGTTGAGTGAGAACATCTTCGAGTGAAAGCTCGAGCTCTAGGGCGATTCGTTGATGGCTAGTGAGGAGAGAGCCAAAAGCTCACTTTTCATTATCCAAATATACCACACCCGTCCTTAAGCCACGTTATAACCAAAGACCTTAGGATTTCTAACTACTAGATGGAGAAACAATTGAGCTATTAGGTAGTAGGTAAGTGGACCATTGTATGCTGTATTTGGGACCTATGAACAACCTATAGCCATTAACCTGAACTAAGTTATCATCCTCTCCTTCTGGCATTGAGAAATTAATCTTGACTTAAATTTATGGATTGTTGATTACATGTATATTAAGCATCTTTGTGCATTATTTCTTGAGCATTACTACATGAGACTCTTTAGATATTTTGATCTAGGATCATTCATTATATTCTGTTCTTAAATACCTCCTACTTCTTCTTCTTGACTACCCTACTGTTCTTTACTTTTATTGTATCGGGACGATACAACTTTGAGTTGGGGGTCTTGATGTCTCCTCATTTGTGATAATATAATATACTTCAGAGACATCATTTTAGGCTTATTTATTAGTTTATAGGTCGATCTTAGCTTAATTTAGTGCACTTTCCTATTTTGAGTCTTGATTTGTAGAATTATTATTTTTAGAGCAAATTGGGTTTAATTGTTTATTTAGTGTGAAGCTTTAAAGATAATTATGGAGATTAATTAGAGTCCAAGTCAAAGATTACAACTTATGGAAAGAGACTTGCATGGTAATTGAAGATAAGGAAACAAAAGCTAAAAAGATGGAAAAGGAAAAGTTGCCTAAATCCAATTTCTGCAGTACACGTCCAAAGATAGGCGTTTTTACCTAAGAAATAGGCCGAATCTGGTGATTTCCTTCTAAAGGGTCAAGATAATTCTGTTGCGATTCTTTTGGTATCTTATGGAGCTCAAACAGACCAATAACGAAGAAGATATGCTCAAAACGGTCCAGCAGTGTTTATCTTTATTTCCATACGAATTTGAGTTGGACTAGGAGTCCATTACTTTCCTTCTCCTTCAAGAAAACGAATTAGGTCTTCCTATAACCTATAAATACAGCCTCTTAACACTCTAAAATCATCCTTGGCCAGACCCTAAGGCCAAGAGGAAGCTGCAACACAAGAGAAGAATTCTGGAGGGAGCTGTGCATCAATCATGTCTCCTTCAACCTCTTATTTTGTAATTCTTTTCTCTTCTTTTCTTTGTATGAACTAATTCTATTAGCTTAGGTTTTGCATAATGTATTAACTATGAATTCTAATTCTTCTATATAAGTTCTTTGGGAATTATATGTTTTAATCTGAGATTAGCTACTTACCTTTATATTTGATTATGTGTTTTGATTTAATGATTGTTTTCCTTGAGAATGCATGCGTATAGGATTACCTTAATAGTAGTTAGATGGTCTCCTTGACAGGGTGTTTAACTATTGAACCACCACATAATGTCTAGTGTCGATAGTAGTTCTGACAAAACATGCTTCTAACTAGATAGTCATTAGGGTTTGTTTTAATCACCATATCACCAATTGATTGTAGTGTGCTGGATAGGGCCTTAGTGGCGTTTGATAACCCTATTTGAGTCCTCGTCTTGGTTGTGCCGTAGCCCCCTTAGTCGCTCTCAAGGTCTAAGATTGGGGAATTTAGAATCCTGACTAAGTATACCAAGAGCTAATATTCTCCCTTATAAACTAGATTCATAGATAAAATTAGAAGGATTAGTGCATACTAGTAAAACCTAAGCTATAACTTTCATACTATCTTCTTTTCTTTTCTCTTATTTATTTTATTGTCTTTAGTTTAGTAGTTTAGTTTTCTTATTAAAAAAACCAAATAAATATTTATCTTTCTCTTCTTTCTACTTGCGTATTATCTTTTCTATCCTTTATATCTGCACTTGATAATTTGCATAAGTTCTCTCTAACTTTCGTCAGTCCCTGAGGAACGAATCTTCTTATCATTAAAACTTGCATACGTCCTGTAATACTTGCAGTACAGTGTTAGTTTAGGGTGTGTATTTGCACTTATTTAGATCATTATTTTATCACACCTTAGGCCACACCAAGATCTAACGGATTAAATCCCTGCGAACGAACTTAACTTATCAGTAAAACTTGCAAACGATATGTGATACTTGCAGTGAGTTCCGTGGTTCTCAAGGGTGTGTGATCTTTATTATTATCTTTATTTATCAATTATTTTATCACACCTTTGCCCCCACCAAGTTTTTGGCGCCGCTGCCGGGGATTTATCTTTAAGTTAAATCTATTTTTATTTATTTAGTGTAGAAGTTTTTATTTGTTTTCAGTTTTACGCGCTTTCCCTGTTAGCCTCTTTTCAGGTTTCCTAGGTATGGAGAACTATTACGTAACAAGCAATACAAATATTCATGGGGCCCGAAGTCAAAATTTCTATCAAGAAGGTTCGAGCTATCAAGTTCGAGCTCCACCACAGCCCATGCATAATCCGCAAGAAGTCTCCATCAATAAGGTCTCACAAAACCTGGAAAATTTCATGAGATAATTGAGGTAACACGTCGAACTTTAAAACACGTTAAACAAAAGTGCTTTATGGGAGACATCCCACAGTATTTTATGTTTTTATGTTTTTGTTTTTTGTTTAGAATAGTGAGTTTATGTGTTTTTAAGTCCATATTGCAGTAATAAGGAAGGTATGAGTGTTTTTGATGTGTAGGTATGCAAGGGTTCGAGTTTAGGATGAAAAATTGGAAAATTTTCGGAGTTAAAAAGGGCCGGACAGAAGCTTTTTGCGGTACACCGCAGGTACACGCGGTGCACCGCATGTAACAGCGTGATATATTTACAAAAACTTCGAACTGACATAACTTTGCGCTCGGGTATCGGAATTCACTTTTTCTTGAGTCTAAATCGCATATTTTTTCGAGATCTATCCAATGGAGTAGAGAAAAACTGGTTTTGAGATAAAATGAAAAATCAAAATCCAGGAGTGTCATGCGGTAACCACACGAGCCACTATCAAAGAAGAAGAAGAGGTAAGCTTATATATCACTTTTTAATTCAACACCTTAAGCCTCTCTTTCTTCCCAATTCTTCCCTAACTCCATTAGAACTTCAAAAAACCTTCACCCAACATCAAAACACTACCAAATCACCATGAATTCACATCTAAATCCTTCCCTACATCGTTATTAAGAAGATTCAATCACCCAAATCATATCAAAACACCTAGAAACCAAGAATCAAAACCATGAATTTCAAAATCTTCTTCTAAAAATCCTTAAACCCATATCATTAAGCTTGATTCCATCATAACCACATGAAGAATTATCATCCTAACACCTTTCCTAAACCAATTAAAGCTTGTTCCACATATGATCAAGAGTTACAAAATCCAAGAGTGTTCAAAGCTTTGAGTTGGGGGTCAAAAAGATGATGAAGAGATGATAGAGATATTATCAAGTGTTATGGGATATGAAGAATCAAAGCTAGGTATTGGGTAAGATCAAGAATAAATCAATTGAGATGGGTACTAGTTCGGGAATAAATTACAAGGTAAATTGGGTCAAGTAAGTAGAGGAAAGCATGCAGTGGTGAATTCAAAGAACAAAAAGGTTTCAACTTTCATAGAGAAAACACCATAACCTCTTCCTATCAATATCCATCTACCCAAGATGAACAAAAGCTTCTGGGACGCTAGTAGCTGTGTTCAAAACATATTCCTGGATGAACAACTATCACATGAGAGATTACTCAAAGAGCAAAGTTGGAAGAAGATAAACAAGAGATTTCTAGAGTGTGATTGATTGGGATGGAGCATAAGAAGATGTAAGGGAAAGCGAAATTGGTGATACATGAAGTTTGTGTACATGAAAGCATTGCACCCTATTCTGGGTATTGATCAGGCTAGGTAAATAGCCTCGAAGAGTATGTTTTCTTTCTTCCTTACCTTTTCTTTATCTGCAATATCTGTAAAATTTTAATTTCTTTTATTTTATTTTTGAGTCTTTTTGAGTAGTGGGGACACGACTCGTTTTTGAGTTGGGGGTGTGGGGATTCGTTGTCTCTCATCTCCATTTTTCTGTTTTAGGTAAAATTAAAATTTTTGAAGGTTTAGATGTATGTAGAGTGTGTTTAATAGCTTAAAAGCATAAGCTCAGTGAGTTAATGATAGTAAGTAGTATGTTTATGAGCTATTTTATTTTGTATGCTTTAAGTATTTGCAGGAAAACACACATTGATAGTAAAGAAAAGATTAGTGAGCAATGCGATAGAAAGTATGTTCGATCTCAGGGAACCTTGAGAAGTGTGTAGGCCGTGAGATCCAAGCTAGTTGATAAACCCATTTGATGAAAGTGCTAAAGGTAAGAAAATAACGAAATTGCATTGTGTAGAAAGTGATTAAGGCAGTTCTTTCATATTAAAGCCACTTGAAGCCTTTTTATACCTTCTTACCTTGTTATTTTTGATTTTATATGCTATATCCTTCTCAGCCCCTTCTAGCCTTTCTAAAGCTTTTTATTGAAACACGTTATAAGCCATATCCCTTTAGATTATAGGACTTTTCCATATGACCCGCACTCGAATCGCGATGCATAGACAGTTGTTTTAGAGCTTGAGTTTGGGGTGGTGGGTCCACCATTATGGGAATTATTATTGGGTTGGGATTTGTGAGCTTATTAATTGTGCTCTGTTATTATATTGATGATAATTCACAAGTTTATATTGTAACCCTTTGCCGGGGTAATAGTGAATGAAAAAGAAGCTACGAGCTAATTTTGCCAATAAGGGCATAAAAAAATGAAAAAATAGTGTGATATCTCGAACATCAAAAAGAGAGTCATAGCTATACAAAAGAAAAAGAATTGAAAAGAAAATATATATTTGGACCGGCAAAGTGGAATTTTTATGTGAACATCTTATGCTTTAATTGGGTTATTGGGGATGATAAATTGTGCATCAAGGAATTCATTGGGTTGAGTGAGAAACGTTTTATGAGAGTAACTCAAGCTCTAGGGCGATTCGTTGATGGCTAGTGAGGAGAGAGCCAAAAGCTCACTCCAAATTATCCAAATATACTATCATACCGTCCCTAAGCCTAAATTACAACCTTAAAGACCTTGTGATTCTTTGCTATGTAATGAGAAGTGATTAAGCCAATAGAGAGTAGTTGAGTGGATCTTTGGATACTAGTGAGATTCGATGAACAATCTATAGCTTCCTTGGTGAACTGAGTAAAGTCCCTCTCCTTCTTACATTGCGAAACTAATCTGATTTTGAATTCAAGCCGTGTTGACTGTGGATATGAGAAGTGTACAGGTATGTAGTTTATGAATATTATTACATGAAATTTTCTGAGTAGTTGCTTTAAGTTTATTCTCCATATTCTGCTATCTTCTTCCCTCTGTGCTTAATTTACCTAGGTGTGTATTTAGAGACTTCCCTTTGTTTTTATCTTTATTGTATCGGGACGATACAACTTTGAGTTGGGGATCTTGATGTCTCTTCATTTGTGATAGATTTATATTAGGATGAGACATCATTTTTAGTGATTTAGGAAGTCTTTGAGTCGATTTTCTTGAGAAATAGTGCACTTTCCTATTTTGAGTCTTGATTTAGTAAAATAATATTTTTAGAGCATATTGGGTTTAATTATTTATTTAGTGTGAAGCTTTAAAGATAATTATGGAGATTAATTAGAGTCCAAGTCAAAGACTACAAGATATGGAAAGAGATAAGCATGGTAATTGGAGATAAGGAAATAAAAGCTAAAAACATGGAAAAGGAACAGTTGCTTTAATCCTGAATTTCTGCACCTACGACCACAAATCAGCTTGTATCTCAAAAACGGTGTGGAATTTGGAGAAACGGTCAAGAGCAAATTTGAATATCTTTTCGATACGATGAATTTGATATATTCATACGCATCAAACGGATGAAAATCGAAGCTGCTAGGACCAAAAGAAAAACGGGTTTGATTGCATGTGTTTAGGGTTACGAATTTGAGTTGGGCTTGGAGTCCACTACTTACTTCTCGTTCAAGAAAACGAATTAGGTCTTCCCAAACACCTATAAATACACCCTTAAACCATTGTAAACAGGTCCTTGCTCAGTTCTAAACATTAGCTTAAATTATAAACAATAGCTTAGTCCTTTACATTAATATTCATCCTTAGAATCAAGCTATTCATCCAAGAAGCAAGCTGACCTATAGAGGAAGACAAGAAGAAGTAGTTGGAGAGTGACAAACTCCTCTTCTACATCTACCTTCTCTATATTTAGGGTATTTAGCTATAGATTTATGCTCAACCATATTTCTAAGCTTTTATTCTGTAAGTTTTACTTTTAATTGTTGGGTTAGTATTTTGTTTAAATTCAATAATACTATTTGTTAATTTAATTGATTGAGCTTGGCGTATATTGTTATTATGTGTTTTGATTTATTGTTACATCCTTAGATTTGGTCAATCTTAGGATTATTCTTAGTTATTGACAACACCACATAATCGTCTAGTTTTTATCCTTTGCCTAACTAGATAGCCATAAAGGTTTGATTTAATCACCAATCATTACCCAACACCTTGGTAGTGGAGAGGTTGCTCCTAAGCCTAGAAAAGGCTAGGTAGAATTTAGAATCCTGGTTAATATATAATGCTTAATCTGTGACAAGTTAGAATAACAATTTAGTAAAATAGACTCATAATATTAATCCTAAATCATCTAGACTTACATTCATATTTATTTATTTGTTTTCTTTATTTATTTATTCGCGTTAGATATTATTTTATCTTTTTATATTTTATTCTAAAACATCTAAATTCATCTACGCTTGTTAAATATAAGTAGATCTAATGGATAAAATCCCTGCGAACGAACTTAACTTATCAGTAAAACTTGCAAACGATCTGTGATACTTGCAGTGAGTTTCGTGGTTCTCAAGGGTGTGTGATCTTTATTATTATCTTTATTTATCAATTATTTTATCACACCTTTGCCCCCACCAGCTATGACTCTCTTTTAATGTTGAGATATCACGCTAATTTCTCATATATATATATTTTTCTTTTAATGCCCTTGTTGGCAAATTTAGCTCGTAGCTTCTTTTTCATTCACTATTATCCCGGCAAAGGGTTACAATACAAATCTGTGAATCATCCATATAAAGCACAATTAATAAGCTCAAAAAGTCCCATCCCAATAACAGTTCCATAATGGTGGACCCACCACCCCAAACTCAAGCTCTAAAACAACTGTCTATGCATCGCGATTCGAGTGCGGGCCATATGGAAAAGTCCTATAATCTAAAGGGATATGGCTTATAACGTGTTTCAATAAAAAGGCTAGAAGGGGCTGAGAAGGATATAGCATATAAAATAAAAAATAACATGGTGAGAAGGTATAAAAAGGCTTCAAAGGCTTCAAATATGAAAGAACCGCCTTAATCACTTTCTACACTATGTAATTTCGTTATTTTCTTACCTTTAGCACTTTCATCAAATGGGTTTTCAACTAGCTTGGATCTCACGGCCTACACACTTCTCAAGGTTCCCTGAGATCGACCATACTTTCTATTGCATTGCTCACTAATCTTTTCTTCACTATCAACGTGTGTTTTCCTGCAAATACTCAAAGCATACACATAAAATAGCTTATAAACATACTACTTACTATCATCAATCTACTGAGCTTATGCTTTCAAGCTATTAAACACACTCTACATCTAATTCCCATGTATCAAAAATTTCAATTTCTACCTAAAAACAGAAAAATGAACATGGAGATGAGAGACAACGAATCCCCACAACCCCAACTCAAAAATGAGCCGTGTCCCCACGACTCGAAAAAGACTCAAAAATAGAAATTAAATTTAGCAGATAGACATATTTACAGAAATGGTAAGGAAGAAAGAGAACATACTCTCGAAGCTTATTGCCTCGCATCATTGATATCCAAGGTTGGAGTTGCTGGACCTTTCGTTAATTGCTCGAGGAGTTTCATGATGTGCACTTGATTAGCGTTTATTTGTGCCACATCATTGACTAAAGAAGTTTGAGCTGCTTCAAATTTCGTTAAACGCTCCTCCATCTTCTCTTGCCAACTTTGCTCCTTTTCTTCTTTCGAGACTTGCGTAGAACCCGCTCTTCGAAAGATATCCTTGATCCAAGCATTATCAATATAACTCGCTTTAAACTCGAGTTTCTCTTCTTCACCCAATGCTACATCCGCTTTTCGCACAAGACACGTGATCATAGTTGGAAATTTAACATTATAAACCGATTTAGGAGAGACCGGAAATCGTATCACCTCCTTTTAGATTAACTGTGCCACATCAACTTCTCCTCCTCTCAAAATATAGTCCAAAAGTAGAGCGTACTTCATAGTCACATCCAAAGTTCGTGTGTTTCCAAAGATATTAGGAATAAGGAAATTGTGTCAAATTCGCGCATCTGGTTGAAGATATTTGTAAGGCCAAGGTACCTTCAATTCTCCCTTATGTTATTGCACTTTCTCCTTGTCGAATACATGCTCAAAAAGTAATTCATCATCAAAGATTTTTCGCTTAGCAACCGCTTCTTCAAATTTGCAACAACCTTTCAGTTTTTTAAACTTGAAGTGGTTTCTAATCTCCTCAACTGTGAAAGGAACTAGCTTTCCTCTAATCGGAACACAATTACTATCTCGGCTAAAGAGGCCTAAATAGAATTCCAAAACTAACGGATGACACAATTCAGAGCGTCTTACCATGAACGTAGACCAACCCAATTTCTCACCAAGCTCTAAGAATCTTGCATATTCTCCTATACCAACTTCTTCCTTGAATACTTTCTCATAAGCAAAAGGTAGTTCTTTCAATTGTTTCTCTGCAGAAGCTCTTAAGATGTTTAAAGCTTCCTCCTTCTCTTTGGGTGTAGGACCTTGTGGACGTTGTGTTTTCTCCTTCGGATAAAAGTAAAGCTTTTTACCATTACGATCAAACAAAGTTATGGCACTATTTTCAACTTTGTCTTTACCCTTTGAATTAGAACTAGAACCTTTGTCATTTGATTTCTTCTTGATTACCTCCAATCCCTTGCTCTTCTTCACCTCCCTCTTGCTAGCTAATATTGTTGTTCTATTAGTCATCCTCAATTAACCCCCAACTCAAAGCTTTAGCAACCCTTGAAATTTGAACTTGTGAATTAATGGTTGAACAAGCTTGATTTGGCTTAGGAAATATGAATGGATGATGAATCTCTATGTGGGTGAGGTGGATTTGTAATGGGTTGGCTTGGATTTAAGAAATTGTAGGATGAATTGTGAAAATTTGAGCTCTTGATTCTTCAATTTTGATGGATTTAGTGAGGATTGGGTGTTTGATTCACTCTTGTAATGAGGTGGAGAGAAGATTTGATGTGTTTTTCTTGATGATTGGGTAGTGTTTTGGTGATTGGTGAAGGTTTTTGTGAGCTTCAATGGAGTTGGGAGAGTTTTGGAGAAGAGAAAGAGGCTTAAGGTTTATGAAATTCGGATTAATGAGCATTATACCTCTTTATAACCTTGAATCCCGTAACTTTCTCTCTCCAGCGGCGTCGTGCGGACCATACCTGCGGACCAGGGGGTGTACCGCGGGGTACACCGCAGCATCTGATGTTCGAAAATTTTTGCCCTCTGCTCAATACACGTGGTACGACCCCGTAGCACGCATTTTAGCTCTGCGGACCATGGTACGGACTAGGGGGTACACCGCAGGGGTACCCCGCGACATCTGTAGCTTCCCACGTCAAAAAACCCGTGGACCTACCCCGTGGCACGTGTTTTTTACGTGCGGACCATGGTGCGGTATAGGGGGGTAGTCCGCGGGGGTCTTTTTTCTCGGTTCTGGATAGGACCCGCGGCTCCACCCGTGGTACGGGTTTTTGCCTTGCGGACCATAGCTGCGGTATAGGGGTATACCGCGGGGTAGTCCGCACAGGTCTTTCTTCCGCTCCAAAAAAATTCGTTTCTTCCCTAACTCGATTTCTCCAATTCCTACACACCAAAAACACTAATACCTTTCTCAAATATGCATTATCAACTAAAAACAACTAAAATAAACATAAACTAAAAACGTAAAAGACATAAAAATTAAAAAACTACGGGTTGTCTCCCGTACAGCACTTTTGTTTAACGTCTTTCAAAGTTAGACGTGTTACCTCTGTCAAGATTTGCGAATATAGCCTCCCCAACAACGAGTTAGGCTATGAACGTCAACTAATCTGCGCTTGACCCCAGTTTTGGGTCGGATCTCTATCACCTTAGCTGAAACAACCTTAGTGACAACGAATGGTCCCATCCACGAGTATTTGAAATTCGTGGCCTATTCTCGCGTTTGTGAGCTTTCCATAGAACTTCATGGCCAACCCCAAACTCAATGTTTGGCTCAGTATCCACAGGCTTTAAGTGGATCTTCTCAGGAGGGACTTTGTGATGTAAAAGGCTGTGGATGACAGGAACGGTGGGATCTAACTTCCTTGGTTTCTTACCCAAGACATAAAAGGTCTCGGACACATTCTTTGCATGAAGGGTGATGGTCCCTTCTTGGAAGTTGATGACACTTTGACTTGTGGCCATGAAAGGCCGTCCAAGTATGATCGGAACCTGCTTATCTGCATCAAACTCAAGTATAACAAAGTCAGTAGGGATGGCGATATTACCTGCACGGATTAAGACGTCCTCCACTGTTCCCCATGTTCTTTTAACTGAGTTGTCAGCAAACTGCAACCTCACTGGAGTTTTGTCTGATTTCTGAAGTCCAAGTCTCTCGAACACGGACTTAGGCATAAGATTCACACCAGAACCCACATCGTACATAGCTTTCACCTTGAGCATACCATGTAATTGAATAGGAAGGTTGAAACTTCCCGGATCTTTAAGCTTTGTTGGTAGCTCTCTTTCACTTCTTCTCGAAACCCTCAGGTTCTCTCTCGGGATCTCTACACTCGCCTCTTTCTCAGGAATAACTTGCATAAAAACTTGTTGTGGTGTAAGTCCTCTCTTCGCAATCTCAAGCATTTGGGCGTTGATATTTTTAGGTTGATACGCCTCTACAAATGTCTTGAGTACAGTGTCATCCTTAGGATTTGTATCAAGAATAGTTGATGACACTGGTTGAACAATAGGTGGCGATTCCACCTTCTCTTCTTCTTTCTCTTCATGCACAGCAGGTGCAACTTTATCTTCTGATTCCTCCTTTGAGCCTTCTTTCTCTTTCTCTTTAGCCATCTCAGCTTAATAATCCATTACCGCTCGAATCTCCTCTTGCATCTTCCTCAAAAGTTGTATAATTTCGGCTTTCTCTTGATCGTCCTCCACATAAACCTCAGAACAGTCGGATTCCACGGGGCTAGACTTGGTTGGTTCTTCTTCGGTACTTGGAACTTCCACGACACTAACGGCAGCATGTGGTACTTCCTCTTTTGCTTCTTCAATTTCAAGGCAAATAGCCTTGCAAGCTTCGAACCCAACATTGTTTTCACCTCCTTCGATTGCCTTTACTTCCTTTTGTTCCATTAAACTTGTTAGAACTTTGTTTAATTGTTCTACTTGAGTACCTAAAATCTGAAGTACGGCATCTTGTCCTCGGACTTTCTCTTCCTGAGCGTTCATAGTCGTGGTCAAACGGTCCAGAGCTTGTGCTATCTGTTGATTGTCCATCGATCCTTCTTGAGGATACTGAGGTAAAGCTTTCTGACCTAACGAGTCGGTATAGGCGTCATGAGCAGGTTGTTGAGGGGGAGCAGGTCTATTCTGGTACTGACCTCTCTGTTGAAAAGAGTTGTTCTGGGTCGCGGTTGATAATGACCAGGATTAGCGGCCCCTTGTGAATTTGAATACTGTAAACCCGTATGGTTTCGGTTACCCCATTGATAACCTCCACGGTTGGATATAAAGTAAACAGATTGTGGATTTGATTCGCACTCTTCCCATGTATGATCGTTAACCCCACATTGTTGACAACCTTGTGCTTCTTGTACTACGTTCGCAGCGGCTAAATTCTTTTGCATCTCTAACCTCAGCTCTTTGATTTGATTTTCTAACGCGGATATTTGAGCTGAGTTCGCAGTTTCTGCATCTAAACGAAGCGTTCCTCGGGTCTTTGCTACAGAAGCTCGCGTTGAGGGCCAACTTCTTTCTTGCTCCATAATATTTTCCAACACCTCGGAAGCTTCATTATGGTTCATGGACACGAAATTGCCCTTTCCAATGTTATCCACCTTCTCTCTACCTTTATCATTAAGTCCTTCATAGAATATAGCAAGTTGTAGAGCAGGGGTATAACCATGGAGCGGACATCTAGCTAATTTTTGTTGAAACCTTGTCCATGCTTCTCCCACTGTTTCTCCATCTTCTTGGCAAAATCTTGCAAGTTCCGTCTGATCTTTAAGTCTCATGCTCTTCGGATAAAAACGGTTAAAGAACGCGGTTTGAAGTTCTCTCCAAGAATGAATGGTTCCTTGTGGTTGTCTTTCTAGCCAATCGCTAGCTCTACCGGTCAAGAAGAACGAAAACATATGACAATACAGTTGTTCGCGTGTAATGCCAGGAGTAATGTAGGCATCACAAATCTGCATGAATTTCTGAATCGATTTTACCGGATCTTGAATTGTTGTACCATTGTAGAGTCCGAAACTTTGAAATTGACTCAGCATACCCGGATCGGGTCTAAATTAAATATTCGGAATCTCTGGAGGGCGGTAACCGATTGGTTGAACATTGAACGGTACATGAAGACCAAGGAGGTCTTGTTCAACTCGGTTTTGTTGGTTAATGTTGTTCTGCCCATTACCTCCTCCTAGTTGCTGTTGTACACCAGGTGGAATAAATGCTGGAGGTCCTCCTGGTGCAAAGTAAACTAACTCCGGATCATTATCATGTATGTCTGCCATAGCTCTTCTCAAGGCTCTTTCCTCACGAATTCGTTTGTTGTAAGGTCTGAAGCTCCTCTCAGGCTCCGATAAAGGAGGCCAAGAATTAAACACTGTGAAACCTGAAAAAGACTAAAGCAAACCACAAGCGTAAATCTGGAAAAATAAAAACTAAATACTGAAAAATAAAAACTAATTAAAAACTACTACTCGAAATAGATAACCCACACGCTAACGAGACACAAGTCCCCGGCAGCGGCGCCAAAAACATGGTGTCGCCTAGGGTGTGATAAAAATAAGATTAATAAAGTCTAGAAAACTATGCACTCTCACCCTAGATAGGCACAGTACTGCAAGTATTACAGGACGTATGCAAGTTTTAGTTAGTAAGTTGAGTTCGTTCTCAGGGACTTAAGTGTGTTATACGCGTGAGTAGAAATAACGAGTAAAAGTAAATAATTAAAAGACAGAAAATAAAAGCAAATAGATTTCGAAATTAAGAATTAAAACTAAGAAAATAAAAGACAATAAAGTAAATACGAAGAATATGATATGAGAGATATAGCTTAGGTTTTGCTAGTATGCACTAATCCTTCTAATTCTATCTATAGATCTAGTTAATAAGGGAGAATATTAGCTCTTGGTATACTTAGTCAGGATTCTAAATTCCCATACCTTAGACCTTGAGAGCGACTAAGGGGGCTACGGCACAACCAAGACGTGGTTACACTCTTAGAGTTATCAAGCGCTACCAAGGCTCTAAGCAAACACAACAATCATTTGGTGATATGGTGATTAAAACAAACCCTAATGACTATCTAGTTAGAATCATGTTTTGTCAGAACTAATATCGACACTAGACATTATGTGCTGGTTCAATAGTTAAACACCCTGTCAAGGAGACCATCTAACTACTATTAAAACAATCCTAAAGTGATCAGTTCTAGGAAAGACAATAAATCAAAACACATAAACAAATATGAGATAAGTAGCTAATATAAAATTAAAACATATAATTCCCAAAGAAACTTAGATAGAAGAATTAGAATTCATAGATTATACATTATGCAAAACCCAAGCTATGGGGAGTTTAGTTCATACCTGATGGAAATAAACTAAAAGAAATTACAAAAGACATCATCTTACTCTCTACAATAAACTGGAAGAATAAAACCTTAAGAACTAATTACTATGAGGCAAGGATGATTTTACAAGTGATATAAGGGTGTATTTATAGGTGTTTAGAAGACCTAATTCGTTTTCTTGAGGAAGAGATAAAGTATTGGACTTCTAGCCCAACTAAAATTCGTATGGAAATAAAGATAAACACTGCTGGACCGTTTTGAGCATATCTTCTTCGTTATTGGTCGGTTTGAGCTCCATAAGATACCAAAAGAATCCTCACAGAATTATCTATGTCCCTATGAAAGGAAATTACCAAAATCGGCCTATTTCTTGGGGTAAATAGCACTTCTTTAGGCGTGTGCTGCAGAATCCCAGATTTAGGCAGCTTTTCCTTTTCCATCTTTTTAGCTTTTGTTTCCTTATCTCCAATTACCATGCAAATCTCTTTCCATAAGTTGTAGTCTTTGACTTGGACTCTAATTAAGCTCCATAATTATCTTTAAAGCTACACACTAAATAAACAATTAAACCCAATATGCTCTAAAAATATTATTTTACTAAATCAAGACTCAAAATAGGAAAGTACACTATTTCTCAAGAAAATCGACATTTATGACTTCTAAATCACTAAAAATGATGTCTCATCCTAACATTAATCTATCACAAATGAGGAGACATCACACATCCAGAAGGTCGAATTGAAGATGTCCTCGTTAAGGCAGGTACGTTAATTTTTCCCGCTGATTTCGTTATACTTGATTACGACGCGGATTGGAATGTCCCCATTATTTTGGGAAGACCATTCCTAGCCACGGGGCGTACCTTAATTGATGTAGAAAACGGAGAGATGATTATGAGAATCCAAGACGATGAAATGAAGTTTAATGTGTTTAGACCTATGAGGTTTCCGGATTCCAAGGAAGAATGTTTTCGTCTAGATGTAATGGAACCGGTAAGAAATGAGCCAATTAATGTTGTGGAGACTTTAGGGGTGGAGGAGAAAGATCTGCGAAAGAAACCACCAATTAAAGCTCCTCCAGTTTCTAAAAATCCACAACTTAATCATGCAAAGGAGAAAGAGAAAGCACGTGCTACAAAGGTTCCTAAGGAACCTAAGAAGGAACGAAAGAAAAAGGGGTTCAAGGTAGGTGAAGAAGTAGCTATGAAGAAGCATGATCCCCCTCCAAAGGTATGTAAATCCAAAATCTCTTGGCTAGGACCATTCATGGTCATGAAGGTTATCTCAGACAAACTAGTGGGAATAAAAGCTAAGGGATGCAAATTTCGAGTTGAAAATATTGACAACCTCACTCACTGCTGGGGAGGTTATGTCAATGACTAATGAATGAGGTAACCCGTCGAGCTTAACGATGTTAAACAAAAGCCAATTCATTGTATATTAGTTTGAGTTTTGTTAATTTTTGTAGTGTAAATTATTTCGATTTTCATAATTTTAGTGTTTATTCGTAAGAAATGAGGAAGGGTAGTTGTTTTTGATGATTTTAGGGGTAAAAAGGTCGTGAGTTTGGGTCGAAAGGGCGGAAATAGAAGAAACTGAGGTTGGTTGTCCAAAAGAAACCAGGAACCCGGTTTCGCACTCACTGGGAACCCGGTTTTGGAGCTGTTACCAACCTCCCACACGCAAAGGCTGGTGTCTTGGTTCGCGAAATCGACGCAAACCGGGGCCCTGGTTTTCACAAACCGGGTACCCGGTTTCAAGAGCTGGAATTTTCAAACTTTTTGACCCAGCGTGTTGGAAGCTCGCCTTTGCTGCGTGTTGACTCGCGCCATCGACGGAAACTGGGAACCCGGTTTCGCACAAACCGGGAACCCGGTTTTGGTGTTTTGATTTTCTGAAGTTCTGACCCAGCGTTCTGGGCCCCGCCTTATGCTGCATCACCAGCTTGCGTGTCCACCCAATCAGCGAACCGGGAACCCGGTTTCGCACAAACCGGGAACCCGGTTTCGAAGGGAAATTCTCTGACCCAGCGTCTTGGGGTCCAGCCAAAATTTGCATTTTGAGGTATAAAAAAATAATAATAATAAAAATAAAAAAAATAAAAAATTAATTAAGTTGTTTTTTTCGCGCCGACACAGCTATGCGAAACCGGGAACCCGGTTTCAACTGTGATGTGGCGGTTTTGCCTTTTTAACCTACTTTTTCTTAGCCTCTTCTGCAAGTTTTTACCAAAAACGCACCCACACCCACCCCACCTCCGAAAATCATCATTAAAACCTATAAATACCATCAAATCCTACCCTCTTTCATCACAAAAACACAAGATCAACTCACCTCATCTCCAAAATATCACCAAATCCTTAGTTTTTCACCAAGATTGTTCTTCACCCAATCCTTAAATTAAACCCAATTCTTTCTTCTCCCACACAGATTAGCCATTACCCATCTCATATTACAACTTATTCTTCAATTCCTAAACCTCAAAACATCAAAGTTCTAAGCTTTTCTCTAGCTTCTCACTATTTGAAGTTTTGATTTTGGGGTGGAAAGAGATGACTAACATAACCGGTGATTTCCGAAGAACTGCTCCTAGAAAGAAGACCACCATTGGTGGTACTCAAGAACAAGCTATTGAGATTCATGATTCGCAAGATTGAAGAGGTTAAGCTTGCTCCCAAGAGAAAAGAAATCACAGGTCAGAAGAGAAGATTAATTGATGAACCAGAAAGTGAGGAAGAACATGAAGATGAGATTGAGAAAGAAATTGAGGATGAGAACGAACAAGAAGTTCCAGAAGTACCAGTTCAACAGATACCCCCGCGAAGAAATATGTGTGTCCGTAAGCCGAAGTGGGTTTATACTTCTTGGAATGACCAGGTTCGTGAACGAATTGAATTTTTGAAGTTTAGTGAGGAGATGGATTTTCCTAAGGGTATTATGAGTAGTGCTCACAAAGAATATGATGTGGCTTGTGACAAGTTTGGTTGGAAATAATTGCGAGAAAGGAAGCTTGAGTTTATTCCTACTTTTGTGCGAGAATTTTATGAAGGTTTAGCCCTTTCCCGTGAGGCAATTGAAGTTAACAAAAAGGTAGTTCCTTTCTCTATTGAACTTATTCGGAAATCTTTGAAGTTACCCAAATTTACTGGAATATGTCCGTTCCAAGAATCCCTTAATGATCCATACTTTGATTATGAATCCCTTTGGGGAACTGTGCTTATTAATGGGGCTAGCCCTATTCCAGAAGGAGAAAGGTATCCTGGACAGTTTTACAGCAGTAATTTAACACCTCGTGCGAAGGTTTGGTCTCGTTTCATAATCCCTACTTTCTTTGGAATTAAACACACATCCGAGTTGAAGAAGGAGCATATAATTTTTATCAAGTGTGTTATTGAGGAGAAACCGATGTATGTTGCTAAATTCATTTATGACACTATCATGGAATTCGCGAGAGCTCCAATGAAACAACAAAATCTCAAGTTTCCTTGTACTATTACTACTTTATGCCTAGACGCAAAAATCCCGCGTAGGAACGCAGATATTGACGGTGTTTCAGTCGGAGTGAGCATGGCATTGAGTACAATTAAGAATATCCATGATGAAGCAACACGAGCTACGAAGACTCCTAGAGCTCCTCCACCAAAGAAGAAGACAAAGAATGATCCTGCGTTGGAATAAAAAATTAGGGTGTTGGAAGAGAATCAAGAGAAGATGATTGCTACTTTGGGAAACATTACAAGAGAGCTGAACCTTATCTGAAATTTGATCTTAGGCGTGAACACACTTCAAAACGCACTTTATGATATTCTTACGCGAGATAAAGGTCCAGAACGCAACACCGGTAACCAGCCACGCGCTGGTTAAGATACGTTTTCTAATCCTTCCTTTTTAGTGTAGATTAGTTTAATTGCTTTGAGTCTTTTTCGAGTCGTGGGGGCACGACTCATTTTTGAGTTTGGGGTGGGGTTCGTTGCCTCATCCCAATTATTATGTGTTATTTGTTTTGTTTTCTTTCAATAAAAGAATTTTCGGAGTTGCATTTAACTGTAGAAGATTTTAAATATCCCTTTAAGCATACTTTTGATGAATCTATGATAGTAAATAGTGGATTTTAGTATTTTGTATAAAACGCATTTAGAATTGCATGAAAACATAGGTAATTGATAGGAAAAAATAATGAACAATGCAAATGAAGTAAGCTTGTACTTAAGGAATGTGTTTGGTGTGTAGAACGTGAAATCCTAATTAATAGAGAACCCACCTAGATATGAACTAAAGACGAGCTATGTACTTAGGAAAATGATAGGGGCAGTTCTTTGTTAGCCATTTGTAACCTTTTTAGCCTTCTATCCCTGATTTTAATTTTATCCGTCTTAGCCCACTTTGAGCCTTTAGCCTTTTCTTTTGTATCCACGATATAAGCCATTATCCCTTAGATTATTTGGCATGACCATATGACCCGCACTTGAATCACGATCCTGAGACATGTCTCGAGCTTGAGTTTGGGGTGGTGGGTCCACTTATGGGGAATTTACTGGGTAGGGATTGATGTGTTTTGTATTGTAGCACAATTGCAGATGATATATACTTGTAACCCTTTGCCGGGAATGAGAAAAAATGAAAAAGAAAGAAAAAAATAAAAAAAATCGAAAATCCATTACAGTAGAAACCGGGAACCCGGTTTCGCAAAACCGGGAACCCGGTTTGCAACTGTACAAAAAAAAGAAAAAAAAGAGAAAAAGAAAAGAAAAAGAAAAATATGATAGAATAAACATCCGGCAAAGTGAAATTTTCTGAAAAATCATCTTATTTGTAATGGGTAGACATGGGAAGCTAAATTGTTGCGTAAATGGGTGAGTGAGAACATTTTTTAGCGTAAACTCAAGCTCGAGGACATTTGTAATGGTAAGTGAGGACAGAGCCAAAAGCTCACTTCAAATTTACCAAATATACTTCCACACCGTCCTTAAGCCAATATTAAAACCATAAAGACCTCGTGATTCCTAAGTGTATAGTGAATTTATGATTCTGTTAATAGGGAATATACTAGGTGGAGCGTTCAAAGCGATTTAGGATTGAGGAACACCCTTTAGCCATCATACAGAGATGAGTACAAGTGTAATCTTCAAGCATTGCGAATTTAATTTTATGATTGAGATTATTTGTGTTTGATTTTTCATTGTAGATGTATGTGTATATTAGTTTCTAGAGTTTGCTATATGAGATTTATCTTGAGAATTGCTTTAGGTGTATTTGCTAGATTCTATTTGTTCTTGCGTTTACTTCTACCCCTTTGTTTTGTTTTGTTTTACTTTGTCGGGACGACAAAGATTTGAGTTGGGGGTCTTGATGTCTCCCTAATTGTTCTTATTTTAGACCCTTGGGAGACATCATTTTTTATGTTTAAGTGAATATTTTGATAGACTTTTGAGTTAAAAATGCAATAATCCGGATTTCTTATTTTATTTCTAGTATTTTTAATTTATTAAACTTTTGCGCGTAATCTTGTGTATTTTAGTGAAAAATTTGTAGGTTTTGAATATTAGCTAGGAGAGGAATCCGAGAAGAGAGTCAAAGATCGTGATATGGAGTCAAAGTTTGAAGATAAATCCCGAAAGAATTATATTTTGGAGCTGCAAATCTGGAAAATAGGCCAAAGATTGCTGATTTCGAGGCACTTAAGAGTTGATTTAGCCGCTAACCTTTGAAGAGAATATGTTCCTTATTGAGTTACGGAAATTTAGCAAGTGATTTCAGGTCAACCGGAGTTATAAAGAATCGGCTAGAGCTGTTTTAGTGGAGGTGGTGCAGCAGTTACGGGATTTTGGGCTTAGAAAATGGACTTGGGCTTTTAATTAGTAACTTAAACCTTGGACCAAGGCCTAATCCGTTTTTCTTATTATAAAAGGAGCTTTTGACTTCTATTTTTGATACAACTCATTATTCACAAGAAAAAGCATCAAAGAGAAGTCAACGAAGGAAGAAGAAGAAAGCTGTAGAGCTGGAGAGTGTCTATATCTCCATTCTCAGCCAAATCCAATTCCGGAAATTAGGTTTTTCTTATTTTTAATTCTGTAAAACACTATGAGTCCTATTTCTTTTAATTTAGTTTTATTTTCAATTAGCATGAGCTAATTCCTTTTAGTACTTGAGAATGCATAACGGGTGAATCCCTATTATGTTGAATTTCATATGTTTGAATTTGGGTTTTAATTAATTAAATCAAATTGGGTCTTTTACATTATTGTGTAATTTGTGATTATTTACTGTTTTTGGAGTCATGAACTAAGAACAGGTGTTAGTATCTAGGCTATTCCACATATGTGGCGTGTGGATCATCCTGACGGAGGGTTTAGGTATGGACTTAATTACTCAATATAAAATATAAACTATTTGACTCTACCGAGCGTAGTTAATTTTAGGGCCAATGAGGTAATTTAGCTTACTCATTCGAAAGTGGATCATATTTACCCTGACGGGACTAGTGACACTCTAGAATAGCCTTGTAGTCCACCCTGACGGGGGTACAAGGATTATTGAATCCCGACCAATGTCAATTAACCAATTTGACCCTTAAACAACATATGTTAAGAAATAGAATTAGGAGGATCCCTTGCGTTTCTCAAGTACTGCCTTCTCATATTTGCGTCTTACCTTCCTTTACTTGCGTCTTAGTATTTATTTGCATTTTTACTTTAGTCTTTCATTACTTATAATTAATACAAACCAAACAATCAATCATTATATCTTTTATTGCTTTCATAAGTGCAACCAATCATTACTTGATAAGCATTGTAGTTAACCAACCGTCCCTACGAACGCTTCTGTTATCACTATTATTACTTGGGACTACCGTACGCTTGCGGTTGTCCTTCAATTACTTATTGCATTTATTTTAGAACACACAAAGGACCACCAAGTTTAAATTCATTCCTTACTCTGGCCAAGTATATGACTTCCCTTTGTAATCAAGAATGTCACCTTAACGAGGGGTTTGGTTACTAAAAAATGATACATAATTTTCTGATATGCGTTAGTGATCCTGGCAAGCTTGACTTATCCGATAGTTAATAGGGTTAGAGATTTTTTAGCACCGATCATTGCGTAGGGTCACCTCACCCAAGTCCCCTAGTAGTGTTGAAGTATCTTCCTAAGCTACCTTGATGGGATTTAGGAAAAAGTTAGTCCTGATATAATTACCAATTCTCCCAAATCAATCAGACATAAAATCAATACCAGTGGAGATTACTTGTGAGTTTTCAAGCTATATTCAATGTCATATCTTCTCCATAGCCATTCGTTTTCTTAGTTAATTAGTTTACTCTATAATCCTTAATTAATTTATCTTTATTGCACTTTACTTCTTATAAAACAAAAACAAAACAAATATATGTCTTTTATCTTTTATAGTTAGTTCAACAACTCATTCTAAGTCACTCTCTAAGAATACGACTTAAGAATTAACCATCGTAGTCCCTGTGGAGACGATACTCTATAATACCTACTTTTTATTACTTGTCAATGATCTATATACTTACGATAGTTAGCTCTCTTGAGGTGTATATTTGTTAGGTTCTTTTCTCACACGTTGAGAGACAATTTGATCCAAAAAATTGTCATATTTCGTTCATCTTCAGTGAGTATAACTGTAGGCTTCTATTTATGTATCATCACATGATTTCCGACTATATCCCACGACCCTTCATTCCATATTCTCAAGTAATCATCTTCCTTGTCAAATTTCAAAGTACGGGCGTTAAAGCCTTTCTTCTCCAACTCGATAGTACCACAAATACCCCGATTAATTAATATATTAAGTTTGAGGAAACTGAAGCTAAGAGCATCGTTATGAATGATTTTAGCCATAAGTTTTGGTCACTCAAGATGCACATAAAAGTTTTTGATCAATATCTACAATCATATGCTCATTTTCTTTACCTTTTTCATGGTTTCTAGTGAAGAATTCTATAAGTTAGTGATTGGTATGCAGTAATGAATTTAGGCAGGAATGTAATGAGGTTTTGAATGTAATGAACTTTGTAATCATTATACAGTGTTTGGTATGCTATATGAGTGGAGTTGTAGTGGCCTCGTTGATTTCAACCTTGTCTAATAACTAGTTTAATTAAGTAAGATTGTAAATAAATTATTTGAGATATAAATTAATCGAGATAATATCAAATTAAGTCCAAAAACACAACATTCCATCTCTATAGGGTCCAGGAATTTTTCCACCCCCATGGAAGTCCATTTTTTTAGTATTCCATCTCTACCCCTTTAGTTTCCACGTTTAGATTTAACCAATATCATTTAATTTTGTAACAGATTCCTAATTTTTAGCTAATCAAATAATATCCCTTTCTAATAGCTATTAATTATAGGAAGATTGTTATTATATTCCATGAGTCGACATTCACCTTCTTCCATTCGTAAACTCGATTTTACTCTTCAACTATTGCTGCAATTCATACAGGTTCCACACTTTTAAGGTATCATTAAACTCGATTTTACTCTTCAACTATTGCGTCAAGTTATCGATCAACATACGCGAAACACATCCCTGCTCTGACAATGTTCTTAACCCAACAAGAGGCACTAGGTGACATGGTCGTAAACCCACCAGCATACAAAGCTCAGCCAGGCAGACCAAAGAAGAGTCGATATCCATCGGAAGGTGAACGTGCTGATTCTTCACAACGCAGAATGCGTAGCAATTGTCACACTTACGGATACCACAACCGTTCTACTTGCCCAAAACTCCGTTGATTTCTTTTAAATTTCATATTACTTTCTGTTTTGATCTTTATGTAATAAGTGATTCCCTTTAATCACATATTACAATCTAGTATTATTTTTCATCTAATAATATCTGCGTATTCCGTTTAATTTGTTAATATTTTTTAGCCTTTGTTGTTTTTGATATAGTTTGAACACACACACACCGATATCTTAAACTGGCACACCACCAGAATTAAACATATAACCCACCGCCAAAATTCTTATGTTATCATATTGTCAACAACCCACCAATTTTAGTTAACACCCCATCAGAAATACCCAACTAACCCACCATATGACCTGTTAGCCTAATTTAAACCAACTCACTGATTTAGCCTTATAACCCATCATTTTTACATACGCAACCCATTAAGTAAGAATAACCCATTCATGTCAACCCATCCAACCCATCGACTTTTTTCATCCAACCCATCAATTTCCAAACACAACCCACCGAAAATCGCATATACACACCTTCATAAAACCTTTGCTGGGCACCTTCTTCTTCTCTTGATGAACCTTCTTCTTCCCCTTCCCATCATCATTTTCGCGTCTTTTCTTCCCAGTATTCAATGGCACACCTTCTACAAAATCGTCGTCACTGTTTTCAAGCGATTTTTCTTTATTTTTAGCACTACTATCACCTTCAGCGTCGTATATCGAACCAGTTTTCCTAACCAGTTTCACTTTCTTCATTTTCTGATTTCCATCGTCGACGGTGGGTTGCTGGGGCACCTTCGTTCTCTCCATTTTTTTTCCCGGTGGTATATCGAAGTGATGGTTAAAGTTTAGTGGTGTGAAGATTAGAAAGAAGGTGGGTTATTGGAAATTTCAATTTTGTTTCTGGCGCTTCGTTTTCTATTTTTTTGATTAATGTTGACTGATACGTTTGCATGAAATCAGCGTATTTTGTTATGGAAACTGAATGGTAAGTCAATGGTAATGGGGGCAAATCAGTCTTTAGTAGTGGGTTGGATCTGATGGGCAATGGTCCAACCTCTAAGGACTCTATTAATAAATCACCCATTAATCATTTATTATTATAAAATATAAATAATTTTAATAAATTAGAATATGAAAAATAAATTATTTTAATACTTTTCAATGATTTGTGTATATAGTTCGATAAATCTTAGATTTATACATTTCGATTTTAACTTTTATTGAGAATGTATGATAATAGTACGATTGACGTAATTAGAATTCAATTAGTTTTGATAAGTTGAATCGTTATATAGAACTAAAATTTTAATAACTAGATTATAATTATAATTTCATGTTAATATTTGATGAATATGTTGATTCATGATATATGGGTATATATGTGGGGAATAATAAAAAACAATAGTTATAGTTTTATGTACATTATGGTTAAATATATCAGCGATATATAAAGATTATATGTAATTATATACAATTTATGTATGTACGTATTGTTTAAACATAATATAAAAAAATTAAGTTTCTAAAATAATAATATGAATTTTTACATATATGATTTAATAGAAAAAAGATATGATAAAAAATGTGTAATATATTAAGTTTATTAAAATTATTTTAGTTTGTTAAAAAAATATCCATTACGATTATGATTGTAATGAGTCATTTATGAGTAATAATTATGTAATGAAATACCTCATTTTTATTGTAATGTGATTACGAAAGGATGGTATTGCAAATTGATTACGACGTACCAATCATATTAATCATGTTTAAATCAGTAATGATATTACATTACTGATCTCATTACAACATATACCAATCACACCCTAAATATACTAGTATATATATTTAAATAATATTTTGTATTGTAATATATCATGAAATTATTCAATACAACAACTTATTTAATGGCTAAAATACTTTTCATTGATCAAACAAGTTTTTGGATCGAATCTTACTCCAATAAAAACAATTTCGAGTCAAAATATCTTCGGATGTATTAAAAAAGTTAGAAAAGATATTCAATGCATGGAATGTCCCACCCTTTAATAGATGGGCCAGTTTTAGTTCATGAAAGCATGCATATATGCAGGAACGGAATGCTCTAGGTTGATGCCACAGGTCGGAGGGAAATACCATTGCATTTCGGCCACAAAAGCTGTTGGAAGTAATTAACAACACACGATCACTAGGGCCTACTTAGTTCTCACACGTTGTTGTCTTATTGACCTTAATATCTTCAATTTCATTGGTGAGTTATGGACGACTCGATCGGATACAGTTTGGTCTCCCAATTAGCACGGTATAGCTACTTGATTCACATGTGTTAGTAATTTTTTATTTTTACTAATATGGAAGCTCATATAACGGAACACCTTAGCCACTGGAGTCCGATAAAGCTAACCGTCCCAATGTAAATCACCTAAGTACATCAGTATTTCCAATACATGTAGTAATTAAGTCAAGAAAATATGTGCTAAATGTGAATCACCAGATTCAGTATTTGATCCCGGAAGTGATAAGATAGAACAATCAACTGAGTTCGAAGCGATAGTCTTGAATTTCTTTTTAGGTAATTTTCAATTTGGAAAGGGATGGTGAACGAATTTTAAATTTGAGAGGCAACTTTTAATTGTGAGGAATAAATTTTTAATTTTAGAAAAAATTGAAAGTCTACCTTCTTTAAGATTTTTTTATAAATTCTTTTTTTTTAGTATTTTTCTCAATTTGTCTTGGACCTACGGACGCCCCCACCAAACCCATGACCATGAGTATACTGTACTAGTATATTTCATTTATATCCCTTACCAATAAACTGCTTTTGAGAATCTTTATGAGCTTATTTGATTCTAATTTATTTTGTGATTCATAGATAATCAAGTAAAATTTGATCACACTATGTTATTATATCGTTTAAAAGTGCTCCCAAATTACTTCAGCAACTCTCGAAGACCTCATTTGCTCTAAGTTTTGGGAGATCTTTTGAAAGCATTTTATTTATAAGAGCCACATGGCACATACTATATATGTTAAGTATGTGAGTGTTACTGGCCGTCCCATGTTGCCCCATTTATAGCCACACTATCTTATTATATCAAACAACGACATTAAGTTTGGTTTCTCTATAATATTAAACCGTCACCATCAAATTTTCATTTACTGGTGCAATTTTTCCATAAATGAGTAGGAAATCTATGTAAAGAATTGAAATATTTCTTATTGACTGGGTTCAAAATGGTGAATTGTTTTCTTCTAATTACGTTTAAATGGTACAACATCCAAAGGAATGCTATTAGTCTTTGTAAAAGTATGATATATCTATCAAAATTTCTAAATTAATATAGTGTGATTTAATTGGATATAAACTATCAGTCAATTAAAATGAAATTAATAAATTAAAAAAATCAATAATTTACGTCCATTTAAACCACCTTACTGTATTGTTTAGATTCATTTTTTTAAAGGAAAGGAAAGGAACTGATAAGAATATATTTTTCTTTCCTTTGTTTGAATTCGATTTTTAATTAAAGGAAAGTAATTCAATGGATTGCAGGATCCTTTCTTTTCCTTTAAAACGTCAATTATTTAATACTCCCATTTTGGAGTCATTTCAAAGGAAAGGAAATGATTATTATTTTAAATGTCACAACTAACCTTATAATTTTAATATATAAATTTTTTACATAACACAAAAAGGGTATGAAGGTATTTTTGTGTAAAATAATCCTTTCATTTCCTTTAATAATGTGAATCCAAACAAATAATAATATTTTCTAGTTATAAATATTGAACTGTATTTATAGTATTATTTAATTTCGTAATAGGTTTTTTTATAATTTTTAATAAATAAGGTAGGACCAGTAATGGATGACAATGAGAATGGTGCGAAAATGAGATCGAGAACTCGGACCATATTATCCTATACTGTCCTATGAGTTTAATGGCATGGTCTGAATCGATGCTTCAAATCAAAATAGATAGTGATAAGAAGGTGAAGTTCTCTGAGTGGATGATGAATACAGTTAAAAGTTATACCAGTAATGGATGGGACAAAAGAAAAGTGACGGCTATCATTCTTACTACGGCTTGGAACATATGAAAAGAAAGAATGAAAGGGTTTTTTGAAAAAAAAGAATGGTCCGTATTGAACATCACTCAAAATACGAGAGAAATTATATATAGAATGTTCAACACAAAAAAGAGCGATAATCAGCAAATAGCGCGAATGGAATTACAAAAGTTGATAGTAGTAACCCAGCTATTGATGATAAGTCGGACATGATCTGGTTTAGTGATGCATCCTTTAATAAAGAATGGGAACCTGCGGCCATTGCTACCATTGGGATTAATGCACAAGGTATTATTTCGGAAAGGAAAGCGACGAGGTGTAGATTAAGAAGTGTTATTGAAGGAGAAGCGTGGACACTTTTGTTAGCTCTTAGAACAGCAGGTTCTAAGAACGTTCAGAGTAGTTCTTTCTACTCTGATAACCTTGAACTAGTTCAAGGAATTAACGGAAAGGGAAGGCTACATTGGAGCCTAAATCCAATTGTGAATGAAATTAAAGGATGGCTTAATGAATTTCCGACGTGGAAGGTCTCATACGTGAATCGAAAATATAATTCAATTGCGGATGCGATTGCGAAATGCATTAGAAGAAACATTGACATATCTCAATGGAAGGACTTCTCTATCATTGCTTCTTTAGCAAATATTGTAATATGTAATAGTGGGCTTATTTTCAATGACAAAAAAAAATAAGGTAGGACAAGATATTTAAGTAATTTTTACAAGTCTACCTAAATCACTGAACGATCCATATTACACATATAAGATCATTGAAAAGTGGCGATATTAGAGAAGTATTGGAAAGTCTCATTAAGTACGAGTAGGGATGTAAACGAGTCGAGTCGAGCCGAATACTAGATGTACATGTTTGTTTGTTTAGTTTCTCGAGCCGAGTCGAGTCGAGCTCAAATTTAAACGAGCCAGGCTGAGTCGAGCTAAAATTTTAATGAACCGAGCACTCGAGCTTCCAATGATATAAATCAGAAATGTGAGAACTTGTTTGTTTAACTTATAGAACAATCTTTTTTAGAGTCGAGAACGAGTTTCTCATGAACAATTTGTTATTTATGGTTGAAATGGGACTTTCATGAACGGTTGGTATTTGATGGAGTGTGTTGTATGAAAATATGAAACATATCATTAATGAAAAAATAAATGTCTAAATAAATTAAAAATATCCAATTTCATATTGAAGGTTTAATAATATATTTATAAGTAGATAATATATTAATTTATATTTATTATATTTTTATACGAGCTCACGAGCCGAGCTCGAGCAGGCTCGTTTACTTATCGAGCTTAAAATGGAGCTTGAGCTTGTTTATATTCGAGCCGATATCGAACGAACTTTTATCTGAGCTCGAGCTGCTCGTGAGCAGCTTGATTCATTTGCAGCCCTGTGAGTACGAGCTTAGATAAAGAAATATGAAAAGATATTAAATTAGTTAAAGAATGTTTGACTTTGTCACACTTATCTTTCGTTAATGACTCGCTCTTTCACATTAACTTTTGTGGCGCCACAATCGAGGAAATTATTATTAAACATTACAAAGGATTTGTACAAATAGCGAAATTGAGCATATTAAGCATATGTTTCAGTAAAGGTACATTGAATTCGTTTTTTGATCTGACTTTTTTCTCTCTTAGTATTTAGAAATCAGAATCTATTGGGAAATTCTTTGGTATCCCAATAAACTATACAAGGTCAAAGATTTAAATCCTACAATGGTTGAAGGAGCTATTATTTAGAAATGGGTCAATTACCTATAGGGTCTTAAGGATTATTGTAGTGACACATAGAACTAGTCAATTCCTCTCTCCTTCTTAGAGGCCAATAAGATATCTAATGTCATAACTACCCTTCTAATGCATATAAGACAAAAACAATAGATTTTTTCTCTCTCCTCCATTACCATTACTCTCTCTCCTCCATTACCATTAGTCTCTCTCCTCCTTTATCATTTTTTCTCTCTCCTCCTTCATTAATTATCAAATAATTTCCAGCTCCGACCACAACCACCGATCACCGCCGTTCACCTCCAGCCACTGCCGGAAAAAGTCCTGAGCGTGGAATAAAGTTCTGAGCGTAGAATAAAGTTCTGAGCATGGAAAAAAGTTCTGAGCATGGAAAAAAGTTCTGAGCATGGAAAAAAATTCTGAGCATGGAAAATAGTTCTGAGTCTGGGCTACAGAGCATGAAAAAAGTTGCTGAGTATCAGATAAAGTTCAGAGAGTCGAAAAAAATGCTGAGTATTCAAATTTTTTTGTTGTGTGACTTTACTGAGCATGCTCGTAACTTTACTGAGTATTCTCGTATGCTCAATAAATTTACTGAGCATTAAGAAAAAAGTTGCAAGTTTAATTATTTCTTGATTTATATTTACTTATATAAAAAATTAAGCACAAACTTAATCAATAAAAAGTAAAGAAAAGGCATAATATATCATCTCTTAAATATAATATAATTTCCCAATAAACTAAGCACCACAATTTAATCATTAAAAGAGAAAGAATTTTATTAGATTGCGGCTTTGATGATGTTTAGTTAGCAAATGAAATAAAAAATTTGAGATAAAACCCACATCTTGGTTGGGTAATGTGTTGCAGCCATGTTTGATCAATTAAGATCAGAGCCTCACATATACTCTTAACAGCTAAGTTTTTTTTTTTAGTCAACGATGCAACAGCTAAAATTCTACAGTTTTTGAATTGGAATCTAAACCCAATCTAACTGACTTTACCCAATCGAGTACATAGAAGAAGTCGCTCCAATCAAAGCCACTGCCACCCCCACCAACAACACTCCTTCACCACTGTAAAACCACAGCCACCACATCGCACCACCACCTCACACCATCACCTAGAACCACCCCATCGCAGCCATGTCCGTTGAGAAGCTCCGTTCCCTACTGGATTTTCGCCGCGCACAGTAGATCTACAACGGAGCTCCGGCAATGCCTCCATAAATTCCGGTGTTGTTCGTTCGCAAAGCAGATCTGCGACCTCCATAGATTCCGGCGACGAAACTGACCACCATAGATTTGCCGGAGTCTGCTCTTCCACAAAGAAACCACCTCCACTCCAGCTTCAGAGGAAGAAGACAGCAATAATTTTGCTCGAAATAATTTTCTTAGCTTTATCAAATAAGCTTTAATGTGAGGATTAATGGGAGGAGAGAGAAGATGTAAATGAAAAGCTGCGTGAAGGATTTTTTTAGGTTTAGAATTGATTATAAATATTAATATATATAGGAACTAAAAAACAAAAAAAAGGGTAGGAAGGTAATTGGGATTTTAGACTATAGTGTTAAATTTAGTTTGTGGCCTTTAGTAAGAAGAGGCTATAGAGCCGGTCTTGTTAGGTATCAGAGTGGTGACTTCAAGACCCTTTGAGTAATAATCTCTTTAGAAAATCCATTGGGTAGAAAGAGAAGCTCCTCTCAGTAGAAGGGAAAGAAGTATTTATTAAATCTATTCTTCAGGCTCTTATAAATTATACTATCTCAATTCTACAACTCCCACTACTATATGCGCTTGATTTCGCGACGACATAAATCGTCGCTAATCTTGCATGTAGTCGTCGCGAAAGAGCGATTTTGGTCTTTAGCGACGATATGTCGTCGCCTAGATTTCTTCGCTAGTTATTCATCGTTGGAAATATTTCTTGCAACGAAAATCATTACCTTTGTCGCCAATGACCACGTCTAATTTGTAACGACTAATGTCGTCGTTAGAGATTGATTAATTGCGACGGAAAAAAGTCGTCGCTAACCGACTTAACTAGCGACGAAAGAATATCGACAACACATTTGTAGTCGTTAGTCGAGTGCATTACTAGCGACAAAATTTTGGCCTTTTCAACGACAACTATGTCGTCGCTAATATTGATTTTAATTTTTTTTAAATGCAAATTTTTAGTTGTTAATTTTAATTTTAATTTTTGTTTTAAATTTTATTTGTATTTTTATTTTTCTTTTAAATTTAATTTTAATTTTAATTGCTTTTTTATATTTATTTTTTATATTAATACAAATATTTTAAAAATTCAAATTCCTAACAAAACAATATTAAATTAATATAAAGTCAAAATAAAGATCAGATATAAAGTCAACGAAAGTCAAACCACAACCGAAAATAAAGTCAAATAACCATCCAAAACAATTCAAACAAACTTAATAAAACTTAAGGACTGGCCAACCGATCGGTATCTTCATCTTCTTCATCTTCTCTCTCATCTTCGGTGGGGTTGATTGGGGGAAGACCAGCTCCGGCCCTCAGACTATTTAATGTCTCCATAGACGCGTCTATAATGTTCATCGAGTATCGAGGGCGAGTCGTGCTAGCTATGGAGGTAGTCGATGACAAATTCACTTTAGGATCAAGATAGGGGAGGCCTTTAGTTGCGCGAAGCTCGTTCATAGACGTCATCATCATGTTGAGTCGATCCTCACTAGGTCTAACCATATCTGGCTCGGGCGTACGTTCTTTTTTCTAAACAAGACCAACTCTGGGCAACTAACTCCGTGTAGGTTTGCCAATACCTTCCTTAGCTGCCTCTTTCAAGGTGTCTATCTGATCTTTCAGCGGCACTTCAGTAGAGGACGTCCCATCCGTTGACCCAGCTTGTGTCTCAGTCACTTTTCTCTTTAGTTTTTCTCAAGTAAATATCATGTTAGATACAAATAAAACATACATAAAAGTTTATTCAAATAAAAGTTAAGTTTTTAAATATAAATACGCACATTCGTGTTCTTATACTTGTCGCTCCTCCACTCATCATTCTCCACATCGTACCCCATATGCTAAAAAAACCACCTAAAGGAGGAATTTACATCTCCGCTTGTGTCTGCTCCTTAGTAAAAACCAATGACTCCTTGGTTTGTTTTTTTTATTTTGTACATCTTAACATAAACAACAACACTTTATAACATCAAAATGCATTTCATAAAAACATTTTATCAATCTTAAATTAGAATAAAAAACACCCAATTTTCAAAGAAAACACAAAACGATAAGTTATTTCACTAATCAGTTTCGTAACCGCTAGTGTCTATAGGTTCCTCATCACTATCAATGTCAATAGGTTCCTCATCTCCATACTCGTATCATGTGTCATCAAATATCTCCCCGTCTTCATCAATAACTATTCAATCCGCTAATGAGATGGGTCAAACTTGATCTCCTAACCAGTTGCCAAATTCAATCGCGAGTAATCTGTCTCCATGTTCACCAAAGGAATCGTGATGCGTTGGTTTTTAGTAGATAGTGACTCCACCCCCATAACTCGGGACTCAATCTGTGTCGATCTTGATTTCCCAAAAGGCTTTTTTACCCTTTCATTGTTTTCCATGCATTAATCTCGTAAATGTAAAACATTTTTTTGGCTTGCATTGCTCAAATGTATGGTTCGTCCCTAAAAAAAACTAGATGTGTTGATAGAGGTTACCCCATGTTCTTTCCTCGTGTTGCTCGTTTTATACCACCTACACTCGAATAACACAACTAAACAACCACCGTTGAATGTAACCTCTAACATCTTGATTAAATCACTGTAAAACGGTTTACCATATATATGGTACATACTCTGTAATCTTGAGTCAATCTTTTTTCACTCTTTTCATGAGTAACCCATTTGACACCGTTCACAACACATGAGTCATATTTATGAACCGGACCATGAGACATGCTTTCGAAGGACATCATCTCAGCGGTAGCTAATGCATCACCAGTCTTGTGCATTGCATAAATCTATCAAACTACATAGAAATTATAACTTTGAAAAAATTGTGTATTATTTAAAAATAGTGTATATTTTACATACCTTTTCCAATAACCACCCCTTAAACGTTGTTGGTGCATCTTCTCTATAGCATTAGCATCGCCCGATAGTGTGGATTTATTCACTATATTTTAAGAAAAGAATAAAACATAATGTACAAATAAAGTAATATAAATAAATTAATGTTACTTACGTCATGTATGGTTCGATCTCGTAGAAATTATGCAGAATTTACTAGTTGATTTGCTCCTTCTCTTTATGTGGTAAATGACCAAATTCATTTTAACCAATTGGATTACACTGACTCCTAAAAATAGACAACTCTTTTGGTTTGGGAAGTGGCTCATTGTATCTACCGGGATCGTTGGACTTTGTTTTTTATCTCGAAGATAACATGATATGAATGTCAACGTCTCTTCCACAACATAACCTTCCTAGCCGGGCTTCGAATATACTCTTTTAACATTTTCAAATACCTTTCAAATGGGTACATCCACCACATTTGAACCGGGCTACCTAATAATGCTTCATCGTATAAGTGTATCACCAAGTAGATCATTATATCAAAAAAAGAAGGAGGAGAAATCATTTCTAGTTTACACATCACTTCAACCACTCCCTCCTTGCCGGATTCCAACTATTTCCTACTGCGATTCTTGTTATAAATGACGCTGAACACGTTAGATAACCTAATATTTGCATCGCTAATTGATTTATCATTAATAAGACCGGGGATACTAGCCATAAAAAGATATTGCATCATTACATGACAGTCATGTAATTTAATTCCAATAATCTTTCTCGTATCACTTTGAACATTATTCCTTAAACTAGACGCGAAACCCTCGGGAAAATTTTATGCCCTCAGCCAGTCAAGAATTTTTGCTTATCTGTTGACAACGTATACTTTCCTCGCTTTAGTATCCCTTTACTTCATCTTTATGTCAACCACAATTCTTTCCTGGTGCCCATATCTTTAAGATCAATTCTATTTGTCACGTTATCTTTGTTTATTTTCCCATCAAGTCCTATTAATGTCCCGAGCAAACTATCGCACACGTTCTTCTTGCAATGCATAACATACAATGTTATGTTTTAACAAATTTTCCGACCAATAAGGTAATCGATAAAAAATACTCTTTTTCTATCAACTGAACTCACGAGGACCTGTTTTCTTTGTTGCCTAGCCATCAAAATCCTTGTGTTTACTGGGAAACACAATGGGCAAACCATCTATCTGTGTCTGAATATTAGCCAGACTATGTTTTCTCAGGGGGGGCCATGATCGGTACTCAAGTACAAAATTTTGTATTTTCTAAACCGATGTCTCATAGGTAACCACCATCTATGATCAAAACCCCTTTATTCAGCTTCTTCGACGGAGTATAATCCATGTATTCTGGGCAAACTAAGAAACATTGACCTTGCCACCCTGACGTGTATGACCTAGCGGGGTAATCAATAGTCGTTGACAACAATCAAACCGTCATTGTGAACTCTTGCTTCGTATGAGCATCATACGTAAGGATACCTGAAACCCACAACATCTTCAACTCATCTATAACAGGGCAGAGATAGACATCCATGTCCTTGCTGGGTGAACGAGGACCATGAATCAACAAACAAAACTGAAATGCGGTTTCCTTCATGCATACACACGGTGGAAAGTTGTAGACGGTAAATATAACTGGCCACATGCTATATAAGTTGTTTTTCATAGAAAACGGACCAAAACCATCAATACCCAAGCCCAAATATACCTTCCGAGGTTCACTAGCAAACTCCGGATGTAACTCTACGAATCGTTTCCAGCTATAACCATCAACATGATGGCGTAACACATTTGGATCGGTACTCCGTGTTCACCGTGTTTTGTCCAAAACTCATACTTGGATATAAACCTGAATTGTAGAAGGTGACCCCTATTCGTTTGGGTGGGATATCGACGATTATTCGAACATCGATTACACAGGAAAAACATATAACCATTAAAAACCATCTTGTATTTCAAAAAAAGCGATAAATCCTTCTAAACCATAAATATATTCCTCCGTAACATAATCACGCATTTTAAATCAATTCCTATCAATACCCTAAGTCATCTTTTAATAACAGTTTGATATAACTAAACAACTACAAAAGTATATGAAAAAAACAAAAAAAAATTATTACACTCCAGTGAATAAATAAAATAATTATTACAACCTAATGAATAAAAATTACAAACCAATGAATGAAAATAATTACAAACCAATGAATGAATAAACAATTTGAAATAACTAATTAAACAACTACAAAAATATAAGAAAAAAATAACAACAAATAAACATATGCATATTTTACCCCATACAAATCAAAAAGACAATCATAAAACAAGTATTTATTAACCTAATTTAATCATATAGTATGAATGCACAATTATAATCAAAAAAATAAAATTTTAAAAAGTTTGAATTTTAGATAAATACCTTGATTTGGTTGGAGAAATTGAAGATTGATCATGCCCCTCATTGAATATGGACCCGAGAATGGTGTAAGATGAAATGGAGAACCAAGTGGTAAAGATTAGAGCAAATGGGAGTTAGGGTTTTGAGAGAAAGTGGGAGAAATATATTTTTTTTGGGAATTTTCAGATTAGAAAAACATGTTGCTTGCAATAAATACGTTTTTATAATTAAGTCGCTAATTAATAGAAAGCCGTCATTGTTAATCATTACTCACGACGACAAATGTCGTCGCTAGTTAGTTTGAATCTTTTGCGACGACATTTTCAAGTTAAAAAAATAAAATGAAAAAAAGATACTAGCGACGACTTTTTAACTACTTAGTGTCGAAATTGTGGCGTCGCTAAAGTTAAATCATACTATCGACGACTTTTGGCCGTCGCCAATATGCTTTCGTCGCTATAGACCATTACTACGATATTCATGTTGTCGCTAGAAACCTCGTTGCTATTGAATCGATATGTCGTAGTGTCCTTAAGGCCTTTTGTTAGGACTCGTCTAGAATGGTGGCAAATTTTGTACTGGGGTTCGAAAATAAAAAAGGCATTCATCATAAAGTTAGCGAGAAATTTGAAAATTTAAAAAGGAAGAAGGTTCAGGATTCAGGAATTTTGGGAACATGAACTTAGCTTTCTTAGCCTCTTTGACGTGGGTCTCTCTTGTTACAAATGTACTCAAAAGATTATATTTTCCAAATCAAACCTTCTGGTATACCCCAAAAAAAGAAGGTTAAAACATTAGTATGGACGAGTATCTTAGCTAGAAGGGATGTCTTAAGGTGGTGATGAATTATGCAGGTTGGAAATGGGTTAAAATTGATATCTTAAGAGACAAATGGCTTCCAACTCACATACCAATCACGAGACCTGAAAATAATAGAGTTCAGCTGGTGCAAGATGCATGAGGTTGGCTTAGGGTGGAATACAACCTTGATCCCTAATCTTTTTCATCTGACTGTGGTAAAATTTATTGGTCATATTCCACTTTATGCTTTGGATAGGGAGGGTAAAATCATTTGGCCACATTCTGGTAAAATAATTTACACTACAAAATGAGGGAATCATTCCATATCCACTCTTATAGCCGAGAAATTGACTTACACCTCTTCATCAAGTACCATTCTTGATCCATCAATTCAAAAATTATGTGGCATGCTAAGACCCCAGCAAAGATCCAAGCTTTAATTGGGAAGTGTTGTAATGAGGCTACTCCATATGGGGTAACAATTTACAAAGAAAGTGTGCATTCACACAAAGATGTTGCTTTTGCAATAGTCCAAAAGAAACAGTTGAACATATTTTGTTGTCATGCCTTAAAAGCATATAAGTGTGGAATGACGAGAATATAGATTTCCAAATTGGCATGGTGTGTACATATAATTTTAAAACCTGGTTTTCAAATACAATCAAGGATGGGGTCACAAAAGGTTGGTGCCAAAAAGTTTTCACATCCTTTGTCGTCATTACCATATAATACATTTGGACGGCTAGAATGTAATGTTTCTTTGAAGGTACAAAATAAAATCATAAATTAGTGCTTATTCTATTAGATAATCTTATTATTAACATCTTTGTTGAGGAATGGAAAAAACCTAGTGGAGTTGATGCGAGGATAGTTAGAAAAAATCTAGAGGGACACTCTATTTACTGAAGAACCATTGTCTACTCTATATAACTCTTGTGTCATCTCTTTAATGGGGGATTACACCCGACTGGTATTACGTTCATCAAGAGAGACAACTCTAATACACTTGTTCATTGAGATGGAAACACACTTTGGTGCATCTCTATTATCGAAGGCAAGACTGTTACGTTCCTAAATCTTGCAAATTTGCAAACTCCTTTAAGAATTGAAATGTTACTATATACACTGACTACCTAAGGATCGCCCAAGGCTTGAAAGCCACACCTAAAACTAACTAGAAAATTTGGCCTCGTATGCGAAAAATTAGAGAAGTTATTATTCGTAGATCTCATACTTTTGCCAAGAATGCTCCTATGTCTAGCGATGTATAGGCTAACGTTCTGACTAGGGAATTAGGTGTAATTTTCTGCATGACAATTGGTCTTAGATCTCTATCCCTACACTAATCAAGTCTCTATGAGGACTTTGTAACCGATCTTAGATCATAAGAGCTCTTGTATTTTCAATTTTATCTATTTAATTTACATGATTTTGACAAAAAATATATCATGGAGAAGTGATTCATCAAAACATTTTAAGAAATTAAGTGACGGGCACATTTTTTTCATTATCTTTTTTTCCAAAAGATATATATATATATATATATATATATATATATAATAAAAGAATAACTGCAAGAATTCATCCAAAATCCCATAGAAATTGTCAATTACAAGTTTTTAGATAATTGGGGAGGCATAAAAGTGCACCAATTGCCAAACAAATTGATTTTAATCATCTGTTTAATAAACTAGTCAGCTGGAAAATTTGAGCTCCTCAAAATGGGATAACATGAAAGATTGCATGGATCAGCAAAACTGTACACAAACTTAATAATATTACAAATATCTTGTCCAAAAACTATAGGGAGACAATCAGAGAGGCACACTCATTCTTAATGGTAGTAGCTCATGCTAGAAAATCCTTGGCATATCCACAATCCTTCAAAATACCAGCCGTCTCTACTTTCGAGCTAACTCTGCTGCTACATTTCAAACCCTTCCTTTAATAAAGAAACTATTGGTATCCCTTAAAATAATAGATCACCACTGCATCTTTCCCAAAATGAGTTGCATCACATTTAAATTTGAAACAATTTTGATAAAGACGGGGCATTTAATATATATTCTAACAATACCAGAGACCTCTTCCTCAGAAGGGGTCGTATGCAGATAAAAGTGGTTTGTTTTTATTGTTTTCGGTAATAAATTGGCATCATTAGACAGTAGGTTATTCCTTTATTCTTTCTAAGAAGTCAGAGTATGAGAAATACAAATAATAGGATTAACAACAATTGTATTAAAAATAAAATTATTTTTCCTTTCCATATATGCCAAATGATAGTTCATGCAGTCTTAGCTGCAAAATTGGGTTCAACACCACCTAACTTAATTTATTTTATATTGTATAAGAGCAAAATATTAAGTCTATTAGCATTATAATTTTGAGTAGGGATACTGTAGGATGAGGAAAACTAGACTGTCTTGGCCCAAGGACAATCAAACAAGATGTTCTCAACTATATCATTTTCATTGTTGTGCACGTTGCAAGTTTTTAACTTTGTGCACTTTTTGTTATAGAGATTAATTTCAGTAAGTATAAGTTATTTTACAAGCTTTCCAAATGAAGTTTCTACTTTTGTAATGCATTTCAAGCTCCATATCTTTTTCCAAAGGCTTGGGAAAAAATAGTGAAAGGCGGACACATTCAACGGATTTCTGGATTTTATTATTTCTTCTTGCTCATTGTTGAGCATTTTGTAAGAAAGTTTGACAGTGAAACTGCCGTCTTTGGTCTTTTTCCAACAAAGATCATTACATTCAAAACTAGAAATAGTTATTAACTTAATAAGCTTTGCAATATTGGGTTAAAAGGTAGAATATTTTTGTTCCAAGTTCTTCTATCAAGATTGATAAACTCTTCATCCTTGATAACACGGGTAGTTATTGGTTTTATAATAGTATTTATGTTGAAAATACAGACATGTTTGTGAATGTTGATATTTTTTCCGCTACCAATTTTCCATTCTTTAAACCTTATAAAGACTTCTTTGCTTGCAATTAGGCTTCTTCAACCATTAGATGGTGAGTTCCCTATATATTTTAATCAACAAAAGTAGTGTTATTAAAGTATTTTCCTTTGAGTATTCTATATAGTAAAGATTTTGGTTTTGTAACAAATTCCAAGATTATATGCTTAGGAATGCAGATGTCTCCTCATTTGTGATAATAAAATCTATTTCCGAGACATCATTTTAGGCGTATTTATTAGTTTATAGGTCGATTTTCACATGATTTATTACACTTTCCTGTTTTGGGTCTTAAATTGATTATTTATTATTTTTAGAGCATATTGGGTTTAATTATTTATTTAGTGTGAAGCTTTAGAGATATATGGTAATTAATTAGAGTCCAAGTTGGTTCCAAGAGCTAAATGAAAGAAGTTAAACATGGAAATTGAAGATAAGGAAGTAAAAGCTAAAAATATGGAAAAGGAAAAGCTGCCATAAATCTGAATTCCAGCACCTACGGCTACAAATCAGCTTATATCTCAAAATCGGTGAGGATTCTGGAGAAACGGTCAAGAGTAAAGTTAAATATCGTTCTGAGACGATGAATTTAGACTACTCATTCGCGTCAAACGGATAAGTATTGAATCTGTTAGGACCAAAACAAAAACGGGGCTGATTCCATGTTTTTGGGCTACGAATTTGAGTTGGGCTAGGAGTCCAATATTTACCTTTTCCTTCAAGAAAACGATTAGGTCAACCTATACACTATAAATACAGCCTCTTAACATTAGAAAATCATCCTTGGCAAAACCCTAAGCCAAGAGGAAGCTTACAACACAAGAAAAGAAGTCTGGAAGGAGTTGTTCATCAATAATGTTATCTTCGACCTTTAAATTTGTAATTTCTTTCTTTTCTTCCATTAGTATGAACTAAATTTCTAAATAGATTGAGTTTTAGCATATATGTATGAACCCTAGTTTTGATTGGAATCTATCTAATTGGGGAATTCTATGTTTTAAATTGAATTATTGTTTTTATTCTCTGTTTATGTGTTTGGTTTTATATTCTGTGTTCTTGTGGATCGTGACCATATAGAATTACCATCTAGTAGTTAGGTCACCATTTACAACGGTGTTTAATTACAAGTTTAGCACATAACGTCTAGTATTCGGTTTAGATCTGACAAATCAACCTAACTAGATAATCACCATGGTTTAGTGTATTGCTATTTAATCGATTGCAGGAACAGTTTTCTTAGGACTCCTTATTGACACAGGTAAACCCTATTTAAAACTACCTAGCGCAATTGGAACCGATTATTGAAATACTACATAATTCACCCTTACATGTTTAGAACGGCAAAACTAGTGGGGATTACATGTTATTTACTCAAGCTAAACTCTCATACTAACTTCTTCTCTTGCATTTAATTTTCTGTCTTTACTTTATTAGTTTAATTTAGTTAATAAAAACCCAAGAAAAATCTATTTGTGTTTTACTTTTCTGCGTTTTATTTATTCTAGCTTTTTATATTTGCACTTGATTATTGCATAAGATTCCCCTAACCTTCGTAGTCTCTGCGGAACTAATCTTACTTATTTATTAAAACTTGCATACGATCTGTATACTTGCAGACCCGTGCTAGACTACCGTGCTAGACTAGGGTGATTATTTGCACGTTATTCATATCATATTTTATCACACCCTAGTCGACACCAAATGCAATATTCATCAAATTAATGTCTCTAAATCCCATACCATAATCGGATTTGGAACAAGTATCTCATTCTAGTTATAAAAATTGATTATAGATTTTACTTTATCACCCCAACATGAGTAACCAAACACTTTGTAGTTGTCGGTGATTTTTTGTTATTTGGTTCATTGAGTTAAAATAAAATGAACTTCCATATATCTTGTTACTTTGTGTTATATTATAATTTCATATATCTCTAAAGATATACTATCTTATAGTTCATAATGATTATTGGTAGAATTAGGACATGTATGCTATAAATTGTCTTATTTCATGTCTAAGTAATCTCAAGAAATAAAAAATTAGACATTTTCTAATAGATTCTCATCATCAGAGGATTTATAAATTCACCCTTGTTTTATACATCGTTCATTATCTTTAAGTAGGTTTATTAGCGTGTATATGAATGTTTGAGTCAGTCTTTATAAGTGACTTAGTTTGACCAAAATAGGATCCATTCTAATAACCGAACTAAAAAAACATTATAAGTATGATCCTAGATAACATCCTATGTTAGCTTTTTTGTCATGTAAAACCAAATTTACTTGCTTTAAGTACTTTCAGATAGTTACTTTCTTCATTTACGTGCTTATTTACTTGTTTTTCGATTTTTAAGTTATCTTCACTTGCTTTCAATTTACTTGTCATTAACTTTACTTATCTTTATTTATTTATTTATATTATTCCTCACCTTAATTACGTAAAATAAATTTGAACCCCTCGTGAATCTAAATTTAATAATTTATCTAGATAATCTTAATTCATCATTGGATTGACACGTGAAACCATTTGTGGTAAAGAAGAATATATATTGCACAAGTGATTATATTTTTACAGTTTTGAGCATATCTTGATTGTATATATGTTTAAGCTAAAGATACGTGTTCTAAATTTACATCATGAATATTTTCCCATAAAGGCTTTGTAATGCCACAAGGTTCACAAATTGTTATGGGAATATATGTCGGTTCCATGTGGAGCTTATATATTCGACACCCATAGCCCTTTTGAGCGTCATCTCCCAACATTCCTGATCATGATATAGATCCCTCCGTAAGAATGGATCACTCTATATCAGTATTACTATCCCATAACATGTGTCTCTCCATCATATCTCAAGAGCGCCCTTGCCCAGAATGGTTGGACATGATTGACATTCATTTCTTGAACGAGAACTAATAAGAAAACCACGACATAAATTAATATATATATATATATATATATATATATATATATATGGCATATCAAAGTGGATTTCATATGTATACCTAACACTAAGATTCTATATAAATTTAAACCCAAAGGTTCACTAATACTAAGGCTTGGTAGGGACCCAAAACCCATTAGCATTACCTGTGTAAGTTGGTTTTACACAAAACGAGTAGGCCATATCCTCATCCACATAGAATACTTCTTTGTTAATTGTGCCAAACATTATATAATTTGAGTTGTTATCATGTCTAAAATACATTGAATAAATTTTACATAAACTATTAATTTGAAAAGAGAAATATAATTATTAGATCATGTAAAAATTGGTTAGCTATTTCAAACTAGATAATACCATTAATAAAATTTCAAAACTTCAACATAATACCTTAATTAAGCATAGGTTTAAAACAATCACGAATGTAAAAAGTCTTATAGAACTATGATATGGAAAAGGTCAAGTTTATACCAATAAATCTTTAACTAAGCTCAACTATTTTGCAAGCAAAACAATGTATGGTTTGTTACTATACTCAACCTCTAGTGCGAAAGAAAATATAAACAGCCTTATCATATTATATTTGAGAAATATTCTGAACTCGTACTTATCAAAAAATAATTCCTTAATGTGAGTTATGGTAGGGAAGTTATCCCAAGAGTGTGAGTCAATATCCAGAATAGTGGCGCTTGTCATGGTTAATCTGTTAATTTGAGCTAAATTTTCACCATGAGCATTTGTTGCTCCCACGTCTCCTCCATTGATGAAGTTTGAAGATTTTTCATTGGATGATTTCATATTTTTTGTACTAGTTGTGAGTTGGTTAATCTAAAGGAAATATTTCAAGGAAGGTCTCTCAATTTCATCCATAGGTTGTGATAGCTTCATGTGAATTCTTGTTTGATTTTGTTCCTAGTTAATAAGAAATACAATATATTATTTACAAAATGGAAAAAATAAATAATATTTTTAAGGTAACTAAAATTGAAAAAATGTATAAAATGTATTCAGACTTTACCTTAGGATGAATCTTTCTCTTGTAATCCAAAGAAACTACATCCATGCTAAGACTCGTCATGGTTTCTATATGCACATTGTCAAAATACCATGACATGTCTAACAAATCTTGACTTAGTTGTTCATTTCCATCCCCTATTTCTATCGAGTAATCGATCTCGTAATTCGTTATTGATTCGATAATGGTATATTGTAGTTGAAAAATTAAGAATCGTAAAAGGGAAGAAATCGAAAACGATGTTGATGGGTCTTGATAGTTAGGTTGATGCTATATTGGCATACTGGCTTGTTGTGATTGTTTTTATCTTTAGTACCAATAATTATTTATTTCATTATTTAAGCGTTCGAGGAGCTGTGTTCAAACTCATATATACAAATAATAAACGGGTAAGTGTTGATAAGATTTAGGTATGTTAAAACAAAATATAAAACTATTATAATAACATCCAAAAAGAGAAGAGTAAAGAAAACAAATAATAATGCAATTGATTAAAGAAAAGAATAATAATAATTAAAAAAATTAGAATAATACATATATAGAAAAATGAATTTATATGTTAAACAATAGTTAATAAATGTCATTTAGTGATAATACATATATAAGTTAAAGGGTTAATGCCCAATAGACACCTGCCACTTTACACCCTTGCCCATAAAAGGCGCCGTCTTTTTTGAAGAACAACGAGTAATGGGAAACTTCCCATTACTCAAAGTTTGAGTAGTGGGAAACTTCCCATTACTCAACGTTTGAGTAGTGGGAAGCTTCCCATAACTCAAACGACTCTTTTATTGGAAAAGAAAATGAAAAAGCAAAAATATGTGTGCCTTTTATGGGCAAAAAAATGATGGTTGGGGTGAGGGAATTAATTCTAACTTAAGGTGTTTCTTGGACAATAATCCTAAGTTTTGTTAAATACATAAAGATAGGCGTGATACATATTTGTATATAGATATATATTACAAAAATTGACATTTAGAGGGGTGTATTCAACTTGGAGTTTATTGAAATTTCTTAGATTTTAAAATTTCAGGGGTATTCAATCAGGATTTTAAAAAGTGTATTGAAATCTTGAGGTATTCAATTGGGATTTTAAAAAACTCTTTTCAAAACTAGATGTATTCAATCAAGACTTTAAAATTTTGGGGTATTCAAAAGTTATTAGACTTTCCAAGTCATTGGATTTTATAGGAGTTTAAGGTTTAAGTATAAACAAAAAAGTCTTCTACAAATCTTCTGCAGATCAAAGATTTTATAAACTCCAAGCAAAACAACGATTGAGGTAAAAAAATCATAAGCTATTTTATAATCATTCTAATATCTAATCATTTATGGTCATGTTTCTCTAAATTAATTGGGATTAAGCTAGTTAATATACATCAAGTGAAAACTTTCACTGAGAAGGTGAGTGTGAATGAATTTCTTTTTGTTTTTTTTTGTTCCAATGCGAGTATAAAGAGATTGGGTTTTTAAGTTTTATCATGTTTCATTGTATTTTTTTTCGAACAAAAAAAATGTTTCACTATTTTTTATCGTTCACTTTTTCTTTTCTTTTTCTGTTGTGGAACTTATCAACGTGACTGTGAAGTAATTTCATTCTGTTTTTTGTTCCAATGGGAGTGTGAAGAGATTGGTTTTAGGTTTTATTGTGTTTCATTGTATTTTTTTCCGAACATAAAAAATTGTTTCATTTTTTTCACTCGTTTACTTTTTCTTTTCTCAATGGGTTTTAGGTTTTATCATGTTTCATTGTATTTTTTTTAACATGAAAAATGTTTTATTTTTTTTATCGTTTACTTTTTCTTTTCTTTTTCTGTTCTGAAATTTTTCAACAATTTCGGGTGTATACTTTTTCTTATCTTAAAATTTATTACTTATCTAATATTCTGAAGGTAAAATTAGAATTACAAAATCAAAAATAAAAATCGGATCGGCCATCATGGTGGAGCCCATTCCTCGTTACTGTTAGACCACCATGGTGGATGAACATTTTTTTTTGTTAAACTGTATATATGAATGTATATTTTATTTTTTGGGACAACACCCAGTTAATTACGCGGAGAGCGTAAGAATTCTCAATTAATTACAACTTCAACTTAATTCCCACTTAAGCACAAAAAATTAGAAGATTACAAAAATACCCATAGGCCTATTAATTAATTATAATAATATTTATTTATTTATTTTCATTTTTAATTTTTTTTGAAGTATTTTTACGATTTTTTTTTTCTAATTTTTTTTTTCAAAAAAAGAATTCAAAATTTTTTCCCCCGAAATTTTGTGTTCCATGAACACGCAATACTGAGATTTGTGTGTTGCAGGAACACACAATTCTAGGATTTGTGTGTTCAGGAATTCACATAATTGGACCAACCAAAATCAAGTTTTGTGTATTCTAGGAATACATAAGTTCGAGTTTTACGTGTTTCATGAATACATAATTCGAGTTTTATGTGTTCCATAAATACACAAATTTGAGTTTTATGTGTTCCAAGAATACATAAATTTGAGTTTTTTGTGTTTCATCAACACATAAATTTGAGTTTTATGTGTTCCATGAACACACAAATTTGAGCTTTATGTGTTCCAGTTCCTTGGAACACACAATTTTGAGTTTTATGTGTTCCATGAACACACAAATTTGAGCTTTATGTGTTCCAATTCTGTGGAACACACAAATTTGAGATTTGTGCGTTCGTCAGATTTGTGTGTGCCAAGAATACACAATTCTGAGATTTGTGTGTTCCAGAAATACACAATTCTGAGATTTGTGGGTTCCTCGGAATTGGAACAAACAAAATCAAGTTTTGTGTATTACAGTATTACATAATTCGAGTTTTATGTGTTATATGAATACACAAAAATAAGTTTTGTGTGTTTTAAGAATACACAATTCTGAGGTTTGTGTGTTCTTGAAATACACAGAATTAGAATAAACAAAATCAAGTTTTGTGTGACCTAGAACACACAAAACTCTAAAATATAAAACACACAAAAATAGCAAAAAAGTGTTGCACAAAAAGACAATATATCAAGATAGTTAAAAACGAGTAAAAATAGGGTGTATGCAATTAATAAAGAGAAAAAAATAAATTTGTTAAAAAAGAGAGTCCTTTATATCGATTTGTGATTTTGTGTGTTACAGGAACACATAAACCTACATTTATGTGTTGTAGCAACACACAACCCGGATTTTTGATTCTCGAAAAAAAATTTGAAAAAACAAATTTGAAAAAAAAAATCGAAAAAAATATTTAAAAAAATAATAAGGGTAATAATGGAAGCTAAATATGACAATGTGTTTAATTAGGAATTAAGTTGCTAATTTGTGAGTAAGTAGGAAGTAATTTGCTCCTTTTTTTTAGGAATGAAAAGTGTGGAAGTGTAATTCATTGGGAACTATCTCTTATTTTTTAGATAATTATCAAAATTTATTAAAATTTATTAAACTCCATTAAAATCTTTACATAAGAATCCGTTAGTGTCTATATAGAATTAAAAAGAATATTATAAACTCCATATGAAATTAAAATAATCCATAGAGTTTGCAAAGTCTATGGATTTTAAAAATCTAAAAAATTCCAACAAACTCCAAGTTGAATACAGCATCCTTACTCAGAGTTGAGAGTTGACATAATTAAAAAAATTGGTACACATATGATGTCTCATTTATTATATTATATTAATCTAGTAACGAGGAATCTTATTAGGGTTATTTTGTGCATATTTGAGGAATTATTCCCTATATTTTAATAGTTTCTCATTTCTTGTCTAGTTTTGGATAATTGTTACATTTAGAGCTATTTGTGCGTAATTTGTGTATTAAGTGTGCAAATGTTATGTACTTGGATGATATTATATCCTGATACAAGGATAAAAAGTCAATAAAGAAATTTCAAGCCCTTGTCAAGGCGTGAAAGGACCAAAAAGATACTTTTTGAAAGCGAGAGAGTTGCCGGCTAACTTTGGAAATCGACAAGATAGAGTCACCACATGCAATTGATGAAGATTATGGAGGATCCTTTAGTTTCTGGATAGTAATTAGAGTTAGGGGCCTATTAAGAGTTGAGGATTAGTGATTTGGAGTTGAATTAAAGAAATTATTAAGGTTGCGGTTGTCTTGGCTCAAACAAGTCAACTCCTTCTTGAAAACGTTCTTAGGTTAACATGGGTTATTTAAAAGGGCCCCACAACCCATAAAACATAATCAGACCTTTATATATAAGTTTTTATCATTATAAAAGAATACTTAGTCATTCCACATCAGTTTTATTCATTATAGAGAGGGGGAGAACGCTTGAGAAGGAGAAAAATAGAGTTGGAGCCCTACTGCACCACTTCTACACCATTCCACCATTTATCTTATGATAATTTAGTATAAGTTTCTTATCATAAACATAATCCTTGTACTTTTATCCTTTTATTTTATTACTTTTATTATGAACTAAAGTCTCAAAACTTGAGAATCACAATAATGTATGAACCCTAGTATGATTTATTGCGTTTATTGAATTTGGGATTACATAATTTAATTTGGTTGTTAAAATTATATGCTTTGATTATGTATTTGTATTCAAATTCATCCCTTAATCTGGCCAAGTATATGATTATCCATAGCAATTAGGTCTGTCATTCTAAAGGAAGGTCCGATTAATGAAAATGATACATAATCGGCTGGTGTGCATTATGATCCTTACGAGATGGACTAGCCGGATAGTTATCAAGGTTAGAGACTTTTAGCACTGATCATTACGTAGGGTCACCTCACCTGAGTCCCCTAGTAGTGTTGAATTATCTTCCTAAGCTGCCCTAATAGGAGTTAGGAAGAAGTTAGAATCTTAATTACTGCATAATTAAGCAATTTATCCTTAAACCATAAAATGTAACATCAACACTAGTGGGGATTACTTGTGAGTTCTCAAGTTATATTCTCATCTCATCTCTTTAATCATTTATATTATAGTATATAGGTAATAGCTAATAATCTTTCCTAGTTTAAAATAATCTTTATTGCATCTTTGTCCTTAATCACAAAAGCAAAACAAATAATTCTCTTTCCCTTTTAAGTTTAGTAACCCATTCTAGTACACTTCCTAAAAACACATCATAAGAATTAACCTTCCTAGTTCTCTTGGAGACGATTTTCTTTAATACTTACTTCCTATTACTTGTCAACAATCCGTACACTTGTAGTTAGTTAGCTCTCTCGAGGTGTGAATTTGTCAGGTTATTTTATCACACCTTGAGAGACGACAACATAACTGGAAATTATTAATTTACACGTATTATATATGTTATATATATAATTATAAACCTATATGTATATTATTATTACAATTATAATTTGCTACATGTATAACAAGTTTGTGGAACATAAATTATTTATTGACAAAAAACACAAAATATTCAATTAAAACTTGAAAAATTAGAAGAAAAACAACAACTTATAGTTATGGAATTAACCTTGGTAGCCATTATATCCCATTCATTGTCGTAATTTATATATAACTCAATGGTTCTTGTTTTTTCTTTCGATGTAGGTGGACTTTTCTTAAAGTCGGGTCTTAAAAATTTAGTCTATCTAAACTTACAACTTTTACCATTTCTCAATAACCCCGATATGTTATGGATGGTGTTTCAATTTTATGCGCCATATATTTCAAATAGACTATCAACATATCATCCTCTAAAGTAGTTCATACCCCTTTGTTTAAACTCCGAAGAGTTTATATTTTTTTTGGTTATGATCTACATTTAAATGGTTAGGCTCCATAAATAATAAATGGTTGTACAAAAGTGGAAAAATGAAAAAATGGGGAAGAAAATCTAGGAAAAGAATAAAATAATGTTGGAAATAGAAAGAAGGACTAGAATGTGGGAGGCAGACGACTTAGGGCTCTGTTATATTGAAAAAAAAATAGTTTAGGGTAAGAATGTGAGTGTGTGAAACCCTTTGGGACTTTGTGGGTTTATATTTATAACCTAACATGATACATATCGTCCGACCCAAATTAACTCACCCTAACTCGGTGTGCCTTTTTTATGGTACATTAGTTTATGTTTTTCATATCCTCAAGTCGCGCATATCTGGTGAAAAATTACGCTATGTAATATTAATTTTCTAAAATTGTTAATATTTTTTTATTTGATTATTCTACAATATTATAGGAAACCCAATATACTTGGTGTTAAATCAATAATATTTTTGAAAAAAAATTAATAACATTGTTTATTATTATTCATAATACTTTTTGAGTTCATTACTTTAGTTTTTAATAAATAAATAATACTTCAAGATATTAATACTTTTACTTATACTTTAGAAATAAAATATTTTAATACAAAATAAATATATCATAATGTGATGGTATATATTATAAAATAGGGAAAGAGATGTCATGGTTACACACATAATTCAAGAAAGTACAACGGGATACCCATATAAAAAAAAATACTTATGGGTACCTAACATTTTATTTTGGTCCAACCATTAGTACATCCCGTCATTTCTCATGTTAAAGCTAATATGGTACCTAGCAGCCAACGTGGAGTTGGTTTTCCTCCATTTTGAAGGGTATAAGAGGTATATAAACATTCTTATTAAAAAAATAAGGTGGAATATCCCAATCACGTGCTCTATTAAAACTTGTTTATTACTCGTTAAAATCAAACCAAGAATTTCGAAAGACATTCACTTCAAGCTCGAAAAATCCCTAGTTTTTGCCTATTAGTTATTCGAATTCAAGCTTTATTGTATCCAAATCATGAATATTATTTTATTCTATTACTAATATCTTAACTATTGTTGACTTTTTCATACTGTTCCTCTAAATAATGGATGACCCATCTTCAAACCTTCTTGGGTCTGATCAACAAAATAAAATAGATTTTTCTCAATTTAGTCTTAAGGGGGAGTTTTGTGATCAACTAAGTAAGTAAAAAAATTATCTATACAAAAACATGTGGTTTAATGGATTAACGGTTAAGATTATTGGGTTATTGATAACGGTACCTTATTTTTAATTAATATTCAGAAGTGGGTTCTTTTTTTAGTTTTGTAGTGCATGTATATATATATTTTTTATTATTGATAGTGTATAGATGTGTAATACGGATTCTGTGAATGTTTGTTTTTAATGGTTTAATGCTTTGTACAGAGAAATGCAATATAATTATTTTTTACTTTAGTGGGTTGTTGATTATGGTAATATGCACAAATCCAAATATGATAGTATTTTAATAGTTTTGAACTTAGTTTATTGCTCTTGTATTTAAAAATTTCCCATCCTAAGTACTCAGTGTATTATGTTATTAGTTTAATGCAAAATGTGGCTTTCGACAATGGTTATATGCGTATATACCCATAAGAAGTTTCTTTAATGCCCAGATTGTTAAGAATTTTAAAAATAACCCTTGTTTTGTTAAATTTATATGTTCAGTGGATCTCTATACCTAGTTATTGAAACTAATCAAAATTGATTATGTATATTGGTTAAGAGTATGATTATATTACTATAATAAGTTTCTACAAATGCAAAGTCATTTATTATGGATGTGTATTATGGTAGGAAGATGAAAGGGGGACGATATTACGGTGACAACTGTTATACTTCCTATTGTTGTCATCACAACTTCATGAGTATAGATAATTTACTTACAAGAAGATTGGGATTGAGGAGGATGTTGAATTTCACAATAGACCTTATAGGTATTTGGAGTTTAAGCTTGTGTATTTAGCCTGGGACGAGGATGTAAGAAAGATGGAATTGGTGTTCGAGTGGGATGTTTGTGTTGAATTATATGTTGAAGGAACAATGGTGAGTAAAGTTACAAATAGATTGTGATGTTTATCCTTATAAAAGAACATACTCGAGAGATAATTATGAAGATAAGGTAGCTAAGAGCGATAGTACTTACTACGTTGTAGTGAGATCAAAGATTTTGTTAGAGAGAAGATTTTCGATGCTTAAGAAACCTTTTGATTGCCACTTTGTGTCAGTATAAGTTCAAATTTTTTGGTCAATTCCAGTCCACATTAGAACAACAAGAACTCGTATATAGTGAGGAAGACTCTGACACATTTCCTAGTGATTTAGATGACTTTGATCATTTTAATAGTGATTAAAATGATTCCAAGGTGAAGAAACTAACGTGATTTTGGGCGCTTTAGTTGGCGTCATATGGAATGAAAGAAATGATTCTGTATTTAATAATAATAATTTTCTGAGAGAGGAGGAGATCGTCTGGAAAGACAAATATCTAACCACATAGTGTCTCCGAGCATGGCGTCAATCCCAATGTAAACCCTTAAAAATACGGAGTTGCATGGAGTGGGTGGGGTGGAGCAAGCCGATAGATGAGCTAAAGTTGAATACGGATGGTAGTTGTCTAAAGTTTAAAGGCATATGAGGTGCAAGATACCTATTGCGGGACAAAGAAGGTAGATGGATTCGAGGTTCTGTTATGAATATTAGATGCTCCTCACTTGTGGTGTTAATGGTGGAGTTAATTGCGCTATATGAGGGTCTATGTATGGCGGTTGAAGTGGGATCTAAAGATATTAGTGTCTAAGTTGATCCGCAAGAGGCTTAAAATGTGTTGGTTCATGTGGAGGAAGGAAGAGCGCCCACTTCCTTTTGGATAGATGGGATAAGGAAAATCACGTAGAAGAATAAAGAGTTCACAATTAAAGGTCTTTTTCGTGAGGCAAACATGAGTGCGGATTGGCTAGCAAGGATGAGGATAAGATATTCCACGTATATCGACCCACCTGACGGGCTTTGAAGTGTACCTACGAAATATATATTCGAGTGGAAATTTTAAGGAGAATATTCACGTCGAATATAGATTATTTAATATGATGTAATATGTTGTATTCCACGGTCTTAGGACCTCCTCAGTATGAAAAAAAGAAACTAAAGTTCAAGAGGTTTAATAAATGAAGTGATATGGGATCGCTGAAGTTTGTCACTGGGATGTTGTTCACGAATGTATAAGTGTTGTGCAAGGCTAAAGTTGTGTATTCCATCAAGAATGAGAAGCATTTCATATATAATTGCAACACCAAGGTGGAGGTGCGGGCTATATGATAAAAAAAATCGTGTGAGTGGTTGATTTACACTAGAAAGATACAAGATTCACCTATATAACAAGTGTGAACCCTAAATCCAAAGCATTCATGTGGAAAGATAGTAAGTAAAAAATTGTTGGTGTACATGCAAATAGGAAGATTGTACATCGATGATATTTAGAATGACATATACAAGAAGGCAAAAAAAACCTTTGAAAAAAGATAAAGAGTGATTTATCGGTAAATATTCCGATAAAGAACGTCTACCAAATGATTAATTTTGCAAGGATTTTGATTGAGGGTGAGTAAAAAGATCAATATAAGATCTATTCGAGGTATGTGGAGGATTTAAAGAGGAGCACTTCACATGTTACCGTTGCGATGGCATCTGTCAAAGAAGAAGAAACGAGGCTTGATGTGGTTAGAAGGTTGTATATTTGCCTTGTTGCTTGCAAAAGTGGGTTCTTGCAAGGTTGTAGACGTATAATAGGTTATGTTGAGTGCCACTTGAAGGGAACCACACGGGTAAATTGTTACTACGGTGGGTCTTGATCCAAGTAATGCCATTTATCCATTTGCTTATTGTGTGAGAATGTGAGAACATGAGTAGTTTAACATTCTTCTTGAGGTTATCGATTTTGGATTTGGGGATTGCACTGCATCAAGAAGATTGTACTCAAACAAAGTGCAACTCATATTAATTATTAATGTTATTTTGAGCACTTATAGTGCATGATATATACTTATTTAATCAATTGTTTTTTGTTGGGGTTAGTACCAGCCATCAGTGAGCTACTTCCTGGTATTGGGTATTACCATTGTTTTTTTCATTTGTATAACACCTTCAAGAAACTAAATCCAGGTGATACTTTAAAGGAGAAGATGTGGTGGGTTGTTAAAACACCAAGAGTAGATTTGTTTAGACAAAACATGGAGTAACTAAATATTGTTGATGAGGTGGCATTACATTGGTTGCGAAAGAAAACCTCAAGGTTAGAATTAGATCCTAATTTCAAACCACAACCAAGTGCAACATGCTCTTGAATAATATCTCAGAGAGTTTTAACTCTTTGTGACTTGATGCAAGTGAGAAGTCTATGATTGTTATGATTGAGATGACAAGAAGTTATTTTGATGAATATAATGGAGAAGAAAAGAAAGTGGATTGAACGTTAGAATGGAACTTTTTCCCAAAGATTTGCAAGTTGATTAATCTTTTTTTTTTGTCAGAAAAAAAATAAACGAATTAAGTGTTATTACACATTAAGTTAAGAAAATTAACAACTTCAAACAGGGAGTAATCTTGTCATTGTGAAAGATTCACATATATACGCCGAGTACATTTTGTCAAAGCATTCACTGTAGCGTTAAAAGACCGATTGATATGAATGACCTTCCACAACGGAAATTTAACAAGCCAGCTCTTTATTTCGGCAATGATTGAAGAAATTTTCCATCGAAGACCTGAAATTTTTGAAATACCTTGAACTGACCAGTTCAAGGTTGTCGGAGTAAAAGGAGGAACTCAAAAGATTGAGACTGCAAACGAGTCTCATGGATAGTAAAATAGCCCAACATTCCCCTCGATTGCGCTTTTAATCATTCCTAATTTAGCGATCTTGTGGGCGACAATATCCTCTTTGTTAATGCCAAGTGATGCAATACTTGTAGGCTCCCATTCTTTGGTGAAAGACGTGTCACATAGCCAAAGTAAATCAGCAAGTTGATTAATCAAAATAAGAACTTCACATCGTTATGGAATATGGAGTTTGTAGGGATAAAGTATTCCAAATTTATGGGGACCAACCCGGTACAAGAAATTAAAAAGTTGCCAAGGGCGGTCCTGACATTTTTGGGGACTATTGTGAACTTTAAAAATTGACCCCTCAAATAGAATTATAATTTACATAAAGAAATCTAAATGTTTACCAATTTTTCAATTATAAAACTAATTATTTAAAAAATATAATAAATAATTGAATATATATAATTCAATATGTATAAAATTTAATAAAATAAATACCATAATTAATTAAAAATAATTTAAAAAAGAAAAAAAATACCTTGTAAAAACTGTGATTTTTCAAACAGATATATAAAATATAGGAGAATTGTTTAAGAAATAGAAAAAAATAGTTTAACATTGTTTTGTGTGGTTGAGGTCAAAACTCGATTATTTTAAAATAAAAAGAATTATGCTTATATATAAAAATATTTAAGAAGTCCAAAAATTATAAAGATTGGAAGGTGGCTAAAGCGATGGCCTACTTGGCCTCCTCCCAGAACTGGTCATGCAAGTTGCACCAATTAAATACATGTGAATCAATGTATAATAAGGGAGCGATAAAATCAAAACACTCAATCAAGAGATAATCAATTAATTTTAAGAAGTGTGTGAGGATTGAGTATCTAAACAAGAAAGATTAATGAGAAATCCGGTTAAAAAGATTATGAGTAATGATACACCACATAAAATTATATCATCCAACTACCATCCATGACAAGGCGCATGGCCGGTCCTGAGGGGAGGCCAAGGACGCCATGGCCTTGAGCCCTCCAAATTCTTACAACTTTTAGGGCCCCTTAATTTTTTTCATACATAATATAGTTTTTCTATCAAAAAAAGGCATAGTTTTGGCCCAACTTAAAACAGAAATTCATACATAATATAGTTTTTATATTTAAAAAAGGCCCAATTCTGATCCAACTTAACACAAAAAAGAAAAACAAAAATTTCAGTATGTCTTTTTTGTTTTTAAAAACATTGTTTAATTAAGTTAAGTAAAAAAAAAATCCTATATAATACTAGTTAAGATTTTTTTAAGGGCCTATTGTTTAAAGTTTGCCTTGGACCCCTAAAATGTCAGGACCGGCCCTGACGTGGCGTGAGTTGGTTGGTAATAAATCTTTAATTAGATCACAAAAATAAATAGATTAACGATTTATAACCAACTAATTTACGCCATGTTATGGGTGGTATGATTTTAGGTGGTATATATCATTACTCAAAAATTATAGTGATAATTTCTAAGTGAAGAGTTCAATTTTTTTAGTTAGGTTATTTTTCTTAGTGATTAAACTTGTATATGGTTGAAGAGACAAAAGTCGACATAAAACGTTTACTCAACCAATAAATTATTTACCAAATATAATTTTCCACTTAAACCATGCAGAAAACAGCATAATATTTCCAAAATAAGGTGGGAGCCGCAGTATGTTCGACAGACCCGCACACCACTAAAACACTTAAACCACAGGCGACCACAAATCCATCCAGAATCTTGTGGCCGGGGCCCTCTCCTCATTATATATTATAAACGGATCGACTCTAACGTAAACAATATTATATACAGTTCACTACAAGCCTCTAGTTCATTAATTATTTAATATGATGTCGTTCTGGAAACTTGGATCCTGTTGGGGTGGTGGTGGCGCCACCGTAACACCGGCAGCAGAGACAGCCCACACATCATCTCCAAGGAAGCTGACAGAAGAAAGTAACCGTGCAGTACGCTTACATGGCCGGCCTAAAAACTCAACGACAATGCATTGGAAGCCAAAGCTTCATGTGATCTCAGAGGATATTCAACAACGTAAGGTCGAATCTGAAAAGAAACCATATGTTAAAGGCAAATATTCTAAACCTAAGGGGAAGTATTCAACTAAAACATATCATGATTACGATTATAGGTATGTAACACCATCCACTGCACAATTTTTTTTAAATATTTACAAATCGAAGTAGCTATCCTCCTTTGTTTCACCTCAACTCGTGTAGTGGAAAGGCAAGTGTTAAATCTCAGTGACCGCCAAGGAATCCTCTGATTACCGTAAATATATACCCTTATCAATAGTGGACTTAAAAGATCATTTTAAAAGATAATAATTTGTTCAAGTATAAATTCCAATAATGGTTCATTAATGCTATTAGTCTATTACCCGTATGAAATGAAAATGTTTTACTTATCTCTGGTGATTGGATTACACTAAACTTATTTTCAGGTTAGCAAATGAATATAATGCCTAATCCGGGTGGATTTGTAAATTAGGACTAGACATGAAACATTTAAATTTATAAATAGAAAAATATATTATTTCTGTGTAAGAAATTTAAAAAATATTTATTCTAAGTCTAGAGTTTATTTCCTTGCACCTACTAGATCCACCAATACACTTGAATGTTCAGGATTAATTTTAATTTCTCTACAATAATCTCCTGGTTTAACATTTTAATTATTTTTTATAATTTGGGTGAAAAATAATATGGATTTTTGTTTGTTTTATTGTCAGGAAAGCATCTTACCCAATAATGCCCATGGCAGCATTCTCGCCAGCACCATTTGTATTTTGAGTTGTGATTTATATTCATCAAGTCGAGCAAATGGATATAATTAGTGAACTGTGAATAATTTTACAAGCTATTTGCCTGATTATCCTATATTGTAATTAATTATCAAGGAAATGAATATAAATAATAATTGCCAACTCATAGCTATTTTTGTTTTTTAAAACGTTGGACCTTTAAAGTGAAAAATGAATAGTAAAAGAAAAATAGTAAAACTTTAACTAGTTAAAGTAATCTAAAACCATTTAGGATTAGCTCACTGGACAGGGTTTTGGTCATCCAATCTAGTGGTGCAGGTTCGAATCGAGTCAATGAATCTAGTGGTGCAGGTTCGAATCGAGTCAATGACTCTGAGTCTAAAGTGCCACTAGGCTTTCCAATGTAAAAAAAAAAAAGTAATCTAATCAATAAATTCATAGTAGTTTTAACTTTAATTACTTCCAAAAGTTTATCTTGTTTCTTATACTTTCTTCTTTTTCCAAATAAGCTTCCATAAAAATAAATAAAAAGTTTACAAATTACCCAATTTTATTTAGAGAATTATGGTTCAAAAAGTAAAAGACTAATTAGGGGACTTGCAAAAATTCAATTGCCAAACAAAATGCCATAAAGTTCTTGTTTGATAACTCAGCGGTTACATTGTTTCTCCTATTAATCGGAGCAATAAAACTGGTTTACGATGTTTCACTAGACTATATATACTACTCACAATATTATATATTTTATGAATTTTAACTGCACATGCTTGTATTACCTTTAACGTGTTACTCAATAATAACACTTCTATTAGAATAGTTAGCAGTTATATTTGTCGTTTTTAAAATTTCCACAACTTCTGACTTAATCAAAAAGTCGGTGCAAATACTCAAAGTATTTTCAATGATAAAATCACCATTAGAGTATCTGACAATACATGCTACTACTGATCAATTATTACTAAAAGCGACATCACAATTAATTTTAATAAAGTTTGGGGTTCGGTTTCCAGCAACTCTTATCTTCGTTAGTATTACTAATTATGTTTCTATAATTTTTAGGTCTAGTGTTAATGTGATTAAGATTTTGGGTAATTATATTATTGTTTGAAACATTATTGTTCTTTAGGTCTCTATCCAAATAGTTTATACTATTAGGGACACTTACTTTATTATATTCTTTCTTTGTAGATTACTCTATTATTATTATTATAGAGTTACATTCTTTACTATTACAATTTATTTTTATTATTTTTTAAACTCCAAATAATAGTGTATATATATATATATAGATATATATTTATATATATTTAAAAGTTATATCTTCTTTGTTAAAGAGTTTTCTAATTACCTTTGATGTGTTTATAATCCAAACATCAATTTTATTAGTGTCAAAATCAGTAATTTGTATGCTTATAGGACATGTAAACCAAAAAAAATTTGTCCAAGGGCAAGTAACGATTAAGTTTTCAATTGTTTCTCGTTCATTATTATATATTTTGCACATATTTGAGTTATTATATTTTTTTCATAAAGATTATCCTTTGTAGGGAGAAGATCTCTGATAGTTTTCCATATGAAATTACTTATTCTAGGGGCAATCTGTATTTTTGAAATAAGGTTACATAATCCTTCAATGTTATTGTGAGACATCAAATGTTTAGCTTTTTCTATTAAATTTTTGTTATTTTTATCATTTTTTTTTCAAATGTTGATATATTTCTTTAACATTTTATTCCCTAATTTAACAGAATTTCACACATAATTGATCATTCACATCGAAGTGAGATATACTTATTTTTTTATTTTTTAATCTACAAGTTATACAATCTTTCAATAAGTTGGTTATCCCAAGTTATACTTTGGAGTTTTATTAACTCATGCAGTTTAGTATAATTAGTATCATTTGGGATAATAATATTTTTGATATCATATATGCATTTATGATTATGTATTTCAATAGTTTTACTATTTTCTATTTTCAATAAGAACTTTTTTTCAAAAAGAACTTTTGACAAATACTTCTTTCCTATACATTCCCATGATAGAGAGTTTTCTATTTAAGCATTAATAAATTCAGTATTTGGGAAATATTTCTTTTTTTATTAGATTATAAAGTATAGAATCTTGGTTATTAAGTAAACTTTTTTTTCAAGGAAAGCAATGTTCATGATATGAGTATCTCTAAAACTCATACCTCCTTGGAATTTAGACTAGGTTAATTCATCCCAATTACACTAGTATATCTTTTTCTTACCATTTTTACTCCAAAAGAATTTAGAAATGATGGAATTAATAACATTACAAATATTCTTAGCTATAATAATAGTAGACATTATATAATTGGGTAGACTCTGAAGGATAACTTTAATGGGGATTTTTTTACCTCCTTTAGATAGATAAATTATTTTCCAATTTACAATTCGATTAAAAAAATTATTTATTACAAACTATAGGTCTTTGGATTTAGACCTCCCTCACTCAGTTGGGAGTCCAAGATACTATCAAAGGTTTTTAACTCTCATGTCAATTCGTTTAGCCATTATATTTTGAAGCAATTGTGGTGTATTATTAAAACTAAAAAATAACTCTATATTTATTTAAATTTAGTGTTAATCCAGTTGAATGTTTATATTTATTAGTTATATCCACTACACCGCGTCCTTTTTTTCGCGACTACATTTGTAGTCGCGAAAGAAGGAAAAAGTAGTCGCAGATGCCAAAATTTGGCTTTCCTGACTACTTGTAGTCGTTAAACCTTAGTCGTTGAAAAGTTGTCGTTAGAGAGTATATTTAACGACGAACGCCTATAAGTAGTCATAAATGCTCAAGTGACATTGACGACTACGCATGTAGTCGTAAGTAACTTCTTCCATTGCCGACTACATTAAGTTGGTTTTAACTAGTATATTTAACGACGACATCGTAGTCGTTATTTATGGACATTTACGACTACATTTCTATTAAATAGCGACTAAAAACGTAGTCGTGCATAACAAATTATTGTCGACTAATTGTGTAGTCGCTATAGGTTGATAATTAGCAACTACTTTTAATTGTCATTGAGAACTACATGTAGTCGCGAATGACCTTTTTTTTAAATGTTTCTTAATTGTATTTAAATGCAATTATATATAATTCAAAATACTAATAGAAAACAAATAATTAATTAAAATACCAATAATATATTAATGCATCGATTCAAACCAAAAGTTTACCAAAAGTCAAAATAAAAGTCAACCAAATGTCAAACATAGTCAAAATACGATTACATAATAAATAAACAACCAAACTAATAAAATAACAAACATCGCCCAACCTAATGGCTATATAAACGAATCTCTTCATCTTCTTCAGATTCATCACCACGTTATTCAGAATCACTTTCTTCATCATCCTCTTCATCACCTCGACTCTCAGATGCACACCTGCCTGAGGAGTAGGGTTTTGTGGCATAGGCTGGAAAGGGGTCAAACCCTGATGTACCCTCATCTGATTAATCCAATCCATCGCGTCGGTCACAACAGTCTGAGAGTAAACCGGAGGAGCAGTTCTAGTACAGGCTGTAGTAGGGGGTATATAAGGTGTCAGTCCTTGGGCTACCCGAAGCTCGTTTATGGCTGACATCATATGCGCTTTCTGCTCGTCTTGTGTCGGGGAGTTGAAGGACCAGAGACACGCTTCCTCTTTCTCTGTTGGCCCACGCCCGGTGTCCAACTCCTCTTTGGCGAGCCCATAACCTCCTTGGCAGTTTCCTTCACCGCCTCCACTTTCTCCTTCATCGTCAAGTCACGAGTTTTGGTTGACACAGATTAACTCTGGGTCACTTTCTCTTTCATCTCTTTCTTTAACACCTTCTGCTTAATTAAAGACATGTAAACACATAAATTAGTATCAAAGTCAAATAATTGATAAAACTATAATTAAAAATTCATTTTTAAAATAAACTTACATCCTCTTTCTTAGAATCATCTGACCTCCACTGCTTCTTTTTGCTTTTGCCTACAATCTCGAAAAACCTACCCATTTGTGGAATAGGGACTTGTTCTTGAGTAGCCTCATCAATCACTGTCATCATCCCATCCGGGGTCGCATTTAGAACACCCTGTTTCATTCAAAAAATTTAATTAACATTCTATATAATCTAAACACCTATATAAAAAATTAATTATCTCGTAAAGAATATCCCTAGTTCGGGAATATTTTGGAGACCCAGCCCCACTTCTATTCGTTTGCTTCTTTCAATTTTCTTTATTCATTTTAGCCTAGTGCGGGTTTATTTATAATACAAATATTAATAACATTACATAATCTAAATAATAAAATAAGTAAAGAAATAAAAATAGACCTTTGCGGCAGGTGAACCAGATAACTTACAACAGTTTACCATATCTAGTCAGACAAATCACCCGGTTTCTTTACCAACAAATAATAATCCTTTTTCACATTATGTTTGTAGTCTTTGTACCTGTATTGCATGGTATCATCAATATTCTTGGCAATATCTGACCAGTCGGGCCTTTTCCTCCAATTAGCATTATCGAAAAATTCCTATATCCAACATTTTAATTAAAGTTAAACAAAATTAACTAATTATCACATATATGTATTAAGAAAACCGCTTCTTTATCTGTTTGGGTAACTTTATCCCACACTTTGTAGCACAGTGGTATCCTCTCCCGAACTGTTAGCCTGACCACTTGACTAACGTGTTTCCCGTATTTACCCGAGGGATTCCACGTGTCATCGAGAACGCATAAGTCGACAGGCAAAGGATACCCAACTGCCTTTATTGCTTGAATAGCAGACTTTAGTGATGTAGTTCCCCTTTTTTTACGCTTAATTTTTTCTGTTTTAAATCATAATTAATTACTAGTTACTGTAAATTTAAAACAAAAATAAGTTTGGTAAAAAATTTTGTATATGTACCTGGTTGGTTGTTACATGTGGACATGTTTCTGTTTGGATTTTGGTTTGGATCGCATCCCCCACCATCCCCATCATGGTTCCAACTTAACACGTCGGCCATCTAGTTTGCAATCCCAAATGACGAATAATTCTCAATTAATTACAATTCCTCACTTTTCCTTCCCAAAAAAAAAGGAAGGAGGAAATTACTTCCTACTTACTCACAAATTTTTAACTTAATTCTTAAATAAACAAATTGTCATACTCATATTTACCTTCCAATGTTACCCTTATGTGATTCTTTTATTGTTTTTTTTTTTAATATTTATTTTTAAAATTTTTTTTTTCAAATTATTTTTTTTCGATTTTTTTTCAGAATTTTTTATTCCCGAATTTTTTTTTTAAAATCGAAATTTCGGGTTATGTGTTGCTGTAACACACAAATATAGATTTATGTGTTCCTGTAACACACAAAGTCATAAAATCGATCTACAGGATTCTCTTCTTTAACAAAATTGTTTTTTTGTATTTCTTAATCGCATATACCCTATTTTTATTCGTCTTTAACTATCTTGATATATTATCTTTTTGTCCAACACTTTTTTGTTATTTTTGTGTATTTATGTTTTAGGGTTTTGTGTGTTCCAGGTCACACAAAACTTGATTTTGTTTATTCCAATTCTGTGTATTCATGGAATACACAAATCTCAAATTTGCATATTCATAGAACACACAAAAATTGAATTTATGTATTCCTAGAATACACAAAACTTGATTTTGTTTGTTCCAATTCCGTGTATTCCTGGAACACACAAGTCTCTGATTTGTGCATTCCTGGAACACACAAATCTCTGATATGTGTATTCACGAAACACATATAAATCAAATTTGTGTATTCATGTAATACACAAAACTTGATTTTGTTTGTTCCAATTTTGTGTATTCTTGAACACACAAATCGCAAAATTGTGTATTATTGGAACACACAAATCTCAGATTTTTGTATTCATGGAACACACAAATCGCAAAATCGTGTATTACTGGAACACACAAAACTCAGATTTGTGTATTCATGGAACACATAAAACTCAAATTTATGTATTCTTGGAATACAAAAAACTTGATTTTGGTAGTTCCAATTCTGTGATCCTGCAACACAAAAATCTCAGAATTGTGTGATCATGGAACACATTGAAAAAATTCTGGGGGACAAAATTTTGGGGAATTTTTTTTCAAGAAAATACAAATTTTCGAAAAAAAAAAATTCAAGAAAAAAATTCAAAAAAAAATTTAAAAAAAAAAGATAAAAATGAAAATAAATAAATATTATTATAATTAAAGTAATTAATTAAATGTCTATGGGTATTTTTGTAATCTTCTATTTTTTGTGCTTAAGTAGATTTTAAGTTGAAATTGTAATTAATTGGGAATGTTTACACTCTCTGTGTAATTAATTAGGCATTGCCCCTAATCATATTTAAAATACCTAATTAAAAATAAAATAAAAAACTAAATTAAAATATTACATCAACAAATCAGTTACATAAACATATATTACATCACCAAATTAAATAAATTATTACATCACCATATCAAATAAATATCACATCATCTAATAAAATAAATATTACACAACCAAATTAAATAATAAATTAAATATAATAAGTGTAAATAAAATAAATAGAAAAATAGAAAATAAGTTAAATACATTTTAGTGCTTTATTTATTTTAAAATTGCAAATTAGTCCTTGTGTTTTTTAAAATACAATATAGTCTTTTTATTAATATAAAGTCCTAAGTTTTTTGTCTTTTATTTTTTTTCAATATTTTTTAAAATTTCAAAATAGTCCTTTACTTATTAAAAAAATAAACTATTCTTAAAAATTCCAAAATATAATCAAACCTTATTTTTTATTCCTTAAACTTTTTTTCAATATCTTTTTAAATCGCAAATTAATTTTCTTCTTTTTTTTTTAAAATACAATTTAACCCTAAAAATTCCAAGAAATTAAATTTCATTCCAAAATTATCAAATATTAATAAATTGCAAATTAAGTCCAAAAATCATCAAACCTTACTCTTTAGTCCTTATACTTTTTTTCAATATTTTTTAAATTGCAAATTAGTCCTTTTTAAAAAAATACAATTTAACCCTAAAATTTCCAAAAATTTGTTTTATTTACCCTAAATCATCCAACATTCCAAATTATTAAAAAAAAACTACAAAATTCATCTCAATATATTCCTAAATGTATTCTAAAACCTAAGTTATATATATATTATCCATTACATGATTTCAAAACCAAAATTATTATGCAAAATATTTTTTAAAATTTTACCATTAATTGTTTAACACATGTAGCTGTCAAAATATGTTAAAACTATCACAAATGACTCCTAAAAATCCCCTATTACATTTGAATTGCTATATATTATCTAAAAATGAAAGAACACAAAAATTAAAAAAAAACATGAAAATAAAAACACAAAAAGTGGATGAAAATCATCCTTAGATGATGAAATAGAAGCTGGTTTGATGTAGTAACCATGCCCATATGATTCGTACATAAACACAAGCAAAAAGGAATAGGTTAGAAAAAATAATTAGTGAAATCATTAGAAATATTAAGAAATAGATGGAAATGTTGGATTAGGAGTTGATTTTATTAACCTTGGTGTGGATTTGAAGGTGATACGAGTTTCAATTGTTGCTGGAAATTGAGTTTATAACTATGGTGTCTCGTTTTTGTTTATAAGAGAAGGAGAAGAGTGAAATGGAGAGGCTCGGCAGGTTGTACATATAGTACATTTTTGTAGCGACTACACCGTGTAGTCGTGAAAGATAAAGAAGTCATCGCTAGAAAGAGAAGTGACCTACATGCGTCAGGGAAGTGACCGACACGCGCCTCATTTGTGACTACTTTGTAGTCGCGAATCGTAGGGTGCGTAATGCGTGTCGTTTAATGAGCGAAAAAATGGACTGCCCAATTTTAATAGATATTAAATTAGCCTTTAACGACTACATAAGTAGTCGCGAATACCCTTTTAGTCTTTCTCGACTAGTTCATGCGCATGAACTAGTCGCGAATGACTCCCACTCATTAACGACTAGTTCTTCATCTCTAGCGACTACAATGTAGTCGCTAATGAGAAAATTAATTTTTTTTCTTTTTTATTTAATTGTAAGGAACAGTTTTAATTTTTAAACACCTGTCATACAATCAAAAATAGTAATCTAATCAATTCCACATAATCATAACAAATCATCAAACTTAAATACCAAAGTTAAAAAAACACGAAATTGAATACATAAAATAATAAAGAAATAATAAAACACTCTAATCCGTTTCGTAACCACTCATGTCAACAACTTCCTTATCACTATCAAAGTAGATTGGTTCCTCCGTTTCATCATCGGCATACTCGTCTATCGTGTCGTCCAAAAAATCATCATTTTCATCAACAATTAAATCTACATGCAATAGAGAAGGGTCAAACTAGTTCTCCTCACCAGTTGTCAAGTTTAGCTGTGAGTAATCTGTCTCCGAGTTCACCAAAGGAATCGTGATACTCTCGTTTTCAGTAGGTAGTGATTCTGTACCTTATAACTCGATACTTCATCCATGCCGATCATTGATTTCCCAAACAAATTTCCACCCTTTTTGTGATTTCCTTGAATTAATCTCATTAATGTAAAACACTTTTTTTCTTGTGTGCTAAGATGTATGGTTCATCTCTCCAAAAAAAACTAGACGTGTTAATAAAGGTTACCCCATTCTCTGTCCTCGCAGTGCTCGTGTTATACCAATTACACTCGAATAACACAACAGAACAACCACCATCAAATCTTACCTCTACAATCTTGACTAATTCACCTTAATACGGTTTCCCTTCATACGTGGTACATACCCCGTAATCCTGAGTCACTCTTTTTTCTACTTTTCACGAGTAACCCATTTAACACCGTTAACAACACATGAATCGTATTTATAAACCGCACCATGAGACCTACGCGACAACAAAATCATATCACTGGTAGCAAATGCATCACCGACATTTTTCATTTCATAAACTTACTGACAAGAACAATTACAACAATATTGTCTAACATTGAATCTTAATTTAATATTTGAATGGATCTATACCTTATGCATAAACCAATCTCGGAATTTTTTTTCGGTGTTTCCTCTCTTTATCGGCTACAGGGCACGATAGTATGGCTTTGTGTTCTCTACACATTTGAAGACTAAAGTCAATACTTTTTTCAAAATGAATGCAAAAAATAAGAAATACAAATGATCAACCTACGTCATTAAATGTTGGATTTCGTCGCAATTAAGTAGGATGTACCACTTCATTTGCTCCTTCTCTACGTATTGCACAACACCAAACTCTTTTTTACCTAGTGGATTACACTGGCTCTTAAATACGGATAAATATTTAGGTTGAGCTACAATCTCGGTATATCTACCCGGTTCGTTGAACTTTGTTTTCTCTTCTTGAAGATAACGCGATATGAAAGTCAAAGTCTCCTCTACGGCGTAACCCTCGGCGATTGAACTCTCCGGCCTAGACGAGTTTCGTATGTATTCCTTTAACTTCTTTAAATACCGCTCAAACGGGTACATCCAACGCATCTGCACCGGCCCCCCTTACAAAGCTGCGTCGTATTAGTGTATAACCAGGTGGATCATTATATCGAAAAACGAGAAAGGCAAAATCATTTCTAGTCTACACATAACTTCAACCACTCCCGACTTACCCGATTCTAACTCTTTCCTACTGAGATTTTTCTTACAAACTAATCTAAACACGTTAGCTAACTCAATAATCACATCACTAATCGATTTATCTTCAATAAGAACGGGGATACTAGCCACTAAAAGATACCGCATCATCACGTGACAGTCGTGAGATTTCATTCCGATAATATTGTCCGTATCACTTTGAACATTATTTCTCAAACTAGATGCAAAACCTTCGGGAAACTTCTGTGCCTTCAATCAGTCAAGAAATATTTTCCGCTTTTCCGTTGACAAAATATACTTTCCTCGCTTCAATATCGATTTACCTCTTTTTGATATCCACCACAATTCTTTCCTGATGTTCATATCCTTAAGATCCATTCTCGCTTTCACGTTATCTTTGTTTAGTTTCCCATCAAGACTTATAACTGTACCAAGCAAACTATCACACGCATTCTTCTTGCAATGCATAACATCAATGTTATGTTTCAACAAATTTTCGGAACAATAAGGCAACGATAAAAAATACTCATTTTCTTCCAATTGAATAGACGAGGACCAGTTTTCTTCAGGATCTTGCCCCCAAAATCGTTGTGTTTACCGGGAAACACGATGGGCAACCCATCTAACTGTGTCTGAATATCAGCAGAAGTATGTTTCTTGGGTGGTCCCCTGTGATCGATACACGGGGTACAAAACCTAGTCTTTTCTAAACAAATGTCTGGGAGGTAACCAACATCTATGGTCAAAGTAAACCACCCCTTTCTTCACCTTCTTTGACAGAGTAGAATCCATGCATTCTAGGCAAGCTAAGTAACCTTGACCCGACCATCTTAAAGTGTGTGACCTAGTGGGGTAATAATTAGTCGTGGACAACAAACAAACCTTCATTGTAAACTCTTGATTCGTGTGGGCATCATACGTAAGGATCCCTTTCTCCCACAACTCATCCTATAACAGGGCGAATAAAGACATACATGTCCTTACCGGGTGAACGGGGTCCCAGAATTAACAAACAAAGCTTAAATATGGTTTCCTTCATGCATTCCCACAGGGGCAAGTTGTACACGGTCAATATAACCGGCCACATACTGTAGGAGTTGTTCTGCATAGAGAAAGGACAAAAACAATCGATACCCAAACCCAATAATATATTCTGAGGTTCGCTAGCAAACTCAGGATGTCACTGTACAAATATTTTCCAACTGTCACCGTCAACCGGATGATGCAACACATCTGGGTCGGTACTCTTCCCTGTACGGTGCCAAATCATATTTTGGCAGTGTGTCTCGAAGCATAAAGTCGTTGCAACCTTGGCGCAATCGGAAAATATCGGAGTTTCTTATGCGCTACTTTCTGACCTTTCTTCGGGTTCCATCTGGATTCACTACATATTGGACACTTGTCGAGGAATTCATTCTCCTTGTAAAATAAAGCATATTCGTTCACACAAACATCGATGGTAGTGTACCCATACCAAGACTTTTTAACTTTTTGTTGCACTCCTCGTAAGACTCAGGCAAAGTATGAGGTTTGGGCAACACGCGACACAACAGTTGAAGAAGCTCGGTGAAAGATGTGTTAGTCCACTTGTTCTTCACCTTCACGTGCATTAGTTTCGCAATGAAATTTAATGATCTCATTACTGTACATCCAGGGCATAATTCAGTCTCCAATTCCTCGAACATGATTTTGGAAACTGCCACTTGTTGAATTGTTTGAGTTTATCATCTCGGTGTCACCCGAATGACCACCATCCTCGTAATTAGGTCTCAAATCTTCATAGACATTAAACATTTCATTTTCTACATATCGGGTCTCGGGAATTTCTAAATTCTCACTATGCTTTGTCCAAATCTCATACGTGGAAAAAAACCTGAATTGTAAAAGATGTGATCTAACCTTGTTCACATTAAACCGACGATTATTTGAACAACCATTACACGGACAAAACGGTTTCATTAAAATCCTCTTGTTTTTTAGCAAATATGAGGAGTTCTTCTATCCACTTAACAAATTCATGTGAAACACGATGAGAAGAATTAATCCAACTCTTATGAATACCCAAAGCCATCCTCTATTACCAATATAATCAACTACAACAATATAAAGAATACAAATTAATTATTTAAATTGTGCATTTTACTCTCATACAAAACTATAACATGTAGATTAGAACAATAAAACATGTTTCTAACAACCTAATCATACTATATAACATTAAATAAACAATTATAATCAAAGAAAAGAAATTTTAAAAAGTTTTAATGAAGAAAAAATACCTACTTTTGGGAAAATTTGGTTTGAGAAAATGAGAATTGTGTAGGTCCTACTTTGTTGATTGGCCCCAGAAAGCTTTTACACGTGTTGAAATAATATTTGATGATGATTAGGGGGCAAATTGGGGAGGGTTTTGAGAGAATAGTGGGAAAGATATAAAATTGTGGGTTTTAATGAATTCAATTCGGAACTCACTGTCATAAATACGCTATGAGCTTTCTCGACTACATAAGTAGTCGCTAAATATGTTTAAGTAGTCGCTATTAATGACTACTAGCGACTACATAAGTCATCAGAAAAAGAAACAAATCATTTGCAACTACTTATGTCGGTGATGAAAAAAATAAAAAATAAAAAATATATACTAGCGACTACGCAAAGCTCATTAACGACTACTTAGTGTAGTCGCAAATTAGAAAAATTATTAACAACGACTTGTGTGCTCGAAAAAGAAGGAAAGTAGTCGTAGGTAATAAGTAGTCGCGAAATATGTATATTTAGCGACTACAGAAAAGTAGTCAGGAAAGGTTTAGTCGCGAAAGAACCGATCTGTAGTAGTGATCGTTGAATGATTCAATTCAGTATAATTAGTTTTCATAAAAAAAATATAGTGTGATCTGCAAACAACATATAATGATGCTAGGGCAAAGTTTAACAATTTGTATTCCTTCAATTAAATCTTTATATTTTTTTTCTTCATTAAATATTTAATGTTTGAGTGCTGATGCAAAATATAATAGAGGACAGTTGGTCCCCTTGTCTTATACCTCTAGTGGGTTATATAATGGGGTATGATACTCCATTTATTATGACTTCATATAAAACTAATTTTATACAAATTCATAATTTTTCCAACCCATTCTTTTTGAATCCCTACTTTGATTAGGATATCTGAGAGGAAATCTCACTCAATATATTTGTAAGCTTTCATGATGTCAACTTTGACAACTACTAGATAGTTTTTAGTATGTTTCTTCCTTTTTATATGATTTTAATTCATGAGCTATTAGAGTGTTTTCTTGTATATACCTAGTAGGGGTGAAAGCTGATTGATTCTTACTAACTATTTGATCCATCAATGATTGTAATCTATTAATAATTATCCTTGAGATAATTTTGTATATAAAATTTGTACAACTAAGAGGTCTATATTGTTTTATATATTTTTTTGTTTTATTAATTTTTGGTATCAAAGATATAATGGTTTGATTTATATCACCGCGTCTCCATTATTATGCCAAAAATTGTTGATTACTCGCATAATGTCGACTTTCATATGTTCACAATAAATTCTGAATAAAAGACCCAGCCATCTGGGCTAGGGGATTTATTGGCCCTTAACTCCCAGGTAGTTTTATTGACTTCTTGAATGTTAACATTTTTCATGAGCCCCTTATTTATTATTTTAGTAATAATTGGAAGTATGAGATTGATTATTTTATTATAGTCTCTTTCTCCTACTGTTTGGTATATGTTATTAAAATAATTTGTGATTTCCTTTATAATATCATTTTTGTTATCTAACTACTCTCTATTGTCATTGGTTACTGTTTTAATATTGTTTTTCCCTCTTCTTTCTTTTGTATAAGCAAAGAATGTTTTTTATCACCATTATCTAGCCATAGATTCCTAGATCTAGCTTTCCAGTAGCTTTCTTCACTTCTCAAGTTTCTTCAAGAGTTGTAATGATAGAATTATATTCATTCTAGTTATAAGTTGACAGGTTACTATTAGAGATCTCTTCTAATTTCTCATTAAAAATTCTATTTGTTTCTTATTATTTTTAAATTTCATTATATTCTAAATTCTTAATAATTTACTACATCTTTTAAGTTCGAAGTTGATAATCTCATTAGGCTTTCCTCTCATATTTTTCAAATCATTCCAATTTTTTATGATAATTAAACAATCATTTTATTTGGTCCCAAAGCTTCCAAGATAGAATCTTTTTTTATTTATAATTTCATTTTTGTCTATGTGAAGCACGAATGGACAATGGTCTGACCCTACAGTTGGAATAACTGTTATCCCAGCATTAGGATAAAGATCAGCCCATTGATTATTATGCAAAGCTCTATCCAGATTAGTCTTGATTAGTTTATCTATTGGTCTTCTATTGGTGAAAAAATATTTACAACCATAAATGGTTATTTCCTCAAGTGAATTGAGGTTTATAATTTTGTTGAAGTTATTAATTGATTTTTTATGCTCAATTTTAAACCCCCTCCCCCCAATTTTTCACTAAGATATCTAAGTTTATTGAAGTCTCCAATTAAGTTCCAAGGGACATTAAGTGATTTACAGTTACTAATTTTAGTAAGTGATTCCCTTTTCATATTTTTATAAGAACTAGCATATACAAAGGTAGAGTAAAAACTAGTTTTATCCTCATTCTTAAATAGACAGTAGATAAAGGTTTCATTACTGTCTAAGATTTCCACAAAATATGTATTTTGCAAATTGGGTAGTCCCACTTTTGTTACTATCGGTTCAAAAATTAGAATTAATTTAATTTTGATAGCCTTAGCAACATTATCAATTAAATAAAATGAGTTTTTTGTTTTAGAAAGAGATAAAACCTGGGGAAGATGTTTTCCCCACAGCTCCTTGAGGGTCTAGAGGTTAAGGGGTTACCAATACCCTGACAACTCTAGGTTAATTGTATCATTCCTTCATTTGGGATTGATACACATTAATCTCGTTTCCCTCTTTAAGTAAGTTGATCCCCTTCACTGACTCTTCAGGTGTGATTTCTTCAGTTTTTGTAAGTTTTCCAGAATATGAAGTTGGAGAAGTACTCTTGCCCCAAACCAACCAGATTAACTCATTTCTCTTAGAATCGTTTAGGTTAAGTTGCTCATCAAACTAGAAACCATTTCATAATGGCCTTATTCCTCAACTATAATTCTTTTCTATATTTCACACTATAACTAGGCTTCTTCTTAATCTCTGGCAACTCAAGCATCTTGAATGGTTTACTCTCCGGTGGAGTATCAAAAAGTTCACAAATACCCATGTTCTCATCATCTTTGAAGGTCGGGCTTGCTGAATTTATGGGTTGTAGGTGACTTGCGATTGGGTGAAGGTGGTTTAAGGAGGTTGGAATATATTATTGTGGAGTTGGGTGGTGGTGGTGGAGAATTAAGTGATTGTTTAGATATGAGATGAGGGTTTGGGGGAGATTTAAGTGTTTGAAGAAAAATTGGAAATTTTGTGAATTTTTTGTGGCGTTAAAATGATAGAATTGTGTGGTTTGGGGATTTTATATGTGTAGAAGATCAAATGCTCTGCACGCTTCTACGGAAGTGAACAAATATCCACTTCAACCTCCACCATGTACCAAAGAGGTGTTTCCAACTTTGTAGTGACATTTCTTTTGTTGCTTAATAATTTTTCCACATCGATATCAAATGAATTTGTTTTACTGCGTCCCTCATTAACCACCTTAAATCTATTATCCATCATTTTCTTTGTACACCTTCGTTCAACCATCTGTCCTTCGTTTCCCTCCATAGCATTGAATGTGGAGTGATATCTTCCCTCTTCTTTGTCGTCTTCTTTCGAATCGAAGTTGCCTATTTGATTTGGCTCCTTTTTTTGGTTGTGTTTGTCTTTGATTTGCCATCTTTTCCGCTTGCCTTGAAATTATTTTTCGGTGGTACCGATGGCCAATTCAAGGTTCCTTATTGAAATATTTATCCAACTGACATTTTTTGAGACAATTTTGGCCAGACTACTGCAGATATTCTCCTCGTGAGCAAAGTTCCCAATCCCGTAACAAAATTGACCAAGATTATCGAACTTAAACTTGATCTATGTTGGTGATTTGGTGTTCTCCCAGAAGTTAAATCCAGCAAAAATTGGTATGTCAAGCCTCCATCAATCTTGACACATGGAATGGTTTATCATTTATATAATTACCAAGGGGTAAGATTAATTCGTGGATGAAGCCAATCGATTATCACATCTCTTTAAGGGTATGTATGGATTGAGGGTATTGAGAACAAAAGAAAGAAAAATAAATAATTTTTGATATATTCTATCATTTGTATTGGAAGATTTTTTAAAACAAGGTAATTGGGGTGATTATGAAAATTCCCTATAAATCTTATTATATAATCACTCCAAATCGGGGTCAAATGGAAAGAAAATTTTTTAATGAATAAGTAAGAGATAGAAATAACCTTGACATCTTACAAATAATGATAAAAACTAAAATATATTAATACATTTTTTTTCTTTCCTTACTTATTTTTTTCAATCTAAACACCAAATACTCAAAATCTTTTTTGAATTTTTCTTTGTTAGAATTTTCTAATCCAAACAACATTTTTCTCTTCCTTTCTTTTCTTTTATAATGTTTCTCTTCTTTTCTTTTATTATTTGTTTCCTTCTTGTATACAAACACACCCTAATACTCTTAGAGTTAAGAAGTTGCGGGGGAAGGCCAAACATTTGAATCCAAAGAGTAGTATGCTACACCTTGAGTTCACCGATTTTGATTTTGTTTTAAGCAATATGCTTGCCTAGAAGTGTCCATGGTCACTTATCCCACACATTCTATTTATCTTAGAGAAGATGATTATGAACTACCTCTTTTTCTATTTTGATTTTCCAGGTAAGACCCTAGAGTCTTTATATATGGCTTCTTATGAACGATAAATTAATTCACTCATGATGAAAGAGTTTTTCCAACAATTTTGGGTTTTTTTCAATTTTTCATATTATGTGTTTTCCTCCATGTTAAGTGTAACATCACCATCTTCGCTATTTGGATGATTTGATGAATAAATGTTTATTTTTTATTAGTATATGAAGTTGGTAGTTGAGTTTAAAAATAAAGGCTAGTAAATGTTGTGGGAAGGAAAGGAATACAACAGGAAAACGATTAAGAAGGTATTCAGCAGTTTTTAAACTTTAAGAAAATAAAAAGGAGTAAGGAAGTAATAAAAATAGAGTAGAGTTGAAATATTAAAATAGAAAACAAAAACGGCGAGGTTGAAAGAGGAGAATTTGAAGCATAAATCAGTTTGAGATTAAGAAAATATGATGTTAAGGCGAAGGTACCACAAACTATGATGATTTTGCAGTAAAATTGTGGAGAGAGGGAACATTTTTTTTGGTAGTTTCTTTTACTAATATAAAATTAGAAGCATGTGATAAATTAGAAAAGTTATTGGGTCTTTAACGCCTTATTCCCAAGGAGGGGCCTGAAAATTAAGTTGAATCATTGTATTATTAAGGATGTCAACATGTTCGATTTTTGACAAACGATATAAATTATAACTATAATTATTTATTTTATAAAAAAACATAACCAAACAGTTTTACCCATCTATTACACTTTTCAAAACCATAATCTTACCATTAGGTTTAAGTTTTTAAAAGCATTTTGAAATTATTAACCATAATGAAACGATAATTCTATAAATATATTAAAAAATTCCTAAAATAATACCACAAATATAAAAAAAATCTCTAAACTAGATACAAAATTTTGTTGGTCTCTGATTAAATTGGGTATTTTTATTTAGTTTAAAAACTAATATTTGTATTTTGATTTTAATATTTAAATATAACTTTAGTCTATACTTATTATAAAATATAAAATATATCATATTGAAACGGTTTTTGGTTATTCGGTTTTATTTTTATCTAAAACCATAACCTATCGGTTTTGTTAATCGATTGTACTTTACAAAATCATAAACTAATAATTTTAATCATGATTTTATAATCAATTTTTTATTTAGTGCAGTTACCATCAGTTTTGATTTCTAACGGTAACAATTGACATCACTATGTATTATTACTAAAAACTATATTGAAGAACTTGAGCTATTTATATTAACATTTAAAACATATTGAGGCATACTCTCTCTTACCTGGGCTCTTTCAACCCCTAAAACGATTACTCTCTCATATATTTTGTTTTGGGGCCAGTTCCAAATATTCTTTGTAACTTATTTATAATTTATACTAGGCAAAATTTTTAATATAGGTTGCAAATTTATTCTATAACTTTTTTTATATATATTGTAAATAAATTATATTACTCTCTCTATCCACTTTTATTTGTCTATTTTTTTTGGTGTACAAAGATTAAAAAGACCATTTAATGTTGATTCTCTTTACACGATTGTCCTTAATTAATATACATGATATATATATATATATATATATATATATATATATATATATATATATATATATATATATATATATATATATATATATATATATATATATATATTTGGTACCTGGGTAGTCTGTGCCAGCTTGCGCACACCACAATTTATCCCATGGGAATATACAAGCCTCCTTAGACGGAATAGCAATGCCCTGCCCAATTGAGCTAACCTAACTGGTTTATTGCATGATGTTATTTATTGCAATACTCTTTCTATTATTTAATTATGGCCAATATTGAAAAAAGTAGGGAAAAGTGTCTTGGTATTGAAAATGGACAAATAATATTGGATACTTGTTTTAAAAAAAAAGTTGAACAAATAAAAATAGACGGAAAAAGTATAATTGTCTACATTATTCAAAATAAATTATATTATATTATTACAAAAATATTTCATAAAAATGAAAATAAGTCAAAATTTAATAAGATACATTTTATAAGTTGTGGATTTTTTTTGTTCAAAATCATATTAATATAAATAAAAAGGATAAAGAAATTACAATTTAGCCAACACTGCAGGTTCATCATCACTTCTAAGGATACATACTAACTGAGGTTACTAAGTTGGGGATCAAAACTTAATAAGATATCTATATATAAAACTAGTTGGAGTTAGCTTAACTGGCCAAAGCTTTGGTTGTCCTTTTAAGCGATACAAGATCGAACCGTGTCAATGCCACCGAATCCAAAAAATGGCTCTCCCACGTAACAAATATATATATATATATAAACTAATTATCAATTGATTTTTTATATTTCAGAAACAATTAAAACCCACAAATCATTCTCTCATATTAACCATAAGATATGGAATTAAAAAAGAAAAAGATTTTCGAGCCATTAAAGCACAAGTAACCATTGAAGCTGGAGTTTGTGGCTAGTTTATCTTCGAAGAAGGGTTCATCAAGCTTGATTAGTGAATATTCAACAACGAAGGTCAAGCTATGAAGCTCGATTTAATTAGATACACATGGATATGCAATGAAGCTTTGTATGTGGTTCGGTAATGGTGAAGCAGTCATGTTCTTTAATGGTGAAACAACGAGTTATTGGACATGGCACTTTAGTGCAGCAACCATGTTCGTCAATGGAAAATCATCAATGGAGATTAAATATCCGAGCTTCGTGATTCAAGATCTGAGCATCGTGCCGATCGAAGGTGAAGCAGACATGTTTCTTTGGCTTTGAAAAAAAATTTGGGGAAGACGAGATGACGTTAGCACTAGCCATTTTGACGCCAGCAATACCTATTTTTAATTTTTCAGCTTTTATCTGATTGATGCATAGTTTTTTTCCAAATACTACTCATTTTTTTAAAAATAAGCCATTATTACAAATTAACCAATTCCGGAAGGAAAGGTTTCGTTTTTATTATTTCAACTAGCCTACTTGGGTATACGTGTAAACACGAGCCATCCATATTGCCATTCAACTTATGTTTGGCTACCCCATCAACTAGTCTATTCCTATTACGACTGACCCACCGAAAAAATAGGATTACAAATTTCAGCTACAAAATAAATACTCTTGATAATATTACAAATTGTAGGATTAATAATAAACTGCCTCTTCTCTAATGGTTGCATGACTTGAAGGCAATCACTCTCAATTATCACCCTTGATTCACATAAATCCCGAGCAATAATGGAAGCCTTTAAGATGCCTAAAGCCTCAGCTTCCGGAGGAGATTCAGCAGATATATCCCACTCTTTGCAATCCAATACTTTCTCTGTAAAGTCCCCGGTTACACAAGAAATAGAGGTTTTTATTATTACTCATCGTTGCATCACAGTTTATTTTAATAAAATTAGTTGTGGAGGAATCCAACTATTGTTACTATTATAAGTATCTTTATTACCGTTAATCTTATTCTCCTTGCCCTTTTCCTCAATAAGGTACATTATATCTCTAGAATTTGTTTTTTTCTTATCCATCAATACTTTATTAACATCATTAGGATAATTAGTATTTTCGTATTCTATCCATTATTTCATAGCGTTCTCAACTGTAAGTAACGGGTCCAACTTTCTATGATTAGACTTGAACCCATTCCTTCATTTCTATACATGCCACATCAGTGTGCATATTTGTTCCATTAGGAAGATATTATTAGGGTTTATATACTTGCCTTTTTCATCTAAACTTACCAACCGAGTATCTACATTGGAGGAATACTGGTTGCTAGTTAGTAAGCTAAAAGGGGAAGCAAACCACACTGCTCTCACCCATTCATAATCTAATAACATATGTTCAGTGTTTCTATCTTATTACTGCAAAGATCACAGGTTGGGTTTTTTATGACTTTCTTTTTGTAAACATTTTCATTTGTTGGGAGGAGATTCCTTACTACTCTCCATATAAAGTTTCTTATCTTAGGAGATGTTTTGAGATTCCATATCATTTTCCATATAAGAGGAGAAACAATACGAAAAGACTTAGTTTTATTGTTGCTTTTAGAGGCGTCCTCCTTCTCTTTATTATTTTTTAAGATTTGACAACATTTCTTAACTGAATATATCCCTTCTTTACCATTTACCCAGTAAGGTATATCTTTACCCCCTGAGTGGGGTATTAAAGTATTTAATATATTACTAGCTACTTCCTCAGTATAAGCACTTTTAACCAAATTTATATTCCATTTTCTCTCACTATTTATCATGATATCATTTACTTTTCTCAAATTATCTCTATTGGGTTTAATAATCTCATTATAGTTACTAATCCACTTATCAGTGAGGAGATTTATACTATATCCATTTCCCACTTTACACTTTATATCATTTTTTATTTCTTCTCTTCCACTAATAAGGCTTTTCCACCCCCGGGAGGGTGTACTACCTAACTTAGCCTCTAAGAAAGAGCACAAGGGGAAGTATTTACCTTTCAGCACGTTGTATAAAAGTGTATCGATTTTATTATACAAATTCCAAGCTTGTTTGCCTAGAAGAGCATGAGATTGAGGTCTCTGAATCCTAGTCCACCAGTAGATTTACTTTTAGTAATTGTTTCCCAGCTACCCCAATGAATTTTCTTGTTTCCTTTACTACCCCACCAAAAGTTTTCTATTTGAGATGAAATCAAGTCACAAACTCTCTTAGGGATTAAATAGGAAGACATGAAGTAATTTGGGAGGCTCTGTAAAACAACTTTGATTAGTATCTCCTTACTAGCTTGAGATAAATTTGGATTTTTCCAAATTTTCAATTCTTTCTAAAGATATTTCTACCAGAATGTCAAGGTTTTTTACCTTTGATCTACCGCACTCTGTGGGAAGACCCAAGTAATACCCAAGATTGATTGTAATTGGCATGTTTAATTTATAATCCATAATACACTGGATAAAACTAGGTGTATTGGGGCTGAATTTTACCCCACAATTATTAAGACTTAACTTCATGCCAGTAGCAAAACTATATATATTAATAACATCATTAAATCCTTCTACTTCTTGGTAATTTGATTTCATGAAAAATATACTATCATTTGCAAATAAAATATGAGTAACACTAGGTCCCATTCTAGCTATTTTAATACCATTCATAATATTATTGTCTTTTTTTTATCTTTAATAAGTATATACAGCATTTGTGTAACCATACAGAAGAGGAAAGGAGATAAGGGGTCTCCCTGCCTCAACCCTCTTTGAGGTTTATCTATTTTCATAGGTGATCTATTAATAAGAATAGAGTGGGTAAATGAGTTAACACATCTCATGAGTTTACTTACCCACTTTTTTGGCCTTGCCTCCCGCCGCTAGCAGAAGCTAAGCCCTGAAAACCCAATTTATTCATCATATCTTACTGAAAGTCTCATTCAACATTTTCATACGCCTTTTGAATATCTGCTTTAATAGTCACGTATTATGTTTTAGTTTGTCTTTGATCTTTAATATAGTTAATAACCTGTTGTCTTGTATGTGCCTTCCTAGTATGAAAGCCGATTTATTTTTATCAACAAAAACATTCATAACCGGTTGAAATCTATTGACAAGATTTTTAGCTATGATTGTATATATGAAGTTAGAGCAACTAATAGGTCTAAATTGTTTAATATTAATTGGGTTAGGTATTTTCGGTATTTTAGAGATAAAGGTATGGTTTATCTCATATAAGAAGCCCTCAGTATACCAAAAATTATTAATAAGTCTAATAACATCGAATTTAATAAGGTCCCAATATTTTTTACAGAAGAACCCAGGGTAACCATCCGGTCTTGGGGACTTGTTTGCACCCAATTTTGATATAGCTTTGCTAATTTCCTCAACTTGAAAAGGTTGATTGCGACTATTATTCATATTCTCATCAACCACAGGTGTAATGAGTTTGGAAATAGTGCTAAAATCCCTCGCACCTACTGTTTTAAAAATGTTGTTAAAATAACCACTTACTCCATCTTTTATATCATTAAACTCTTCTATCCAAGTACCATCATCTTTAGTAATTCTAATAATTTTATTAGCTTTCCTTCTTTCCTTAGTGGAAGCATGAAAAAAGGAGATATTTTTGTCCCCTCTTTTGAGACAAAAGATCCTAGACCTTGAAGCCAAAAAGTGCTCTTCTTTTTTCCATAAATCTTCCATTATCTTAATAGTATCATTATACTCATCCCAGTTAGAAGTGTTTGGATCATTATAAATCATTTCCAATTTTTTCATATGAGTTTCAATTAGTTTTTTAGTGTTTTTAAATTTATTTTTACTCCTAACAGTTAATAATCTACTACACTTCTTAAGCTTATTATTAAGGGCATCTCTATTGAGTCCATAATTATATTTTTTATTCTCCCACACTTTTTTGATAATTTCTAGGCCAGCTTCCTCAGTCCAGTGATTCCAAAAATAGAATCTTCTATCTTTGTTAATATGGTCTTCTTTCATAAATAAGACTTAGGGGAATGGTCAGGCCCTACTGCAGGTAATGGAGCTGCCCAAATAGTAGGAAAGCAATTACCCCATATCTCAGTACAGAAAGCTCTATCAATTAGAGTTTTAATCATTTCTTCGTCTGTTCTTCTATTAGACCAGGAATACTTACACTCTTTTTGAACGATTTCTTTTAATTTTTGGTGTTTTATAAAACCACTAAACTGTTTCATAGCCTTATCATAAGATCAGTCACCCCCTTTTTTCTCAGATATGTTTAATGTTGTTAAAGTCTCCCAACAGGTACCATGGTTCATTGTTAACAGGGCAACATCTACTGTATAGGTCAAGACAAGCTTCCTTAAACTTATTATTAGGTGCCCCATAAACAAATGTTGTGTAAAATTTTATTAATCCCATCTAACAAAATGCATGTGTTAGTGGATTTACTAATTATGGTAATATCTGTATTGTCCTTAATGGAAATCGCTAACCCCCCACTAAGGCCAATAGGTTTAACTGTTTCAACTAGTTCTTTAATTTTTTAACCAAAGTATAGACATTCTTACTTTCTGAAAGAAACAGTACCTGAGTCTGGTATTTGTTAACAATACCAGTTAGGGTCTGGACTGTCAAGGTTGAGCCAATGCCTTGACGGATCCAGGATGTTTGTATTATTGACCTTCTTGGGGTTGATCAAGGTCAACCCCGCAAACCTCTTGAGCAATAGCCTCCGAACCTTCCAGATCATACATACCCATATTTTCAACCATATCCTTTTTCTTTTTACTTGTAACCTCCAATTGCACTTCCTCTATTGTAGTTGCACTTGAGATGTTACTCATTTTTCTAGAGGCCCAGAGTGTGTTTTGCCTCTTAACATTCACTTGATTTGAGCCATGTCGTTTAACTTTCTTACTCTTAGCTTTGGTCGATTGTCTGAAAACCATTATCTCTTTTGTAAGTGTTGATCTTAGTAACTTCTTTAGTAGAAGAGCATTCCTTAAAAAAGTTGTAAGTGGTTGAAGAGGAAGAGAATTTGTGAGGTAACGTGTGTTTGGGGGTGGTGAAATCATCGGCTATGGGAGAATTCTTATGAGGGTTAATTTGTATGGTGGAATTTGGGGAAATTGAAGTGTTAGGATTAAGAGGATTTGGGGATCGGGGTTTAGATACCTAATTGTTATGTGTTGAAGGAATGGGTGATGGTAATTTAATAGCTGGGTTGGGTCATTATTATGTGGGCTAGAATTTTTAATTGACCGTGCATATAAGACATTTGGGCTTTTTGTAGTTTGACCAATCACTTTTTCATTGTTTTAAATTTTTTTAATGATTTTCTTGTATTTATTTTGTTTTTAAATTTTATTTTATTCTACTATATTTATTTCTATTTTTTAGTGCACACTCACTGAGTATGGATGTGAATAGTGTATATTAAAGAAACGTATTTTTAATACACATTGAGTACCTATACACTATTCATTTAATAAATGTATTTTGTCAATAAGGTAAAAAATAAATAAAATAAACTAAAAAACAACATAATGTGTATCTTTAAAATGCATATTGTGCATCTTGAAAAGCAGTAATTCCACTACGACATAGCAGAAGTTGCACAGTTTGCATCATGAATAGTGTTTTAAGTGGTGACAGGTGGTGGTTGCTTCACCACGACTAGTGTCGGAAGTTACATAGTGTGCATCATGAACATTGTTTGGCGAGAGTTAGGTGTGTTTGAATTTTGAATATTGGAAACTAAATGGTGTTTTGTCTTACATGCAACGATATGTTTTCCAAGATGGATCTAAAGCTAAACACATAAGCTCCAAGCTTCCTAAAAAAGACACATATTGCTCAAGAACCCTTTGGTAAAGTCCCCAAAATAAATAAAAATACAACAAAAAAAGTGTAAAGATGAAAATAACAAAAGGATAAGGTTTCTCTCCTTACAATAATTTCCTCCTCCCCTTCCAACTTTTGTTATATACCAACCATATAAAGTATTAATCTTAAACTTCGATTTCTATCTTCTTATTTATTTTTGACAGAAAATAATATTAGATATAATGAGAGTTGTTACACATTTTTTCTTTTCTTTCCTTCCATCTTTTTTATTATCTTCAACCATACTCATTCATATAATCTCTTTTAACTTTTTTTCCTTCTTCCTATCACCATCATCACCACAATTTGTTTCAGCTTCCAACGACATAAATAGGCATCCAATTCCAATTGTAGCACATGTAAGAGATAAGGACCAAAACATTCATAGTTTCAATTCTTAAAAAAAAAGGAAAGCACGAAACCTTAATGGATAAGAACTATAAAGATAAGATTATATCTTCGAATATATAACCCCTAAAGACTATAGTATAAATTTAAGGGTGTACTTAATAGGTTTGAATTCTTCCTCGATGTAAGCCAAGAATGTTCACTTAAGTTTTATCATAAACTTGGAACAAACGTACCCATATCAGACTAACGAATACGAGGTTAATACTTTTTTAGATGATTGAGGCCCTAGTTCATACATTTTCCAAGGTAGGGAACTCTAAAAATAATAAAATAAGTGGTTGATCAAGGGTCTAATACCAGATATCGTAAACAATTATACCACCGCCTCCTTTTCTTATAGGTATAATAAATATATTAAAATGCAAGAATTATGATATGTACATTGTTTCTGGAATGAACCAGACAAAAACCAATATAGTTAAATGCTAACAATGAGCTACCAAAAAGCTAAAACTACTTTTGACCACATAAACCTATACAATGAATTTTGGTGGGAAGAAACAAAAATCCACTATATTTCAAAGAGCTGATGGTGTGTCATAGAGTGTGATAAAATAAGATATAAATAACGTGCAAATAATCACCCTAGTCTAGCACGGTTGTGCAAGTATACAGATCGTATGCAAGTTTTAATAAATAAGTAAGATTCGTTCCGCAGAGACTACGAAGGTTAGGGGAATCTTATGCAATAATCAAGTGCAAATATTCAAAGCCAGAACAAATAAAACGGAGAAAAGGTAAAGACAAATAGATTTTTATTTGGTTTTCGAATAAGAAAATTAAACTAATAAAGTAAAGACAGAAAATTAAATGCAAGAGAAGAAGTAGTATGAGAGTTTAGCTTGAGTAAATAGCATGTAATCCCCACTAGTTATGCCGTTCTAAACATGTAAGGGTGAATTATGTAGTATTTCAATAATCGGTTCCAATTGCGCTAGGTAGTTTTAAATAGGATTTACTTGTGTCAATAAGGAGTCCTAAGCAAACTGTTCCTGCAATCGATTAAATAGCAATACACTAAACCATGGTGATTATCTAGTTAGGTTGATTTGTCAGATCTAAACCGAATACTAGACGTTATGTGCTAAACTTGTAATTAAACACCGTTGTAAATGGTGACCTAACTACTAGATGGTAATTCTATATGGTCACGATCCACAAGAACACAGAATATAAAACCAAACACATAAACAGAGAATAAAAACAATGATTCAATTTAAAACATAGAATTCCCCAATTAGATAGATTCCAATCAAAACTAGGGTTCATACATATATGCTAAAACTCAATCTATTTAGAAATTTAGTTCATACTAATGGAAGAAAAGAAAGAAATTACAAATTCAAAGGTTGAAGATACATGATTGATGAACAGCTCCTTCCAGACTTCTTTTCTTGTGTTGTAAGTTTCCTCTTGGCTTAGGGTTTTCACCAAGGATGATTTTCTAATGTTAAGAGGCTGTAGTTATAGTGTATAGGTTGACCTAACCGTTTTCTTGAAGGAAAAGGTAAGTAGTGGACTCCTAGCCCAACTCAAATTCGTAGCCCAAAAACATGGAATCAGCCCCGTTTTTGTTTTGGTCCTAGAAGCTTCAATACTCATCCGTTTAACGCGTACGAGTAGTCGAAATTCATCGTCTCGGAAAGATATTTAACTTTTCTCTTGACTGTTTCTCCAGATTCCTCACCAATTTTAAGATATAAGCTGATTTGTGGTCGTAGGTGCAGAAATTCAGAATTAAGGCAGCTTTTCCTTTTCCATGTTTTTAGCTTTTACTTTCTTATCTTCAATTTCCATGTTTATCTTCTTTCCTTTAGCTCTTTGAACCAACTTGGACTCTAATTAATTACCATATATCTCTAAAGCTTCACACTAGATAAATAATTAAGAGTAATGATATATACCACCCAAATTCATACCACCCAAATGTCACCCAATGACGTGGCGTGAATTGATTGGTTACAAATTGTTAATGCATTTATTTTCTTGATTTGATTAAAGATATGTAACCAACCAATTCACGCCACGTCATTGGGTGACATTTGGGTGGTATGAATTTGGGTGGTATATATCATTACTCAATAATTAAACCCAATATGCTCTAAAAATAATAAATTAATTAATTCAAGACCTAAAATAGGAAAGTGTACTAATTCATGTGAAAATCAACCTATAAACTAATAAATACGTCTAAAATGATGTCTCTGAAATAGATTTTATTATCACAAATGAGGAGACATCAAGACCCCCAACTCAAAGTTGTATCGTCCCGATACAATAAAAATAAAGAACAGTAGGGTAGTCAAATAAACAAGAAGAAGAAGTCGGAGGAGAATAAGAACAGAACATAATGAATTGTCCTAGAGCATAAATATCTAAAAAAATATCATGTAGTAATTCTCAAGAAATAATGCACAAGTATGCTTAATATTAATATACACATAATCAACAATCCATAAATTCAAGTCCAGATTAACTTCGCAATGCCAGAAGGAGAGGATGATAACTTAGTTCATGCTAATGGTTGTAGGTTGTTCATAGGTCCTAGTATAGAATCCAATGGTCCACTTACCTACTACCTACTAGCTCAATTGTTTCTCCACCAAGCAGTTAGAAATCCTAAGGTCTTTGGTTAAAACTTGGCTTAGGGACGGTGTGGTATATTTGGATAATGAAAAGTGAGTTGTTGGCTCTCTCCTCGCATTACATTAACGAATCGCCCTAGAGCTTGAGTTTTCACTCGAAGATGTTCTCACTCAACCCAATTTATTGATGCTTTTGATGTGCATCCCCAATAATCCCAATTAAAACCTTTTTCATGATGATATACAATTCCACTTTGCCGGTCCGAATATATATATATTCTTTTCATATCAATTTTTTCTATAGACAATGACTCTCTTTTTGATGTTGAGATATCTAGCTATTTTTTCTATATATATTTTTCTTTTTATGCCCTCGTTGGCAATTCTAGCTCGTAGCTTCTTTTTCATTCACTATTACCCTAGCAAAGGGTTTACAATAATAACTTTTTCATCATCAATAAAATCACAATTACAATTTCCAAACCCCAATGTTCCCTAATGATAAAACCCACCACCCCAAACTCAAGCTCTAAAAACGACTTGTTACTGGTTTTGCAATTCGAGTGCGGGTCATATAGATAAGTCCTACAAACAAGGGGTATAAATTATAATGTGTTTCAATAAAAGGCTTTAGAAAGGCTCAGAGGGGCTAAGCGGATAAATAATAACATTAATCAAATCAAAGGGTGAGAAGGTATAAAAGGCTTCAAGTGGCTTCAATATGAAAGAACTGCCTTATTCATTTTTCTAGCTACTGGATTTTGTTACTTTTTCACTAATAGTTCATAGACAAGTGGGTTTTCAACTAATTTCAAACCTCACGTTCTACACACCAAATAACTCTCCCTAAGTTTCAACGTGACTTCTTAGCATTGCTCATTAACTTTTCTATCTTTTATTTCCTGTTTTCATACATGCATGCTAAACAAATTTATGACATCTTTCAAAAACATACTACTTACTATCATTGACCTAATAAAATCATGCTCAAATAGGTACATTCAAAATATTCTATGCCTTAATTCAACCTAAAAAATTTAAATTTTATGCAAAAACGAAAAGAAGATGAGGACAACGAATCTCCACCCCCAACTCAAAAGTGAGCCGTGTCCCCACGACTCGAAAAAGACTCAAGAAAGAAATAAAATTTAAAATTAAAACTAACAAAACTACCTAATGCATACAAGCTATTAAGAAAGAGAATTAGAGTGGCGTACCCGGCTGGCCATAGAGATCCATTATGTCCTCCTCCGAAGAAGAAGGTGGAGAAGAATAATTATCAATATCCCTGATCATGGTTATATCTTCCAATTGTGAATTAATCTGTGTAATTTCCACCCAAAGTTCTCTGTTTTCTTCTTGTAAATGTTCAACTTCATGTTGTAATTTAAGAGCCCATGGGGGAATATCATGATCAACTTTAGAGGAAGAAGTAGAAGAACCTTGATCATGAATCTTTATCTTTTTCATAGGCCTTGCTGGTACAGACATTCTAGCAGTTAATTTCTTTGGTAGTGGTTGTGCTGGTGCCTTTTCTTTTGATTCTTCAGTAGCCTCATCAAGGTTGATAGGCTTTTCAATGGTGGCTCCAAGCAATTTCTTATTCTTCCCAAGGATGGTACACTTTCTCTTGTATTCCATAGCATCAGATCTATTAGTCATGTTTAATTTACCCACAACTCATGTTATACCAAGGATGAATTAAAGTTTTAAGAGAATTTGGTGTAGCTTGAGGTTGTTGCTTAGAATTAATGAAAGAGAAAGGTTTCTTGATGAATCTTGGAAGAAATCTTGAAAGCTTGATATTCTTGATGGTGTTTAATGGTGTAGTGTGATGAATTTGATGAAGAAATTGTGTTTATGGAGGATGGAGGAGAGAATTATTGATGTTGTTGTGTTAATTGTGGAGGTTTGTACAAGCTTCAAGGTGTATTTATAGTGTTTGGGTCTGAAAATTTCGTGTGGGAAGGGCTAGGGTTAAGTTTGATAAGGTAAGAGTTTGAATAGGAATAAAATTCCTCAAAACCGACATAGCGCGGTATACCGGACCTGCGTGTCTTCCTTTTTCACTCCTCGGCAAAAAACCCGAGTCTCCTACCCGTGTTACGAGTTTTTCCTCCTGCGGTATACTGGACATATGGCGTGGTATACCGGACCTGTCATGCTCCAATTTTTCGAACTCTCGACATAAAACCCGAGTCTCATACCCGTGTTACAGGTTTTTCCTGGCGCGGTATACCGGACATGAGGCGCGGTATACTGGGCTGACCTGCGAATTTTTCCAAGTGTTTCCTTTTGACCCCAAACTCATTTCCTGCACAATAACACACTACCTTTCTCTCCTATTAGCTTGTAAACACAATTAAAATCTATACTAACTTAAAATTATACACTACAAAGCAATAAATTAAAGAGAAATTAAAAACAAGGGGTGTCTCCCAAGAGCACTTTTGTTTAACGTCTTTGAGTTAGACGTGTACCTCCATTAAGAATGACGAGATTTCCACCCCTTTCCTCTAATCCACACGAACTTTTCAGCTCGATTCTTCATAATCATGGATGGTGCCATCTAAGATTTCGTGGGAAGGGGTGTTTCTGGTGGTAACTCGATAGCTTTACACTCCTCTGGTGATCCACTCATATCCTCAGTTTCGAATCTTTGTTTGTTAGAAAGAATGTCCTTCATGAATTTCAGATTTTTCGGCATTCTCTTGAGAGCTTTTACAAACGGCATATTAATCTCTAACTTGCTCACTATGTCAACGAACTTCTTGAATTCCAGGTCATAGTCCTTTTTTCTGACACGTGAAGGGTATGGTGGTGGAGGGCGTGTATTAAGTTCCACTGAATTTTTCATTTTTTCAGGTGTCTTGGCTTGGACACTCTTTGGTTCAACTACCTCTTCTACTGTATCTTCTGTTGTTTCTTCTCCCCCCTTTTCTGGAATAGGGATTGGTTCTGGTTCTGGTCTTGGTGGAGGTAGTTGTTTTCTACTTCGCAATTCAACTGCATGGAAAGAATCTTCTCTAGGAGCAATAGTATCACTTGGGAGTTGCCCTTTTGGCCTGTTTTGCAATGTACTCGCCATATGTGATAGAGTATGCTCGAGTTTCTTGATTACCTTTTGTTGGGCTTGAATTTTCTGTTGGCTACGACTCATATTGTTTTCAATTGCTTGCATCAGTTTAGCCATACTCGAATTCAAGCTCAAGGTTTGTTCTTTCTTTGCTAGTTGCATTGATTGTTTCGGTGGTTCTTGATAAGCTTTTTCAACAATGGGCGCTTTTTGATGTAGAGGTTGTGGTGGATGATAAGATCGAGGTTGGGGTTGATGATAAGTTTCTTGATTTCTGACCCAACTTCTCTGTTATGGAGGGTGTTGATAACTAGCGTAGCTTTCTTGAGGATAATCATAACCATTAAAATAATAGTTATTTTGATGAGATATAACGGAAGCTGAAGTTGGATTATTCGTACAACTTTCCCGCGTATGATTTCTTGATCCACAACCTGGACACGAAGGTATTGTACGTACTAAATTTACCTGAGCAATTGTTCGAGCTTGTTCTTGTAGTTTTTCGAGTTGTAGTGCCAATTTTTTGAGCTTTAGAGATTCTGAAGTGTCTTCCTTTTCTGGTTCCCTTGGCCAACTTCTCTCGTTCTCAAGAATTCTCTCCATACAAAGTTCGGCTTCTTCATGATCTAGTAACACAAAACCTTTGTTTCCTAACGAATTTGATTTTTCCCTTGACTTGTTATTAAGTCCTCCATAGAACAATGTTAAATAATATTCCGACGATGAGTTATGGTATGGACATCTCGCCTTCTTTTCATTAAATCGTAACCATGCTTCACCCAAAATTTATCCGTCTTCCTGGATAAACTGTTCAAGCTCCAACATATCTTTTAATCGTCTACTAACCGGATAGAAGCGGTCTAGGAATCTTGATGAGGATATTGGGTATCGTACCAATTGCTTGCACCTCCGGTCAAGAAGAACTGGAACATCACGTAATACACCTGCTCCCTAGTAACTCCTCTTACGATATAAGCATCACAGATTTGCATGAATTTCTGAATATATCGGATCGGATCTTGTTGTGAAGCACCGCTAAATAACCCATGATTTGCAAACTGCGCTAACATCCCTGGATCTGGCCTAAATTTAGCGGCTTGGATTTCTGGAGTGCGAATTCCGCATGGTTGCACTCTAAACGTGACGGGTAATTCAAGTCTCCTCGGATTCTCCATCTGTAACTATCTATAAAACAAAAACTAAAAAGACAAAAGCGTAAAATAGAACTAACTGAAATAAAAGCACAAGATATATGCACAAGGCCTAACGATGTTGTCCCCCGCAGCGGCGCCAAAAACTTGGTGTAGCTTAGGGTGTTTATTTGCATCTAATTTATACATCTTTTTATCACACCCTAGGGTGTGATAAAATAAGATATAAATAACGTGCAAATAATCACCCTAGTCTAGCACGGTTGTGCAAGTATACAGATCGTATGCAAGTTTTAATAAATAAGTAAGATTCGTTCCGCAGAGACTACGAAGGTTAGGGGAATCTTATGCAATAATCAAGTGCAAATATTCAAAGCCAGAACAAATAAAACGCAGAAAAAGTAAAGACAAATAAATTTTTATTTGGTTTTCGAATAAGAAAATTAAACTAATAAAGTAAAGACATTAAATGTAAGAGAAGAAGTAGTATGAGAGTTTAGCTTGAGTAAATAGCATGTAATCCCCACTAGTTTTGCCGTTCTAAACATGTAAGGGTGAATTATGTAGTATTTCAATAATCGGTTCCAATTGCGCTAGGTAGTTTTAAATAGGATTTACCTGTGTCAATAAGGAGTCCTAAGCAAACTGTTCCTGCAATTGGTAAACAGCAATACACTAAACCATGGTGATTATCTAGTTAGGTTGATTTGTCAGATCTAAACCGAATACTAGACGTTATGTGCTAAACATGTAATTAAACACCGTTTTCAATGGTGACGTAACTACTAGATGGTAATTCTATATGGTCGCGATCCACAAGAACACAGAATATAAATCCAAACACATAAACAGAGAATAAAAACAATAATTCAATTTAAAACATAGAATTCCCAAATTAGATAGATGTCAACCAAAACTAGGGTTCATACATATATGCTAAAACTCAAGCTAAATAGAAATTTAGTTCATACTAATGGAAGAAAAGAAAGAAATTACAAATTCAAAGGTTGAAGATACATTATTGATGAACAGCTCCTTCCAGACTTCTTTTCTTGTGTTGTAAGCTTCCTCTTGGCTTAGGGTTTTCACAAAGGATGATTTTCTAATGTTAAGAGGCTGTTTTTATAGTGTATAGGTTGACCTAACCGTTTTCTTGAAGGAAAAGGTAAGTAGTGGACTCCTAGCCCAACTCAAATTCGTAGCCCAAAAACATGGAATCAACCATGTTTTTGTTTTGGTCCTAGCAGCTTCAATACTCATCCGTTTAACGCGTATGAGTAGTCGAACTTCATCGTCTCGGAAAGATTTTTAACTTTTCTCTTGACTGTTTCTCCAGATTCCTCACCAATTTTAAGATATAAGCTGATTTGTGGTCGTAGGTACAGAAATTCAGAATTAAGGCAGCTTTTCGTTTTCCATGATTTTAGCTTTTACTTTCTTACCTTCAATTTCCATTATTTTTCAGAAGATATAGTTCAAATCTATTTATGGGAGGATTTTTGTGCATAATTGTAATTTTTTTATTATAACGAATATGAGAATATATTTCTGCTACTAGTTTTTTGAGTAGAGGATCCATTCCCACTGGGTTTTTTTTGTTATAACTGAATTTGATATATTAATGTTAATTTTTGTTAATTTTTTTTATTTCATTCAACCGTTATTGTTTTGATTAAAGAAATTTGAATGATAAAACTTTGTTTATATTGGAAAGTTAATTAAAAAAAAAGTGTTGTAAATTTATGTTTTAAGAAAAAAAAAATAGATGATAAAAATAAAAAAAGAAGTTAATAATGTGTTTGATAGATTCTTATCTGCCCAAAAAAAAAGTAACGAAACAAGTTTTTTTTTTTTTTGATCGGCAAAATATGTAATGAAACAAGCTTAACAAAAAAAAATTAAATGACATGTATTATATTAAAAAATAAAAGTAAATGACATGTTTTATATTAAAAAATAAAAAATGTTTTTCAATGGTTAGGATTTGATTTATATAAAATCTAAGGTAAATACTCATGCCACCTCCTCTACTTATAGAGACTCATAGAGAAAATGGGTAGTAGAGGATCCATTCCCTTCCTTTAGCTCTTTTAACCAACTTGGACTCTAATTAAATACCATATATCTCTAAAGTTTCACACTAGATAAATAATTAAACCCAATATGCTCTAAAAATAATAATTAATTAATTCAAGACCCAAAATAGGAAAGTGCACTAATTCATGTGAAAATCGACCTATAAACTAATAAATACACCTAAAATGATGTCTCTGAAATAGATTTTATTATCACAAATGAGGAGACATCAGCTGAGATAAGGATACAATGAGAAAAGACAATGGTAAACATGAATCTTAATATTTTTTACTATGCCCTCCAAATTGGGGATCACACCCTCCATACTAAGGTAGTTACGATATTTCCAGTTCATATACATGGTTGTTACGAATGCAATATTCCATGCCTTTGACTACCAAGCTACTCCCGCCTTTTTGTTTCAACCACTTGAGCGCACTTTGGATTGTATACACCGCTCTTCCTATGCCCACCCAACTCCGTATAGTAGCATGTATCTCATTGGTGAACTTGTACTCAAATAAAAGGTGCTTATTTGTCTCAGTTTCATACTCACAACACAAACACATTGGGTCAAGTTTCATGTATGTAAGTCGACCTCTTGTGTTGATTCTTACCCTAAGAGCAAGACATAAGATAATTACATGCTTTTTGGTGATGTGAGGGTTCCAACCCACAGTCTATGATGTAGAACTTTTTGTAAATTCTCACACAATTATTTATATATTATTTTATTTTCAACTTTAATATATAAATATTTGAAACGCAAAATATAAAATATTAACATATTTTAATAGTTTGATATTTAAATTAATTTTTAAAAAATATAAAATATAAATATTTAATATTCCATATATCATATATATAGTACAAAATTAAGAATATATTTAAAATCAAGAAAAAACAAAATATACTTAGTTTTATAAAAAAATAAGAAAATCATATAATTATACAAAAATAATTAATGGATCGATTACTTATGTGGTCTTGAAGACCATCTTAGTGCTACAAAGGAACTAGTCCATTCCATTCTCCTCCAAAGAGGCCTCTAAGATGTTCATTGTCATTACTACCCTTATAGTGCATATAAGACAAAAAAATAGTTTTTTCTCTCTCCTCCATTACCATTAATCTATCTACTCCTTTATCCTCCCTCTCCTTCTTCATTAACTATCAATAATTTCCAGCTCTGACCACAACCACCGATCACCTCCGGAAAAAGTTCAGAGCATGGAAAAAGTTACTAAGCATGAAGTTCTGAGCATGGAAAAAGTTATTGAGCATGAAATTCTGAGCATGGAAAAAGTTACTGAGCATCGAAAAAAGTGTTGAGTATCTAAAAAAGTTGTTGATTATTCGAATTTTTTATTGAGTAAATATACTGAGTATGCTCGTTTGCTCAGAATCTTTACTAAGTATGCTTGTGTGCTCAATAAGTCTACTGAGCATGCTTAGTAATTTTACTAAGTATGCGAAAAAATTCAATGAAAATATTCAGTAATCAATAAAATTGATATTGTAAGAGGATCTAAATCCCCTAAAAAAAGAAATGCTTGCATTATTTTACATTTATTACAAAATAAAATAAAAAAAGAAAAAAACAAAGAATCTAAAGTTGCTAAGTATTACAATGAAAAAGAATAAAAAAAATTGCTAAAGAAAAGATAACAATCAATAGCAATATTCATCGTGTAATAACTTATTGGATCACCTAAAAAAACATTTCTCTGAATAGAGAGAGCATCAGGGTAATATTTCATCTTCTCAATACTGTTTAATAGTTTATTATTAAACGAGTATCTTCGACTGTTTAATAGTTTATTAGTAAAAAGTTGATATTATAGTCCACAACAGAAAGTTTGGGTCGCCTTCTGATCATTAGATATATAGTAAAACGAGCATCTTTGACTGTTTAATCAAATCTACGATCCATAACTCTCTCCAAATCTCAATCACCTGTCTGTACTCAGCAACACCTAACGGCGGCGGCACCACCAATAGTAGCACCACCATTGAGCTTCAGATGTCTATTAATCAAATCACTACGATCCATAATTCTCTCCAAATCTCCATCACTGATATCTGTATGTACCCCGCAACACCTAACGGCGGCGGCACCACCACGAACGCAACAACACTAACATTGAGCTTCAGATTTGCTTCTGAACGAGGCATTAAGCGAACTTTAATCATCGTTCTTCTTCGAACGGAGCTACTGAACTCCGTTGACGGTCCAGATCGGCGCTTCACGAGGGGCGACGAAGCTTCTTCACAGAACAGCGGCGGTGAAGCTTCTTCACGGAACGGCGGCAGGCTTGGTTCCATGAACGGACCTTTTAGCTCAGGCGGCCAGATCTACCATCCCTAGCAACTTAAAAGGAAGACAAAAAGTTTTGAGAAAGCTACGTGAGATTTAAGAGAAAGGAGAGAGGAGAGAGAAATGAGTGTTTAAGGTTTTAATAAAACAATCTGATGAAAACTAGTATATATAAGGGAGAAACAAAAAGGGGTAAGATAGTAATTTGAATTTTGAACTGTAGTGTTATTTTTTTGTTGTCTTAGTAATAAAAGGTAATTCATCCAGTGTTCTTTTTTTTTTTTTGGATATATGGGTGTCCGGGCAAGATTTGATCTTGGGTCTTGAGGTAGTGTTTTCAAGACTTCTTGGTAATAATCTCATAATTAATTAGAAAAACTAAACATAAATTAAAAACAAAACAAAAATAGTTGTATATTTTAAAAACATTGTAAAGAAATTAAAAAGAAAATGAAAAAATGAAAAAGAGAGTAACAAAAATAGTTATATGTATTAATAATTTCTTGTAAACTGGAATCGCTATAATAGGAAATCCTTCAATTAAGATGTTGTTAGAGGTGGGAGTGATTTTTAAAAAAGTGACACTCTTATATATATTTTTTTTTTTTAAAAAAAAAGTAAAATTGTAGCTAATAGCTACGATATCTGACCAACTACCATCTATCGAATTCGCAATCATACTTCCTTAATTCTTATCAAAGTCGAGTAAACGGCCCATTTTGATTTAATCCATATAATATTACCTCCTTACTTACGTGAGGAAAGGTTAATCTATTCAAGTTATACGACGAAGTTCACGGGAGTAGTCGGTTCTTTAACTCCAAATATTTCCTCTTTCTTTTTTATGAAGGTAGTCATTTTTTGTTTGATACCTTTTTCTTTTACTTAAATAAAATTCGATCACATAATTTTTTTGTTATTGCGAATCACTCTAACCAACATGTAGAATAACTATCAATCTTTTAATTTCAAAGGTACGCATTTATTGTATAATGTATACACAAATTCTACTCAATTCAGTCCAATCTTCGAAGGTCACTAGGTGCAAAAAGGCTTTATATGTCTAAAATTAGTTACAAGGATTTTTGATTTTATCTTAAGATAGACAACCAATCTATATGCGTTGAAAACAATATTTTATAGAAAATATATATGCGTGTTAGTGATCTCAAACAGTCTCGAGGATAAAACCGTACTGTCAAACTTGATTGCTGGACAAATGGTTATTCTCAGCGCTTCAGCACTTTCATAAATTAATATCTTATTCGGTTAAACTAATCATATGGAAATATTCTGTATTAGAATGTTTCTAGCAGAATTAATCCCACTTATGCAAGTTGAAGCGTAGTCTCCTTACTCATTCTCACGACTAATTTTTTTGAAACTTTCCAAATATGAAGAATAGGGGTATGTATAAGATGTGCCAAAATACTTCAAACCTCAACAAATTACTAATACTCCGATATCACTTCTGAAGTCAGGTATAAATCTTCTACTCTATTTATAACTAAGTCCCATGTTTACATGTTCAGTACTATATTGTGATATACTATGTTCATGTCAAGTTTATTTATTCTCTCTAAGATTTTGTACATGCATAATTTATACAACCTTTTGAACTAACAGGTGATATTTAGTCATGGCTGGGGATCAATTGGAAGTGCTTAAAGCACTTGACGTGGCCAAGATTCAATTGTATCATTTCACGACATTCTTCATTACCGGTATGGGATTCTTTACCGGTGCTTATAACCTGAACAGCATCTCGCTCGTCACTAAGTTACTAGGCCGCCTTTATTACTTCGATCAAGATTCATCACGCCCTGGTAGACTCCCTCCAGCTGTTTCCGCCTCTATCAGTGGTGTTGCATTTGTTGGGACTCTGCTTGGTCAACTTTTCTTTGGATGGTTAGGTGATAAAATGGGTCGGAAAAAAGTTTATGGTTTGACACTAATCATCATGGTTGTATTTTCTGTAGCATCTGGATTTTCCTTTGGGAGTAAACCAAAAAGTATCATGGTTAGCCTTTGTTTTTTCAGATTTTGGCTAGGGTTTGGGGTTGGGGGTGTTTACCCTCTTTCGGCAACAATTATGTCTGAATACGCTAATAAGAAAAGTCGTGGTACCTTCATAGCTGCAGTTTTTGCTATGCAAGGTTTTGGGATTTTAGTTAGTGGGATTATTTCTTTAATTGTATCAACTAGCTTTGATCATGCCTACAAGTCTGAACCTTTTGAAATTGATCCGGTTGGCTCAACCGTGCCAGAGGCTGCCTATGTATGGCGAATTGTTCTTATATTTGGAGCCTTTCCAGCAGCCCTTACTTTCTACTTGAATATGAAAATGCCTGAAACAGCTCGTTACACCGCTCTAGTTGCAAAAGATGCAAAACAGGCGGTTCAAGACATGGGCAGGGTCCTGCATGTTCAAATGGAAGTAGAAGAGGACAAGGCACGAATGTTGAACCCGTCCCAGAGCATTAATGATAACTCTTTTGGCTTGTTTAGTCGGAAATTTGTTCGTCGCCATGGTCTTCATTTATTTGGAATCACTTCTACATGCTTTTTATTGAACATTGCTTTATATAGTCAAACCCTTTTGCAAAAATATGTCATAATGCTAGTTGGATTCGACAAGAATCAGAAGATTGAAACTATGAATGTTGTTGATAAGTTTTGGCAAATAATTGGGATTCCACCAGCTAAAACCATGAATGCTGTTGAAGAGGTTTGGCGAATTTCGAAAGCACAAACTTTGATCGCACTTTGTAGTACAATTCCGGGGTATTGGTTTACTGTGGCTCTTGTTGATATTATGGGAAGATTTGCAATCCAAATGATGGGATTCTTTTTCATGACAGTGTTCATGTTTGCAATTGCTTTACCCTTGAACCATTGGATTAGGGTCGAAAACCGGATTGGCTTTTTAGTATTGTACTCATTAACATTTTTCTTTGCAAACTTTGGACCCAATGCCACGACGTTTATTTTGTCAGCTGAAATTTTTCCTGCCAGGCTTAGATCAACCTGCCATGGAATATCTGCTGCTGCAGGTACTGCTGGAGCCATTGTTGGAGCGTATGGCTTTTTGTATGCGGCTCAAAGTAAAGATCCCAACAAAACTGATATTGGCTACCCACCTGGTATTGGGGTCAAGAACTCTCTCTTCATTGTTGGAGGCATCAATTTCCTGGGGATGCTTTGTACTTTCTTTGTGCCCGAGCCAAAGGGTAAATCTCTCGAGGAGGCTACACAGGAGATTAGTGAGGATCGCGATGATATAGTCATAGTTTAAATTTGTCCCAATTTGGAAACTAAGATGGAGATGATTGATGAAGGTATATAATGATCTCCTATTACATCTAATTGCATATCACTTTTTTTGAGAGAGTAACCATTAAAAGAAACCATACATATGTTTCTGGATCTGTTTGCATATAGTGTTTAGTTCATCAATTCTTCTTTACTTTCATTTGTGTTATATTTCATTTTGAAAAGAGTTTTATAATTGAATATCATCCTTTAAAAATTACACCAGGGCATTTGGACACCAAGACATAATTAATGAAAGGGCGGCCTAACCCAATAAACAATAACAATATCAAAAACATCATTTTGATCTAAGTAGGGTGCATTCACTTTAGAGTTTATAAAAAAAATTAAATTTAAAACCTTGAAAATTTCATTAATTGTGTTAAACCTAAATAGATTTTGACTCATTGTTTTTTATTCTTGCATAAAGTTTGATTAATTTTTTTAATTCTTATAGAAATTTTGACAAATTGTTTTTAGTTTTGAAAGAATTAAAAATACTCATATCGTAAAAGAATTGTCAGGAGCCAAATTAAAAATTATTTTTCCAGGATTTAAAAGTCATTGCACCCGAATTGTCCTAGGAGCTAATTTTGAAGGGATTAAAATAAACTTTTAAGTTAGCTCATAGGATTTAAAAGTCATTGCACCCGAATTGTCCGACCTCTTTCTCTCTAACTTTAGAAAGTCTCTCTCTCACCTTAGCTCTGAGGTTTTTCATTTTGTAAAAAAGTTTCTTCCACTTATCTATCCATTCAATCTTTTTATATCAATTTTTCTTTTCTAATATAGCTATGACTTTCTTTTTGATGTGAGATGTCATGCTACTTTTTTGTCATATTTCTTTTCATAACTCTTTTCATTTACTTTTACTCCGCCAAAGGGTTACAATATAAAGCAGTGAATCATCAATACAAAGAGCACAAATACAATAAGCTCACACTACCCAACCCAACAATATATTCCTATATTGGTGAACCCACCACCCCAAACTCAAGCTCTAAAACGACTGTCTATGCATCACGATTCGAGTGCGGGTCATATGGAAAAGTCCTAAAATCTAGGGGGTATGACTTATAATGTGGCTAATAAAAAGCCTTTAGAAAGGCTAGATGGGACTAAGAATGATATAAATATAATAAATGGACAGCAAGCTAAAAGTCAACAAGGTCTTATCAAAGAACCGCCTAATCACTTTCTAAACTATGTAATTTTGTTACTTTCTCACCTTTAGCACGTTCATTAAATAGGTTTATCAACTAGCTCAGATCTCACAGTCTACACACCCCTCAAGGCGCCCTAAGATCAAACATACTTCTACCGCATTGCTTACTAATTTTTTTTTCTTTACTATCAATGTGTGTTTCCAGTTCATACTCAAAGCATATAAAATAATCAGCTAATAAACATATTACTGACAATCATTAGCTTACTATGCTTATGTTTTCAAGTTATAAAACACAATCTACATCTAATCCATCTATTGGAAAAAAAAATCCTAAACACGGTAAATCACAAAAAATGGAGATGAGGGACAACGAATTCCCACACCCCAACTCAAAAATAAGTCGTGTCCCCATGACTCGAAGAGACTTGATAAGAAATTGTAAACTAAAACATATATTGCTAAGTACAGAAATGGTAGGGAAGAAAGAAAACATACTCTTCGAGGCTATTGCCTCGCTTGATCAATACCCAAGATAGGGTGCAGTGCTTCTCTTGTATGTAAACTTCTAGTACACCAATTTTGCATTCCCTTACCTCCTCTGGTGATTTATCCCAATCAATCATACAACTCTAGAAATTTCTTGTTCTTACCTTCTCCAATTTTGTTCTTTAATACTCTCTCATATGAAGGTGTTCATTCAGGAATCTTTGTTTTAACATATCTAATAGCGCCCTATAAGCTTTGTTCATCTTGGGTATTGGAATATTGATTAGAGGAGGTATTGACATCGTCTCCTCCCTAATCACAAATGCTTGCTTTTTAGGACTTGAATCCACCAAAAACCGGTTCCTCTCTAATTGATTGACTCGAATTAAACTTTTGTTCCCTAAACTTACACTTCGCCATTGTTTCTTCTTGATCTCACCCATTACCTTGTTTTGATTTTTATTCATCTCCCTTACACTAGATCATCTCATTGACCTCCAACTCAAAAATTGAACACTCTTGAAATTTGTACCCCGTGAATTTGGGTTGAAAAGTGTTATTTGGGTTAAGAAAGGTGTAAGGATGATGAAACTCTATGTGGGTTAGGATGAACTCTTGCTTGATTGGCATGGGTTTAAGAAATTGTTGGGAGAAGATTTGGGAAATTTTGGTTTTGATTCTTGGATTTTAGGTGTTTTGGAATGAGTTAGGTGTTAGATTCTTGTTTATAGGAAGGCAGTGAAGGATTTGGATATAAATGTATTGGTTACTTGGTGGTGTTTTGATGTGAGGTGAAGGTTATGTAAAGCTTCAATGGAGTTTGGGAGATTTGGGGAAGAAAGAGAGGCTCAAAGTTTATGATTTTCGCAATATATATAACTAATCTTCCATGTTCCCTTTTTTGGCAGCGTTGTACAGTGCACCGCGGGTAAGGTGCGGTGTACAGCACGAGTCTTCTGTTGTGTACCGTGTCACGGTCTTGCGCGCTTGGTCGACACGGTTTGTCTTGATGTGTCTCGGCTTCGAACCTGATTTCACAACAGTGGCGACAGTTTTCTTTGGTGCGGTGCACCGCGGGTAGCGTGACTTGGACAATGTCACGGTTCAGCGCATGTGACGATACGGTTTTCCTTGTGAAGCCTCGCACGTGTACCTAATTCCTTGACCGTAGTGGCCCTTTTTGTGGGGTGTGGTGCACCGCGTTGAGGGTGCAGTGTACCATATGACTATGCTGGATTCCGATTTTTCAGTTTATCTCCAAAACAAGTTCTCTACTCCATTGGATATATCTCGAAAAAATATGTGACTTAGACTCAAGAAAAGTGAATTCTGATACCTGAGCGCAAAGTTATGCCAATTCGAAGTTTTGGTAAATTTCTACCGTTGATAGGTGCGGTGTACCGCAAAATGCTTCTGTCCAGCCCTTTTTAACTCCAAAGATTTTCCAATTTTTTACCCCAAACTCGAAACCTTGCATACCTACACATCAAAAACACTCTTACCCTCCTCATTACTGCAATATACACTTAAAAACACATAAACTAACTAATCTAAGGATATCGCCCATTTTCATATGTAATTCCTGTTGTAACTGTTGATTGATTGTAGTAAGTTGAGTTAATCTTAGCTCCATTGCTTGACATTATTGGTGCATGAATTGCACTAAGAATGCAATAGCATCGATCCTTGCCTCATTTTGCTCCACCTTATTTTTCAAATATTTTATATCTTCATGTGGCTGAGATGGAAGTGCTCTTTGAGCCTGATCCTCCGTTATCCCTCGGATTAACTATGGAAGCTCTTGTTGAAATTTCAGGGAGTTACTAGTTACTTGGGTGACATACGTCTCCAAGGTCTCCAATTCTGCAGCTTGCTTTTTATCATTGAGCTCATTGGTCCCATATTGTATTCATTATTTGTTGGAGATCTGTTATGGATTCTTCTTGCGGATTATGCATGGGCTGTGGTGGATCTCGAACTTGATAGCTCGGACCTTCTTGATAGAAATTTTGACTTCGGGCTCCATGCATATTGTATTTCTTAGTGCGTAATAGTTCTCCATACCTAAGAAATCTGAGAAGAGACTAAAAAGAAAACGCGTAAAACTGAAAACAAATAAAAACTTCTACACTAAATAAACACAAATAAACTAACTTAAATATAAATCCACAGAAGCAGCTCCAAAAACTTGGTGGGGTAAAAGTAAATAAACAGATAAATAAGATAGTAATGAAGGACACACACCCTTGACTACCACGAGAAACTTACTGCAAGTATTACAGATCGTTTGCAAGTTTAGTTAGTAAGTAAAGTTCGTTCACAGGGATTTTATCCGTTAGATCTACTTGTGTATATAGAGAAGTGTAGGAGAAATTACTTGTTTGATAAAAAGACAATAAAAGATATAGTGTTTATTTGGTTTTCATATGTAAAAGATAATAATGCAAATAAATAATATAATAAAGAATGGAGATGAGAGATACAGCTTAGGTATGTTAGAACGCAGTTATCCTTCTAATCAATATTCTAGTTATAAGGGTGAATTGAGCTCTGCAAATAGTCAGGATTCTATATTCCTCCTAACCCCTTTTGGGTGGACTTAGGTGGCAACCTAACAATTACCAGGGGACTTGGGTAAGGGGACCCTTCACAATGATCAGTGGTTAAAACAAACCCTAGTTACTATCTAGTTATGCAAGTCCGTCAGGATCACTAACGCACAATAGAAGTTTATGTGGCGTTTCGAAATTAGACACCCCTTCCGGGTAACCATCTTTTTACTATGATAAACCTATACGGTGTACACCGCAAGAACTACAGTCATTCAGTCAAAGCACATAAAACATATATATAAAGTAGCTCAATCAATTTAAAGGTTAATCCCAAATAACGTGAAAACAAATAAACTATTAGAATTCAAAGATTATACATATGCAACCCCAAGCTATGGAAAAATTAGTTCATATCTAAAGACATAGAAATAAATTAATTAGGAACAAATTATAAGCTAAAGAATCTAATACAAATTACCCTAATGATAGAGGGAGAGAATGGAGAAGAGGAGTTTGTAATTTTCCAAATTCTTGTCTTCCTCTCTAGGTCCTCTTGCTTCTATGGATGACTTCAAAGATTAATAATAATTAAAGGCTGAGCAAGGACATGTTTACAATGATAAGAGGGTCTATTTATAGGTGTTTTCTAACCCTAGGTTGAAATCTTGGAGTGGAAGGCAAGTAATTGAAATCCAAGTCCAATTCGAATTCGTTTCCTAAAATATAGGACATGATAAACACTTCTCACTTTTTTGGTCATACCTCCTTCGATACTGGGCCAAATTTTGCCCACTTTATATCAAAACAACCAAATCGAAATGATCTATCTAACCCTTCAAAGAATAGTCCAAAATCGCAGCCGGTTTGGAGTTATCTTCACTTTGATGGAAGTAGCTGCATAATTGGCAGATTTATTTGGCAGCTTTTCCTTTTCTTATTCAACTTTGCTTCCTTTTATCTCCTTCTTTCTATTGGATCTTATTTCCTTAACTCCTTAGAATTGATTTTGCATCTAATTATATTCCATAAACCTTAAGAGATTCATATTAATACACAAATTAAACCGAATATGTTCAAAAAGTAATAAATCATCAAATCAAGACATGAATTAAGAAAGTATCTAATAATATGGAAAAATCCCTTAAAAATTAATCAAATACACCTAAAATGATGTCTCAAACCTATATTAATATATCACAAATATGGAGACATCAATGACCGACACTGGTTTATGTATTTTTGTCAAAATCGGTGCTCGTTCAGGTCGGGTCTATTATATAGTCTTTGTCTGTGAGTCATTATTACATAGATAATTTCCCATTTCTCATGACCTTAGGGGTCAAAATCCCTTTGATGGTGGGTATTTTGGAGGAAAGGTGGTGATTTTTGTTGTCGTAGGTAATGGATGTCGCTGGACTCGACTATTGTTCAAAACTGAGATCTATGTGTAGTTCTGGAATTGTTTTATCCCCGTTGTTATCTCAACTTTGATGGAGGATATAAGATTAGGTTTTAATTATTAGGGTAAGATTGGCCTACGAGAAAACAAGTTGGATTATTTTTATAGTTTGTCAATTAGATATGTATTATTTGTTCAAGTTCATATTGTAATAGTTTAGTAATATGATCCTTGTTCTGACAAATATATACAAATACATTTGATTAATAATAGAGAATAAAGAGATACTAGAATAAAACGACCCCTACAACCGTTAAGATTTATTTTAACTTACATGGTTAATGCCCATATCGACTATTCTAGGGACCTCCCATACTCAATAGAACGTGTATTAGAATGGAGTCCGTAAACATTTTGGATGGAAACACCATTATTAATATGGACTATCCTTTAAGACACGAACAATCTCCCACTATAAAAACTATTGTAGACCTGTCCACCTATTCACTACGTTCAAGTATCAAATCAACAAGCATACATAGGACATAAGACATATATCTTAATCATAACAAGGAGATTAGAACCAGTGGAGTTAACTCAGATGGTCAGAGACTTAATTCATATTCTAAGAGATACATGGTTTGAAAGTCCTTCCTAAACATGGGACACCTAGTTCTATCTTGTTTGTGGGTATGCATGAGAAGATGTGCATATTTTCAGAGGGATTAGTCATAATTTGTGCAAACTGGCCCAACCATCCACATTATAAAAAATAAACGAGGAGATTAGATAAGAAATTACAAAGGCTTTAGGATATCGTTAAAGATTATCTATTTGCTCCTTAGTTTACTTTTGGATATACACATAATTTGGGCAGTTCCCAATTTCATCTAGAAATAGATAATAAATATATATATAAATTGGATAAATGATTGATAATTGGTCATTATTATATTTGGTGTCTCCCGGTGTGTGATAAATTCACCACCCTTAAAGAGAGGGACACCAACCGCAAGTGCACGCGTCGTTCCAAGTAATGTGTAAATAATACGGGTTTCGTTCTCAGGGACGGATAGTTATGACTATGGTGTTTATCAAATAAGTGGGATTAATTACAAATAATGAAATGGAAATAAATAGATATTTGTTTTGGTTTTGAATTATAACTAAGAGATGCAATAAAATAAATTAACGATATGATTAATTGAAAACGAAAACTGAAAGTAAAGATGTGGACGCAAATATGAGAAATGTACTTGAGTTTTGCAAAGGATCCACCTAAGTTCATACAACTAATGTCTCTGTTTAAGGGCTAAGCTGGTATTTGTGTACTAGTCGGGACTCTAATATCTCCCATCCCCGTGTCGGGTGGACCTAGGAGCTATCATATGGTACTATAAACCCCTCTCGGGTGATTATATCTACTTACAGATATGAAGCCTCGTACCTAATTGGCTATGTGATTATTCAAGCATGTCGGTCTATAACGAACATCACACGTCTATTACCTATGTCTGTAATCAAACCCCCTATGTCGGATGATCACTTTCTCACATAGTGAATAACCTAATTACTCAAACCTATTTCTAGTTGATCAGAAAATAAATAGTAAACAAGCATAAGGTAATAGCCAATACAAAATACCCAACTTAAATTAAATAATAAAATCCCAAATTTGAAAAAACAGTAATTGCATAAACTAGGGCTTAACCCGTTATTGCGATTCTCAAGTACTAAGGAATTTAGCTCATATTCAAACTTAAAACTGAAAATAAATTAAAAGTATTTATAATCCTAAATCACATAAATAAATAACCTAATTAAGGTGTTGGATTGAGCTGCCGTTGGAAGAATGGGAATTTTCCAGCTCTTGCTCTCTCTTCTGCCTTTTGCTCTGTCTCTGACTTTGAAAAAAAAAATGAAGAGTACTAAAAATAAGGTATAAAAGGCTATTTATACTCCCCTAATTTAGATTGGGCGTTTATTGAATAATAGTAAGTCAAATGATAAAAAGCCCAAGTCCAAATTAGAGAATCTCGTACCCGTTGTACACCCTTTAGTAAAACAGCCGTAACTTTTGCGTCTCATGTCCAAATCACCTGATTCCAGCCCTCAATTCGTGCTAACTCAAAGGCGCAACTTTCTATTGTGAATCTCCTGACCCAAATCAGTGCTGATTTGGCCAGAAATCAGAAATTAGTAACAACTATCCAGATTCTCATATCTTCTCGTCAACTCTTTGGGTGATGCTTTCTATCTTTTGACCTCTCATCTTTATCTAGGACTTTAATCTTCACTTACACTCCTTATCTTGTTCTCCATCATCCATGTACCTAAAATATTTATACTAAAACAAACAAATTAATGCACAAAAGCTCTACAAATGCAATATCATAATTCTGACGGAAAAGTGAAATATAATAAAATAAGCATAAAAGTCTATCAAATAAGTCTAACTTCTACCTAAAATGATGTCTCCTAAGGGAATATATTTATCATAAAACGGGATACATCAAGACCCCAAAATAGCTTCCCACCAGACTTATGTTTCGCACCCATCTTTGAGTTAAACTGTGCCTCAACAAAATCTTGTACGTCTCACAAAATACATAAATACTTCTCTCTCCAGCAGAATCTGTACACTCTGGGTACTCCCTAAAAACTCTCTATGCCTCTCTCTAAAGTGGTTCCGAATCTTATATAGTCGGCTTAGGTATCCATGTCTCCTCAACCTGATAGCAACAATGAGAATGTTGAGTGTCAAAGTGACATTAGAAGCGCACCTCCCTGTGGTCCAGACTTAGTGTCTGCTGTCAAGAAGGATAAGAGTAGCAAGTAGATCCTCGGACCTTCATCCAAATCGTAGGGAGATTTAAGATAAATCTTGTTGATCAATATAGGGAGTAAGGTGAAAGTTAATAGCGCTTTTCATTGTCTAATTCGCTACTCCAAGCTCTACTCCTATTCTGCCTACACAAATACATCTTTGTTAATGTACTTTAATTTTGTTTGTATCCTCCAGTCGATTTTTGTCCGAGGTTTATGATGGTGTAATTTTCATGCTCTATCACCCCCTTGATCCAAACTTAAATAACGATATGGTGGCCTTTAGACGTCCATGTTAGTTATCCCACACATTGGTATGATCTTCCTTAGAGTGGACAACAATATGAAAATTATTGAACTTTGGTTCCTCAACGGTCGTAGGGCCAATAAGACCCCACGTACAATTCATTTCTTTTTTCGGAGCCGGGATATCAATTCTCTTCTTCGCAAGCACCAGTATTACCATGCAATGTGGCGGGAGATCAAGATCTTCAATAGAAAGGCGCTGGAGTTAAACTCATACCAGGCACAATGGAGGTTTGGGAATCAACAGTTTCTTTGATCCTTTAGGTTTGAAGCAGTAAACTCTATTCCTATTGGACTAGAACATAATTTTACGTGATTCCATAGTATGAGAGTGACATATAACAAAATATGAGAATGAAGCACTAAGACTGGAAGCTTATAGTGATAAACTAGAGGAAAACTCAGCTCTATTTCCTAATTAATTTAAATAAATGTAATAAGATATCACTAGAAAAAGAAGGATTTTGACGGATCACTGAAATCAAGAAAGATAGAAGAATAATGTTAAATCAGGGTGGAGATTGGAAGAATCGACATCCGTTACGAAAAGATTGATATCTTCAAAACCATGAAGGCAAGAAGGGTACGAATCTAATCCTATAAAATACTCAATCTTGAGGATTTTGATATGCCATATGGAGACCTGAACAACAGTAATTCATAATATTTAACTATTGTAAAACAATAACACTAAAACAATTCGAAAAATTCAACAAATACCTTAATTAAGCATAAGCTTAAAACATTCACAGACCAGCAATACTTCTAGAACATGATATGATAAAAAATTGTTATGAATCAATCAATCTCTAACTAAGCTAAACAATTTAGCGAGCAAAATAATGTACGGTTATTTACTAAATCCAGCTTCTAATACAAAGTAAAAAATAAATAAACTTATCATATTCTACTAAATAATGTTTTTGAACGTTCATTTATCATAATATACTTCCTCAACTGTCAAATATGGTTGAGAAGTTATTCCAAGAGTGTGACTCATCATCGAAACAGTGTTGCTTGTCGTGGTTGAAGTGTTAATTCAAACTAAATTTCCAGCACGAACATTTGTTGTTCCTATATCTCCTACACTGGTGAATTTTGAAGAATTTTCATTGGAATAGTTCTTGATTTCTTCATACCAATTGAGAGTCGGAGCCTTTAGAGGAAAATTTTCAAGGAGGGTCTCTAAATTTTCATCCTTGTGAATGATATCTTCATGTGAAAACTTCTTTATTTCTGATCCTGAGTATTAAGAAGTGAAAATATTAATTTAATGATAATTTTTAAGTTAACTAAAATTGATATGAACTATTAAATATGTCAAAATGTTACCTTTGGTTGAATCTTTTTCTGGTAATTCAAGGAATCCACCATTCATGTTAACACTCGTCATGGTTTCTTCATGTACATTATCAAAATATCGTGACCCGTCTAACAAATCTTGAACTAGTTGCTCGTTTTCTTTCCATATTTCTATCGAATGATCAATCTCGTAATTCGTTATTAATGTTGATAATGTGTATGGTCACTTAAAATTTGAGAATGGAAGGGAAGGCACTGATAATGATGTTGATGGATATTGATGGTGTTGAGCATTCATAGGTTGATGGTATAATGACATACCCGCTTTTCGTAATTGCTTTTTTCTTTTGTACCAAAAGTTTTTAATCTTATTATTTGAGCACCCGGGGAGCTGTATTCGAACACAATACACAAATAATAAACTGGTTAGATTTAATAAGAATTGGTGATATTGAACCATCCTATAGAACACTTATAACAATCAAGTTAGACTATCATAGCCCTTATACCTAAGTGTGAAAACCCGGATATGGTTGCTTCATTTAGGCCTATAAGTTGTGCAAACTTTATTTATAAGGTTATCTCTAAAATTCTTACTCTTGGGTTACAAGAATGGATTGGTAGTTTGGTCTCTGAGACTCAAACTGCCTTCATTCCTGGAAGATCAATTTTTGAGAATATTTTGATTGCTCAGGAAGTTTCTCACTTCCTCAATAATAAAAGAGATACTATGAAATATTATTTGGCAATTAAGGCAGATATGAGTAAAGCATATGAAACTATAGAATGGGATTTCTTGATTGATGTACTATCCCAAATGGGATTTAATTCTACTTGGGTAGGATGGATAAAAAATTGTGTCACAACTGTTTCTTATAAAGTTCAAGTAAATGGGGCATTATTTGACCTTGTTAAACCTCAGAAGGGACTGAGGCAAGGGGATCCACTTTCCCCATACCTGTTCTGTATTGTTACTCAAGCTCTCTCACATTTGATTGAGCGTTTTGTGGATATTGGATTGTTTAAAGGCATTGCAATTGCAAGACATGCCCCAAAGATTACTCATGTACTATTTGCAGATGATAGCTTGTTTTTTCTTGAAGCAAGCGAAAACAATATTGATATTTTTAATAACATATTGAACTGGTACACTTATGCATCAGGCCAGAAAATGAATCTCAATAAAAGTGATGTTTTTTTCAGTAAAAATACACCACAGGCCTTGAGAAATAGTTATTCCCATTCTTTAAGAATGAATAAAATAGATCATTTGGGAAAATATCTTGGCATTCCTTCCTCTTGGGGAAAGTCAAAAGTTAAATCTCTGGAATGGTTAATTGATATGGTTATTAAAAACATGAATAGATGGGATACAAAGATGTTGTCTAAAAGTGGGAAAGAAGTGCTTATAAAAGCTGTGGTTGGAGAAATTCCCAATTATATAATGTCAGTTTTTCAGATTCCTAAAAAAGTTACCTCTCATTTAACTTCATTGATCTCAAATTTCTATTGGGACAATCAAGGGGAAAGTAGATGCCATTGGATTAAATGGCAAACTCTTATGAACTGTAAAGAGGATGGAGGTTTGGGTTTTAAGGATTTTCATTACCAAAATCTTGCTCTTCTTGCCTCTAATGCTTGGAAGTTTAACATTAATAAAAGTTCATTACTTTACAAGTTATTTAAAGGGAAGTATTTCCCAAAAACTGACTTTTTTAAAGCCCAACTGAATGGTAATTTCTCTTGGGGTTGGAAGAGTCTTATTGAGGGTAGAAACTGTTTTTAAAGGAAGTAAAATGGAATGTTGGAAATGGAGAGAGTTTAAATATCTGGGAAGATATTTGGTTACCTTATGATAAAAAACTTACTAAACCTGATGGTTGTAATTTGAGATATGTTTCAGATCTTATTAATTCAGATTCTTTAACTTGGAATCAGGAGATTCTTAATCAGTACTTCCCCCCAGAAGCTGTAGCAACCATCTCTTCTACACACCTTTCTCAGCTGTACCTTGAAGATGTGCCTTTTTGGCCTCATTGTTCTACTGGTAGAGTTGTAGTTAAGGACATGTATAAGAGGATTTGGATGGCTCAGCAACAAAAGGAGGGAAATTTTAATAAAAGTAAAGGTGAACAATCTTTTAAGTTACTCTCAGAAGATTGGAAAACTGTTTGGAATATGAATGTTATTCCAAAAGTGAAAAATTTTGTGTGGAAATGTTGTGAGAATGCTTTACAAACTAATGAGAATAGGAAAATGAGGAAGGCCTGTTCTTCTGACTTATGCTCTGTCTGTGGGGTAGCTACTGAAAATGTGGAGCACCTTATTTTTCACTGTTCTTGGGCTAGGGCAGTGTGGCTAGCTAGCCCTCTGAACTTTATCTCATTTTCAGAGCCTTCTTTTAATTTTAAGAAATGGATTCATTTTATAAGATTGAACATAAATGAGACAAAATCAAGTGATAAAGGTCTTGGTGAATTGGCATTTTACATTGTGTGGTCCATTTGGAAAGGTAGAAATGAGGCTATTTTTAGAGGCAAAACACCTGACCCTATGGAAATTCTTTCAGAAGCTTTAATAGCCAATGATGACTATATATTATCCAAGAGGATAAAGACTGAGGCTAATCAAGAGAATCAAGATAATCAAGATTTAAATGCAATTATTGGGGTGTTTTATCTTCAACAACCAAATAATTCCCATAATAATGCAACTCAGGTTCAAAACCTTAGAGAAGGCAGATCAGGGCATTGGGAACCACCTAAAACAGGATGTTTTAAAATAAATAGTGATGCTTCTTTTGATTATTTTACTAAGAGTAATGATATATACCACCCAAATTCATACCACCCAAATGTCACCCAACGACGTGGCGTGAATTGGTTGGTTACAAATCTTTCATCAAATCAAGAAAATAAATACATTATCGTTTTGTAACCAACCAATTCACGCCACGTCATTGGGTGACATTTGGGTGGTATGAATTTGGGTGGTATATATCATTACTCTTTTATACTAATCAAGCCTCCTATGCTTGTCTTACCAGGGACAGTAATGGGAATTTGGTAGATGGATGCTCTAAGAAATTTTTTGCTCATTCTCCACTTGAAGCAGAGGCTAGAGGACTCTTTCAAGCATGCTCTATGGCTTCAAGGCTTCCAATAGGCAAAGTTGAAGTGGAAAATGACTGTTTAACACTCATTCAACAAGTTTCTAATAGAGAGAAAGTTTTTTGTAATATTAGAGGGCTTGTTAGTAGTATTTGTAATTTTAAACAATGTTGTATCTTTAAAATCTCCTTTGTTAGGAGATCAAACAACTCTTGCGCAGATTGGGTGGCTAAACAGGAGATTAAAGGCTCCTTGTTTAGCCTTTGGAATTATTTTCCTCCCCCAAACTCGCTTCTCTCTTAGCTAGAGACTTTAACTCTGTTGGAATAGGGTGATGTATTTTTTGAAGTTTCTTAATATATGCTTCTTTCGACTAAAAAAAACAATCAAGTTAGAAGAGTAAAAAAACAAGAAAATCAATTAATTAAAGTAATAAAAATAAATAATAATAATAATAATTTTAAATAATTCAAATTAGAAACTATGCACATATAAAAGATGAATTTAAAATGTTGAGTTGTAATTAATTAATGTCATTTAATAAGAATACATAAATATGTTGAGCACATAAATATAAGTATATATTAAATAACAAATTTTGCATTTAATAAAATTTTGATACTTAGATTTATATTAAGGTATTCATAATTAAGAGGCAATATAATTAAAAAGTTACGTAAATGTAGTTTATAAAATATAATTTACAGGTATTATATACGTAATATATGTGGATAAATATTATAAACATATATTTATGTTATTCTTGTATACATAATTTGCTACCTGTAAAACAATTTTATGACACATAAAAAATGTATCGACAAAAAATACACAACATATCTAATTAAACTTGAAAAATAAGTTTTTTTTCTAATAAATATGAAATAATTTTAGTAGCTATTAAAGCCCATTGGTTATCGTACTTAGCCTGGAGCTCAGTGATACTTGTTTTTTCTTAGGGTGTAAGCGGACTTTTCTTAAGACCGGGTCTTAAAAAAATTAGCCCATCTAAACTTACAACTCTTACCATTTCTCAATAAGCCAGATATTTGATAGACGGAGTTCCAGTTTTCGTTGCCATATTTTTCACATAGGTCATCAAAATATTATCCTCTAAAGTATTCCATAACCCTTTTTTAAACTCTTGAGAGCTTAAAAATTTTGGGTCACTTTCTATATTTGATTTCATAGGTGACATAAATAATAAATGGTTATACAAAAATGGCCGAATAGAACAATAAGAAACAAAATCTAGCAAAATAAGAAAATAAGGCTCGAAAATAGGTTGAAGGAATACAATGGTGGGAGGCAGCCGACTTTGGCCTTTGTTATATTGAAAAAAAAGATTTGATGGTAAGAATGTGAGAATGTGAAACCCTATGCGACTTGGGGGGTTTTATAGGTATGAGCTAATATAATATATATATTCTGACCCAAATTAACTCATCCTGACCCGTGATACCTTTTTATGATGTATTAGTTTATTCATTTTATGTCTAAACATATTCTTTATTAAATGAGCGTCTATAAGTTTTATATTTTTCCCTTACATTAGGTATGTATTTATACTTTTTTCAAACAAATGTATTTATACGTTTCTAAAATTATTATATTTTTTATTTGATATTTCTATAATATAATATGAAACCAAAATTAAACTTAGTGTTGAATAAATAAAAATTTAAAAGAAATACACATTAATAACATTATTTAATATTATTCATACAAATATTATATGAAAATTCACTACTTTACTTTTTAACAAATAAGTCATACTTTAAGATATTTATATTTTCAGTAATATTTTCTATATAAATTATTTTGATCAAAACTAAATATATGTTGTCGTAAAAGGACCCCTTGGGTAGTACGTCTAATTCCAGTGTTATTTTGATTATGTGGCAACACTCTTTAAATGATTTAAGAGATTATTACCCAAAGGGTCTTGAAAACACCACCTCGTGACCTAACAAGACCGGCTCTCTAGCCTCTGTTTACTAAAGGCCACAAACTAATTTTAACACTATAAGTAAAAAAACCAATTACCTTCTTACCCTTTTTTGTTTTTTATTTACCTATATATACTATCTTTTATCAAATAAAAATCAAAATCCAAAACACGCTCAATCTCTCCTCTCTCCTCTCTCCTCTCTCATCTCTTTCTCTCTCTTTGAAGCTCAACCCTCTCCTCCGAAAATCCATGGAGCTCGAAATTAGGGTTTGAGTTCCGGCAATGAAGCCGGATTTGTGACGAAGTTCCGGCAATAGAAGTGAAACAACTACTTATTGAAGAACAACACCCATATGAGTCTTCTAAATTAGATGCGCCTAAGGTTTTAGAAGCGTTGAATGGCAGCGAAGATGGGTTTCTCCCAAACCCAGACAAGAGAACTGAATCTCCAAATATTTCTGTAACGCTAGGAGAAGAAGACACAGATTCTGAAAACTCTATAGTTGCTGGTTCTTACGATTCTAATATTTTTAGTGATGATGATGAAGAAGCTAACTCCAAATCACAGCCCATAAGTCCAAATCGTTATGAAGATGCTGGTTTTTTTCAAGCCCTAAAACTGCAGCTCCTAAATCATAATCGTGAGGAAGAATTGCAGGCTGCAAACTTTTTTATTGAAGGTAATAATAGCTTGAATTGCACATCTTCATTAGATAAATATTTTGGAAACGGTTTATTAGTTAATTTTGCTAGTACAAATCTGGCGATTACACATCTGGCGTAAATAGAACTTTTGCGCTCAGAACTGTTGATGATTACAAATCTGGTGTTAATGGAACTTTTGCGCTCAGAACTTTTACGCTCAGAACTTTTGCGCTCAGAAGTTTTGTGCTCAGAAGTTTCTAGAAGGCTACACTCAGAAGTTTCCACATCGTTAAGCTAGATTAGATTACTTTTTTTCCATAAATGTAATAGATTTGTAATAGATTAGATTACTTTTTTTCCAGAAATGTCGTGAAATGTCGGATTTGTGTTTTGCTCAGAATTTTTGTTAAATGCTCAGAAGTTTTATGAAATGCTCAGAAGTTTTGTGGTGATGGTGATTTTTTGTGTTGAATCAAAAAATTATTTAAACTCAGTAACTTTTGTATAAATGCTCAGCAATTTACTGATTATACGAGAAATGCTCAGGAAGTTTACTGATTATACGATAAACACTCAGCAAGTTATTGAGCATGCCCAATACCCCATGCACAGAACTTTTTTCTACGCTCAAAACTATTTTCCACGCTCAAAACTATTTTTCAGACTCAGAACTTTTTTCCAGACTCAGAATTATTTTCCAGACTTAGAACTTTTTTCCACGCTCAGAACTTTTTCCGGCGGTGGCCAGCGGTGGTCGGCGGTGATCGGTGGTTGTGGTCGGAGCAGGAAATTATTTGATAATTAATGAAGAAGGAGAGAGAAAAATGATAAAGGAGGAGAGAGATTAATGGTAATGCAGGAGAGAGTGTAATGGTAGTAGAGGAGAGAGAAATCTATTTTTTTGTCTTATATACACTATAAGGGTAGTTATAACATTGAACATTTTATTAGCCTCTAAGTAGGAGAGAAGAATCACTTGGTTCCTATATGGCACATTGGTTCTCCTCAAGTCTCCTTGGGTAATTGACACATGATTTAATTATTAATGTTTATGAGCAATGTGATATCGACTAGTAGTTTTATTTGGTATAGTGTTTGCATTCATGCTCCTACTAATTATAAGGATAGATCTAGGATTTGGTATGAACTTTTGGATTGGAAAAATAATCACAACAAACCTTTAAATATCATAATTATTTTAATGATGTCACTAAATCAACAAAAAATATAGTAAACACCCCGTTAATAACCGTACAATTTCTTTTATTAGCTTCATTCACTCGGATAGTCTTTATAGATATGCTTGATAAAGGTTGTTATTATATTGGTACTAATCGCCAAAAAAAACAGCGATATAGTCAAAGAACGACTTGATCGTGTACTCATCTATGTTGATTGGCTTGACATGCATCCAGACATGATAGTTACTGTGACATAAATAATATAATCTAACCATTCACCTATGATTCTAAATATGAGGCTAGAAACATCACTATTTAAGAATACTTATAAGTTTTAATCATATTAGTTGGAGGATCCAACATGTAAAGGAGTCGTTCAAGCCGCACGCGGAGACCGTATGGAGAAGGACTTACTTGAATACTTTGATCCAAAGCGACAAGTTACATCTCAAGTGTTGAAAAGGATAGAGTAAGGGGAATTTCTCAAACAACAATAAATGAATAGAAAGGCTACAAAAAGTCTAGAGAGTCTTTAAAAATGCTCTGGTTTCACAAGCTTTATAGGAGATGGAAACAAAAGATCTCGATAAGTTAGATGAGTTGTGGACCATGGAAAAAAAATTTTGACGCAAGATAGAGAGTACAATGGTTACACAAAGGATAGAGGAATACATTTTCATTTGCAACAAGTTTGTCAGGATTAACGACATATCTTTATAAGGAGTTCTACACATATCTAATCAAAGAATATGCTATTATCTATAGTTAGGAAGTGGAATAATGATGTCTCTCTTTTTATTATGGATTAATCCACTGAGGAGACATTATTTTGGGAGTTTATTGGGCCTACATGATGGGGTTTTCCCTATTATTGCTATATTGTACTTTTGTTTCTCGTGTTGGTCATATTACTATATATAGAGATTTTGTGTCTTAATTGTGTGTGAAGTGTGTATATCTCAGGTACATGGTTGATACAAGGTTCCAAGATGAAGACAATAGTCAAAAAGTCAAGATAAACCCAAGGCAAGCCAAAATTTGAGTCTAGAGTCACTTTGGGAAGTTGGAGCGTTTGCTGGAGAAATTTTTGCGTCGTGTTGTTTCAGTCACGAAGAAATATTGGTGAGAGCTTTGGACCTCATTCCTTTTGATTTTGAGAGATCTTGAAGTTAGTGTCGCGTGTGAAATGGCGGAAGTCAATTCGGAGTTAAGATGAAGAAGTTATTCCATTTACTTCCACTGTGACTCGAACTAGAATTTTGTTAAGTAAAAACAAGTTGGGCCCTTCTAAACCTAATTAAGTGAGCCTAAACGTTTTATAACTCATATATAAGTCATTTATAAGCCTCAATATCATTATCTATCATCTTTTTTCCATCATTACATCTATACGGGAGCAAGATTAGAAGAGCTAGGGAGGCGAAAATAAGGGTTTGTCCATAAACCCAATGATTCTTCCTCAACGGTTCATCATTTCATCTTTTCCTAAAGAGTAAAATTTATTTATTTTAGTTTTTGAACATGATTCTTCCATTAGTTTTAATTAGTATTCTTTATTTTAGTATGAACTAAATCCTCATTGCTTTAGGTTGCTTATGTAAGAATTGGTGCTTAGCTAGTTAATTGATTTATTGTATTTGGGACAAAGTGTTCAATTGAGAACGTTTTGATTATTATTCCATTGACTATGCGTTTATTTTAATACTACCTATACTTTGGCCAAGTAGTGGGTATCTTGAGTAATTAAATTCAACACCGGTAGGGATTTTTAATTGCGAATATAGCGTATAGGCACCTAGTGTGAGGTATTTGGTCGCTCCTAGAGTGTGATAAAAATCAACACTAAAGAAGAGAAGCGACTAACCGCAAGTGTACGGGTCGTTCCAAGTAATAAGTAAGAAATAAGAGATTTTGTATCTTTAGGGATTGCGAGGTAAGATAAATATGTTTAAATGAAAAGTAGAATTAATTGCAGAATATATAAAGATATATGTTCTGTTTTTTATTAATAAACTATTGATCGCAAGAATAAGAATTAAACTAATGACTAAAACTAAATTAAACTAAAGAAGATTATGAAAATATGAGAGATATACTTGAGTCTTGCTAGGGAATCACCTAAGTTTATATATTTAATGCTTTCGTTTAAGGGTAATACCGGTATTATAAATTAGTCGTGACTCTATTTCCTCCTAACTCCCGTCAGGGTAGACTTAGGAGGCTATCCTACGGTATTACAAATCCCGTCAGGGCGACTATAAGCTACTTTCAGATGTTTAAGCAATTTACTCAACTGGATACGCGTTTAGTCAAGGCTGTCAGGCTCAATAATGAATACCACGCGTCTGCTATCTAGATTTGTAATTATACCCCCTTGCGGATGATCGCCGCTACTAGCGAATAGCTAAGGATGGAAATGGTTCAAATATTAACCGTAACCGATGGATATCCAATCTGATAAAAGACCCGTTAGTGGAACCGATACTGCATCCATGAGGGTTTGGTTCTCACAAAAGGTAACTGGTGGATTATCCATTAGGATTTGGTCGGATAATCCAAACTCCTAATACAAACATATAAAATAAAATACTAAAATATATACACTATGTATAAAGATATTCTATATATGCAAATTTCATACATAATAGTATAATATCGATTAAATATAATTATTCCATGCATAAACTAGCTAATTGATTATTATCTATTTTATTACTATATCGCCTAATATCATTTTATGGTCTTCCAATAATTTTGTAGCTAATTTTAGAATTTTAAAAATATTTAACAATTTTATTTTATTTAAATCATTTTAAATGATTGCGGATACAGATTAACCGCGGATAAACCGCATCCGTCGCGGATGCGGATTTGGTAAATAATTCTAAAAACCGATGGTTAATGGATACAGATTTGGTTATCGTTTTTCTTAATGGATGTGGATGTGTTTATGCAATTTTTTGAGGATATCCAATCCGTTGTCATCCCTAAGAATAGACTAATTACTAAAACCTATCTTTAATTTGCGCCTTAATTAAAAATAGTAAACGAGATCAAAATAATAATCAATATAGAAATACGCGATTTAATTTAAACTAACACAGTCTCAAATTCGAAAATACTAAATTAAATAAACTAGAGTTCAACCCATATCGTGATTCTTAAGTATTAATTGATTATCTCATAACAAAATAAAGAAAATTAATAAATGACATAATTTCTAAAATTGAAAGTAAACTTAGAATAACCTAATTGGAATGATTTAAGTTGTTCTTGAAGAAGAGGGACTTCCCCAGCTTCTGCTTCCTTGCATCTAAGCGTTCTCTCTCTAAAAGTATTGATGTGTAATGAGAGGTGTTGATTAATGAGGTCTAAGGCTCCTTTTATAATGATTAAAAAGGGATTAGGTCTAACTTGGGCCTAATTAAGTGATTAAGGGCACAAGTCTGTTTTAATAATCCCGCACTGTTGTACACCACTTTAGGAAAACAAGTGTAACTTTTGCATCATAAGTCCAAATCACTTAAAACCACTTCAAAAATGTCTCTAAATCAAATACACATCTTTTTCATTTGAACCACCGAGTCAGATTCTACACCATTTAGGCTCAGGAAGGCTAGAAGTGACAACTTTCCAGTTTCCAATGCTTATCCACCTTTACCAAAGTGATGTCTTTTGCTCCTTTAACACTCCATTTTCATCTTTCGGCTTCACTTATTCTCTTCATATTGGTGCCTCCTAGAAACCATGTACCTAAGAACTTCACACTAAACAAGCAAATTAACGCACACAAGCTCTAAAAGTAACAATATTATAAATCTATGGGAAGAAAGGGCATTAATGCAAATTAAGCTAATAAATCTAATAATCAAGTCCAATTTCTACCAAAAATGATGTATCCTAAGGGGATTTATCTATCACAAATAGGGAGACATCAAGACACCAAACTCAAATTTGTTGTCCCGACAAAGTAAGAACAAAAGTAGAGTTCTAAGGTAAGAAGCAAATGCAGAATATAAAGAATGATACCCAAAGAAAAAACTTAAAATAAATCTCATATAGTACAACCTAAGGACTAATTCACACTATCATACAAACTCAAACACATAGATAATTTCAGTCCAAAATTAATTTCACAATGATAGAAGATTACCCTTGACACTTAGCTCGAGATGGTAGTTATATGGTGTTCATCGATCCTTACTTGATTTGAACGCTACACTTAACTTACTCCCTGTTAGCAAAATTGTTATTCCATTAGGTATCTAAGAATCAAGAGGTCTTTACGGTTTTAGCGTAGACTTAGGGACGGTGTGATATGTATATTTGGGAAATTCGAAGTGAGCTTTTGGCTCTATCCTTACTAATGATCAACATACTATCCTAGATATTGAGTTTACACTCGAATACATTGTCACTAAACCCATTTGACGCACTAATTTAGCATTCCCAAATTAACCCAATAATCTATCAAGATGATTTCCAAAAACTTTGCACTTTGCTAGTTACTTTTATTTTCATTTTCTTTCTTAAGTTATTCAATCTTTTTTCTTGTAAGATACCTATGACACTCGTTTTGATGTGAGTTGTCATGTCTCTTATTTTCTCTTTTTTTTTTCAAAGACCCCGGCAAAGGGTTACAATTAACACATCATCAAAAATGCATAAACTTCCCACCCAATGTAATCTCCCATGACGAAACCAACTTCCCCAAACTCAAACTCTAAAGACAGGAAGTATCAAGATTTCTATTCAAGTGCGGGTCATAAGGAAAGTCCTATAAAACTAAGGGGATATGGCCTATATCGTGGCGACGAAAGAAAGAAATAAAGGCTAAAAATGAGGCTAAGAAGGATATAACATTAAAATTTGGTTAGAAAGCTAAAAGGCTCAAGTGGCTATTAAAGAAATGTCCATGTCGTTTTCCTAGCTACATAGTTTCACTAAGTCACACCTGTAGCTCATAATTAAGTGGGTTCTCAACTCATTTAGATCTTGCGTTCTACACACCACTCATTATTACTAAGTACAAGCTTACTTCTTTTGCATTGTTTAATAATTTTTCCTATCTGTCATCCAGTGTTTGCATGCATATAAGGTGCGTTTTACATTAACTCTAAGGTCTACTATTTTCTATCATTAATTCACAAAAAAGTATGTTTTTGGGGACATTCATCAAACTCTACAGTCAAATTATTCCTAAAATTTATTTTTATTTGGTTTTTTATTTTTCAAAAAGGGGTGAACACGAAAAAACGGGGATGAGAACGAATACCCCACCCTTAACTCAAAACTGAGTCGTGTCCCCACGACTCGAAAAAGACTCTAAAGCAGTAAAAACTAACTAATATACACTAAAACAAATAGGCAATTAGGGAGAGGGTTTAGAAAATGTTACACGACCATCACGCATCAAATCTTGATCAGAACGGGTCTTATGATTTTCCTAACTATCCATACCTTCTTGTGGAGTTGAGGAAGAATTGGATTTTCAACTTTTCTGTGACCAGAACTTTATCTCTCATGTTATAACTGTGTTGTTGTGTTAGATCCCCAGGCTTTGATTTCTTCTCACATGGTTCCAAGTAATTCTTTGTTCTACCTCATGTGTGTCCCTTCCTCTTGTCATCCTCACCCACCCATAATTCAAGATCTACCAAGTAAGGAATAAACTTATGGAAGGTTGGTGTTTTTTGAGGTTGCCGTATGGGATAAGCAATTTTATGGTGTTAAGGGGTGATGTATGAAGAACAAGGGAAGGAATTTACTTTACTTGTGGTGGATAAATCTTGAATTCTTAGTAATCTTTGGTATTTTTGGTTTTGTGGAATGAATTTGATGATGAATATGTGTTTATAATGGATGAATGGGAGATTTGATGGTGTTATGGTGTGTTGTTTATGGTTGGATCAAGCTTTCTTGGTGTTTTAATGGAGTTTGGGACAAAAATATACGTTTTTGTGAAGTTGGAGGAGACTAGGATTAGGTTTTGCAAAGATTGAGACCCTAAAGTTTCTTAAATAAGCTTTATAACCTCCACTGGGTCGGCTAGTAGCTCATAGGGCAGGCATGCCGGTAAATCTCATTGATTTGGACCGTCGCGACCCTTGCGCGTTTATCGATACGTTTTTTCACCGGCTAGCCGGCATGATTGGCCGATATATCGATCATGGATTTTGACTTCTCCGTTGTATAGATATTAAAAAATACGCAGTTTAGGCTAAAAAAAAGTCAATTCCGACCTCCGAGCGCAAATCTATGTCCTTCTGAAGTTTTTCAGACCGTTGTACTGATTATCGTGAATGACGACACGACGTCGAGCCGGCTAGCCGCTCATAACGCCGGCATGACGATGCAACTTTCCATAACATTCTGACTTGGAGGATCGTGACCCTCTAGTGCGAGTGTCGACACAGTTTGGGGCCGGTATGCAGCCCAAAGGGTCGGCAAGCCGGTCGAGTATGCTAAAAGTTTCTGATCTTGACTGTATCTTGACCGTCGTGACCCTTTGGAGGGTGGCGGTATGCCGGTCGTGGGACCGGTATGCCACCCAAAGCTGCAAATATCTCCAATTCTCCTCATTTCAGAATTTTACCTACCTACACAACAAAATACTAAACCTTTCTCTCCAATTAGCCATAATAAACACTAAGACTCAAAATTAAAAGCACCAACACTTAGTAATTTATACTACAAAGGTAATAAACTAATATACAATTAAACTGGCTTTTGTTTAACGTCGTTAAGCCCGACGTGATACCTTCGTGATAAAATTACTATAAGGATAAACCATAAAATTAGCAAACAAACACTAAAAAATGAATGTGTGTGCATGTTATATTTAAAGTAATGAATAATAAAATGTTTTATTATTAAAAATTTGCATGGTACCATAAAAAGGGGTATGGTTGGAGTTTTTGGGCACAATCAACGGGAGAGGCAAAGTTATATGAATTAGGAATGCAACTTTCCATGTTAAAGCATTCCCATATTTTTGTTTTAGTGTTGTTAATGATTGTAAAAATATAATTAATCTTTTACCTTATGGTGAGTTGCATATTGATATGAGAATATCTATTTTGGGTAGGGAATATTTAGCTCTTATAGCAGTTAGAGACTTTATCTTATCATTTACTTCTAGAAGGTGGAACAGTTATGTTGACTGTGTGGTTAATCAACAACTTAGTGGCATGTTGTTTGACAATTTGGTTTTCAACACCCTACCACAGGTAACACTTTGGGCAACAAATTATTGTAAGCCAATGAGTATATGTTGATAGAGTAATCTTACTTTATAGATCGTAGAGGGGAGGGGGTGAATAGGATATGTAAGATTATTGACTAATTTAAAACTTTAAATAACACAATCTTTTAGTTAGAAATAGTATCAATTCTATTTTAAAAAAATCTAGGGTATTATGCAATATACTACAAGATAAGTTTGTTAAATAAAGAATGCAAGCACTTAAAAGTTCAAACACTAACTTAAGAATTTTTTAAATACAAAGGGATCATGCAATGAGGATGATTACAGTTTGATAATTAAACTAAGCATACATATAAAATTATATGTAAAGAGTAAGGGATAGAAGGTACACAATTGTTTTCAAGTAGTTTAAACTCCCAATGGTCTAATCCACCACCTAAGGTAGTCACCTTAGGATTTCTAGCTTCTTCGCTAAGTTTCTTGTTTTTATTAATAGTGAAAAACAAAACTGATACAAGGAGGTTTTCATCGATCTAAACCACATCCTAAGCAAAATTTTTACCAGGCTCAATCTTAATTTCTAAGCGTGATTTTTACTGGTTTCAATCACAAAATCTAAGTTTATTTTATAGGATCAATCACGAAATCTAACTGAGACTTTTGCAGACGCAATCTCAACCCTCAAACCACTTAATCACACAAAGCCTTCTCTTCTTCAAAGAAATATAACCCTATTCTCTAACCTTCGATCTTCAATCATATTCTAGAGGAAGATTAATCACATGTGTGTGATTATTACAAGAATGAAAGATGAACTCCTAATGAGCAAATAATACAATGATATTGTTGAAATCCTTCTCGATTAGATACATCAATGATGATTGATTATTTAATTCTTGTTCAGTGGATGCTACAATGTATATGTTTGACTAATATTGAGTAGATATGAACAATGGTGTGTATTGAGCTATTTAGGTGATAATAAAATTAAGAACATAACTTTGGATATCTTGTGGGATTACCCCTTTGATGGAGTGAACGCTTAAGAGTCAAGAGATGTCTCCTAAGCTCCAATGATATAGGTATATATAACTTTTAAAGGCTTCGGCATATTTTTGTAAGAAATATGTCTGGACTAAAACTGGGTACCCGGTTTGATGTACTTTCTTGCTGTTAAGATACAAGGTATTAATTTCAATGGCTACTTACCAATTAGTTTGATTTGGGGTACAAGTTTATAGAAGTATTCCAGTTTTGATCCCAAACGGGATCCCAAAAATTCATTATATCGAGAGCCTAAAAATGAGTTTTTAATTCTTTTCTCGTTACTCAAATGCCAAAACGTCCTTCATGATATATGTTCAAAATGAAAATTATAAGGAAGTTGTTAGTTCATGGAATTTACAAATTCATATAACATAAGAAATTATGTCATAAACCATGTTCAATTAGATGAGAAAGTATAAGTACATATTTATGTATTGAAGAGGTTCTTAAATGCTTGTTCTTCTTACATATGATGTGTGCTAAATATATAGCATAACAAGTTTATAGTTGATAATTTTGGTGTACACAATGCACATAACATATTATAGCAAAGAAAGTGATCAACTCATAGAAATCACAAAAACTTAAAACATGTTCAACATAAATGAAAGGGTAAATACATGTTTTAGCAAGTATAATCTTGATTGGATACTTTATATGTATATATGATATATAGAAATAGATATTCCATACAATTATGAATTTTGTAACTAAAACACCTTAGAATTTGTCACAAAAAATAACCCATAAAAAAGGTCTATATGCCAATATTATTTCCCTTTTTCATGATGACAAATCCTACACTATATTGTCAGAGAATGATATGAAATGCAACAAAAATGGATTCACGTGCTCCTCCTTATGAAATGAATATATTATTTAGTTTTTAAACATGACATTCTAGTAAGGGTGAGCACAGGCCCAAACCTAGCGAGTTTTGACGAAATTCAATCCAGGCCCATCTAACGACGATCGCTATTTTTAAAGCCCGGTCTAGCAGGATTTTGGCAATGTTTTACACACGAGTTTTGGCGGACTTGAACCGGGATCGTGGCGAATGGATCTATATTACTCTAATATATTTATACTTTTTAATAAGGTAAAAAATTCACAAAAATTATATTGGATTGTGGATGCAATATAAGTGTTGCCAAAAATATAGGCGAAGTCTTTGCCAAAACTTTGATTAGCTTGTTGCCATCCAAATCCATAAAAGAGATCTTTGATAAGAAGTGTTGTTTAGGTTGTCAATGGAGAAATGGTTCCATCATTGTTCTGTGTTTTTCATATAGGTTTTATTAATATATATATATATATATATATATATATATATATATATATATATATATATATATATATATATATCATAAGTCCATTTAACTAATCAAATGAGCTATTAATATAATTTAATTAATATTGTTAAATATTATCATACTTCTCATATTAATATGTTGATTTTTATAATTCTACTTACAATTTTTTTTTTACAGAATAGATAAATTTGTCCACTAACTTTTCATTCTATCATACATTACATACTAAGATAGTAAATACTGATGGTTTGCATAAGTAGTAGATACTAAAGTGTGCGAGTCATATATAATTTACATTTTACAGTAATAAAATATAAGAAATATTTTTAAAAAGATATATATATATATATATATATATATATATATATATATATATATATATATATATATATATATATATATATATATATGGTGGGACAGGTCGGGCCTGAATTAAGATGGATTTGATAACACTAAGGCCCGGATTAGGTTCAGACCCGCGGGTTTTGCTAAAATTAAAGTCTGGTATAGGCCTAAAACTCGCGGATACGGACCGTATGGGTCGGGTGTTCACGGACCGAGTGGATCAAGCGGGCCGGGCGGTCCATTTGCTTACCCCCTACATTCTAGCATGATATAACAATATTTTTGTTAGTAAAAAAGGCTTATATTAATTCTATCTGAAGTGCAAGGGTGGATTAGCCAATCCCTAGCAAAAGAAAGACAGAACAACATGAAAGCAACACATCACCTAATATTTCTCCCCCTTTGTATTCATCAGAAAGCGGGTGAGAAACTAAGTCAAATTCAGTGAAAAGACTCTCACAGACAAAATTGGCATAAGAGGACAATATGCAAGATAATCATGAAAAATCGTATACAAGGGAAAGGATGATCTTACAAACCGATGCGCTATTAAGTCGTGAAATCTATCCAAGGCGGATACTATGTGATAAGTACTCAAATACGAGTGGTTAGCCAAACAAGCAAATAAAATAGCAAGAAAATCAAGTCAAGTAGCCCGAAGTAGAAACATCCTTCGAAAATCGAATTAGTATCATTAAAAAAAGATATACACGTTTTTTATGAGTTTAAAAAGAGATAATTGGGTTTGCACAAGATAAATTTTGTTTTGCAAAATAAGTAATTGCGTTTATGAAAAAGCGGGTTTCCGGTTTGTGAGTTTAGAAAATCGACATTTTGCACAAAAACCCTTAAGAATATTAAAACTTATGATTTCAACCCCTAATGTTTTTTGTAGGAAATCCTTTAAGCCAATAAAGCACATATGCAATCAATATGGAAAGATACCTTGAAGGAGGAATTTAAAAACCCCAAAAGTTTTGAAAAGGGGATTTTTTTCAATGAGATCCGTAGATAATTAAAATTATTTAAAATGACCCCAAAACTTTTACAACAAAAGATTAAGAAATTTAAACACATGGTAGGATTAAGCATTAAAAACAATGATTCCTAGACATGTTTTTAGCATTTTCAATCTTACCAACCTCATTCTTGTAGAGCTTATGTGGATGTGCTTCAATAGGATTATCCATATTCTTTGAAGGAACTTTGAATTCGATAGCTCTTAACTTCCTCATGTATTCTTAATACAAATTCCCAAGAATTTGGTTTAAGGATCCTCAAAATAAGACTCCAAGAGAGTCTTGATGCTCAACACTTTGATCCAAGTAATCATTCCATTCCAACCAAAGCTAGTACCATTTTCTTGTGTTTTTACTTCGACATTCTTCTTAGTATCGAGAGGAGACACATTTGGCTAAAATTTGGGATTCTTCTTAGGATATGATCAACAACTCCCAAACCCCAAATTTTTCCTCACACACAAAGAAAGAAAATTAATGGATTTTGGCAAGAAAGATTAGACTTCTAAATCGTTAACTCTACCAAGGGTTAGATCGTCCACATAGAGTTAGACTATAATACCACTTGTAAGTCATATAGGGGGTGGATAGGATACTTAATAATTATTTCCTAATTAAATTTTTTAACTAAGACAATCTATTACTTAGAAATCTAATCAAGTCCATTTAACAAACTCTAGGGGATTATGCAATATACTACAAGATAAGTTTGTTAAATTTAGGATGCAAGCACTTAGAACTTCAAACACTAACTTGGTAAATTATCACTACATAATTTGGCTAATTAAGCATGATCGAAGTGGCTAATTAAGCATTATTACCGTGTTCAGTCCCAAAACCTAACAGTTATTTTTTATAGGCTCAATTGTGAAACCTAACAGAGACTTTACGGGTTCAGACTCAACCCTCAAACCACTTCGATCACGCAAAGACTTATCTTCTTCAAAGAGATATAAAGCTATTTTCTAACCTTGGATCTTCAATCCTATTCTAGAGGAAGATTAATCACTCGTGTTTGATTATTACAAGAATGAATGATAAAATCCTAATGCGCAAAAAATACAATGATATTGTTGAACTACTTCTTGAGTAGAAAAAAATGACGATTGATTTTTAAACTCTTCTTAAGTGGATGATACGATGAATATTGTCATAATCCTATTGAGTAAAAATGAACAATTATGTGTATTGAGCTATTCTCGTGATGACAAAATGAAGAACATAACTTTGGGTCTCTTGTGGGATAACCCCTTTGATGGTGTGAAAGTTATGAATCCAAGAGATATCTTTTAAGTTCTAATTGAGTGGGTATATATTCCAATAAATCTATTTAAGAAATCTCTCGTGACTGAAATTGGGTACCCGGTTTCTACAAAACGGGTGCCCGGTTTAGAGAATTTGTACTTGCTTCCCGTTAAACTCCAGTATCTTAATTCCAAGAGATACTTCCTAAAAACAGAATACCGGTTTTAGCTTCATTTTGGGGTACTGGTTTAAAGTTGGATTCTGATGTTGATCCAAAACAAGGACCGAAAATTCTCTGTATTGGGAGTCTAAAAATGGTTTTTTACATTTTGCCTCGTTTCTCAAATGACAAAACTTTTTTTTATGAGATATGCTCAAAAGACATTTTTAAGGAAGTTGTTAGTTCATGGCATTTCCAAGTTCATATCACACAATAAGTTATGCCATAAAACATGTTTATTTGATAAAAATGTTTAAATACATGTTTACGCATTGAAGTGGTGTTTAGATGCTTTTGATGCTTACATATGATGTGTTCCAAATATAAAGTATAACAATTTTATAGTTGAGAACAATTGAGAACATTGGCTTAAAAAATACACAACACAAGTTATAGCTAAGTAAGTGATCGACTCATACAAAACACATAAAGCCTAAAACATGTTCAATATAGATGAAGGTGTAAATACATGTTTTGACAAGTAAAATCATGCTTGAGTTCTTTATCAAGACATATGATATGTTGCAACAGAGATGTCATACAGTTATACATGTGCATCTAAAACACTTTAGGATTTGTCATATTGAAACAACCTATAAAAAAGGTTATATGCCGACACCTTTCTATTTATATAATCTATATGTTGACAAAAAAGAAGTAGAAAAAGTAGAAAAAGTAGAAAACAATGAAAAATAACATGTATGCTTTTTAAATCGTACCTAAATTAGAAAATAAAATAATAATAAAGATTTCTCACTGAATTTTGATAAATTTTTAAGCGAAAAAATTAAGCTGAAAAGGCATAAATTATAAAAAAAGTTTAAAAAAACATTGCATAAAAAAAAGAAAGTATGAAAAATTAATAGAATCTTGTCAAAAAAATTTAATAGAAAAAGTAGGAAAAAGGAAAAAAACTAAGCTTTAACATGTAATGTACAATAGAAATAGAAAAAAAAAGTAAAATAAATTGAAAAAGTAAAAGCATAAAAATGATTTATTTTGGTCAAACTTTAGTTTGGATATAAATTTTTGAAAAATAAATATATTCAAGCAAACTAGCATTACTTATATAACCTAGTGATTTTGAAGCGACATTTCTTCGATAACTGCCGTTTGAGACAATAAATGATTTGAGTCTAACTGTGTGAAGAAGAATCTCCGAACTTTGGATTGAAATGATCATTTATTTTGAAAGATTTTTTTATGACCAAGTAACTGCATTTTCTAAACTTTCAGGTTAACGGTTATATATTTGAAATCCAGTTAACAAATCGTACTAATTTTACAATAGACATATGATATGTTGTAATAGAGATATCATACAATTATACATTTTGCATCTAAAATACCTTAGGATTTGTCATATTAAAACAATTTGTAAAAGAGGTTATAAGCCAACATATTTCTATTTATATAATTTATGTTTTGACAAAAAAAATAGGAAAAAAAAGTCAAGTTTTGCTTTTCAAATGGTAACCAAATTAAAAAAAATAACAATAGAGATGGAATATCACCCATTATATTTTTTTAAATTTTTAAGCTAAAAAATTATATTGAAAAGACATGAATTATGAAAAAAAAGAAAAAAGAAAAAATATTACATGAAAAAATAAAGTATAAAAAATCAATTGAAAAAGTAGGGAAAAAAAAACAAAAAAAGAAAAAAAAAACTAAGCTTTAACATGTGCTTTTTAAACAACAACCAAAATAGAAAAAGTAAAAACATAAAATGATTCATTTTGATCAAAATTTAATTTGGATATAAATTTTTTAAAAATTAATATATTCGAGAGAACCAACATTACTCATATAACCTAGTGAATATTCTTCGATAACTGTCGTTGAACCTTCGGACTTTTGATCGAATGATAGAAATAATTAATTTTTTTTAAAGAATTTTTTATGATCAAGTAACTGCATTTATAAACTTTCAACTTAACGGTTACATATTTGAAATTCAGTTTGATAAAACGCATTAACTCTACATATTGAAAATTTAGTTAGATAAAACGCACTAACTTTACATATTTGAAATTCAGTTAGACAGAACGCACTAACTTTATATATTTGAAATTCAATTAGACAAAACACACTAACTTTATTATAGACATTACACAATATATAAGGACTTGCTATTGCAATATCTAAAACATAAGGACTAACAAAGGAAGATAGCACTTAAATACATTATTTAACTTCCAAACTTGGGCTATAACCAGATTATATTGATAAGAAATAAAAAAATTAGAATAATCAAGTTTTAACTAAATCAGCTCTTGAATTGCTAAAGCTATTTGTTTTGCAGTTCTTATATAACCTCCATGATTAATAGCGTCTTTCTCAGATAATCAGTTCTCCCGTCATCAGTCTATTGAAGTCTCTTCATGTTATTTCGAGAGATTTCGATTAACGAATGGCATGTTTTATGATTTTAACTTATGATTTGTTTTGATCAAACTTTAATTTGGATATAAATTTTTGAAAAATAAATATATTCGGAAAAACTAGCATTACTTATATAACCTAGTGATTTTGAAGCAACATTTATTTGATAACTGCCGTTTAAGACAATAATCGATTTGGGTCTAAATGTGTAAAGAAGAATCTCCAAACTTTGGATGGGATTATGTATTTTGAGAGATTTTTTTATAACCAAGTAACTGCATTTTATAAACTTTCAAGTTAACGTTTATATATTTGAATTTCAGTTAGACAAATCGTCCTAACTTTACAGTAGACATATGATATGTTGTAATAAATATATCATACAATTATACATTTTGCATCTAAAATACCTTAGGATTTGTCATATTAAAACAATTTATAAGAGGGGTTATGAGCCAATACAATTCTATTTATATAATTTATGTTTTGACAAATAGAAATGAAAGAGTAGGAAAAAAAGTCAAGTTTTGCTTTTCAAATGGTAACCAAATTAAAAAAAAAAAGGTGGAATATCACCCATTACATTTTTTTAAAATTTTAAGCTAAAAAATTAAATTGAAAAGACATGAATTATAAAAAAAGGAAAAATGAAAAAATATTACATAAAAAAGAAAGTATAAAAAAACAATAGAAAATAAGTAGGGAAAAGGAAACAAAAAAAGAAAAAAAACTATTTTGATCAAAATTTAATTTGGATATAAATTTTTGAAAAATAAATATATTCGAGAAAATCAACATTACTCATATAACCTAGTGATTTTGTCGATAACTGTCGTTTAAGACAATAATCGATTCGGTCTAAATGTGTGAAGAAGAATCTTCAGACTTTAAATCAAAACGATAGAAATAATAAAAAAATTTGAGAATTTATTTTATGATCAAGTAACTGCATTTTATAAACTTTCAATTTAACGGTTACATATTTGAAATTCAGTTAGATAAAACGCGCTAGCTCTACATATTGAAAATTCAGTTAGACAAAACGCACTAACTTTACATATTTGAAATTTAGTTAGACAGAACGCACTAACTTTACATGATTTGAAATTCAGTTAGACAAAACACACTAACTTTATTATAGACATTACAGAATATATAAGGACTGCTATTGCAATATCTAAAACATAAGGACTAACAAAGGAAGATAGCATTTAAATACATTATTTAACTTCCAAACTTGGACTATAATCACATTATATTGATAAGAAACAAAAAATTTAGAATAATTAAGTTTTAACTAAATCAGCTCTTGAATTGCTAAAGCTATTTGTTTTGCGGTTCTTATATAACCTCCATGATTAATAGCGTCTTTCTTAGAAAATCATTTCTTAGATAATCAGTTCTCCCGTCATCAGTCTATTGAAGTCTCTCCGTGTTGTTTCGAGAGATTTCGATTAACAAATGACATGTTTTATGATTTTATTCTATAATCAAGGTTATTTTCAAAAGATTGATAAAGTGACTAAACTTTGTGGGATTTTATATATTCAATTCATCATAGACAATCCATCTTTTATGTTGAGTGATTTATACTATAGGCCTTGAAGATCATACCTAGTATTCTTATGTGCCGCAGATCAAAACCGGTTAATATATATTATATAGACGGAAGTAGATCAAAGCCCGTTATATTAGGCCCAAATGGTAAATCGGGGTCATTACACTAAAATATCATTTTCCTTTTGCTTATTATATATTTGCTTTTACGTCTTCATTCTGGGTATAAAAGAAATTCTACAAAAGGTTTTACACTACACAAACCGGACAAACCCGAGCAACACGAACGCCACCACCGCCATAACCAAAGTTGATATTTCAGTCACAACAAAGTTTACGCACACAGTATACATACACATATACATATATATAGATATACTTATCAATAATCTATAGAGAGATACCTTCGCTTTTTGCTGCGCAGCTCCACCAGCTCGGCACTTTTTCGCAACTCAGTTCACCGGTGATTATAAACCCTATCTCTTTTCTTTATTCTTGAATACATTCATTTTTAATTTTTTGTACCCTAACAATTGCAATTACTAAGCTGTCTTTGTAATTCAATTTGAGTAATTTCTTTTGATGTTCTTCTAGGGTTCATTTGGAATTGGAATTGTAATTGCGAAGCTGAACGAGCATTGATTACAGAGGAGGATAAGAGAATTAAGGTCCATTTTGACGTTTCGTGAGGGATTAAGCATTGAATATTTTCCCATTTTATATGATAGATGGTGGCGTTGCATGTTGTATTCACAGCATGTGATGGAACAGTTCTGATTTAACGAGGTAAAATACTGACAATGAAAGTGACAGCAATAAGAAAATGAAATCAGCAGAATCGAGTGTTAATGTTAGTAGGGAAGTTGAGAGTAATGATGATGAGCTGGAGGAAGGTGAATTGGGTACTATGGAGATAGAGAATATGATTATAGCACCTGATTATGGATACTCAAGAACAGGGAAGTATGAAAGCAGTGTTCATGATCATGAGAGCACACTGAGGAATAGTTCAAGAACTGTTGAGGAAGAAGGTTCATTCAGGAATACTTTTAGCAATGGGAAGAATTATCACCGGAAAGAATATTCTCTTGGTGATCGGAAGTTCCGTGGCAATAACTACAACTACACTAGCTCGAAAAGCCAAAAACTTACTGATGATAGTTACTTGGAAAGACCATACAGAAATGCTTCATCTTCTGACAAGTATTCTTCCAGACATTATGAGTCTCCAGTGTCATCTAAATATGTTTACAACAAGTCTCGTCATTCTGCGTGGTCCCCACGTAAACATAGCACTAGTCCACGTCATTCTGAGTGGTCCCCGCGCAAACATAGCACTAGTCCACGTCATTCTGAGCTGTCCCCACGTGACCGTGAGCAAGATCGTAGCCCGGCCCATCCTGACAGGTCCCCTTATGACCAGAGGAATGATTATGATCACAGTAAGTCCCCATATAGTAACTCTGATCAACGTGACAGTGAACGGGCCCACTATAGGAGCCCGGCCCGGCATGATCGGAGCAATCACAATAATCAGAGCAGATCCTCATACAGTCAGACCCAAGAGGCCAATCGCTATAATCGTAGTAAGTCTCCATATGAACAGAGCCGACAATATGGTAATCGAAATCGAAGCCCGGATTACTCTAAGTGGACCCCACAAGCTCGAACTCCAACTGTATCAAAACGGTCGGTTGAGCCTAAGAAAAGTGGAGCAGCTACAAAGCTACTGAGTTGCAGTAAAGTTCAAAAAAAGAAGCCTTTCAAGAAAGTCTTAAAGAGTTTGCCTAAAGTATCTATAGATAAAAGCAACAAATCTATTAATCATGAGAGTAAAAAAGATGACCATAATGCGAATATACATACCGAGGATCTGGCTTCTATGGAGGAAGATATGGATATATGTGAAACACCACCACGTGTCACAGATCCAACAGAAGGAAAATGGGTTTACCTTGATGAAGATGGAGTTGAACATGGACCTTCTAGGTTATGTGACCTTCAGAAACTAGTTCAAGGAGGTGTTCTTGTTCCTGATCATTTCATCAAACACATAGACCACAATAGATGGGTTACAGTTGAAAATGCTACTTCTCCTTTGGTCACTGCAAATTTCACATCCATTGTTTCAGATAATGTAACAGAGATGGTAATTTCCCCTGAAGCTCCTGGTAATTTGCTGTCAGATAATAATGGATCTTCTTTAGAGCCTATAATTAGCTCCATTGAAAGTGACAATGCATCAAAAGATCTATATATAGATGAAAGAGTTGAAGCTTTATTAATGGATGTCACAGTTATTCCTGGCATGGAACTTGAAACAATTGGAGGTGAGTAAGCCTAGTTTCTGTAATTATTCTTTTTCTATTTTATTTTCTATTAAATTTTGATTCTTTATAATTCCATTATTATTGCAGAGGTGCTGCAAATGACATTTGAGCATGAAGATTTGAAGCAATGGGGAATTGTAGAAGGTATTTTTAATTTTTTTTTTTTTTTTGAGTAATACTGTTACTGGAATATCTTGAGTTTAGTGCTAAAGCTGTTATATTGCATTTTTGGTCCCAGATTTGCAGGGTAAGGAAGGGGATTCATCGGTTATCTCAAGAGAAGTTGATGAAATGGACGAAAATACCCTTGGGTATGAAAATGTTGATGAAATGTTTTCTGGTTTATGGTCATGCAAAGGTGGGGATTGGAGAAGGACTGATGAAGCAATTCAAGTAAAATCTATAAAGAGGAAACATGTTGTGAACGATGGGTACCCTTTATGTGAGATGTTCAATTCTAGGTATAAAGAAGATCCTAGGTGGCAGAGAAAAGATGAGCTGTACCGTCCTTCACAAATCACAAAGCTTGGTTTATATCCTTGGGCTTTTACTTTTACCTCACCAGATGAGTCAACTCAGAGTAACCCCATAGGGAAAGGAACTTCACTTCCAGTGATAAGAATAAACGCATGTGTTGTTAAGGATCGTGGTTCATTTGTCTCTGTTAAGGAAAAACATAATTCAAAGGTGTTAATTAATAAGAAAAGATTGTTAGAAGAGGGTGAATATCAGCCAATAGATATTAATGAACCAGACTCTAAAAGTCCAAACCTTAAAATTATCCCAAAAGACCATATTTTCACAGCTGAAGAGTTGCAATTGAATATCGGTAATTGGTGTTACCTCGATGGATCTGGACATGAACATGGTCCTTATACATATCCAGAGCTACAAAAACTCTCAGATCAAGGTGTTATCCATAAAAACAGCAGCGTTTTTCGAAAAGTTGATGGAGTTTGGGTTCCAGTTTCTTTACTTACAGAATCAAAACCTACTTTACAAATTCAAAACAGTGTATTTCATGATATGCACCCTCAATTCATTGGTTATACTAGAGGAAAGCTTCATGAATTAGTTATGAAATCATATAAAAGCCGTGAATTTGCTGCAGATATTAATGAGTATCTTTATCCATGGATGAATGCTAGACAACCTAAAAAAGACAAAGAAAAACGTATCTTCCATAACTCAGGTATTGGTATGTCTTTCATTCTCTACATTTTACTTTATATTTGTTAATATAATCATTTCCACAAGAATAATATTCCATATATACCCCTTCTTCGCTTTTCTTTAATATACTATCTATACACCAAACTGAACTTACCCACTTGTGGGACATGGTCCCTCAAGCATTTGATTAGTTCTTAAGCATATATATACCTTGGGTTTGTATGTGTTATTTGATATCTGTTTTATTGCTCTGATTAGTAAAGAGCAATTTACTAATATATCCCTCACACATTCAATTGCCAGAATATAAAACTCTTGGGAAAATGTTCATCCTCATATATGAATCCCCTTGTTCTTATCCTCTTAAACTTTGGACAACCTGTGATTTACCGGTAATGAAAAGTCAGTTATATTCAACGCAGATCGATCGAGAAAAGACAACAAAACTGATCAAACTGAAGACGATTATTATCTAATGGAAAATTCATCCGCTAATGTAAAGGAAGATTCATCATTCGATGACTTAAATGGAGACATAACTTCATCAAATTCGAAAACTTACGATGGATTAAGAAGACAAATCGATGATTCGAAGGGATTACAAAGTTACCTAGAAAACTCAGGTAAAAGAGAATCGGCAAATCAGCTATTTCATCGTAGCTTATACAAACGCTCGAAATTATACGATGCTAGAAAAAGCTCTAACTTGCTTTCAAGAGATTCAAGTATAAGAAGATTAGCTATGAGAAAATATGAATCCGGGTATAAAAGAATCGCAGATTCTCTTACTTCAAGAGTAAAAGATATTATGAAACAGAATAATTTTTATTTTTTTGTTCCAAAGGTACTTTCCATCTCCTTTTACTTACTCCAATTTTTGTTAATTTAAATCGTTTTTTTTTATCAGGTTGCACGGATTCAAAAGAGAATAAAAAATGGTTATTATGCTGGTCGTGGTTTAAGTTCGATGAAAGAGGATCTTAGTCGAATGTGTCGTGATGGAATAAAGTAAGTTTATTTATTTATTTAAAAAAAAAAATTGAAATGCAATAAATTTATCTATTTTTGTGTTTAGGTTGAAAAATCGAGGAAATGCTGGGGATATGAATCATATAATTACGTTATTTATTCAACTTGCTACTAGTTTGGATTGTGTTTCGAAGTTATCTAATGAAAATAATTCGAAAAGTGATTCACCACCTGGGTTTAGTTATTCTAATTCATCGAAGTATAAAAAGTCGTTTAATAAAGTGAATGAAAAGAAGTATATAAGTAGAAATAATGAATCTGTTTCTGAATATGGAGAATATGCATCTGATCGAGAAATAAGAAGGCGATTATCGAAATTAAATAAAAAGAATGATTTCGATAGATCTAGTGAAGAAAGTAGTACTGATAGTGAGAGTACTGATTCAGAAACAGAAACTGAGTTAAATATGCAAACGGAAAGTGGTATTTTGGACTATTTTACACCAGATGATGGGTTAGATTCTTTAACCGATGATCATGGATGGGGTGCACGTATGACTAAAGAAAGCTTAGTGCCACCTGTCACTAGAAAATACGAAGTAATTAATAACAATGTAATTGTAGCGGACGAAGAGTTGGTTAAAAGAAAGTTACAAGTTTCACTTCCTGATGATTATAATATTCAAAGAAATGGTATTGATGAATCTGAAATGGAAATACCTGAAGTGAAAGATTATAAACCTAGAAAAGAGCTTGGATATGAAGTTATTGAACAAGAAGTTTATGGAATTGATCCGTATACACATAATCTTGTGATTGATTCTATGCCAGATGATTCTGATTGGTCTTTACTTGATAAACATGAGTTTATAGATGAAGTGTTACTTATAACATTGAATAAAGTAGTTAGACATTTTACTGGTACTGGAAATGTACCCATGACTTATTCTTTAAAGCCTGTGTTTGAAGTGATTTTAGACACAGCTTTTGAAGAGAACGATAAAAAAATTATCAAATTATGCCAACATGTTCTCAAAGCTATATATAATCGTCCCGAAGAGAATTATATTGCTTACAGAAAGGTAATTCTTTTTAATTTTGTTTTTGAGTTTTTATTTACTGATTATATTTTTGTAAAATGATTATAGGGGCTTGGTGTTGTTTGTGGAAGAAAAAGTGGATTTAGTAAAGATGATTTTATTGTTCAGTTTTTAGGAGAGGTAAGTATGTTTTTTTTTTTATTATAAGTTTTGTTAAAGCTCCTTGTAAAATTACCTTTTTACTGTGTAGATTTATCCAGCTTGGAGATGGTTTGAGAAGCAAGATGGTATACATTCAGTACAGAATAATACAGATCCAGTAACTGAGTTTTATAACATTTATCTCGAAAGGCCAAAGGTATTAAATTTATATTTATATTCTTTTCTTGTTTAAGATTTTGTAGCTTATACAAGTTTGTTATACTTTCAGGGTGATGCTGATGGATATGATTTAGTTGTTATTGATGCAATGCATAAGTCAAACTATGCTAGTAGAATTTGTCACTCTTGTAGACCAAATTGTGAAGCTAAGTAAGTGACTAATTTCATGTTATAAGATGCTTTTTTAGATTCTTATATTTACTTGTTCATGAGTGTAGAGTTACAGCTGTTAATGGAGAATATCAAATAGGAATCCACACTGTACGTCCGATTAGATATGGTGAAGAGATAACTTATGATTATAATTCTGTAACTGAGGTTAGTTTTTACATTATATAGTTTTTGATCATTTTGTGTAGTTTTTATAAGATTCCCTTATTTTATTATTTCAGAGCAAGGAAGAATATGAAGCTTCGGTTTGCTTATGTGGCAACCATGTTTGTCGTGGGAGTTATCTAGATCTTACTGGTGAAGGCTCTTTTCAGAAAGTAAGTTATAGAGTTTTTTTTTTTTTTACCTTTTTCGATTCTTTAACTGTATATTATTTTTACTGTAGGTGCTAAAGGAAAACCATGGAATTCTTGATAGAGTACACTTAATGATAGAAGCTTGTGAATTAAATTCAGTATCAGAAGAAGATTATATTGAGTTAAGTAAAGCTGGATTAGGAAGCTGTTTACTTGGTGGGTTACCCGATTGGTTAATTGCATATACAGCACGTTTGGTACGTATTTTTTTATTATTTTTCAAATCTTTTTAAAAATTCATTCTCATGTATAGCTTTTTACTTATTACAATTAGGTGAGGTTTATAAATTTTGAAAGAACAAAACTTCCTGATGAGATTCTTAAACATAGCGTGGAAGAAAAGAAGAAATATTTTACTGATATTGATCTCGAATCTGAGAAATGTGAAGCTGAGGTTCAGGTTTGTAATTATTTTTTTCTTTTTTTTTTTTGTGAGTTTGAAATCTGTTAACAATACTAAGTATTTACTTTTTACCCTAAACTTGTAGGCTGAGGGTGTGTATAACCAAAGGCTACAGAATTTGGCTGTAACTCTTGATAAGGTAAATTACTGAGTACTGACTTGTTTTTTTAATATATAACTTGTTTAAATTACTGTTTTTTTTTTTTACGTTACAGGTGAGGTATGTAATGAGATGTGTATATGGTGATCCGAAAAAATCTCCACCTCCATTAGAGAGGCTTAGTCCAAGGGAAATGATCTCTTATATTTGGAAAGGAGAAGGATCAGTTGTGGAGGAACTTATTAACAATATAACGCCTCATATTGATGATGTCATGTTAAACAACCTTAAAGCAAACATACATGCCCATGATCCATTTATACTTGAAGATGATGATGATCATCGTATACATTTGGAACTTAGCAAGTCTTTAAAATGGTGAGCAAGTGTTCTCTTTTCTATACTAAGACATGTTATTTATGTTATGTTATGTTATGTTATGATTTTAGGTTAAGGGATGAAATACGAAATCTTGCGTGTACGTATAAATGTAGACATGATGCTGCTGCTGATTTAATACATTTATATGCTCATACAAATAGTTTCTTCAGGATAAGAGTAAGTTTTTGTAGTATATGTATAATCTGAATTAAGGTTGTGTTAAGTAACTAACTAACTAACTTATGTTGTTATGTAGGAATATGAAAGTGTTACTTCACCAGCAGTGTATATAAGTCCACTTGACCTTTCACCAAAGTATGCTCATAAAGTGGGTCCTAATGGTCTGGAGTATTCAAAGACTTACGCTGAGAATTACTGTTTAGGGCAATTAATTTACTGGTACAGTCAAAATAGTGCTAATCCAGATATTTGCCTAAACAAAGCAAGTAGAGGTTGCTTATCTTTACCTCAGATTGAATCTTTCTATTCAAAACTACTCCACAAGCCATTACCTCAGAAAGTCTATGGCCCAAAAACTCTCAAGCTTTTACTTTCTAGAATCGTAAGTTTATTTATTATTTATTTATTTAATTTATATGGTTTTAAAGTTGTTTTGGTTGTGAATGTGATATAGGAGAAGCAGCCAGAAAGAGCATGGCCGAAAGATAGGATATGGTCATTTGAGAGTTGTTTAAAGATAATAGGGAGTCCTATGCTAGACAGTGTTGTAAAGAAAAGTGGTGTGGATAAAGAGATGGTATATTGGTTAAAGCATAGACCCCCAATTTTCCAGGCTATGGGGGATACATAGATTTATTCATCAAACACCGATACATGAATTAGAGTATTAATAACTAATATTAGAAAGGTTACTTGTTTTGGTTTTCAAAATTATGGATGTTTTATTTTTAGCTCTAGGCTGAATTTTGCCGTTTTTCTTTTAACTTCATATTTCTCTATTCAGTTACTTTTTTGTGGTTTATAGAAAAAAGTGAAAAGATATCATACATATTTTGGTATTATTAGCCATCACAATGTTTTTTTTTTTTTCCTTATCAGTTTTGGCACTATACAAAATACAGACATACTTGAGTTATAGCTGTTCTGGACTTCCAGGTATGCTTTTCTCATTGTTTGTTTTTTGTGGGTCAAAACAGTGTTTTTCTTGTATAAATAACAAATTAAAAAGTCAGATTAATATACTAATTTAACAAGGTTTGCTTCATTATAATCAAACTTAATGTGTCTCTCCAACGAACTCAAGAATTGCAAATACATCACATCAGGCTATTAAAGTTGGAACGAGAGATAATTTTAAAATTAAATGATAGAATAAAGATAACAAAATTTTGTCCATGTAATCAGATGAAAATGAATAAAACTTCATTTGTATGATTTTCCTTTGATAAGATAAGTTGAATAGAAATACATATAACAACGATTTTATTATAAAGCTGAGTAAATGTGTAGGATTCATGTTTAGGCTTTAACTACATAGTAAAAACAATTGCATGTGCGATGTACACTCATCAATCATTTGTCAAACTCCCAGATAACACCTCCATCCTCTGCAACAGAAAGAAAGAGTTATATAACTCTCACAGTCCATTATTATATAAAGGAGGTAAATACATGAATACTCACACCTCCTATATTTAGACTTAAGTGGAAAAATATTCTACATCTACATATATAATAGAAGGAAATAGAATGTTTACCTTTAATTTTCTTGTTTATCCATACTTCTGCAAGCATTCCTGCCCCAATTCCACCAACAATCCATGCCCCATAGAAAGCAATTGCAGATGGTAATGATCTTCGTGGAAGAAAATAATAGTCAGGAATTTGCCTCATTTTTTTAGGCAGCCGCTTCTTCACAACTTGTGCAGCACCACCACTAACACCACCTTCAGGTGGTGGTGATGAAGCCTCCCCAATACTTTTCCAGTCCATTCCTTTTACTGGATCTTCCGTTCCCATAATAGCCTAGATTTAAGCATTCATACAGACAAGAAAATAAAACATATATTTTTAGAGGGTTTGATAAACAAAAGTTATTCAAAATCACAAGTATAACTTTTGTCGAATACCTGGGGAGCAATGCAGGACTGATGAGTAATTTGTGGAAAGGGTTTTTAGAAAAATGAATTTCCGATTGGGTTTTGTTTTTCGGTCAATTGGAATTGGGTTTTGTTACAGCTCGTGTGCTTAGCAGTTTAAGAAAAAGTAATGTATTATTTTTCTCTTTTTTTTGGTCGAAACATTATGATTTGTATAGATCCAATTTGTGGAATAGGGTCGAACAATAGTGCCTGAATACTTGTCTGTTACGAACGTGAAAATGAAATGGGTTTACAAATGGGCCTGGCTCGCTTTTAGGCTTCACTCGCTTTTGGGCCTGATTCACACAAGACGGAGGAGAAGGCTGCTAGTCGCGTGTGGGCTTGTTTTTTTCGCGGTCGAGCATAGATTGTTACATATTACAATTTTGACAAAAAAAGAAAAGAGTACATATTATAAGTACTTATTGCAATATTATTACTACTATGTAAATAAAATTGTTCAGATTTAAAATTTTGAAAAAGAAAAAGATAGAGAATTCTGTTTATTTGTTTGGATGGGATCTTAAATAAGAAAATTGAGTGTTTAATTTTAAATATTTTTTTTAAAATTATTAATTTTAATTCTTGAAATAATGAGACATAGAGACTTGAAGACACTTCCCTATTTCCAATCTCAATCCCTCCTTCCTACCTGGAAAAAAAAAATCCCTTTTTCCTGGGAAAATCTTGTGTGCACCATATACCACAGGACTGACTGTGCTTTTAGTATAATATATTATTCTAACGTTGTAACTTTATGGCTATAAAGTGGAATTACGGAATTACGGAATAACAATAACGTTGTAACGTTGTGTTCATGAGATTTATCTTAACTGATCATATAAAATGTGATCAGATAATAAATTTACTTTATTATTTAAGTTGGCTCTTGTTTCTAGAAAGAATTTCATATATACAAAAATTGAAAACAATATCTTTTTCAAAAAAATAAAAATATCACAATAACTTATTTTCAACAAAAATGATGCGCGTCCAAAAACAAAAAACAAGTGATGGTCGTTCAAAAAAAAAAGGGTGATGAAAGTTTTTGTGTTCATAACTTCTTTAACTTTTAAAACATATTATCAAAATTTTAGATTCTTTATACACTTTTCAATGAAATACGGAAAAAATACATGAAAAATGGATGGGACCAAAATGAATTTACTGTCTATTTTCTACTTATTTTGGAACATATGAAAGGCGAAGATGGGAAGTTTCCACAATAGAACCCCATGGGCAATCAAGGATGTCTTATTTAAAATTAACTCGGCTATGAATGATCTATTTAATATTAAGACACTTGAAGGAAAGGAGCAGGAAAAGAATAGCACAATAAGGAATGAGAACAGTAATGAAGACATTATTGAAAACAATCCAATACTTACAAACGATTCAGAATATATATTCATGAGCGATGCATCTTTTAAAAGGGATTATGAACTGACAGGTATAGCAGCAATTGTTATTGATAAGGAAGACAAAGTTGCTCACAAGATTGTCTCCAGACATATAGTTAGAAGCCCCATTGAAGGTTAATGTTGGGCGGTCCTTCTTGTGATGAGAAAGGCTGCTAGTTGTAACCTCCGGAGTGTCTCCTTCTACTTCGATAACCTTGAGCTCATTCAAGGTATAGCTAAACGCACAGGTTTTCGATGGAAAATTCATCCCTTCATTGCCGAAATGAAGAACTGGCTCACGAAGTTCCCTAGCTGGAAGGTTAACTTCGTTAACATGAAGTTTAATAATGTTACGGATCTCACAGCTAAGAGTGCTAGACGCAATATCGATACATCTAAGTGGAAAAATGGATCTTTAAGTGATTTTTATGTTTTCCTTAAATCTTTGTATAAACGCTCGTGATTAATATATTTTATTTGACACAAAAAAAAATGAAAGTATCTGATTGTTTTTAAACTGATTGCACTAAAAATTATTTTACTATGCAAAATTACATTATTGATCTTAATAGTATGAATCTTAATATTATTTTTTATTCTAAAAATATTATACAAAATACCCAATATTTTATTATAAAAAATAGTCATACAAATAAATATATCAACCAAAAAAATATAATTTAAAAGTTAAAAGATTAATTATAAAAATTTGACAAATTGAAAGGTATAGAGGGATAATATTAATTCTTTTATATATACATGGAAATAAGATTTTTTTAGGTGAACTTCTATTTTAAGGGTTTCTTATGTCCATACTTTTAGAAATGTAGGAGAGACAATCACATAACGTGTCTTAATCAGTAAAGGTCCAAGAGTTGTCACTACTAATCTCAAGGATATATTTTTTCAAAAGTTAAACTCCACCTATTAATAAAACAGTCACTACATATATACCCTTGATCTTTGTCAACTAGCTACGCAAAGGAATCCAAGGAGGCACCAAAACTGTTTAATATCGATTATATCACTCGAATTTTGATCTCAATTTTTGCAAATATCACAAAATGACTCAAGACTAGAGACTCCCTCAAAGCGAATCCTTATATCACATCACCGAAAAAGCATATGGCTATAATATATAAACCAATACGTATACGTCTAATCGGTCAAGAGAAAAAATACATCTAGAAAAAAATTAGATAATTTATTACTTTGAAAAGTTTATAAAAAATCTACAATTGTGATAATATATTTTAACAGTTAAGAAGCTATGAACACAAAAAAAATTTATCACTTTATGTGTTGAAAATAAGTTAATGCGGTATTTTTATTTTAAAGAAATATTATTTTCAATTTTGTATATATTGAAAATTCTTTCACAAAAAAGCCAACTTAAATAGAAAAGTAAATATAATATATTATCTACCGATCATATTTTTGTAAAACAAATTAAGATAAATTTTTTAACACAATTTTTTTCAAATATATCTAACATATTATTTGGTATTTGTCTTTCGTCCCAAAAAAATTAATAATTTCCTATTTTTTAGCCATAAAGTTACATTAATGGAGTAATATAATATACTAAAAGCACGGTCAGTCTTGTGGTGTAAGGTGCCCACAAGATTTTCTCCTATTTCCTTCTCTTCTTACTAAAAACCTCAAATCCAATCTTACACTAAAATTCAAAAAATCAATTACATTTATACCCATTTTATTTTTATTCTCTCTATATATATTTTCTTATCAGAAATTATTTATTATTTCTCTTTCTAAATACCTCTCTCCTCTCTTTACTCAGTCTATTCTCCACCGTCGACCTACCTAAACCACCACACCATGGGCTACCCAATCCTGCACAAAGAAACCCACAACTCAGATCTGGTCAACACAGATCTAAAAAAAAAAAGTTGTTGAAGAAGACCTCATTCGCCGGTGCACAAAAACACCTCTGTTGAAGAAGCATTAGCACGAGCCTCCATTGAAGAAGCATTTGAGAGCTCATTCGAGAAGAGAACATAAGAGGTCAGGCGAGCCATTAGCGTTGCAGTTTGCAGCTAGTTTAGAGGGTTGAGTTCGTTCTTTGGCCTGCTGTTGGAGCTCCGGTTGTTGTTCGAGATGATGGCGAGCTCTGGTGGTTCGAGAGGTACGTTCGTCTTCACAGATATAAGACATGGTTCGTCGGATCTCCGGTGGTAACGGTAGAAGCAGCAGCAGTCAGATTTCATGGCAGCAGCAGATCTGTTTGCTAGAGAAGAAAGTAATGAAGATGAGTACTCTAGCTCGATTCAGCCATGGACAACCGGTGGTGGTGGTGGTCTTCTCCTAGCGCCAATGTCGTGTGGCTTCCCTTCGTCTGGATCTATTTCGGCGAAGCTTTGGCTTGACAATATAATCGCGACAGTGTCGGGTTTTTTTCTCGAGCGCCTACACAGTAGTTAGAATAGGATATGAGCCTTTTGTTGACCAGATCTGGTCAACTTTGCAGTAAAATTAGTTTTTATTTTTATTTTTATTTTTTTGTTGTAAGTAGTTTACTTTACTTTTTCCTTTGTAATTAGTTTTGAAACGGAATAAGATACACATTGAGTTTATAGAGTACTCGTTTAATTTATAGAGTACTCGTTTAATTTATAGAGTACTCATCAATTTCGATAGAGTACTCATCAATTTCGATATAGTACTCATCAATTTCGATAGGGTACTCATCAATTTTGAGAGAGTACTCATTAATTTTTTCCGGTGGTCGGAGGTCGGAGGTCGATGGTTGGTGGTCGAAGGTCGGTTGTCGGAGGTCGGTGGTAGGTGGGTAGTGGGTAGTGGTGGGTAGTGGAGAGAGATGAACAGTGACATCACTCATTTTGTCTTTTAGTATTAGTAAGGGTAATTTAGTATTTGGTCAACCTTGAGCTCCAAAAAATTAAGATTTATTCTATTCCTTATAGGGAATAAAATCTGTCTCCAAAACCCTATATCTCATTCACCCTTAATTCTTTTATATGGGAATTATTTACGAAAACAGAAATACTATTTATTAAATTTTTTAAAATAATTTTATAGTTTTTGTTTATGGGAGCGTCCAATTAATTTAACGCGAAGTGAAATCATTCCTAATTAACTAGAAGCTTAATTCTTAACTAAAACAAAAAAATAATTAATTACAAAAATACTCGTAATCCTATTAATTATTACCTTTAAATATATATATATATATATATATATATATATATATATATATATATATATATATATATATATATATTATTTGATTCTTATAACATTCACCATTTATTATATAACATTTATTCATTTTTTTAATTGTAAAGTTCGGCTACCGCTATCAACCACCACCACTACCCCCACCACCACCCTACCATCACCACAACCCCACGCTGCCTATAATGTAGAAATCACTGACTAGGTGCCTCTTACGCCTAGTAAAAATTCTAGGTGTTTCTAGCACCTAAGTTACCGTGGAAGAGGCGCCTAACTCGTCTAGGCACCTATAGGAAAATACTATGAAGGTGGTTGGTAGCTAGTGAACTCCCCTTAAGTATTTGCTCTTGAAATTCTCTTGTTAAATTTGACAAATGGTCAATATGCAAGTTGATTCTTTTTGCAAAAGAGTGGCATTGTCATTATAGGACAAGATGGCATCACACGTCTTTTTCTCATGGGTCTTTATTTGAAAATCCGAATAAGTTGGTTGGGCATCCACTCCTTTTGGTTAGTTGTCCAGCTGGTAGTACTATCTTTAGCAACAAATAACGACTATAAACGACTGATGGTCGACTTATCAGATATCTGCCTATCTTCGGGTACTCGATGACTTTAATAACTTGTAGCATTTTCACATTTTAACTTGTATGTGCGTTCTAAACATGTTGGTAATCTGAGATGCTTTTTCATAAGTAGCCTTTAGATCTCTTTTTCCATAATCTTTGTCAATCTGTTGTTGTAGTTTCTCAAGTTTCCGATAACTCTTTTCTTCTTGGATTTTCCAAGAAAGGCTATGGAGTGATCTTCCTTCTTAAAGTCTTTCGAGGTTTGAGCTTCTTTAGTTATATATTTTCTCGATCTGATGCACTTCAGTTGTCTGTTTCCTCTTCTTCTCGAGGGTCCGATATTGCTATTTCTTCTTGGTGGGGGCAAAGTTGTGATAAATAAATAGATAAATAAGATAATAATAAAGAGCACACACCCTTGAGAACCACGGAACTCACTGCAAGTATCACAGACCGTTTACAAGTTTTAATGATAAGTTAAGTTCGTTCGCAGGGATTTAATCCGTTAGATCTACTTATATTTAACAAGCGTAGATGAATTTAGATGTTTAGATAAAAATATAAAAAGATAAAATAATACGAATAACTATCTGATAAGAACAATAAATAAGAATGCAGATAAAAGAATAGATGTAAGTCTAATAGATTAGGGTCACTAATATGAGTCTATTTTACTAAGTTGTTATTCTAAGCTGTCACAGATTAAGCATTATATATTAACCAGGATTCTAAATTCTACCTAGCCTCTATTAGGCTTAGGAGCAACCTCTCCACTACCAAGGAACTTGGGTAGTGATTGGTGATTAAATTAAACCTTAATGGCTATCTAGTTAGGCAAAGGATCAAAACTAGACGATTATGTGGTGTTGTCAATAACTAAGAATAATCCTAAGATTGGCCAAATCTAGGGATGTAACAATAAGTCAAAACACATAATAACAATATACGCCAAGCTCAATCAATTAAAATAAAAAATAGTATTAATGAATTTAAGACAAAATATTAACCCAAGAATTAAAAGTAAAACTTATAGAATAAAAGCTTAGAAATATGGTTGAGCATAAATCTATAGCTAATTACCCTAAATATAGAGAAGGTGAGATGTAGAAGAGGAGTTTGTCACTCTCCAACTTCTTCTTCTTGTCTTCCTCTATAGGTCAGCTTGCTTCTTGGATGAATAGCTTGATTCTAAGGATGAATAATAAATATAAAGGACTAAGCTATTATTTAAAATTGAGAAAATATAAGAAAAGACTAAGCCTAAGCTTGAAACTGAGCAAAGACATGTTTACAATGGTATGAGGGTGTATTTATAGGTGTCTTGGAAGCCCTAATTCGTTTTCTTGAAGGAGAAGTAAGTGGTGGACTCCAAGCCCAACTCTAATTCGTATGGAAATAAAGATAAACACTGCTGAACCGTTTTGAGCATATCTTCTTCGTTATTGGTCGGTTTGAGCTCCATAAGATACCAAAAGAATCCTCACAGAATTATCTATGTCCCTATGAAAGGAAATTACCAAAATCGGCCTATTTCTTAGGGTAAATAGCACTTCTTTAGGCGTGTACTGCAGAATCCCAGATTTAGGCAGCTTTTCCTTTTCCATCTTTTTAGCTTTTGTTTCCTTATCTCCAATTACCATGCTAATCTCTTTTCATATGTTGTAGTCTTTGACTTGGACTCTAATTAATCTCCATAATTATCTTTAAAGCTTCACACTAAATAAATAATTAAACCCAATATGCTCTAAAAATATTATTTTACTAAATCAAGACTCAAAATAGGAAAGTGCACTAATTCTCAAGAAATTCGACTAAATGACTTCCTAAATCACTAAAAATGATGTCTCATCCTAATATAAATCTATCACAAATGAGGAGACATCAAGACCCCCAACTCAAAGTTGTATCGTCCCGATACAATAAAGATAAAAACCAAGGGAAGTCTCTAAATACACACCTAGGTCAATTAAGCACAGAAGACAGAAGATAGAAGAATATGGAGAATAGACTCGAAGCAACTACTTAGAAATTTTCATGTAATAATATTTAAAAGCTACATACCTGTACACTTCTCATATCCACAGTCAACACGGTTTGAATTCAAGAGCAGATTAGTTTTGCAATGTAAGAAGGAGAGGAACTTTACTCAGTTCACCAAGGAGGCTATAGATTGTTCATCAACATTCACTAGTATCCAAAGATCCATTTAACTATTATCTATTGGCTCAATCACTTCTCAATTACATAGCAAAGAATCAAAAGGTCTTTAAGGTAGTAATGTAGGCTTAGGGACGGTATGATTGTATATTTGGATAATTTAGAGTGAGCTTTTGACTCTCTCCTCACTAGCCATCAACGAATCGCCCTAGAGCTTGAGTTACTCTCGTAAAACGTTTCTCACTCAACCCAATGATTTATTTGATGCACAATATAGCATCCCTAATAACCCAATTAAAGCATAAGATGTTCACATAAAAATTCCACTTTGCCGGTCCGAATATATATATATATATATATATATATTCTTTTCAAATCAATTTTTTTCTACAGCTATGACTCTCTTTTTAATGATGAGATATCGAGCTATTTTCTCATATATATATATATATATATATATATATATATATATATATATATATATATATATATATATATATATATATATATATATATATATATTCTTTTAATGCCCTTGTTGGCAAAATTAGCTTGTAGCTTCTTTTTCATTCACTATTACCCCGGCAAAGGGTTACAATAAAAATCTGTGAATCATCATCAATCTTAAGAACAGAGCACAATTAATAAGCTCAAAAATCCCATCCCAATAACAATTCCCATAATGGTGGACCCACCACCCCAAACTCAAGCTCTAAAACAACTGTCTATGCATCGCGATTCGAGTGCGGGTCATATGGAAAAGTCCTATAATCTAAAGGGATATGGCTTATAACGTGTTTCAATAAAAAACTTTAGAAAGGCTAGAAGGGGCTGAGAAGGATATAGCATATAAAATAAAAAATAACAAGGTGTGAAGGTATAAAAAGGCTTCATGTGGCTTTAATATGAAAGAACTGCCTTAATCACTTTCTACACCATGTAATTTCGTTATTTTCTTACCTTTAGCACTTTCATCAAATGGGTTTGTCACTAGCTTGGATCTCACGGCCTACACACTTCTCAAGGTTCCCTGAGATCGAACATATTTTCTATCGCATTGCTAACTAATCTTTTCTTTACTATCAATGTGTGTTTTCCTGCAAATACTCAAAGCATACAAAATAAAATAGCTCATAAACATACTACTTTCTATCATTAACCTACTGAGCTTATGCTTTCAAGCTATTAAACACACTCTACATACATCTAAACCTTCAAATAAAAATTTTAATTTTACCTAAAAACAGAAAAATGGAGATGAGAGACAATGAATCCCCACACCCCCAACTCAAAAATGAGCCGTGTCCCCACGGCTCGAAAAGACTCAAAAATAAAATAAAAGAAAATTAAAATTTTACAGATATTGCACATATAGAAAAGGTAAGGAAGAAAGAAAACATACTCTTCGAGGCTATTTACCTCGCCTGATCAATACCCGGAATAGGGTGCAGTGCTTTCATGTATGTAAACTTCTAGTATCACCAATTTTGCTTTCCCTTACATCTTCTTATACTCCATCCCAATCAATCACACTCTACAAATCTCTTGTTTATCTTCTTCCAACTTTTCTCTTTGAATAATCTCTCATGAGACAGTTGTTCATCCAGGAATATGTTTTGAACACAGCTACTAGCGTCCCAGAAGCTTTTGTTCATCTTGGGTAGATGGATCTTGATAGGAAGAGGTTATGGTGTCTTCTCTATGAAAGTTGAAACCTTTTTGCTCTTTGAATTCACCACTGCATGCTTTCCTCTACTCTCTTGATCCGATTTACCTTGTAATTTATTCATGAACTAATACCCATCTCAATTGATTTATTCTTGATCTTACCCAACACCTTGCTTTGATTCTTCATATCCCATAACACTTGATAATATCTCTATTCTCTTCATCATCTCTTTTGACCCCCAACTCAAAGCTTTGAACACTCTTGAAATTTGTAACTCTTAATCATAGGTGGAACAAGCTTTATTTGGGTTAGGAAAGGTGTTAGGATGACAAATCTCCATGTGGGTATGATAGAATCAAGGTTTGGTGATGTGGGTTCAAGGATTTTTAGAAGAATATTTTGAAATTCATGGTTTTGATTCTAGGTTTCTAGGTGTTTTGATATGAATTGGGTGATTGAATCTGCTTTGTAATGATGTAGGGAAGGATTTGGATGAGAATTCATGGTGATTTGGTAGTGTTTTGATGTTAGGTGAAGGTTTTTATGAGCTTTCATGGAGTTGGGAGAGTTTGGAGAGGAGAACTAGGTTTGAGGTTTATAAAATTCGGAATAATGGCTTCATACCTCCTTTATACACTCAAATCCGTAACTTTCTCTCTCTGGCGGCGCCGTGCGGACCATCCCTGCGGACTAGGTGGTGTACCGCGGGGTACACCGCAGCTTCTGTAGCATCCTTCGTCAAAATACCCGTGGACCTACCCCGTGGCACGGGTTTTAACCGTGCGGTGCAGGGGGTAGTCCGCACGGGTCGATTTTTTCGTCTCTGGATAAGACCCGCGGCTCCAACCCGTGGTACGGGTTTTTGCCATGCGGACCATAGCTGCGGTATAGGGGTAAACCGTGGGGGTAGTCCGCACAAGTCTTTTTATTCGTTCCGAAATTTTTTTGCTTCTTCTCCCGAACTCGATTTCTTTAATACCTAACATCCAAAAACACTAATACCTTTCTCAAATACGCAATATCAACTAAAAATAACTAAACTAAACTAAAACTAAAACATAATGACATAAAAATTACTATGGGATGTCTCCCAAAGGGAACTTTTGTTTCACGTCTTTCAAAGTTAGACGAGTTACCTCGGTTATTTCTTTTTATAGCCTCCCCAGCAGTGAGTGAGATGATTAACGCTTACCAACTCGAGCTTGCAACCTTCGATAGCTTTTATTTCAACCACTCCTTATGAGATGATTTGCGTGATAATGTATGGTCCCTTCCAAGAATTGTTATGTTTGGGAGGTCTCCAAGCTACCTCGTCTCCTACCCCAAACTCAATCTTTTTCTCCATGGTTTCTTGGGAGTTTACAGGTTCTGGCTTCTTGGTTACCGCTCTGATTGGATATAGTTCTTTTGACTTCTTTTTCCTCTTCTTTCCCGAAACATAGAATGTTTCAGAATTATTTTCAATACTAAGAGTCACGGTTCCTTCATTCACATTCACTATGGTATCGCTGGTGGCCAGGTTTGTACGCCCAAGAATGAATGGGACGTTCTTATCTGCTTTATAGTCAAGAATGATAAAGTCCGTTGGAATAACAAGGTTACCTACTTGAACGAGTACATCCTCTATTACTCCCCACGGCTTAACTGTAGATTGATCCGCAAGTTGTAAGATCACGGATGTCGGTTTCGCATCACTCATACCAATCTTCTTGAATATACTTTTAGGCATGATATTCACACTTGCCCCTAAATCACACATGGCTTTTCCATGAAATATACCACCTATTTTGATTGGGAGGTTGAAACCTCCAGGATCTTTATGCTTTGGTGGTAATCTTCTTTGAACTCGTGCTGATACCCCTTCATTGATTTCTACAGACTTGTCTCTTGTGAATCTCTTCTTATTGGAGAGTGTCTCCATAAAGAATCGATCATAGTTTCTCCTTCCTTCCATATCTTCGAGTAAAGGGATGTTAATTTTCACTTGTTTTAACGCCTCTATACACTTTTGATGTTGCTCCGCGGGATAGTGGCAATGTATGGGTGTTTGTCTTGCTCTACTTCTCTCTTCAATTCTTGGTTCATCAACCACTCTAGGCTTCTTAATCTCATCATGTTCAACTTATTCAACCCAATCTTTAACAATTATCTCATCTAAGTTCATCCGTTTTACGTTTGACTTGTTTGGTAGAACATCCCCTTTTGAGGGAGATGGTAGCGCTTCGGTGATTATCTCACCGTGTTCTTTTATATTTTGAGCTTGAAGACTAATAGTCTTAACCTTATCGTCTACGTATTGGATCTTCTTCATGTTAGATGTTGTATCTTGGGTCAATTGTAGGAGTTGACTTTGTATTTGTTCTATGATTGTAGTGAGCCGCATCACATTCTTCTCTAAAAGTTGATTATGTTTTTTAAGTTCTTGATTCTGTTGTTGCAGGCTTTGCACTACTGATGCATCAATCTTTGATTCAAGTCTACTCATATTATCCTTCGTGAAGTTGATGAATTGACTAATAGTCTCTTTTAACTCAGTGATTTCTTCTTGAGGACGTGATTGAGCTTGACTAACATTATGCACATGGCAGCTCGGTGGTTGATTAGCTTGATTTTCATAGGCTTGTTCTTGTAGGTATAACTGTTGAGGTGGCTTTGGGATGCTTTCCTTAACGGTTATAGCAGTTGTTGTATTTGATCTTGCAAGCTTGAAATCCTCGCTTCTTCTTCTTCGTTGGTGGTAGGAGTTTGTTCTTGTGGCCAACTCATGTTGTTCTCAATGATTGTTTCCATACCACTTTTCGCTTCTTTTGGATCCATAGAGACAAAATTACCACGACCCATATTATCTGCTCTCAGCCTTGACTCTCTATCGAGTCCATTATAGAACATGGATAATTGTAATTGTGGCTTGTATCCATGTAGTGGACATCTTGCCAACATCTTTTGAAATCTCGTCCATGCTTCGCCTACACTCTCTCCGGCTTCTTGTAAGAAATTCATAGGCTCCAATAGTTCCTTCACTCGTATACTTGTAGGATAAAATTTATCAAGAAATCTTTCTTGAAGCTGGTCCCAATTGGTTATTAGCTCGGGAGGTTGATCATCTAACCAATCGCTTGCTTTCCCGGTCAAGAAAAATTGAAACATTAAATAATACATCTGTTCTTGCGTAACACCTTCATTAATGTAGGCATCACAGAATTGCATGAATTTTTTAACAGATCTGGGGGCCAAGGTGTGATAAATAAATAGATAAATAAGATAATAATAATAAAGATCACACACCCTTGAGAACCACGGAACTCACTGCAAGTATCACATATCGTTTGCAAGTTTTAATGATAAGTTAAGTTCGTTCGCAGGGATTTAATCTGTTAGATCTACTTATATTTAACAAGCGTAGATGAATTTAGATGTTTAGATAAAAATATAAAAAGATAAAATAATACGAATAACTATCTGATAAGAACAATAAATAAGAATGCAGATAAAAAAATGGATGTAAGTCTAATAGATTAGGGTCACTAATATGAGTCTATTTTACTAAGTTGTTATTCTAAGCTGTCACAGATTAAGCATTATATATTAACCAGGATTCTAAATTCTACCTAGCCTCTATTAGGCTTAGGAGCAACCTCTCCACTACCAAGGAACTTGGGTAGTGATTGGTGATTAAATTAAACCTTAATGGCTATTTAGTTAGGCAAAGGATCAAAACTAGACGATTATGTGGTGTCGTCAATAACTAAGAATAATCCTAAGATTGGCCAAATCTAGGGATGTAACAATAAGTCAAAACACATAATAACAATATACGCCAAGCTCAATCAATTAAAATAACAAATAGTATTAATGAATTTAAGACAAAATAATAACCCAACAATTAAAAGTAAAACTTACAGAATAAAAGCTTAGAAATATGGTTGAGCATAAATCTATAGCTAATTACCCTAAATATAGAGAAGGTGAGATGTAGAAGAGGAGTTTGTCACTCTCCAACTTCTTCTTCTTGTCTTCCTCTATAGGTCAGCTTGCTTCTTGGATGAATAGCTTGATTCTAAGGATGAATAATAAATATAAAGGACTAAGCTATTATTTAAAATTGAGAAAATATAAGAAAAGACTAAGCCTAAGCTTGAAACTGAGCAAGGACATGTTTACAATGGTATGAGGGTGTATTTATAGGTGTCTTGGAAGCCCTAATTCGTTTTCTTGAAGGAGAAGTAAGTGGTGGACTCCAAGCCCAACTCTAATTCGTATGGAAATATAGATAAACACTGCTGAACCGTTTTGAGCATATCTTCTTCGTTATTGGTTGGTTTGAGCTCCATAAGATACCAAAAGAATCCTCACAGAATTATCTATGTCCCTATGAAAGGAAATTACCAAAATCGGCCTATTTCTTAGGGTAAATAGCACTTCTTTAGGTGTGTACTGCAGAATCCCAGATTTAGGCAGCTTTTCCTTTTCCATCTTTTTAGCTTTTGTTTCCTTATCTCCAATTACCATGTTAATCTCTTTCCATATGTTGTAGTCTTTGACTTGGACTCTAATTAATCTCCATAATTATCTTTAAAGCTTCACACTAAATAAATAATTAAACCCAATATGCTCTAAAAATATTATTTTACTAAATCAAGACTCAAAATAGGAAAGTGCACTATTTCTCAAGAAATTCGACTAAATGACTTCCTAAATCACTAAAAATGATGTCTCATCCTAATATAAATCTATCGCAAATGAGGAGACATCACTTCTATTTTAATCTCTTTCTAATATTTGTCTCTTAACTATCAATCAAAACAAGCCTTTCAACCGACATGATCCAAATGCAATGAATGTTTAAAGTTAACCGTTTTAGTTTTATTGTAGAGAATACTATAATATGATGGAGAGAAGGAATGAGATAGTAACTACAATAATAAATTTAATAATTAAGGGATAATTTGGAATTCAATAGCTCACCATTCTACTACGCCTGTGTATCGCGATTGACTAAGAGGAAGATCATTGGTTGACTATGCTTACTAGGATACTGAAAATCCCAAGGGCAACTAGCTCCCATCTATACCTTCTCACGGGGTCTCTCACATCACAATCTAGACTGACCTAGTGATTAAGAACACACCCCTATGAAGGCTTTGCGAAATCCTGTATAGTCGTCACTCAAAGAGGAGAAATTATACGAGCATTGCCGAGGTTACACGTGCTTCTAAGTCATGATAAACGGGAAATACATGTCCCATTAAGTCAAATTAAGGACCCCTATAAAAGAGCTAATACATGCAAGAGTAAAATGGGTCACATATCAATTCCAAACTATATAGATCTAAAGACTAATAAATAACCAATAAGATAGAGTTTTGACAAGATTAAAGGTAAAAAATGTATATCAAAGAGTACATTAACTCAAACATTGCGTACTTTTGAAAGAAAGCTCAGCTCAAATTAGCATATAACATGAAGATGGAGGAGAGAAAACGTAGTTCTAGTATTTTCCCCTGTCCTCTTTATACAAAGCTTAAGAAAAGTCTCTCCCAAGTTGTGAGATATCAAATGTTAACTAGTGATTATGTGTTATGAAAAGTAATGTTAAAAATGGGACTCAAACAACTTCACGCACTAATCAAAAGTTAAAACCAAATGATTGTTAACCTGTCTCCAAGTAAGCTGCTCCTTTGTTTTTTGAATTTTTTCCACACTGCGATACGATAAAATCTACACTGCAGTGTAGCATCCCAGGTGGTAGTCTTCCTTATGTTCTCCTTGTTCCAACTGCGGGGTCTTTGTATAGAATTGGCTTCCAACATTCTTCTTTTGTCTCTTTCTCCACTTTCGTCTTGCTTGGCACGGTCTTCATATGCTCTCTTCGGGCTCGATCCTTCCCATTTGTGTTTCCATCGTTTAATAAAAGCCCTTTACATAGGTATGGTAAAAAAAATGTACTAAAAACACAAAAATGGGTAATATTTAATAATTAATCTAAAGACTCGAAAATATACAAAAACGTACAAAGGAAACATAAAGTATATAAACTCATGATTTTGACCCGAAAACTTTATAAAATGATATCTCGAACATAGGAAAAACATTTTTACCAAAGGAGACATCAAAATTTTGATTTGTACGGAACTGAAGAAGAAATAAAGTTATAATGAAAAAAATATAAGAATTGATAATACATATTTAATCAAATCACATAATATTATTGGTGTATTTTGGTAATATAATTAAGTTTTTGGTGCGTGTATTTGGGTAATATAAATTTTTGGTGGCCAGCTGAGACTTCTCCATCAATATTATCATGGCCGATCTTACAAACTTTTCCAACATATATGATCAAATCATTCAATTGAAGTAAATGAGACATCAACCCCTTAAAAGAAACCAGTCGCTTCCCAGGTTAGCTCAAACTAGCAAAAGTCAATATTAGGTACCATTTTTTCTTCATACAAGGGGACCTTAATTTGTCGATAGGAAATATTTGAATTTTTTCTTTTCTTTTTTACTTCAGATACATTATTTTTTATCATTTAATGCTGACCCTGCGCACGCTGCCTACATGATATTAAAGGTCAGGCAAGGAGAATCCATGCACAACCATGAGAATTTACTGAGAACGTGCATGATGATCAATACTAAGCTCAGCTTTATTCCATAGTATCTAATCAGTAATGCTCACATATAAATTTCCCATAATTATTTGAAAATCTCATCTAGCATGCTACTGAGAATCTAAAATAACGTGGCTAAAAAGGAAGATCTTTAATGTAATTTAAAAATTACGGCCGCGGAAAGCAGTAAAAAAAAAAAAGTTTCTTTCGTCTAATCGTCTCACAAATCATCCCGTGGGTCTAGGGGTAGATCTGGACCTTCAACATCCGATTTTGGAATGCAATGATAATTTGACTAATTAAATACGAGTACAATATATTACAACTCGTGTTTTTTCTTTTTTTTCTTATAATATTAGGCTCGAATGAAAATCCTTGACCTTCCTTTTAGTTGGATCCTATTCCTTATGTGTAATGTCTCTGGGTATCAATCAACTATCGAAATGGAGATTTAAAGTCAAAAAAGTTGAGGGACCAGATTTACTTTTGTCTTTAAGGCCTAACCCCACAACACATAGCTGGTTTATACCTTACTTTTCTTGCTATCTCATCAAAAGAATCCTAGAAAAATATCGGTGATCAAAGGAGATACTGTCTCTAAAAGTAAAATAAAGTTCTGACCAAAAAAATAAAAGAAAATAAAGTTGAACCTATATATTGACAAGTTAATACTTTTTCTTAGGATCATTATAGTACTATATATATAACACTTGTTTCTGTGTTTATCTTATTCACATTCTCTTCAATATATCTACATAAGAGAAATAAAGAAAGAAAGAAATTAGGGAGAGAATAATCCAAGCATATATCTCCTCTTCTTGTTGTAGTTGAAAAATGGGTAAAGTGTTAGGTGTTATTGGGTGTTTTTTGATAGTTGTTTTGGATATAACAGCAGGAATTCTAGGAATCAAAGCAGAATCTGCTCAAAATCAGGTACTTTCTGTGCTTGAACTTGTTAATACATCTTCACTTCTTTCCCTTAATTAATGTTAAGAGGCACAATAACTAATATTGTGGGATTCTTGGGTAGGAAAAACATTTAAAGCTATGGATATTTGAGTGCAAAGAACCGAGCCATGATGCGTTTGTTCTAGGTGTAGCTGCAGCAACACTTCTATGTTTAGCGCATGTTCTTGCTAACATGATAGGAGGATGCAGTTTTTGTACTCAAGAAGAGATTCAGAAAGCTTCACCAACTCGCCAATTATCATTGGCTTCCCTCGTTTTCACATGGTATCTAACTATCTATCTAAATTTCAATATAAATATCAATTTCTTCTTAAATGAGCATATTCAACATTAAATTACCCTCCTAACATAAATATTTATTCAAGTTTCTGTAATAGATTAATTGTTTAGATGAGTTACTAACACAAATTTGCAATGACCAGGATTATATTGGCGGTTGGTTTATCGATGCTGGTAATAGGAACAATATCAAACAACAAGTCAAGAGCCTCGTGTGGTTTCAGTCATCATCACTTTCTATCAATAGGTGGAATTCTGTGTTTCGTGCATGCTCTGTTTTCGGTTGCTTATTATGTCACTACCACTTCAGCTATTCAGCTATAGTTGAATAAAACAAAGCAAAGCTTATGTTTCAACAAATTTAGAGTTTACGTATTTTATTTTATTTTTGGACGGATGTTTGCATATAATTAACAAACATTGTGAAGCATTTAATATTTATTTCCAATAAATCACTTTTAATCGGGTGTTAATTAGTATCTTGCCATTTAATTGACATGTGCAACCCCACATTTTTCGTGAATTTACAACGATGTTCTAAATATACCGCCTAAGGCACGACCGAAAGGTGATCAAGCTCACCCTAGGCAGGGAAAGAGATTCAAGGTGACTAACGGTCCGGTCCAACCGGTCCTACGGACCGAACAAGACCGGTCAACGCGAGAACCGAACCGAGACCAAAAGTCAACGCAGGCACGAACCGGACCGGACCAGTCCACAAGCTACCGGACCGGTTCTTCACTTTTTTAAAAATAAAGGGGACCGGACCGGACCGGAACCGGCACGTTAATATTTTTTTTTTTTATATTTCATTGTTTTAGGCTTTTAGCCCAATTATTTGTAGCCTAACCCTTTAGCCCCTTATCAGCCCATTATTATCCCATCCCCTTACCAGCCCATTAATTAAACCCAACCCAAATAAACCCAAATAAACCCAAACACCCTTAACACATTAAACCCAATCCAACACCCAACACCCTTACCATTTAATCCCAACCCACCGACACCTTTCATTACACCCACCCACCTCATTCGTATCATTTACCCACCCACCCACCCCATTCATTACACACGCGTAAATCATCTCTCCCAAACACACGCGTAATCTAACAAATAAAAGATTAAAAAAACAAGTTGGAACCGGTAAGACCCGGACCGGACCGGAACCGGATTCGGTTTAGACGGTTCTCTTAACGGTTTGGTTCTCACCTCCTCCACTCCTAGAACCGGACCGAACCGGAACCGGTAAGCCAGACCGGGCCGATAAGGCCCAGGTCCACTAGGAACCGGTCCAAACTGGTTCGGAATGGACCGTTAGCCACCTTGAAAAGAGATATTTTTTTCTTTTTAGTATAAAAAGTAATTTTATTCCTAATCACAAACATTATAAGAAAGAAGAGTGATTTTATTCAAAATAATAAATATTACGCGAAAAAATAAATACCAGAGTTTACAGAGAACAACCGATCATTAACAAATACATAACATAAAATCAAGAGGTTTATTTAAAAAATTCTTTTTAAAGGTAAAATAATAGTTTGAAAAAAATTTGGGTAGGGAGGAGAAGGGGGGTGCTATCCCCAAAAATTTTACATAGTTCCATCCTTGACTGGAATTAAGGTTGTAAATATACTAACACGTTTGCGAGTAATTCGAGCTCATTTCGAAATAAGGCCTGTTCGAGTTCAGTTCGCTTATAAACAACTTCAAACTTTAATTTAAACTCGTTAAATAAACAAGTCTTCCTAAACTCGTTCGTAAACGTATCATTTATATCTATAAATTGTAGATTAATATATGCTATATTTTTAAATATATTATTAAGGGACAATTTTTAATTAGTTACAAATTTATACTTTTCATTTCAAAAAAAAAGGAAAGAAGTTCCGAATTCTATTTACTCACAAGTCAAAAAAATCAATTCCTAATTAGTGATAAAAAAAAAAATTTATATTTTTTTTACAATTATGGCCACCTCTACTAGCTACCACCACCATCACCACCTCATGCATTCACCACCGACTACAACCACCACCTTATATATTATCCACCGACAACCACCACCACCACCTCCATTATAATCTCCACCGACCACCATAACCTTCGCCCATAACCACCAGCGACTAGTTCCGCCATCGCCGTCACGACCAATCACTCCAACTAATTCCATCACATGCGCGCGTCTGTGAGTTTTTTTCAATTTTTTTATAATTAATTCAAAAAAAAAATCCAAAAAATTAAAAAAATATATTTTTGGATGAGACAAGCTCATATTTACATCTATGATTTTTTTCGATTTTTTTCCCTAAAATTTCGATATTTAGTTTTATGTGTTCCTACTATACACAAAAACATATTTACGTAATATTCCTCTAACACACAAAATTATAGAATCAATCTAAAGCATTCCTTTGTTTAACAAATCATATTTTTCTTTGTTTTATTTATTTATTTTCAGTATCTTAATATGAGCTAAACCCTTATGTGCTTGAGAATTGAATCGTGTATGAACTTTAGTTAATATATTGATGATTCTTAGTTTTTGGGATATTTTCAGTATTTAAATAAATTGAATTAAATTCTTTTTTATTATATCATTGTGCTTTGAAGCTATTCTAACCCTAATCAAGTATATGATAGTAATAGTAATTAGATTCTACCCGGGAGGGGTATTCAAATACGGATCTATGAAATAAACGCTTGGTGTGCGTTATTGAATTGGGAGGTCTTGACTAACCAAATAGTCACATAGGGTAAAAACCCAATTCGTCCAAAATTATTGTTGGGTCACCCGGGAGGGGCTACTGATGTGAGGATAGTGTCCTATTCACCCAGAAGGGGTTAGGAAGATAATTGAATCCCGATTAACATAGACTGACAATTTACCCTTATGTCTAAAAACATCTAATTAAGCAACTTGGGGGGATTACCAACAATGGTCAGGCACTACTCTCTCATATTACTCATCCTTTCTTAGTTAATTAGATTTTATCTTTATTTTATTATTTCATTAATCATTAGTCCTTAACAAAATTTATTTAAAGCCAAGGATCTCTGAACACAATTACTTTACGTTTGCTAATCCCTGAAAATGAAAACCCTTATCTTACCTACTTCTATCACTTTTCAACAAACTCCGTACACTTGCGACCGGTTAAAGTCCTATTATATTTAGCATTTATCTATCACACTCACAGGGACGAGAGATTTTTGGCGCTGCTTTCGGGGATTACATTAGTTATATTTTTGTGTTTTAGTCTTTGGTGTTTAGTTGTGTTGTTCTATATTACGCGTTTTTTTTTCTTTCTTTCTACAACTAATAGGTTTGGTATATGCTCTCGGACCCCGAGAAACTAATACGAGATAAAAAACGAAGAGAAAAGGGAAGAAATAAAAGAACAAATGGTCGTCGTGAATGCTAATGCTAAAGCACAAAGGTGAATTTTGATGAAAATGGGAATCCAAGAGTTCCACCAATTAGGGTTGTTCCATTAGGAGATACTGATAATAATCGAGTTCAAGATCCTCCCGATAGCACCCACCATTTAATGAAAATCAAGGTGTACAAGTCCCACATGGGGCTATCCCTCTGTTCATGCAGCCTTATGAACAATAACCATTCAAATTGCCACCAGTGGGGATTCGACCACCTATGATTCAAGTAGTGAGATTCAAGCCTAACGCGGGTATAATCAATCAATTTGTTAGTTAATGCTACTGTAGTGGGGCCGATCGTGAAGATCTCATTCGAGAAATGCACAAGTTCATGCAAACCTGTGATGTATATGTTACTCAAGGAGTTACTGTGGAACAAATGTACTTCGTAATGTTTTCATTTTCCTCACCGGAGGAGCTAGTGAGTGGCATTATCAGCAACAAAATTATAAAATCAATATGTGGGATCAATTGCAAATCACGTTTTTTATAGGTACCATCCTAAGAGTGTTAGGTTGAGTGGACAACTTGATTTGGCGGGATTCCGACAAGAACAAGGAGAGAATATAGGATTCTCTTGGAATCGTATTCAATCTTATTAAAGACGTGTCCATTACATGGGTATTCATTCGAGTTACAATTGGGGATGTTAATCATAGTTTAGATGTAACCTCCAAGGAGAAAGTTGATACAATTTGTGGAGGAGGTTTTATGATGGTAAGTGAGAATCATGCACTTAGTATAATGGATAGGATTGTGAAGAATGAAATGAGTTGGCAACCATCAAGAGCAATTCTTTGAGTTTCTGATAAAGTTAACATTGAATGTAGACATTAAAACTATTTTAAACGCTAATATTTCCTCTCTAGAAAGCAAATGTCCATATCCAACAATCAAGAAAATGTTAATGTGGTACAAGACCCTGAGGGTGTCCCTGCTGTGGAGAAATTGAACATTTATAGGAAGAGTGTCCCAACAATCTAGAATTTGTGTTCTTCAATAACCGTGGGAACCACTACTCGAGTGGTCAAGGCGATGGTAACCAAAATAAAAATCATCTAGACCTTCAATGGTCCACTCCTCAAGGGTAGTCAATCATGGAAATTATCAACCAAGTACCTAAGGAAAAAATTACCAAGTCAGACCTAAAAATCATTATCAAGGAGGTCTAAGACATGGAGTTCAAGCTCCTCAAAATTCTGGAGCTTCGTTGAGGTAGAAGGGAAGGGTTCATGGACAAACCCTTGTTCTTTCTCTCTTGTTCTTCTCTCGTTCTCTTCCTGACGGATGAAATGATTTCTAAAATAAAGTATATCCATATGGGGGCTGGAAAATGACTTTAAGTATCTTCTAATTTCGTTGGGCCCTCTCCAGTATTAAGAAATTAGGTTAAAGGAGGGTCCAACCCGTTTTTTTGGATGCTGCAGGTTCAAGGTTTGAGCATTAGGAACAGTTTCTGGCATAACTTCCTCATATAAACTCCAAATTGACCTCGGTCAGTTACCACATGCACGTGACGTCAAGATCTTTCCAACCAACTAGGGATCAGGTATAGAACTCTTCATCAAAATATCATGGTGACTCCATCTTTACGGTGCAAGACTACTCCAATAATTGTTCTAATTTTCCGTAGTGACTTCTAGCTTCATTTCCGCTTTGACTTGGAGTTTCCTTCATCTTTGGACTTCTTATCTTAACTTTGGAACCTTGTATCAAGAATGTACCTAAACTACACACTAAACACACCATTAAAGCACAAAAATCTCTATAAATAGCAAATAGTCCAAAAGAATACGTATAAGTGAAATATATCAAAATATAAGGAAACCCCCCCCCACTTAGGCCCAATAAACTCCTAAGGCAATATCTCTATCGTGGATTTATTTGTCAAAAAAATATAGATATTAGCATCTCTGGGAGGCATACCGGTTCCACGACTGGCATACTGCCGCCCTCCAAAGGGTCATGCCGGTTATGCCACGGTTCAAGGTCAAAAGTTTTGTGAAGCACTGATCGGTAAGCCGGTCTTTAGGTGGGTTTTATATGAATATTATGAATATTAGGCCCGACACGGTATAGACCCGTTCCTTAAGGTGGGTCTTATGTAGAACGTCTATGCGCTATCAGTTAACCATAGAATAGAGATTTAAAGAAAAAAAGTTAAGGGAGATGATTTACTTTTGTCAAACTTGCCTAGTCTACCTCAATCCTTACTACTTCACCCTAGAAACTTCCAAAACAGGAAACTTTCAGCCATCATACACCCACTATGCTGACTCCTCTGTCAAACAAATACCAACAAACCAAATAACGAAGATGAACAAACCTATAGTCAGCGGGGTATTGAGTCATGATTAACTCTACAACCATGACTTGCAGTAGTGTAAAACACCACAAATATCCTTAATACGTCATTTGGGGGTTGCCTGGAGGATACAGTAGGTGGAAAATTATACAACTAAAAGCATCCAATTATAGAAGAAATCCAAATTGGAAGCATTTGTCATGTGCTTGATCAAACCAGTAAAAAATCCTCATCTCCCCAACAAACCCATCAAAACCTGTAGTAGAACTATCCTCGCTAGAATTACGATTGTGTACCCCCCAAATTGAACCAACACCCAACCAACTCCTCTTTTTCAAGCGACACTTATAAGTCCTTACATAATACACAACCTCTGTCTTATTATTCGTCTAATTCACCTTATCATCCACATATCTCAATCCATATCTAATAAGACCAATACTTCTAACTAGGTCCATCTCCACAATCTACACAAAGTAAATAATTAGCACACTATCATGGAACCAACCCAACCACCCCAAATACCAACTTCTACTATTAAACCCATGTATCATACAATATTTTCCTTCTTCAAAATTCCCCTAACAAACTCATTTGGGTAGACCCACTCCCATCTATACTCAATCAAATCTGAAGCAGTATCGTAGTATGCTCTCTGATTCTGCACCGTTGTCGAATGTCGAATGTCGAAATTAATTTCCTAAATCCAAACCAACCATGTTGCCCACCCATTAGGGCCGACATATTGGCATACTACCGACCCACTATCATATCAAAATCCTCCTCACAATCCTATGTGGTTGCGTCATTTCCCTCGTTGAACGCCACCACTCAACTGATGAATTACAGTGAAACCACCCTTCATCATAGTCACTCCTTCAAGAACATCACAGAACACATGATTTTGTCCACTTAATATCCCACCCCCACCAAAAACTTTAGAAGTGCACAATCCAACACAACTTTGAATATTTTAATACCCACCGTCTCCGATTCTAGTCGATGCAATCCTCGTCGTTACGACAACTATTTCTATAACCCATCCCATCAAAACCGATCCTAATGCAACCCAACAACAATTGATAACTTGGATAAGTGCCTGACAGACGACTATGGAAATCAGAGACCTCAGAAAATGGATTGAAGAAATCAACATATCGATAGGAAAGACAAAACCAAAGCAAAGAAAAGAAACCCTAAGAGAGAGAAGATAGCTTATCCCAGTCTCTCTCTCTTCGAGAGGGTATTTTTAGATATTATGTGGAAACACATAGCTTTTCTTTGGTTGTTTAGTAGCATTATCTCATCATCCGATCATTAGTCGATCCCTAATCTTGAAAAAAGATGCATCATATCAATACTCCTGCTACGTAGACTGCCTAGCCAACACATAGCTTGTTTATACCCTACATATCTTGCTACCTCATCAAAAGAATCCTAAAAAAGAAGAGTGATCAAAAGGAGACAAGATCTATAAAGGGAAAATAAAGTTGAACCACTCGATAAATTAAATTATGACTAAGTTTAATAGTTTCCTAATTTTAACAAAAAGTTAGAATTAAAAGTTAAATTTCTAATTTCAAGGTTCCAATAGATTTCCTAATTCAAAACTCAATTTCAGGTAACCCAATTTATAAATCTTTTTTCACTTTTTTCACTAAGTATAATAATAATTTACGAAATACTATAAATAATATAATTATTCTAGTAAAATATTTTATCATTGAAATTATAATAAAATGGAACAATATTTGCTTGAAAAAAAATTATTTTTATAATAATATTATTTTTGAATATTATTTTAATACTGCATTAAAATTTAAATATTTAAATAAAATAATTAACATTTAAAACATTAACAATAAAGTAAAGAAACAGTTGGACTAAAGTCTGAATAGAATTTTGAATATTTAGAGACTAAAATTAGAAGAATATTGAAATAAAATTGTTTTAGAAAGATAATATTTAAAAATGAAAAAAAGTTTGACCTCAATTTTATTTAAACAATTGAGAAATTGTTAGATTTAACCTAATATTTATCTTACAATTATCTTTACTTTCTTAATTTTTTTAGTAAATACTGACCTTCTAAAAACTGTAGTTCCAAAATAATTGTTCAACTATAATATCAAAATATATTTTTCAACGTTTCTTCTATTACCCTTACTAAATATTAGAATATGTTTTCAATATAGGTTTAAAATTATAAAATAGATAATTTCGTAAAGACAATCATTAATTTTCTTAAACTATGTAAAGAGTCAAGTGAAGACTTTTTTAGGAACTGAGGAAAGGGATATATAATCCTTGTTAATGTGTTTATATTTTTCACAAACTGTTTAATATATTTACAAAAGAGTAATAAAATGAAAATGGGTAAATTGTTGGTTATTATTGCATGTGTTTTGGTAGTTGCTTTGGATACTACAGCAGGAATCCTTGGAATCAAAGCAGAATCCGCTCAAAATCAGGTACTTTTTGTGTTTGGATTTTTTAAAATATGGAAAAAAAATGTTTATGGCACAAATAACTTATGGATATTTTTGTGGACTTAATTACTGGATAGGGAAAACATTTGAAATTCTTGATGTTTGAGTGCATAGAAAGGAGTCATACTGCATATGTTTTAGGTGTAGCTGCAGCTATACTTCTGGGTTTAGCGCATATTGTTGCTAACATACTTCCATGCATCAAGATACCATCACTAACTCGTCCATCATCACCGACTATCGCCATCGTTTTGACATGGTATCTAAATTTCCCTCTCTTCGACAATAAATTTCCCTCTTAGTATTAACAACATTGATTAATGAGATAATACCTTTACATAATATATGAATATAGATAATGGGTTCGAATCTTATCATTGTTGCACATATATAGATACAGTTCACATGCAAAGCTTGTCCCAAGCTTAATTCAGCCTTTTAAACGGGGAAAAGTTTATCTCAAACTTGACTCGACCTGTTCCACCGATCGGATTGGATCCAAATCCGGTCTGAATCAAATTTGAATCTGATTAGCTCCGAGCAAGTTCAGACCAGAACATTCACCAATCCAAATATATTTCATTCCGGCCCAGACTCCTAATTTCAATGGTTCAATCCAAAAAATCTGAACTGAAATAAACCCGGTCGGATTTATCTTCCATTTTCCTTTGTATTTGTTTATATTTCAAAACTGATTCCGGATTACCGGTTCGGTTCTGATAGCTCTTTAAATTTTTTGATTCGATTCGAAACCAATCTGACCTGACCCGGTCTGATCCGAAAATATTATATCCAATAAAAACTGATCTGGATGGCCAGTTTAAAGCTTGACGCAAATATTTGTTCAAGTCTATGAAATAAATTAATCTTTTAGATGAATTAGTGACATAATTTGAATTTATGACCAGGATTATATTGATTTTTGGATTAGCAATGCTGTTAGTAGGAGCAAATTCAAACAAGTCAGAATCTTCTATCTTTAACAGTGTAACTAAGTCACAAGTTTCCCTGAATTCCTTTTTTCACAACCCAATAGATGATATTGGTGACAGTATCGACAAGGGAAGAGATGCTATTGGTGACGGCATCGACAAGGGAAGAGATGCTATTGGCGACGGTGTTAACAAGACAAGAGACGCTATTGGTGATGGTATTGACAAGTCAAGAGATGCTATTGGTGACAGTGTCAACAAGACAAGCGATGCTATTGGTGACGGTGTCGACAGAACAAAAGATGCTATTGGTGACGGTGTCGACAAAACTAAAGATGCTATTGGTGACGGTATCGACAAGACAAAAGATGCTATTGGCGACGGTGTCGACAGAACAAAAGATTTATTAAACACTATAGACAAGTCATCGTGTGGTTTAAGTCATCGTAACTTTCTATTAACAGGCGGAATTGCGTGTTTCGCACATGCTCTTGTTTCCGGTTACATAGGCTATCATCAGCTCCGTATAATTTAATAAAGAAAAGCAAAACTTATGTTTCAACAAATATTGGATGTTTATTAGAATTCTGCCATTTAATTGACATGTACGACCACATATTTTTTGTGAATTCACAACAATGTTCTAAATATATACAGCCTAGATAGGTGATCAATGGGTTAATGGGCAATGTTGTTGAAATTATTTTTAAGTTTTAATTGCACTTTTATCCTTACATTATGCAAAAAAAATAATTATGCCCAATTGCTTTTTAGTGTAAGTGCAGAGCAATATATTACATACACATATGCCTTGGATCTCAACAAAACAAATGGCCTGTGGCACACCGACCACAGTCCCTAACTTACTGTAACTTACTGAATAAGTGTTACTATTTTCAACTCAATTAAGGTCCTACAAGATTATATAGATATATCACCATTATCAAGCAGAAAAGATTAATATAGGAGACTAATACCCAGTTTACCATAACAAAATGACATCAACTACTTGAAACCAACATAAATCCACGAATTAATACATCCTTAGACATAGACAAAAAAGAATAATTCTAGAGAAAAAACATATATATAAAAAAGACTTAAACTTCTAAAAGAAATCGCAACCACAAATTACCTTTTACTCATTGCATCGGTCACCAATTTGACATGCTCCATCATAATTGCTGATCGTTTACAGATAAACTCTGCCTCCTCGATCACAAATCTCTTCCAGTTCTCATCCAACTCTTTAGCCTTTTCAGAGTCAAGTAAAGTTATGTTTTCCTTCATTAATTTCCTAAGACTCTCAGGCAATGGCAGATTCTCCAAATTCAATGAATCAATCAAATTTGGATATTTAGAAGAAAAATCCCCTTCTTCACTTACAACTAATTCATCCTTCAAATTCTCTTTCTCCACAATTATTTTCTCACCATTTTCCTTTACTTTCTCCACAATCATTGTCTCACCATCTTCTTTTTCTTTTTCTTTTTCTTTATCCTCCTTCTCCATCACCAACTCAACTTCTCGTTTCTTTTTACTTTTACCTTCAGAAGCCTTCACTTTACTACTCCTTTTCAGTTTTTCGTTATTACTCTTCAAGTTTTCATCAACCCCATTACTATCAGCGATAGGTGCACCCCAATGTCTCTTCGAAAGCTCAAAAGTGTTGATATCATGAGACTTCGTGAGAACAGGGCCTTGACCCTTATCCTGTTTTTCCTTAATATCGAAGAATTTCTTCTTCAACCTCCTAATCTTCTCAGACAACTGTTTTCTCTTGGCATCGAAACTAAGTCTTCCCTTAAAATATTCAAGTAAATCCCCAATATTTGCTTGTGGGTCTACACCCTTTTGGTTCCGATAATCAATCAATCCTTTCAATACAACAATCTCGTCACTCTCACTCCACACCTTACCACCACCACCACCACTAATAGTCGCTTCTTTTTTAGTTTCTTCACCAGTTTCGTGGCCAAGTTTAGTTTTTTTCTTGGCAGAACCTTTCTTTTCATCAACTTTTAGGAGTTCCAATGCCCTTTTAGCAGTGGGCTTGATAGGGGTCTTTTGTTCTTGATTTTTGGATGAGTTTTGGGTGGTCTGGGCAAGATGTTTGATGGTGAAATCTGATGCAGTTGGTGAGCTTTTCGTACCATTATCATCATCATCATCAGACCCTTCTTCTTCTTCTTCTTCTTCTTCTTCTTCTTCCTCTTCTTCATCATCTTCAGAAGATGAAGCAGGCTTAGGGTTTGGTGGGGGTTGAGATTTGTGGATTTTTTGAGGTGTTTTAACTTGATCTTCTTCTTCATACTCTTCTTCGCCAGATTCAGATTCTTCTTCACCAGATTCAGATTCTTCTTCATGGTCTTGAGAAGGTGGAGAGGCAGGGGGTGGTTTATCTACTGAGCGTGAAGGGTTTTTTGGGGCCATTGTTGAGAGAGAGAGAAGAGGAAGGTAAGATTTTGCACAAGCTTCAGTTTGTAGGGTTTTTCTTTTTCTTTTGGTCGGAATAGATTGTAGGGTTTTATAATTCTTTTTTTGTTCAAACAAGTGTGTATATAGGGCTACCGACTATTTTTTTGGGGATGGGCCTCTTGAAAGTTGAAACAATACTTTCCTATATACTAGCAAGAGTAAAGTTCCAATACCGTTACCAATAAGATTACCATAAACTCCTTCTTGCCTTAATTAATTGACTTTTCCACTTTTCTATATTACGTTATCTATTAAAATCCCAATAAAAAATATATTAAAGATACTCTTATTTTACTTTTAATAGAATTTGTAATAACTCAGTCAACGTTGCCTCCGTCCCTAGCCGCTCATCCTCAACCTCGACTCTTTCACCCTCGTTGTTGTGACTAAACTACCAAAGTCATATCCAAACGAAGATCTTATTTAACTTACATTAATACACAGAGAACAAGAGAGATATGAGAGACGTGAAGGTGAAGAATGAGGCGATACAAATAATTAGTGTCTTCCAAATCATGCCTCGTCAGTTTTCGATCTTAACTACACTCGTTTGGCCCTTTTATGGTACTCTTTCTATTTCTTTTTTCATGAATACATGTTTGCTTCTTCAACTATTATCATATCAGTTAAATATGTTTGAAAAGTATACTTAAACTTTCACTCGTTCACAAGGATTTTTTGTGGGATTATAGGAGTTGTGTTTGTTTGTTTACTTGAATTGGCAGAAACAACCTAATTATGAAATTAAAGTTGTTAATTTGAATCAACCTAATGTGTGCTGTGTTGTGTTTTATTTGTATAAACCAGTAAAATAATATAGAAACTAATGCAGAAATAAAATAAAAGTATATATAAATAAACAACTTTACTTGTCGAGGCTCGGATTGGATCCGATGTCTTTAAGGTATTTAGGCCACGTACCGGTGTCTTACGTTTGTTGGCTTCAACCTCCAGGATACAACGACAAAAACTATTCAAAGAAACTGACACATGAATTCTTAAGAATTTCGACGAACTTAATAATGCTGCTTCTTTCTATCTCTCTCTTATAATTTTAATGCTTTGAAAAATGAATGAATGAAAATGTTTGAGTTGGCCAACTATTTATAGAAGATGGAAAGGTGGATTTGGCAAAAGAGTTGTGATGGTTCATTTGAAGATACGTTACATTAAAAGACACAACGTTTAGTTTAGTATAGAAGACCAAACATAAGCTGGTCCAGATGGTATGAAAGTCTGGCCCAAAAGCCCACTAGCTTGGAGGCCCAGATTCAAAGCCCAGCAGTACCTTTTTTTTTCTTTGTTTTGCTTTGCTTCATAACCAAAAGAAAAATAAAATAAATAACATGTATTATTATTTATTTTAATCTTTTTTTCTTTTAATTTCTTCAAATTCTATGACTCAATTTCTCATTCAACTTCAAATGATTTTTTACCAGATGAATGTATTACGTTAATTAATATTCGAATCATTTCTTTAAATTGAGTCACCCACTGTCATCGTAAACATGGTCATCCCTTGGGTAAAAATCTCATTTGACCAACAATCCCCACATGAATGGAAATTGACTAACCACCTTAAAAAAAATTATGCAAAAGAATGCTAAACACGAGAGAGAGCGAGAGCGAGAGAGAAGCGTAGAAGAATACTACATCGAGAAAGGTAGCTTTTGGCCTTGAACCTTCTGTAGTAAGAGCTATCGGATTTACTTGCTAACTAGTGAACGTGATGTCTTGAACTATTCAGCTTTTGTGTAAACCAAGACAATAGAAATTACATAGTATACTTCGAAACATTATTTGGTTCTCACGGTTGTGTCCATTTACGGCCATGGACAACTCCTGGTATTTCATGAATAACCGTCTGGGAATTTCGCCATTACAAATTCTCGTAGGGCGGCCCTACCCATGTTATTCATATAGGTGGTCTCTTGTCGAGAGTATTCTGCATTACTCTATCTTATATGTTAGAAGATACAAGAACCATTAAAAGTTTAACTTATCCTTCAATTTTACATGTAGCACTGTTTAATTTTTGTCCTAAGAATGGTTTAGGGAGGTTTCCCCACAGTGCATCGCACCAAATTGCAGTTTCATGATTCAGTTTTCCCTTTGGACCTAGATTGTGGGATCTCCACTCTGCTAGGTAGGGTTCCCATCATGGCAACTCAGCTTTCGTAGGCTTAAGACCCATTCTCCTTGACAACACTCGCACTTGCTCTCTTTGTAGACCTTTGGTCAGTGGATCCGCTATATTATCCTTTGATCGAACATAATCAATTGTGATAATTCCGTTTGAGAGCAATTGTCTAACGGTATTGTGTCTACGACGTATGTGTCTAGACTTACCGTTATACATTTCGTTTAGTGCCCTACCAATGGCACTTTGACTATCGCAATGTATGCAGATAGATGACACAGGCTTTGGCCAATTAGGAATATCCTCTAGGAAATTCCGAAGCCACTCGGCTTCTTCAGCAGCTTTGTCTAAAGCTATAAACTCAGATTCCATTGTTGATCTGGTTATGCACGTTTGCTTAGTGGATTTCCAAGACACGGCTGCTCCTCCTAACATGTAGACAAATCCACTTGTGGATTTTGAGTCGGTGGAGTCTGATATCCAGTTTGCATCACTGTATCCTTCTAGTACAGCTGGATATCCTGTGTACAACAACCCTTCGTTCATAATGTATCTAAGATACCTTAGAACTCTTACAATAGCAATCCAGTGGTTCTTCCCCGGATTATTTGTAAACCTACTTAGCTTGCTTACTGCATGTGCTATATCTGGCCTAGTGCAGTTCGTTAAGTACATGAGACTCCCAATAATCCGAGAGTACTCCAACTGGTTGATCATATCACCAGTGTTCTTAGCAAGATGTAAATTTACATCATCTGGTGTCTTGGCGATATTTGTGTCGCCATTACTAAATTTGTTTAATACTTTCTCAATATAGTGTGACTGAGATAGTATAATACCTTCAGATGTTCGGAGAATCTTGATACCCAAAATAACATCCGCAAGGCCTTAATCTTTCATGTCAAACTTACTTGAAAGCATCCTTTTGGTGAATTTAATCATATCATTGTTACTTCCAATGATTAACATATCATCCACATATAAACAGACAATGACATATCCAGTCTCATTTTGTTTTACATAAACGCATTTGTCACATTCATTTATCTTGAAATCATTCGAAATCATGAATCTATCAAATTTGTCATGCCATTGCTTCGGTGCCTGTTTTAAACCATATAGAGATTTAACAAGCTTACATACTTGCTTCTCCTTACCTAGAACTAGGTAACCCTCAGGTTGTTCCATATATATCTCTTCATTTAGTTCTCCATTTAGGAAGGCAGTTTTGACATTAGTTGCAATGTCTTCGTCTGAAATTAGCCCCCCCCCCCCACACACACATATATATATATATTGATTTGGATTTTAAATTCCTTTCTCTCTCAATTATCATAAATAAAAAATAACAAACATAATGCATGCTCTAATCTGTAGACCTTAATTCATGAAAAAAATATTAAACCAAGCATCAAATTAGAATATCCAAACAAAGCAAACCAAGAAATAAGTAAGCTTGTTCTAGAACAACACACATGTTCTTGTTCTTGCAGTGAATTAACATTTAATCATTATCTTCTGCCAAAAAAGCTAGGAAGAAAAATGTTAATTGGTCAAAGACAAAGACCATATTACTGGGAAAAATTCAAAATATGGAGTAAGAATCAAATTGCTCACTTCAGGCGGATGTGAGAAAGGCTTGGGCAGGACCCGGACACAAACACAGTTAGATAAATGTTGAATATTTTTCTTTAGCGGAAAATCTTTTAAAAATAAACTTTCCCTACTAATTCAATCTAAAATTTATTCCCAAATACTCCTTGAATTAGAAATTATTCTAATTTTTTTTTTCACCTAAACCCCACTTATTGATATATTTTTTCACTCCTCTCATATTATCATCCTAAATCGTCCCTAAGGCGTGACCATTGGAAGATTTGGTTAGAAAAAATGAATTTAACACCATTAAAGTCGTAATATAGTACGAGAAAACTGAATCTATGAAAAAATTAGTTTTAAAAAAACAAATATCAATTATTTTTGTACATAAAGTCGCAAAAGTTTGAATTTTTTACTTTAAATTTTTGTGGAGGTAACAAGGTTATTGGTAGAGTAGAATGAACTCGGCTGATGGATAGGGAAGGATGGACATCAGCATAGTGTCTGAAGAGACGGGTTTGAGATTTTATTTTTCCTATTTAAAATTTATTTTTTGACGTTTACTAAATGGACTCTCTTAATTAGGGCCATAAAATATTAAGATAATATTTAGGAAGTTTGAATTTGATAACCTAGCCAAGTCGAACTTTAGTTTTTTTGGTTTTGGTTGTTCATGTTTTTCTAAAGTTGAGTTCAAATAGGGTTCGTTTAGGACTAATTAAATTCATGTTTATTTTCCTATGATATTTAATTTATTTGGGGGGTTTTCGGTGATTTAAAATAAGGTTAAGTAAAACTAGTATGCAACCCATTACATAATATGACTTGAAGAAACAAAATTATTTATTAGATATAAAATATTTTAATTAAAATTAATTACATATACAAAAGTTTTACGTAATTTATATTTTTGGTTTATATATAAATATATATATATATTGATAACTTTTAATTGTAACTATCTACGAATTCTATTAACGAGCTCTTAAAGAATCATTACTAAATTGTTCATGAGTTTAATGAGTCGAGTTTATATAAGTTTGAGTTCGCCTCGTTTAGCAAACGAGACTAAATTTAAAGTTTGAACTTGTCTTTTTTAATTAATTTCTTGAACTCAAACAAACCCTTAGCAAACTCAAACCCGAACCCTTGGTGAGAGTATCGACTCATTTGCAACCTTACTCTGAATCATTAGAAATGAGTATATCATCTCTTTTTATATTTCCACACACCGTCTTACCATTATAGACTAATTTGATTAGAAATGAAATGAAACTAAATAAAAAACTGATTGACTTAAACAAATCACAACTCAACAAACTTATCACACATGGTTTAAACCAAATATTTGATCGTTTGTGACAAAACCGTTTTTACATAATTTGTCAGTGACTTCTTCTTATTAGAGGTCCAACAAGATTCTTCTTCATTTGTCCACTTGTTATGATTTGTTTTTTTTAAATCAAATAAAATATTTCTCGGGCTAATAAAGTCAAAATGCATACAATTCAATAAAATTCTTATCGTAATTTAAAACCATTTATATTAATGTTTCTATCTCTGGAATGTTTGGGAGCATTCTGAAAGTAATGAAATTGTAATGATCGAAATTTTTGGACGGTTGTAGCTCAGAATTGAAATGCAATAACTATGAATAGCTTTTTTTGGTATGAATCATAAACCGTGTTAAGAGCTCACACCATTTAAGGATATAATAATGGGGTGGGGGTAGGCGTGAGAAAGAATAACACATGGGAGGAGCGGGTTGTAGGGATTCTATTTCTTTTACGGCATGGGGCGAGGGTATAGAAAAACCCTTACAAACATGCCCATTAACATCCCTACAAGAAATCGAGTATGTGATCATAGGGTTTGTAGATTTGAAACTGACCTACCTATATTTATACATCTGCATAAGTGTTATAATAACTTAGGATCATAAGCTAAGAATGATAACAAAAATAGACTGGTTACTCATGAAATCTTTTTAAAGCTTATTTTGAAAGCCTGAAAAATTATAAATGTAATGTGAGAGATGATTTTATTTAAAAATGATCTTAAATTTATTGAACTTAGAGAGTTTCAACAGTAAAATTATATTTGAAATTTAGAGGTCCATTCCTTCGCATCAGATATCTGGCTTCTATCTTGAAGGTGCATACTTCTTGGTGTTGTTCCGTTTTTCCTTCTACGGGGGGCCCTTATTCGAATATTTAGAGGTCCACTTATGTAATTACTAGATAATAACTAATTACCATCTATACTATTCATTTTCATTGATCCGTTGTTTTGGGTCGAAAGTCCGCTTTTTTAGATAGATAAAGTATTCAGATGCTATTTAGCGGTCCTAATTTTGGTCTCTCGGAGGCCAGGTCTCGAGAGATACACTTGGTTACTTTATCAGACGCCGGTGCTCTAGCGTTCCGGAAGTCGAGTAAGACGAATTTTGGCGGTCCGATAGTCTGCGTTTAGAAAGTCCAGTTTAAGTTGTTTCGATTTAAACTTGACACCAATGTCTTGACCTATTACTTACTAAGATAAATTTAAATTACATAATTATATTAACACAATAATACATTATGTAACAAGAAAGATTTGACATAAATAGATCATTGAAAACATATAGTAAACCATCACACACAACACAAACAAAGGAAAGCATAAAATGGAGTATAATTTAATCAAAGACACTCTTGCATTGACAAAACATTTCCTTGTAATACGATAAATCATATTTTTCTCAACAAAACAAGTCCGACAATAATAAACCATAAATTTACTTCTTCTTTTCACTTCCCACTTTCATTATGATTTTTTACTTGCCTCTTGCGTGTAGAAGATAGTTCAATATGCAACCCATTTGGCCCCAATTTGTCACGCCTCAAACTTCCAGTTTACATTTTGTTTATACTCGGTACATTATATATCAACGAACTTAACTCCCGAAATATTTTGACATATAAACTAATTAGTATAAAAAGACACAATCAACCAAATAATCTACACAAATATACATACCTACACAGTGACACGACTAAATCAAAAGACTGCACATCATAATACATATCTTCACAATGTTACAGTGCCCCATGTACCCCAACCCATGAGTTATATCCCAAAAACTATACAAGTAGTTATAGCTATTTACAACAAGACTATTGGACCTTTCTATCTTATAGTCCAATCCAAAAGTGATTCTACAGTGGAGCTACTCTATGCCCTTCCGTTGATCATACTTTTCATCTGCACAAAATATAATTAAACAAATGAGTTTTAAACTCTGTAAGACGTGGGGACCAAAACTCTTCACTCGGGATGAAAGGTAGATTCCAAGTATTTCCCAACAAGATAAGATTATACACTCAAATATACTGATAAGTTTTCATATATCAAACTTCACAACTAACGAAATTTTCAGGTCAGGATATAACAAAGATACACTATAACTAATAATACGATATAACTAATTATACAATATAACTAATTATACACTCTAACTAATCATATATACATATATAACAAGTCAGATATCACAAATTTATTTGATAGAATAAAATGCAACTTATCATAATGAAAGTTTGTTCATATAGTCTATCGTATCATATCACAATGTATATTCGATCTTACCTTAGTTTCGAGTATCATAGCGAGTTGCTTTAACCTTTCTCCTAAAAACATAATTTAACAGTTAAACTTTGGCATAAAATTTACATCTGTATAATAATACTAATAATCATCTTTACTAAAAGGTTTAGATTCAAATAATAATTTTACTCTACAACTCTTGATCGAAGGCTCAATTTACTTTCAAAATATTATCAATACAATTCACACCATGATATTAAACTTGAACGCATATCTTAAAACCAAATTATTTTAATGCACAATTCCTTAACCTCACTTACATGTAAAATACAAAATTATGAGGTCCAATCAAATTTGAACCATAAAGATTCCATTTTTATTCATTTATACCCATTTATAATAAAATTAAACACAATTCATCCTACATGAGCAAAGAAACAGTTTTTTTGTAAGCAAAATGTTGCACACCAAGATCAATATACCCAATATACATAATAAATCAGATAATTATACTCAAAGATGATATAGTAACCTAAGTATTAGAAACCCAATCAACACCTACTGATAATAAATTTTAAGTTATCCCAATACTCCAATTTACCGACCATCTAAAAGAAAAATACCCAAATTCTAAGTTATAGAACAAAAATAATAGGAACTTACACTTAATTGCAGCAATTAAGGTTAATTCTTGTCACCTGGGATTTTCTCAGTGATTTTCCTTTTTTAAAGCTCTATGTGTTTTTTCATTCTTTTTTTTTGTTTACTTATCTAGTTTTCTAATTTTTTGTGTACAATTCTAAAGTGTGGTATTTTAAAGACACACACGCACTTCTATCTCATTATATTATTATTTTGTTATCATTTTTTGTTTTTGTTTTGCTTTTAACTAATAAAAAATTGCACTGCGAAGTCCTTTGAAAAAATAAACAATATATACTATACAATAACAATTATAACAAAAAAAAGGTAAGGTTAAAGTGGTCATTACACAATCAAACCCTTAAATGATAACAGTAGTATTTTATAGAAATTTTAGTAACAAAAAACGACCTCAATTTAGGAATATTTTATCACTCTAGATTATTTCCTTTTTCTATTTGTTCACATATTAAGCATTAAGCATTTCAGTGCGTAAAGTCCCACTTATAAGACAAAGTAGGCATATCAACCACCTATCAAGTGAATTAGTAAACTGGTGTATATTTGTGTTGGCCCTATTGGTTCCAACCAGATTAAATATAACTTTCTAGCCAAACTCCACTAAAATGATAACGCGATGTTCATTAGCCAATCTTCCCGATCACTACCTTCAACTTGGGAATAGGGGCGGTGCTACAAGTAACCATGACCCCTGTATCTTAGAATTATTTTTTGTCCTGAATTTTGATCCTCAGGTTTCACAACTTTTTAAAAATTTATTTACCAATAATAAAAGAACATCTCACATTTTACATAATCAACCAAAGTATGATTTCCATTATTGAACACGGATGATATATTAGTGGGTGTTAATGCAAACCAAAGTCTGAGAATATATTTGAAAATATGTTACGACAACAATTTTTAATAAGTACCTGTTTGCGAGATTTATATTAAGGTATTGGTGATTGTTTTGTTTGCTCAAGGTGTTGATTGTTTTGTTAGTGGTGGAGTAATAGAGATAGAGACCATGAGGGTTAAACAAAATGGAAAATGCTACATTTTTTCCAGTCATACCTTTTGCGACCACTTCCTGTCCTACAATAATGTGGCGGCAAACTGTAACATTTACGCGTTGATTCAAACATAACTCTTCTTAATTTTTGCAAAGCGTTGCGGAAAAGAGAGAAGTGATTCTTAGGCGTAATTAGATGCCATCAGACATATTCGTATTAAAAAACGTATACAAAATTAAAATAAATTCATATTACCCAAAAAATATATATTTATTTTTCTAACGCTTAACTCACACTAATAAAAAAACAGAAACCATTGTAATAGCTTGACATTTTGATAGCTAAAATACAAAATATTGTTCATATACAAGGCTGAAACACGATAATTTTTAATACAACAATATATTATTCTTCATGAAGGTTTCACTTTCTAATTCCCTCACTACGACGGACTTTGAAAGAGACAGACTCATGTAGAACTTTGAAAGAGACAGGTTCATGTGGAGGCACCAGACTTGCACAATATTTATAGACAATAGGGTAACCAAAGGCTTCCACACACATAACTCATTTTTTAATGGTAGAACACTTTGTTGAGGGAATTGGAGTATATTTATAGTGTGCTTAAGCTTCCAAGCTGGCTCCTTGTAATCATTTAAAGCTCAAGCTTCAATTTCAATTTTGTTATTATACACATAATGAAGATAACTATCTGATTCTCCGAAACAACTCTAGAAAGTATCTCGATTACGCAAATAAGGAAACTCTATTACCTTAAACAATTCCTTATCTACAAGGAAAGTTATCATTTGACTTTCATTTGTCAACCAATGCAACCAACCGTTGATAAAGATGACTTCATTAGTTAAATGAATGCTTGACCCAATCGTACATACCTCCTTGGGTGGTTTCCATATTTTCGTGTCAGACGAGTATATGTCAAACAAATACGAATATAGATCATTAGGATTGGTCCGTGGAAAGCATTTGATGTTGGCCAACTTAAACATTGAAACTTCCCTGAAGAACAGAAATGGTAGAAAGCTAGTCCAAGGTGGTGTGATAAACTAGAATAATAAGGTCTCTTGAGTTTCAATTGTAGCCACTGTCTTGTAACTGGATTTCATATGTATATATCATTACCCTCATTTTCGTAAACCCAACACTAGCAACAAAGTATACCATTAGTTGATGATACAAGACGCACTTGGTCATTTTAGCGGACGCACTTCAGTGGTCCGGTGCTTTGGCATGCCGGAAGTCCTGTCAGACAAATTTCGGCGGTCCGATAGTCTGACGTTTAGAAGGTTCGGGTTTGAGTTGTTTCAATTCAAACTTGACACTAATGTCTTGACCTATTACTTACTAAGATAAATTTAAATCACATAATTATAACACAACAATGCTTTATGTTACAAGAAAGATTTGACATAATTAGATCATTAAACACATATAGTAAACCAACACACACAACACTAAAGGAAAACATAAAATGTAGTATAATTTAATCAAGGACACTCTTGCATTGAAAAACATTTCTTGTTAATATGATAAATGCTATTTTTCTCAGCAAAACAAGTCCGAAAATGCTAAACAATAAATTTAATTCTTCTTTTCACTTTCCTTTACTTGTCGAATAGAAGATAGTTCAATATGCAACCCATTGGGCCCCAATCAGACCATCAAATGATTACAATAGTATTTTATAGAAATTTTAGTAACCAAAAACAACCTCGATTTGGAAATATTTTATCACTCTAGATTTTTTTTTCTATTTGCTCACACATTAAGCATTTCAGTGCGTAAAGTCCCACTTATAAGACAAAGTAGGCATATCAACAACCTAGCAAGTGAATCAGTAAACTGGTGTATATTTGTGTTGGCCCTATTGGTCCCAACCAAATTAAATATAACTTTTTAGACAAACTCCACTAAAATGATACTGCGTCATTATTTAGCAAATCTTCCCAACACTACCTTCAACTTAGGAACAGGGAGCGGTGCTACTAGTAACCATGACCCTTGTATCTTATAATTTTTTTTGTCCTCCTGAAATCGATCCTCTGGTTTTAAGTACCTTTACTTGTCCACACAACTTTTGAAAAATTTATTTACCAATAATAAAAAAACATCTCATATTATACATAAATATTCAACCAAAGTATGATTTCCATTATTGAAAACTGATGATAGATTAGTGGGTGTTTGATGCAAACCAAAACCTAAGAATATATTTGAAAATATATTACTGTAACAATTTTTAATAAGTACCTGTTTGCGAGATTTATATTAAGGTGTTGGTGATTGTTTTGTTAGCTCAAGGTGTTGATTGTTTTTTTAGTGGTGGAGTAATAGAGATAGAGAGCATGAGGGTAAATCAAAATGGAGAAGTGCTACATTTTTTCCAGCCATACCTTTTGCGACCACTTCCTGTCCTACAATAAATGTGGCTGCAAATTGTAACATTTATGCGTGATTAAAACACAATTCTTCTGAATCTTTGCAAAGTCAAAAAATAGAGAAGTGATTCTTAGACGTAATTAGATTCCATATGACATAAAAAAATATTAATATTAAAAAAATATACAACATTAAAATAAATTTATATTACAAAAAAAAATGTATATTTATTTTTTGATGCTTAACTCACACATATAAAAAAAAAACAGAAATCATTGTAATAGCTTGACATTTGGATAACTAAAATACAATATATTGTTCATACACAGAGGGTTGAAAAATGATAATTTTCAATACAACAATATATTACTCTTCATGAAGGTTTCGCGTGTTAATTCTCTCACTACGACGAACTTTGAAAGAGTCAGGCTTATGTAGAACCTTAAAAGAGACAGGTTCACGCAGAGGCACCAGAGTTGTACAATATTTATAGACAATAGGGTAACCTAGACTTTGTTGTATCATCACACAATTAGTTCTGAAGTTGTATGAAATCATCACAGATTGATCTCTACTTCCTGTAAGTAGCTTTATATATATAACATCGTCATAAAAAGCTAGAGGTTTCCACACGCAGAACTCATTTTTTAATGGTAGAACACTTGAATGTTGTTGAGAGAATTGAAGTATATTTAGAGTGTGCTTAAGCTTCCAAGCTGGCTTCTCGTAATCATTTAAAGCCCAAACTTCAATTTCAGTTTGGTTATTATACACATAATGAAGATAACCAGCTGATTCTCCGAAACAACTCCATAATGTATCTCGACTAAGCAAATAAGGAAACCCTATTACCTTAAACAATTCCTTTTCTACATGGAAAGTTATTATTTGACTTTCATTTGTTAACCAATGCAACCTACTGTTGATAAAGATTACTTCATTAGTTAAATGAATGCGCGACCCAATCGTACATACCTCCTTGGATGGTTCCCACATGTTCGTATTGGACGAGTATATGTCAAATGAATATGAATATAGATAATCAGGATTGGTCATTGGAGAGCATTTGATGTTGACCAACTTAAACATTGAAACTACCCCGGAAGAACAGAAAGGGTAGAAAGCTATGGTGTGATAAAGTAGAATAATAAGGTCTCTTGGGTTTCAATTGTAGCCACTCTCTTGTAACTGGATTGCATATGTATATATCATTACCCTCATATTCGTAAACCAAACCACGGCAACAAAGTATTCCATTAGATGATGATACAAGACGCACTTTTTCTGGAAGGAAATCCAAAATATTATTTTTTAATATAGATTCTCTTTCAGTGAGTTGTAGGAGATTGACAAAGCTTAACTCCACTTCTGGTTCAAGAAGTAAATCTTGCATCAAGAGTCCAGAACTTCCTTTTACTCTTTCATAATACATGCTTTGGAATATGGGATTTGATATAAAATTATACCACTTTTTAGAAGTGCACTTAAATGCCACCAGAGATTCGGCTGGCAGTCTAGATAAGATCTCAGTTGCAATATCTTCACCTGTAAACAACTCCATATATTTGGAATTAAAATACCTATATAACAGAATATCACCTGAAATCAGATAGAAAAAAAACAGATTTTTTAAGTTGGTTCTCTGTCAATCATCATAGAATAAAAAATTAGGAACATAAAACATGCTTTAATCTGCAGACCTTAATTCCTGAAAAAATATTATACCAAACAACAAACTAGAATATCCAAACCAAGCAAACCCATAAATCAGTAAACTTGTTCAAGATCAACACAAGTGTTCTTGTTCTTGAAGTAAATTAATATTTAATCATTGTCTTCTACTAAAAAGCCAAAATATGCTGTAAAAAGCAATTTCTCACTGCATAGGGGCGGATGTGAGGAAGGTTTGGCGGCACCTGTAAAAACAAATTCTCACTACATCAGGGGCGGATGGTAGGAAGGCTGGGCCGCACCCGTCCCCTGACATAGTACGATAAATACAGGATATTTTTATTTTAGCTAAAAATCTTTTATAAAATAATCTTTTGTTACCAGTCTAGTCTAAAATTGTCCTCAAATACTGAATAAAAGATTATTTTAAAAATAATTTTTCACCTCTCATATTATCATCCTAGATCGTCCCTGCACCCCATAATCTATTTCCTATTTCCACGACATCAGTGGCAAATGTCGAAACGGCGTGACCATTGGGAGATTTGTTTTAAAAAGAAAAAATTTAACACCATCAAAATTGTAATATTGTAAAAAAAACTGAATTTAGAAAAATATTAGTTAAACAACAATATATCAATTTTTTGTACATAAATTCGCAAAAGTTGATTATCATAGTATATAGTCCCTGCACCCCATACGATATTTCCAGAACATCAGTGGCAAAACTTTAAACGGAGTGACAATTTAGATATTTTTTAGAAAAAACAAAATTAACACCATCAAAATCCTAATATTGTAAGAAAAAACTGAATTTGAACAAAAATTAGCTTAAGAAAACAAATATCAATTTTTTGTACATAAACTTGCAAAAGTTAGAATTTTTTACCTTAAATTCCAGTGGACTTAGCAAGATTATTGGTAGAGTAGAATGATCTCTGTGCGGCTTATGGATAGGGAAGGATGGACATTGGCTATATGTGTGTGCATGAAGAGTTGGGTTGAGGCTTCATTTGTCCTATTCAAAGTAATTTTATGACTTAATTTTGTGAGTTTGAATATGATTTGACAATTTAAACTTGAGGTTTGGTTCATTTAAGACTTATTTAAATCTATTTAAGTCTCCTATTTTTTCTGTGATATGTTTTAAATTTTTTTGGGTTTTCGGTGATAGAGAAAAATATTTATTGATATTGAATATTTTTTTTATAATTAATTACATATACAAAAATTTTACGTATTTTTAATTTTATATATATATATATAAATATAGATATATTGGTAATTTTTAATTGTATATATCTACCAAACTTTTTGAAGAGCTCTTAGAGAATCCTTAATAAAACTGTTCACGAGTTTGACTAGTCAAACTGATACAAGTTTGAGTTTACCTTGTTTAGTAAATGAGGCTAAATTTAAAGTTTGAGCTTGTCTTGTTTAACTAACAAGTCGAACTCAGACAAACTCTTAGTGAACTTAAACCCAAACCTTTGGTGAGAGTATCGACTCATTTGCAACCTTAGTCTAAACCATAAAAGATGAGTATATCATCCCTTATTATATTGTCTCATACCAACATACCATTATAGGCTAATTTTATTAAATATTAAATAAAACTAAATATAAAAGTTATTGACTTAAACAGATCACAATTCAACAAATTTATCACACGGGATTTTACCCGAATATTTGACCGTTTGTGACAAAACTGTCTTTACATAATGTGTGTGACTTCTTCTTACAGAGATCCGACAGGATTCTTTTTTCATTTTTGCCACGGTTTATGATTTGTCTTTTAAAAATCTGTCAAATTATTTCTCGGGCTAACAAAGTCAAAATGCATACTTTTCAATAAAAATACTTATCGTAAATTAAAACCATAAATATTAATGTTTCCATCTCATGAATGTTTGGGAAGATCATGAAAGTAATAAAATTGTGGTGATCAATTTTTTTGGGTAGTTATAGCTTGAAATCGGACTTGCAATAACTATGAACATCAGTTTTTGGTATGAATCAAAACTGTGTTTTGAAACCACACCATTCAAGGATTTAAGAATGGGGTGGGTTAGGCGTGGGGAAGAATGACGCAGGGGAGGAGTAGAATGTGGGGCTTCTATTTTTTTTGCGGGACAAGGGTGAGGGTTTTGGAAAAACCTTCCACACATACCCATTAACAACCCTACAAAAAATCGAGTATTCACACAATACTTAACTGATCACAGGGTTTGTAGATTTGGAACTAATCTATCTATATTTGTACGTCTACATGAGTAGTTATTGTCATGCCCAAAAATTTAATAAACTAATTCTTGGGACGAGACTATTGCAAGCCTAAGAGATCAATATCTTAGATCGGGAAGGCTACATAGTTATGTTAGGTACAACAGAACATTATCAAATCAATAAGTTTCGCACAAACGATCAGTCCATTCCTAAACCTCGTGAACCAACCCTTAAATCATGACATTTCTATTCCCGAAACAAACAAGACTTCCCTGTTCTGCACAAGGAATATAAATAACAAAACAAATGAGCGATATAAGTGAAAATATCCCTAAAAAAAGAATGTGTAAATGAAACATTATGGCCAATAATTAGAATAATTGAGTCCCCTTACGAATACAAAGTATTACGGTCAATACTAGATTATTATGATAAAACTAGTGATGTAACCGAATAGAATACCTGAGAACTCAAATGATTAAATCATGAAAAATCGATCAAAGTGTATTGTAAGTTGAAGCTGCATTTATGTCGGTTAACTTTGATCTAAAAATTGTATAACCGTAGAGATATCCAAAAACTGCATTTAACCCGTGTAGCGGCAGTCGAAAACTAAATACGAAGCTGTTATCAGGCAATAAGCACACTTCTCAAGAAGAACACATACATCGAAAGATATATAGAATATACTAAAACAAATAAGAAGGTTATGAGGTTCAATGTAACTGATTAGAATATGAATGTTCATAGAGAGATAACTACAACTAGATTTCATTTCATCAACAAAGTTGATTTAAATTTACTCCTCAAACAATATAATCAAAACTAACAGGTCTATAAAATGGGAAGTCCATTTCTGAATTTTCAGAATTGTTATTATTCCAATAATAACATGGATAACAAAGGATTATTTGAGAATAGTTTACTAATATATTTTGGAAAAACACTTCTTAAACCAATAATAACATGGATAGCAAAGAATTATATGAGAATAATTTACTAGTATATTTTGGCAAAAAATTTATGAAAAGTAACATCTAATTATGAGAATCTTAACAACATATAAGCATTTATGTTTATCAATACAAATTGTAGTATAACCTATAAGACTAAAAAAGGTATAGTTTAGCTCACGATAAAGAACGATTACCGGAAAAAGTTCCAAAACCCTAGCATGAATTAGGAATTCCAGTAAGTCTCAGAGAATATGTTTATGAAATGGTATATCAATTAAGACTACAAAAGTAGAAGATCAATTTAATAATCAACACCAATAAGAGAAATGAATAACTAAGTGTCCGTTTGGAAGTGTTTTTTTGGAAAAGCACTCAAAAGTGCTTCTACCATTTTAAAAGTTTTTTTGATCCTGAAAAGCACTTTTCTAAGAAGCACCAAATTGGTGCTTATTGATAAAAGAACTTAAAATAATTTTAGATTTTAAAATTATTATTATTATTTTTTTTTTAATTTAAATTTTTCTTCTAAAAGCCCTTTTTTACTCTAAAATATGCACTTCCAAACGAACCCTAGATGATAAAGAAGAAAGAAGATGGATATAAAGGAATTCCACTTACATAAATTTCTAAAAATGAAAAACTCTATGAATTACCATCTTTCATATTTGAATATTTACAAACCTTTGTTTTTTTCCTCGTTCTCATTTTTCTCCACCTTCTCCGTTTCTCCTTACCTTTTTCACTAAAACGCCATCTCCCCTCTGCCTGCCTCTTCTTCCCATTCTAAAAAGATACCCCGTAATAAAAAAACAAAACAATATTTAAAGACTCCACTTATAACTAAATATGCCTAATTACAAAATTACCCTCCTCAACTAATATGGTTATGAAAAATAATATATGTATATATATAATAAAATCCAAAATTTATAAAAATAATTTTAATCAAACTATAGTTTTAAACTTTGTACTTTGACCCCAAGTCAAATTATGAGCATTATATTTATAATAATAGTTTAGAATAGTAAGCTAAGAATGATAACAAAGTAGACTGGTTACTTGTGAACACTCTCTTAAGCTTAATTTTGATAGCTTGAAAAATGATCAAGGCGAGAGTTGTTTTTCCTAAAAAATAACCCTGAATTAATATAATTTAAGAGTTCAATGGCTTCTATCTCGAAGGTGCATATTCCTTGGTATCGGTTTTCTCTTTCCTTCTAGGGGAATGGTAACTGCCCCTGAAGAACAGAAAGGGTAGAAAGCTAGTCCAAGGTGGTGTGATAAACTAGAATAATAGGCTCTCCTCGGTTTCAATGCACGATTGTCTTGTAACTGGATTGCATATGTATATAGCACTACCCTCATTTTCGTAAACCAAACCCTGGCAACAATGTATACCATTAGATGATGATACAAGATGCACTTTTTCTGGAAGAAAATCCAAACATTATTTTTCAATGTATGTTCTATTTCAATGACAATTAGAAAATTGACAAAGCTTAACTTAGCTTCTGATTCAAGAAGTAAATCTTGCATCAAGAGTCCAAAAGTTCCTTTTACTCTTTCATAATAGATGTTTTGAAATATGGGATTGGATACAAAGGTATACCACTTCTTAGAAGTGCTCGCCCGGCAGTCTACATAATCTTAGTTGCAATGTCTTTGCCTGAAAATAGCTCCACACACACACACACACACATATATATATATATATATATATATATATATATATATATATATATATATATATATATATATATATATATATATATATTGAATTTAAATTCATTTCCCTCTCAATTATCATAAATAAAAAATAACAAACATAATGCATGCTCTAATCTGCAGACCTTAATTCATGAAAAAAATATTAAACCAAGCAACAAATTAGAATATCCAAACAAAGCAAACCCAGAAATAAGTAAGCTTGTTCTAGAACAACACACGTGTTCTTGTTCTAGAACAACACACGTGTTCTTGTTCTTACAGTGAATTAATATTTAATCATTATATTCTGCCAAAAAAGCCAGGAAGAAAAATGTTAATTGGTCAAAGACAAAGACCATATTACTGGGAAAAATTCAAAATATGGAGTAAGAATCAAATGGCCCACTTCAGGCCGATGTGAGAAAGGCTTGGGCAGGACCCGGACACAAACACAGTTAGATAAATGTTGAATATTTTTCTTTAGCGGAAAATCTTTTAAAAATAAACTTTCCCTACTAGTTCGATCTAAAATTTATCCCCAAATACTCCTTGAATTAGAAATTATTCTAAAAATATTTTTTCACCTAAACCCCACTTATTGATATATTTTTTCACTCCTCTCATATTATCATCATAAATTGTCCCTAAGGCGTGACCATTGGAAGATTTGTTTAGAAAAAAAGAATTTAACACCATCAAAATCGTAATCTAGTACGAGAAAACTGAATCTAGAAAAAAATTATTTTTAACACCATCAAAATGCTTTTGGTGATGATTTTGATAAATGCTTAGATAATTTGGAGAAAGTGTTAATCAGATGTAAAGAAACAGATTTGGTCTTAAACTGGGAGAAGTGTCATTTTATGGTTCGCGAAGGTATTGTTCTGGGTCACAAGGTTTCGAGTGCTGGATTAGAGGTCGATAGAGAGAAGATAGAGGTAATTAAAACTCTTCCCCTCCTGTTTCTGTTAAAGGGGTAAGAAGTTTTCTTGGTCATGCTGGTTTTTATAGGCGATTTATCAAAGACTTTTCTAAGATTGCTAAACCGTTATGCAACTTACTCGAAAAGGATTCCAAATTCCTTTTTGATGAAGCTTGTTTAGCGGCCTTCAAAGCAATCAAGGAAAAGCTTATTTCTGCTCCTATAGTATTACCTCCAGATTGGAATTTACCGTTTGAGGTTATGTGTGATGCGAGTGATTTGTGTATGGGAGCTGTGTTAGGACAAAGAAAAGAGAAAGTTTTTCATTCGATTTATTATGCTAGTAAAACTTTTAATGGTGCTCAAGTTAATTATACAGTTACAGAAAAGGAGTTGCTAGCGGTTGTGTATTCATTCGATAAATTTCGCTCTTATCTTCTTGGAGCAAAGGTTATTGTTTATACAGATCATTCAGCGATTCGATATCTTATGGAGAAGAAGGATGCTAAACCAAGGTTAATCAGATGGGTTTTATTGCTTCAAGAGTTCGATTTAGAGATTAAGGATAGAAAAGGGTTTGAGAATCAGGTTGCGGATCATCTATCGCGGTTAGAAGGTTCAGAGATGAATAGTGGTACTGAAGCAGTTAGAGAAGAATTTCCTGATGAGAGTTTATTCGTTGTTCGTGATTATGAAGCTCCTTGGTATGCGGATATTGCGAATTTAGTGGTAAGTGGTTCTTTCCCTGAAGGTTCAACTTATCAAGAGAGAAAAAGATTAGCTCACCGTGCAAGACAATTCTTTTGGGAGGATCCTTTCCTCTACAAAGTGTGTGCTGATCAAATGGTAAGAAGATGTGTAGCCAAGGAAGAAATTGAGGCGATTATAGCTGGGTGTCACGATTTACCCTATGGTGGACATTTTAAAGGAGATCGAACTGCTGCTAAGGTATTACAATCTAGTTTTTATTGGCCTTCTATTATAAAAGATTGTCATCAATATACTAAAAGATGTGAAAGATGTCAATTTACCGGAAACATATCCAAGAGGGATGAAATGCCACGTAACAATGTGTTAGAATTTGAAATATTCGATGTTTGAGGTATAGACTTTATGGGTCCTTTCGTTCCTTCAAATGGTAACCTCTACATCTTATTGGCTGTTGATTATGTGTCTAAGTGGGTAGAAGCTGTGCTTTTCCAACTAATGATTCACGAGTGGTGATTAAGTTCTTGAAATCGCATATTTTCACTAGACATGGCACTCCAAGGGTAATTATTAGCGATGGAGGTACTCATTTCGTTAATAAATATTTGAAGACAGTCTTAGAGAAATATGAGGTGAGACATTGTGTATCTAATGCTTATCATCCACAAGCTAATGGTCAAGCCGAAGTCTCAAATCGTGAGGTAAAATCTATCTTAGAGAAAACCGTTGGTCCTACTAGAAAAGATTGGTCAATGAAATTGGATGATGCACTATGGGCTTATCGTACTGCGTTCAAAACTCCAGTTGGTGCTTCTCCGTATCGAATGGTATATGGTAAGGCTTGTCACTTACCTCTTGAGCTTGAAATGGGTGCATATTGGGCTATTGCGAAGTTAAACTTAGATCCTACTCTAGCGGGTTAGAATCGAATGATGAATTCGATTACATGCTTATGAAAATGCTAAACTTTACAAAGAAAATACCAAGATATGGCATGATAATCGGATTCGAGAGAAGAACTTTGTGGTGGGACAAAGAGTGTTGAAGTATAATTCAAAGTTCAGTAATTATCCGGGGAAATTAAGATCGAAGTGGTCAGGACCTTACATCGTGACCAAAGTTACACCTCATGGAGCTATAGAGATAGAACATCCACTTGAGAACCGTACATTCATGGTGAACGGCCATCGCTTAAAGATATATCATGGAGGTGAAGATACCGATCGTGCAAAAGACCCACACCCCGGAGAGGTCATTGATGTCTCCCTAGTTGTTCTAATTCTTAGCCCATTGGGGACATCCTTTTAGGTGAATAAATGACTTATTTGATAGACTTTTAGGCTTAATTGATCATATTGCACTTCCTCCCCTTGGAAATTAACTATTTGCAGAATCTGAGCTTTTGTGCGTAAATTTGACTATTTTTAATGCAAAGTTAATTGGTTCTTGAATTTCATGAAAGACCAATCCAAGGAGAGAAAGTGAGAATAAAGTCTTAGTGTATTTTAGAGTGTTAGGAAATGATTTCTAGTCGAGTTTCTATTTTTAGAGTACACTTTCCTATATTGATTTCTTGATTTATTGATTTATTCTTTTTAAGCATGTGCGGTTTAATTATTTATTTAATGTGAAGCTTTAAAAGATAAATGGTAATTACTTAGAGACCAAGTCAAGATAAAGATGAAAGGAAAGAAGATTTACATGGAAATAAGAGGATTTAGGAAAGATTTATTCAGTGGAGGAAAAGATAAAGCTGCCTTGTGAATCTGAAAATCCAGCCACGTTTTAGAGATTAAATCATAATTAAAGATTGGCATGGATTCTGGACGAATGGTCTGCACCAATAGAAAGAGCTTTCCAAGACAAGCATTTTCATATATTGGAACTTCTCAAATAGATAAGTATTGAAAAATATATGACCAAATTAAATCAGCAGCAAATCTTACCTTTCCTAGAATTTAGAGCTACGAATTTGAGAGTCTTTGACTTGTCTTCCACTCCAAGCAAATTCGACCTAGGGTCTTCCAATACCGATAAATACACCTCTTAGACCTCATTATTCAGCACCTCTCATTAATCTTTCAATTCTTAACATCCTTAGAGAGAGAGAGTCAAACACTTCAGAGCAAGAAGACAAAGGAGAAACTAGTGCCGGAGGAATCCTGTTCTTCCATCAACAGTCATCTAATCCTTAGGTTATATATTTCTTTTCTGTAATTAAATATGATGTCTTTCTATTTAATTTCAGTCTTTAAATTTATCATGAGCTAAACTTTTACATACTTGAGAATCGCAATAAAGGGATGAACCCTAATTAATTTAATCTTTGTTTTGAATTTGGGATTGTTATGATTTAAATTGAATTAGGTCTTAGGTATTGGATATTACTTTGTTCTTAATCACTATTTCTTTTCCGTACAACTAGAAATATATTTTAGTATTTGGGCTATTCACTTTAGTGGCGAAGTGATCATCCGACAGGGGGGTTTGAATACAGATCTATGTAATACCCGTGTAATGTCCGTTATTGACCGACAGGCTTGACTAGTTACGTAGCCAAAGAGGTAAAATCATATCATCCGAAGAGCCATATTCGACCATACAGGTGTTTATGATACTTTAGTATAGCTTCTAGGTCCACCCGACAGGGGGCTAGGAGATATTAGAGTCCCGACTAATATTATAATTCCAATTCTACCCTTAAACATAGCATAGATTATATTGATTAAGTGGATTCCTTGCGAGACTCAAGTATCTCTCTTATCTGAAGTCAGTCTTTTATTTGCTTTTATTTATTTTAATTTAGTCTTTATTTATTTGCATCTTAGTTTTAAGAAAACCAAACAAAAATCTATTCTTTACTTTTCTGTTAAACAATTATTTCTACTATCTGATTAATACTGGAGTTGAACCTAATCCGTCCCTGAGAACGAACTCGATTTATCGAATATTACTTGGACAACCGTACACTTGCGGTAATTGTGGTTCCTTTATTTTTGTACTTAATTTTATAACACACCAGGACCCACCAAGTTTTTGGCGCCGCTGCCGGGGACGGTAGCGTGAGACCCCGGTGTTAATCTTTAGTAGTTTTAATTGTTTATTTATTTTTTCAGTTTTACGCTTGGTTTTTGTTTTTGGTTTTGTTGTACAGATTTTTATTCAGGTAATGATCAAGAGGTTTTATTGAAGATGTATAGAGGACATTACCCGGATCCCGATCCATACGAATATTGGGAAGACTCTTCGGGACAACAACAATGGGGTAGTAACTTCTACCAACAACCTTATCAACACCCGCAAGAGCAAGGTTGGAACAACCAATGGATCGGGAATAATCAACAACAATCGCCGTATCACTATCATCAAGAACAACCATCTTATCACTATCAACAAGATCAAAGATGGAGCATTCAACAACCTCCACAAATAACTCTTGCCTATTTGAATGAAACAATTGCTAAATACCAACGCGAGAGCGAGGAACGTAGTGCAAAAAGAGAACGGTTGCTAGAAAGGGGTTCCAGATATAATTCTCATGACTTTGCCAAGAGCAAAAGCAAGTCTTATGAAGACCCCACATTCGAATGCCGTGACGAAGAGAAAATCATGGAAAGAGATCAAGAGCAAAAGGCAAGAGACGAGGAAAGCAATGCTAGACTTGAAAGAATAAATCAGATGCTAGATGATCTGGCTTCCCAACTCACCAAAAGCATTAGCAAATCTTATGAACTGGAAGAAGTAGTTGAGGAGAAAATGTTGAAAGACAATGTTAGTGATAGTGATACGACCACCGTGCCGATTATAAAAGAAGACCACCATGTGGTTGACAATCTTATTAGCATGGTGGAAGAAGGAGTAGCAAAGAAAATTCTAGAAATTGAAACTGAGGTTGCTATTCCTATGGTGCGTGCATAGGATCATGATACAGAACACAAACAAGAAAAAGAGGTGATCGAGATTCAGATTCCACATCAAAAATATGATGAAGTAATAGTGGAAGATTGGGTTGAAAGCGAAGACGAATGTGAAGTGGTTGAGAAATCAATTGAAGAGTTAAAGCTTCAAAATAAAAGAGAAATCGAATTCCCACCATAAAAAGTTCACCAATCACTATCTCCACCACAAATCATCATTAGAGATAAAATACTGGAATCACCTCTATTACTACAAATGATCAATAGGTGCTACGCAAGAAAGGTGCTACATTGCGAGAGTAAAGCGGCACGGAGAAACACCTACCCACCACACTTTAAAGAGGAATGCGAGATTGAAGAGAATGAAAATGAGCCTATACTGTTGAGGACGGTTATCTACTATCGTGTGGTGAAGAACACGCTTCGTCATGAAAGTAAGAAGGCGAAACGGAGATACTACCCTCCCCCTTTCAGAGATCGATTGAATAAAATTTTAAGGGGGAAGGTTCTGAAGCTTACATGCCAAGGACGAGGCTAATTCAAGCGGAGGAGAACCGCAAGGGCCTCAATACCATCTTCAGGGAAGGTAACGCGTCGAACTTAAAGACGTAATAAACAAAAGTGCTTCTTGGGAGACAACCCATGTTTAATTTTTCTTTAAGTTTTTCAATTCATAGTGTATAATTCTAAGTTAGTGTCAAGTTTTAGTGTCTACTTTTAAAAGAAATGAGAAAGGTAGTGTGTTATTGGTGCAGGAATCGTTTGGGGTGCTAGGAAACGCAAAAGAAAATTCTTGGAGAAATTCAAAGTCTGGCGCGGACTACCCCCGCGGTGTACCCCCTATACCGCAGGGATGTACCCCGCCCAAAAACCCGTACCACGGGTCGCGCACCACGGGTCGTATCCAGAGGCGAAAAAAAAGAAGGCTGATAGGTGCGGTGCACCGCACGCCCAAAACGCGTGCCACGGGGTATGCACCGCGGGTTTTTTCACGGAGCACGTGCGGACTACCCCATGCACCGCACCCCTGCACCGCACGGAAAAAACGCGTGCCACGGGGTGCTAGCACGGGTATAAGACAGGGGCGAAAAATTCACACCAACAGTGCTGCGGTGTACCCTCGCGGTATACCCCATGCACCGCAAGGATGCACCGCGCCAGGCGGTTTATGAAGAGATCAAGGCCCAGACAACTTCTTACCTTAACGAGATAAACCCTAGCCTCTTCAAAAACGAATTTTCCAGATCCTAACCCTTATGTACCTGAACAAAGACCACTACAACACCAAAAAACATCAAATCCTTCCTCCTATTTCATTCTAAACACACATCTAACACCACAATCCTTCAAAAATCAAGAAATCTTCATCTTCAACCTTAAGCCTCTTCATCAAAGCTTCAATCCTATTTATTAAACCTTCCCCAAGCCATTACATATTCATTACCCATCTCATATAACACCAAAATCCTTCATTACAAATCCTCAAAACGTCAAATTTCAAAACTCTTCTCTAGTTTTTGATTATTTGAAGTTTTGAGTTTGGGGTTCATTGAGATGACGAGGATTGGAAGGTCAAGAATACCGTGGAGAGGAAGAAGAAGTTGGAGAACATCTTATTAAACTTTTGGGTGTTGAAAGATGTAGTTGAAAGAATTTTGGGAGGATAATCATGAAGAGGTGTTGAAACCCATATGAAAAATCACAAAAGAGTTGGAGCTTATGCAAATCATATTATGTGGTGTGAGCAATGTTCAACATGCCACCTACGCAACACAAGGAGCTCAACCTACACGCAACCATGGAAACCAGCTTCGTGCTGGTTCAGATACGTTTTCCTATCCCTTTCTTATTTATTTTATTTGTTTATTTGCTTTATTGAGTTTTTTCGAGTCGTGGGGACACGACTCATTTTTGAGTTTGGGGTGGGGGTTCGTTGCCTCATCCCAATTTTATGTGTTTTACTGTTTTTTTTAAAATTAACCTAAGGGTTGCGTTGACTGTAGAGTGTTTTAAATGCCCCCATCAAGCATGCTTTTTGTGAATTAATGATAGAAAATAGTTGACTTTAGGAGTTAGTGTAAACTGTACTTTGATTGCATGCAAATATGAGATAAATTGATAAGAAGAATTAATGAACAATGCAAAAGAAGTAAACTTGTGCTTAAGGATAATAGGTGGTTTGTAGAACGTGATATCTAAATGAGTAGAGAACCCACTTAGGTATGAACTAGAGACAAGTTGTGTAAATAGGAAGATGATAGAGGCAGTTCTTTGCTAGCCCTTTGAATCCTTTTTGGCCTTCTATCCCTGAATTAATTTTATCCTTCTTAGACAAATTTTTAGCCTTTAAGCCTTTCTTTTGTCGCCACATTATAAGCCGATTTCCCTTTAGAGTGTTAGGCATGACCATATGACCCGCACTTGAATCACGATCCTGAGACTTCCTGTCTTGAGCTTGAGTTTGGGGTGGTGGGTCCACTATTTGGGAATTTACACTGGGTTGGGATTTTTTTGAGCTTATTAATGATGCTTTGTGATTTATATGATGATGATTCACATGTTTATTGTATTGTAACCCTTTGCCGGGGTAATAGTGAATGGAAAAGAAGCTTCGAGCTCAAGTTATGAATAGGCATAACTATGAAAAATAGCATGATATCTCAGCATCAAAAAGAGAGTCATAGCTATACAAAAGAAAAGAAAAAATGAATGATCTGAAAAGAATACACATATTCGGACCGGCAAAGTGGAAATTTTAAGGTGAATCATCCTTAGTGCTTATTGGGTTAATTTGGGGACGCTAATTAAGAGCTTTAATTGGGTTGAGTGAGAACGTAATTCGAGTGTAAACTCAAGCTCTTGGACAGTTTTGTTGATGGTAAGTGAGGAGAGAGCCAAAAGCTCACTTCAAATTTACCAAATATACATACCATACCGTCCTTCAGCATATGCTAAAACCGTAAAGACCTCGTGATTCCTAGATGCACAGTGAGTTAATAGGGATTATTATAAGTGGAGCGTTCAAAGCAATTAAAGATCGAGGAACACCCTATAGCCACCATCTTGAGATAAGTGATAAGCGTAACCTTCTAGCATTGTGAAATTAATTTTGGTTTGATATTGTTTTGTATTTGATTTTGCATGATAAGTGTAAGTGTATATTAATTCCTAGGTTAGACTATATGAAATTTGTTTTAAGCTTTGCTTTGGGATTATTTACTAGATTCTACCTTCTGCGTTCACCTAAAAGATCCTTTGTTTTTATTTTACTTTGTCGGGACGACAAAGGTTTGAGTTTGGGGTCTTGATGTCTCCCTAGTTGTTCTAATTCTTAGCCCATTGGAGACATCCTTTTAGGTGAATAAATGACTTATTTGATAGACTTTTAGGCTTAATTGATCATATTGCACTTCCTCCCCTTGGAAATTAACTATTTCCAGAATCTGAGCTTTTATGCGTAAATTTGACTATTTTTAATGCAAAGTTAATTGGTTCTTGAATTTCATGAAAGACCAATCCAAGGAGAGAAAGTGAGAATAAAGTCTTAGTGTATTTTAGAGTGTTAGGAAATGATTTCTAGTCGAGTTTCTATTTTTAGAGTACACTTTCCTATTTTGATTTCTTGATTTCTTGATTTATTCTTTTTAAGCATGTGCGGTTTAATTATTTATTTAATGTGAAGCTTTAAAAGATAAATGGTAATTACTTAGAGACCAAGTCAAGATAAAGATGAAAGGAAAGAAGATTTACATGGAAATAAGAGGATTTAGGAAAGATTTATTCAAAGGAGGAAAAGATAAAGCTGCCTTGTGAATCTGAAAATCCAGCCACGTTTTATAGATTAAATCATAATCAAAGATTGGCATGGATTCTGGACAAATGGTCTTCACCAATAGAAAGAGCTTTCCAAGACAAGCAGTTTCATATATTGGAACTTCTCAAACGGATAAGTATTGAAAAAGATATGACCAAATCAAATCAGCAGCAAATCTTACCTTTCCTAGAATTTAGAGCTACGAATTTGAGAGTCTTTGACTTGTCTTCCACTCCAAGCAAATTCGACCTAGGGTCTTCCAATACCTATAAATACACCTCTTAGACCTCATTATTCAGCACATCTCATTAATCTTTCAATTCTTAACATCCTTAGAGAGAGAGTCAAACACTTCAGAGCAAGAAGACAAAGGAGAAGCTAGTGCTGGAGAAATCCTGTTCTTCCATCAACAGTCATCTAATCCTTAGGTTATATATTTCTTTTCTGTAATTAAATATGATGTCTTTCTATTTAATTTCAGTCTTTAAATTTATCATGAGCTAAACTTTTACATACTTGAGAATCGCAATAAAGGGATGAACCCTAATTAATTTAATCTTTGTTTTGAATTTGGGATTGTTATGATTTAAATTGAATTAGGTCTTAGGTATTGGATATTACTTTGTTCTTAATCACTATTTCTTTTCCGTACAACTAGAAATAGATTTTAGTATTTGGGCTATTCACTTTAGTGGCGAAGTGATCATCCGACAGGGGGGTTTGAATACAGATCTAGGTAATACCCGTGTAATGTCCGTTATTGACCGACAGGCTTAACTAGTTACATAGCTAAAGAGGTAAAATCATATCATCCGAAGAGCCATATTCGACCATACAGGTGTTTATGATACTTTAGGATAGCTTCTAGGTCCACCCAACAGGGGGCTAGGAGATATTAGAGTCCCGACTAATATTATAATTCCAATTCTACCCTTAAACATAGCATAGATTATATTGATTAAGTGGATTCCTTGCGAGACTCAAGTATCTCTCTTATCTGAAGTCAGTCTTTTATTTGCTTTTATTTATTTTAATTTAGTCTTTATTTATTTGCATCTTAGTTTTAAGAAAACCAAACAAAAATCTATTATTTACTTTTCTGTTAAACAATTATTTCTACTATCTGATTAATACTGGAGTTGAACCTAATCCGTCCCTGAGAACGAACTCGATTTATCGAATATTACTTGGACAACCGTACACTTGCGGTAATTGTGGTTACTTTATTTTTGCACTTAATTTTATAACACACCAGGACCCACCAGTCATGTACCTCCTCGAAGCTCCATAGAAGCACGAGGTAACCCGTCTAGCTTAACGACGGTAAACAAAAGCCAATTTCTTGTATATTAGTTTAAGTAATTCAATTTCCGTAGTGTAAATTAGTTAAGTTTTTGTTGAATTTAGTGTTTATTTTTAAGAAATGAGGAAGGGTGTTTATAAAATCATCAAATCAAGCCTTCTTTCATCACAAAAACATAAAATCAACTCATAAGCTTCTCCAAACATCACCAAAATTCATCTTTTCTTCATAAATTCCCTCTCCCTAACCTAGAAATTAAACTCAATTCTTTCACAATTCCTCTCAAATAACCTTAACCCATCTCATATTCCACCTATTCCTTCAAGTTTTAAGCCTCAAAACATCAAATTTCAAAGCTTTTCTCTAGCTTTTTCTCTATTTGAAGTTTTGAGTTTGGGGTGAAAAGAGATGACTAACAGAACTGCTTCCATGTGTAACTATCGAAGAAACATACCAAGAAACAGGAACAATGTTGGAGCTAGCCCAGACCAAGCAATTGAGATTCCGGATTCGCGATCCAAAAAGACTGAACAAATCCCAATTGCTCCGAAAAGAAAGGAAAATCCAAGTAAGTCTAATCCGAAAAAGAGTAGGTTAATTGATGAAAGTGATGAAGAAAGTGAGGAAGAAGTTGAAGAAGAGATTGAGGAAGAAACGGAACAAGAAGTTCCCGAAGAACCCGTGCAACAAAAACCTCCGCGTAGGAAAACATGGGCTCAAAAGCCTAAGAGAGTCTTCATTCCATGGGATACTCAGGTTCGTGATAGAATTCAATTTTTGAAGTTTGGTGAGGAGATGAATCTTCCTAAGGGTATTATGACTAGTGCTTATAAAGATTATGGTATTACTTGTGATAAATTGGGTTGGAAAGAATTGCGAGAAAGGAAGCTTGAGTATATTCCTACCTTAGTGCGAGATTTTTATGAAGGAATCGCCTTCTCAAAAGAAGCAGTTATTATTCGCAAAAAGGTAGTTCCTTTCTCCGTTGAGCTTATTCGTAAATCATTGAAATTACCCGAATTTTCCGGAATATGTCCGTTTCAAGAATCTCTAAAAGAACCTTCGTTTGATTATGAATCCCTTTGGGGAAAAGTGCTTGTTGATGGGGCCCGCCCAATTCCCGAAGGAGAGAGATATCCTGGACAGATGTATAGTAGTAACTTGTTACCATGTGCTAAGGTATGGTCCCGTTTCATAATCCCTACCTTCTTCGGAAATAAACATATATCGGAAGTGAAGAAGGAGCATCTTTTGTTCATCAAGTGTATTATTGAGGAGACACCTATGGATGTTGCTCGTGTGATATATGATACCATCATGGAATTTGCTACAATTCCTACTTCACAGCAAAATCTCAAATTTCCTTGTACCATCACTACTTTGTGCTTAGACGCAAAAGTTCCGCGTAAAGACGCATAGATTGACCGTGTTGTAGTGGGTGAAAGCATGGGTATAGCTTTGGTTCATAATATTCATGATGAAGTGTTAAGAGCAGTGAGAACTCCTAGAGCTCCTCCAAAGAAGAAGATGCATACCACCAATGAGTTGGAAGCGAAAGTGAAGGTGTTAGAAGAGAACCAAGTGAAGATGATTGCGTCTCTAGGAAACGTTACAAAAGAGTTAGAACTTCTCCGAAACATGTTAATGGGGGTGAGCACAATTCAACACGCCACCTATGGTTTACTTACGCAAGAGAAAGTTCAAGGACGCAACACCGATAACCAGCCTCGCGCTGGTTAAGATACGTTTTCTATCCCTTTCGCGTTTTAGTTTAGGTTAGTTTATTTTATTGCGTTGAGTCTTTTCGAGTCGTGGGGACACGACTCATTTTTGAGTTTGGGGTGGGGTTCGTTGCCTCATCCCAGTTTTATGTGTTATGTGTTTTATTTGCTTTCAATAAAATAATTTTCGGAGTTGCGTTTGACTATAGAAGATTTTAAATGTCCCTTTACGCATAATTTTGATGAATCAATGATAGTAAATAGTGGACTTTAGGGAATAATATAAAACGCATTTAGAATTGCATGCGAACATAGGTAGTTGATAGGAAAAATTAACGAACAATGCAAATGAAGTAAGCTTGTACTTAAGGAATATGTTTGGTGTGTAGAACGTGAAATCCTAATTAGTAGAGAACCCACCTAGATATGAACTAAAGACAAGCTATGTACTTAGGAAAATGATAGGGGCAGTTCTTTGTTAGCCATTTGAAGCCTTTAGCTTGCTATCCCTTATTAAAATTTTATCCGTCTTAGCCCAAGTTTGAGCCTTAAGCCTTTTCTTTTGTAGCCACGATATAAGCCCATTATCCTTTAGATTATTAGGCATGAACAAATGACCCGCACTTGAATCACAACCCTGAGACTTGTCTCGAGCTTGAGTTTGGGGTGGAGTGTCCACATTTGGGAAATTACATTGGGAAGGGATTATATGTGTTTGTATTGAGGCACAAAAATAAAAGATGATATTATTATTTGTAAACCTTTGCCGAAATTTGAAAAAGAAAAAGAAAATTATAAGAGACATGACTTTTCACATCAAAATGATGGTCATGGGTATCTTGTACAAAAAAAAATGAAAAAGAAAATAAAAAGAAAGAAAGAATAAAATAAATCGGCAAAGTGGAATATTTTTGGAAATCATCTTAGTTTTATTTGGGTTGACATGGGGACGCAACATTAATGCGTCAAATGGGTGAGTGAGAACATCTTTGAGCGTATACTCAAGCTCGAGGACATTGTTGATGGTAAGTGAGGAGAGAGCCAAAAGCTCACTTCAAATTTACCAAATATATATATCCATACCGTCCTTAAGCCATTATTAAAACCATAAAGACCTCGTGATTCCTAAGTTCATAGTGAACTGCATTTATGATTCTGTTGATAGGGAATACACTAGGTGGAGCGTTCAAAGCGAGGTAGGATTGATGACCACCCTATAGCCATCATACAGATATGAGTACAAGTGTAACCTTCAAGCATTGCAACTTTAATTTTATGATTGACATTATTTATGTTCAATTTTGCATGATAATTGTATGTGTATATTAGTTCCTAGAGTTTTTCTATATGAGATTTATTTTAAGAATTGCTTTAGGTGTATTTGCTAGCTTCTATTTGTTCTTGCGTTTACTTCTACCCCTTGTTTTGTTTTGTTTTGCTTTGTCGGGACGACAAAGGTTTGAGTTGGGGGTCTTGATGTCTCCTTAATTGTTCTTATTTTCGACCCTTAGGAGACATCATTTTTGTTGTTTATTTGATTAATTTGATAGACTTTTGGACTAAATATGCAATAATATGATTTTCCTCTTTTATTTCTAGCATTTTTAATTTATTAAGCTTTTGCACGTAATATTGGTATTTTTAGTGAAAAGTTTACAGGTTTTAGATGTTAGCTAGAGGAGGAATCCGAGGAGAAAGTCAAAGATCGTGATATGAAGTCAAGACTTGAAGATAAATCCCGAAGATATTATTTTTAAAGCTGAAAATCTGTTTTCCAGGCCATAGATTGCTGATTTCGAGGTGCTTAAGAGATGATTTAGCCGCTGACCTTTGAAGAGAAAACATTCCTTATCGAGTTACGGAACTTTAGCAACCGGAATTAAGTCAATCGGAGTCATAACGAACCGGGAAAAGCCGTTTTAGTGAAGGTGTATCAGCAGTTACGGGATTTTGGGCTTAGAATTTGGGCTTGGACATTTAATTAGTGTTTTATTCTTAGGTCCAAGCCCTAATCCGTTTTTACACTTATAAAAGGAGCCTTTGACTTCTATTTTCATAACAATTCACATTCTACAAGATTAAACACCAGAGAGAAGCAACAGAAGGAAGAAAGAAGAAGCTGCAAGAGCTGGAGAGGGTCTATATCTCCGTTCTCAGTCATTCCTATTCCGGAAATTAGGTTCTTTTATCTTTAATTTTGTAAAACAATATGAATTCCTTTACATTTAATTTAGTTTTGTTTTCAATTAATATGAGCTAAACACATTTTAGTGCTTGAGAATGCTATATGGGTAATTCCCAAATCTTATTGAATTTCATATGTTGAATTTGGGTTTCTGTTAAATTAAATTAGATTGTGTCTTTTACCCTTTTCGATAAACTGAGAATATTTACTGTTTTTAGCGTCATGAACTAGGAACAGGTGTTAGTATCTAGGCTATTCCAATTAGTGGCAATTGGATCATCCTGACGGAGGGTTTAGATACAGAACCATTTATTCAATCTAGGATAGAAACTATTGATTCTGACGAACTTAGCTAATTCTAGGGCCAATGAGGTAATGAAACTTCAACATCCAAAAGTGGATCATATTTACCCTGACGGGACTAGTGACACTCTAGGATCGCCTTATAGTCCACCCTGACGGGGGTATAAGGAATTTAGAATCCCGACCATTGTAATTGACCAATTTAACCCTTAAACAACATAGGTTATGAAATAGGATTAGGATGACCCCTTGCGTTCTCAAGTGCTATCTTCTCATACTTGCGTTTTACATCATTTTACTTGCGTCTTAGCTTTTAATCGCATTTTCCATTTAGTCTTTTATTACTTAGGATTAATACAAAAACCAACCAAACATATTATCTTTATTTGCTTTCATAAGTGCAAAGCATTGTAGTCAACTATCCCGTCCTTGGAACGAATCTGTTTTATCAACTATATTACTTGGGACAACCGTACACTTGCGGTTGTGGTTCGATTATTTATTGCATTATTTTTCGAACACACAAAGGACGACCAAACTTACACTTAATTGCAGCAATTAAGGTTAATTCTTGTCACCTGAAATTTTCTCCTTGATTTTCCTTTTTTAAAGCTCTGTGTTTTTTTCTTTCTTTTATTTTTTTTGTTTACTTATCAAGTTTTCTAACCTTTTGTGTACAATTCTAAAGTGTGTTGTTTTAAAAGCACGCACTTCTATCTCATTATTTTATTATTTTATTATAATTTTTTCTTTTTTTTCTTTTAACTAATAAAAAATTGCACTGCAAAGTCCTTGAAAAAATAAACAATATATACTATACAAATTATAAGTAGAAAAAGGTAAGTCTAAAGTGGTCATTACACAATCAAACCCTTAAATGATTACAATAGTATTTTATAGAAATTTTAGTAACCATAAATGACCTCAATTTGGGAATATTTATCACTCTAGATTATTTCCTTTTTCTATTTGTTCACATATTAAGCATTAAGCATTTCAGGGCGTAAAGTCCCACTTATAAGACAAAGTAGGCATATCAACCACCTAGCAAGTGAATTAGTAAACTGGTGTATATTTGTGTTGGCCCTATTGGTGTATATTTGTGTTGGCCCTATTGGTTCCAACCAGAATAAATATAACTTTTTTAGCCAAACTCCACTAAAAGGATACCGCGATGTTCATTAGCCAATCTTCCCGAACACTACCTTCAACTTGGGAATAGGGACGGTGCGACAAGTAACCATGAGCCCTGTATCTTAGAATAATTTTTTGTCCTGAATTTGGTTTCACAACTTTTTAAAAATTTATTTACCAATAATAAAAGAACATCTCACATTTTACATAATCAATCAAAGTATGATTTCCATTATTGAATAAGGATGATATATTAGTGGGTGTTGATGCAAACCAAAGCCTAAGAATATATTTGAAAATATATTACGACAACAATTTCTAATAAGTACCTGTTTGCGAGAATTATTTTAAGGTATTGGTGATTGTTTTGTTTGCTCAAGGTGTTGATTGTTTTGTTAGTGGTGGAGTAATAGAGATAGAGAGCATGAGGGTAAAACAAAAATGGAAAAACCCTACATTTGTTCCAGTCACACCTTTTGCGACCACTTCTTGTCATACAATAAATGTGGCGGCAAACTGTAACATTTACACGTTGATTCAAACACAACTCTTCTTAATATTTGCAAAGCATTGCGAAAAAGTTGCGGAAAAGAGAGAAGTGATTCTTAGGCGTAATTAGATGCCATCAGACATATTCATATTAAAAAATAGTATACAACATTAAAATAAATTCATATAACCAAAAAAAATATATATTTATTTTTCTTACGCTTAACTCACACTGATAAAAAAACAGAAACCATTGTAATATCTTGACATTTGGATAGCTAAAATACACAATATTTATAGACAATAGGGTAACCTACACTTTGTTGTATCAGCACACAATTAGTTCTGAAGTTGTATGAAATCATCACAGATTGATCTCTACTTCCCGTAAGTAGCTTTATATATATAACATCGTCATAAAAAGCCAGAGGCTTCCAACATAGAACTCATTTTTGAATGGTAGAACACTTGAATGTTGTTGAGAGAATTGGAGTATATTTAGAGTGTGCTTAAGCTTCCAAGCTGGCTCCTCATAATCATTTAAAGCCCAAACTTCAATTTCAGTTTCGTTATTGAACACATAATGAAGATAACTATCTAATTCTCCGAACCAACTCCAGAAAGTATCTCGACTATGCAAATAAGGAAACTGTATTACCTTAAACAATTCCTTTTCTACATGGAAGTTATTATTTGACTTTCATTTGTTTGAGAGATTTATATTAAGGTGTTGGTGATTGTTTTGTTAGCTCATGGTGTTGATTGTTTTGTTAGTGGTGGAGTAATAGAGATAGAGAGCATGAGGGTAAATCAAAATGGAGAAGTGCTACATTTTTTCCAGTCACACCTTTTGCGACCACTTCTTATCCTACAATAAATGTGGCTGCAAACTGTAACATTTAAACGTTGATTAAAACACAACTCTTCTGAATCTTCGCAAAATCGAAAAAGAGAGAAGTGATTCTTAGGCGTAATTAGATGCCATAAGACATAAAAAATATGCATATTAAAAAAAAGTATACAACGTTAAAATAAATTCATATTACAAAAAAAAAAAAATTATTTTCTGATGCTTAACTCGCACGCACTGATAAAAAAACAGACACCATTTTAATAGCTTGATATCTGGATAACTAAAATACAATATATTTTTCATATACAGAGGGCTGAAAAATGATAATTTTCAATACAACAATATATTAATCTTCATGAAGGTTTCGCTTTTTAATTCTCTAACTACGACGAACTTTGAAAGAGTCAGGCTTATGTAGAACTTTGAAAGAGACATGTTCACGCAGAGGCACCAGATTTGTACAATATTTATAGACAATAGGGTAACCTAGACTTTGTTGTATCATCACACAATTAGTTCTGAAGTTGTATGAAATCATCACAGATTGATCTCTACTTCCTGTAAGTAGCTTTATATATATAACATCGTCATAAAAAGCCAAAGGCTTTCACACGCAGAACTCATTTTTTAATGGTAGAACACTTAAATGTTGTTGAGAGAATTGGAGTATATTTAGAGTGTGCTTAAGCTTCCAAGCTGGCTCCTCGTAATCATTTAAAGCCCAAACTTCAATTTCAGTTTGGTTATTATACACATAATAAAGATAACTATCTGATTCTCCGAAACAACTCCATAATGTATCTCGACTAAGCAAATATGGAAACTATATTACCTTAAACAATTCCTTTTTTCATGGAAAGTTATTATTTGACTTTCATTTGTCAACCAATGCAACCTACTGTTGATAAAGATTACTTCATTAGTTAAATGAATGCGCGACGCAATCGTACATACCTCCTTGGATGGTTCACACATGTTCGTATCGCACGAGAGTATGTCAAATGAATATGATTATAGATCATCAGGATTGGCCCGTGGAGAGCATTTGATGTTAACCAACTGAAACATTAAAACTGCCCCGGAAGAACAGAAAGGGTAGAAAGCTAGTCCAATGTGGCGTGATAAAGTAGAATAATAAGGTCTCTTGGGTTTCAATTGTAGCCACTCTCTTGTAACTGGGTTGCGTATGTATATATCATTACCCTCATATTCGTAAACCAAACCACGGCAACAAAGTATTCCATTAGACGATGATACAAGACTCACTTTTTCTGGAAGGAAATCCAAAACATTATTTTTCAATGTAGATTCTCTTTCAGGGAGTTGTAGGAGATTGACAAAGCTTAACTCCACTTCTTGTTCAAGAAGTAAATCTTGCATCAAGAGTCCAGAACTTCCTTTTACTCTTCATAATACATGCTTTGGAATATGGGATCGGATATAAAATTATACCACTTCTTAGAAGTGCACTTAAATGCCACCAAAGATTCGACTGGCAGTCTAGATAAGATCTCAGTTGTAATATCTTCGTCTACAAACAGCTCCATATATTTGGAATTAAAATACCTACATAACAGAATATCACCAGAAATAGAAAAAAAGATCAGATTTTTTAAGTTGGTTCTCTGTCAATTATCATAGAATAAAAAATAATGAACATAAAGAATGCTTTAATCTGCAGACCTTAATTCCTAAAAAAATATTATACCAAACAACAAACTAGAATATCCAAACCAAACAAACCCATAAATCAGTAAACTTGTTCATGATCAATACAAGTGTTCTTGTTTTTGAAGTAAATAAATATTTGATCATTGTCTTCTACTAAAAAGCCAGGAAGAAAATTGTTAATTGGGGTCAAAGGCAAATAGCATATTTCTGGTAAAAAATTCAAAATATGCTGTAAAAAGCAAATTCTCACTACATCAGGGGCGGATGTGAGGAAGGTTTGGCGGCACCTGTAAAAAGCAAATTCTTCCCTGACATAGTGAGATCTATGTAGGATATTTTTATTTTAGCTAAAAATATTTTATAACATAATCTTTTATTACTAGTCGAGTCTAAATTTATCCCCAACTACTGAATAAAAAATTATTTTAGAAATGATTTTTCACCACTCATATTATCATCCTAGATGTCCATGCACCCCATAAGCTATTTTCTATTTCCACGACATCAGTGGCAAAAGTCGGCGTGACCATTGGAAGATTTGTTTAGAAAAGAAAAAATTTAACACCATCAAAATGTTATATTGTACGAAAAAACTGAATTTAAGAAAAAAATAGTTGAACAACAATATATCAATTTTTTGTACATAAAGTTGCAAAAGTTGATTATCATCGTAGATAGTCCCTGCACAATTAAGAGATTTTTTTAGAAAAAAAAATTAACACCATCAAAATCCTAATATTGTAAGAAAAAAATGAATATAAACAAAAAATAGTTTAAGAAAACAAATATCAATTTTTTGTACATAAAGTTGCAAAAGTTAAAATTTTTTACCTTAAATTCCAGTAGACTTAGCAAGATTATTGGTAGAGTATAATGATCTCGCTTATGGATAGGAAAGGATGGACATCTGCTATATATGTGCGTGAAGAGACGGGTTGAGGTTTCATTTGTCCTATTCAAAGTTATTTTATGACGTAATTTAGTGAGTTTGAATACGATTTGACAATTTAACCTTGAGGTTTGGTTGTTTAAGACTTATTTAAATCTATGTAAGTCTACTATTTTTATGTGATATATAATTTTTTTTCTGGGTTTTTAATTTGGGTAAGACTTTCATCCAATATTGAATGGTCCAATATATATAACACAGGCGTTGATCAATATAACATAACACATGTCATTAGATTAATAAATTAGTTACTTTTGTAAGTTTAAAACATGTATGTGTATGAATTTAATTGGTTTAGGATCATCCAATATTGGATTTAAAAATTTTCCTTTTAATTTTTGTTTGGGTTTTCGGTGATAGAGAAAAATATTTATAGATATTGAATATTTTATTTATAATTAATTACATACACAAAAATTTTGCGTATTTTTTATTTATATATATATATATATTGGTAATTTTTAATTATATATATCTACCAAACCTGTTGAAGAACTCTTAAAGAATCCTTACTAAAACTGTTCACGAGTTTGACCAGTCAAACTGATACAAGTTTGAGTTTATCTCGTTTAGTAAACGAGGGTAAATTTAAAGTTTGAGTTTGTCTTGTTTAACTAACAAGTCGAACTCAGGAAAACTCTTAGTGAACTTAAACCCAAACCTTTGGTGAGAGTATCGACTCATTTACAACCCTAGTCTAAACCATAAAAAATGAGTATAACATCCCTTTTTATATTGTCTCGTATCAACATACCATTATAGGCTAATTTTATTAGAAATTAAATGAAACTAAATAAAAAAGTTATTTACTTAAACAGATCACAATTCAACAAACTTATCACACTGGATTTTACCCAAATATTTGATCATTTGTGACAAAACTGTCTTTACATAATGTGTGTGACTTCTTCTTGCAGAGATCCGATAGGATTCTTTTTCATTTTTCCCACGGTTTATGATTTGTCTTTTAAAAATCTGTCAAATTATTTCTCGGGCTAACAAAGTCAAAATGCATACTTTTCAATAAAAATACTTATCGTAAATTAAAACCATAAATATTAATTTTTCCATCTCTGGAATGTTTGGGAGGATCCTGAAAGTAATAAAATTGTGGTGATCAATTTTTTTGTGTAGTTATAGCTCAAAATTGGACTTGCAATAAATATGAACATTAGTTTTTGGTATGAATCAAAACTGTGTTTGGAAACCACACCATTCAAGGATTTAAGAATGGGGCGGGTTAGGCGTGGGGAAGAACGACGCAGGGGAGGAGTAGATTGTGGGGCTTCTATTTTTTTTTTGCGGGACAAAGGTGAGGGTTTTGGAATACCCTTCCACAAATACCCATTAACAACCCTACAAAAAATCGAGTATTCACACAATACTTAACTGATCACAGGGTTTGTAGATTTGGAACTAATCTATCTATATGTATACTTCTACATGAGTAGTTATTGTCATGCCCCAAAATTTAATAAACTAATTGTTGGGACGAGACTGTTGCAAGCCTAACAGATCAATATCTTAGATCGGGAAGGCTACATAGTTATATTAGGTATAACAGAACATTATCAAATCAATAAGTTTCGCACAAACGATCAACCCATTACTAAACCTCGTGAAACAACCCTTAAATCATGAAATTTCTATTCTCGAAACAAACAAGACTTCCCTGTTCTGCACAAGGAATATAAATAACAAAACTAATGAGCGATATAAGTGAAAATATCCCTAAGAAAAGAATACGTAAATGAAACATTATGGCCAATAATTAGAATAATTGAGTCCCCTTACGAATACAAAGTATTACGGTCAATACTAGATTATTATGATAAAACTAGTGATGTAACCGAATAGAATACCTGAGAACTCAAATGATTAAATCAAGAAAAAACGATTAAAATGTATTGCAAGTTGAAGCTGCATTTATGTCGAGTAACATTGATCTAAAAATTGTATAACCGTAGAGATGTCCAAAAACTGCATTTAACCCGTGTAGCAGCAGTCGAAAACTAAATACGAAGCTGTTATCAGGCAATAGGCGCACTTCTCAAGAAGAACACATACATCGAAAGATATATAGAATATACTAAAACAAATAATAAGGTTATGAGGTTCAATGTAACTTATTAGAATATGAATACTCATAGAGAGATAACTACAACCCGATTTCATTTTAGCAACAAAGTTGATTTAAATTTACTCCTCAAACAATATAATCAAAACTAACAGGTTTATAAAATGGGAAGTCCATTTCCAAATTTTCATAATTGTTATTAGACCAATAATAACATGGATAACAAAGGATTATTTGAGAATAGTTTACTAATATATTTTGGAAAACACTTCTTAATCCAATAATAACATGGATACCAAAGAATTATTTGAGAAAAATTTACTAGTATATTTTGGCAAAACATTTATTAAAAGTTACATCTAATTATCAATGATAATGAGAATTTTAATAACATATAAGAATTTATGTTTATCAATACAAATCGTAGTATAACCAATAAGACTCAAAAAGTTATAGTTTAGCTCACGATATAGAACCCGACAAAAGTTCCAAAACTTTAGCATGAATTATGAATTCCAGTAAGTCTCAGAGAGAATATGTTTATGAAATGGTATATCAGTTAAGACTACAAAAGTAGAAGATCAATTTAATAATCAACTCCAATAAGAGAAATGAATAACTAAGTGCCCGTTTCGAAGTGCTTTTTTTGGAAAAGCACTTAAAAGTTCTTCTACCATTTTAAAAGTTTTTTTGATCCTCAAAAGCACTTTTCTAAGAAGAACCAAATTGTTGCTTCTTGAAAAAAAAAACTTAAAATAATTTAAGATTTTAAAATTATTATTATTAATTTTTTTAAATTTAAAATTTTCTTCTAAAAGCCCTTTTTTACTCTGAAATATGCACTTCCAAACGAGCCTTAAATGATAAAGAAGAAAGAAGATGGATATAAAGGAATTCCACTTACATAAATTTCTAAAAATGAAAAACTCTAAAAATTACCATCTTTCATCTTTGAATATTTACAAACCTTTGTTTTTTCCTCGTTCTCATTTTTCTCCACCTTCTCCGTTTCTCCTTACCTTTTTCACTAAAACCCCATCTCCCCTCTGCCTGTCTCTTCTTCTCGTTCTAAAAAGATACCCCGTAATAAAAAAACAAAACAATATTTAAAGACTCCACTTATAATTAGATATGCCTAATTACAAAATTACCCTCCTCAACTAATATGGTTATGAAAAATAATATATGTATATATAATAAAATCCAAAATTTATAAAAATTATTTTAATCAAACTATAGTTTTAAACTTGATACTTTGACCCCAAGTCAAATTATGAGCATTACATTTATAATAATAGCTTAGAATAGTAAGCTAAGAATGATAACAAAGTAGACTGGTTATTTGTGAACACTCTCTTAAGCTTAATTTTGACAGCTTGAAAAATTATCAAGGTGAGAGTTGTTTTTCCTAAAAAATAACCCTGAATTAATATAATTTAAGAGTTCCCGCTTCTATCTCGAAGGTGCATAATTCTTGGTGTCGGTTTCCTCTTTCCTTCTAGGGGAACGGTAACTGCCCTTGAATAACAGAAAGGGTAGAAAGCTAGTCCAAGGTGGTGTGATAAACTAGAATAATAGGCTCTCCTCGGTTTCAATTGCAAGACTGTCTTGTAACTGGATTGAATATGTATATAGCATTACCCTCATTTTCGAAAACCAAACCCTGGCAACAATGTATACCATTAGATGATGATACAAGATGCACTTTTTTTGGAAAAAAATCCAAACATTATTTTTCAATGTATGTTCTCTTTCAATGACAATTAGGAAATTAACAAAGCTTAACTTCGCTTATGATTAAAGAAGTAAATCTTGCATCAAGAGTCCAAAAGTTCCTTTTACTCTTTCATAATAGAAGTTTTGAAATATGGGACTGGATACAAAGGTATACCAATTCTTAGAAGTGCTCGGCCGGAAGTCTACATAAGATCTTAGTTGCAATGTCTTCGCCTGAAAATAGCTCCACACACACACACACACACACACATATATATATATATATATATATATATATATATTTATTTATTTATTTGGAATTTAAAGTCCTTTCTCTCTCAATTATCATAAATTAAAAATAACAAACATAATGCATGCTCTAATCTGCAGACCTTAATTCATGAAAAAAATATTAAACCAAGCAACAAATTAGAATATCCAAACAAAGCAAACCCAGATATAGGTAAGCTTGTTCTAGAACAACACACCTGTTCTTGTTCTTGCAGTGAATTAATATTTAATCATTATCTTCTGTAAAAAAAGTTAGGAAGAAAAATGTTAATTGGTCAAAGACAAAGACCATATTACTGGGAAAAATTCAAAATATGGAGTAGGAATCGAATTTCTCGGCGGATGTGAGAAAGGCTTGGGCAGGACCCGGACACAAACATGGTTAGATAAATGTTGAATATTTTTCTTTAGCGGAAAATCTTTTCAAAATAAACTTTCCCTACTAATTCAATCTAAAATTTATTCCCAAATACTCCTTGAATTAAAAATTATTCTAAAAATATTTTTTCACCTAAACCCCACTTATTGATATATTTTTTCACTCCTCTCATATTATCATCCTAAATCGTCCCTAAGGCGTGACCATTGGAAGATTTGTTTAGAAAAAAAGAATTTAACACCATCAAAGTCGTAATATAGTACGAGAAAACTGAATCTAGGAACAAAATAGTTTTAAAAAAACAAATATCAATTATTTTTGTACATAAAGTCGCAAAAGTTTGAATTTTTTACTTTAAATTTTAGTGGAGGTAACAATGTTATAGGTAGAGTAGAATGAACTCGGCTGATGGATAGGGAAGGATGAACATCACCTATATGCGGGTGTGTGAATGATGGATAGGGAAGGATGGACATCAGCTATATGCGGGTGTGTGAAGAGACGGGTTTGAGGTTTTATTTTTCCTATTTAAAATTTATTTTTTGACGTTTACTAAATGGACTCTCTGAATTAGGGCCATAAAATATTACGATAATATTTTAGGGAGTTTGAATTTGATAACCTAGCCAAGTCGAGCTTTAGTTTTTTTGATTTTGGTTGTTCATGTTTTTCTAAAGTTGAGTTCGAATAGGGTTCGTTTAGGACTTATTAAATTCATGTTTATTTTCCTATGATATATAATTTTTATGGGGGGTTTTCGGTGATTTAAAATAAGGTTAAGTAAAACTAGTATACAACCCATTACATAATTTGACTTGAAGAAACAAAAATATTTATTAGATATAAAATATTTTAATTAAAATTAATTACATATACAAAAGTTTTACGTAATTTATGTTTTTACTTTATATATAAATATAGATATATTGATAACTTTTAATTGTAAATATCTACGAAACCTATTAACGAGCTCTTAAAGAATCATTACTAAATTGTTCATTAGTTTAATGAGTCGAGTTTATATAAGTTTGAGTTCGCCTCGTTTAGCAAACGAGACTAAATTTAATGTTTGAACTTGGCTTTTTTAACTAATTTCTTGAACTCAAACAAACCCTTAGCGAACTCAAACCTAAACCCTTGGTGAGAGTATCGACTCATTTGCAACCCTACTCTGAATCATTAAAAATAAGTATATCATCTCTTTTTATATTTCTTTACACCGTCTTACCATTATATATTAATTTGATTAGAAATTAAATGAAACTAAATAAAAAAGTGATTGACTTAAACAAATCACAACTCAACAAACTTATCACACATGGTTTAAACCAAATATTTGATCGATTGTGACAAAACCGTTTTTACATAATTTGTCAGTGACTTCTTCTTATTAAAGGTCCAACAAGATTCTTCTTCATTTTTTCCACTTGTTATGATTTGTTTTTTTTTTAAATCAATCAAAATATTTCTCGGGCTAATAAAGTCAAAATGCATACAATTCAATAAAATTCTTATTGTAATTTAAAACCATTTATATTAATGTTTCTATCTTTGGAATGTGTGGGAGCATCCTGAAAGTAATGAAATTGTAATGATCGAAATTTTTGGACGGTTGTAGCTCGGAATTGAAATGCAATAACTATGAATAGCTTTTTTTGGTATGAATCATAAACCGTGTTAAGAGCCCACACCATTTAAGGATATAATAATGGGGTGGGGGTAGGCGTGAGAAAGAACAACACATGGGAGGAGCGGGTTGTAAGGATTCTATTTCTTTTGCGGCATGGAGTGAGGCTATAGACAAACCCTTCCAAACATGCCCATTAACATCCCTATAAGAAATCGAGTATGTGATCATAGGGTTTGCAGATTTGAAACTGACCTATCTATATTTATACTTGTGTTATACTAACTTAGGAGCATAAGCTAAGAATGATAACAAAGATAGACTTGTTACTCATGAAATCTTTTTAAAGCTTATTTTGAAAGCTTGAAAAATTATTAATGTAATGTGAGAGATTTTTTTATTTAAAAATGATCTTGAATTTATTGAACTTAGAGAGTTTCAACAGTAAAATTATATTTGAAATTTAGAGGTCCATTCCTTCGCATCGGATATCTGTCTTCAATCTTGAAGGTGCATACTCCTTGGTGTTGTTCAGTTTTTCCTTCTACAGGGGACCCTTATTCTAATATTTAGAGGTCCACTTATGCAATGGCTAGATAATAACTAATTACCATCTATACTATTCATTTTCATTGATACGTTGTTTTAGGTCGAAAGTCCGCTTTTTTAGATAGATAAAGTATTCAGATGCTATTTAGCGGTCCTTATTTTGCTCTAGTGTTCCGGAAGTCGAGTCAGACGAATTTTGGCGGTCCGATAGTCTGCGTTTAGAAAGTCCACGTTTAAGTTGTTGCGATTTAAACTTGACACCAATGTCTTGAACTATTACTTACTAAGATCAATATAAATAACATAATTATACTAACACAATAATACATTATGTAACAAAAAAGATTTGACATAAATAGATCATTGAAAACATATAGTAAACCATCACACACAACACAAACAAAGGAAAACATAAAATGGAGTATAATTTAATCAAAGACACTCTTGCATTGACAAAACATTTCCTTGTAATACGATAAATCCTATTTTTCTCAACAAAACAAGTCCGACAATAATAAACCATAAATTTACTTCTTCTTTTCACTTTCCACTTTCATTATGATTTTTTACTTGCCGCTTGCGTTTAGAAGATAGTTCAATATGCAACCCATTTGGCTCCAATTTGTCACGCCTCAAACTTCCAGTTTACATTTTGTTTATACTCAGGTACATTATATATCAACGAACTTAACTCTCGAAATATTTTGACATATAAACTAATTAGTATAAAAATACACAATCAACCAAATAAGCTACACATATATACATACCTACACAGTGACACGACTAAATCAAAAGACTTCACATCATAATACATATCTTCCCAATGTTACAGTACCCCAAGTACCCCAACCCATGAGTTATATCCCAAAAACTATACAAGTAGTTATAGCTATTTACAACAAGATTATTGGACCTTTCTATCTTATAGTCCAATCCAAAAGTGATTCAGTGGAGCTACTCTATGCCCTTCCGTTGATCATACTTTTCATCTGCACAAAATATAATTAAACAGACGAGTTTTAAACTCTGTAAGATGTAAGATATGGGGACCAAAATTCTTCACTCGGGGTCAAAGGTAGATTCGAAGTATTTCCAAACAAGATAAGATTATACACTCAAATATACTGATAAGTTTTCATATATCAAACTTCACAAATAACGAAATTTTGACGTCAGGATATAATAAAGATACACTATAACTAATAATACGATAGAACTAATTATATTGTATAACTAATTATACACTATAACTAATCATATATACATATATAACAAGTCAGATATCACAAATTTATTTGATAGAATAAAATGCAACTTATCATAAAGAAAGTTTGTTCATATAGTGTATCGTATCATATCACAATGTATATTCGATCTTACCTTAGTTTTGGGTATCATAGCGAGTTGCTTCAACCTTTTCTCCTAAAAACCTAATTTAACAGTTAAACCTTGGCATAAAATTTACATATGTATATAATACTAATAATCATCTTTACTAAAAGGTTTAGATTTAAAAAATAATTTTACTCTACAACTCTTGATCGAAGGCTCAATTTACTTTTAAAATGTTATCAATACAATTCACACCATGATATTAAACTTGAACTATACTGAAACGCATATCTTAAAACCAAATTATTTTAATGCACAATTCTTTAACCTCACTTACATGTAAAATACAAAATTATGAGGTCCAATCAAATTTGAACCATAAAGATTCATTCTTTATTCATTTATACCCATTTATAATAAAATTAAACACAATTCATCCTACATGAGCAAAGAAACGGTATTTTTGTAAGCAAAATGTTGTACACCAAGATCAATATACCCAATATACATAATAAATCAGATAATTATACTCAAAGATGATATAGTAACCTAAGTATTAGAAACCCAATCAACACCTACTGATAATAAATTTTAAGTTATCCAAATACTCCAATTTATGGACCATCTAAAAGAAATATACCCAAATTATAAGTTATAGAACAAAAATGATAGCAAATTACACTTAATTGCAGCAATTAAGATTAATTCTTGTCACCTGGAATTTTCTCTGTGATTTTCCTTTTTTAAAGCTCTATGTGTTTTTTCATTCTTTTCTCTTTTTTGTTTACCTATCTAGTTTTCTAACCTTTTGTGTACAATTCTAAAGTTTGGTGTTTTAAAAGCACACGCACACTTCTATCTCATTATTTTATTATCATTTTTTGTTTTTGTTTTTGTTTTTGTTTTTATTTTAACTAATAAAAAATTGCATTGCGAAGTCCTTTAAAAAAATAAAGAATATATACTATACAATAACAATTATAACAAGAAAAAGGTAAGGTTAAAGTGGTCATTACACAATCAAACCCTTAGATGATTACAGTAGTATTTTATAGAAATTTTAGTAACAAAAAACGACCTCAATTTGTGAGTATTTTATCACTCTAGATTATTTCCTTTTTCTATTTGTTTACATATTAAGCATTTCAGTGCGTAAAGTCCCACTTATAAGACAAAGTAGGCATATCAACCACCTAACAAGTGAATTAGTAAACTGGTGTATATTTGTGTTGGCCCTATTGGTTCCAACCAGATTAAATATAACTTTTTAGCCAAACTCCACTAAAATGATACGCGATGTTCATTAGCCAATCTTCCCGAACACTACCTTCAACTTGGAAATCGGGGCCGTGCTACAAGTAACCATGACCCCTGTATCTTAGAATTATTTTTTGTCCTGAATTTTGATCTTCATGTTTCACAACTTTTTAAAAATTTATTTACCAATAATAAAAGAACATCTCACATTTTACATAATCAACCAAAGTATGATTTCCATTATTGAACACAGATGATATATTAGTGGGTGTTGATGCAAACCAAAGCCTGAGAATATATTTGAAAATATATTACGGCAACAATTTTTAATAAGTACCTGTTTGCGAGATTTATATTAAGGTATTGGTGTTTCTTTTGTTTGCTCAAGGCGTTGATTGTTTTTTTAGTGGTGGAGTAATAGAGATAGAGAGCATGAGGGTAAAACAAAATGGAAAAATACTATATTTTTTCCAGTCACGCCTTTTGCGACCACTTCTGTCCTACAATAATGTGGCGGCAAACTGTTCTGCACAAGGAATATAAATAACAAAACAAATGAGCGGTATAAGTGAAAATATACCTAAGAAAAGAATACGTAAATGAAACATTATGGCCAAGAATTAGAATAATTGAGTCCCTTTACGAATACAAAGTATTACGGTCAATACTAGATTATCATGATAAAACTAGTGATGTAACCTAATAGAATACCTGAGAACTCAAATGATTAAATCAAGAAAAAACGATTAAAGTGTATTGAAAGTTGAAGCTGCATTTATGTCTGAGTAACATTGATCTAAAAATTGTATAACCGTAGAGATGTCCAAAAATTGCATTTAACCCGTGTAGCAGCAGTCGAAAACTAAATACAAAGCTGTTATCAGGCAATAGGCGCACTTCTCAAGAAGAACACATACATCGAAAGATATATAGAATATACTAAAACAAATAATAAGGTTATGAGGTTCAATGTAACTTATTAGAATATGAATATTCATAGAGAGATAACTACAACCCGATTTCATTTTAGCAACAAAGTTGATTTAAATTTACTCCTCAAACAATATAATCAAAACTAACAAGTTTATAAAATGGGAAGTCCATTTCCAAATTTTCATTATTGTTATTAGACCAATAATAACATGGATAACAAAAGATTATTTGAGAATAGTTTACTAATATATTTTGGAAAAACACTTCTTAATCCAATAATAACATGGATAACAAAGAATTATTTGAGAATAATTTACTAGTATATTTTGGCAAAACATTTATTAAAAGTTACATCTAATTATCAATGATAATGAGAATTTTAATAACATATAAGCATTTATGTTTATCAATACAAATCGTAGTAAAACCAATAAGACTAAAAAAGTTATAGTTTAGCTCACGATATAGAACCCGACAAAAGTTCCAAAACTTTAGCATGAATTATGAATTCCAGTAAGTCTCAGAGAGAATATGTTTATGAAATGGTATATCAGTTAAGACTACAAAAGTAGAAGATCAATTTAATAATCAACTCCAATAAGAGAAATGAATAACTAAGTGCCCGTTTCGAAGTGCTTTTTTTGGAAAAGCACTTAAAAGTTCTTCTACCATTTTAAAAGTTTTTTTATCCTCAAAAGCACTTTTCTAAGAAGAACCAAATTGTTGCTTCTTGAAAAAAAACTTAAAATAATTTAAGATTTTAAAATTATTATTATTAATTTTTTTAAATTTAAAATTTTCTTCTAAAAGCCCTTTTTTACTCTAAAATATGCACTTCCAAACGAGCCTTAAATGATAAAGAAGAAAGAAGATGGATATAAAGGAATTCCACTTACATAAATTTCTAAAAATGAAAAACTCTAAAAATTACCATCTTTCATCTTTGAATATTTACAAACCTTTGTTTTTTTCCTCGTTCTCATTTTTCTCCACCTTCTCCGTTTCTCCTTAGGTAGAGTAGAATGAACTCGGCTGATGGATAGGGAAGGATGGACATCACCTATATGCGGGTGTGTGAATGATGGATAGGGAAGGATGGACATCAGCTATATGCGGGTGTGTGAAGAGACGGGTTTGAGGTTTTATTTTTCTTATTTAAAATTTATTTTTTGACGTTTACTAAATGGACTCTCTGAATTAGGGCCATAAAATATTACGATAATATTTTAGGGAGTTTGAATTTGATAACCTAGCCAAGTCGAATTTTAGTTTTTTTGGTTTCGGTTGTTCATGTTTTTCTAAAGTTGAGTTCGAATAGGGTTCGTTTAGGACTTATTAAATTCATGTTTATTTTCCTATGATATATAATTTTTGTGGGGGGTTTTCGGTGATTTAAAATAAGGTTAAGTAAAACTAGTATACAACCCATTACGTAATTTGACTTGAAGAAACAAAAATATTTATTAGATATAAAATATTTTAATTAAAATTAATTACATATACAAAAGTTTTACGTAATTTATATTTTTAGTTTATATATAAATATAGATATATTGATAACTTTTAATTGTAAATATCTACGAAACCTATTAACGAGCTCTTAAAGAATCATTACTAAATTGTTCATTAGTTTAATGAGTCGAGTTTATATAAGTTTGAGTTCGCCTCGTTTAGCAAACGAGACTAAATTTAATGTTTGAACTTGGCTTTTTTAACTAATTTCTTGAACTCAAACAAACCCTTAGCGAACTCAAACCCAAACCCTTGGTGAGAGTATCGACTCATTTGCAACCCTACTCTGAATCATTAAAAATAAGTATATCATCTCTTTTTATATTTCTTTACACCCTCTTACCATTATATATTAATTTGATTAGAAATTAAATGAAACTAAATAAAAAAGTGATTGACTTAAACAAATCACAACTCAACAAACTTATCACACATGGTTTAAACCAAATATTTGATCGTTTGTGACAAAACCGTTTTTACATAATTTGTCAGTGACTTCTTCTTATTAAAGGTCCAACAAGATTCTTCTTCATTTTTTCCACTTGTTATGATTTGTTTTTTTTTAAATCAATCAAAATATTTCTCGGGCTAATAAAGTCAAAATGCATACAATTCAATAAAATTCTTATTGTAATTTAAAACCATTTATATTAATGTTTCTATCTTTGGAATGTTTGGGAGCATCCTGAAAGTAATGAAATTGTAATGATCGAAATTTTTGGACGGTTGTAGCTCGGAATTGAAATGCAATAACTATGAATAGCTTTTTTTGGTATGAATCATAAACCGTGTTAAGAGCCCACACCATTTAAGGATATAATAATGGGGTGGGGGTAGGCGTGAGAAAGAACAACACATGGGAGGAGCAGGTTGTAAGGATTCTATTTCTTTTGCGGCATGGGGTGAGGCTATAGACAAACCCTTCCAAACATGCCCATTAACATCCCTATAAGAAATCGAGTATGTGATCATAGGGTTTGCAGATTTGAAACTGACCTATCTATATTTATACTTGTGTTATAATAACTTAGGAGCATAAGCTAAGAATGATAACAAAGATAGACTTGTTACTCATGAAATCTTTTTAAAGCTTATTATGAAAGCTTGAAAAATTATTAATGTAATGTGAGAGATTTTTTTATTTAAAAATGATCTTGAATTTATTGAACTTAGAGAGTTTCAACAGTAAAATTATATTTGAAATTTAGAGGTCCATTCCTTCGCATCGGATATCTGTCTTCAATCTTGAAGGTGCATACTCCTTGGTGTTGTTCAGTTTTTCCTTCTACGGGGGACCCTTATTCTAATATTTAGAGGTCCACTTATGCAATGGCTAGATAATAACTAATTACCATCTATACTATTCATTTTCATTGATCCGTTGTTTTAGGTCGAAAGTCCGCTTTTTTAGATAGATAAAGTATTCAGATGCTATTTAGCGGGCCTTATTTTGCTCTAGTGTTCCGGAAGTCGAGTCAGACGAATTTTGGCGGTCCGATAGTCTGCGTTTAGAAAGTCCACGTTTAAGTTGTTGCGATTTAAACTTGACACCAATGTCTTGACCTATTACTTACTAAGATCAATATAAATCACATAATTATACTAACACAATAATACATTATGTAACAAAAAAGATTTGACATAAATAGATCATTGAAAATATATAGTAAACCATCACACACAACACAAACAAAGGAAAACATAAAATGGAGTATAATTTAATCAAAGACACTCTTGCATTGACAAAACATTTCCTTGTAATACGATAAATCCTATTTTTCTCAACAAAACAAGTCCGACAATAATAAACCATAAATTTACTTCTTCTTTTCACTTTCCACTTTCATTATGATTTTTTACTTGCCGCTTGCGTTTAGAAGATAGTTCAATATGCAACCCATTTGGCTCCAATTTGTCATGCCTCAAACTTCCAGTTTACATTTTGTTTATACTCGGTACATTATATATCAACGAACTTAACTCTCGAAATATTTTGACATATAAACTAATTAGTATAAAAATGCACAATCAACCAAATAAGCTACACATATATACATACCTACACAGTGACACGACTAAATCAAAAGACTTCACATCATAATACATATCTTCCCAATGTTACAGTACCCCAAGTACCCCAACCCATGAGTTATATCCCAAAAACTATACAAGTAGTTATAGCTATTTACAACAAGATTATTGGACCTTTCTATCTTATAGTCCAATCCAAAAGTGATTCAGTGGAGCTACTCTATGCCCTTCCGTTGATCATACTTTTCATCTGCACAAAATATAATTAAACAGACGAGTTTTAAACTCTGTAAGATGTGGGGACCAAAATTCTTCACTCGGGGTCAAAGGTAGATTCGAAGTATTTCCCAACAAGATAAGATTATACACTCAAATATACTGATATGTTTTCATATATCAAACTTCACAAATAATGAAATTTTGACGTCAGGATATAATAAAGATACACTATAACTAATAATACGATAGAACTAATTATATTGTATAACTAATTATACACTATAACTAATCATATATACATATATAACAAGTCAGATATCACAAATTTATTTGATAGAATAAAATGCAACTTATCATAAAGAAAGTTTGTTCATATAGTCTATCGTATCATATCACAATGTATATTCGATCTTACCTTAGTTTTGGGTATCATAGCGAGTTGCTTCAACCTTTTCTCCTAAAAACCTAATTTAACAGTTAAACCTTGGCATAAAATTTACATATGTATATAATACTAATAATCATCTTTACTAAAAGGTTTAGATTCAAAAAATAATTTTACTCTACAACTCTTGATCGAAGGCTCAATTTACTTTTAAAATGTTATCAATACAATTCACACCATGATATTAAACTTGAACTATACTGAAACGCATATCTTAAAACCAAATTATTTTAATGCACAATTCTTTAACCTCACTTACATGTAAAATACAAAATTATGAGGTCCAATCAAATTTGAACCATAAAGATTCATTCTTTATTCATTTATACCCATTTATAATAAAATTAAACACAATTCATCCTACATGAGCAAAGAAACAGTATTTTTGTAAGCAAAATGTTGCACACCAAGATCAATATACCCAATATACATAATAAATCAGATAATTATACTCAAAGATGATATAGTAACCTAAGTATTAGAAACCCAATCAACACCTACTGATAATAAATTTTAAGTTATCCAAATACTCCAATTTATGGACCATCTAAAAGAAAAATACCCAAATTATAAGTTATAGAACAAAAATGATAGCAACTTACACTTAATTGCAGCAATTAAGGTTAATTCTTGTCACCTGGGATTTTCTCTGTGATTTTCCTTTTTTAAAGCTCTATGTGTTTTTTCATTCTTTTCTCTTTTTTGTTTACTTATCTAGTTTTCTAACCTTTTGTGTACAATTCTAAAGTGTGGTGTTTTAAAAGCACACGCGCACTTCTATCTCATTATTTTATTATCATTTTTTGTTTTTGTTTTTGTTTTTGTTTTTGTTTTAACTAATAAAAAATTGCATTGCGAAGTCCATTAAAAAAATAAACAATATATACTATACAATAACAATTATAACAAGAAAAAGGTAAGGTTAAAGTGGTCATTACACAATCAAACCCTTAAATGATTACAGTAGTATTTTATAGAAATTTTAGTAACAAAAAATGATCTCAATTTGTGAATATTTTATCACTCTAGATTATTTCCTTTTTCTATTTGTTTACATATTAAGCATTTCAGTGCGTAAAGTCCCACTTATAAGACAAAGTAGGCATATCAACCACCTAGCAAGTGAATTAGTAAACTGGTGTATATTTGTGTTGGCCCTATTGGTTTCAACCAGATTAAATATAACTTTTTAGCCAAACTCCACTAAAATGATACGCGATGTTTATTAGCCAATCTTCCCGAACACTACCTTCAACTTGGGAATTAGGGCCGTGCTACAAGTAACCATGACCCCTGTATCTTAGAATTATTTTTTGTCCTGAATTTTGATCTTCATGTTTCACAACTTTTTAAAAATTTATTTACCAATAATAAAAGAACATCTCACATTTTACATAATCAACCAAAGTATGATTTCCATTATTGAACACGGATGATATATTAGTGGGTGTTGATGCAAACCAAAGCGTGAGAATATATTTGAAAATATATTACGGCAACAATTTTTAATAAGTACCTGTTTGCGAGATTTATATTAAGGTATTGGTGTTTCTTTTGTTTGCTCAAGGTGTTGATTGTTTTTTTAATGGTGGAGTAATAGAGATAGAGAGCATGAGGGTAAAACAAAATGGAAAAATGCTATATTTTTTCCAGTCACGCCTTTTGCGACCACTTCTGTCCTACAATAATGTGGCGGCAAACTGTAACATTTATGCGTTGATTCAAACACAACTCTTCTTAATTTTTGCAAAGCGTTGTGGAAAAGAGAGAAGTGTTTCTTAGGCGTAATTAGATGCCATCACACATATTCGTATTAGAAAAAAAAGTATACAAAATTAAAATAAATTCAGATTACCAAAAAAAGTATATATTTATTTTTCTGACGCTTAACTCAGACTAATAAAAAAACAAAAACCATTGTAATAGCTTGACATTTGGATAGCTAAAATACAAAATATTGTTCATATACAGAGGGATGAAACATGATAATTTTTAACACAACAATATATTATTCTTCATGAAGGTTTCACTTTCTAATTCCCTCACTACGACGGACTTTGAGAGACTGGCTCATGTAGAACTTTGAAAGAGACAGGTTCATGTAGAGCCACTAGACTTGCACAATATTTATAGACAATAGGGTAACCTACACTTTGTCGTCATAAAAAGCCAAAGGCTTCCACACGCATAACTCATTTTTTAATGGTAGAACACTTGAATGTTGTTGAGAGAATTGGAGTATATTTAAAGTGTGCTTAAGCTTCCAAGCTGGCTCCTTGTAATAATTTAAAGCTCAAACTTCAATTTCAGTTTCATTATTATACACATAATGAAGATAACTATCTGATTCCCTGAAACAACTCTAGAAAGTATCTCGACTATGCAAATAAGGAAACTCTATTACCTTATACAATTCCTTTTCTACATGGAAAGTTATTATTTGACTTTCATTTGTCAACCAATGCAACCAACCGTTGATAAAGATGACTTCATTAGTTAAATGAATGTGTGACCCAATCGTACATACCTCCTTGGCTGGTTTCCATATTTTCATGGCAGACGAGTATATGTCAAACAAATACGAATATAGATCATCAGGATTGGTCCGTGGAGAGCATTTGATGTTGGCCAACTTAAACATTGAAAGTTCCCTGAAGAACAGAAATGGTAGAAAGCTAGTCCAAGGTGGTGTGATAAACTAGAATAATAACGTCTCTTGAGTTTCAATTGTAGCCACTGTCTTGTAACTGGATTTCATATGTATATATCATTACCCTCATTTTCGTAAACCCAACCCTAGCAACAAAGTATACCATTAGTTGATGATACAAGACGCACTTGGTCATTTTAGCGGACGCACTTCAGTGGTCCAGTGCTCTGGCATGCCGGAAGTCCTTCAGACAGATTTCGGCGGTCCGATAGTCTGACGTTTAGAAGGTCCGGATTTGAGTTGTTTCAATTTAAACTTGACACTAATATCTTGACCAATTACTTACTACGATAAATTTGAATCACATAATTATACCAACACAATAATGCATTATGCTACAAGAAAGATTTGACATAATTAGACCATTTCATACATATAGTAAACCAACAGACACAACACTAACAAAGGAAAACATAAAATGTAGTATAATTTAATTAAGGATACTCTTGCATTGAAAAACATTTCTTGTTAATACGATAAATGCTATTTTTCTCAGCAAAACAAGTCCGACAATGCTAAACCATAAATTTAATTCTTCTTTTCACTTTCCTTTACTTGTCGCTTGCGAATAGAAGATAGTTCAATATGCAACCCATTGGCCAATCAGACCATCAAATGATTACAACAATATTTTATAGAAATTTTAGTAACCAAAAACGACCTCGATTTGGAAATATTTTATCACTCTAGATTATTATTTTTTTCTATTTGCTCACACATTAAGCATTTCAGTGCGTAAATTCCTACTTATAAGAAAATGTAGGCATATCAACCACCTAGCAAGTGAATCAGTAAACTGGTGTATATTTGTGTTGGCCCTATTGGTCCCAACCAAATTAAATATAACTTTTTAGACAAACTCCCCTAAAATGATACCGCGTCATTATTTTGAAAATCTTCCCCAACACTACCTTCAACTTGGGAACAGGGGCGGTGCTACTAGTAACCATGACCCCTGTATCTTAGAATTTTTTTTTGTCCTACTGAATCGATCCTCTGGTTTTATGTACCTTTACTTGTCCACACAACTTTTGAAAAATTTATTTACCAATAATAAAAAAACATCTCACATTTTACATAATTCAACCAAAGTATGATTTCCATTATTGAAAACTGATGATAGATTAGTGGGTGTTTGATGCAAACCAAAACCTAAGAATATATTTGAAAATATATTATTGTAACAATTTTAAATAAGTACATGTTTGCGAGATTTATATTAAGGGGTTGGTGATTGTTTTGTTAGCTCAAGGTGTTGATTATTTTTTAGTGTTGGAGTAATAGAGATAGAGAGCATGAGGGTAAATCAAAATGGAGGAGTGTTACATTTTTTCCAGCCATACCTTTTGCGACCACTTCCTGTCCTACAATAAATGTGGCTGCAAATTGTAACATTTACGCGTGATTAAAACATAACTCTTCTGAATCTTTTCAAAGTCAAAAAAGAGAGAAGTGATTCTTAGGCGTAATTAGATTCCATAAGACATAAAAAAATATTCATATTAAAAAAATATACAACATTAAAATAAATTCATATTACAAAAAAAATGTATGTTTATTTTTTGAAGCTTAACTCTCACTGATAAAAAAAAAACAGAAACCATTGTAATAGCTTGACATTTGGATAACTAAAATACAATATATTGTTCATACACAGAGGGCTGAAATATGATAATTTTCAATAGAACAATATATTATTCTTCATGAAAGTTTCGCTTTTTAATTCTCTCACTACGACGAACTTTGAAAGAGTCAGGCTTATGTAGAACTTTGAAAGAGACAGTTCCCAGAGTTGTACAATATTTATAGACAATAGGGTAACCTAGACTTTGTTGTATCATCACACAATTAGTTCTGAAGTTGTATGAAATCATCACGGATTGATCTCTACTTCCTGTAAGTAGCTTTATATATATAATATCGTCATAAAAAGCTAGAGGTTTCCACACGCAGAACTCATTTTTTAATGGTAGAACACTTGAATGTTGTTGAGAGAATTGGAGTATATTTAGAGTGTGCTTAATCTTCCAAGCTGGCTCCTCGTAATCATTTAAAGCCCAAACTTCAATTTCAGTTTTGTTATTATACACATAATGAAGATAACCATCTGATTCTCCGAAACAACTCCATAATGTAACTCGACTAAGCAAATAAGGAAACTCTATTACCTTAAACGATTCCTTTTCTACATGAAAAGTTATTATTTGACTTTCATTTGTCAACCAATGCAACCTATTGTTGATAAATATTACTTCATTAGTTAAATGAATGCGCGACCCAATCATACATACCTCGTTGGATGGTTCCCACATGTTCGTATTGGAAGAATATATGTCAAATGAATATGAATATAGATCATCAGGATTGGTCATTGGAGAGCATTTGATGTTGACCAACTTAAACATTGAAACTGCCCCAGAAGAGTAGAAAGCTAGTCCAATGTGGCGTGATAAAGTAGAATAATAAGGTCTCTTGGGTTTCAATTGTAGCCATTCTCTTGTAACTGGATTGCATATGTATATATCATTACCCTCATATTCGTAAACCAAACCACGACAACAAAGTATTCCATTAGATGATGATACAAGACGCACTTTTTCTGGAAGGAAATCCAAAACATTATTTTTTAATATAGATTCTCTTTCAGTGAGTTGTAGGAGATTGACAAAGCTTAACTCCACTTCTGGTTCAAGAAGTAAATCTTGCATCAAGAGTCCAGAACTTCCTTTTACTCTTTCATAATACATGCTTTGGAATATGGGATTGGATATAAAATTATACCACTTCTTAGAAGTGCACTTAAATGCCACCAGAGATTCGGCTGGCAGTCTAGATAAGATCTCAGTTGCAATATCTTCGCCTGCAAGCAACTCTATATATTTGGAATTAAAATACCTATATAACATAATATCATCAGAAATCAGATTGAAAAAAAAGAACAGATTTTCTAAGTTGGTTCTCTGTCAATCATCATAGAATAAAAAATTAGGAACATAAAACATGCTTTAGTCTGCAAACCTTAATCCTTGAAAAAATATTATACCAAACAACAAACTAGAATATCCAAACCAAGCAAACCCATAAATCAGTAAACTTGTTCAAGATCAACACAAGTGTTCTTGTTCTTGAAGTAAATTAATATTTAATCATTGTCTTCTACTAAAAAGCCACCAAGAAAATTGTTAATTGGGGTCAAAGACAAATAGCATATTTCTGAAAAAAATTCAAAATATACTGTAAAAAGCAATTTCTCACTGCATCAGGGGCGGATGTGAAGAAGGTTTGGCGGCACCTATAAAAACTAAATTCTCACTACATCAGGGGCGGATGTGAGGAAGTCTGGGCCGCACCCGTCACCTGACATAGTAAGATAAATGCAGGATATTTTTATTTTAGCTAAAAATCGTTTATAAAATAATCTTTTGTTACCTGTACACTCTAAAATTGTCCTCAAATACTGAGTAAAAGATTATTTTAGAAATGATTTTTCACCTTTATGGCGCGACCATTGGGAGATTTGTTTAGAAAAGAAAAAATTTAACACCATCAAAATCGTAATATTGTATGAAAAAACTGAATTTAGAAAAATATTAGTTAAACAACAATATATAAATTTTTTGTACATAAAGTTGCAAAAGTTGATTATCATAGTAGATAGTCCCTGCACCCCATAGGCTATCTCCAGAATCAGTGGCAAAAGTCTAAACTGGGTGACAATTGAGATATTTTTTTAGAAAAACAAAATTAACACCATCAAAACCTAATATTGTAAGAAAAAACTGAATTTAAACAAAAATTAGTTTAAGAAAACAAATATCAATTTTTTGTACATAAAGTTGCAAAAGTTAGAATTTTTTACCTTAAATTCCAGTGGTGGACTTAGCAAGATTATTGATAGAGTTGAATAATCTCTGCGCGGCTTATGGATAGGGAAGGATGGATATCGGCTATATGTGTGTGCGTGAAGAGACGGGTTGAGGTTTCATTTGTCCTATTCAAAGTTATTTTATGACGTAATTTAGTGAGTTTGAATATGATTTGACAATTTAAACTTGAGGTTTGGTTCATTTAAGACTTATTTAAATCTATTTAAGTCTCCTATTTTTTCTGTGATATGTTTTAATTTTTTTTGGGTTTTCAGTTATAGAGAAAAATATTTATATATATTGAATATTTTATTTATAATTAATTACATATACAAAAATTTTAGGTATTTTTAATTTTTTATATATATAAATATAGATATATTGGTAATTTCAAATTGTACATATCTACCAAACCTTTTGAAGAGCTCTTAGAGAATCCTTACTTAAATTGTTTACGAGTTTGACTAGTCAAACTGATACAAGTTTGAGTTTACCTCGTTTAGTAAACGAGGCTAAATTTAAAGTTTGAGCTTGTCTTATTTAACTAACAAGTCGAACTCAGACAGACTCTTAGTGAACTTAAACCCAAACCTTTGGTGAGAGTATCGACTCATTTGCAACCCTAGTATAAACCATAAAAATGAGTATATCATCCCTTTTTATATTGTCGGCTAATTTTATTAGATTTTAAATAAAACTAAATAAAAAAGTTATTGACTTAAACATATCACAATTCAACAAACTTATCACACCGGATTTTACATGAATATTTGATCGGTTGTGACAAAACTGTCTTTACATAATGTGTGTGACTTCTTCTTACAGAGATCCGACAAGATTCTTTTTCATTTTTCCCACGTTTATGATTTGTCTTTTAAAAATATGTCAAATTATTTCTTGGGCTAACAAAGTATAATTGCATACTTTTCAATAAAAATACTTATCGTAAATTAAAACCATAAATATTAATGTTTCCATCTCTGGAATGTTTGGGAGGATCCTGAAAGTAATAAAATTGTGGTGATCAATTTTTTTGGGTAGTTATAGCTCAAAATCAGACTTGCAATAACTATGAACATCAGTTTCTGGTATGAATCAAAACTGTGTTTGGAAACCACACCATTCAAGGATTTAAGAATGGGATGGGTTACGCGTAGGGAAGAACGACGCACGGGAGGAGTAGATTGTGGGGCTTCTATTTTTTTTTTGCGGGACACGGGTGAGGGTTTTGGAAAACCCTTCCACACATACGCATTAACAACCCTACAAAAAATCGAGTATTCACACAATACTTAACTGATCACAGGGTTTGTAGATTTGGAACTAATCTATCTATATTTGTACTTCTACATGAGTAGTTATTGTCATGCCCCAAAATTTAATAAACTAATTCTTGGGACGAGACTGTTGCAAGCCTAACAGATCAATATCTTAGATCGGGAAGGCTACATAGTTATATTAGGTACAACAGAACATTATAAAATAAATAAGTTTCGCACAAACGATCAGTCCATTTCTAAACCTCGTGAAACAACCCTTAAATCATGAAATCTCTATTCTCGAACCAAACAAGACTTCCCTGTTATGCACAGGGAATATAAATAACAAAACAAATGAGCGATATAAGTGAAAATATCCCTAAGAAAATAATACGTAAATGAAACATTATGGCCAATAATTAGAATAATTGAGTCCCCTTACGAATACAAAGTATTACGGTCAATACTAGATTATTATGATAAAACTAGTGATGTAACCGAATAGAATACCTGAGAACTCAAATTATTAAATCATGAAAAATCGATTAAAGTGTATTGTAAGTTGAAGCTGCATTTATGTCGTGTTACTTTGATCTAAAAATTGTATAACCGTAGGGATGTCCAAAAACTGCATTTAACCCGTGTAGCGGCAATCGAATACTAAATACGAAGCTGTTATCAGGCAATAGGCGCACTTCTCAAGAAGAACACATACATCGAAAGATATATAGAATATACTAAAACAAATAAGAAGGTTATGAGGTTCAATGTAACTAATTAGAACATGAATATTCATAGAGAGATAACTACAACCAGATTTAATTTATCAACAAAGTTGATTTAAATTCACTCCTCAAACAATATAATCAAAACTAATAGGTTTATAATATGGGAAGTCCATTTCCGAATTTTCAGAATTGGTATCAGACCAATAATAACATGGATAACAAAGGATTATTTGAGAATAGTTTACTAATATATTTTGGAAAAAACAACTTCTTAAACCAATAATAACATGGTTAATAAAGAATTATTTGAGAATAATTTACTAGTATATTTTGGCAAAACATTTATGAAAAGTAACATCTAATTATCAATTATAATGAGAATCTTAACAACATATAAGCATTTATATTTATCAATACAAATTGTAGTATAACCAATAAGACTAAAAAAGTTATAGTTTAGCTCACGATAGAGAACGATTACCAACAAAAGTTCCAAAACCCTAGCATGAATTAGGAATTTCAGTAAGTCTCAGAGAATATGTTTATGAAATGGTATATCAATTAAGACTACAAAAGTAGAAGATCAATTTAATAATCAACACCAATAAGAGAAATGAATAACTAATTGCCTGTTTGGAAGTGTTTTTTTTTTTTTGGAAAAGCACTTAAAAGTGTTTCTACCAATTTAAAAGTTTTTTTTATCCTAAAAAGCACTTTTCTAAGAAGCACCAAATTGACGCTTCTTGAAAAAATAATTTAAAATAATTTTAGATTTTAAAATTATTATTATTAATTTTTTAAATTTAAAATATACTTCTAAAAACCCTTTTTTGCTCTAAAATATGCACTTCCAGCCCTAAATGATAAAGAAGAAAGAAGATGGATATAAAGAAATTCCACTTACATAAATTTCTAAAACTGAAAAACTCTATGAATTACAATCTTTCATAAATTTCTAAAATTGAAAAACTCTATGAATTACCATATTTCATGTTTGAAATTTACAAACCTTTGTTTTTTTCCTCGTTCTCATTTTTCTCCACCTTCTTTGTTTCTCCTTACCTTTTTCACTAAAACCCAATCTCCCCTCTGCCTGCCTCTTCTTCCGTTCTAAAAAGATACCCCGTAATAAAAAACAAAACAATATTTAAAGACTCCACTTACAACTAGATATGCCTAATTACAAAATTACCCTCCTCAACTAATATGGTTATGAAAAATAATATATGTATATATAATAAAATCCAAAATTTATAAAAATTATTTTAATCAAACTATAGTTTTAAACTTGGTACGTGGACCCCAAGTCAAATTATGAGCATTACATTTATAATAATAGCTTAGAATAGTAAGCTATGAATGATAACATAGTAGATTGGTTACTTGTGAACACTCTCTTAAGCTTAATTTTGATAGCTTTGAAAAATTATCAAGGTGAGAGTTGTTTTTCCTAAAAAATAACCCTGAATTAATATAATTTAAGAGTTCCCAGCTGGCTTCTATCTCGAAGGTGCATAATTCTTGGTATCGGTTTCCTCTTTAATTCTAGGGGAACGGTAACTGCCCCTGAAGAACAAAAAGAGTAGAAAGCTTGTCCAATGTGGTGTGATAATCTAGAATAATAGGCTTTCCTCGGTTTCAATTGCACGATTGTCTTGTAACTGGATTGCATATGTATATAGCATTACCCTCATTTTCGTAAACCAAACTCTGGCAACAATGTATACCATTAGATGATGATACAAGATGCACTTTTTCTGGAAGAAAATCCAAACATTATTTTTCAATGTATGTTCTCTTTCAGTGACAATTAGGAAATTGACAAAGCTTAACTTCGCTTCTGATTCAAGAAGTAAATCTTGCATCAAGAGTCCAAAAGTTCCTTTTACTCTTTCATAATAGATGTTTTGAAATATTGGATTGGATACAAAGGTATACCACTTCTTAGAAGTGCTCGGCCGGCAGGCTACATAAGATCTTAGTTGCAATGTCTTCGCTTGAAAATAGCTCCACACACACACACACACACACATATATATATATATATATATATATATATATATATATATATATTTAATTTAAATTCCTTTCTCTCACAATTATCATAAATAAAAAATAACAAACATAATGCATTCTCTAATCTGCAGACCTTAATTCATGAAAAAATATTAAACTAAGCAACAAATTAGAATATCCAAACCAAGCAAACCCAGAAATAAGTAACCTTGTTCTAGAACAACACACGTGTTCTTGTTCTTGCAGTGAATTAATATTTAATTATTATCTTCTGTCAAAAAGCCAGGAAGAAAAATGTTAATTGGTCAAATACAAAGACCATATTACTGGAAAAAATTTAAAATATGGAGTAAGAATCAAATTGCTCACTTCAGGCGGATGTGAGAAAGGCTTGGGCAGGACCCGACACAAACACAGTTAGATAAATGTTGAATATTTTTCTTTAGCGGAAAATCTTTTAAAATAAACTTTCCCTACTAATTCAATCTAAAATTTATTCCCAGATACTCCTTGAATTAGAAATTATTCTAAAAATATTTTTTCACCTAAACCCCACTTATTTATATATTTTTTCACTCCTCTCATATTATCATCTTAAATTGTCCCTAAGGCGTGACCATTGGAAAATTTGTTTAGAAAAAAAGAATTTAACAGCATCAAAATCGTAATCTAGTACGAGAAAACTGAATCTAGGAAAAAATTAAAAAAAAAAAAAAACAAATATCAATTATTTTTGTACATAAAGTCGCAAAAGTTTGAATTTTTAACTTTAAATTTTAGTGGAGGTAACAAGGGTATTGGTAGAGTAGAATGAACTCGGCTGATGGATAGGGAAGGATGAACATCAGCTATATGCGGGTGTGTGAAGAGACGGGTTTGAGGTTTTATTTTTCCTATTTAAAATTTATTTTTTGACGTTTACTAAATGGAGTCTTTGAATTAGGGCCATAAAATATTACGATAATATTGTAGGGAGTTTGAATTTGATAACCTAGCCAAGTCGAACTTTAGTTTTTTTGGTTTTGGTTGTTAATGTTTTTCTAAAGTTTAGTTCGAATAGCTCTGGTTCGTTTAGGACTTATTAAATTCATGTTTATTTTCCTATGATATATAATTTTTTTGGGAGGGTTTTCGGTGATTTAAAATAAGGTTAAGTAAAACTAGTATACAACCCATTACATAATTTGACTTGAAGAAACAAAAATATTTATTAGATATAAAATATTTTAGTTATAATTAATTACATATATAGAAGTTTTACGTAAATTATATTTTTTTGTTTATATATAAATATAGATATATTGATAACTTTTAATTGTAAATATCTACGAAACCTATTAACGAGCTCTTAAAGAATCATTACTAAATTGTTCATGAGTTTAATGAGTCGAGTTCATATAAGTTTGAGTTCGCCTCGTTTAGCAAACGAGACTAAATTCAAATTTTGAACTAGGCTTTTTTAACTAATGACTTGAACTCAAACAAACCCTTAGCAAACTCAAACCCAAACCCTTGGTGAGAGTATCGACTCATTTGCAACCCTACTCTGAATCATTAAAAATGAGTATATCATCTCTTTTTATATTTCCTCACACTGTCTTACAATTATAGACTAATTTGATTCGAAATTAAATGAAACTAAATAAAAAAGTGATTGACTTAAACAAATCACAACTCAACAATCTTATGACACAGGGTTTAAACCAAATATTTGATCGTTTATGACAAAACCGTTTTTACATAATTTGTCAGTGACTTCTTCTTATTAGAGCTCCAACAAGATTCTTCTTCATTTTTTCCACTTGTTATGATTTTTTTTAAATCAATCAAAATATTTCTCGGGCTAACAAAGTCAAAACGTGTACTATTCAGTAAAATTCTTATTGTAATTTAAAACCATTTATATTAGTGTTTCTATCTCTGGAATGTTTGGGAGCATCCTGAAAGTAATGAAATTGTAGTGATCGAAATATTTGGACGGTTGTAGCTCAGAATTGAAATGCAATAACTATGAATAGCTTTTTTGTGTATGAATCGTAAACCATGTTAAGAGCCCACACCATTTTAAGGATATAATAATGGGGTGGGGGTAGGCGTGAGAAAGAACAACACATGGGAAGAGCGGGTTGTAGGGATTCTATTTCTTTTGCGGCATGGGGCGAGGGTATAGACAAACCCTTCCAAACATGCCCATTAACATCCCTACTAGAAATCGAGTATGTGATCATTGGGTTTGTAAATTTGAAACTCACCTATCTATATTTATACTTCTGCATAAGTGTTATAATAACTTAGGATCATAAGCTAAGAATGATAACAAAAATAGATTGGTTACTCATGAAATCTTTTTAAAGCTTATTTTGAAAGCTTGAAAAATTATCAATGTAATGTGAGAGATGTTTTTCTTAAGAAATGATCTTGCATTTATTGAACTTAGAGAGTTTCAACAATAAAATTATATTTGAAATTTAGAGGTCCATTCCTTCGCATCGGATATCTGGCTTCTATCTCGAAGGTGCATACTTTTTGGTGTTGGTTCTGTTTTTCCTTCTACGGGGGACCTTATTCTAATATTTAGAGGTCCACTTATGAAATGACTAGATAATAACTAATTACCATCTATACTATTCATTTTCAGTGATTAGTTGTTTTTTGTTGAAAGTCTGCTTTTTTAGATAGATAAAGTATTCAGATGCTATTTTGCAGTCCTAATTTTGGCCTCTCAGAGGCCAGGTCTCGAGAGATACACTTGGTTACTTTATTAAATCTAGCGTTCCGGCAGTCGAATCAGACGAATTTCGGAGGTCCGATAGTCTGCGTTTAGAAAGTCCACGTTTAAGTTGTTTCGATTTAAACTTGACACCAATGTCTTGACCTACTACTTACTAAGATCAATTTAAATCACATAATTATACTAAAACAATAATACATTATGTAACAAGAAAGATTTGACATAAATATATCATTAAAAACATATAGTAAACTATCACACACAACACAAACAAAGGAAAACATAAAATGGAGTATAATTTAATCAAAGACACTTTTGCATTGACAAAACATTTCCTTGTAATACGATAAATGCTATTTTTCTCAACAAAACAAGTCCGAAAATAATAAACCATAAATTTACTTCTTCTTTTCACTTTCCACTTTCATTATGAGTTTTTACTTGCCGCTTGCGCGTAGAATATAGTTCAATATGCAACCCATTTGGCCCCAATCTGTCACGCCTCAAACTTCCAGTTTACATTTTGTTTATACTCGGTACATTATATATCAACGAACTTAACTCCCGAAATATTTTGACATATAAACTAATTAGTATAAAAAGACACAATCAACCAAATAATCTACACATATATACATAGTACATAGTGACGCGAATAAATTAAAAGACTTCACATCATAATACATATTTTCCCAATGTTACAGTACCTGAAGTACCCCAACCCATGAGTTATATCCCAAAAACTATACAAGTAGTTATAGCTATTTACAACAAGACTATTGGACCTTTCTATCTTATAGTCCAATCTAAAAGTGATTCTATAGTGGAGCTACTCTACGCCCTTCCGTTGATCATACTTTTCATCTGTACAAATTATAATTAAACAAATGAGTTTTAAACTCATTAAGATATGGGGACCAAAACTCTTCACTCGGGGTCAAAGGTAGATTCCAAGTATTTCTAAACAAGATAAGATTATACACTCGAATATACTGATAAGTTTTCATATATATATATCAAACTTCACAACTAACGAAATTTTCAGGTCAGGATATAACAAAGATACACTATAACAAATAATACGATAGAACTAATTATACACCATAACAAATTGTACACTATAACTAATCATATAACATATATAACAAGTCAGATATCACAAATTTATTTGATAGAATAAAATGAAACTTATCATAAAGAAAGTTTGTTCATATAGTCTATCATATCATATCACAATTTATATTCGATCTTACCTTAGTTTCGGGTATCATAGTGAGTTGCTTCAACCTTTTCTCCTAAAAACATACTTTACAAGTTAAACCTTGGCATAAAATTTACATCTGTATAATAATACTAATAATCATCTTTACTAAAAGTTTTAGATTCAAATAATAATTCTACTCTACAACTCTTGATCGAAGGCTTAATTTACGCTCAAAATGTTATCAATACAATTCACACCATGACATTAAACTTGAAATATACTGAAAAGCATATCTTAAAACCAAATTATTTTACTGCACAATTCTTTAACCTCACTTACATGTAAAATACAAAATTATCAGGACCAATCAAATTTGAACCATAAGGATTCATTCTTTATTCATTTATACCCATTTATAATAAAATAAACACAATTCATCCTACCGGAGCAAAGAAACAGTATTTTTGTAAGCAAAATGTTGCACACCAAGATCAATATACCCAATATACATAATAAATCAGATAATTATAGTCAAAGATGATATAGTAACCTAAGTATTAGAAACCCAATCAACACCTACTGATAATACATTTTAAGTTATCCAAATACTCCAATTTACCGACCATCTAAAATAAAAATACCCAAATTCTAAGTTATAGAACAAAAATGATAGCAACTTACACTTAATTACAGCAATTAAGGTTAATTATTGTCACCAGGAAATTTTTCTGTGATTTTCCTTTTTTTAAAGCTCTGTGTATTTTTTCTTTCTTTTCTTTTTTGTTTACTTATCTAGTTTTCTAACTTTTTTTTACAATTCTAAAGTGTGGTGTTTTAAAAGCACACGTGCACTTCTATCTCATTATTTTATTATTTTATTATCACTGTTTGTTTTTGTTTTTCTTTTAACTGATAAAAAATTACAGTGTGAAGTCCTTTAAAAAATTACCATTATAACAAGAAAAAGATAAGGTTAAAATGGTCATTACACAATCAAACCCTTAAATGATTACAGTAGTATTTTATAGAAATTTTAATAACCAAAAACGACCTCAATTTGGGATTATTTTATCACTCTATATTATTTCCTTTTTCTATTTGTTCACACATTAAGCATTAAGCATTTCACTGCGTAAAGTCCTACTTATAAGACAAAGTAGGCATATCAACCACCTAGCAAGTGAATTAGTAAACTAGTGTATATTTGTGTTGGCCCTATTGGTTCCAACCAGATTAAATATAACTTTTTTGCCAAACTCCACTAAAATGATACTGCGGTGTTCATTAGCCAATTTTCCCAAACACTACCTTCAACTTGGTAATAGGGGCGGTGCTACAAGTTACCATGACCCCTGTATCTTAGAATTATTTTTTGTCCTGAATTTTGATCCTTAGGTTTCACAACTTTTTAAAAATTTATTTACCAATAATAAAAGAACATCTCACATTTTACATAATCAACCAAATTATGATTTCCATTATTGAATACGGATGATATATTAGTGGGTGTTGATGCAAACCAAAGACTGAGGATATATTTGAAAATATATTACGGCAACAATTTTTAATAAGTACATGTTTGCGAGATTTATATTAAGGTATTGGTTATTGTTTTGTTTGCTCAAGGTGTTGATTGTTTTGTTAGAGTGGAGTAATAGAGATAGAGAGCATGAGGGTAAAACAAAATAGAAAAATGATACATTTTTTCCAGTCACACCTTTTGCGACCATTTCGTGTCCTATAATAAATGTAGCGGCAAACTGTAACATTTATGCGTTGATTCAAACACAACTCTTCTGAATTTTTGCAAAGCGTTGCGGAAAAGAGTGAAGTGATTCTTAGGCGTAATTAGATGCCATCAGACACATTCATATTAAAAAAAGTATACAACATTAAAATAAATTCATACTACCCAAAAAAAATGTATATTTATTTTTCTGACGCTTAACTCACACTGATAAAAAAAACAGAAACCATTAATAGCTTGACATTTGGATAGCTAAAATACAAAATATTGTTCATATACAGAGGTCTGAAAAACGATAATTTTTAATACAACAATATATTATTCTTCATGAAGGTTTCGCTTTCTAATTCTCTAACTACGACGAACTTTGAAAGAGACAGGTTTATGTAGAGGCACCAGACTTGCACAATATTTATAGACAATAGGGTAACCTAGTCTTTGTTGTATCATCCCAAAATTAGTTCTGAATTTGTATGAAATTATCACATATTGATATCTACTTCCCGTAAGAAGCTTTATATATATATAACATCGTCATAAAAAGCCAGAGGCTTCCACACTCTGAACTCATTTTTGAATGGTAGAACACTTGAATGTTGTTGAGAGAATTAGAGTATATTTAGAGTGTGCTTAAGCTTCCAAGCTGGCTCCTCGTAATCATTTAAAGCCCAAACTTCAATTTCAGTTTCGCTATTATACACATAATAAAGATAACTATCTGATTCTCCGAAACAACTTCAGAAAGTATCTCGACTACGCAAATAAGGAAACTCTATTACCTTAAATAATTCATTTTCTACATGGAAAGTTATTATTTGACTTTCATTTGTCAACCAATGCAACCAACCATTTATAAAGATGACTTCATTAGTTAAATGGATGCGCGACAAAATCGTACACACCTCCTTGGATGGTTTCCACATGTTCGTGTCAGACGAGTATATGTCAAACGAATATGAATATAGATCATCAGGATTGGTCCGTGGAGAGCATTTGATGTTGACCAACTTAAACATTGAAACTTCCCTGAAGCACATAAATAGAAATGGTAGAAAGCTTGTCCAAGGTGGTGTGATAAATTAGAATAATAAGGTCTCTTGAGTTTCAATTGTAGCCAATTTCTTGTAACTGGATTGCATATGTATATATCATTACCCTCATATTCGTAAACCCAACCCTAGCAACAAAGTATATCATTACATGATGATACAAGGCGCACTTTTCATGGAAGTAAATCCAAAACTTTTTTTGCAATGCAGATTCTCTATATGTGAGTATTAGGAGATTGACAAAGCTTAACGTCACTTCTGGTTCAAGAAGTAAATCTTGCATTAAGAGTCCAGAAGTTCCTTTTACTCTTTCATAATAGATGCTTCGGAATACGAAATTGGATACAAAGTTATACCACTTCTTAAAAGTGAACTTAAAAGCAACCAGAGATTCGACTGGCAGTCTAGATAAGATCTCAGTTGCAATATCTTCGCCTGAAAACAACTCCATATATATATATATATATATTTGGAGCTCAAACACCTATATAACAGAATATCACCAGAAATTAGTTAGAAAAAAACAGATTTTTTAGTTGGTTCTCTCTCAATCATCATACAATAATAAATAAGGAACATAAAGCATGCTTTATCTACATACCTTAATTCCTAAAAATATATTATACCAAACAACAAACTAGAATATCTAAACCAAGCAAACCCATAAATGAGTAAGCTTGTTCTAGCAACACACGTGTTCTTGTTCTTGTAGTGAATTAATATTTAATCATTATCTTCTGCTAAAAATCCAGGAATAATTAATTGGGGTAAAAAGCAAATAGCATATTTTTGGAAAAAATTCAAAATATACCGTAAGAAGCAAATTGCTCACGACCCCGGACACAGTTCGATAAATGCCGAAATTTTTTAATTTAGCTAAAAATCTTTTATAAAATAAACTTTTATTACCAGTCCAAATATGGAATAATTTTTTTTTTAAAATGATTTTTCACCTCTCAAATTTTCTCCTAGATCGTCCCTGTACCCTATATGCTATTTCCAGGACATGAGTGGCAAAAGTCTAAACGGGCGTGACCATTGGGAGATTTGTTTAGAAAAAAGATTTACACCATCAAAATCGTAATATTGTACGAAAAAACTAAATTTAGGAAAAAATTAGTTTAGAAAAAACAAATGGGGTATTTGCTAAAAGAAGTCTAATAAAAGTACATAATTGTTAAATTAAGCCTTCAATAATTTATTGAGATTATGACCCAAGGGGTCTTGACCACCCGTCTTCTAGTCCTAACCCAACCTTCTTCTTTTTTTATTTTTATTATGGACCTCAATAAGATTTTAAAACTATAAGCTAAAATTTCATTTACATTCCTACATTTTTTTGTTCTTTCCCATTATATCTACTATAATATTTTAGAATTTTCATAAAACCCTAAAACCCATTCTCTCTCCTGCCTCTTTTTCCCGTAACCACAACACTCTCTCCTCTCTTTGTGGCCACCACCACAGAACCCAACTTAATTCCGGCGAGCAAAAAAACACTATTCCAGCTCATCTCCACCACCACTCACTGTTCCAGCAGCAACGGTTGTTCTCTTGAAGCAAGCAAAACGACGGAGTTCATGAGAAGACAAGATCCAACAACGTTTGACAATAGCTCGTCGTTCGCAGATAGCAGCTCCGGAGAGTAGATTTAGGTGTTTCGAGATGGCTTTTTGTGTTGTTGATGGATTATCCGTTGATTAGCAACTGAACCTCACACTGGTAGCCATGAAACCTCGCGCGTGGAAGTCTTCTTCGGCCTTCTTCTCCGATTAGGTGGACATGGCATGTGGACATAGCTTCTCCTCCAGCAAATCTGCGCCTAAGACCTGTCGTGAGCTCGCCTCCTTCCATGTTCTGATTGTTCGCAATGAGGTCTTGAAGGTCCGATTTGTTAGCAGTGTTCAGTTGCAGGTTTTTGTTGCTCGATTGTGAGCTCCGGTGTTATGTTGTTCACGTCTCCGACGTGATGGCACTCAGAACTTTCGTGGTTCGTGATGGCTCGAAGCAAGAACCGTTAATGGAGTCATGTAGATTAGTTGCTTCTTCGAAGAAGAAGCTGAGCGAATTGATTTTTTTTAGATCTGGTCAAACCAGTTAGTTTTTTTTAATTGTAATTAGTTGTAATAATGTGATATTTTTGTTGTGTAGTAATAAATAAAAATGTTGTAAAAGGATTTTTTAATAATACTCTACTTTTTTTGTACAAACTCATCATGTTTTGTAGCAAACTCATCATGATTTGTAGAAACTCATCATTTTTGGTAGAAACTCATCATTTTTTTAGTAGAAACTCATCAATTTTTTTGTAGAAACTCATCAATATTTTAACAACTCATCAATTTTTCCGATATTCATCATTTTTTCCGGCAGCCGGAAGTCAAGGGTAGGTGGTCGGAGGTCGGAGTCGGTGGTTGGAGATCGGAGGTGGTCAGAGGCCGGAGATAGATGTGGTAGTGGTGAGAGATGAACAGTGACATCACTCCTTTTTGTCTTTTAGTGTTAGTAAGGGTACTTTAGTATTTGGTCATTTTTTAGGTCCCTTTAAAGATGTAAGATTCTCACTAGTTCCTTTAGGCCTAAAAACTAGTCTCCAAGACCTTATAGGTCAATCACCCTAATATATTTTATAAGAAAAAAACCTAATAAAATAATTATTTATAGAAAACATCTCATTTATATTTTTTATAACTTTGCTACCCTTATTATTACATATATTATTTTATTTTTAATGAAGTATTTATTTTTAAATATTAAACAAATAATAGAGTACTTCCACCACCACCATTAATACCCACCACCACCACCTACTACTATTTCTATCACACACGCGCGCGTCCGTAAACTTTTTTTAAATTCGTCATAACTAATTCTAAAAAATAATAAAAATAATAAATTTGCATTTTCGGATAAAACAAAATAATATTTACGTCTATGTTTTTTTTTAAAAATTTTTTTTGCAGTGTTTAAAACATGAAATTCACTATTTAAAATATTGATTTTATTTGCAAACATGAAACTAATTGTTCAATACATGAAATTCACTGTTCAAAACATGAAATTCACTGTTAAAAAACATGAAATTCCGTGTCTGTGAAAAAAATAAAAAAATTTACAAAAATCAAACAATTCAAAAAAGAGTTATTTGCTTAAAAGGTCCACAAACCCAATAACCCACCCCCAAGAAGTCCAACCAATTATTTTACTCCAAGAAGGTCCAGCGTTTTATTGGATATACCATCCATACTCCCACTAATTGATTTTATCAGATTTTTCCATAATTATCTCAATCAATTAATATCTTTTGTAACTGATTTCTATTTTAAATAATATCCTTAATTGCTATATCAAAATAAATAAGAAAGTAAATCTTTTTTTTTCATTAAGGGACGTAGCTAAAGTATAGGAGTTATATTGTATTTAGAATTCTTAAACAATAATTCTTTATTAAAAATTAAACGAGAAAGTTTTAGCATATTAGAGTGATTATAATGGAGCAGCACAATGATAATCAAGCTTCATATTCATGGTGGTTGGATAACCATAATCGTTCACATCAATCTCAATGGCTTTAGTCAACTTTAACAGGTGTATCCCTCTATTCTTTTTATTTCTTTTAGTGATTTTGCATTTTGCACCCCGATTTGTAGTTGAAATTGATGAATATATTCATGTAATCCGTGATTAAGTAAACGTGTGATGCAGATTTGGACAAGAAAACGAAGATGGTTTTGGATATAATAGATGATAACGGAGACACATTTGCAAAGAGGGATGAAATGTATTACCAGAAAAGGCCTGAACTAATTAAAAGGGTTGAAGATTTGCACAAATCATATTGTGTTTTAGCCAATAAGTATGATCAGTTTCGTTCATCATCCAACGTAGGTTCATTGTCAAATTCATTCAGACAAGTTGTACCTCTCGGAGATGATATTTTGGAGAGGGAAAAGAGGTTTAACGAGCTGGGAAAAGAGGTATCAAAGCTCATGGACTCCTCCTCTTCAAACCACGAACAGCAATGAAGGCCACCATCCCGACGCCGCTCTCAGCCGCCCCTCTGCTAGTCCGTGACCCCGATCAACACACCCAACTCCGGCCACATCAATCACAACACTGTTATGATGGTTTGTGTTGAATTGATGGGTGGGTTATTGGCTTTGTTATGATGGTGTGTTAATTTAATCTGGTGGGTTATTCATTTGGTCAGCCACTGTTTTTTATATTCTTCATCAACGTATCAGGTCTGTGTTGAATTGATGGGTGGGTTATTGGCTTCGTTACGATGGTATGTTAGTTTAATCTGGTGGGTTATTCATTTGGTTTGGTTGACTGACAGGTCGGAAGGGTGGGTTATTCGCTTTATTATGGAAGTGTGATAGTTTATATCAACGGGTTATTCATGTAGTTTTTTTTTATATTTTTCTATGGAAGGAGACGATGAATTGTGATATGATTTTATGAATTTAATTAATTAATTTAAATTTGATTAGCATTGAATCAGAAAAGTGTGGAATTGTTTAGTTTTTTAATTAATTTAATTTGATTAGCATTGAATCAGGGAAATTGTTTATGGTAACAAATCTGCCATCAATTGGTTAGTAAGGGTATTTCGGTATTTTTAGGTGGGTTGGACCTGATGGGCAATCATGGATTTTGTGTGGACTCTCCAAGTCAAAAACCCTTCAAAAAATTCAAAAAAAAATTATAGACGTAAATATTAATTTACTTTATCCAAATATATAAATTTTTTATTTTTCTGATTTTTTCAGAATTAATTATGATAATTTTTAAAAAATTCCACGGACTCGCGCTTGTGTATTAGTTTTTGTTTTGTTTTTTCCTAATTTTTTTCTTTTTTTCTAATTACTATTTGAAGGGGTATTTTGTGTTGAAGTTGTTTTTTATAAAGAGTTTTATTCTAGACACCTTTTTATTAATATTTTTTATTAGGCATTTTTTAATTATTGGCTCAAAACAAATATCGATTTTTTCATACATAAATTTGTGAAAGTTGGAATTTTTTAACTTAAATTTTAGTTGAGGTAGCCAGGTTATTGGTAGAGTAGAATGAACTTTGTGCGGCTTATGGATAGAGAAGGGTGGACATCGGCGATAATGCTTGTGTGAAGAGACGGTTTGAGGTTTTATTGTCCTCTTCAAATTTATATTTTGACGTTTAATAAGTGTACGGTCTGATTATGAATTAGGGCCGCAAACGAATCGATTGAGTGAATTTTAGTTTTCTTGAATCCGGTTTAGTAATTTAGTGAGTTTGAATATGATTTTCCCATCTAAACTTGAGTTTTGGTTCGTTTAAGGCTCATTTAAATCTCGTTAACTCTCGTATATTTTTATATGATATATAATTATTTTTTTTGGGTTTTCGGTGATGAGAAAAATATTTATTATATATTGAATATTCTAGTTATAATAAATTACATATACAAAAAAATTATGTATTTTGATTTTTTGTACATATATAAATATAGATATACTGGTAATTTTTAATTGTATATATCTACCAAACCTTTTAACAAGCTCTTAAAGAATCCTTACTAAACTGTTCACGAGTTTAACTAGTCGAACTAATACAAGTTTGAGTTTACCTCGTTTAGTAAACGAGGCTAAATTTAAAGATCGAGCTTGGTTTGTTTAACTAATGCGTCGAACTCACACAAACGCTTAATGAACTCAATCACAAACCCTTGGTGAGAGTATCAACTCATTTGCAACCCTAACCATAAAAAATGAGTATATCATCCCTTTTTATATTGTCTCACACCGACGTACCATTATAGGCTAATTTAATTAGAAATAAAAAAAACTAAATAAAAAAGTGATTGATTTAAACAGATCACAATTCAACAAATAATCACATAGGATTTTACCCATATATTTGAACATTTGTGACAAAAATGTCTTTACATAATTTGTCTGTGACTTCTTCTTACAGAGGTTCGACACGATTCTTCTTCATTTTTTCAACTTTGTATGATTTGTCTTTTAAAAATCAGTCAAAATATTTCTGGGGCTAATAAAGTCAAAATGCGTACTTTTCAATAAAATTTTTTATCGTAAATTAAAACCATAAATATTATTGTTTCCATCTCTGAAATGTTATGGAGGATCCAAAAATTAATAAAATTGTAATGATTGAAATTTTTGGGCAGTTATAGCTCGAAATCGGAACTGCAATAACTATGAACATCTTTTTGTATGAATCATAAACTATGTTTATAAACCACACCATTCAAGGATTTAAGAATGGGGTGGGTTAGGCGTGGGTAAAAATGGCGCAGGGGAGGAGTAGGTTGTGGGACTTCTATTTGTTTTTGTGGGACAGGGTTGAGGGTATAGGAAAACCGTTCCACACATTCCCATTAACATCTATACAAGGAAACGAGTATTCATACAATACTTAAGTGATTATAGGGTTTGTAGATTTATGACCAATGCAACCAACCGTTGATAAAGATGACTTCATTAGTTAAATGAATGCGCGACCCAATCGTACATACCTTCTTGGATGGTTTCCACATGTTCGTGTTAGACGAGTATATGTCAAACGAATATGAATATAGATCATGAGGATTGCTCCGTGGAGAGCATTTCGTGTTGACCAACTTAAACATTGAAACTTCCCTAAAGAACAGAAATGGTAGAAAGCTAATCCAAGGTGGTGTGATAAACTAGAATAATAAGGTCTCTAGAGTTTCAGTTGTGGCCACTGTCTTGTAACTGGATTGCACGTGTATATATCAGTACGCTCATATTCGTAAACCAAACCCTGGCAACAAAGTATACCATTAGATGATGATACAAGACACAATTTTTCTAGAAGGAAATCCAAAACATTATTTTTCATTGTAGATTCTCTGACATTGAGTATTAGGAGATTGACAAAGCTTAATGTCAGTTCTAGTTCTAGAAGTAAATCTTGCATCAAGAGTCCAGAAGTTCTTTTTACTCTTTCATAATAGATGCTTTGGAATATGGGATTGGATACAAAGTTATACCACTTCTTCGAGTGCACTTAAAAGCCACCAAAGATTCGGCTGACCGTCTAGATAAGATCTCAGTTGCATTATCTTCGCCTGATAACAAATCCATATATATATATATATATATATATATATATATATATATATATATATATATATATATATATATACTAAACAACAAACTAGAATTTTCAAACCAAGCAACCCCAGATAACTATCTGATTCTCCGAAACAACTCCAGAAAGTATCTCGACTACGCAAATAAAGAAACTCTATTACCTTAAACAATTCCTTTTCTACATGGAAAGTTATTATTTGACTTTCATTTGTCAACCAATGCAACCAACCGTTGATAAAGATGACTTCATTAGTTAAATGAATGCGCGACCCAATCGTACGTACCTCCTTGGATGGTTTCCATATTTTCGTGTCAGACGAGTATATTTCAAACGAATATGAATATAAATCATCAGGATTGGTCCATGGAGAGAATTTGATGTTGACCAACTTAAACATTGAAACTTCTCTGAAGAACATAAATGGTAGAAAGCTAGTCCAAGGTGGTGTGATAAACTAGAATAATAAGGTCTCTTGAGTTTCAATTGTAGCCACTGTCTTGTAACTGCATTGCATATGTATATATCATTACCCTCATATTCGTAAACCCAGCCCTAACAACAAAGTATACCATTAGATGATGATACAAGACTCACTTTTTATGGAAGGAAATCCAAAACATTATTTTTCAATGTAGATTCTCTTTCAGGGAGTTGTAGGAGATTGACAAAGTTTAACTCCACTTCTTGTTCAAGAAGTAAATCTTGCATCAAGAGTCCAGAACTTCCTTTTACTCTTTCATAATACATGCTTTGGAATATGGAATCGGATATAAAATTATACCACTTCTTAGAAGTGCACTTAAATGCCACTAGAGATTCGACTGGCAGTATAAGATCTCAATTGCAATATCTTCATCTGCAAACAGCTCCATATATTTGGAATTAAAATACCTACATAACAGAATATCACCAGAAATCAGATAGAAAAAAAAAGAACAGATTTTTTAAGTTGGTTCTCTGTCAATCATCAAAGAATAAAAAATAATGAACATAAAGCATGCTTTAATCTGCAGACCTTAATTCCTAAAAAAATATTATACTAAACAACAAACTAGAATATCCAAACCAAGCAAACCCATAAATCAGTAAACTTGTTCATGATCAACACAAGTGTTCTTGTTATTGAAGTAAATTAATATTTGATCGTTGTCTTCTACTAAAAAGCCAGGAAGAAAATTTTTAATTGGGGTCAAAGGCAAATAGCATATTTCTGAAAAAAAATAATTCAAAATATGCTATAAAAAGAAAATTCTCACTACATCAGGGGCAGGTGTGAGGAAGGTTTGGCAGCACCTGTAAAAAGCAAATTCTTCTCTGACATAGTGAGATAAATGTAGGATATTTTATTTTAGCTAAAAGTATTTTATAAAATAATCTTTTGTTACCAGTCCAGTCTAAATTTGTCCCCAAATATTGAATAAAAGATTATTTTAGAAATGATTTTTCACCACTCATATTATCATCCTAGATCTTCCCTGCACCCCATAAGCTATTTTCTATTTCCACGATATCAGTGACAAAAGTCGAAACGGCATGACCATTGGGAGATTTGTTTAGAAAAGAAAAAATTTAACACCATCAAAATGTAATATTGTACGAAAAAACATAATTTAGGAAAAAATTAGTTAAACAACAATATACTAATTTTTTGTACATTAAGTCGCAAAAGTTGATTATCATCGTAGCTAGTCCCTACGCTATTTCCAGTCAGTGGCAAACGTCTAAACGGCGTGACAATTGAGAGATTTTTTTAGAAAAAAAATTAACACCAACAAAATCCTAATATTGTAAGAAAAAACTGAATTTAAACAAAAATTAGTTTAAGAAAACAAATATCAATTTTTTGTACATAAAGTTGCAAAAGTTAGAATTTTTTACCTTAGATTCCCGTGGACTTAGCAAGTTTATTGGTTGAGTAGAATGATCTCGCTTATGGATAGGGAAGGATGTACATCTGCCTATGGACTAGGAACCTCTCCTCACACTTCTCCTCTCCTAACAAACCTAACTTTAAATCTCAGACATTAATTTTCTTTCATTAAATCTCAGCCAGTAATTAACTAACAAAATTTAATAATAAATATTTTAATTCATTTCCATTCTCGATCTTATTAAATACATATACCATTCTCTTTTATTTCTAATTTATCACCGTTTTTGTTTTTTAATCTTCAATAAAACAAAAAAATCTTCCACTGTCACCATGTTTACATGATCCTGGAATAACATATATCTCTGGTATTTTCTTTTTGGAATTGTGTTATCAATTGTCTAAAAAGCTAAAATCATAACCAGAATCATTAATAATAATTTTAGTTTAATCATAAAATTCTGGTTTTATAATAAGTGAAAAGATCGTTGTGAGCCATTCCTTTCCATCTTTCCTATACTCATTTCCATCTTCCATGTTCTCGTTGCCAGACACCATCACAAATTATCACCACAGACTAAATGATAAAAGAAACTATATGATATTTGCTGATTACAATACCCAATCTAAAGATCTATTCATACCTACAGTAATCTCAAAACCAATAACTTTTGCAGTATAGACAAAAAAAAAACTTTTGCAGTAAATAAATTGTTTTTTGAGTTTTTACTCAACAATTTAATAAGCTCTTATATTTTTGGAAAAACTAATTAAACTTTTTTTAATGGAGAAAATCAATATTATTATCCGAATCATTTGAAATCAATAAAGGATAGAAAATTAAGATGAAACTGAGGATAGAAAATAGATATTAAAAATTCAAAATACTTTTTTTTTTAATTTTTACAATTTACATCTTCGAACATCGAAGTCATCAAAAATTAGAAGAAGAAATTTTTGTTTGGAAAAGTCAGAAAGATGATATTGAGAAAAGAATAACGACTAAAGAGAATTCAGAAGGAGAGAAAGTTAATTGAACTATCATGATTTGTTGTTATAAAATATGTGGTTGAGATTAAAAGTTAGGTTAGTTAGGAGAGGAGAAGGGTTAGGATAGGATCCTAATCCTCTGCGGTGCGTATATGTGTGCGTGAAGAGACGGGTTGGGGTTTCATTTGTCCTATTCAAAGTTATTTTATGACGTAATCTAGTGAGTTTGAATACGATTTGACAATTTAACCTTGAGGTTTAGTTTTTTAAGACTTATTTAAATCTAATTAAGTCTAGTATTTTTTATGTGATATATAATTTTTTTCTGGGTTTTAAATTTGGGTAAGACTTTCATCCAATATTGAATGGTCCAATATATATATCCCAGCCGTTGATCAATATAACATAACACATGTCATTAGATTAATAAATTAGTTATTTTTGTAAGTTTAAAACATGTATGTGTATGAATTTAATTGGTTTAGGATCATCCAATATTAGATGTAAGAATTTTCCTTTTAATTTTTTTTTTGGTTTTCGGTGATAGAGAAAAATATTTATAGATATTGAATATTTTATTTATAATTAATTACATATACAAAAAATTTACGTATTTTTTATTTATATATATATATTGGTAATTTTTAATTGTATATATCTACCAAACCTTTTGAAGAGCTCTTAAAGAATTCTTACTAAAACTGTTCACGAGTTTGACTAGTCAAACTGATACAAGTTTGAGTTTACCTCGTTTAGTAAGCGAGGCTAAATTTAAATTTTGAGCTTGTCTTGTTTAACTAACAAGTCGAACTCAGACAAACTCTTACTGAACTTAAACCCAAACCTTTTCTGAGAGTATCGACTCATTTGCAACCCTAGTCTAAACCATAAAAAATGAGTATATCATCCCTTTTTATATTGTCTCATACCAACATACCATTATAGGCTAATTTTATTAGAAATTAAATAAAACTAAATAAAAAAGTTATTGACTTAAACATATCACAATTCAACAAACTTATCACACTGGATTTTACCCAAATATTTGATCATTTGTGACAAAACTGTCTGTACATAACGTGTGTGACTTCTTCTTACAAGATTCGACAGGATTCTTATTCATTTTCCCACGGTTTATGATTTGTCTTTTAAAAATCTGTCAAATTATTTCTCGGGCTAACAAAGTCAAAATGCATACTTTTCAATAAAAATATTTATCGTAAATTAAAACCATAAATATTAATGTTTCCATCTCTGGAATGTTTGGGAGGATCCTGAAAGTAATAAAATTGTGGTGATCAAGTATTTTGGGTAGTTATAGCTCAAAATCGGAATTGCAATAACTATGAACATCAGATTTTGGTATGAATAAAATTGTGTTTGGAAACCACACCATTCAAGGATTTAAGAATGGGGTGGGTTAGGCGTGGGAAGAATGACGCAGGGGAGGAGTAGGTTGTAGGGCTTCTTTTTTTTTTTTTGCGGGACAAGGGTGAGGGTTTTGGAAAACCCTTCCACATATGCCCATTAACAACCCTACACAAATCGAGTATTCACACAATACTTAACTGATCACAGGGTTTGTAGATTTGGAACTAATCTATCTATATTTGTACTTCTACATGAGTAGTTATTGTCATGCCCCAAAATTTAATAAACTAATTATTGGGACGAGAGTGTTGCAAGCCTAACAGATCAATATCTTAGATCGGGAAGGCTACATAGTTATATTAGGTACAACAGAACATTATCAAATCAATAAGTTTCGCACAAACGATCAGTCTATTCCTAAACCTCGTGAAACAACCTTTAAACCATGACATTTCGATTCTCGAAACAAACAACTCTTCCCTGTTCTGCACAAGGAATATAAATAATAAAACAAATGAGCGATATAAGTGAAAATATCCCTAAAAATAGAATACGTAAATGAAAAATTATGGCCAATAATTAGAATAATTGAGTCCCCTTACGAATACAAAGTATTAAGGTCAATACTAGATTATTATGATAAAACTAGTGATATAACCGAATAGAATACTTGAGAACTAAAATGATTAAATCATGAAAAATCAATTAAATTGTATTGTAAGTTGAAGCTGCATTTATGTCGTTTAAATTTGATCTAAAAATTGTATATAACCGTAGAGATGTCAAAAAACTGCATTTATCCCGTGTAGCGGCAGTCGAAAACTAAATACCAAGCTATTATCAGGCAATAGGCACACTTCTCAAGAAGAACACATGCATCGAAAGATATATAGAATATACTAAAATAAATAAGAAGGTTATAAGGTTCATTGTAACTGATTAGAATATGAATATTCATAGGGAGATAACTACAACCCGACTTAATTTTATGAACAAAGATGATTTAAATTTACCCCTCAAACAATATAATCAATACTAACTGGTTTATAAAATGGGAAGTCCATTTCCGAATTTTCAGAATTGTTATTAGACTAATAATAACATGGATAACAAAGCATTATTTGAGAATAATTTACTAATATATTTTGGAAAAAGACTTCTTAAAAAACCAATAATAACATGGATAACAAAGAATTATTTGAGAATAATTTACTAGTATATTTTGGCAAAACATCTATGAAAAGTAACATCTAATTATCAATGATAATGAGAACCTTAACAACATATAAGCATTTATGTTTATCAATACAAATCGTAGTATAACCAATAAGACTCAAAAAGTTATAGTTCAGCTCACGATATAGAACCCGACAAAAGTTCCAAAACCCTAGCATGAATTAGGAATTCCAGTAAGTCTCAGAGAGAATATGTTTATGAAATGGTATATCAATTAAGACTACAAAAGTAGAAGATCAATTTAATAATCAACACCAATAAGAGAAATGAATAACTAAGTGCCCGTTTCGAAGTGCTTTTTTTGGAAAAGAACTTAAAAGTTCTTCTACCATTTTAAAAGTTTTTTTGATCCTGAAAAGCACTTTTCTAAGAAGCACCAAATTGTTGCTTCTTGAAAAAAAACTTAAAATAATTTAAGATTTTAAAATTATTATTATTAATTTTTTTAAATTTAAAATTTTCTTCTAAAAGCCCTTTTTTTACTCTAAAATATGCACTTCCAAACGAGCCCTAAATGATAAAGAAGAAAGAAGATGGATATAAAGGAATTCCACTTACATAAATTTCTAAAAATGATAAACTCTAAAAATTACCATCTTTCATCTTTGAATATTTACAAACCTTTGTTTTTTCCTCGTTCTCATTTTTCTCCACCTTCTCCGTTTCTCTTTACCTTTTTCACTAAAACCCCATCTCCCCTCTGCCTGCCTCTTCTTCTCGTTCTAAAAAGATACCCCGTAATAAAAAAAACAAAACAATATTTAAAGACTCCACTTATAATTAGATATGCCTAATTACAAAATTACCCTCCTCAACTAATATGGTTATGAAAAATAATATATGTATATATATATAATAAAATCCAAAGTTTATAAAAATTATTTTAATCAAACTATAGTTTTAAACTTGATACTTTGACCCCAAGTCAAATTATGAGCATTACATTTATAATAATAGCTTAGAATAGTAAGCTAAGAATGATAACAAAGTAGATTAGTTACTTGTGAACACTCTCTTAAGCTTAATTTTGACAGCTTGAAAAATTATCAAGGTGAGAGTTGTTTTTCCTAAAAAATAACCCTGAATTAATATAATTTAAGAGTTCCCGCTTCTATCTCGAAGGTCCATAATTCTTGGTGTCGGTTTCCTCTTTCCTTCTAGGGGAACGGTAACTGCCCTTGAAGAACAGAAAGGGTAGAAAGCTAGTCCAAGGTGGTGTGATAAACTAGAATAATAGGCTCTCCTTGTTTTCAATTGCACGAGTGTCTTGTAACTGGATTGAATATGTATATAGCATTACCCTCATTTTCGAAAACCAAACCCTGGCAACAATGTATACCATTAGATGATGATACAAGATGCACGTTTTTTGGAAGAAAATACAAACATTATTTTTCAATGTATGTTCTCTTTCAAAGACAATTAGGAAATTAACAAAGCTTAACTTCGCTTCTGATTAAAGAAGTAAATCTTGCATCAAGAGTCCAAAAGTTCCTTTTACTCTTTCATAATAGATGTTTTGAAATATGAGACTGGATACAAAGGTATACCACTTCTTAGAAGTGCTTGGCCGGAAGTCTACAGAAGAACTTAGTTGCAATGTCTTCGCCTGAAAATAGCTCCACACACACATATATATTTATTTATTTATTTATTTATTTGGAATTTAAAGTCCTTTCTCTCTCAATTATCATAAATAAAAAATAACAAACATCATGCATGCTCTAATCTGCAGACCTTAATTCATGAAAAAAATATTAAACCAAGCAACAAATTAGAATATCCAAACAAAGCAAACCCAGAAATAGGTAAGCTTGTTCTAGAACAACACACCTGTTCTTGTTCTTGCAGTGAATTAATATTTAATCATTATCTTCTGCCAAAAAAGTCAGGAAGAAAAATGTTAATTGGTCAAAGACAAAGACCATATTACTGGGAAAAATTCAAAATATGGAGTAGGAATCGAATTTCTCGGTGGATGTGAGAAAGGCTTGGGCAGGACCCAGACACAAACATGGTTATATAAATGTTGAATATTTTTCTTTAGCGGAAAATCTTTTAAAAATAAACTTTCCCTACTAATTCAATCTAAAATTTATTCCCAAATACTCCTTGAATTAAAATTATTCTAAAAATATTTTTTCACCTAAACCCCACTTATTGATATATTTTTTCACTCCTCTCATATTATCATCCTAAATCGTCCCGAAGGCGTGACCATTGGAAGATTTGTTTAGAAAAAAAGAATTTAACTCCATCAAAATGAGTATATCATCTCTTTTTATATTTCCTTACACCGTCTTACCATTATATATTAATTTGATTAGAAATTAAATGAAACTAAATAAAAAAGTGATTGACTTAAACAAATCACAACTCAACAAACTTATCACACATGGTTTAAACCAAATATTTGATCGTTTGTGACAAAACCGTTTTTACATAATTTGTCAGTGACTTCTTCTTATTAAAGGTCCAACAAGATTTTTCTTCATTTTTTCCACTTGTTATGATTTGTTTTTTTTTAAATCAATCAAAATATTTCCCGGGCTAATAAAGTCAAAATGCATACAATTCAATAAAATTCTTATTGTAATTTAAAACCATTTATATTAATGTTTCTATCTTTGGAATGTTTGGGAGCATCCTGAAAGTAATGAAATTGTAATGATCGAAATTTTTGGACGGTTGTAGCTCGGAATTGAAATGCAATAACTATGAATAGCTTTTTTTGGTATGAATCATAAACCGTGTTAAGAGCCCACACCATTTAAGGATATAATAATGGGGTAGGGGTAGGCGTGAGAAAGAACAACACATGGGAGGAGCGGGTTGTAAGGATTCTATTTCTTTTGCGGCATGGGGTGAGGCTATAGACAAACCCTTCCAAACATGCCCAATAACATCCCTATAAGAAATCGAGTATGTGATCATAGGGTTTGCAGATTTGAAACTGACCTATCTATATTTATACTTGTGTTATAATAACTTAGGATCATAAGCTAAGAATGATAAAAAAAATAGACTTGTTACTCATGAAATCTTTTTAAAGCTTATTTTGTTAGCTTGAAAAATTATCAATGTAATGTGAGAGGTGTTTTTATTTAAAAATGATCTTGAATTTATTGAACTTAGAGAGTTTCAACAGTAAAATCATATTTGAAATTTAGAGGTCCATTCCTTCGCATCGGATATCTGGCTTCAATCTTGAAGGTGCATACTCCTTGGTGTTGTTCAGTTTTTCCTTCTACGGGGGACCCTTATTCTAATATTTAGAGGTCCACTTATGCAATGGCTAGATAATAACTAATTACCATCTATACTATTCATTTTCATTGATCTGTTGTTTTAGGTCGAAAGTTCGCTTTTTAAGATAGATAAAGTATTCAGATGCTATTTAGCGGTCCTTATTTTGGTCTCTCGGAGGCCAGGTTTCGAGAGATACACTTGGTTACTTTTTCAGACGCCGGTGCTCTAGCGTTCCGGAAGTCGAGTCAGACGAATTTTGGCGGTCCGATAGTCTGCGTTTAGAAAGTCCACAACTTGACACCAATGTCTTGACCTATTACTTACTAAGATCAATATAAATCACATAATTATACTAACACAATAATACATTATGTAACAAAAAAGATTTGACATAAATAGATCATTGAAAACATATAGTAAACCATCACACACAACACAAACAAAGGAAAACATAAAATGGAGTATAATTTAATCAAAGACACTCTTGCACTGACAAAACATTTCCTTGTAATACGATAAATCCTATTTTTCTCAACAAAACAAGTCCGACAATAATAAACCATAAATTTACTTTTTCTTTTCACTTTCCACTCTCATTATGATTTTTTACTTGCCGCTTGCGTTTAGAAGATAGTTCAATATGCAACCCATTTGGCTCCAATTTATCACGCCTCAAACTTTCAGTTTACATTTTGTTTATACTCGGTACATTATGTATCAACGAACTTAACTCTCGAAATATTTTGACATATAAACTAATTAGTATAAAAATACACAATCAACCAAATAAGCTACACATATATACATACCTACACAGTGATACGACTAAATCAAAAGACTTCACATCATAATACATATCTTCCCAATGTTTACCCCAAGTACCCCAACCCATGAGTTATATCCCAAGAACTATACAAGTAGTTATAGCTATTTACAATAAGACTATTGGACCTTTCTATCTTATAGTCCAATCCAAAAGTGATTCAGTGGAGCTACTCTATGCCCTTCCATTGATCATACTTTTCATCTGCACAAAATATAATTAAACAGATGAGTTTTAAACTCTGTAAGATGTGGGGACCAAAATTCTTCACTCGGGGTCAAAGGTAGATTCCAAGTATTTCCCAACAAGATAAGATTATACACTCAAATATACTGATAAGTTTTCATATATCAAACTTCACAACTAACGAAATTTTGAGGTCAGGATATAATAAAGATACACTATAACTAATAATACGATAGAACTAATTATACTGTATAACTAATTATACACTATAACTAATCATATATACATATATAACAAGTCAGATATCACAAATTTATTTGATAGAATAAAATGCAACTTATCATAAAGAAAGTTTGTTCATATAGTCTATCGTGTCATATCAAAATGTATATTCGATCTTACCTTAGATTTGGGTATCATAGCGAGTTGCTTCAACCTTTTCTCCTAAAAACCTAATTTAACAGTTAAACCTTGGCATAAAATTTACATATGTATATAATACTAATAATCATCTTTACTAAAAGGTTTAGATTCTAATAATAATTTTACTCTACAACTCTTAATCGAAGGCTCAATTTACTTTTAAAATGTTATCAATACAATTCACACCATGATATTAAACTTGAACTATACTGAAACGCATATCATAAAACCAAATTATTTTAATGCACAATTCTTTAACCTCACTTACATGTAAAATACAAAATTATGAGGTCCAATCAAATTTGAACCATAAAGATTCATTCTTTATTCATTTATACCCATTTATAATAAAATTAAACACAATTCATCCTACATGAGCAAAGAAACAGTATTTTTGTAAGCAAAATGTTGCACACCAAGATCAATATACCCAATATACATAATAAATCAGATAATTATACTCAAAGATGATATAGTAACCTAAGTATTAGAAACCCAATCAACACCTACTGATAATAAATTTTAAGTTATCCAAATACTCCAATTTATGGACCATCTAAAAGAAAAATACCCAAATTCTAAGTTATAGAACAAAAATGATAGCAACTTACACTTAATTGCAGCAATTAAGGTTAATTCTTGTCACCTGAAATTTTCTCTGTGATTTTCCTTCTTTAAAGCTCTATGTGTTTTTTCATTCTTTTCTCTTTTTTGTTTACTTATCTAGTTTTCTAACCTTTTGTGTACAATTCTAAAGTGTGGTGTTTTAAAAGCACACGCGCACTTCCATCTCATTATTTTATTATTATTTTTTGTTTTTGTTTTTGTTTTTCTTTTAAGTAATAAAAAATTGCATTGCGAAGTCCTTTAAAAAAATAAACAATATATACTATACATAACAATTATAACAAGAAAAAGGTAAGGTTAAAGTGGTCATTACACAATCAAACCCTTAAATGATTACAGTAGTATTTTATAGAAATTTTAGTAACAAAAAACTACCTCAATTTGTGAATATTTTATCACTCTAGATTATTTCCTTTTTCTATTTGTTTACATATTAAGCATTTCAGTGCGTAAAGTCCCACTTATAAGACAAACTAGGCATATCAACCACCTAGCAAGTGAATTAGTAAACTGGTGTATATTTGTGTTGGCCCTATTGGTTCCAACCAGATTAAATATAACTTTTTAGCCAAACTCCACTAAAATGATACGCGATGTTCATTAGCCAATCTTCCCAAACACTATCTTCAACTTGGGAATCGGGGCCGTGCTACTAGTAACCATGACTCCTGTATCTTAGAATTATTTTTTGTCCTGAATTTTGATCTTCAGGTTTCACAACTTTTTAAAAATTTATTTACCAATAATAAAAGAACATCTCACATTTTACATAATCAACCAAAGTATGATTTCCATGATATATTAGTGGGTGTTGATGCAAACCAATGCCTGAGAATATATTTGAAAATATATTACGGCAACAATTTTTAATAAGTACCTATTTGCGAGATTTATATTAAGGTATTGGTGTTTCTTTTGTTTGCTCAAGGTGTTGATTGTTTTTTTAGTGGTGGAGTAATAGAGATAGAGAGCATGAGGGTAAAACAAAATGGAAAAATGCTATATTTTTTCTAGTCACGCCTTTTGCGACCACTTCTGTCCTACAATAATGTGGCGGCAAACTGTAACATTTATGCGTTGATTCAAACACAAATCTTCTTAATTTTTGCAAAGCGTTGTGGAAAAGAGAGAAGTGATTCTTAGGCGTAATTAGATGCCATCAGACATATTCGTATTAAAAAAAAAGTATACAAAATTTAAATAAATTCAGATTACCAAAAAAAATATTTATTTATTTTTCTGACGCTTAACTCATACTAATAAAAAAACAGAAACCATTGTAATAGCTTGACATTTGGATAGCTAAAATACAAAATATTGTTCATATACAGAGGGCTGAAACATGATAATTTTTAATATAACAATATATTATTCTTCATGAAGGTTTCACTTTCTAATTCCCTCACTACGACGGACTTTGAAAGAGACTGACTCATGTAGAACTTTGAAAGAGACAGGTTCATGTAGAGCCACCAGACTTGCACAATATTTATAGACAATAGGGTAACCTACACTTTGTCGTCATAAAAAGCCAAAGGCTTCCACACGCAGAACTCATTTTTTAATGGTAGAACACTTGAATGTTGTTGAGAGAATTGGAGTATATTTAAAGTGTGCTTAAGCTTCCAAGCTGGCTCCTTGTAATAATTTAAAGCTCAAACTTCAATTTCAGTTTCATTATTATACACATAATGAAGATAACTATCTGATTCCCCGAAACAACTCTAGAAAGTATCTCGACTATGCAAATAAGGAAACTTTATTACCTTATACAATTCCTTTCTACATGGAAAGTTATTATTTGACTTTCATTTGTCAACCAATGCAACCAACCGTTGATAAAGATGACTTCATTAGTTAAATGAATGCGTGACCCAATCGTACATACCTCCTTGGGTGGTTTCCATATTTTCGTGTCAGACGAGTATATGTCAAACAAATACGAATATAGATCATCAGGATTGGTCTGTGGAGAGCATTTGGCCAACTTAAACATTGAAACTTCCCTGAAGAACAGAAATGGTAGAAAGCTAGTCCAAGGTGGAGTGATAAACTAGAATAATAACGTCTCTTGAGTTTCAATTGTAGCCACTGTCTTGTAACTGGATTTCATATGTATATATCATTACCCTCATTTTCGTAAACCCAACCCTAGCAACAAAGTATACCATTAGTTGATGATACAAGACGCACTTGGTTATTTTAGCGGACGCACTTCAGTGGTCCGGTGCTCTGGCATGCCGGAAGTCCTGTCAGACAAATTTCGGCGGTCCGATAGTCTGACGTTTAGAAGGTCCGGATTTGAGTTGTTTCAATATAAACTTGACACTAATGTCTTGACCAATTACTTACTACGATAAATTTGAATCACATAATTATACCAACACAATAATGCATTATGCTACAAGAAAGATTTGACATATTTAGATAATTTAATACATATAGTAAACCAACAGACACAACACTAACAAAGGAAAACATAAAATGTAGTATAATTTAATTAAGGATACTCTTGCATTGAAAAACATTTCTTGTTAATACGATAAATGCTATTTTTCTCAGCAAAACAAGTCCGACAATGCTAAACCATAAATTTAATTCTTCTTTTCAGTTTCCTTTACTTGTCGCTTGCGAATAGAAGATAGTTCAATATGCAACACATTGGACCCCAATCAGACCATCAAATGATTACAACAGTATTTTATAGAAATTTTAGTAACCAAAAACGACCTCGATTTGGAAATATTTTATCACTCTAGATTATTTTTTTTTTCTATTTGCTCACACATTAAGAATTTCAGTGCGTAAAGTCCTACTTATAAGAAAATGTAGGCATATCAACCACCTAGCAAGTGAATCAGTAAACTGGTGTATATTTGTGTTGGCCCTATTGGTCCCAACCAAATTAAATATAACTTTTTAGACAAACTCCACTAAAATGATACCGCGTCATTATTTTGAAAATCTTCCCCAACACTACCTTCAACTTTGGAACAGGGGGCGGTGCTACTAGTAACCATGACCCTGTATCTTAGAATTTTTTTTTGTCCTACTGAATCGATCCTCTGGTTTTAAGTACCTTTACTTGTCCACACAACTTTTGAAAATTTTATTTAACAATAATAAAAAAACATCTCACATTTTACATAATTCAACCAAAGTATGATTTCCATTAATGAAAACTGATGATAGATTAGTGGGTGTTTGATGCAACCCAAAACCTAAGAATATATTTGAAAATATATTATTGTAACAATTTTAAATAAGTACATGTTTGCGAGATTTATATTAAGGTGTTGGTGATTGTTTTGTTAGCTCAAGGTGTTGATTGTTTTTTTAGTGTTGGAGTAATAGAGATAGAGAGCATGAGGGTAAATCAAAATGGAGGAGTGCTACATTTTTTCCAGCCATACCTTTTGCGACCACTTCCTGTCCTACAATAAATGTGGCTGCAAATTGTAACATTTACGCGTGATTAAAACACAACTCTTCTGAATATTTTCAAAGTCAAAAAAGAGAGAAGTGATTCTTAGGCGTAATTAGATTCCATAAGACATAAAAAAATATTCATATTAAAAAAAATATACAACATTAAAATAAATTCATATTACAAAAAAAATGTATGTTTATTTTTTGATGCTTAACTCACACTGATAAAAAAACAGAAACCATTGTAATAGCTTGACATTTGGATAACTAAAATACAATATATTGTTCATACACAGAGGGCTGAAAAATGATAATTTTCAATACAACAATATATTATTCTTCATGAAGGTTTCGCTTTTTAATTCTCTCACTACGACGAACTTTGAAAGAGTCAGGCTTATGTAGAACTTTACGCAAAGGCACCAGAGTTGTACAATATTTATGGACAATAGGGTAACCAAGACTTTGTTGTATCATCACACAATTAGTTCTGAAGTTGTATGAAATCATCACGGATTGATCTCTACTTCCTGTAAGTAGCTTTATGTATATAACATCGTCATAAAAAGCTAGAGGTTTCCACACGCAGAACTCATTTTTTAATGGTAGAACACTTGAATGTTGTTGAGAGAATTGGAGTATATTTAGAGTGTTCTTAAGCTTCCAAGCTGGCTCCTCGTAATCATTTAAAGCCCAAACTTCAATTTCAGTTTGGTTATTATACACATAATGAAGATAACCATCTGATTCTCCGAAACAACTCCATAATGTATCTCGACTAAGCAAATAAGGAAATTCTATTACCTTAAACGATTCCTTTTCTACATGGAAAGTTATTATTTGACTTTCATTTGTCAACCAATGCAACCTATTGTTGATAAAGATTACTTCATTAGTTAAATGAATGCGCGACCCAATCGTACATACCTCCTTGGATGGTTCCCACATGTTCGTATTGGACGAATATATGTCAAATGAATATGAATATAGATCATCTGGATTGGTCATTGGAGAGCATTTGATGTTGACCAACTTAAACATTGAAACTGCCCCAGAAGAACAGAAAGGGTAGAAAGCTAGTCCAATGTGGCGTGATAAAGTAGAATAATAAGGTCTCTTGGGTTTCAATTGTAGCCACTCCCTTGTAACTGGATTGCATATGTATATATCATTACCCTCATATTCGTAAACCAAACCACGGCAACAAATTATTCCATTAGATGATGATACAAGACGCACTTTTTCTGGAAGGAAATCCAAAACATTATTTTTTAATATAGATTCTCTTTCAGTGAGTTGTAGGAGATTGACAAAGCTTAACTCCACTTCTGGCTCAAGAAGTAAATCTTGCATCAAGAGTCCAGAACTTCCTTTTACTCTTTCATAATACATTCTTTGGAATATGGGATTGGATATAAAATTATACCACTTCTTAGAAGTGCACTTAAATGCCACCAGAGATTCGGCTGGCAGTCTAGATAAGATCTCAGTTGCAATATCTTCGCCTGCAAACAACTCCATATATTTGGAATTAAAATACCTATATAACAGAATATCATCAGAAATCAGATTGAAAAAAAAAGAACAGATTTTTTAAGTTTGTTCTCTGTCAATCATCATAGAATAAAAAATTAGGAACATAAAACATGCTTTAATCTGCAAACCTTAATTCTTGAAAAAATATTATACCAAACAACAAATTAGAATATCCAAACCAAGCAAACCCATAAATCAGTAAACTTGTTCAAGATCAACACAAGTGTTCTTGTTTTTGAAGTAAATTAATATTTAATCATTGTCTTCTACTAAAAAGCCAGTAAGAAAATTGTTAATTGGGGTCAAAGGCAAATAGCATATTTCTGGAAAAAATTCAAAATATGCTGTAAAAAGCATTTTCTTACTGCATCAGGGGCGGATGTGAGGAAAATTTTGCGGCACCTGTAAAAACTAAATTCTCACTACATCAGGGACGGATGTGAGGAAGTCTGGGCCGCACCCGTCCCCTGACATAGTAAGATAAATGCAGGATATTTTTATTTTAGCTAAAAATCGTTTATAAAATAATCTTTTGTTACCAGTCCAGTCTAAAATTGTCCTCAAATACTGAGTAAAAGATTATTTTAGAAATGATTTTTCACCTCTCATATTATCATCCTAGATCGTCCCTGCACCCCATAATCTGTCCCTGTACCCCATAATCTATTTCCTATTTCCACGATATCAGTGGCAAAGGTCGAAACTGCGCGACCATTGGGAGATTTGTTTAGAAAAGAAAAAATTTAACATCATCAAAATCGTAATATTGTAAGAAAAAACTGAATTTAGAAAAATATTAGTTAAATAACAATATATCAATTTTTTGTACATAAAGTTGCAAAAGTTGATTATCATAGTAGATATAATCCCTGTACCCCATAGACAATTTCCAGAACATCAGTGGCAAAAGTCTAAACGGTGTGATAATTGAGATATTTTTTTAGAAAAAACAAAATTAACACCATCAAAATCCTAATATTATTAGAAAAAAATGAATTTAAACAAAAATTAGTTTAAGAAAACAAATATCAGTTTTTTGTACATAAAGTTGCAAAAGTTAGAATTTTTTACCTTAAATTCCAGTGGACTTAGCAAGATTATTGGTAGAGTTGAATGATCTCTGCGAGACTTATGGATAGGGATGGATGGATATCGGCTATATGTGTGTGCGTGAAGAGACGGTTGAGGTTTCATTTGTCCTATTCAAAGTTATTTTATGACGTAATTTAGTGAGTTTGAATATGATTTGACAATTTAAACTTGAGGTTTGGTTCATTTAAGACTTATTTAAATCTATTTAAGTCTCCTATTTTTTCTGTGATATGTTTTAATTTTTTTTTGGGTTTTCAGTGATAGAGAAAAATATTTATATATATTGAATATTTTATTTATAATTAATTACATATACAAAAATTTTAAGTATTTTTAATTTTTTATATATATAAATATAGATATATTGGTAATATCTAATTGTATATATCTACCAAACCTTTTGAAGAGCTCTTAGAGAATCCTTACTAAAACTGTTTACGAGTTTGACTAGTCAAACTGATACAAGTTTGAGTTTACCTCGTTTAGTAAACGAGGCTAAATTTAAAGTTTGAGCTTGTCTTGTTTAACTAACAAGTCGAACTCAGACAGACTCTTAGTGAACTTAAACCCAAACCTTTGGTGAGAGTATCGACTCATTTGCAACCCTAGTCTAAACCATAAAAATGAGTATATCATCCCTTTTTATATTGTCTCATACCAACATACCATTATAGGCTAATTTTATTAGATTTTAAATAAAACTAAATAAAAAAGTTATTGAATATTTGATCGTTTGTGACAAAACTGTCTTTACATAATGTGTGTGACTTCTTCTTACAGACATCCGACAGGATTCTTTTTCATTTTTCCCACGTTTATGATTTGTCTTTTAAAAATCTGTCAAATTATTTCTCGGGCTAACAAAGTATAATTGCATACTTTTCAATAAAAATACTTATCGTAAATTAAAACCATAAATATTAATGTTTCCATCTCTGGAATATTTGGGAGGATCATGAAAGTAATAAAATCGTGGTGATCAATTTTTTGGGTAGTTATAGCTCAAAATCAGACTTGCAATAACTATGAACATCAGTTTTTGGTATGAATCAAAATTGTGTTTGGAAACCACACCATTCAAGGATTTAAGAATGGGGTGGGTTAGGCCTGGGGAAGAACGACGCACGGGAGGAGTAGATTGTGGGGCTTTTATTTTTTTTTTGCGGGACAAGGGTGAGGGTTTTGGAAAACCCTTCCACACATACCCGTTAAAAACCCTACAAAAAATCGAGTATTCACACAATACTTAACTGATCACAGGGTTTGTAGATTTGGAACTAATCTATCTATATTTGTACTTCTACATGAGTAGTTATTGTCATGCCCCAAAATTTAATAAACTAATTCTTGGGACGAGACTGTTGCAAGCCTAAAAGATCAATATCTTAGATCGGGAAGGCTACATAGTTATATTAGGTACAACAGAACATTATCAAATAAATAAGTTTCGCACAAACGATCAGTCCATTCCTAAACCTCGTGAAACAACCCTAAATCATGAAATCTCTATTCTCGAACCAAACAAGACTTCCCTGTTCTGCACAGGGAATATAAATAACAAAACAAATGAGCGATATAAGTGAAAATATCCCTAAGAAAAGAATACGTAAATGAAACATTATGGCCAATAATTAGAATAATTGAGTCCCCTTACGAATAAAAAGTATTACAGTCAATACTAGATTATTATGATAAAACTAGTGATGTAACCGAATAGAATACCTGAGAACTCAAATTATTAAATCATGAAAAATCGATTAAAGTGTATTGTAAGTTGAAGCTTCATTTATGTCGTGTAACTTTGATCTAAAAATTGTATAACCGTAGAGATGTCCAAAAACTGCATTTAACCTGTGTAGCGGCAATCGAAAACTAAATATGAAGATGTTATCAGGCAATAGGCGCACTTCTCAAGAAGAGCACATACATCGAAAGATATATAGAATATACTAAAACAAATAAGAAGGTTATGAGGTTCAATGTAACTGATTTAAACATGAATATTCATAGAGAGATAACTACAACCAGATTTAATTTATCAACAAAGTTGATTTAAATTCACTCCTCAAACAATATAATCAAAACTAATAGGTTTATAAAATGGGAAGTCCATTTCCGAATTTTCAGAATTGGTATCAGACCAATAATAACATGGATAACAAAGGATTATTTGAGAATAGTTTACTAATATATTTTGGAAAAAAACTTCTTAAACCAATAATAACATGGTTAACAAAGAATAATTTGAGAATAATTTACTAGTATATTTTGGCAAAACATTTATGAAAAGTAACATCTAATTATCAATTATAATGAGAATCTTAACAACATATAAGCATTTATATTTATCAATACAAATCGTAGTATAACCAATAAGACTAAAAAAGTTATAGTTTAGCTCACGATAGAGAACGATTACCGACAAAAGTTCCAAAACCCTAGCATGAATTAGGAATTTCAGTAAGTCTCAGAGAATATGTTTATGAAATTGTATATCAATTAAGACTACAAAAGTAGAAGATCAATTTAATAATCAACACCAATAAGAGAAATGAATAACTAAGTGCCTGTTTGGAAGTGCTTTTTTTGGAAAAGCACTAAAAAGTGTTTCTACCATTTTAAAAGTTTTTTTTATCCTAAAAAGCACTTTTAAAATATGCACTTCCAAACGAGCCCTAAAAGATAAAGAAGAAAGTAGATGGATATAAAGGAATTCCACTTACATAAATTTCTAAAAATTAAAAACTCTATGAATTACCATCTTTCATGTTTGAATATTTACAAACCTTTGTTTTTTTCCTCGTTCTCATTTTTCTCCACCTTCTCTGTTTCTCCTTAGCTTTTTCACTAAAACCCCATCTCCCCTCTGCCTGCCTCTTCTTCCGTTCTAAAAAGATACCCCGTAATAAAAAAACAAAACAATATTTAAAGACTCCACTTACAAATTATTTTAATCAAACTATAGTTTTAAACTTGGTACTTGGACCCCAAGTCAAATTATGAGCATTACATTTATAATAATAGCTTAGAATAGTAAGTTATGAATGATAACAGAGTAGATTGGTTACTTGTGAACACTCTCTTAAGCTTAATTTTGATAGCTTGAAAAATTATCAAGCTGAGAGTTGTTTTTCCTAAAAAATAACCCTGAATTAATATAATTTAAGAGTTCCCGCTTCTATCTCGAAGGTGCATAATTCTTGGTGTCGGTTTCCTCTTTCCTTCTAGGGGAACGGTAACTGCCCTTGAAGAACAGAAAGGGTAGAAAGCTAGTCCAAGGTGGTGTGATAAACTAGAATAATAGGCTCTCCTCGGTTTCAATTGCACGACTGTCTTGTAACTGGATTGAATATGTATATAGCATTACCCTCATTTTCGAAAACCAAACCCTGGCAACAATGTATACCATTAGATGATGATACAAGATGCACTTTTTTTGGAAGAAAATCCAAACATTATTTTTCAATGTATGTTCTCTTTCAATGACAATTAGGAAATTAACAAAGCTTAACTTCGCTTCTGATTAAAGAAGTAAATCTTGCATCAAGAGTCCAAAAGTTCTTTTTACTCTTTCATAATAGATGTTTTGAAATATGGGATTGGATAAAAAGGTATACCACTTCTTAGAAGTGCTCGGCCGGCAGTCTACATAAGATCTTAGTTGCAATGTCTTCGCTTGAAAATAGCTCCACACACATATATATATATATATATATATATATATATATATATATACATTTAATTTAAATTCCTTTCTCTCACAATTATCATAAATAAAAAATAACAAACATAATGCATGCTCTAATCTGCAGACCTTAATTCATGAAAAAAAATATTAAACCAAGCAACAAATTAGAATATCCAAACCAAGCAAACCCAGAAATAAGTAAGTGTGTTCTAGAACAACACACGTGTTCTTGTTCTTGCAGTGAATTAATATTTAATCATTATCTTCTGCCAAAAAAGCCAGGAAGAAAAATGTTAATTGGTCAAATACAAAGACCATATTACTGGGAAAAATTCAAAATATGGAGTAAGAATCAAATTGCTCACTTCAGGCGGATGTGAGAAAGGCTTGGGCAGGACCCGACACAAACACAGTTAGATAAATGTTGAATATTTTTCTTTAGCGGAAAATCTTTTAAAAATAAACTTTCCCTACTAATTCAATCTAAAATTTATTCCCAAATACTCCTTGAATTAGAAATTATTCTAAAAATATTTTTTCACCTAAACCCCACTTATTTATATATTTTTTCACTCCTCTCATATTATCATCCTAAATCGTCCCTAAGGCGTTACCATTGGAAGATTTGTTTAGAAAAAAAGAATTTAACAGCATCAAAATCGTAATCTAGTACGAGAAAACTGAATCTAGGAAAAAATTATTTTTAAAAAAACAAATATCAATTATTTTTGTACATAAAGTCGCAAAAGTTTGAATTTTATACATTAAATTTTAGTGGAGGTTACAAGGGTATTGGTAGAGTACAATGAACTCGGCTGATGGATAGGGAAGGATTGACATCAGCCATATGCGGGTGTGTGAAGAGACGGGTTTGAGGTTTTATTTTTCCTATTTATAATTTATTTTTTGACGTTTACTAAATGTAGTCTCTGAATTAGGGCCATAAAATATTACGATAATATTGTAGGGAGTTTGAATTTGATAGCCTAGCCAAGTCGAACTTTAGTTTTTTTGGTTATGGTTGTTAATGTTTTTCTAAAGTTTAGTTCGAATAGTTCTGGTTCGTTTAGGACTTATTAAATTCATGGTTAATTTTCTATGATATATAATTTGGGGGGGGGGGGGGGGGGTTCGGTGATTTAAAATAAGGTTAAGTAAAACTAGTATACAACCCATTACATAATTTGACTTGAAGAAACAAAAATATTTATTAGATATAAAATATTTTAGTTATAATTAATTATATATATATATATAAGTTTTACGTAAATTATATTTTTTGTTTATATATAAATATAGACATTTAGGGGGCCCTAAGCGAACATTAGAAATGAGGCCCTTAAGAAGTTAAGATAAAAAAAATTAGATATTTTATTAATCTCTCCTTGTGTTAAATACAACAAACTCTAATTTCTAAAGGATTCTAATTGAATCATAAATCACTATAAAATCTAATCAATTTTTTAGTAATTCACTTCACTTTATTCCCTCTTATCAAAAATCTACTATTCATTTAAATAAATATTAAGCGTTCATCAAAATTCACTATAAACTGACTATAAAATATTCACTATTTTACTAATTCACTAATTTACTTAAATAAATATCATAAGGATTGTAAATCAATGTTCTATCTATGTAATCTAATCAAATACTAAATTTAATAATTTATAATTAGTTGTTAATAAATGTATAAATTTATAAAATAATTAAAATTTGTATTTGATTATACAACAAAACAATAATTATTATTATTTTTTTTTTGGACACCAACAAAACAATAATTACGGATAAGAAAATACAACCAAATCGAATTATTAATAACTTTGAACAAATTGAATAATTAAATTATATCATATCTGAATGATAGAATTAATAGTCAAAGTAATTAAAAAAGTAAAAGATTAAAATATATTAACAGTAGACTGGAGAATGGAGATTGAATATTAAGAATTGAGAATTTGCAAAATTGACCACTTAGTATTGAGAAATGCGATCGATTTTTTTTATTGATATTTATTAAAGATTCTCTTTTTACTTTATTAGATTAGGAATAAAAAAATTAGTTTACGTTTAATATAAAGAAGTTTGAATGAGATCAACTGAATATACTAATTTTAAAATTATTTAATAACTACAATCAATATATATATGAATGGGCTTTGGGGGCCCTAAATATAATAATAAATTATGAGGCCTTAAGCGGCCGTTTCCTTTGCTTCCCCCACAGGGTCGGGTCTGAATATAGATATATTGATAACTTTTAATTGTAAATATCTACGAAACCTATTAACGAGCTCTTAAAGAATCATTACTAAATTGTTCATGAGTTTAATGAATCGAGTTCATATAAGTTTGAGTTCGACTCGTTTAGCAAACGAGACTAAATTTAAATTTTGAACTTGGTTTTTTTAACTAATGACTTGAACTCAAACAAACCCTTAGCAAACTCAAACCCAAACTCTTGGTGAGAGTATCGACTCATTTGCAACCCTACTCTGAATCATTAAAAATGAGTATATCATCTCTTTTTATATTTCCTCACACTGTCTTACCATTATAGACTAATTTGATTCGAAATTAAATGAAACTAAATAAAAAAGTGATTGACTTAAACAAATCACAACTCAATAAACTTATCACACAGGGTTTAAACCAAATATTTGATCGTTTATGACAAAACCGTTTTTACATAATTTGTCAGTGACTTCTTCTTATTAGAGCTCCAACGAGATTCTTCTTCATTTTTTCCACTTGTTATGATTTTTTTTTAAATCAATCAAAATATTTCTCGGGCTAACAAAGTCAAAACGTGTACTATTCAATAAAATTCTTATTGTAATTTAAAACCATTTATATTAGTGTTTCTATCTCTGGAATGTTTGGGAGCATCCTGAAAGTAATGAAATTGTAATGATCGAAATATTTGGACGGTTGTAGCTTAGAATTGAAATGCAATAACTATGAATAGCTTTTTTTGGTATGAATCGTAAACCGTGTTAAGAGCCCACACCATTTTAAGGATATAATAATGGGGTGGGGGTAGGCGTGAGAAAGAACAACACATGGGAAGAGCGGGTTGTAGGGATTGTATTTCTTTTGCGGCATGGGGCGAGGGTATGACAAACCCTTCCAAAACTGCCCATTAACATCCCTACAAGAAATCGAGTATGTGATCATTGGGTTTGTAAATTTGAAACTCGCCTATCTATATTTTTACTTCTGCATAAGTGTTATAATAACTTAGGATCATAAACTAAGAATGATAACAAAAATAGATTGGTTACTCATGAAATCTTTTTAAAGCTTATTTTGAAAGCTTGAAAAATTATCAATGTAATGTGACAGATGTTTTTCTTAAGAAATGATCTTGCATTTATTGAACTTAGAGAGTTTCAACAGTAAAATTATATTCGAAATTTAGAGGTCCATTCCTTCGCATCGGATATATGGCTTCTATCTCGAAGGTGCATACTTCTTGGTGTTGGTTCTGTTGTTCCTTCTACGGGGGACCCTTATTCTAATATTTAGAGGTCCACATATGCAATGACTAGATAATAACTAATTACCATCTATACTATTCATTTTCAGTGATTAGTTGTTTTCTGTCGAAAGTCCGCTTTTTTAGATAGATAAAGTATTCAGGTGCTATTTAGCGGTCCTAATTTTGGCCTCTCGGAGGCCAGGTCTCGAGAGATACACTTGGTTACTTTATTAAACGCCGGTGCTAAAGCGTTCCGGCAGTCGAGTCAGACGAATTTCAGAGGTCTGATAGTCTGCGTTTAGAAAGTCCACGTTTAAGTTGTTTCGATTTAAACTTGACACCTATTTCTTGACCTACTACTTACTAAGATAATTTTAAATCACATAATTATACTAAAACAATAATACATTATGTAACAAGAAAGATTTAACATAAATATATCATTAAAAACATATAGTAAACTATCACACACAACAGAAACAAAGGAAAACATAAAATGGAGTATAATTTAATCAAAGACACTTTTGCATTGACAAAACATTTCCTTGTAATACGATAAATCCTATTTTTCTCAACAAAACAAGTCCGACAATAATAAACCATAAATAGACTTCTTCTTTTCACTTTCCACTTTCATTATGAGTTTTTACTTGCCGCTTGCGCGTAGAATATAGTTCAATATGCAACCCATTTGGCCCCAATCTGTCACGCCTCAAACTTCCAGTTTACATTTTGTTTATACTCGGTACATTATATATCAACGAACTTAACTCCCAAAATATTTTGACATATAAACTAATTAGTATAAAAAGACACAATCAACCAAACAATCTACACATATATACATAGTACATAGTGACGCGACTAAATTAAAAGACTTCACATCATAATACAAATCTTTCCAATGTTACAGTACCTGAAGTACCCCAACCCATGAGTTATATCCCAAAAATTATACAAGTAGTTATAGCTATTTACAACAAGACTATTGGACCTTTCTATCTTATAGTCCAATCCAAAAGTGATTCTATAGTGGAGCTACTCTACGCCCTTCCGTTGATCATACTTTTCATCTGTACAAATTATAATTAAACAAATGAGTTTTAAACTCATTAAGATATGGGGATCAAAACTCTTCACTCGGGGTCAAAGGTAGATTCCAAGTATTTCCCAACAAGATAAGATTATACACTCGAATATACTGATAAGTTTTCATATATATATCAAACTTCACAACTAACGAAATTTTCAGGTCAGGATATAACAAAGATACACTATAACAAATAATACGATAGAACTAATTATACACCATAACTAATTATACACTGTAACTAATCATATAACATATATAACAAGTCAGATATCACAAATTTATTTGATAGAATAAAATGTAACTTATCATAAAGAAAGTTTGTTCATATAGTCTATCATATCATACACAATTTATATTCGATCTTACCTTAGTTTCGGGTATAATAGCGAGTTGCTTCAACCTTTTCTCCTAAAAACATACTTTACAAGTTAAACCTTGGCATAAAATTTACATCTGTATAATAATACTAATAATCATCTTTACTAAAAGGTTTAGATCCAAATAATAATTTTACTCTACAACTCTTGATCGAAGGCTTAATTTACGCTCAAAATGTTATCAATACAATTCACACCATGACATTAAACTTGAACTATACTGAAAAGCATATCTTAAAACCAAATCATTTTACTGCACAATTCTTTAACCTCACTTACACGTAAAATACAAAATTATCAGGACCAATCAAATTTGAACCATAAGGATTCATTCTTTATTCATTTATACCCATTTATAATAAAATTAAACACAATTCATCCTACGGGAGCAAAGAAACAGTATTTTTTAAGCAAAATGTTGCACACCAAGATCAATATACCCAATATACATAATAAATTAGATAATTATAGTCAAAGATGATATAGTAACCTAAGTATTAGAAACCCAATCAACACCTACTGATTATAAATTTTAAGTTATCCAAATACTCCAATTTACCGACAATCTAAAATAAAAATACCCGAATTCTAAGTTATAGAATAAAAATGATAGCAACTTACACTTAATTGCAGCAATTAAGGTTAATTATTGTCACCTGGAATTTTCTCTGTGATTTTCCTTTTTTTAAAGCCCTGTGTGTTTTTTCTTTTTTTTTTTTTTTTTTTACTTATCTAGTTTTCTAACCTTTTGTTTACAATTCTAAAGTGTGGTGTTTTAAAAGAACACGTGCACTTCTATCTCATTATTTTATTATTTTATTATCATTTTTTGTTTTTGTTTTTCTTTTAACTGATAAAAAATTGCAGTATGAAGTCCTTTTAAAAAAATAAACAATATATACTATACAATAACAATTATAACAAGGAAAAGATAAGGTTAAAATGGTCATTACACAATCAAACCCTTAAATGATTACAGTAGTATTTTATAGAAATTTTAATAACCAAAAAAGACCTCAATTTGGGATTATTTTATCACTCTAGATTATTTCCTTTTTCTATTTGTTCACACATTAAGCATTAAGCATTTCACTGCGTAAAGTCCCACTTATAAGACAAAGTAGGCATATCAACCACCTAGCAAGTGAATTAGTAAACTGGTGTATATTTGTGTTGGCCCTATTGGTTCCAACCAAATTAAATATAACTTTTTAGCCAAACTCTACTAAAATGATACTGCGGTGTTCATTAGCCAATCTTCCCAAACACTACCTTCAACTTGGGAATAGGGGCGGTGCTACAAGTTACCATGACCCCTGTATCTTAGAATTATTTTTTGTCCTGAATTTTGATCCTTAGGTTTCACAACTTTTTAAAAATTTATTTACCAATAATAAAAGAACATCTCACATTTTACATAATCAACCAAAGTATGATTTCCATTATTGAATACGGATGATATATTAGTGGGTGTTGATGCAAACCAAAGACTGAGGATATATTTGGAAATATATTACGGCAACAATTTTTAATAAGTACATGTTTGCGAGATTTATATTAAGGTATTGGTTATTGTTTTGTTTGCTCAAGGTGTTGATTGTTTTGTTAGTGTGGAGTAATAGATATAGAGAGCATGAGGGTAAAACAAAATGGAAAAATGCTATATTTTTTCTAGTCACGCCTTTTGCGACCACTTCTGTCCTACAATAATGTGGCGGCAAACGGTAACATTTATGCGTTGATTCAAACACAAATCTTCTTAATTTTTGCAAAGCGTTGTGGAAAAGAGAGAAGTGATTCTTAGGCGTAATTAGATGCCATCAGACATATTCGTATTAAAAAAAAGTATACAAAATTTAAATAAATTCAGATTACCAAAAAAAATATTTATTTATTTTTCTGACGCTTAACTCATACTAATAAGAAAACAAAAACCATTGTAATAGCTTGACATTTGGATAGCTAAAATACAAAATATTGTTCATACACAGAGGTCTAAAAAACGATAATTTTTAATACAACAATATATTATTCTTCATGAAGGTTTCGCTTTCTAATTCTCTAACTACGACGAACTTTGAAAGAGACAGGCTCTTGTAGAACTATGAAAGAGACAGGTTTATGTAGAGGCACCAGACTTGCACAATATTTATAGACAATAGGGTAACCTAGTCTTTGTTGTATCATCCCAAAATTAGTTCTGAATTTGTATGAAATTATCACATATTGATATCTACTTCCCGTAAGAAGCTTTATATATATATAACATCGTCATAAAAAGCCAGAGGCTTCCACACTCTGAACTCATTTTTGAATGGTAGAACACTTGAATGTTGTTGAGAGAATTAGAGTATATTTAGAGTGTGCTTAAGCTTCCAAGCTGGCTCCTCGTAATCATTTAAAGCCCAAACTTCAATTTGAGTTTCGCTATTATACACATAATAAAGATAACTATTTGATTCTCCGAAACAACTTCAGAAAGTATCTCGACTACGCAAATAAGGAAACTCTATTACCTTAAACAATTCATTTTCTACATGTAAAGTTATTATTTGACTTTCATTTGTCAACCAATGCAACCAACCATTTATAAAGATGACTTCATTAGTTATATGGTTGCGCGACAAAATCGTACACACCTCCTTGGATGGTTTCCACATGTTCGTGTCAGACGAGTATATGTCAAACGAATATGAATATTGATCATCAGGATTGGTCCGTGGAGAGCATTTGATGTTGACCAACTTAAACATTGAAACTTCCCTGAAGCACAGAAATAGAAATGGTAGAAAGCTAGTCCAAGGTGGTGTGATAAATTAGAATAATAAGGTCTCTTGAGTTTCAATTGTAGCCACTGTCTTGTAACTGGATTGCATATGTATATATCATTACCCTCGTAAACCCAACCCTAGCAACAAAGTATACCATTACATGATGATACAAGGCGCACTTTTTATGGAAGTAAATCCAAAACTTTTTTTTCAATGCAGATTCTCTATCCGTGAGTATTAGGAGATTGACAAAGCTTAACGTCACTTCTGGTTCAAGAAGTAAATCTTGCATTAAGAGTCCAGAAGTTCCTTTTACTCATTCATAATAGATGATTCGGAATACAAAATTGGATACAAAGTTATACCACTTCTTAAAAGTGAACTTAAAAGCCACCAGAGATTCGACTGGCAGTCTAGATAAGATCTCAGTTGCAATATCTTCGCCTGAAAACAACTCCATATATATATATTTGGAGCTCAAACACCTAAATAACATAATATCACCAGAAATTAGTTAGAAAAAACAGATTTTTTAGTTGGTTCTCTCTCAATCATCATACAATAATAAATAAGGAACATAAAGCATGCTTTATCTACATACCTTAATTCCTAAAAATATATTATACCAAAAAACAAACTAGAATATCTAAACCAAGCAAACCCATAAATGAGTAAGCTTGTTCTAGCAACACACGTGTTCTTGTTCTTGTAGTGAATTAATATTTAATCATTATCTTCTGTTAAAAAGCCAGGAATAATTAATTGGGGTAAAAAGCAAATAGCATATTTTTGGAAAAAATTCAAAATATACCGTCTGAAGCAAATTGCTCACGTCCCCGAACACAGTTCGATAAATGCCGAAATTTTTTAATTTAGCTAAAAATCTTTTATAAAATAAACTTTTGTTACCAGTCCAAATATGGAATAAATTTTTTTTTAAATGATTTTTCACCTCTCAAATTTTCTCCTAGATCGTCCCTGTACCTATATGCTATTTCCAGGACATGAGTGGCAAAAGTCTAAACGGGCGTGACCATTGGGAGATTTGTTTAGAAAAAAGATTTACACCATCAAAATCGTAATATTGTACGAAAAAACTAAATTTAGGAAAAAATTAGTTTAGAAAAAACAAATGGGGTATTTGCTAAAAGAAGTCTAATAAAAGTACATAATTGTTAAATTAAGCCTTCAATAATTTATTGAGATTATGACCCAAGGGGTCTTGACCACCCGTCCTCTAGTCCTAACCCAACCTTCTTCTTTTGTTATTTTTATTATGGAGAGCATTTGATGTTGACCAACTTAAACATTGAAACTGCCCCAGAAGAACAGAAAGGGTAGAAAGCTAGTCCAATGTGGCGTGATAAAGTAGAATAATAAGGTCTCTTGGGTTTCAATTGTAGCCACTCCCTTGTAACTGGATTGCATATGTATATATCATTACCCTCATATTCGTAAACCAAACCACGGCAACAAATTATTCCATTAGATGATGATACAAGACGCACTTTTTCTGGAAGGAAATCCAAAACATTATTTTTTAATATAGATTCTCTTTCAGTGAGTTGTAGGAGATTGACAAAGCTTAACTCCACTTCTGGCTCAAGAAGTAAATCTTGCATCAAGAGTCCAGAACTTCCTTTTACTCTTTCATAATACATTCTTTGGAATATGGGATTGGATATAAAATTATACCACTTCTTAGAAGTGCACTTAAATGCCACCAGAGATTCGGCTGGCAGTCTAGATAAGATCTCAGTTGCAATATCTTCGCCTGCAAACAACTCCATATATTTGGAATTAAAATACCTATATAACAGAATATCATCAGAAATCAGATTGAAAAAAAAAGAACAGATTTTTTAAGTTTGTTCTCTGTCAATCATCATAGAATAAACAATTAGGAACATAAAACATGCTTTAATCTGCAAACCTTAATTCTTGAAAAAATATTATACCAAACAACAAATTAGAATATCCAAACCAAGCAAACCCATAAATCAGTAAACTTGTTCAAGATCAACACAAGTGTTCTTGTTTTTGAAGTAAATTAATATTTAATCATTGTCTTCTACTAAAAAGCCAGTAAGAAAATTGTTAATTGGGGTCAAAGGCAAATAGCATATTTCTAGAAAAAATTCAAAATATGCTGTAAAAAGCAATTTCTTACTGCATCAGGGGCGGATGTGAGGAAAATTTTGCGGCACCTGTAAAAACTAAATTCTTACTACATCAGGGACGGATGTGAGGAAGTCTGGGCCGCACCCGTCCCCTGACATAGTAAGATAAATGCAGGATATTTTTATTTTAGCTAAAAATCGTTTATAAAATAATCTTTTGTTACCAGTCCAGTCTAAAATTGTCCTCAAATACTGAGTAAAAGATTATTTTAGAAATGATTTTTCACCTCTCATATTATCATCCTAGATCGTCCCTGCACCCCATAATCTGTCCCTGTACCCCATAATCTATTTCCTATTTCCACGATATCAGTGGCAAAGGTCGAAACTGCGCGACCATTGGGAGATTTGGTTAGAAAAGAAAAAATTTAACATCATCAAAATCGTAATATTGTAAGAAAAAACTGAATTTAGAAAAATATTAGTTAAATAACAATATATCAATTTTTTGTACATAAAGTTGCAAAAGTTGATTATCATAGTAGATATAATCCCTGTACCCCATAGACAATTTCCAGAACATCAGTGGCAAAAGTCTAAACGGTGTGATAATTGAGATATTTTTTTAGAAAAAACAAAATTAACACCATCAAAATCCTAATATTATTAGAAAAAAATGAATTTAAACAAAAATTAGTTTAAGAAAACAAATATCAGTTTTTTGTACATAAAGTTGCAAAAGTTAGAATTTTTTACCTTAAATTCCAGTGGACTTAGCAAGATTATTGGTAGAGTTGAATGATCTCTGCGCGACTTATGGATAGGGATGGATGGATATCGGCTATATGTGTGTGCGTGAAGAGACGGTTGAGGTTTCATTTGTCCTATTCAAAGTTATTTTATGACGTAATTTAGTGAGTTTGAATATGATTTGACAATTTAAACTTGAGGTTTGGTTCATTTAAGACTTATTTAAATCTATTTAAGTCTCCTATTTTTTCTGTGATATGTTTTAATTTTTTTTTGGGTTTTCAGTGATAGAGAAAAATATTTATATATATTGAATATTTTATTTATAATTAATTACATATACAAAAATTTTAAGTATTTTTAATTTTTTATATATATAAATATAGATATATTGGTAATTTCTAATTGTATATATCTACCAAACCTTTTGAAGAGCTCTTAGAGAATCCTTACTAAAACTGTTTACGAGTTTGACTAGTCAAACTGATACAAGTTTGAGTTTACCTCGTTTAGTAAACGAGGCTAAATTTAAAGTTTGAGCTTGTCTTGTTTAACTAACAAGTCGAACTCAGACAGACTCTTAGTGAACTTAAACCCAAACCTTTGGTGAGAGTATCGACTCATTTGCAACCCTAGTCTAAACCATAAAAATGAGTATATCATCCCTTTTTATATTGTCTCATACCAACATACCATTATAGGCTAATTTTATTAGATTTTAAATAAAACTAAATAAAAAAGTTATTGAATATTTGATCGTTTGTGACAAAACTGTCTTTACATAATGTGTGTGACTTCTTCTTACAGACATCCGACAGGATTCTTTTTCATTTTTCCCACGTTTATGATTTGTCTTTTAAAAATCTGTCAAATTATTTCTCGGGCTAACAAAGTATAATTGCATACTTTTCAATAAAAATACTTATCGTAAATTAAAACCATAAATATTAATGTTTCCATCTCTGGAATATTTGGGAGGATCCTGAAAGTAATAAAATCGTGGTGATCAATTTTTTGGGTAGTTATAGCTCAAAATCAGACTTGCAATAACTATGAACATCAGTTTTTGGTATGAATCAAAATTGTGTTTGGAAACCACACCATTCAAGGATTTAAGAATGGGGTGGGTTAGGCCTGGGGAAGAACGACGCACGGGAGGAGTAGATTGTGGGGCTTCTATTTTTTTTTTGCGGGACAAGGGTGAGGGTTTTGGAAAACCCTTCCACACATACCCGTTAAAAACCCTACAAAAAATCGAGTATTCACACAATACTTAACTGATCACAGGGTTTGTAGATTTGGAACTAATCTATCTATATTTGTACTTCTACATGAGTAGTTATTGTCATGCCCCAAAATTTAATAAACTAATTCTTGGGACGAGACTGTTGCAAGCCTAAAAGATCAATATCTTAGATCGGGAAGGCTACATAGTTATATTAGGTACAACAGAACATTATCAAATAAATAAGTTTCGCACAAACGATCAGTCCATTCCTAAACCTCGTGAAACAACCCTAAATCATGAAATCTCTATTCTCGAACCAAACAAGACTTCCCTGTTCTGCACAGGGAATATAAATAACAAAACAAATGAGCGATATAAGTGAAAATATCCCTAAGAAAAGAATACGTAAATGAAACATTATGGCCAATAATTAGAATAATTGAGTCCCCTTACGAATAAAAAGTATTACAGTCAATACTAGATTATTATGATAAAACTAGTGATGTAACCGAATAGAATACCTGAGAACTCAAATTATTAAATCATGAAAAATCGATTAAAGTGTATTGTAAGTTGAAGCTTCATTTATGTCGTGTAACTTTGATCTAAAAATTGTATAACCGTAGAGATGTCCAAAAACTGCATTTAACCTGTGTAGCGGCAATCGAAAACTAAATATGAAGATGTTATCAGGCAATAGGCGCACTTCTCAAGAAGAGCACATACATCGAAAGATATATAGAATATACTAAAACAAATAAGAAGGTTATGAGGTTCAATGTAACTGATTTAAACATGAATATTCATAGAGAGATAACTACAACCAGATTTAATTTATCAACAAAGTTGATTTAAATTCACTCCTCAAACAATATAATCAAAACTAATAGGTTTATAAAATGGGAAGTCCATTTCCGAATTTTCAGAATTGGTATCAGACCAATAATAACATGGATAACAAAGGATTATTTGAGAATAGTTTACTAATATATTTTGGAAAAAAACTTCTTAAACCAATAATAACATGGTTAACAAAGAATAATTTGAGAATAATTTACTAGTATATTTTGGCAAAACATTTATGAAAAGTAACATCTAATTATCAATTATAATGAGAATCTTAACAACATATAAGCATTTATATTTATCAATACAAATCGTAGTATAACCAATAAGACTAAAAAAGTTATAGTTTAGCTCACGATAGAGAACGATTACCGACAAAAGTTCCAAAACCCTAGCATGAATTAGGAATTTCAGTAAGTCTCAGAGAATATGTTTATGAAATGGTATATCAATTAAGACTACAAAAGTAGAAGATCAATTTAATTATCAACACCAATAAGAGAAATGAATAACTAAGTGCCTGTTTGGAAGTGCTTTTTTTGGAAAAGCACTAAAAAGTGTTTCTACCATTTTAAAAGTTTTTTTTATCCTAAAAAGCACTTTTAAAATATGCACTTCCAAACGAGCCCTAAAAGATAAAGAAGAAAGAAGATGGATATAAAGGAATTCCACTTACATAAATTTCTAAAAATTAAAAACTCTATGAATTACCATCTTTCATGTTTGAATATTTACAAACCTTTGTTTTTTTCCTCGTTCTCATTTTTCTCCACCTTCTCTGTTTCTCCTTAGCTTTTTCACTAAAACCCCATCTCCCCTCTGCCTGCCTCTTCTTCCGTTCTAAAAAGATACCCCGTAATAAAAAAACAAAACAATATTTAAAGACTCCACTTACAAATTATTTTAATCAAACTATAGTTTTAAACTTGGTACTTGGACCCCAAGTCAAATTATGAGCATTACATTTATAATAATAGCTTAGAATAGTAAGTTATGAATGATAACAGAGTAGATTGGTTACTTGTGAACACTCTCTTAAGCTTAATTTTGATAGCTTGAAAAATTATCAAGCTGAGAGTTGTTTTTCCTAAAAAATAACCCTGAATTAATATAATTTAAGAGTTCCCGCTTCTATCTCGAAGGTGCATAATTCTTGGTGTCGGTTTCCTCTTTCCTTCTAGGGGAACGGTAACTGCCCTTGAAGAACAGAAAGGGTAGAAAGCTAGTCCAAGGTGGTGTGATAAACTAGAATAATAGGCTCTCCTCGGTTTCAATTGCACGACTGTCTTGTAACTGGATTGAATATGTATATAGCATTACCCTCATTTTCGAAAACCAAACCCTGACAACAATGTATACCATTAGATGATGATACAAGATGCACTTTTTTTGGAAGAAAATCCAAACATTATTTTTCAATGTATGTTCTCTTTCAATGACAATTAGGAAATTAACAAAGCTTAACTTCGCTTCTGATTAAAGAAGTAAATCTTGCATCAAGAGTCCAAAAGTTCTTTTTACTCTTTCATAATAGATGTTTTGAAATATGGGATTGGATAAAAAGGTATACCACTTCTTAGAAGTGCTCGGCCGGCAGTCTACATAAGATCTTAGTTGCAATGTCTTCGCTTGAAAATAGCTCCACACACACACATATATATATATATATATATATATATATATATATATATATATATATATATATATATATATATTTAATTTAAATTCCTTTCTCTCACAATTATCATAAATAAAAAATAACAAACATAATGCATGCTCTAATCTGCAGACCTTAATTCATGAAAAAAAATATTAAACCAAGCAACAAATTAGAATATCCAAACCAAGCAAACCCAGAAATAAGTAAGCTTGTTCTAGAACAACACACGTGTTCTTGTTCTTGCAGTGAATTAATATTTAATCATTATCTTCTGCCAAAAAAGCCAGGAAGAAAAATGTTAATTGGTCAAATACAAAGACCATATTACTGGGAAAAATTCAAAATATGGAGTAAGAATCAAATTGCTCACTTCAGGCGGATGTGAGAAAGGCTTGGGCAGGACCCGACACAAACACAGTTAGATAAATGTTGAATATTTTTCTTTAGCGGAAAATCTTTTAAAAATAAACTTTCCCTACTAATTCAATCTAAAATTTATTCCCAAATACTCCTTGAATTAGAAATTATTCTAAAAATATTTTTTCACCTAAACCCCACTTATTTATATATTTTTTCACTCCTCTCATATTATCATCCTAAATCGTCCCTAAGGCGTTACCATTGGAAGATTTGTTTAGAAAAAAAGAATTTAACAGCATCAAAATCGTAATCTAGTACGAGAAAACTGAATCTAGGAAAAAATTATTTTTAAAAAAACAAATATCAATTATTTTTGTACATAAAGTCGCAAAAGTTTGAATTTTATACATTAAATTTTAGTGGAGGTTACAAGGGTATTGGTAGAGTACAATGAACTCGGCTGATGGATAGGGAAGGATTGACATCAGCCATATGCGGGTGTGTGAAGAGACGGGTTTGAGGTTTTATTTTTCCTATTTATAATTTATTTTTTGACGTTTACTAAATGTAGTCTCTGAATTAGGGCCATAAAATATTACGATAATATTGTAGGGAGTTTGAATTTGATAGCCTAGCCAAGTCGAACTTTAGTTTTTTTGGTTATGGTTGTTAATGTTTTTCTAAAGTTTAGTTCGAATAGTTCTGGTTCGTTTAGGACTTATTAAATTCATGGTTAATTTTCTATGATATATAATTTTGGGGGGGGGGGGGGGGGGGGGGGGGGGTTTCGGTGATTTAAAATAAGGTTAAGTAAAACTAGTATACAACCCATTACATAATTTGACTTGAAGAAACAAAAATATTTATTAGATATAAAATATTTTAGTTATAATTAATTATATATATATATAAGTTTTACGTAAATTATATTTTTTGTTTATATATAAATATAGACATTTAGGGGGCCCTAAGCGAACATTAGAAATGAGGCCCTTAAGAAGTTAAGATAAAAAAAATTAGATATTTTATTAATCTCTCCTTGTGTTAAATACAACAAACTCTAATTTCTAAAGGATTCTAATTGAATCATAAATCACTATAAAATCTAATCAATTTTTTAGTAATTCACTTCACTTTATTCCCTCTTATCAAAAATCTACTATTCATTTAAATAAATATTAAGCGTTCATCAAAATTCACTATAAACTGACTATAAAATATTCACTATTTTACTAATTCACTAATTTACTTAAATAAATATCATAAGGATTGTAAATCAATGTTCTATCTATGTAATCTAATCAAATACTAAATTTAATAATTTATAATTAGTTGTTAATAAATGTATAAATTTATAAAATAATTAAAATTTGTATTTGATTATACAACAAAACAATAATTATTATTATTTTTTTTTTGGACACCAACAAAACAATAATTACGGATAAGAAAATACAACCAAATCGAATTATTAATAACTTTGAACAAATTGAATAATTAAATTATATCATATCTGAATGATAGAATTAATAGTCAAAGTAATTAAAAAAGTAAAAGATTAAAATATATTAACAGTAGACTGGAGAATGGAGATTGAATATTAAGAATTGAGAATTTGCAAAATTGACCACTTAGTATTGAGAAATGCGATCGATTTTTTTTATTGATATTTATTAAAGATTCTCTTTTTACTTTATTAGATTAGGAATAAAAAAATTAGTTTACGTTTAATATAAAGAAGTTTGAATGAGATCAACTGAATATACTAATTTTAAAATTATTTAATAACTACAATCAATATATATATGAATGGGCTTTGGGGGCCCTAAATATAATAATAAATTATGAGGCCTTAAGCGGCCGTTTCCTTTGCTTCCCCCACAGGGTCGGGTCTGAATATAGATATATTGATAACTTTTAATTGTAAATATCTACGAAACCTATTAACGAGCTCTTAAAGAATCATTACTAAATTGTTCATGAGTTTAATGAATCGAGTTCATATAAGTTTGAGTTCGACTCGTTTAGCAAACGAGACTAAATTTAAATTTTGAACTTGGTTTTTTTAACTAATGACTTGAACTCAAACAAACCCTTAGCAAACTCAAACCCAAACTCTTGGTGAGAGTATCGACTCATTTGCAACCCTACTCTGAATCATTAAAAATGAGTATATCATCTCTTTTTATATTTCCTCACACTGTCTTACCATTATAGACTAATTTGATTCGAAATTAAATGAAACTAAATAAAAAAGTGATTGACTTAAACAAATCACAACTCAATAAACTTATCACACAGGGTTTAAACCAAATATTTGATCGTTTATGACAAAACCGTTTTTACATAATTTGTCAGTGACTTCTTCTTATTAGAGCTCCAACGAGATTCTTCTTCATTTTTTCCACTTGTTATGATTTTTTTTTAAATCAATCAAAATATTTCTCGGGCTAACAAAGTCAAAACGTGTACTATTCAATAAAATTCTTATTGTAATTTAAAACCATTTATATTAGTGTTTCTATCTCTGGAATGTTTGGGAGCATCCTGAAAGTAATGAAATTGTAATGATCGAAATATTTGGACGGTTGTAGCTTAGAATTGAAATGCAATAACTATGAATAGCTTTTTTTGGTATGAATCGTAAACCGTGTTAAGAGCCCACACCATTTTAAGGATATAATAATGGGGTGGGGGTAGGCGTGAGAAAGAACAACACATGGGAAGAGCGGGTTGTAGGGATTGTATTTCTTTTGCGGCATGGGGCGAGGGTATGACGAACCCTTCCAAAACTGCCCATTAACATCCCTACAAGAAATCGAGTATGTGATCATTGGGTTTGTAAATTTGAAACTCGCCTATCTATATTTTTACTTCTGCATAAGTGTTATAATAACTTAGGATCATAAACTAAGAATGATAACAAAAATAGATTGGTTTCTCATGAAATCTTTTTAAAGCTTATTTTGAAAGCTTGAAAAATTATCAATGTAATGTGACAGATGTTTTTCTTAAGAAATGATCTTGCATTTATTGAACTTAGAGAGTTTCAACAGTAAAATTATATTCGAAATTTAGAGGTCCATTCCTTCGCATCGGATATATGGCTTCTATCTCGAAGGTGCATACTTCTTGGTGTTGGTTCTGTTGTTCCTTCTACGGGGGACCCTTATTCTAATATTTAGAGGTCCACATATGCAATGACTAGATAATAACTAATTACCATCTATACTATTCATTTTCAGTGATTAGTTGTTTTCTGTCGAAAGTCCGCTTTTTTAGATAGATAAAGTATTCAGGTGCTATTTAGCGGTCCTAATTTTGGCCTCTCGGAGGCCAGGTCTCGAGAGATACACTTGGTTACTTTATTAAACGCCGGTGCTATAGCGTTCCGGCAGTCGAGTCAGACGAATTTCAGAGGTCTGATAGTCTGCGTTTAGAAAGTCCACGTTTAAGTTGTTTCGATTTAAACTTGACACCTATGTCTTGACCTACTACTTACTAAGATAATTTTAAATCACATAATTATACTAAAACAATAATACATTATGTAACAAGAAAGATTTAACATAAATATATCATTAAAAACATATAGTAAACTATCACACACAACAGAAACAAAGGAAAACATAAAATGGAGTATAATTTAATCAAAGACACTTTTGCATTGACAAAACATTTCCTTGTAATACGATAAATCCTATTTTTCTCAACAAAACAAGTCCGACAATAATAAACCATAAATAGACTTCTTCTTTTCACTTTCCACTTTCATTATGAGTTTTTACTTGCCGCTTGCGCGTAGAATATAGTTCAATATGCAACCCATTTGGCCCCAATCTGTCACGCCTCAAACTTCCAGTTTACATTTTGTTTATACTCGGTACATTATATATCAACGAACTTAACTCCCAAAATATTTTGACATATAAACTAATTAGTATAAAAAGACACAATCAACCAAACAATCTACACATATATACATAGTACATAGTGACGCGACTAAATTAAAATACTTCACATCATAATACAAATCTTTCCAATGTTACAGTACCTGAAGTACCCCAACCCATGAGTTATATCCCAAAAATTATACAAGTAGTTATAGCTATTTACAACAAGACTATTGGACCTTTCTATCTTATAGTCCAATCCAAAAGTGATTCTATAGTGGAGCTACTCTACGCCCTTCCGTTGATCATACTTTTCATCTGTACAAATTATAATTAAACAAATGAGTTTTAAACTCATTAAGATATGGGGATCAAAACTCTTCACTCGGGGTCAAAGGTAGATTCCAAGTATTTCCCAACAAGATAAGATTATACACTCGAATATACTGATAAGTTTTCATATATATATCAAACTTCACAACTAACGAAATTTTCAGGTCAAGATATAACAAAGATACACTATAACAAATAATACGATAGAACTAATTATACACCATAACTAATTATACACTATAACTAATCATATAACATATATAACAAGTCAGATATCACAAATTTATTTGATAGAATAAAATGTAACTTATCATAAAGAAAGTTTGTTCATATAGTCTATCATATCATACACAATTTATATTCGATCTTACCTTAGTTTCGGGTATAATAGCGAGTTGCTTCAACCTTTTCTCCTAAAAACATACTTTACAAGTTAAACCTTGGCATAAAATTTACATCTGTATAATAATACTAATAATCATCTTTACTAAAAGGTTTAGATCCAAATAATAATTTTACTCTACAACTCTTGATCGAAGGCTTAATTTACGCTCAAAATGTTATCAATACAATTCACACCATGACATTAAACTTGAACTATACTGAAAAGCATATCTTAAAACCAAATCATTTTACTGCACAATTCTTTAACCTCACTTACACGTAAAATACAAAATTATCAGGACCAATCAAATTTGAACCATAAGGATTCATTCTTTATTCATTTATACCCATTTATAATAAAATTAAACACAATTCATCCTACCGGAGCAAAGAAACAGTATTTTTTAAGCAAAATGTTGCACACCAAGATCAATATACCCAATATACATAATAAATTAGATAATTATAGTCAAAGATGATATAGTAACCTAAGTATTAGAAACCCAATCAACACCTACTGATTATAAATTTTAAGTTATCCAAATACTCCAATTTACCGACAATCTAAAATAAAAATACCCGAATTCTAAGTTATAGAATAAAAATGATAGCAACTTACACTTAATTGCAGCAATTAAGGTTAATTATTGTCACCTGGAATTTTCTCTGTGATTTTCCTTTTTTTAAAGCCCTGTGTGTTTTTTCTTTTTTTTTTTTTTTTTACTTATCTAGTTTTCTAACCTTTTGTTTACAATTCTAAAGTGTGGTGTTTTAAAAGAACACATGCACTTCTATCTCATTATTTTATTATTTTATTATCATTTTTTGTTTTTGTTTTTCTTTTAACTGATAAAAAATTGCAGTATGAAGTCCTTTTAAAAAAATAAACAATATATACTATACAATAACAATTATAACAAGGAAAAGATAAGGTTAAAATGGTCATTACACAATCAAACCCTTAAATGATTACAGTAGTATTTTATAGAAATTTTAATAACCAAAAAAGACCTCAATTTGGGATTATTTTATCACTCTAGATTATTTCCTTTTTCTATTTGTTCACACATTAAGCATTAAGCATTTCACTGCGTAAAGTCCCACTTATAAGACAAAGTAGGCATATCAACCACCTAGCAAGTGAATTAGTAAACTGGTGTATATTTGTGTTGGCCCTATTGGTTCCAACCAAATTAAATATAACTTTTTAGCCAAACTCTACTAAAATGATACTGCGGTGTTCATTAGCCAATCTTCCCAAACACTACCTTCAACTTGGGAATAGGGGCGGTGCTACAAGTTACCATGACCCCTGTATCTTAGAATTATTTTTTGTCCTGAATTTTGATCCTTAGGTTTCACAACTTTTTAAAAATTTATTTACCAATAATAAAAGAACATCTCACATTTTACATAATCAACCAAAGTATGATTTCCATTATTGAATACGGATGATATATTAGTGGGTGTTGATGCAAACCAAAGACTGAGGATATATTTGGAAATATATTACGGCAACAATTTTTAATAAGTACATGTTTGCGAAATTTATATTAAGGTATTGGTTATTGTTTTGTTTGCTCAAGGTGTTGATTGTTTTGTTAGTGTGGAGTAATAGAGATAGAGAGCATGAGGGTAAAACAAAATGGAAAAATGCTATATTTTTTCTAGTCACGCCTTTTGCGACCACTTCTGTCCTACAATAATGTGGCGGCAAACGGTAACATTTATGCGTTGATTCAAACACAAATCTTCTTAATTTTTGCAAAGCGTTGTGGAAAAGAGAGAAGTGATTCTTAGGCGTAATTAGATGCCATCAGACATATTCGTATTAAAAAAAAGTATACAAAATTTAAATAAATTCAGATTACCAAAAAAAATATTTATTTATTTTTCTGACGCTTAACTCATACTAATAAGAAAACAAAAACCATTGTAATAGCTTGACATTTGGATAGCTAAAATACAAAATATTGTTCATACACAGAGGTCTAAAAAACGATAATTTTTAATACAACAATATATTATTCTTCATGAAGGTTTCGCTTTCTAATTCTCTAACTACGACGAACTTTGAAAGAGACAGGCTCTTGTAGAACTATGAAAGAGACAGGTTTATGTAGAGGCACCAGACTTGCACAATATTTATAGACAATAGGGTAACCTAGTCTTTGTTGTATCATCCCAAAATTAGTTCTGAATTTGTATGAAATTATCACATATTGATATCTACTTCCCGTAAGAAGCTTTATATATATATAACATCGTCATAAAAAGCCAGAGGCTTCCACACTCTGAACTCATTTTTGAATGGTAGAACACTTGAATGTTGTTGAGAGAATTAGAGTATATTTAGAGTGTGCTTAAGCTTCCAAGCTGGCTCCTCGTAATCATTTAAAGCCCAAACTTCAATTTGAGTTTCGCTATTATACACATAATAAAGATAACTATTTGATTCTCCGAAACAACTTCAGAAAGTATCTCGACTACGCAAATAAGGAAACTCTATTACCTTAAACAATTCATTTTCTACATGTAAAGTTATTATTTGACTTTCATTTGTCAACCAATGCAACCAACCATTTATAAAGATGACTTCATTAGTTATATGGTTGCGCGACAAAATCGTACACACCTCCTTGGATGGTTTCCACATGTTCGTGTCAGACGAGTATATGTCAAACGAATATGAATATTGATCATCAGGATTGGTCCGTGGAGAGCATTTGATGTTGACCAACTTAAACATTGAAACTTCCCTGAAGCACAGAAATAGAAATGGTAGAAAGCTAGTCCAAGGTGGTGTGATAAATTAGAATAATAAGGTCTCTTGAGTTTCAATTGTAGCCACTGTCTTGTAACTGGATTGCATATGTATATATCATTACCCTCGTAAACCCAACCCTAGCAACAAAGTATACCATTACATGATGATACAAGGCGCACTTTTTATGGAAGTAAATCCAAAACTTTTTTTTCAATGCAGATTCTCTATCCGTGAGTATTAGGAGATTGACAAAGCTTAACGTCACTTCTGGTTCAAGAAGTAAATCTTGCATTAAGAGTCCAGAAGTTCCTTTTACTCATTCATAATAGATGCTTCGGAATACAAAATTGGATACAAAGTTATACCACTTCTTAAAAGTGAACTTAAAAGCCACCAGAGATTCGACTGGCAGTCTAGATAAGATCTCAGTTGCAATATCTTCGCCTGAAAACAACTCCATATATATATATATTTGGAGCTCAAACACCTAAATAACATAATATCACCAGAAATTAGTTAGAAAAAACAGATTTTTTAGTTGGTTCTCTCTCAATCATCATACAATAATAAATAAGGAACATAAAGCATGCTTTATCTACATACCTTAATTCCTAAAAATATATTATACCAAAAAACAAACTAGAATATCTAAACCAAGCAAACCCATAAATGAGTAAGCTTGTTCTAGCAACACACGTGTTCTTGTTCTTGTAGTGAATTAATATTTAATCATTATCTTCTGTTAAAAAGCCAGGAATAATTAATTGGGGTAAAAAGCAAATAGCATATTTTTGGAAAAAATTCAAAATATACCGTCTGAAGCAAATTGCTCACGTCCCCGAACACAGTTCGATAAATGCCGAAATTTTTTAATTTAGCTAAAAATCTTTTATAAAATAAACTTTTGTTACCAGTCCAAATATGGAATAAATTTTTTTTTAAATGATTTTTCACCTCTCAAATTTTCTCCTAGATCGTCCCTGTACCCTATATGCTATTTCCAGGACATGAGTGGCAAAAGTCTAAACGGGCGTGACCATTGGGAGATTTGTTTAGAAAAAAGATTTACACCATCAAAATCGTAATATTGTACGAAAAAACTAAATTTAGGAAAAAATTAGTTTAGAAAAAACAAATGGGGTATTTGCTAAAAGAAGTCTAATAAAAGTACATAATTGTTAAATTAAGCCTTCAATAATTTATTGAGATTATGACCCAAGGGGTCTTGACCACCCGTCCTCTAGTCCTAACCCAACCTTCTTCTTTTGTTATTTTTATTATGGACCTCAATAAGATTTTAACACTATAAGCTAAAATTTCATTTACATTCCTACCATTTTTTGTTTTTTCCCACTATATCTACTATAATATTTTAGAATTTTCATAAAACCCTAAAACCCATTCTCTCTCCTGCCTCTTTTTCCCGTAACCACAACACTCTCTCCTCTCTCTGTGGCCACCACCACAGAACCCAACTTAATTCCGGCGAGCAAAAAAACACTGTTCCAGCTCATCTCCACCACCACCACTCACTGTTCCAGCAGCAACGGTTGTTCGCTTGAAGCAAGCAAAACGACGGAGTTCATGAGAAGACAAGATCCAGCAGCGTTTGACAATAGCTCGTCGTTCGCAGATAGCAGCTCCGGAGAGTATATCTAGGCGTTTCGAGATGGCTTTTTGTGTTGTTGATGGCTTATCCGTTGATTAGCAACTGAACCTCACACTGGTAGCCATGAAACCTCGCGCGCTGAAGTCTTCTTCGGCCTTCTTCTCCGATTAGGTGGACATGGCATGTGGACATAGCTTCTCCTCCAGCAAATCTGCGCCTAAGACCCGTCGTGAGCTCGCCTCCTTCTATGTTCTGATTGTTTGCAATGAGGTCTTGAAGGTCCGATTTGTTAGCAGTGTTCAGTTGCAGGTTTTTGTTGCTCGATTGTGAGCTCCGGTGTTATGTTGTTCACGTCTCCGACGTGATGGCACTCAGAACTTTCGTGGTTCGTGATGGCTCGAAGCAAGAACCGTTAATGGAGTCATGTAGATTAGTTGCTTCTTCGAAGAAGAAGCTCAGAACGAGAATTGATTTTTTTTAGATCTGGTCAAACTAGTTAGTTTTTTTCTAATTGTAATTAGTTGTAATAATGTGATATTTTTGTTGTGTAGTAATAAATAAAAATGTTGTAGAAGGATACTCAGCTTTTTTTAATAATACTCTACTTTTTTTGTACAAACTCATCATGTTTTGTAGAAACTCATCATTTTTTTAGTAGAAACTCATCAATTTTTTTGTAGAAACTCATCAATTTTTTAACAACTTATCAATGTTTCCGATATTCATCATTTTTTCCGGCAGCCGGAAGTCAAGGGCAGGTGGTCGGAGGTCGGAGTCGGTGGTCGGAGATCTGAGGTGGTCGGGGGCCGGAGATAGATGTTGTAGTGGTGAGAGATGAACAGTGACATCACTCATTTTTGTCTTTTAGTGTTAGTAAGGGTACTTTAGTATTTGGTCATCTTTGAGGTCCCTTTAAAGAAGTAAGATTCTCACTAGTTCCTTTAGGCCTAAAAACTAGTCTCCAATACCTTATAGGTCAATCACCCTAATTTATTTTATAAAAAAAATCTAATAAAATAATTATTTATAGAAAACATCTCATTTATATTTTTTATAACTTTGCTATCCTTATTATTACATATATTAGTTTATTTTTAATGAAGTATTTATTTTTAAATATCAAACAAATAATAGGGTACTTCCACCACCACCACCCACCACCACCTACTACTATTTCTATCACACACGCGCGCGTCCGTAAACTTTTTTTAAATTCGTCATAACTAATTCTAAAAAATAATAAAAATAATAAATTTGCATTTTCGGATAAAACAAAATAATATTTACGTCTATGTTTTTTTGTTTTTTTTTTATAAAAAAAATTTCGCAGTGTTTAAACCATGAAATTCACTATTTAAAATATTGATTTTATTTGCAAACATGAAACTAATTGATCAATACATGAAATTCACTATTAAAAACATGAAATTCCGTGTCTGCGAAAAAAATAAAAAAAATTACAAAAATCAAACAATTCTAAAAATTCAAAAAAAAAATTATAGACGTAAATATTAATTTACTTTATCCAAATATATAAATTTTTTATTTTTCTGATTTTTTCAGAATTAATTATGATAGTTTTTAAAAAATTCCACGGACGCGCGTGTGTATTAGTTTTTGTTTTGTTTTTTTCTTATTTTTTTTCTTTTTTTCTAATTACTATTTGAAGGGGTATTTTGTATTGAAGTTGTTTTTTATAAAGAGTTTTATTCTAGACACCTTTTTATTAATATTTTTTTTATTAGGCATTTTTTAATTATTGGCTCAAAACAAATATCGATTTTTTCATACATAAATTTGTGAAATTTGGAATTTTTTAACTTAAATTTTAGTTGAGGTAGCCAGGTTATTGGTAGAGTAGAATGAACTTTGTGCGGCTTATGGATAGAGAAGGATGGACATCGGCGATAATGCTTGTGTGAAGAGACGGTTTGAGGTTTTATTTGTGCTCTTCAAATTTATATTTTGACGTTTAATAAGTGTACGGTCTGATTATGAATTAGGGCCGCAAACGAATCGATTGAGCGAATTTTAGTTTTCTTGAATCTGGTTTAGTAATTTAGTGAGTTTGAATATGATTTGCCCATCTAAACTTGAGTTTTGGTTCGTTTAAGGCTCATTTAAATCTCGTTAACTCTCGTATATTTTTATATGATATATAATTATTATTTTTTGGGTTTTCGGTGATGAGAAAAATATTTATTATATATTGAATATTCTTGTTATAATAAATTACATATACAAAAAAATTATGTATTTTGATTTTTTGTACATATATAAATATAGATATATTGGTAATTTTTAATTGTATATATCTACCAAACTTTTAACGAGCTGTTAAAGAATCCTTACTAAACTGTTCACGAGTTAACTAGTCGAACTAATACAAGTTTGAGTTTACCTCGTTTAGTAACGAGGCTAAATTTAAAGATCGAGCTTGGTTTGTTTAACTAATGCGTCGAACTCACACAAATGCTTAGTGAACTCAATCACAAACCCTTGGTGAGAGTATCAACTCATTTGCAACCCTAACCATAAAAATGAGTATATCATACCTTTTTATATTGTCTCACACCGACGTACCATTATAGGCTAATTTAATTAGAAATAAAAAAACTAAATAAAAAAGTGACTGATTTAAACAGATCACAATTCAACAAATAATCACATAGGATTTTACCCATATATTTGAAAATTTGTGACAAAAATGTCTTTACATAATTTGTCTGTGACTTCTTCTTACAGAGGTTCGACACGATTCTTCTTCATTTTTTCAACTTTGTATGATTTGTCTTTTAAAAATCAGTCAAAATATTTCTGGGGCTAATAAAGTCAAAATGCGTACTTTTCAATAAAAAAATTTATCGTAAATTAAAACCATAAATATTATTGTTTCCATCTCTGAAATGTTATGGAGGATCCAAAAATTAATAAAATTGTAATGATTGAAATTTTTGGGCAGTTATAGCTCGAAATCGGAAATGCAATAACTATGAACATCTTTTTGTATGAATCATAAACTATGTTTATAAACCACACCATTCAAGGATTTAAGAATGGGGTGGGTTAGGCGTGGGTAAAAATGGCGCAGGGGAGGAGTAGGTTGTGGGACTTCTATTTGTTTTTGTGGGACAGGGTTGAGGGTATAGGAAAACCGTTCCACACATTCCCATTAACATCTATACAAGGAAACGAGTATTCACACAATACTTAAGTGATCATAGGGTTTGTAGATTTATGACCAATGCAACCAACCGTTGATAAAGATGACTTCATTAGTTAAATGAATGCGCGACCCAATCATACATACCTTCTTGGATGGTTTCCACATGTTCGTGTCAGACGAGTATATGTCAAACGAATATGAATATAGATCATGAGGATTGCTTTGTGGAGAGCATTTGATGTTGACCAACTTAAACATTGAAACTTCCCTGAATAACAGAAATGGTAGAAAGCTATTCCAAGGTGGTGTGATAAACTAGAATAATAAGGTCACTTGAGTTTCAGTTGTAGCCACTATCTTGTAACTGGATTGCACGTGTTTATATCAGTACACTCATATTCATAAACCAAACCCTGGCAACAAAGTATACCATTAGATGATGATACAAGACACAATTTTTCTGGAAGGAAATCCAAAACATTATTTTTCATTGTAGATTCTCTGACAGTGACTATTAGGAGATTGACAAAGCTTAATGTCAGTTCTAGTTCTAGAAGTAAATCTTTCATCAAGAGTCCAGAAGTTCATTTTACTCTTTCATAATAGATGCTTTGGAATATGGGATTGGATACAAAGTTATACCACTTCTTCGAGTGCACTTAAAAGCCACCATAGATTCGGCTGACCGTCTAGATAAGATCTCAGTTGCATTATCTTCGCCTGATAACAAATCCATATATATATATATATATATATATATATATATATATATATATATATATATATATACTAAACAACAAACTAGAATTTTCAAACCAAGCAAACCCAGATAACTATCTGATTCTCCGAAACAACTCCAGAAAGTATCTCGACTACGCAAATAAAGAAACTCTATTACCTTAAACAATTCCTTTTCTACATGGAAAGTTATTATTTGACTTTCATTTGTCAACCAATGCAACCAACTGTTGATAAAGATGACTTCATTAGTTAAATGAATGCGCGACCCAATCGTACGTACCTCCTTGGATGGTTTCCATATTTTCGTGTCAGACGAGTATATTTCAAACGAATATGAATATAAATCATCAGGATTGGTCCATGGAGAGAATTTGATGTTGACCAACTTAAACATTGAAACTTCTCTGAAGAACATAAATGGTAGAAAGCTAATCCAAGGTGGTGTGATAAACTAGAATAATAAGGTCTCTTGAGTTTCAATTGTAGCCACTGTCTTGTAACTGCATTGCATATGTATATATCATTACCCTCATATTCGTAAACCAAGCCCTAACAACAAAGTATACCATTAGATGATGATACAAGACTCACTTTTTATGGACGGAAATCCAAAACATTATTTTTCAATGTAGATTCTCTTTCAGGGAGTTGTAGGAGATTGACAAAGTTTAACTCCACTTCTTGTTCAAGAAGTAAATCTTGCATCAAGAGTCCAGAACTTCCTTTTACTCTTTCATAATACATGCTTTGGAATATGGAATCGGATATAAAATTATACCACTTCTTAGAAGTGCACTTAAATGCCACTAGAGATTCGACTGGCAGTATAAGATCTCAATTGCAATATCTTCATTTGCAAACAGCTATTTGGAATTAAAATACCTACATAACAGAATATCACCAGAAATCAGATAGAAAAAAAAAGAACAGATTTTTTAAGTTGGTTCTCTGTCAATCATCAAAGAATAAAAAATAATGAACATAAAGCATGATTTAATCTGCAGACCTTAATTCCTAAAAAAATATTATACCAAACAACAAACTAGAATATCCAAACCAAGCAAACCCATAAATCAGTAAACTTGTGTGATGATCAACACAAGTGTTCTTGTTATTGAAGTAAATTAATATTTGATCGTTGTCTTCTACTAAAAAGCCAGGAAGAAAATTGTTAATTGGTGTCAAAGGCAAATAGCATATTTCTGAAAAAAAATAATTCAAAATATGCTATAAAAAGAAAATTCTCACTACATCAGGGGCAGGTGTGAGGAAGGTTTGGCAGCACCTGTAAAAAGCAAATTCTTCTCTGACATAGTGAGATAAATGTAGGATATTTTATTTTAGCTAAAAGTATTTTATAAAATAATCTTTTGTTACCAGTCCAGTCTAAATTTGTCCCCAAATATTGAATAAAAGATTATTTTAGAAATGATTTTTCACCACTCATATTATCATCCTAGATCTTCCCTGCACCCCATAAGCTATTTTCTATTTCCACGACATCAGTGGCAAAAGTCGAAACGGCATGACCATTTGAGATTTGTTTAGAAAAGAAAAAATTTAACACCATCAAAATGTAATATTGTACGAAAAAACATAATTTAGGAAAAAATTAGTTAAACAACAATATATTAATTTTTTGTACATTAAGTTGCAAAAGTTGATTATCATCGTAGCTACTCCCTACGCTATTTCCAGAACATCAGTGGCAAACATCTAAACGGGCGTGACAACTGAGAGATTTTTTTAGAAAAAAAATTAACACCATCAAAATCCTAATATTGTAAGAAAAAAATGAATTTAAACAAAAATTAATTTAAGAAAACAAATATCAATTTTTTGTACATAAAGTTGCAAAAGATAGAATTTTTTACCTTAAATTCCCGTGGACTTAGCAAGATTATTGGTTGAGTAGAATGATCTCGCTTATGGATAGGGAAGGATGGACATCTGCTATATGTGTGCGTGAAGAGACGGGTTGAGGTTTCATTTGTCCTATTCAAAGTTATTTTATGACGTAATTTAGTGAGTTTGCATACGATTTGACAATTTGACCTTGAGGTTTGGTTGTTTAAGACTTATATAAATCTAATTAAGTCTACTATTTTTTATGTGATATATAATTTTTTTTCTGGGTTTTAAATTTGGGTAAGACTTTCATCCAATATTGAATGGTCCAATATATATATCCCAACCGTTGATCAATATAACATAACACATGTCATTAGATTAATAAATTAGTTATTTTTTAAGTTTAAAACATGTATGTGTATGAATTTAATTGGTTTAGGATCATCCAATATTGGATGTAAGAATTTTCCTTTTAATTTTTTTTGGGGTTTCGGTGATAGAGAAAAATATTTATAGATATTGAATATTTTATTTATAATTAATTACATATACAAAAATTTTACGTATTTTTTATTTATATATATATATATATATATATATATATATATATATAGATAGATATAGATATATTGGTAATTTTTAATTGTATATATCTACCAAACCTTTTGAAGAGCTCTTAAAGAATCCTTACTAAAATTGTTCACGAGTTTGACTAGTCAAACTGATACAAGTTTGAGTTTACCTCGTTTAGTAAACGAGGCTAAATTTAATTTTTGAGCTTGTCTTGTTTAACTAACAAGTCGAACTCAGACAAACTCTTACTGAACTTAAACCCAAACCTTTGTTGAGAGTATCGGCTCATTTGCAACCCTAGTCTAAACCATAAAAAATGAGTATATCATCCCTTTTTATATTGTCTCATACCAACATACCATTATAGGCTAATTTTATTAGAAATTAAATAAAACTAAATAAAAAAGTTATTGACTTAAACATATCACAATTCAACAAACTTATCACACAGGATTTTACCCAAATATTTGATCGTTTGTGACAAAAATGTCTTTACATAATGTGTGTGCCTTCTTCTTACAAGATCCGACAGAATTCTTATTCATTTTTTCCACGGTTTATGATTTGTCTTTTAAAAATCTGTCAAATTATTTCTCGGCCTAACAAAGTCAAAATGCATACTTTTCAATAAAAATACTTATCGTAAATTAAAACCATAAATATTAATGGTTCCATCTCTGGAATGTTTGGGAGGATCCTGAAAGTAATAAAATTGTGGTGATCAAGTTTTTTGGGTAGTTATAGCTCAAAATCGGACTTGCAATAACTATGAACATCAGATTTTGGTATGAATCAAAGTTGTGTTTGGAAACCACACCATTCAAGGATTTAAGAATGGGGTGGGTTAGGCGTGGGGAAGAATGACGCAGGGGGGGAGTAGGTTGTGGGGCTTCTATTTTTTTTTTTGCGGGACAAGGGTGAGGGTTTTGGAAAACCCTTCCACATATGCCCATTAACAACCCAACAACAAATCGAGTATTCACACAATACTTAACTGATCACAGGGTTTGTAGATTTGGAACTAATCTATCTATATTTGTCTTTCTACATGAGTAGTTATCGTCATGCCCCAAAATTTAATAAACTAATTATTGGGATGAGAGTGTTGCAAGCCTAACAGATCAATATCTTAGATCGGGAAGGCTACATAGTTATATTAGGTACAACAGAACATTATCAAATCAATAAGTTTCGCACAAACGATCAGTCCATTCCTAAACCTCGTGAAACAACCTTTAAACCATGACATTTCTATTCTCGAAACAAACAACTCTTCCCTGTTCTGCACAAGGAATATAAATAATAAAACAAATGAGCGATATAAGTGAAAATATCCCTAAAAATAGAATACGTAAATGAAAAAGTATGGCCAATAATTAGAATAATTGAGTCTTCTTACGAATACAAAGTATTAAGGTCAATACTAGATTATTATGATAAAACTAGTGATATAACCGAATAGAATACCTGAGAACTAAAATGATTAAATCATGAAAAATCAATTAAATTGTATTGTAAGTTGAAGCTGCATTTATGTCGTTTAAATTTGATCTAAAAATTGTATATAACCGTAGAGATGTCAAAAAACTGCATTTAACCCGTGTAGCGGCAGTCGAAAACTAAATACCAAGCTGTTATCAGGCAATAGGCACACTTCTCAAGAAGAACACATACATCGAAAGATATATAGAATATACTAAAATAAATTAGAAGGTTATGAGGTTCATTGTAACTGATTAGAATATGAATATTCATAGAGAGATAAGTACAACCAGAATTAATTTTATCAACAAATATGATTTAAATTTACCCCTCAAACAATATAATCAATACTAACAGGTTTATAAAATGGGAAGTCCATTTCCGAATTTTCAGAATTGTTATTAGACTAATAATAACATGGATAACAAAGGATTATTTGAGAATAATTTACTAATATATTTTGGAAAAAGACTTCTTAAAAAACCAATAATAACATGGATAACAAAGAATTATTTGAGAATAATTTACTAGTATATTTTGGCAAAACATTTATGAAAAGTAACATCTAATTATCAATGATAATGAGAATCTTAACAACATATAAGCATTTATGTTTACCAATACAAATCGTAGTATAACCAATAAGACTCAAAAAGTTATAGTTCAGCTCACGATAGAGAATGATTACCGACAAAAGTTCCAAAACCCTAGCATGAATTAGGAATTCCAGTAAGTCTCAAAAAATATGTTTATGAAATGGTATATTAATTAAGACTACAAAAGTAGAAGATAAATTTAATAATCAACACCAATAAGAGAAATGAATAACTAAGTGCCCGTTTGGAAGTGCTTTTTTTGGAAAAAAAACTTAAAAGTGCTTCTACCATTTTAAAAGTTTTTTTGATCATGAAAAGCACTTTTCTAAGAAGCACCAAATTGGCACTTCTTGAAAAAAGAACTTAAAATTATTTTAGATTTTAAAATTATTATTATTAATTTTTTTAAATTTAAAATTTTCTTCTAATAGCCCTTTTTTACTCTAAAATATGCACTTCCAAACGAGCCTTAAATGATAAAGAAGAAAGAAGAGGGATATAAAGGAATTCCACTTACATAAATTTCTAAAAATGAGAAACTCTAAGAATTACCATCTTTCATCTTTGAATATTTACAAACCTTTGTTTTTTTCCTCGTTCTCATTTTTCTCCACCTTCCCCGTTTCTCCTTACCTTTTTCACTAAAACTCCATCTCCCCTCTGCCTGCCTCTTCTTCCCGTTCTAAAAAGATCCCCCGTAATAAAAAAAACAAAACACTATTTAAAGACTCCACTTATAACAAAATATGCCTAATTACAAATTTACCATCCTTAACTAATATGGTTATGGAAAATAATATATGTATATATAATAAAATCCAAAATTTATAAAAATTATTTTAAGCAAACTATAGTTTTAAACTTGGTACTTTGACTCCAAGTCAAATTACGAGCATTACATTTATAATAATAGCTTAGAATAGTAAGCTAAGAATGATAACAAAGTAGATTGGTTACTCGTGAACTCTCTCTTAAGCTTAATTTTGATAGCTTGAAAAATTATGTGAGAGTTGTTTTTCCTAAAAAAATAACCTTGAATTAATATAATTTAAGAGTTCCAACAATGAGATAATTTTGAAATTCAAAGTCTGTTCTTTCGTCTCGGATATTTGGCTTATATCTCGAAGGTGCGTAATTCTTAGTGTCGGTTTCAATTGCACGACTGTCTTGTAACTGGATTGCATATGTATATAGCATTACCCTCATTTTCGTAAACCAAACCCTAGCAACAATGTATACCATTAGATGATAATACAAGATGCACTTTTTCTGGAAGAAAATCCAAACATTATTTTTCAATGTATATTCTCTTTCTGACAATTAGGAAATAGAAAAAGCTTAACTTCGCTTCTGATTCAAGAAGTAAATCTTGCATCAAGAGTCCAAAAGTTCCTTTTACTCTTTCATAATAGATGTTTTGAAATATGGGATTGGATACAAAGGTATACCGCTTCTTAGAAGTTCTCGGCCGGCAGTCTACATAAGATCTTAGTTGCAATGTCTTCGCCTGAAAATAGCTCCACACACATATACATATATATATGTATATATTTGGAATTTAAATTCCTTTCTCTCTCAATTACATAAATAAAAAATAAGAAACATAAAGCATGCTCTAATCTGCAGACCTTAATTCATGAAAAAAATATTAAACCAAGCAACAAATTAGAATATCCAAACCAAGCAAACCCAGAAATAAGTAAGCTTGTGCTAGAACAACACACGTGTTCTTATTCTTGTAGTGAATTAATATCTAATCATTATCTTCTACCAAAAAATCCAGGAAAAAAATGTTAATTGGTCATAGACAAAAACCATATTACTGGAAAAAAATCAAAATATGGCGTAAGTATCAAATTGCTCACATCATGCGGATCTGAGAAAGGCTTGGGCAGGACCCGGACACAGACACACTTATATAAATGTTGAATATTTTTCTTTAGCGGAAAATCTTTTAAAAATAAACTTTCTTTACTAATTCAATCTAAAATTTATTCCCAAATACTCCTTGAATTAGAAATTATTCTAAAAATATTTTTTCACCTAAACCCCACTTATTGATATATATTTTTTTCACTCCTCTCATATTATCATCCTAAATCGTCCCTAAGGCGTGACCATTGGAAGATTTGTTTAGAAAAAAAGAATTTAACACCATCAAAATCGTAATCTAGTACGAGAAAACTGAATCTAGGAAAAAATTAGTTTTAAAAAAATATCAATTATTTTTGTACACAAAGTCGCAAAAGTTTGAATTTTTTACTTTAAATTTTAGAGGAGGTGACAAGGTTATTGGTTGAGTAGAATGAACTCGGCTGATGGATAGGGAAGGATGGATATCAGCTATATGCGGGTGTGTGAAGAGACGGGTTTGAGGTTTTATTTTTTCTATTTAAAATTTATTTTTTGACGTTTAATAAATGGACTCTCTGAATTAGGGCCATAAAATATTACGATAATATTTTAGGGAATTTGAATTTGATAACCTAGCCAAGTAGAACTTTATTTTTTTTTGGCTTTGGTTGTTCATGGTTTTCTAAAGTTGAATTCGAATAGCTCTGGTTCTAGGACTTATTAAATTCATGTTTATTTTCCTAGATATATAATTTTTTTTGGGGGGTTTTCGGTGATTTAAAATAACGTTAAGTAAAACTAGTATACAACCCATTACATAATTTGACTTAAAGAAATAAAAATATTTATTAGATATAAAATATTTTAGTTATAATTAATTACATATACAAAAGTTTTATGTAATTTATATTTTTTGTTCCTATATAAATATAGATATATTGATAACTTTTAATTGTAAATATCTACGAAACCTATTAACGAGCTCTTGAAGAATCATTACTAAATTGTTCATGAGTTTAATGAGTCGAGTTTATATAAGTTTGAGTTCGCCTCGTTTAGCGAACGAGACTAAATTTAAAGTTTGAACTTGGCTTTTTTAACTAATGACTTGAACTCAAACAAAACCTTAGCAAACTCAAACCCAAACCTTTGGTGAGAGTATCGACTCATTTGCAACCCTACTCTGAATTATTAAAAATGAGTATATCATCTCTTTTTATATTTCCTCACACCGTCTTACCATTATAGACTAATTTGATTTTCAAAATTAAATGAAACTAAATAAAAAAGTGATTGACTTAAACAAATCACAACTCAACAAACTTATCATACAGGGTTTAAACCAAATATTTGATCGTTTGTGACAAAACCGTTTTTACATAATTTGTCAGTGACTTCTTCTTATTAGAGGTCCAACAAGATTCTTCTTCATATTTTCCACTTGTTATGATATGTTTTTTTTTAAATCAATCAAAATATTTCTTGGGCTAACAAAGTCAAAATGCGTACTATTCAATAAAATTCTTATTGTAATTTAAAACCATTTATATTAGTGTTTCTATCTCTGGAATGTTTGGGAGCATCCTGAAAGTAATGAAATTGTAATGATCAAAATTTTTGGACGGTTGTAGCTCGGAATTGAAATGCAATAACTATGAATAGCTTTTTTTGGTATGAATCATAAACCTTGTTAAGAGCCCACACCATTTAAGGATAAAATAATGGGTTTGGGGTAGGTGTAAGAAAGAAAAACACATGGGAAGAGCGGGTTGTAGGGTTTCTATTTCTTTTGCGGCATGGGGCAAGGGTATAGATAAACCCTTCCAAACATGCCCATTAACATCCCTAAAAAATCGAGTATGTGATCATTGGGTTTGTAGATTAGAAACTCACCTATCTATATTTGTACTTCTGCATAAGTGTTATAATAACTTAGGATCATAAGCTAAGAATGAGAACAAAAATAGATTGGTTACTCATGAAATCTTATTAAAGCTTATTTTGAAAGCTTGAAAAAATATCAATGTAATGTGAGAGATGTTTTTCTTAAAAAATGATCATGAATTTATTGAACATAGAGAGTTTCAACAGTAAAAATATATTTGAAATTTAGAGGTCCATTCCTTCGCATCGGATATCTGACTTCTATCTCGAAGGTGCATACTTCTTGGTGTTGGTTCTGTTTATCCTTCTACGGGGGACCCTTTTTCTAATATTTATAGGTCCACTTATGCAATGACTAGATAATAACTAATTACCATCTATACTATTCATTTTCAGTGATTAGTTGTATTCTGTTGAAAGTCCGCTTTTTTAGATAGATAAAGTATTCAGATTCTATTTAGCGGTCCTAATTTTGGCCTCTCGGAGGCCAGGTCTCGAAAGATACACTTGGTTACTTTATCAGACGCCGGATAGTCTGCGTTTAGACGAATTTGGGCGGTCCGATAGTCTGCGTTTAGAAAGACCACGTTTAAGTTGTTTCGATTTAAACTTGACACCAATGTCTTGACCTATTACTTACTAAGATCAATTTAAATCACATAATTATACTAAAAAAATAATACATTATGTAACAAGAAAGATTTAACATAAATATATCAGTAAAAACATAGAGTAAACTATCACACACAACACAAACAAAGGAAAACATAAAATGGAGTATAATTTAATCAAAGACACTCTTGCATTGACAAAACATTTCCTTGTAATACGATAAATCCTATTTTTCTCAACAAAACAAGTCCGACAATAATAAACCATAAATTTACTTCTTCTTTTCACTTTCCACTTTCATTATGAGTTTTTACTTGCCGCTTGCGCGTAGAAGATAGTTCAATATGCAACCCATTTGGCCCCAATCTGTCACACCTCAAACTTCCAGTTTACATTTTGTTTATACTCGGTACATTATATATCGACGAACTTAACTCCTGAAATATTTTGACATATAAACTAATTAGTATAAAAAGACACAATCAACCAAATAATTTACACATATATACATACGTACATAGTGACGCGACTAAATTAAAAGACTTCACATCATAATACATATCTTCCCAATGTTACAGTACCCGAAGTACCCCAACCCATGAGTTATATCCCAAAAACTATACAAGTAGTTATAGCTATTTACAATAAGACTATTGGACCTTTCTATCTTATAGTCCAATCCAAAAGTGATTCTACAGTGGATCTACTATACGCCCTTCCGTTGATCATACTTTTCATCTGCACAAATTATAATTAAACAAATGAGTTTTAAACTCATTAAAATGTGGGGACCAAAACTCTTCACTCGGGGTCAAAGGTAGATTTCAAGTATTTCCCAACAAGATAAGATTATACACTCAAATATACTAATAAGTTTTCATATATCAAACTTCACAACTTACGAAATTTTCAGGTCAGGATATAACAAAGATACACTATAACAAATAATACGATAGAACTAATTATACACCATAACTAATTATACACTGTAACTAATCATATAATAATATATAACAAGTCAGATATCACAAATTTATTTGATAGAATAAAATGCAACTTATCATAAAGAAAGTTTGTTCATATAGTCTATCATATCATATCACAATTCATATTCGATCTTACCTTAGTTTCGGGTATCATAGCGAGTTGCTTCAACCTTTTCTCCTAAAAACATACTTAACAGTTAAACCTTGGCATAAAATTTACATCTGTATAATAATACTAATAATCATCTTTACTAAAAGTTTTAGATTCAAATAATAATTTTACTCTACAACTCTTGATCGAAGGCTTAATTTACACTCAAAATGTTATCAATACAATTCACACCATGACATTAAACTTGAACTATACTGAAACGCATGTCTTAAAACCAAATTATTTTAGTGCACAGTTCTTTAACCTCACTTACATGTAAAATACAAAATTATCAGGTCCAATCAAATTTGAATCATAAGGATTCATTCTTTATTCAGTTATACCCATTTATAATAAAATTAAACACAATTCATCCTACAGGAGAAAAGAAACAGTATTTTTGTTAGCAAAATGTTGCACACCAAGATCAATATACCAAATATACATAATAAATCAGATAATTATACTCAAAGATGATATAGTAACCTAAGTATTAGAAACCCAATCAACACCTACTGATAATAAATTTTAAGTTATCCAAATACTCCAATTTATAGACCATCTAAAAGAAAAATACCCAAATTCTAAGTTATAGAACAAAAATGATAGCAACTTACACTTAATTGCAGCAATTAAGGTTAATTCTTGTCACTTGGAATTTTCTCTGTGATTTTCCTTTTTCTAAAGCTCTGTGTGTTTTTTCTTTCTTTTTTTTTTTGTTTACTTATCTAGTTTTCTAATCTTTTGTGTACAATTCTAAAGTGTGGTGTTTTAAAAGCACACGTGCACTTCTATCTCATTATTTGATTATTTTAGTATCATTTTTTGTTTTTGTTTTTCTTTTAACTAATAAAAAATTGCACTGTGAAGTCCTTTAAATTAATAAACAATATATACTATACAATAACAATTATAACAAGAAAAAGGTAAGGTTAAAGTGGTCATTGCACAATCAAACCCTTAAATGATTACAGTAGTATTTTATAGAAATTTTAATCACCAAAAACGACCTCAATTTGGGAATATTTTATCACTCTAGATTATTTCTTTTTTCTATTTGTTCACACATTAAGCATTAAGCATTTCAATGCGTAGAGTCCCACTTATAAGACAAAGTAGGCATATCAACCACCTAGCAAGTGAATTAGTAAACTGGTGTATATTTGTGTTGGCCCTATTGGTTCCAACCAGATTAAATTTAAATTTTTACCCAAAGTCCACTAAAATGATACTGCGGTGTTCATTAGCCAATCTTCTCGAACACTACCTTCAACTTGGGAATAGGGGCGTTGCTACAAGTTACCATGACCCCTGTATCTTAGAATTAGTTTTTGTCCTGAATTTTGATCCTTAGGTTTTACAACTTTTTAAAAATTTATTTACCAATAATAAATGAACATCTCACATTTTACATAATAAACAAAAGTATGATTTCCATTATTGAATACGGATGATATATTAGTGGGTGTTGATGCAAACCAAAGCCTGAGGATATATTTGAAAATATATTACGGCAACAATTTTTAATAAGTACATGTTTGCGAGATTTATATTAAGGTATTGGTGATTGTTTTGTTTGCTCAAGGTGTTGATTGTTTTGTTAGTGGTGGAGTAATAGAGATAGAGAGCATGAGGGTAAAATAAAATGGAAAAATGATACATTTTTTCCAGTCGCACATTTTGCGACCATTTCCTGTCCTATAATAAATGTAGCGGCAAACTGTAACATTTAGAAAAACTAAATTTAGGAAAAAATTAGTTTAGAAAAAATTGCATTTTAGTCCAATACATTTATTTAAACAATTTTAGTACTATCTTTTTAATCCCTTTGATTTCATAAAAAACATTTTTTAACAAATTATATTCCTAATTAATTCCAATATGGTCTATTAATTTTTTTAAATTGCAATTTGATCCCTATATTTTTATTTAAACACTTTTAGGCCACAAAAAGTCAAATTACATGCAATTTTTAATTTCATATTATTAATTTTAATTTTCTTAAAATCCTACAAAAACCTTAATAAAACCCTCAAATTATACCATTAATTTTTTTCATAATCAAGCATCAAAATATTGTCTAAACTAACCTAAAACACACCCTAATAACACCTATTAATCTCATATTTCATAATCATCACAAAAAAAATGGAAAAAAATCATTACAATTACTCACATAAATTTTTTAACCATTTTAGCATCTATTTTGTGTTAAAAATATCATTTATAATATCCTAAAAGTACCACATATATTCGGAATTAAATTAAACATCAAATAATCAAAAAAAAATATGAAAATTAAAACACAAATAATGGTTGAAAAACCTACCTTATATGCTGAAATTGAAGCTCTTTTGATGTAGATTCCATGCCAACATCATTCGGATTTAAACACAAAAGAAAAAAAAATAGGTTAGCAAAAAAACTAATAAAATCTTAAGAAAATAGTGGAATAAATAGATAACAGCATGATTTTTTACCTTGTGTGATGATTTGAGTGTGTTTATAGCTTCGATTAGAGCTTGGAATGGTAGATTTTAAGAGAGAGCTTCGTTTTTTTTTTGTATAAGAAAATAATGAAGCTTATGGGCTCGGCAGAGTACATATAGGACACTCTCGTTAGCGACTACAACATGTAGTCGCTAAAGGTAAGAAAGTAGTCGGTAAAGAAGGTGATGACCGCCACGTGTCGGTAATTTGACCGACCTAATTGGGTTTTAGCGACTACCAAGTAGTCGCGAAACGCAAAAAGTTAACGCGTGTCTCTTCGATGGGCAGGAAGGTGGACCGCCAATATTTAGTGGATATTTAATTCGTGTTTAGCAACTACTTGGTAGTCGCTAGAAGTGTGCTTCCTTTTACCGACTAGTTCATACGTATGAACTAGTCGCAAATGACACATATCAATCACGACTAGTTCATACATATGTAGTCGCGAATAACCTTTTTTTTTAAATGGAAAATGAACAATTATAATTTCAGACACACAATTAGCTTAACGTTATACAATTCCAAACAATAACAAAACATAATAAAATTCTAAACAATCAAAAACACGTAATCAAAATCCAAACAATCAAAAACACGTAATCAAAATTCAAACAAATAAAAAACACGTAATCGTAAAAAATTCCTCAAATCAGCCCGTCTCATAACCACTCGTGTCAACAACTTCCTCATCACTATCAACGTAGATTGGTTCCTCTACTTCATTGTCGACATACACGTCCATCGTGTCATCAAAAAGCTCATCCTCTTCATCAATAATTAAAGTTACGTGCAAAAGAGAAGGGTAAAATGGGATCTCATCACTAGTTGTCAAATGTAACTGTGAGTAATCCGTCTCGTTGTTCACTAAAAGGGTCGTGACACTCTCGTTTTCAGTAGGTAGTGATTCTACACCCAATAACTCGGGACCCCATACATGTCTATCATTGATTTCCCAAACAACTTTCCACCCTTTTTTTGTTTTCCTTGAATTAATCTCATCAATATAAATTACTTTTTTAGCTTGTGTGGCTAAGATGTATGGCTCGTCTCTCCAAAAAAAAAGTAGATGTGTTAATAATGGTTACCCCATTCTCTGTCCTCGCAGTACTCGTGTTATACCAATTACACTCGAATAGCACAGCTGAACAACCACCATCAAATGTTACCTCTACAATCTTGATTAATTCACCGTAATATAGTTTTTCATCGTATATGGTGCATACCCCGTAATCTTGAGTCACCTTTTTCCCCCTTTTCGCGAGTAACTCATTTGACACCGTTCGCAACGCATGAATCGTACTTACAAACTGCACCATGAGACTTACTAGCCAATGAAATCATATCACTAGTAGCAAAGGCATCGCCGTCTTTTTCCATATCATAAACCTCTTAACAAAAACAATAATAACCACATTGTCAAATATTGAGACCTAAATTGGTATTTGAATGAATGTATACCTTATGCAAAAACCAATCTTGAAAATTTTGTCGGTGTTTCCTAGCTTTATCAGCTTCGGGCCCGATAGCGTGGCTTTGTGTTCTTTGCACATTTGAAGAGTAAATTCAATACGTATTTCATACCGAATTTGAAAAAATAACAATTAAAATATTCAACTTACATCATCAAATGTTGGATTTCGTCGCAATTAAGTAAGATGTACCAGTTGATTTGCTCCTTCTCAATGTATTGCAAAACACCATACTCTTTTTTACCGAGTGGAGTACACTAACTCTTAAATACGGATAACTCTTTAGGTTGAGCCTCAGTCTCGGTATATCTACCCTGTTCGTTGAACTTTGTTTTTTCTTCTTGAAGATAACGCGATATGAAAGTAAAAGTCTCCTCTATGACGTACCCCTCAGCAATTGAACCCTCAGGCCTAGTCGGGTTTCGTATGTACTCCTTTAACTTCTTTAGATACCGCTCAAACGGGTACATCCAACGCATCTGAACCGGTCCCCCTAACAAATTTTCATCGTATAAGTGTATAACCAGTGGATCATTATATCGAAAAACGCGGAAGGCAAAATCATTTCCAGTCTACACATAACTTCAACCACTTTCACCTTACCCGATTCTAACTCTTTCATGTTGATATTTTTATTACAAACGACTCTAAACACGTTAGCTAACCCAATAATCGCATCACTAATTGCTTTGTTTTCAATAAGCCCTGGGATACTAGCCACAAAAATATACTGCATCATCACGTGACAGTCGTGAGATTTCATTCCGATAATCTTTCCCGTATCACTTTGAACATTATTTCTCAAACTAGATGCGAAACCATCGGGAAACTTCTGTGCCTTCAACAGTCAAGAAATATTTTCCGCTTTTCCGTTGACAAAGTATACTTTGCTCGTTTCAGTATCGGTTTACCTTCTCTCGATGTCAACCACATATCTTTCCTGATGTGCATATCCTTAAAATCCATTCTCGCTTTCACGTTATCTTTGTTAACTTTCCCATCAAGACCTATAACTGTACCGAGCAAACTATCACACATATTTTTCTCGCAATGCATAACGTTAATGTTATGTTTTAACAAATTTTCAGACCAATAAGGTAAACGATAAAAAATACTCTTTTTCTTCCAATTGAATCGCCATGGAACAGTTTGCTTCACGATCTTGCCCCCAAAATCCTTGTGTTTACCGGGAAACACAACGGGAAGCCCATCTAACTGTGTCTGAATATCGACAGGAGTATATTTCTTTGGTAGGCCCCTATAATTGGAAGCGGGGTACGAAAACTTGTCTTTTCTAAATCGATGTGTGGTAGGTAACCAACGTATATGGTCAAAGTAAACAACCCCTTTCTTCACCCTCAATGACGGAGTAGAATCCAAGCATTCTGGACAATCTAAGTAAACTTGACCCGACCATCCTGAAGTGTATGACCTAGCGGGGTAATCATTAGTCGTGGACAACAAACAAACCTTCATCGTAAACTCTTCCTTCTTGTGGGCATCATACGTAAGGATCCCTTTATCTCATTCTCGTCCAACTCATCTATAACAGGTCGAATAAAGACATTCATGTCCTTGCTGGGTGAACGGGGTCCAGGAATCAACAAACAAAGCTGGAATGTCATCTCCTTCATACACTCCCACGGTGGTAAGTTGTAGACGGTCAATATAACCGGCCACATGTTGTACGAGTTGTTCTGCATAAAGAAAGGACAAAAGCCATCGATACCCAAACCCAAGAACACATTCCGAGGTTCACTAGCAAACTCAGGATGTAACTGAACAAATCTCTTACAACTATCGTCATCAACTGGATGACGCAACATATCTAGATTTGTACTCTTCCGTGTACGGTGCCAAATCATATTTTCGGCAATATGTCTCGAAGCATAAAGTCGTTGCAACCTCGGGGCAATTGGGAAATATCAAAGTTTCTTATGCGCTACTTTCTGACCCTTCTTCTGGATTCACTACATACTAGACACTTATCGAGGGAGTCATTCTCCTTGTAAAATAAAGCACAATCATTCACACAAACGTCGATGGTATTGTACCCCATACCTAAACTTTTTAACTTTTTGTTGCACTCCTCGTATGACTCGGGCAAGGTATGAGGTTTGGGCAACACACGGCACAGAAGATCAAGCAACTCGGTGAAAGACGTGTTAGTCCACTTGTTCTTCACCTTCACGTGCATTAGCTTTGCAATGAAATTTAATGAACTCAATACTGTACAACCAGGGTATAACTCGGTCTCTAATTCGGAAAAAAAATCGTTTCGAATTTGCCACGTGTTGAACTGTTTGAGTCTATCATCTCGGTGTTACCCGAATGACCACCACCCTCATAATTAGCTCTCGAATCTTCATAGACATTCAACATTTAATTTTCTTCATATCGAGTCTCGGGAATTTCATCGTTCTCACCATGCTTTGTCCAAATCTCATACGTGGACAAAAACCCAAATTTTAAAAGATGTGCCTTAATTTTGACCACGTTAAACCAACGGTAATTCGAACACTCATTACACGGACAAAACAAAGTTTCTTTAAAATCATCTTTTTTTGAGCAAATGCAAGAAATTCTTCTATTCCCTTAACAAATTCACACGAAACACGATGAGTGGAAGTAATCCAACTTTTATCAATACCCGAAGCCATCCTCTACTACCAACATAATCAACTATCCAATATAAGAGAATACAACATAAATGTCTCATAAATATAATGAAAAAAAATTATTACATCACCAATTAAATACATAAAAATAAAATGAAAAAGAAAATTATTACATCACCAATTAAATACATAAATATAAAATAAAAAAAATATTACATCAACAATTAAATACATAAATATAAAATGAAAAAAAATATTACATCACCAATTAAATACATAAATATAAATTTAAATGCATATAAAATATTACTCACCAAATAAATACATAAATAAAAAATTAAATGCATAAAAAATATTACATCACCAAATAAATATATATCTCATTTATGCATTTATTTCTCATACAATAATATATCATATAAAATTATAAGATGTTTCGAAATACATAGTGAAACTATATATTTAGCATTAACTACACAATTGTAATCAAATAAAAAAAAGATGAAAAAAGTTTTAGAGAAGAAAAATACCTACTTTTGGGCAAATTTAGAAGGAGAAATTGATAATTGAGGAGGTCTCACGTTGTTGAATGACCCTAGAAAGGTTTTCCACTTGTTGAAATACTTAATAATTAATACTATTTAGCATTAACTACACAATTGTGTGCAAATAAAAGAATTTTGAAAGAGTTTTATAGAACCAAAAATACCTACTTTTGGGAAACTTGTGATGGGGAAATTGATAATTGAGAAGTTCCCACGTTGTTGATTGGCCCAGGAAAGCTTTTCCACGTGTTGAAATAATATTTGATGATGAATTGTGGAAAAAAATTGGAAGAGTTTTGAGAGAATAGTAGGTAAGTTGTAAAATGATGAGTGTTTGAGGATCCCAATTCGAAACCCACTGTCATAAATACGCTAAACACATTAGTGACTACAAGAAGTAGTCGCTAATGATGTAAATGTCGTCGTTATTAGTAATTAATAGCGACTACATGTGTCGTCGTAAAAAGATAAACTTCATTAGCGACTACACAAACTCAGTGGAAAAAAATATTTAAAAAATAAAAACAAGTAGCGACTACTTGCATAGTACTAACGACTACTTCTTGTAGTCGTTACAAACAAAAATTAAGTACGACTACTTTGTAGTCGAAAAAAATGTAAAGTAGTCGTTAGAGATGTAATCTTTAGCGACTACATGAAGTAGTCGCGAGAAAGCTCGCATGTAGTAGTGTTATGTAACAAGAAAGATTTGACATAATTAGATCATTAAAAACATATAGTAAACCAACACTCACAACACCAACAAAGGAAAACATAAAATGGAGTACAATTGAATCAAAGACACTCTTACATTGACAAAACATTTTCTGGTAATAGGGCAAATGCTATTTTTCTTAGAAAACATGTCCGACAATGATAAGCCATAAATTTAATTCTTCTTTTCACTTTCCACTTCCATTATGACTTTTTAATCTTCGCTTGCTTACAAAAGATTGTCTAATGTGCAACCAATTTGGCTCTAATCAAACCCTCAAATGATTACAGCATTATTTTATAGATATTTAGTAATAAAAACGATCTCAATTTGACTAACAACTGATTGTTAAATAATTTACTATCTGAATGTTGGTACACAAGTTTGGGAATATTTTATCACTCTAGATTATTTTTTCTATTTGTCCACACATTAAGAGTTTCAGTGTGTAAAGTCCCACTTATAAGACAAAGTAGGCATAGCAACCACCTGGCAAGTGAATTAGTAAACTCGTGTATATTGTGTTGGTGTTATTGGTCCCAACCAAATTAGGCCAAACTCCAATTAGTTCTTTAGCCAATCTTCCCGAACAATACCCTCAACTTGGGAACAGCGACGGAGCTACTAGTACCCATTCCCTCTGTATCTTAGGATTTTTTTCATCTTCCTGAATTTTGATCCTCGACTTTTAAGTACCTTCACTTGTCCACACAACTTTTGAAAATTTATTCTCCTCTGCTAGAATACTAAAAATTAAAACACATATCACATTTTACATAATTCAAGCAAACTGATGATATATTATCGTGGGTGTTGCTGCAAACCAAAGCCTAAGAATATATTTGAAAATATATTACTGTAACAATTTTTAATAAATACCTGTTTGCGAGATTTATATTAAGGTGTTGGTATTTGTTTTGTTTGCTCAAGGTGTTGATTGTTTTGTTAATGGTGGAGTAATCACTACTACAGATCGGCTTTTTAGGGACGACAAAGTTAGCGACGACCCGTGTTTAAGAGATTAGCGACGACCTCGCGATTTCGTCGCTAACCAATTAAAAATTCGTCGCTAATAACAATCCTTATTAGCGACGAAAATCTTTCGTCGTTAGAGAATACGAATTTCGCCGCTAATAATTTAATTTTCTTTTCAAAAAAAATTTTAATAAAAAAGTTGTCGCTAATTATGGTTGGTAATTAGCGACAAGAAATGTCGTCGCTATGTTTAATTACTAGCGAAAAGATTTAAAAAACTTAGCGACGAAAACGCGAGTCTCCGCTAATAAAAAACCATAAAATGAAACGCAAATAGTTTTTTCTACACAGAAAATACCCCATTATTATTATTTTCTCCCACTTTCTTTTAAAAACCTAACTCATATTTTTTCAAAACATTACTACTTGCTTCTCTAAATCATCTAACACAATTCTTAGGTCCATATTTGAGTTTGGGCAAGGTCAATCTATATACTCTTCATCCAATTCAAGGTATTTTTTCAAAAATAATTTTCTTTTATTTTTATTTTGGTTGAATTTGATGGTGAATTGCATTATTTGTTGGTTGCTTAGGTTGATAAATAATTGTTACTCCATTAAGGGGTCCACATTCAAGGTGGTGTATGGTCAATCTTTAATCTTCCCATCCAATTCAAGGTACTTTTCTAAAAATACAATTTTTTTTATTTTGTTGAATTTGATGGTTAATTGCATGATTTGATGTTTGATTAGGTTAATAAATAATTGTTACACCATTAACGGGTCCACATTCAAGGTGGGGTATGGTCAATCTTCAATCTTCCCATCCAATTCAAGGTATTTTCAATAAAATTCATATTTTTTATAATTTGATTGTTTTGATTATAATTGTTATTAAATATGTAAGCACATTGTATATAATGTGATTAGGTTAATAAATACTTGTTTTATGACTATATTTGTTATTGATATGTTGTAATTCATGCAATTGTTTATCATTTTCTTATATATATATATATATATATATATATATATATATATATATATATATATATATATATATATATATATATATATATATATATATTTGTTTAATTAGTTGTATATGAAGTTGTTTTTCTATGAAATGGTTTGTAATTTTAATTAATTCAATGTGTTGTAATTTTAATTATTTTATTCATTTGGGTTGTAATTTTTAATTTATTTATCACTTGGGTTGTAATAGTTATTTATTTTATTTTCATATTTATGTAGTTGATTAGCTATATCATATTGTTATTAAAAGATGTCTTCGGGTCTTGATAAGAGTTGGATCAAAGCCACCGATCTTCTGTCGGAAGAATATATTTATGGTGTAACAGATTTTGTCGAGTTTGCCACCAATCAAGATAGTTTTAATGACTATATTTTTTTCCATGTACTCGTTGTTCGAATAATCGTCGCTATCCATCACAAACGGTTCAGGCTCACCTTTTAACTAATGGGGTTATGTCCACGTATGAGGTTTGGACAAAACACGGTGAAGCACTAGACATTCCCGAAGAAACCGTGCCAAATCCAGAAAATAAAATGTTAAATACATATGACGATTTGAGAACCAGTTACGATGTTGGTGGGCATTCGGGTGATACCGTGATGACAGAAGCAAATTAACCAAGTCGTGGCATTTTTTACGCTATGTTCGAGGAAATGGAGACCGAATTATATCCTGGATCTACAGGGACGAGTTCCTTGAATTTCATTGCAAAGCTTATGCACATAAAGGTAAAAAACAAGTGTCTAACACATCTTTCACCGAGCTATTGGAACTGGTTGGCGTGTTTTGTCCAAACCTCACAATTTGCCTGGGTCCTACGAGGAATGCAACAAGAAGTTGAAAAGTATGGGTATGGGTTACACTGCTATTGATGTTCTCTTGAATGATTGTGCCATTTTTTACAAGGAGAATGAATCTCTCGACAAGTGTCCAGTATGCAGTGAGTCTAGATGGGATCCGAAAAAGGGTAAGAAAGTACCCCATAAAAAGTTTCGTTATTTTTCGATTGCCCCGAGGTTGCAGTGTATATACGCATCGAAACACACAGCCGAAGACATGATATGGCACCATACCAGAAAGAGTACCGATCCAAATGTGTTGCGTCATCCGGTTGATGGTAATAGTTGGAAATGATTTGCAGCGCTACATCCTGAGTTTGCTAGTGAACCTCATAATGTATATTTGGGTCTCGGTATAGATGGTTTTTGTCCTTTCTCTATGCAGAACAACTCGTACAGCATGTGGCCAGTTATATTGACAGTATACAACTTGCCACCGTGGGTATGCATGAAGGAAACCACATTTCATCTTTATTTGTTGATTCTGGGTCCTCGTTCACCCGGTAAGGACATGGATGTCTACCTCCTCCCTATGATAGACGAGTTAGACGAGTTGTGGGATAAAGGGATCCTTACGTATAATGCCCATACAAAGCAAGATTTTACGATGAAAGTTTGTATGTTGTCCACCACTAATGACTACCCCGCTAGGTCATACACATCAGGTTGGCAGGGTCAAGGTTACTTAGCATGTCCAGAATGCATGGATTCTACTCTGTCGTTGGGGGTGAAAAAAGTGTATTATATTTTTATCATAGACGATGGTTATTCATGAGACACCGGCTTCGAAAAGACAAAACTTTGTATCCCGGTGAAGAAATAAGGGCCCCCTGAGGAAATATAGTCTAGCAGATATTCAAACATAGCTAGATGGGTTTCCCATTGTGTTTCCTGGTAAACACAAGGATTTTGGGGGTAAACTGACGAAAAAAACGTGTCCTCACGAGTTTAACTGGAAGGAGAAGAGTATTTTTTATCGCTTACCTTATTGGTCGGAAAAACTATTAAAACATAACATCGATGTTATGCATTGCGAGAAGAATGTTTGCGAGAGCTTGCTCGGTACAGTTGTAGGACTTGATGGGAAACCCAACAAAGATAACGCGAAGGCGAAAATGGATCTTAAAGATATGGGCATCAGGAAAGAATTGTGGTTGATAACAAGAGGAGGTAAATCGGTACTCAAGCGAGGAAAGTACACGTTGTCTACTGATAAGCGGAAATTATTTCTTGACTGGTTAAAGACGCAAAAGATCCCCGATGGTTTCGCGTCTAGTTTGAGGAATAATGTACAAAGAGACACGGGTAAGATTATTGGAATAAATCCCATGACAGTCACGTAAGGATGTAGTATCTTTTTGTGGCTAGTTTACCCGGGCTTATAGAGGATACATCAATTAGTGATGCGATCATCGGCTTGGCTAACATGTTTAGAGTCGTTTGTAACAAGAATTTGAGTAGGAAAGAGTTAGACGAGTTGTGGGATAAAGGGATCCTTATGTGTAATTCCCATACAAAGCAAGATTTTACGATGAAAGTTTGTATGTTTTCCACCACTAATGACTACCCCGCTATGTCATACACATCAGGTTGGCAGGGTCAAGGTTACTTAGCATGTCCAGAATGCATGGATTCTACTCTGTCCCTGGGGGTGAAAAAAAGTGTAGTATATTTTGATCATAGATGATGGTCATCTATGAGACACCGGCTTCGAAAAGACAAAACTTTATATCCAGGTTAAGAAATGAGGGCCCCCGAGGAAATATAGTCCAGCAGATATTCAAACACAGCTAGATGGGTTTCCCATTGTGTTTCCTGGTAAACACAAGGATTTTGGGGGTAAACTGACGAAAAAAATGTGTCCTCGCGAGTTTAACTGGAAGAAGAAGAGTATTTTTATCGCTTACCTTATTGGTCGGAAAAACTGTTAAAACATAACATCGATGTTATGCATTGCAAGAAGAATGTTTGCGATAGCTTGCTCGTACAGTTGTAGGACTTGATGAGAAACCCAACAAAGATAACGCGAAGGCGAGAATGGATTTTAAAGATATGGGCATCAGGAAAGAATTGTGGTTGATAACAAGAGGAGGTAAATAGGTACTCAAGCGAGGAAAGTATAGGTTGTCTACTGATCAGCGGAAATTATTTCTTGACTAGTTGAAGACGCAAAAGATTCCCGATGGTTTCGCGTCTAGTTTGAGGAATAATGTACAAAGCGAAACGGGTAAGATTATTGGAATAAATCCCATGACAGTCACGTAAGGATGTAGTATCTTTTTGTGGCTAGTTTACCCGGGCTTATAGAGGATACATCAATTAGTGATGCGATCATTGGGTTGGCTAACGTGTTTAGAGTTGTTTGTAACAAGAATTTGAGTAGGAAAGAGTTAGAATCTGGTAAGACGGGAGTGGTTGAAGCGATGTGCAAACTAGAATTGATTTTACCTCCCGTATTTTTTGATATAATGATCCACTTGGTGATACACTTATACGATGAAGCATTATTAGGGGGTCCCGTTTAAATGCGGTGGATTTGTCCATTTGAAAGGTATTTGAAAAAGTTAAAAGAGTATATTCGGAACCCTGCTATGCCAGAGGGTTCAATCGCTGAGGGTTATGTTATTGAAAACACGTTGACATTCATATCACGGTATCTTCGAGAAGAAAAGACAAAGTTCAATGATGATCCGGGTAGACACAACGACCCACTGCCCAAACCGAAAGAGCTATCTGTTTTTAAGAGTCAGTGTACTCCCGTTGGTAAAAAAGAGTTTGGTCATATACCACGTAAAATGAAGGATCAAATCACCTGGTACATTCTGAATAATTGCGATGAGGTCGAAACATATCCGACTTAAGTAAACGTAATTTATGTTTAAAAAATTTATTTGCTCATTAATTTTCATTATTTTCTTACAATTTGGAGAACACAAATCCACGCTATCAGGGACGACTAAAGCAGTGGAGGAGATGCACCGACAACCATCTAAGGAGTGGTTTTTGGAAAAGGTACGTAACATGTATATTAAGTTGGAACTTACCTTATTTGGAAACTTTCATTATTTGGAGACTTGTCTTATTTGGAAACTTTCTTTATTTGGAGACTTGCCTTATTTGGAAACTTGCCTTATTTGGAAACTTTCTTTATTTGTAGACTTTCCCTATTTGGAAACTTTCTTTATTTGGAATCTTTCATTATTTAGAGACTTTCCTTATTTGGAAACTTTCTTTATTTGGAGACTTGCCTTATTTGAAAACTTTCGTTATTTGGAAACTTACCTTATTTGGAAACTTGCCTTATTTAAAATCTTTCTTTATTTGTAGACTTTCCCTTTTTGGAAACTTTCCCTTTTTGGAAACTTTCCCTATTTGGAACTTTCCTAATTTGACAATTAATCAACCCTTTTTACATTTGTTAGATTCATGTCATGCGCGTGGTTGGTGATCCAATAGCTACACCTGAGATAGTGTCCTTGGCCAGCATGTCTTATGGTCCGGTCCATATGTACGATTCATGTATCGTGAATGGTGTTAAATGGGTTACGAGGGAAAAAGGAGAAAAAAGAGTGACTCAAGATTACGGATTATCTGCCATGTATAATGAGACCCCTTTTTACGGTGAATTAGTAAAATTTATAGAGGTTACATTCAATGATGGTTGTTATGTTGTGTTATTCGCTTGTAAGTGGTATAATACATCGAATGTAAGGAAAGAACACGGTGTAAACTTCATCAAGACATCTAATTTTTGGTGGGAGACAGAACCATACATCTTAGCAACTCAAGCCAAAAAAGTGTTTTACATTGACGAGATAAGCACAAAGAAAACAATGAAAGGATGGAAAGCCGTTTGGGAAATCAACGATCGTCATGGGTGGAGCCCCGAGTTATGGGGTGCAGAGTCAGTATTTACTGATAACACGCGTATCACGATTCCTTTGGTTTAACACGCAAACTGATTACTCACGACTGGACTTGGCAACTACCGAAGAGATCGTGTTTGACACGGAGACAATCATCAGTGATTTGCATATTGACTTAGTATTTATGAAAACGAGGAGATGTTAGATGACACACGGGAGGAGTACGGAGATGAGGAACCTATTACGATTGATAGTGATGACGAGCCCGTAGACACTAGCGGATACGAAACTGGTTGGATATTTTATTTTAAGCGTTTTTTGTTTTAGTTTTAAATTTTCTTAGCATGGATTTGATTTTAAATTTATGGTTGTTGAAATGTTGTTAAAATGTTACTTATCGATTCATTTGGATGTTTAATTTTGTTGTTTTAAATTGTAGGTGTCATAACTAGGTATAATTTAAATCAATGAAAATAAAGAAAAGAAAAAAAAATAGCGACGAGTTCTTCATCTTAGCGACGGGATATAAGCGAAGAACTCGTCGCTAACTACTAGCGACGAGATTTAAACTACTTAGCGACGACAATCCTCGTTGCTAACTATTCCCAAATTTTCGATTGGTCAATTTGGGCGGTCAGAATTCCCGACCATTCGTATTCGCCACAAAACGAAAAGTTAGCGACGAAACGCGTCGTCGCTAAGTATAGACATGCAAAGGTAGTGCGTACGTTACGTGACGCGTGGCAAACTTAGCGATGAAATTTAATAAATCAGCGACGAGGATTTTCGTCGCTAAGTAGAAAACTCTATAAAACCCTATGCAAACTCATTTGCTTACTTATATCATCACCAACACATTTCTGATCCGCCCCAATTCATCCCCCCCTCCATTTTCGAGCATAATCCTAGGTTTTTCGAAGTTATCCATTGCTAACAAGGTAAAATCCAACCTTCAATTTCATTTTTATTCATTTTACTATTACTTTATTTATTCTAATCTTCTATTTTATATGATGTTTATGACAATCTTGGCTTGGCCTGGCTTCATCAACCTCTATTGATCAATTCCAACGTAAAAAGGTGCAATTTTCATTCCTTTTTTGTAATTACTTTTTTTTCCATTTTTGATGAAATTTTTTGTGTTTGTATTTAGTTTTTGATAAATCCCGAGTTATATATGTATTTTTCTGGATGATTTGGTAGTTATATTGTATGTATAACATGAGTAATAAGTGATTTGTGATTTTTAGGTATAGAATTTTTTTTTTCTATTTTTTGATTGGAAAAAAAAATGTGTTTAAATATGATTTTTGAGCAATTCCGAGTTATATGTGTATTTTTCTGGATGATTTGGTGGTTAAATTGTATGTATAACATTATTAATAAGTGATTTTTTATTTTTGGTTATAGAAATTAATTTTTTTTCTATGTTTTGATTGAAAAAAATGTGTGTAAGTATGGTTTTTGAGCAATTCTGGATTATATGTGTATTTTTCTTGATGATTTGGTAGTTAAATTGTATGTATAACATTAGTAATAATTTTTTTGTGATTTTTAAATATAGAAAATAATTTTTTTACAATTTTTGATTGAAAAAAATGAGTTTAAATATGGTTTTTAAATAAATACAAATTTTTTTATATATTTTTGGATGTTTTAAAATAAAAATTATATTCATAACATGGTTATAATTATAATATGTAATTTTTTAAAACAGAAAACACTTTTTAGGGATTTTGAAAACAATATAGGAAAAAAAAAAGTAGAATAAATTAATTTCTAGGGTTTTAAGAATTTTTTGCAAAAAAAAAAATTGTTTAAATTCCTTATAAGGAAAGTTTCTATTTTAGGAACTTTACTTTTTAGGAATGTTTCTTAAAAAGGAAACTTTTTTAAAAAAACTTTCCATTTTAGGAAAGTTTCTATTTTTATAAACTTAACTTTTTAGAAAAGATGTTCATAAAAATAGAAACTTTCCATTTTAGGAAACTTTACTATTTTATGGACTAACTTGTTATTTTTGGATACAGATTCCATTTGGATTGGATTAATGTCATATTTATTTTATTTTATTATATATTTATTATTTGTAATAATTCATTTAATTTATTCGATTGGTTTGTAATAATTAGTTTAATTTATTCGATTGGTTTGTAATATTTTATTTAATTTATTCGATTGGTTTGTAATAATTTATTTTTATGTTAGTTTGTTAAATTTTAGATGGCTGATGTAAGGTGATGGAAGCGGTCGGGATCCTAATAGGAATCTGGACTGCACTTTATCCACCTGTGCCGGCTCTTCTGGTAATTAAGATATTTAAAATATAAGAATTTGTCAATTTTTCAATTTAAACTTAATTCAATTTATTTTAAAACCAGAAACACGCAAAAGAATATCCCGAGGAACAAATGCTTTAAAGACTTGAAGCCCTAGAGAAACACGGTTACCCTTTGCCAGTAGAATTTTGCATGCTAGACGAGACTTGGAACCCAATTGGAGAGTACGGTCACCATGTCTCACAGGTTATAGGGGCGACTGTACGAGAGAATGTCCCGCCTTGCTACAGGACCTGGAAGGAGGTGCCTGGCGGGATGAAAGCTACTATTATGGACCGACTTAAGCAATTTTTCGGCCTCGATAACTGGTGTACCAGATCCGACTGGCCCGAAATCAAAAAACATTTGAACAAGAGCCAGTCGACTAGGCATAGGGCGTGGAAGGGTGAGTTGAAGAAGGCATACTATTATAAGAAGAAAACATCACCTGATGTTAATCCAGATATTTGGAGGAGGAGTTGTAGGATGTTGGACCACAAAGACTCTCAGGTAGAAAGTTTTATTATTTAAAAAAAGTATTTAACGCTTTTGAAATATATTGAAACAGAACCAGGCAAAAACTAACAAGGATAATAGGCAAAAACAGAAAAAATCGGGCAAGGCTGGTTCGAGAAATTATTCGCATTCCGAGAGGTCATTTATAAGGTATATTCTTTGATTTTCATAAATTAAATTACTTATTTTAATTAATTATTAATATATATTGTTTAAAATGTTATTGCACAGGGGAAGCTAAAGAAAACGACTAAGGAGCCGTTAACCTGTTTTGACGAGTCTACCCAACATGAGAGAGAACTTCCTAATCTTGGGGGTTTTTTCGAGTATATGAATTACGACTCGGACAAAGACGAGTGGAGGAAACCGGACTATAAAGAGTGTAATGTGAGTGTTTGTTTCTTTTCCTTTTGTTATTAAATTTATTAAACTATTACTTACCTTTATCTGTTTTAGGAAACTTTCCATTTTAGGAAAGTTTCCATTGCAGGGAAACTTTCTATTTTAGAAAAGTTTCTATTTCGGGAAACTTCCATTTTAGGAAAGTTTCCCGAAATAGAAACTTTCCTTTTTTAGTTTTTTTAATCGTCTTTTTTAAATACTTATTAATTAACTTTTCATGGCTTGTAACAAGATGTGTATAGGGAGAAGGTTAAGGAGATTGTTTGTGAGAAAGGGACAGGGTCATCTGGTGGGACCGCCCCTGTAGTGCCGCTAAAGGATTAGATAGACGCCATGAAAGAGGCCGTTGAACAAGTCATGGTCCCTCCAAAGACGGCTTGGGTGACTGGATTCAGACAGGTCCATAAGAAGACCCGTGTCTCCCAGCCGGATTACGAAGTAGGCGAAATGCGGAGAGACTAGATTTGATGATGACGACGATGAACGAGCTTCGCGCACTTCAAGGTATCCCCCCCTATCGAGGCTACCCCTTCATCGACTCCTTCCACAACTACCTCGACTGGCGTTCACTATTCGATGAGCGTGCTTGACACAAGTATGGCGGCGTTGAATGGTTTGAGGGTCGCTCAAGGTCTTGCCCTGATCCCCCCCAAGCACCGAGAGCAGATGGAGTGATGAAGATGATGATGATGAGGATGAAGATGGTGGTGATGATGAAGATTTGGATGCTCCTTGATTTTATTTATATTATATTTTGATGTATTTTGACCACTTTTTATTTTTTTTATTTTTTTTATCAGTAAATCAAACTTTTATAAATGAATAACCAACAACCAGTTTTACACATTAGGCTCAATTTCATGGGCTCACACTTTACCTACTCCTTAATGGGCTATTACAAAACCAAACTATATTGAATTAACTAGCTATTACAAAATTTCTCAATTAATACGCTAGTCCTATTACTATTCATTTTCCTACTCTTTAATTTAACAGCTAAGATAGAAATAATACGACTGTGTAGTTTGTCTTCATTTAGCTCCCATTCTCCATGGTCTCTTCTATTTCTTTCATACCAAATGAAATATATATAAGTAGTAATACTCGCGCTTAGAACTAGTAAAGCTTCTGAATTCGCAAGCAAACTCTGGATCACATTTATAAGCTCCATCAAAGTGTTGAAATTGCAATTAATATTACATTGATCAAGTATTTTCTGCAGCACACCCTTAGAGAATTTACAGTGTATAAAAATATGATCCACATCCTCATCATCAGTTTTGCACAGTGGACACACAGTAGTAACATTTAAGCCCCATCCCTTCATTCTAAGCTTAGTTGGGAGCCTATTTAATACAGCTAACCACGCAATAAAAGAACAGCGTGGAATACAAAGCTTAGCCCATATTACTTCACACCAAGAAACTCTATATTTACTCTCTGAAATTCTCTTCAAAGTTTTCTTGTATGAGAATTTTTTCTTCACACATTCTTCCTACCTAATCATATCAGCTTTATCATCAAGTTTTACCCTTGTATCTGTGAATAAATCTTACATATACACGACGGTATTCTCCATCTGCCTCTACCAAAACACTCGCTGACTTTAGTACTTTATGTTTGACTACTTTTTATTTTATGTTTGACATGATCGGTTTTGTTTGATATTATTTGCTATGTTTGACTTTATTTACGGCTTTTGGTATTAATTTAAATTAAGTTTTGCTTTTCGATTAATATTTGTGATTTTTAATTATTTATTAGATATATTTGTATAATTATGCAAAAAAAATTCTAAATAAAATTTAAAATAAAAAAATTAATTAAATTAAAAATACGAATAAAGAAATTATTTAAAAATCAAAATTTTATTCAGAATTCGAAAAAAAACATATTAGCGACGAAAAAGTCGTCGCTAGAAATAAATGAAAGTCGTCGCTAAGTTTTGGAATAATTACCGACGACAAAATGGGGACGAGGTAAGTCTTCTCTATATTTTTGAATAGCGACGAACATGTTTCGTCGCTAACAATGAGAAATTAACGACGTCATTGGTTGTCGCAAAGAGGTCCCACGAATTCGCGGCGAAACCACTCTATTTCGTCGCGAAGATTGACTTTTCGCTACGACTTTCTAGCGACGAGTTGTCGTCGCTAATCTACTTTAGCGACGACTTTTCACGCTTAGCGACGAACGCGGGTCGTCGCTAAAAAACCGAACTGTAGTAGTGAATAGTGATAGAGAGCCTGAGGGTGAAACAAAATGAAAAAATGCTACATATTTTCCAGTCACACCTTTTGCAACCACTTCCTATCCTACAATAAATGTGGCGGCAAAATGTAACATCTCTTCTGAATCTTTGCAAAGCGTTGCGAAAAAGAGAGAAGTGATTCTTAGGTGTAATTAGATGCCATACATCATAAAAAAATATTTATATTAAAAAAAGTATACAACATGAAACAATATTATATTAAAAAAATGCATATTTATTTTATGACAGTTAACTCACACTGATAAAAAAGACCATTTTAATAGCTTGACATTTGGATAGCTAAAATACAAAATATTGTTTATACAGAGGGTTGAAAAAATGATAAGTTTAAGTTCAACAATATTAATTATTCATGACGGTTTCGCTTTCTAATTCTCTCACTACGACGAACTTTGAAAGAGACACGCTCATGTGAAACTTTGAAAGGGACAAGTTCATGCAAAGGCACCAGACTTGTACACTATTTAAAGACAATAGGGTAACCTGGACTTTTTTGTATCATCACACAATTAGTTATGAAGTTGTATGAATTAATCACGGATTGATCTCTACTTCCTGTAAGTAGCTTTATATTTATATATAACATCGTCCTAAAAAGCTAGAGGCTTCCATATGCAGAACTCATAGTTGATGGTAGAACACTTGAACGTTGTTGAGAGAATTGGAGTATATTTAGAGAGTGCTTAAGTTTCCAAGATGGCTCCTCGTAATCATTTAAAGCCCAAACTTCAATTTCAATTTAGTTCGAGAAAAACCCATGTTAGGCCATTACCTATGGCCTAAATACATTTTTAGGCCAAACGTTTTAAAAATCACATTTTTATGTCAAACGTATTCAAAAAGCCCATTTTAGGTCATTTCATTAATTTCGTGAGATATTTCATATATTTTAAAGATAATTTGGATACTTTAGATAGAGTTCCTAATTTGTGATGCAGCCAAATAATCATATAGTTTATTTGAAATGCCTAAACTGTCCTTAAAATCAATGAAATATCTCACGAAATTAGTAAAATGGCCTAAAAATGGAACGTGACTTTTGAAACGTTTGGCCTAAAAATGATTTTAGGCTATAGATAATGACATAAATATGAAATTGATGGTATATTATGGTAAGAAATGGGATATTGATGCAAACCAAAGCCTAACAATATATTTGCTGATATATTACTGTAACAATTTTAAATAAGTTCCTATTTGCGAGATTTATATTAAGGTATAGGTCATTGTTTTAATTGCTCAAGTTTTTTATTTGTAGTGGTGGGGTAATGGAGATATAGAGCATAGGGGTGAAACAAAATGAAAAAATGCTACATTTTTTCAAGTCACACCTTTTGCGACCACCTCCTGTCCTACGACAAATATGTTGGGAAATTATAACATTTACGTGTTGATTTAAACACAACTCTTCTGAATATTTGCAAAGCGTTGCAAAAAAGAGAGAAGTGATTATTAGGCGTAATTAGAAGCCATACAACAAGAAAAAAATGTTCATATTACACAAAAAATGTAAATTTGTTTTCCGACGCTTAACTCTCAATGATAAAAAAAATAGAAACCATTTGAATAGCTAAAATGAATAAATTGTTCAAACACAGGCTTGAAAAATGATAATTTTTAATGCAACAATATATTATTTTTCATGAATGTTTTGCTTTCTAATTTTCTCACTATGTCAAACTTTGAAAGAGACATGATCATGTAGAACTTTGAAAGATACAAGTTCAAGTAGAGGCACCAAACTTGGACAATTTTTAAGACAATAGGGTAACCTAGAGTTTGATGCATCTTCACACAATCAGTTTTGAAGTTGTATGGAATCATCACGGATAGATCTCTACTTACCGTAAGTAGCTTTATATATATATATATAACATCGTCATAAAAAGCCAGAGGCTTCCACACATAGAACTCACTTTTAAATGGTAGAACACATGAATATTGTTGAGAGAACTGGAATATAATTAAAGAGTGTTTAAGTTTCCAAGTTGGCTCCTCGTAATCAATTAAAACCCAAATTTCAATTTCAGTTCAGTTATTATACACATAATGAAGACAACTATCTAATTCTCCCAAACAACTCCAAAAAGTATCTTGACTAGGCAAATAAGGAAACTCTATTACCTGAGAACATTCCTTTTCTACATGGAATGTTATTATTTGACTTTTTTCTTTTAACCAATACAACCAACCATTAATAAATATGACTCCATTAGTCAAACGAATGTGCGGCCTATGCGTACCTACCTCCTTGGATGGTTTTCAATTGTTAGTATCGAAAGAGTAAATGTTAAATGAATATGAATATGAATCATTAGGACTGGTCAGTGGAGAGCATTTGATTTGATGTTGGCCAACTTAAACATTAAAACTGACCCTCTGAAGAACGGAAAGGGTAGAAAACTAGTCCAAGGTGGTTTATAGTAGAATTATAAGGTCACGTGTGTTTTAGTTGTAGCCACTGTCTTGTAACTAGATTTCATTTGTATTTAGCATAACCTCCATTTTCGTAAACCAAACTTTGACAACAAAGTATACCATTAGATGATGACGAATTGTTCCACACTTTATATGGATTTCTTCATCAAATAGTTATAGTTATATTTACAACATAGGTTACTATATAATCTTATCTTCAAGATTGTTCAAATTTTAATTTAGAATTGTAAATCTATAATGATATGATATCCTCATTGTCTTGAGCCGTAAACACCCCTTTTAAATTGATAGGAGTGGAACGAGAGATAACTTAACGCGAACCATTCCAAACCTTGGTCGATATAGTGGTATGGTGAAGATACCAGTTTTTTGTGCATCTGTGTTGATGTATTGGAGTTTGAAGATATCGTCGCTCATCTTTTCGCGTATAAAGTGAAATTGATTCCAATATGTTTACTCCGTTTGTAAATAATGAGATTTGTTCCATGTAAATGTTGGGTTATGGCTTGAACTCTAAGCTCAAGCAAACTTGGACACCAAGAAAGATATTACTTGACTTGAGGTTCAAGTAATAATATATTAAGAAATTATTAAACTTGTTCCCTAAGTAATATTTCCTACATACATATATATATATATATATATATATATATATGGGGTTTCATAGTTTGTTGTTCCGTATATCGTAATCCATCCCCACAGGGGAGTTGAGGTTGGATTTGGATATGTACCTGTGATCATCAACCAAGAGAGGTGTGAGATTAACAAAGTGGGTGTCAGTGATACACTTGGAAGAAAACATAAAAATGATTCTTGTAGAACATAGAAGAGGGTTGTTTTTCTTGTTCAAGGTTTTCTATATTATAGTGAAATGGTGTGAACCTCCGTGAACGTAGGAATTTGTTGAATCACGTAAATCTTATATCTCTTTTAATATTTTGTCTTCTATTTCCGTATATTTTCTTCCTAACAGTAAATAGAACTAACATTATATTTAGTTTCAGAAGTCCTCTTTGACACCGTAGGTTGTTTCTTCGAATTCTAGGAAATCAAGTTTGGACCAAAATAAATTGCATAACCTGAAAGTAGATCTTCGAGCTTATCATTAGTCCAGAAGTCTTTACATGGGGAAGAAGATTGAACATATGACTTGATTGGGGGTTGGTTTGCGGTTAATAAAATCTGTATTAAAATAAATTAAAATAGCTAACCATAAAAACCAAGAGTAGAGTCAACCTTCATTTGAATAAAAACAGATACACCGCGTACAGAAATATATTGAAAATTGTATAGTATAAGAATGAGCGTTCAAGTGCACCTGCTTAGGTATGTTCAGTGACATGTGAGTCTGTGGCCACACATTTTTACTCTGCCTCATCTAAATAGTTTGCAACAGCCAGGGTATGGGTAGTAAACATTCAAACCCCCTCAAATGGAATAAATATTTCAATGTAGATGAACTAGTGCACTAATATAGGGACCTTTTATGCAATTAACTAAAAAAATGAGGTTGGAGGAGAGTGTCAAGATCGGAGTTTGAGAGGAGTTGTTAAGTGATGGTGCTTATGGTTTCGTGTGGTGATTGGAGATGGAAGAATGGTCATGGTGCTAACACCTATTTCTTATAACATAGGGACCAATGTTGCAATTTATCATTAAAATAAAATTTTAGTTTCATTTTAAATTGATTATAACAATTAATAGTTATAGCCGATATTGGGAACTTTATTTTAAATACACAAATTACCCTTATATTCCTTTAAATTACAGAATTACAAAGTAATAATCAGAATTACAACACCAACAAAGGAAAATATATTGACAAAACATTCCACAGAAAAACCACAAGTTTCAATTCTTCTCAACAAATCAACAAAACAAGCCAACAATAAATTAACCCATAAATTTACTTTTCTTCTCACCTTCAACTCCCATTTGACTTTTTACTTGTCGTGTGCGTATACAATATAGTCTAATGTAGAGGCACAAGACTTGAACAATACGGAAAGATAATTGAACTTAAATTTTGTCGTGCAAACACACAATTCTTAGTCGAGAAGTCATATGAAACCACTGATACATCTGCAGAATATATCCTTATATAAACAACATTGTCATAAAAAGCCACAGGTATCCATGGGCTGGGATTAGTCTTGAGTACATATTGATACAATTCAGCTATATTTAAAGAGTACTTAAGTTCCCAAATTGGCTCCTCGTGATTTTTTAAAACCCAAACATGTATCCCGGTACTGTTATTATACATATAATGAAGGTAACCCTCTGATTCACCGAAAAAACCCTTCCAAGGAGGTAAATCACGTGAAAAAGGCAATTCTATTACCTTACACAATTCCTTTTCCACATGAAATGCTACTATGTGATTGTCCATTCTCATCCAATTTAACCAACCATTAGTAAAGATGACTCTATGTTGAAAAAAGATTTGCGAGCTAAAAGTATATACCTCATTGGATATTTTCCACTTATTAGTATCTGACGTGTAAATATCAAATGAATATGAATATGGATACATATCATTAGGATTGCTTTTTGATATGTGTTTGATGTAGACAAATTTAAACATTGATGTAGAAAAAAAAGGGTAGAAAGCTAATCCATATTGGTTTATAATAGAAGCAATATCCATTTTTAATGTTACTTTTAGCCATTGTCTCGTAAGTGGATTGCATAAATATACACTAAAATCCCCATTTTGAGGAATTATACTCCGGCAATAAAGTATACCATGAGATGAGGATACAATTAACACTTTTTCTGGAAGGAAATCCAATACATTATCTTTTATTGAGCATCTTGTTTCCGTGAGAGTTAAGAGATCCACTTTCTTTGACATTAAATTTTGTTCAGTAACGTTTTTTTGCAGCAACAGTCCTTGAGTTCCTTTTACTCTTCCATGATGAATACGCAAGAAAAATGGATCGGATAAAAAGCTATACCACTTCTTAGCAGTACATTTAAATGCCACGAGAGATTCCGCGGGTAATCGAGATAAGATTTCAATAATAGTGTCCTTATCTAAAATCGTCTCCATATATATATTTCGAATTTAAATAGCTGGATCACCAAATATAAACAGAAATTAGATTTAAGAAAAACCAGTTCGATCTATCTCTATTGTGATTTAATAGAAATAACTCTTAATTCATGAAAAACATCTTGAAACTGAACAACAAACTAACTAGACTATCTAAACCGAGCAATCTAATTAAACATGAGTAAGCTCAACACACATAGGAGAAGCAAATAGAAATGATTTCTTGCAGAGAATTAATATGTTAGTACTACAAATACAAACTAAAATTAGTGGCATTTATAAGATCATCTCTCCAACAGTTGCGTCAGAGGCAATTAAACTGCCAAAAAATTGAAAATATGCCGTAAAAGCCAAATTGCTCACTCAACAGTTGATGCAATTCATGGAGCTTTAAAACACATACGCTATCAATAATCACACGATATATATATATTTAACACTATCAAAAAAAATGGTAAGAAGAATTAGGAAAATTTCAGTTTGTGACAAATCGAAACCAATTATTTTTGTATTTTTGAGGGTTTTAATAGCAAAATATTGATTTGTTTACCTTCAAGATTTGATTGGCGTAAAAGTGTTGTTGGTGGGGAGGATTCCACAGCGGCTGCCGTGTACGAGAGAAGAGTTCTTATGTTTGGAAAATTCTTCAAATGGACTTTTATGTTTGGTTTGAAAAAAAAAAGAAAAAAAGACTTTCCAAACTTTTTTTTTTCATACAACTGAGGTCTAAAGTTAAAGAAACGACCATCCGCACTTGTCCTTCACGATGAACTTCTTTAGATTTTCCGGAGGATTACTATAATAAACTGATCACGTTCGAACCATCCTCCCATTTTAGCCAAAAAACCCGCACAAATATTCGTCTCTCTATACCCATGAACAAACTCGTAAGCCGGATGGCTTCCCAGGATGTCTCTACACTCCATGATAAGACCATCTAACCAATCCCTATTGTTCCCACCGCCCTTCACTAGCGCGTGCAACTCTAGCAAATCGGTTTTGATGGTTATCACTTCATGATCTCTCTTAATAGCTAAAGACAAACCAAGATACACCGCGATTAACTCTGATTTTAAAGCCGAATCAACCACATCCGCACCCGCGAATCCACCCATAAAACTTCCATATTTATCCCTAAAAATGCCTCCTACTCCGGCTTTGAAAGTAGAGCCAATTATTGATTAATGCCTAATAGAAAACTTATTAATGAAAAGGTACCTAGAATAAGACACTTAATAAAAAACACCCTCAACCCAAAATACCCCTACAAATAATAATTAAAAAAAAGAAAAATAAATTAGAATCTAAACGGTTAATAAAATATAAAATAAAAAACAAAACAAAACCAATATACACACACGACACACAAACACACACACCACACACAAAACACACACTAGAAGAAACGAAAGGTCTTTGAGAGCAGGAGAAGAATCGGTGGCGAACGGCGGCGACGATGAACAAGAAAGGGACAGTATACTCTGGTGAGCAAACTAGGAAACAACATCTATCGTTCAAACTAAAGATTCGACTCCAAAATCCAAAAAAAAAAAACATAAGTAAGTAAAATATAATCCTATTTTTATGTAAATTTTGAGGTTTTTGAAAGTGTTGTTTGGATTAAAAACTGTTTTTGTGTGATTCATGTTGATTTTGTTTGATTTCTTACACATTTCTTATTGAAATCTTACTGATTTCTAACTAATTTTGTTCCTGATTTCTATAAAACCTGAATTTAGAAGTTTCTAGGGTTTAAAATAGGATTTTATTAGGAATGCCATCAAATACTTTGATCAACATGAACGAAAATTGGATTGGAGTCCTAAGACATGATTAATCTGTAAAACAGGGACCTATAGTGCAATTATTTCAAAATAAATTGAGGAATAACTGGGAAATATACAAAAACAAAGACTTACAGTGAATTTGTTGGTAAATACTATTGATGTCTCATCTTTTGTTCTATTTATATGTCCTTATGAGACATCAAATTAGGTGATTATTTGACTAATCTGATAGACTTTTAGTAATAATATGCTATATTTTATTTTCTCTCCTTAGATTTTAGTATTTTTGATTTATTAAGCTTTTGAGCCTAATATGGTTTGTTTTAGTGAAAAGTTTGTAGATTTCTAATACTAGCAAGGAGAGGAATCAAGAATAGAAATCTTAGATCGTGTAAAGAAGTCAAAAGCTACAAGAAATATCCCGAGGAGTTGACAAATTTGAGCTGAAAATCTGGAAGGCTGATAGTAATTGCTGATTTCGAACCATTTAAAGATGGATTCAGCCTCTTAGTTATGAATAAGATTCGTGCCTTATCGAGTTACGAAGAATTAGCAAGTTGAATGAGTCTATTCAAAGTTATATTGAGAAAGTTAAAGCCGTTTTCGTGAAGGGTGTACAGCAGTCACAGGATTTTGGCCTTGAAGAGTGGACTTGGGCCATTTAATATTTAATTATTCTTTTAAAAAATCCTAAGTCCGAAATCATAGTATAAATAGGCTTTTTGACTTTATTTTTACACACAATTCACTTTCCACAAAGTCAGAGCGTCAGAGAAAAAGGCAGAAGCAAGGAAGAAGGAAGAAGCCAAGAGCTGGAGACTTCAACATCTCCAATTCAACAACCAAATCCAACCTCCTAATTAGGTCTTTAATTTTATTCTCTTTCTGATGAACATGAATTCCATTATTTTAATTTCTTGTTTCGTTTTAATTTCAATTAGGGGCTAAGTTTTTATTGTACTTGAGATTCGCAACATGGGTTGAACCCTTTCTTGAATAATTAGTGTTTTCCAATTTGGGATTGAATTAATTTAAATTGAGTTTTTATTTTACGTTGGCTTTTACTTTTTGCTTATTTATTATTCTTAGAGTCATGAACTAGGAATAATTTTTAGTACATAGGCTATTCCATATAGTGGCGTATGGATCACCTTAACGGGGGGTTTGGGTATAGAACTAAGTATGTGCCGATGGTATCAGCCAATGTCCTTGACAGGCTTGACTAGCCATTAGCCAATGAGGTAAGAATTAATCATCTGAAAGTGGTTTAATCACCCTGACGGGGTTTAGAAGACCGTAGGAGATATTTTAGGTCCACCCTGACGGGGGCTAAGAGATTTTAGAATCCCGACTAGCATAAGAATAATAACTCAACCTTTAAAAGGAAAAGGTAATTATGAAAGTTTGCGGTGAAACCTTAGCGTGACACAAGTACTACAAACATCATATATTTTAATTTTTCCATTATTTGCAATTATTTCACTAATAAATAACATATAGTCAATCAATCCGTCCCTGAGAACGAACTTGTTTATCACATATATTACTTGGGACAACTGTACACTTACAGTTCGTGGTTCCTCTTCTTTATCCGCATTATTTTATAACACACAAGGACCCACCAAGTTTTCGATCAGTGACTGAGAAGGAACTTTTAGCGGTTGTTTATGCTTTTGACAAATTTCGTTCCTATCTTCTTGGGGCGGAAATTGTTGTATTCACCAATCATTCCGCTATAAAGTACCTTATGGAGAAGAAAGATGCTAAGCCGAGATTAATCAGATGGGTTTTATTGCTTCAAGAGTTTGATTTAGAGATTCGAGATCGAAAGGGTTGTGATAATCAGGTTGCAGATCATTTGTCTCATCTTGAAGATTCTGAATCGAATAATAACTGGAGTTGGTTATAGAGGAGTTCACATATGAGAGTTTATTTGCTATTTATAATGGAGCTCCTTGGTATGCAGATATTGCAAATCTTGGGTAAGTGGTTCTTTTCCTGAAGGGGCTACTTCACAAGACAAGAAGAGATTATTCAGCCGTGCTAAACAGTTCTTTTGGGAGGATCCTTTCCTCTACAAAGTATGTGGTGACCAAATGGTAAGAAGGTGCATACCTGAGAATGAGATTTATTCAGTAGTTGCAGGTTGTCACGACTCATCCTATGGAGGACATTTCAAAGGCGACCGCACAACTGCTAAGGTACTACAATCTGGTTTTTGTTGACCTACATTACATAAAGATTGTCATGAGTACGTGAAGAAATGTCATAGATGCCAGTTTACTGGTAATATATCCAAGAGGGGTGAGATGCCACGTAACAACGTTCTTGAGGTAGAAATATTTGATGTTTGGGGTATTGATTTCATGGGTCCTTTCGTACCATCCAATGGAAATCAATACATCCTTTTAGCAGTTGATTACGCGTCTAAATAGGTAGAGGCTGTAGCTCTACCAACGAACGATTCGCGAGTAGTAATTAAGTTTTTGAAATCTCATATCTTCACTAGACATGGTACACCTCGAGTTATTATCAGTGATTGAGGTTCACACTTTGTGAACAAGTGTTTGAAGACAGTTCTAGAGAAGCATGGGATAAGACATAGTGCATCTACCGCTTATCATCCACAAGCCAATGGTCAAGATGAGGTCTCTAATCTAGAGGTCAAATCTATTCTAGAGAAGACTGGTGGCCCCACAAGAAAAGATTGGTCAAAAAAGTTAGATGATGCATTGTGGGCTTATCGTACTACGTTCAAAACTCCCGTTGGTGCATCTCCGTATCGTATTGTTTTTGGTAAGGCTTGTCACTTACCTCTTGAACTTGAATTAGGTGCATATTGGGCTATACCGCAGTTAAACCTTGACTCCACTTTAGCCAGTGAGCATCGTATGATGAAGTTAAATAAACTTGATGAGTTTCGATTACATGCCTATGAGAATGCTAAACTTTACAAAGAAAACACTAATAGATGGCATGATAATCGCATTCGTGTGAAGAAGTTTGAAGTTGGGCAAAGGGTCCTTAAATACAACTCGAAGTTCAGCAATTATCCGGGTAAGTTGAGATCGAAATGGTCTGGTCCTTATGTGGTGACCAAAGTAACGCCTCATGGAGCTATCGAGATCGAGCATCCAATCGAGCACCGCACCTTCATGGTGAATGGTCATCGATTTAAGATTTATCATGGAGGCGAGGATATCAATCGCACGGAGGATCCACATCCTGGGGAGGTCATGTACCTCCTTGAAGCTCCTTAGAAGCGAGAGGTAACCCGTCGAGTTTAACGGCGTTAAACAAAAGCCAATTCTTTGTATTAGTTTAATTTTTAGTGTAAATTAGATTAATTGTGTTGATTAGTGTTTATTTTTAAGAAATGAGAAAGGGTGGTTGTTTTTGATGATTTCGGGAGTGCAAAAAGTCATGAGCTTGGGGTTAAAAGATTGACAAAGTAGAATTTTTGAGGAAATTCCAGGAGCAAAACCGGGAACCCAGTTTCGAACGCTGAAGACCCCATCTCTTCTGACCATTGTGTAGGTGGAGACGCAACACCTTGCATCGGGATTTGCGCCAGCAAAAAAAAACCGGGAACCCGGTTTTGAGTTGACCGGGAACCCGGTTTCGAGAGCTGAGGAGTCCAAAGTTTCTGACCCCTGCGTACGCTCTGATGCAAAGGGTCGCGTCCAGCATCTGCACCCCGCACCCCAGACACAAACCGGGAACCCGGTTTCGAAGAGCTGATGCCTCCAACTCTCTAACTAGTGCGTGGGCTCAGACGCAAGAGAGGCTGCGTCCAATAAAAAATCGAATTTGGAAATTTCTTTTCGCCGACCTAGCGATGAAAACCGGGAACTCGGATTTCACAAAACCGGGAACCCGAATTTCACAAAACCGGGAACCCGGTTTCGCCACTCACTTAGGCGTTTTTCAGTTTTTAAACCCTATTTATTTACCTTCTTTCTCAAGTTAGCCTCCACCTGCGATTCCAGCTTTCCAAACTCCGAAAATCATCATCAAAACAGGTTCTAATCATCAAATTTCTACCTCTTTCACCCTAAAAACACATAATCAACTCAAGATCTTTCCAAAACCTCACCAATTTCCAACTTTTTCTTCCAATTCCTTCTTCATCCAAACCATCAATTGAACCAATAAACCTCTCCAATCACATAAATTAAACCTTACCCATCTCATATCTCACATTAATCTACCTACATCTTCCCTCAAAATATCAAATATCGAAACTTTACTCTAGTTTTCGACTTTTTGAAGTTTTGAGTTTGGGGTGAGAAGCCATGACAAACGAGACAGATTCTTTCAGTTATACTCGAAGAAAAAACCCAAGAACAAGAAACAATCCTGGTGCTACGCAAGAGAGAGCTATTGAGATTCCAGATTCAGGTCCTAAATGCAAGATTGAAGAGTTTAAGACTGATATGAAGATAAAAGAAAACCCAAGTAAGGCTACTCCTACTAAGCCTACTTTGGTTGATGAAGAAGAAGAAGAAGAAGAAGAAGAAGAAGAAGAAGAAGAAGAAGAAGAAGAAGAAGAAGAAGAAGAAGAAGAAGAAGAAGAAGAAGAAGAAGAAGAAGAGGAAAGTCCTAAAGAACCTGTTCCAGAATCACGAGCTCCACGCAGAAAAGATATAGCACAGAAACCCAAGAGGGTAGCCATGAGTTGGCCTGATCAGATTCGTGACAGAATTAATTATTTGAAGTTTGGTGTTGAGAGAGTCTTTCCTTCTGGGATTATGAACAGCGAGTTTAAGAGTTATGCTATTACTTGTGATAAGTTTGGGTGGACCGAATTGAGACAGAGAAACCTTACTTTATCCCCACCTTGGTACGTGATTTTTACGAAGGAGTAGCCTTTTCGAATAAACAATCCATTATTGTCCGTAAAAAGGCAGTACCCTTCTCCGTTGAATTTATTCAAAGGACTTTGAAATTCCCAAACTTTACCGGCCCTTGTCCTTATTTTGAAACACTTAATGACCCATCTTTTAAGTGGGAATCGCTTTGGGACAATGTTTTAGTTCATGGGAAACGCCCTATTCCAAGTGGTGAGAGATATGATGGGCAAGTTTATAGCAGTTATTTGTTACCTTGTGCTAAGGTATGGTCAAGATTCATTATTCCCACTTTCTTTGGTATTACTCATACTTCCGAATTGAAGAAGGAGCATCTGATCTTCATTAAGTGTATTATTGAGAATCAAGAGATGGATGTTGCGCATGTAATTTACGAAACTATCATGGAGTTCGAGAAAATCCCTACAACAGCAAAACCTTAAGTTCCCTTGCACCATCACTGCCTTGTGTCTAGACGCAAAAGTACCGCGTAAGAGCGAAGAGGTTGAGCCTTCAGAACATGGAGACGCAATGACATTGAACTCTATTGAAAACACCCACAATGAAGCAACCCATCCGATTAAGAATCCTAGAGCTCCTCCACCAAAGAAGAAGGTACATACTGATAATGGGTTGGAAGAAGAAATTCGAGTGTTGAAAGAGAATCAATAAAAGATGATTGATACTTTAGGAAACGTTACCAAAGATTTAGACCTTCTTCGAAATATGCTACTTGGTGTGAGCACCATCCAACACGCCACCTATGGTTTACTCACGAAGGATTCTATACTTGGACGCAACACCGATAACCAGCCTCGCGCTGGTTAAGATACGTTTTCTATCTCTTCTCATTTAGCGTAGATTAGTTTATATTCTTTGAGTCTTTTCGAGTTGTGGGGTCACGACTCATTTTTTAGTTTGGGGTGGGGTTCGCGGCCTCATCCCAGTTTTACGTCTATTTGTTTTAATCGCTTTCAATAAAATTAATTAGGAGTTGCGTTTGACTGTAGAAGTTCTTGAATGTCCCCATTAAGCATACTTTTGCTAAATCTTTGATATTGAGATAAGTACAAGCGTAACCTTCTAGCATTGTGTAGTTAATTCTAAGATGGATATTATTTGTGTTTAGTTTTGCATGATAAGTGTATGTGTATATTAATTCCTAACTTTTGCTATATGATATTTATTTTAAGTTTTTCTTTGGGTGTATTTACTAGATTCTGCCTTTCTGCATTCACCTTAGACCATTGTTCTGTTTTACTTTGTCGGGACGACAAAAGTTTGAGTTTGGGGTCTTGATATCTCCCTTTTTGTTCTAATTTTATGCCCTCAAGAGACATCATTTTAGGTGAATAATTTACTAATATGATATACTTTTAGTGTAATTTCGTCATATTTCATTTTCTCTCCTTCGAATTTATTATTTTTCATTCATAAAGCTTTTGCACATTAAATGAGTTGTTTTTAGTGCAAAGTTTGTAGGTCCATGGATTCTAGGGAGCACCAATACAAGTAGAGGAATCGAGAATTAAAGTCTTAGATCGTGTAAAGAAGTCAAAGGCGAGAAAAGATTTCCCGAAGAATTGATAAGGAAAGTTGCAAATCTGGAGGGCTGATATTGATTGCTGATTTCGAGCTACTTACACATGGATTCAGCCTTTGAGTCGTGAAATAGGTTTTATTCTTTATTGAGTTAGGAAGATTTAGCAACTAGAATGGGTCAATTTGGAGTTGATTTGAGTAAGTTACAGCCGTTTTGCCAAGGGCTCCACACCAGTTACAGGATTTTAATTAGAAGATTGGATTTGGGCTTTTTAATATTTCACTAATTCACTTAAGTAATAGCCCAAGTCTGGTTTTTAGCTTATAAATAGACCTTTGGACTTTTATTTTATACACAACTCAATTTACACAATTCAGAAACGCCAGAGAGAAAAGTCAGAAGCAAAAGAAGAGAAGAAATTGAAGTTGTAGAAGCAATTCTTCCATCAACAGTCAATTCGACCCTTTAGTTAGGTTCTATCTTTTATTTCTGTAATAAAATATGAGTTCCTTTTATTTTAATTATTTAGTTTTTAATTCAGTTATGAACTAATTCCATTTGTGCTTGAGAATCGCTTTAATCGGTTGAGCCCCAATTTATTTAATTAGTGTTTTCGAATTCGGGATTGAAAGATTTAATTTGAATTGGGTAATTTAGTATTTTATATTATCTTGAATTTATTTACTGTCTTTGAAGTCATGAATCAAAAATAGGAGTTAGTAATTAAGCTATTCATTATAGTGGAGTAATGATCACCTTGACGGGGGGGGGGGGGTGGGGGGGGGGGGGTTGTTACAGAACTAGGTAATAGATGTAAGGTATAAATTACTGATCCTGACGGACTTAATTAATCTTATATTCAATTGTTTAAAACATTTGAACATTCAAAGGCAGCTTATAATCACCCTGACGGGTTTCGTAATACCCTAGGATAACTCTTAAGTCCACCCTAACGGGGGTTAGGAGAAACTTGAATCCCAGCTAATACCAAGTCCTAATTCATCCCTTAAACGAAATAATTGATTAAATAGATTCAGGTGAAACCCTTGCGAAACTCAAGTACTACTTCTCCTTCTTGCGTCTACTCATTTTATTTTACTTGCGACTCATTTATTTGCATTAGTTAATTTAGTAATTTACATTATTTGCATTTTAGTCCTTAAACAAAAACCCCAACAAATAAGTATCCATTTAATTTTCGTATAATATAAACAACTATCCTAACTTATTGCATAACATTTAAAGTCATGTCCATTTTGTCTCTGAGATCGAAATCCCGTTTATCGGATATACTTTGACGACCGGTACACTTGCGGTACGTGTCTTTCCTTTTTAGGGGTGTTATTTTATAACACACGAGGAGACACCAATAAGCTAGATTTTCTATAATTGTGATCCCTTTACCAGGAGCTTCCAAAGCCAGGCTCGGTTCCAGTCTCTCCCTTAGCTCGTCGGTATTAATCTCATTGTCACTCATTACCAAGGTCTCTCTCCCAACCTCGCCATCAGTAACCGAGGAGAGTTCGTCGCGGTCCACATAGTCAATGGCCTGCTTGGATGTTCTCTGATTGCTCGTATCTACTTCGCTCTTCTTCTCTGCTCCGCCATTTGTACTCCATGGCGTCCCTCCGGGTGGCTGCGAGAATAAACGGAATCGCTTAGCGGATAATTGCTTGATTCCTACAGTAGAGTCCTTAGCGGTGTTGATTTTAGCACTAGGGTTCACAGGAAGAGATGAAGATGCCTTTGGTTTCGAGTTAGAGGCTCTCCATGGTCTCCCGCCATTGAAACTCGGTGGTGGAGACGGCGGCGGCCGCCCTTGGCTGGCCATTCTGGTGACCGTTAGGAGCTCAGAAAGGAAAGTATTTTTCAATAAAGAAATAAAAGAAATATAACATGAATTAGTAAAAAGACTAGGCCTCTAATTATGGAAAGTAATAGGAGCTGCTAGAGAGAACAAGATAAAGACTAAGTGACAATCTAGATCATTGACACCTAAATCCAATGTGTCATTATCATCCCATTATCATTATTATAGGAATAAGGTTGATAATATACAATTTCCTATAAACTAAAAAAATAAGAGATATATAAAGAAATTATTTTCTTGTATTCCAATTTTACTCTAAGTATTATAATGAAATAAGAGTTTCTTTTTACTTGCTACAATAAATAGGAAATATAAATTTTTAAATCTTTGGACATTCAATATTAATAATATAATTAATTCATAATACTCCCTTTTGGATGTCCATCCATTAGAAAATATGACTTGTTAAAACCTTGCCCAAAAAAACCTTGTGGGATAAAAACTTGGTCGAAAGGAAAAGAGTACATATAAATGGAACTAATCATCTTGAAACACTATCTCGTAAAAACATTGTCAAGAAAACATAGTGGGACAAAAACTTGGACGAAGGGAAAATATTACAGTCTTGTTTACACTCCTCTGATATCGGCAAGATTTCCTGAGTTGTCGTATTTCAGTATTGTGGATCGATTTCTTGAATGTTGGTTGACAATGATTTCGAATGAAAAAATCTGCAAAATTCTTACGTAATTCTATTTGTCGAGTGTCAATATCCACATTCTTCTGTAGCTCATGTGTGTTGGAGACTTTGGTGAAATGTGTTTTGTGTAGTCTCCTTTGATGTAGTCATTTTAATTATGAGTGGTACAAGCAACAATATCCTCATACAATAAAATCTATATATTTTTGTTGAAAATGATCCACACTTCTTTTGGGTATGTTGAATAATCCAATTAAATAAATATTCCATACCACTCCCCCTTAGATATTCACTGAAGGATATATCTCATCAAAACCTTATCGAGAAACCCATTGGGACAAAACTTGATGAAGGAAAAAGAGTACATCGATCCGTATGGTTTATGACACATATTCAACCTGTCTCGTTAAAACCTTACCATGAAACCCCAATGGGAAAAACCATGGTGAAGAAAAAGAGTTCATAATTTCAATATACCCTCCCCTCATTACGACATTACATATTTCCTAATACATAGTTACTTGTGGACTTGTACCTTGTTGTCATCGTTAATAAAACTTTAACTAACAAATCTTCTGAATTTTCACTTGAGGGTATTGAGTGTTAATATCATTTTTTGATCAAGAAAAAGATTATACACTTCTTTTGACAATGAATATTTGGCATATGCCTCGTTAAAACCTTAATAGGAAAAATCTAGTGGGGAAAAACCCTAGTGAAGGAAAAAGAGTACAACACACAAATATCACATCCTCTTCATTATGACATCAATTATTTTGAGTATTCTTTCATAATTCAGACACTTATCTCTTGTTCTTTATATAAATTATGTTCTTCAAGACCTTTTATACTCCAGACACTTCTACATCTTCAAGAACCTAAAATTTAGACGCTTGAAGTAATTCTGGCACCTATCGTGCTTCAGGCACTTGTTGTGCTTCAAACACCTTTCCTACTAGGGAACCTGTTATGCTTTAGGCAGCTATGGTGCTTCAAGCACCTATTGTGTTCATCAAGAATTTTAATATCCATCTATTTATCACTACAATGTATCAATAACATAAGAATGAAGACGTCTCCCCATAATTAATTCTAGGTTTCTGCAAGAATCTATGTGATACATGTAAGGTTTTAGATTTCAAAATTTACTATTATCCTTTCTATCATTGTCGATATATATCACCACTTTGTGGTTCAGGATCCTTATTCGTTAATACAAGCGCTATATTAAATAAAAATATATTAATCTCATTAGCTGTCTCACAGTTTTAAATATTTTCAGTAGACAAATAATCTACATAAGTTTATTCGTATTCAGGTACCTGGTCTCTTCAATGACCATTACTTTCTTCATAGTAGTTATACATAGGTTGCTTTTTATAGGTCATTAACCTTCATATCTATTTTTGTATTAGTATCGCTCTAGTATATTTGATTGAAATCTACGAACCCTAGTTGTAAATTGCTTTTCACTTTTTTATCGATCTAGTAGGAACTCCACTTTTTTTAAGCTTTAACAACCATATCTACCGACTCAAAACTTGTAGAAGCGTAACAATCAGATCTACAGCTCAAACAACTTTGAGCTTGCCTTTTAATCCTTTTTTAGAAACTGCACCACGACTCTATAGCTCGAAGCTCAAACAGCTCAAGCGTTAACCATCATAGGCACCTTAGCCTTTCACGTTGAAGCTTTAACCATCATAGCCACCATAGCCTTTCATGTTGAAGCTTTAACTATTGTAGCCTTTCATGTCGAACCATGGTAGCGCCATATCCTCCATTTTCGAAGGCTTTTTATTTCTGAATTTGCAGATTAGAGAGTTATTTGATGAGAATGTATTGTGTAGATTTTAAATTCTGGTTTAGAAATGAGATAATTTATATAGAGAGGTATAGAAATATTTTAGGAGTAATCAGAAAAATTGAAAAGAAATGATCGATGTGAAACAAATCACTTAAAAGAGAATTCTTAAGGAAATATCTTTTAGAAAAGGAACGTATAGTTTATTGGTATATAAAATATAGGACCTTAAGATAAAAAAAAGTATTAAATTATTATAATTTTTATTACTTTTTCTTGTACAAGTAAAATCTTAAGAGCCATTAACTTATAAATAATTATTAAAAAATTTACTTTCTAAAAGAAATATTCTTCAATAAATTATTTATTAAAAAAATTTATATAATTTTTTTAATTACTTTATTAATTGTCATTTAAATTCAAACACCATATTACAACTTTCTAGCACCATCGCCACCCCCTACAACCACCACCACCCTACCACCACAACCACCACAACCCTATTACTACCACCACCACAACCACACCACCACAACCACACCACCACAACCACACCACCACCACCACTACAATCTCAACCGGCATCACAACCACCAACCACCAGCACAACAACAACAACCATAACCACAACCACCACCATTTACTACTACTAATTCCATTACACGCGCGCGTCTGAATTTTTTTTTTTAAATCGTTATATCTAATTCTAAAAAAATTAGAAAAAATGCATTTTTGAACGAGACAAATTAATATTTACATCTATGACTTTTATTGAATTTTTTTTCGCAAACATGAGATTCATTATTTCAAACAGTGAATTTCATGTTTAGAACAATGAATTTTATGTTTGCGAAAAAATTCACTCTTCGAACAATGAATTTCATGTTTGCGAAAAATTGAATAAATAAATAAATTTAAAAAAATTATAGACGTAAATATTAATTTGTTTTGTTCAAAAATGCAAATTTTTATTTTTCTGATTTTTTTTACCATTAATTATGACGATTCAAAAAAAATCTGGATACTCGCGCGTGATGGAATTTGTAGTAGGTGGTTGTGGTGGTGAAGGGGGTGGTGGTGGCTATAGCGGTGGTTAATTTTTTTCAACATGGTGGTGGGTAGTGTTGGTGGTGGTGGTGGTGGAAGTGGTGGTGGTGGTTATGGTGATGGTAATGGTGGTGGAAGTATTATATTATTTGTTTAATATTAAAAAATAAATATTTTATAAAAATTAAAATAATATATTTAATAGTAAAAGTTTTAAAAATATAAAAAGATAGAAAAGATATTTTCTACAAATAATTATTTCATTATACATTTTTTTATAAAATAAATTATAGGAAGCTATTTTAACAATTTCTTTTTTGTCAGCGTTTATTTTTAACAATAAGCTACTTCTATTAGCCTTCTTTTTTAACAATAACTCCAAATCTTAAATTAATTCCACACCCCAAAATATATAATTTGTTTTTTATGCAATCGAAATAAATTCAGTTTATTCCAAATAAATTATGTTACACATAAAAATCTTTTGATCAACCCAGCAAAAAGTAGAAATAATTCCAACCATCGAAAAACCCGTACAAAATTGATATTAGTACAACAGCGGGAAAAACAAAAAGCATGATATGTACTACAAGAAATGTCTTTTTTTTGTTTGCCTCTGATTAATAATCATATATATATAAAGTCGGATTTGTTATAGACAATTGTGAATGAAAACTATTGATAAATTTCATTTAAAATCTAAGTATTTGATTTATGCTATGGGCTTCGATCACTCTGTAAACTGTTTAATCCAGCCAGCCAATCCTGACAGTAGAGCTCCGTGCAGTGGTCCCTGATTGTCTGGAAAATCTTCATCCGGCATTACCACCATCTCAATTTCATATTCACCTGAGTAAATAACCTTGTGAAGAGAACAAAAAAGGTGTTATAAGGAGACGTATAATTTTTGCAATATAGGGAACTTATGAGAATAAATTTTAAACATAAAAACCGAGATATTTGGTTACCTTAGTCATCATCAGAACTGAAGTCATCATCAGAATCTACGTGGCGATGCTTGATTGAAGGAAACAATCTTTTATGAAGTTCCAATACGGATTCTGCTCGTGATTCAACAGATGGAGATGTAGTTAACGATTCCTTTCTGGGTGCTTTCACAGGGGCCTTAGTTGAAACTTTCGTCTCTCTACATACCTTCTCCAACATTGCCAAGAAATCACGCACGATTACAAATAGTTTCAACCCCTCGTCTTTTCCTGAATTTCCATGGAAATAATCTCCTGTGCTTTTCACCAAACCCATTATCCTCTTCTCTTCTTCAAGTAATGATGTGATCTCACCTTCTGAATGCTCCACAAAACTTTCCAATGTATCACGGAACTCACACTCTCCATCCATAGTTTGCATTTCTTTGTGTAAGAACTCTTGGTTTTTCTTGAACGAGTTATTGAGATTTAACAGGGAGGCAGCTAAATTATCAAGATCTATAAGTGCTGCCTTTTTTACGTTGTCAAGCTCACTGTTAAGTCCAGTAACAGCTTGGAGACCAAGGCTGCGATAATATTCAGCGCTGTCTGATGAAGAATCCTCTGAAAAGTCTTCGGTTTTCACACTTGACAAGCTCTTGGTCTCTTTTAATCTCCGTGCAGCTCGAGCACCCTCCGATCGAATAATCTCTTGGACAACAAAGTGGAGGAGTGTGGTCTTTCCATCAGTTCCTTTTACATCCGCGAGTTTCAATAGAGTGTCCAGCTTGAATGCTTGTGCTCCACCACGATAAGTTCCGTCATTCATTCGGTTTCCGGTTTTAAGAGTCGCTTCTAAGAGTTTGAGGAAGAGTCTGCTGTTTCTCAGCTCCTCACAAGCTACCTGAAATTTTTTATACCTCGTGTTATATGACTCAATAATACAAAAAGTCCCCTAAACTATTATCCGAAAATCGAACTATATTGAGATAAGTAGATGGATAAATGTAACCTCCAATGATGCAAAGGACTCTTTAATGGTAGAAACTTCCTCCTGAACAGAACTCATGAACAACAATGATTCGAGTCGCATGAAGGCGAAAGGGATATCAACCATGACTTTGAGGAAGCGTTCAGCGGGCCCCAGACGAGAAACATCGCCACTATACAGCCGAAGCTTTAGTTCTTCTTCTTGTGTTGGAGCCATTTTTAACAAAGTTTGAATAAGCTCTGCTGGAAGCTCATTACCTGATTTACATGTAGAGTAATTAGTTTAAAATGTGAGAAAATAGATCTTGTAAAAAGAGCTAGGTACCTTCATTGAGGGCCTCACAAACTTCATCAGTTGTTACATTCAATGCTCTTAGAAGAATTGATAGATTTTGTGCTTTCTTAGGATCAATAATCTGAATATACTGTGGCACGTTTTCAGAAGAAGATGATTTCTTGTCACCTTTCCCTTGATTATTCGGGGCTAAGCCAAATAGTGTTTCCATTAACTCTTCATTAAACCTGTTAAAATAAGAAGCAGGTTGATCAGATCAATCTGTCTAACAAAGCGAGAGATAGTTTTTAAATATAAAATCGAGGGAAACATAAGGCGTACTGAAATGATCCAGTTTTAATGTCGTTCCAAACCATGGTTTTGTCAGAGTTTGCATTAACTTTATCCCAGAAAAATGGCTTCAGCTTAGTTTTTGGAGCATCAGAGTCGCTACCATAGTCACTTCCTGCATCAATGGAAGAATGACGCCGTTGATGTGGTGGTAGTCCAGGAGGAGGAGGCTTTGCCCCAGGTTTTGGTGGCATAGGTGGTGGACGAGCTTTTGGTGGTGGTGGAGGGCTAGGAGCAGGAGGTTTAGGTGGAGGAGGTGGTGGGGGCATAGGTGGTGGAGGTGCTACTATTGGAGGAGGAGGAAGAGGAGCTACTGCTGAATCTGTATATCCAGATGCTCCCGATACCTGATCTACGCCACCTTGATCACTGCTATCAACTATTTTTACTGAATATGATTTGTAGTCTTTACCTAAAATCTGAGAAGAAGCTGAGTAAAAAAAAAAATCAAGTTAACACATTTGTAAAAGGTAAAAATATTAATTAAAATGATATCATTAAAATTTGATTAAGTTACCAGCAGATAAATCACTTGAGCCGTAATTGAGAAGAGGGTTTTCATCTTTTAGATCGTCATGTGGGCCGACTTGATTCTTCTGTTTTTTGAAGCATATAAATAGCAAAGCTAAAACGGCAACCACTGCCACGGAACATGAAGCCGATGCTACAATCACGAGCATTTGATTCATCCTTTTGATTTCTTCATGATGAGCCGCTGTAAGAAGCTGTTGTTGTGAAGTAGCATCATCAACAGATGGAGGACTAATGCTTTTTTCCGGGTCCGGGGTGGTTTGGGTTGGAGTGTTAACAAGTGTTTTCTTTGGTGTAAAAGGGGGTGGTGGTACCTCTACGGGAGCAGGAGGAGGAGGAGAAGGAGGTGGTGGTGAAGAAGGGGGAGGAGGTGAAGGAGAAGGTGGAGGAGGAGACGGAGATGGAGGGGGAGGAGAAGAAGGTGGAGGAGAAGATGGAGGAGGAGGGGAAAGAGACGGGGGAGGAGGGGAAAGAGACTGGGGAGGAGGAGAAAGAGGAATAGAAGGAGGCGCTAAAATTTGCGGAGGAGGAAGATCCTGAGGGAAAGATTCCTTGAGCCCTACATTAGGGATAGATCCCTTGAGCGCTACATGAGGGGCAGATCCTTTAAGCCCTACTTGAGGGGTAGATCCCTTGAGCCCTACTTGAGGGACAGATCCTTTAAGTCCTACATGAGGGGAAGATTCCTTGAGCCCTACCTGAGGGACAGATCCTTTGAGCGCACCCTGAGGGACAGATCCCTTGAGCCCAACCTGAGGGGCAGATCCTTTGAGCGCACCCTGAGGGACAGATCCCTTGAGCCCTACCTGAGGTTTAGATCCTTTAGACCCTACCTGAGGGACAGATCCCTTGGGTCTTACCTGAGGTACAGATCCCTTGGGCGCTACATGACGTCTAGGTCCGGAAAATACCTTACGGTCGACAGGCTTAGTATTGTTAAGTAGTCTTAGGTATCTCCTAGGAACGGAGGACCAGGTGTGAAACAAATCTTGCCATAGGCCAAACCATGCCTTTGACTCGTGGATTATTTGGTTATGAAGAATGGGATTGCTTTTGTTTTTTAAGCAGTCTAAAAGGTTTTGTTTCTTTTGGTAAGGTAAATCAATGATAGCCTTATATATGATACTTTTAGCTAATAGCGCATTATCCGAGTCCCCTCTTGCTCTTTGATCTTCATACGACTCTAGAGTTGCTAAAGCTTTTGCACTCTCTTCCAATTCTTCCCTGCACTGAATCAAACTTTCTTCCGCCTACATGCATAACAGATACATACATATATATCACAACCCGTGTCCAAACCTCCTATTAAAAAAAAAAATCTTGCGTGGTCTAACATCACCGGGCCAACCTTGGTGTTAGTGTCGCAAGATGATGTGAGCAAGAAACTTGCTGACATCATCTCATTTGAGACTAACAACACGAGCATGTGGTGTTAGACCACACACGAATTTTCCGAAACATATCCATCATAGAATCTTGGAACTTGCAAGCACAAGGAAGGGCGGATTCTTGATTTTTTCTTTAGGGCTAGTAGATTAACACTCCAAACAATCAATTATACGTAAAATTATCTCTGTAGGGGAGTAAAACTAAAATTGCATTTAAAGAATTTCCTCGAGTAAAACAAAGCTACATCTTCCTTCGGCCCTAGTGGCCGAGGGAGCTATAGCCTAAAGGGACCCTTTGTTTTTAAAAGAAATTTTACCCCATAAAATAGAATGTACATATAGTACAATTTTTGCATAAGCCCTGGTGCAATTAACTCAAAAATTGGCCCAGTTGCCCCGTAAGCCTTGGCCCCCAACAAAAAATCCTGGCACTGCCCGGCTGTTCGGGCCATTATAATTTATAAGTCATCAAGTTAATCTAAAATCCTACAATATGTACCTTTAAAGATATATTATAGAATTTGACAAAAGGGAAAATGCATTAATTTCATCATATATAATGCAATTATCAACGGCTTAACTATTGGAAACCGGAATAAAAGCGTACCGTGTGATCATCAAGCTGATGAATAAAATCCCAAGAAAGTTCATTAGCTGATGAGACGGTGTCTACCAGCCTTCTATTGCCTTCAGAACTATAAACAACCAAAACACAAAGAAAAGCAACCAAAACGACAATAGAATGGAGCCTCCCTGCCTCCATTGATTTTCAATTTACAATTCAAATCCATATAGTAAAATCCTTCTCATTTCATCCCATATGATATACACACATGCACGGAGCTTTTCCTATAATATTAAATCCAACTCCAAATTTATTTCTTCAAGATTCAATTCCCAAGAAAAATTATTGCAAAATGTTTGAATAAACAAATTAATAGAGCCCAAATTAAAGAGCTGATATCTGACCTCTATAAAATAATATCCAACGCGACAAATTTCCCAACAATGAAAAATTTAAAGCAAACACATGCAATGCAACGTAATGCTGCCAAAGAAATGCTCGTTTTTTCAATAGATTCTGTGTTGGGATTTTTGTTCGTTGGAATATTGTTTCAAGTAATTTCGGAGGCAAAGAGAGAAACAGACAAGAAATGACAACAAAAGGAAACGTGCGCAGAACTACGTTGGAGAGAGGAGAGAGAGAAAGAAAGAGAAACTGTAATTGAGGAGCTTAAGGAGTTATGACTTCTAGCGTGTCATTAATTTTCTATTTTTAGTCTTTTTATTTTATAAAACAACATTTCATAGTTTGACCTCTAGATTCTTTTAAAAATCTCGCATGCTCTTCTTTCCACGATATGCTTTTTTTAGTTTATTTGGTTAAGATTTTCACTTGGACGATCAACAAGCTATTTCGTTTTTCTTTTCTTTCTTTTTTCTTTTCTTTTTTGTCAACATTTCGTTTTTCTATATAAACTATGCGTTTCTCGTAATACCAATAATTTAAAATAAATATTATTTTCAAAAAAAGTAACAATTTCTTTTTGTCTAACTTGAAAATTTTATTAAAAGTAAAAAATAAAACAGCTGGATCAACAGATTCTAGCTTTGTTTAAGAATACCTTATTAAAAATAGTCAAGAGATCAAATGGCATAGACTACATTGATAGTTGATAGAGTCTAGAACTTCCCCGCGACGTGGCTGCTAGTTATACCATATCTGGTAACCGAGTTTGGTCGCTACTCGCTAAAATTAAAAAAAAATTAAAAATAAACGAAAATATCTTTAGCAACCACAGAAGTGGTCGGTAGAGATTTGAAACTCATTAACAACCACTTTAGTACTCGTAACAAATATAGCGTGAAAAAATAGGATGATTAGCTTATGGGGTTTCGGAGATTACTTTTATGCCACATAGGTGACATGTGGCTAGATTTTTATTAAAATACCCTAAAAAGTATATAAAGACAAAAAAAATGGCAAAAAACATACACCACAAGGCAATAAGTATCGAGCTACCGAGTACCAGTATTATTCATATCCAACCACCTCTAGCGCCGCCACTTGGGGCATGCTCAGTAATTTTAAAGAGTATTGAGGTTTCACTCAGTATCGGAAAAATCACTAAGTATCGATAAAAATTGTTGAGTATCGGAAAAAATCATTGAGTACAAGATTTCTTTGAATATACGCAACAATTCACCAAGTATGCCTAGTGAATTCACTAAGTATACCCAACAGTTCTCTAAGTATTACACAAAATTACGAATTAACTCAAAATTAAATTAAATAAATACAAAAAATTATTTATAAGATAGTATAAATTATAACATATGATAAAAGAATCTATTCTCGTTATAAAAAACTTATTCTATATTTACATCATTAAATAAACCTATAAATTAAAAGAAATACAATCTGACTCAATATTGACACATTAATCTCAATGACCAAATCAAAATCCAGTAGTTCTTGTTGACCAAAATAATATATAATAACGCCGCACTATAATCTTTTATTTTTCTATTGATGATTTGTTGATCTTTGTGTAATACTTTTTTCCCCAACAAAATTAAGATCTTTGTGTAGTATAAAAATATCAAAACTTTGTTGATCTTTCTTAGCACCAACCTTGAACACAAAAAAGATTACACAACTCAAATTTGCCATGGACAAACCCTGAACACACCATGGAGTGTCAAACAAATAACAAACTTAGTTCGGATATGCCATGGGTTGAGTGATGTAGATTGATCATGTCTTCTCATCTGAAAATGGATCAAGCTATATGAATCGAGCTTCTCTTCTTCACCAGAGCTGCTGTTGTTGATTTTTTGAGATGCAAACCTTAAGTTTTTCTTCTTCGGTAATCGTCCATGTCTGCTCAAGTAAAGCTTCGGAGTTACCTACCAACCTGGATTCACGATTGTTGAGAACGAGCTTAGATCGACTAAAACTGACAAAATATTGCTGGAAAACAAGATCTCAAAAACTCCATAAGAGATCTTCATGGCTACGATGGAGAGAGTGGAGATATTTAGGGTTTGTAGGTAGGAATATGATTTATGTGCGTATTTATTTAATCTATATAGTGGGTAAAATATATTCGAGGGTATAATCAATAGTGGAAAAAATGTTTTGTATTGTTAAATCTTATAATTAACCTTTAGTAAGAAGAGTGGATTGGGTGGGCGTGTTTGGGTCTTGAGGAGGGGTCTTCAAGACTTGTTAAGTAAAAATCTTTAAGATAATATAATAAAAGAAAATACAGTGGTTGATAGTGATATTACTAGCGACAAACTCTTTTAACTCTTTAGCGACCACCCAGGCAGTCACTAAAAGACTGTGTAATAAATCAGCGGATTGGGAAGATGCGAATTAAAGCCTCCAACTCCCAATTTAAAAACCCTTTTCCCAAAAAAAAATCTCCAGCCGATTTTGATTCCAACGGAGCCCATGTTTGTCGCCGCCTCTCCCTCTATCACCACTAACCACCACCACGGATTGCCCATCTCAATAAGAGCCATTTTTACCATTAATTCTTCAATTTTATTTGATGTATTTCTCCACCTATTCTATGAATAAAAGCTTGAATTTTCATTTATTTATGAATTATTTTGTTATATTAAGCTTGTTAATTGATGTAGTTGTATAAAATATGTAATTCTTGTTGATTCTTGGTTAAATTTTAAGAAATCTGAAGATTTATGAGAAATTTTTTACTCAACAAAGGTGAATTTTAATATGTTATTGTGATTTATGTTAATTCATTAGTTTACTATAGTGAATGCCATTTTTATATATTCGATTTTCGTTACCATATTAGTATACAAGATCATAGGCTTCAAGAGGAGAAATTACTGGATAAAGCAACCAAAAAATAAATACAAGAAAGAGAAACTATGGAAAGTTATAACACCAGCTAAAAGGGTAGCAAGTTAACGAGACTAAAGGGTTTTGCGGGATTGATCCACATCAATATTAAGCCCAGATATGACGCAACTGATCTGGAACTGTCATGGTTTAGTAAACCCCTGACAGTTATAGTAATAAAGAATGTTGTTGTTCAGCATAGGTCCAAGGTAATATTTCTTTCCAAAACTAAGAATATGAATGCAGTGTTTCTTAACTTAACAAAATAATTAGTTATGATGTTAAGTGTATTGTCGACCCTATTGATGCTAAAGGGGGTTGGCCTTATCGGCAAAAAACAAAATTAATCTTGAAATCTTAGTTTACTGCACAACATTTGTCTATATACCTTGTTATGATAATAAAAAATATTAAGTGATAAAGAAAACCACTAGCTGTAAAAGTTTCTACCCCAATTTTCCATGGAATATAATTGATGACTTTAACATGTATATATACGCTTATGAAAAAATTTGAGGCACAAATGTTAACAAAGTAACATGGAGAGTTGTAACAAACTCTATAATAAACTTAATATCTCTGACGTGAGTAGTAAAGGATGATCATTTACATGGTCCAAAAGAAGACCAAAGAATAGATTAATTAAACAAGTTATTAATAGGTGTTGCATTAATAACATATTGGACACTCAGGTTCCTTAGATCATGGGTAGAAATCCTACTTCCCTTAGAATCTGACCACTTTATGCTTATTCTATACACTGAAGGGGAAAAGAATTTTACAACAAAAAGGTCCATCTTTTGTCCAAAAGAAATGGCTTAGTGATGATGATTGCAACACTTTAGTCCAAAATAATTAAAATTTTACCCTTAAAAAGGGAGATGGTATTCTTAGATATGGAAAAAATTGAATAAATTGACTATGAAAATTAACTACAGGGGAAAGAAAGAATAAGTAAATAAAATAAAATCAAAGGTGAAAGGAATTTGTGGAAATGTAAAATTGTATTAACCAAGTTACTTTGTGGATTGGGATAATTATAATGAGATAGTAAAAAGAATAGATATACATAGGGCCCAAGAGGAATCTTATTGGACCAAAAAATCTAGACTATCATGGTTTAAGTTAGGAGACAAAAACATAACACGCTTTCCATGCAATCACAAAAAAGAGAAGAAGTCATAACAAAAATACAACATTACAAGATGAAAATGAAAATGGATTGAGAAATCGGAATAAATAAATAAAAATAAATAAATAATATTTTCAATAATATTTTCACAACTATGGCTATAGATACTATGACTCTGCCTGGCAACTATAAGTCCTTATATCACTAATATTTATAATAAGGGTCTCACCTGGCCAATGTCTATTGATGAAGTTAAAGAAGCCTTATGGAACCTAGAAGCATATAAAACTCTAGGTCATGATGGGTACCTAGGGTACTTCTTTAGAAAACATTGAAAAATGTTAAAGTATGATATTCTTAGAGTGGTTTCTTGTTTCCTTTGGAATAAAGAAAAAAATTATCCCATAAACAAAACTTACATAACTCTTATACAAAGTCAAAAGTCCAACAATAATAGGACTTTATTACCCATTAGCTGCTCTAATATAATTAATAAAACTATTGAAAACATATTGGTTAATAGATTACATATGTATATGAATGTAATTGGTGAATCGATCCTTATGTATTCCAGTAAAATTTATAAATGGAAATATTTTAATAGCACATGCAATGTTCCACATCCTAAAAAGAGAAAGGAAATCAACCGTACATTATGTTATTTTATAAGCAATTATAGCAAAAGCATATGAAAAAACTAAGTAGGATTTTTTTATAAGATATATTAATCTAGCTTGACTTCAATAATATATGGGATAACTGTATAATGGAGACAACAAATTTTGTTTCCTATCCAGTGTTACTCACTGAAGCACTCGTTGCACTTAATAACCCTTCTAAGGACCTTAGCTAGGGAGACTTAATGCTCCTATCTTTTGTGCATTATAACACAAGCTCTTTTTTCATGAATTAAAGGAAAAACTTGTTGAAAGGAAAAAATAGCTATAAAATACCCACAAATTAGTCATATATTGTGCAGGCTCTAGACAAAAGATATTTTTTTCAAAATCAACTATTTTATTTAATGTGACACTCCAAAAGACATCAGAAATTCAGTAGTTTCTGAATTTCGAATAAATGTAACTAATTTTTTTGGGGAAATATCTATGCATTCCCTTGTGTTATAAAAGATCAAAAATAAAATCACTAACATGAATAACAGAGAAAGTGATCAAGAAGATTGAGGGTTGGAAATTGCAATTACTATCAGATGGAGGAAAATATGTGATAATCAACCATCATACATGTTATACCAGTATACACAATTTCGATCTTTTCATTTCTTTTAAAAAAAAAAATTAGTTTCAGTTATTTCTAACTTCTGGTGGGGTTCAGAAGAACGAATCTAGATTCATTGGTTAATATAGGAGAAATTGAGTAATTGGGAAACTACTTGCTGGGACAAGATTTAGTGATTATAAAAGAATGAATACTGCGCTTTTTGCAGCTCAAGCATGGAGAATATACAAAAATTCAGAATCACTTGCAGCTAAACTGCTAAAAGTTATATATCATCCTAAAACCAATTTCTTAAATGTTAAACTTAGACAATCTCATACTTGGTCTTGGGCTTATTAGAAGGTAGATATCTACAAAAGAGCATGAGATATACCAAATTGTTAATGGAGAAATATTAATATCTAGAATTATCATTGGTTGGAATTAAGTTGAAAATTTGAAAGAAAGATAATTGCAATTTGGAGATGGTTATACAACTTTGTAAAGAAGGTACGAATGAGTGGACTTCAGAATTACTTGATATCATTTTTCTGAATCGGTTATCACACAAATTTTATGGAGAAAAACTATGCAACCATAAATAGAAGATAGATTTATACGACCACACTCGAATAATGGTGAGTATGTTACAAAAAAAGGATACAAGATCCTCACAGATCATTCGTGATTGATGAACCACAATAATTAATTTTTTTTGAAAATATCAAACCAAAATTATGGTGGACAATCTTGAAATCAAATACACCGATAAAAGTTTGAATTTTTGTATGGAAAGCTTGTAACAATGCGCTGTCAACTGGGAAAAAATTGAAAAAGAAAATTGTGTTAAATGAATAGTAGTGGGTGCCAAGCCTCAGTTGAGACAATTAAACATCTTCTACTTGAGTGCCCAATTTGTTAGACAATTTGAGCTGAATCGCTCCATAAATTCAAATTCCAAATGTAGAGAATACTGATTTAGGTACGTGGGCTCTAAACATTACTCAATCTTACACAATTGGGGGATGGTCAAAAAAAGTTATTACATCAAATATATTTATGATGATATGGAATATTTAGAAATCAAAGATAAAAAATATATATGAAACCGACAAATAGATACAGACAGTATTATTATCTCAACAAATATTGGAATTCGATAACATTTTGGAGTAGAATGGGAAAAGAAGTCGAACACACACTCCTCTAATCAAATTTCTTGAAATACTTCGAACTCTGAAATAACATTAAATTAAGATATTTCTTTTTTATGTGAGGCATCCAGTAACAATCTAATGAGCCAATAAGGATCAGAATCATCCTGTACATAAAAGAAGTGTTAATAGAACTGACCACTCAAAGATAACGTTTCGTAACTCGATGATCGAAGCAGAAGTTCAAGTAGTGCTTGAAGCTATGAAATTGTGTACAAATTTCTCAAAGGAAAGGAAAACTATTTTCTCTTATAACCTTGAATTCATTGATTACAGCAGTAAGGTGAAAAATATACCCAACGTTTTGGAGAATTAGTCAACTGGTAGACAACTACTGTCCAGTTATCTTCAAGCATCTACCTAGGTGTTATAATGGATGTGCCGATAAATTTATGAATCATGATAGACATATGGCTGCATCATATATGAGAACTTGAATGACAATTTTAGAATACTAGGTATAGGATAAGTGACAGTTTGGCTTTTCTTTAATACTTTACCTGAAAAAAAAAAAAAAAAAATTTTGTAAGTTACGAAGAATAAATACTATCACTTCAAGAAAGATTCAATTAAAGTCATATAGGGATGTAGCTCAGCTGGTAAAACGTTTACTTACCATGCGAGAGGTACGACACCCCGCATCTCCAATAAATTTTACATGTACATTTTTGAAGCATTCGTGTATAGAGTTTATATTTTTTCTATTTTGTTTTGATCAAAAGCCTAATATTTATATACCTTTGTAATTCTTATCTTGTTGGATGGGGATGTAGCTCAGATGGTAGAGCGCTCGCTTAGCATGCGAGAGGTACGGGGATCGATACCCCGCATCTCCAATAACTTTTACATTATTTACACTTTTGAAGCATTCGTGTATAGAGTTCATATTTTTTTCTATTTTGTTTTGGTTAAAAGCCTGATATAATTTCACAATACCCTTTTAATTCTTAAGATTTGTGGTATAAGAGTTCATTGAGAATGGTTTTGAGTTAGATAATTCTTTTTAGATAAAGTATTAGGAACTTTAGGTATATAGAGGCAGTGAGGGGAGTGTTTGATAGAATGACTGGACAAGATTCAACATCTTCGATTCATTATGTACACTTTTGAAGCATTCGTGTATAGAGTTCATATTTTTTTCTATTTTGTTTTGGTTAAAAGCCTGATATAATTTCACAATACCCTTTTAATTCTTAAGATTTGTGGTATAAGAGTTCGTTGAGAATGGTTCTGAGTTAGATAATTCTTTTTAGATAAAGTATTAGTAGGAACTTTAGGTATATAGAGGCAGTGAGGAGAGTGTTTGATAGAATGACTGGACAAGATTCAACATCTTCGATTATGATGCTCTCTCAGTCTATATTAGAAATGATGATCCAATGAGAGCTTAGTTATGTTTCATTCGAAGCATAATGCAGGAGTTAAATACCATACGAATTTGTCTACTCTCTGCTTGTACTGATTATTGTGAGAGTAGAAAATAAAAATACTTTATTAAGACATGATTTCTTATACAAAGATAAAAAAGCACACATATCAACATATCCGTGTTGATATCTCAAACTCTCAGTACATTATTCGTTGCTTCAAGATGCTACCGCAACTTATTGTACAAACCCTTACTTTATTATATTACTGAGAAAAACTCTTCAAACACACACTCTCCGTCAACATAATTAGACAGTCTCATCAACAGTTTCATCAACAATCTCATCAACAGGCAAGTCTGTTTCTTTGTCCCATGGGAATGGCTTAATCGGTTTTGTTGCTTCCAGTAGTTGATCAATTGGAATCGTAGGTTTTGATGGTTTCAATGGAGGTAAATCAATGAAATTTGGATAGTACTCCTGGATAATAGTGATAAGAAATTAGAATATCGAAGACTCAATAACTTTAATTATATACAATCTTAAAGCAAATAAAACAACTAATCTTACTTGATCAGCATGCATTTTCTTGACGAACGATTTGAAAAGGGCAAAATTGGTCTCTTGAAGCAAATCATCGGATAAACGAAGATAAGTCAATCCAGCCATCTTGTGTTTTGGTGGACCGTTTGTATTGACACCAGATGGACGTGCATTTAAAAGGATTTGATTATAAGCATTACCATCATATCTAGAAAGTGCATTTTCACCTGCAACATCAATATTCTCTCTCCACCCACCGCTCAAAACCTGTTGAACGAGTTCTTGAGGTCCACTTTTAGCCTCAGCTGGTTGTTCCGAGTCTCGCATTTCAAGGCACGTGAAGTTTAAAGAACCAAAGTGACGAGATAACATTCTTGCTATGGGTCGGTACCCATCTCGATCGTTTGTGTTGTAGTATCCAGCTGTTAGCTCAGCAGCATGAGATTCATCAAAATACCACCAATGGATTCCCGAGACCTGGAAAAATAATTGTTCGTTTCAGATACATTTTTCAATATAAATATTATTGCTAAGTACTTACTTTTGCTGCTAGGTTGAGTTTGCATCCCAAGAAAGCTTTATTAGCTTCCTCAACGATTTGATCACCGTGCAGTAAGAGTTTTGTAGAATACCAAGTCAAAAAGAACTTTCCTTTCTCGGTAAGGAATGTTCCGTTTGGTCCAAAGAAGGCCGTCTTTTCAGGTGTATCGTTGTATGTTCCGGCATCTTCCGGAACATCCCATTCTGGATGACCTGCCTTTGTTGCCGCTACCTTAAACTCCTCTTTAAGATATTTGTCATAACACTGCAAATCAGATCTTAACTAATAAACAATCTTTTTTTTAATACACATGAGAGCCACTTTGGACTTGGAATCATTTTGATTCCAATAAGATTCAATCCAGAACCTCTTGGTCTATGCGGAGTAGCCTAATCGCTAAACCAACTATCAGTCTTTTTAGACCATAAGGTTCAGGTGCAATTAACCCATATATTTGTTTTTTTTTTTTTCTAAAAATTACCTGGAATTCTCCGACACCAGGGAACACCCAACCTTGAGTCTCGGGATACGAAGGATATCTAAGCTCGCCAGCAGGACCAAGACCTACTTCAATGTCTATGATAGTTCCGGCACGGATAAAGTCTGCCATGTTTTCTCTGAAACTCTTCATAAAGTCACTATACATCTGTATATAACAAAAATAGACAGGAAATTAACCCATAATTTGATGTACTCTGAATATGATATATTTATATATTATAAAGAGTGTCTGAGATTCATTTAAATAAAGTATACCTGAACAGCAGTTCGACCACCGAAAAGAGGCAAGTTATCAACACCAAGTGTGAGGTACTCTGGGTTCCTGTTACCTACTAAATTAGTATAAAAGATATCGGGATTATTCACTCCAACTTCACGAACCCACTCAGGGATAGGTATGTAAACAACGTCTCCTACATTCCCGCCACATTGATGAAATGACATAATTGCTTGAATTTTGAGACCACATATTTCAACAAGTTTAAACAAGGCCTTGTAAGATGACCAATCATATTGCTTAGGGCCTTTTGCTTCAATCACCCCCCACCACACGTCTACCATTATACCATCAACTCCAGCAGCTTTAAGTTCGTTGAGTTGTGCTTCGAGCTTGTCTTGGTCGGGAAACTCATTTTTATCTGTAACAATTCCTAACTGTTTCAACATTCATCATATCATTATTCTTGTTAATGTAGAGTGTATAATTATTACATTTCAAATTTAACTAGTTAATTACCTGAAGCATAACATAAACTGGTACATAGTTTTTCAGCATTTGGTTATCAGATGTCGGAGCCATTTTTTAGAAGCGAAGAAATGAACTAAGTGCTAAAGTGTTAATTTTCTTATGAGTGTGTGATCTTGTGATCTAGGATTTGCCTTTTATAGAAGAAGTATTGTGGGAATTCTTGGCCTGGTATGAATTATTGCTAGGGTAAATGACATTACCCTCCCTTTGTAATTTTGTGAAGTTGGGTATTCTTTTTGAGATTCCCTATTATTTAATAATTTTTTTTCTAGACGTCCCTATGATTTGGGGGCATTGAGTTTTTAATGGAGGAAATTACTTTTCCAAAGCCAACATTTTGAATATTTATATTATACCTCCCAACTAAAAATTAATCATATATACATCTAATTTGTAACTTTTTAGTTAGGTTGTTGTCTATTTTACCCCCGCCCGTGATGGGTACGACCCCTATAAAAGTTACATTTTACGTTAAGTCATCTCCCATACGTCCCAGCCCCATCTCGATTACTAACCCGGTGGGTACGGACCCTAAACCACAAAAATAAACCCATACTGACTCTCAACAAAAAAATCATCCAAATCAACACAATTACCATCAACACACAAACTGAAAACAAAGTATTCAATCACTGCATTTACCAAATTAATCTACAAATTAACCAAAATTCATTTACAAAAAATCAACTGCAAATTCATTTACCAAATTCATTTACAAACAAACCAAAATATGAACTAGTAAACCAACTAATAATCCATTTGGTTTCCTTAAACCTTCTGATGAGGCTCAAGAACATATAACTTGGTAATTGAAATTCATATAACGTGGATCATGGCCGTGCAGAACATATCATGTTTTTGTAACCCATTTTTCAGAATTCAATTACCCGGTCTGGACCCATCAAACAATGGCGTCTCAACGGTATGGACCCATCACGAGAAGGGATTCAAATGTCTGGACCCGTGGTAGTATTTTGATTGGGCTGGACCCATCGGGCTTGAGATGGCGGTAGCGTCAGTAAGGTCTGCGATGGGGTAGCGTCAGTAAGGCCTTCAGGCCTTCAATGGTGGAAAATTGAATTCCAAGGCGTCAGGTTCAGTGGAGATTGGAACTCGCTGGGTTTTCCTGTGCTGGAGAAGAGCGGCTTGGCGACGACGGTGATGGTGAGTATAGGAGAACGGCTCAGTGGAGATGACAGTGAATCAGTGGTGAAGCATCGCGGTGGTGGATTTGGGCTTAGCCAAGCTTCGATTGTGAGTATAGGAGAACGACTCAGTGGAGAAAACGGTTTTCAGGTGGGTGAGGTGAATCAGTGGGTTGAATCAGTGGGTTGCGACACTGAATCAGTGGGTTGATGTTGGATTGAATCAGTGGGTTGCGACAGTAAATCAGTAGGTTGATGTTGGGTTGAATCAGTGGGTTGCGACAGCGAATCAGTGGGTTGATGTTGCTAATGGTGGGGAAGACGGTTTTCAGGTGGGTGGGGTGGATTTGACGCTGATGATGGTGGGGATGGTGATGAAGGTTGGGGGGCTATGGTGATGAAGACGGGGGTGGTGATGTTGGTGGCGAGGCAATAGATGTTGGGGGAGGGGGTCGGTGGTGCTGGTGGTGCTGGTGGTGTGGCCATGGTGATGTTGTTGGTGTGGCCATGGTGATGCAGACGGGGGCGGTGATGCTGGTGATGTGGCCATGGTGATGTTGCTGGTGAATGTCAGATAAGGGAGGTGGGGATGTTGGTGGTGGTGTGGTTGTGACAGGGTTTGGTGGTGGTTTGATTATAGAGGGTAGAGGAGGAGGTGGTGGGTTGATGGTGGGTTGGTGGTGGATGATGCGGTGCCGGCAGGGGTCGGTTGATCAGAGAATGGGATGGGAGGTGAGGGGAGGGGGTGTCGGGTATGTTGTTGGAGAAGAAAGGGGATGGGTGGGGTTATATAGGGGGCATTATTGGGCTATTTGGGGATTTTAGTCCTATTAGTTGAAACCCAACTACTAGTTGGGCTTCAAGATGTTTTTTATAAATAGGATGTTGGGGTTGGCCTTATAAACTTAATAGCCCTTTTTAATGCCAATACATTTTAGTGTTTCTTTTATGAGGAAACTCCAAAAAAGAGCCCCAATAACTTAAACATTATTGTTTAAGTCCCTTCTCTTTACTTATTCTTACAAAATCCTCACTTACAATTCTAGTTACACATTTTTACCTCTATACCTTTTACCAGATTTTTTGTTTTTTTATGTAAATTAAATATTTCCTTTGATTTTTCAGAGCCTTTATCAATTTTTAAATGGGTACAGACCCATGGACCCTTTTATTACAGATTCAGTTGTCGTTGTATTGGTCCACAATTCATTACGGGATCATTTGTGGGTTCACGTGTAATTTTTATTAAGTTTATTGCAGTACAAAATATAATTCCTTATACAGTATAAGTCCTGCAGTCAATTGGGCCAGTACCCAGATGGGGCTATACCTAGATGGCATGTCCACATATCTAATGGTTTAAAGGTTCGTGCGCATTTTGGATGGTAAAGGGGTTGTGCCCAGTGAGGGGTTAAAGGGCATGTACCCACCGCGCACACGTACTGCTTCTGCAAAATAGCACAATTAGACTAAAATAAAAAACATATAAAAAAAGAAACATAAAAAATAAATACACGGATTGACTCACCTAACGAAGATCTGGGCGGCGGAATGGAGAGCGGTGGTGAGATCTAACCTTCGACGATGGAGATCTGGTGACTTCAAAGGCGAGTCTTCTGGTGGCGATGATTGTAGAAGGTCCTCGACTGGCGTTGTGCAACAGGCTTCACGAGTCTTCGCACAGCTGAGCTCCGGCAGCAGCTTGGTGGTGGATCTGGTTCACGCAGCAGAGCTCCCGCAACAGCTTCGTGGTGGATCTGGTCCGCGCAGCAGAGCTCTGGCAGCAGCTTTGTGGTGGCTCCGGCTTCTCGAAGCGCAGCAGCAACAACGTGGGAAGGCACGCAAGTGGCGACACTAGTGGGAAGGTGGAAGGGGTGCGGTTTTGCAGGGACAGTAGGGGAGGGTTGGTGGTGATGATTACAGTGCAGGGGAGGCTTGTGTGGTGGTGATTACAGTGAGCAAAACAGAACCGAAAAACCGAACCGAACCAAAAAACGAAAAAACCAAACCGAAAAAACCGAAAACCGACAAAACCGTTCGGTTCGGTATAAGCTTTTTAAAAAACCGAAATGTTCGGTTTCGGTACGGTTTTTCTATGCTAAACCGAACCAAAAAACCGAACAAAAATAAGATATAAAACTAAAACATTCTTGAATTTAATTTATATGTTTTAAAAGATTATGACAATGGGATAGAAAATGGAGTAATTTTTTAAAACAAAAATGTTCATATATGACATGAAATCGTTCCAAAAAATTTCATAATATGCAACATATTTTTACATAAGTCATGAGTCGATATATTTTAAATAATCTTTCGTTTATTTATATTTGTTGAAGGTAAAACATAAACATTAAATTTTATAAATATTTCTTTGATATTATTATTTGTTTACGACCTATATAATATTTGAGTTCTAAAAATGCAATCTCTTACATGAATCAATAACATGAAAATCATTTTATATATGAATTTGCTAGAAAATAATATGTCACAAATAAAATATATCAAACTATCGAATAAAACATATACCAAAACCGGAAAAAAACCGAACCGAACATATAGCGAACCGAAAACCGATAAAACCAAACCGATGAAAACCGTTCGGTTCGGTACCGACCCCTTTAAAAACCGAATGATTCGGTTTTGGTTTCGGTTACGGCAAAAAACCGAGCCGAACCAAACCATACTCACCCCTAGCAGCTGAGAGACGCGAGGAGAGAGAAGAGAGAAGAGAGAAGAGAGAAAGAAGAGCGGCGGGAGGGCGATGGTGCTATGGTGAGTGTGAGGGATGGTGGGGAGGGGAGTGAGGATGGGGGCGGTCGGATGAGAGAGAAGAGAGGGGAAGTGATGAGAGAGAATGGGGTGGGAGAACTGAATGGGGTGGGCTTGTTATTCCCGTAACCTATATGGGTTAGGAAATTGGGTTTTGGGTTTTAGACTATTACAGAAGTGAGTAAGGGAGTTTTGGGTATTGTTTGGGTTTTAGTTGGTAGCTAACTACTAGTTACTGGGGAGTCCTTTTAATATTAATCCATATGTTGTGTGGACCGTTTTTCATAATTCACCCTTCTTTTATAGCGTCTCACCCTAACTAACACCTAACCAGTCCAACTAAAAAAAATTAAAATACCAAAACACCCCCTTACCCCTACTTCTAATAATGAGAAACCAAAAACCAAATCATCAACCCCATTAAAATTTACAGGAACTTTTCACTCTCCTCTCTTCTCTCTTTCTCTCTGAAATGAAAACCGCCTCCCACCCCCTGAACCCCTGCGCCATCACCATCACCTCAACACCATCTTCACCATCCACCATCCTCAACACCATCACCGTCATCTGCATCACCCTCTCCCCTAACATCACCACCTAGATCCACCATCATCTTCATCAACAGTAATACCACCCAACCCCCTGAACCCTTGCGCCACCACCATCACCTCAACACCATCTTCACCTTCCACCATCCTCAACACCATCCCACCGTTATCTGCATCACCACGCAGATTTTCCCTGCTCACTACACCGCCGGCGCCTGAAGCCGTACTCCACCAAGCCGCTGGTACTTGCACCAAGCCTATCTTCTCCACCAAGAATCCCCTGGGCCCAGCCAAAGAACTCTGGCGAGTTCGAACCAAACCAAAGCTGCCCAGATCTACTGAAATTGCCGTCGCTCCGATTCGCACCACCACTACCACCAACAGCGATGTATCACTGTTCATATTCCTTTTCCACCATCATCATCTTCCCCACTACCAACATACGCTGCCACAATCATCATCTTCACCACCAACTCTGAGATCTAATCACCTTCGAACCAAGCCAAACCAAACTCCAAGCCGCTCTGCACCACCACCACCACGCTCTAACCTCGCCGCCTTCCAACACCATCTGAAATCCTACCCCATCACCATCATCACCATGGTAGAGCCCCGTGAAGCCTATCCACACCATGGGCCAGCCCAAGCAAAACACCACTATGGGTTCAGCCCTGTGAAGCCCAACCACACCATGGGTCCAGCCTAAGCAAATCATCGCCGTGGGTACAGACCCGTGAAGACGAATGCTATTTTTTTTTTTTTTTTTTCCATTTCCGGGTCTATTTTTTTTTCATTCAACGAGTGTGTGTGAATGGAGTTGTTCTTGTTTGATCCAATACTTCTATTGTTAAGACATTGATTTATGTTTTTGTTTATATGATGATGATTGTACCTTGATATGTTGTTCTTGTTTGTTCCAATAATTCGAGTGTTAAACGATTTTGATTTTCATTTGCTGATGTTGCAATTCATTTGTTTTGTGGGGTGTTATGAAGATTTTCCCAATGAACTAGGGACTTTTTCAAATGGCGTGTAATGGGCCATGTGTACAGCTTGTTGTTGTGATAAAATGATACGGGTCTGTAACCATTAGGGTTATAATTTCCGTACGTGGCTTCGAGCGGTCGAGGGTCCATACCCACCGAAAAAAATTAAAAGAAAATTTGTTCATATCTAGAAGGGTAAAAACGTCAAAAACCCAAACCAAAAAACTGAAAAATGGCCTTAAATAGAACAATTTTTTTGTCAGGCTCTAAAATATAAATATGATGAAATGTTGGCCTTACTTTGTATTTTCCTCATGATTTAATGGCTCGCCTAAATATGTAGATACATACGGTTAGTATAAGGGGTAATTATTTTAAAAGGCTCAAGTGACATTCATACTGCTCACAAAATCTTCACCCTAACTAAATCATTAAAACCTAACTAAGAAAAACCCAAAACACCCCCTTCCCTATATCTGTACAGAGTAAAGTTTTTTATCACAAAAAATACCCATTATTTACAGACCTCACCCCTCTCTCTCACACTCTCTCGCGCCTCACCCACCAACAAACCAGTGTTGCTCACCTTCCCTTCCCCGGCCCATTCTACTCGTCGGTCACCTTTCCACCAACAAACCCTCTCCTCTTCACTGTCCCTCTTCACCTTCATGCACAAGAAAACCGCTCTTACAACCCTTTCACATCCAGATCTCACCTTTCCACACCAGAAAATTGTAGCTGCCATGGACCATCCTCCTTCCCACGCCGCCACCGCTGTGTATCATTCTCCACCATCACCAGAATACCGCAGCCACCATCTCCTCTCTCTTCACAACAAGAGATCCAGGCTTCACCAACGGAGATCCAATCTTCACGCTCTCTTCTCTCTCATTCACATAGGCTCGAACGCGAAGAAGGAACCTTGCATCGGAGGGATGGCGCTGTGATGGCGCTGTGATGGGCGATGGTGTTAATGACGACGGAGATGGGTTCAGAGATGGAGGTTGTTTCTGGAGTTGATCAAAAGAGGGATGAATTGATAATAAAGAAGAGTTGATGGGATGTGTTGGGCCTCGATCATAGGGGTGGAAATGGGCTTTTGTGAATTGATCTGAGTTCGGGTTTCAAACTGAGAAGAACAGAAATGGAGGTTCGCTACTGGTTGGGCCTGGTTCGAATGAAATGGATCTCGTCCCCGCCAACGCTCTACAACGCGAGAAAACTGCTGCCGATGGGACTACTCCACCACGACCAATCTCCGCCATGACAATCTCGTCTTCTTAAACTCCGGCAATGGCTGCAACCTCACCATCGTCGACTGTTCTCCACCATCAACAATCCTTGTGAAGATAATACGTGTGAAGATAATGGTTTTTTTATTTATTCAGTTCCAAATCCGAGTTGAATATCACTGGTTTTTGTTTTTTTACTTTTTTTAATTTCTGTTCAAAATAGTATTTTCTGCACACAAAATCTCTTCACACTCAGTATTGGAACAATTTTTTTTTACCTTTTTTTGGTTCTTTTGCAACCCGGTTTGATGATGGTGGAGAATGGTCCAAGCGGCGTTTTTTTTGTGTGCAGGAAAGCGGCTGAGTGAGGTGGAGAATGGTCCATTAATGGCGGCGTTTTTCTTGTGCAAGAGAGAGTCTGGAAGGTGGAGAATGGTCCACTAGTGGCGACAGTTTTCTTGTGCAAGAGAGCGGCGAAGGTGAGAAGGCTAGATCTAAAGAGATTTCATTTTTTTATTCCAATATGAGCGTGTAGAGAGAGAACAGAGAAGGAGAAGAGAGATAACAGAGAGAGGGATGAGATTGTGTTCTCTGACCCTTATAGGGTTTGTGTTTTGGATTTGTCTTTTTCACTGTGAATAGATGTGAGATGGAGTGTTATTTGGTCTTGTAGTGTCTTTTTTAGTTGGGTTCTAATGGAGTAGCTGGTGGAGCTTCTTTAGAATTGTGTAGTGGTCTGGGGTCGTTATAAGTTAATGCCCCTATAAATCTTCATCAAGGTTTTAGATAACATATCCGACTTTTTGCGTCAAATGTGAGTATATCTCCTTTCTTTGAAATATGTCATATAGTGAGAGTACTATGTTTTCTTTAATACATCTGAGTGCCACTATAGCTCGGAGCCGTTTTGACGTGGTAAGATTTGATCTGAAACTTATTATTTATTGTATTAGTGTCTCTACTATCAATTTTATACAAAACAAAGTTAAATCCTCATATAAGTGAACTTTGTTGTAGTTTTTTGTCGGGGTGATTGGTGAATACGGGATGTGAAGGGTTCATCTCGAGTTACTAAGTTAAGAATACCAACTTTAAAGTAATTTAATAAATGGTCGAATTCGAGTTAGTATGGTCAAGTTAGGGTGGTCAACTTTTTTTTTTTAATTTAAAAAAAATTGAAAAAAATTAAATAGCCCAAAAATTTCAAAAAACTGTAAGAAATAATTTTAAAAATAACAAAATTTACCCATGTACTATTATAAATCGTAAATAATCACTATCCATCTATTTTCTCATTTAATTCAACCTATTTGTCTACTATATTTATAATAAACATAATCAAAATTATATTTTGAACTATATTCTATGAAAAGAAATAAAAAATAATTGTGAAAAAAGATTACAAAATGAGAAGGGTTTTCTAAAAAAAAAAAGGTTTTATATAAGGTAGGATGTGTAGGGGAAATTAAAATATTTTGGTTGGTCGGGTCCAACCCGAACGTTTTCTAAATTTTTGGAACCTGATGTTCAAATACCAGATCTATTTTAATTTTTTTTTAACCAAGGCTATAAATAAATTTGTGCAGGTTAAGTTTCTTTTATATTTGGGTTGAGATCAGTTTGGACCTCAATCTTGGATCGAGATCACTTTTTCTTAACCTGAGCTTTTTCAAGACTTTTATCTATGAGTTATTGTATGCGATTTGATAGTATTCATCTAGTTAAAGAATATCTTGTGTGACACTAATACTTAGTGCTAAAATGAACCAAGCCCCTCGAAAGCAGTTTGAACTTACCTCGGAAAAAAATCAGTCTGAACTCATTTATTTATAAACAAGATCAATTTCAAGTTCTAATTTAAATAAAACGAGTTCAATCATTAATTGTTTGTTGATATTCGTGAACAGTAAATTAATATTTATTATTCTAATAAAAAAATTTAAAGTTTAAATATCAATTATGACACTTTTTAATTGATAGACTTTTACTTTTCATTAATATCACATTTCATACTTAATAACGTACACTTCATCCAGCATCAGTTGTTAGTGTCACTAAAGATCATTTAAACCATAAAGAAAACAATTTGTTCGTATTGAACTCGAGTTTCATTTAAAAAAATCTTACTCTAGAAATTAAACAAACATACTTAAAATCCATTACTTAGACTTGTTATAATGTAAACTCGGCTCCGCTCTATTTATTGGTTCTTTTTTTTCAAAATATTTATTGGTTCTGGTAACTCGTATACCACGCTAGTGATATTATAAGTGGATCTTAAATATTTTCTCTCACTACATCTTGTTGATGTTGTGGAATCTTTGGAAAGCAAAAATGAAAAGTCGGCATAATAATTCAGATATCGATCCAGAAATAGTGATTCACCATACTAACTCTCAAATCCAGGAACACTTTGGTACAAACTGGTTCAACAGAGAACAATCAAATCTCGACAATATCATGACGCCAATCTTTGGGAATACGTGGCTCGACTGTACCACAACGCTCACATTCACCTGTGACGCGTCCTTTACACAAGCACATCTCCCCACAGGGATTGGAATTATACAAATAAATAAAGCCGATGGATCAAGGGTACAACATATGACAATGGCCAGCTGTAATACCAGCGTTGAAGGAGAAGCTCTGGCCATCATTAAAGCTTTGGAAATTGGACAACAATGGCCACAACGAGAGAAAACCTTTCTCTTGGATAACCTTGACTTGATTCAAGGTATTCAACAAGTGTCGGCAGTTAGATGGGATCTTTGACCTTACATCAGACATATTCACAAACTAGCCAAGGAATCGGGCCCCGTTTACTTCAAACACATTTCCCGCAAGTTTAATGCAGGTGTTGATCATCTAGCAAAAGCAGTCAGGCACAGGGCAACTGACGGATATCTGTCTCTTGAAGTGTTCACTGACAGGTTCTCGAAGTTGGGCATTGGTTAAAGTTATGGTCCCGAGATCTTTTGTAATATAGGAACCGGTCAAAAAAAAAAATCTCTTAAAAGAAAATCTTATAATATTAAACTAGAATTTTATGTTTCATAGATACCAACCACCCTTTTCCACCTACCACACGTTTTTTTTTTTTTTAATAAAATTTTTAGTACCACACATACACACCCTTACAATTATTGTATTGTCTTTTTTTTTTTTTTTATATTATATATTTTTTTTTTGGTCGATTTTTTTTTATATTATTGGCTGGTTCCATTATATTGGCTTCAGCTCTATTGTTTAGTAAAATCTTTTAAATTATTCTTTTGTTTGTTTTCATTTCCTATGTGAAAAAATAATTAGTCTTCTGGTAAAACGGATTCTTATTAAGATCGAAGAGACTGAGAATTGGGATCGAATCTTACTGGAGTCAAATGATTTCGAGTCCAAAGTGGCTTTCATGTGTATTAAAAAAAAAAAACAGATTCTTATTTAATTATGAATAATTTGAACTTATCTTTTTACCGTACACTTGACTTGTTTTTTTTTTTTATCAACGGTGGACGCGGATACTTGAATTATTTTGCTACATACTTGAATTATTTTGATCACCACAAAACACCAAAAACCTTTAAAAACGTGGAGAAAAGATGAGATTTTACAGGATAATCAATCATCCACACAAATTCTGGCATAGTATATATGAAAGTGACACAATATGGACACCATTCATTACATGATTATGACATATACGGTCCTAGAATTTTTAAGTTAGTAATCCACCATGGAGGAAATGGTGTTTGTCTCTTCATTATTAACATTATCTTTAGTTTTTTTTCCAAAGTATAATAGTAATATAAATAAAATAGGTCAAAAGTTATCCTCCTTAGATTTCTTGTCATTACATAAAATGTTAGCTAAGTAGGTTAAGATACACACCGTTATCAAATAAAATACTCAAAATTTCTGTTTAACAATCCAATCAACTGTCTTATTTTTGTTTCTATAGATATAAACAAAACTAAAATTCAATAATTTAACAAAATCATAAATATTACATATGATATTTTTAATTAAATGACACATAACTAACTCCCAGATTAAGTTGGTCCCAATTTTTTATTTAAAATAATTTTTTTTAAGATTATTTGGAGTTAACTTTGATACTAAAAAATAAAAGAGTAATGATATATACAACCCAACATACAACGCATGACGTGACGTGAATTAGTTGGAAGTAAAACATAATTTATTTATTTACTCGATTTAATTATCGATATGCTTTCAACCAATTCACGCCACGTTATAGACGGTATGTTGGGGGGTATGAATTTGAATGACATTATTCAAAATAAAACTAACTTATTTTTTACTATGTTTATTGTTTTCTTCTCGAATTAGTTATTGTATTTTCTTTTATTGAGATAAAATCAAAATAAGGAAATAATTATTTATAGAAAATAAATAGATTTAAAAAAATGTATTCTTCCAACCAATTCACGCAACATTATGGACGGTATGTTGGGTGGTATGAATTTGAATGACATTATTCAAAATAAAACTAACTTATTTTTAACTATGTTTATTGTTTTCTTCTCGAATTAGTTATTGTATTTTCTTTTATTGAGATAAAAATCGAAATAAGGAAACAATTATTTATAAAAAATAAATAGATTTAAAAAATATGCATTATCCAACAATTATATATAAGATCGTTGTGGATTTTTTAATAATTTAAATTGGTCATATAATTGGTGCCACTAGAACAATAAAAAAAAGTGTTACCAATATATCTAATCTGTTCAAAAGTAATTGGTTGCAAGTGTGTTATTTGTTGCTTAGTGGTCGTTTCTAGAGTGTGATAAAAATCAACACTAAATATGAGAAGCAACTAACCACAAGTGTATGGGTCGTTCCAAGTAATAGATAAGATATAAGAAATTTCGTCTCAACGGGGACTGCGAGGTACAATTGATATTATTAAATAGTAAAGTAGAATTAATTGCAGGAAATAAGAAAATAAATATTTGTTTTGGTTTTTGAATATGAAAAGACTAAACGCAGGAGTGGAGTGTAAATTAAACTAAATAGATTACTTAAATATGAGAGAGATACTTGAGCCTCGCTAAGGATTCACCTAAGTTTACAACCTAATGAATTTGTTTTAAGGGCAAAGCGGGTAATTGATATTAGTAGGGACTCTAATATCTTCCGAACTCCCGTCGGGGTAAACTTAGGAAGCTATTCTACGGTATTATAGACTCCGTCAAGGCGACTATAAGCTACTTTCAAATAATTATGATCTAACTCAATTGTCTACGTGGTTAGTTAAGGTCGACATGCTCAATAATGAATACCACGCGTTATCCTAGTTCCGTAATTAAACCCCCCCTCCCGGATGATCATCGCCACTAGTGAATAGTCTAATTACTAAAATCTACCATTGATTCAAGACGTCAATGTTAGTAAATAAGTACAAGAATGAAATCAACATGCAATTACGCGACTTAATTTCAATTGGCACAATTTGCAAATTCGGAAAACAGTAAATTTAAACTAGGGTTCATAACCAAAATGCGAGTCTCAAGTATTTAGAAGTTTAACTCATATTGAAATACAAAAAATAAATAAAATTAAATAAAGACATATTTCCTAATTACTGAATAAAATGGAATTAACCTAATTGGAATGACTTAAGCTGTTGTTGAAGAAGACAGGTTTCTCCAGCTTCTACTTCTCTGCTTCCAAGCCTCCTCTCTTTTAAAATAATAAAGTGTACTGAATAATGAGGTCTAAAGAGCCTTTTATATTACTTAAAAACAACTTAGGCCCATGTTTGGCTTAATTAAATGATTAAGGGCCCAAATCCGTTTTTTTATTCTTGAATCTGCTGTACACCACCCTAGTAAAACAGGTGTAACTTTCGCATCGTAAGTAGAAATCACTTGAAACCACTTCTCAAATTTCACTAACTCAGAGGCGCATATTTTTTCATTCGAACCACCAAGTCAGATTCGGCACCGTTTGGGCTCAGAAAGGGCGAGAAGTGAATACTTTCCAGCTTCTAATGCTACTCCACCTTCACTAAAGTGATGTCTTTTGCTCCTATAATACTTCCTTTTGATCTTAGACTTTAAACTTCACTTCTTCTATTCATCTTAATGATTCCTAGCATCTATGTACCTAAGAACTTCACACTAAACAAGCAAATTAACGCACAAAAACTCTAAAAGTAACAATAAGTATGAAACGTAGGAAGAAAAAGAAATATAGCAAAATATGCCTATAATTCTATCAACTAAGTCGAATTTATACCTACAATGATGTCTACTAAGGGGATTTATCTATCACAAATAAGGAGACATCAAGACCCCCAACTCAAACCTTTGTCGTCCCGACAAAGTAAGAACAAAAATAGAGGTCTAAGGTAAGATGCAAATGCAAAATCTAAAGAATGATACCCAAAGCAAAACTTAAAATAAATCTCATACGGTACAACCTCAGAACTAATGCACGCATACACCTATCATACAAAATCAAACACATAAATAATTTCAATCCAAAAATAATTCCACAATGCTAGAAGATTACCCTTGACACTTAGCTCGAGATGGTGGCTATAGGACGGTCATTGATCCTTACTTGCTTTGAATGCTCCACTTAACTTACTCCCTATTAGTAAACATGTTATTCCACTATGTACCTGGGAATCACGAGGTCTTTACGGTTTTAGCATAGGTTTAGGGACGGTATGGTACATTTGGATAATGAAAAGTGAGCTTTTGGCTATCTTCTCTCTAGCCTTCAACAAACTGTCATGAGCTTGAGTTTACACTCATATTAGATATCACTCACTTGATGCACTAATATAGCCTCCCCACATAAACCCAAACCTATCAATGTGATTAAAATAAAAATATTCCTTTGCCGCTTCTTATATTTCAACATTTATTCCATCTTTTTTGTATGTTAAACATGACATTCTTTTTAATGTGAAGTATCATGCTAACTTATTTTCTCATATATTTTTTTTCTTTCTTTCTTTTTCTTTTCTCTTTTTCGTTTCTTTTTAGAAGTCGGCAAAGGAATTTACAATAAAGTGCATAATCATTCAAGCATATATCACAAATCTACCTGACAGATGTAATAATACATTCCCTCACCCCAAATTTAAGCTCAAGGACAAGTATTCTTAAGAACTCGTGATTCAAGTGCGGGTCATATGGTATAGTCCTAACATCTGAAGAGTAGCTTATAATGTGGCTTCAAAAGAAAGGTTTAAAGTCTAAAAAATGGGTCTAAGACGGATATATCATTAATAACAGACAAAGATAAAAAGTCTTAAGTGGCTATTAAAGAACTGCCTCTATCATTTTCCTAGTTGCATAGTTTCACTCCATTTTCACCTCTAGTTCATAATTAAGTGTGTTCTCTACTCATTTAGATCTCACGTTTCACACACCACTCATTCTCACTAAGTACAAGCTTACTTCTTTTGCATTTTTCATTAATGTATCATATCTATCATCTAGTGTTTGCATGCATTCAAGGTGCGTTTTACATTAACTCTAAGGTCTACAATTTTCGATCATTAATTTATAAAAGGTATGCTTATGGGAATATTCAACATACTCTATAGTCAAATCATTCCTTAAGCTAATTTTTTTTGCTTAAAATTTTTCAAAAGCAGTAAAACAAAAAACACATAAAACTGGGAATAAGGACAACGAGTACCCCACCCCTAAACTCAAAATCGAGTCGTGTCTCCACGACTTGAAAATACTCTATAAAGAAAGTGACCAACATATAGTACTAATGAGAAAGTAGTAATGGAAACATATCTTAATCGGTATTAGGCCGATTGCGTGTAGTGTCATGTCAAACTTGTGAATTCTTCTTTAGAAAGTTGTAAAGATCAGAAACCGTTGCGTTCATCTTGCTCAAAATATCCTTCATCCACTCAAACTCTTGTGTCATGATTCCCATAGTTTCAATAATCTCCTCATGTTTCTCCTCTAAACTTCTTAATCGTTCGATCACAATATTATCTTTGACAGTTTTCTTCTTTCGCATTGGAGGCCTAGCACATCTTTCTTCCACAAAGGGCTTATCCAAATCTATACCCATTTTCTTGGCTTCCCTATGAATATTCGCAATTGATATCGTGGTAATGTCTTCTCCTTGCTCCAGTTGTTCCTCCTCATGGTCCCTACATGGTACTTTTGTTTTCAAACAGTTCACTATAATTGAGCATGGGAACTTGAAGTTGCATTAAAAATAAAGAGATTTCACGAAAGCCATTATATAATCATAGGGTCCGCGAGCTACATAGATTTCTTTCTTTTCAAGTATATACTTAATGAATATAAATTACTCGCGTGTTACCTCAGAATCATGAGTATTGCAAAGAATGAAGGAATAATGAAATGGGACCATAATCGCGCTCACGGTAGCAAGTCGCTACTTAATACCTGGCATGTATATCTCTCTCCTTCGGGTATGGGTCATCGCCCATGAATTAAAACTTGATTGTAAAATGACTAGCATGCGAAGATATTATCATTAATTGCTTCATGGTATTTGCATGGTGGTGTCGCCTAGGGTGTTATAAAAATATGATAAATAAACGCTGAAAACAATGCACTAAAGCACCCTAGACAAGCACGGTACTACAAGTATAACAAGACGTATGCAAGTTTTAATGATAAGTTGAATTCGTTCTCAGGGACTTAGTGTGTTATACGTTATGAGCAAATATCAAGAGTAGAGAGTAATTAATTAAAAGACAGAAAAATAAATAGGAACGATTGAGAGAATACTAATTAAACTAACGAAAGTAAAAACAATAAATAAAAAATAAGAAATATGAGATGAGAAATATAACTTAGGTTTTGCTAGTATGCACTAATCCTTCTAATTCTTTCTATCAAACTCTAGTTAATAAGGGAGATAATTAGCTCTTAGATACTTATTCAGGATTCTAAATTCCCTCTGTTAGACCTGGAGAGCGACTAAGGGGGCTACGGACACACCACGAGGCAGCCTAAACTTAGGATTATCAAGCGCAACCAATGTCCTAAGCAATTCAATTCCAAACATGGTGATAGTGATTAAAGTATACCCTAATGACAATCTAGTCAGAATTAGTGTTGTCAAGACCAATATCGACACTAGACGTTATGTGGTGTTTCAATAATTAGACACCAATTAAGGTGAACATCTAACTACTATTAAGAAAGCCTAAAGTGATCAGTTCTAGGACATGCAATAATTCAAAACACATAAACAAATATATGGGTAAGAAGCTAATATCAGATTAAAACATATAATTCCCAAAGAAACTTAGATAGAAAGAAAATAGAATTCGTAGATTATACATGATGCAAAACCCAAGCTATGGGAAAATTAGTTCATACCTGAAGGAAATAAACTAAAAGAAATAATGAAAGACTTCATCTTACTCTCTACAATAATTCTGATGATAATAAACCTAAGGACTAATTACTATGAGGCAAGGATGATTTACAAGTGATATAAGGTTGTATTTATAGGTGTAGAGAAGCCCTAATTCGTTTTCTTGAAGGAGAATGAAAGTAGTGGACTCCTAGCCCAACTCAAATTCGTAACCCTACAATATGAAATCAGCTCCGTTTTTGTTGTGGTCCTAACAGCTCCAATTCTTATCCTTTTGACGCGTATGAGTAGTCGAAATTCATTGTCTCGGAAAGATCTTTAACTTTTTGCTCTTGACCGTTCTTCCAAATGCCTCACCGATTTTGAGATATAAGCTGATTTATGGTCGTGGGTGGTGAAATTCAGATTTATTTCGCAGCTTTTCCTTTTCATACTTTAGCTTTGGTTTCCTTATCTTCAGTTTCCATGCCTATCTTCTATCCTTATCTCTTAATCTTTGTCTTGGTAATTAATTAATCTCCATATTTATCTTTAAAGCTTCACACTAAATAAATAATTAAACCCAATATGCTCTAAAAATAATAATTTATTAAATTAAGACTAGAAATAGGAAAGTGTAATAATTCATGAGAAAATCGACTAGAAAGACTTCTAAATCACTAAAAATGATGTCTCTGACTAATATTAATTCATGACAGATGAGGAGACATCACATGGACCCTTCAAGTTCGGTAATTTGAATATCTCGTGAATACGCTCTATTGAGAAAGGAACGATCTCTAGACGGACTTTAGTCGCATCCTTATTCGCAAAGACTAACTCTTAATAAGATTCACAAACAAAAGCTAGAATGTAACACATATCTATCTTCCTCAACTCTTTCCATACAAACTTGTCACATGTCACCGCATAATATTTGAACTTACCGTCCATTATGTCCCATGGAAACCCTTTTTCAACACCAAACTTTAAATTAGCTACCTATTCACGAACTTGATCTTTCCAACTCACAAACGCCCTACGAGGCTTTGTGGCTATCGTTTTTCTTCGTACGAAACGCTATTCACTTACGGGTTCACTATCAATTTGATTTTTGGTGGTTGGTAAGGTGTGATAAAATAATGTTTATAAAGATGCAAAATATCACCCTAACCAATCATGTTACTCACTGCAAGTATCACAGATCATATGCAAGTTTTAATGGTAAGTAAGATTTGTTCTCAGGGACTTAGTGTGTTGCACGTATGAATTAGAAGAAAGCGTAGTAAGAAATAGTTTGTGGAATTAAAAGACAGTAAATAAATATGATTAATTGGAAAGATAATTATTAAGGTAAAACTAATGCAAATAAATAAAAGATGTAAGAATAAGATGAGAGATATAAATCAACTTTGCGTGTATGCACTTATCCTTCTATTTCTTCTACTAGTTATAAAGATGATTAAAGCTCTTAAAGTAAGTAGCCAAGATTCTATATTCCTCCTAACCCTCTTCCAGGTGACTTAGGTGGAGACCTAACAATTACCAAGGGACTTGGGTAAGGGGACCCTGCGCAATGATCGGTGGTTAAATCAAACCCTAATGACTATCTAGTTAGGTAGGCCCGCCAGGATCACTACCGCACACTAGACATTTATGTGGTGTTTCAAAAATTAGACACCCCTTCCAGGTGACCATCCAACTGCTATTAATGGGGTAATCTATACTTGTGCACTAGAAAGAACTACAGTCAATACATCAAAGCACATAAAACAAATATAAAGGTTAAGAAGCTCAATTGATTTAAAAAGGTTTTTCCCAAACACACTTACATAAAAGGAAATAGAATTCAAAGATTATACATATGCAAAACCCAAGCTATGGAAAATTTAGTTCATACTAATAATAAATAAACAAAAATTAAGATACATATTGTCAACTTACTTCTTTTGATGTTTCTACTTGATACTAAGAACTAATAATTAGGAAAGTACATGTTTACAATGATAAGAGAGTGTATTTATAGGTTTTTTCTAACCGTAGGTCGAAATCTTGGAGGGGAAGACACGTAATTGGAGTTCAAGTCCAATTCAAATTTGTTTCCTAAAATATAGGACATCATAAACGATGCTCACCGTTTTGGTCATATCTCCTTCGAACCTGGGCCAAAATTTTGCCCACTTTATATCAAAACTATCGCAGCAAAAAGATTTATAAAACCATTCAAAGACTCATCCAAAATCGCATCTGATTCAGAGTTATCTTCACTTTAGTGGACGTAGCTGCAGAATTGGTAAATAAATTTGGCAGCTTTTCCTTTCCTAATTCAACTTTGCTTCCTTTTATCTCCTGAATTATCTTGTATCTTCTTTATTTAACTACTTAGAATTTATTTGGCATCTGATTACATTTCATAAACCTTATATGCTTCACATTAACACACAAATAAAACCAAATATCCTCAATAAGTAATAAATCATCAAATCAAGACATGCATTAAGAAATTATCTAATAACGGGTTAAATCCCTTTAAAGTTAATCAATTACACCTAAAATGATGTCTCCAACCTACATTAATATATCATAAATATGGAGACATCACTCTTCAACTCTATTTTTTTCCAAGGTTGGTTTTTCATGAGGAGCCTCACTTGGGTTCTCTTTCCTCTTCATGCTCTTCTTAAATTCTGCAACCTCATGCTTCGAACTCGAATCTAGAATTCCAATTGCTTTTGCCAGAGTAGCCCCAAGAGTATTTCTAGACCTGGAATTACCTCGCATCTTTTGAAGGTAGACTACCTTTTAGCGTCTAGGCAGACGTCTAGGCCGATTTTTTAAACAGAGATTTTGATCATTGTCTTTGCTTGAGGACAAGTAAAGAGTAAGTGTAGGGGTGTGATATGGCAGATCATACGATAGAAATGTCTACTATTTAAGACACTTGGTCTTGTTTTGTACGCTATAGGGTAATATTGCAATTATTACAAGTATAATTTAGAATCTATACTCTTTGGAGAAAACAAGTTTTAAGAGATGATATTGCAACTATTTCATCAAACTTATTATTTTTAGCAACTGTTAAAAAAAATTGAAAATTGCACCTTATAATTGACCAACATGGACCGGATTTGAATCTCTTACCCTTATAATCTAATATAGTCGATTTGAAAGTTGGAGGAGTTTATTTTGAAAGTCGTCCATAAATTAGAACCACCATCGCACAAACCGCCTAACATTCGATTAATGGGTCGCTTAGCCGCCTAGTCTCCTGAAGATGCTCAACTGTCCCACGACCATCATTTGTTTTTTAGAACAGACTCTAGGACATAATAATTATCAATGATTAGAAGAGGTAAAATATTCTTTCGGCCATTGTTTCTTTGTTTCTGAAACTCATCCTCCTCTATAGCTGCATTTCTCATCTCGACGCCATGATATGGAACTCGGTTACTTGGTAACTTAATTTTCCTTCGAACTTTGATGAACTCTCTTTCGTCGTGGTGCTGTTGTTTCTGCCTTGTCGAACATTATCTCTAACGTATACCTATCATTACTCTTTTTTTTGAATACATGAGAGAACCACTTTAGACTCGGAGTCACCTAAAAAAATAATCTTAACAACAATAATATAAATCATATGTAATATTGATTTATTCAATTTTTCATTCATTGCTATTTTTAAATTTAAGGTATGGAACATTCAATAAATTTTAGAAAATTTTCCTCAGAATTTTTCTGGAGATGAATCAAGTGACGACATCAACATATAAAATATACTAGGGTTGTCAAATATCGGAGAAAACAATAACAAGCATATCCCATACGAAGGTATGATTTTCAATACTGAACAAGATGCATATAATTTTTAGAACAAATATGGAAAAATCGTTGGATTTAGCATTAGAATTTATGCGGGTAAGAAGCATAGTGATGGGAAATGGGAATATAGACGGTATGTGTGCTCTAAAGAAGGGAAAAAACCCGACAAAAGAGACGAGCATATTTTTACTCCAAGAGCTGAGACTAGAACAGGATGTGGTGCATATTTAAAAATTAAATTAGAGAAAAATTCTGAAAAATATATTGTTTATGAGTTTGCACCTACACATAATCACGAGATTATTAAATCAAAACTTTCACATATGCTTCCATCTCAACGAAAAATATCTGATCCGCAAAGAGAGCACGTTGCCTTGGGCTTAGATATCCTTTGGCTCTACGCTACTCTCATCTACATCTTCATCTTCATCAAGACCAATCACAGATGCCTCGGGCTTCGATATCACGTTGCTTAGATTAGGTGCCTTGAATTGTTCTGCAACTTGAGTATGAAGTTGAGAGCTTAAATCTTCAATCTTTGCTTCACCAAATATCACGCAAGTATTTGAAATTGGGCTCTTGGACACATTTGGCTTCGAGATTACAAATAAAACTTGTATTCAGATATCACAAATAAGCTTTAAGAATCTAAATTACGAATAAGTGTAATGAAATAATAGTTGTGACTTACGTTTTTTCTCTTCGTAACAGTGACTCGGCTAACACCAGGGATATGCTTTATTTCCAACTTTAACATAGCCTTTTTGTTCTTTTTCTTCTCACTTCAGCTCTGCTTTGATCGACCACTTGCATCTCCATGACCTGACCATGAGAGGGGAAACAATCAAATCTCATTTTATTGCCATCTTCTCCAAATACATTAATGTTATTAACAAGTAACATCGGGCGCCATCTTGACCAACGGTCTTGTTAATTTGTAGATCTTCTCCAAATTGTGTAGTATTTTAGGAATAAAAAAATTAATTATAGATAAATATAATAAAATATGATTTTGTTAATTGTGATTGGAAGTTAGCAGATTTAGTATAAGAAATTATATAGGAGAGTAAGGGTGTGCACGGGTCGGTTTTGGATGAAAAATACCCAACCCACAAAGCACCCGTTCTTGTGCGGATTTTGCAAATAAGACCCGCACCCATCCAATACATTATGTAAACCATTGAGTTTCAGATTGGCAGGTTGCAGGTGCATTGCGGGTTATTTAATTCGATAAATGAGCCGAATTTATATCCATATTTATTTGGAAGATCAAATTTAAATTACAAACAAAGGTTGTAACAAAAAATATAGTTAAGAATATTCATATACACCTTAATCTCTGATTCTAAAAAAAATAAAAGGAGATTTTAGGAAAATAAATTCATGAATTAAACAAATAATAGAGATAATATCATAATTGAACATACATTAGAGAAAATATTATTGAATAATTGAGTGATTTTAATATTTTAAAAGGTAATGAATAAAAAAGAAAGAAAAATATAGTGCAAAACATATGGTCCTTACCATATCATTTGAATAAAATGAGCAATACGAAGTTTTCTAATTTTTTATACTACAATGTAATCGGGTTTGCGGGTTTCAAATTTAAAATCCACAACCCACAAAAATATATATTTTTTCTAAAACGTAATCCGCAACCCACCCAATAAAAACCTAACCCGTATAATTTTGGGTTAGTGTAATCAGGTTGGTCGGGTTATGCGGGTTTTCTAACCCGATGCACAACCCTATAGGAGAGGATCCAAATCCATTTTTGAATTATTAAACTTTAGTATTAATTTTATTTTGTATGATTGTAATTGGAAAACTTATAAGGGTTAATACCCTCTTAAAGTAAAATGACAAACCAACTTCCCATTTAGATTACACAATAATTTAGATGAAAAGATTACTATAATACCCTTATTATAGTTGTTGTCTTTGACCATATATTTATTCCCATTTAAATCAAATATTATCATAGATGTGAAAATCCACCTGCTACTAATTTCATCGCACGCGCACGTCCGAGATTTTTTTTTTAAATCATCATAACTAATTCTAGAAAATCAAAAAAATCAAAAAATTGCATTTTTAGATGATAATTAATATTTACCTCTATGATTTTTTTTATTTTGTTTTTAAATTTTTTTGTTTTTGATTTTTTTTAAATGGGATTTTGTCTATCTATAATTATAAGATTGAGATAAATTTGTCTCATCTCTATTCTAATACTGAGATGGGATTTGTCACATCTCTATTGTATAACTAAGATGAGATTTGTCTCTTCTCTATTGTAAAACTAATTAAAAAGGTATAATGTGTTGGAGATGATGATGTGTTGTTTCGCGAGGTAAAAAGTCTTGACTTGGTGGGGGTGTATGTATGTCAGAGGATTGATAGGATTCATCCGTCCACTTTTACTATTTCTACTCCGATTTTGTTTACAGAGCCTTCAAAACCTAAGGCTATTAGCTGCTTATTCTTCTGATCCATTCCCTACAATAAACATATAAAGAATAACTTATTTACTTTGAATATTGATGACTTGAGAAGCAATAATTAGTTGAAATGAAGAAAATTATTGTTTCTAGTTCATTATATAACATTCAAAATCAAATTGTATGAGTCATCAACATTATTAAACACTAAAACAAAAAAGAACTCATTTAATACTGAGATGGGATTTGTCCCATCTCTATTATAAAACTAAGATGGATCTATCCCATTTGCGATTAAAACCTTCCACCACCACCACCACGACAACCCCCAAACACCACCATTACCCTACCACCACCACCTTTACCTACGACTAATTTCATTACACACGCACGCGTCCGTGAATTTTTTTTTTAAAATTGTCATAACTAATTATAAAAAAATCAGAAAAATAAAAAATTCGCATTTTTGGATAAAGAAAATTAATATTTACATCTATTATTTTTTTGAATCTTTTGAATCTTTTGAATTTTTTGAACTTTTTGATTTTTTTTTTAAATTTTTTTCGCAGTGAATTTCATGTTTGCGAAAAGAAAATTCACTGTTTCGAACAGTGAATTTCATGTTTAAAACAGTAAATTCCGTGTCTGCGAAAAAAAAATCAATGACGTAAATTTTAATTTGTTTTATCCAAAAATACAATTTTTTTATTTTTTTAGAATTAGTTATGACTATTTAAAAAAAAATTACGGACGCGCGCGTGTGTAATGGAATTAGTAGTAGGTGGTGGTGGTGGTTGTGGTGGTTGAGGTGATGGTGGTTGTGGTTGTGGTAGCTGTAATGGTGGTTAACTACATAGTAGTGGTGGTGGTGGTGGTTGTGGTGGTGGTGGTACCCTATTATTTGTTTAGTATTTAAAAATAAATATTGTATTGAAAGTGATATATTTAATAATAAGGGTAGTAAAGGTATACAAAATATAAAGAAAATATTTTTATAAATAATTATTTTATTAGGAATTTTTTTTATAAAATAAATTATTAAAGATTTAATTTAACAATTATGTAATTTTATTAGGTTTCGTTTAAGAAATACCTCTATTTTTAATTAATAACAATAAAAAGGGTAAAAAGTAAAATGGTAATAGACTTTTGATTTAAATGGGAATCTGGATAATCTAATTGGGAAAAAATAATAACATGTCAACTTTTGGGCATAGACTTTCCTAATCATGATTTAAATGGGTATTTTCTCAACTTATAATATTTTAATATTTTTGTAAAAAGTAATAAAAAAATATTAGCCTATTTTATTGTGTTTTTAAATAAGATATAAAACATAATTGTATTTACAATACTAAATATAATAGTCCAAAAAAATACTAAATATATTATATTTATAATCTTTTACATAGGAGGTCCCAAGGACCGTCAAATTACTAATCTAACACCTCATGAATGAATGAGTTGAAAATCAAGCTCGGTGACTTCCATCCAAATCTGTCTCGTGTCAATCAGTTCCAACTCCTATCCAGGGATCAAGAAATATGCTACAAGTTGTTGACTGAGATAGTACGAGGCGAGACATCCAATCCACGCACATATTGGCCGAAAACAATTTTGTCTTTTCAGTAAAAAATTAATGTTTCGAATCTAGTAAAAAAATTATTCATTTAATTAGAAGGAGACCGTTTCTATAAAAGAGGACAGGGTTTTGACCCATTTAGGAGTTTTTTTGCAAAGAGAATCTATTCTCTTTATGTTCTTTTTAAATGCCTTAGGAAGCAAAAGATCCAAAATATTCTCAAATAGACATAACTTTGTAAAGACAAAAAAATTGATAATCGAACTATGAGTATTTTCGGGGACGACATTGAGTATCTTCGGGGGCGATAATGAGCATCTCGGGTTTGACACTAAATTTCTCGGGGGCACTAAGCATCTCGGGGGTAAAAATGAGCTTCTCGGGGGCGACACTGAGCCTCTCCGGACGACATGGGTTATCTCCCACAACAACATTAAGTATCTCCAAGAACGACATATTCACTGAACACCTCCAATATCATCACTTAGCATTACCGACAGGGACATTGAGTATTTCTGGTATCATCATTGAGTATCCATGGCAGTAACATCAAGCATATTCATCGAACACTAAGAAATTTCATCAACGATACTGAACATATTTGATTTTACACCGAATGAATTAAACTTTTAAATTAATATATTTAAATGAATTTGAACGTTGTCGTCAACTACTGGGCAAATTCACGTTGGACCCTGAGCACACTAGTTTTGACATTGATCACCCTTATTTTGACATTAAGCATATATACTCGTTTGACACTTGAAAAGAAAAATGACCATATACATGTTACCGTGAAAAAATTCTAATGGAATCGAGAAAATATAAAATAACATATATATAAAATAACATTAGGTTAAAAAAAACCCACTATCAAAAAAATCAAAATTAAAATGTAAGAAATAATTTTGTATTACATTAATGAAAAAAAGTTAACCTAAGCGTAAAATAGAAACCGACAAAAAGGGCACTATGACGTTATGATGGTATCACTCATCTCCTCAACATCTGTTTTTACGAACCACGCAGTAGTGGCAACTATGGCCATAGAATCTCCGAACCAGTCGGGCACATTAGGTCCAAGAAAAGCTCTCGATCTTCCATTGTATCTATTGTAGAGCTCCAAATCCATATTTGCCTCTGCTACGTTCAAGTCTAGACAACTTGGTCCATTCATGAACAAGATCCGTCATTGCATCTATTGATAAAAGTGGGTTTTAGGGGATTAAATTTATCGAAAAATATAATTTATATTACTTCTTAACTAAAGAAGAATTTTAATCTCCTTAAAATATTTAGAGATTAAAAGGGATTGGGGGCAAATCTTATAATATTTGTGGTGTTGTGTGTTCCAAAACCCTTTGTCTAAAGGAACAAAAGTGAACAAAAATATTGACATGGCGAAAGCTTATGACCAAGTTAATTGGAAATTCCTTATCCAGACACTAAAATTTATTGGTTTTTGTGATAAAGGGGTTGAATGGATCTACAATTGTATCTCCTCAATTTCTTTTCAACTAGAGGAATCCGGCAATGTGACCCTATATCTCCACTTCTATTCTCTATACTTACAGAAAGCCTTATTGGCCTTATTAATTATCAATGCCGTGAAGGAAACATTAAAGACATAAAGATTACCAGAAACTGTCCAAGCCTAACACATTTGTTGTTTGCTGATGACGATTTATTTTTCATAAATATTGAAAAAAAGGAAATTGAAGCTTTCAAGAATACTATATCACTTTTCTGCCAAGCATCTGGTCAATGAATTAACTTTCAAAAAAATTCGATCCTTTTCAGTAAAGGAACTCCGGAGCACATATGCGATGAAGTGGCTAAAGATTTAAATGTTACAGGGACTACAACGTTTGGCAAGTATCTGGGTATACCTTTCTCTCTTAAAAGAGCAAAGTCGGAAAACTTGAATTATATTAAGGACAAGCTTCTTAACAAATCTTCAAGCTATTTTGCTAATCTACTCTCTGATGGAGGCAAAGAGGTACTTATAAAAGCGGTACTTCAAGCTATACCTAATTATGCAATGTCTATATTCGAATTTCCTAAAACACTTTGCAAAAAATTATCTGGGATCGTTGCCAATTTCTGGTGGGACTCTAATACTAAAAAAATAATTCATTGGGTCAAATGGAAGAAAATAGCTAGAGCGAAATCTATTAGAGGTATTGGCTTTAGAGACTTTCAGAAAATGAATATGGCTTTATTGTCCAAGCAAGCGTGGATGATCATGGATAACCCTAATTCACTTGTGGCTAGAGTCTTAAAAGGTATTTACTCCCCCTTTGATAGTCTTTTTAATGTCAAACTCCTTAATAAAAGATCGTGGAGTTGGGCCAGTATCTATAAGGGGATACAATTTATCAAGCAACATTCGATATGGAGAATTGGGAATGGTTTAAATATCAATATCTGGAACCAAAACTGGATTGGAAATAATATAGTGCTGGATAAACCTGTGGGATGCATAGTGGATAGAGTGGCCCAGCTTTTTAATGACGATATGGCGACTTGGAATATTGATTTACTCAAACAACTTTTCCCGCCGAATATTGTTAGTGATATATGCAAAATCCCTATTCTACTACTCAATGAAGAGGATAAATTAATCTGTCCGTTCACTAAAGATGGAATCTATAGTACAAAATCGGGATGTCATAAATTGGTGGAGAATGAAATACAAAATGAAGCACAATCATCATCCCAAGGTGAACATAATAATAGTAATCTTTGGAATATTATTTGGAAACCAAATGTCATGAATAAAGTAAGATCTTTTGGATGGAAATGTATGTAACAGAGCAATACCCACCAAGCACAATCTTAAAATTAGAAAATGTATTAAAGACGACATTTGCGAGTGGTGTGAACTTGACAAGGAAGATATGGAGCATCTTTTTATTAAATGTCCGTTAATTATGGCGGCATGGGCGAATTCAAGGTTACAAATGCATATTGATAAAGAGAAAAAGTATTACTTGGGTGATTGGTTGATCGAAACATGCAAAAAATATGTGAAAAACGGACGGGACCAGAATGAATTTATTGCCTACTTTTTACTTACTATATGGAATATATGGAAAGCTAAGATAAAGGGGTTTCATGAAAACACACCATGAGTAATAAAAGATATTTTGTATAAAATTCACTCGAATATGAAAAACCTTTTTGCCCCTAAAAATGATGAAGAGGGGAACAAGATAAAAGAGATAAAATAAAGAATAAAGAGGACAATGGAGTTAAGTTAGAGGATAACCCAATACTAACGAATGAGTCGGGGTATATTTTCATGAGTGAGGCCTCTTTTAAAAAAGAATATGAACCTTCAGGGTTAGTTTTCATTAGCAATTAACAAGGAAGGTAAAGTTACCCATAAGATTGTCTCTAGATCTTTCGTCTGAAGTTTTATTGAAGGTGAATGTTGGGCGGTCCTTTTGGCTATGAGAAAAACCGCTATCTGCAATCTTCAGAGTGCTTCTTTTTACTCCGATAACCTTGAATTGATTCAAGGTATTTCTAAATGCACAGGTCTTCGATGACAAATTTACCCGTTCATTGCCGAAATGAGGAGCTGGCTTTCGAAGTTCCCTTCCTGGAAGGTTAACTTCGTTAATAGGTAACTTAATAACGTCACGGACCTTACGGCTAAGTGTGCAAGACGAAATATCGACATCTCTGCTTGGAAGAATGGTTCTTTAAGTGATTTTTATATTTTTCTTAAATCATTGTATAAACGTTCTTGAATTGTTATTTCTTTTGGAGAAAAAAATCAAAAACAAAAAAACAAAAATTGATTTTCCTTAGAGGAATTTACCCAATAAGTTCAACAATATTTACAGAAAGGCCTCGAAGAAATTACTAATTTTCACATGTTATATAATAACATTAAACAGGATTGCCAGCTTCTAATGTGTTTGTCTGCAGCTGTTTGCCACGTTCTGATCTACTGTTCTCCGCAAATTTAAGGCTTCCTTGATGCAATCCTTTTAGTTTTTCTTCTTCATTCCACTCTGAGCAATAGTAGTAATGTTCGTCATACTTTTCATTTTTTGAGGGTGGAAGAAACATACTCCCCCATTGTGGGAAATGGATTAATGCAACAGGAAGTGTGCAAACCACTGCCATTATCCCCATTAAAGTAAGACCCTTTGATGTCGAAAATTTAGAGCTTGAAAAGAATACTAATTGAGATAAACCACCTCCAAAGTTACCCCCAGCACCCGTGAATCCTGATATTAAGCCTAATGCCCGTCGAGAAACATATGGAATGATACCATATGTTGCTCCACAAGCTGATTGTACTAACATAGAGAAGAGTATCATGGATACAATCGCTATTGGAAGTGATTGAGCATGACCAAGACATATACAAAATACACCTCCCAATGATTGAGCAATCCAGAGGACCCATAGCCTACCCCTCATGCCAAATCTCTTGGATGCTAGATCAGAAACATATCCACCGAGGGGGCGTGCGAAACAATTAGTCAAACCATATATTGCTGCTATGATTCCAGCAGTATTAAGTGCAAGGTTAAACCTATATACATATTTTATTAATTGTTACCATCTTTGCAAGTATATTTGTCAAGAAAGATTATGCTAGTAGAACTTACTTGTCAAAGAAAAACTCAGCTAAAATATTATTGATGCACAGCTGAAGACCCATTGAAAAGCCATAGATGAAGGTGAAAACCCATGTTCTGTAATTTGTGACTGCGTATTTGAAAACCTAAATTATAATTAGGAAAGAAGGTAATAAAACAAGTCAGATTACGGACATTCTTAGTGAAGTCCTCGGGAACAGTAAATATATATTCGCAAGATATACATTATACATACCTTGGAAAATTCATCTTTGTGTATAACACCCTTTTTCTGAAGGGCACTGAGATTTCCATCAGGCAAATCTTGGCCAAAAATTAGGACAGTAAAACCTACAATAATATGTAGCCACCCTGGAATACAAAATGCTATTCTCCATGCAGTGAATGGAGTGACTCCAGCTGTTGTAATTAGTTGGTAAAGAAAAGGCATCAAAAGCTGAGTAACGCCACCTCCCATATCTCCCCAACCACCAGCCACACCATTAACAAGTCCGATTATTTTACCATTGAACATTACAGTTGTCCAATATTGACATGACACAAATGTAGCTAATGAAAAGCCTATCATGAACCGTACAACTATGAACCCTTCTGCTGATGAAATATACGCAACAGAAAAAACAATAGGCGCTGTTAATATATTGATTAATGCACAACCATATCTTGGTCCTATTAGGTCACAAACTGCACCCATAACAAGCCTGGAAAGCATGCTTCCTGAGACAGAAGCTACCCCAGCATTACCTATGTCGGCTCTTGTAAGATTTAGATTATCCCGAATAATAGGAATAATCGGAGCTGCAGCGAATGTGGAGACAAAACAAGCGAAAAAAGAGATCCAAGCAAGGTGAAAAGATCTCATGTGAGGTTGTTTAAAAGAAAAAATCTTGAGAGTTGTCGCCCTATGCTCAGAATCAACTGGCAATGAAAATTTTGCTGTGGTAGGCGATTCTACTGAGAAAGAAACATCTTCATGTTTACCTGTAGAATCCTCATCATTAGCCATGGCAATAATTCAGAAATTTTCCGCATGGAGCTAAAACCAGTAGTGTATTACGGAAATATGATAAAAGTTATTGTTAGTTACATGTGGTATGGTATTTATATTCTGTTAGTTAGTGTTGACATAGTAAAAGCGTTGTTGTGTAGACATTGCCTTACACGTTGTCCCTCTAGGATTCTTATTTCTTGTGGTTAAGATTTATTGGACGGAATGATAGTATATTCTCACGAATTTAAGAAAGTAAAATATAGTTCTGTCATTTTTCTGTCAAAGTATACTCAAATTGCAACTATAAGTCAAGCAAAATTTGACAAAAAAAAAAAAAAAAAAAAGTCAAGCATAAAACTATCTATAAAGCGCCTACAACATAAAAACTCCTACAACATATTTGTTTCCTTAACGAACTAATAACTTTTCTTCTGGGAGGGTAACGGCTGCTTCCATGGAGGAGCAGCGGTGGCTCTGAATTATCACCGGTGATCACCGGAGGAGACAAGCCAAACTCCACTTCTGGAGGTTTCCCATTGACAATTGAAGCATCTGATCATCATCTTGAAGAGACGAGGGTGCAAGCATTAGACATGGCCATGAGAAATGTTATTCAAAACCCCACTTTTGCAACTTACAACACCGGCATTGTATCTCTTGAGAAGGACCCACTGTCCGAGTCTGACCTGTCATCAAACCAGCCTAACTCAGGTAAGCCTTGCTCTAAAATGAATAATTCTACTGATATATGTATGGTTGGTGCAGGACAAGGAAAGGAATTATCTCCTAACCACTCGTTGGAAGACCGATCAGATATGGGTACTCTAGAGGGAAAAGGGGATAAGTTGAGATCATATATCGATGCTGCTCGGAACACCTCAGTTGAGGAGAATGATGGAGATGGAACTCAAAACGAGACTGAAGGAACGCGCTCGAAACAGGAGGCTCCGGTCCAACCTCTACCTTTCAGTACAGGGGAGGGGGGGGGGGGGGGGGGGGGGGGGGGGAGGGATATGAATCTGTTCGTAAACAAAACGCGACGGGTGTAAAGTATGACAACGCTCCCTAATCATCCGTTAGGGTTATAATGTGGGATTTAAATACCTATATAATAAGCTATGCCAAATTTGGTCGCCGAAAGCACACATTGACCTCATAGAGGTAGGCTTTGGTTACTTTATGGTTCAGTTCGCAAACTCTGAGGATTATGATAGGGCGTTTAGCGGGGGACCGTGGATGATATTAGATATATACCTTATTGTACGTGCCTGTGATCCCTATTTTATGCCCCAGAATGCTCCTATTATTAAAACGACAGTTTGGGTTCGCTTACCATGGTTGCCACTTATTAATTATACTGAAGAAATACTCACATCGATTTGCAATATTATTGGAAGAATGATTCACATAGATCCCTTTACCAAATCTAGAGCAAGGGGAAAAATCGCTAGAATCACGGTTGAAGTTGATCTTGAAAAACCTTTGGTCTCGATCATTAGGATTAAGGACCTCCTTCAAAAGTTGTATACGAAGGGCTTCATCTAATTTGGTTTACAAGTGGTAAGTTTGGACATGTTCGAGGAGAGTGTCAGAGTAATAAGGAAACTCCTACGAACGATGACGCGGGTCTTAACAAGTCAAATACAGGGGGTACTAATATGCGGGGTTTAGAGAAACAACCTCTATGTATGGAGAATGGATGACTGCAGATAGGGGTAAGGGTCGGATTCGAAATAATGGGACATCACAAAAACAGAGATACAATAGTAAAGGTAATAACACAGGCGCAAGGAGAGGGGCTGTTACACCAAGGAAAAAAAGTAGCAAGCAGTGATAATGTGGTTAATTTGGGTTCGCGTTATGAAGTTTTGTCTACTGAAGAACCTGGGGAAAATATTGGGACCTTTCATCAAGGGACTGAGGTGATAGAGCCATTGGAATAATTCGTGAGAACGCAAGGGGAGATCAAGGCCAGGGTGTGGCGACTAAACCAAATCATAATATAATTGGGTTGGTTTCAGATAAGTTGGAGGGAGGTTTTTTCAATGTCAGAAAACAAATAGTGTCTGATGGAGAAAATGTGGGTCCAGTTCCTAAGCATAATGATAAAACAAATAAAAAAGGGGGCGCGAGAGGAAACAAAAAAGAAAATAGTACCAAAGGGAGGCGTAAAGAGGAATCAGTGGTGCCTCAGATAGTTCGGATTGGGGATGGGGAGCGGGCAACTTCGGGCCTTGATTGGGAGGTTGTGATGATTGAGAAGAATGACATTGATATGGTGAACATGAGTGAAGAAATTCTGTTTGGGAAGGGACCTGGGAGAGAGAACACAGGGACCTAACAACAATTACCATTGCTTCGGAAGTTAGTAGGGGAGTTGCTGCTTTTTCTTCAAGAGATGTGAGCGCCATTACAGCCCCACGTGGGATTTCCGAGCATATGCTCCACCGCTTGTGCGGGCCCCTGAGCAGACCAACATAAGATCATCAGCTGCAGATTTCGGAGGGTATGATGCAGCAGCAGGCTTTTCCGAAGCAGCGGGTTTTTCCGAAGAAACAGGTTTTTCCAAAACTAATACCAACAACACAGATCCTGGAAAATTGCAGCAGGTGACCGATAAAGAAATTGGGGCTATAGAGGATTGGAAAACCGGGGAAAGAGCACTTAAAGAATTTTTCGCGAACAAGCCCAATATCCCGGATTATAAAGATTTCCACTTGGATAGTTCCGATGAAGAGATATCTCAGCAAAAACAGAGTAGTAGGCCTCAAGCTGGCCTTGTGGAAGCTGTTGGTATGGAAGTAGAGGAGGGAGAACTGTCCCGTAAGGATTGATCCATTTACACGTGTGTTGGGTTCTATTTCTTTCCTTTTAGTTTATTTATGTCGTTTAATGTTTAATTTCAATAATCACCAGGGGGCTGGCCTTTGGCTAATCACCTGGTTAATATACTTTTCCAGGAATTGTAGAGGATCAAATAGCGATGAGTTTAGGAGAGATTTTAACGACCTTAGACAGCGTCATCCTAGCTGTTGTGATCGAGACCAAAGCAGCCGGTTCAGATGCCACATGTATCATTAAGTCCCTTCAAATGGGGAAGTCAATCCGAGTTGAGAAAGTTGGGTTCTCGGGAGGGATTTGGATTCTCTAGGACATCGAGGATATTTCGATTCAGATTTTATCGACTTGTAAAAAGGTAATCAATATTCGTATTCTAAAAACTCATGTGTTTCGGGGATTCTTTCTGCATTTTACGAGAGCCCCAAAAGTTGGATTATAGATTACCTTTGGGATGCACTCGAGGAATCAGCTGATTATGTGGTGGAACTTGGCTGGTAATTGGTGATTTTAATCAGATTGGTCTCCCTGAAGATGTTATATAGATAGACAAGTGTGGGTTGGAGGATCTCGGTTTCGAGGGACCTAGATTCATGTGGAGTGACTCTTGGAACAAGGGTATGCGAATGCTAAAACGTCTGGACAGAGCTTACGGTAATCGCCTCTGGATTGATACATTCGGGATCACTAAAGCCACACATTTGGCGCGAGTTTATTCAGATCATGCACCTATCCTCATCAGGTTGTACAATACATCAAATGTCCAGGTTCAGAGAAGGCGATTCCGATTTGAGGCATCATGGAGTCATTGTGAGAGTTTTATTAGTTTGATTGAAGACTCATGGGTTAATCAGGGACGTTCTCTTGGAGAAAATATTGTGGTTCTTAAAGACATACTAAAATTTGGAAATTTGATGCATTTGGGAATTTATTTCGGAAGAAGAACAGACTACTTGCAAGCATTTTGCGTATTTACAGAGCTATGCAGCAGCCATATAACGAGTCACTTGTTCGGTTGGAAATAATATTACAGTCTACAGAATGAATTCGAAAGTGTGCGCGAACAAGAGGAGGCACATTACGGATTTGGTTAATTCAGGAGAGTGAAATGTGGAAAAATATCATAGAGTTGCGCAAGTTAGGAAGGGTGGTAGTAGTGAGTTGAGAATCAAAGATGACAATCACATTGGGATAGATGACAGGGAGAGGGAGAACATTTGGTTCGTGGATTCTTTGAAGAGTTATTCTCATCTGGTGAAGCGGGACAAGGAAACTTCACATTACCGCGCCTTCCAGAATTTGCAATGGCTGATATAGAGTTTTTGGGAGACATTGTTTTGGATGATGAAATTCGGGTAGCAGTTTTTCAGATGGCGCCTCATAAGGCCCCGGGCCCTGATGGCATGACCGTGGGATTTTATCAAAAGTGTTGAGATCTTGTGGGGTCATCAATTTGTGATATGATTCGTACAACATTGCGGGAGGGGAGATTTGCGAAGGAGGTATTGGGAACTCTGATTCACTTAATCCCTAAGTTAGGGAATCCAGAGTTCATCTCTCAGTTCAAGCCGATCAATTTAATTAATGTGAGCTATGAGATTTGTATGAAAATTCTATTGAATTTCATGCGACCCCTTCTCGCAAGTTACATCGGGCCTTTCTAGAGTAGTTTCCTTCCACAGCGGTCTACTATTGATAATTTTGTCCTGGTTAGTGAAGTAGATCGTTTTTTTAGACACTATAAAGGTCGGAAAAGTTTCATGGCAGTTAAAGTTGATTTAGCTAAGGCCTATGACAAAATAAGTTGGATGTTCATTAAAGACACTTTGGAATCGCTAGGGGTGACCGAGATATGGATTTCACTTATCATGAGTGGAATGGCTGATAACGAATTAAGCCTGTTATGGAGGGGAGCTCCACTTCCTCCAATCAAATCAGGACGTGGGATTCGTCAAGGTGATCCTATCTCGCCATACTATTTCATTATTTGTATGGAACGACTCTCTCTACTCATACAACGCCGTGCGGAAGGAGAAGAGTGGCAACCTATCCGCCTTAACTCAGGGGGTTTTCCTATCTCTCATATATTTTTTGTCGATGATCTTATTTTATTTTGAAAGCATCTACTTATGGTTTTGATGTTTTGCAAGACACGTTAAACGCCTTCTGTAAAGATGTGGGTCAGACTATTAGCAAGGAGAAGTCAATGATTTACTTTTCTCAAAATGTGGATGAAGGGCTAGCTTCGAGTATTACGGCTATGAGTGGTTTTCAAAGGAGTGATGGTCTGGGTAAATACTTTGGCGTCCCTATCCTATCGGGACGAAGACCAAGGGGGTTCTATGGAGAGTTTATCAATGGTTTGAGGGGGAAGCTTGCGAACTGGAAAGGCAACACATTGTCCTTAGAGGGCGTATAACCTTGGAAAAATCCGTTTTAAGTGCCGCGCCAATGTATATTATGCAAGTAGAAAAGTTACCTATCTATGTGTGCGAAGAGATCGATAAAATTAGAAGGGAATTTGTATGGGGTATAATAGAAGAACAAAAAACATTAATTGGATCGCTTGGAACAATCTGTGTAAACCAAAAAGCGTGGGGGGACTTGGATTTAGATTTGCCGAAGACATGAATAAAGCATTGCTAGGAAAACTATGGTGAAAATTAGTTCATGATGGCACGACTCTATGGATGGTAGTAGTATTTTAAATCAAGAATTCTCGATTACATTTCCAAACATACTGATTCGAGGATATGTAAAGCCATCGCGGAAGGTATTGCCGTGGTTAGACGGGGATCTCGATGGCTCGTACGGAATGGAAAAGGCACGCTATTGTGGCTAGATGTATGGGTAGGAGATTGCCCATTAATTAGTTGTGTTATTGGACTTCTTGAGGAGGGTGATAGACTCAAAATAGTGGAGGATTATCTTCTGGACAATGGTTCATGGGATTGGAATAGATTCCAACACCTATTCTTGGATTCTAAACTTATGGAAATTACTGGAGTTGAGGTTCCTAGAAATGATGAAGAAAGGGATAGATTGTCTTGGAATCATGATATTCACGAAATCTACATAGTTAAGTCGGCTTCATGGGAGGGTGAATTTAGCAATGAGATGATTGTCTTTAATTGGGATAAGGTGTGGAAGTTGAGGTATCCACAACGCATAAGGGTCCTAGTGTGGAGAGCGGTTCAGGAGTGAATAGCAACGGGGTAACCTTAGGCGAAGGGGAATGTATGTGTCTGATTTGTGCCCGTTATGTGGTGTAACAGAAGAAAATGCTTTTCATTTATTCCGAAACAGTATTGTTATGTATAATGTTTGCGAATCATTAGACATGAAGTTTTATTGAATAATGAGGCTACTGATATTGGTGTTTCGCAAGCCCATTACTCTGGATTTACTTCTGATGTTTTTTCAAGGACTACATGTGCAATTTCTGGGATTTATGCTGCTTAGAAGGGCGACCAGCTTCGGAGGGTCTGCAATCTCTCCTACCAGCAGTCCAGGAGAGTTGCGAATCAGCATCAGGAGCATCATACTCCAGCGGAGAGGATGCAACTTGTCAACAGCGGTGTCAACAGTCCGCCATCAATCCAGGAGCAGAGTATTCAGTCCGCAGGTTCAGGCCCTCATCATATAGGGACAACGCATCTCAGGAGCAACATCTTGAGTCGGTTCCTTCTACTATTTCTTGGTGGAATAACAACATCTCCTGCAAGAGACTATTTGCAGGGGTAGTGTGGAATGTATTCTTTGGTTAGCTTATCGAGACTATTTGGAAGGAAAGAAATGAGGTGGTATTCAAGGGTGCAGATTGTCCGACAGCAAAGGCATTGGTAAACAAGGCGAATTTTTTGGCTACTAACTTCACGCGTGTTTAGGGGCGAGTGCCAGGTAGACTAAATATCAAGCAAAGATCATCAAATCACATTGGATGGATAAAGTCGGTTAGAGGCGTGAAGTTAAATACCGATGGGAGTTGTAATAAGTGGCGTCGTATCAGAGGAGGGCGAGGTGTAGTTTGTGACATGGATGGTAATTGGATTCGCGGGTTTCCTATGAGAATTAATCATGACGTGCCCATCATCATAGAACTTATAGCATTAAGTGAAGGTCTAACCATGGTGGAGGAATTGGGTATGAAGGAGGTTGAGGTGGAAGTGTATTCAAGATAGGCAATTGAGATCATTCGAACGGTGGGACATGGAAGGAGCCCTGCAGCGTTTTGGGTTCAACGAATTCGTTAAAATCTAGCAAGAAATAAGTCATCCGTGTTGAAATTGATCTTTAGAGAAGGGAAATCATGTGCGGATTGGTTAGCAAAAAGGGGTCTTAACTCAAGATGAACAACATTAGCGCCACTATGATCCTCCAGAAGGAATATGGAGCATTCTTATGCGCGATCGAATGTGATGGAAGACACACCGTCTCATATATAATCTGGGGTTGATTGATGGAGTCATAGCTTAGTTTATTGTTATTGTCATGATCCTATTTTGGATCCCCCATGTAATAAAAAATCTATAAGTCAAGCAACTTATAAGCAATTCTTGTTTTTTTGTCAAAAGTTATAAGCAATTCACGTGTAAGTCCTTTTTATTATCGTGTTAATACCCTATATGCTTTGATCGGAACATGTTTGATAATTTGATTGAAAAAATATTTGTATAAGAATAAATTACGATCAGTAGGGATGACAATGGTTCAAATATTAACCATAATCGACGGATCTCCGTCCGATAAAAAATCCGTTAGTGAAACCGATAAAAAATACAAAAAATGATTTATTAAAATATATATACTACATATAAGGATATTCTATATATGTAATTTTTTTGTTACATGAGAGAGCCACTTTTGGACTCGGTGTTCGAACCTGAACCGACTAAAAAGATAACCAAGGCTCTGGCTAGTTAAGCTAACACCAACTAGTTATATATGCAAATTTCATACACAATATCAATCAAATATAATTATTATATACATAAAATAGCTAATTGATTATTATCTATTTTATTAATGTATTGCCTAAAATCATTTTATGGTCTTCCAATAATTTTGTAACTAATTATTGAATTTAAAAATATTTAATAAATTATTTTGTTTAAATTGTTTTAAACGACCGTGGATCCAGAATAACCGTGGATAAACCGTATCTGTCGCGGATGTGGATTTGTTAAATAATACTAAAATCCAATAGTTAATGGATGCAGATTTGGTTATCGTTTTAACTAAATGGATGTTGATGTGGTTATGTAATTTTCTAGAATATCTGATCCATTGTCATCCCTAATGATCAGACATATTTTTTTCTCTAGATGATATATTAAAAATAAAGTGCTAATTACAACAACAAAACAAAATAATAATAAAAGATACACTGAAATTACATTATTACTAGCAATAAAATTTATCCAATTCCGCATTTATGGTAGATTATTCGATAGAATGTCAGTACTTCCTTACATTATCTCATCATTCCAGCATCCCCGATGAGTAAGGATGAGAAAATAAACTACTCGTCATGTTCGACTCGTTCGATCCGTGTAAACGTGGCCCATACGGTCCGTGTCTGCGTCTTTTGAATCTAAAACAACCTTAAATTTTACCAAAACTCGCAGATTTGGACCTGAACTGAACCTCTTATCAAAACCTGTTTAATCCATACCGGACCTGTCATATATATATATATATATATATATATATATATATATATATATATATATATATATATATATATATATATATATATGTTAAATATGCCTTATATATTAAAATCTCACCTTGTAAAATGTAAATTATATATATGACTCACACCCATTAATATTTTCTAGACATGTATACCAACTAGTGATAGAGTAATATAATATACCACCCATGACGTGTCGTGAATTGGTTGGTTATAAACCGTTAATATATTTATTTTCTCGGTCTGATTAAAGATTTATTGGCAACCAATTCACGCCAAGTCATAGGTGGTAATTGGGTGGTTTACATCATTACTCCTAGTGATAATATGTGATATTGTAACGTTAATTTATATTATAAGTAAATTAATTGTTATATTGTTATAAGTATGGAATAATATCAATATCTATTTTACTTATAACGAAAGATCCATAACATAAAAATAATTTAAGATCCCTAACAATATAATGAAAATTCAAACAATATAATGGAACTCACATCACATATAATATGATCTTTACAATAATATATATATATATATATATATATATATATATATATATATATATATATATATATATATATATATATATATATATATATATATTTTTGAATTTTTACCTTATTTAAAATATATATGTATATTAAATTAATATAGACCTGTTTGGCTCGAACTGGGTTCAAATCCGCCAAAAGACTGTCTGTAAAAACCCGCCCAGAACTCGCTAGATTGCACATTAAAAATAGCGACCCACGGTTAGATGGACCTGTATAGAACTTTGTCGCAAACTCGCCGGTTTTGGGCTCGTGCACACTGTTGGGGGCAAAGGTGTGATAAAATAATACATATAGATAAGAGAACTAACACCTTATACTACCACGATAAACTCCCCGCAAGTGAATGAATCGTTTGCAAGTAATAAGTAAGTAAAACAAATATCGATCTCAGGGACTACGGAAGTTAGTTTATAATAATTAAGTGGATTATAAATGGTTGGTAAAATATACGCAAAGAAACTAAAATATTTATTTGGTTTTTATGATTCTAAATAGACTTCAATTAAAGATAAGAAAGTAAAATAGGATAGATAGAAGCTTATGATAGTTTAGCTTGAGAACTATCAAGTAATCCCTACTAGTCTTGTTCTATGTTTATTACGTAAGGGAGAACAATGTGATATACATTAGTCGGGATTATAAATTCCTCGTAACCCTCTCCCGGGTGGACTTAGGAGGCAACCTCTCTACTACCAGGGGACTGGACCCTGCGCAATGATCGATGGTTAAATTAAACCCTATTGACTATCCAGTTAGGCAAGCCCTTCTAGATCACTACCGCACACTAGATGACTATGTGGTGTTTTCTATAATTGAATCCCCCCTTCTGGGTGTTAACTCAATTACAATAGTAATCCTATATGTGCGCATTGCATGAACTACAAACATTAATTCAAAGCACATAATACAAAGCTATCACTACTAAATTCAATTGAAGTACATACCAAATTAAATAACATATAAAACTAGCCTAGGGTTCATACCCATATGATAATCTCAAGATAAATAAATTATTTATAGAAAATAAATAAGAATACAGAATTACAAACAGGAAGGGTTGGAATGGCATGAATGGCTTCCAAACTTATTCTTCTCTTTTTCTCTCTTGATTTAGGCTTCCTCTTGGTCTTTAGATGATTAGGGACTGGCCAAGGATGATTTATCTAAGGTAGGAACGGATATATATATATATATATATATATATAGGCCTTTGGTCAAAATATGTATTAATCCCCAAGTTAAGGAGTCCTAATCTTACCAAAATTTTGTATATCTAAATTGTAGAACTGGATAAACCTTTGCAGATTTTGATTTGGTCATATCTCCTTCGTTACTTATATGAATTTAATATTCTTTATATGGACCGCAATAAAAGATCTATCTTCTCATATAAAAGTCTCCTATTAATTCCTGACCGAATTTTTGCAACAATTTAATTAGTGGACGTATCTACAGTTTTAACAGCTTCTTTACTTTCAAAATAAACTTTTCCTTTTTGAATTTGACTAAGGGATTTATTTTACTTTTCCACTTCAAATCAGTTTCCATAGGTGTGATAGTTTCCATATACCTAAGGTCTACACAAATAACACAAAAATTACGCGCAAAAACTCACAAAATAGCAGAACACCTAAAACTAGACAAGAAAGTGTAAATTTTGAATAAATGGGGAAAAATACTGAAGTTAAGTACTAAATATCCCTAAAATGATGTCTCAAGTATAGATTAATATCACAAATATGGAGACATCACACACCCCTACCAATGAGGCCCAACCTATCACATTAGGCAAGAATGTCGACCAGTTTATGACAATTTAGCTTGAGAACTAGCAAGTAATCCCTACTAGTCTTGTTCCATGTTTATTACGTAAGGGAGAACAATGTGATATACAGTAGTCAAGATTCTAAACTCCTCCTAACCCCCTTCCGGGTGGACTTAGGAGGCAACCTCTCCACTTCCAGGGGACTTGGGTAAGGGGACCCTGCGCAATGATCGATGGTTGAATTAAACCCTATTGACTATCCAGTTAGGCAAGCCCTTCCAAATCATTACCGCACACTAGACGACTGTGGTGGTGTTTTCTATAATTGAACCCCCCTTCTGGGTGTTAACTCAATTACTATAGTAATCCTATACTTGCGCATTGCAAGAACTACAGACATTAATTCAAAGCACATAATACAAAGCTATCAGTACTAAATTTAATTGAAGGACATACCAAATTAAATAACATATAAAACAATCCTATGGTTCATACCCATATGCTAATATCAAGCTAAATAAATTATTTATAAGAAAGAAATAAAAATACATAATTACAAACAGGAAAGGTTGGAATGGCATGAACGGCTTCCAAACTTCTTCTTCTCTTCTTCTCTCTTGATCTAGGCTTCCTCTTGGTCTTTAGATGATTAGGGACTGACCAAGGATGATTTATCTAAGGTAGGAATGGATATATATAGGCCTTTGGTCAAGATATGTAATAATCCCCAAGTTAAGGAGTCCTAATCTTACCAAAATTTTGTATATCTAAATTGTAGGACATGATAAACCTTTGCATTTTGATTTGGTCATATCTCCTTCGTTACTTATCTGAATTTAATATTCTTTATATGGACCACAATTAAAATATCTATATGCTCATATAAAAGGCTCCTCCTAATTCCTAACCGAATTTTTGCAACAATTTAATTAGTGGACGTATCTGCAGTTTTAACAGCTTCTTTACTTTCAAAAAAATATACTTTTCCCTTTTGACTTTGACTAAGGGATTTACTTTAGTTTTCCACTTCAAATCAGTTTCCATAGGTGTGATAGTTTCCATATACCTAAGTTCTACACAAATAAAACAAAAATTACGCGCATAAACTCACAAAATAACAGAACACCTAAAACTAGATAAGAAAGTGTAAATCATGAATAAATGGGGGAAAATCCTGAAATTAAATACTAAATATCCCTAAAATGATGTCTCAAGTATAGATTAATATCACAAATATGGAGACATCACACACCCCTACCAATGAGGCCCCACCTATCACATTAGGCAACAATGTCGACCAGTTTATTTTCAAATCTAGATATGTCGTACACTTTCCATGTCGTACACTTTCCAAGAGAAAATGTCCAGACATTAGACTATCTTAGGTTGGAAATTATAAGAGAGATCTAGGATCTTAGGTTAGAGACTGAAATTGCTAAGTTGGCTGCCTTAGGTAGTGGATGTAGGAAAACTGAACCACTATAAATGCTTGATAATATCTTGATGTCTCCCCATTTGTGATGATTTAATCATAGTTGGAGACATCATTTTAGGTGTTTTAGGAAGTCTAGTAATCGATTTTCCTATAAATTATTATATTTTCTTATTTCTTGTCTTGATTTGATTATTTATTATTTTTAGAGCATATTTGGTTTAATTTATTTATTTAGTGTAAAGCTTTAAGGATATATAGTAAGTAATTAGATGCCAAATCAATTCCAAGCGATAAAGGAAAGAAGATATGGATGGAAATTGGAAATAAAGGAAAGAAAAGATAAGTATGGAAAGATAAAGTTGTCAAGTAAATCTGAATTCCAGCAGCTACGTCCATAAAAGTGATCATAACTCAAGATTGGCTAGGAATTCGGAAGTGTGGTCTGAAGCAAAGTTATATAGCTTTCCGAGACGATTAGTTTAGATATAAAGAACGCGTCAATCGGAGTTGAAACGAATACCTTTTCTATATTTTAGGGTTACGAATTTGAGTTGGACTAGAAGTCCAATTACTTGTCTTCCACTCAAAGAAAACGTGTTAGAGCTTCCTAGACCCCTATAAATACACCCTTAAACCTTTGTAAACATATCCTTTCCTCCCACAACTAGTTCTTAAGTTTTATTTATCATTAGAGTATTCAAGAGAGCAAGATGGCAATCATGTATCTTTACTTTAGTTTATTTCTTTCAGGTATGAACTAATTTTCCCATAGCTTGGGTTTTGCATATGTATAATATATGAATTCTATTCTCTTTTATCTATGTTTCTTTGGGAGAATTATCTTAAAATTGATTCTAGCTGCTTAACCATGTATTTGTTTTATGTGCTTTGATTTATTGTATGTCTTAAACCTGATCAATTTAGGGTTGTGCTAATAGTAGCTAGATGGTCACCCGGAAAGGGTGTCTAATTATTGAAACACCACATAAGCGTCTAGTGTGCGGTAGTGATCCTGACAGGCTTGCCTAGCTAGATAGACATTAGGGTATAATTTAACCACCGATCATCATTAGAAGGCCAGTCTCATTTAGGACCTAGTGGCGTAGGAGCACCCTATTTAAGTCCCCTCGTGATTGTGATGTCGCCACCCTAGTCCATCCTAACGGGGGTAGGGAGGAATTTAGAATCCTGACTACTTATTGTTGGCCTAACGTTCTTTTAATCTTGTTTTAATATTTGCCAAATCGTGTTTTAAACTACTCCCAAATAATGCTTTACATTTGTACTTACTAAATACCTTTTATTCATGAACTTGAGCTTCATTAGTACAGTGGTGCGGTACACCGGACCACCCTGCGGTACACCGCAGTACCACGGACCAAAGGCGCGGTGCATAGCTAGCCCGAACAGTAAGCAAGTAAATGTGCGGTACACCGGACCGAAGGCGCGGTACACCGGACCAGTTGCGGACCAAGTACACGGTGCATGAGGTAGCCCGTCAGTAAGCTTTGAAATCATACGTTGAGAAGCGCGGTACACCGCACCATATCCGTGGTACACCGCGAGAAAGGGTTTTCTGCACTATTAGAACAAGACAAAGCTTATATCCGTTGGGAGATAAATAGATCCGTTAGATAGGAGCCTTTTGACCGTTGGAAGCTTATTTCAGCTATAAATTAAAGCTCTTTGAAGACACAAACTACACCTTTCATCCACCAACATTTAGGGGCTTAATTGTGATCATTCATGAAGGTGTCAAGAAGCTAATCATAGTCAAAATCATTCTCTTTATGCTATAAAGTCATATCCACTCTTTAGGAGTTCATCACTATTGTAAAACCATTCAAACACTTGATTCTTCCTCTTAGTCTAGTCTTTGTAATAGTTAGATTAAGAGAGTGTGTGAGTATAGGGATTATACTTGGTGTCCTTGTGTTGTGATTACACAAGAGGTTGTCCTTGTGTTGGGATTACACAAGAGGTTGTCCTTCGTATTATCGAAGAGGTTGTAAACGGGTATTGTGTTCTCGCCCCGGTTAAGAGAGACACGGAGCTTAGTAAAGAAGCTTGAAAATCCTAAGGTGGCTACCTTAGGTAGTGGAGTAGGGAAACCGAACCACTTTACATGCTTGAGTATTCTCTTTCCCTAAACTATTTACTTCCGCACTCTATTTGTTTGATAATATGCTTGTATGAATATCTAGGTGATTATTATCTATTGCTCATTTATCAAACTCATGTCCATCTAGTTTAGAAAGAGAATAGGATTTAAATTAGCTTTTAATTTTATTTACTTAGAATTTAATTAGCTGATTAATTTCCGTAGTCCTATTCAACCCCCCCTTCTATGACGCATATAGAATATCAATTGGTATCAGAGCCTAGCTCTATTGTACTTAATCGTTTCTAGAGTTAATACGATATGGACTCTAATCAACCGGAAGGTTCATGTTCTACTAGACCTCCGCTTTTTGTAGGAAAAGATTACTTTGGATGGAAAAAGAAAATGGAGATTCATGTCAAAGGAATCGATTACTTTTTGTGGCTTGCTATCAAGAAGGGTCCTTACATTCCTTATGTTGATGGTAGTCAAACCGTTGAGAAAGATGAAGAAAATTACAATGCTCAAGACATAGCTAAACTCACCAAAAACAACAAAGCTATGAACATACTCATAAATGGTTTAAGTGTCACGGAATATGCTAGAGTGAGTGAATGCAATTCGGCTCATGAAATGTGGCAACTCTTGGAGCTATCATATCAAGGAACGGAAGATGTCAAGGAAACTAAGATTGGTCTTTTTATCACCAAGTATGAGCTATTTCGAATGGAGCCCGATGAAGCCTTAAATGCTATGCATCAAAGATTTTCCAACATTGTCAACACCTTGAAGACTCTTGGTCAAGAGTACACCAACAAAGAACAATGCCGAAAAATCTTATTTGCTCTTCCAAAGAAATACAAATCAAAGATCAACTCTATAAGAGATACTAAAGATCTCTCAAAAATGACGGTTCATGAACTCATTTGTAACCTCATGACGGAAGAGCTTGTGCTTGAAGAAGAAAAGATAAGAGATGATGAGGATAAGAAGATTAAGAAATACATTGCCTTCCATGCCTTGAGTAGCAAGATAAAAGAACCAAAAGAAAGGAAGGAAAGTGAAGAGGAAGAAGATTCCTATGATGAAGAAACTAGTGAAGATAATAAAATTATGAAATACAAACGTTTTGCCAAAAAAGGGAGCTCTTCTAGAAATGTAAGGGTCATTAGGCAAGAAGAACCTACTTGCTACCATTGCAAGAAAATAGTGCATATCAAAACCTTTTGTCCAAATCTTCACAAAGGAAAATCTAAGAAAGCCTTGCTCACCAACATCACTTGGGATGCTCTAAATTCCGATCAAGAAGAAAGTGATGACGAGCATGTGAATCTAGTTGCATTCATGGTAAATCACAAAGAAGATGAACATGCTATTTGGGATGATAAAAACAATGAGGTAACTTCTAAATTTAGCTCTTCTTTATCTAATGATGATGCTAGTGAGCAAGATATTCATGAGGCATTTGATTCTCTTTACAATGATTTTTTAAACTCTATTGAAACAAACAAAGTGTTAACAAAAGATTTAGAAGTTGAAAGAAATAAAAATAAAGAGATTTTAAAATCTTTTGAAAATTGTCAAAATCTTAGTGATGAATGTTTAGATGAAAATGAGAAACTTCATCTTATTGAGAAAAGTCTTTTGGAAGAAAAAGCATTGTTAGATAAAAAGATTGAGGATCAAAATGCTATTATTTTAAAATTTACAAATGGGCAAGAAAACTTGGATTTGATTTTAGATTCTCACAAATTGGTTTTTGAAAAAAGTGATGTTGGATATGATCCTTCAATCAAACAAAAATTCTTGAAAAATGTCTTTGTTAAATCAACGATTTCAAATCATACTTCATCTTCTCCAAAATCTTTTATCACTTGCACTTATTGTGAAAAACTTGGTCATAATGCATCTCATTGTTATTATCGTAAATTGTTGGATTTAGGATCTCTTGTACCATCTTGGAAAAAGCCTTTATGGATCATAAAAAGAAAATTCCCTAACACTCATGGACCCAAACCAAGTTGGGTACCTAAAGCTTAATCTTTTTTGTAGGAATCAAGCATCAAGATGCAAATGGAATAAAGTGTGATATTACTTGCATTGGTGCTAATTTTCGTATATTTTTTAGATGTCTCTATTATCTAGGAACCCTCTTGCAAAATTTTGTGTTTTTTAAAATTTTAAACAAATTGCTTTTAGGTCCCTATAGTTTTTACAAAATTACATTTGGTCCCTATTACTTAGTAATCGTTTCTTTTTGTTGTTGACAAAGGGGGAGAAATTTTAGTTAAACTTTTTCGTTGAATACAAAAACTCTATGCATTTCGTAAGGGGGAGCTTTTTAAATTAATTTATCTTTAAAAACCTCATGCCTAGGTTGAGGGGGAGTTTTTGATTAAAAATGTAGTACTAATCACTTCAAAAGTTTTCGATTTGTCAAACATCAAAAAGGGTGAGATTGTTGGCCTAACATTCTTTTAATCTTGTTTTAATATTTGCCAAATCGTTGTTGAGGGGGAGTTTTTGATTAAAAATGTAGTACTAATCACTTCAAAAGTTTTCGATTTGTCAAACATCAAAAAGGGGGAGATTGTTGGCCTAACGTTCTTTTAATCTTGTTTTAATATTTGTCAAATCGTGTTTTAAACTACTCCCAAATAGTGCTTTACTTTTGTACTTACTAAATACCTTTTATTCATGAACTTGAGCTTCATTAGTACAGTGGTGCGGTACACCGGACCACCCCTGCGGTACACCGCAGTACCACGGACCAAAGGCGCGGTGCATAGCTAGCCCGAACAGTAAGCAAGTAAATGTGCGGTACACCGGACCAGTTGCGGACCAAGTACACGGTGCATGAGGTAGCCCATCAGTAAGCTTTGAAATCATACGTTGAGAAGCGCGGTACACCGCACAAAATCCACGGTACACCGCGAGAAAGGGTTTTCTGCACTATTAGAACAAGACAAAGCTTATATCCGTTGGGAGATAAATAGATCCGTTAGATAGGAGCCTTTTGACCGTTGGAAGCTTATTTCAGCTATAAATTAAAGCTCTTTGAAGACACAAACTACACCTTTCATCCACCAACATTTAGGGGCTTAATTGTGATCATTCATGAAGGTGTCAAGAAGCTAATCATAGTCAAAATCATTCTCTTTATGCTATAAAGTCATATCCACTCTTTAGGAGTTCATCACTATTGTAAAACCATTCAAACACTTGATTCTTCTTCTTAGTCTAGTCTTTGTAATAGTTAGATTAAGAGAGTGTGTGAGTATAGGGATTATACTTGGTGTCCTTGTGTTGTGATTACACAAGAGGTTGTCCTTGTGTTGGGATTACACAAGAGGTTGTCCTTCGTATTATCGAAGAGGTTGTAAACGGGTATTGTGTTCTCGCCCCGGTTAAGAGAGACACGGAGCTTAGTAAAGAAGCTTGAAAATCCTAAGGTGGCTACCTTAGGTAGTGGAGTAGGGAAACCGAACCACTATACATGCTTGAGTATTCTCTTTCCCTAAACTATTTACTTCCGCACTCTATTTGTTTGATAATATGCTTGTATGAATATCTAGGTGATTATTATCTATTGCTCATTTATCAAACTCATGTCCATCTAGTTTAGAAAGAGAATAGGATTTAAATTAGCTTTTAATTTTATTTACTTAGAATTTAATTAGCCGATTAATTTCCGTAGTCCTATTCAACCCCCCCCCCCCTTCTAGGACGCATATAGAATATCACTTATCTAAGAGCTATTATCACCCTTATTAACAGATAGAAGAAATAGAAGGATTAGTGCATACGAGCAAAACCTGAGCTATATTTATTTTATTGTCTTTTAATTTATTTAACTATTAATCTCATCTCCTAATCAATCATCTTTATTTTCCTGTCTTTAAATTATTAATTGCTACTCTGAATTATTTACCCATCTGTGAACGCATTTAAGTCCCTGAGGAACGAATCTTCTTGTCATCAAAACTTGCATATGTCCTGTAATACTTGCATTACCGTGTTTAGTCTAGGGTGATTAGTGCATTGTTTTTCGTATTTATTTATCATATATTTATCACACCCTAGGCGACACCATCTCTTTACTTAGTAAGCACTTTATTTATTTCTTGCATTATTTATATATACTTGTTTATCCCACGTGTTTTTTATAATGCTTATCCCCCGAGTGTTTGATAGAAATGTTAAGAGAACTCTTATCACACTGAAGTGCTTCTTCTTTTGACTAAAAGATTTTATCGAATCTAGAGTAACTTGGTTATTAGTTACGCTAGTACCTTGTTCCCTTAGTTTAGAAAGTTTAAAGGTTCTCTCCCTTGAACTTAACACATTGTTTAGAACTTATGTTCTATTCCATCACACTTAGTTATTGCTTCTTTCTTTGTATCTACCGTTAGTAGACGCTTACTTAGCGATACTTATCCTTTATATTAACCCATCATTTCATATCCTACCTCAATTTTAAGTATTTTAACCTTACAGGTTACCAAAATTTTAAGAACACTCTTAGTATCCTTTATTAGAGTTTGTCTCTGAACCTTGATTAATCTACTTAGGCTTTATCCTTATCTCCCTTATATAGATGATCACTTCGTAATACACGTTTTGTAATGTTAGCTTGATCATTTATTTCCTAGTTAACCTTGAGCCTTAAAATCCTTGACATTTTTACCTAGCTCTTTAAATCTCTTAGCACATTACATCCTTGCATACTAACTCTTTCATCTTATAGAATCCATCCTTAGAGCTTGCCTGATATATTTTGTTTAACCTCATTTATCCTATCTTAGGCATAATTTTTTTTAAAATTAGGCATAGATTAGATTAATGTCCCGGGGATTGTCATCCATTATTGGTGGTTACAAGCAACATTAAAAGGCAAGGGAAAAAATCAAATTATTTATGAAAGGGATTATTACATCATGGACATGTGAAGCGTAAAAAGGTTACATTGTGGTTGACCATGAGACATCGGTATTCGAGCATGTCAACTCGGTTAAAAGAGAGAGAGAGAGAGAGAGAGAGAGAGAGAGAGAGAGAGAGAGAGAGAGAGAGAGAGAGAGAGAGAGAGAGAGAGAGAGAGAGAGAGAGAGAGAGAGAGAGAGGGGGGGAGTGGTAATGTCCTTGTTGTCACTGTAGAAATTAGTGTCACCTCAATATTTTGAATTCTGCTAGAGAAGGTCTACGTGGATAATTTTACGTTTTCTACCCGGGAGACCACTTAGTGCGTAGAGAGCTATAAGGTTTTAACTAAGGCATATATGAATTCAGTGTTGGAGGACTTACTCATATATATATATATATATATATATTATGATGTGCCCTCATGATTCTATGATGGAAAATAGGTGAGGGGTAACTATGTGTCGTGTAAGTACAAGGTGTTGAGGCATTATATGTTGGAGATAGTGATGACACAATGTTCCTATTATGTACCTGGAAACGCGGGAGTTTCACACCGTTGGGATGGGACGATCGTTTACTGCTAGAGATTCTGACTGTTAGGAATAAAGATTACGAAAAGGACTGACAACTCTTCGAACGGGTACGTGTTGACTCACTCCCAACCCGATAATTCCTTTTCTTAACATATGTTTTTTTAAGTCCCAAAGACTCCCAAAGCCACCCACGCTGGTGCAGGGCTAGTGGTGCGTGCAATAGTCTATTTATTCTTTATTTTTAAAATTTTGAGCATTTTGAAAGATAAAGAATGAAAAAACTTATATAAACTATAATATATGACCCAAAATCATACCACCCAAAATCATACCACCCAAGTATACTACTCATGACGTGGCGTGAATTGGTTGGTTAAAAATCGTTAATCAATTTATTTTCTTGATTTGATTAACGATTTACTTCCAACCAATTCACGCCACGTCATGGGTGGTAATCGGGTGGTATGAATTTGAGTGGTATATATTATTACTCATAATATATTTGCCTCTATTTATTTATTATGTGGGATAAAATAAGAAAAATGACTTTTCGTTTTCTTTTTCTTCAAGAGTTGAGATTCTTTATTAATTTTCAGAAATATTTAACGCGTTTTTTTAATACATGGGTGTCCGGGCCAGATTTCGCGCACCACAACTACTCCCATGGGAAATATATACGCCTCCCTATGTATATTTTCAGGTAAATCAGAATTAGGTTACCCATGTTTATGGAGGGGATTAGAACCTTGTACCTCTTGCTTTACCCCTTTAATTAACGCGTTTGCTTCTATGCTTAGTTTATTAAACATAAAATTTGAAACTTAGATCCACAAACTGAAGGGAAATATAAAACTCATTCATTTTTTTTGTATAACATATATACTAATTATGAATTTTAAATTACAATAATTAATCAGTCATTAGCTATGACACAAGATCTTGTCTAACAATGAGGAAGATCTGCAGGAGGCGGTGGCAACGTTGTTGATGGAGTTGGTCCGTTTTCAACTAAGAAAACAGTAGCTAGACCAATAGCAGCATGTACTTCTAAATGACAATGCATGAACCACACACCTAAATAATTATATTATATTATTAACTCATTTTATACAAGTTATTAAACAATTAGTCTATAATGTATTTGAATAAAGAAACTTTACCTGGATTATTTGCCCGAAATCTTATTGCAACCCATCCCCCATATGGTACAGCAATGGTGTTACGGATTGGCGGATTTACTAGGTTAAATTTTTTCCTATCTTTTGAGGAGTCATAGTTCCCATAGTCTTGAGCCATCACAAAAAAATTGAATCCATGCAAGTGCATAGGGTGGCTCTCTATTTCTACAATAGAAGTGCTTTGCAATACTATTTCAACTGTTGCATTATACTTGAGCCTTTTCACTTTTGTTGCCTTTTTAGTCCATAGAAATGCGTCCTCGAATTTATAATCCTTGTTTGTGAAGTCAAACTTCTGAGGTGGTTCATTTGGAAAATCTGTTGTATAAATTCCATCAACCTTGTTGTAATATGCTTGTAATATTGACATGTTATTAGGTGCTCTGAAAGATACATTGTTCATTGATCCCGCTGTAAAGCTCTTTAACGGACCGTTACAGATACTTTTGTTTATTCGGGGACAGGCAACCGCGCCTAACCCGATAGTTACGAACATATGCTCATCGACTTTATTTGGAACAGGAGCCCAAAATGGTGCTGTAATAAGCGAAGTCAAACTGGTGAAGAATTTATCAGCCATTTGAATATCATAATTATCCGGTAAAACTGGCATTTTTGGAATTTTTGAAATTGAGGCATCATTATAGGTGAGGATTGCTGTTGCTGCTTTGGAACTAAACCTTGCATTATCTACCGGGTGATAGCTTTCTGCTGCCATATAATAAAGTCCAGATGGTTGATCAGCTGTTACTAGGACATCGATGGTTTGTCCCAGGGGTGATTACAATTGTGTCGGTAAGATATGGGTTAGTATAAGAAGCATCTATTGCAACAACTCTCATCATGTGATCGGCTATCTTATAAAACATATGAGTATTAAGTGCAATATTAATAATACGTAGCAGATACGTTTTTCCACGACTAACTTCAAGTGTATATATATCTGCGTTAAACAATCATTCATTATATATTATATTTATTTATAGAGGAAATACATCGTTTACCCCCTGAACTTTACATGTTGTGACAGATTGTCCTTAAAGGAATTTTTGCGACTGGATGGTCCTTAAACTGTGTTTTTGTGAGTCGATGCCCCTTGTTAACGAAAACCGTTAGTTTTCGCCGTTAGTTGGTCACGTGCGCAAATTGCCGTGACATTTTACCCCCGTACTAAGTTTTTTGTGTCATTTTACCCCTTATACTAAGTTTTCTTGACATTTTACCCTAGGCACCGAGTCACGAAAAACTTAGTACATGGTGTTGGAGTATAATATCTCACTAATATAATGTCTTCTCCTAACGGTTCGAACTTTTGGTTGAGTTGGCAATTTAACATATGGGGTAAAATGTCACGAAAAACTTAGTACAGGGGATAAAATGTCACGACAATTTGCGCACGTGACCAACTAACGGCGAAAACTAACGGTTTACCATCCAGTCGCATTTTTTTCTTTGGGGGGCAATCTGCCAAGACGTATAATAGTTCGCGTGATAAATGAGTCATTTACTCTTACTTATATTTATTTTTAGAGTTATTAGGAGCAAACATACCTTGTTCTGACTGAACCTTGAGAGTTGAATAGTGCCCATCACTTGATTCATCAAGAAATCTACGACCTATCAAGAGTATAACAAACTATATATAGCTTTACATGTCGTGTCAATTAAAATATGTGAGATTTATAATACTTACGATTTGAAGAACACGAATATAGATCGCCTAGCCAACCGTTTATGGTATAACCAATTGATAGTTCAGGTCCATTACCAGTGCTCCTCAATTGTTCTTCCAGCTCAGCAACAGTAATATTGAACCACTCTCCTGTAATATATAACAATATCACACCTATTTTAATTTACATGTTTAATGCTATATCGAAAATAAGACTGTTTTAATTTATATATACCTAGGACTATTGGAAATTCCTTGTATGGTTTGGGAAAAGGGTATGGACGACCAAATTTAGGACGTATAACAAGTGCTCCATGAATGGTTGCTCTGTGCATTCCGGAATGTGCATGCCATAGTAGGGTTCCTTCTTGTCCGGTAATATTAAACCGATATGTATAGCTATTTTCTGGACGTATCGGACACTGGTTTACAAATTCAGGCCCATCTGCCCAACAACTCAATAGCTGAAACACCCCATGCCTGTATCAATTTTTCAGAATCAAAACTGTGCATGTATTGATATATATACTAGTTGAGTATTATAGTATGTTAAACAATTTACCAGTGGATAGTAATGTTATAAGGGGACTTATTAATAACATGTACAACAAGGGTATCACCCTCACGAGCATATATAGTCGGACCAGGAAAGGTTCCGTTTACTGTTGTGATGACTTGATCTTTGCATATCCGCTGGACAGTTGTATTATGAACCTGCAACAACAAGGAAATTAGAAGATAAAGCTAAGAGCTGCATGCCTTCATTTGAACAAGTAAAGAAAATAGAAGTAATGAAGAGATATTTGATTAGTAATATTCAAAGTTACATGAAATGTATGCTCTACTATTTCTGCATAACTGAATGCAAAAATTAGACAAACCACAGCGAAACCTAGTAGGATCTTTTCATCACATCCCATTTTCTTGCACAAACTATATTAATATAAAGATTAAAAAAAAAACTCAGCAAGAAAATGAAGGAATTAGGAATGGTAAAGAGAAACACTTTCTTTATATTAGTAAGAGAAGCTACCTAACCTACCAACATTTGTTTTTAATTTCACCATGTGCAATCTTGATGATATGGATCTAGATGTACACTATTGCATGGCAAATGAAATATTAGACCAGATAGGCCATACAAAATAAAACATGACCTGTCCATATCTAAAGTACTGTTTTTTTTCTTTTCAAGATCTAAAGTATTGTTTAATGCACAAATCATGGGAAGTATATTACTATATATATATATATATATATATATATATATATATATATGAAGTAAATGACAGCCGTCCGTCCTTTTAATATCACCCATTTGTATATATTTTGACTCTAGAAGATAGAGAAAGAAATATTATAATAGATAACAAATTATTGAATCATACTGCTGTTGACAAAAAATAATCAGACACCTACAAATTGAGAAAATGCTAATAAAAACAACCATTATTCATCTCTATGAGTCCTATGCGAATATACATGCAATTCTCATGTTTTCTTTTACGATAAGGATTCTCTACTAGAGGAAATCTTCTACTACTCTTTTACAAGTGTGATGTGGCATTTTATTAGCCATAAATTTTACATTTATGTTTTTTGTTTAAGTTTGTTCAAATAAAATTATATAACGTGAAGCATTAAATTTTTACTTTTTATTCTCTATGGTTTTGTATCTTTTTTGGTATAGGTTGCCCAATTTTTTATTTCTTTTTTATTTTACTTAAAATCAAGAATTTTATAATAATTCTTTTTATATAATTTTATTATAACTCAAGTATTAAAATTTATAATAAATATTTATTATTACTGCGTAAATTCAAAATTACGAAATATCATAATATTTTAAAAAAATCATCTGAAAAATATTTGTATATAATAAATAAAATCAATATAAAGACTATGTTCACCTAGTTGATCGGGATTTAATTTCGCCTAGTCGACGGGACCTAATCTTGTCTAATGATTTTTCTAGTCGACCGGAACCTAATTTTATATTTTAAAATTTTATAAAAAAACAATGTAGTGCTTAATTTTGCCTAGTCGGCCGTGATCAAATATTGTCTAGTTGATCGAAACCTAATTTCGCCTAGTCGATTTCTCCTAGTTAATTTTTCCTGCTCGACCGGAATTAATCTACTAGATGAAATTAAGGAGTATTGTACATTACTTTTATATAAAATTAGGTTTCGGTCGACTAGGAAAATCACTCGACAAAATTAGGACCCGATCGACTAGGAAAATCACTCGACAAAATTACCGCTAGTGTAAGCCCGCTAAGTCTCTTAATTTTACCCATAGTGTAAGCCAACTAAATCTCTTAATATTTGGTCATGGCCGACTAGGCAAAATTAAGCATTAAATTATTTTTATATAAATTTTAATATATAAAATTAGGTTTTGGTCGATTAGAAAAATTATTATGCAAAACGGAATCTCGTCGATTAGGTGAAATTAGATCTCGGTCAATTGGGTGAACATAATCTTTATATTGAGTTTATTTTATATATACAAATATTTTCAGAATGACTTTCTTAAAATCTATATTATATTACAAGGTTTTCTGATAAGTGGTGGCCAGAATTGATTCTGGTCAAACATAAGTGGTGGCTAGGATCGTTTTTTACCCCACCTATCATTAATACAATTAATTAATCTTTATTTACTTAATACAAAAAATTATATTTTAACACAAAAAACCTTAAATCACTCCCTTATTTCTCTCATTATTTTTTTATTCTTTTCATAAATCTCTAAAAATTTTCAATTTTTCTATTTTCTCATATATCTATATAAAAACCACACTAATCTTTTAAAAGATTTTTTTTTTAAAATTGGAAATATGGGAGCAGTGTATTACCCTACACGGTTTTTTGAAAAACCAATGAAAGAAAATAATAATGAAATATATGGTGGAGTTAAAAAAAAATATCTTGAAACAATTAAGAACAATTGGGCAACTGGTCAAACATAAGTGGTGGCTAGGATCGTTTTTTACCCAACCTATCATCAATATCATTAATTAATCTTTATTTACTTAATACAAAAAATTATATTTTAACACAAAAAACCTTAAATCACTCCCTTATTTCTCTCATTATTTTTTTATTCTTTTCATAAATCTCTTAAAATTTTCAATTTTTTTATTTTCTCATTTGTTATATCTATATAAAAACCACACTAATCTTTTAAAAGATTTTTTTTTAAATTGGGAATATGGGAGCAGTGTATTACCCTACACGGTTTTTATTGAAAATCCAATGAAGAAAAATAATATTGAAATATATGGTGGAGTTAAAAAATAATAATAATATCTTGAAACAATTAAAAATAATTGGGCAAATCCGATTTGGACCTTTACAACCAAATTACAACATATGAATATATTCATAATACTTTAATAGTGGAATGAACTATATTTTATTGTAAAAATATATCAATAAAAGTTACATTATTAATTATAAATATTATAAGACTATCATGCATTTAATTTTTTCTAACCACAACATACATAAGTAATGGCCAGGATTGATTCTAGCCACAACATAAGTGGTGGTTAGGATCGTTTCTGGCCCCACTTATCACTAATTTGATTAATTAATCTTTATTTACTTAATAAAAAAAATTATATTTTAAAACAAATAACCTTAAATCACTCCCTTATTTCTCTCATTATTCTTTTATTCTTCTCATAAATCTCTTAAATTTTTATTTTTTTAATTTTTAACCTTAACTTTAACCCAAACCCTATCCCAAACCCAAACCTTAACCTTAATCTTAACCTAAACCCAAACCTTAACCTTAACCCAAACCCTATCACAAACCCAAACCTTAACCTTAATCTTAACCTAAATCCAAACCTTAACCTCAACCTTAACCTTAACCCAAACCCTATCCCAAACCCAAACCTTAACCTTAATCTTAACCTAAACCCAAACCTTAAGTTTAACCTTAACCTTAACCTTAACCTTAAACTTAACCTTAACCTTAACATTAACCTTAACCTTAAACTTAACCTTAACCTTTAAATTTATTTTTAACTTTACCTTTACCCTTACCTTTACCTTTTCCTTTACCTTAACCTTAACTTTAACCTTAACCTTGACCTTAACCATAACCTTAACATTAACCTTAAACTTAAATTATACCTTAACCTTAACCATCAACCTATTATCCATAACCTTATCCTTAGCCTTAACCTAACATTGACCTTAAACTTAACCTTAACCTAAATCTTAATCTTAACCTTAACCTTAACCTTAACATTAACTTTAATATTAAACTTAACATTAAACATAACCTTAAACTTAAACCTTAAACCTTAAACCTTACATCTTAAACCTTAAACCCTGATCTTCATCATCACCTTAACCTTAACTTTAATCTTACCCTTTAACCTTTAACCTTAAACCTTACACCTTAAACCTTAAACCTTAAACCTTAAACCTTAAACCTTACCTTGACCTTGAACCTTAAACTTGAAACCTTACAGCCTTATCTTCATCTTCACTTTAACCTTAACCCTTAAACCTTAAACCTTAACCCTTAAATCTCAAGCCTTAAACTTTACCTTCACCTTCATCTTAAGTTTAACCTAAACCTTAAGCATAACCTTAACCTGGAAGTTAAAACTTAACCTTAATCTCGAACCTTGAACCTTGAACCTTGAACCTTAAACCTTAAACCTTAAACCTTAACCTTAACCTTAACTTTAAACCTTAAACTTAACTTTCATCTTAACTGTAACCTTAACGTTAACCTTAAACAAATGAAGAATCATCGCGGTAATATTCGACCTTAAACCTGGATTTTTGTTAAACTTTAAACGTTTAATCTTAAACCTTAACCCTAACTTAACCTTAAACTTAAAGTTAAATTTTACCTTAACCTTGACTTAAAATTTACCCTTAACCCTTAACTTTAACCTTAACTTTAACCTTAAAATTAACCTTATCCTTAACCTTGACCTAAACCTTAACCCTAACCTTAACCTTAAACTCAACCTTAACCTTAAACTCAACCTTAACCTTAACCTTAACCTTAAACTCAACCTTAACCTTAACCTAACATTCTTTTTAATGAGCAACAAAAGAAAAACCTTAACCCTAACTTTAACCTTGACCTTCACCATTGGAACCTGTGTTCGATTTCCGTTAATAAAACAAATTTTTTCTTTAGTGTCTTCAGACACGGGTTTTACCTAGTCTATATTATATTACAAGGTTTTTTTATAAGTGGTGGCCAGGATTGATTCTGACCAAACATAAGTAGTGGCCAGGATCGTTTCTGGCCCCACCTATCATTAATAGCATTAATTAATCTTTATTTACTTAATAAAAAAAATTATATTTTTTATCCATAACCTTAGACCCTTAACTATCAACCTTAACGTTAACCATAACGTTAACTTTATCCTTAACCTTAACCTTAACTTTAACCCAAACCTAAACCAAAACCCAAACCTTAACCTTAGCCTTAACCTTAACCTTAACCTTAACCTTAACCTTAACCTTAAACTTAACCTTATATATAAAAAGAAAATATTAACATGGGGTAATTCATTTATCTTTTTTCATAACAACAAAAACAATGCCTATTTATTTGGAAATATTTACGTATTTTAAATAAGAGTAATGATGAATTTAACTCTTTTTGTATCATTCTTTTATCACCTCCTACATGTATGTCTACATGTATCAATAAAGTCATTTATTTACTTTTTTTAGGGACAATATTCATTTCTTTATTTATATTTAATCTTTCTCTATCTTTTAATTTAGAACTGCAAATCATATATATATATATATATTACAAGGTTTTTTGATAAGTGGTGGGCATGATTGATTCTGATCAAACATAAGCGGTGGGCAGGATTGATTTTGGTCAAACATAAGTGGTGGCCAGGATCGTTTCTGGCTATCATTAATACAATAATAAAAAACAACTGAAGGCAAAAAGAAAAAAAGAAAACAAAAAAACCCACTTTGTCTGATTCTTTGAACAAAACAAAAACAAAAAAAGTCTAATCTTCAAAACCCTACTATCCCCTCTTCTTTGCCTCTCCACGCCCGATCGCATCATCACCGCCATCACCACTAGCACCATCACCGCCACTCGCACCATCACGGCCTTTCCCCTTCTCATTCATAGAAACCCCTCTTGATAAGACTTTGAACTGCCATCACCGCCATCGGCACGACATCGGGAAAAGACCAAATCGCCATCAACCAGGCCATTACCACCATCTCCAGCAAAAAACCAAATCGGCATCAACTAGGCCATTACCGACATCTCTAGCGAAAAACCAAATCGCCATGTGTATCTCAATTGGAAGCTAATTTTTTAATTTCTTTTCTGTTTCTAATCACATAGTTAGGGCTTAACGATCGATCAAATGGAGAATCCGTCCGCCATTACACCTTAAAAAATGAAAAAATAGCAGTATAACAAATATGATTTATAGGACACATAATTGATATCTAAAACAAAATCATTCTCAACCCAATAACTTTTTCATGTCCATTTTCAACCTGAAAAAGAATAAGTGTGGCCAAAAGTAGGTTAGTCACCTAATACCTAAAATCAAAATAAATGTTGAATAACAAAAATATCATAAGAAAATGTAAGAAGAAAAATATAATAAGAAAATAAGTTAGTGATGCATTTCATTTTTTGATAAAAAGAATCTGAACCATTAGGATAAATAAAAGAGATCTTGATTAATGATAACTGAAATAGGCATACCAGAGGCACCACGAATTCCATTTCGAAGCATCGGGATAAATGAAAAGATCTCCATCAATGATAATTGAAATAGACATACCAGAGGCACCACTAATTCAATTTAGGATATCTCGGTCATATGAGTTTGTATGATGAATTTTTCTACTAAAGAATATAATATTTTTGTAGCTTTTCGGCTTATAATTTAGATTGAAGAAAAGTGGGAGAAATAATTGAGATTTGTTACAATAAAATAAGTAAAGAGAAATATGGCTTAGTATATAGATTGAGGAAAAAGTGAAAGTAATAATTGAGATTTGTTACAATAAAATAGGTAAACGGCGGATATAAGGAAGATTATATAGAGATATTTAAGGAACTAAATTTTTAAATTACAAATAAATTATATCTATAACATATATTTGTGTATTAAGTAATATATATATATATATATATGGAAGTTTAGATTAATTACTTTTTGTATATGTAGGTTTTTTTTTCAATAAAAATAGGGTTTAAATTACAAATAAATTATATATATAAGATATATTTGTGGATTAAATAATATATATATATAAGGAAGATTAGATCGATTATTTTTATAATTTGGAAGAAATAATTGAGATCTGTTAAAATAAAATAGGTAAGGAGAGATATGGCTTATTATATAGATTGAGGAAAGTGGGAGTAATAATTTAAATTTGTTACAATAAAATAGGTAAACCGCGAAGATAGGGAAGATTAGATGGAGATATTTAAAAAACTTATTTTCTAAATTACAAATAAATTACATATCTATATATAAGATAGATTTGTGGATTAACTAATATATATAAGGAAGTTTAGATCTATTTTTTTTATTTGTGGATTAAGCAATATATATAAGGAAGTTTAGATTAATTGTTTTTTGTATATGTAAGTTTTTCTCATTAAGTAATAAGGACTAATTAATGGTATTAATGATAGATGGGGCCAGAAACGATCCTGACCACCGCTTATGTTTGGCCAGAATTAATCCTGGCCACCACTTATCAAAAAACCTTGTAATATAATATAGACTAGGTAAAACCTGTGTCTAAAGACACTGAAGAAAAAATTTGTTGCGTTAACAGAAATCAAATACGGGTTCTAAGGGTGAAGGTCAAGGTTAAAGTTAGGGTTAAGGTTTTTTTTTCTTCATCAAGAAGAAGGTTAGGTTATAGTTAAGGTTGATGTTAAGGTTAAGGTTAGGGTTAAGGTTTAGGTCAACGTTAAGGATATGGTTAATTTTAAGGTTAAAGTTAAGGGTTAAGGTTAAAGTTTAAGTCAAGGTTAAGGTTAAATTTAATTTTAAGATTAAAATTAAGTTAGAGATAAGGTTTAAAATTAAACATTTAAGGTTTAACAAAATTCCAGGGTTAAGGTCGAACATTAGCGCGATGATTCTTCATCTGTTTAAGGTTAAGGTTAAGGTTACAATTAAGATGAAAGTTAAGGTTAAGGTTAAAGTTTAAAGGTTTAAAGGTTAAGGTAAATTTAAAGGATAAATGTTAAGGTTAGGTTTAGAATTAAAGTTGAGGTTAAGGTTAAGGTTAAGGTTAAGATTAAGGTTAAGGTATAAAGTTTAAGGTATAAAGTTTAAGGTTCAAAGTTCAAGGTTTAAGGTTCAAGGTTAAGGTTAAGTTTTAACTTCAAGGTTAAGATTATGGTTAAGGTTTAGATTAAAGTTAATATTAACACTTGGAATATATTCACCTCCGCCAGGAAAGGTAGGAGTTTATTGAATAAAAAATTATAAGGGAGAAAATTGTTCTTACGCCAATTTTAGATTTTGTGGGAGTAATTAGAAAACAAAATAAAAGGAGAGTCAAATCTGAAAATTGGAAGAAACAAAAAACGATTCATAATCACATTAAGATCAAACAAAAAATTAGTAAGATTATTGAAAAAAGAAAAGAAAAGCAAAAGCAATTAAATAGTAGATAATATACTTTTACCTTTCATGACACAGTGTAGTTCGAGGGTGAAGAATGGCATGTAGTTACACAAGCGTCAATATTGACACGCTAATTAGGGACACCGTCACATGAGCGTCGGTTATACTGATAGCTCATATGGGACGCTTTTCGTTTTGCGTCGTTGTTTGCATACTAATTAGGGACGCAACTATATGAGTGTCAGTTATACTTAGCATATAAGGACGCTTATAGATTTGCGTTGGGAATGCTGGTAAACAAAAAAGTAAAACTTTCAAAAAATTATCATTAGATTAGTACAATTAACCACAAATATTAGTATAATTAGGGTAACGTAATTAACTCAATAAATAAAATTTGAAAAAGTTACAACAATATCAATAAATTTGAGAATAAACTTGACAATCGTGTGATGTACTTAAGACTTTAATCACAATCCAAATTTAAAATTTTGAATATTACTTAAAATATTGTTTGATAAAAACGAACTTGGAAAAATAAAACTACTAGCGATTTCTCTATAAAAATGGACATTACAAATTCTTACGAGAAACAAATAACCATGTATTAAATTATTTGTAAAATTTATTTTTAGACTATATTTAAAAAGTTTGGTGCACAAAATCATTAAACAAATCGTCATTCACATCGTGCTGCAACCAATCACCCTCTTCTAGCTCTTGACGGACATAAGGCTCGCTTCTTGCTGACATATAGTCATCATCTTCTTCTTCGTCATCATTGTCTTCAAGATCTAATCCAATGTCCTCACCAAGATCAAACAAGTCTCTAGGAACAGTTTTTATCACAACTTTCCATTCCGTGTTCAAAGGATCTTGCACATAAAAAACTTGTTTCACTTGAGATGATATAACAAATGGCTCATCGGTCATGCGCTGACCTGTATGTGACACCCGTGAAAAATTAACCAATGTAAAACTGAATTCATCTTTCTTCACTCCACGACCATGTGTCACGTCCGCCCAATTACATCGAAAAAGCACAACCTTTAATTGTCCAGTGTATTCTAATTCAATTATATCAGTAAATTCCCCAAAATATTTCACTTCTCCTTCAATAAGATTTGGATCTCGAACTGAAGCAACACTTGGTGTTGTCGAAGTCAAGGCAACCCCAAAGTTTTGTGTTCGTTTCCCATGATTTGTTTATTTTGTATGAAACCTATACCTGTTGCAAACATAACCTTTATAACTTGTTACATCAGCAAATGGTCCAATAGAAAGCCATCTTATTTTATCGGAGACGTTCCCATAGCCTATTTCCTCTACCTGTTTTGCGAAAAAAAAATCTTTTATCCTATAAAAATAATACATATTCATGTGAATATATAGTTAATAGATAATAGTTGTTAAATTGCCAACTCAACCAAAAGTCTGAACTGTTAGGAGAAGACATTCTATTAATGAGATTTTATATCTCAACACGCCCCCTCACGTGCAAGCTTAGTAAAGAAGAGTCACCATAGAAGGCTTAGGAGAAGAGCTAAGCTTGCACGTGCAGAATAAAGTGGGTGGTGGTCAAGAGACTCAAACCCAGGATCTCAAGGTCCGTGGAGCTCTGATACCATGTTAAATTTCCAACTCAACCAAAAGTCCGAACTGTTAGGAGAAGACATTCTATTAATGAGATTTTATATCTCAATAATAGTTACATGTGTTTTGAACCACGAATGAAATTCCTCGCCAACCAGCCTTTGCAATGTACTTGAATTGTATCTTCTAGGCCGATACTTTTCAATCTTGTAACTTTTAAACAACCTACAGAAGAATGTACAATATTAATATGTTAATATATCACAATAGTCTTACAGTGTATAATTAAATAAGTTTCAACGAAAGACTCACTCAACAAACGGTTGTACTTCTTCAACATGCGACAAGACATATCGATGTCCTTGACCCAACGAAATCCTGTCCAGTATTTTAAAAATAGGCGCTCCCATGCCTCTGCCACAACTAGGAAACAAATATATATCTCCTTTTTTTGGATTAACATCGTAATTATGATGTGGTCGATTAAAAACGGTTTCTATTCCATCTAAATATCTAGAACAAAAGGTGAGGGCCTCTTATGTAATATAGGTCTCAGCGATTGACCCTTCAGGATGAGCTTTATTTCCCATAAATTTTTTGAACACTCTCCAACATCTTGAAGTTTTTAACATTCAGTATATACTTTTAAGTGATTAAATTATAAATATTTAGTAAAATATAATATACCTTTCAATTGGGTACATCCACCTAAATTGAACAGGGCCTCCAAGTTTTGCCTCGTCCGCAAGATGGATGATCAAATGAACCATAATAGAAAAAAATGAAGGAGGAAAACATCTTTCCATGTGACATAATAATAATAATATAGATCGAGACTCTTCAACGTTGATTGTCTTGAGCATATCGCCTTGAAAATGCTACTTAATTCGATTATGATTTTTGTTACTTGTTTGGTCATAGACGTCCGCAATGCAACCGGAAGTAAATCTTGCATCAAAATGTGATAATCATGAGTCTTAAGGGACTGTAACTTCCTCTCCTTAACATTAATACCCCTTGATATATTTGATGCATAATTATTAGGCATTCGTACATGGTGTAACACCTTGAGAAACATATCTTCTCTGTTCTAGTCATTGAGTAACATGCCAGAGGAAAAAAAATTACCATTAGGTTGCTCCACTGGGTGAAGTTGTCGTCTTATACCCATTTCCACCAAGCCTTGGCGAGATTTTGAATTATCTTTACTTTTTCCCTTGATATTTAAAAACGTTGCAATTACATTATCACAAACATTTTTCTCAATATGCATGACATCTAGATTATGACTGGTGTCGCCTAGGGTGTGATAAAAATAAGATCAAATTAAGTATGGAAAACTATGCACTCTCACCCTAGACAGGCACAGTACTGCAAGTATTACAGGACGTATGCAAGTTTTAATGATAAGTAGAGTTCGTTCTCAGGGACTTAAGTGTGTTAAACGCGTAGGAACAGATAACGAGTAAAAGTAAATAATTAGAAAACAGAAAATTAAATATTTGGTTTTTCGAATTTATGAATTAAAACTAAATTAAAGCTAGGAAAATAAAGACAATAAAGTAAGAGATTAAGAATATGAGATGAGAAGTATAGCTTAGGTTTTGCTAGTATGCACTAATCCTTCTAATTCTATCTATAGATCTAGTTCATAAGGGAGAATACTAGCTCTTGGTAATACTTAGTCAGGATTCTAAATTCCACTACCTTAGACCTTGAGAGCGACTAAGGGGGCTACGTCACAACCAAGAAGTGATTTAAAATAGGGTTATCAAACGCCACTAAGGCCCTAAGCAAATACTGCAAGTCTTGGTGATACTGTGGTTAAAACAAACCTTAATGACTATCTAGTTAGAAGTATGTTTTGTCAGAACTGCTATCGACACTAGACATTATGTGGTGGTTCAATAGTTAAACACCCTGTCAAGGAGAACATCTAACTACTCTTAAAACAATCCTAAAGTGATCAATTCTAGGAAAGACATTAAATCAAAACACATAAGCAAATATAAAGTAAGTAGCTAATATCAGATTAAAACATATAATTCCCAAAGAAACTTAGATAGAAGAATTAGAATTCATAGATTATACATATGCAAAACCCAAGCTATGGGAGGTTTAGTTCATACCTGAAGGAAATAAACTAAAAGAAATAATAAAAGACATCATCTTGCTCTCTACAATAAACTGGAAGAATAAAACCTTAAGAACTAATTACTATGAGGCAAGGATAATTTACAAGTGATATAAGGGTGTATTTATAGGTGTTTAGAAGACCTAATTCGTTTTCTTGAGGAATTGTTAAGGTAATGGACTTCTAGCCCAACTCAAATTCGTATGGAAATAAAGATAAACACTGCTGCGTTGTTTTGGTCATAACTTCTTTATTATTGGTCCGATTTTGCTCCACAAGATACCAAAAGAATCGCAACAGAATTATCTAGACCCTTTAGGAGTAATCTACCAAATTCGGCCTCTTTATTAGGTAAAAACGCCTATCTTTGCAGAATCCCAGATTTAGGCAGCTTTTCCTTTTCCATCTTTTTAGCAATTCTTTCCTTATCTCCAATTACCATGCATATCTCTTTCCATAAGTTGTTGTCTTTGACTTGGACTCTAATTAAACTCCATAATTATCTTTAAAGCTACACACTAAATAAACAATTAAACCCAATATGCTCTAAAAACAATAATTCTACAAATCAAGACACAAAATAGGAAAGTGCACTAAAACTCAAGAAAATCGACATTATTGACTTCTAAAACACTAAAAATGATGTCTCATCTTAACATAAATCTATCACAAATGAGGAGACATCAAGACCCCCAACTCAAAGTTGTATCGTCCCGATACAATAAAAGATAAAAACATAGGAAAGTCTAGAAATACACACTTATAAAATTTTCAACACAAGGGAAAAGCATAGCAGAATATATAGAATAAACCTAAAGCACATAACTCAGAAAATTTCATGCAATAATATTCATAAACTACATACCTGTACACTTCTCATATCTACAGTCAACACGGCTTGATTTCAAGATCAGATTAGTTTCGCAATGTAAGAAGGATTGGGACTTTACTCAGTTCCCCTTGAGAGCTATAGATTGTTCATCAAACCTTACTAGTATCCAAGAATCCACTTAACTAATCTCTAATGGCTCAATCACTTCTCAATTACAAAGAATCACAAGGTCTTTAAGGTTGTAATGTAGGCTTAGGGACGGTATGATCATATATTTGGATAATTTGGAGTGAGCTTTTGGCTCTCTCCTCACTAGCCATCAACGAATCGCCCTAGAGCTTGAGTTACTCTCATAAACGTTTCTCACTCAACCCAATGAATTCCTTGATGCACAATTTAGCATCCCCAATAACCCAATTAAGCTTTAAGATGTTCACATATAAATCCACTTTGCCGGTCCGAATATATATATTTTCTTTTCTTTTCACATCAATTCTCTTTTCTATAGCTATGACTCTCTTTTAATGTTGAGATATCACGCTAATTTTCTCATATATATATTTTTTCTTTTAATGCCCTTGTTGGCAAAATTAGCTCGAAGCTTCTTTTTCATTCACTATTACCCCGGCAAAGGGTTACAATACAATGTTTTAATGATAAGTAGAGTTCGTTCTCAGGGACTTAAGTGTGTTAAACGCGTAGGAACAGATAACGAGTAAAAGTAAATAATTAGAAAACAGAAAATTAAATATTTGGTTTTTCGAATTTATGAATTAAAACTAAATTAAAGCTAGGAAAATAAAGACAATAAAGTAAAAGATTAAGAATATGAGATGAGAAGTATAGCTTAGGTTTTGCTAGTATGCACTAATCCTTCTAATTCTATCTATAGATCTAGTTCATAAGGGAGAATACTAGCTCTTGGTAATACTTAGTCAGGATTCTAAATTCCACTACCTTAGACCTTGAGAGCGACTAAGGGGGCTACGTCACAACCAAGAAGTGATTTAAAATAGGGTTATCAAACGCCACTAAGGCCCTAAGCAAATACTGCAAGTCTTGGTGATACTGTGGTTAAAACAAACCTTAATGACTATCTAGTTAGAAGTATGTTTTGTCAGAACTGCTATCGACACTAGACATTATGTGGTGGTTCAATAGTTAAACACCCTGTCAAGGAGAACATCTAACTACTCTTAAAACAATCCTAAAGTGATCAATTCTAGGAAAGACATTAAATCAAAACACATAAGCAAATATAAAGTAAGTAGCTAATATCAGATTAAAACATATAATTCCCAAAGAAACTTAGATAGAAGAATTAGAATTCATAGATTATACATATGCAAAACCCAAGCTATGGGAGGTTTAGTTCATACCTGAAGGAAATAAACTAAAAGAAATAATAAAAGACATCATCTTGCTCTCTACAATAAACTGGAAGAATAAAACCTTAAGAACTAATTACTATGAGGCAAGGATAATTTACAAGTGATATAAGGGTGTATTTATAGGTGTTTAGAAGACCTAATTCGTTTTCTTGAGGAATTGTTAAGGTAATGGACTTCTAGCCCAACTCAAATTCGTATGGAAATAAAGATAAACACTGCTGCGTTGTTTTGGTCATAACTTCTTTATTATTGGTCCGATTTTGCTCCACAAGATACCAAAAGAATCGCAACAGAATTATCTAGACCCTTTAGGAGTAATCTACCAAATTCGGCCTCTTTATTAGGTAAAAACGCCTATCTTTGCAGAATCCCAGATTTAGGCAGCTTTTCCTTTTCCATCTTTTTAGCAATTCTTTCCTTATCTCCAATTACCATGCATATCTCTTTCCATAAGTTGTTGTCTTTGACTTGGACTCTAATTAAACTCCATAATTATCTTTAAAGCTACACACTAAATAAACAATTAAACCCAATATGCTCTAAAAACAATAATTCTACAAATCAAGACACAAAATAGGAAAGTGCACTAAAACTCAAGAAAATCGACATTATTGACTTCTAAAACACTAAAAATGATGTCTCATCTTAACATAAATCTATCACAAATGAGGAGACATCAAGACCCCCAACTCAAAGTTGTATCGTCCCGATACAATAAAAGATAAAAACATAGGAAAGTCTAGAAATACACACTTATAAAATTTTCAACACAAGGGAAAAGCATAGCAGAATATATAGAATAAACCTAAAGCACATAACTCAGAAAATTTCATGCAATAATATTCATAAACTACATACCTGTACACTTCTCATATCTACAGTCAACACGGCTTGATTTCAAGATCAGATTAGTTTCGCAATGTAAGAAGGATTGGGACTTTACTCAGTTCCCCTTGAGAGCTATAGATTGTTCATCAAACCTTACTAGTATCCAAGAATCCACTTAACTAATCTCTAATGGCTCAATCACTTCTCAATTACAAAGAATCACAAGGTCTTTAAGGTTGTAATGTAGGCTTAGGGACGGTATGATCATATATTTGGATAATTTGGAGTGAGCTTTTGGCTCTCTCCTCACTAGCCATCAACGAATCGCCCTAGAGCTTGAGTTACTCTCATAAACGTTTCTCACTCAACCCAATGAATTCCTTGATGCACAATTTAGCATCCCCAATAACCCAATTAAGCTTTAAGATGTTCACATATAAATCCACTTTGCCGGTCCGAATATATATATTTTCTTTTCTTTTCACATCAATTCTCTTTTCTATAGCTATGACTCTCTTTTAATGTTGAGATATCACGCTAATTTTCTCATATATATATTTTTTCTTTTAATGCCCTTGTTGGCAAAATTAGCTCGAAGCTTCTTTTTCATTCACTATTACCCCGGCAAAGGGTTACAATACAATGTTGTAAATCATCCTCAATATAAAGCACAAAGCACAATAATAAGCTCAAAAATCCCAACATAATAACTCCCATAATGGTGGACCCACCACCCCAAACTCAAGCTCTAAAACAACTGTCTAAGCATCGCGATTCGAGTGCGGTCATATGGAAAAGTCCTAAAAATCTAAAGGATATGGCTTATAATGTGTTTCAAAAAAGGCTTTAGAAAGGCTAGAAGGGGCTAAGAAGGATATAACTTTTAAACTCAAAAATCACAAGGTGAGAAGGTATAAAAAGGCTTCAAAGGCTTAAAAATATGAAAGAACCGCCTTGATCACTTTCTACACTATGTAATTCAGAAAATTTCTTACCTTTAGCACTTTCATCAAATGGTTTTTCAACTAGCTTGGATCTCACGGCCTACACACTTCTCAAGGTTCCCTGAGATCGAACATACTTTCTATCGCATTGCTCACTAATCTTTCTTTACTATCAACGTGTGTTTTCCTGCAAATACTCAGAGCATACAAATACATAGCTCATAAACATATCACTTACTATCATTAATCTACTGAGCTCATGCTTTCAAGCTATTAAACACACTCTACATCTAATTCCCATGCATCAAAAATTTTAATTTCACTCGAAAAACAGAAAAAATGGAGATGAGAGACAACGAATCCCCACACCCCCAACTCAAAAATGAGCCGTGTCCCCACGACTCGAAAAAAGACTCGAAAACAGAAATTAAAATTAGCAGATAGGCATAATTACAGAAATGGTAAGGAAGAAAGAGAACATACTCTCGAGGCTATTGCCTCGCGTCATTGATATCCAAGATTGGAATTGCTGGACCTTTCGTTAATTGCTCAATGAGTTTCATGATGTGCACTTGATTAGCATTGATTTGTGCCACATCATTGACTAAGGAAGTTTGAGCTGCTTCAAATTTCGTTAAACGCTCCTCCATCTTCTCTTGCCAATTTTGCTCCTTTTCTTCCTTCGAGACTTGAGTAGAACCCGCTCTTCGAAGGCTTTCTTTGATCCAAGCATTATCAATATAACTCGTCTTAAACTCGAGTTTCTCTTCTTCACCCAATACTACATTCGCTTTTCGCATAAGACACGTGATCATAGTTGGAAATTTAACGTTATAAACCGATTTAGGAGAGACCGAGAATCGTATCACCTCCTCATAGATCAACTGTGCCACATCAACTTCTTCTCCTCTCAAAATACAGTCCAACAGTAGCGCGTACTTCATGGTCACCTCCAAAGTTCGTGTGTTTCCAAAGACATTAGGGATAAGGAAATTATGCCAAATTCTAGCATCTGCTTGAAGATATTTGTAAGGCCAAGGTGCCTTCAATTCTCCCGTAAGTAATTGCACTTTCTCCTTGTCTAAAACATGCTCAAAAAGTAATTCCTTATCAAAGATTTTTCGTTTAGCAACTGCTTCCTCAAATTTGCAAAAACCTTTCAGTTTCTTAAACTTGAAGTGGTTCCTAATCTCCTCAACTGTGAAAGGAACTAACTTTCCTCTAATCGGAACACAATCACTATCTCGGCTAAAGAGGCCTAGATAGAACTCCAAAACTAATTCATGACATAATTCAGAACGGCTTACCATGAACGTAGACCAACCCAATTTCTCACCAAGCTCAAAGAATCTCTTGTAATCTCCATCTCTAATTTCCTCCTTGAATACTTTCTCATAGGCAAAAGGTAGTTCTTCTAATTGTTTCTCTGCAGAAATCTTCAAGGAATTTGAAGTATCCACTCTCTCTATAGGTATAGGATTTTGTTGAGGTTGTGTTCTTTCCTTTGCATAAAAATAAAGCTTTTTACCATTACTATCATACGAAGGTTTCCCACTCTTCAATTTATCTTTACCCTTTGATTTAGAACTAGCTCCTTTGTCAATTGATTTCTTCTTGTTTAAATCCACTCCCTTATTACCCTTCACCTCCCTCTTGCTAGATAAGATTGATGTTCTATTAGTCATCTTCAATTAACCCCCAACTCAAAGCTTTAGCAACCCTTTAAATTTTAACTTTTGAATTAATGGATGAACAAGCTTTATTTGTCCTAGGATGGGTGAATTGGTGATGAATCTCTATGTGGGTGAGGATGATTTGTAATGGGTAGGCTAGGATTTTTAGAAATTGTGTGATGAATTTGTGAAATTTGGCTCTTTGATTCTTCAATTTGAATGAATTTGGTGATGATTGGTAGCTTGATTCTCTCTTGTAATGATGTGGAGAGAAGGTTTGATGTGTTTTCCTTGATGATTGGGTAGTGTTTTGGTGATTGGTGAAGGTTTTGATGAGTTTCAATGGAGTTAGGAGAGTTGTGGAGTAGAAAGAGAGGGTTAAGGTTTAATAAATTCGGAATAATAGCTTCAATACCTCCTTTATAACTCAATCCCGTAACTTTCTCTCTCCTCTGGCGGCGCTGCGGACTACCCCTGCGGACCATGGGGTGCACCGCAGGGTAGTCCGTGACATCTGATGCTCGAAAATTTTTGCTCACTGACCTAAACCCGTGGTAGGACCCCGTGGTACGGGTTTTTTTGGCTCGCGGACTAGGGTCCGGTGTACCGGAGGGTACACCGCGGCTTGCTGTAGACTCCGTCAAAATACCCGTGGTACTCACCCCGTGGTACGGGTTTTTGGGGCGCGGACCATGGCGCGGTGCACCGCGGGGTAGTCCGTGGAATTTTTTCGTGTTTCTGACCTAAACCCGCGGTAGCTACCCGTGGTACGGGTTTTGACCTCGCGGACCATCCGTGCGGACCATGGGGTAGTCCGTGGGGGTAATCCGCGGGGTACTTTCTTGCGCTCCAAAAATTTTCCTCGCGTTCCCTAACTTGATTTCTCCGATTCCTACACACCAAAAACACTAATACCTTTCTCAAATATGCATTATCAACTAAAAACAACTAAAATAAACTTAAACTAAGAATGTAAAAGACATGAAAACATAAAAAAAACTTCGGGTTGTCTCCCGAACAGCACTTTTGTTTAACGTCTTTCAAAGTTAGACGTGTTACCTCTGTCAAGATTTGCGAATATAGCCTCCCCAACAACGAGTAAGGCTATGAACGTCAACTAATCTGCGCTTGACCCCAGTTTTGGGGCGAATTTCTATCACCGTGGCTGAAACAACCTTCGTGACAATGAATGGTCCCATCCACGAGTCTTTGAAACTTCGTGGCCTATTCTCGCGTTTGTGGGCTTTCCATAGGACTTCATGGCCAACCCCAAACTCAATGTTTGGCTCAGTATCCACAGGTTTTAAGTGGATTTCCTCAGGAGGGACTTTGTGATGTGAAAGGCTGTGGATGATAGGTACGGTGGGATCCAACTTCCTCGGTTTCTTACCCAAGACATAGAAGGTCTCAGATACATTTTTAGCATGAAGGGTGATGGTCCCATCTTGGAAGTTGATCACACTTTGACTTGTGGCCATGAAAGGCCGTCCAAGTATGATCGGAACCTGCTTATCTGCATCAAACTCAAGAATAACAAAGTCAGTAGGGATGGCGATATTACCTGCACGGACTAAGACGTCCTCCACTGTTCCCCATGTCCTCTTCACTGAGTTGTCAGCAAACTGCAACTTCACTGGAGTTTTCTCTGATTTTTGAAGTCCAAGTCTCTCGAACACGGACTTAGGCATAAGATTCACACCAGAACCCACATCGTACATTGCTTTCATTTTGAGCCTACCATGCAATTGAATAGGGAGGTTGAAACTTCCCGGATCTTTAAGCTTAGTGGGTAGCTCTTTCTCACTTCTTCTCGAAACCCTCAGGTTCTCTCTTGGGATCTCTACACTCGCCTCTTTTTCAGGAATAACTTGCGTAAAAACTTGTTGCGGTGTAAGTCCTCTCTTCGCAATCTCAAGCATCTGGGCGTTGATATTTTCAGGTTGGTACGCCTCTACAAATGTCTTGAGAGCAGTGTCATCTTTAGGATTTGTATCAGGAATAGTTGATGACACTGGTTGAACACTAGGTGGCGATTCCACCTTTTCTTCTTCTTTCTCCTCTAGCACAGCAGGTGCCACTTCATCTTCTTTCGATTCCTCTTTTGAGGCTTCTTCCTCTTTCTCTCTCGCTAACTCCGCTGCATACTCTACCATTGATCGCATCTCCTCTTGCACCTTTTTCAGTAGCTCTATGAACTCGTCTCTCTCTTCATTGCTTTCCAGATGATAAACTTCTAGACAGTCGGACTCCTCGGGGTTAGACTCGGTTGGCTCTTCTTCAATACTGGGAACTTCCACGGCACTAATGGCAGCATGTGGTGCTTCCTCCTTTTCTTTTTCGATTTCAAGGCATATAGCCTTGCAAGCTTCGAACCCAGCATTGTTTTCACCTCCTTCGATTGCCTTTACTTCCTTTTGTTCTGTTAGATGCTTGTTTATTTGGGCTAATTGAGTATTTAGCATCTGAAGTATGGCATCGTGTCCTCGGACTTTTTCCTCTTGAGCGTTTACAGTTGTGTTCAAACGTTCTAGAGCTTGTACTATCTGTGTATTGTCCATAGATCCTTCTTGCGGATACTGAGGTAAAGCTTTTTGATCTAAGGTATCGGTATAGGTGTCTTGAGCAGGTTGTTGTGGAGGAGCAGGTCGATTCTGATATTGGTTTTGGTACTGACCTCTCTGTTGGTAAGAGTTGTTCTGGGGTCGCGATTGATATTGACCAGGATTAGCGGCCCCTTGTGAATTTGAATACTGCATACCCGGATGGTTGCGGTTGCCCCATCGGTTGGATATGAAGTAAACAGATTGCGGATTTGATTCGCACTCTTCCCATGAATGATCGTTAACTCCACATTGTTGACAACCTTGTGCCTCTTGAACTACCTTTGTAGCAGCTAAATTCTTCTCCATCGCGATTTTCAGCTCCTTGATTTGATTTTCTAAAGAGGATATTTGAGCCGAATTCGCAGTTTCTGCATCTAAACGAAGCGTTCCTCGGGTCTTTGCTGCAGAAGCTCGCGTTGAAGGCCAACTTCTTTCTTGTTCCATAATATTTTCTAACACCTCGGAAGCTTCATTGTGATTCATGGACACAAAATTACCCTTTCCAATGTTATCCACCTTGTCTCTACCCTTGTCATCAAGACCTTCATAGAATATAGCAAGTTGTAGAGCAGGTGTATAGCCATGGAGCGGACATCTAGCTAATTTTTGTTGAAACCTTGTCCATGCTTCTCCCACTGTTTCTCCATCTTCTTGAGAAAATCTTGCAAGCTCGGTTTGATCTTTAAGTCTCATGCTCTTCGGATAAAATCGGTTAAAGAATGCGGCTTGAAGCTCTCTCCAAGAGTGAATGGTTCCATGTGGTTGTCTTTCTAGCCAATCGCTAGCTCTTCCGGTCAAGAAAAACGAAAACATATGACAATACAGTTGCTCGCGTGTAATGCCAGGAGTAATGTAGGCATCACAAATCTGCATGAACTTCTGAATCGCTTTTACCGGATCTTGAATCGCCGTACCAGTATATAGTCCGAAACTTTGAAATTGACTAAGCATACCCGGATCGGGTCTAAATTTGATATTCGGAATCTCAGGAGGGCGGTAACCGATGGGTTGAACATGGAATGGTATGTTAAGGCCAGGTAGATCTTGTTCAACTCGGTTTTGTTGATTATTCTGCCCATTACCTTCTCCTACTGGTAATTGTACACCAGGTGGAATGTATGCTGGAGGTCCTCCTGGTGCAAAGTAAACTAACTCCGGATCGTTATCATGTATGTCTGCCATAGCTCTCCTCAAGGTTCTTTCCTCACGAATTCGTTTGTTATAAGCTCTGAAGCTCCTCTCAGGCTCCGGTAAGGGAGGCCAAGAATTGAACACTGTGAAAACCTGAAAAAGACTAAAGCAAACCACAAGCGTAAATCTGGAAAAATAAAGAATAAAACTAAACTAAAAACTGAAAAGTAAAAACTAATTAAAAACTAAAACTCGAAATAGATAACCCACACGCTAACGAGACACAAGTCCCCGGCAGCGGCGCCAAAAACTTGGTGTCGCCTAGGGTGTGATAAAAATAAGATCAAATTAAGTATGGAAAACTATGCACTCTCACCCTAGACAGGCACAGTACTGCAAGTATTACAGGACGTATGCAAGTTTTAATGATAAGTAGAGTTCGTTCTCAGGGACTTAAGTGTGTTAAACGCGTAGGAACAGATAACGAGTAAAAGTAAATAATTAGAAAACAGAAAATTAAATATTTGGTTTTTCGAATTTATGAATTAAAACTAAATTAAAGCTAGGAAAATAAAGACAATAAAGTAAAAGATTAAGAATATGAGATGAGAAGTATAGCTTAGGTTTTGCTAGTATGCACTAATCCTTCTAATTCTATCTATAGATCTAGTTCATAAGGGAGAATACTAGCTCTTGGTAATACTTAGTCAGGATTCTAAATTCCACTACCTTAGACCTTGAGAGCGACTAAGGGGGCTACGTCACAACCAAGAAGTGATTTAAAATAGGGTTATCAAACGCCACTAAGGCCCTAAGCAAATACTGCAAGTCTTGGTGATACTGTGGTTAAAACAAACCTTAATGACTATCTAGTTAGAAGTATGTTTTGTCAGAACTGCTATCGACACTAGACATTATGTGGTGGTTCAATAGTTAAACACCCTGTCAAGGAGAACATCTAACTACTCTTAAAACAATCCTAAAGTGATCAATTCTAGGAAAGACATTAAATCAAAACACATAAGCAAATATAAAGTAAGTAGCTAATATCAGATTAAAACATATAATTCCCAAAGAAACTTAGATAGAAGAATTAGAATTCATAGATTATACATATGCAAAACCCAAGCTATGGGAGGTTTAGTTCATACCTGAAGGAAATAAACTAAAAGAAATAATAAAAGACATCATCTTGCTCTCTACAATAAACTGGAAGAATAAAACCTTAAGAACTAATTACTATGAGGCAAGGATAATTTACAAGTGATATAAGGGTGTATTTATAGGTGTTTAGAAGACCTAATTCGTTTTCTTGAGGAATTGTTAAGGTAATGGACTTCTAGCCCAACTCAAATTCGTATGGAAATAAAGATAAACACTGCTGCGTTGTTTTGGTCATAACTTCTTTATTATTGGTCCGATTTTGCTCCACAAGATACCAAAAGAATCGCAACAGAATTATCTAGACCCTTTAGGAGTAATCTACCAAATTCGGCCTCTTTATTAGGTAAAAACGCCTATCTTTGCAGAATCCCAGATTTAGGCAGTTTTTCCTTTTCCATCTTTTTAGCAATTCTTTCCTTATCTCCAATTACCATGCATATCTCTTTCCATAAGTTGTTGTCTTTGACTTGGACTCTAATTAAACTCCATAATTATCTTTAAAGCTACACACTAAATAAACAATTAAACCCAATATGCTCTAAAAACAATAATTCTACAAATCAAGACACAAAATAGGAAAGTGCACTAAAACTCAAGAAAATCGACATTATTGACTTCTAAAACACTAAAAATGATGTCTCATCTTAACATAAATCTATCACAAATGAGGAGACATCAATGACGCTATGTATTGAACTCCTAATAAGGCAACTTACAGAAAACACTTTTTTTCTTCCATAAGATAGAATCACTGGAACCCACATCATCCTCATATTCCCAAATCATATGAGTCAATCCTTGTAATTCTAGGTCTTTTTCTCCTAGAGGTGGTCGCTTCATTACTTGTACTACTTGTGTGCTCATCCATGAAATTAACTCTTTCTAATTGCCTAAGCGCATTTGACCCAGATAGTGTAGTTGGTGTATTTCTCCATTCTTCTGTGCCATCAAAAATTGTGGTTGTGTCCGAAACTTATGTGAGTCACCTAACCAACGACGGTGCCCTAGATAACAAAAATTCCCTCCATGCTTTAACGACTTTGATTATGTCTGGTCAGCGCATATTTACCTTTAGTGCTCCATCTTGATAGATAGGCATATGCTGGAAAATCATTAAAGTCCATATCAATGCAGCTCGCATCAAAAACATTTCATTACTAGTCGCATCGTATGTTTCCACCCCATCTCACAACTGTAATAAAAAATGGCGTCGTTTTTTCTCTGTTTTCTTGTAGTGAAGGGGTTTATAGTCCCTTGACAATAAGATCGAGGCTCCAAGAGACACACCAAGGTAACAAAATGACATTTTTCCCTTTGATAAATGAGATATCCCCACGATCTTCTGAGGCATATCATTTTTATCCCCCACGAAGTAGTTATTCGACTTAAACACATTCAATCAAAGGCCTGAGCAACTCGTCTGTCTTCACACATTCCATGAGTATCTTAACCGACCTTGAGTCTCCTTTAATAAGGAGTATCAAATTATTCGCAAACGCTAAATGTGTGATCTTGATCTTCCCACATTTAAAGTGGTATTTAAATCATTCTTCAATTTCTTTCGTCAAGTTGACCTGCTATCTACATTTTTATCCTTTGTTTGGAGTACCTTGATGGTGTTGATCTACCATTCAGGCTTTATTAGTAAAAACTCTACACTGAACTCATTTTTAAAAGGAAGGTAGATCGAGGAGCAGTTGAGACGGACTCTTGTGAGGTTATTTCCATGGTAAAGGGTGCCAGGGTGGGATGGCTAGCAGAGATCCGAGAGCAACATGTATTGATGGTTAGGAGCTCGTTGATGCGGAACCCAGGTTTCTTTTTGTAAGTATCTATAGGAAAGCTAACAATAGCGTGGATTTGTTAGCAAAAGAGGGATCATCGCATCAGCATTGCGCTCGGGTCTTTGATGAAGCGTCGGAGTATCTCACGAGACTACTAATACGAGATAAAGGTGGTTGGTCAAAACCTAGAATCATTTATAACGTTCCTTGTGAAGACGTTTAGAGTTTGTGTTTATATTTCACCGTTAAAAAGAAGTAGATCTATTTACAAATACTGTACTTTGTTAAATGAAATTACTTTACGTATGTAAGAATCACTTCGGTTCATTATATATTTTTATGTTCTTTACAAATGTATTTAATTCATCCTGTAAAAAATGACTATATTGCCTCTGGTCACTTCAGGTAAACATTTTCAAGAAACTATCCAAATAGTCAGCAAAACTGGCTTCAATCGGCAAGTCTGTTTCTTTATCCCACGGTAATGGCTTCGTTGGTTTACTTGCTTTGACAAGTTCATCAATTGAAATCATCGGTTTCGATCTTTTCAGGGGAGGTAAATTTACAAAACCTGGTAAATGATCCTGGAAATTGTAGACAGATACTAATAATGAATCACTAACTAAATGAAAAGCTGTTTCATCCTATACTTCAAAATAGGAGACTTACTTGGTCAGCATGCATTTTCCTCACAAATTTTTCAAATATTCGAAACTTTTTCTGTTTTAACAAGCCATCTGATAATCGAAGGTATGTAATTCCAAACAACTTTGGTTTTAGTTGTCCATTTTGGGTGAGACCGTTCGGCCTTACATTCAAAAGAATTTGGTTATACCCCTTAACATCGTATCTTGGGAGTGCATTTTCACCCGCTACTTGTATATTTTCTCTCCATCCGGCACTCAAAACCTGCACAAAAATGAGTAGCCAGTCAATCTTCGTGACTATGTGGTAAAGAATTATGCGTAGAATTTTACCTGTTGAACTAGTTCTTGAGGACCACTTTTAGCGTAAGATGATTGTTCCGAGTTTCTCATCTCGAGACATGTGAAATTAAAGCACGCGTAATGCCTAGAGAACATCCTCGCTACAGGTCGATATCCATCTCTATCGTGTAAGTTGTAGTATCCGGAAGTCAATTCAGCAGCGTGTGATTCATCCTTGTACCACCAATGAATACCCGCAACCTATTTAATCAAAGGGATGTTATCTTTTCTTCCTAGACAGTACAACTTATCAAGGAAATAGACTTGAGAATAGTTTACTTTAGCTGCAATGTTGACCCTGAATCCTTGAAAAATTCTATTAGCTTCATCAAGAATTTGATCTCCATGGTTCAATAGCTTATTCGAATACCATGTCAAGAAAAACTTTCCTTCTTCTGTTAGATAAGTTCCATTTCTCTTAAAGAAGCCCGTTTTTTCAGGCGAGTCATTAAACGTTCCAGCATCATCCGGTAATTCCCATTCTGGATGCCCTGCTTTTCTTGCAACCTCTTTAAAGTCTTTCTGCATATACTTGTCATAGCACTACAATATTATATGAATACAGTTACAAATTTGTTAGTCACTGATACCCTGTAGCTATTATTGTTGTATATATAGTACCTGAAATTCTCCAATTCCAGGGAACACCCACCCTTGAGTCTCCTGATACGATGGATATCTAAGTTCTCCAGCAGGACCAAGCCCCACCTCAACGTCTATAAGTGAACCAGATTCCAGAAATTCTGACATGCTTGCTTTAAAGCTTTCCATATAGTCACTATAGATCTTCAAATATAAAAAATATATACACTTATAGCACAATCAACTCAAAAAATAACAAATGGAAATTCATGTATCTCGTACCTGGATAGCAGTTCGGCCGTGAATTAAAGGCAGATTATCAACACCTAGAGAAAGGCATTCTTTATCTCTTCTCCCATTCTTGTTCGTATAAAAGATATCGGGGTTTTGATCTCCGATTTCTAGGACCCATTGTGGAAGTGGTATGTTAACAGCATCTCCTATATTCCCACCACATTGATGAAAGGACATGATTGCTTGGATTTTCAAGCCACATTTTTCAACAATTTTGAACAAGTTCCAATAAGCAGACCAATCATATTGCTTAGGTCCTTGGGATTCAACGATTCCCCACCAGACATCCACCATGATACCGTCTACACCAGCTGTGCTTAGCTTCTCAAGTTGCTTCTCAAGCTTGTCTTGGTCTCGAAAAACGTTGTCAGTTGAAATTACATCCAACTGTCATTATCGTCATTGCAACATTAAACTAGTATGTTTCTTCTAGTGAGTTACCAAGTTAAAAAGCTTTTACTTGTAAGAATTTGAATACTTACTGGGAGCATTACAAAAATTGGTACATAATTTGCCATCATATCGTCGTTGCGCAATTTTGGGGACACTTTCTGAGAGAAAGAGAAATAATAATTAGACCTGGAATGCTGTCCAATTTATCATATATAATTCTTAAATGTATAATAGTACTATGGATTAATTTTATTTAGCCCATTGAGTTTATAAACATTTTGACCGCAAAAAAAAAAAAAAAAAAAAAAAAAGAGGTTAAGAATTTAAAATAGACTCCATCGGTAAAACTAGTTAGCCCTCATTAAATCGCAGCGGTGGTGGTTCACTTTGGAGCAACAATGTGGCTTGGGACAAAAAAGAAAAAAGCGGATTGAAAAAAAGAAAATAATAATGAATAAACCATTTTAGTAGTAATATTAATAACTTAGTTTTGATCCATAAAATGACAAAAGTATCTTGGACAGTAACATCTCGTGTATTTTATGTGGTATTTACCCGTTAAGCAATCCCGCCCACAAATATGATCGATAGAGAAAAATGAAGATAAGAATTTCATTTTACAAAAATATTGAAAACTAGTATAACAAGATTGCACTTGTTGTAACATATTCTACAAGGATAGTGCTAGTTGTTTGTGGTTGTCCTTCCTTAAGTAGCTTTCTGCGGAGTTCACAAGAATGTTATGATTGAGGTTGAAGCTAGAAGAATCTATCAAAGATCCTACATACCCTGTGTAAACTTAAACTAGATGTTGTCGATCAGCATTTGTCTTGTATCAAGAGTCTTTTTCATTTTTCAAAGTAATTATTATTAGTGAGTTAATAAAATGTTGATATCACCATCACAATTATTCAAGCAATCTCATTAACCATTATCTAAAGCATCAATAGCAAAGAGCTAAAAATTTATTGCTAATGTGTATACAAGCCATAGTAAAGATGCATGGAGATTCGTTGGATTTCATTCTTACTGATTTTTGTCTCCATTTTATTCCAAAACAAAAGCCCAATTCTAGCTTAGCTACAACGACTTAATTAAAATGACATTCTTACCTGATCTGGCTGATCTTTGGTGGAAACATTAGTAGTCGAAGAAGCTCTAATGTTTCTTTTGCACTCATGGCATTTGAATGTCACAATTCCTCCGAGCATTTGCGTATTTGCCTCCACAATCCTCTGTTTCATATATTTTCGTTCATATAATTCCAGTTTTGGCGAAACACCTAACTTTGAAGTTACAATGCTTGCCATAATAATAAGTAACACCTTGTTTGCTGCAGAATTGTTATTGATGATTTAAATATCATGTTATAGCAAAGGAATTAAGGGCGAGGAATTGATATATAGACTAAGGACAAGATATAAATATATAAAATCAAGAAAAAATATCTGGTTTGTTTGTTTGTTAGTTAGTTTATGAAAGCATTGCTTGTGGCTGCAACATTTAGCCTAGTAGGACGGATATAAGCCTGTCTACGGAGCAAATAGAGTCCTCTAGTTTGTAATATTAGACAACAACGACATATGAAAATGATTCATGTTACTTCTTTATGGGTGGCACGCTAGGTACATAAACAAACGAGTCGAGTCGAGTGATAGACGGTACAAGATTGTTTGTTTAATTTCTTAAAACGATTGAAGTTCAAATTTAAACGAAACAAGTTAGATTTGTTAAAACTTGTTTGTTTAATTTATTGAACGAACTTTTTCGAGAAGAGTTTATATTGTTCGCAAATAATTTACTGTTTTATAGTTAAAACGAAATTTTCATAAACCATTGGTATTAGACAGAGTGTATGTTTCTTTTTTTGTTACATAGGAGAGCCACTTTGACTCGGAATCATTGACTCTGTTCGAACCTGCACCACTAGATTGGATGACCAAGGCCCTGTCTAGTGAGTTAATCTCAAATGGTAGCTATGTTATGAATTATAAAGTATGAAGTGAGGTGTTAATGAAAGAATTTTGAAAATAAAAAATATTCAAAAGTTGATCTTTAAGTTTTAATAATAAATTTATCTTTAAATAAAATATTAATTTTTAATTTAGTAATATAAAGTGCTGAGCTCGGTTTTTTATATTTAGTTTGATTATAAACGGGCCAGATTTTTCGAGGCAAGTTCGAGTTACTCGCAGACAATTCGATTCATTTACAATCTTAAACTTTTCCCGTGATACAAGGAAGAAAAGGCCACTAAAATTCTGTTTGAAAATACTTATTTTAGAGTAATAAAACTTTAAGAATAAAATTATTTGTGAAAACTATTAAAAATAGAGCAAATGCCTCTCTATGCCCTTTATTTTTAAAGGTTGGGACATTCCATGCCCTGATCTTTCAAATAGGCTTTTCTTTCCATTTATTTTTTGATTTGGGACACTATATGCCTTGACTATTATTTAACCATAATCAAGGGTACATTAAAGTTGACTAGATGCCACGTAAATTAGTTTTGGCTAATAGATAAAAAATAATTATTTTTGAATAATTATATCTTTAATTAAAAGAATTCTCATTCTTAATCGTTTTAGTTCTCTCTGTAACTAAGAAAAACTCTAATCTTTGTCGGTGAAAACTTTCTCTTTATCAATATCATGTATATTCTACAATCAAATTAATGTTTCTAATTCATGTAATTCAAGATGTATAAACAGATTTACCTTGTAAGCAGTTTATGTGGCAAAAAAGGTAAAGTTCAGTAATTTATTTCTTGCAAAAAAGGTAAAGGTAATGGAGACAAGTATTTCATTTAGATAGATTGGGAAGAAGAACCTTATGATCATTGCACAAATCTTTTGGGACTAGGTTGTACATAGGCGTGATTTTGCTTTGTTTAAGAGGATTTATAATTGAGATCGATAATTGGCCTAGTGGTTAGGCTACTCTGTAGAGACCATGAGGTCTTGGGATAGAATCTCATTGGAGTCAAAATGACTCCGAGTCCAAAGTGGCTCTCCCATGTATTAAAAAAAATAAGAGGATTTATAATAGAATCTAATTGGAAATATGGAGGCTTTATGTGAGATTTTTTTTTGGTTTGATAAAAGATAGCATTTTGACTATAATATAATGCACAACTTCACCAACGGTCAAGGAGGACACCGATACACGATCATCCCCTTCTACTTTCATCGGCACTGGCAATTATTCACAGCCTACAACATTCGATTTTTTTTAATCATCAAATCAATTTTATATCATTAAAAACTCAACTTCATATGTCTTTGCAACAAGCATTATATAATTGCTGGTATTCTTCTATCTCGGCGCTTCGTTCTCTATTTCATTCACTTTACATCGACTTTTTGCAGAAGTTTCGTTTATTTTTTAATAACTAATTATTTATAGAAGCGACGGTTTATGGGAATGAAAATAAATATAAGGTAATTATGTTTTTTATATGATATAAATCTTTCTGAAGTTGTTCAATCACAAGAGTTGAAGCTCTCTCTAAAATTATTTGGGGCAGTGGGAATTTGGATTTTTCATCGGGCTATAAATAGGACAACACGTAATTACGGAGTGTTTTGAATTGCTAATATAAGTAGTCTTTGGAAGCTAAATCTGAAAGAGAAATTGAATGTCCATACAATTGTGTTGTCTTGCAGATCTTCCCTTGGTACTTTAGATGACATATTCATTATGCTAATGTATATTATGATTTATAATGATTCTTTCAAGCCAACGATTTGTGAGTTAAATGATATAGTGGAGAAGCTGGATCAATAACACCGAAGGCTACAAGCTTGGTCATAATTAGTTTGATGTTGTATTTAAATTTGAGATTCATTATTTGGCTTTGCACTAGATGAAGATCAGCACAAGGGACATGCTAACGTTCATGGAAACTGACCTGATGTGCGTGCTATGTAACAACAAGATAAAAATAGCCCAACGCCTATTATTTGAAATCCAAAGAATTTTGGTCTCTCAGGGGCTAGATTAGCATTGATACATCCATGTCTACTTTCCGAGTACCATAAAATGGTTGTAGACAGAAGCGTGAGGCACGTTTCGGAGGAACAAAGAAAAAAGACTAGCATATGCGAACACCGTTTTACGCAATTTGTATTGTCTGGAACGAGTTAATATTTTAAAGAATTTCGCCGCACCATTGATAAAACGATCAAGCCGCATCTTTATTGGTCCTTATTTACTTTGTTTCCTATTTTTTAACTTTATTTGAGTTGACAACTTTAATTCAAGCCGGGAACTGTAATACTACATCAAAATAAATAATTTTTCAACTTTATTTCAAGTTTTCTGAGATTTATAATACTACATCAAATTAAATAATTTATAGACGACGTGGAGTCTACAAATAAGCTTTCGAATCCTAATATTCATAAGATATTATCTGCTATTATGAGCATATTGTTGTGCAGGAAATTACAAATCAGGTACCTGCAGTTGCGTCCACTCTTTTGACAAGCAAACAACAAGGAAAAGACACGGCTGAACTCATTCATGATATGGTAAAGCGAAATAAGAACACAAATTTATTTAACAATTACCTTTGCCGATGGCAGTTTCTCGTCAAATAAACAAGTCGCTCAAGCTTATAGTTGGATTTCTTGGCAAAAAAAATCAGAAATCTTGGGAAATCATTTGTAATACTCGTAGTTTTGGCAACATTATGATGTACCCCATTTAAGATAAACTTTGTAATACAAAAATTATGTTGTACCTGAATTAACAATTTTATATCTATTGTTATGCACTAACTTTTCAATGGTTATATATATCACTTACGACGTTGTACTTGCAATAGAACTTACAACCCCAAACATTTACTTCCACTATCACTTACAACCCCAAACTTGAACCATTTGGAATTAAATTTGGTATTCCACACAAACTCAATCATTCAAAATGGAAAACATATTTAATTCACTTTAACACTAACCATTTCGAACTAATTTCAACATACGACACAAAAAACATGTCAATCAAAATAAAACACACAATTCACTTCAATATTTGTGAAACATATCAAATTAAAACATTAAACAATCTAGATTTTTCTGATGAATATATTTAGCCTTTTTTATGGTTTTCAGAACTCTTATTTAAATTTAAGACCCTTGATTTGTTAGCCGCCGCTTGAATAGTACTCAAACTCAAACAATTCTCTCCATCCCATTGATACGTATTTGATTTCATAGTTGTTGACCCAATTGTGACAGAACTACTCGTTGCCAATGAAGGCGCTCGTATAAATACTCCGTCTCCTTGTTGGATAAACACCCTACTCGACTCCTTACTGTAATATCCAGCATTGCTCATCTTCTTTGTTTATAATCCTTCTTCCAAAAAACCCACTAATTTGTTGCTAGGATTTGCTAAAGAAATAGTATAATGTTTGATAAAATTCAAGAAATTTAGATAGCTCTAAATAGGGTTAATAAAAAAAACACTTTTGCGGTTAGTAGAATATATTTTGAAAATACTGGTTTGCCTTTTATGAGTATATACACCAAATAGGGTTAACCGTTATCCGTAAAAATATTATTTTATTAAAAATATAATATTAAAAGCCATAATTACTTTTTAATTATATGTCAAACCTAAATTACGTGGCATCTTAGTCAGCTTTGACTTACCTTTGATTATGGTTAAATAATAGTCAGGGCATACAGTGTCCCAAATCGAAAAATAAATGGCAAGAAAAGATTGTTTGGAAAATCAGGGCACGGAGTGTCCCAACCTCTAAAGATAAAGGGCATGGGAAGGCATTTGCTCTTAAAAATGTTAATCTAGAATCTTTTGAAAAGCTCATATTTAGGTATGTTTGGATGGAGGGATTTTGGAGGAAATGAGGTGATTTTTAATTTATTCTATTGTTTATATTAGGATATTTTTTCAAAATGAAGGTAATTAAGATGATCATAAAAATTATCTATAAACTTTATTTTATAATCACATTAAATCGAAGTCAAATGGAAGGAGAATATTTTGATAAATAATATTAGAAAATAACACTAATATTTATTTATCTCTTCTTTAAATAGATTTTTATATTTTATTTGAATGTATTTATAGTTTTAAGAACCTGTAAATTTGATAATTTATCTCAACTTTAATATCAATTAAACTTATGTGGTTCTAAGAACTTGCAAAATTGATCAAAAAATTTTAAAGTCTAAAATTTAATACCAATTAAACTTGTTTCGTTACCTTTCAAAAATATTATAGATGATATGCTACCTTCGTATCTTGTCAACTAAGATAGTTTGTATATAGGGGTCCCTTACTATTTTATGCTTGTTTGACATACAAAGTTTTAAGATATTTTACAACAATCTTACATTGACATAATTAGTTAAATATAAATTTATAAATTATAGGTGTTTGCTGATGCATTTTTTATAAATTGAAGTACTTGAAAAATGAATTGTTTTCATCAAGTGGTTGACAGTATAGTCATAGAACTTTAAATTGACAAGAATCTGATGAGTTGTTTATAACTCTTTCAGTAATCATGATGTATAGACTTTCATCGAAAAAAATTAATTCAAGATACGAGAAATCACAAATCGTATCTGACTTTTGTTCAAATGAAGGTGTGAAAATCATACATATCACCTGTTAAAGTTATTGAACTTTGTTCAAATAAAGGTGTAAATTTTAAAAAAAAATATATCTCATGAATTCTTATGTCAAGAAGCGTAAAAAAAATGTTTATAATTTTTTTTTCATTTTTTTCAATCTAAATAAAAAAATACGCAAAATCCTTTGTAAATTTTTCCCAGAAAAATTCTTAATCCATTAAAAAAATTCAATCTTCTTCTTTTTTTTTATAATTTTTCTTTTTCTTTCCTTTATTATTATTTTTTCTTTCTGAATACAAATAGACTTTTAAAAATATTTTTTAAAAAAATATATTTTGAGGTCTAAAACACTTTTAAAGATCTAAAAATACTTCAAAGTGATTTTAAAAAAATACTTCCAAACAAATATTAAGTAACATAAAAAAGGATTTTAATTATCTCCATATAACATGTTTGTATCGATTTATCAAGTATTTAATTTTCTTTGCCAAAAAATTATAAATCAACAAATGTTACATTGCTATCCTTCACTGTTTGATGATAAAAATTAGAATAGGGACATGCATCATCGAGGTTAAGGTCTTTCTTTTTTTTGCATACATGAGAGGCTTAAAAAGCCGTTAAAGAATTGAAATTACAAGCAGAACAAACGTTCTTATTGAAAATCAAGTACAACTCTAGCAGTCGAACGTTCACATCTATCATTTGTTAAACTGTTCCAAAGAAAATCTGGAGGATCACTAAAGTCCACTGGAGGAGAATGCATTCTTGCTCCCTCATTCGCTAATTTATCCGCACATCTGTTCGCTTCCCTAAATATATGATTAAGCTCTATTTTTCAGAAAGTTTTTCAGCAGAGAGTGGCATTCATCTATGATCGAAACATAGCGACTTCCTAAACTCCCACCGTCCTTCACTAGCGCATGGAGCTTCCTCGAGTCCCCCTCAATGTGAGTCCTTGAACTCCCACCGCCCTTCACTAGCGCATGGAGTTCCTTTGAATCTATTTCGATACATAGGTCTTTGTACCCTTTATCTATAGCCCACTTTAACCAAAAATGTAACGCGAGTATCTCCGAGGAAAGAGGGGAATCAACCAAACATGGACCAACAAAACCAGCTACACAAGAACCGTTTTTGTCCCTAATGATACCCCTATACCTGCCATCCCTTTGTCCGCAATAAAGCTTCCATCGATGTTTAATTTAAATCCCTCAATAGGCTTAACCCAATGAATCATTATATTCCTAGCTAGCTTAATTATACCTCCATCTTCACTCCTTCCCCATGCTAGAATGAAATTACTAGGAAGAGAAAGAATTTCCCTTTTAAGCTCTAATATGTGAGGTAAATTAGCTCCCTCGTTAAATAACATTCGGTTTTGTTTATTCCATATCGCCCAAATAGTAGCAGCGAGTACATAAGGCCAATCAAAACCCGCAATTCGTGCCTTCGAGCTAAGATGTGCGTCTAGCCAATTTTTAACAGAGTATTGACTCATGTGTGCAGAACCATTCATTCCGTCCTGAAGCATCACAACATCAGGAGCTAGCGAGTCCAGATTCTCGGCCCAGCAGCCATTTTCTGTTTGCTTCTAACAGGTTGCTTCGATCAGTGGCGCTCATCTTCTGCAGCTCCAGCATTCCCAGATTCCCGTGTTCTAGCAGGTTCGTTCTAGCTCCCAATGTTTCTGACGCAGCTCCAGCAGATTGCTCCCGTGAACCAGCAGCAGGCTCCCTTCCAGAAGCAGCTCCGTGACGGGTACCTGCACCAAGATCAAACAAGTCCCAAACCAACGAAGGAATTTTACATTTTAAGAAGATATGTTGCGAGTCTTCCCTTTCAGCTCCACAAATTTCGCAGCTCCTTGACTCTACTACATTTCTGTTGAACAAGTTCTCCTTTGTTGCGAGCCGATTGAGAGCTACCCTCCAAAAGAGAATACAAATTTTTGTGAGCATTTAAGGCTCCAAATTTACACCCATCTGAACGAATCAACCACTTCACTAGTTCCCATGTTTATATAGGCCGATTTTACCAACAAAACACCCGAGTTTTCGAATTTTCATATTAATTGTTCACCCAATTCATCATCTACTTCATCAATTCCATTTCTGAGAGTCTCAAATCCCGCTAGAATAGCCTTACAAGCATTAGACTTGTTACCATTCCAAGTTTGACTCAAAATACCATTCTTGAAGTATTTGTTCTTAAGGATATCAACCCACGCCACGGTTTGGTCTTGCTGTAACATCTTCCACCCCAACTTCGCTAATAACGCCAAATTATACCTTTCCGCACTCCTTATTCCAAGACCTCCCTCCTTTTTTGGTTTACAAATCTGTTCCCAACTAACCAAATGTATTTTCCTTTCAGCAACTGTCGAACCCCATATAAAATCTCTGACAACCTTATCTATCTCCTTGCATACATATTTCGGTAATTTCATGACTTACATCTGATATACCGGCATCGCATTTAACACAGATTGTGCTAGTGTGGCACGGCCTGCTAATGACAACGTCTTGGTCTTCCAAGTAGCTAATTTCTCCCTCAACTTCTCCACTATACCCTTATAAAAGCCCTTAGGCACTCTCCCGGACAGAATAGGAACTCCAGGATACGTACCAAAGGAGTTACTGCGACAAAATCCACTCGCCGTAGCTAAATCCATCTGTACTTGATCCGGGACATTCTTAGAGAAATAAATCAAGGATTTCTCTGCACTAATTGTTTGTCCAGCCTCTTTACAGAATATATCCAACGTCTCTTGTATACTGCAATAAAGATGCCTCACCAAACAAGATTAGATCGTCAGCAAAAAATAAATGAGATAACTTAGGCCCCTGGCGACTAATACGAATCTCCTTCCACTTTACGGAGTTACAGAGTTCCTGAATTAGAAAAGAAAGTCTCTCCATGCACATGACAACAATGTAATGGGAGAGGGGGTCTCCTTGTCGGATGCCACGGTACGGTTTAAAAGGAGGTAAAGGTTCTCCATTCCACAGCACACACATCTCATTCTCCTTCATACTTGACATAATTAGTGAGACCCAGCTGTCAGGTAATCCAAAGAATGTGATAGTTTTTTAAATGAAATCCCATCTGACTCTATCATATGCTTTCGCGAGATCAATTTTAACTGCCATGATTCCTTTTCTCCCTTGCAAATTACGCATCTTGTGGTCAACTTCTCGTACAAGGACAATGTTGTCAACTGTTGAGCGACCTGGTAAGAAGCTACTTTGACAAGGACCAATAATATTAGCAAGTATTAGACAAAATTTGACAGGAGAATTAATAATACTAATGGGACGAAACAAACGTACCCGGCTCGGGTCTGGCACTTTAGGAATAAGATGTATAAGCCTACCATTAAGACCCGGAGGCAGGTTCCCAGTTAGGATATCATCTCTGACCATCTTACAAACCGCTAGGCCCATAGTGGACCAACACTTCTGATAAAATGCAGCAGATATACCATCCAGACCAGGGGCTTTAGTCGGGTTTGATTGGAATACAACTCTTCGTATTTCTTCATCAGAAAAGGGGTGCTCTAGCTCTTTAGTTATTTCTAATCCAATGGGACCAATGACCGGTAACGTGAAATCACCTATAGCATCACTTGGATTTTCATATAACTGTTCAAAATAACCTCTAACCATCTCTTTCAACTCATCCTCTTCTTCTATCCAAACATCCATTTCATTTAGAAGTCTAGTACATATTGCCTTTTTCTTTCTTATAGAAGCTGCTAGCTGGGAAAATCTCGTATTTCTATCACCCGATTCAACCCATTTTTATCTAGAGCTTTGGAAATACATAGCTTATTCCTGTTCAAGGAAGCTTTCATACTCCTTTGATAACTGAAAACCCATTTGTCTTAGCGAAGAATTATACGAAACTTGTAAAGATCTTTGTATACCCCTTATCCATGCGCATAATTCTCTTTTCTTTCGATTAAGGTCCCCAACTACTTCCATCTTCCATTCAAGTAAGTATTTCTGAATTTCTAAATTTCCATCTCCAATACCGACATTACTACCTTACCATTTGATTTTTTATGAAGTCTTGAAAATCTTTATGAAGGCACCATGTTGTCTCGAATGAAATCTATGGGGATTCATCTTTGTTCTTTGGTCAGGACATACTTGTATTAAAATAGGCATATCGTCAGAATGGATCCTTGCAAGGTGGATAACTCGAGCCTTCGGGAACATGTACCGCCACTCTACATTTCCATATGCACTATAGCGTGGCCCCTCAAACCCCAAGTCAATCAATCCGCAACTGTGCCTCCACTCCTCGAACCTTTCCATTCTCCTTGAGACACCCGAAACACCACCTTTCTTATAAATTTCTAGTCCTACTTGATTAAAGTCCCCAACAACAAGCCACGGCGTCTGAAGGTTATGAAATGCTTGATGGAGCGCTTCCTATAACTTCTCTCTTTCTTTATAATCCGGACTAGCGTAAACTGCTGAAAAAACCCATTCTTTACACCCTTCTTGACTAATCTCAACGTTAACTACTTGGAGACCAGCTAAAAGGACCATAACCATTACATTAGAATCGTTCCAAAGAAGCCAAATACCTCCTCTATAACATTCTGGATCTACCCTTATAGAATTATCTTTTTTGTAACGAATTAATAACATTATTCGTGGTTACACCACTAACACGGGGTTCAACTACAACCGTAAGCTAAACATTATTACTTCTCATCATTACTTGCCGAAATCTGGGCTGCGCGGCGCCATAACAGTTCCATATAAGAATATTAAGGGGTTGATTGGCTTCCCCCAAGTCGTACCTGAAACATTTGTATAATTCATTAAATAATATTTTAATTGACAAGAGATACCTCGTGGCACATTTAAGCGCGAGATTCCATGTTTGCCACCTCCGAGCTACCCTCCTTCAGTAACATGGCAGAGAGTTGTTGTTCCTCGGCAGAAGCAGCCACTTGGCTGTCTAGCCACATATCCTCGTCCCCGTCACCTGCTACACTAATATCCCACAGGGGATCCGGTGGCTTTTCTGCTGGTACAGGACTCGCTAGTACCAAGCTACTAGCTGCATCATTTCCAGCCATTAAAAGATGATTTATATAAGGGGCTGACTTATCATGGTAAGCTACTGATCCATTTATATTTTTGTTAATTGCACTTAAAGCCCCTCCCCTTTGTTCGCCCTCCAGCACCAATACATCAATTAAAGTCTCATCTCCCCTCTCCATGACCATACATTCCTCCACCAAGCTCTCCTTACCCAACCCCAAGACCTTATTCGAACCACTTTTGTTACTGACCGATTTGGCACCCCCATTTTTTGGGATATTCTGACCTCTTTTGTTACCTGAAGCACTCCCCACTTTTTTCAGCCCCTCCGCGGAAAACTCAACCACCTCCACTACATCTTCTAAAACCTTCCTCTGTTCAAAATTCGGCGAAGCAATTACACTATGGCCTTTAGCGCCCCCGCTCCTCTTATTTCCCGTACTCCCCCATGATACATTCTTCCCTTTACTGTTGTTAGTTTTAGTACCTGAAGATTGACCTCTACTCTGAATAGAATAATCTCCCGAGCCCATCTCTGGCATATTATCTACCATTCTTAGGGCTTCAAATCTAGTACCTAACTCACCCTAATAAGGTGCCTTTGCTGCATTGTAGTTACCGCCTCTCCCACTACTTTTATTTCCGCGTCTAACCGTCATCCAATCACCATATTTTTCTTTCGGATTAGCGTTTCGACTCTAGATTCTCCAACTTTCTCCTTAACTTTAGTAGTGTTTGCATCCACCTCCATTTTTGTTGAGATATTGGACGGACAACTCTCCATTCTTGTTAAGGTCTTTCGATATAGGAAAAAGTTTTTTCTAATATTAGGATCAGTTAGTTAGGGTACCAGTTGCATTTGTTTTTTTTTTAACTTTTTTACATCAAATAAAAATTCAATATTTTTTTTATATTTTTGAAATTGTGAAAATAGTATCTTAAGAAATAGAAAAGTTTAATCAATAATAAATAAGAAGTAACTGCTCTTGAAAAATTCTTCAGGTGTGACATTCTTCATGACATTCTTTATTAGATACCCAGATCACTCTAAAGGATATGTGTTTATTGGTGAACATAATGATGGGGGTCTTACAGAGATTGAGTCACAAGATGTTACATTCTTAGAGAATGATTTTCCTAGCAGAGGTGAGGTTGACAGAAATTCCATTTTATGTGAATTAAATGAGATTCAGGAAGATGATATGCAAACAAATGTGACACCTGATGAGGTAACACATACTCAAGAAATAGAGACGGACACTCCTCTAAATTTTGAGACGGAAGAAACCATTGCATCGTCTAGTAATCCTATTTCTACAGATTCTCAACTTAAGAGAAGTGCTAGAGGTTTAGTTCCTTGTCGTCGATTTGAAATCGAATGAGAAGTCTTTATGATAACTCCACAAGACGAAGAAGAACCTTGAACAGTTAATGAAGACCTTTCATGTCCTGCTAAGAATGAATGGAGAAAAGAAATGGAAGAAGAAATGGAGTCGATGAAGAAAATCCAGGTATAGGAACTGGTTGATCTCCCGAAAGGACGTAAGGCAATTGGGAACAAATGGGTTCTCAAAATAAAGAGGAAACCTGACAATTCCATTGACAGGTATAAAGCTCGCTTGGTAGCGAAAGGCTATACTCAACGGGAAGGAATAGATTTTGAGGAAACCTTTTCTCCCGTTGTTAGATTTACCTCAATACGTCTTATTTTAGCTATTGTGGCGCATCTCGATCTGGAGTTGCACCAGATGGATGTTAAAACTGCGTTTCTAAATGGAGATTTAGAAGTGGTAATTTTCATGGAACAACCCTCGGGTTTCGTTGCAAAAGATCAAGAGAATAAAGTATGTAGATTGTTGAAATTAATCTATGGTGTTAAGCCAGCCTCAAGACAGTGGAATTTGAGATTTCATGAAGTCATCTCGTCAAATGGATTTGAGATGATAAGTGAAGACCACTGTGTTTATATTAAACATTCCAAGAAAAAATTCATAATTTTATCTCTATATGTAGATGACATCCTACTAGCTGGGAATGATAAAGAGTTTATTCAAGCAAATAAGGAGTGGCTAGCTTCTCAATTCGATATGAAAGATATGGGAGAAGAAAATTATATTCTTGGTGTTAAGATTCACAGAGATAGACCTAGAAGACTATTATCTCTATCTCGAGAACCTTACATCATGAATGTACTTAATCGCTTTGGTATGACTACGTGCAATGTTATTGACACTCCTGTAGCAAAGGGAATAAACTTAACTCTCGACATGTGTCCTAATACTACAGAGGAGAAACAGAAAATGTCAACAGTACCATATTCTAGTGCAAGTGGTAGTCTTATGTATGTTATGATGTGTACGAGACCAGACATATGTTATGCAATAGGTTTAGTTAGTCGTTTTCAATCGAACCCGGGACAAGAGCATTAGAAAGCTGTGAAAAGGATATTGAGATACCTAAAAGGCACTAAAGATCATGCCTTATTCTTTCGAGGAGATAGATTACGCCTAGAAGGATATACATACGCTGATTGGGCTGGTGATATTGATGGGCGTAAATCCACTTCAGGTTATGTATTCTTGCTAAATAATTGCGCAATCTCATGGAGTAGCAAGAAACAAACATATGTAGCTTTGTCAATGGTGTCGCCTAGGGTGTGATAAAAATAAGATCAATTTAAGTATGGAAAACTATGCACTCTCACCCTAGACAGGCACAGTACTGCAAGTATTACAGGACGTATGCAAGTTTTAATGATAAGTAGAGTTCGTTCTCAGGGACTTAAGTGTGTTAAACGCGTAGGAACAGATAACGAGTAAAAGTAAATAACTAGAAGACAGTAAATAAATATTTGGTTTTTCGAATTTATGAATTAAAACTAAATTAAAACTAAGAAAATAAAGACAATAAAGTAAAAGATTAAGAATATGAGATGAGAAGTATAGCTTAGGTTTTGCTAGTATGCACTAATCCTTCTAATTCTATCTATAGATCTAGTTCATAAGGGAGAATATTAGCTCTTGGTAATACTTAGTCAGGATTCTAAATTCCACTACCTTAGACCTTGAGAGCGACTAAGGGGGCTACGTCACAACCAAGAAGTGATTTAAAATAGGGTTATCAAACGCCACTAAGGCCCTAAGCAAATACTGCAAGTCTTGGTGATACTGTGGTTAAAACAAACCTTAATGACTATCTAGTTAGAAGTATGTTTTGTCAGAACTGCTATCGACACTAGACATTATGTGGTGGTTCAATAGTTAAACACCCTGTCAAGGAGAACATCTAACTACTCTTAAAACAATCCTAAAGTGATCAATTCTAGGAAAGACATTAAATCAAAACACATAAGCAAATATAAAGTAAGTAGCTAATATCAGATTAAAACATATAATTCCCAAAGAAACTTAGATAGAAGAATTAGAATTCATAGATTATACATATGCAAAACCCAAGCTATGGGAGGTTTAGTTCATACCTGAAGGAAATAAACTAAAAGAAATAATAAAAGACATCATCTTGCTCTCTACAATAAACTGGAAGAATAAAACCTTAAGAACTAATTACTATGAGGCAAGGATGATTTACAAGTGATATAAGGGTGTATTTATAGGTGTTTAGAAGACCTAATTCGTTTTCTTGAGGAAGAGTTAAGGTAATGGACTTCTAGCCCAACTCAAATTCGTATGGAAATAAAGATAAACACTGCTGCGTTGTTTTGGTCATAACTTCTTTATTATTGGTCCGATTTTGCTCCACAAGATACCAAAAGAATCGCAACAGAATTTCCTACGCCCTTTAGGAGTAATCTACCAAATTCGGCCTCTTTATTAGGTAAAAACGCCTATCTTTGCAGAATCCCAGATTTAGGCAGCTTTTCCTTTTCCATCTTTTTAGCAATTCTTTCCTTATCTCCAATTACCATGCATATCTCTTTCCATAAGTTGTTGTCTTTGACTTGGACTCTAATTAAACTCCATAATTATCTTTAAAGCTACACACTAAATAAACAATTAAACCCAATATGCTCTAAAAACATTATTTCTACAAATCAAGACACAAAATAGGAAAGTGCACTAAAACTCAAGAAAATCGACATTATTGACTTCTAAAACACTAAAAATGATGTTTCATCTTAACATAAATCTATCACAAATGAGGAGACATCAAGACCCCCAACTCAAAGTTGTATCGTCCCGATACAATAAAAGATAAAAACATAGGGAAGTCTAGAAATACACACTTATAAAATTTTCAACACAAGGGAAAAACATAGCAGAATATATAGAATAAACCTAAAGCACATAACTCAGAAAATTTCATGCAATAATATTCATAAACTTCATACCTGTGCACTTCTCATATCCACAGTCAACACGGCTTGATTTCAAGATCAGATTAGTTTCGCAATGTAAGAAGGATTGGGACTTTACTCAGTTCCCCAAGAGAGCTATAGATTGTTCATCAAACCTCACTAGTATCCAAGAATCCACTTAACTAATCTCTAATGGCTCAATCACTTCTCAATTACATAACAAAGAATCACAAGGTCTTTTAAGGTTGTAATGTAGGCTTAGGGACGGTATGATCATATATTTGGATAATTTGGAGTGAGCTTTTGGCTCTCTCCTCACTAGCCATCAACGAATCGCCCTAGAGCTTGAGTTACTCTCATAAACGTTTCTCACTCAACCCAATGAATTCCTTGATGCACAATTTAGCATCCCCAATAACCCAATTAAGCTTTAAGATGTTCACATAAAAATCCACTTTGCCGGTCCGAATATATATATTTTCTTTTCTTTTCAAATCAATTCTCTTTTCTATAGCTATGACTCTCTTTTACTGTTGAGATATCACGCTAATTTTCTCATATATATATTTTTCTTTTAATGCCCTTGTTGGCAATATTAGCTCGAAGCTTCTTTTTCATTCACTATTACCCCGACAAAGGGTTACAATACAATGCTGTGAAGCATCCTCAATATAAAGCACAAAGCACAATAATAAGCTCAAAAATCCCAACATAATAACTCCCATAATGGTGGACCCACCACCCCAAACTCAAGCTCTAAAACAACTGTCTAAGCATCGCGATTCGAGTGCGGGTCATATGGAAAAGTCCTAAAAATCTAAAGGATATGACTTATAATGTGTTTCAAAAAAGGCTTTAGAAAGGCTAGAAGGGGCTAAGAAGGATATAACTTTTAAACTCAAAAATCACAAGGTGAGAAGGTATAAAAAGGCTTCAAAGGCTTAAAAATATGAAAGAACCGCCTTGATCACTTTCTACACTATGTAATTCAGAAAATTTCTTACCTTTAGCACTTTCATCAAATGGTTTTTCAACTAGCTTGGATCTCACGGCCTACACACTTCTCAAGGTTCCCTGAGATCGAACATACTTTCTATCGCATTGCTCACTAATCTTTCTTTACTATCAACGTGTGTTTTCCTGCAAATACTCAAAGTATACAAATACATAGCTCATAAACATATCACTTACTATCATTAACCTACTGAGCTTATGCTTTCAAGCTATTAAACACACTCTACATCTAATTCCCATGCATCAAAAATTTTAATTTCACTCAAAAACTGAAAAATGGAGATGAGAGACAACGAATCCCCACACCCCCAACTCAAAAATGAGCCGTGTCCCCACGACTCGAAAAAGACTCGAAAACAGAAATTAAAATTAGCAGATAGACATATTTACAGAAATGGTAAGGAAGAAAGAAAACATACTCTCGAGGCTATTGCCTCGCATCATTGATATCCAAGATTGGAATTGCTGGATCTTTCATTAATTGCTCAAGGAGTTTCATGATGTGCACTTGATTAGCATTGATTTGTGCCACATCATTGACTAAGGAAGTTTGAGCTGCTTCAAATTTCGTTAAACGCTCCTCCATCTTCTCTTGCCAATTTTGCTCCTTTTCTTCCTTCGAGGCTTGAGTAGAACCCGCTCTTCGAAGGCTTTCTTTGATCCAAGCATTATCAATATAACTCGTCTTAAACTCGAGTTTCTCTTCTTCACCCAATACTACATTCGCTTTTCGCACAAGACACGTGATCATAGTTGGAAATTTAACGTTATAAACCGATTTAGGAGAGACCGAGAATCGTGTCACCTCCTCATAGATCAACTGTGCCACATCAACTTCTTCTCCTCTCAAAATACAGTCCAACAGTAGCGCGTTCTTCATAGTCACCTCCAAAGTTCGTGTGTTTCCAAAGACATTAGGGATAAGGAAATTATGCCAAATTCTAGCATCTGCTTGAAGATATTTGTAAGGCCAAGGTGCCTTCAATTCTCCCTTATGTAATTGCACTTTCTCCTTGTCTAACACATGCTCAAAAAGTAATTCCTTATCAAAGATTTTTCGTTTAGCAACTGCTTCCTCAAATTTGCAACAACCTTTCGGATTCTGAAACTTGAAGTGGTTCCTAATCTCCTCAACTGTGAAAGGAACTAACTTTCCTCTAATCGGAACACAATCACTATCTCGGCTAAAGAGGCCTAGATAGAACTCCAAAACTAATTCAGGACATAATTCAGAACGGCTTACCATGAACGTAGACCAACCCAACTTCTCACCAAGCTTAAAGAATCTCTTGTATTCTCCATCTCTAATTTCTTCCTTGAATACTTTCTCATAGGCAAAAGGTAGTTCTTCTAATTGTTTCTCCGCAGAAATCTTCAAGGCCTTTGAAGTATCCACTTTCTCTATAGGTATAGGATTTGTTTGAGGTAGTGTTCTTTCCTTTGCATAAAAATAAAGCTTTTTACCATTACTATCATACGAAGGTTTCCCACTCTTCAATTTATCTTTACCCTTTGATTTAGAACTAGCTCCTTTGTCAATTGATTTCTTCTTGTTTAAATCCAATCCCTTGTTACTCTTCACCTCCCTCTTGCTAGATAAGATTGATGTTCTATTAGTCATCTTCAATTAACCCCCAACTCAAAGCTTTAGCAACCCTTGAAAATTAAACTCTTGAATTAATGGATGAACAAGCTTGATTTGTCCTAGGATGGGTGAATTGGTGATGAATCTCTATGTGGGTGAGGATGATTTGTAATGGGTAGGCTTGGATTTTAGAAATTGTATGATGAATTTGTGAAATTTGGCTCTTTGATTCTTCAATTGAATGAATTTGGTGATGATTGGTAGCTTGATTCTCTCTTGTAATGATGTGGAGAGAAGGTTTGATGTGTTTTTCTTGATGATTGGGTAGTGTTTTGGTGATTGGTGAAGGTTTTGATGAGTTTCAATGGAGTTAGGAGAGTTGTGGAGTAGAAAGAGAGGGTTAAGGTTTAATAAATTCGGAATAATAGCTTCAATACCTCCTTTATAACTCAATCCCGTAACTTTCTCTCTCCTCTGGCGGCGCTGCGGACTACCCCTGCGGACCATGGGGTGCACCGCGGGGTAGTCCGTGACATCTGATGCTCGAAAATTTTTGCTTACTGACTTAAACCCGTGGTAGGACCCCGTGGTACGGGTTTTTTGGCTCGCGGACTAGGGTCCGGTGTACCGCGGGGTACACCGCGGCTTCTGTAGCTGCTCCGTCAAAATACCCGTGGTAGTCAACCCGTGGTACGGGTTTCTGGGGCGCGGACCATGGCACGGTGCACCGCGGGGTGGTCCGTGGAATTTTTTCGTGTTTCTGACCTAAACCCGCGGTAGCTACCCGTGGTACGGGTTTTGACCTCGCGGACCATGGGGTAGTCCGTGAGGGTAGTCCGCGGGGTGCTTTCTTGCGCTCCAAAAATTTTCCTCGCGTTCCCTAACTTGATTTCTCCGATTCCTACACACCAAAAACACTAATACCTTTCTCAAATATGCATTATCAACTAAAAACAACTAAAATAAACTTAAACTAAGAATGTAAAAGACATGAAAACATAAAAAAAACTTCGGGTTGTCTCCCGAACAGCACTTTTGTTTAACGTCTTTCAAAGTTAGACGTGTTACCTCTGTCAAGATTTGCGAATATAGCCTCCCCAACAACGAGTAAGGCTATGAACGTCAACTAATCTGCGCTTGACCCCAGTTTTGGGGCGAATTTCTATCACCTTGGCTGAAACAACTTTAGTGACAATGAATGGTCCCATCCACGAGTCTTTGAAACTTCGTGGCCTGTTCTCGCGTTTGTGGGCTTTCCATAGGACTTCATGGCCAACCCCAAACTCAATGTTTGGCTCAGTATCCACAGGTTTTAAGTGGATCTCCTCAGGAGGGACTTTGTGATGTGAAAGGCTGTGGATGATAGGTACGGTGGGATCCAACTTCCTCGGTTTCTTACCCAAGACATAGAAGGTCTCGGATACATTTTTAGCATGAAGGGTGATGGTCCCATCTTGGAAGTTGATCACACTTTGACTTGTGGCCATGAAAGGCCGTCCAAGTATGATCGGAACCTGCTTATCTGCATCAAACTCAAGAATAACAAAGTCAGTAGGGATGGCGATATTACCTGCACGGACTAAGACGTCCTCCACTGTTCCCCACGTCCTCTTCACTGAGTTGTCAGCAAACTGCAACTTCACTGGAGTTTTCTCTGATTTTTGAAGTCCAAGTCTCTCGAACACGGACTTAGGCATAAGATTCACACCAGAACCCACATCGTACATTGCTTTCACTTTGAGCCTACCATGCAATTGAATAGGAAGGTTGAAACTTCCCGGATCTTTAAGCTTAGTGGGTAGCTCTTTCTCACTTCTTCTCGAAACCCTCAGGTTCTCTCTTGGGATCTCTACACTCGCCTCTTTCTCAGGAATAACTTGCGTAAAAACTTGTTGCGGTGTAAGTCCTCTCTTCGCAATCTCAAGCATTTGGGCGTTGATATTTTCAGGTTGGTACGCCTCTACAAATGTCTTGAGAATAGTGTCATCTTTAGGATTTGTATCAGGAATAGTTGATGACACTGGTTGAACACTAGGTGGTGATTCCACCTTCTCTTCTTCTTTCTCCTCTAGCACAGCAGGTGCCACTTCATCTTCTTTCGATTCTTCTTTTGAGGCTTCTTCCTCTTTCTCTCTTGCTAACTCCGCTGCATACTCTACCATTGATCGCATCTCCTCTTGCACCTTTTTCAGTAGCTCTATGAACTCGTCTCTCTCTTCATCGCTTTCCAGATGATAAACTTCTAGACAGTCGGACTCCTCGGGGTTAGACTCGGTTGGCTCTTCTTCAATACTGGGAACTTCCACGGCACTAATGGCAGCATGTGGTGCTTCCTCCTTTTCTTTTTCGATTTCAAGGCATATAGCCTTGCAAGCTTCGAACACAACATTGTTTTCACCTCCTTCGATTGCCTTTACTTCCTTTTGTTCTGTTAGATGCTTGTTTATTTGGGCTAATTGAGTATTTAGCATCTGAAGTATGGCATCGTGTCCTCTGACCTTTTCTTCTTGAGCGTTTACAGTGGTGTTCAAACGTTCTAGAGCTTGTACTATCTGTGTATTGTCCATAGATCCTTCTTGCGGATACTGAGGTAAAGCTTTTTGGTCTAAAGTATCGGTATAGGCGTCTTGAGCAGGTTGTTGTGGAGGAGTAGGTCGATTCTGATATTGGTTTTGGTACTGACCTCTCTGTTGGTAAGAGTTGTTCTGGGGTCGCGATTGATATTGACTAGGATTAGCGGCCCCTTGTGGATTTGAATACTGCATACCCGGATGGTCGCGGTTGCCCCATCGGTTAGATATGAAGTAAACAGATTGCGGATTTGATTCACACTCTTCCCATGAATGATCGTTAACTCCACATTGTTGACAACCTTGTGCCTCTTGAACTACCTTTGTAGCAGCTAAATTCTTCTCCATCGCGATTCTCAGCTCCTTGATTTGATTTTCTAACGAGGATATTTGAGCTGAGTTCGCGGTTTCTGCATCTAAACGAAGCGTTCCTCGGGTCTTTGCTGCAGAAGCTCGCGTTGAAGGCCAACTTCTTTCTTGTTCCATAATATTTTCTAACACCTCGGAAGCTTCATTGTGATTCATGGACACAAAATTACCCTTTCCAATGTTATCCACCTTGTCTCTACCCTTGTCATCAAGACCTTCATAGAATATAGCAAGTTGTAGAGCAGGTGTATAACCATGGAGCGGACATCTAGCTAATTTTTGTTGAAACCTTGTCCATGCTTCTCCCACTGTTTCTCCATCTTCTTGAGAAAATCTTGCAAGCTCGGTTTGATCTTTAAGTCTCATGCTCTTCGGATAAAATCGGTTAAAGAATGCGGCTTGAAGCTCTCTCCAAGAGTGAATGGTTCCATGTGGTTGTCTTTCTAGCCAATCGCTAGCTCTTCCGGTCAAGAAAAACGAAAACATATGACAATACAGTTGCTCGCGTGTAATGCCAGGAGTAATGTAGGCATCACAAATCTGCATAAACTTCTGAATCGCTTTTACCGGATCTTGAATTGCAGTACCAGTATAGAGTCCGAAACTTTGAAATTGACTAAGCATACCCGGATCGGGTCTAAATTTGATATTCGGAATCTCAGGAGGGCGGTAACCGATGGGTTGAACATGGAATGGTATGTTAAGGCCAGGTAGATCTTGTTCAACTCGGTTTTGTTGATTATTCTGCCCATTACCTTCTCCTACTGGCAGTTGTACACCAGGTGGAACAAACGCAGGAGGTCCTCCTGGTGCAAAGTAAACTAACTCCGGATCATTGTCTTGAATGTCTGCCATAGTTCTTCTTAAGGCTCTTTCCTTACGAATTCTTTTGTTATAAGCTCTGAAGCTCCTCTCAGGCTCCGGTAAGGGAGGCCAAGAATTAAACACTGTGAAAACCTGAAAAAGACTAAAGCAAACCACAAGCGTAAATCTGGAAAAATAAAAACTAAAACTAAACTAAAAACTGAAAAGTAAAAACTAATTAAAAACTAAAACTCGAAATAGATAACCCACACGCTAACGAGACACAAGTCCCCGGCAGCGGCGCCAAAAACTTGGTGTCGCCTAGGGTGTGATAAAAATAAGATCAATTTAAGTATGGAAAACTATGCACTCTCACCCTAGACAGGCACAGTACTGCAAGTATTACAGGACGTATGCAAGTTTTAATGATAAGTAGAGTTCGTTCTCAGGGACTTAAGTGTGTTAAACGCGTAGGAACAGATAACGAGTAAAAGTAAATAACTAGAAGACAGTAAATAAATATTTGGTTTTTCGAATTTATGAATTAAAACTAAATTAAAACTAAGAAAATAAAGACAATAAAGTAAAAGATTAAGAATATGAGATGAGAAGTATAGCTTAGGTTTTGCTAGTATGCACTAATCCTTCTAATTCTATCTATAGATCTAGTTCATAAGGGAGAATATTAGCTCTTGGTAATACTTAGTCAGGATTCTAAATTCCACTACCTTAGACCTTGAGAGCGACTAAGGGGGCTACGTCACAACCAAGAAGTGATTTAAAATAGGGTTATCAAACGCCACTAAGGCCCTAAGCAAATACTGCAAGTCTTGGTGATACTGTGGTTAAAACAAACCTTAATGACTATCTAGTTAGAAGTATGTTTTGTCAGAACTGCTATCGACACTAGACATTATGTGGTGGTTCAATAGTTAAACACCCTGTCAAGGAGAACATCTAACTACTCTTAAAACAATCCTAAAGTGATCAATTCTAGGAAAGACATTAAATCAAAACACATAAGCAAATATAAAGTAAGTAGCTAATATCAGATTAAAACATATAATTCCCAAAGAAACTTAGATAGAAGAATTAGAATTCATAGATTATACATATGCAAAACCCAAGCTATGGGAGGTTTAGTTCATACCTGAAGGAAATAAACTAAAAGAAATAATAAAAGACATCATCTTGCTCTCTACAATAAACTGGAAGAATAAAACCTTAAGAACTAATTACTATGAGGCAAGGATGATTTACAAGTGATATAAGGGTGTATTTATAGGTGTTTAGAAGACCTAATTCGTTTTCTTGAGGAAGAGTTAAGGTAATGGACTTCTAGCCCAACTCAAATTCGTATGGAAATAAAGATAAACACTGCTGCGTTGTTTTGGTCATAACTTCTTTATTATTGGTCCGATTTTGCTCCACAAGATACCAAAAGAATCGCAACAGAATTTCCTACGCCCTTTAGGAGTAATCTACCAAATTCGGCCTCTTTATTAGGTAAAAACGCCTATCTTTGCAGAATCCCAGATTTAGGCAGCTTTTCCTTTTCCATCTTTTTAGCAATTCTTTCCTTATCTCCAATTACCATGCATATCTCTTTCCATAAGTTGTTGTCTTTGACTTGGACTCTAATTAAACTCCATAATTATCTTTAAAGCTACACACTAAATAAACAATTAAACCCAATATGCTCTAAAAACATTATTTCTACAAATCAAGACACAAAATAGGAAAGTGCACTAAAACTCAAGAAAATCGACATTATTGACTTCTAAAACACTAAAAATGATGTTTCATCTTAACATAAATCTATCACAAATGAGGAGACATCAGTCAACGATGGAAGCTGAATTTGTAGCATGCTCAGCTGCGGTTCAGGAGGCTGTTTGGTTAAAAAGGTTCTTTGAACATTTAGAATTCTCTAGTGATAGTGGGAGTCCAATTACGATATATTGTGATAGTCAAGCTGCAATAGCTTATGTGAAAGATCCAAAATATCACAGCAAGACCAAACATATTGATATAAAGTATAACTTCGTTAGAGATATAATTGCACAAAAGGATGTTACTTTGCAATATATACCCACACGCAATATGCTTGCTGATCCATTCACAAAGGTCATCCCAAGAGATATATTCATGGATCATGTTATATCTATAGGATTAAGCAAGATATAATGTATGAATTATTTCTAGTTTATGTGCCTTCATGCATATATTTCCATTAGTAGGTTTATTTAACTATTTATTTTAATAATATCATGTTTGATATGTATTATATATTACGTGTGATTTTGTAAATATGTATGTCCTATAGATTGAGATTGGCCCTGTCACACAGGCAATCGCCATTGGCATAAGAAGTGCGCAAAGATGAGACTAACTCATAGTAGTGAAGAACCCTTAAGATAAGTTGAGTTAAGATAGTCGCCTTAACTAAGTGTTAAGATGAGATCATAAACATAGATTAACCATGTTAAGCTTATATTATGATCGAAGTAGAATCCCACTATCTACTTAGTCTATAATAGCCAGATATGAATTGCTTGATTAATTTCATAGAAGGGTTGATCGATCGAAGAATTCATCTTAGGCAACGAGGCTTGTCTAATTATGTATTTGTATGGTATTTTTAAAATTGTGACATACAATTTGAGATATATGACACGTGTGTCATACCACGTGTGCTTCTGACCAAAAGGAAGTGTAGAATTGATCTATGTTTCTTCACTGTGTGATACCTTTGATTTGTTCCCCTATTACTTTTAACTATATCTTGATATCTTGATTAGGTGTATGCTACTTTGAACTCATTACCAATGATCATGGACGATTTGGTCTAATGGGGTATGTTTGGGAAAGCAACCTAATCAATATAAAAGGATATAAGTGTAAAGGGAAGACTAGAATTGTGTATCAAATGTGTGCTTTCAGGTTAACCGATCATGTAAGTCAATACGGACTATAACATGATAGTGAGACACATAAGTGAAATAACAGTAAACTCTTTTTCCACATAGAAGTTGTGATATAAATTTGAAGGGGTCAGAGTTACTGTAATATGATACAACATATTGTTAGTATGGGGTACTGCAGGATACGTAACAGATGAAACTCTTTTGAGCAACTATGTACCCTAACAGGTTATTAGTAACGTATGCTCGTATGCTTGCCGGTCGCACGACCTATTTTCCAAGTATGATGATATTTTGATTCAAGTGTGTATATGGGAAGATATGATGTAATGAGATGTGGATTCTATAGATAAGATGTAACTTCATTATGGCGAGTGGGAGAATAAAAGGAATAAATAAAATAAATATATATTATATTTATCTATTTGTTTTGTCCGCCAAAATTTCAGTTACTAATATTGTGTTTTGAATTTAAACTTTTAAATTCAATTTGGGAGTTATTTATGTTATAACTGTCCACTAAATCCTCAAATATAAGATAGAGTCAGATATCAACAGAACTCTATTCTTATATCAATCAACGCTTACTATCTTCTTCTATTTCTTTTCTCTACTCATAAGAAAAACACATAAATCAAAAGTTTGAGACTTTTAGGTTGTGAATAAAAAATTCTTCTTCGCTGTAAAAAGATCTATGACCCAAGGCTATTGAATCTGTGTCTTTTTTCCGATGTTCAAGAGGTAAACACTTATAAATCATCTTACCATGTATTTAATTAATTGTTTTCACTTCATCATTAACATTTTTATAAAAAAAAATTCCTTACATAGTCTGTTTCTTATAAATATTGGTTAACATCTAGGACCTATGTAATCATTTCAACACATCAAACATGGTGGAAGTTAGCCAAGTAAATCTATTTTCTCTAATAATTATTTGTTTTGATTTCTATTTTTAAAATCTGCTTATATTTTTTTTGAGTTGATTCAGTTACACTTGTGACATATATATTAAAATAAAAAAAATTAATTTTAAACATATATAAAAATTAAATATAATTAATTAATTATATAAAAAATTAAAATACATATAAAAATAAAATATAGCTAATTAATTATATAAAAGGAAAATCTTACTTTTACATTTTTTTTTCTTCAATATATAGATAAATATGCCTCGTGCACTTTTTGGATAATATATATAATATAAAAATAATTATTTATTCGATTTTTGTTTTTAAAAAACACTTATGTCTTTTTTGAGTTGATTCAATTTAACATCTTATATATATATATATATATATATATATATATATATATATATATATATATATATATATATATATATATATATATATAATTTAATCTTAAAATATAGATAAGAATGAAATTTAATTAATTAATTAATTATATAAAAAGTTAAGATATTATATATAAAAATTAAATATACTTGCTTATATAAAAGAAAAGAAAGAAAGAAAGAAAATATTACTAGGTCTGGAACGTAATACCTATAGGTAGGGCTGTAAACGAACCGAGTCGAGACGAATACTAGATGTGCAGGCTTGTTTGATAAGATTTACGAGTCGAGCAGAGTCGAGCTCAAATTTTGAAGTTTATTAACATATCGAATGAGCTTTTTTCGAGCCGATCTTAAGTTATTAACGAATAATTTGTTTTTTATAGGTTTAACAATATATTTATTGATAACTAAAACATTAATTTACAGATTATAAAATTTTAACGAGTTAACGAATGAGCTCGAACGAACACGTTTTTTAACAAACGAGTTTGAACATACTTTTTTGTTCGTTTATACAAACGAACGAGTTCGAATGAGGTTTTCTCCGAGTCGAGCTCGAGCGGCTTGGTTCGTTTACAACCCTACCTAAAGACTATACCTTAAGTACCGCTTTACCACTACATTGAATTTATAAATATGTTATAGTTGCAAATTTTAAAAATTATATATCTATATTTACAATTTTTTTGGGGCCTCTAAAATTTAGGGTCCAAAATAACTGTCTTAATTAGTTTCCATAAACTCAAATCAACCCTGCTTATTTGTAATTATTAGTAAAAAAAATTAAATTAAGTATGAATACTTGCCCTGTTTGGTTTGCGAAAACATTTTCTGTTTTCGTTTTCAGAATATATTTTTCGAAAATGATTTTCGATTTCTTTTCAAAATTTTCAGAAAATATGGAAAGCGTCGATTTCACGTTCTCTAATATAGCACTGTTTTCATTTAATTTTTCAAAAAACTGTTTTCATTTTCTCTAACCAAACACGTTTTTATTAGTATTTTGGAAAATATAGAAAATGAATACAGAAAATACCTATTATTTTCACAAACCAAACAAAGTAAATTTTTAGGAGATGTTTTCATAATTTATTGGATAAAAAATCTCTAATATTTTCTTTTTCTCTTTTTTTTATACTTTGATCACATTCGATCCCTATTATAATGATATTTGAATGGTTTTTCCTTCGTTAATTTTAACTAGTTTTCGTATAGCTTTGGATCATGTTGCGCAATGTGCATCCAACTAACATGAAAATGTCATCTATTTATAATGTCGAGGGGCTGTTCGAACCAAATAACCATATCTCCTAATGTGCTCACCACAAACTATATTATCAGCATACATAATATCCATCATTTTTTTTTTTGACATAAATATCCGTCATTCATTATATAACTATTTTATGTCATTCACATAAATAAACTTATAAAGGGTCGTATGGAAAATATTGATCAATATATAAGGGGAATTATAAACAAAGGTTCCATAACTTTTAACTTAATAATCAGACATTAACTATTTCGTCCAATTCAACTAGAACCCAATAAAAAACCTAAAACCTCTCCTTTTCCTCTTATATTCACGGTGCACAAAAAATACCAAAACAAAATACCTATAGGGTTTTTGAACCCACCCCCTACCCTTCTCTCTACTCTCAACCCCTCTCTCTCTCACTAGTCCGCCCCCATCCCAGAAAACCGCCACCCTACCACCCTCTTCCCCTTCCCACCGACTCACCATGGCAGCCCCCTTCCCCTTCCCTCGTCACCTTCACACCGCCCCATTGCTGCTGCAACACCATCCCACTGCTGCAACACCATCCGAGTTTCGACGTGGATCTCAAGATCCAACAAGTCACTAATCTAAATCTGCACTCCTCCAGATCTGCACCGCCGCTTCTGACCACCAGTCACCATCAACCTTCTGACCTTCCCACCACTGCTGCAACAGCAAGCTTCAACAGCAGCTTCACCGGAGGCCAGCGAAACCCGCCGCCAACAGCGAAAACCGCCGCTTCCCACCACTGCTGCAACGCGCGGTCTCTCGCCTCCCACCAACCACCGCTCGAAGTCCATCGACAGCCACCACTGCTGCTGCAATGCGCGGCCTCTGTAGTCGCTTCGTTCCTCCCGGAGATCCAGACCAGCGTCGTCTTCCCGGAGATTCAGACCAGCGTCGTCTTCCCACCAAGATCGATGTCATCCAAGCCAATTCTGCTCACCATCGAAGCCATTCTCGATCAGATCTCGCCACTGTGGTTCGCTGGACGTTCTCCACCAGCAGCGGCTCGACCTCGGTTCATCATTCCATTGTCGACCCAGATATGTCGCTCGAAGGTCAGATTTTTCTTTTTACATGGTAGGGTCCAGCCTGTTTGAGCTTTCATTTTTTTATTTGCTAACAAAAAAACCTTTAATTTATTTTGTTTAATTTCTGTTTTTGTTTTTTTAATTGAATCTAAAAATGAACCTCTGTTGTTTGCAGGTAACAAATTGGGTAGGTATGGTCACTTGGGTCCAGCCCTTTGGGTATAGCCAAGTGGGTTAAGTCCTAATTGTGCATATATTTCTTGTTTATTTGTAAATAGATTATTATTTGTAAAAAATAATTGGACAAAAAACGAGTTATTAGGATTTAGGTACAGCCTTTAAGGTACATTACTGGACACATTTGCATGAACTTGAACAAAAACGGGCTTGGGTACAACCCCTTGTGTACACGAACTGCATTGGATTTATTGGACATACACTTGGACATACACTTGGACAAACTAGAACATTGGACATATACAAAAAACAAGAAATTGGGTACAGTCCATAGTGTATTTTGACTAGCCCATAGTGTATTTTGACTATTATATGAACAAATACTAACTGTAATTGTATAAAAAGTTATTATCCGCCTTAAAAAACGTAAAACACAACATAGGTCTGTACTCATGGGTACGGACCTATCCGTTAAATGAAAAGAACAAAAAACCAAAAATGAAATACTGTGAAAACAAATTGAAAAGGGCAAAATTGGAAAAAATCCAACCAAAAATTGAAACTATGCATATTTAGAATTATTTTTTAACTAGGTTTAAAAAAATAACTTGAATGAAATCTAGGCTTCAATTTGTATATTCCTCTAATATATATAACATGTAACTTGAAATTTGGTAAAAGATAATTAGCTTTATATTAAAAAATATAAAAATTTTACCTAATGAATCTTGAAAAAGTCTTGTCAAAATCTAAGCATAAATTTAAAGTTTTTCCAAATAAATTTAAATTATTAAAATTGAATCAAAATTGTACAAATTTATACTTTTATCCCTTGAAAACCTTCTTATATATATCTACATACACCCATAGAAAGCATGTTATCACCTACAAATTTTAAAAATACTCTCTATATTTCCACTCTCTCCACCTTAACCTACCTACCAGAAATGTAACTCACGACAGCACCCTCTTCTCTGTGGCTATGGCGTCTTTAGGTTTTATAATGGCAGGCGAGATCTACCATTAGGGGAGTTCAACAATTTATCCAACGAAAGTTCGTAGGTGAGATTTCGTTATAGGCGAGTTGTTTTCGGCCATTAAAGCTTCACAGCCATGGCACAACTTTTGTCCAAACGTTTGGTTCCATGGTAGCTCCTCGTGAATAGTGAAAGCCATGACAGATTTCCTTGTTAAAAAGATGATTCAATAGTGAAAGCTTGGTGCCATGGTTTTTGCTGCTTCAACATATCTGTTTCGTTGAGATGGTTTGAGATCTTGGTCATGACAATGGTTCGTGGATTTATTATGCTTGGTTTATGGATCTTCATGGCAGTTCGTTCGAGGCCTTAGTTCTTGGTGTTAGAAAAATCGATCCAAAAAATAAAATGCGGAACAAAAAAATAGATCGAAAAATAGAGTAATGATACCTCCGGCCATTGATGTCTTTAGAAACTTTTCCTTATGTTTTGTTCTTCCAAACTCTCAAACATTCAACTATAGATGGTGTATAATTTTTGTGTGAATGTATTGAGTTTAGGGACCAAAACTCTAGTATATATAGCCAAGCTCCCATCAAGCTTTTTATTGGCAATGAATTAGGTGTTACAACCTTTCATTTGCAAATGGTTAATAGAAAAGTGTTACAACTTTTCATTTGCATAAGATTAATGGAAAAATCATTAATATAAAATTAGTGGATGGATTAATGTTGGATAATGAAAAGCCAAAAGTCATAAGTTTAATTTATTCATCAATTTAAAATACAGACTAATAAAATAAAATGAAGTTTTATATTAATAAAATAAAAATGATTTATATTATCCCACTTGATCCAAACATTATACTTGATAATTTACCTTAACCATAAATATATGAATCATGGCGATAAGTCCTCCAATAATGAGAGAGTAGTATCTTCCATGTATCACAATATATTTATCTCGTTATTTTTTGTGTTGTAACTATACTTAATGAATAAATCATATGTTTATTCTTGGTCCTAACTAAATGATTTTCTCAAATAAAATTAAAATGTGCAGTGTATATGAGAAAATATCATAATTATATTAATGATAGTGTCATACAAATAAACACTACATGATGGGACCAAGCCCCGTACTCACTACATGATCCTTGAATTTCATTGGTGGCATGTCTTTAGTCAATGGATCAACGATCATTAATTCAGTGCTAAAATGACCACCTTTTTATCTTTAACACATTCCCTTATTGCTAAATATTTAATGACGATGTGCTTACTTTGACTTCCACTTTTATTGTTTTTAGCCATAAAAACAGCTGCTGAATTATCGCAAAATATTCTTAATGGTCTAGAGATAGAATCCATAATTCTAAGTCCAGATACAAAACCCTTAAGCCATACACCTTGTGAAGTAGCCTCAAAACAAGAGACAAACTCAGCTTCCATAGTAGAAATTGTAGTCATAGTCTGTTTGACACTCCTCCATGACACAGCTCCACCGGCCATCAAAAAATGTATCCTGATGTTGACTTGCATGAATCAACACAACCGGCAAAATCAGAATCTGAGAATTCGACCACCTCTAAATTGTTTGTTCGCCTATACATAAGCATATACTCCTTGGTTCCTTGGAGATATCTCATTACTTTCTTTGCAGCTTGCCAGTGGTGAATACCTGGGTTACTTTGATATCTACCCAACATTCCAACTACAAATGCGATATCAGGTCTTCCTCTAGATCTCCATTAAGGAATGTCGTTTTTACATCCATTTGGTGTAACTCAAGATCAAAATGTGTGACTAATGCAAAAATAATGCGTAAGGAATCTTTCTTAGATACGGGAGAAAAAATCTCTGAGTAATCAATTCCTTCTTTCTAAGTAAACCCCTTAGCAACAATTCTGGCTTTGTATCTCTCGATATTGCCTAATGAGTCTTTCTTGGTTTTAAATACCCATTTACAACCAATGGCTTTAGCCCATTAGGCAATTTCACAAGTTCCCAGACATCATTGTTCTTCATGGAATTCATTTCCTCTTTCATCGCATTATACCATAAATTTGATTCTTTGCAACTTATGGCTTGTGAAAAGTCGGAAGGATCTTTTTCGACTCCAAAATTATAGTCAGATTCTTGAAGATATACTACATAATCACTATAAATTGATGATTTCTTAAACCTAGTAGACCTTCTTTATGTTGTATCATATTTATCTGTATGAGGTTCAACTTGTTGTTCATAATTACTAGGTATATCATGAACAACTTGATCTATCAGACTATCGTCAACAACTTGTGGTTCTTCAACGATTGAACGTTCAACACTAGATTGTACTTGAGGGGTGTTATGAACAATAATCAGTCTTATCACTTGAAGTGGAAGGTTGAATTTCTGAATGGTCAATATCAGAAACTACATTTTTTATTTGATCGCTCCCACTGATTAAGTCATATTCAAGAAACTTTGCATTTCTTTATTCCACAAATCTAGTGTTGTGAGATGGACGGTAAAATTTGTAACCTTTTGACCGCTCAGCATATCTAATGAAATGTCCACTGATGGTCCTAGGGCGCAGTTTTTTCTCTTGTTGATTATAAATCCTAACTTCAGACGGGCATCCCCATAGACGCATATGTTTCAAACTCGGTTTCCAACCTTTCCATAATTCAAATGGTATCTTTGAGAGAACCTTGGTTGGAACTCGGTTTAATATATACACTGCCATTTTTAAAGCTTCAATCCACAAGTTTTTAGGAAGATTGGAGTTGCTAAGCATAATCTGTACCATGTCCAATAATGTTCGGTTTCTCCTTTCTGCTACACCATTCTAATCTGGTGAACCAGGCATGGTGTACTGGGCAACAATCCCATGATCTTGGAGAAACTGAGCAAACGGACCAGGTGCTTGACCATCTTCAGTATATCTACCATAATATTCACCATCTCTGTCTGATCTCACAATCTTTCTATGTTTTCCACATTGTTTCTCTACTTCAGCCTTAAATATTTTAAAGGCATCTAATGCTTCTCTCTTGTTATGAAGCATGTAGAGATACATGTATCGCGAGTAATCATCAATAAAGGTTATAAAATATTTCTGACCATGCATATCCATGTCACGGCAACATATATCTGTATGTTAAATAAATCTGAACTCCTATTGGCACCTTTCTTTGACTTGTTGGTCTGCTTTCTCTGAATGCAATCCGCACAAGTTTCAAAGTTGGTAAAATATAGAGTACTAAGTACTCCATCTTTTACCAACCTTTTTATTCTTTCAATAGAGATATGCCCTAATCTCCGGTGCCATAGAGTCGAGGAATCCTCATTTATATTACACCTCTTTTTATCAATTTGGACATGAAAATTATTATTAGTAGCATTATTTTGTAAATTAATGCAATAAAGACCTTCAAACAAAATACCATTCCCAACACATACGGATTTATTGAAAATACTAAAAAAAATGTCTGTGAAAATGTAAAGGAATTACCCAAAGGTACAAGTATGGAAACAGAAATCAAGTTTCTAGAAAAACTTGGAACATAAAAAGTCTTTTCTAATTTCAAAACATAACCACTACTTAAATATAAATAACATGTTCCAACGGCTTCCACATGTGAACCCATCTTATTACTGGACAAGATGCATTACTCACTGCCCACTGGTTTCCTTAGGTTTTGCATACCCTGTAAAGAGTTGGAAACATGGATTGAAGAACCAGAATCAATCCACCAGGTGTTAATATTAACATTAACAGTATTAGATTCATAACAAACTAACGAGGTAGGATTACCTTTATCCTGAAGCCATTTCTAGAATTTAGCACATTCCTTCTTCATGTGTCCTTTCTTTTTACAGAAAAAACACTTAGCTTCTTTCTTAATATTAGCTTGAGGTGTTATTTTTCCTTTTCCCTTCTGATTGTTCTTTGGTTTGCCTTTTCCTTGAGTAGCCATCATTGCACTTTCACCTTGTTCCATTAACAACCTTTCTTCTTCTTGGATACGCATGGTCATGAGTTCATTAATTGACCATTTATCTTTATGTGTGTTATAGGAGATTTTGAAAGGTCCATATTGATTTGGTGCACAAGAAAAGACTCGGAAATCTGTACTTCGAGATTCTTAAGTTGAGCCGAAATATCTCTCATCTGCATGATGTGCCCACGCACACCGCTAACACTTGTGAGCCTAAGTGAATATAGCTTCATTATTAGAGTGCTTGCTAAAGCCTTGTCTGAAGTGACGAACTGGTCATCAATGGCTTTAAGTAAATTTTGGACATTATCATGGTGATTTACTGAACCACAGATGTTTGCTGCTAATTTTGTCTTAATATACATCACACTGAGGCGATTGGATCGCTCCCATTTTTCATAAAGTGCAATATCTGCTGGAGTGCTTTTGTCTGTAAGAGCAGGTGGTTCAGTTTATAGCATCATCTATTTCCATCCACCCTAAGTGAAGGAGAACTCTTTCTTTCCATGACTTATAATTATCCCCATTAAGTTCGGGAATGTCACTACGGATATTAGAAAAATTAACAGGTTGTGATGCTGCAAATAAAGATTACATGCTTATTAATAAATAGACTATTAATAAATATCATGTTTCACCAATGCAAATCATGATCTAATAAATCTAAGACATAAAAATTGCCTGTGGGCTAAATTTTTAATTCAATAAGATTTATAATCATACGACAAAATATATAAAAATATTTCATCGTTACTAAATAATAAAACTATCAAATAATTAAAAAGTCATAATTTGTGGGTAAATTATGAATAATTGATATTCTATCCTAATTAGTTATTAAAATATAATAATATTCATGTGGGATAAAATTATTATATTAAAATAAATCATCATAATTTATGTCTAATTTCATTATGTGATCTTATACCTTAATACATATTTTATTTAACTAAGATGTTGTGGCTATTCTTGATTAAATAAAATATGTTGATCACTTAGACAATTCAATATATAATACTAAAATTTTATGAGTATATAAAACTATATAACAAAAATAGAATAAAATAATCCATATATTTTATTCACATTTTTTTTACCTAATTATACGCATAAGATAAATAAAGTACATGAAGTAGGAATATAAAAATATAAATATAAATAATTACCTGGAGGCCGAAGTAAAACTTAAGGATAAAAATCCAAAATACAATAAGTCTAAATAAAAACTAAAATGTCTTATGGATTCTAATCATCTTCAACTGTAGGACATGTTAGATTCAACACAAAAAAATATTTTGCAAAATTATTTTGGCTAAATTACTTCAACCATGAACTAAGCAAAAAATATAAAAGTTTAACTAAATCAAAGCAGAGGTATGCTTTAGGCTCTGATACCAAATGTTAGAAAAATTGATCCAAAAAATAAAATGCGGAATAAATAGATAGATCGAAAAATAGAGTAATGATACCTCCGGCCATTGATGTCTTTAGAAACTTTTCCTTATGTTTTGTTCTTCCAAACTCTCAAACATTCAACTATAGATGATGTATAATTTTTGTGTGAATGAATTGAGTTTAGGGACCAAAACTCTAGTATATATAGCCAAGCTCCCATCAAGCTTTTTAATAGCAATGAATTAGGTGTTACAACCTTTCATTTGTAAATGGTTAACAGAAAAGTGTTACAACTTTTCATTTGCATAAGATTAATGGAAAAATCATTAAGATAAAATTAGTGGATGGATTAATATTGGATCATGAAAAGCAAAAAGTCATAAGTTTATTTATTCATCAATTTAAAATAAAGAGTAATAAAATAAAATGAAGTTTTATATTAATAAAATAAAAATGACTTATACTTGGATCTCTGTGGCAGTTATGTTCGAGTTCTGGCCATGTCAGTTCTTGTTCAGTTCAACTGTACTTATTGGCCATGATAATGGTCCAGTGAAATACTTTAGATGGTACAACTTAGGTGATCTCTAGAGAAAAGTTTGCTTACCAACATCTCTCCGGTGTTATATTTTTTTCTTTATAGCTATAATTTTATATTATTTTATGAAGTGTAATATTTTGATAGATTATATTTCTATATTTTTTAGGTAGAAATGGACTTTTTATAAAATATTAGGTGTTGCAATATTATTTTGAAAAAAAAATGCAATTTTCTCCTTTTTTTTATGTTAATTTTAAGTTTTGACTCCACTTAGTGTTTTTACGACGCATATTCAGTGATTTTAGGTAATACTTAGATAATTTTGTACTCGATAATTTTATACTTAGTGAATCACTGAGTATGGCCTGGGTAGCGGTGTCGGCAATGATCGGTAGTCGGTGGTCGGTGAGTGGTGGTGGGAGATGAATTGTACATATACTCCGTGACTCCAGTGACTCGTTAGTCCATATTTATTGCTATTTCTTTTTTGTCTTTATGTGTTTTTTGTTTTATTTTAGAGTGTTTTATCATTTGGTCGCCCATAAGATTAGATAATGACCTATTTGGAGAAGAAACTAGCCACAAATTATTTATTGGTGATAAAATTGATTAAAAAACTCATTAGGTCAATCACCTAAAAAGTATTTCTACATGATATTTAAATTGTATATTGTAATTTTAAATATTCTTTACATCATAATTTAATTAATTCAGATCTTCAGATTATATATTTTCTGTAATTTCGTACAAATGCCTTTTTTTAATCCATATCCTAACCAATAAATAAAAATCCATGTCATATGTTATATATATAATATCTATTTTTGCACTGTAAATAAAATTAAGCCTGATATAAAATCTGTTTGAGACTGATTATTTTAAAATTAAAAGTTTTGTTTAATAAATATTTAGATATTTGCCAAAATATTTTTAAAAAATGACATCTAGAATCATTTTAAAACATTTTTCTAAAAACCATATATTTAATACGTCTTTTGAAAGTGAGTTTGTAGACAACTAATATTGAAAAACTAATGTATAAGCTAAGGAAAAAAGGGTATAATCTTATTTATTTCGTTTAATGTGTGTGTCTCTTCATGCCTTTAATTTATTTATATGTTATTTTAATGCATATATCATGATAATATTGTATCATAGATAACATACATATTTATAAAAATAGATAAATTATATTATGGTTAAATTAGAAGATTGAAAATCACTAAGCCGTAAACTAAAGAATTTAATAAAAACAAAGTACAATATGTACCTCGATAGATTATTACTTACAGATGAACCACTCCAAAAAGTTTCTTACCACTCAGTTGGTTATAACTCGTGATAAAACTAACATTGAAAAGATAATGTACAAGATAAGACAAAGAGAGTGTGATCTTATTTCTTTCTCTCGACTTGTATGTAAAATACAATAGGAGGTTTAGAATACTTTTAAAGAGATAAAATTATTTCAAGCGACTAAAAAACAATTTCAAACAGCACATAGCCTATATTTTGTACATTTTTTATTTATTAACTCATGACAAAAGATCAAATATGGATTGGACGCAACTATAAACAATAGTGGTCTAACTAGTTGGGTTAGCTCAATTAACCAGAGGCTTACTATTTTTTCAGCACTAGAGAGTGTAAAGTGAGAGGTACGAGGTTCGAATCTCCTCCCTGGATATGGGTAATCTAGTTCTAATTTACCAGGGGTACGCATAGGGAAGCATGCATATTCCTCGTAGGATTTGTCATGGTATGCACAAGTTGGCCGGACCACCCACGTACCGAAAGAAAAAAGTCTAAATTAAAATTCATTTTAATAAAAATTAATGAAATTTATTTTAAAATTAGAATTTGAACAGTTAAGTCGAAAATTTAATTACAAGAACATATTAATTGATTTCTCCGTCCCATAAATAATGTTCACTTATTTTTCAACATATTAATAATACAATAGTATTGATTAATCTGTACAAAATATTTCTTATAAAGTATTTTAATATTTTAAGTATTTATTAAAATTATAAATTTAAATATTTTAATAAAAATAACATTGAAAAAATAAAAATAAAATGTTTTAAAATTCTAAGTGAATAATATCCTTAATAAGAAGATATTATATGAAACAGAAAGAATAATTAGTAATACTTCGACCTTCTAAAAAAATATTTTTTTAGTTTTCATACAAATTAAGAGACATAATAATTACCTACATCATTATAAAATTACTCTTAATAAAGTGTTTTAATATATTAAATATGAATATAAACTTTAAAATTGATAAATAGTTTAGTGGTTAGACTATTTCGCAGAGACCAAACGATTTTATGGTTTAATCTTATTAGAATCAAAATGTCTAATCGTCCGTAATGCTTAAAAACTGCCTACATCTGCAAAAAATTGCAAAAAAGGTCCCTGCAAAAAAAATCGACACTCCAGTGATGCTTTAATACTTCCTGCAAAATAAAGCTATCTCCATATTTCTCTAGTTTTCCTGCAAAGATGCAGAAATACTATTCATTTGGCAAAAGCTTTTCTAATTAAACAAAATAGAAAAATAATTCCACATCACAATCATAGCCAGTGGCTCTTGTACTTCTTTCACTGTACATTCTTAAATATAATCAGAGTAAATCAGCCAAAGGCTCTTTTCAATTTCTTTATATACATCAATTTCATATTTACAAAATACACACAACAAACTAGAAAAAAATTAAACAAAACCCAAACAATTTATGAAAATAAGCGAATCTGAGAAGAAAGCCCAAACAATTTCTGAAAATCAAGCAAATCAGAAAAAGAAGGTATGATTTCAGTATTTCTTTAACATAAATTGTTTGTAAGATAGGAGATACTTGCACTTTTGATGTTGAATATAGATTAGATATAGAAGATTGTTGGCCGCACAAAATTGTTTATGAATTTTATTTAGAATCTGTATAATAGTATATGCTTTGGGTAGTGATGGTTGGGTGTTGGGTTGGATTTTTTGTAGTAAGAAGATAAGGCAGTGGTGCTAATTGGGGTGGCTATGTCGGAGGCTTGCTTTGGCTTGTAGGAGGTAGAATGTTAATTAGAAAATTCAGAATATAATGACTTTAATAATTAGTTTAAGATTATGTAATACGTTTTATTGTATTGGGCTTTGTGGGTTGGGTTTCTTGAAATAAAAAGAGTTAATGGGTTGGATTTAATTAGTTTTAGAACTTTTTATACTTCGGTTTATTTTATTTAGTTAGTGTTAGAATTTTTTTACCACATATAAAGGCTATACCGTCATCATCCTCACTTGAATCATTATAATCATAACTATATGGTGGATAATGACTCATTGAGAGGATAATGAAAGTTTTGTGTGAAGTAGAATATTGGGAAAGTGTTGGTGGTTGGGAAAGGTAGATGGCTTTCATATATAGACAAGTGATAATGATCAGACGAATAAGATTGAAGATAGAAAATCTCATCTAACGGTTGATGTCAAGATAAAAGATTTTGGATATAGATAAGAATCAGACAGATGATATTGAAGATAAGGTATCGTATCCAACGGTTGGTGGAAAACGGAAATATATTATATAAAGATAATAATTGAATGAGATTAAATTAATTTTTATAATATAATGGGTGAATTATATATAGGGTCTTGGAGACAAATTGTCTTCTCTATAGAGTAGTTTTTTAAATGGCATTCTTCTTAGGGACCTCAATTTTGACAATAGTCTTTCCTACCCTTACTATCACTAAAAGACAAAAAAGTGTGATGTCACTGTTTCTCTCTCCTCTACCTATCACTACCAACCTACCTCCAACCTCCGACCATCTACCACCGACCTCCGACCACCGACCATCGACCACCGACCACCACCGACCACCACCGACCACCAGTCACCGACCACCAGTCACCGGAAAAAAATATAGAGTACTCTGAGAAATTTGGTGAGTACTCCGACAATTTTGCTGAGTACTCAGGCCACCAGTCACCGGAGAAAACGTAGAGTATCGGGAAAACTGAGAGTACTCTCTAAATTTGCTGAGTACTCCGACATTTTGTAGAGTACTCCGAGAATTAAAAGAATACTCTATAAAAATAGTCGGAGTACTCTATAAAATATTAAGAGTACTCTTTAAAATTATAATAAATACTCTATATAAAAAATCATGTGTATCTCTTTTTTATAACATTTCTATTAAAAAAGTAAGCCATTTACAATAGATAAATTTTAAAAAAAAAAAAACTAAAGTAATTACAATACAAGGTTGACCACTGGTCAAACCAGATCTGGAAAAAGAAAAAAAAACTAAACTACGCGAGTAAAAAAAAAAAAAAGGAAAATATTTGAATCGCTGCTGCTGCTCCTGCTCCTTCTCCGGCGAAGCCTTCACCGCACCTTCTTCACCACCGAGGTGAACCAGCAGCCATGGAAACCGTTCGCTGCTTCTCTTCACCATGGAACACCAATATCAACAATATAACAGAAACACCAAACACCATCGACACCACACCACTCTCCTTCTCACGCATGGCCACCACAAACACCGCCGAAATCGCCATCCAACAAACACCGCTGTCCTTCTTCTCACGCGTGGCCACCCCAAGCACCGGCGAAATCGCCACCACACCAACACCAGCGAAGCTCGAACAGAGCCATTGAAGAGGCCATCAAGCAGCCATTGAAGAGGCCATCAAACACCGCTGTCTTCCCTCTATGTTGCTGCGCTTTTCGTGACCGGCTGCTAGGGTTCGCGATGGTGGTCCAGAGCTGCTAGGGTTCGCGATGGTGGTCCAGATCTGCTCGCTGGTGGTCCAAATCTGCTCGATGGTGGTGCTTTAGTTCTTCTTTGCTATGGTGCTTCAGTGATTCTTCGCGTTGGTGGTCCAGGGCTGCGTGATGGTGGTGTTAAGGTGGTGGTGGCCGTGGTTTTGTGGGCTGCGCAATGGTGGTGTTAAGGTGGTGGTGGCGGTGGTTTTGAGAGAGAGAGATAAAAAGGAGAGAGTAATATAGAAATGTAAATGAAATTATAATAGATTAATTAGTATATATAGGTGTAAAAAAAACAAAAGAGGGGTAGTCTAGTAAATGGGGTTTTGAGGTTCATGTGTTAAAAAGATGCTGAGGTCTTTAGTAAGAAGAGGGTTTAGACCGGGTCCCCATCTTGAAGAGGGGGGTGTGGTCAAGACCCTAGGTGTAATTATCTCTAATATAATTTTTTTAAATTTTAAAATAAAATTTATTTGTTAGAAATATATTAGTAAAAAATATTTTTATGAATTAACTTATGTAATGAAATATAAATAAATAATTTAAAAAATATATAAATTTGCCAAAAGTGTTCTTACATTTTGTAAAAGATGTTTTTTTTATTTTGCAAACATTTATTTGACATTTTGCAAGAAGCTTTCTTCTATTTTAATAAATACCATTGAAACAACAACTATCTTCAAAAAGTCACATTTTTTTGTAAATTTTTCTATTTAAGATGCTTCCTCCATTATGGCAAACTACTGGAGTTGCTCTTATAAAAAAAATCATCCGAACATTCAACTACAATTACACGTCTCAGTGTATGCCTTAATCTATTTTAAATTATTGATTATTTTAAATATTCTTAAAAGACAACCCGCGGCAAACACATCTTTCATAAATAATTATTATTATTCAAAAGACTATTTCCATTTTCCAGTGCATATAATACGAAGGTAGAAGCAGGGCATTTAATCAATATCGTCTAAATTCTTAATATTAATTCGAGCGCGTCTTGTCTAATTAGAAATGGCGATGCTGAAAACACTATTTACTGCGGCTTTTGTAGCAATGCTTTTCCAGTTCGCCATGGCAACAAACCATACGGTGGGAGCTCCAGATGGTGGTTGGGATACTATTACTGATTTGGAAGCATGGTCATCATCTCAAAAGTTCCTAGTTGGAGATAGTTTGGGTAACTCACATATATAGTACTACTTTGCCTTTTACACTTTTTTTTAAAAAAAAAAAAACATTCTTTCAAGAGTTACCTGATTTGATAAAATGTAAAAGAAGAAAAAAAAGATAAAATTTGAAGCCTTTTACACTTTTCTTTTAAAAAAACATTCTTTCAAGAGTTACCTGATTTGATAAAATGTAGAAGAAGAAAAAAAGAAAAAATTTGAAATTAATAAAATTTCTTAACTACTCCTTAGGTTTCAAAATATTTGTCCACTTTACTTTTCACCCAAATTTAAAAATATAATTATTGCGTTCTTTATTATAAGGTATCCTTCATAATGTGTCTTGATATTTTAAATGTGTATTGGAAACATAAATTTTAATTTTTTAATAGAGGTAATAGTGGAAAAAAGAGATAATAAGTGTCTTAATATTTTAAATGGATAAACATTTTAAAACTACATTTTTAGTAAGTAGACAAACATTATAAAACGGAAAAAGTACTACAGTACCTCCTGCGTCTTTATAGGCGGTAGCTAGTAAGGTGCCTTGGGATCATGTTAATTCAGACAAAAGAAAAAGATCATTTTAATTAATTTTTATTGAACAAATTAATAATGGACTAATTCGTAGATTAATATTTTCATTTGTTTAATTTCCATTTATTTTAAATTTAATTAAAGCACTAATAGACAATTAGTCCATAAAATGTTCTACTAACCAAATAATTCTTTATTTACGTTCTATAAACATCATTATTTTTAAACTTTAAATATTCAAATGGATTTGCATGGCTCTAATTATCATTTTTCAATTTCATAAATGATTATAATCTTGGAAGTGAATTTATTTTAATCTTTTGGGTTATGTTTTTTGAATTATGATTTGTACTGATTATTTTATATTTTAAATGTAATTCAATATCATGTAGATATATTAAGAGTAGGTTCATTTATAAAAAAAAATTCATAACTTAAAATATTAGTTCTGAAAAAAAAGATTAAATACTTTTTAGTGTATTATTATCTTTAGTTTCTTTTGATATTTTTGCTTAAAAAAAATCTTTTGTATATTTAATACTTAATTTTGTGTATTAATAAACTCAGAATTTTTTGGAGACTAAGGTGTCATAATAAAAAAAATTAAAAGATTAAAATTAAAAAAAAAATGGGGGGCCATGACGTCGGGAGAGAAATAACTTTACCACATGATATTAGAGTAAAAAAAATCAATAATTAATGAGAAAAAGAATGATATTTAAAAAAAAGTAGCCACATCTTGTATACTTTTTTTTATTATGTTTTGAGATTTTAAAGTTTACGTACAACATTTGAAATCTTTTATACTTAATGGATTAAATTTTGAGATGTCAAAATTGTTCAGAAGTGCTCCAACCTTGAAATATTTAATAACTTTTATTTTTCCTACAGTTTTCGCTTATGCATCGGATCATAACGTGCAAGAAGTTGAAGAAGCAGATTATGTGATATGCGATTTATCACATCCAATTTCTATAGATACTAGAGGCCTTACTACAATAAAGCTTACTGCCCCAGGGATCAGATACTTCATTTGTAGAACACCTGGCCATTGTGCCCAAGGAATGAAGCTCCAAGTCAATATCATTGCATCTGCTGCACCATCATCACCACCACCACCAGTCTCAAGTCCACCTCCACCACTGCGTGCATTGAGTCCATCACCACCAGCAAATCCATCAACTCCTCCGGCTGGCTCACCGACACCTTCCAAGTCAAACACTAAAAGTCCTTCCAAGGCACCTTCCACAACACCAGTTATGTCAGAGGCTCCCTCAACCGGTGTCGCACCTGCACCGGGTCCCAAATCAGCGGGAAACAAAGTGAATGTGATTGTTGGTTCCACAATGGGGTTTGTTATTATTATCATAATGCTATTCAATATGTGAACTTTAAAACGATATGTGTGGGGTGATTTTTTTGTAATTTGCGGAGAGACACGTGAGGCTCTCGTTAGTTTTGCTCCCAATACCTCATATGTACTTACAAATATCTTAAGTTATTTTTCAACGACGGATATTCACTGTGTGTCAAAATAATATTTAGTATTTCCCTTTAGTTGTTAGTCATTGTTAAAGTATAAATCTCATATAATGTGTTCTACGCCTTCACTTGAAGTTTCAAACTTTTAGTTGAGTTGAAAAATTAACATAGTATCAGAGCTCCATGGTAACAGATTTGGCAATTTAACAATCATGATATGATGATATCGATATTTGGTCTATGCAAGCAGCCCGTGAGGGATAATGTATCCATATCGTCAAACTCTGCAAACATATATGCTCGTATATACATACGAGATACTCATAAAATAATAGAGTGAATTTTTATTCCTTGATGGTTTACAAAGTATTTCAATTCACGATATTGAGTAGTGTCTGAATTTAGACAAATGTAAGGTACTACTAGTAGAGAGTACAACCGGATTTACTCGGATCTGAGACTAGGGTAAATTCGAGGGTAATGAATTTGGTCCAAGTAAGTGGAAGGGTAACCCAAGGGTAGGGTAAAAAAAACTTATCTTCGGGTAACCCTCGGGTGTTATCCCAATTAATAATCTTAGCCAACTTTTTTAACACATGAAAACTTATACAAAAGTGATGAAAAATAGATAGAACATAACATTACATAACTTTCTCAAAGAACAAGTCACAAAAAAGTCACAAAAGAAGATAAAAAGCTTATACATTCCATAACTTTATTAAAAAAGCAACTCACAGAACTAATTTCCTTTAACTTCAAAAGTCGCCTAGCTTGATTGGGGACTTAGTAGTCATCTCGGGTGCTTGTTAAGTTGTTCCTTAGGAGGATTAAGAACATGTTCAACCCTATATATATGCATTGACACACGTTATATGTTAAGTTCATAAGTTATTTAGAATGTATAGCCCTCAAAATACTTAGATTCATCGTCGCCTCGAAATTTATAGGGACTGAAATGCAAAGCCTTACTAGACTGAACCCCCCAAGAAGGGTTACTTCTTTTTTAATATCATCACATGCCTCAGTTTTATCTCATTGACCTTAGAGTGGATTGAATTATAAAGAGAGAAACCCAAAAATCCATCTCAACAATATATCAGTGTTTCGAACAAGGAGACAACTACATTTGGCAACCAAAACCCATGTTTTATAACACAAATATGTAATGGAATTGTTTTAATCCACAAAGTTAATGAAATAAAGCATGCAACTTCTCGATCCGCAATTGAAAGTCTCAATTGGGAATCAATAGATGACATATTCTTTATATTTCTAGCAACCCTTTTTTCACTCTCGCAAAATTAAAAAAATTAAAACCTTATTTTGAATATGGTACTTATACACTTCATTGGCCATATTTGAAAAAACCATCAGAAGAGGAAAACGCCCAGACTTGAATGCTCACATCTAAACGTACTCTTTGAGGCGATTTCCTCGTATATCCATACCCAAGTGATGTCTCCCTATTTGTGATGAATTAATTTATTCGTGAGACATCGTTTTAGGTGTATTATGTGCCTATTTGAGGGATTTTTCCCTATTATTTGATATATTCCAATTTTTTACCTTGATTTGGAGAATTGTTACTTTTAGAGCATTTTTGTGTAATTTGTGTGTTAAATATGAAGCTCCTAGGTAAATTAAATAAAAGAAATTTGGAATATAGTCTGGAAAAATAATTTGCCCCCACGCATTAAGAATTTCTGTTGGACAATTTGTAACAATGCGGTGCCAGTTAAAACAAATCTTAAAAAAAAAGTAAGTGTGTAAATAACGATATTTGCGAATGGTGCGAGATGGAAGAGGAGGACGTTAGTCATCTTATTCTTAAATGCCCTTTTAGTATAAAAGTTTGGGCGAAATCACCTCTACAAATCAAAATTGGTAAAGAATATAGGGGGACGATTTCGGAATGGTGTACTATGGTGATTAAAGAGTACTCTAGAAATGGATGGGAAGTCAAACGTGTTACGACATATCTTTTAAGTATTATGTGGTATATGTGGAAAGAAAAATGAGATGCTATCATGAGGGGGGTACTTGGTGTATGGAGAATATTCTGGACAAGGCAAAAAAATTAATCTCAAGACTATTCGGAACTCTAAATGAATGTAAAGGGAAAGAAGGGAAATTAAGGAAGGGGTCATAAGGATCAAGTGGGTGAGATTAACCCAACAACTAAAGATGGTGTTGATATGATGTGGATGTGTGACGCGTCTTTTATAAGCAAGAAAGAACCAGTCGCTATTGCTGCAATTGGGATTGACAAAAACGGTATGATAGTAAAGAAGGTCAATATTAGATGTAAGATTTAACAATGTTATTCGTGAAGCATGGGCCCTTGTTATGGCTTTAAGGGCAAGCAGAAACCTTCTGAATCAGAGTGTGTCCTTCTACTCTGATAACCTTGAATTAACTCAAGGAATTCTTGGTCAGGCCGGACTCCATTGGAGTCTTAAACCTATTCTTTTGGAAGTTAGAAAATGGTTAGGTCAAGGATACCGGTGGAATAGTTATCATGTGGCTCAAAGATATAACTCTACGGCGAATGCATTTGCTAAATACACTCGGAAAAATTTGAATATTTCAGGATAGAAGGATTTATCGCTTATGGCTTCTAATACTTTCTTCTATAAAAATAATTTGTTTGACACGTTGAAAAAAAAAATTACATTGATGGTCTAATTTGGTTGTTTGCGTATGTTATTTAACTTTTAGACATTTGAGATAGATTTATTCAGATAGATATATAAATAAATAAATTGACATAGAGATAAGAATCCCAAGGACAAATTTGTCAAAATATAAATGTAGTTCACTCCTCTAAAATACATGAATATATGTAAAATCAAACAAAAATTAGTATTACAAAAAAACGAAGAAATTGAAAATGAAATTAAGAGTTGACTGGACCTGGAGTGACCACCACCACTGGGCTTGGAGGACTAAACTCTGGCGGAGGAGCCACTGTAACCAACGGTAACGGAGGAGGTACTGGAAGAGGCATTGGTGGTTCTGGTGGAGGTGGAGACAGTATTGGTGTACTTGGGTTAGGATTATCATCAGCAGAAGGTGGTGGTGGTGGTAGTGATGATGGTGGTGGTGGTGGTTGGGTGGGGTTCAAATTCGGATTTGGATTGGGATTCAGGTTAGGATCTTCCGTAGGTGGTGATATTTGCTGGCCATTAGATGCACCACTTGTATCAGTGTTACTGCTAGTGGTAGAATCTGGGGTGGAATTGGGTAAGACGGTACGGTCCTGATCCTTGTGATGATGATGTCTGAGAAGTCCAAAGCCCAATAGAAATCCAGTCACAACAAGAATTGTTACAATGAAGATGAAGATCTTGGTTGCTTTGCCTATATAACACATCTTAATTAGTTTATTCTTTATATTTTTATTCTATCTGGAGAGAATGTGGGTATATATGGATGGAATGTAACGATATAATGATATCCTACCTGTTTAGAACTCGGATATACCAAAAGGAAAGAGAATGAAAAGGTGGTATACTGGTATTGTTTTTTCTTTTTTTCCTTTTTCTTTTGTTACTTGTCATGCTTTGGATTTGGAGAGTGAGGAGGAAGAAGGAGAAAGAGAGTGAATGTACATTTGGGAGTATGGATTGAGGGTGGGGTTGTGTTCTTTTTGGTTGGTATGGAGAGTAAAGATATAGCCTCTCACGTGAACCCAATTAAGCTAAAAGTTTTTCAACCTTTTGTCATTTTTATGGTATCTTTTATCATCAAGACCCTTCTTTTTTTTTTTTTTTTTTTGGACAGTGATCATCAAGACCCTAATACAATCTTATCATTGATATCTTTACTATATAATTTATATCACTTTTTGATAAGCCAAACGGACTCTAATAGAGTGGCAACCTCCACAACAACACCACTCACTCATGGTAAAAGAATATAACATGCTAAGAATCCTTTCTCTACTACGACAAAATTATTTATTGGAAAGTGGTTTAAGAATCTTTTCTCTACTATGTAACAATTTTAGTAAAAAGTGGGTAGATTGTCATCTCGATTAGTTTTTTACCTTTGATTCCGAAATTATTGTGTACCACATTCTAACTATTCTATAAGTCAACATAAATGGAGTTGCTGCTTATGTAGGAGTGCATTGATCCCATAAGAATTACTTCGTTGAAAGAAATTGGTTTGGGCCTGACCTATATTATGGTTAGAGTTAGTTATTATTTGAATAACTAATACATAAATAATTCAAGGAAATTACTTCATAATCAAGAATATCACAATTCATTTTTCACATTTCACAGACGTTTTTTTCTAGAGATAATTAGGGATGGCAATGGTTACGGTTAAAAACCGAAACCGATAATAACCGAACCGATTATAAACCGAATTATATAACCGTGGTTAAAACCCTTAGGTTATGGTTTTGAAAAGTGTAACCGATGGTTAAAACCGTTAGGTTATGGTTTTTAATAAAAATAAAACCGAAAAACCGAAAACCGTTTATTATCATATATATTTTCAAATTTTATAATAACTTAGGTTAAATTAGATATATTGAAATTCTAAAAGCAAAATCCAAATATTAGATTTAACCAAATAAATAATAAATATGCAATTTAATCAAATGTCAACACAATTTTTTATAAACATTGTAGTTTTCTTTTATATGTGTGATTTTATTTTATGAAATTTAATATATTTATTAAATTATCATTTGAATATGGTTAAAACCCGCAAAACCGTTTTAAAAACCGAAACCGAAGAATACGGTTATGGTTTTAAAAAATGAAACCGATGGTTAAAACCGTTAGGATATGGTTTTTAATTATAAAAACGGTTATGGTTATGGTTTTTGGAATTTTTGCAAAAAACCGATCCGTTGCCATCCCTAGAGATAATTTCTAATTAGGTCCAAAACCCAACAAATCGTGTCTCAAGAAATCCAGCCCAAAAGTTTGGATGAATAAGGTCCAAAATTTTATTTTAGACATCTGATATACCTAAATTAACCTTAGTCTTCTTTTATATATTATATCAGTATTCTATTTCCCTAATGACATGCCGCATAACAAAAAAAATCATTATCTAAGAATCAATTAGTTCCTAATATAACAGAACTAATTTGTACCATAACGAACTATCTTAATTTCTGGACACAATTAAGACGTATTACCGCAGCGAAAAGATTCATACGAAACAACGCATAAACAACTCTCCAGAAACAAGTCCACTGATCTTCAAGCTTTTTTGCATCAAAGGTATGTATTCCAACCACAGAATCCTTTACACAATTTTTAAGGTTAAATGATTCAAGTTCGCACGTTTATTTATTTATTATCTGTGTTAGAGTAATACTCTGTGCACAGCCCACCAAATTAATAGCCACCACCCAACAAACTCTGCACGCAGCCCACCAAATTAATAGCCACAACCCAACAGCCTCTGCGCGAAGCCCACCACTTTCATACGAACAAGTCCTAAATACCTACACGCTTCGTGTTAGTTGCGCAACCCAGTACATTTTCACGTACATCCCAGCGTAGCTAATAGAAACCCTAACAAACTTTTGGAAACCCTAAAACATAGAGTCACATTTTCCGATTCCTTTTCTGGGCTGCTGTTTTTCGATTCCTTTTCTGGGCTGCTATTTTCCATGTCTGTACTTGAAGTTGAACCTCCTTATGCCTCGGACGGTCTATTGGTCAGTTTCGCCATTCGTTGTCGTCGCCGAGTCGTTGTACTAATTGTAATGGGCTTTCTCGGGTTCAAATCTTTGGGTTTCGCCTTCTTTGCCCTACTGGTTTTGGGCTTCGCCAGGTTCAAACTTTTGGATTTCTCCGATATGGTAGTCGAAGGCTTCGCCGTGTTTGTTTTACTGGGTTTCTCCATCTGGGTTATAATTGTTCTGGGCTTTGGCTTGCTGCTATTACTGGGCTTCGCCGTTTTGTTTTTCGCCGCCGTGTTTTTCAAAGGTTTCGCCGTCTGGGTTATCAATGTGCTAGGCTCCGCCGTGTTGTTGGAAGGTCCTTCTTCATTTCTGCGTGATTGCCGATTCAAAATATTGGGTTTCACCGGTTGTTTAGCTTTCTTCATTGTTTCTCTTCTTTGACTGATTGGAGTGATATAATGCTTATTCTTTGGGGTTTGTTTAGAAGATAGTACCGATGATGAATAATTTTTTTTTTATCAATCAACGCTATTTCAAATATTAAAACAAATGGGCTGGTCTTTTTATTTAATCATAAAGTTATTAGTTGTTAAGGGTAATAAGGGTACTAAAAAATTCAGAAATGGGCTGGACTTGATGAAGTAAGTTATATTAGTAATGGACCTTTTGGATTAATGCCCCTTTTTTCTATTCTCTGTCTTATACTTGAGAGAAACAAAATCATTAGAAATTCTCTCAAGATCTCCTTAAAATATAATAGAAGATCCATCGCATTTAGGTTGTGGAATAGCAATCTTCTTCGTCAAGTAAGTGGATTCAACACCGAAAAGCATTTCGATTCTTAATTCCGCCTAAAAGGTTTGTCTAGAACCTTTTAAATTTCTTACAAATGGTATCACAGCCTTGTGTTCGTTTTTCGGTTTTGATACAGCAGTGGAGATGATAGATTAGTCATTTTCATTAAATTATTGTATTAAAAAAAGACCGAACTGCCGATCACTGCACTATAGAGTTTGGAACACCAACCGCTAGGCTGCAATTGACGTTTGGTAAAGTGGATCGGTTCGTTTTACTTGATATCGATTCGGTTTAAAAATAAAAGGAAACAACTTAGCAATTGGGTGGATTGAACTTCCAACCAGTGTATAGTTAGAGTTTGAACACCAACCGCTAGACTACGAGTGACATCTGTGAAAGTATACCCGTTTGTGTTTTATTTGAAGAGCGGTTCATTTTTCCTTAAATAGTAATGTTATTATTTTTCTATTTTACGTTTAAAAAAAAGGAAAAACAAAATGTTCACGAGTTGGGTGTTTCGAACTTGAAACTTTACGTATCAACGTAGCAATCTTCAAACCGCATATTCAAACTGATAGGCCATGTTGATATCTGGTCAAGTTGTAAGATTATAAGAAAGAAAAAAGAATTTACAAGGAGATGTTAATTCTAATCTATTCTTTGTTGAGAATTTGTGTAACTGGTGTCGCCTAGGGTGTGATAAAAATAAGATAAATATAAGCCAGAAAACAATGCACTTTCACCCTAGACAAACACTGTACTGCAAGTATTACATGACGTATGCAAGTTTTAATGATAAGTTAGATTCGTTCTCAGGGACTTAGTGTGTTATACGAATGAGCAGAATAACGAGTAGACAATGATTAATTAAAAGACAAAAAGTAAAAGGGAATAATTCGAGACAACTAATTAAACTAAGGAAAAATAAAAGACAATAATTAAAAGATAAGAATATGAGATGAGAAGTATAGCTTAGGTTTCGCTAGTATGCACTAATCCTTCTAATTCTTTCTATCAAAATCTAGTTAATAAGGGAGATAATTAGCTCTTAGATACTTAGTCAGGATTCTAAATTCCCATACCTTAGAACTTGAGAGCGACTAAGGGGGCTACAGACACATCATGAGGCAGCCTAAACCTAGGGTAATCAAGCGCCACCAAGGCCCTAAGCAATTCAATTCCAAACATGATGATAGTGACTAAAATATACCCTAATGACTATCTAGCTAGAATTAGTGTTGTCAAGACCAATATCGACACTAGACGTTATGTGGTGTTTCAATAATTAGACACCCAGTTAAGGTGAACATCTAACTACTATTAAGAAAGCCTAAAGTGATCAGTTCTAGGACAGACAACAATTAAATACACATAAACAAATATATTGGTAAGAAGCTAATATCAGATTAAAACATATAATCCCAAAGAAACTTAGATAGAAAGAAACTAGAATTCATAGATTATACATAATGCAAAACCCAAGCTATGGGAAAATTAGTTCGTACCTGAAGGAAATAAACTAAAAGAAATAATGAAAGACTTCATCTTGCTCTCTACAATAATTCTGATGATAATAAACCTAAAGACTAATTACTATGCGGCAAGGATGATTTACAAGTGATATAAGGGTGTATTTATAGGTGTATAGAAGCCCTAATTCGTTTTCTTGAAGGAGAAGGTAAGTAGTGGACTCCTAGCCCAACTCAAATTCGTAACCCTAAAATATGAAATCAGGCCTGTTTTTGTTTTGGTCCTAACAGTTTCAATTCTTATCCGTTTGACACGTATGAGTAGTTGAAATTCATCGTCTCAGAAAGATATTTAACTTTTCTCTAGACCGTTTCTCCAAATTCCCCACCGATTTTGAGATATAAGCTGATTTGTGGTCGTGGGTGGTGAAATTCAGATTTATGGCCGCTTTTCCTTTTCCATATTTTAGCTTTTCTTTCCTTATCTCCAATTTCCATGCTTCTCTTATTTCCTTATCTCTTAGTTTTTGACTTGGACTCTAATTGATCTCCATAATTATCTTTAAAGATTCACACTAAATAAATAAATAAACCCAATATGCTCTAAAGATAATAATTTACTAAATCAAGACTAGAAATAGGAAAGTGTAGTAATTCTCAAGAAAATCGACTAGAAAGACTTCTAAATCACTAAAAATGATGTCTCATCCTAATATTAATTCATGAAAAATGAGGAGACATCAAGACCCCCAACTCAAAGTTGTATCGTCCCGATACAATAAAGATAAACACAAAGGGAAGACTTTAAATACACACCTAGGTCATTTTAACACAATGGGAAGAACATAGCAGAATATATATAATAGACATAAAGCAACTACTCAGAAAATTTCATGCAATAATATTCACAAACTACATACCTGTGCACTTCTCATATCCATAGTCAACACGGTTTGAATTCAAGATCAGATTAGTTTCGCAATGTAAGAAGGAGAGGAACTTTACTCAGTTCACCAAGGAAGCTATAGATTGTTCATCGAACTTCACTAGTATCCAAAGATCCATTTAACTACTCTCTATTGGCTCAATCACTTCTCGATTACATAACAAAGCATCAAAAGGACTTTAAGGTTGTAATTTAGGCTTAGGGACGATATGATAGTATATTTGGATAATCTAGAGTGAGCTTTTGGCTCTCTCCTCACTAGCCATCAACGAATCGCCCTAGAGTTTGAGTTACTCTCATAAAACATTTCTCACTCAACCAAATGATTTCTTTGATGCACACGTAGCATCCCAATAACCCAATCAAAGCATAAAGATGTTCACATAAAAATTCCTCTTTGCCGGTCCGAATATATATTCTTTCCATTCCATTTTTTTTTCTTTTGTATAGCTATAACTCTCTTTTTAATGTTCGAGATATCACGCTATTTTCTTTCATATATATTTTTTCTTTTCAATTTTAGCTCGTAGCTTCTTTTTCATCCACTATTACCCCGACAAAGGGTTACAATATAAACCTGTGAATCATCATCAATATAATAACAAAGCACAATTAATAAGATCAAAAATCCCATCCCAATAATAATTCCCATAATGGTGGACCCACCACCCCAAACTCAAGCTCTAAAACAACTGTTTATGCATCGCGATTCGAGTGCGGGTCATATGGAAAAGTCCTATAATATAAAGGGATACGGCTTATAACGTGGTTAAATAAAAAGGCTTTAAAAAGGCTAGAAGGGGCTGAGAAGGAAATAACATATTAAATCAAATAACAGGGTGAGAAAGTATAAAAAGGCTTCAAGTGGCTTCAATATAAAAGAACTGCCTTAATCATTTTCTACACCATGCAATTTCGTTATTTTCTTACCTTTAGCACTTTCATTAAATGGGTTTGTCAACTAGGTTGGATCTCACGGCCTACACACTACTCAAGGCTCCCTGAGATCGAACATACTTTCTATCGCATTGCTCACTAATCTTTTCTTTACTATCAATGTGTTTTCCTGCAAATACTCAAAGCATACAAAATAAAATAGCTCATAAACATACTACTTACTATCATCAATTCACTGAGCTTATACTTTCAAGCTATTAAACACACTCTACATCTAATTCCCATGTATCAAAATTTTTAATTTCTACCTAAAAACAGAAAAATAGAGATGAGAGACAACGAATCCCCACACCCCCAACTTAAAAATGAGCCGTGTCCCCACGACTCAAAAAAGAAATTAAAATTAGCAGATAAAGCATTTACAGAACTGGTAAGGAAAAAAGAGAACATACTCTCGAGGCTATTGCCTCGCATTATCAACATCCAAGATAGGATTTGCTTGATCTTTCTTTAATTGCTCGAGGAGTGTCATGATGTGCACTTGATTGGCTTTGATTTGTGCCACATCTTCGGCTAAGGAAGTTTGAGCTTCTTCGAATTTGTTTAAACGCTCCTCCATCTTCTCTTGCTAACTTTGCTCCTTTTCTTCTTTTGAGACTTGCGTAGAACCCGCTCGTCTCAAGACTTTCACGATCCAAGCATTATCAATAGTACTCTTTTTAAATTCCAGTTTCTCTTCTTCACCCAATATTATATTCGCTTTTTGCACAAGACACGTGATCATAGTAGGATATTTAACATTATAAACCGATTTAGGAGAGACCGGAAATCGCATCACCTCCTCAAAGATCAACTGTGCCACATCCACTTCTTCTCCTCTCAAAATACAATCCAAAAGTAGAGCGTTCTTCTTAGTTACGTCCAAAGTTCTTGTGTTTCCAAACACGTTAGGGATAAGGATATTGTGCCAAACTCTAGCATCCGGTTGAAGATATTTGTAAGGCCAAGGTGCCTTCAATTCTCCCTTATGCGATTGCACTTTCTCCTTGTCTAAAACATGCTCAAAACGTAATTCCCCGTGACAGATTTTTCGTTTAGCCACCGTTTCACTATACTTGCATGGTCCAACCAATTTCTTAAACTGGAAGTGGTTTCTAATCTCTTTAATTGTGAAAGGAACTAACTTTCCTCTAATCAGAACACAACCTTCACTATCTCGGCTATAGAGGCCTAAATAGAAATCTAAAACTAACTCATGACATAAATCAGAACGTCTTACCATGAAGGTAGACTAACACAATCTTTCAGCAAGCTCCAAGAATCTCTTATACTCTCATGTACCAACTTCTTCATCGAATACTTTCTCATAAGCAAAAGGTAGTTCCTTTAATTGTTTTTCTGCATAAGCTATTAAGGCCTTTGAAGCTTTCTCTTTATCTTCGGGTGTAGGACCTTTGAATGGAAGAGGTTGTGTTTTCTTCTTGGAATAAAGTGGAACCCTTTATTCTCAGCGCATCATTTCTCATAAGCGAAAAGGCCTCCAACGAAATAGTTGTGTTAGCTCAGCCAGTCAGAGTCTTACTATTTTTTTGGCTCTCAAAGGGTGTAAAGTGAGAGGTGTAAGTTTCGAACCCTCCCCAATCATGGGTAACCTAGTTCTGATTTTCCTGAGATATGCATAAGGAGGCCTACATATTCTCTTGGGATTAGTCCCGATCCGCGCAAATTGGCCTGAACCACCCACGTACCAAAAGAAAAGAAAACTTCCAACTGTTGCAATAATGGACATTGTAGAATTTGTATAAAAATATAATAAATATACGTAATCAGATAATAAAGATTTTTATTTTCAGGTGTGCTTATGATTGATTAACGCTCCAAAAGCACTTAATGGGAAGTTACATGGTTTGAATCTCCTCCCTACGTGTGTAAAGTAAGAGATATAAGGTTCGAACTCCTTCCTAAATATGGTTAATCTATTTCTGATTTACCTAGAAATATGCATGATTAAGCTTGCATATTCTCGTAAGATTAGTCGTGGTGCACACAAGTTAGCCTGGGCCACCCACGTACCAAATAAAAAATAAAAAATTAACGCTCCAAATAATTTCATTGAATTTTGGCACGTTTGTTATTGAGAAAACTTAAGAAAAAGAATACTCGAAGAATATGCCAAATATACTTGAATAAATACTATTGACACGGAAAGAAAAACCTAGCTAGTTGACATCAAAATTTGTCAGCACCTAATTACCCGAGTTAATAGTTACATATTTAACTATTTACGAAAATCACGACACTAAGTTATAATACAAATTTTTCTGTTAAATACAAACAAACGTAAATTAATTCTAAAGATCTAACGGTTAAGGAACTTCATAAGCAAAAATAAATAAATAAACCCTACACAGAGAGAGTAAACAGAGAGCGAGTCTTAAGCTTGTTTCACATCTTGATCTCTTTTATAACAACACTTATGAGCAACTAAAAAGACATGTTCCAAAAACCTATAAATATAACATGTGCCACTACACAGTTTTTACTTCAAAATAAGACGAACAACTTTAAATATTTTATATATGTACATTCCTGGACAGTAATTGGTAAGTGTTATATTATTTCACGAAATAAGATAAATTCTCGTTCATTTTTTTTACTTTACTGCGTTTAATGCTAATACGATCGAGCATGTTTATATTATGCAGGATTTGTAGGATTTGAGCTAGCAAATGTAGCCAAATCCGCGGCAAGATCACAAGTTTTTCAGTTAAATTTTTTTGGTAGAGAAACTTCTATACAAGGAAAGGTTGGGAAAAAGCTTTTGTTTAAAGTATTTAATTTAATTTAATGTACGTATGTTGCTAGAAAGAATAAAAGATGGATTCTTTATGTGATTATTGTCGAGTGGTGAAGTCCTTGGTGTATTGTAGATCGGATTCAGCAAGACTGTGTTCGGAATGTGACACGTATGTGCATGCAGCGAATTCCTTGTCGCGCAAGCATAGTAGGTCACTCTTATGCGACAAATGTGATTTACTGCCAGCTATTGTTCGATGCATGGACGAGAAAATATGTCTTTGTCAAGCTTGTGATTCTGATCATGGAAGTAATTGTTCTGGAGCGGGTCATGCCCGTCAACCATTGGGTTCATATATGGGTTGTCCTTCGCTAAATGAGCTCTCGAGTTTATGGCCGTGGCTTTTCGATGCACCTGTTCCCCCTACAGCTGGGATTGATACTTCTTGGCGCTCAACCACCAATTCATGCATGGAGTCTAGAGGAAACAATTTAATAGGAGGATTAGGAGGTAACAAATTAAATGAATTAGCTTCGATATTCAAATTTGATCCATGGCTTTATCCATCTCCTGTTATTCCACCGTCAAATCTGAATTCCGTAACGCCCTTTATTGGAGATCAAGTCGCTTTGTTTTCAGAGAGACCGAGCCAGACTAAGGTGATCAATATTACACTGTCATTAGTTTATCTCATATCTTTAATTGTTACGATCTATTTATCTGGAGTAATGATATATACCACCCAGAATCATACCACCCAAGTATACCACCATAATGTGACGTGGCTTGGTTGGCTATAAATCGTTAATCTATTTATTTTCTTGATCTGATTAACGATTTATTATCAACCAATTCACGCCATATCATGGGTGGTATGATCTTGGGTGGTATGGGAAGCCAGAATTTTTTATTTGGCAAGAAAGCTAGTTAGGAGCAACACCCCAGAAATTATTTTGGAGTTAATTGCACTATAGGGCCCTAAACTAAGCAAAATACCCCGTATTTATTCGAATTCATTACAGTATAAGTCCTATAAGTCTCTGTATTATATAAAATGTAGGATGTAGTTTTACTGTTTTGATCTAGGAGGGAAGATGTTTTTGAAATGTTGGGGGAGCCAAGTAGAAGTTCTAAGGGGGGTCCATAATGTACTTTTCTATTTAGGGTCTAAAAGATTTTCCTACAACCCAGGGGTACTAATAGCTCGGCCCTTGTGTATTTCCACACTTTTTAATTGCTACCAGGAGCGGAGCCACATTCTAAAACCCAGGGATTTTGCTACTCATTTAAAAAAAATAAAAAATTACAAGCCACTGAACTTCTCTAGATTTTTCAAAATTTTCTTTTGATCTCTGATTGTTATGATGTATAGTTTAAGGGTGTGCATGGTATGAAATAACCGTGGTAAATATATAATTTCTGATATAGTTGGGGTGTTTTTGGATCTAACTCTATTCAATTATATGTCAATTGTAGCTCAATTGTCCGAATATGAAGGATCTAGGATTTCAAGAAGGCGGTGACGATCTATGCCAAGGAGTTGACATTAACGACGTTGCGTTGTTTGAGAACAATTATAACGATCTTCTAGACGGTCTAGTAGCTCAACCAGGACGCGAAAGTGCAAGTGATCTAGATTGTGGCTTAGTAATGGAGAAGAACTTATCGGTTACAGAATCCAACAGTCACGTTGAAACTACTCTCGAGGTCCTTTAAAAAACATCATAAATTTATATTCAACTTATTGTTTTCAATATTTATGTATGAAGGTCTAAAGTGTATGTTATTAATCAGGCAGCGTCATCTACGGGCCCACAGGAGTGCATTGGTTTTCAGACATCATCACAAACTGTTGCAGGTTCGTGTAACTTGATGCAGACGATGAGTAGTAGCTCGAATTGCTTGCTTATGAATAATCCTAGCTGCACCAAAAACATTGGACTTAGCTTTCCACAGGGATTAGTTCATTCCAATATTTCAATGTCCAATATTACCGGAGAAAGCAGTGCTGCCGATTACCAAGATTGCGGATTATCACCAATTTTTCTTTCGGGTGAATCGGCGTGGGACCCCAACTTGGAAATTAGTAGTCCTCAAGCTCGTGACAAAGCTAAGATGAGATACAATGAAAAGAAGAAGACAAGAACGTAAGTTGATCAAATCCATGAACAAAAACAATTGGGTAAAACATGCCATTAGTCTCTTTGTTATATAAAAATCTGAAAAAAAATGTGATATATTTTAAAAGTGGTGAGAGATAATACCTATACATGTGTGGTATAACAAAAGAGCCAATATATATACCCTTTATAACAAAAATACCTTCAAAATTAGTTTTTTCTATTTTTCAGACTAATTTAATATATATCAACTCTTTTGTTATAACACATGGGTATATATCTCAACCGTTTCAAACCATGTAGTTGTTTTCAGAAGATAACACAAGGACTAATGGTGTGTTTTGCCCAAAATGAAATGATAGACCATTTTACGAAACTTTAATCAAGATTTTTGTTCAATTTTCTTAGATTTGGTAAACAAATAAGATATGCATCTCGTAAAGCAAGAGCCGATACTAGAAAGCGCGTAAAAGGTAGATTCGTGAAAGCTGGCGAAGCTTACGACTACGACCCTCTTACAGCCCCAGAATTCTGAGTTAACACAAGTATATGTGACCATTTCGCATAACCATGACCCGTTGTGCTATTTACCCAGAAATTTCTCTAACTATGAGAGGGAAATCTCAATGATGATTGTACGAGAACAGCCTCGTCAATCTTTTATCCATAAAACGTCCCTCATGTTTAAATGGTACGCGAGCATCTTATTTTTTGTAAAGACAGTGGCAGAGGGAGGTTATAGTCGGGGACCATGGTTTGAAAAAATCTTTCAACCCCTAAAACTTTTTCCTTTCGAAAAATAGCTTATGGCCTCTAACTTTTGAGAACTTTCACTTGGTCGCTACACTTCTAAAAAATCTCAATGTCAATTTTATTAGTCTAACCTTATATCATTCTTTTTTGCATATTATATGGACCTATAGTGCAATTAACTAAACGTGATAGAGACTTGTCGTGTAATTAACTCAAAAAGAATCCACCTCTTATATCCAACGGAAAAATCGTGTACAATGTAGCACAACATTGACATATATATGATAATTCTGACACCTTAAATTTTGGCAGGTGTAATTAAGGAGGAGTTGTCTTCATTCTACTTAATCAAGTTGATAGTCAAGAGATGTCTTTCTGGTCAAGCAGTTAACTTTCTGGTCATGCAGTCGACTTTATATATAATAACGTTTTTTTTGTATATTGGTTTGCAGTATTGATATGATCCGTGAGGTCTCCATCTAGTTTATGCAAAGTTGTTATGCAGCAACAGGGCTTAGATTAGACAGTGAAGATGTTCATATACTTTTTTACTTATGATCATTCAATGTAGACCAATATTTTTAATAAGGGTCACATACTTGAGTAAATTGTACGATACCTCCTTATGATATCGGTTAATTGCGCAATCTTTCTTTTGTATCTTTTTGATGATTGAATCGCCCACCCTTGTTTTTTTTTTCCAATTACACTGAATTATCATTTTCACTTACTGAAATTTGATTCTAAAATCTCTCTTTTTATCATGAAATCGACTATAAACCTTATTGAAGATTCGATGCTTCTTTTGCCCTCTTCTACCTTACAGTGAAAATTATAGAGATTCCTTTTCCGGTAAGCTCCTCAAGATGGAGACATAGAGTGATGATGTCGGCTTCTATTTCTTCTAAGAAGCGCAAATATTCGTTCTCAACTTCAGAGGCTGAGACTATCAGGTGAGTATAAAATACAAAGGTATGAGGGTTGCAGTTTCTCAATGGTATATCATATCTTGATCAGTAATGTTCATTGATACAATAAGTGTATGAACACACCTCTTGGTAGGTGATTCATGTATATTTAATATTAGGTTCATGTATTTTCAATTAATATAAAAAAATTAGAATGGTCATCCATTAGTATAAAAATAGAATAGTTTAGATCATTTGTAATCATTTACGAAACAAGAAACACCAAGTTCATAGTAAACAAAACTATATTTATCTATTAACATGTTATCTTATCTTTTTTACACACAATATTGTCCAACACCTAACATAAAGTGATATCAGAGTTTAGTTACAAAATTACTCATGACAAACAACTCTTCAACTATACAAAAAATTGGTATTTAAATTTTCGATGGTGAGCATTTTGATCTTTAAAGTATTCAAATGCAGACAATATTTATATTTAAAGGTTTGTAAGATTTGGTAAAGAGTGAGCAACCTGAGAATTCAACAAATCGCAACAAAAATCAACTCAATATATTGGAATCAACAATAAAAAAGGATGGGACTGCATTTAGTTACATTCAAGAAAAAATATTGATCTCACAATTTCCAAAAATCATGAGAGCACCAAAAGCAAAAGAAAATTTGGGATATTCTAAATCAGGAATACTAAAGAGATGAAATGTTAGATCCATCAAACTACTTACTCTTTAGAAAGAATTTGAATATACAAAGATGAAGGAAAATGAGAGCCTAAACGACTTCTCAAGTCGATTTAATGAAATAGTGAATCAGATAAAAATGAATGGTGATCAAATTCTTATGAATTCATTCACCACAAAGTAAAAGACGGAAATAATACATTCATAATGTGGGATAAATGAATTGAGAAAAGAAGTACACAAGATGTTCTGCATATTGAACTAGATAGACATAATATTAACTGTAACAAAACAAAACTGTGAGTTCTAGTTTTGGGAGAGACAGATGGAGATTGCCTCCATGTACTGGGAAGATTCTTCCGCTACTTGAGAATTTCCGTCTAATTCCTGGTAGTGACTTGAAATACTGGAGTGAAAGCGAAAATAAAGGCTTCTCCGTCAAGAAGACACTCAAAAAAATCGTTGCAGATAAAGAAAGTGTTAAATGGAGTGAAGTGGTTTGGGATAAATGTTGTATCCCAAGATGCTCTTTTATCTCGTGGTTAGCTATTCAGGATAGATTGGCTACGAAATTAAGAATGCTTGAATGGGGACTTCAGATTAATCCAATGTGTCTCTTATGTATGAGCTGCTTATAGGACATTGATCACATGTTTATAAACGGCTCATTCTCAAAGAGAATACTCCTAAAGATTCTGGGAATGCGCAGCATTAACAACTCTCCAACAAACTTGAATGATTTGATTGACATTATTTCGACTCCCTAATGAAGAAGTTACTAAAATTGTAAGTGCACTAATCACATCTTATATATATTGGATATGGAACGAGAAAAATGAGAGAAATTATGATGGCTTTAGGTTGAATGAAGATTAGATTTTTTGGAAAAATTATCTCTCTTTCCACCATTAAATTCTAGAGCAGAAGCTTCAAAAAGAAGACCTCAAGTGCGCTGATTGAGTCCATATGTAATAGCAAATAGGCCCAAATGTTTTAATCTGTTATTTTATCCAAATGTATGTAAAAGCTTGTATAGTTTTGGACCATATGTAATAGGTGGTATTATTATGTAAGTCATTGGGCCTTAATAGTTTGAAAGACAATGGTGTTTGTGGACCGAATTATTAAAAAATTTGATTAGCGGATAAAAAAACAAAAAAAAAATTAATGGCGAAAACCTGTCAGACAAAAAATTGTCGAAAATATTCATATTAGCTTGCCAAAAAAACTTGATTCGAGATAGATAGTTGGCCTAGTGGTTAGGCTACTCCGCAGAGACCAAAAGGTCCTGAGATCGAATCTCATTGGAGTCGAAATGATTCCGAGCCCAAAGTGGCTCTCTCATGTCAGGTCCTGAGATCGAATCTCATTGGAGTCGAAATGATTCCGAGCCCAAAGTGGCTCTCTCATGTCATCAGCCAGATACAAAATATATATATATATCTCCAATGAGTGTTCAAGAGTTGACGAGTTATTTAAAATCATTTGAGCAAAGGTTAAAACGACACTCCAAAGAATCAATTGATAGTGTATTTTAAACCAACCTCAAATTTTGGGGTTATGAATTCAACCATTCAAAAGAAATGGTCGTGTTCATGGTAATAGATGTGGTAGAAGTTCAAGGGGTCGAGGAAGATAACAGTTTGAAATAAAAAGTGACTATGAGGGATCGTCTTTAAAATGCAAGATTTGTAAGAGAAAAAGTCATTCGGAAAAATATTGTTGATTTAAAGAAAACCACAATAATATCAGTGCAAAAAGTTTGGGTATATTCAAACAGATTGTCGCTTCAAAGTTGAAGAAAATACAAGTATCATCGAAGAAAATGAAGATCGAGGTAATCTGTTCCAACTGACTTGTCAAACTGAAAATACAAAAAATGTTGATATATGGAATATGGATAGTGGTTGTAGTAATCATATGTCTGGAAAAAAAATTATTTTTCTTGACATAGATAATATAATAACTTCTCTATAAGTACAGGAAATGGTGATATAGTTCCTGCCCATGGAAAAGGAACCATTAGAGTTCAAACTAGGACATGAACACGAAAAATAGGAGATGTGATTTATATTCCTGCTCTAAAATATAATTTATTAAGTGTTGGTCAAGTGGTGGAGCATGGATATGGTTTTTGCTTTACAAATGGTGGTGGCATAATTCTCGACGGAGGATAAAAGACACTTGTCGCGTCCTAGAGTGTTATAAAATATATCAACATCCTGCGGAGCCATTTCCCGCAAGTGTACATGACTTTACAAGTAATAAAATTTGATAAGTATTTAGGGATTATCGTCTCCGCAAGGACTATCACTGTAGATAATTATGTTTTAATAGTGTGAAAATGTGGAGTTTGTAATAGGAAATGAATGGAAATAACGTAAACAAATAAATTATTTATGGGGTTTTAAATAATTAGAGACCAAGGTAGTAAGCAAAATAAAATTATGAAATAAAAAGAAATAAAATAAACAATTACTTAAAAAATGAAGAAATGGATAAAAGAGTTGCTTGACTCTTGCTAGTAGTCTCCTATCTCGCTAATCTAACGTTTTTATAAATAAGGACGAGTGGTAAATTATCGTTAGCGAGATTCTATTATCTCTCTAACTCCCGTCAGGGCAGTTTAGAGAGAAATCCTACGGCCCTGGGGTCCTCTTCTGAGCGCACCCTCTGAATGTTTTTAAATGTTTTAAGCTCTCACCCTATTAACTATCTGTCTAGGAAAGACATTCTGGTTCACTACCGCACATTAGACGCCTTATGATATATTCACAATTAAACCCCCATTAGAATGATAACTTAATTACTCTGGCTACCCACTATTTGACCCAAGTAGGGATAGTTTTAATACAAACATATAGTCAATGGAATATAAAAATACCAATCTCAGTTAATCATTAATCCTAAATTCAATAAAACATCAAATAAGCTAACTTAGGTTCTTAAATAAGTAAGCCTTAAGCAATGTGTTGGTCAAATGGGATTTCCCATTAGTGTTGACCGGGTTGACGATGACATGATTAATACGTTTATTTAATTATAACGACTAACGTAATATATTCTCTTAGTTAAAAATTATTTAGAGTTGAATGAGAAATTGAGTCATGAAATTTGGGAAGAAAATCAAATAAATAAATAGTTTTTATTTTTATATATATATTAAAGGTTAAAAAAAGATTTTTTACTATTGGAAGAAGCCCTATAGTTATTTTTTTCATTTGCAGGTTTTAGTATTAACATTAGGTCTGACCCAACAGTAAATTTATAATAAATACTAAGGATCCAGTACTATTAACTAACGTGTCTTTTATTTAAAATACACAACTCCAAATTTTAAAGTCACAACCCTTTCTAATGAAGGCCTAGCCACCTATTCATTTTCTATAAATAGTTGGCCAACTCAAACATTTATTTTATTCAGTTTTTAAAGCATTAAGCATTAAATAAATAGTAATAGAGAGATAGAAAAGAAGCAGCTTAATAAGTTTGTTGGAATTCTAAATAATTCGTGTGACCGTTTCTTCTGAATAGTTTTGTCGATGTATCTTGGAGGTTGAAGCCAACAAACGTAAGACACCGGTAGGTGACCTAAATACCATAAAGACATCAGATGCGATACGAGTCTCGACAAGTAATGTTATATATTTATTTACGTTTTATTTTATTTCTGCATTAGTTTTTATATTATTTTTACAGGTTTATACAAATAAATTATTTTAAGGTATTTATGATTTACGTTGTATAAAACAAAAAACGTTTCCTTTTCGTGATATAAACTTTACTTTCACAAAATTTCTAGGTTTGTGTATACATAACATGAATTGTACATTCAATTTCTTTTCTCTCGTTTTGATTTATAGGCTTGTGTATACATATCTAAAGATTACTCTCTTACTAATGTCCAGTGTTCTAAAACAAGGCCGCCTAGCCGCCTAGGCGCTCCGACTAGGCGTTCTAAAGTGCATTCTGCCCAGAATTTCTCTCGAAGGTTCGTCTACGAATAATATAGTTAATAAACTACCCAATCGGATTAACGGGTCCCCCAACCGAATACTACCTAGCATGCCAGACAATAAATGATTACTTCAATCTAATCAAACTCAACGCATACACAAAAAATAAAGAAAAACTACTTAGTTTAGAGTTTGAACGGGCGAGAAAAAAAGAAGGTATGATATTTCAAATTTCAAGTCTACTTTCTCGAATTGGTCATTTTTTAGGTTAAATTATTATAATAATATAATTAAATATATAAGATTTATGTTAAATTGATCTACTTCAAGTATATTAGGATTAAAATAATAGTCAATTCAATGTATTAGTAATATATATTTAATGTAAAATAATATAAAACTCACCTAGGCAGAAACCGCCTAAATTCCGATTAATAGGCCGCCTGGCCATCTAGGCGCTCGAAAGTGGTCGACCTCCCTAGTAGCGCCTAACGCCTTTTAGAACCATGCTAATGTCAGATTTCTGCTTCATATAGAATATGGAGAATGTTTGGGTGCAAGCTTGTTAATACACACATTGTTGTGAATGAGAAGTTTATAGAAGACGATGCTGAAAAAGTCGAAAGAACTCTTTATCAAAACATAGTGGGTAATTTACTTTATATTATATCAACAAGGAAAGATATAATGCTTGTTACAAGTCCGTTAGAGTTCATGAATAATTCAAGTCAAATTCATTTTGGAGTTGGGTAAAAAATTCGCTACCTACAAGGGACTTCAAACTACGAAAACAAAAATATACTAACAAAGCATGTCAACCTTGCTGGATATTGCGATAGTGATTGGGGAGGTTGTCTTGATGATGTGAAAAGTGCCTTTGGTTATTCATAGTTTTTGGAAGTGGAATATTCCTTGACCGTCCATGAAACAACAAAGTATAGTTCAATTTTCAGCTGAAACAGAATATATTTTAGCCAATCAAGCAACGTCTCAAACCATTTGGTTAAGAAAGAATATATAAGATATGGATGAAACAAGATAAAAGAAACAGTATTATGTTGCAACAACGAATCCTCGATTGCTACAGTTTCATAGTCGAACGCGACACTTTAAAACTTATTGTTAGATTATTAAGTTTTTTTTTTGACCGGCTAAAAAAACAAAGTATAAGTATAGATATCTACTAATTTCATTCTAGTGAACCATGAAGTCAGCAAAGAAGCATAACCATCTTATAAAGGTGAAATCGAATCTGACTCATCTTTGTGGTCCATGGTTTGGAACTCAAATGTACCAACAAGAATGAGGAATTTTATGTGGAAGGTTTGTAATAACGCATTACCAACAAAAAAGAATCTAAAGAAGAAAAAGTGTATCATATCCACGCAATGCGAATGGTGCGAAACCGGGGAAGAAACATTGGAACACTTATTTATCCAGTGTCCTTTTAGCACAGCGGTTTGGGCTCAATCCCAATTACAAATTAAAGTTAACAGAGAGGAGAATACCAAGATTAGTGATTGGATTACAAATATTATTTCAAGCTACTCAAAAAACGGGTGGGACAAGAAATGGGTAACTAGTAACCTAATCGCAATAATGTGGAATATTTGGAAGGCTAGAATGAAGGGTTTTTTCGAGAAAAAGGAATGGGACATCTCAGAGATTATAAACAATTCACTAAATCTTATTGATATACTATACAAAACAAGTCGGGAAAAAAAGAAAGAATGTGTAATCCAGATAGAAAATCAACGAATAAATAACGGGACAGAGGAAGTGAAGGATAGGGAAGTTGATATTACGTGGCATAACGATGTTTCTTTCATTAATGAAAATGAATTGAGCGGAATTGCTTCTATTGCTTTGGATAAGGAAGGAAAAATTATGGAAAAGAAATCTAGGAGAGGTGTGTGTAAAAGCGTTAAAGAAGGGGAAATATATGCTATTCTACAAGCTATGAAGGCAACAGATTCTATGGGATTTGATAGAGCAATATTTTATTCCGATAATCTGGAAATCGTACAAGGAATAAAAAAAAGGCAAGCTATAGATTGGAAGATACGGCCGCTGATAGAAATAATATGGAAATGGGCAGCGAGATATCCGAATTGGGAAGTTTGTCATATCAAAAGAGAACGGAACAGCATAGCCGACTTAACAACAAAATATACTAGGCGAATGGGAGATATTCAGAACTGGATTTTTATTGATGTAATAGATAGTATAGATTTTATTAGCAATGCTTTGAGAAACTGTTGTATTTAATTGCTTTATCTACATTGTATGACAAAAAAAAAAAAAAAGAGTATTACTTTACGGGGCAATAATTACAATCACAATAAATTTTAGTATATTACTAGCCTTCATGACTGCGAGGCGTTTTCGCACTTTTTCATAAATAGCAGGTGTATTGTGCAATTTACTTAAAAAATATATATTTATCAAATTATGATTTTTAAACCTTGTACAAGAAAAAAACATAAAACATCCTTAAACCCTACATTATAGCTACCGCGCATACAGGGGCGGAGCCACTACATCAAGGCAGTCCGGCACGGCAAGTTGGCGACTCAATCCCTTCTCTCTCACAAGGACAACTCACTCTCCTCTCCCTCGTCGTTATTGAATCCGTCTCTGACCCTCCAAGGCTCCCGTGGTATTTTTTTTTTATTATCATTTCTATTGATTCAAAGTCTATTCCAAGACCAATTTCAGTTCTCTAATTAAAATTGGTGTTTATTGGCAATGCTATTTCATCGTTAAACTATTATAATGTTGTTAAAATGAAGTGAGAGAGCTTTGCTCAGGGTCATTTTGAGTGTTAGTGATTTTTTCATCCATTTCTATATTTAATTGTGTTTCTAGACCGGTGAATTATGGGCGCAGAAGAAAATCATGATTCTGAAAACAAAAATCCAAAGAAAAGGTAACGATTTACGACGAATCAAAATATTTTACATATATGTGTATATGTTTATAATTATTGCTATAATATTAATTAATTGTAATCGATTACAGGATTGAAATTGATAAGCAGTTTCTTGCAGCACCCGTGAAGAGTTCAGTAGATAAATATCAGCTTCTTCCAGAATTCCTGAAGGTTTTTTTTTTAAACATTTACACTTAAATATTTGTAATATTATTGGAAATTGTGCCTAATTTCTTACAATAATACGAAAAAATTGTGATTATTTATTGAAATAGGTGAGGGGATTAGTGAGGCAGCATTTGGATTCGTTTAATTACTTTGTCAAGACAGGGATCAAAAAGATTGTTGCCGCTAATGAACGTGTTCAATCAGCCACCGATTCAAATATTTATCTCAGGTAAGATTTTATACACCCAAAAAAAAAAAAAAATCGTTACATTGTGAAAATTGGACGTTAATTTTTAATTTCGATACTCATCTACATTGTTACAGATACACAAATGTTCGAATCGGTGAACCATCATGGATATCTGATGGTGTTATTGAAAAGCTCACTCCTCATATGTGTCGCCTCTCTGATATCACGTGAGTTTTAACTCTATTTTATTATTTAATTAATTCCGTAATATAACATTTTTTTTTTATTCTTATGAACTTATTCTTGTCCCTAACTCTTTGTTCTTGTGAATCAGCTATGCTGCACCTATTTTTGTTGATGTAGACTATATACTTGGAAGTCATGATAAAAAGTTACGCACAATCAGGGTAATTTTTTCCATTTAAATAAAAGATTTTAATTTAAAATAAAATAAAATTAAAAGCATGGAATTTAAATAGTATGGTAAATGTACAGAAAGATGTATTGATTGGGAGAATGCCTATAATGCTAAGAAGTAGCTGTTGTGTCTTATATGGAAAAGATGATGATGAATTAGCTAAACTAGGTAAGTTTAGTTAAATCTTTTTACTCAAAAAATATAAATTACTGATTTTTTTTTTTTTTTTACTATTTATCTCAGGTGAATGTCCACTTGATCCTGGAGGTTATTTTATCATCAAAGGAACAGAGAAGGTTAATTTTTTTTCAATTTTTTTTTCATTGAATTATACATTTATACTGTTTGTTCATTCTCTCTAGGTTATTATAATGCAAGAACAACTTTCGAATAACAGAATCATTATTGATACAGATAAAAAAGGCTGGTGAGTAAATTTTCTATTTTTGTTATTATTTTTACGGTCTTAATATATAACGTAAATTTTTACCCTGTTATAGTGTACAAGCATCTGTTACGAGTAGTACTGAACTAACTAAAACAAAGACAGTTATAAGAATGGAGAAAGAAAAGATTTATTTAACATTAAATCAATTTAAAAGTAAAGTCCCAATAATAATTGTTATGAAAGCTATGGGTATGGAATGTGATCAAGAAATAGTTCAAATGGTTGGTCGAGACCCTAGATATAGTGCTTTATTATTACCTTCAATTGAGGTATGGGTTAAATATATTTTTAGTAACTTTATTTACTTTTATATATTTTAATTTATAAATTATTATCAGGAATGTGCTAGTAAACGTATATATACACAACATCAAGCTCTTGAGTTTCTTGATAATGAGGTAAACTTAGTTTTTTTCTTTTTCATAATTCATTTCTTACTTCTTTTATTTTTTCATTTTTTGTATCGTTTTTTTACTTTTTTACAGGTGAAACGTCAAGGCTACGGTAATGTCGCGAAGGTTGTTTTTTTCTCTGATTTTTATTTAATATTATATTGATTTTTTTTTTTTTACTCATGTATATAAAAATATCATTCTTTAGGAAGGAAAAGCTTTGAAAATCCTACTTGATGTATTTGTTGCCAATGTTCCAGTAAGTTCTCTTGCAAATTATTCACAAAATTCAAAATTATTTAATTTTTGTTAGACATTAATATTGCTTTCTCTCTCTATAACACTTTCTCTCTCTAGGTTCGTGATAATAATTTTCGTACAAAATGCATATACGTAGCAGTAATGTTACGGCGTATATTGGAAGCTATTATAAACAAGGATGCAATGGATGATAAGGTATAATTAATTAAAAAAATAAATTAAATTATAATTTATAATGTTATTGTCTTTCAAATGAATTATAGGATTATGTGGGGAACAAAAGAGTGGAAGTTTCTGGACAATTATTGTCCCTATTATTTGAGGTAATTAATACTTATATATGTTTTACTTTTACAAAAATACATTCTAATTATATGTAATAAATTTATTAAATAAACTTTGTATTATAGGATTTATTCAAGACAATGAATGAGGATATGAAGAAAAAAGTTGACTCAGACCTTGCAAGATTATCTCGATCTAGCCGATTAGACATTCTTCAGGTCATTCTTCACCTTTCTTATATATATACATATATATATATATATATGTATATATGTATGTAAATATTTATTTGTATTTGTTTATTTCAGTGTTTAAGACATGACACTATAACTAATGGACTAGAGAGGACACTTTCTACTGGAAATTTTGAGGTGAAGCGTTTCAGAATGCACAAAAAAGGCGTAACACAGGTATTTAAAAACTACGTGTGTATAATTTTCATATAGAAATTTAAAAAATTAATTACTCAATTTTTTTTTCTTTAACAGCTTGTAGGAAGATTATCATACATTCAAGCATTAGGTTCCATGACAAAGTTAAATCCACAATTTGAAAAGTCACGAAAAGTTAGTGGACCTAGAGCTTTACAACCTAGCCAGGTCAGCTTTATAATATAACACTTATTAATATTATTATAAAAATAGAAAATAATAATATTAACTTATTAATATTATTACAGTGGGGTATGCTTTGTCCATGTGATACTCCAGAAGGTGAATCTTGTGGTTTAGTGAAAAACTTAGCATTAATGACACATGTTACAACTGATGAAAATGAAGGACCTATTATTTCTCTGGTATTTATAATTATCTAATTACTTTATTACCCTTTGTTATGAAAATTAATTACGTGTTTTGTCCAATAGTGTCACAGTTTAGGTGTTCTAGACTTGGAACAACTTTCAGCAGAAGAACTTCACATGCCTAATTCTTATTTAGTTATGTTAAATGGGCTTATAATTGGTAAACATGCAATGCCACAGGTTAGTAAAAACACTAATTTTTTACTATGTAAATGTTTTTTTTTTTAATTTTTATTTATTTTTTGTTTTGGTTCAGCGTTTCGCTAATGCAATGAGGAAATTACGTAGAGCTTCTAAGATACGTGATTTCGTTAGCATCTTTTTAAATGATAAACAAGTAAGTTTATTTTTCTCTATTTTTAATTATTTCACATATTGTATAATTGTTTTCTTTATTTAATTTTTTTTTTACAGAGGTGTGTTCATATAGCTTCGGATGGAGGGCGTGTGTGTCGTCCACTTGTAATAGCTGATAAAGGTGTTTCGAGAATTAAGGAACATCATATGAAAGAATTAAGGGTAATAAATATCAATATTTTTCTTTATTCAAGATTCTTATATCAATTTTTACTTTTTTTTTTAAGGATGGGGTAAGAACTTTCGATAGTTTTTTACGTGAAGGATTGTTAGAGTATCTCGATGTTAATGAAGAGAATAATGCTTTGGTTTGTATTTTTTCACATCATTTTTTTGTCTTTTTTACCTTTTTTTTATATATTAATTTTAGTGAGATTCTTCTTACATTGTTTATTAGGTAGCTTTATATGAAAAAGATGCAACACCTGAAACAACACATATTGAAATAGAGCCTTTTACTATACTAAGCTTTTGTGCTGGATTAATTCCTTATCCTCATCATAATCAATCACCTAGAAATACCTATCAGGTTTATTTATCTTCATATTCACGATTTTTTTTTTTTTCGATTAAAAACTTTCTCATAAATTTTATTTTCTTCCTTTAGTGTGCTATGGGAAAACAAGCTATGGGTCATATTGCGCACAATCAGGTAAATATAATGATATAATCGCGTTTATATACCCAAACTTTAGTTTTTCTCTTAAAAATATTCTAAATTAATCGATGTTTTTTGTAGTTGAATCGTATGGATTCTTTAATCTACCTTCTAGTGTATCCTCAAAGACCTTTATTAACTACACGAACAATCGAGCTGGTTAGTACATTAACTTCACCATTTATGTATGTATAAATTAATACAACTGAGTGTGTATGTATGTATGTATGTATTTAGATAGGGTATGATAAATTAGGAGCTGGACAAAATGCAACTGTAGCAGTAATGAGTTATAGTGGATATGATATAGAAGATGCAATAGTTATGAATAAAGCTTCACTTGATCGTGGATTTGGACGTTGTATTTTAATTAAAAAGTATGTTTTATATTTTTATTACTCTATCTAAATATCTTCATAATAAATATTTATAACAAAATTTCATTTGTTTAATAGATTAACTGCTATATCTCAAAAGTACGAGAATGGGTCATCGGATCGAATTGTGGTACCCCATAGACAAGGAAATCTTGCAGGAAAAATGCAGGTAACAAAAAATAAAAATAAAAATTCTTACATTTTCTTTTTTCAATTTTCACAAATTATTTTTCAATGTAGATTTTGGATAATGATGGATTAGCTTCTCCTGGAGAGTTAATTAGAGCACACGATATATATATCAATAAAGAAACTCCTTTAGACACAAAATCACAATTTAACCGCTCAGTAAAACTGCCTGATAGGTATATTTTTTTTCTTTTTTCTTTTGGTGTAAAAGTAAAACAAATGAGCTTAACTTTTTGGTGTTAATACAGTGCTTTCAAGTCAAGTAAACAAACATATAAAGGTGTTGAAGGTGAAGTATCTGTAGTGGATAGAGTAACACTTAGCTCAGATAGAAATAATAATATGTCTATCAAATTTATGATACGCCAGACTCGTAGACCTGAAGTAAGTATTTTCTATTTTTTTACTACATCATTAAACTACTCAAAATTCGTAACTTAAATCCTTATAAAAATACTAGGTTGGTGATAAATTTAGTAGTAGACATGGTCAAAAAGGAGTTTGCGGAACAATTATTCAACAAGAGGATTTTCCGTTTTCTGAACGTGGGATTTGTCCTGATTTGATTATGAACCCTCATGGTTTTCCCAGGTTATTTTCTATTTTTTATTTTTTTATTTTTATTTTTATTTTTAATTGAACTTTTGAAATAAATAATGTTTTTTTACAGTCGAATGACTGTGGGAAAGATGATAGAGTTACTTGGAAGTAAAGCGGGAGTTTCAAGTGGTAAGTTTCATTATGGGAGTGCTTTTGGTGAAGAGTCTGGTCATGCAGATACTGTTGATTCCATAAGGTATTATTTAATAATATTTATTTAATTTTGGACTTTAATTGGTTATGAACGATTTTCTTTTTTTTATAACAGTGAAACACTTGTACAACATGGGTTTAGTTACAATGGAAAAGACTTTATTTATTCAGGTTTGTTATTAATTATTGAATTATTATTGCTAATGAATAATGACTAATAAGCATATTGTCTAGGTATAACTGGTTTGCCTTTGCAAGCGTATATATTTATGGGACCGATTTATTACCAGAAGCTGAAACATATGGTGAGACTTTTCAATTTATTGTTTGCTATAAACTTTACTATATGAAGTACAAAAAGAAAATATAGTTTTATTTCTTGTTATTATTATTAAATATTAACCTTGTTGTTTGGTATATCCTAGGTGATGGACAAAATGCATGCGCGTGGTAGTGGACCACGTGTGATGCTGACAAGGCAACCTACTGAAGGAAGGAGTAAAAATGGAGGTTTTTTACTTTCTTGTATTCTCATAGTAAATTCTTTTTTAAATAAAATGTGCCATTAATATAAGTATTTTTTTTTGAGAAGGGCTTAATAGACCTATTTATTTTAACAAAAGAGCTTAATATATACCCTTTAAGACGAAAATGCATTTAAAAATTAGTTTTTTCTTTCCTTTTCCTGAATAAAACATAATTAAAAAAATTAACCCTTTTATATTGTTACTTTTCAGGATTGCGTGTGGGAGAAATGGAACGTGATTGTTTAATTGCTTATGGAGCTAGTATGTTAATATATGAGCGTTTAATGTTATCAAGTGATCCGTTTGAAGTACAGGTGTGAAAATTTTTAAGATTAAATTGCATAATACCCCCTAAATTTTAAATATATTGGACCTTAAAGTTGTTATATCTATATATTACAGGTATGTAGAAAATGTGGATTGATAGGATATTACAATTATAAGCTGAAACTAGGGATGTGTTCGACTTGTAAAAATGGGGAAAATATGTCTTCAATGAAGTTACCTTATGCTTGCAAGCTTTTATTACAGGTAAACTTGTTAAATTAATTTTATTATCTTGTTACTATTTGAACTTTCTTGTAACTATTTAAATGACTATTGAATTTCAAGATTTAGATTCTGTTATAGATTACTTTTTAAAAACTGATATGTTTTTCTTATTTATGTAGGAGCTTCAATCCATGAACGTTGTTCCTCGCCTAAAATTAACCGAGGCTTGAACTATGTATGTATTTCCTACATTACCCAATATGTTTTTAAGGGAGATGATTTTTTTTACATTCTTGCCCTTACTAGTATATTTTTGGTTTTGTGCATTACAGGGTAATGTTCAGATGGATTATGATGATGCAAGTGTGACGAGTAGTCCTTTTGATAAGAGGATCCATAAATGTTTTTTGAGAGACTAGAAATTGAACATGTACTTTCCCTGTTTAAATTTTAAGTGAAATTGTTCTTTTTTTTTTTCAAGGGAAATTAACTTTTTGACATTACATTACACAATTTTCTTTATCCTTTTACCCTTGATTGTGTCTCATTATTCACAAAAAGTATAATATATATGTTGTTACTTCTAATGAAAAAGAAATAAATCTAAAGCTTGATCCTTTGATCATTTTTTCACTATGCTTGTTTTGTTGACAGATATTTCGCAAAGAAATTAAATTTGATGATATATTCTAAAAAATTAAATGGTCGCATAATTGTGTTTATAGGGATTTATTGAAGTGTTATATTATGATTTATATTATTGTAATATATATATGTTAAGTAATGATATATACTACCCAAATTCTTACCACTCAGTGACATGCCATAAGTTGATTGGTTATAAATCGTTAATCTATTTATTTTTTGATTTGATTAAAGATTTTTTACCAATCAATTTACGTTCACGTCATGTCGTTGGATGGTATTTGAGTGGTATATATTATTACTTTTATTTGTTTGTTTGATGTTGATATTTTTGAAAAGCCTAAAAAATTAAATTCAAGACCATTTTTGAATCATATTCTTATTTTCAATTCTTGGATTTACCGTAGTAGGAAGCAAATGTAGTTTAGTTTTTTTTTTTGAAATTATCATGCAACGTATTTTAAAGACCTTTTCTCAAAACTCAAGTACCTCTAATTTATTCTTTGTCACTAATATTTTCTAGTATCTATTATATTTTTATTTATTTTTTATTTACTATATAAATTAAATTATACTTATAAAATTAGAAAACCTAAATTTCTCATTCACTCTTTCATCTCTCCCCCCTCCCCAACTCTCCTATGTTGACCATGTCTTCTCTAACCATTTCGTCTCTTTAACATATCCGATCATGGTTTCGGGATCTTGAAACTCTGCTAGGAACAAGGCTTGGTTCGAAGTCATGGAACTTGAGAAGCCATTGAACTTGTAAACTAGGCTTCGAATAACCATGGAACTCGAGAAAAGACCACAGACTGCCATGGATCCATTGTGTGAGGAAATTTGAGCACGAGTAAGATTGGGTGCTTGAGTTTTCATGGTTCTCCTTAGATGATTTTGCTGGAGGTTGTGTTTCTTTCTGTTCGTGAAGCTTAGAGTTCGCTAGAGGAGAAGGTGTTCCATGATTCACCTTTGTGATACAAAATTCTGTGTCCAGTTCTTTAACGTCAAGTCTCATTTCTCTACTCAATTCCTTTAAAAAACATTGTAATGTGTAAATTATCTATTTTTTATTTTAATATTGTTGTAATGAAAAAACAAATATTTCGCTGCATTTTTTTATTCATTCAAAATAAATGTGTAATTGGAAAAAATTAATATCCGATATCGAAGAAAATAAAAGTTTATTAGTTATTATAAAGTGACCCAAATAGTCTTCCAACCATTATTTTTACTTTCTTGGAAAAAAAAAACCCATTATTTTTACTTTAAGGTTCACTAACATTATTATAATCTAGAACAGCTCTAAGATAGGTGAAAACAATTTTAAAATATTCTCAAATATGAATAAAAGTGGGGAAGAAGGTCCGATTTTTTTTCTCTTTTACTAATTTTTAAGAGCCAATTGCTGATTGATGCCTATTAAAAAACCTATTTAGAAAAAGGTGCCTAGAATAAAAAATTTATTGAAAACAGCCCCATCCCAAATTATCCTTATAATTAACAATTAAAAAATAAGATTAAAACTAATAAACACACGCGCGCGTCCGTGAATTTTTTTTAAAGTCGTCATAACTAATTCAAAAAAAATCAAAAAAAAATTATATTTGGATAAATCAAATTAATATTTACGTCTATGATTTTTTTCGGAATTTTCGGAATTTTCGGAATTTTTTTTTTCGTGGACACGAAATTTCATGTTTAAAACATGGAATTTCATGTTTATTTCACGGTTTAAAACATGAAATTCCATGTTTAAAACATGGAAATCCGTATCTGCGAAAAAAAATTAAAAAAATTCGAAAAAATTCAAAAAATTCAAAAAAAATCAAAAAAATTCATAGACGTAAATATTAATTTGCTTTATTCAAAAATACAATTTTTTTAATTTTCTGATTTTTTTGAATTAGTTATGACGATTTTAAAAAAAATTTCACGGACGCGCGCGTGCGATGGAATTAGTAGTAGTAGGTGGTGATGGTTGTGGTGGATGTAGTGGTGGTTACATACGTGGTGGTTGTGGTGGTGGTGGTGGTGGTGGTGGAGAAAGAAGTACCCTATTATTTGTTTAATATTTAAAAATTAATATTGTATTAAAATAAAATAATATATTTAATAATAAGGGTAGTAAAAGCATAGAAAATATAAAGCAGATGTTTTCTATAAATATTTATTTTATTAGACATTTTTTTATAAAATAAATTATTAAAAGCATAAAAGAACAATTAGATAGTTTAATGAGGATCAACAATAACCTCAATTTTTAAAGCATTTTGGTCTTACAAAACTATATGTTAATTTTTTTCTTTTGTTATACCACCCAAATTCAATCTTTTCAAATATATGGGGTGATTATTTTTGTACAACACATAGACTAATGACGTGTTTTACTGAGTAATTGATATATCAAAATTAAACAAAAAAAGAAGAAGATATAATCTAAAAATTTAAGCAGAAACAAAGGCAATAGAGCAACGATGGCGCATTACAAAGAAAAAGAGGATTTGATTCAGCTGATCAAACGCTTTGGGGAAATCCTCACTCTCAAGATTTCCAATCTCTTCAATAACCTGGTTCTCTCTTTTTCCTTTCTATCATCTTTATAAAAGAAAAATTGTTATGAGGTTCTTTTTTTTGGTTCATTTCTAGCGTTTCTTATGTCAATTTTTTTTGAATTTTGGATTTAATTTCATTTAATTTATTCGATTTATGTTCAATAAAAATTATAATTCTCTGGGGTGATCATGTAACCTGCCACCAGTAGTTTTAACTAAACCAAACCATGCATTTGGGAGTAGTTTGCCAACGCGATTGTTAAGGCTCCATCATCTAGCATTAAATGGTGTTTGACCATACAAGAATTTTTCATTAATCCCGTGAGTTTCCACAACTGTTTTTCTTTTCTTAAACGATTCTTTTCTTTGGTTACTGCAGGATTCACGATCAATTGGGGCTATAGCTGGCCTTGCAATTGCAATTGTTTTCACATGGAGACTATATAGATCATCTAAAGGACCACAAAGTACGCAATCTAAACAACAAGCTCCTACATCAACTCGTAATTCTGACATAACTACAACTCTCCTCTCTTCCAAAGACAATTCAAAACTCGAGCTTCTTCAACCTGTACAGGCAAGTTAAAGTTGGAGCAATGTCTTTTATGTGTGAAATACTGGAGGTTTATTAGTAGTGATTATTTTTTGTTAGTTGAATTTCTCTACTACTCGCAGACAACTTTAGGTCATCTAGTTAAGCAGAGGCTTAGCGATGGGAGGAAGGTCAGCTTTCATATGCATGATTTCACTGTTTGGTTCTAGTTTTATATCATTCTCCACATAATTTAAGTATCATCCAAATTGCATTACTGATTTTTGTACCGAGTAATTGCAGGTAACTTGTCAATTGCTAGGTGTGATCCTTGAGGAAGATACCCCAGAGGAGCTTCAGGTTATGATTGTTGTTTATATACAAGGGCAATTGTATGTTTATATTTTCTCACATTTTGAGTATTGTTAATTTTATGTGAAATAGCAGAACCAAGCAACTGTAAAGTCCTCTGCTTTGGAAGTGTTGCTTGAGATCACAAAATTATGTGATATTTATCTCATGGAAACTGTGCTGGATGATGAAAGTGAAGTGAGTGCAAATTCTTGGACATGACAACTATCTTTCATTAAACTTTTCTAAAGCTAATACTTCCAAATGCATGCAGGAAAAGGTACTTGCAGCTCTGGAAGATGCTGGAGTTTTTACATCTGGAGGTTTGATCAAAGACAAGGTAGTAACTTTGTTATAAACTAAATACAAGACTGTTACAAAAATTGTGTCGTGGATGTTCATTTTTCCCATATAATTTATTCAAGACAAAGTAATGGGTTATCTCCCTGAAACTTGAATCTGGACTTTCCCATCTAATTATAAAGTTGATTTTGTGATAGTAATCATAAGGGAGGAACTAGTGATAAATGGTGATAACGGATCATATCGGGTATTTATCCATGAAAAAGAAAATTGATTATATTGGATTATACCAAAGATTAAACATATCAGATTTGTCAATTATTAGATACCAAAAACAATAATATTAACTGAATTAGTGAATGACAATACTAATTAATTTTATTGATATATAGGCAGGTACCTGAAAATTGAAAAATGTATACAAATTATAATAAATATCTATAGGTTTTTTTTTTTTTTTTCTTTGTTTGAGTACAGGGAAAATCATTTTTTGGTGGAAGTGATTTGAGTTGTGTAAATATAAATAAACATTGGAATTTTTATAAGTTTTCTTTTTAATACGCCTTTTTTTTTGGACAAACGTAAACTGCAATAATAGTTTGCCGGTCAGCCAATCCCGAGTCTCTAAGACGCCTTAATAGCTGTAAGTTTAAAACACTTACAAAATCTACTCAAAATAACTTTAGAAGTGAATAATCCACTCCTATCTCTAATGATAGCTCCGCAGATCTACTATATATGTCTTCTTTGTGACTTATAAAGTTGATACTTTGTATCAATTTAATACATAGCAAAAGGTGATATAATTTTTCAAAAAAAGGCCCTGATAGTTAATTTTTTTTAATATTATATTTAAATACATGTATTAAAAGAATAATTAGAACAATATTAGTATAAATATAAATATAAATTCTTATTGATAAAACAATTTTTTATATATGTTTTCATAATTTTTTGTTAATACATGATATAATAGAAGGTTATATAATTAATATTACGAAATTCTAGTTTTTAGTAAGTTATTAATTTAGAACAAATCTGTTTTTCATTTGAAATAAGAATGAAGTGGAAGATTAAGATGGCTTAAAGTTTTTTTTTCTATTACCTATAAATGAAAAGCATCCAAATACTAAAAAAAATACATAATATATGATGTTCAAGTCACATGCAAAAATCACAACTTTTGTGATATTCTAGTTAATTAATATAAATCTATTCTATTTACATAAAATGTTTAATTTAAAATTTCACTCAAGATCTTTAAATTTCTTCGAACAACCAATTATTATAGATATGAGTTCTGGTATTACCTCCTTTTTCTTGGACCAGACACCTACAAGTACACTGTGAAATCTATTGTTCTAGCCAACTAGTTGCTACATTGAAATCAGATATTCTCTACATGAATTGGCCAAATCATGTTATGAGCCATTTTCTGTATAAAGTCTGTTTGAAAATATAAAACTTCACACTACAAAATACTTTGACTAAGGCCGTGTTTAACCATTAATGAAGTCATGTTTAATATGTATTCATGGTATATTCAATCAAAGAGTTTTATAAAGGATTTACACGCTTACAATGTGAAACTTCCCCATAAATTTCGGGTGTCATATGAAGTTAAAATAAAAGTGTAGATTTCATACCTAGTAAATTTTTTCTTTAGGTTATCAATCCAACTCCATCTAGATATAACATCAGTTTGTATAACTTTTACTTTTAAAAAACTTTTATTTAATAATAAATTAGTCTCTAACATCAATGTAAAGGGATGATTCAGCAATCAACATCTCAAGTTCAATCAGCAAAAAAAAAGGACTAAATCTGATTTTAGATCTTGAACAAGTGAAGTTGGGTCGGAAAGTTCTATAATTGAATAATGTAGTCTGGGAAATAATTGTGTGACTTGGACAATAATAATCTTTGTTCACATAAATTTTGTCCATCTGCAATTATTAATCCCTTAAGCTAGATTGTTGCGCCATGAATGACAGAGATTTTTATAACCCCTATTATTGAAACACTTTCTCTAGATTCATGTAGTTAGACACCAGTGCATAGCCAATTTTGGGTGGGTTGTGAGGGAATAGAGGTTTTGAAGTGCATTTAGTATCGTTGTGTACAACCATAGCACATCCAATAGTTGTTTCTGCTAATTCCAGTTTGTGTTTATGCCAGTGAAAACTGAATATCTATTGCAGCTCATCATTGTCAACAAACTCCTTTTCTTAATTTTCCACTAAACTTGTTGCAATGGACGAACTTGCAGGTTCTCTTTTCTAGCACTGAGATTGCACGGATATCTTTTGTGCGCCAATTGGAACCAGATTGGCATATAGACACTAATCCAGATATTGTTTCTCAATTAGCGGTACACTTTAGTTTTGACTTTTGAATTACTGTGACAGTAAATTGTTTCAAATCGTACCTCTTTTCTACAATATGAGCATCACCATATATATGTACAAAAATCATATATTTAACCGATTGCAGAGATTCATTAAATATGAGCTTTACATCACACCAATAGACCCTGAGCGAACTGCCCCAAATGTGTATTTCTCAACGTCATTGGAACGGTACTTCGGCTGTGTCTAATATGTGCCACTAAAAGGTGCACCCTTCTTTTATCTTTTAGTTTGATTTGCTCTCGTCTCATATAATATTTTATATACAGCTCATTATCTCTTAATATTTCCTAGTAGAGGCAGCTGACAATTTTTGATGCGGGAATCACTTGCACGAGCACCAAAAGACTGGAACTCTTTTACCTATTATTCTTTGAAAATATTTGCTGTTCACAGAACTTTGAAGCTATAAGCTTCTTGTGTCCATGTCAATAATGGATAATAGTGTGGGTAGATAGGATTAGTCCTTGTATTTTCCATGAGTCATTAAACAATGTACTTGGTGTGGTGGGATGGGTTAGGGAGAGAGAAAGATAAGGTGAAGCGAGACTAGGAATGTGTAGAGAAATTTTTGTTGTGTGATATTAACCAAACTGAGAACTCTAACATTTCATTACTCATTAGCATTTTTCTGTTTACAAGTTTGTTTCGTATGTTAATGTTTTGTACATGTATCATTTAAAAACAATTGTATTCTTCCTTCTTGAAAGATTTATATATTAATCTCTCCTCCCACCACCCATACCCTATCCCCACCATCATATCCTCAATCTTTGCCTACAACTCCTCTATCCCTTCCCTTTCCCCTGCCAAGTATTGTATTTATTAGAATTGTGTCCATAAGCACCATTAATGGTGATGCTTTTGAATGTCAGCGAAGGGGGTAGGGTTGGTAAAGATAGAAAAATTTGGAGTGGGGTTTTACATAGAAGAAAGAAAAACAATTAAAAACAATTAAATTAAAAGCAGTAAAGTAAAAAATATAAGTACAAAAATTGGATGTAGAAATTGATGACGACACTAGCTAAATAACATGACACGAAGTGGACCAAGGATCCATGTCATTTCTTGGTTCCAATTTAAATTTTTGGGGATGGAGAGTTGGAAAATCACATTGTGCCAACCAGCGGTGGACTTAGGATAATTTATCTAGGGGACAAATGTATAAGGAGTTGTAGGAGTTTGGAAATAACATTTTAATTGATTTTTTAATAGATAACTTGAAGACCGAAAGTTACATGTTTTTTGATCTAATTTTTAATTTAGAATAATAGTTTTAAATTAATTTGAGTTGATGATATTTTATTTTGGTAAAAATTATTTGAAATAATTTAAATTAGATTATAGGTTTTTTTTTAACTAATTTATTTTGATGTCTTTTTTAATATTAGAATAAAATTCTAATAGAGCCATTATCTTTTTGTTCCGAAAATGAAGCCATTAGAAAAGGTAGATTAAACACTTGTGGACATGCCATAGGTGTTCGAAAAAAAAAAAGAAATGCCATATACTCATACTAGGTATAGCCCGTGCCTGAAGGCACTCCAAAAAATAATATTCCAGTTACTTGTTCATTCTGTTGATACATAATGAAATGTTTAAAAATTAGAATAATTTTTGGTATTGAATATGTAAAAATTAAAATTATAGATAGTGTGTTATACAGAAATTATATAAAAAATTATTATAAAATTCAAATGAACATAAATATGTGTATAATTTATCAAACAACTAATAAAGAAGTTGAAATACGAAAATAATTAAAAAGAAACGGAATCGAAAATACATATATGATCATTCGTCTTGTGTGCTTACTTATAATAAACATTATATGATATACAATATTAGTCGTTGTTTGTTCACCATCGGGAAGAAGTACACTTATGTGATCATAACTCGTACATCTTGATAATGCAACATACAATTATCCATGACTAAATACCGGTGTTCGTAAATCGATCCCAACGAATTTCACAGATTGACCTTATGATTTATTGATGGTCATGGCATAGGCTAAACACACAGGAAATTGTCTCATTGTCATCACAAAGGGTATTTTTGAGTCAGAAGGCGTCAATGATATTCTTGGAATGAATACCAAATTACCAGATTTATCTACATTCAAAATGCGGGCTTCAATAACATGTGCTGAACATCTGACAACCATTAACCGCGTGCCATTACACAATCCATCCTTTGGGGCAATATTTCTTAGCAACATGATAGGAGCACCCACTTTTAATTCCAATTTGAACAGAGGTAAACCACTTGGATTCAGTGAGTTTAAATACTCATTTAGATATCGAGATGTTGTAGATTTATCTACTTGATCCTCTTCAACCATCTTATCAGCTGCTATATACGTCTTCTGTATTCCAGGAAAAATCTTAAGTGCAAGATTGTTGATCTCACTAACATCATCATTTCTCGCGGACAGTATAGTGCGTTCATTGAGATATGTGTTAGTTACAGTTTCAAGGTCATGCAAGTTAGGATATGTGGTTGATATCAAATTGTTCAAATTTGTGCACTTGCACATTGTTGTTGGGATCTCCATTAATTCTTCTGAGTCAGAGCCTATCTAGAATGATTAACAAACACTTAAATTTATGAGTATAAAAAAAATTTATAACAAAATTTAGAGCCATCTAAATTACCTTTAGTAGGAAGTCGGCAAAATCAGATTTCCCGCTAATTGAGTCGTTGAGACGCATATTAACATCTAATGTAAGCGCGTGAATTTTTCTCCAAAGTATAGAACGTCTTAATGAGGCTCCGACTATTTGTTCGCGTACACCTTTTGGTACAACTGGTAAAATTTGTCGGAAATCACCTCCGAGAACAACAGTGATGCCCCCGAATGGCTTCTCATTTTTATGTATATCTTGTAACGTTCGATTAACAGCCTCAACACAATTTCGATGTTGCATCGGAACTTCATCCCAAATTATGAGACTTGTTTTTTTGTATCAACTCAGCCTGGAGGGATTGTTTAGAAATATGATAAATAGAATCTTCCACAAAATTTAGTGGTATCGAGAATGTGGAATGTGCAGTTCGACCTCCAATCAATAACAAAGATGGGATTCCTGACGAAGCTACATTAATCACAAAATAATCTGAACTCCGACATTTGGTTGATATCGTATTGTATAAAAAGGTTTTTCCAGTTCCAGCACCTCCATTCAAGAAGAAAGTTACACCTTCACTATTAAACATGGAATCAACAATCTTATCGTATGCGCGCCTTTGTGCACTGTTAAGTCGATCAGCGTTTATATCTGAATCCCTATCTTTCGCTTCCCTTTGAAGTTGTAAATGTTCTCTTATCAATCGATTTTCCACAACCAAGTTCCAATTCATGAGTTGTGGATTTTGTTTCAAAATTGGAGCACGGTTTATTGCGCGAGTTGTTTAGATAGTCATTTCGATTGTTTTATTTTTCTGCGAAACCGGTATAATAATATCAATTATGTATTAGTTACAATATAATGACATTCGTGTTGGGTGTTTACTTATAATATACATTATTTTGAAACTTCAGGGTACACAATATTAGGTGTTGTTTGTTCAACATCAAGAAGAAATACACGTATACGATCATAGTGTGAAATTATAGGCTTACTTGAGGTCTGCGAACTTTTGCATTCGATTGGACTCGGGATGCACTCATTTTTGAGACCTTGTTTTTGTTATTCGATACGCTCATCATTTGATAGTACAATGATCTGAAATTATGAGGATTTATTAACATTTGGTAAATAAAACGATAAATCTATATTACATGTTATACAAATGAAACAATTAATCTAGTAATACATATACTGAAATACGACACACGTAAGCATAATTTTAATAAGTTCAACTAATTTATTTTAATACATAAAAAAGTAGTTCTCCAATACAATACAATTATTATCGAATCAAGAACAGTTTATTACAAATGACTCCCTAAAAACGATTATTCATGAAAAAGTAGCAAATCAATACCATAAATTTATTGTCGAATCTAGACTAATTTATTAAAATCCACTCCCAAAAACCTATTACATTGATAAATAACGACCATTCGAATATAAGGTACCCTGCTCCATATTAGCAAGGGTTAAATCTGCTAGCATCGTAAACTCAATATCATCAAGTAAAACTTTCAAATCTTCTAGTTTATCCATATTTTTTTAGTAAAGATAGAATATTTGCTATTGGCCAATCTTGAGGAAGCGTGGAAACTATGACATATAGCAAGGGGCAGATCTAAAGGAACGTTTGTACTACTCCTAAAGGAATAATAACTTTCTTCCTTTCGTTTAATGTGATCAAGCACATATTTAGTTGAATTCATTGGTGCGTTATTGAATTCAGTCCATAAAAGGGATATATTATCGATTTCACCATATTCACCGTATGAATTTGTTAGTCTTAGTTAGCATTTCGAGTATGTCAATTGTATTTTTTGTTTTAGCCTGCAAAAAAATAACTATGAATAGAAAAAATTATATGTAAATATTTGTATGCTATATTTTTTAAAAGTGAGTATTCGAAATGGAAAATATTATCCACAAACTACTCAAATAGTAATACGATTACAAATTAAAATATTCAGATTCTTTTTTTAGTTTATTAACAAAAAATAAATAGGATTTTAAGATTTTATAATAAAAACATAGATATACTAAATGCCACAAATAGTAATTATTAATTTTAGTAGTATTTTAATTATTTAATTATCAATTATTTATATATTTTTATATTAAAATATAAATATAGAAAATATTTTATTGTTTACTAAATTATTTGTATTTTCTTTTTTTTTACAACTTTTTTCTTAAACCCACGTAAATTCCATTTGTTTTATATTTTTTTAAATTTATTTTATTAAATCCAATAGAAATGTATAACGTATTCTTGTACAAATGTAAAAATTTTAAATATATTTTTTAAAATGGAAAATTTAAGAATATATTTTTGTTCTATGATGCTACATTTTGATTGGGGATTTATGGGTAAAAGTTTTTTTTTCAAACGATTATAGGATATGTAAAATGAAAATAAAAGAGAAGAATAAGGAAATTATGAGATGAATGGGGGAATTATGAGACAAATAGGGGAATTATGTGATGAATGGGGAAGTTTGAGGATAAATAGGGAGAGTTAGGTTTCATTCTGCTTTATTATATAGACTAGGTATAGCCCGTGCCTTAAGGCACTTCAAAACATAAAAAATGAGTTACTTGCCTAATTTCAGTTTTAACATAGAAAATGTTTAAAAGATATGATGATATTTTGTCTTGAATATGTAAAAACCGAAATAATAGATAGAATGAATACAAAAATGAATAAAAAAATTGGTTATTGAATTCAAATGCACCATAAATCCATGTACAATTTAAACAACTAATAAATAGATTAAAATACAAAAATAATCAAAGAGTATCATAATCTAAATGTGTGAATCATATAATCTCGAGTTTTTAATATACGTACATAAATCTCATAACTCTACAAAGTATCATTGTGTCAACATACATATATCTGAAGAACTCAAGATTTTTTTTTTCCATTGATGGGAATCGAACCCAGGTTTGATGGGTGAAAGTCAAGGTTAAGATTAAGGTTAAGGTTAAGTTTAAGTTTAAGAATAAAGTTAAGGTTATGGTTAAGGTTAAGGTTTAGGTCAAGGTTAAGGTTAATTTTAAGGTTATGGTTAGAGTTAAGGTTTAAGATGTAAATTTTAAGGTTCAAGGTTAAGGTTTAATAAGATATAAGGTTTAAGGTCAAATATTAACGCTATAAATATTTATTTGGTTAAGGTTAAGATAAAGGTTAAGGTTAAAGGTAAAATTTAAGGTAGTGTTTAAGGTTATATGTTAAGGTTAAGGTTATGGTTAAAGTTAAGGTTAAGGTTTAGGTTTAAGGTTTAAGGTTTAAGGTTTAAGGTTTAAGGTTTAAGGTTTAAGGTCTAAGGTTCAAGGTAAAAGTTAAGTTTTAACATTTAGGTTAAGGTTAAGTTTTAACTTTAAAGTTAAGATTGTGGTTATAAAATTTAAGATGAAGGTGAAGGTGAAAGTTATAGTTATTGTTTAAGGTTAAGGTTAATGTTGAGGTTAAGGTTTAAGATTTAAGGCTAAGGTTTAAATTTTAATATTTAAGGTTTAAGGTATAAGGTTTAAAGTCAAATATTAAGGTTATGGTTAAAGTCAAGGTTTAATGTTTAAAGTTTAAGCTTTAAGCTTTAAGGTTTAAGCTTTAAGGTTTAAGGTTTAAGCTTTAAGGTTTATGGTTCAATTTAAGATTAATTTTATAATTAAGGTTAAAGTTAAGTTGTAACTTTAAGGTTAAGATAAAGGTTAAAAAAGTAAAGATGAAGGTGAAGGTGAAAGTTAAATTTAAGATTTAAGGTTTACGGTTAAGGTAAAGGTTAAGGTTTAAGGTTCAAGGTTTAAGGTTTAAGGTTTAAGGTTAAGGTTAATTTTAAGGTAAATTTTTAAGGTTTAAATTTAAAGTTAAGGTTAAGTTTAAGGTGAAGGTGAAGATTAAGGTTTATGGTTTAAAGTTTAAGGTGTAGGTTTAAGGTGTAATATCTAAGGTTATCTTTAAGTTTAAGGTTAAAGTTGAGGTTAATATTATTGTTAAGGTTAAGGGTAAGGGTGAGGGTAAGGTTAACGTTTAAAATAAGGTTAAGTTTAAGTTTAAGTTTATGTTTAAACTTAAGTTTAAGTTTAAGTGTAAGTTGAAGTTTATGTTTAAGTTTAAGTTTAAGTTTAAGGTTAAGTTCAACGTTAATGTTAGGTTAGGGTTAAGAATATGGTTAAGGTTATTACTTAAAAAGTTGACGTTGAGGTTAAGGTTAAGGGGTTAAGGAGTTAAGGGTTAAGTTTAAGGTTAATGTTAAGTTTATGGTTAAGTCTAAGACTAAGACTAAGGCTACGACTAAGGCTAGGTATAAGTTTAATGCTAAGGCTAAGGCTAAGGCTAAGGCTAAGACTAAGGATAAGGTTAAGGCCAAGGTTAAGGCTAAGGCTAAGTCTAAGGCTAAGGCTAAGACTAAGGATAAGGCTAAGACTAAGAGTATGGCTAATGCTAAGGATAAGGCTAAGGCTAAAGGTAAGGCCAAGGGTAAGGTTAAGACTAAGACTAAGGCTTACGCTAAGTCTAAGGATAGGTCGAGGGCTAGGGCCAGGGCTAGGGTTAAGGAGAAGGTTAAGGTAAATTTTAAGGTTAATGTTAAGGTTAAATTTAAGTTAGAGGTTGCTGTTAAGTTCAATTCAAAGGTTGAGGTTGAGTTTGAGGTTAAGGTTTAGGTTATGGTTAAGAATTCGGGTTAAGGTTAGAGGTTTGCGGTCAGTGTGACCAAATACGGAACTTTTAGATGTCTAATGGAGTGGGATAAGGGACAATTAAGTTTTTATTAGAAAAAAATTGATGCAATTAATGTGAAGAAATAAATTAAGGGACCAAAGACGATCATGCTCGTCTTTTTTGTTGAGGGTCCAACCCGTTTAAAAAAGTGTTTTATTATATAGTTTATGGTCAATTATCAAATAATTTTAATTCTTAATTATCCTTTAAGTGTTTATTAATTTTAATTTTTTATATGATAGACATATATATATATATATATATATATATATATTTATATTATTCTATGAATTCCATCTTGACTTTATAGTATTCTATAATTTTTATTGGATGAATCAATATATTTCTTGTCTTGAAAATTTATTTTTATAAAGTTGAAATGATTTCTGTAAAAATTATACATGTTTTGACAATCAAAAATAAAAGAAAAAAAATTATTTATATATTGTAATGTAAAGTGATTTTTTAATTTTATATTGTATCTAGTTAAATTTTTGTATAATAAATTTTGATTTTTTTTATTTTTTAGTACTTTATAAATTTTAATAAAAAGGAATAAACTTTATTTATATGAAAAATAATATGAATTCTTATAATTTTATTTATATGAAAGTTTAGTGGATTATATATTAATAATTATTTTATTCTTATGAAAAATAGTATGAATTGTTATAATATATTAATGATTATTTTCATGCGTATATAATAATGTGTATATATTTGAGTCATGTGTATGTGTATATAATAAATGAGAGAATGAGATGAATGAGGGAATTATGAGCCAAATGGGGGAATTATGAGACAAATAGGGAAGTTTGAGGATAAATAGGGAGAGTTAGGTTTCATTCTGCTTTATTATATAGATATTGATTGTTTCATATTTATAAGTGAATTAATTTATACTTTCACAAAATAGGTAGGTGGGCTTAAGCCACATTAAACCATGCATAAGTCGGCCACGAGTGCCAAACACTAAAAGCTTAAATCTTGATCACATTTGTGTTACGAATAAAATGTGTACCAAAAACATAAACCCAATAAACCCGACAATGCAAGGTGAAGTCCGTACTTATCCATGAGATGCATATTATAGTAAAAAGAGTAATACATGTTTACACAACAATGGATAATTATACAAACCGATTAAACACTATGTTTTGACCCTATCAATTGGGTGCACACAGCTATACGAGAATTATACCTCAACTTATCGTGATAGTGCTACAAGTATAACATCAAATAATATCCTCAGTTTGTTGTCAGTCTTGAAACAATCACTTAGGTTGGGGGAGGAACAACCTTATTCGAATGCATGGTTCTAAAAGGAGTAGGCGGTACTAGGGCGGTCGACCACCTTCGAGCGCCTAGATGGTTAGGCGGCCTATTAATCGGAATTTAGGCGGTCTTTGCCTAGGCGGTTTTTTCTATTAATTTACATTAAATATATATGACTAATATAATGACCTGAATAACATTTACATCTTAATATATTTAAAGTATATTAATTTAACATAAATATCATATATTTTATAATAAAATAATAATAATTCATTATTATTCAGCTAAAAATGTCAAATTCAAGAATTCTAGACTTGAAATTTAAAAAATCCCACCTTTTTAATTTTCTAGGGCATTCAAACTCTAACCTAAGTAGTTTTTCTTTAAATTTTTCTTATGTGTTGGGTTGGATTAGATTGAATTACTTATTTATGGGCTAGCATTCTAGGTAGTGTTCACGTTAGGCAACCCATTAATCTGATTGGGTAGTTTATTAATTAGATTATGCGTAGACGAACCTTCGAGCCACCTTCGAGAGAATTTCTAGGCGATTCGCACCTTGGAACGCCAAAGCGGAGCGCCTAGTCGGCTAGGCGGCCTTGTTTTAGAACACTTCGAATGTAGCGGGATCATCTCTTCGTGCAACAAATATTTGGTGCAAATAAGTATGTCAATATTTCACGTGACTTTAATTTTTTTAGGGTATACCTGTTACACACTCGATTCCCAAAACTTTCGAATAACTCAAAGAATTCTTTATTGCCAATATTTCCTTTTCAATGTTTACTAACCTCATGTCATGTTTGCTTTTTTTTTTCTCAACTTCTTCTCGTCTTTTTCTAGATCCCGTTTCACCAGCAATTATTGCAATATGTATTGTATTTTTTTGGGTAGGTGGGTGATCTGGGCTAGCTTGCGCGCACCACGACTAATTCCACGGAGATATACACGTCTCTCCATGTATATTCCAAGGTAAATCATAACTAGGTTACTCATGTTCATGGAGGGTTCGAGTCTTGTATCTCTTACTTAAAACCTGTTAGGGATGTATTGTATTTCTTCAAGACTATTCTGGAAAAAGTGAGGTTCTTCTAGTCGTTTACTTAGCAAATCCATCAATTCATACATTATGCTTGTTGGATTTCATGTTAAAGATATATATTATTAGTTTAATATAATCTTAAATACAAATCCATTCATGCTTCTTTGGTGAATTGGAAAAGACTTAGATTAATATAAAATATTAACTAAAACCTTTCCTATTCTTTTGGAAAAGTGGAAAAGACATTTTTTGTGAAGAAAAGGTCTCACATAGGAGCGGAGATAGAAAAGCTAATAGTTTAAAATAGCTTACATATCTATTACTTTCAAAAGAATAAAGGCTATGAAAGCCAAAAGGGAAATGACAAAGCCCCACGCGCGCACCACCACCACCACTAGCCCGGCCTGGAGAGGGCGACGGCCGTGGGTTCGTGGGGGAGTCAAAAAATGAAAAATGAAAAATGAAATAATTTTTCTGAAGCGAATCCGATGGAAGATGATTAACTCTTATAGTAGTCGGTGGCAAGTCAACCTATTCAGCCAGAAGACAAAACGCCCACCAAGCGTCCATCAATTACGCACCAGTCAACAGTTACAGAACTTGGTCAAACGCATGTCCAGGTCCATTGCTGAAATTGAAAACGTGGGTCAAATCAAAACCGCCAATCAATTAAGGAGGAGATCAAGGGCATTAATTGTGGGACGTTTCTGACAAAGTCTTTCTCCACCTACCCCCCTCCCCTATAAATCCAGCAGCTGTTCATTTGCCTTAAGCTATGAAACACATCCGAAAAGAACAAACACTCTACCTCTCTTATCTTTGAAAATTATAATAGTCGTAGACTCTCTGTTAGAGATAACCGGTATGCCGAAATATCTTTTTAACAACATTTTTATTCCGCGTAATTGTTTTTCTTTTCCGATTTTCGTGTATGTGTTTCATTTGCATTTGTATTTAGTTTACATTAATCGAAATTATTGTTTTCTGGATTTCCATTTCTTATTTTAAAACGGTGATTTCTATTCTTTACCATCAATGCTTTCAAGCACTGCGATTCTTTCATTCTCATCGGCGTTTGCAAAGTATGCATCTCGTCCTTTGTCTTTTGTCGTTGACTTCCCCATAACAAAACAACATGTTCACGAATGGTACCCTCAATTCACAACCGCAAACGATTTTAATGTTTTTGATATTTTATGTTTCATCCAATATATACTCGAATGATACAAATTATGTTCCTACATACACCTTCTTCTTTATGGTTTATACATTCTTTATGCTAAGATCAAGGGATCCATCATAAATAGATGTACTTATACAAAGATAGGTGGTGTGGTACGTTACCGATTATTTATGTGTTCATGTGCTAGAACTTGAAGGACTGGATTTTAAGAATTAGCCGACGGACAAAGAGAACATATAGCTCCAACGAGATGTAATTGTCAGGATTTACTCTGGATCTTATGGGTAAATGATCGAGATTGTTACGTGGTAAGCGCGACCGAACTTGTCCATAGTCATTCACGAGATCCTCAATTCGTTGTTCCCTATTCACTTCTCACAAAAAAGTTGTTGCGATTCAACTAGTTTTTTCCGGATGCAAGGCATAGGTTGTGTAGTTGGCATCTTAAACGCAACACCATGTTAAGGGTTTCAATTGAGTGTTCAAGAATTTAATATCCCTTTATTGTCATGATGTGGCTTTCGAAAAAGGTTGGTTTGACATGATGGCAGTTTAAATTTCTTTTAGACGTGTATGGGAAAAGGCATATGTAGGCGGAGGTGCACTTACAAAGTCATTTTTTTTGTTTTGATTAAGGGGGTATTAATTTAGAAAGGTCCAAAGCACTTATACAATACTAACAAATCCTCCCCGTAACTAATACTTGAAACCCAACTAAAAAAAATAAATCCAAAACACCTCTTCCTCCCTTAATCTATACATTACACGATTATCACAAAAAAACCTATTAGGGTTTCAAAAATCCCTCCCTCTCTCTCTTGTCTCTTCTCCAGCCCTCCCCTCCCTTTTGTGTCACCATCTTGCTGCGGCCGCCGCCATTCGTGCTCTCCTCCCCTCCCGCTGTCTTGTACAAGAAAACCACTATCACCACCATCACCATCTTTTCCACCGTATAACTACCTCTAGTCTCACACCATCCGCGCCGTCGATGTCTTGCACAAGAAAAACACCATCCTCCGGCGCCTCACCCACCATCAAAGCCACTTGAGCGACGTCGTTCGTGATCCCTTCTCAAGCCCCCTGAGCGCCGCCGTTCGTGCTCCCTTCTCACCGTCTGAGCGTCGCCGTTCGTGGTACAATCTCACCGCCATTAGTGCTCCCTTTTTTTCATTTTCTTTATGTTGTTTCTTTTTCAGTGTTTTTCTTTATTGTTTCGCAGTGATCCTTCGGCGGCTGTTCGTGGACCATTCTCACCTCCATTCTCGTTGCCGTTTCTTCACCCATTTTTCAGATCTACTTTTTCTTTACTTTTCCATTTTGCTTTTTTTTCCATTCCTCTTTTCATTGTTTTGCAGTGAATCCGCCGTGGTCATGGGAAGACCATGTGAATAGATTCCAATTTGATTTTTTGTTTTTCGATATGGTGTGAAGAGGTTTTTTTTTGGTGAATGTGAATAGATTTCTTTTTGTTCAAATGAGAGTTGTTTTCATTTACTCTTTAGATCCAAACGTGAATAAGGTTTTGGTTTTTTGATCCCTTTTTATTTTTAATTTCTTTTTGGTAGATACCAATTAGGTTTTTATTATTTGTATACTTATTTTATTTTATTGTTTTTTTTTGTCGTTGCTGTTGATGGTCTAATTGTTGATTGGTACGGACCAACATGTTATTTTGCACCCAAATGGACCCTGACTTATGTAGAAATTGGTACATACCAAATGGTTGGACCTTGACACGGTAGCTTCGATATGGTATCTAAATAAGTATGGACATTAACCTTGGACATGGACACAAACTATTTAAGTTTACAAAAATACCAGTAGAGACCTATCATGCAATTATAAAAAAATTGAATGTATAATAATCGTAAAACAAGCATGACATACCAAACAAAAAAAATTGGTACGTCCCAAAAACAAAAAAAGTTGATATGTAAATTTTTTATAGAAGCATTGCTATATATCGCTCATTTATCACCTTATATGTGTCATCTAATGTGGCATTGAACAATTAAAAGAAAAAATAATCATTTAAGAGAGAAAAACGTTTTTATTGGTGTTTAAAAGTTCTACTTAATTGATGATACATGTGTGAAGAGAAAAGAGTGATATATATATATGTTTACTCTTTTTTTTCATTGGACCTTTATTTGTAATTGGTTCTTAATTAAGAATACACATAAGATCCTCGGTATTAACATAACATTAACATAACCAGATGGGATTAGCTCACTGGCCAGGGCCTTGGTCTACCAATTTAGTGGTGTAGGTTCGAACCGAGTCAATGACTCCGAGTCCAAAGTGGCTCTCCTATGTAACCAAAAAAAAAAAACATAACATTAACATGTAGTTACCTAATATTAACATGTATTTTAAGGATTACGACATAGGGTTGCACAAAATTAGGGATAAAGCCATGGATTGGAAGGTTAAGACGTATCATACAAATCGTGACGACCGAGTTACTCAAAATTGACAGACACGCCTCAAATTAGTATACACCATAGCAATATTCTTCAAGCAGATTTGAGGGCAAGCTGGCTTGACACACTACGATGTTAGTGACCAGCTCTGTAATCTCCTTTATTGGAGAGGTTCTGCAGCGGACAACAATATAAAGGGAGGGCTACCGTTGGTGTTGCTCAAGAAGCCCAAAACAAAACAGAAGACCTCTCAACAGTTGACACGACCAAAGCGAAACAAAACTCAGACGATCCAAAAGCCTTCGATGGGCGAGGACTAGACCTTTGGAAATCTTCAAATCTGTAAATGCCGAGACAAGGGCGGCGGATCGGCGGAGGCTGGAAACGGCGGGAGAGGCGGTGGCTGCGGAACAAAAAAAGGAAGACCAAAAAAAAGATAGAGACTAAACGCCGTCGTCCGGGAAGGAAGGAGGAGGGGCGACGGATCTAGGTTTGAAGTTTGGTAAAAAATGAGAATGGGAGGGTTAGGTTTTCAATAGAGGTCCGCCTCACAAGATATTTTCAAATTTAGGATATAGAATATGATTCAATGTCATAGGCTTGAACTCGGTCCAATTAACTGCTCCTCGGACATCATCATCCCAATTCAATATCAACATTGTAAACTTTCTACCTTTAACCTCTTTAAATACATACATATATGCAAGTTTGATTTGAATGCAGAAATTGGATAAATGTAATTCATTGAATTTTAAATTCTTTGTATCTCATTTTATAAATCTTTATTAACATTCTTTATGGTGGTTGTGTCGTTTTCGAAAAGGTAAATTAAATCAACTAATGCTGTTTTAAATTAAATCCTATTTTAATTTAACCCAACCCCCCAAAAAAAATGCGACCCATATCTACTACTGTTTTTTTTTTTAAAATGTTTAATTAAATTATAGTTGTCTTTTTCACCAAGTCATCTAGTATATATATATATATAGAATTCATAAGTCATCCATCATCACCCGTCAAAAGAAAAAAAGTCAAGCATTCTTCGAGAAAAAAGAAGTATTCAAATATTTAAATTGGTAATTTTTTTAATTTTATTTTAATTTATTTGATGTAAATTGTAATTTTTTGTTGAGAGGCTTTTTTTAGAGTTTGGTTTAAACCCACAAAATATTAGGAAGCCATGAGTCTACTTTTTAGGTGTTCAATTAAATAATTGGCCAAATTCTATATTTTGTATTGTTATAGGTCTGAACTAAATGAACTTCTAAGAAACGATAAATATTTGTTAAAAAGCTATATAATGAAAACCCATATGTTGATTTTGAGAACAGATCTGTTTTTACAACTGAATATTGAAGAAAACCCATGATTTAATTTCGAAATATTAGCTGTTCAAAAGCCATCTGATTTTGAACTGGACTATTTATTTTGGGCAAAGATCTGAAGTTCGGGTCGGGTCTGTTAGATTTTTTGCTTGATTAGTTTTCAAATTCATTTATTTTTGTATATACTTGACTGGGATTTCTGTATAATTAATTAATTAATTATATATATATATATATACTTGAATGTGTATTAGTGTTATTGACAGAAAAGAAAGGTTGTTGCAATCACTATGGCTATGGCTAGCTCTAGGATGGCTATGAGGTATATCTCTCGTAGGGGCTTCAAAAATAGTACTAACCAGGTAAATTGTTACCTTTCAACTTTTAAGTTTGAATTTGCATTTATTTTGTGATTGATGATTGATTTTATAGGCGAGTCAGAATATTATTCGGGAGAGTATTCAGAATATTCGAATGAAAATTAGGAAAAAGGCAGGCTTCTTGGGTGGTATTACTGGAGTTGCTGTTACTGCGTTGGCTGTAACTTTTCACATCAAAGTCAGAGAATTAGAAGATTGGAAATAAAGTTTCAACTTCTTAAATTATGCAATTTAGTGGCCTTCTTATGAATTTAGTGTTTGTCCAATTCTGAGTTGTGAATTATTGTTGGTTGAATACTTGTTTGTGTGAGTTTTGAAATTACCATTTCTCTTCACAACTTTATTTATTTATATTATCTGGTTTTTAATGGTACTACTGTTTTACATTCTTCTCTTCTAGCCTTAACCTTTTGAGCCTTTTATCTTCTCCTCAGCGCAAGTGCAAAATCTGCAACTAAGCGCATTGTTTCGGTTCTTAGCACCTCTGTATATCGGCATATACATGTAGAGTTAAACAATAAATTGTTTCGCTTGGGTCCATACAATCCACACCGCAGCAATGAAGATCACATGCCACCTTGATCACAAGTCTTTGAATCTCTGCTGGAGTATTTTCCAGTCCCTGTTACATCTCAGGTCCGCGTGAGTCAAAGGCCCTACTCAAGTACAAATCAACCCAAAATTGCTCCATATGTCCCTGGCCATTTCACATTGTAAAAAAGCATGAATCAGGTCTTCCCTATACTTTCCACATACACAGCACTCACGCTCCTCTAGCACCCTCCTTATGCCATAGATTCACGGCGCCACAACAAAACTCTCAATTTTACGGGACATTTGAGCTTCCAAATCCGATCCTAGCCGAGGTTCAATATTTCACCACTAAATTCTAGCATTTTAAAACCTGATTTAACAATAAAACACCCTTTCAGATCAAATTTTGAGGATTTCTTGTCTAATATTGCAATTTATTATTTTTGTCAAGTTTTATACTTTTGAAATGTAAGATAGTGATATACTGCATTTCTATAAATCTAAATTACACAACTTATTACACTTACCGAATGAATAAATTACAACTGACAAATAAATAAGTTGTACAATTATGATTTAGCTAATGAATAAATTATTACAATAACTTTTTACCAAATGAATAAGTTATAAATAATAACACTAATGGGAGAGGGGTGGGGGTGACTGTGCCCATGTAATTTAGGCTATCTACGTACCTTTCTATAGATAGCGTGGAATGCATACCCAGAAAGGATCAAGCCACCACGTAATTTTTTAAACCCCCTTGGTAAATGTGTTAGTACGTTTTTTCAAAAAATAACTTGAAAGAGTTGAGTGTACAAGAAAGTGCTCACCATTTATCTTCATCGGGTTGGTATGATGGTGAAGGAGTTGAACCTTCACTGGCACTAGAAAGGTTGAAAGATAGGTTCTCTTCATCGGATAAAACATCTAACTACGACAAAATATAGGGACTCATGGTGCAAATAATTCAAACACTTTTGTTCAATTTGCCATGTTAAAGAAAAGAATTTTCAAGCCAATTTGAATATAAGGATAAAATAATAGGGACTCATGGTGCAAAAATTTGAAATTATTTGTATTTCGAATTTCATAGAGACTAAAACCATACTTTTCAAAATAACCAAATACCATTTTTCAATTTTCGCATAACAAAGGGCTAACTTATACCAATTTCGAGTTACTAAAGTCAGCCTGGCTATCGGACATCGGTTTCCGGTCCGCCGGACCGGCCCGGACCGATAAGCACCGGCGAACGAAACGGAACGGCATGGTGGTGGTGGCCGGAACGGAACGGAACGGCGTTCCTGCTACCGTGCGGCGTTTTGATTTTCTGTTTTTTTACATGGACCGAACCGGTCCGTGACCGAAACGGACCGGTAACGGCCCGTTACATTTTTTTTTTTTTAATAATCCAGCCCACTTATATTAGGTTCCCTACCCATTTACTTAGCCATTCCCACCCTAATTTTGCAGCCCAAACACCATTACTTAGCCCAATTATACCCACCCCACCTTAATTCTACCCACCCCATTTACTCTCACCCACTCCGTCTTTACGCAATCTCTCTCTATCTCTGTTCTTACTATGGAAACCTAGAAACAAATTGAATCTGTCCCAGCTATTTTTGAGTAATTTTCAACCTAATCTATGTGTTGATTCCACTCTATTGTGATTCCTTTGTTGATTCTATGTTAGTTTGAATCAAATAGTGTATATTCAAGGTTTGGTTTGATTCGATTAAACGGGTTTCTACCATTTGTGTTCTTGATCTTCAACCACCTATCTGAAATTGTTCTCTATGTAAGTTCATATCAAATCTTCTCTATTTAATTTCAATTACTTCAATTTCTGATGGTTAATTGATTCTATTCTTGCGCATGGTTTGGGTTTTCTGTGTTGGTGTTCTTGATCTTCAACCAATTATCTGAAATGGTTATCTATGTAAGTTCATATCAAATCTTCTCTATCTTATTTCATTTACTTTAATGTCTGATAATTAATTAATTTCTATTCTTGTGCATGTTAGGGGTTTTCTGCTATGGTTTTCGTGATCTTCAACCAATAATCTGAAATGGTTCTATATGTAAGGTCATATCCAATCTTCTCTATTTATTTTCAAGTACTTTAATTTCTAAAGATTAATTTATATATTGCGCATGGTTGTGGTTTTCTGTTTTGGTGTCCTACTTAGTTCTGAAATTGTTGCTTTGTGCTTAAATACAGGATATTTGGAAATGGATATATTGAATTTGGAATTTGGAATTTGGAATTAGTTCAGATTTTGGGTTTCTGCAATTTATGGTATATTGAGAATTTGGCTTTCTGCAATTATTGAGAATTTGGCTTTCTGCAATCTTAGTCCCTTTGTAAATTGTAAAAAAGTCCCTTTCGAAAATTGCAAGTGAAAATTGAAAAATAGACCCCTTCGAATATTGCAACATAGTCCCTGTGAAAATTGGAAAATAGTCCCTTTCGAAAAATGCAACATAGTCCCTGCGAAATATTTACAAATCATCCCCTACTTTTATCAAAAATGTTGAAAATCTTAAATATTTTTTCACAAACTTGCGAAAATTACCCTACTTTTATTAAAAATGATGATTATAAATTTGATTTACTTTCAATACTTAGGCGGTTTCGATGATTAACTAACAATACTAAGTAAATTATTTAACTAAATTGTAATTGCTATGTTCTTAGAAATTGCCAAGTTATTAAATTAGTAAATGGGGTATTAACTATTAAGTTTCTGATTTGTATTGAAAGAAAAGGGATGATTTCAAATTTCATATTTTACAATAATGATATACATTCTATTACATTTTTTGCAGCTAATTTGGAGCATCAATTTGTAATGATATATATTCTATTTAATTTTGTTGATATATTTTGTTGAATGGAGCTGTTGTAGAGAATCAGGTACCCTACTGAGGAAATCAAGAAGAAAAGAAAAAGAGCTCTGTGATATATTTTACCTCTATTTATTATTTTGTAAATATGTAAATATGCTCTGTGATTTGTTTTGTATTGTTATGCACTTGATGACATTAACAATAGCAGATAACACTAGGGACCATATTGCAATTATGGAAAAACATATTTACATCTTTCTGGTGTTAATTCACCATAAATGATAAATTGGGAATATAATGAAACAATTAAATCATATAAATTTTGAACAAATTGTTTTAAATCAAGTTTGTTAAAAAAAAAAGGTAGGAAAGGGAAGGAAGGGGAAAAAAGGGCTTTTTAGCTATTCTAACTTACAACTCTAATTTAAAATAAAATAAAATAATATTAAACCCATAAACTGATAGTGGGACCGGTCCGGGACCGAAACCGGAACCGATAAACCGGTCCCTGTTATCAGTCGGTTTCTTGAAATTTAGCACCAAAGAACCGGTCCGGACCGGGACCGGTAGTGGGTGTCCGATAGACCGGTCCGGTCTGATAAGGGCGTTACACGATAAAGACCGGTCCGAACACGGACCGGTACGGCCGATAGCCAGGCTGATACTAAAGGACCACTTTATGCAATACAGATCATTAACTACACAAATCTTCAACCAGTTCAGCATATTTGTTCAATTTTCCATGTTAAAGAAAAGAATTTTTAAGCCATTTCGAATTTAGGGACAAAATATAGGGACTCATAGTGCAAATAATTGAAATTATTTGCATTTCGAATTTCACAAGGGCTAAAACCATACTTTTCAAAATAATCGAATACCATTACTCTTTTCAATGAGTAATGATTAACGTCACCCCTTTTCATGTCACCATTAAATCATATTTCTACATATTTGCTTTGATTTCTTTGAATAGAAGATCGAGAAAGATTAACTAGGATAGAGAAATTAATTTATTGGTACATGTAAACATACACATAGAAGGTGATAAAAAGACACATAGGAGGTGATAAAAGGGTGAACAAAAAGGGTGACGTTTATCATTACTCTTTTTCAATTTTTGCATAACAAAGGACTAACTTATACCAAACTATTTGCATTTTGAATTTCACAGCTGCCATTTCGAATATAGGGACAAAAATCACTAATACTAAGCATTAAATACCCTATACCACACAATTCTTAACCCATCCACCAAATTAATCAATTTGTAATATCATAAACTAGATTTTGAAACCAAAATAAACCTTCGTGTGCCTATTTCAAATAACATAGGGACACAATCAACCAATTTTGAATTACAAAGGGACTAAATCAGTAACACTTCCCAATCAATCCATGCCCACGTTTGATCATTAATCCCTCAAACATTTCCACAATGTTTTATACTTCATCAAATCCAGAAAACATCACATGCAAAACAAATAACTTATATAAGAATAATAATCTTCATCAAATTCATAAAATAAAATAGCAACAAAGGCTTACTGTTAATTGATGAATGATATAGAGAGGAAGGAGGAGTTATTCATAACCGCTAACATGACATACGTTCAAAATAAATAACCCAAACCAATTATCTGAAAATATATATAATCTTTATCTCAAACAAACTTAATAGATAAACACTTATCTTTCAACATTTCTTATCTTTCTACACTTCTCAGAAATTAGTAGATGATTGTAATTTAGTCGGTGTTGAAGAATAGAGTGAAGGTTGAAGAATTGAGTCAGTGAGAGGCTTAAAGATCTGTAGTTGTAGGAGAGATGAGAGAAAGTACGGTGATTGTTAGGTAACTGTATTAATAATATAAGAAATATTATATATATATATATAATAACATACAGCGAGTCCGGTCCGGTCCGGTCTCTAGGCAGGATTTTTTTTTTCACAGGAACTGAATCGTTAGCAATTTAACCGGTCCGGTTCTTCCCAAGATTGTAGCTCCGGTCCCGTCCCGGTTCTGGAACCGATGGAGCGGTCTGGTCCAAGAACCAGTTGGGACCGGTACGTTAGCCACCCTAACATAGAGATCATAGATGGAAAAATGAAGTGCAAAATATTACTTATTACATCAATTTTGTAGTGAACAAGTTTAAGGAGACAAGTTTATATTAACTAATATTCACTAAAATGCATTCTACTTATCAAATGACATGATCCTATTTATTTTAGTGATATCTTGCTAATTATGATATATTTTAGCGTGCATGAAACATCATTTGAGAATGTCTCAAGCACAAAGTTAAAATTTATCCCTTAGTTTAGTGTATTTTCACATGTTTGGCTATATAGTGTGACTTGCGTGTTTTTAGAACATTTTGAAATATTTTTGTGTAGTGTGCATGATGAGATGACACGAGCACATGATGTGCGAAAGTACAAAGGAGATCTAAGAAATGATGACATGTCTAGAAGGGACTTATAGGAAGCTTGGAAGGAAATAATAAAGGGTCGAGAAACTTAGGCGAAAGCCTTAAATAATACAAAAGTTTTCATACCAATATGTACGCTGACTTTGATGAGTTGTTGGGAACAACTAGAGAAAAACTAGATGTTGATTCATTCATCGTTCTAAAGCTCTTGAAGTTTAGTTTACTCGGATGCAAACGGAGAGTGATTCCGAGTTCAGATTAGGAAGTTATGTTTTTTTTACTAAGATAACATAGGTCGGACAAATTGCTTCGAAAATATTTTGGGTTAAATTTTAACTAGTTTAATTACTTAACTTGGCCTAGAATGATAACCCATGAATTGCAAGACTATATAACGAATTATTACACACATATTTAATTCATCTTTTAGTTTTTTAGCAAGAAGCAAGACACTTTAGTAAGCAAGTAGGTTACAACATCTTTATTGTAACAACTTTTACTTATTTTTTCTTTTTAATTCTATTTTAAATTATGAACACGATTAAAATTAATTTAGTTATGTTATAAACTCTTTTTTAGTTTGGGATGTATGTTTGTGAACCTTATTAACTATTTTATGTTTACTTTATTATTATTGAGATTTCTAGATTTAATTGAATTGTGAATCTTTCTATTGATTATTATTTAACTTCAAATCGATTTTCTTTATGATGGAAACAAAACTGAATTTTCTTAGCTTATGAACTACACCCAGGAGAAATTGATAGGTGGATCTAAATAATACTCGTATAAATTGTCCTTGAATTGGAGATCAAGACAATTCATAGAATCAACCCTAACGTTTTAGTCTTAATCACTCCCATAGATCGTAAGGTTGCTCAAGAAAGGTTACTAGAATTAGAATTATCCCCTAATTAGTGGGGAGAGATTTAGGTGTAATTTAGAATTCTTGTTAATGTAATATTCCCCAATTTTCCTTTTCATCGAGTAATCCTAACATATGTTGAATTGGTGAACATAAGCATTTCAACCTAGCCTCTTTTACCTTGTCAATCCTTTAAATTTAGTATCACTTTTTGTTATTGCTAAACTTTACAATAGATATAATCAACTCAAGAAACCTATATCTTTTATTTATATATTTTGCATAACGTGTGATCCAAGTCTTATTAAAATCACGACATTAACTTACGTTCTTTATGGAGAATGATTTAACTTACACTATTTATTACTAGAGGTGACCCATACACTTGGGGATTATAACAGGTTTGTGATGTCTCCCTATTTGTTATTAATATTATCCCTTAGGAGATATCATTTTTTAGGTGAATATTTGACTTATTTGATTGACTTTTATGCTTATTTAGTCATATTGCACTTTCTCCCCCTTGGAATTAGACTATTTGCATTTTTAGAGCTTTTGTGCGTTAATTTGTTTGTTTTTAGTGCGAAGTTAGTAGGTTCATGGATTCATGGAAAACCAATACAAGGAGAAGAAGTGAGAATTAAAGTCCTAGATCGAGTGGAGAAGCTAAAGGCAAGTAAAGAATTTTAGGAAGAATTAACAAGAGGAGTTGCAGATCTGGAAGGCTGTTACTAATTGCTGATTTCGGTCTACATAGGAGCGGATTTAGCCTTTGGGCCATAAAATAGGTTTGATGCCTTATTGAGTTAGGAATATTTTTCAACTGGAATAATCCCATTTGGAGTTGATATGCAAAAGTTACAGCCGTTTTACTAAGGGTTGTACACCAGTTACGGGAATTAAAGAAGAAGATGGGCTTGTGTTTTTTATAATTTGACATAATGCTATTAACCTAAGCCCTAATACGAATTTGCTAGTATAAGTAGACCCTTTAGCCTCCTTTTTACATACACTTCAGATAATTACATCAGAGGCTTCATATTTTCAAGTCAGAGCAAGAAGGTAGAGGAGAAGCTAGAGTTGGAGGAATTTCATTCTTCCAACAACAGCCAAGCCAGCCTTTAGGTTATCTAATTTATTTTATGTAATTGAGAATTATGTCTTCCTTTTATTTAATTTTAGTATTTAATTCCATTATGAACTAATTTCTTTAGTACTTGAGAATCGCTATATAGGTTGAACCCAATTCTATTTAATTTACGTTTTCTGAATTTGGGAATTGATTATTTAAATTAGACTAGGTATTTTGTGTTGACTATTATTTTGTTTTAGTTACTAATTTTGAAGTCATAACTCAAACTTAGCTCATAGTAATTAGGCTTATTCACTTAAGTGGCAAAGTGATCACCTTGACATGGGGTTTAATTACAGACGTAGATAATAGACGCGTAGTATTCGTTATTGACCCTAACAGGCTTAACTAACCATGCAGCCAAAGAGGTAAAAACCTTAATTATCTTAACGTAGCTTATAATCGCCCGGACGGGGTTTGTAATACCTTAGGATAGCTCCTAAGTCCACCCTGACGGGGTTAGGAGATATTAGAGTCCTGACTAGCACAATAATACTAGTTTAGCCCTTAAACAGAAGCATTAATTAGATAAGTTAGGTGAAACCCTTGCGAGGATCAAGTACTCTTTCTACTCTGAAGTTTAAATCTTATTTACTTGCTTTATTTTATTTCAGTAATTTATTTTATTTGTATCTTTAATTTTAAACAAAACAAAAATCTTTTATTTTATTTTTCTGTTAAGCAATTACTAATACTATTCGATTAATAGTTGAGTTGTGTCTAATCCGTCCCTGAGAACGAAATCCGATTTATCGGATATTACTTGGACAGCCGTGCACTTGCGATATTGTGGTTCCTCTATTTTTAGTACTTAATTTTATAACAGACCAGGAACCACCAGTTTGGATGTGTAATTTACCTCATGATTCGAGCCTATCAAGTTTGTGACAATGTTGCTGGGGAATGCATGGTTAATAGTGTTTTTAATTCTATTTTGAATAACTTAGTTGTGAAGATTTACGTTGCTCTTGTCATTGGTCTTTTCAGGAAGTTCAATTAGTTTGTGCTCTAGATCCTCAAGAAATTATTCCGACAACAAAGGAAGCGAGAAAAAAAGGACTAAGAGATCTTAGCTGATATGGCACAACCATCACAAAACCAAATTATTTAGCAACTTGACGCTCACGGAAATCCACTTCTGGTTTCTCCATGACTTGGACTATATGGAATTCCCCTTCAATCAGCACTCACTATTGTGATTGAAATTCGAGAGAATTATCCATTATATGCGAAGGAACCACCAACAGTTGGACACAGAATGCAACCAAATAAGGGCATGAAAAACAATAACGTTGCCCCTCAATATAATCAAGGAAGGGCACATTTTCAATAAGTTAAACATCCAATGTTCATTCAACCACCGGGTCAAGGGTTTCAATATATGTTGCCCCCACTTGGGATCCTTCCACCATAAATTCAATCTATAAGATTCAAGCCTGATTTGGGGTGTCTCAGTCAGCTCATACACTATGAAGATTGCAGTGAGGTAGCACATAAAGATATGGTAAGGTCAGTACATAAGGTTATGCATATTTGAGATGTGTATCTCATATAATGAGTTTTGATAGAGAAGATATACATGTTAATGTTCCCTTTTTCCTTGACATGGGGAGCAAGAGAATGGTTAGACCTTCGACCATTAGGAATAATTACTACATGGTAATAAATCAAAACAATATTCTCTTGATAGGTTCTAGCTACAAAGCGTGCGAGTGAAAGAATTGATGGTCTTGGCTTCATTCGAACGATAACAATGTTATTATCTATGGAAAAATGGTCTCAGTTTTAAACTTTACTCAAGAAGTGTCCAATCACATACGTTCCCCTAAAATGAAACTTGAGATTCACTAAAAGAGCCTTGACTCCTACTCCCTCTGTCCCAAAAATAATGTCCACATTACTAAATATAGTGTCCCAAAAATAATGCCCACTTACCATTTCAAGATAACTTTTTCTACTTTTTTCCCTTATTACCCCTACTTTTCTTTTAATTTATAATTATTTGAATTATTATTTTATACTTGATTGCATTTTCCTAGGCATAGGAATAGGTGTGCATTATGACATTTATTAGGGGTATTTTTGTACATATAGGGTTCAATAACGACATTTCTTAATCTGTGTGAAAATGCTAAGTGGACATTATTTTTGGGACGGAGGGAGTATTATATTAATAAATTAGATGGAATCTACAATATAAGTTTCATTAGGACACACCCTAAAAAAACCTTGATAACTATGTACAAAATTGTGAAGAAAGAGATTAGCTGAAAAACAACACGAGCACCTATCCACCAGATTTCTCGAGGTACGCTTAATTTGGATTCCAAACCAAACATAAATGTTAAGATAACTTCCATCGGGAACCATCTCAATTTAATATCTTGAAACGATCAACAAGGAAGATAATATAGCCAAGAAGCAATTCATGTCATACAAAATTCTATGACATTCCAGGTATGTGGGAATGGTGTTGGAAAATATGCCAAAAAAACCTAGAGTCGGTGTTCTTCATGGGTACTCAAGGAGGATACCAACAAGGTGGCCAAAAATACCATCAGGGTAACGAGAATAATCATTTGGAGTTTCACTTATTAATATGAATGAAGTTGCGGATCCGATTTAGCCAAGGCCCTAAGTAATAAGATTCAAATTACTCAATTTCAATTGATACCTCAAGTAAATCAAATACATTTGAACCAGTTTCACTTAAGACCTCAAGGTATCCCGCATCAGAATGGGCACTAATACGGGAACTACACAACTCAACCCCCAATATTCAACTCTTATGCTGATAGTTTGGCTTAAAAATCACTCTCGGTGCCATCATAGTAAGCACCTGGTAAATTGGAGGAGACTCATAACAAAATCCTAGTGAACTCAAAACAGAGAATGACTAAAGCTGAAGAAGCTTTAAACATACAAAGGGATAACTTGAAGATTTTGGAGCATCAAATGTCACAAATCTCTCAAACCTTGAAAACTAGACCAGCTGGGTAACTTCTGAGCAACACAAAAAGTCTGTGACACAATGAATCTTGCAAAGAAATTGTTCTAAAGAGTAGAAAACAAATGTTGAGAAAGAAACAATAATTCAAAAGAAAATGATTTAATCAGGAAGGAGATAGTGGAGCTGGTAGCAAAGAAAGAGGTGGCCTTTTTTCGAGAAGACCGTCCAAATCTGTCTTCTTGTCACGAGTGCAAAGGAAGAACGAAGACAAAAATTTCAAGAATCTTGTGGACATGGTTCAGAAGTTGAAAATCAACCTTCCTTTCGTAGAGGCCATTCTACAAATGCTAAAATACTTTAAATTCAAGAAAGATGATCTCTCGAACAAGCAAATGTACAAGGAAGATTTGATGGTATAATTTCCGAAAAAAGATTGAAACACTATATGTCAAAGAAAATTACCATAAGAAAAACTCAACGATCCTAAAAGCTTCAATATTATAATCTCCATTGGTACATGTACTATGTCATTTAGGTGCTAGTGTTAATCTCATGCTCAAATACGAGCTTGATAAGCCGAATGTAGGAAAAGCTAGACGTATCAAGGTAACTTTGTAGATGGCTGATAGTTCAATCTCTCAACTCGAGTGAAAGATTGAAGATGTCTTGGTAAAAGCAGGTAACTTCCTATTTCCATGCACTTTCATTCTCCTTGACTACAAAGATACAAGAATGTCCCTATCATCTTGGAACGACCTTTATTGGATACGGGGAAGAATCTGATTAAAGAATCATCATGATAGTTTAAGAGAAAGAGGTTAAATTGAACATGTTCAAAGTTATGAAGTTTCTCGATACGATGTATGATTACTTCCGGATTGATGTTCTTCATCAAGTAAAGAAAGAGGTATATAATGAAACAAATTTCGATGATATTTTGCATACAAATTAATTCTTGAGTCGTTTGAGCTACACAAAACACTAGTATATGTTGTAACAACTTTGATTTCAAAGGCAATAAGTCCGAGAGCTCGGGGTTATGAGCTACCTCGAGGATTAGACAAGATCACACCATGTAATAAACCATACACCGAGTGATCACCAAAACTCGAGAAAAATCCACTTACATCTCACCTAAGGAATACTTATTAAGGTGCAAATTATAAATTATTAGTTATCGTTTTCACTAACATGACAGAACCACAATAAGATAAGCAATTAAGGATGTTATGTGCAAATTACGAGGTATTTGGGTGGACTATTGTTGATATCAAAGGAATTAGTGCTACCATTTTACAGCATAATATCTTTATTGGGGACGATAATCACTTATCATTAGAATTACAGAGAAGATTAATATTGGTGATAAACGAAGTTGTGAGAAATAAATTCATAAAGTTGTTGCACACGTGTATTACCTTTTCTATACCGCATAGTTAATGGGTGAGTACAATGCAATGCATTGTAAATAAATGAGGAATGCCCACCATCCTCAACTCAAAAAAAAATCCATCTAGAACATCTGTGGGGTGAAATGGACTACCACGAATTGAACAAGACAACAAATAAAGATCGTTGCTTATTTCCATTTAATTATCACATGTTTGGATAATCTTGTAGGTAGAGAATAATAATGCTTTTTTGATAGGTTTTGAAGAAACAATCAGATTTGTGTGGATTTAGTTGACTAGCATAATATGACTTTCAAATTTACATTCAACAGTTTTTCATATCGTCGAATGTCATTCGGGCTATGTAATGCACCCACCACCTTTCAGCGATGCATAATGGCTATATTTTGGGATATGATCAGTGACTATTTGGAGGTACTCATGGATATCTTTTCAGTTTTCATAGATGAATTTGATGAGTGTCTCAATAATCTTGAGAAGGTTATCTGATGAAAGGGGTCAAACTTGGTGCTTAACTAGGAGAAGTGTCAATTCATGGTTTGAGAAGGGACTGCGTTAGGGCATAAGGTGTCAAGCAAGGTTATGATGTTGATCCAGAAAATGTTGAAGATATTTATACCATATTGCCTCTGGTTTCTATACGAGGATTCTGAAGGATCTCTTACATATCTAGATAGTATTTGAAGTCAGGAACGCGTAGGATTTGACAGTTCACGATTCAGAATTGAAATAAAAAAGTTATGTAATTTGCCTCTGTCATGGTCCAAACCAGTCCATCCTTTAGTAAAACGATTTTGAGTTGGATTAGGTCACTTAAAATAAGCCCACAACCAATAAAAGGTGATAGAACTTATAAATACCAGTCTTTAACATTATATGAGAGTCCTCAATCGTATTAAAACGTTTGAAAATTTCATGGAGCTGAGAAGAGAAGAAAGAGTCTAGAAGCGGTCCATGCCATTCCACCTCATTCGTTCATCATTCGTCATCAATCAGTAGAGGATCTTCATTCCGTTTTAGCTTCTAAACATGAATTTTGTACTTTTAATCGCTAGTTTTATTTTCCTTAGTATGAAATAGTTTAATCATAGTTTGCGAATCAATAATGTATGAACCCTACTTTTATTTTATACTTTTATTGGAATGGGAGATTACATCTTCAAATTGAACTGTCATTTTAATTTCTTTGCATTATGTATTTTTCATATATTCCAGCCCTTTCTTTGGCCAAGTATAGGACTGCCTTTAGTAATTAGGATTGTCACCCTGACAGGGGGTTCAGTTATTGAGAACGATACATAATCGTCTAGTGTGAAGTTGTGGTCCAGACGGGCTTGCTTAGCTAGATAGTCAATAGAGTCAGAAATTTATACACCAATAATTTCATAGGTTCCCCTTACCCAGTTTCCCTAGTAGTGTCAAGGTTGCCTCCTAAGCTACCTTGACAAGAGTTAGGAGGATTTTAGAATCCCGACAATTGCTTGTTTACAGAACTCGCCCTTTAACAATTAAACGTAAGATAGATACTTGTAGGGATTACTTGTGAGTTCTCAAGCAATAATCCCATTCACTCTTTCTACTACACTTCATAAGAAAACTATCCCCAAACTAACATTCGTAGTCCCTGAGATCGATACTCTGTTTTACTTACTTATTAATTTCCAAACAATTTGTACACTTTCAAAAAGTTTATCCTGTTCTATAGAGGTGTGCACTTTTCTTGTATTATTTCATCACACCTATGGAGACGGTATGCGAGCTCTCATTTTGTCAACAAGTATTAGAAGGTTGTTCGTATTGAATATGGGTTGAGATACTTGGTATCTACCTCTTATCATATAAAAACCAAATGGAAAGCCAAAGACACCAATAAGGAGATCACATCCATTCACGAGAAGACGGTGGGACCAACAAGGAAATTTGGTTTACTAAACTTGACTATGCATATTGGGCACATATGACAACTTTCAAAAACCTGTCGGTGTAATTCCTTACCATATGGTGTTCAGAAAGGCTTGGCATATCTATCTTGAACTTGAAGTTGGAGTGTATAGGGCAATCAAAGAGTTGTATTTGGACCCAAAGCTAACTGACGAGCAAAGACTAATGCATCTGAACGAGTTGTATGAGTTTTGTTAACATCCCTATGAGAATTCAAAGATCTATAAGGAACATACAAAAACTTTGCATGATAAGTTAATTAATAAGAAGATGCTCGAGGTGTAGAAAAAGGTCCTCAAGTACAATTTCGAGTTCATAAATTATCCCAATAAGTTAAAAGTAAAGTGGAAGGGACCATTCATTGTTAATAAAGTCACGCCCGACGATAGAGGTGGAAGACTCGATCAAGCATCGAATGTTCATAGTCAATGGACACAATTTACAAATATACCACGAAAATGAGGACGTTGAGCTAATAGAGTTGGTCTATCTTCTAGATGTGAAATGAGGTAGTAATGAAACTTAAGAATATTAAATTAAAGTTTGTAGTTAGTTGTATTTTATCGTAAAGTTTTCATTTTTTTATTAGTTTATATTATACTTGATGAGATGGATATGGATATTACGTGACGCAGGGCGATTATTGTTGGTAAAAAACCCGAAACTGTAATGGTATTTTTTTTCAAACTAAGTGCGAAAATCAGCTTTAGCAGGTGAATGCGAAAAGAAATAGTAAAGACAGAATATTTAAAAACGAAAAATTAAAAAAACGAGAATAAAATACGAACCCGGAAACTGGAGAAAATAACGTAAAGTAGTGCCGTGGAGAAGCCACTACCTTAAGAACAAATTCCGGGACAGCCGAGATGCTATACTGTTTATCCGAACGTTCTCTAAGGTTTGAACACTACTAACCAACTCTCGTGTGCACTCACAAGGGATGGTTTGGAGTCTGTATAAAATTTTCTCTCAAGAACAGTGGAGAGGAAGAAGAGGTATAATATGGATGTAGTAGAAATTCGTAAGGTGGCTGTGAATTTCTGAAGTGAAGGACAACTCTATATATAGTGGGGATAGGAGCTGTTACGAGCTGGGATCAAGGGCAGCAAATCCGGGGGCAACAAATCCGGCAAGCAATAGTTACACGTTACAAAAGTTACAAAGCTTGGAGGATTTACCAACGTGCAGAAATGTTTAAAACGTGGGGACAAAATTTGGGAATTTAAAGCACGTTGACAAAGTCAAAAGGACAATAAAACTGGGTATAAAAATTTATTTATTTTTTCGGGCTGGGTGGGTCGTGGTGGTGCGCGCGTGTAAGCTTATTCATTACCTTTCCATGTGCATGGGTGTTTGTTCTTTGTTAACTAATGGTACCACAAAATATAAAGGGTAATTTACCTATGGAGTCCACGAGCCATCAGTGATTGCCCATCAGGTCCAGCCCATCGCTAATGACAAAGATGCCCCTAGTAACCCACTAATTAAAAAAACGTTTCCTAAATAAACCACCCTGAAATCATGTAATCTGTTAAAATAAAAAAAAAGAATTTGAAGCGCCAAAAAAATAGTCAAACGTGCAACCCATTATCGAAACCCATCAGTTAGCAAAAAAACCCTAAGCTTCAACAAACCATCAACGGAGAAGAACTGCAACAACACTAAAACTCGAAGAAAATGGCTGGCGAACCAACTCGTGAAGGTGTTAGTGGTGTGAAGGGACTCAAATGGAAGCAAATGGGTGATGGTGTATCTAAGAAACCGGCGATGAAAAAGGTCACATTGACACCACAGTTAACCGATGATGACTTTGTTGGACCGGTACCTAGTAACAGTAACATGATGAAAAGAATGGCGACAGTTGGGCAAGGTCAAAAATCAGTAAAGAATAAGGGCAAGGCGAAGATTACAGAGGAGTCTAAAGATGTTAAGTCAACAAACAAAGGTAAGACGAGGGCATTGGATGGGCAGCAACGTATTTCAGAGCAGATGAACAAAAAAATTGAAAAAAATGAGAAGGAAAGTGAAGATGCGCATGATGATAACAATGAAGATGAAGTTGTTGAAGGTATACAGTTTGAATGATTTAATGGTTACTGTATTTACATTAGGTAGAGTTTGATTAACTATTAGCAGTGACTTTGATGAATTGTATGAATATATTATGTTAAGAATGCAGGTGTTGGTTGTGTGGAATATTACATTGATGGGTTGTGTGTGTTTATTGATGGTGTATGACTGTAGTTGTAGTTTAGAATTATACATAATTGTAACTAATTGTATATGCATGAAGATTGACTGCTGATTATGGGTGTATTTACTAACTACTTGTTCTCTTGATTCAGTTAAAGGAGGCACAGGCAAAATCCAGGACCGATCATCACTAGAATCGTTGTATACGATTTTGAAGAATGTTAAGGTAAGTGGACGTCACATCGAGGCTTGTCAGATTCTGCCCTTTTATCTGTTGATAAAAGGTGTGCATAGTTCAGCTGATGGTGTGGAGTGTTTCAAGAAGAGCGTGAAGCAGATACACGAAATACTAAAGACGTTCGATAGTCACGAAGGAGGATTTGTGTTGGGCAACAAGTGTGTGGAACTTACCGCAATCGATGTGCGAATAATAATGGGAGTTGTTGGTGGAGGAAGACAGGTACCTGAGTTCAAGGCAAATGAATACAAGAACTCCGACTGGTTTGATAGAAATTTCCCAAACAAGATTGGACAGCTGAAAGATACGGAGATTAAGAAAAGGATTGTTGATGTGTTAAACATAGATCCGCAGACTGATGAGACCGTACGGAGTTTCGTGATATTGATGGGGATTTTGTGTATGGCGACGGTTTTCTTTCCAACAGGGCCGCGAACACCAATGTGGGTGGTAAGTATGTGTAAAGATCTTGAGAATTTGTTACATTACGATTGGGCGACATATGTTGCTGATTTTGTGATGAAGCCGATACACGATGGGTCAATAAATCATATATCAGGATGTGCAGTCATATCTATTAGATTAAGTTTATTAATTTTGGTTTAACAGTAAGATATTCGAAATCGCAGCCGTGGTTTTTAGAGCATGTGAAATTAATGGAACCAAAAAACAAGGGTGCGATACCAAGGTGTTTGAAGTGGAGCCTGAAATGTGCAACCAAAAAACCTTTCCCGGAAGTGATAAGAAGGTTACGATATGATCAGGTAAACAATTGACGCCGAAAATCGCTACTCCATTAATTACTTATCCAGAAAATATGAACTAATTTCAATTATTGCAGGTGATAAATCTCGATCTCCAGATGACACCTGAGGAGTCAAAGATGAAAGAGTACGTGGTGGTGTACGATGATGAAGACGATGTTTCGTTAAGTAAAATATGTCGTTGAAGAAGGTGTTGATGAAGAAACTAGTCCAGCTGTTGATGACAACAAGAAGGCTGATGGTGGTTTGACAAGTTCAATTGGTACTCACAGTGGAGTTGGAGATGGTGGTGTGACAGAAAAAGAGGTTATAGAGGACGAAGATTTGGCTCGGATAGATGTGGACGGCATAATAGCAAGATTAAATCGTGGAGTTGGAGATGGGACAGTTAATAAGGATGGTGGAAGAGAAGTTGTTTCTGGTGAAGGAACTAAAGAATTGCCGGAAGATGGGACTGGAACAGAAGATGGATGTGTGGAGAAGAATAGTGATATGATTATCGATGAGATGGGTAATAATTTTGACTCGCCAGTTAGGGATAGTGTTTCGTTAGTTGGTGGTTTGCTAGTTATGGAGGGTGTTGATGATGGGGGACAGAACAACAAAAATGATAGTGCAGAGGATGATGGTGGGTTGGTATCTGGTTTACGGAAAAGAATTGAGGAGGTGGAACGGGTGAACAAGAAGCTACTAAAGGAGTTGGAAGAAACTCTAGAGTCTGGACGTGCAAGGGTAAGTGAATTAGAGAAAGAGCTTCAAGAATTGAAAAATAACTAAGTACATAGAGGTGTGGGAGGTAGTAATGAGGAGGTAGTTAGACTTATAGTAAGGATGAAAGAAGAAGTGCATCAGTTGAGAAATGCGAGTAGAGCAACACCAAAAACGGTGGCAGCGAAGGGTAGGACGATCAATTTCCTAAGGAACCCTTTGAATGAAGCGGAAAAGGAATTAGTAGTGATTCAAGGTTCTTACTCAGCGGCAACGGAAGAATTGCTTCGGTTGAAAAGTGTTGGTAACGTGACGTATAGGGGAATATGTTCTACTAGCGGACAAGTAGACGATGGTAAGATTACGGGGGCTGATAATGATGAACTGGTTGAGGGTGGTGGTGAAAAAGACCGTGGGAGCGATGGTGTTGGATTACGGGGTGGTGTAATTGACAAAGTGGTGGAGGGGGTAAATACTGCACATGGGGATGATTGTGTGCCTGAAAAAGACAATGTTAGTAAACAACCTGAAGAAGATGGTGTGTATAAATCGAACAGCCTTGTGATAAGCTATGACAGTATGTTCGAAGAGAGCAACGATGACGGTACAGATGTTGAACAAAATGAAAAGTCAAGTGGTGATGATATTGAGCTAATAGGGGAGAAAAAGGGTGTCCAAGGGACAGATCGTGAAGTGCGACGTTGGAACAGGGGCAGCGTGAAAGGGGCAGCAAACCGGGGTGTATCTTTAGATGATGGGAGCGGGTCGAACGCTAAAAAGAGGAAGACGCTAAAGGTAACTCCAAGCTCGATGATACGCAAAATAAAACAGACAGATAGGACGGGGAGAGCAAAAGCGGATATGGACGCTTTTGTGATGACTAAAGTCAAACCATCAAGGAAACCGAAAGTAGCCGAGCAGAAAAAAAACTTGCAATCAGGGGGGTTGATGAGATGATGTTGGAGATGCTATCAGGTGACGAGCCGTTCAGCATCGATGTATGGAATTACATGGGGCATCGGGTGACTGTGGCAGAATGTTATGACATCGCAAGAGAAGAACAACTAAGCGTAAAGGTTTAGTGACAGATTTTTTCGTTATAAAGAAGTTTTGTTGTTATGAATAATATGATTAACTACTGTTAATGTATGTGTTACAGTTAATGGAGGTTTGTCTGATGATATACGAAAAAGATCTAAAGAGTAAGCTGGTCAAAACTAAAAATCCAGAAATTGGATTGAGTTTCCGAGTAATGCCATCGAGTGCATCAGTAAGTGTGAATTTGTGACAAAAATAATATGCCCTTAAATGATTGTATACCTAATCAGAATAATATTGGATGTTTACATGACAGGGTTATATGCGTAAGGGGGTAATCGCGGATATCGAGAGATATGTAATAGGCTTTTTCAGGGATAATGTAAAGGACAATAAAGACGTGATAATACCATTAGAGACCAAGGACAGTGGTTTGACCCATTGGTCAATCCTACTGTGGAACAGAGAACAAGGCACCTTCTACCATTACAACGGGCTAGGATGTATGAATCGGGCTTCTACTGGTGCAAAGGCAAACAGAAACGCAGACATGATGTACGAGTTTCTACTGGATAATGTCTTAAAGGGTTGGTATGCAGAGCTTGGTAGGTCTACAGAAGATTGGCCAGGGATAGGTCATATAACGGTTGACCACGTGAAGAGCCGGATAGTAGACACAGGAGTATATTCAATTCTTTACGCATTTGATATAATGAGAGGTGACGGGGTGAAGAAGGTGTACGAGCATGAAGTGGTGGTTGATCAGAGAAAGAAGCTTATAACCTGGTTGCTGAACGATAAACATACTGTTGCCTCAGTGTTTGAAACACGAAGGGCATTTAAAGACGATTAGTGAATGAATTATAAACTTTAAGTTTTTACTATGTGATGTATTTTTGATTTTAGGTACTTATTGTTTGAAAACGATTGTTTGTATCAAATTATGCAGTAACGATATTGAAACGGTTTTTGGAATGTCAGCTTTTTTGCTATATTAGTTGTGATATCTGTTAAATTTTATATGGTGATTCGGTTTAGATTTTATGATGGTATATAGGTTAGAAGTGATGGGTTAAATGGATTAATTGTAAAATACGGGTTGTGGTGGGTAATATGAATTAAACTGATGGTATTTTGGATAACAATGATGGGTTATTAGTTGTATTTGTGTTATTGTATAAACTGGTGGGTAATGCGTGTTAAGTTGATGGGTTAAAGGTGAAAAGTGGTTGGAACTTGTATGATACGAGTACCAAAGAAAGGGTGGGTAATGTTAGTAAATTCGATGGTGTGTAAGTAAGAAATGGTGGTTTATGGTGTATGTTAGGAAAATATAATTCAGTGGTTTATGTGAATAAGTTGGGTGGGTTATACTTTGAAAATTATGGTTTATACATATAAAAGTTGGGTGGGTTATCCTTTGAAAATGATGGTTTATAAATATGAAATTTGCAGAAAAACAGCTAATGACAATCAAAAAAATAAACACAACCAGTTGTATTATTGAAATAGTAGATGGTACAATACATATAAGATTGCACTTATTAAAAAGAAAGAACTAATGAGAAAAGAAGCATAAGACAATAGATCATTTGCGAGGTTTAGGGCAGGTTGATCGGTTATGGTATGTGTAAGTGTGACAGTTGCTACACATCCGACGCTGTGACGAATCAGCGCGCTCTCCTTCCGACAAGAACCTTTTTTTCTTAGGTCTACCAGGTTGCGCTTTGAAAGCCGGTGGGTTAACTATCATGTCGCCAACATCGTCTGACAGCGTTAAGAATGTTGACATGGCTGGTATGCTTCTAGCATAAGTGGATCGGAAACTTGCTACGTGCCAATATTGGTCAATGTAAGGATAAGGAATGCCGGGGGATGCAAACTCAATAGCAGCTACAGCATGGACACAAGGGAAACCCTTAACCTGCCATTTACCACATGAACAAGAACGAGCAGCAATATCAACCACCATGTTAGGATCAGATAGAACCTCGAAGGATGACTCGCTTGATCGCAAAACAAACCATGCGCGAGTGTAGTCAAACTTTATCTCATAGGTGGCAGTTGTTTTAGGCGATAATACAGTAGTCCAATTTGCAGCCTCCACCGAACGGTCATACATTTGTTGCATCAGGAGAACACGGATTGAGTCGATTAATTCAGTTACGGGAAGCTCTCTCGTAGCCTTTATTTGATGGTTGAAGGACTCAGCCGCATTGGATGTTGTTTCCCCATATCGTTTACCCCTGAAATGTGCGTTAGCAAACTTCTCTTTAGGAAGATTCTTTATGAAGTTAGAAGCTTTCTGACCACCTGTAGCAAGAAACATACGAAGGAAATCATCGAAACTATCTGATGTTGCTGCAAAACACATTCTATCAAGCAAGTATAACATTGTCTCTCTCTGGGATTTTGAATTCTTGAATTTTGTCTTAAGATTCTCCTTCAGATGCCGTTGAAAATAGGCATGGTGTGCATTAGGGAAAACAGATTCAAGAGCATTAGCAATTCCTCCATGTCGATCTGATACAAAAGTCACGTCACGTGAAGAGATTAATGGTGCAAGGAAACGAAAAAAATGAGTCCAGTTAACCGTGTCTTCGGATTTAACGATAAAAAAAGCGACAGTAAACAAACCTGAAAAGACATAACATAATTAGTGTGTTAATTAGGATAATCGGCAGTGTTAATGTAAATAAGAATTGAAGAACCTTGGTTAGCATCTTTTGCAGTAGCAATGAGTAGTTGACCTTTATATTTATTCTTAAGGAAAGTTGCGTCTAAAAATAGTAAGGGGCGGAAATGATTAAATCCTTCAACGCAAGCACCAAAGGCGAAGTGACATCGCGTAAATGCACGGTTTGATGATTCACACTCAAGAGAAACAGCACCTAAGGGGTCGATCTCGCTTAGTTTGTCGAAATATGCCTGTATCTTATTGTACGACAGCCCAGCGTCACCAAAAATATCATCACGGGCCTTGTTCACAGCACCATATGCAACCTTATACGTAATATTATAACCATATTCATATTTGAGGAAATTCATCACCTGGCCTGGTTTAGTATCAGGTTTAGAGCGCATCATGTCGATTATGATGACTTTGATTAAATCGCAGGATAGGCGAGGGTTTCTGAATGTTTTCATTGGTGGGCCGCATGTGTGATCTTTAACAAATGTTCTGATGTAGGCTTTTTGTGTATCATTGTCTTTAGATGCATAGACATACCATTTACAACCTGCATAACATGTGTGTAAAACATAAGAAATAATAGTGTAACGGAAATTTTTTTTGAATAAATCTGAGATGTGATGGTGTGTCAGTTTAAACTTGGTGGGTAATTAGAATAATTTGATGGGCGGTAAGTATATACAAGTGAGATGTAGGTGGTGGTGTATCTGTGTAATTATGATGGTTTATCTGCATATTATGGTGGTTTATACTTAGGAAAACAAAAAATGAAATGATGGAGTGCTTGTGCAAATTAGATGGTTTTACTAAGTAATATGATGGTGTAACAGTAATACAGCAAACCTGATTCCTTAGCTTTGGAGCAGTAAGCACTAACACGATTAGGGAGATTATGTCTGAAATTGAAAGTAAATCCAGTCTCGCAAGCGTATTTCGCGAGAGCACATCAAAATTCTTTTATACCATCATGGAAACATTGACCGGGTTCACTGAGGGCATGTTTCCAAACGTTGCTCTTTAGGACCCTGACTTTGTGATGGTAGTTGTTTTCGGCTGCTTCATCATCTTCTGCGTTTGATTGATCAACTAATGTTTGAGGTGGTATGTGAACAATGTCCACAGATTCTGGTGTGGCTTGAGGTTGGTTAACCACTACAAGGCTGTTACATATCATATCAATTTCAAATTCTGAAACAAGACAATGATCTAGCAACCATGTGATAGTCCCAAAATCCCCTTCACCAACAAGCTTACATCTTTGATGGTCAGCTATGGAGTACATTAGCTCAAACACATTATCACCCAAAATACTCCATGTTTGTTTCACATAGTTTGTTATTGACTCAAAGGAGTCAAACAACCTGAACAACTTCAAAGCCTTCTCATCATTGAAACGAAACACGACTAGAACATTGGATGCCATAACTACCTAATAACAACATCAAAAATCGTATAAATCAATTACGAATACTAAAGTTAATATGAAAGTTTGTTATTACTACACTTAATCACTACTGAAAAATGTGTACATGTGTTATAACAAGATAAACGATTACAGAAAAAAAAATTGCGGTGGTAGCATACCTTGCTGCTGATATTGGATTAACCCTGCGATGTGAAAATGGTGTTTGTGATTATGGTGGAATGAACTCTGTAATGTTAATGTTAAACATATAACAATTTTACTAAAATAAATGCATGATTATAGGGATTTAATGAATCTCCTACTATATTTGAAATAATCATAACCGAGTATCAAGGGAACGGATATATTAAAAATATATCATTGAGGGGTAGTGATGGTATAAGATAAAAAACGATGGACCTGTTAGGGTGTAATTGGTGGGTTGAACTTGTTGGGGGTGGATAGTTGGGCTCTAGGTATCTCAAATATAAAACTAGCTAAATAAGTTTACATCCCACCGATGTGAGAAAACTCCAATTACACACCCACATGCAAATGTCCTAACAATTATTAGTCATTGAATACCACCATAGTCATTGAGACACACGAGTGAAAAGTCTTAGAGATATACATAGAAAAGGAAAAACATTATACATTGAAATTGTTTTCACATGAGACCAGAGTGTGTAAAACTCAAAATGCGAGAAAAATCTCACATAGTTGGTGTGTTTGAGCATTGAGTCAAAGAAATAAATAGGTAAATAAATGAAAAAAACAAAGGGTTCTTTTTAGTTGGTATCTTCGTCAAGAAAAAAGAAAAAAAAATTGAACAAAGAAAAAAGAAAAAGATATATATGTCAAACTGTGTCAGTTAAGAAACAAACCAAAAAAATGAAAGAGGAAAATAAATTGTTACAACAAGTTTGGTTCTTTTTTCATAGTGTTGGATCTCAAAAGACGAAGCAAAGAAAAAGGAAACGAGAAAAAAAAAAGAGCTACAGAAAGATTCATTTTTTTAGCTTCTATTTTGATGGCAAAATCTATTTTTTAATTAGTTTAGATCAGTTTTAATATGACAGATTATCGTGTGTTGATTATTTAAATTTTGTTTTAACTACATCTTTATGCAAAATCACATTTAAAACACACTTCATGAAAAAAAAAGACATTTTTATCCAAACAATTTAACACTAGCAAAAACATGTAACTAACTTTTCACACTTTTCGTTCATGTTTTGTAACATAAATTTCGAGGATATACTACCCGTTGCCATCCCTAATGTGTTGGAGCATAGAAAAGCAGAACATAGAGCTACTCATAAAGTATTGTGACCAGCTCTGATCTGCAATGAAGAGATACCAACTCGAAACCCCATTTTAGTTTCGGGATCTGCCTCCCCAAATCAACTCGGAAAGCAGCTAAACATTAGCGGATTATGGGCCCACCAGAAAACTCCCAAACGAAAGAGTAATGCTATATATCACTCTTTTACCCCTTACGTGAATTTATACAAAAAAGAGAGAAAAAAATATTTAAGAAAAAAAATATTATGATGTGTTTAAAACCTCGAAAGGTTGATATACAGCATTACTCCAAACGAAACAACCCACTTACAAAGCGGGCCCAAATCGGCCCAAAAGAAACATTTCGCAGTGGCCCATTTTACTGCTTGCCACGCCAACTCTGTAAACTCCTTTCCGGGAGAGGTTTACCGGCGGTCAACAAAAGAAAGGGAGGGCTTCCGTTGGCGCAAAGTCCCTCACAGTTGACACGGCCAAAGCGACCCAAAACTCAGACGGCTCAAAAACCTTCGATCCTCCACCAACGAAAAACACAGTCAGCGAGGACTAAACTTGAGAATTCTTCACATCTGTAAATGACGAGACAAAGTCAGCGAATGGGCGGTGGCTGGGGAACAAAAACAGGAAAACCAAAAAATAAAAAAATGACTAAGGGGAGGGTTTGTCTTTCAATAGAGGTGTATAATAGTCTTTTTAATCTCCAACCTCTTTCTTCTCCAAATTATACTGTGTCAATTAAAATGTTCCAAGATATTTTCAAATTTAGGATATAGAAACTGATTCAATGTCATAGGCTTGAACTCGGTTCAATTAATTGCTCCTCGGACATCATCATCCCAATTCACTATTAACCCTGTAAGCTCTCTACCCTTAACCTCTTTAAAGACATACATATATATGCAAGTTTGATTTGAATGCAAAAATTGGATAAATGTAATTCATTGAATTTTAAATTCTTTGTATTTTCTTTATTAACATTCTATGTTGTTCTCTAGTTAGTAAACGAGCATATGATAATTCACCATTAGCGTTTTGGAAAAGGTGAATTAAATCACTATTTTAATCTACTAATGCTGTTTTAAAGTAAATCCTATTTTAATCTACTAATGCTGTTTTAAATTAAATCCTATTTTAATTTAACCCAACCAAAAAAAAATGCTACCATATTTAATACTGTTTTGTTTATTTTTTAAAATATTTAATTAAATTATAGTTGTCTTCTTCACCAAGTCATCTAGTATATATATAGAATTCATAAGTCATCCATCATCACCCGTCAAAAGAAAAAAAGTCAAGAATTCTTCGAGAAAAAAGAAGTATTCAAATATTTAAATTGGTAATTATTTTTTACAATATTTTGAATTTTTTTATTTTAATTTATGTTATGTAAATTGTAATTTTTTGTTGAGAGGCTTTTTTTAGAGTTTGGTTTAAACCCTCAACATGTTTATAATACTCTCTTAAATCGCAATATCAGTTACTTTTAGAGTCTACATTTTAGGTGTTCAATTAAATAATTAGCCAAATTCTATATTTAACCTAATCAAGAAGATATCTAGTATTATAATAATTTAGGACTCATATATTTTATATTTTAAAATTTAAAATATAGCTTTATAATAATCTTTAGTATCTTATTTATGTAAATATATCTTCTAAAACGATTTTAAGGTATATAAATATTAAAATAATAATTAGTATCCATTTTCGTTTGTAAGCCATTTCTGTTGAAGATCTTTTTCATTTCCAAATTAATTTAATATTTTGTATTTTTATAGGTATTATGTAGTTGGGCGGGTCGGGTTTAGGGATAAAAAAAATCTAGTTATTTTCTTCAAGTTAGGCTGGTTGGGTCTGTTAGATTTTTTGCTTTTTATGTGCAAATTCATTTATTTTTATATATACTTGAATGAGAAAATATACATTAATATAATCTTTAATGTGTATTCCTGTTATTGACAGGAAAGAAAGGTTTTTGCAATGGCTATGGCTGCCTCTAGGATGGCTATGAGGTATATCTCTCGTAGGGGCTTTAAAAATATCCCTAACAAGGTAAATTGTTACTTTTCAAGTAATTTTTGTTTGAAATGTTGGTTGCTTATTAATAGTTAGTTGTCATCTTTTTGCAAATTAGGCTATTACATAGGAGATTTCATTTACTTAATTTGCAGTTAGTTTGTTATTGATGATTGATTTTATAGGCCAAGTCTATGAACCAATGGGAAAGAATCTGTCAGAAAATGCGGGATAATGAGTTATTGGTGTCTGCTGGTGTTGGAGCTGGTACCGCGGTTTGTGGATTTCTTTACCTCGTCAAACACGAAATACACCAATTCCAACTAGAACGACAACAATTAAAAAAAAAAAGTTAAAAGTCAACTTCTGAAATTATGCAATTTAGTGCCCTTATTCTGAGTTGTGAATGGTTGTTTTGAAAACCCATACTTTAATTTTGAAATGTCAGCGATTTAATGGCACTAACTTGTAATCCAAGTCTCATTAAAACCACAACATTATCTTTACATTCTCTAGAACGATTTAACGTACACTATTTATTACTTTAGATGACCCATATACTTGGGGATTATAACAGGTTCATGTGTGTAATTTACCTCATGCTTTGAGCCTGTCAAGTTTTTTTTTTTTTTTTTTTCCTACTGGGGAATGCAGAGTTAATGTTTTAATTAGTTGCTTAAACTTAGGAACCTCCCACAAGAATTTTAAGTTGTAAGATTCAAGCTTGATTCGGGGTTGCTCAGTCAGCTCATGGATTATGGATATTACACATGAAGATCCGGTAAGAGAATTATATAAATTAGAGATGCGTATGCCACATACTTATCGAAAGAATAGATATACATGTTAATGTTCCCATTTTTCTTAACATGCGAGCAAGAGAGTGGTTTGGACCTTCAACCCTTAGGAATAATAATACTTGGGAACAATTCCAAATAACATTCTTTTGATAGGTTCTACCCACAAAGCATGCGAGTGACATCATTAATGTTCTTGAATTCATTCAAACAATAGCAATATGTTGCTCGCTTAAGTAAGATCATATATCTTTTCGTTTTTCTTTCAGATTAATTTACTATTTTGTATTGTTATAGGTAATTATGTCATAAGCTCCTGAACGAAGTGAGTTTCTAACAAACCACACATATTTGATAAAAAGCAATATAATAAAAACCCGTATGTTGATTTTGAGAACAGAGCTGTTTGTACGACATTAAACCCATAATTTTTAATTTTGAAATGTCAGTGATTCAAAAGCCACCTGATTTTGAACCGAATTATTTATTTTGGGAAAAGATCCGAAGTTGGGCGGTTGGGTCTGTTGATATTTTGCTTTATGGGTGAAGGTTCGTTTTCAAATTCATTTATTTTTGTATATACTTGAATGGGATTTCTGTATAATTAATTTTATATATATAATAAACAACACAGACTGTAATTATACTTAATTTGTATAAAAATATCTAATAATACTGTTTTGTTAATTTTTTTAAAAATATTTAATTAAATTATAGTTATCTTCTTCACCAAGTCATCTAGTATATATATGAATTCATAAGTCATCCATCATCACCCGTCAAAGGAAAAAAAGTCAAGCATTCTTCGAGAAAAAAGAAGTATTCAAATATTTAAATTGGTAAATTTTTTTTATTATATTTTAAATTTTTTTATTTTAATTTATGTTAGGTAAATTGTAATTTTTTGTTGAGAGGCCTTTAGAGTTTGGTTTGAATACTCTTTTTAATCGCAATATCAATCATTTTTAGGAGTTTACTTTTTTAGGTGTTCAATTAAATAATTATATAAATTTTATATATATATATTTTTTTATACATGAAAGGCTTTAAAAGCTGTTAAGCAAATAGAACATCGTTCTTATTAAGAGTATAGTTATTATATTTAGAAGATATCTAATTTTTTTTATTATATTTTAAATTTTTTTATTTTAATTTATGTTATGTAAATTGTAATTTTTTTGTTGAGAAGCCTTTTTTTAGAGTTTGGTTTAAACCCTCAACATGTTTAATACTCTCTCGCAATATCAATTACTCTTAGGAGTCTATTTTTTAGGTGTTCAATTAAATAATTAGCCAAATTCTATATTTAACCTAATCAATAAGATATCTAGTATTATAATAACTTAGGACTCATATATTTTATATTTTAAAATTTAAAATATAGCTTTATAATAATCTTTAGTATATTATTTATGTAAATATATCTTCTAAAACGATTTGAAGGTATATAAATATTAAAATAATAATCTGTATCCATTTTCGTTTGTAAGCAATTTCCGTTGAAGATCTTTTCCATTTCCAAATTAATTTAATATTTCGTATTTTTATAGGTATTATGTAGTTGGGCGGGTCGGGTTTAGGGATAAAAAAACCCTAGTTATTTTCTTCAAGTTAGGCTGGTTGGGTCTGTTAGATTTTTTGCTTTTTGTGTGCAAATTCATTTATTTTTGTATATACTTGAGTGGGATTTCTGAATTGGAAAATATACTTTAATGTGTATTAGTGTTATTGACAGAAAAGAAAGGTTGTTGCAATGGCTATGACTATGGCTGCCTCTAGGATGGCTATGAGGTATATCTCTCGTAGGGGCTTTAAAAATATCCCTAACAAGGTAAATTGTTACTTTTCAAGTAATTTTTGTTTGAAATGTTTGTTGCTTATTATTAGTTAGTTGTCATCCTTTTGCAATTAGGCTATTACATAATTTCTCTAGGAGATTTCATTTACTTAATTTGCAGTTAGTATGTTATTGATGATTGATTTTATAGGCCAAGTTTATGAACCAATGGGAAAGAATCTGTCAGAAAATGCGAAAAAGGCCTGAATTATATGGTTTTGGTATTGGAGCTGCTGGCATGTCTGTTACATACTTCTACGTGCGCCAAGAAGCTATTAATACTTCAAAATTTTAACTTCTGAAATTATGCCAATTTAGTGACCTTCTTATGAATTTAGTGTTTGTCCAATTCTGAGTTGTGAATTTTTGTAGATTTAATACTTGTTTGTGTGAGTTTTGAAATTACCATTTCTCTTCACAACTTTATTTATTTATATTATCTGGTTTTTAATGGTAATACTGTTTTACATTTCTTCTCTTCTAGATTTCACCTTTTGAGCCTTTTTTCTTCTTTGCATAGATTCTTCTGTTTTGCTTAATGCATAATTTTCTCTGTATCTTCTAGGTTTGCCCTAAAACTTGTGTAATCCATACATTCTTTATTCATTAAACTTTCTAAGCCTATCCTTTTGTAACCACATACATGCAATTATTAGACAGTGCAATATTCCTAGATAGCACGTGACTTTTAAAAGAGAAGTCATCTCATTAATTTTTTATTTGAGTAGAGATGGGTTCGATATTATCCCTTTTTTTATGATAACAAATAATAATGTAATATGGCATAGAGCTCATGATTGGAAGAAAAGAAATGAAAAATATCAGTTATTTATATCAATTTTATATAGAACGAGTTTGAGGAGACAAATTTTTATTACTTTATATTCACCAATATGCATTCTACTCATTGAATGACATGATCCTTATTGTATGGCTTCTCTTGTCCATTGTCGAATTTGTATAAATACTAGATGTGACCCGTACTGGAGGCTATGTCCAAAAAAAAAAAAAAAAAGACCCGTACTGGAGGCACTATTCTTTTAAAAAAAATAGTTTGGCACCAAATATATATTTAATATATTATATTAATGAAAATAATGAGATTTTGCGTTTTTTTTCTCATACCATGAAAAATCATATAAGAAAATCCATGTGCTTTGCACCTTAGACATGTACTTAAAAAAATGGGTTTATTGCATCATTGATTATTACTAAATAGCCATATATGCCCCTGTGTTTCAAAAGACAGCAAATGTACCCTTTGTTATTTTAAAACATTGCATCATTAGTCCCTGTTGAGGGGGTATTCGCAATTTTAATAACAGAGAGTCTATTGAATATAACAGTAAATTTTTGTCTGCTGCTTTATATAACCGGCGGACCAATAATGCAATTTGCCCAAAAAAACATCTTGATAATATCACATCAATTATTATAGAAGAAATAGAAATTAATCTTTCACCCTTAATTCAATAATTGTACAATTTAGTTTAAGAGACAACACTTGTCCAAAAAAAAAAAGTTTAAGAGACAACTATATTCGTAACTAAATAACACCGAGGCCAATGATGGAACAAAATAATGTTTGCAATTTTCTTTCCTTTGTGTTGTAAGAAATCGATAATTGAGATGAAAGAAAAATGGTTTTCTTTTTTATAATCGGAATTTCTTTTGGAAGTAACCCAACAGCCTCATGAGACACAGCGGGGCCTACAATAACTTGTCACTTCATACACGATTGGCTTTACGACTGGTGGCTCCTTGGAGCTTCCTGCAAAAAACAATTCAATAAATCCTTCACTTGGAAAAATATTGCAGAGGTGGTGTAGTCAAAGCCATAAAAACAGAGCCATGTCCATGATTCTGTATCTAGCTGACATTTCTAGTCTTTGAATTGCAAGAAAAGTTACATTACATTTACATTATATACTTTATTTTCACATAACCCTACAAATAAAGAATTATAACATCTATCTATACAACCCAATGAAAAACAAACATAATATCCCCACCCACCTTCACCTCTAATTTCTCATCACACCAAACATTATTCACACAAAAAAAAAAAAAAAAAAAAACTCAGCGTACTACCATTTTAATTCAGTATACATGACATTTTTCACTTTTTACATTCTGAATAGAAGAAATATACTAATTGAGATTGGTATTGGAGCTGGAATACTGCTCATTCCAGCTTCCTTATCTCCCGGAATATGAATATTCTTATCGGGACTTCCACCACCACCACCAACAAAGACAACCCAACATCACCACCGGCAAGAATATCATAAACCTCCTTATCAAAAATCCAGGAAGCTTCCTCTCTCTCTCCTAATATCATTTCTCATAAGACAAAACGACTACGTTTCCTCCTTTATCTTCATAAAATCTCTCCGGCCATATATTGAACTGAAAACCTAACGGAGCTTCAAGGAGGGAGCTTTATCCGTCTTATTGGCCACCAATGGCAACGATGGTCATAGCCATTGTAGGATTTGTATAAAAATATAATAAACAACACAGACTGTAATTATACTTAATTTGTGTGAAGAGATTCCTTTTTGGTTTGTTATTAGAGTGCGAGTGTAAAGAGACGTGTTTTAATTTTTATAATTTATAAAAATGAGTTTTTGAAAAGTATAAACAACTAAACTGGGAATTGTTGAGTTAAATAAGGAAAAGAGAGAAAATAGTGAAAAACAGTTAAGTTGTAATATAATAGTATTAATTAAAATAATAATTTGAAGACTCGGTTGAAACTCATACTCTTCTCTTTTTGGCACTGTGTTGCTTGCTTAAGGTAAGGTCATGCATCTTTTTGTTTTCCAAATTAATTTAATATTTTATATTGTTATAGCTAATTATGTTGTACATAATTAAGCTCCTGAACGAAATGAACTTCTAAGAAATCACACCACACATATTTGATATAAAGCTATATAATGAAAACCCATATGTTGATTTTGAGAACAGTCCCATAATTTAATTTTGAAATTCCAGCTGTTCAAAAGCCGTCTGATTTTAAATTACTGGCTGATTTGGTTACCACACCGAAATATGTATTTTGGCAAAGATCCAAAGTTGGGCGGGTCGGGTCTGTTAGATTCTTTTGCTTTGTGTGTGCAGATTCCTTTTAAAATTCATTTATTTTTTTATATACTTGAATGGGATTTCTGTATAATTAATTATATATATATACATATATATATATATATTGTTACGGTGGTGGAAAATATAAGAAGGTGTGGTCTTATTATTGACAGAAAAGAATGGTTGTTGCAATGGCTAGCTCTAGGATGGCTATGAGGTATATCTCTCGTAGGAGCTTCAAAAATAGCTCTAAAAAGGTAAAGTGTTACCTTTCATGTAATTTTTATTTGAATGGTTGGTTGCTTATTAGTTAGTTCTCATTTTTTTTTTCTTTTTGCAAATTAGGGTGTTACATAAATCTCTATAGGAGATTTTGTTTACTTAATTTGTAGTTAGCTTGTGATTGATAATTGATTTTACAGTCTCAGGCAGATAAAGTGTATCAGGTAGAGGATTTACTAAAGGATACTCCCCTTACACCGACGCAGTATTCATGTGCTGCTATTGCTGCATTATCTACCGTGTTTGGTGGATACTTTTACTTCCACCTCCAACTACGTAAACAACGTTATAATAGTTAAAAAGCCAACTTCTGAAATTATGCAACTTAGTGGCCTTCTTATGCTACAAATAATGATAGTGAATTTGAATTTAGTGTTTGTCCAATTCTGAGTTGTGAATTTTTGTTTGTTGAATACTTGTTTGGGTGAGTTTTGGAATTAGTATTTCTCTTCACAACTTTATTTATATTATCTGGTTTTTAATGGTACTATTACTGTTTTGCATTCTTCTCTTCTAGCTTTCACCTTTTGAGCCTTTTTTCTTCTTTGCATAGATTCTTCTGTTTTGCTTAATGCATAATTTTCTCCGTATCTTCTAAGTTTGCCTTAAATCTTGTGTAACCCATACATTCTTTATTCATCAAATATGCTTTTGTAAACACATACATGCAACAATATTTCTAGATAGCACATGACTAGGAATGTGTAGAGAGATCTTTGTTGTGTGATATGATAACTAATCTGCAAACTCTAATCTTATGACAAGTTTGTTTTGCATGGATCCATGTCATTTCTTGGTCATACCAAAACCCCATTATTTCATTTTCATATCTTATTTATATTGTAGTTAACCATTATATATTTAAAAGCAAACATATAATAATGGGCTCATCCATATTGTCTCCATCTGACCTAAAATATCATTCATGTGCACAAATGTTATGTTACCAAAACCAAAACCAAAAGAAAATAATCTTAAATAACCACAAAAACTTTGTTAACATTCAAACCATAACCACCTAAACTGCTTTGTACATTGTTTTTGGAATTTAAAAAAGATCAAATAACATCCATATCTCCCATCTCTTCATCAACTCCATCTATATCAGCATTATTATCATCAACATGGTACTGCAAAGAAGCAAAAATGCTCATCTCAGAATATAATCTAAACATAGTGAAAAAGAGTAAGATTCTAATAAAATACCTGTAAAATAGAAGCATTTTGTGGTATAGGAGGTGGAGGTGGTAATGGTAATTTTTGAATTTTAACAGCTTCATCAACAATTTCAACAGCTTCATTTAATGCATGAGCAGCCATACTAGTTGTAGGCAATGTAAAGCTCGATTCAGAACCCTTGGACTGCATGTTTTTCACACATATTATCAACATATAGTCAATGAAAACATTAAAAATAAATTTTAAAAAAAAGAAAAAAGAAACCTTCTCTGGAAACAGATTTTCAGTAACAGAATTATTTTCCCCTCTAGACTTTTCTTCACTGGATAAGAGATTTAATTCATTTGTCTTTTTACTCTCAGAATGAGTGTAACGTACATTCTCTTGAGAAACCTTCTCACTTCTATGTTTTCTCTTTATAGTTTCATCTCCATTGATAAGATTTCCTTTGAGAAAGATAAATTTTCACTATTTAATTACTGCCCAGTCAAAATATATATATATATATATATATATATATATATATATTCGTTTACCTTGATTATATTCGCTAATTCGGGGTCTTTTTCTACTTGAGTGAACGTTTTTATTACGTTCTTTGCGTGATCTCAATACAGTATCAGAAGCAGGCTCTTCATCACTTGAATCAGCTATAACTGAATCAAGTCTCATAAACTCTGAGTTAAGCTTTTCACCCATCTTTTGCAGATGATCATAGGGGTGAGCATGGGTCGGGTTTACCCGGGTTGGGGTCTAGGGTAAGGGTAGTGTGATACCCGGAAAATGTTCGACGTCATGTTTTAAGGGTTTCTATTTAATTCGTGGGTCATATCGATTATTTTATAAATAGTTGGAGGTTTATATTGATTAAACAAAATATTAGGGTATTATAACTATTTTAATAAAATTGAGGTCCTTATGTGTATTTAGAGGAAAGTTATTTATGATTTGTCATGAATGTATAGTACACGTGTGTGTCATGTAAATGTTTCAATACAATACATTATAGGATAAGATAAGAGTAAAGCAACAAATGAAAAGAAAATTATATTATATAGGTATATACTCCCTCCGTTTCAAAATGTTTGTCCACTTTGCATTTCACACAAATTAAGAAATGTAATTAATGCACTTCCTATTACAAAAATACCCTTCATAAAGTGCCTTGATATTTTAAATTTGTATTGGAAACATAAATTTTAATTTTTTAATGGGGGTAATAGTGGAAAAAAAAGGTAAAAAGTGTCTTGATATTCTAAATGGACAAACATTTTGAAACTACATTTTTAGTAAGTGGACAAACATTATGAAACGGAGGGAGTATAATATAAGGCGGTGGAATGAAGGGATATAAACTAGAAGGTTGACTGTAGAAAACATAAACCAAACGAAAAAGAAAAAGAAAGGGAAAACTTAAAACCCCAAACCTTGAAAACCTCTTCTTTGATCTTTCCTTAGTTGCTCGTAATTAAAAGGTATAAATTAAAAGAAGTTTTTTTATAATTTGTATATGTATTGTTAAGTACCTGTCCTACATATTATAGGTAACGTATTTATGTATATGGCTTATAATACAGTTGAATATTATGGGCTATAATTGTGTGAGTTAATAGTGGGAGAGAGAAAGCTTCTCACTAAACAACAATTCTTTGATAGTCACGTACGTGTGTTTGGAAAAGAAAGAAAACATTTGAATTAATATTAAGGAGTATATGTATTTTTGTGTTGATATTTAAAGTGAATAAATAAAGTAATAAAGTGTGTAATAAAGAATGATATAATTGTGATATTTTCATTAACTATATGTATTTAAGTACTTTGTTATATTTCTATTATGAGTATTTGTTAAGAATTAATCAGAAAGTTGTATTTTAGGAGGATCGAGAATTTAATTAAAAGCACAGTTGAGGTAAGTCGGACTTCCTTCCTTATGTCGATTTACGGTACTGTATTATCGACATTCATTTAAATTGTATGTATTGAGATCATGTGAAATATGATTATATCTTGTGAAATGCATTTAGTTGTGTACGAGACCAATACGTGTTATGTGATCATTAGGGCTGCGACACCTATCCGACAGGTGAAATTGTCGAGGTACTGTGTAGTACTGAATGTGGTGTGCCGTAGGTGGAAAGATCCACTGCGGGTGTGTAGGGTGGGCCTATATGCTGCCCAGGGGGTCGGAGATGGCAGGAGCAGTCAATGGTACTAGGGTGTGTACCGAGGCACTAGTCAGGTACTAGGGTGCGTACCGAGTCACTAGTGAGTGCTAAATATTAGTTATCGCAGCTCTAAGTAGTGTGTGTGCATGGTCATTTATATTCGAGGCTAGTGATGGCCTGTTACTGAAAGATATTATGTCAGACATGCATTTAACTTACGTGTCATTGATTATAATTCGTGTTATAATATTGTTATGTGAATCCGCTTCCTGGGAGACGTTTCGACTTACTGAGCTTGTGTAGCTCATTCGTTAATTTAATGTGCAGGGGAAAGTGGGCTAGGAAATTCCCAAGAGAGATAGTGCGTTAACCACCATTTTAATTATTAGTTGGCGTATTGGACCAGAGGTATAGGCGAGTCGCGATATTGTTTCTTAAATAACTTCAGGACTGTAAATTTATGAATATTAGTAAAGTTAAAAATTTACCTTAATGAGTTGTAATTATTGAATTTGGTTAGGCCGCCTTGCAGGCTTAGGTGGTTTGACTTAAGTCTGCGGCATGTCGCGCCTTGGGTTTCGGTGGTGGAAATTCGGGGCGTGACAGTGTGGTATCAGAGCAATAGGTTGACGATGAGTGAGACCTAGGTTATGGGTAGCGAGACCATAGTGCAGGACTTTAGATGTATATTGTTAGGTTGTGTGTCTTAATTTATAATGTGGCGGACGAGTCTTTGTGTTTATTTTACAGGATTTGGGTTATGGATATACTCGTATATCAAACAGCGTGATAACAGGTAAATTAAATTATTTTGCTTTTATATACTTGATTTTATAATAGATGAGAATTAATTATATGTCATAAAAAATTGAATTTGAGACTATCATTTAGAGGTGAGATTTTAGCGAAAATCTAAATACTGAAATAAAAAAAAAGGTGAAGTTATTGTGGTGATTGGATATTTCTTTTGACGTCGTGTCTAAACTTTTGCATGTCCTATATAATTAATTACACAGTTTTAACGTGAGAAAAAAAAGAGAGGTTCTATTAGAACATAGTTATAATGAACATTGTATGTGTGAAAGTTGTGTAGTCCACGTGAGTGATTAAGAATACTAGTTAATTTAAGTCACTAAGATATGAAGTATTGTGATAAAATATTGGGGTGAGACTGGTTGTCAACATTATCACATAATTATTGATATACTTAAGGAGCTGAGAAGATCATGGAGTCCATTTAAGGGTTGCTCTCTAAACCCTTGAGAAAGAATGTGTATTTGATAATTTCAAGAAATGTGAATTTTTGGGTGAGCAGCGTAGTTGTTAGGACATTTCATATCTAAAGACGATGTGTTAGTGGATCCCCAGAAGATTGAAGTTGTTAGTAGTTGGGCAAGGCCGACTTCGGTTACAGAGATACGTAGTTTTCCGAGACTAGCAAGTTACTACAGAAATTTTGTGGAAGGATTCGCAAGATTGTCAACGCCTTTGACACAAGTAATTCGAAAGAGTACAAAGTTTGAGTGGACTGGTTTTGCAATGTATAGTGATGCTTCTAGAAGTGATCTAGGTTGTGTACTGATGCAGCATTAGGGAAAGTAATTGCTTGTGCGTCTTGGCAATTAAATAGTATTAAAAATAACTATTTGACTCACGACTTGTAGTTAGTTGCAGTTATTTTTGCACTTGAGCTTTGGCGTCATTATCGTTATGGGGTTGCGTGTGATGGTTACACTAATTATCAGAGTTTAAAGTATATTTCACTCAGAAGGAACCTAACGGGGAAGGTGGACACCGTGGAAGACGCTTTGAGTAGGAGGACGTTGCTTATTGTGGGTACCTTAGTCGGTGGAACTACTTAAGAAATTCAATAGATCGGAACTAGAGATAGTGACTCCCAGTTAGAAAGAAGGTTAAGAAAAGTTGAGCAAAGGGGAAGAATCCGAGTTTTGAATTCACGATGGCGTAGATATTATAAGTGAAGAAAGGAAAGAGATAGAGCTTGATGTGAGTTTAAGTTTATGCGCTTCACAATTTCAAGATATTCGTATCCCATTACAGTTTTTGTTCCTGATCTTTTGATGACTAGCGTACCAGCTACTGAACATGCTCTTGGAAAGCTTCAAAAGATTCAGGATAAATGAAAGATCGTTGCTATCATTTTCATATTGCTGATCTCCTCGGAAAGGAACACTTATGATAATTTATGTGTTAATCATGAAAATAGGCTACAGAAGTAGAGAGGGTAGAGATGGGATATGGTGAAACAGTGAACTCAGTTGGTTTTGAAAATGAATTAAAATCCAAGGAACGGCTCGTATCAGCTTTTATAGATTTCACGCATGAGGTTGGGTTGAATGAAACGAACACAGAAATGGAGGAAAGTGTTTTAGTGGTACTTTTGTTGACAAAAAAAAATTTAGTGGTACCTTGCCTTGAAATCAAGTTCTGAAAATTGTATGAGGGAAGTGGAAGGTGTTGATACCTACGTTGTTATAAATACGCGCCATGACACTTTTGTGGTCTGATTAGGTTGGATTTTCAGTTACAGAATATTTACACGCATGAAATTGAAGAATCGGTTGTTCGTTTAGAGAACTGATGGGATACTGTTTTACAAGCAAATGAGATTAGGGATTAATGGTAGTCCAAAGAAAGATCATAATATAGGCAATTTGATGGATGATATATATGAAGATGCGTTTCAGATGAGTGGGACCCGTGGTGGTAAAGATGAAATTTCCTACTTACATTCTTAATCTGCGATAGTCATTGGACAAGAAGGTCGTATAGATCTCCGAGACGCAAAGAAAAAAATTGTGGGACCAGTCCCTGTAACTGAAGAAAGCCGTTCTGAGTTGGTCGTAGAATATTCCTTTGACGAATCTTCATCTTATATCTGCTTGTTTATCGAGTTCTTTCAAGTTTTGAGGACGAAACTTTTAAAAGATGGTGATAATGTGATACCCGGGTATAATTTAGCCAAGTTGACATAGTTAAGGGGTGAGCTAGTAATTACGCTCTACAGTTGGTGTGTGTTGTATCAAAAAGTTTTATACTGGCTATATTAAACATTAATGTGATAGTACTTCTACATAAGGTACCAAAGGATATCGTGTCTGATTGAGATCCAAGATTACATCGAGATTTTGGAAGAGTATACAATAAGATATGGGTACCAATTTGAGGTTAAGTACCGTCTTCCTTCCCAGAGTAACTGTCAAACTGAATGGACAAATCAGATTTTGGAAAACTTACTCTGATCATGTGTCATAGACTTTAAAGTTATTTGGGATTCATATACTCTGTTGATTGAGTTCGCTTAAAATAACATCTACTAGTTCAGCATAAAATGGCCCTTATGAAGCTCTCTATGGAAGGAAGTATAAAACCCCATTGTATTGGGATCTCGGTGGAAGGAAAGTAATAGGTCCACAACTCCTCGAGGAGACTGAGGAAAAACTTAAACTTATTCGAGCGAGAATTAAAATAGCGTAAGACAGGCAAATGAGTTGGGGGAACTTGAAACGTAAGCGCTAGAATTCAAGATCGGTGATCACGGGTTTTTATGATATTGCCCACTAGAGGCGTGAGTAGGTTTGGAGTTCGAGGGAAACTAAATGCTCGATATATTGGTCCTTTTTGGAAATCTTAGAACGAATGGGTGACGTCACTTATAAGGTTGCCCTACTGCCATCTCTAGCAGGCACCCACGTTGTATTTCATATTTTTCAGTTACACAAATACGTTTCGGATTCGAGTCATATCCTGCAGTATGCTTAGTTACAGGTACGAGACAACCTAACGTATGAGGAGCGCCTGATTGGTATAGTTGACAAAAAGGACTAAGTTCTTCGACAGCGAATTATACTGTATGTAAAGGTTCAATAGAGTTCTAATCGTACCAAGAGAGAGGCTACGTGGGAATTAGAGTCGGAAATGCGAGAGAAGTATCCTTTGTTTACTGACCAAGGTTAGTAAGTAAGTTTCGGGACGAAACTTTTTAAAAGGTGGTGGTAATGTGATACCCGGAAAATGTTCGACGTCATGTTTTAAGGGTTTCTATTTAATTCGTGGGTCATATCGATTATTTTATAAATAGTTGGAGGTTTATATTGATTAAACAAAATATTAGGGTATTATAACTATTTTAATAAAATTGAGGTCCTTATGTGTATTTAGAGGAAAGTTATTTATGATTTGTCATGAATGTATAGTACACGTGTGTGTCATGTAAATGTTTCAATACAATACATTATAGGATAAGATAAGAGTAAAGCAACAAATGAAAAGAAAATTATATTATATAGGTATATATAATATAAGGCGGTGGAATGAAGGGATATAAACTAGAAGGTTGACTGTAGAAAACATAAACCAAACGAAAAAGAAAAAGAAAGGGAAAACTTAAAACCCCAAACCTTGAAAACCTCTTCTTTGATCTTTCCTTAGTTGCTCGTAATTAAAAGGTATAAATTAAAAGAAGTTTTTTTATAATTTGTATATGTATTGTTAAGTACCTGTCCTACATATTATAGGTAACGTATTTATGTATATGGCTTATAATACAGTTGAATATAGTAACGTGAGCGCACATATGAGAAAGCAAAAAAAAAAAGGGTGATAATCAATAATTCTTGAGTAATATATACTACTATATAACTAGATATTGTTATGAGTTAATATAGTTTGCTGTGTTCAATTGAAGAAGAAGTTATTTTATTTAGTATATATGGATATGTGCTTCGTACTTAGAGCGAATGGAAAGTAAATAGTTACAGTTGGGTGCTTTGTTGAAGGAGAACAAAAGGATATTTAATTATAATTATGGGCTATAATTGTGTGAGTTAATAGTGGGAGAGAGAAAGCTTCTCACTAAACAACAATTCTTTGATAGTCACGTACGTGTGTTTGGAAAAGAAAGAAAACATTTGAATTACTCCTTCCGTCCATTTTTATTTGTCCACCTTTTTGGTGCACAAATATTAAAAAAAACATTTAATACTCTTTAATTTTACACAATTGCCCATAATTAATATATATAGTGTCATTTATTGCAATACTCTTTATACTATTTAATTAGGGGTATTATTGGAAAAAGTAGAGAAAAAGTGTATTGATATTGAAAAAGGGACAAATAATGTTGGACATCTTCTTTTAGAAGGATGGACAAATAAAAATGGACGGAGGGAGTAATATTAAGGAGTATATGTATTTTTGTGTTGATATTTAAAGTGAATAAATAAAGTAATAAAGTGTGTAATAAAGAATGATATAATTGTGATATTTTCATTAACTATATGTATTTAAGTACTTTGTTATATTTCTATTATGAGTATTTGTTAAGAATTAATCAGGAAGTTGTATTTTAGGAGGATCGAGAATTTAATTAAAAGCACGGTTGAGGTAAGTCGGACTCCCTTCCTTATGTCGATTTACGGTACTGTATTATCGACATTCATTTAAATTGTATGTATTGAGATCATGTGAAATATGATTATATCTTGTGAAATGCATTTAGTTGTGTACGAGACCAATACGTGTTATGTGATCATTAGGGCTGCGACACCTATCCGACAGGTGAAATTGTCGAGGTACTGTGGTAGTACTGAATGTGGTGTGCCGTAGGTGGAAAGATCCACTGCGGGTGTGTAGGGTGGGCCTATATGCTGCCCAGGGGGTCGGAGATGGCAGGAGCAGTCAATGGTACTAGGGTGTGTACCGAGGCACTAGTCAGGTACTAGGGTGCGTCCCGAGTCACTAGTGAGTGCTAAATATTAGTTATCGCAGCTCTAAGTAGTGTGTGTGCATGGTCATTTATATTCGAGGCTAGTGATGGCCTGTTACTGAAAGATATTATGTCAGACATGCATTTAACTTACGTGTCATTGATTATAATTCGTGTTATAATATTGTTATGTGAATCCGCTTCCTGGGAGACGTTTCGACTTACTGAGCTTGTGTAGCTCATTCGTTAATTTAATGTGCAGGGGAAAGTGGGCTAGGAAATTCCCAAGAGAGATAGTGCGCTAACCACCATTTTAATTATTAGTTGGCGTATTGGACCAGAGGTATAGGCGAGTCGCGATATTGTTTCTTAAATAACTTCAGGACTGTAAATTTATGAATATTAGTAAAGTTAAAAATTTACCTTAATGAGTTGTAATTATTGAATTTGGTTAGGCCGCCTTGCAGGCTTAGGTGGGTTGACTTAAGTCTGCGGCATGTCGCGCCTTGGGTTTCGGTGGTGGAAATTCAGGGCGTGACAGGTAGGTTAATATTGGAGAGTGGTAAATGTTGGAGGGTAAACCCGTGTTAATGGTAAAATAAAAATTACCACAGGTTAAGACGAGTTAACTAACGGGTTACCCGGGTTTTACCCTTGGTAAAATTCATAATTTTATCACAATAAAAAACATAAAACCAAATAAAGTTTAAATGCTACTATTCAATTAAAAGAATTTTTGTTCTTCAAAATAAAGTACATATTAGGTAAAATTCAAAGAAGAGACGAGGATAGGATTTCGGTGAACGAAGTAGCCAAATGTGTCAAATGGCCAAGTCTTGACCATACACACACACACACACACACACATATATATATATATATATATATATATATATATATATATATATATATATATATATTAAATGAACAGTACACGGGTTGGACGGGTCCAACCATTGTGGTAATGTATAGAAGGTAAACCCGTGGTAAAAAAATTAACATGCCCAAAATTGAAGGGTAAGGTATGTTATAAAATGGGCTAGGGTAATTTTTACCCTGTTTTAGGTCGGTTTTTATTACCCTAACGGGTCGGTTTACCATTTACCACTATTCTGCTCAACCCTAGTTGATCATATGACCTACAATAATGGTCAAACTTCACATTTCGTAACTCTAAAACACAACATAATATAATCTCAAGGGCAAAAATATACCTCTTGAGTTCTTGTTGAAGCCTTGAGTGATGAGTATGTGCCTTGAGAAACTTCTTAATCTTTGAAGTAATTTTTTTACATAATAAACTGAACCATAAAGGTTATAACAGAACTATCTCTACTTGTTGGCATAGCTTGCAAATTGTCAATTGTATCGTAATTCGTAAACCGTAACAACTCAAGTGACAATATACAAGTATAGAATAACTGATACAGTATGTTTCCATGAGTCTTTTGAAGTTCAAATTTGAGGAGAAAAATCGAGATAACTTTTTAATCTCAATTTTTATGTTTGTTGTATACAAAATAGCTCGTTTCTATTATGACAGATTTGATCCCTAGAACTGTGGGTTTGTTAAATTTGTTTTATTAGATGATAAAGGTTATATACATTGCTTGATACGGTGGGTTTTCACTTTTATAGGTAATTCATTAAGAAACTAAAGGCAATCCTTAAGCAAATCATACAAAACCACGATTTGATGGTTGATTTTGGTTAATCACACGCGAAGTAAAATTGTTCGTAGAAAGTTACGACCAAAAGAAGAGGTTCTCATCCACTTATTTTTTCTAGATTTTTCTTTATTTGGGAATGATTCTTAATTTTACTTTTCGATTCGCAATAATTTTTTATCTTGCTTTCTTGAATTGCATCGTGTGTTTTTTTTAACGAACCAAATTCTAATGTGGTCTTGTACAAAAATTTGTTTCAAAGAAATGTGATTTCTTGATTCAATCACCGTATGACATGAATGTCAACATCACAAGATTTGTGTACTAAAAATCTATATGCATCACTATTATGAGCATGTCCAATAAAGATGTAATCGATGGTCTTTGGTGCTATTTTGACTATTTTAGGAGCAGGGTTTGCATTTTTTTCAAGTATTCCCACGCTTTTAAATATTTGAAGGAAGGTGGTTTTTCTTTTCATAATTCGTAAAAAGTTTTATCTATCTTCTTTTGTGGTACCTTGTTAAGGATGTGGTTTATGGTGAGCAAAGCCTCTCCCCACAAGTTCTATGGTAACCCTGAGTTAATCATCAAAGCATTCATCCTTTCCTTCAATGTCTTGCGTTCAGCAAATCTGTTTTGTTGAGGCAAATAGGAGGCCGTGGTTTGATGGATGATTCCATGTTCAGCGCAAAACTACTCGAAAGGAGACACATATTCTCATCCCCTATCTGTTCCAATATTTTTAATATTTTATTTAGTTGATTCTCAACTTCAGTTTTGTATTGCTTAAATGCTTCTAAGGCCCCATCCTTACTTCGAAAAAAGTATATTTGACAATACCCTTTGCAATCGTCATGGAAAGTTATGAAATACTTTTTCTCATTTCTAGTTTGCATAAATTTTAAGTCACAAATGTCACGGGAATCTACTCTAAAGTTATCAAAATCCTTTCTATAGATTTAAACGACGTATTGATTAATTTTGACTCAACACATACTTCACATTCTTTTCGAGAATTGAAGTTCACATTAGGTAATAATCTGACGTTTAGTAACTTCTTTAATGAACCAAAATTAACATGTCCTAAAATATCGTTCCATAAATTAGGTAAGTCGATCATATAAACACAATCATAATTTTCATTAATTTCTTTCTCAATTACATTTTTGGTAGGTACTACGGTCATTACATTAATTACAAATAGACCGTCGTAGAGGTACCCTATTTCTACATGCATTTTGTTGTTAGTTAATACAAACTTATCAGCTACAAACACAAGTTTAAACCTAGCCTTGCTAAGCAAGAAACCAGAAACTAAGTTCTTTCTAATGTCTGGAACATGGAGGACATTGTTCAAGGTTAGCTCTTTCCTGGAGGTCATCTTCAGCACAATCTTGCCAGTACCTTTGAGGTGGCAGAATTTCCCATATACAAGATTTTTTCATTTGTAGATTTCTCGTAGGTTTTGAACACTTATTTATTCGAGCACATATGTGAGGTTGCTCTAGTGTCTACCAACCATGCCCTTGGTTTGCTGACGAGGTTGACTTCTAAGACTTTTGCCGCGAGGTTCAAGTCAGTAATGCCCTCAGACATCTCAATCACAGACCGCCTTTACCTTTCTTTTGGTTTCCTTGTACCTTTTTGTTTTGACAGTCTTTTGCGCGATGTCCATGCTTTCCACAGTTGTGACAATCTCCGTTGAAATTCACCTTCTTATTGTTTTCATTATTTGACTGTCCTTGTCTCTTGCGCTTTTTGTTTTGGTTGGTTCTCCCTTATTCCACAACATTTTCCTTGACATCATATGATCGAGGTTTACTTTCATTTTCAACCATTTGAGTTTTTTCCTCGAGTTTTAACCTTACAATTAGATCTTCAAGACCTATATGTTTGCATTTGTGCTTACAATGGGGGTAGCTTTTCCACAAGAGCACCAACTTGGAAGGGCTCTACCAGATTCATACCCTCAGGGCTCAACTCATGAAGAATCAACTATACTTTTGTACTTGAGATATTAACGGTCTTGAATCCACCATCTTTAAATCAAGGAACCTACCGATACGAATTTCTTTGTGTCGGAATCTTCAGTCTTGTACTTCTTCTCAACAGAATCCCATAATCGCTTGGCAGTTGTCATGGTACAGTACACATTATATAAGTATTTCTCCAAACAATTCAGAACGTAATTCTTACATAAGAAATCAGCATGCTTCCAAGCATCTACTGTGTTGTATGTCTCATTGTCTGAATTGGATCCCAATTCTGATGGAACTTCCTTCAAAAAATTTGCTAAGCTCAAAGTGGTCAGGCAGAACAACATCTTTTGCTGACACCTCATAAAGTCAGAACCTTTGAACTTTTCTGACTTGTCGGCTGGTCCAAAGGGCGGTGTTGCAAGTACACAAACTTTTGATCTTGAGTTGTTACTCGTTTCAGGTTGCTATTCACTTTGTTCAGTATTTTTCTCCATATTCTATATGAAACAGATATTTGACGTTTGTAAGCGAGTAATTTTCTAGTAGGTATATACAAGACTAGAAATCATAATAAGAGAAAAAATAAAATGTAATAATTCCATTCTGTATACACATACTAGGGGTGAGCATGGTTCAGTTCGGCTCGGTTTTTGGCTAAAACCGAAACCGAATGATTCGGTTTTTAAAGATGTCGATACCGAACCGAACGGTTTTTATCGGTTCGGTTTTATCGGTTTTCGGATTTCTATATGTTCGGTTCGATTTTTTTCGGTTTTGGTATGTGTTTCATTCGATAGTTATTTAAAGAGTGTTTACATAAGACATTTTATTTTCTAAAAAAATCCTTATATGAAGTGTTTGATTTTTATATTATTAACCCATGTAGGAATTTGCATTTTTGGAACTCAAATATTATATATTAGTCGTAAACAAATTATTTCAAAGGAATATTTATATTAGTCGTAAACAAATAATTTCAAAGGAATATTCACGTTATTGACTCATGTAGGAAATTGTATTTTTGGAACTCAGATATTATATATTAGTCGTAAATAAATAATTTCAAAGGAATATTTATAAAATTTAATGTGTATGCTTTATCTTCAACAAATATTAATAAACGAAGAATTTGTTAATATATATATACTAATGAATTATGTAAAAATATGTTGCACATTATAACATTTTTAGGGACGGTTCATGTCATATATGAATATTTTTGTTTTCAAAAATTACTCCATTTGTTATCCCATTGTCATAATATCTTCAAGAATATAAATTAAATTCAAGAATGTCTTAATTTTTGTATTTTTTTCGGTTCGGTTTATCGGTTCGGTTTAGCATAGTAAAACCGTACCGGACCGAACTTTTTCGGTTTTTTAAAAAGCTTATACCGAACCGAACGGTTTTGTTGGTTTTCGGTTTTTTCGGTTCGGTTTTTTCGGTTTTTTGGATCGGTTCGGTTTTTCGGTTTAGTTTTGCTCACCCCTAACACATACCTAGAAATTTTACAAAAGTAAAGTTTATAAACAAAAAGAAAATGTTTTCTGGTTTATACAATGTTAATCATATATACCTTAAATTGTTGTGGTTTAATTGTATAAAGTAGTAAAATAATATAAAACCAATGCAAAAATAAAATAAAATCTAAATAAATCAAAAACTTTACTTGTCGAGACTCGGATTGGATCCGATGTCTTTAAGGTATTTAGGTCATGAACCGGTGTCTTACGTCTGTTTGCTTTAACCTCCAAGATACAACGACAAAACTATTCAAAAGAAATGAACACACGAATTCTTCAGAATTTCAACAAACTTAATGTAGCTACTTCCTTTCTATCTCTTTTATGATTTTTAATGTTTAATGATTTAAAAAAGTGAATAAATAAATTGTTTGAGTAGACCAACTACTTATAGAAAATGAATAGGTGGCTAGGCATCCATTAGGAAGTGTTGCGACTTTAAACTTTGAAGTTTTATCATTTAAATAAAAGATACATTAGTTAGTAAAGGACATAACTATTGGGTTTGGTTGAATATTAATTTATCTTTAGTATTTATTACATATTAACTATTGAGTCAGACCCAATATTATTACTAAAGACTTGCACATGGAAAAATAACTATTGGGCTTGGCCCAATAGTAATAAAAAAATTCTTTCTTTCACCTTTACTATATATAAACATATATAGATAAAATTTATTTATTTATTTATTTAATTTCTCCAAATTTCATGACTCAATTTTTCATTCGACTTCAAATAATTTTTAAATCAAGTGATATATTACGTTAATCTTTACAACTAGATAAACATATTAATCAAGTCATCGTCAACCCAGTCAATATTTAGGTAAAAAATATCATTTGGCCAACATATACGACCCATTAAAGTTACCCAAATAGTTCCCGGACTTTGTTTCTTACAACCATTTGTCCCCACATCAAATTCCATCCATTTATGTTTTTTAGACCACGTGACCGTATGTATTTTTCTATTTATTAATAAGAAAAATTTCTCCAAGTGGTCCCCGAAAACTATACCATTTTTACTAGTTTGCTCCTCGAACGTCTTTGTCACGTGTGAGTTAGTGGTAAAAATATAACGAAGACAAACACACAGACTAAAAAAGGGCAAAAATGAAAGTTCAAGGATCATTAGAGAACTATAAAAGTTTGTATATCAAACCAAAAAATGGCCTATAGTCTTAGGGTCTATTTGGAGATTCTCCCCTAGATATAAATTATAATTTATGTTTAACGAGACTCAAGATAATAATATATAATTAATATATATTATGAGATTCTATGATATTATGTGATTTTATGTAAATTTTTAGTAAATGGTTAATTTAGGAGAAATCTAATTTTGTTTTAAATAAAAATAAGGTGTAATGTTAAGAATCAATTTAAAAATAAATATATTAACTATAAAGGAAAATATTAAAATGTTAAAAAAAAAACACATAGAACGAGTGCTCATCTTATAAAAAATTACAATTTTTGTAATTTTTTTGTTAATTTTTTTATAAAATTAATTTTATGCGTAGAATTAGTTTAATTTGAAGTTTCATCTAAATCTTTCAAATTTATTAGGATATATTTACAAATTTCATCGTATAATTTATAAAAATAATCATAACAAAATTTACTACATTTTTGTTCAATTATGTTTTGAATTTTCATAATTTTTCTTGATTTTTGTTGCATACTAATTTTTCTTTTACCTACCGTCATTGTTTAAATATATATAGAGATATGAACCAATTCTTATTTGTAAGGTCTACCTCATTAGATTAATAACCTTAGTTTCTTGGCTTTCCTATATATACACATGTAATGTGTATTATTATTCACACCTCATAAAATACAATTCTCCTTGTAATATCTTTCTAATCATAGTGAAACTCTTTGCTCTTCCCGTGGTTTTTTCTCGCCTTGGATTTTTACGTAAATCTTGTGTCTATTACTAACTTTATTCCATCATAATATATAATGAACTTATGGTTTGTGTTTCAAATTAAAAGTTTTTACACATATTAACATTCTTACAAGATGAAGTTTATTAGATGAATTCGAGGAGTCTCACAAAGTTTATAGTGATTTATAGTTTGTGTCACATTATCCTTCTTAGAAGTAGAAATTTATAAGATGAATTCCATAAGTCTCATAAAGTTAACATAAAAGTCTTTAATTCGTATAAATTTGTATATATTTTTTCAATCATTCTCCATTTATATATATATCACTAGTTTTTCTAACTTTTACTTATTCATAAATTAGTCTCTAACAACAACATAAAAGTGGTGAATCACCATCTGAAGTTTATTCAGCCAAAGAAAAGGTTAAATATAATAATTAATGGGAGCAATCTATAAGGAGTGAAGTTAGGTCAGAAAGTTCAAGGATTGGATAATGTCGACCATAATATATGCTTTGTTATGCGACGTGAATTGGACAACTTCGGAATGGGTACGTGCACAAGGATAAACACGTAAAAGTTGTCTTCGTATAAATTTTGTTAATCTGCAATAATTAATCCCTTAAATTACATTTTTACTCCATGAATGACATAAATCAAGGGTTCATCATAAGCCCAATCGTTGGATTACTTTCTTTAGTCAAGTAGACACCAGAGCATAAAAGAAAGACAAAATCATTTTTCTTTAGCCAAGTTTAGATGGGTGAACAGAGAATTTGAAATTCATTTAGTAAAGCTAGCAACGAGAACTAGTAAATGACATATAGTTTTAGGACCATTCAGGGAATTTCCATAAATATAATTTTAAAAATATCGTAATGCAAGAGAATAATATATAGTTAATAATGTTGTGAAACTTTATGATATTATGTTAATTCTATGTAAAATTTTAGTAAGTTGACGGTATTGGATAAATTTAAAATAAAAATAGGATGTGACATTAAGAATCGATTTAAAAAGAAATATGTTGTAATCTATCAAGGAAAAGGAAATAAAAAAACACTCTCTGAAATATTCTCTCTCTAAGAAAACTAGTCGTTATCAGCAATCATTGCTTCCCCTTTTGATCCAACACCGGAGGCCCCTCCGGACAAGACGGAAAGGATGCCACCAACGCCGTCGGATAGTGGAAGCGCCGGAGACACTGTGATGGTGGAGACTTCAGCCGCGGCCACCGTGCGCGAAGAGTTTCCTCCGCTTGAAACCAATGATCAACGAATTAACAAACGGGCGAGATCAGTAGCCGAAACGGGTACTCCAATTAATGACAAGATTCATGCGCCGGTAACTAATTCTAATCCAATCAAAAAGGTCTCAGGTTGGCATTCTGCTCTTATGGGTAATAGCTATATTATACCAGAAATTATTGATTTAGAAGAAACTAAATTAAATTCGATTAATGGGCTTGATAGTAAATTCCTTGATTCAATTAAGGATGATGAACCTCTGGATAATTGTGAGTTTCCGCAAGTCATTAGGACTCGTGAGGAGATTCTTGAAGGAATTAATTTATGGAATAATGCAGTGGTAGTTAGACTTTTAGGTTCTAAAGTTAGCTTTAGCTATCTTTCGTCGAAACTTAAACAGATTTGGGCACCCAAGGGTATGATTGACTTGGTGGATGTTGGATTTGGGTACTTTATGGTGAAATTTGCTAATAGGGATGATTGTGAGTTCGCTTTAGCAGGTGGGCCTTGGATGATCTTTGATCACTATTTAATTGTTAGGGAATGGACGCCGGATTTTAGGCCGCAATTGGACTCTATCACGACTACTACGGCTTGGGTTAGGATTTCGAATATCGGAATGCATAACTATACGGCCCGGATTCTTAGGAAAATGGGTAATCAAATTGGGAGGACTATTCGAATTGATCCGTTAACCAAGGCCAGAAAGAAAGGTAATTATGCCCGTTTAGCTATTGAATTGGATTTAGGTAAACCGTTGACACCTAAAATACACATTGGTGGAGAGGTGTGCCTTGTGGAATATGAGGGATTGCACTTAGTTTGTTTCGAATGCGGAAAGTTTGGGGATCAGAAGGATAAGTGTAATAAGAATGAAATTAACTTGGTCAATGTGGAGTCTATGGAAGGAGGGAGTGTGGAGGTTCAGGTACCGAGTTGTAACAAGGAGTTGATAGTGGAACCGACCTACGGGGAATGGATGACCGTGAAGCGCAATAACCCGGTGAATAATAGAAACGTTAACAAGTTTACTCCAAATAGAAACAAAGGGGTGTTTGGCCGTGATTTGGGTTCGCGCTACAACGCGTTGTTTGTGGGGGATGGTGATGGTATTGTGTCAGATTATAATATCAAGAATGGGGGAACTAATAGGGCTACTACGAGTACAGGTCAGAGATCCAATAAGGGGAATAATAGTGGGTCTACGAGTCGCAACAAGAGCCGTGTAAGTGGGGGACACAAAGTAATTGCAGTACCGGACTTTGAGGTGAACAAGGAGCTTATTTCAGCTCCTGAAGTTATTTGTTTTGCTGCAACAAAAGAGAGCAACATGGTGCAAAATGGTGGCGGAAGTAAGAGTGCTGTAGGGAACAAAAATAAAGGGAAAGGAATTGTAACAGATTCAGTAGTTACAGGGGCTGTCCGTAATGCTAATGAAGGATTGGTTATACGGGATGTTGAGTTGGAAGTGGAGCGAAATATGGGGACTATGGAGGGCGCTACTGGACAGGTTCGTGGCGAAGCTAGGGACCGGACAGAAGCTGCAGGCTACCTCGGCTGTGAGGGAGCTGCTGCGGCATTAATTAAAGAAAAAAAAAACTGCAGGTCCAGTGGGCGAAACAGGGACAGGGACCAATGATGCAATTTCTGACCCTGGAATTGAAGCAACACTTCTAGGGGGCCTGCTGCTATTTCCGAAAATATGAGGAATCTGCAGCTACCTCCTGAGTTCGAAAATGGAGGCTGGGATGCGGATCAGGTTCAGTTGAGCCGGGTGATCAAGAAGTCTCAGTCGTGCCGGAAACACAATTCGAGGACGGCGACGGTGATGCATTAATGGGTGTTAATTCGGACGGAACGGGAACGAAAGGGCAGGTATAAATTGTAATTTTGTTTCGTATTAATCGGTTTTTTAATGTGTACAGGTAATAATCTTTTTGGGAATTGAAATGACATTTCCATTCCCCTTAATATCCTAGTTTGGAATTGCCATGGTGCGGCACAAGATCACTTTCAAAGGGTGGTTCGAGAGATGATCCGAATCCATAATGTTTGGCTTACAGTAATTGTTGAACCGCGGGTTAGCGGAGCCAAAGCGGATGAAATAATTAACGGATTGGGCAAAGCTAACTCCGTAAGGGTAGAGGCGGAAAATTTTAGAGGCGGCATTTGGCTTTTATGGGACGATACGGAAATAAACGTTCGAGTTTTATCGGCTGGGAAACAGGTAATTAACATTGAAATCTCGAGAAATAATTGTACTACTTGGTTTTTTTCAGCTATTTACGCGAGACGAGTTGCTAAAGATAGAGAACCGCTTTGGGAAGCTACCCATCACGCCTTCAGTAACTTTGGAGAACCGTGGTTGATTGCTGGAGATTTTAACCAAGTAGGCTCCGAGGAGGATAAAAAGGGAGGGGAACAAGGGTTCACGCGTAGGATGGAAAAGTTTGAAAGTTGTAGGGATAGTTGTGATTTAACAGATTTGGGATTTGAAGGACCAAGATTTACTTGGTGTGACTCTTGGAACACGGGACAAAAAATTCTCAGAAGGTTGGATAGAGCTTACGGCAATACAGGGCTACTTGAATTGTTTCAGTCTATTCGGGTAACGCATTTAGATAGGAGACACTGATATTCTATATGCGTCCTAGAAGGGGGGTTGAATAGGACAATTGAAATTAATCGGCTAATTTTATTTCAAGTAAATAAAATTAAAGGCTAATTTGAATCCTATTGTTTTAGCAAACTATATAGTTAAAAACTAGATAATCCTAAAAGACAATATTATCAAACTATTCATGTAAGCATTTTATCAAGCATATAGAGTGCGGAAAAGTAAAGAGTGTAGGGATAGAAAGATACACAACGATGTATAGTGGTTCGGTTTCCCTACATCCACTACCTAAGGAAGCCTCCTTAGGATTTCAAGCTTTTCACTAATCTCCGTAACTTTTTAACCCGGGTGAGATTACAAACCCATTACAACCACTTCAAAAACCTTGAAGGAAATACACTTGTGTTATCACCAACACAAGGAACCAAGTATAGAACCTATACTCACACTACTCTCTTAATCTATTACAAGAACTAAGAGGAAAAGAAAAGTGTTTAGGGGTGTTATAATAGCTTGAACTAAACTCCTAAATGAGTGGATAGAAACTATGTAGCTTAAGGAATGAATATGACTTGAATGCTCCTTTGAAACCTTCTTGAATGATAATATTAATTGCTCTTAAGATTGGTAGATAGAAGGGATGATTGGTGTCTTGAATGAGCTTCAATTTATAGCTGAAATAAGCTTCCAAAGGTCAAAAGGCTTCTCTCTAACGGATAGATTTAAACTCCAACGGATATAAGCTTTGTCCTCTAGTAATAGTGCAGAAACCCTTTCTCACGGTGTACCGCGGGTATGGTCCGGTGTACCGCACGACTCAACGTCTTGATTTCATAGCATACTGACGGGCTACCCTATGCACCGTAATCCTGGTCCGCGCCTCAGTCCGGTGTACCGCGCCTCAGTCCGGTGTACCGCACATTTTCTTAGCTTACTGGTCGGACTAGCTTATGCACCGCGCCTTTGGTCCGTGGTACTGCGGTGTACCGCAGCTCTTGTCCGGTGTACCGCGACGCTGTTCTTTTGAAGCTCAAGCTTAAGATCAAGGATTTAAAGACAACTAATCTAATGAGGGGTTTTGGAAAACCTTTAAAAGTGATACCAAATGAATTTTAGTTTAAATGATGATTTGTCGAATATTAAAACGGGAATAAAAACAAGGTGAGGCTAACAGACACTCGGACCATGCACCGATTTTAATTCGTTTAAATCAAGAGGTTCAGCGACCGCCTGCAAGGTTCCATTTCGAGGCAGATTGGTGTATCCATAAGGGTTTTAAGGATGCAGTTAAAGAGAGTTGGAATATGGGGGATGCGGTTTTGGAAGATCGCCTCTCTAATATGAAGGAGCACCTTTCTAGTTGGAAAAGGGAGGTATTCGAGGATTTAAACAAGAAGAAGAGAGTGTTACTTGCTAGACTCAAAGGGATAGAGGGGTCGCTTCACCGTTCGTATAATCCGTATTTATTTAGATTGGGAAAGCGTCTCAGAAATGAATATTTGAGTGTACTCGATGAGGAGGAAATGTTATGGTTTGAGAGATCAAAAGAGAAATGGGTTCGTTCTGGCGACAGGAATACTAGGTTTTACCATCTAGCTACTATGAAGAAACGGAAGACGACTAAGATTCTGAAGCTTCGTAATGCGGTTGGTGACTGGGTCGAGAATGAGGCGGAACTAGGGGAGATGGTTCGGAACTTTTACGTGGAGTTGTATACGGATGATAGTAGGTTCGTAGGGCCGTTTGCATTACCCCATGGCGCGAGTCTTGGGGCTTTGGAGAGGGGCCTTTTGGAGGAAGAGTTTACGGATGAGGAAATTAAAACAACGGTCTTTCAATCGGGTCCTAACAAAGCAGCAGGTCAGGATGGCATTGCGGCGTCCTTCTATCAGAAATGTTGGGAGGTAGTAGGACCGGAAGTTTGCGGGACGGTTAGGAAAGCGATTCGGGAGGGTAGAATTTTGGATAAGTTGAATGGGATGCTTATTCATTTGATACCGAAAGTTACGGAGCCGACTAGAGTATGGGAGTTGAGACCTATTAGCCTCATCAATGTGCCAGTCAAAGTCATTATGAAGGCGATGGTTAATCAAGTTCGACCTCTTCTAGCGGATCGGATTGGAAATAATCAGAGTAGTTTTCTTCCGGGGAGATCAACAATTGATAATGTAGTCTTGGTGCAAGAGATAGACCATCGTATGCAAAAGATCACTGCAAAATCGGGGTATATGGCCATTAAGATTGATCTAGCAAAGGCCTATGACAAGCTGAGTTGGAGGTTTATTGAGGATACGATTGATTTTTTTGGGTTCCCGAAGGCTTGGACACGTGTTATTATGGAGGCTATGGCTTCGAATAAAATGCGGGTCCTTTGGAATGGGGAGCAATTGGAGGAGTTCACCCCTCAACGGGGCATTCGTTAGGGAGATCCTCAGTCCCCTTATTTATTTGTACTTTGTATGGAACGTTTGTCTAAATTAATTCAGGGACTTTGCGCAGGAGGTGAATGGATTCCCATTCGTCTTCACCGTCAAGGTCCCGGTATATCCCATGTGTTTTTTGCAGATGATTTAATGCTATTCACAGAAGCGGGAAGCCGCCAGGTTGATCTTGTGAAAGAGGTTCTTAGGGTGTTTTGTGACGAGGCTGGTCAAACCGTGAGTGAGGAAAAATCTCTTATTTATTTTTCGAAGAATGTTGAGAGGGAAGTGGCTATGGAGCTTGCGGATAGAAGTGGTTTTGTGCTTAGTGAATCTTTGGGAGTGTATTTAGGGACGCCGATCCGGTCGCAACGGCTACCGCGGGGGTTCTTTCGAAGAGTCACAAATAACATGAAGGATAAGTTGCCTAACTGGAAGGCCCAGAATCTTTCGATGGCGGGTAGGATTACTTTGGCGCAATCAGTGCGTTCAGCCATACCTACTTATTTAATGCAAACAATGAAGTTTACGATTCATGTCTGCGAGGAGATTGATAAGATAATTAGGGATTTTATTTGGGGTTCTTCGGAGGAGGGGAGGAAGATTCATTGGCTGGCGTGGGACAAGCTTTGTTGGCCTAAGAAGAGGGGTGGATTGGGCCTTCGTAAGGCGCGTGAATATAATTTGGCATTATTAGCAAAGTTAGGGTGGAAAGTGATTCAAGGGGATCCGGCGTTGTGGGTCTTAGCTCTTAATCAGAAGTACTTTCGTAATGGGGTGCTTGAGAGAGTTGTTAAACCGTCGGACTCGAGGATGTGTAAGAATATTTTAGCGGGGAGTGAGGTGTTGAAGAGAGGTATTGTGGAAGTTGAATCCGGGGTGGAGAGATCATATAAGTGGAGGTTCGAGCCGTCTGGGATTTTTTCGGTTAAGTCGGCGTATAATGACATGAATCGGATGGACGGGAGTTCGCAATTTAATTGGGGACTAGTGTGGAAGCTTAAATGTCCTCAGAAGGTTAAGGTGTTACTTTGGAGGTGCATTTGGGATAGGCTTCCCACACGTAGTAATTTAGTTCGGAGAGGAGTAATTGAGGATGCAACTTGTCCGGGCTGTGGCGCGGCTAATGGGACAGCGAACCATCTCTTCCAGGATTGTAATCTATACAGGGGAGTTGTTAATTATTGTGCAGGGACCTTTTTGCAAAATGAGGAAAGTTACTCTTCTGTGATATTTTCAGGTAGCATTGGAACCTCAGGGAATTGGAGGCAGGAGCTGCGGCTTGGCGAGGAAGGAAGGGAGCAGCTCAGGGACTGGAATGGAGCAGCGGAAGAGCAGCAGTCCACACGGCTGGAACGACAGCAGCATCCCGAGCTTGGTGGAGCACAGCCGCGTCCGCAACAGCAGCTCCGAGGGCCTGGAACAGCACATTCGCCACCTGAGGAAGCTCTTTCGGTCCAATGGTGGACTAGAATGTTATCGCGGAGACTTGTTTCCAGGGGCATTGAGCGGTGTACTTGGCTAGCCACGCTTGTGTGGGTCATTTGGACGGACAGGAACATGAGACTATTCGAGAGCGAAAAGCGCATTAGAACCAATAATGAATTAATAGCTATTGTAAAACACACGGCGAAGGATTATATTAAGGCTTGGGGAAGAGAACAAGACGGCGGATTAATCACTTCATCTAATAGTGTCCTTATTAAGTGGTCCAAGCCGGCTAGTGGGGTCAAACTAAACATTGATGGAGCGTTTGATACTAGAGGAAAAACCGCAGGTATTGGCGGTGTGTTTCGAAATAGTGACGGGGATTACCTAGAAGGTTTTGTGGGTTTTTGTAGAGCGGAATCCCCTCTTGAGGCGGAATGTTTTGCGCTTCAATTCGGGTTACGTATTGCCGTGTCACGAGGGGATAGAAGCCTTGTCATTGAAACGGACTCGTGTGAGTTGTACGCGCTAGTAAAGGGCGGTGCGAACTCAAGGGGAAGTTTAAGTGATGCCGTTCGTGAGTGTAAAAAAATATTAGAGAATAACGCGGGGTTCGAGCTAGTTTCGATTTTTCGTGAAGCAAATAGCTGCGCGGACTGGTTAGCTAAGCTTGGTTTGCGAAATAAGGTAGGGTCTACTATTTATGCGGATCCTCCAGATGGCTTATGGCGAGTTCTAGCACGTGACCGCATTGGTTGGGTTGTGCCTAGAACTGTTATGAGTAGCTAGTTTTTCTTTTGTAGAAGATTTTTCTTCAGGGTCTTTGACCTCATATGTAACAAAAAAAAAATATATATATATATATGTTGCGACTATAAATGAAAAAATTACCAATTTTAAGGATACATGAAATGTGGTGTTCACCTCAACTAAATAAATTTTTTCCCAATATTTATGATTTTTTAAGTTGTATAAATTAATTCTAATCGTATAATTAGTTTGATTTAAAATCTTACCTAAAATATTCAAAGTGTACATAATTTAAATAAATAATTTAAGCATGTGCAACTTCATGATCTCATGAGAGACATATGTTTGGATAATGCAAAAAATAAAGATTTCTTCTCATTCATTAATCTCAACCGTTCAAACAAATATACATTTCTTTGAATAATAATGGATGTAGATTGAGCATGATAGTAAATTAGGGAATTGATAAGGAGGTGCTTTTTGAACAAATAAACAATCAACTTCTACAATCTTTTTTTCTTTCCAACTTAGATCATTGTAATATAATATGTACAAAATAAACGGCGGGTGACTTTTGTGGTAATAAAAAGATAAAAAGAACACTTGTATCATAATTTTATAATTTACTCTAAATCAAAAGGTTTTAACAAAGATTAACATTCCTACAAGGTGAAACTTATAAGATGAATTCCATAAAAGTGTTAGCTTTCACTAATTCGTACAAATTTCTATAAAAGTTTTTACATCTATCTCCCTCTAGATATAACTTCTAACTTTAACTCCACCATAAATTAGTCTATAGTGATTAATCCAGCCAAAGGATGGGCCAAATATAACACTCCATGGGAGCAATCTAGAACAAGTGAAGTTCGGCCAAAAAGTTCAAGGAATGGATAACGTAGATAATGTAGACCGGGAAATAGGCTTTGTTATGTGATGTGCATTGGACAACTTCAAAATGGATGTTTGCACAAAAAAAAATGTAAAGATTGTCTTCAATTTTTTTTGTTGATCTACAATATTAACCTCTTAAGCTTTTACATTAATTGTTGCTCCATGAATGCCATAAATCTTTATAAACCCTATTGTTAGATCCCTCCCCCCATATTGTCACGTAATCAGACACCAGAGCATAAAACTAAAAGAAAGTTCCTTTAGCCAATTTTAGGTGGGGGAATAGAAATTTTGAAGTGCATTTGGTATATATACTTTAGTTTTGACTTTTGAATATTGTTTCCTATCTTACCACTTTTATGCAATATGAGCAACTCTTCAGATATGTAAAAAATATCCTTTATGTAACCAGTTGCAGAGATGAGTTTTACATCACACCCATAGGTCTTGAGTGAACTTCCCCAAATGTGTATTGCTCGAATTCATTGGAACGGTACTTCGATTGTGTCTAACATGTGCCAGTAAAAGGCGCATCTTTCCTCTACTTTTCAGTTTGGTTTTGCTCTCGTCTCATATACTTTTATTTACATCTCATTAACTCTTAATATTTTCCTAGTAGAGGCAGTTAGCTAATTTTTTATGCAGGAACCACTTGCATTACTCAGGTACTTGAGCACTAATATTTACCGTTGACACTTTGAAAAACTTTGAAGCCAAAGGCTTCTCATGTCCATGTCAATAATGGATAATAGTGTAGGTAAACGGGATAAGTCTTTAAAGAATCTACTTGATCTGTAGAGGGATCTTTGTTGTGTGAGATGATATATAACTAAACTGCAAACTCTAATCTTATATTAACATTTCTTTACTTAACAAGTATGTTTTGCATGGATCCATGTCATTTCTTGGTCATACCAAAACCCCATTATTTCATTTTCATATCTTATTTATATTGTAGTTAACCATTATATATTTAAAAGCAAACATATAATAATGGGCTCATCCATATTGTCTCCATCTGACCTAAAATATCATTCATGTGCACAAATGTTATGTTACCAAAACCAAAACCAAAAGAAAATAATCTTAAATAACCACAAAAACTTTGTTAACTGTCAAACCATAACCACCTAAACTGCTTTATACATTGTTTTTGGATTTCATAAAAAATCAAATAACATCCATATCTCCCATCTCTTCATCAACTCCATCTATATCAGCATTATTATCATCAACATGGTACTGCAAAGAAATACAATTATTCATATCAAGATATAATCCAAACATAGTGAAAAAGAGTAAGATATCAATAAAATACCTGTAAAATAGAAGTATTTTGTGGTATAGGAGGTGGAGGTGGTAATGGTAATTTTTGAATTTTAACAGCTTCATCAACAATTTCAACAGCTTCATCTAATGCATGAGCAGCCATACTAGTTGTAGGCAATGTAAAGCTTGACTCAGAACCCTTCGACTGTAAAAACATATAGTCAATAAAAACATTAAAATAAAATAAAAAGAAAAAAGAAAAAAAAACCTTCTCTGGAAACAGATTTTCAGTAGCAGAATTATTTTCCCCTCTAGACTTTTCTTCACTTGATAAGAGATTTAATTCATTTGTCTTTTTACTCTCAGAATGAGTGTAACGTACATTCTCTTGAGAAACCTTCTCACTTCTATGTTTTCTCTTTATAGTTTCATCTCCATTGATAAGATTTCCTTGAGAAAGATTAAATTTCACTATTTAATTACTGCACAGTCAATAAATATATATATATTTGTTTACCTTGATTAAACTCGCTAATTCGGGGTCTTTTTCTACTTGAGTGAACGTTTTTATTACGTTCTTTACGTGATCTCAATACAGTATCAGAAACAGGCTCTTCATCACTTGAATCAGCTATAACTGAATCAAGTCTCATAAACTCTGAGTTAAGCTTTTCACCCATCTTTTGCAGTTGATCGTATGACCTACAATAATGGTCAAACTTCACATTTCGTAACTCTAAAACACAACATAATATAATCTCAAGGGTAAAAATATACCTCTTGAGTTCTTGTTGAAGCCTTGAATGATGAGTATGTGCCTTAACAAACTTCTTAATCTTTGAAGTAATTCTTTTACATTCATCTTTTTCTCTATTGAGCTGCATCTCTAACTCATCAACTTTTGATGTTAGATTATCAATTTCTTTTCCACTTTTCTCCAGGTTTAACTTCAATTTATATTAAAAGTATCACTTAAACCCTTCTATTAACATAATTGTACAATAAAAAGGAAAGTGAACTAACCTCTAATTGCCTTTTGTGATCAACCATACGGTTAATTTTAGACTGTGCTTGCTTAAACTGCATATTTAAAGAATAAATTTAGAAAGAAATGGTGTACTAACACAATTAATAAATAAGCAAAATCAAAATAATTGAAAAACCTGATCATTAAGAGTATCTCTAGAATCTGATGATGATGAACCTTGTTTTTTATCATTATCTGATGATTTTAAACTTTCAGAATCATCACTTTCATCATCACTTTGCTCTTTCTTCCTATGTATTGGATCACTTCACAAGTAACATTTTAATATTCAATTAAATAAGAATAAAAAACATTTAACTTAAGCACTAATAATCAAACACGCAGTTTTATTAATAAAGAGCCATTATAGACTTGTTTCATTTCTGTATTAAAAGAGGGGTAAAAATGTAAAATACCTTCTCCTTTCAGGAGACCTTGGATAATTCTCTCCTATTAACATATCAAAGAAAGAGAGAAAATAAGTGAGTGAAGAAAAATATGAAAAGAAAATGTTAAAATAAAGATTAAAATTCAGACCATGAGATGGATATTTTCTTCTATCATCTCTTAAAGGGGAGTATCTTCGAATAGGTGATCTTCTTTCAAGTTTTTCTCTCAAATCTTGCCTTCCTATGGTGATCACAATTCAAAAACAAAAAAAAATTATAATAAACAAGATCATGATATTAATTATCAAGCAAGGAATAAGCAGATAATATTATACAAGTAGCCATAATTAACAATCACAAAAACCTTACCATTACCATGAGATAATTGTCACAATTCAAAGTAAGATAGAAATGCCTTGTGAGTACCAAATAAGCCATAATATAATATATTTCACCATTGCAATGTTGAGGCTGATAAATCATTTAATATAAAATTCCATTGTGAAAATGAATCAAAGCGTCCAATCCAAGAAAGAGATATTTATGGAGAAGCCACAAGAAAGAATACAAGAAATAAACTGAAGAAGAATCCAAGAATCCATAGATTTAAGAAATAAACTGGTGACACGTGTCCAAATAAAGCAAATCCAGATCCATAAGAATAAACCAAGAGGCTTGAAAAAATGTAGAAAAAAGACAAAGCAACCATCATAATGCATTTTCCACTATAAGTCTTGTAAGTTCAGCATGTGCATTATACACCGAAATGTGAGTATTCCAAGAAAACTTAGTGGTCAGTTTTCATTTAATATTGTAAATTCAGCTATGAAATATGACAGATTAATCAGCAAAATCCATTGTGAATTAGACTTTTTTCCTTCCAAAAAGAAGTGATTATAGCTTGATAATGAAAATTCCAGATATTCCAAGAAATGTAATGAGTAAATGAGAATTTTGTCTCATAAAATCCGGTTCAGATCTTCCAAAAACAGTCACAAGGTAGCATAAATACAATTTGGGAGTACAAATTTCTGCATTATTAGCTTTATATAGAAACCCAAGTATATTAACTCAACAACAAAAAATTTATCCACCTTTAGAAACTATGATTATGGAGATTGAATCTTTAGAATCAAAGCTGCACTTAACTTCTCTGAAGTTCCCATTGAAACTTATTTAGCAACAAACTATGTAAATAGATGATGCACATCCCCAAATTTTAGAAGAAACAACAATTTAATTGAAAAAACATGTTATGTTGACCTAATAATTTAATTTTCAATAAAATTTTAGCAATAGCTACTGAGGCAAACCCTGATACAAAATTCATGTATTATCAACAATAAGAAAAGGAAAAGGCGTTAAATATATTGCAAAATTGTATATTACAACTGTGAAATTGTTCACTTATGATACTAATTACAAAAACGACAACAAATTGACATAAAATAAATGCAAACCCTCAAGAAATATTCGTGTATCATCATCCATTACAAAAATGTAAATCATTAAAAAGAAAAATTATATATATGAACATACCATTGAAAGAGCGGCGGAGTTCAGCGGTGCCGTGAGCGAAGGAACATGCGTTGCGACGGCAATGGCCATTCTGATACTGTATACAGAGCTTGGTTTTGAAGAGGGTCTTGTCCAACATTTTCCTAATTTATCTATTTAATAATAGAAATAAGCCCTTGGTTGCTGAAAATCGAACTTTTATGAAGCAGAGACAGAGCTCAGAAGCAAATGGTAGTAGGAGTATATATTCCGTATACTAAATGCTGTACCGGGAGGGTTTTGCTACAAATTATAGGTTAAATTCCATATTAGCCCCTTTATTTTAGCAAAAGTTGAAAAAACAAAAGTTAAAACTTTATATTTTTTTGGTTATTTTATTTAGACAAAGAAAATTCTAGCCCCCAAAAAGCTATTCTTTTTTTATCACCAAAAAGAAAATAGATAACTCGTTGGGATATGAGGAATCTACTAATTATGACTCAATTTTGAACTTTCTTAGTTTTTAAAGCCTCTTTCCATAATACTTCAAACTAAAGCCTATTTTTATAACATCTATATATACCTTTACTATTATACCCCTTCCCTTTCTCCTTCCTCATTCTTTTCTATTTTTTTAATTCATTTTTTTCCAGTAATTTATTTTTAATATTGTTGTTCTTTTTATTTAAGAGAGATGTCTGGACCCATAGGTACAGACATACAATAGGTTTAAAGTTTGTTAAGTAAAATAATTTTTTATATAATGACAATTATAATTGTCCAAGTATAATTGTCCATCTAATTGTCCAATTATCCATCTAATAGTCTGATTATCTATCTAATTGTCCGATTGTCTATCTAATTGTCTGATTGTCCAAGGTAGGGATGTACACAATACATCCAATGGACTGTACATATATGTAATGTATGTACAGTAAGGGTTGTACATTCATAAAAACACTAGTAAAACAAGTATAAATTTGTTTAGGTATGGACCCCCGTGTCTATACCAATTAATTCATTTATCTATTACCTGAAAAACAATGGAAAAAAGAAAGACAATTAGACAAAAACGAGATTTTAAAAAACATTTCAAAGAAGAACAGACCAAAGTTATTGAGCCCATTAGGTCTGGACCTAGACTAAGAAGAAGGGTTTGGCCCAAAATAATTAAATCAAGTTCTATTATAAATAACAAAAAAAAGGAAAAAAACCTATAGCCCAAAATAGGCTGGACATTTAGTTTTACAAAGCCCAAAATGGGCTGGACATATTGGTTTTACAAAGCCCAAAATGGGCTGGACTATCGGACCAAATTTGTTTCAAAAAATAAAATAAAAATTAAACTACCGACACTCGATCGAGAACGGCAACAGTGAAGAGATCTCGGCGTGATGGAGAAGAATGGTGGTGATGGAGAGCTCGGCAAGAAGAGATGATGATGGTGGTGACGCGATCTCAGCCATGGTAGCGAGCGATGATGATGGTGGTGACGAGATCGGTTCACAGAGAGGAGGAGGTTCACAGCGACGGCGTTTATGGTGGCGTTTCACAGAGAGGTGTAGATCTGCGTTTATGGTGAAGGTGTCTTAATGGTGGGAAGAGGAACGAGAGTTAGGATTTGTGCTGAGAGGGTAAGGAGGCCAAGCTCTGTGGTAGGGCTGAGTTCGTGCAGCGGATCTGTGAAGAGGGAGGGTGAAGGTGGCTTAATGATGGTGGTGGTCTTCTTCACGAGCGCGGCGGTGGTGGCTTAATGATGTCGGTGTTCTTCTTCGTCACGAGCTCTGTTGCAGACCAAACAGCAGCGCGAATCAACACCGGAAACAGCATCGACGGCGGCGTGGAAGGAGGGCATCGACGGCGGCGTGGAAGGAGGGCATCGACGGCGGCGTGGAAGGAGGGCATCGACGGCGGCGTGGAAGGAGGGCATCAACGGCGGCGTAGAAGGAGGGCATCAACGACAGTAATGTTGGGGCGTTGAAAAGCTAGTCGGTGGTAGTGGGTATAGAGAGAGAGAGAGGGTGAGAGGAGAGAGGTAGAGAGGCTGTATAGAGAGAGATGTAAAATGGTTTTGGGATCCCGTAACCCTATTAGGGTATTTTGTTTTGGGTTTTTTCTTTTTCACTGTGATAACAAAGGGGAAAGGGGGTATTTGGTCTTTCTACTTGAGAGGCCTTACTTTATAAAGAGGAAAGTCATGGGGCTTTACTCTATAATTTCCCCATTGCCAGGACTTTGGTCATCCTAAAGTGGCATGTAACAAAAAAAAATATATCTATATAATATGGGAGAAGGACCAACGACCCAAAATGTCTCCTATTTTCCTCCATATTTTTTAGTCTTTAGATCAAATTTTTATTATTTCTAGTCATTAGATCTAATTTAATTAGTGGTCAAGATATGTCTCCTATTTTCCTCCTAATTTAATTAATGATGCGTATAGGGGAAGGTTTGATGTGTAAGTTTTGTGTGTCCCATGATTTACCGTGACTATTGGAGTGAGTAATTTAGTCTTATGATGCATTTTTTGAATTGTTTTGCAGTAATAAAAAACTAAAATCTCTTCACAAGACACCTCCCACCAAACCGCTATCCTGCACAAGAAAACCGTTGCCACTTGGGAATCATTCTCCACCATCATAATCCGGCTTCGCAAAGAACCCAAATTAAGGTAAAAAATTGAAATTACTTTTGACCTAATCTCATCACTTTTACAATTTTTCAAAATTATCTGTTAAATTATTTATTATATTTTTATACAAATCCTACCATGGCCATTTTTATTGTATGAGAGTTGATTCGCAAAGAATGTCATTATTTTTGTTACAGTGAGCAATTTGGTGCTATATTGTATAATTTGAATTGTTTTGCAGTAAATATCTATTTGGCATAACTGCAGATAAGTATATTTATTATTATTTATACAAATTCTACTAGACATTGATACAAATCCTAAAGAGAAGTAATGTGTTAAGAATAGCCTTATTTATGTATGCAAGATAACTAGAATTGTGTATTGCTTCCAAAAATCTTAAACACTTAAATTAATGAATATGAAATAATCTTATATAAACTGAATCGTCCTTTATGGACCAACAAATAAATCCACCTCAAAGTAAATTAACAATCAACCTCTTCAACTTGCATTGAAAACAATAATTTGGATAATTAAAGAGCTTCTATTGCACTAAGATGGTTATTTATGCTAGAATCATCGAATGAAATTCTTGAGAATGTGATAAAGACCCTCGAGTGATTTCCTCATGCAATGACTTACTTTTATGGATGAAGAAAATCATACTGACTACACCTTGCAATTATGTGCTGCCATGAAGTGTTTCGAGATCATCCATAAGGAAAGTGGATCATAAAAACATTTTTTATCGTAAATACTTAATAAGAAGTGAATAACATCTTACATTTGGCAAGTTTCAAGACACAACATGATCAACTTGAAATATCAATTATATTTTCATATATTCTATTTCTTAGACTCTGAAATCACGAAGTTATCAATTATCATTGCATTTGTTACAGGAAGTTGAAAGAATTGTGATTGCACCACTGATGATGTTTGATGATGTTGAATAATGAGCACCGGGACATGGTCGCATACAAAGGGAAATGGATGATAGGCATGTCGAATTCATGTAAAGTTGCAACATCTCTCATTGCCACAGTGGTATTTACAGTAGCAATAACAATACCAGGGTAGTTTTGACAACGGGGTCCCAATATTCTCTAGAGAAAATGCTCCCTAATTTATTATGGAGGATTTGGAATAAGGCTTCTGAATAAATTAAGTATAAATATAACAAATTTACCATGAAAGCGGTGTTTCCTTTGTTACCATTTTATATATAAATAAAAATTTCTTTATTACTTAAGAATTATTTATTTATTTTGTATTTAATTTATTTTTTAAAATTAAATTGTCTGAGTACCTTCAGGCACGGGTATATATATATTGATTTCATATTAATTTGATTATACATTTATATTTTTAAAATTTATGCTAATTTTATTAAGGTTTAATGCTAAATAAAACCCAACAGCCTTGTTCACTATCCCGTAAAAGGCACTATCTTTTTTACACTCCTAAGATATCTTGAGTTCAATGATAGAAGGTTTTGCGAAAGAAATCAAGGCTCATTTGGTTTTGGAAGCAGAAGCAATAGGAGTTCTAGCAGCTTGTGACATGGCAGCTAAATTCAGTCCTGGTTCTGTCGAGATTGAGAATGATAACCTAGTGTTAGTTAATCAAATCAATTCTAATTGTATAATTACTAGCTCCTCTAGGGTTTTGGTTAGGAACATTATGATTTGTAAGGATAATTGTAATATTAAGGTCTCTTTTGTGAAGAGATCAAAAAACAAAGTACCTGATTGGGTGGTCAAACAAAGGCTATTAGGCAAATTGTTTGGCCTTTGGAATGTTTCCTACCCTTTCCAATTAGTTAACCTACTTAGGGGTGATTTTGAACCTAGAGGAATAGGCCGATTTGTACTTTTGATTTATTTATGCAAGTATCTTTTTTCGACTAAAAAAAAGATATCTTGAGTTCGCTCCCAAAAGTCAAAATATGAGTTCCGAGAAGCTTCACATAACTCAAATTGCTCCTTTTATGGTCAAAAAAGGAAAAATAAAATGTATGGTGCCTTTTATGGGCAAAAAATGATGGATGTGATGAGGAGTAATTAATTCTAACTTGAGGGGTTTACTGGGCATTAATCATTGTATTTTATATTAAATACATCATTGAGCCATTATGGACTTTGAGTCACTTTGACTCCAGTAATATTTGATCCCAAGACCTTTGTATGATTCAGAGATAGAGGTGGGGTGAATAAGACTCTAATAAAAAAAATACTATGTAGTTTAAAACTTTTAGTAAGAAAAATATAAGTTTGAAAACTTGTTGAGATGATTTATTAAGCACTTGAAAACTAGTAAAACAAGATAATAACTTAAGCAATTCTATATCACAACATAAAGTAGAGAATGTGGGATAGAGATTACGCAATGATTTGATGTAGTTCGGGCTCCCGAGGGCCTAGTCCACTACCTAAGGGTACACTAAGGGTTAAAAACTCATCCACTAAACTTCGTGTTTTCTTAATGGTGAAAATGAAGCCGATACCAGGATATTTTTCCAGGCTCAATCACAACAGACACACCGGGATTTTACCGGGTTCAAGCTTTGATTATGATGAAAAGATGAAGAATTTAATGCTTAGAGATGATAATAGTTGAAGATTATCAATAGTGTGTTGAATGCGTCTTTAATTCTTGTATATATAACCTTTGATGAGCCCAACAGATTTGTTAAGAAATATGGCTGACTTGAAATCGAGATCACGTTTCCATCTTTGGAGTATGTTCAGATGATTGTACTATTAATTTGTTACCGTATTTAATTATCCACCATCTCTAATCGAACGTTTATTTTAATCAAACCGGAATTCTGTTTTTTAACCAAACTGTATTCTTCTTCAATTCTTCTCATCTTTCAATTTTTTGAGTTTTTTCAGAGAGCTCAATATAGTATTCATCTCTTTTAGTGATGCCCAACCAATTTCGAACATTTTTCCAAACCATGCTTGAAAAGCACACTCAAATAACGAGTGCTTATTTGATTCAAAACATTCACCAAGTATACCACAAGACAAGTCAAATTCTATGTACACAATCCTATCTGTAGTTCGTAACTTTTGTTGTAAAGTCATTCTTACAATGATCGCATGTTTGGGGGTTAGAAATGATCTCAAACTATATGTTCCCATGTCTTAGTCAAAGATAAGCGGTGAAAGATAACATAAAACTTCTTCTACAAAGAAAGGTATTCCCCACTATGAGATCAGCGATGGAGGTTATATCCTCACTATTATTATTAATAACAATAATGGGTATCTCTCTCTCTCTCTCTCTCTCTCTCTCTCTCTCTCTCTCTCTCTATATATATATATATATATATATATATATATCCATTCTTTCTCTCTATTCTATTCATTTTATTTATATCACGACCCATATCTCATCAAAATAAAACCAAAAAAGAAATCTATGGTGGAGTTTAAACTTCTGCAGGTCCAAGAAATCATTTTTTATGGTAAGAACTTATCAAAATTGTCATTTTGTATGATTCTTTTGTGTATTCAGTGGGTTTGGATCTATATGGGTACAAATCTTTATGTGTATAGACATATATAAATATAGATATGTTGGTATATGTATAGATCTGTTGGATAAGCATCAATTTATCTATATGGGTATATACCCAGTTGATTATGTCTGAATAGGTATGTACCATCACCAATTTATACGTAGTTGTATTTTGTTGGTGCTAATTTATGATTTTATTCTTATGTAGGAAATTATTTGGCTATATACCCAATCATTTGTAGATATGGGTATGAATTTATATGGGTATAAAAATTTATAGGTATGGGTATATACTCACATTCTGTTTGAGATATAGATAGTAATCTATATAGGTATGTACCCAATTTTGTTTTGTTATTGCCTTCTTATGCTGAAGATGAGTATGGGTATGTATCCAATTTTATTTATCCGTATAAGTATATATATCCAATTTATTTTGTTATGACTTTATACAGAAAATCAGTTGAGTCTATACCCATCATTGACATGGATTTTAACATAGACAGAAGATTTTAACCTAAACAAAAACCAATTAAGTTTATTATATCTATTGTTGGACAAAATAATCTTAAACAAACAACTTGTAGATAATGGTGATTGGAAAGACCTATAATGTAATTATAAAAGAATAAAAAGTGAACTTTATATCAATTATAAAAAATAGATATAGATATATACTAATCATCAAATTATATCACTAAAAAAAAAGTTATCAAAGTAAAATTACAACCTATTCCAAACCAAAATATAATAACTAAGGGGGTGTTTGTTTGCACTTAATGAGATCTTAATCAGATTCATTAAGACACTGGATCAATCAGACTGTTTGTTTTTTCTGGCCAATTCAGATCTGAATGCCTCTTAATTGGTCTGTTTCATTAAGATTTCAAAGTAAGTCTGAATCATTCAGACACTGTCTCTTAACAGAATAAGTTCTATCCAGCTGTTCATTCAGCGTTCAGCACTTATTACTTAAAAAACAAACGACACTTAAGTCTTATAATGAACAAAATGTTAACTAGACCTTAAAAATAATTTGTTTGGATTCAAATTATCAAAGAAAAGGAAATGATAGTAAAATATAAAAATATTAAAGGAATGGAAAGAAAAGTGATAACCGTGTTTTGATTATAAAAATTTTAATAAAAGAAAAGAAAGTAATTGATTAAAGAATCACTTGTTTGGATTCACATTATTAAAGGAAAGGAAAGGATTATTTTACACAAAAATACCTTTATACCCTTTTTGTGTTATGTAAAAATATTATATATTAAAATTATAAGGTTAGTTGTGACATTTAAAAAAAAAATCATTTCTTTTCCTTTGAAATGACTCCAAAATGAGAGAATTAAATAATTGACGTTTTAAAGGAAAAAAAAGGATTCTGCAATCCATTAAATTACTTTCCTTTAATTAAAAAACGAATTTAAACAAAGAAAATGAAAACTTAATCCTATTATTTTCTTTTTTTTTTTTAAAAAATGAATCCAAACAATACATTAATACTACAAGTCCAAAATGGAATTGCAATTGAGATTGAAGGCCTTATTATGAATTCGTTTGGTAATTAAAAAGCCCAACCCATGACCAGAACTTTGATCTCATGTTGATAGCAATTTTAACTCTCATAAACCCCATAACAAAGATTAACAGGTATAAGTATATAATCCAAATAGAGAGACAATACTAATAACTCTTTATATATTACTTCTTCACATATATAAGAAACTGTGAAGAAACTTGTCTTAACTTTTATACGTTATTTCAAATCCGTACAACATCATATATTTATTCATGTCATTGCACAAAAAAGGATCCTTAAAGACTCTGATAACGTTGAGCTAATGAATGCATTCCTTCATCATCTCTATTAAACTGTCTATACCTGAAAAGATCATCACTCCCTTGATTTTTCCTCCCACGTGGCACTACTGCTGATACTGATACTGCTGATTCATTTGTATTGCAAATTCCAAGTTTCACAATAAACGTTACTGTACAACCTTTCCCTGGACCTTCACTTTCTATCCAAATATTACCTCCCATAAGATTTATATACCTGTAACCCATTTTTTACAAAATTAATGTTACTAACAGACTCAAAGACTCAGATTACTGATTTAACTTTTCGAAATTACCTTTTGCAAATCGCAAGACCTAAACCTGCACCTGAATTATTCCGATTTGATACACTTCGAGACTCTGCAAATTTATTAAAGAGGTGCGGAATATCTTGTGGAATAATACCACAGCCCGAATCTTTTATCTACACACCATGAGTTTAACAAAAACACATATTACATTTCATCATTTTTAAAATTTGTTAAGAAAAATTGTATTTGAATTCTAAAAAAGTTAAAAATGAAGATCGATAGTTTCTCTAGTAGTCAGAGTACTCTGCAGAGACCAAGAGATCCTCAGATCGAATCTTTATCAGAGTCAAAGTGGCCACTCATATTTTTTTTTTTAAAAAAGACCAAATATTAGTAAATTTCACTATAGGTCACTGTACTATGCTAAAATTGCACTATAGGTCCCTATATTATGCAAAAATTCCCCATATTGGTTTTATAAGTTAATTACACTATAAATCATATATTATGCAAAATAACCTATATTTTATCAAAATAAATAGATAATTTAAAGAAGTTAAGGGGGTGAAGTGATAATTTTGAAAGTTTGAGTACTCCACCTGAACTCTGAGGTAAAACTGGCCAGTACTAGAAACCATATGAAACTCAGAAGGTCTCCAATCTCTAAGATACTCAGGTTTAGCAAGAGAAGCTTCAATAGAAATATGACCATCTTTTGTAAATTTAACAGCATTTCCAACTATATGTAATATAGTTTGCATAAGTTGTCTTTCACCTCTCATAGCAAGAATAGGTAAATCAATACCAGTAATTAAACTAATATTTAGCCTCTTTACAGCCACAACTGGTTTTATTAACTCCAATACTTCTGTAAATAAACCACGTAAATTAAACGCTCCAGAATCAAGTTCAAGACTACCATCTTCAAGTCTAGAAAGATCTAGAACATCGTTAATTAGTGCTGCTAAAAGATTACTACTTTTAAGTATTGTTTCGATCATAAGTCTTTCTTCTGGTGTTAGTTTTGTTTCTAAAAGTAATGAACATAATGATATTATTGCATGCATTGGTGTACGCATTTCATGGTTCATTACTGCTAGAAAATCGTTACGTGCACGAATCGCCACCTCAGCTTCTTGTCTTGCTGCGTCTAATGCTATGTTTTGTTGCATTAATTGATCACGGGCCCGCATTGATTCTTCTAGAATGACTGCATGTGAAAGCGCTACAGCTACCTATAATTTTATAAACATGAGTAATTTAACCACGTTTTTAAACTAATTCTACGAGTAAATTTCATTTTTAAAACATTATTTATGAGATAAAATCATTTTTAGACCATACATTTTCAAACAGGGGCGGAGCTGTGTATGTGGTAGGGGGTCCATGGCCCCCCGATCTTTTAAAAAAAAATTAATAACTATCTCAAAAAAAAAAAAAATTATAAGTAAATAACCCCTAAATTTTTAAAATATCTTCATTTGGCCCCCTAACTTTTAAAATTTATTTTATTAAGCTTTAAATTTTATTTAATGGATTTTATTTATTTTTTATAACAAAATATATGTTATTTTGTATTAAAAAAAGGAACTTATAGCATAATTAATTAAAAAAATCAATATCACAATATAGGGACCTTTTAGTGCAATTTCTCCTAATATAGGGACCTATTTTGCAATTTTTGCATGATATTTAGACTTATAGTGCAAATAATGCTTAAAAATGACACTTTTGAAAGATATGGTGTAATTAAAATAAGGAGATACAAACCTGATCAGCAACAACTTCAACTAGTTCAAGTTCATGTTCACGCCATTTTCGAATACCATTTGGAGGAAGAATTAAAACCATAATAGCGTAAATTTTAGGTTCAACATCAGAATATTCATTAATATGAAAATTCGAAAGATTCAATAAAGGTACACGAACCGCCACTACTTCAGGAGGAACATATCTTCTTCCAACAGGTGTTTTAATCCTCGCTAAAGGACAAGTATGTGGTATCCTTATCGCTACAATACTATTAAAAATTTCGTTAACTATCGGAAGATTAATCGGGACCGTTGATCCGTTAGCTATTAAATTACTTAAAGTATGCGAAAGTTCTAATGTTGGAACTCTTCTAGAAGGCATCCATAACGCACATTCTTCTAAATCTAATGTTCTTCCAAGTTCCACAAGTGTTGTACGTAAAATCGTGTGTCTATCGAGTGTGCTTCGGATTTCATGAGTTAACATTCTAACATGACGCCCTGTTTCTTCTTGTTTGATTATTAAACCCATTTCTCGATCAAGCTCTTCAGCTTTGTTTTTTAAAAAAGTTTCTCTGTTTTTTACACTTAGTAAATCGGGGATAATGTGAACTAGCATTAGAGCTGTTATACATGATACAGCAGCTGTAGCCATTTTTGAAATAGTCATTACTATAGCTACGGCTTTTGAGTGCATAGTGAATGTCCATAGATTAATAAAATGGGTCGCTCCACAAAGAACGATAAATGCACCAAATTGCATTAGTACCCATCTGTATGGGAAAAATGCGGATTTTTGAACAAAGTATATAAGTTCTAAAGGAATTGAGAAATACGCAAATGCGATAAAGAAATCTGATATGTATTGATATTTTACTAGAAGTTCATCTGCTGGCCATTGAGTTTCGATGCAGTCACAAGACTCCATCATTCTTAAACTGATCTTAAACAATCTGTAAAGAATTTGAATATCAAATGCAAGTTATTAACTGGAAAAAGAATTACTAATTATACCCATATGTTTTAATGGATAAGACAGGTAATGATTCATCTCTTTTGAAATACAGGGTAAATGTAATTATTTGGTAAATTACATGAGTGAAAGATGCAATTTAACTTCGTAAAATACACCATCTGCTAAATATAAACTGAAAATCTCATAGCATATAACATGTAAGTATTATAATTAAACTAAAATATGATTCAATTAGTTCGAACTTCAAACTAAATCACTAATAAATGAATATCTCATACAGTTCGTTGGATTCAAACATAAGGCATTCGCGTGAATTAGATAGATGCACCATATCATCAAAATTGAAATGAGCTATAAAATTAAATAAAAAATAAAGTAAAAGAGGATAAAAGAGCTTTACCTTTACAGATGAATGAAGAATTCACAAGTTTGGGGGCTTAAAGTTTGGCTGTTGGGTGGTTAACATTTGACTCTATACAGTAATTACCTGTGAGCTTGCCTTGCCTTTCCTTTCATTTATATTCTTTTCTTTTTCGTGATTCAGAAAAAGTGGAGGGAAATAAACTATTAAACAAGCCAAATGCAATGTACGAGTAAAGAAATTATATTATAATGTGGATCGATGAAGTTTAGATGGGTTAAAAATAGGAAAGTTAAATTAGGTTGGCATGATATATTTGGTGTTTTTGACTTACTATATAGTTAGAAAAGTAAATTTTATTAATTAATAAATAAAAAATTCTAATAACTGATAGATAAATAATTATGAGAAAATCGTAAAATAAAATTTTATATTTAAATATTTCACCTAAACACAAATTATGACATTATTTTTCCAATTATATAGTAATTTTGGTTATGGGTTTAAGATGATTAAAATGAACCTAAAAAAAGAAAATATAGATATTGATGCGATCTTTGGTAAAGAATTAACTATGTTGAATAAAAATATAAAACGCCTAGCGAGAATCAAGTTAGGTGATCGCTTAAGGCGGTTGGCCAAAACACTTAGAAACTTTTTTTAAGGCGAGGTGGTCATCTAAACCATACTTCTACAACATAGGTGGTAATATATTTGTATTCGTCAAAGGCAAATCAAATCATCGACTTTGTCTTATGGTGGTAGTGAAGAGATGATGGTGTGTGGTGTAGCTAGTGATGATGAAGTAGGTGGGGATGATGATATTGTAGCCAGCAAGGCCTTATAGCGATGTAGTATGGTGAAGAGTTGCATCTAATTTTGCGGTTATGTGTTGCAGCGGTGGTGTCGGGTTATGGTAAAGAAAAAAATTAAGATTATAATGATGGAATGTGGACGAAGAGGAAGAGGTAGAGATGATCTTAAAATGATGATGATGATGGGAGGTGCATTGATCGCCATTATAGATGATATATAGATAGTAATGAAAGACCGTGCAATGTAGATGGATGTAAGAATACACTTTGGAGCAGGTGGTCTTTGAAGATGTGCCTCAGAGGTGGACATTTCTTTTTTTAAATTTGAAAGAAAATTTATCATTAATCAGAAAAAAAGATACAAGCAATCCACATACTAACAAGACCAATCAGAAGAAATGAAATGAAGAATAAAATAAAAAGAGACAACATTACAAAAAGAGAAAAACAAAATATGTGTCATTTAGGATCCTAATATAGTCTCTAATGGTCCATATAACTACTCTCTAAAGGTTAAATTGCTCCTAAATCACATAGTCAAGAATCATAAGGTCTTTATGGTTGTAATGTAGGCTTAGGGATGATATGATCGTATATTTGGATATTTTAGAGTGAGCTTTTGCCTCTCTCCTCACTAGCCATCAACGAGTCACCCTAGAGCTTGGGTTACTCTCATAAATTTTACTCATTCAACCCAACTTTGATGCACTTATTTCGCATCCCCAATAACCAGTACACAAACCTAGATAATCACATAAGAATTAATCCACTTTGCCGGTCCAGATGTATATACTTTCTTTTGCAAGTTAGCAATGACTCTCTTTTTTATGTGAGAAGTTATGCTATTGTGCTTCAACACTTTTCTTTTCTTTTTTCCTTTATTTCTTTTCAAAACTTTTTCTCTTTTACCCCGGCAAAGGGTTACAATATAGAACAAGTGCATCATCACATAGCACTAATACATAGCTCAAAAACCCAACCAATAATGTTTCCCATAATCGTTCCAACCACCCCAAACTCAAGCTCTAAAGATGAGTGTCAGACCATCGTGATTTGAGTGCGGGACATATGAAAAAAGTCCTATAATCTAAGGAGTATGGCTTGTAAAATGGCTAATAAAAGGCTGTAGAAAGGCAAGAGAGGGATGAGACGAATAATAATTTAATATATATGGACAACAAGCTAAAAAGGCAAAAATGTGTGTATTAAAGATCCGCCTTAATCACTTCCCTAACTATGAATTTAGTTACTTTCTTACCTCTAGTACATTCATTAAATGGTTTTATTGACTAGTTCGGATCTCAAGGCCTACACACCACTCAAGGCTCCCTATGATCAAAACTTGCTTCTATGCATTTCTACTAATCTTTTATTTACAATTAATTTGTGTTTTCATATTCATATTCAAAGCGTATAATACAACTAGTTTACAAAAAAAAACATATTATTATTAACTAACTAAAGCTTATGCTTTTAGGCCATTAAACACATTCTACACCAATGCCATCTCTAAAAATAAAAATAAAAATCTATCTGAAAACATTAAATCACATAAAGTGGGGATGGGGACAATGAATTCCCACCCTCAAAGGTGAGTCGTGACTCGACTCGAAACAGATTCAATAATCGTAAAGACAAAACACATAATATACAAATATACAATTAGAGAAATGGTAGAGAAGAGAGAAAACATGCTCTTCGAGGCTATTGCCTCGTGTGCCAACACCCAAGATAGGTGTTTGGTGCGTTTCTTACATATATATGTCTCGTATGACCATGGTTCATCCTTGCTTTCCTCTAATGGTGGTCCATCCCGATCATTCAACTCTATAAATCCCTTTAAATTATCAAATTCCTTTTGTCCTTACCCACTTCTTTGCATTAATTCTTACTCATCTTCCTCACAATATTTAGTGTCTTTGTTCTTCGTGTCATCTCCTTAGACCTCCAACTCAAAATTACACCATAGGTGAAATTTGAGTTAAAAAAGTGTTAGAGGATGTTAATATATGTGGGTAAGATGGTTTTGTATCTGGGTGAGAAGGATTCAAGAATTTTGGAAAAGGCTTTTGAAAAATTTTGGACGTGAATCTTCGTTTTACAGGAGTTATGGAATGATTTGGATGTTTAATTTTGGTTTGGATTGATGTAAGTATGATATTGGCTATGAACTTTAGGTGATTTAGTGTTGTTTTGATGTGAGGTGAAGGTTTGGGTTGGTCTTCTATGAAGTTTGGATGGTTGGGGAAGAAGAAAGAGACTAGGTTTAGGTTTAACGTGTAATTGAAGAACACTTAACCTCTTCTTGTAAAAATCTTGCGACACTCGTGCGGTGTACCGCAGGTATGGTGCAGTGTACCGCACCTACCTTGCATACAACTCTAAGTGTCTGACCTTCAAAGCGTGGACTATCGTGGACACTATTTGGCAGCTTGCGATGCACAACAGATGGTGCAGTGTACGGCGTCTTTGCATGTGCTTTTTCACGCGATATGTATAGTGTCGATTTCTCCTCATGCTTCATTTCTCGTTACCGCAACTGTTCTGCGGTGTACCACATAATGCATTTTACAACTCCACCTTTCTGATCATTCGAGCATGGGGATACCATGGACATGCTTTGGCGTCCTACGGTGCACGACGGCTGGGGTGTAGTGTACACACGACCTGCTATTGAGCTCGAATCTTCCCAAATTTTCACCTCAAACAAAATCGATTGCTCACCTACTAATCATAAACACTTTATACCTTTCTCATTAAAGCAATATACACTAAAAACACAAAAACTAACTAATAAATACTAAAAATCTAAACTAATAAAGCAATTAAAACTTGGGGTGTCTCCAAGAGCACTTTTATTTAACGTTGTTAAAAGTTTGACTTGTTACCTCCACTATTCCTGGATTATATAGCCTCCCCAGAAGTGGGTGAGGCCATAAACATCCACAATTCGAAGCCTTTGGCCTCTCGTGGGTCGTATCAATATCAATTTTGCTGTCACCACTCGAGTAAGAACACATGGTCTCATCCACGCATTCTTGAACCTTCGCATCTTGTTTTCTTGTTTGGAGTCTTTACAAGAAACCTTGGTCCCAACCCCAAAATCATCTTTAGCTCTCTTCTTCACAGGTTTATGGTGGTGGTCCTTCTCTTTAACCTCCTAAGGCATTACTAGAACAACGGGGAACTCGAGTGGCTCCTTCTCAAGCATCTTGTCCAAAACATGAACTCTTTCAGACTTCTCTTCAATCATAAGGGCCACTTATTCAATCTCGATCTCTACACTCGCATTCTCACTTGTTTCCAGTATATCTTCCTATAACCTTTTTGCATTGTGAGTCCTTCTTCATCAATTTGAAGCATTTGGGCGTAAGTTTCATCTTCACTGCATGCCTCTACAAATGCTCTGAATATGTCACCTTTTGAACAATTAGTCTTCATATGAAAGGGTGCTTACATCAATGGATACTAGGTGGAAAATTCACCCTAGTTTCTTCTTCTTTTTTCTCTTTCTCAACCAAGGTCTCGACATTTGATTCCTCTAAATTTGGCTTGGCTAGTTCTTCCACGACTAAAATATCATTTGTACAAGGTTCAATTCCCTCTTCAACTTGATTATCAACAATTATCTCGTCTATGCTTAGCGTGGTTGGTTTTTCTATAGTTGGAACCTCTAGTTCACTAGGTGCAACTTGTGGCGATTCTATTTCCTTCTCATCTTGAAGGCTAAACTCTTCAAACACCTTGAACTTAACATCACTAATGATTGGCCTATTCATCAATAATTGTACCTTGGCCAAATTGCATAAATGGTCCATGTTGTAATTTCTCAATCGTTTTAGTGAGTTGCGCTAATCGTTTCTCCACAGTTTGATGTTGTTGTTGCATGTCTTGCACTATTGATGTGGTAGCATTGCTGATAGAGATTGCTTTGATTTACGACTCCACACATATTTAATTGTTGGAAGGAAATCTCTTCCTAACGATGCCCAACTACCCCACAACTTGAACAACCACTCACCATTTCCATTAAACGTTACAAGAGAGTTCGCTATACCTAAACAAAAAACCTGAAAAGAGACTAAAACAAATAAAAGTACTAAACTAACTTAAACACAAAATAAAATAACTACAAAATCCCCGGCAGCGGCGCCAACAACTTGTTAGGCCCCGGAGTGTGATAAAGTTATAAATATGAAAAATGCACACACCTAGAAAACCAAGATTAACTATGCGCAAGTGTACAAATCGTTACAAGTAATAAGTAAGTAGTACGTGTTCGTTCTCAAGGATTTAAGTAGTTACTCTAATTCGTGTTCAATATTAGAATAAGTGGTTTAAGTGTTTAGATTAAAAGCAAGTAATGTATGTTTTGTTTTCTAAATTCATTAAACTGAGAATGCATGTAAGATAATAGCTAAGAATGCAAGTATGAACCTATACTATTGAATTGCGTTTCTAAGAATAAGGGTGAATATGTGATTTTGCATTAGTCGGGATTCAACTATCCTTCTAAATCCTGTCTGGATAGAATTAGAAGGAAACCGTACACGCCTAAGGTTTTCGGGTGAATTAAATTCCTACCATGTTGATTACCTAAGAGGCAAGACCTTCCGGTTCAATACCTCACATAAGGCACTTATATGTTATATCCGCAATTAAACCGACCATCCGGATGATAGCTTAATTACTGCTGCTACCCACTACTTGGACAAAGCACAAATAGTATTTAATCAAACACATAAGTCAATCGAAATTCCTAATCCCAATTTAATTGAATACACTAATCCCAAATTAAATTAAGCAAAACCATATTTAGTCGTTCTTACAAGTATAATCCTAAGAAAAAGTTTAATTAAGCATAATACAACCTTTGAATTTATTAGTTTGGAAATAATCTATAGAAAAATTAAGACTAATACTATATTACTCAAAAGTCTTAGAGATGGAGAAGTGTAGACGTGTTGCGGTTAAGCTCCAACGTAGTTTTTTCCTCCTCTAGATCATCATGATCGTTTTTGTGGTGGAAATTATTCTTGTAATTGAGCTCTACCGGCCAAGAGATGAGTTACTACTGATATGAGCTGATATTGATAAGTGGGAATTCGTTTATGGGTCATAGGATTAGGTTTAAATGACCCAGCACAGCCTAAAAACGTTTTCCTCCAATATTGGACAGGTTCGAGTCACGCCAACTACAAAATGTATAACTTCTTTGTTACAACTCCAAATTGCAAAATCTCAGTGAGCCGCGTGACCGTGATTTAGATCCCTACACTAATGTCAAAGGGCTCATCCAAATTCTTCGTCAATCTCACGTGACATCGAAAACAATTCACTTTCTAATTCTAGTCGTCAACTCTTTCACTTTCTAAAAACGGTTTTTTTCACCCTTTACTCTTGGTTTCCTTCTTCAATCTTCTTTCCTTGACTTATTATCCATGGTTTGGCATCTTATATCATCCATTTACCTAAGAGCTTCACATTTAACAAACAAAGTATGTGCAAATAACTCTAAAAGTGACAACTATAAAAAACAAGGCAAGAAATGAGAATATGTCAAACAATGGGGGAAAATCCTTCAGTTGAGCACAAAGGAACGTAAAAAGATGTCTCACATTGGGACTAATTCATTACAAAAAGGGAGACATCAATTACTTAACCATAATCAAGTTAACGACATGGAAGATAATCATTGGGAAGGTTTATCTACTACTAGACCCCTTTCTTTGTAGGTACAAACTATAACTATCGGAAGAATAGGATGGAGATACATCTTTAATATTTTTAATGAACGCTGTAGTTATCAACTCAATACTGTCTCTACTACCCATAGTAAAAGCCAAAGCGCCAGCTGCATTGGCGAAGATCTTGGAAGCCCTCATATCCTAAGAAGTATCACTAGCCCAAGTGATAATATCAAAATTGGGTCTATCGAGAACACACACCAAACAAACATCATCAACTTTCACCAAATAATAAACCGAAAAACATACACAATGTTCCTCTAGTAAAACCACATAATCGTGAGTCTGGATTATCATGCAAGAAAAGTCTAAGCACTAGACACATCGAATATACAACAAACACCTAAAGTTCCAAGTGTCAGAATCAACTGATTGGCTAAACAGGGCTAAAAGTGAACCACCACCAGCGATTGTAGGAAACCTACAAAAAACAAGAAACAACACCAACAACCAAACTGAGAAAAAAACTCCCTTTTGCAACCCCACACTAGCGCGTGCCAATCTTATCGACCAAATAAATTTCAAACATTAAAAACCTCGAGTGAACGGCTAACACCCGTAACTCCACATGTCGAACTTAACCGACTTGGTAATTTTAGCCCAAAGTGAATCACCACATGAAACCAATATGGAGAGCCAAAAGAAAACAATTGAATACCAAACACATACAAATAAAACCAACAAAATTGAGCAGTTACCACACAATAGAACTTTAAGCGTGTCGCTTCATGTCTTTCACAACGAAAGCCCACAATGGTCCAAAAGAAGAAAAGGGCCATGACGGTGAAATCATAACATGACAGATTGACCCATTTGTCAATGTGGTTCTTAGAATCCACCTACATTCGCACAAAGAGACCTAAACACATTGGTTGTCACGATAGAGTGACTAAAAACTTTTAGGAGTACATGAGAACAAATTCGTCGCCTTCCACAAATGGGGCCCAAGAAGCCCACCACAAACAGCACACAACAAGGAATCAGGCCCCCAACTGCCTTCGCAAGCCCTGAACCCCGTAAAGCATATATGAAAACCAGCCAAATAGAAACCAACTTTGTACTCTGGGAGAAGCTTCTGTTAGTGCCGCCCTAAGAGCAGCAAAACAAGGGTAAAAGGGGAAAGTCTTGGGAGGGGAAACAAGGAAAACACACAGTACGAAAATAGAAAAGAAAGAATAGGAAACGATGAAGGAAAATGGGGGAGCATCACCAGCTGGGAGCCACCAACAAAGGTGGCCGAGTTAGGGTTGAGTAAATTTTTTTTAAATTTGAATCGAATGTATAAATGTTTATGTTATGTAATATTGATTTTTAATCTTATATAACAATATTTTGAAATACTAAGTTTGTTTTTTTTCCTTTGGGGTCAAGTTTCTTTTATATTACATGGGAGGTCCAAAGACCGAGTAAATAACGAGAACAAAAGATTATTACAAATTCGCTAAATCCTCAAAATCAGAGGTGAAGATTCTACGTGGCACTTTTGAATCACATACATCTTTCACCAACACGCTCCATATACCACCAGGCGGGTCATCGAAAAATGCATGAGTATCTATACTTTTCGCCTCAAATCTTGCTATAACCAATCCGCACAATTATTAGCTTCTCGGTATATATTCTTTAAGTCGAAATCCCCTTTTGCTCCCAACATCTTTCTGATCTCCTCTATCCAATAGCCTGTCACCCCTCCAACCTTGCCAATTTGTCGAATTGCACTCATAGCCTCTCTAGAGTATGCTATTTCAAACTCTCCGACTCCTAAATCAATGGCCATGTATAACCCTTCATGTATCGCAACCAACTCCGCAACTATTATTGATTAACACCTAACCTTCATAGAATATTAGGTTAATTCAGTACAACTTTACAAGTTGGGTTTAAAAGAAAATCTTTTGATCTTTGACCATAGAATTTACTTTTCCGAACAATAAAAAAACACCACTTTACTTTTACAACTCTTTTGGTTAAAGTCGCGATATATAATAAAAAGAAAAGGACACAGTACGTGTGACTATTGCATTGGATCTGTTGTCAATCCCACGTGCCTTTAAGAGAAAGACTATATATATATAAATATATAACTAATAAAGAGCATCGAACGACGATTTGATGTGTTTGTTTATTTACAAATGCATGCACCTTCTCGTAATGTTATGGAAGAATATATAATAATATGGGTTTGTGGGTCATGTTCTTACCCAATTGGGTGAGCATCCCACTCATATTGCGAATTTCAATCATTTCAAAGTGCTGTTTTTAATTGAAAATAATAAATTGAGTGTGGTTTAATGTTTAAGGGACTATCGTTATAGTATTTACAAACCATGAACCTAGCATATTCTGAAAAACAGGCCTACATCTTCAAGAATGATGAAGAAAACGAAAATCCTATTTTAAGTGATGATGCAGATATGATATGTTTATATGATTCCTCATACGATTAATAGTTGGGAACCAACTAGTATGGCTTCTATTGTAGTTAACAAGGAGGGTAAAGTTAAGAATATTAATACGAAGAGAGCCAAAGTTAACAATAGCTTGGAAGGAGAAATGTGGTCGATTTTAATAGCGATGAGATCGGTTGCGGATCTTGGGATTAAGAGAGTAGCTCGTTCTACTCAGATAACCTTGAAGTTGTTCAAGGTATTAATTGAGACGTAGGGATCGACTGGAGGATTCGCCCTATGATTTTGGAAGTATATAGGTGGATAGGAAGATTTCCAGAATAGAAAATAAATCATGTCAAAAAAAGTTTAATGGAGTTGCGGATATTCTTGCTAAGAGTACCAGAATTAATACTAATTGTCCTCGTAGGTCTCTACTAGAGTTCTACTCTAGTGTTAGCAATCTATACGAGATGTACCAGATGATGTTAGTCCAGTTTATTTGACAAAAACAAAAAAAGAATCACTTATTTACAAGCTCTTCTTCAAATAGAAAAACATTTCATTCATTGCAGTTTCCTAAAAACAGAAGTTGGTAGTTCACCCTCTCAAGGTAGAGAAGTTTATTAAATACGAAGATAAATTTTGATAACAACCTAATATGAAAAATGGAAAATCTACACATCCGCTTAGGGATCATTGGATCCCTAACCGTGATAAGAGTTACACACTTAAAGATCATTGGATTCCTAACAGTGATAAAGGATTAGGGGTTGAACAAAACCAAATTTTGGCCAAAAAAAATACAAACCTGCTATTTTTACCCAATACTTTGGTTTGGTAAACTCAAACCGAGACATATATTTTTACAATTTTTTGAATATATATATATATATTAGGTATAAATCCGTGTTTGAAAATACTTTGAATTTTTTTAATTTAAAATAAATAAATTAAACACCAAATAAATAAATATTTTTTAAGATTAAAAAAACTAAAATCTTATTATTAATTCTTTTTTGTTAGAATTTTATTATTAAGAATGTTAATATAGGAAATCAGTTAATTGTATTAAAAAAATTATAATAAAATGGCTCACATATAATCTAACGGCTTAAAAATATAGACAAAAATCAAGATATTTCAGACTGTTGATCTAATTTATACAATCTTGACCATTAATTAAATTAGATCTAATGGCTAGAAAGAATAAAATTTTGATTCAAAGGCTAAAAAACGTAGAGGAAAATAAGAAAAATTTCGGGCCGTTGGCTTTTTCCAATATTATATAGATATATATAAAATTCTATCTCTACTATAAATCTAACCATATTGATCTTAAACAATCTTTTCAATTTAATTATCTGATAAAATATCTATTTCTTTTTGATGGCTTGCTCTTTAACCATGGTAACACATTAATATTATTCAAATTTGGTAAGTAGTTTCGATACCAAACATTAAATGCATATATTGATGTATGCTTAAAATGTTAATTTTTTGTTGTAATTTAGTTTTTGTTTGATGAGAACCTAATTAGATTTATTTGTTTTTTATATGATGTTGGTGCTATATATTGGGGATTTTATGGAAATGAGTATATCCATCATTTTCAACCAAGGTATTCTTCTATACTTCTTCTTCCTTATTTTATTTTTTTAGTTTAACTTTTGTAGTATGCAAAACGGTCTAACAATAATGTTGGAGGGACAGCCCCGAAGCGAAGGACGGGAACACCTAAGTAGCTAAATGAAGGGAAACCAACCGAGACCCCGTTAGTAGCAGCGAGCGAGAGCGAATTGTAATTCTGGTTTTGCTTTTTGATTTTGCAGAATCTCTCGAATATTATTATCGTTTGCTAATTGGTGAGATATTATAAGATATATTGTGCTAAAGTTGTAATTTGTATGTTAATTACATATTTTGGTTTCCCTTATCTTTGAAATTTGTGTAGTTTTAATTGTAAAATTTGTTAAAAGTTTAGTAATAATTTGTATTTTAGTCCCTTTTAGTTTCAAAAATAGGTCAAATAGATGTTTAAACAATCTATTTTGTATATTTTGGTGTAAAAATTAGTATTCAATCGTTCTTTGATAATAATATGGTCTAATTTTTTTATGATCTTTGCAAATTAAAAAATAGGCTACTTAAGCAATACAAATGTGTTTTGTTATGTTTTGTGTGTAGCATTAGTTTACATAATTGTATTAATTTGCAATTAAGTTTCTATACTTTGCATTGAAATCCCTTTTAGTTTACAAAATAGCTTAACTATTGGTGTAAATTTATGATTTGGATAGTTTAGGGTTACAAAGTACTATAATATTCTAATATAGTTAATTTCTAATAAAAAACTTTTTTTTGCAGTTATAAACTATGATACAACAAATGGTTATTGATGTCGATAATACCACACAAGGTACTCCACCTCTTTTTATTTCTCAACCCCAAGATAATACCATTAGCCATACTGCCCTGCCCCCAAAAAAAAACTCAAAACAGTAAACAATCTTATTGTTGTAAGCATTTTAGTGTTATATATAAAGATAAAAATAGATACATAAAATGTAACTATTGTGGTATTGAGTATGCGACTTCTACAACCAATATTATGCTGAAAATAAAAGACTAATAAAAATATTTGTTGGATTTTTGAATAAGATCAATTAACTAAATAAAGTAAAGACTGAAAATAAATAAAGAGAAAAAGATAGTATGAGAGTTTAGCTCGAGATCTAGCAAGTAATCCCCACTAGCCTTGTTTATTCTAATCATGTAAGGGAGAATTGTGTGATATGCAATAGCCAGGACTATATTCATTAACCCCCTTCCGGGTGGACTTAAGTGGCAACCTAACAATTAATAATATACACTAACTTAAAATTATACACTACGAAACATAAAACTAACTCAAAAGCAATTAAAACAAGGGGTGTCTCCCAAGAGCACTTTTGTTTACGTCTTTGAGTTAGACGTGTACCTCGGGCTAAACGTGTTCTTCGAGATGGATTGTCTCCTCTCGTCCAAAGTCCTCACTATCATGGTATAACTTCAAGCGCTGACCATTCACCATGAATGTCCTTTGCTCGGTTGGATGTTCAATTTCGATTGCTCCATGAGGTGTGACTTTTGTAATAATATAAGGTCCTCCCCTACGGGATTTAAGCTTTTCCAGGTAATTCGAGAATCTAGAATTGTATATCAATACCTTTTGTCCTCTCTCGAACCTCTTTGGTCAAATTTGTTTATCATGCCATCTCTTTGTTTTCTCCTTATAGAGACGTGAATTGTCATAGGCATGGAAATGAAATTCATCCAATTCATTTTAACTGCATCGTCCTTTGTTTTCCGACAAAGTCTGGATTTAGATTCAGAGTTTTAATATCCCAGAAGGCTTGGGATTCAATCTCAATAGGGAGATGACATGCTTTGTCGTAGACCATGCGATAGGGAGATGCCCCAACTGGCAGCGAGCTAATGCGTCGAGTTCATGGCGGACCTTCATGACCGGAGCAAACATTTTTGCCTGAACTTCAAACCATAGATTAGAGCCCCACCTTTGTGTTAAACCACCACCACCAACCTCAAAAAATCCTCACCAGCTGCTTCAGTGTATTCCAACCAAGCCTCGAAACCACATCTGTCATGGCCAGAAACCATCTCCGATCTCGAAGACAGCTGCCCCTCCACACCTCCATCTCTGATCCAACACACCAATAGCCGTCCTCTGAGCCCATCACAACAACTCCGAGCGAGGTCGAGGTCTGCTTCTTCGCTCAAACACACCGGAAAAACACATCTACTTTTTACTTTATTTTTTCCTAGAGATTCACAAACGGGGGACAGATCTCGAACGGACTCGAACTTGCTTCATGACATGGCTTGTTCTTTTCTTTGGTGAGCTCGATTCTGATTTGCAAATGGAGTACAGAGCTCGAGCTTCTCGTTCTCCTTTTCCATGGCTTGATTCGCGAACGGAGTACATGGTTTTCTTCTGCTCGGCTAAACTTCATAATCACGGCCGAGATTTGTGAAGCTCCAGAAGCTTCATCTTTCTAGTGGTTTTTTTTGTTCTATGGATGATTTCTTTTCATCGTTAGAAATAAAATAGATAGTGAGAGATCAGGAAAGAGAGAGAGAGAGAGGAGAGCGAGTAGAGATAAGATAATGTTAGGGTTTTAAGAAATTCATGAATATATTAGTATATGTAGTTGAAAAAATAAAAAAAAGGGTAAAAATGTAAAAAGTATTTTGGCCTGTAGTGTTAAAATATGTTTGAGATCTTTAGTAAGAAGAGAAGGTACGTGGGGTTGGGAAAGGATATAGTGGGGTGTGTTCAAGACCGGTTGGGTGAAAATCTCTAAATTATATAACAAATTCATGAATTTTTTTTGACAAACCAGATGTTCACCTTTATAAATGATATATATATAAAATTCTCATGAATAAAAAATATTTTAATATAATATTGAAGGATTATTTGTCATAAATTTTGTTAATATTAAAAAATTATTAAAGAAATAAATTAAAAAATAAAATAGATATCCATAAAGGGTGTAATAAAATAATAATATTTCTTTAAATATCATCATATACATAAAAGATAAAAAAAATTATCTATATGATTTTCATGCATGTTGGAGAATTCTTTTTAAAAATAAAATAATTTTATTTATAAAAAAAGTATAAATTTAGGTGGAGATAAGTTAAAAAGCTGATTTTTTTTGATAATTTATGCAACTTTGAATAATAAAGGTTTTAAACCTGAGACCTCCCTTGTAAATATTTTAAGTCTTTTTTATTTGGACAAACTAATCATTTATTAGTAAAGTGAATTAAAAAAGTCTTACTACAAGTTTATGTATTATTTAATTAGTTGAGGATTTCGAACGAGCAAATAAAACATTATCGGGTTGAACTTATTTTTGTCCCCTTATATCATATATCACATATACTCCTGAAATAGATATATCGCGAATAAAAGTTTTACGAAATATTATGAGATTGTTTTTAATAAATAATTTTATTAGAAACTGTTTTAAACAAATAAGGTTTTCAATGTGTTGTTTTTAATAGATGGCTCGTATATATATATATAGAAGAAAGATAGATAAGTTGTTTTTAGTTCAATGATTTTTTTTTTAAAAAAATAGTATCTTTTTGAGGAACGAAGCAGAGGTGGTGGACTATGATGAGGTGGATTGAACCTCTCTGAAAGATGAACCCAAAGAGAGCTCTAACACACTACTATAATATGTTAATAATCAAGCGCATCCTTTAAAACGAGCCGCCCTTGAGTGGGAAACTCCAAACTCTGTCATCTTCGCATTCGTCTAGAAAAAATCTTCTTACTCATCAAGATTGAATTAATAGTGATTTATAATATTTAGATAATATCATTCTCCAAACTAAAATTGTCATAAAAATAAAGAGTTACTTTTGCTTATTTCATATATTCATAAAGGATTTCACAAAACTTTCTACAATAACATAAAGCAACTCTTTTCGACTAAAAAAAGAAAAGAAAAAACACAAGCATCTCTTAGGTGAAAAAAAATGCACTTGTTGGGGTCTCAAAGAAAGAAAAAAAAAAAAAAAAGGGGGTCTCAAAGGATCTTCTATTATGTCATCGATTACTATTTCTTTTTTCATAGGGACAATATGGATCCCTAACTTCAATCATGCTAAATTGCTCATATTCTTCTTGTTTTCAATGAATCCATATATAGAAGAGTAAAGAGTGACATTTTTTATATTAATATTTTGATCCCTCTTTATAGCATATTGCACTTGTGAGTCCACGGTTGGTTATCTTTCAAATCTATATTGCTTCCAACCTTTTAATGCTTTGCCTGCATACGAATAGATTAAACCATTATCATTAGTCAGGATTAAATCAGAACTATTATATAATTTAATTCGTGGGTCATTTATGTCTATATTGTTTGTATCCTTCTTAAGATTAATCTTATTAGACGTCTAACTTTTATTTTTTTTGTTGGAAAAAATAAATAAATTTGATATTAGTTATTATTATTTAATATTACATTACTAAAGATAATCTATACTATCAAATATACTAAATAAACTCCAAATGATAAATTATAGTTATTATTAGACGTCTAACTAATTTGGGTTAGGTTTTGTTTTCAGACGTCTTTGAGTGATTTCTTTGATTTTTTCTTTAAGAATTTATTGAACTTTTATTTGTTTAAGCTATTCTTTTTTTATACATATAAAAGCTAGTCATTTTAGATTCAGGATCATTTTAATTTTTACTAAAAATGTGTTTGTGCAAAAGTATTTTAACCATTAAAGCAACCATCAATCTTTTGTTTAAACTATTTCATTTATTTATAACTACAATTTACAAAAATACACGTTTCCAAATATTTAAAATTAATCCTATTAATCTAACTTTATTCTATAAAATCTTATCTTGTCTAAAACCTGATGGCTATCTAAGCACGGAATGCATCATGCATGGGTGCAGTGATGGCCTAAAGATGGAAACAAGTGACAAGTGGTCCTATGTAAGATACAATCTAGCATTTTGGCTTTGATATCCAAACCAAATCTTATGTCACGTGATATATTTCAGCAATTGAGATCAAATTTCAAGGAAAATTAAACAGGGACGTGTCAAAATGTATATACCTGTGAATAAAGAAAAGTCCCCAAGATTGCGATGGCAGCTCCAAGTGCATTATTTGGTTGAATTGGTGTGTTGAAAATTATAATGGAGGAAACTATCACCGAGATTCTCTTCATGGTATTGCCGATGCTAAACGTTAATGGCGAGATTTCGTTCAAGGACATGTACGAGACTTGATTGTAGAGGTGATAGAATACACTCTGAGCCACCACCCACCTAACATACAAAATATATAATAATGAATTTTCACAACTTTTTAATTACTTATGATATAAGGTAGAAGAGGAACTAATCATACCATATGAAATTGGGTCCAATTGAAGATACTGCTTTTTGCCACCCAATAGCCCACATTTGTGGACCCTCAATAGCAATGGCAAATGGAGTGAGTATCAAAAGAGACATCATAGAGAGGCAGGCATAATAGTTCATTCCACCCACAGATTTCCCTTTCATTCCTCTCTTTGAAAATATGTTTCTAAACACAAATGCTAAGTTTGATACCATTGCCCCTGTAAATCCTGTAAAAGAAAAATCAAAACATAATTTAAATTAGAGTTACCATGCATATTTTCATTAAAAAAATATCCAGTAAAAATAGTGAAAACGTGATATTACCGATTACGTTGAAATTGAGTTCAGTAACAGCAGCAAGTGCACAACCTCCGATAATTGGGAGCAATGACAAATAAACAGGCAGTGGAAAAGTCTCTCCCATGAAAAGGCTTGAAACTAAAACACTAAAAGCTGGCTCACCACTCTTGATTATATGAGTAAATGAAACTGCAACTTTTGACATGCTTATTGTTGCTGCTACATGCCCAATTGTGTGTGCTAATGCAACCTACATCAAAACAATTATCACTATTATCATCTCATAATCCTCGTGTTAATTGCACTATTATTCGTCCATGTATTATAGTCGTTTGACTTACCGGAAATAGAGTTTTCCAGAAATCGAGATCAGTTTTGGGTGGCTCAGCAATTCTCGTACCCCAAGAAATCAACATCATGAGAGAGCCCGCAGCTAATGATAGAGTTGAAGTAAGCCAAGGAAATGGAAATGCATTGAGGACCTTTTTGTTATATATATTGAACACAACATTTAAAGCCCACCATGTTGCAAAATATATCCCAATCTTAAGCTTCTGAGCAGCAGCAGCTTGATTTTCTTGATTAAATTCGATATTTATTGGTATTGGTTCTGATCTGTGAGATTCATATGCATTGCATTGTACTAAAGGGTCTCGGTTTTTCGATTCTTTCGAGTCATCAACGTATTCGAAACCGCTTATCGCTGATATGTACAACGGTTTTTTTGCGGAGATGTTGTGTTTTCTGATCGTGAGATGCTTCGATAAAAACAACGAGATAGAGCACTTAGAAGAAGATAATTGTTTATGAAAGGGATCAAAGGCTGTGGAAGGTGCTGCTGCATAAGAGTTGCCTGCCGTGAAGGCCATTTGTAATCGTGTTTTTATCCTTAATCTCAGTAATTTTAGAGACAAAGAAAAAGAATGTTTATGTTTTAGTTGGTGTTGCAAATAACTTAGGCGAGTTCTATTTATAGTACTATTTTCAAAGAACCGATGGGTGGGTTGGGGTAAGGGGTGGGGTGGGGTGAGGGGAGGGGTAAATGGAGCATTCGACCTCTCGTCTTCAGTGAAGCCACGTTGTCTATAAACAGGTCGTAAAAGGCAGTGCAAGACTACAAGTACATCATATCGACCTACTAAGTCTAAGTTTGCATGCCAATTGATTTTGATTTCATTGTTATACTTCCGCACGCAATGGTGCCAAGGCGGATTTTTTACAAATGAGGGCTATGTAAGACCATTAAGTACAGAACTACTCACTAAGTTTTCGAGAAAGGCACGTTAGTTGTCCATTTACTCCTATCTTACTACTCCTATCATACGTTAAATTTTTTATTATCCTTTCGATGGATCTGTGTATGGAGTTGGTTCTCCTCTTGACGCAATTTCCATATTTGCCGAACAATCCCCACAAGTATTCGTCTCACGATACACATGAGTAATCTCAAAATTAACAGATTAGCAAGTATAATCTTACATTCTTTAAGTATTTCATTTGTCAATCTTCCTTACTCTCACCATTCTTCACTAGCGCGTATAGTTTAAGCGAATCGGTCTCAACAATGACGATCTCATACTTTCGGCTAACTGCCATATATAAATCAAAGGGCAACACAAAAATCTCAGCTCGAAAGACCGATTGGACCTTACAAGACCCGTGAATTCTCCTACAAAATCTCCTTTGCTACCCCGAAAGAGACCTCCAACTCCCGCTCCACTAGACCCACTTGCTAAGCAACCATCAACGTTGAGCTTAACGCGCAACGCCGGTTTAACCCACCTCACTAGTGCGCTTCTTGCTAAAACGGTTACTCCATCGCCCCACTCTCTTCTCCAAGCTAGAACACACCCAACTGTTGTGTTTTTTACCATGTACCTTAGTGTTCTTGTAGAATTCTTGCGGTCCTCAAAATACCTTTCCTTTCGATCAACCTATATGTGCCAACATAAAGACACCACCACAGTCAACAATTCTAGACCCTCATTCGTCCCTTTACAACCCAATATCGCGTTCCACCAATCAAGATCAGCTTCCAAGATTGTCATATCACTGTTACCACCTGCAACAACTATCAAACGCTGAATTCGCTACTGTGTTGTCCAACAGCCTCCCGCATGGACTGGAACTGTTGTACCATATTATTAATATCTTTAATATATAGCATTTAGAGAATATGCCTGCCCTCTAATCTATTCCTCCTATCGCTGGGAGCGAGCATTCCCAAGATATTAACCGTTTCATGAAAAAACCCATCCTCGTTGTTTTCCTCTAGTCCACTCGACCTGTGATCAAGACCAGTATTCTACCCCTATGAGATGTAGTTACCAAGTTCCACTCAACTCTAATTCTTGCCTTTCTACGTAACTTTGCAAGTACCGTCCATCCATCCCATAACTCATCATAGTATCCACAGTCACGAAAAAGGTGAGTTGTTGTTTCCCAAGTCGTACCACACCCTTTACATAAGGAAGACACATCCACTCCTTGGCTCGCCTAGAAAGATTTGTTGTTGTTGGAAGAAAATCCCACACAGCACGACAAAGAGGCACCCAAATTTTTTGCAGGCACTTGAGAGACCAAATCCTCTCCCACCTAAAAACCACTAGAGTAGACGACTTTTTAATGACTTTGTATGCTGACTTGACTGAGAAGTTACCAGAAGTCTCAAGCCTCCACTTAAAGCCTCTACCATGATGATTATGCTACTCCTCGATCCCTTTTAAAATCACTTCCTGCCCATCAATGATACTTTTGCATACCCTGAATCTGATTTATTGGGTAAAAAATTTATAAAGCCTTCTAAAAAGTATTTATGTTTCAAAGCTTTCGCCCAAAGTGCTTGATCACCTTGGGGAATATTCAATCTCTATTTGGAGAGTAAGGTCCTGTTAAAGCTTCTCGTATCTCAAAAGCATAGCCCGTCTTCTTTCTTATTTCTACACAACTTCTCCCAGGAAAACCAGTGTATTTTCTTTGCCTCCTCATCTGTACCCCAAATAAATTCTCAAATAACTCTGTCAATATCATACACACATAAATATGGAGTCTCATTGTTTGCACCGTGTATGTTGGCATATAACGCTATGCACTGCCGCCTGCCGGCTAGAGTTACCCTCCCTGCTAGTGAGAATTTTGCGACTTCGAATTCAGTAACTTGTTTCCCAACACTTATAGTAGTCCGTCTATAGAAACCCCTTGGGGGCGGTTTACATAAATAGGAGTACCCAAATAATTACCCAAAGAATCACTGAGGACGAAATCGCTCCTTACCGCGAGATCATTCTTCATTTTGTGTTGGATATTTTTTGAGAAGAAGAAAACGACTTTTCTTCGCTTATTGTTTGGCCTAATTCATCACAAAAGGACTTCATTACACACATCAATAAATCCACCTAATTTTCTGACGCTTCCGCAAACGGGATCAAATCATTAGCAAAAACACATGTGAGATCGGCGTCCCTTGTTCCCTGATTCAAATTGGAGTCCATTCCCCACTCTCACAAAGGATTTGAATCAAAAGTTATAAACACTCCATACACATCACGAACAAATAAGGGGAGAGGGGGTCTCCTTGACAAATCATTCTTCTTGGCAGGAACGGATTTAGTGGGACTCCATTCCACAATATCTACATAGAATTAGAACGCATATCAGATGTAATAAGACGTACACAAGAAGGCGACAATCCAAAGCTTATGATGGTGTACTCTAAAATATCCAACTCAACTTATCATAAGCTTTGACAAGATAATATTTTATCACCATGAAACCACTCTTACCCATTTTCTTATGCATAGAATCTACTACTTCTTAAACTAGAACGATATAATCTGTGGTGGAACGTCCGAGAGGGAAGATTGTTTTATTCATGCCAATACTATACTCCAACATTGGCCATAGTCTATTCACCATTTCTATCATAATAAACTTAAACAGAACATTAATTAAGCTAATAGGATGAAAATGACTAACCTTTGGATTAGATGCACGAGATTACCGTCAAGATGTGGTGGTACCTCATTGTTTCTAAAACATTTTCTCACCGTATCACATATCTACGACCCTAACGATGACCAACATTTATAATAGAAATATGTGGGCATCCCATCAGACACAAGCGCCTTAGAAGGATTTGCATGTAATATGGCCTCACAAATTTTGTCATCAGAAAACACATCTATCATATTCCCACCTCAGTAGTACCCAATTGATCAAAGTAAGGCAGCGAGAACAGGCCAACAAATTCCTGTTTAACCGAATACAATTGCTAAAAGAATTTTCGAACTAGCCTTTTCATCTCTAACTCGCATGATACCCATTTGTTATTTCCATCACGCCGTTTGGTTACTCTCGACGACCTTCTCTTCTAGATATTCGAAAAATGGTAGTACCTCATATTTAGATCTCCCAAACAAATATACTTTTTCTTAGACCTTTAAAACCAAAATATTTCCTCTTCTTCGAAGACACTGAGGTACTTCTCCCTCAGCCTCTTACCAAGTCGAAAAAGTGATGAGTTATAGTTTTGCTCTAGTAACATCTGAATACACCTGAGTCTTGCTAAAAGTAACTATTTTTTCCGATTAATATCCCCAAACACCTCAGTTTTCCAATTCTAAAAGTGTTGTTGCATACTTGCTATATTTTCTCCCAGGTCTGCTTGATTCGTGTCTAATTTCTCATAAAAAAATTCTAAATCTAAAACGGTTAAGACTATGTGGTCGTGGACCATCCTCAAGGATCTGGATGAATATAGGAGCATGGTATGAATGGGCTTTGTCGAGACGACTAACCTTTTCTTGCGTAAAAAGTGTATGCAAGTATGTGTTACCATACCCTTTATCAAGCTTTCGAAAGATACGTTGACCCGTGTTCCAAGAATCACACCAAGTGAACTACGGACCTTCAAAACCCATATCAATTAACCCACAATTATGCTTTCATTCCTCAAAATTTTCAATTCTTCAGGTAACCCCCACAACTTCTCCTCGTTTATCTTCTTCTTTACCAACCTGATTGAAGTCTTGGGGTACTAGCCAAGGTGTCTCAATCCCCTTGAAGGCTTGTTTAAGAGTTATCCATAAAATCTCCTGTTAGACCGACATCATTCTTGCATAAATAGCCAAAAATACCCATACTTCACACCCCTGTTTACGAACCTCCAAATTATAACTTTCCATCCCGCAAACAACACCTTTATATCAATATCTGTGTCATCCCTGACTAACCATATACCTCCTCTGTACATTTTTGCTTCTACCCTCGTCGAATTGGATTTTCCCAAGCTTCTTATGATCTCATTTTATTTTACTCCGCTGGCTCTAGGTTCCACGATAACAGTTGGCCAAACACAATTCACACAATCATTTCACAAATGACTCGTCTAAAGTTATCGACCTCGTCTCCATGACAATTCCAAATTAAAATATTCAGCTGATGGCTTAGACTATTCCACCCCTGTGAATCAATAAATGGTGTACAAATTAGTAATCTATATGAATTAAAGAGAAAAGATACCAGAGTGCGCTGTTTAGGCCTTAATGGCCATATCCGATCCATTTTCCCATACACACTAGTCTCTTCCACCATACTTGGAGAATCGCGGACCTGACTAAAGATATAATCATCATTACTTATATCAGTCCCTAGTATGACCCGTTGGTTGGCTATTTGATTTCTCTGGGGTCCCAAATCCACCACTCCCGCATTCACAGACTCCCCATGACACACTTCAGCTACTACTTTCTTTTTTTCTCCAACTTTGCCCCCTAGTTCATAAGTATTACTATTTTCCCTTTCACATACTACAGTGTCTGATCCCCTTATTTCTTTTGCATTAAAGCCCCCTGTTATACCATTCCCTTTTGTTGTGTATGTATAAACTCTCTTTCTGACCCCTGAAGTTTCATTAATATTCCAAATGGTCCCTGTCACACCTCTCTTCCCAGTGTTGTCTACTACTGCATTACTCGCCCAGAAGATGTTTTCTCACTGCCTGGAAACGTACCTGATCCATGTCAACCTCCATACCAAATCTGAATTCATTAATAAATTGTCGTCTAACCTTTTCATTTTCTCAAAACCGGTCTCTACTATTATTTTGTCCCCTGAGCTTTCTCCTTTGTATTTTCTTGATTTTGTATTTTATGGACGCACTGATTTAGCCTGCAATATATCTTAACTATCTTGGGTTGTGCGAAATTCCCACCCCCCGCTCACATTTTGATCACTATCTGTATAAAAACTGCATCAAACCTCGTCCCCAGCCTATTGTTTACACTATTCTTCTCAGCGCTAGTCCCATTGCTATATCGCCATCTTGTTCACATTTTCTTATTTCCCCTCTTGACCGTCATCCACTCTACATATAATGTTTCTTCTTCCACACTTGGGAAAACTGTATTACACAACATCTATGATTTATTTATTGACTCCCCATTTTCCCTTAGTCCTATCGAACACTTATCCTTTTGATGACCAAAGCACCCACATTCGAAGCATATCATATGGATACCCTCATACTTTAATTTACATATTTCTCCCCTATGTGAATTCTTAGAACTAACGGTTTGTCATGATCGAGTTCTACTGCTAGTCTCGCATTATTACCCCTCTTCCTTGTCTTAATCAATGTGTCTATCCACATAGCCTTGCCTATGATATCACCTATTTTCCTTAGTATCTGTGATGTATAGTTATGCATCCCCTATATTTGATATTCTAACCAGGTAGTAGTGATAGATGCTTCGCGCGACTTATAATCTGGAGTCCACTCATGCACCACTAGGTAGTGATCATTAATCATCCACATACCCCCTCCTAAAGAAATGTTTAAATCCTATGTGCTTGAAAATTTAACAATGAAATATCCATGACAAACGTCTACCAATTCAAATAAGCCTATTGGGCTCCAAATCCGCCTCAACTTTGTAGCAATGTAATTGTATCCTACCATGAAGCCAACTAATCTAATTAACATAGTGTTACTCCGAAATTTAATACCCTATATAATCTTCTCCCTCGTACGCACTGCCTGGGGGGGGGGGGTACTCATAATCTTCAATAAATTCACCATCCTTAACTAACGATATAAAACCCATCCCGTCATCATAAACCATCTTCACCTTTACAGTCTCGCATCAAATATAGCAGGGATGACAATGTTTATACTTGTAACCACAACGTGCAAATCAAAATTCTTTCTTGGAAGGTTTACATTTAAAAAGGTCACTACATTCCCCCTTGATTATCGACTAGTAAGGAGGCCTCATTAGATCGTGCTCTTTTGACAAGTATGTTATTGGCTTGGGATTCTGTTAAAGTTTGGAATTGCTCCACTCCCTTGCTTGGATGTTTATCAGTCATCATTGTGTCAGTATCATGCTCAATAACCGGCGCGACCGGTAGTATTTCATGTGGCGGATCTGCCGTTTAGATATTAAAGTTCAAGCGTCGAAGCGTCTTTTTTTTCTCATTTTTTGGTGCATTAGTTTTTTTTGAATGTTTTTTAATATATGACTATCATTTTTTATAATTATAATTTTTTGTGATTGGAATTTTTTTTAATTATAATTATCTACATAAATATGATTTATGACTAAATTAACTAGATTAAAAAAGTTATAATAATGGTTTTTTGGTTTATAGTATTTAATTTGAACATGTTTTTAAACATATAACCGTCAAATTAAAATATCAATAAAGTATGATTGATACGTAATTAATGATATTTATTAAATAAATATTGGAAGTTTTTATTTATCAAATTAGGTACATATATAAATGTGTAATTATCAAACTAATCAATTTTTTTATGATCGAAGCAGAATTGAATGGTTGGTATTGAATGGATTACGTCGTATGAAAGTATTGAACATAATATTAATGAAAATATAAAACTCTAGAGAAATTAAAAATGTCTAAGTTTTTTTTGCATACATTGGAGGTTTCGAATAAAACGTAGCTAAGTATGAAACCAACTACACCCTCACAGGAAATCTAATACAAGTTTGGGAGAGGCGCAACCGCTCCTATCCATTGTTATGTTGGTCCATAAGTAATATGGAGGATCTTTAAGTTCACATGGGCCCTGACTGATTCCACACTATTTTTTCCTAAGAAATATGCACACATATTAGCCCCACGATATACAAACATTACCTCAAAGCTTGGGTGATTACGTAGTATTTCGATTCACTCCCACCCAACATAATAATTCCAATTTACCACCGCCCTTCATTGGCGCATGAAACTCTCTCCAATCAGTTTTGATATACAAGTCTCGTAAAGCACGGTTCACTGCTCATTTTAACCCAAAATGTAAGGCCAAGAACGCTTAGTGGAAGGATGATTCCACCACGCACTCACCCAAGAACTCGGCTAAAAAAAATCCCTCTTCATCTCTAAGTATTCCACATATCCCGACATTTTTTTAACTAAATCACAACTTCCATATGTATTCAATTTGTTCTGGTCACGCGGTTTAACCTATTCAACCAAATTTCTACTTGCACTCACAACAACTCTGCCATCTTTCTCTTTCTTCCATGCCAAAGAAAAATCACTAGCTCTCCGTATTGTATCATTTTTTAAACCGACAACTCGAGGACGTGCTTTTAGTTGTGCGCAAAATCATTCCTCCTATACCAAATAGTCTCCATTGCTGCAATAAAAATAAGCCCCCATTCCAATCCTTCAACTTTAAAATTAGCAGTAAGATTTGCTCCTATCTAATTTTTAGTAGTCACTCAAGTACTTTATTTTTTTCCAGCACATGATGTGCACCACCTGTGTTATTGAAGTGATTAGACCAAAGCATCAAGTCCTTATGTAACCTCATCAGCTCATTCGGAATCGTAGACATTCCAGCCTCCTCCCTCTTATGGTCAACTTCTGCAGTAGGACACACACTTTCAACATCGCGCCCCTCGCCAGGCGCCTTCACCAATCCCAATTCGCACCACAGAGTAACCGCTACTTCACAGCATACAAAAGTATGGCGCAAGTCCTCACACCCATGCCCTCACACACAACACTAGGCGTCTTCTATCACATCTCTCTGATGTAAATTTTCCGCTGTAGGGAGCTGATTTCTCGCTATTCTCTATAACAAAAACCTTAGATATTGAGGACACTTAACGTTCCAAATCCCCCCCCCCCCCCCCAGTTAAAATTAACATTAGGGGTGAGATTATCTATTTGATAAAAAGTCTATTTAACAGAAAATTGACCCGAGGGCTCATATTTCTACTTATAACTAATCCCATCCATTCCTTCAATCTCAATTACACCATCTTTGAGCAAGGTCACACTAACAAGGATAGTTTTACATATATTTGAATCACTATCTTTCTTCACCCTTTGGAACACCCCATCTTTAAAATATTTACTCTTAAATACCTCCACCGAAGCAACATTATGGATTTGAAGTATCTTCCATACAAGATTTTCTTAGAGCTCCATGTTATACTTTTTTGTCCTTCGTATTCCTAAGCCTCCCACCGCCTTAGGCTTACATACTTGCTCCCACGAGACCTAGTTAATTTTTCTCTTTTCATTTGTGGACCCCCATATTACTATCTGGTCTATCTCATCACAAACAAACACCGGAAGCTTCATCACTTGCATTTGGTAAGTAGGTATTTCACACATTACCAATTGTGCTAATGTGACACACCCAACTAAGGATATATTTTTTGTCTTCTAAGCCGATAACTTACCCCTCGTTCTCTCCACAATTCACTTATAAAACCCTTTAGGTAGATGCCCAGATTGAATAGGATCTCCCAAATAAGTTTTGAAAGATTTACTAAGGCAAAACCCACTCGTACTCGCCAACTCTAGCTGTGTCTCTAAAGAAACATTCTTTGAAAAATATAAATAATTTATCCTCAATTATAGTTTGGCCCTCTTACTTACAAAACATACCCAACATTTCTTGGATCAAAATAACCTGCGATTCAGAGGCTTCAACAAAAAGTATAAAATTGCCAGCAAAAAAATATGAGATAACTTTAGACCTTGTCTACCCATACGAATTGGTTCCCATCCCCCATTCTAACAAAACACCTGAATGAGGAGAGACAAACGCTCCATACACATGATGAAAATATAAGAAGAGAGTGGGTCTCCATGACGTATTCCCTGAAACAGCTTAAACTGTGTCAAGGGTTCTCCATTCCATAGTACCTGCATTTTGTTTTTCTCCATACCAGACATGATGAGAGTCACCCGTCTTGTAGGAAATCCGAAATGCCTAATTGTGTCTTCAACAAAATCCCACCAGATTTCGTCATACGCCTTTGCTACATCGATTTAATCTCCATAATTCCTTTTTTCCCCTTGAGTTGGCGTATTCTGTGATCCACTTCGTGAACTAATACAATGTTATCTGTAGTGGATCTTCTTGGTAAAAAGCTACTTTAACAAGAAACAATTATATTAGCGAGCAAGGGAGTAAGTCGATTGACCATGGCCTTCATAATAAATTTACAAGGTGAATTTATAAGGTTGATAGACCAAAATACACTTACTCGGTTTGGATCTGAAACTTTTGGAATTAGATGAATGAGCGTCCCATTCAACTTTGTTGGAAAAATGATCTGATTCTATCGCTCCTTGAACCATAAAACCCATACAAGGTCCCACCATCCCCCAACACTTCTGATAGCAGACATTCCATCAAGACCAGAAGCCTTCATATGATTATATTAGAAAACAACATCTCACATCTCGTCTTCATAAGAGGGTGTGCTAAGGGTCCGAACAGTCTCGCCCCTATAAAGTCTATCTGGGGAAGAGAGAAACCACCAACATTATCACCAGGCGCTTCATATAAATTCACAAAAATACTCCTGAATTAGGTTTTTCAAATCTTCCTCGCCTTCAACTTATTCATTATTTTTTTTCAACAATCTTATGCATTTCGATATCTTCTTCCTGATAATTGTGGAAAGATGATAGAAACGTGAATTTCGCTCACCTGACACAATCCATTTTTATTTTGATTTCTGGAAGCAGACTATCTCCTCTTGTTCCAACACACTTTCATACTCACGCACTAAAAGATAACCCAATCGACCAAGTGAAGAATTATACGAGACTTTTAGGGCTTTTCGGATGCTCCTCAATCTTTTTGCCAACGATCTCTTCCTTCGATTAATATCACCAAAGCTATCCCCTTTCCGTTTAGTAATATGTCTCGGGATTTCTTCAATACCTGGACCAATTCCAAGCTTTCCATCCTCCCGTTTTTCTTTAACATAACTCTGAAAATACTTGTGGAGACACCAAACCTCTTCAAATCGGAACCTACGAGAGTATATCCTCGACTTCTGAAAATGACAAATTTATCTAAGTGTATCCGAGCTAAATGTAAAACACGCGCGCTAGGAAAAAGTGTTTGCCATTCTGTATGCCCATACGCCCTATCCAACCTCTCCATAATGTTTTGGCCCGTGTTCTAAGAATCACAACATGTGAAACGTGGTCCTTCGTAACCAAATCAATCAATACACAACTTTGTTTCCACTCATCAAATCTTTCCATCCATCTCGACACACCCACAACCCCTCATTTTTTATCTCCATCCTTCCCTATATGGTTGAAATCACCTTCCAATAACCACAATATATTTAAATTATGAAATGCTTGATAAAGTGTGTTCCATGACTCCTTTATTTCCTTTTAATGAGTACACGCGTAAATTGCCAAGAAAATCCATGATTTATAGCCTGATTGACCCACCTATACATTAATCACTTGCCCGCCAGCCAAGAGAACCCAAACATTTATATCAGAAGCATCCTATATAAGACATATCCCACCTTTGTGACCTTCAGAGTCAACGTGAATAGAATTATCTTTCTATGGTGAATTGGTAATTTTGTCCACTTTAACCCAACTAACATGCGGTTCAACAATTACTGTAAGCCAAACTTTGTGACTAGCCACCATATCCTTGACAACTCATCGAAAATTCGGATCAGACGCATTATAACAATTCCAAACAAGAGTGTTTAGGAATTTCTCCGAGTTTCCCCAATTGCTATTTATAATATATATATATATATATATCGTACACATTATAAATAAAATTAAAATGATAGTAAAGAGACTACCTGATCGCTCGTTACATCAATATTATGGAAATCTCGACATCCTTATTGCAGCACTCCTTATCATTCTAGTCTAGATCTTCTTGAGACGAATTGGGAACTTGGCTCTCCAAATTATGCTGGCCCAGCTCACTGTTCGATAATAGATCAATGTTTAGAGATATGGGAGAATCAGGAGGATCAACATCACTTTCATTATTACAGTCCATAAGCTTCGAACTCCCAACAACTTCCAAGACAAGAGATGCATTCAAAATTGCAGGTAAAAAATTACTTACATACCTTCTAACCCCTGCACTTTCATTAATTGCGCTAAAGTACCTAATATTTTCCCTTTGCTCAACCATTACATCCACAAGGCCCCAATTCTCATAAACCTCTTTTTGCACCCCCTGACATTACTATGACCACAATTGCCCACTGGAACACTATCCTTACGTGCCCCTCTACCCGATTATTTTTCTTTTTCCCGTTACCTTCTTAACACTATTTAACGGTGTCGCCGCAAATTCCCTAATCACAAGATTAGTTTGAAGCGTCCTTCGTTGCTCAAAGTTAGGAACATATATAATATGATGACCCCTTGATTCCTCCACACCACTCCTTGTTACATCAGCATTTAAGACGCCCTTCCCTTTGTTATTTTTTGCATTCACTCTAAAATTTTGGCCTTTGTTTAGTACATGTTTCACTTGTCGACTTTCTGGACCATTTTCCACCTCATCCACTCTCAAGGCCTTACAATGCGACCCCAAACCCTTGGTATTATTTGTTCTTTGTGCACTTGTCCCTGTTGACGCACTACTCCTCCCGTATCCTTGATTACTTCTTCGAACCGTCATCCACTCACCATATTTATCCGTAGGCATTTGTTCTCCGCTCCCATTATTAGCGGAAGGAGTTCGGACTCGAAATGCTTCCCCTTAGTACTCAAATTTTTTTCGGCATTCAGAGGGCAGGTCTCCTTACGATGACCAACTTGCCATACCCGAAACAGATGCGGTGTAAACCTTCATATTCCACCTTGCAACGTCTTTCCCAACATGCACTTCCGGTTCCAACGGGTTATTCAGGTCAATATCAATTTCTAATCGTGTGTAATTACCTTTGAGTCTCCCTTTTGTTAAAGGTTCAATTCGTATATACTCCCAATCTTATCACCTATATTCCTCAGTATTCGCGCAGTATAATTATGCATTCTGACATTCAAAACTCTAACCTAGGTTGTAGTTGTTGTAATTGAATCAGTCTCTACGTTAAAATTCACCGTCTACCCTCTCACAACAAGATAATGGATGAGGGATGATTAGTATTAGGCGGCAAGGGCCCGCCCAGGAAGGCTGGCGACACGGTGGCCATCGCGGCAAAAGTCAAACCAATGTGTTTTGAATTTTAGGGCTTCCATAACACTCGGAGTGTTCTTTGATGTTTATTGTATACCTTAAAAAAATGTCTAAATTGATATTGAAGGTTTAATAATATATTTGCAAGTAAATAATATATTAATCTACAAAATAAAAATGCAAACAAGGCTTTCACGAACTAGTTTGAGTGGGTTTATTTAATAAACGAATTTAAGTTGAAACTTTAGTTTGAGCTTTATACACGAGCGGTGCTCAGATTGGCTTTTCTCGAATCGAGTTCGAATTTTTCGCGAACGACTTGATTCATTTATAGCTCTACATACGACGTTAATGTTCAATATCGGTCTTCCTTGAACACCCACCTCCTTTCATTTGCAGAAGGTCGTGCCCTCTTTTTTTATAGTTCACTTTGTCGGGCCAAGGGTTTGGGGGCAGGGGTTCTAGGAAATCATTTTAGATTTTTTAGATTTTTTAGATTTTTTCTCTTAATAGCAGTTGATGTGCGTGAGTTATTATAATTGAAAGTTGAACGAGAAAAAATATTTTCACGAATTCGTGAAGTACATAATGTATTTGCCTAATTTATAGCACATCGAGTTTACTATATTTACATCAAAATATAAAATAATATCTTTTTGTCACCCAAGTATTAATCATGAACGTAGACGTTATGGAGTTCTTTTGTTTTCCTTCGATGTCGTGTACACTGTAGTCTTCGTCGAACCATATTTCTCTACATATATTATTGTGTATCATGATGATATAGTTAAATTCCTTTCAAAAATGCAATCAATAATTGATGAAATTCTGACGAATGCATAACAATCGTTGGAATCGCTATCAGATATGGCAACTACTGCGGTTGGTGCAATAGAAAATAATTCTATTTGATAATTCATCTAAATGTTTCCTTATATTTGGAAAAAAATCTTCAAATTTGTACCACATGGTTGGTGGCCCATACTGTTTTTTTTTTTCACCCAACAGTCCACAAGAATAGTCTTGGGAAAACCAGCTAAATATCTGTTTGGAACTTAAATTTATCAAAACTAATATAATTGTATTGAAAATTATATCGGTTTGAAAATAGTGAAAGTGTATTGTGTGGGTAATTTGATGGTACTAAACCCACAATCTGCTCATTTATTTTATAATGGTATTATAAGTCCTTGTACGGTTTATATCTACTATTTTATAGGTTTTGTTTAAAGAGTAAATACTACTTTTGTCCCCTGATATTTTACCCGATTGACAAGTTGCCGCCGATTGTTTAAAATGCGCATGTTTACCTTCTAATTTTTGTTTTTGTGACCCGTTGTCCGCTACTAACGTTTTCCGTCCATTTTTGGCGTTAAGTTTGACGTGGCTTATCTATGTCACCTTTTTTTTTAATACTAATCGTAATTACCCACTTAATTAAATTAACCCCTCTTTTTTAAAAGGGCAAGATGGGTAATTCCTAAATGCCTACCTTATATATACCTAAAAAACAAAACAAATTAATTAATCAAAATCAATAGAAGAAGACGGGTTCGGTTTGGGGACGAACACGAAGAACAACGAAAACCCTAATTTTCTTCAGAAATTCTCGCCTCGAATCCTCACAATATCTTCAAGGTTGATGTCGATGTCGCCCCTTCAAGCCGATAGTGTGGGGTCTTCTTGCTCTAGCTCTCGAGTCCCTTATTGCAGATACAAGAAATTAGCCAAACTTCACACATCTTGGACATATGTGAATCATGGTAGGAGGTTTTACAGGTGTATGTATTGGGGATGTTCCATGGATTGCAATTTCTTCATGTGGTTCGATGAGCCAATGGGGGAAAGTGCTAGTTCAATAATTCGAGGGCTACTGTGTAAAAATAGCAATCACTGTCTTGAACTCGATGCAATGGAGACGAAGATGAATTTGTTGGCGTCGGATTTTGATGAAATGATGCAGTTAGAGAAAAAAAGCTTGTGAAGCCTTGAAGCCCGAGTCTGCAAAAGTCATTAAATTGAGCACACAGTTGACTTCGATGGCTAAGGATTTGGTTAAATTGCAAGAAAAAGAACAAGTTGCCTCAAAAGATTTGAAATTTGAGCGTGTGAAAGTGAATGTGTTAGAGGACGAGGTGCAACGTCTTAACATATTGATGACCACTGTAACTCGGGAAAACAAGATTCTGAAATGGAGCTGCTTTATGATGATATTCTTCTTCCTCTCCATTTTGTCTGGTTTTAGTCATTCCATGTATTAGAATTCATTTGTTAGATGTAGAAGGTTGTTGAAGTTGTATTTTGGTGTAGTATTTTAGTTTCATCAGGTTGTTGAAGTTCTAATTTGGTGTACTATGTTAGTTTTAAAAACTTTGTTTGTACTTGACTCTGTCGGTTTAACTTGAATTGGAAGATGATGATGTTTTGCTGTTTGTTTAATTTGTGTTTTACTGTGCAATGTATAAAGTATAAATAAAAGTAGATAATGGACAATAGAATCTAGTACAATCTGAATAAAGTAGATAAAGATAACAAGATAGTGCTGGCATTACATAGACCATAACTAAAAATTAATATTCAAATCCAGTAGTGCACTAACATACAAAATACCACAACCTTTATGTCCCTGCAATAAAGGCCTAACCAACAAAAAAACTCTACTTAAATACCACCTCCACCATATACTAGAAGTCTTTTACTCTTACAACCTTAATAGTTCAAGATCTACCATACACAAAACAAAGTCATAAAACACAAAATCATAAAAAACACAAATCTTGAAGGAATTTCTATATTTTCTGCAGAATTCAATCTTTAGCTTCTTTCCCAAGTTTTACTGAAGAACTGGTGGCTGCTTTCCTCAAACGAAGTGCTTCTGCAATTGTTACATATTGTGGATTACCCTCCCTCATTACCACCCCCTGTTTATGCAGCCTCTTTTTCTTTGGTTGGCTTTTGTTTCCTTCCTGGTAGCAAGATAAAGAAGAAGTTACACAATCTGCAGTATGCAATGGCCTTAAAAACTAACAACTTACTAACCTCAGGTAAGGGCCTTTTTGAACCTGATTGTACTGGTGGTTTATCATATTTAAACTTCACCTAAATGTTAAACAAATAAAAGCATATTAGTAATGGTATCTGCAGATGGCCATTTTGTCAAAAGTTTGTAGATCCAGGGGGTGATTAGTCACTGAAATAAAATTCTAAGGGGTACTTAGTCAAAATTAAATATATTTACCCCTGGGATACCCCTTAATGAAATCTTCTTTTTTTTCAAAGGGGGGCTTTTTCCTGTGTTTTTTCTGTGCTAATCTGCTCACTTATTTTCTCAGTTTCATTGGGTTGTGCTGCCTTATCTACATTAGCAGTTTTTTCCTGTGCTTTTTCCAACAGTTCTTTCAACTTTTCAATCTTCACCTTCTGCACTCAAAAAATAATATTTCCCAGAACATTACACCAATGCAAAGAATATTTTCTTTTTGAACAACACAGATTGGTAATAATACTAACCTTTAATATTGATTTAGGAGGACGGGTAGTATTTTGTTTTAGTTTCCCTGAGTCATCATCCTGTATTCAAAATACACACAATACATAATTATAAAATTACACCAATGCAAAGAATATTTTCTTTTTTAATAGTACTAACCTTTAATATTTATTCTGGAGGAAGATAAGTATTTCCTTTTTGTGTCCTTGAGTCATCATCCTGTATTCAAAATACACAAAATACATAATTATAAAATGAATACATATATACACATGTATATACATATTCTTATATAGATATAGGCATTGTGCTTGAACTTCCTGAATCTATCTTTAATCCTTAATCCTTAAGTCTATTACTTTGTCGTGTTGGTTTTTTATTGTTTGTTCTGGTGTACGCATCTTTGGTTTGGAAATAGTGGGTGATTTAACAACTGGCTCATTTAATTTCTGTTTTGGTATGTGGTAGTCCTTTGTGTGTTCTAAAATAAATGCAAAAAATAATTGAACCACAACCGCAAGTGTACGGTTGTCCCAAGTAATATTAGTGATAACTGGATCGTTCGCAGGGACGGTTGGTTAACTACAATGCTTATCAAATAATGAATGGTTGCACTTATGAAAGCAAGTAAAAGATATAATGATTGGTTGGTTGTTTGTATTAATTCTAAGTAATGAAAGATTAAAGTGAAAATGCAAATAAATACTAAAACACAAGTAAATGTAAGTAAGACGCAAATATGAGAAGGCAATACTTGAGAAACGCAAGGGATCCTCCTAATTCTATTTCATAACATATGTTGTTTAAGGGTTAAATTGATCAATTAACATTGGTCGGGATTCTAAATTCCGTGTACCCCCGTCAGGGTGGACTACAAGGCTATTCAAGAGTGTCACTAGTCCCGTCAGTGTAAATATGATCCACTTTCGAATGATTAAGTATTTTTACCTCATTGGCCCTAAAATTAACTAAGCTCGTCAGAGTCAAATAGTTTCGATTTTAGATTGAGTAATTAAGTCTATACCTAAACCCCCCGTCAGGATGATCCACACGCCACATATGTGGAATAGCCTAGATACTAACACCTGTTCTTAGTTGATCACTCCAAAAACAGTAAATAATCTCAAATTACAGAAAAATGTAAAAGACCCAATTTAATTTAATTTATTAAAAATCCAAATCCAGACATATGAAATTCAACAGAATAGGGATTCACCCGTTATGCGTTCTCAAGTACTATGAAGAAATTAGCTCATACTAATTAAAAATAAAACTAAATTAAAAGAAAGAGAACTCATAATGTTTTACAGAATTAAAAATAAAGAAAACCTAATTTCCGGAATTGGATTTGGCTGAGAATGGAGATATAGACACTCTCCAGCTCTACAGCTTTCTTCTTCTTCCTTCGTTGACTTCTCTCTGATACTTCTGCTTATGAATAATGAGTTGTGTGAATAATAGAATTCAAAAGCCCCTTTTATAAGCTCAAATTCAAAATTGGACCTAATCTTTTAATTAAATGAAATATTGAAGGCCCAAGTCCATTAACTTAGCCCAAAATCCCGTAACGGCTGCACCACATCCACTAAAACAGCTCTAGCCGATTCGTTATAACTCCGATTGACCTGAAATCACTTGCTAAATTTCCGTAACTCGATAAGGTACATATTCTCTTCAAAGGTCAGCGGCTAAATCAACTCTTAAGTGCCTCGAAATCAGCAATCGTTGGCCTGTTTTCCAGATTTGCAGCTCCAAAATATAATTCTTTCGGGATTTATCTTCAAGCTTTGACTCCATATCACGATCTTTGACTCTCTTCTCGGATTCCTTTCCTAGCTAATATTAAAAACTTACAAACTTTTCATTAAAATACACAAGATTACGCGCAAAAGTTTAATAAATCAAAAATACTAGAAATAAAATAGGAATTCCGGATTATTGCATTTTTAACTCAAAAGTCTATCAAAATATTCAACTAAACATAAAAAATGATGTCTCCCAAGGGTCGAAAATAAGAACAATTAGGGAGACATCAAGACCCCCAACTCAAACCTTTGTCGTCCCGACAAAGTAAAACAAAACAAAGGGGTGGAAGTAAACGTAAGAACAAATAGAAGCTAGCAAATACACCTAAAGCAATTCTCAAGATAAATCTCATATAGAAAACTCTAGAAAATAATATACACATACATCTATAATGCAAAATCAAACACAAATAATCTCAATCATAAAATTAAAGTCGCAATGCTTGAAGTTTACACTTGTACTCATCTCTGTATGATGACTATAGGGTGTTACTCTATCCTACCTCGCTTTGAACGCTCCACCTAGCATATTTCCTATCAACAAAATTATAAATTCACTATGCATTTAGGAATCACGAGGTCTTTATGGTTTTAATATTGGCTTAAGGACGGTGTGGATGTATATTTGGTAAATTTGAAGTGAGCTTTTGGCTCTCTCCTCACTTACCATCAACAATGTCCTCGAGCTTGAGTTTACGCTAAAAAATGTTCTCACTCACCCATTCACGCAACAATTTAGCGTCCCATGTCTACTTATTACAACTAAGATGATTTTTCAGAAAAATTTCACTTTGCCGGATGTTTATTCTTTCATATTTTTCTTTTTCTTTTCTTTTCTCTTTTTTTTTTGTACAGTTGCAAACCGGGTTCCCGGTTTTGCGAAACCCGGGTTCCCGGTTTCTACTGTATTGGATTTTCGAAATTTTTATTTTTTTCTTTCTTTTTCATTTTTTCTCATTCCCGGCAAAGGGTTACAAGTATATATCATCTGCAATTGTGCTACAATACAAAGCACATCAATCCCTACCCAATAAATTCCCCATAAGTGGACCCACCACCCCAAACTCAAGCTCGAGACATGTCTTTGGATTGTGATTCAAGTGCGGGTCATATGGCATGCCTAATAATCTAAGGGATAATGGCTTATATCGTGGCTACAAAGAAAAGGCTAAAGGCTCAAAGTGGGCTAAGACGGATAATAATTAATATAAGTGATAGAAGGCTAAAAAGGTCACAAATGGCTAACAAAGATCTACCCCTATCATTTTCCTAAGTACATAGCTCGTCTTTAGTTTATATCTAGGTGGGTTCTCTACTAATTAGGATTTCACGCTCTACACACCAAACATATTCCTTAAGTACAAGCTTACTTCATTTGCATTGTTCATTAATTTTTCCTATCAATTACCTATGTTTGCATGCAATTCTAAATGCGTTTTATATCAATCCCTAAAGTCCACTATTTACTATCATAGATTCATCAAAAGTATGCTTAAAGGGATATTTAAAATCTTCTACAGTCAAACGCAACTCCGAAAATTCTTTTATTGAAAGCACATAAAACAAATAACACATAAAAACTGGGATGAGGCAACGAACCCCACCCCAAACTCAAAAATGAGTCGTGTCCCCACGACTCAAAAAGACTCAAAGCAATAAAATGATCTACACTGAATGAGAAGGATTAGAAAACGTATCTCAACCAGCGCGTGGCTGGTTATCGGTGTTGCGTCCATGAACCTTATCTCGCGTAAGTTGCATTTTGAACGGATAAAGTTCAGCTTGTTTGTAACGTTTCCCAAAATATCAATCATCGCATCCGAATTTTTTTTCAACACTCTAATCTTCGATTCCAACTCATCATTGAATTAATCTTTTCCTCACTTTCTGGTTCATCAATCAATTTCCTCTTCTTCGGATTAGCCTTAATCAGATATTCTTTCGTCTTGGATGCAGCTTTAACCTCAGATTAGGAATCTCAATAGCTTGTTCTTGAACAACACCAAAAGTGTTTCTGTTTCTTGGAGAATTCCTTCGATAAGTACACATGAAAGCGGTTCTGATAGGCATCTCTTTCCACCCCAAACTCAAAACTTCAAATAGTGAGAAGCTAAAGAAGGCTTAGAACTTTGATGTTTTGAGGCTTAAGACTTGAAGATTATGGTGGAATATGAGATGGGTAAAGGCTAATTGATGTGGGGGAAGAGGGAATTGGATTTAATTTGAAGCTTGGATGAAGAAAAATTGAAGAAAAGTGGGAATTCCATTGTGCTTTGGATATGAGATGAATTGATTGTATGTTTTTGTGGTGAAAGAGGGTAGGATTTGATGATTGTGTGGTTTTAGATGATGATTTTCGGGAAATTCTGGGTTTTGGAAGTGTTTTTGGAGGCTGGCTTGAAGAAAGAGGTAAAAATCTAGGGCTAAAAAGCTGAAAACCGCCCTGTCACAGAAGAAACCGGGTTCCCGGTTCGTGAAAACCGGGTTCCCGGTTTCGCGTCGCTGTGTCGGCGTGAAAAATTAGTTTTTTTTTTGGAAACGCAACCCCGAGACGCAGCGAAGGCCTGACCCCAAAACGCTGGGTCAGAACTCTCGAATTTTCGAGCTCTCGAAACCGGGGCCCCGGTTCGCGTCGATGCGCGAATGGACACAGGGTGGTGACGCAGCAGATGGCGGGACCCAAGACGCTGGGTCAGAACTTCTGAATTTTTAGCTTTCGAAACCGGGCTCCCGGTTTTGTGAAAACCGGGTTCCCGGTTTTGCCCCTGGAACACCACCACTTTTTCCTCTATTTTCGCCCTTTCGACCCCAAACTCACGACCTTTTAACCCCTGAAATCATCAAAAACAACTAGCTTTCCTCATTTCTTACTGATAAACACTAAATTAACGAAAATCAAACAAATTTAAACTACGAAAAATAAAAACTTAAACTTAATATACAAGAAATGGCTTTTGTTTAACGTCGTTAAGCTCGACGGGTTACCTCATTCATTAGTCATTGACATAACCTCCCCAGCAGTGAGTGAGGTTGTCAATATTAGCAACTCGAAATTTACATCCCTTAGCTTTTATGCCCACTAGTTTATCTGAGATAACCTTCGTGACCATGAATGGCCCTAGCCAAGAACTTTTTGATTCACATACCTTTGGAGGGGGGTCCGGTTTCTTCATAGCTACTTCTTCACCTATTTTGAACCCCTTTTTCTTTCTTTCTTAGGTTCCTTCAGAACCTTCATGGCACGTGCTTTCTCTTTCTTCTTCGCATGATTGAGTTGTGGATTTTTAGGGTATGGAGGAGCTTTAATTGGTGGTTTCTTTCGTAGCTCTTTCTCCTCCACCCCTAAGGTGTCCATAACATTAATTTGCTCCTTTCTTACCGGTTCCATTACATCTAGACGAAAGCATTCTTCCTTGGAATCCAGAAATCTCATAGGCCTAAACACATTAAACTTCATTTCCTCGTCTTGGATTCTCATAATCATCTCCCCGTTTTCTACATCAATTAAGGTACACTCCGTGGCTAGGAATGGTCTTCCCAAAATAATGGGGACATTCCTATCCGCGTCGTAATCAAGTATAACGAAATAAACGGGAAAAATTAACGTACCTGCCTTAACGAGGACATCTTCGATTCGGCCTTCTGGATGTGCAAGAGATCGATCAGCCATTTGCAAGACCATAGAAGTAGGTCTTGCTTTTCCAATATTCAGCTTATCAAAGATTGATTTGGGCATAAGATTGATGCTTGCACCCAAATCGCATAGTGCTTTACCTTGCCATTCATCACCAATAGATATCGGAATTGTGAAACTCCTAGGATCAAGTAGCTTTGGAGGTAACTTACTTTGACAAATGGCGCTACATTCTTCGGGTAAACCAATCATTTCATTATCACAATATGGTCTTTTATTGGTGAGGGCTCTTTTCAAAAACCTCGCATACTTAGGTATATCTCGAATAGCTTTTAAAAATGGTATGTTGATGTTAAGATTACTTAGCTTATCCAAGAATTTCAGATATTCAGCCGTGTCATCCTTCTTTTGAATTCGCGATGGAAATGGTGGAGGCGGGCGATTGATTATAATATCATTTTTCTTTTCTGAAATCTCAATGGACCCCTCCACTTCTTCAACTTCCACTTCTTTCTCTTTACTCACCTTATCCTTTTCTTTTCTTACTTCTTTTTCTTTCATAACCGGAAAAGGGGGTGGAGGAAGGTTTCTTACCAATTCTGAGAGTAATAGCTTTACAGTCTTCGATTTGGATTGGATTCTCAGTGTCACTAGGGAGTTGCCCTTGTGGACGTTGATTAAGTTATTTTGTGATTTGATCCATTTGGTTCTGTAATAGTTTGATACTTGCGTCAGACACTTGTTGATTCTGAATAGCTTGCGTCTGAAGAGCAATTAGGTTCTCAACGGTTTTCTGAAGGGTAATCACACCTTCTTGTAGGTGGGCAGGTAAGGCTTTTTGGTTCATGGTTTCATTGTAAGTGTCTTGAGGAGCTTGTCTTTGCACATAGTTTCCTTGATTCTGTCCTCCTTGATAATTATTATGTGGTCTTGGGTTGAAGTTGTTACCTTGGGGACGCGGCTGATACGCATATGTAGGATTGGCTGCCCCATTAGGATTTGAGTATTGAAACCCAGGATGACTTGTTAGGCTGATATCCATTACCACTTGAATGAAAGTTTCCTCTGTTGGAGACAAACATCACAGGCTCTTGATTATTCGGACAACTATCCTCATCATGATCATTCATACCACAATACGAACACATATAAACTTCTTGTGCATCTTGCACAGCTACCTTCTTACCCGAAAATCCTTCTTTTACAGCTAAAGTGAGTTGTTTTAATTGTTGCTCTATGATGGTTTGAATCTTGTTCTCAAGGGTAGCGAACTTTTCTTCGATATTAATTTTATTCACTCCTTTAACTAGGGTTCTTACTGAACTCCATCCAACTTCATTCTTTACCGTTCTCTCTAGGATGAGTTTCACATGAGCAGATTGAACTTGTAAAAACCCAGCACCACATAGAAAATCTAAATCTTTTCTTGAAGTCCCATCAAGACCCTTGTAGAATTTTTTTAGTTGTTGTTGTTCTGAAAGGTCATGATCGGGAACTCTACGTAAGCACATCTGAAATCTTGTCCAGATTTTACCCATCATATTCTTGACGGAACTGAGTTAATTCAAGTTGATCCTCTAACCGCATGTTACTTGGATAATACCTGTCAAAGAAAGCAGTTTCTAGTTGATCCCAATTTGTAATCTTCGTAGGCTCTTGTGAATCGTGCCATTCACTCACTCCATCAATAACGAAAAATCGAAACGCATCAAAATACATTTGTTCCTTTGAGACTCCTTGTGTGATGTAAGAATCACATATCTGCTTGAATTTCTGTACTGCTCGGAGGGGATCTTCTCCAGCTTTACCACGAAAATTTCCAAAACTTTGGAATTGAGCTAACATATCCGAATCTGGACGAAACCTCAGAACATCTATATCTGGAGAAACTACCCTTAAAGCAGGAGCACGGAATGGAACTTCTTCTGGACCGTTAACAAACCAGGGATCTTGATTATTCGCCATTTCTTTTTCCTCTTTCTCTTGTTCTCTTCTTTTCTTATTTGCAAGTCTGATTAACGAATCCGGATTATCAAGGATTTGAACTGGTGGTTCAAATCTGAGCCTTCTTCGCATACACCAAACCTAAAAATCTGAAAGAGAAGAACAAACAAAAAGCGTAAAACTGATAAAAAAAATGCAACTATCACTAAAGGATAAACACCGTGATCACACGCTACCATCCCCGGCAGCGGCGCCGAAAAACTTGGTAGTCCTTTGTGTGTTCTAAAATAAATGCAAAGAGTAATTGAACCACAACCGCAAGTGTACGGTTGTCCCAAGTAATATTAGTGATAACAGGATCGTTCGCAGGGACGGTTGGTTAACTACAATGCTCATCAAATAATGAATGGTTGCACTTATGAAAGCAAATAAAAGATATAATGATTGGTTGGTTGTTTGTATTAATTCTAAGTAATGAAAGATTAAAGTGAAAATGCAAATAAATACTTCTTGAGAAATGCAAGGGATCCTCCTAATTCTATTTCATAACATATGTTGTTTAAGGGTTAAATTGGTCAATTAACATTGGTCGGGATTCTAAATTCCGTGTACACCCGTCAGGGTGGACTACAAGGCTATTCAAGAGTGTCACTAGTCCCGTCAGGGTAAATATGATCCACTTTCGAATGATTAAGTGTTTTTACCTCATTAGCCCTAAAATTAACTAAGCTCATCAGAGTCAAATAGTTTCGATTTTAGATTGAGTAATTAAGTCCATACCTAAACCCTCCGTCAGGATGATCCACACGCCACAAATGTGGAATAGCCTAGATACTAACACCTGTTCTTAGTTGATCACTCCAAAAAAAGTAAATAATCTCAAATTACAGAAAAATGTAAAAGACCCAATTAATTTAATTTATTAAAAACCCAAATTCAGACATATGAAATTCAACAGAATAGGGATTCACCCGTTATGCGTTCTCAAGTACTATGAAGAAATTAGCTCATACTAATTAAAAATAAAATTAAATTAAAGAAAGAGAACTCATAATGTTTTACAGAATTAAAAATAAAGAAAACCTAATTTCCGGAATTGGATTTGGCTGAGAATGGAGATATAGACACTCTCCAACTCTACAACTTTCTTCTTCTTGCTTCGTTGACTTCTCTCTGATGCTTTTGCTTATGAATAATGAGTTGTGTGAAAAATAGAATTCAAAAGCACCTTTTATAAGCTCAAATTCGGACTTGGACCTAATCTTTTAATTAAATGAAGGGCCCGTTTGGAAGTACTTATTTTAGAGTAAAAAAGCGCTTTTAGAATAAAATTTAAAATTTTAAAAAATTATTAAAAATAATATTGAAATCTAAAATTATTTTAAGTGCTTTTTTTAAGAAGCACCTATTTGGTGCTTCTCAAAAAAGTGCTTTTCAAAGTCAAAAAAACTTTTAAAATGTTGAAAGCACTTTTAAGTGCTTCTCCAAAAAAGCACTTCCAAACGGGCACGAAATATTGAAGGTCCAAGTCCATTAACTTAGCCCAAAATCCCGTAAATGCTGCACCACCTCCACTAAAACAGCTCTAGCCAATTCGTTATAACTCCGATTGACCTGAAATCACTTGCTAAATTTCTGTAACTTGATAAGGAACATATTATCTTCAAAGGTCAGCGGCTAAATCAACTCTTAAGTGCCTCGAAATTAGCAATCTTTGGCCTGTTTTCCAGATTTGCAGCTCCAAAATATAATTCTTTCGAGATTTATCTTCAAGCTTTGACTCCATATCACGATCTTTGACTCTCTTCTCGGATTCCTTTCCTAGCTAATATTCAAAACCTACAAACTTTTCACTAAAATACACTAGATTACGCGAAAAAGTTTAATAAATCAAAAATACTAGAAATAAAATAGGAATTCCAGATTATTGCATTTTTAACTCAGAAGTCTATCAAAATATTCCATTAAACATAAAAAACGATGTCTCCCAAGGGTCGAAAATAAGAACAATTAGGGAGACATCAGTATGCGCATCTTCGGTTTGGAAACAGTGGGTGTTGTAGCACCAGCTTCCCTCACCTCATTAGCACCAACTTCCTCTTGTTGAATATCCTCTAATCCAACTGTTCATTTTCTGTAGCATTTAAATTTGCCTTACATGACCTTTTGTTATGCCCTTATCCTTTGCAAATCGCACATTTATTTGACCTACCCACTACTCCCAGCTTTTGAACCCCCTCAGATGTGCATTCTTTCCTCCACCTTTTAAATTGAACCTCATCTACCTCCTTAGTCCTAGCCCTTTTAGGTCTGCCAACCAACTTAAAAGCCACTGGAGGTTCTACACTTACATGCCTTGTACTAGGCCACATCGATGGTCCATTGATAGGATAAATCATGGGTGTATATGCCTTCATATACGTTTCTTTTTTGTAGCAATCATGAACATAGTTTTTTGGGTCTTTACCAATATATTGAATACTTGCTATGGCATGAAAACAAGGTATCCCAGGAAGCTCCCATTTTCTGCAAGGACAACTTTCGGTATCCAAATCTACAACATATGAATCTGTTCCCAGGTTCCTTACTTCAAATTTCATTTCACCACAAAACACTGCATGCCATGTTTCACTGTTTGTTTTACCTTTGTTCACCAACTGTCTGATCTTAGGACATATATCACCTTCGTATTTTGACATCCATGCTCTTTTAGACTGAAGCCTTTTCAAACTATACATCCTTAGACCCTCTAGTATGAGGATGATAGACTTGTCCCTGTGCAAAATATCATTTAAAGTTAATTGTGTAGGCGGTAAGAATACTTTATGGGGGGTAAGTAGACATTATGTAAAACTTTATAGGGGGGGTAAGTAGACAACATATAAAACTTTATAGGAGGTAAGCAGACAACATATAAAACTTTATAGGGGGTAAGTAGACAACATATAAAACTTTATAGGGGGTAAGTAGGCATTATGTAAAACTTTATAGGGGTAAGGTGTCAAAATACCTGACTTTTTAATGGCATTGTTATAGCTTTCACAGATGTTGTTGAGTAGAAGATCATATTTCGTAAAAGTACTAAAATGAGACCTTGTCCACGTCTTGGGATCTAGGTTAGAGAGCCAATTGAAAGCATCCTCATTCATGTGTTTAATCTCATCCATTACTTCATTAAATCTGTAAGGTGTTGGGGCGCTTACAGCTTCCCAAACTTTGTCTTTTAACGCCAAACCAGGATGTTTGATCTTGAAATTATTATAGAGATGCCTTACACAATGCCTATGTTCAATATCAGGAAGCATGTCACTCATGACCTGGAGCTAGGGGTGAGCAAAATGAAACCGAAAAACCAAACCGAACCAAAAAACCGAAATAACCTAACCGAAAAAACCGAAAACCGACAAAATCGTTCGATTCGGTATAAGCTTTTTAAAAAACCGAAAAGTTCGTTCGGTACGGTTTTTATATGCTAAACCGAACCGAAAAACCGAACCAAAAAAATATAAAAACTAAAATATTCTTGAATTTAATTTATATTCTTAAAAAGATTATGACAATAAGATAGAAAATGGAGTAATTTTTGAAAACAAAAATGTTCATATATGACATGAATCGTCCCTAAAAATGTCATAATATGCAACATATTTTTACATAAGTCATGAGTCGATATATTTAAAAAATCCTTCGTATATTAATATTTGTTGAAGGTAAAGCATAAACATTAAATTTTATAAATATTCCTTTGATATTATTATTTGTTTACGACTTATATAATATTTGAGTTCCAAAATGCAATTTCTCACATGAATCAATAACATGAAAATCAAACACTTCATATATGGATTTGCTAGAAAATAAAATGTCTCAAATAAAATATATCCAACTATCGAATAAAACATATACCAAAATCGGGAAAAAAACCGAACCGAACATATAGCGAACCGAAAACCGATGAAAACCGTTCGGTTTGGTATCTACCCCTTTAAAAACCGAATGATTCGGTTTCGGTTTCGGTTATGGCAAAAAACCAAGCCGAACCGAACCGTGCTCACCCCTACCTGGAGCAAAACCTATAAACACAAACAAAGAAAAAAACAGTTAGTAATCTTGCATAAACTATTTAGTTATGCCCATCAAAGATAACCAACCTTTTGTCTATCTGATATGAAAGTCCATTCTTGTTGATTACTTATACCAAGATCTTGTATCAACAAGTTCAAAAACCATCTCCAAGAATTACTATCTTCTTTCTCTGCTATGCAATACACAATTGGGAATATACAATTGTTCCCATCAATTCCAACTGCTTTCAAAATCACACCTGGATGTGGACCTTTTAGGTGACATCCATCTACCCCAACAACCTTTCTACAACCCTCTAAAAACCCTCTTCTACAACCCTCTAGACCAACATAAATTCTTTGAAATTTTTCTACTCCAGTGACCTCGTCAGTAGTGGTTTCAATTGCTACAGTACTTCCAGGGTTACTTCTTCTTATTTCTGCTGCATAATCGTAAAGTTTCTTGTATTGATCCTTGTATTCAGCCTCTATCATGCCTTTTGCAGACTGATATGCCCCGTAGCATGTTCTGGTACTAACATTAACTGAACATTCCCGGTGCACTAGCTGTTGAAAGTCACTCATATCACTGTACATGTTCAATCTTATCATATCTTTAAAAGTGGTTGCCAAGAACTTTGCAGTCACATGTTTATGGTTGAGGTTTTTACCACAACTATGTTTATTGCATATACTCATTATCACCAGCCCACCAACCTTTTCTTTATGAGATGCATATAGAAACCAACCACATCCTGCTCCTTTGCAAACAACCCTAATCCGATTCCAATCATTCTTAACAAACCTAATGTTAACCACCTTTTTTACAACATGTGCTCTTACTGCTTGTCTTAGATCGGTGGCATTCGCAAATGTCAAGCCCAAGACAAATCTAGGCTTCTCCATATCAATACTAGGCTTAAATAGGGGGTATTTTACCTTCTTTGTCTCTCACAATTTTTTTGTTTTCCCTTCTTCATCTATACCAGATGAATCACTAGCTGTATTTAAATCTTCAGAATCATGTATATACTCATCAGAGTCAGCCTTATTAGCATGCTCATTACTTTCACCTTCAGAAGCATCGATATCAACATTTTCAACATTCACTCTATCCCCTTCCACATCCGCGTCAATAAATCTGTTATAATCCTGGTCATCGTCACCCTCATTCAAATCGATGTCACTATCAATTATATAATCATCATCAGTGGTTGATTCTTCATCCACAACTTCTTCACGCTCAAACACCTTCTTTTTCTTTTGAGTTCGACTAGTCCTACCACCTTTGTTTTAACTCTCTAGCTTGGTACCACTAGGACCTACACCATCTTCTTTTGTTTCTTTTATACTAGAACTAGTCCTTTTCTTTAAGTGTGACACACCCTCCTGATTTTTATTATCTACCCCTTTTGTTGTCTTCATTTGTGAACTAGTACATGACTTTTGATGTAGTATACCCTTCTTCTTCTTCTTTATTACATTAGCAAGTACCTCATTATCACTAATGTCATCATCAACATCCTCTTCACCATCACGTATCATAAAATCACTGTCTGATTCCTCAATATCACTAATGTCACCATCAACATCCTCTTCACCATCAGGTTTCGTAAAAACACTGTCTGATTCATCGGTTAGGTCTTCATCGATAAGCCTGAAAGGCCTCAATGGTGATCTATTTTGGGAACTCCTCTTACTCACATTACCATCGGACTTCAAAGCCTTCAACACTTTATCCAACATATCATTAACAGACTTCTCCTTCTCTCCAATATCAGAGAGATGTTCTTCCAAAGTGTCATTAACTTCTTTCTCATTAATAGGTGTGCTTTGATCTTCACAAACAACCTGAAACATTACATGAAATATTAAGGGGGGGGGGGGTGATTTGTCAATCATCTGAAACATTAAGGGCTAAACTGTCAAATGACTGTGTACCTTTTTTGTTTCTTCTTCAACAATGTCTTCTTCCACGATGTTATCCTCATGCGTTTCATCATTCTTATCTTCCACGTTCATATCAGACCCTTCATCACAAGTCTGAACTACTTCTTCCAAACCAACATCACGTACTTTGTCGTTTTCACCTTCACTTACTTTTACAACAGGTGTGCTTTGATCTTCGCAAACAACCTAAAACATTACATGAAATATTAAGGGGGTGATTTGTCAATCATTTGAAACATTAAGGGCTAAACTGTCAAATGACCGTGTACCTTTGTCGTTTCTTCTTCAACAATGTCTTCTTCCACGATGTTATCCGCATGCGTTTCATCATTCTTATCTTCCACGTTCATATCAGGCCCTTCATCACAAGTTTGAACTACTACTTCTTCCAAACCAACATCACGTACTTCGTCGTTTTCACCTTCAGTTACTTTTACAACAGGTGTGCTTTGATCTTCGCAAAGAACCTGAAACGTTGAAAGAAATATACAGTTAAATAAATGTAATTAAGGGGAGGTGATTTGTCAGTCATCTGAAATGATAAGGGCTAAACTGTCAAATGACTCTCTACCTTTAAACTATCTTCTTCAACTTTGTTTTCTTCTACGCTTTTCTCATCATGCCTTTCATCAGACTTTTCTTCTATAATTTTTATATCAGGCCTCATCACAGGTCTTAACTACTTCTTCTTCCTCACCTTCTATTACATTAACATCATTTATTTTTTTATCATCACCAAACTCTGTGTTTTGATCATCACGGGTCTCTTCCATCATACACTCATCTCGCCCTTCTTCCATCATACACTCATCTCGCCCTTCATTACAGTTCTGACCTTCTAAATCACCGTGGCCATTATTGGTATGTACGTTATCTTCTTCTCGTTGCTGAACTATTTCTTCAACCTTGTTCCACGTTAATAACAAAGGCATGAATATAGGAGTTTGAATTTCTTGGTCATCATGTACTACGGGTTTACTAACAACAAACAGGCCGACAGTTACGTTGTTCTCTCCAATGCTACACATCTCCATACATTTATTTTCACTATCCAAACATACTAGACCATCAGGTAGTTTTTCCCCAATTTCAAATAGTAATACTCTGAGTTACCTTTTATACCCAGTTTCGAAATAGTCTTCTTAAGTACAGGTATACTAAATTTTTCATATTGACAACCATCTACATACTCAATGCTTACTTCATGATAATAGCTCTCGTCTTCATTAAAGAACACACCAAAGTGAATCCTCAGTGCAAATTTCTCTGTTACACAATCAATTTTGAATAAATTAGTTACCAATTAGGTTACGAACCACATAATGGAAAAATAATTATCACAATATGAATATGGTAACCAATTCTCGTAAAATCTACTCCCTTTACTAACAAAATCCCGCACTCCACGCGTGATATCTAAATATGTAATAAATATAATTGAAAACCCTACATTTTCGAGTTAAAATATCTAAACCACGAGCAAGGATTTAGGGGTAATAAATAAACACACTTACTCCATTGAGTAAACGGCGCCATTGATTATCTTCAGAGCTTAAGAACAGTGGCTTATGCAAAGTATTGGTTTTCGTTGTTCTTTGTGTTCTTCCCGAAACCCCTGCCCTTTGTGTTCTTCCCGAAACCCCTGCCCTTCGTCTTCTTCTTTTGATTTTTATTTTAATTAATTAATTTATTTTGTTTTTTGGGTATATATAGGGTAGGCATTTAGGAATTACCCATCTTGCCCTTTTAAAAAGGAGGGGTTAATTTAATTAAGTGGGTAATTACGATTAGGATTCAAAAAAAAGGTGACATGGATAAGCCATGTCAGACTTAACGGCAAAAATGGACGGAAAACGTTAGTAGGGGGCAACGAGTCACAAGAACAAAAATTAGGGGGTAAACAGACGTATTTTAAACAATGGGCGGCAACCTGTCAATCACGTGAAACATCATGGGGCAAAAGTGGTATTTTGTTTAAGATAATAATTTTTTAAGATATATTTGTTATCTAATAAGAACGAATTGTGTGGATATATACATACATGTTTCATTCTTTCACAATTACAAGGTGAAATAATACCCATTGTCTAATGTATTTATAATTGTATGATAGGTTCAGTTTCTTGCATAAGAGTAACCAATCAATTAGAACCAACAAAAATAGATTTGAAATACATATAAACCTTTCCTATATAAATAAGTATATTTTTTTTGTCAAACCCAAATAGATACATACCTATTTATACATAGAGAATCTACACAATACGATTTTTAACCCACCACAACACATATCCACCATAACACATACTCACCATAGTACATATCCATTTGTACGGTGAGTATATATCCCGGGACCACAGTCTACCGTAGAGCTCTGATACCATCTTAGATTGTCATCTCAACCAAAAGTCCGAACTGTTAGAAAAAGACATTAAAAAGAATCCACCCCTAGACCCTCTAAAGTTATTTTACATGTTTGAATGTTAGGCCTAAAGTATAGTGATAAGGTGCCTCATGTTATTCTTTTTAGAGTGTATGCGAGTAAGTGCAAAAGTATCACTTAATAATATTATAAATATATTTGAATGTATAATTATTTGAGTTATTTTATAAAATTTTATTGTAATAGACTAACAAGATAGCCCACGTAGAAACTCCATATAGAAAATCCAATGTAATCAATAAAATTGTTTTTCTCCTTTTAAATATTATTTTTAGTTTATAACATGTTATCAACACGAATTCTAACGATAAAAAAATTAATGTAATATTTTTTACGAATCTTATCTTTCTGTTATGTTGATGATTCAACATCTTTTATCTTTCTTTAAAAATTAATTTTAATACTCTGGTATAGTTTTTTTCTTTCACGACCATCAAAAGTGGTAACTAGAACGTAAATATCAACGACCACTAGTGATCGATAATTATTTTTAAAGAAAACAAAAAGAAAATTCTTTACCGCCACAAGTGTGGTCGGCAATTGTCGTAAAATAAAATAAAATTTACTATCGTTGGTAAATATTTTAATTTAATAAATCAATAACAATATAACCTTTAACAACTACTGGCGCGGTCGTTAAAATAGCCACCCTAAATATAGACTATTCAATTTTACCCACCCAACAAAAGTAATACTCTTTACCAACCACCTCCGTAGTCTCTAGCGGCCACTTAGTTGTCACTAAAGGTCTTAACATTTACTGATCACTGGCATGGTTGGTAATATACTCATTCAAAATATTGGCAATCCATTTTTGCCGACCCAATTCTAGTAATTCTTTTTACCGATCACCTACTTAATCTCTATAGGACACCAAGTGGTCGTTAGAGGTCTCAAACGGTATAAAACCCATAACAGATTTTTATATTTGTTTATCTGCTTCCCAAAAACCCCTCCCCCGTCGACCAACTCCTCCACTCTGCAACATCCACCATCTCATTCCATTCATCGCTATTAATATGTAAGCTTTTAACCCTTTATATATAAGTTGTGTGTATGTATCTCAATTTTTTGTTTATGTATAAGCTGTGGCAGATCACGGGTTACGAATTGGAATTTTTTTTGAGCAATTAATGGGATAGGCTTTTAATTTTTTGGGAGTAAAAACACCATTAATGGTGTCCAGCTGTTTGGCAGCAAAATACTCGTCACTTACTGGCGATGATATATGTCGTCGCTGGTGGTATAATAGTTGTCAACAATCACAACGACATCAAAATCGTCGCAGATATATACATCAACAGAGACATTTAATTTTTAATTTTTTTCTTCGATAAGAATAACGTCGCGCACTGGCAACGAAACTTGTCGCCGCCAATAAGGATTGCAAACAAGCGACGATTTTTGTCATCACCAAAAAGTTTTGGTCGCCAGAAGCTCACACTAGCGACGACGCGTGTGTCATCACGAGTGTCATGGTCGCAAATGATCACGCGTGTTGTAGTGTATTGAGATGAGACCTGTCTCATCTCCCTTCTAAGATTGAGATGAGATTTTCCTAGAAGACCACGACTTTGACCCTCCCTTGTAATCCATTTTGAAATAAAAAAATAAAAAATTTTAAAAAATTAAATTATAACAAAAACATTGTTTTTTTAATATAAAAGTTAAAAAAGTTTAAAAAAATTATTGGCGTAAACTATTTTATGTAATTTTTTTGTCAACATTAATTTTAATATAATTTTTTTTTTTCAGTAATTGACTATTTAGATAACCTTTTAGGTCATATATATTATCAAAATTGAACTTCTTAATTCAATTTAATATATTAATGGAGGATCATTTATCCGATGTTATAAAGTCCTATTTTAATAAACTATAAGGATGTGATTGGTATGCTGTAATGAGATCAGTAATGTAATGAGATTACTGATTTAAACATAATTACTGTGATTGGTACGTCGTAATCAACTCCGTAATACAATTCCTTCGGTAATCACATTACAATGAAAGTGAAGTTTTTCATTACATAACTATTACCCATGAATGACCAATTACAATCATAATCATAATGAATATTTCTTTAACAAACTAAAATAATTTTATTAAACTTAATATATTACATATTTCTTATCATATCTTTTTTCAATTAAATCATATATGTAAAAGTTCATCTTATTATTTTTAGAAACTCAATTTTTTATATTATATATAAAAACTACATACATACATAAATTGTATATAACTACATATGATCTTTATATATCGGTGATATATTTGACCACAATATACAGAAAATTATAACAATTTTTTATTATTTTTCACATACTCATAAATCATGAATCAACATATTTATTAAAATATTAACATGAAATTATAATTTTAATTTAATTGTTAAAATTTTACTTCTCTATAACAATTAAACAAGTTATCCAATCAATAACTAATTAATTGAATTCTAGATTACATCAATTGTACTACTATATTTTCAATAAAAGATTAAATCAAAATGTATAAATCTAAGATTTATCAAACTATATATACAAATCATTTAAAAGTATTAAAATAATTTATTTTTGGGGTTTTAATTCAAAAGGGCCACAACCAAAATAACTTTCTTCACAAGGTCCAGCCCATTTCAGTAACAATTCATGTCCAAAATACCCTTCAATGGGCTACAACATAATTTACTGGGCTCTCCGACACAAATTCATTAGGCTGTCCGACACAAATTCACTGGGCTGTCTGACACAAATTCACTGGGTTGTCCGACACAAATTCACTGGGCTGTCCGACACAAATTCACTGGGCTATCCGATACAAATTCACTGGGCTGTCAATTCACTGGGCTATGTAAATATTTTCACTGGGTTATGTAAACATATTTAAAACTTGCATCAAACAAATATTTACTGCAGAACAATTTAAAAAATATCAGTATAAAACCACAATTAAGCAATATCAATTACAAAAGAATTCAAAAAATTCAGTAAATAATCAAATACTAATGTACTGCAAAACAATTCCATCTTTTGATAAAAAAAAAAAACAACTCCATCTCAGCGCATCATTCATTCTTATGCGGTAAAAGTCTTTCAATAGTCATTTGGCCATGATAGGATTTGTATAAAAATATAATAAACATCATGAATGTACATAAAATGGGATTTGTATGAAAATATAATAAACATTACACACGATAATAAAAAAAGTGCAGCGCATCACTTCTTTATTAAAATAGCTGTGATTTATATTAGAATAATATAAACATCACGAATAACGAGTAATTATATTTAAAAGATTGTAAAAGTGATGAGATTGGTTCAGACATAATTTAATTGTTTTGAGTTTCAATGATAAAAATTGTATTCTTACCTTAATTTGGGTCTTCGATTGTTGATGGCATAGCCAAGTAGGGTTGAAAATGATAGGAAAATGGTCTGGGAGCGGCGACGGTTTCTTGTGCAAGAGCGAGTATGAAGAGATGATTATTAGGTTTTTTTTTGGTGATTGAATATGTTTTTTATTTTAAATTTTTTATAAGGTTATATCCGGTATAATATAAGATTAAAATAATATTTTGGACCTTATTTATCCAAACTTTTTGGTTGGACTTGTTAAAGCACAATTTGTTGGGTTTTGGACCTAATTAGCAATTATCTCTTTATTTTTCATATGATTGCCTTATATCATAAATAAATTTATTGGCCTAGTGGTTAGACTACTCCGCAGAGACCAAGAGGTCCTAGGATCGAATCTCATTGGAGTCAGAATGACTTCGAGTCCAAAGTGGCTCTCCCATGTATTCAAAAAAAAAATTTATTTACAATTTTATTTAATTAAATTAACTAGACCATTATATCCCATTCATATAGCATAAACCAAACATTGTATAATGATTACAAAGTTCATTAAAATCTCAATCTCATTACATTCTTGAACTCATTAAATTCCTACCTAAATCTATTACAGCATACCAATCACTACCTAAGAAATAACCCGTTCAATCTTTCTTTTTTAATTTATAAAAAATAATAAAATATCATAATTTTTTTAATGTATCTGAGAGCTATTTTGGATTTGAAATTATTTTAATTCTAAAAGATTCGATCCCATAATTTTTTTGGTATTTGCGAAGTAGTTTAACCATTAGGCTAACTATTGATTTTATAATTTTTTTCTTTAGATGTGAAATCGGTTATACTTTGGGCTAAGTAAATGTAAGTATGAATACTTCCTTTGATAAATGAATACCTGGACTATTATTATTCCTAAGCTTTGATTTGGTCTTTACGAATAGTATTAAGAGAGGTTGGTAGTGGTTTCGTTTCTCAATGTCATGTCCTACTTTTGTACGATCATTCAACACCGTTTAAGCAGCCATTGACGTTTATGACATGTACGTTCACTGAAAGTTATAAGTTGTGATCTGAAAATGACTTGTGCAAACATATTGATGGTTCATATTGAACGGTCTAGGAATTGTTATGCGACACATTACAAGACACCCACATATTGTTAATTGTTTGTATATCGATTTCACCGTTGATTTCTTCTCTCGACAGCAAGATACAAGTGTCCATGTGAGGCTTGTGCTAGATTGATTTGTGGGCGCAGTGGAGCGCATGAGCATGTGTTTCTGTAAAATAATCACCGTCAGGGGGTTTTTTTGAAATTTTTGCATAACACTTTTCTATGATTTGATAACCACATTGAAATTCTCCATGGTTAAAACTAAAAGGATGAGGGGAAGTGGAAAAATTATCCAGCCACTTTAAAATTGAAAATCATTATAGTTGGAACTAGCTTAATTTGTCAAAATTTTAATTCTCTTTCTAAATATTATAAATTTGAACCAACTCTAGATCTAAAGTGGGGTTTCAATATTAAAAAAAAAAAAAACGAAAAAACTCCATTTTTTTTTCATACATTTGAGGCATGAAGCCGGAGTTGAATAGAATATCTAAACAACTGCACTCTCACATAGAGTCTATAACTAGTCTAGGAATCGCACAACCACTCCTATCCCTAGTCACACTATCCCATAAATAATCTGGTGGATCTTCCAGAACACGAGGACCTTCACTCGATTCCGCGCCCTTCTTCGCAAGTATGTCCGCACAAGTGTCCGCTTCCCGATATATGGAGCGTATCTCAAATCCGGAATGAGTTCGTAGCATCTCTTGACAGTCCCGTCTAATGTGACAATTCCAACTCTTTGAGCTACCACCGCCTTTCACTAGCGCGTGAAACTCACTCGAGTCAGTCTCGACCACTAAGTTTTTTATTCCACGATCAATTACCCACTTTAATCCCTAGTGCAACGCTAGGACATCCGATCGGAATGGTGATCTTGCCACACATGAGCCCGAGAAACCCTCTATATAGTTGCCCTCTTCATCTCTTAATACACCACCTATACCAGCCTTTGCTCTCCCTCTATCATAGCTACCATCAACATTTAGCTTAAGAGTTTCATTTGGTTTAGTCCACTTAATCAAAACACTCTTAGCTGATCTTATCACACCCCCATCACACTCTCTACCCCATGCCGATATAAATGTACTAGCGAGCTTGATTATCACGTTTCAGACCTGGAATTCTAGAAGATACCGTGGCATTTTCGAAAATTGCCTCGTTCCTTCTCGACCTGCAATTGTATCACCCCCTTTAGCTATAAAAGAAACACAATTAAATTTATAAAAAAACATTTTATAATTAGAAATGTCCAATAAAATTGCTTTTTAGACAATATGTATCATTTTAATAGATTTTTGGGCCATCCTATATTGTGGGGTGTAAAAGTGTTTTGGCAAAAGAAATGAAAAAAGCATTTAAGGCATTTTAAGTTACTACAATGTATTTATTTTCCAAAAGTTAGTACTATTATTTAAACCTTTAAAAAACTAATGTCAATTAGTGTTAAATAAATAAAAATGTATCAAATTAAGAATTTTTTTTATCTACAGAGTTTAAAGGACCTCTCCTCAAAACTCAACCCCACCACCTAATATATTTTTCTTATTAAATGACTCAAACAAAATTTAACGCTATATGCCAAAATTTCTAAAAATTCCTCTACCTATTATATATATTTTTTTGGCAAATCAAACTTTTATTAATAAAGGCAACAAACCACTGTCTTTATAAATGCTAACCCAAATAAGGTAGTATAAAAAACTTAAGGATAACAATTAGCTAAATTTAAAACTATAAGGACTAAAAAAGTGAAAATTACAACTTAGTCACCACAAAGCTTCATAATCATTTCAGCACTCTTCTTTTCTTTGAAATTTCTTCTGCGAGCTTAACAGAGATGAGCGAGATAATGCTATTAAAATTTGTTCTTCATTTAGAGATGCATCGCCGTGAGATCTTCTATTCCTCTCACCTCAAATGCAATAGATGTATGTGGTAAAACACAGACTGATGATGAGGGAGATTTCATTGTTAACACTCGAGTTTATGATTGCAGAGATAAATACATTTTAATCTAAGAGAGAACTAGTCATCTCACACTTAATTGACAACTTATTGAGGATTCGATTAGAGAAGGAACAATTGACCATAATATGATCTAAATCCTCAATGCTTTGATAACAGAATTCGCAGAGTAGGTTAATGTTGAGTCCCCACTCAATCATATGATTTTTTTTAATAATCGATCTTGACAAGCAAGCCAAGAGATGAAAGAACCCTGGGTATACACGATTTTCCCCAAACAAAGCTACTTCAGACTAACTTTTAGAAGTGTTTTCTTGAAGAAGAATATCATATTTTTTTTTTTCACTCCAAGTGATTTTGTCATTACCAGAAGATAGACTAGTGTCCTTTAAGTAAGGAATAAGCTCACCAATTATAGGAGAAAGTCTCTATCTGTTTTTTCCATAACAAGATATTCTGTTTTATCACATCTATAACCAAAATTATTTAACTCTTTGTTCAGGATATCTGCAGCACTTTTGTTGTTAATCCACTTATTCCATAAGATCAAAGCGTATTTGCCATCCTTACCATCATGATGAATAAATTTGAAAGCCAATTATCTTATTTTGAGACCTTTCTTCCAAATCCAAGTGCTGATTTGCTTTACATCCAAGCTCCAAATGCACTTTTTGCTCAAATTTGTATGAACCCAGTTGCTCCATAAGTTGTTTTCTCTATAGTAAATTCTCTAGAAAGTAAATAGAAGACAAAATTTATTTATATCTTCTAAGTTTGGAATGTTAAGACCACCACATTCTTTTTCTAGAACAAACATTAGACCAGGCTATCTTAGCACCTTTTGCACCCTTAAGAGTGCCTTTTCACAAATAACTGGACATCTTCTGATTTAGTTTATAAATTACTTGGTTAGATAGTAAGAATACTCTACAGCAGAAGATAATCTTGCTAATTAGAACAACTTTGATGAGCTCAGCCCTTCCTACATAAGATAGAATCTTGGATTCCATTATTGAGATATTTATCAACTAGTAAATTTCATCAACAACGATTAGTTTTGTAGAATTCAAAGGTATACCCAAATATCTTACCGGAATATGTCCAAATTTAATGTTCAATATATTAGATATATCATTTTGCAGTTGAGAATTAGTACCACCAAAATATAACCCACTTTTCTGGTAATTGATTTCAAGTCCTTCTCTAACAACTTTGGAGGATTTCTTATATGCGATGAGAAAGATGAGTAAATCATCTGCAAAAACGATGTGATTAATTTTCAAGTCCTACGCTTTGGATGATACTTGAAGTTATTGTTCATAGCAGCATGATGAAATAAGCAAGTGAAGCCTCCATACAAATGGAAAATAAATAGGTAGAGAGAAGATCTCCTCGTATGTGACCTCTTCTTCCTTTAAGATTACCACAAATACTGCCATTAATACAAATTGAGTAGTGTGGAGTGCACACACACACACTCATATCAATCAACTTAATACATATGGTGTCTCCTTTTTTGTGTTAAATATATGCCCTTAGAAGACATCATTTTAGGTAGAAATTGGACTTATTAGATAGACTTTTGAGCTTATTTTGTCATATTTCACTTTCTCCCCACGGAATTATGTTATTTGCGCTTTTCGAGCCTTTGTGCGTTAATTCGTTTGTTTTAGCATGAATTTTTTAGGCACATGGATGCTAGGGAGCACCAAGATGAGGAGGAGAAGTGAAGTTTAAAGTCTTAGAACAAAAGGAGAGGTCAAAAGAGCAAAAGATACCACTCAAAGAGTTGAAAAAGAGCATAATAATCTGGAAAGCTGTCACTTCTTGCTGATTTCGAGCCAAAATGGTACTGATCCAGGTCTGGTGGTTCAAATGAAAAAGGTGCGCCTTTGAGTTAGATCGAATTGAGGACTAGAATCAGGTAATTTGGATTTAAGACGCAAAAGTTACTCCCGTTTTACTAGAGTGTGTACAACAGTTGCGGGAATTACTAATTGGACTTGGGCTTTTAATCATTTAATTAAATAAAATAGTTTTGGCTAGTATATAAAGAATTTTATATCTCATATTTTAGTACGCTTCATTATTTTCTAGAGTTCTTTAGAGAGCAAAAGGCAGAAGGTAAAGACAGAGCTAGAGAAGTCATTCTTCTTCAACAACAGTTCAACCCACTCCTTTAATTAGGGTTTTCTTCTTATTTCTGTTTTAGAAAAAATATGCTTTTAATTAATTTATAGTTTATGCTTCAAATATGAGCTAAACATTTAGTACTTGAGAATCGCAATTATGGGTTAAGCCCTAATATATATAATTGATGTTTTTCCGAATTTGAGTTTATTTAATTTAATATAAGTTGGGTATTTTGTATTGATTATTAACGTATGCTTATTTATTGTTTCTAATCTGATGAATTAGAAATATGTATTCGTAATTAGTCTATTCACTGGTGGCGGTGATCACCTTGACAAGGGGTTTAATTACGGGCCTAGGTAATAGACGCGTGGTATTCGTCAATGATCCTGACGGGCTTGACTAACCACACAGTCAATTGGGTAAAACACTTCAACATCCTAAAGTAGTTACAATCACCCTGATGGTGTTTGTAACACCGTAGGATAGCTCCTAAGTCTACCCTGACGGGAGTTAGGAGATATCAGAGTCCCGATGTTGTCTCCCAATTTTTGATGATTTAATCTTAGTTGGAGACATCGTTTTAGGTGTACTTAGGAATTTAATTGTCGATTTTTATTTATATTATTGTATTTTTCTATTTCTTGTCATGATTTGATGATTTATTATTTTTAGAGCATATTGGGTTTAATTGTTTGTTAATTGTGAAGCTTTAAAAATATATGGTAATTAATTGGATGTCAAATCAATTCTAAGAGATAATAGAAGTAAAAGATAAGTATGGAAAGATAAAGTTGTCAAATAAATCTGAATTCCAGCAGCTACGTCCACAAAAGTGATCATAACTCAAGATTGGATAGGAATTTGGAAGGATGGCCCGAAGCAAAGTTGTAGATCTTTCCGAGACAATCAGTTTAGACATAAAGAAGGCGTCAATCGGAGCTGTATTGAAGACGTTACGGCCAAAATAAAACAACAACCGTTTATTACCTTTTCTATATTTTAGGGTTACGCATTTGAGTTGGGCTAGAAGACCAATACTTGTCTTTTACTCCAAGAAAACGTTTTAGGGTTTCCTATACCCTATAAATACACCTTTTAATTTGTATAAACACATCATTGGCCAATCCTTAAGCCAAGAAGAAGCTTACAACAAGAGAAGAGAAGTCTGGAAGGAGCTGAATACCATATTATGCCTTCACAAGCCTTAAATTTTCTAATTGTTTTCTTTTCTTTCTCTTGTATGAACTAATTTACTTTAGCTTGAGATTTAGTATATGGGTATGAACCATAGACTTGTTTTACATCTATTTTAATTTAGGATACCATTGTATTTAAATTGAATTCATGTTTTATTCTCTGTTTTATGTGCTTTGACTTATTGTCTGTTTTCCTCGCGGTGTACAACGTATAGTATTACCTTAATAATAGTTAGATGGTCACCCGGAAGGGGTGTCTAATTATTGAAACACCGCATAAATGTCTAGTTTGCGGTAGTGATCCTGATGGCTTGCCTAACTAGATAACCATTAGGGTATGCTTTAACCACTGGTCATCATTAGAAGGCCAGTCTCATTTAGGAACCTAGTGGCATAGGAGCACCCTATTTAAGTCCCCTTGTGATTGTGAGGTCGCCATCCTAGTCCACCCTGGCGGGGGTAGGGAGGAATTTAGAATCCTGGTTATTGCAATTCTACACAATTCGCCCTCACATGATTAGAATAAACAAGGCTAGTAGGGATTACTTTCGATATCTCGAGCTAAACTCTCATACTCTTTATTTCTCTTATTTACTTTTCTGTCTTTAGTTTATTTAGTTAATCTTTTATTCTCAAAAATCAAATAAAAATCTATTTGTTTTTCTTTATTCTTGCGTATTATTTATTCTAGCTTTTATATTTGCATAAGTTTTTTTTTTTTTTTTGTTTTTTTTTTTGTTTTTTTTTTTTGTTACCGTGGGTTCCGAGTTTCACCCGACTAATCCCACGGGGGAATATGACAGCCTCCCCAACCATATCCCCAGGCAAGTCAGAACTAGGTTACCCATGTTCTGGGAGGGTTTCGAGCCTTGGACCTCATGGATGATACAATAGAGCCCCTGTCCAATAACCTTCTTAACTTTTTCTCCCACCTTCGGGATTCGAACCTTCGACCTCATGGATGAGACAATAGAGCTCTGGCCAACAACAATTTCTTAAACTTTTTTCCACCTTCGGGATTCGAACCCTGTACCTCTTAGTTGAGAGACAAGGGCCCTGGCCAGTTGAGCTAGCTCAACTGGTTTATATTTGCATAAGTTCTCTCCAACTTTCGTAGAGCCCGTTTGGGATTGATTATTTTGGAGCTAAAAACACTTTTTGATTAAAATTTTAATATTTGAAAAAAATATTAAAAAATATTTTGGCATCTAAAATCACTTTAAGTGATTATTTTAATAATCACTAATCTAGTGCTTTTCCTAAAAGTGATTTTTATAGTCTAAAATATTACTATGGATCTAAAATCACTTTAAGTGATTATTTTGAAAAGCAATCCCAAACGGGCACGTAGTCTTTGAGGAGCATATTCTATTATCATTAAAACTTGCATACGTCTTGTAATACTTGCAATACCGTGTTTAGACCAGGGTGTTTATTTTGCACTTATTTTATCTATTATTTTATCACACCCTAGGCGACACCACCCGACTAATACATAAATACTGACTTTACCCTTAAACGGAAGTGGTGGGGGCAAATGTGTGATAAAATAATAGATAAATAAAGATAATAATAAAGAGTCACACACCCTTGAGAACCACGGAACTCACTGCAAGTATCACAGATCGTTTGCAAGTTTTAATGATAAGTCAAGTTCGTTCGCAGGGATTGTATCCGTTAGATCTACTTATATTTAACAAGCGTAGATGAATTTAGATGTTTTAAATAAAAATATAAAAAGATAAATAACTATCTAATGCAAATAAATAAATAAAACAAATAAACAAAACAAATCACTAAATATGAATGTAAGTCAATTAAATTAGGATTACTAGGTCTATTACTAAATTGTTATTCTAACCTGTCACATTAAGCATTATATATTAACCAGGATTCTAAATTCTACCTAGCCTTTTCTAGACTTAGGAGCAACCTCTCCACTACTAGGGATTCCTAAGTAATGATTGGTGATTAAATCAAACCTTAATGGCTATCTAGTTAAACTAGACGATTATGTGGTGTTGTCAATAACTAAGATTAATCCTAAGATTGATCAGATCTAGGGAAATAAGTCAAAACACATAATAACAATATACGCCAAGCTTAATCAATTAAAATAACAAATAGTATTTAAAGACAAAATAATAATCCAATAATAAAAAGCAAAACTTACAGAATAAAAGCTTAGAAATATGGTTGAGAATAGATCTATAGCTAATTACTCTAAATATAGAGAAGGTGAGATGTAGAAGAGGAGTTTGTCAGTCTCCAATCTTCTTCTTCTTGTCTTCCTCTACAGGTCAACTTGCTTCTTGGATGAATAGCTTGATTTTAAGGATGAATATCTAACTAAAGGCTAAGCTATTATTTAAAACTAAGAAAATATAAGTAAAGACTAAGTCTATACTTTGCAACTGAGCAAGGACATGTTTATAATGGTTTAAGGGTGTATTTATAGGTGTCTTGGAAGCCCTAATTCGTTTTCTTGAAGGAGAAGTAAGTGGTGGACTCCAAGCCCAACTCAAATTCGTAACCCTAAAAACATGAAATCAGGCCCGTGTTTCTTTTGGTCCTAGCAGCTTCAATACTCATCAGTTTGACGCGTATGAGTACACCAAATTCATCGTCTCGGAAAGATCTTCGACTTTGCTCTTGACCGTTTCTCCAAATTCCACACCGTTCTTGAGATATAAGCTGATTTGTGGTCGTAGGTGCAGAAATTCAGGATTAAGGCAGTTTTTCCTTTTCCAAGTTTTTAGCTTTTATTTCCTTATCTCCAATTACCATGTCTATCTCTTTCCATATCTTGTAGTCTTTGACTTAGAATCTAATTAATCTCCATAATTATCTTTAAATCTTCACACTAAATAAATAATTAAACCCAATATGCTCTAAAAATATTATTTTACTAAATCAAGACTCAAAATAGGAAAGTGCAATATTTCTCAAGAAAATCGACTCAAAGACTTCCTAAATCACTAAAAATGATGTCTTATCCTAATATAAATCTATCACAAATGAGGAGACATCAAGACCCCCAACTCAAAGTTGTATCGTCCCGATACAATAAAGATAAAAACAAAGGGAAGTCTCTAAATACACACCTAGGTCAATTAAGCACAGAGGGAAGAAGATAGCAGAATATGGAGAATAGACTCGAAGCAACTACTCAGAAAATTTCATGTAATAATATTTAAAAACTACATACCTGTACACTTCTCATATCCACAATCAACACGGCTTGAATTCAAGATTAGATTAGCTTCGCAATGTAAGAAGGAGAGGAACTTTACTCAGTTCACCAAGGAAGCTATAGACTGTTCATCGAACCTTACTAGTATCCAAAGCTCCACTTAACTACTCTCTATTGGCTCAATCACTTCTCAATTACATAGCAAAGAATCAAAAGGTCTTTAAGGTTGTAATGTAGGCTTAGGGACGGTATGATAAGTATATTTGGATAATTTGGAGTGAGCTTTTGGCTCTCTCCTCACTAGCCATCAACGAATCTCCCTAGAGCTTGAGTTACTCTCATAAAACGTTTCTCACTCAACCCAATGATTTCTTTGATGCACAATTTAGCATCCCCAATAACCCAATTAAAGCATAAGATGTTCACATAAAAATTCCATTTTGCCGGTCCGAATATATATATTTTTCTTTTCAAATCAATTTCTTCTTTTGTATAGCCATGACTCTCTTTTTAATGTTGAGATATCACGCTAATTTTCTCATATATATATTTTTATGCCCTTATTGGCAAATTTAGCTCGTAGCTTCTTTTTCATTCACTATTACCCCGGCAAAGGGTTACAATAACAATCTATGAATCATCATCAATATAAATAACAGAGCACAATTAATAAGCTCAAAAATCCCATCCCAATAATATTTCCCATAATGGTGGACCCACCACCCCAAACTCAAGCTCTAAAACAACTGTCTATGCATCGCGATTCGAGTGCGGGTCATATGGAAAAGTCCTATAATCTAAAGGGATATGGCTTATAACGTGTTTAATAAAAAGGCTTTAGAAAGGCTAGAAGGGGCTGAGAAGGATATAGCATATAAAATCAAAAATAACATGGTGAGAAGGTATAAAAAGGCTTCAAAGGCTTCAAATATGAAAGAACCGCCTTAATCACTTTCTACACTATGTAATTTCGTTATTTTCTTACCTTTAGCACTTTCATCAAATGGTTTTGTCACTAGCTTGGATCTCACGGCCTACACACTTCTCAAGGTTCCCTGAGATCGAACATACTTTCTATCGCATTGCTCACTAATCTTTTCTTTACTATCAATGTGTGTTTTCCTGCAAATATGAGTTTATGCTTTCAAGCTATTAAACACACTCTACATACATCTAAACCTTCTGAAAAATTTTAATTTTACCTAAAAAACAGAAAAATGGAGATGAGAGACAACGAATCCCCACACCCCCAACTCAAAAATGAGCCGTGTCCCCACGACTCGAAAAGACTCGAAAATAAAATAAAAGAAATTAAAATTTTAGCACATATTGCACATAAAAGAATTGGTAAGGAAGAAAGAAAACATACTCTTCGAGGCAATTGCCTCGCCTGATCAATACCCGGAGTAGGGTGCAGTGCTTTACATGTATGAAACTTCTATTATCACCAATTTCGCTTTCCCTTACATCTTCTTATGCTCCATCCCAATCAATCACACTCTAGAAATCTCTTGTTTATCTTTTTCCAACTTTACTCTTTGAATAATCTCTCATGTGACAGTTTTTCATTCAGGAATATGTTTTGAATACAGCTACTAGCGTCCCAGAAGCCTTTGTTCATCTTGGGTTAAAGGACTATCGATTGTAGAGGTTGCGGTGTCTTCCTTATGAAAGTTTAAACCTTTTTGTTCTTTGAATTCACCACAGCTAGCTTTCCTCTATTCTCTTTCCGATTACCTTGTAATTTATTCCCAAACTAGTACCCATCTCAATTGAAATCCTCTAGAGCTTACCCAATAACTTGCTTTGATTCTTCATATCCCATAACACTTGATAATATCTCTATTCTCTTTATCATCTCTTTTGACCCCCAACTCAAAGCTTTGAACACTCTTGAAATTTTTACTTCATGATCATAGGTGGAACAAGCTTTATTTTGGTTAGGAAAGGTGTTAAGATGACAATTCTCCATGTGGGTATGATTGAACCAAGCTTTGGTGATAAGGGTTTAAGGAATTTTGGGAAAAGATTTTGAAATTCATGGCTTCGATTCTCCGTTTCTAGGTGTTTTGATATGATTCGGGTGCTTGAATCTTCTTTGTAATGATGTAGGGAAGGCTTTGGATGTGAATTTATGGTGATTTGGTGATGTTTTGATGTTAGGTGAAGGTTTTTATGAGCTTTAATGGAGTTAGGAGAGTTTTGGAGAAGAGAAAGAGGCTTGAGGTTTATAAAATTCGGAATAATAAGCTTTAACCCTCATTTATAAGCTCAAAACCCGTTTTCCTTCTTCCAGCGGCGCGCGCGCGGTATACCGGCCATATCCTCCGGTATACCGGAACATCTGTAGCTCCAAAATTTTTTGCTCCGTCAATAATCACGTGGCACCCACCCCGTGGTACGGGTTTTTGCTCCTGTGGCGTCCTCCGGTATACCGGGCATAACCTCCGGTATACCGCCCCTATCAGCTCAAAAAAATTTCGCCTCGGCATGGACCCCGTGGCAGCCACCCCGTGGCAGCCACCCCGTGGTACGGGATTTTGCCTCTGTGGTACCCTCCGGTATACCGGGGTTGAGGTCCGGTATACCGCCCATATGGACAGATTTTTCCGACAATTTTATTTCTCCTCCCGAACTCGATTTCTCCAATCCTACACACCAAAAACACTAATACCTTCCTCAAATATGCAATATCAACTAAAAATAACTAAACTAAACGTAAATTAAAAACGTAAAAGACATGAAAATTAAAAAAACTACGGGTTGTCTCCCGTACAGCACTTTTGTTTAACGTCTTTCAAAGTTAGACGTGTTACCTCGATTAAGGCTTGCGTACATAACCTCCCCAACAACGGGTTAGGTTGTGCTCATCTACTATCCGAAGTTTGTGACCCTTCTTAGCTTGTATTTCCATGCGTTTTGACGAAATAACTCTTGTAACTACAAACGGACCCATCCACGAATCCTTGAATCCCCGTGGTCTATTTTCTTGTTTGGGGGCTTTCCATGCAACCATGTCACCAACCCCAAACTCACTTTTGATTCTCTTTTTCACGGGTTTATTATGGACTTTATTTTTAATTTCTTTTGTCACAACTCGGAGTGTCGGGGCTTTTTCTATACGTGATTCCTCATGCTTTTCATCCACCAAGTGGAATATTTTAGATTCTTTTCCCACTTGGAAAGTCACGGTTCCCCTATGAATATCAATTATGCTGTGACTTGTCGCCAAGAATGGGCGTCCAAGTATCAATGGAACATGTTGACCTGCAATGCTATCAAGGATAACAAAATCTGTAGGTATAGTTAAAGTATCTACTTGGACAAGCACGTCTTCAATGACTCCCCATGGCTTTATCGTTGAATTATCTAGGAGCAGCAAATCAATATCTTTTCTTTTGGCATCTCCCATGCCTAACTTCTCGAACAGATTCTTGGGCATGATATTCCTTCCTGAACCCAAGTCACACATCGCTTTAGCTTTGAAATTACCACCTATATTAATTTGGAGATATAAAGCTCCAAGATCTTGCATCTTTTGTGGTAGCTTCTTTGGAATGGTTGTCAAGCTTTCTTTAGTACGGTTCCTATTCTCGATCTCAACTTCTACACTTTCACTCTTCTTGGACAGATCTTCTTTGCAGACTATCGGTGATGTAGGCTCTTTATATGCGATTACGTCCTCTATGCCTATCGTGCTTTGTTCTTCCCTTCTCGGGATATCTCGTTCATTAAGTGGAACTTGTGGTGATTCCACTTCCTCCTCTTCTTGAAGGCTGAACTCTTCAACAACATCGAACCAAACATCGCTATCGATTTCAGTGGCCTCGTCATCAATTTTAACTAGGCCAGTTTGCATGTATGGGACGTCGAGTATAGGAACAATGATTTCTTCTGGGCTTGACGTTTCAGATTTAGTATCACCACTAGGATAAGTAATTCTTTGTAGATGAAGTGGTGATAGTAACGGATGTGTAGGTGGTGGTTCCACCTTACTTTCTTCTTTTTGCACCTTTTGTGCGGTTGTCTCTTCTTTATCGGTTTCTTTTTCTTCTTCCACATGCTTGAATTCTGGTTCAACCTCCTTCGTAATTTGATCTTTAACAATTACTTCTTCTAAGCTAAGCTTGGTTGGTTCTTCTACGGTTGAAATTTCGAACCCAACATTGCTATAACCCAGTTTCTTATGTAATTCTTGTTGTAACTGTTGATTGATCGTAGTGAGGTCCGTTAATCTTTTCTCCATTGCTTGATATTTTTGGTGCATCGAACGTATTAAGGTCGTATTAGCATCTATCTTTGCCGCATGTTGCTCTTCCATGTTTTCCAAATAACTTATACTTTCAAAAACTAGATGAGACGGAAGAGCTAGTCGAACCTGTTCTTCTATGATACTTCGGATTAACGGTGGAGTCTCTTGTTGATCTTTCAGAAAAGAATTGGTCACTTGAGTGACTTGTGTCTCCAAGGCTTCCACTTTTGCAGTTAGCTCCTTGGATGTTTTATTGTTGAGCTGCGTAAAATTTTGAACCAGAATCAATAATTTATCCATCATTTCGTTTACAGCTTCATTTTGTGGATTATGCATGGGTTGTGGTGGAGCTTGCAGTTGATAGCTCGAACCTTCTTGATAAAAAATTTGACTTTGGGCCCCATGCATATTTGGTGCGTAATAATTTTCCATACCTAATAAACCTGAGAAGAGACTAAAAAGAAAACGCGTAAAATTGAAAACAAATAAAAACTTCTACACTAAATAAACAAAAAAGAGATTTAACTTAAAGATAAATCCCCGGCAGCGGCGCCAAAAACTTGGTGGGGGCAAATGTGTGATAAAATAATAGATAAATAAAGATAATAATAAAGAGTCACACACCCTTGAGAACCACGGAACTCACTGCAAGTATCACAGATCGTTTGCAAGTTTTAATGATAAGTCAAGTTCGTTCGCAGGGATTGTATCCGTTAGATCTACTTATATTTAACAAGCGTAGATGAATTTAGATGTTTTAAATAAAAATATAAAAAGATAAATAACTATCTAATGCAAATAAATAAATAAAACAAATAAACAAAACAAATCACTAAATATGAATGTAAGTCAATTAAATTAGGATTACTAGGTCTATTACTAAATTGTTATTCTAACCTGTCACATTAAGCATTATATATTAACCAGGATTCTAAATTCTACCTAGCCTTTTCTAGACTTAGGAGCAACCTCTCCACTACTAGGGATTCCTAAGTAATGATTGGTGATTAAATCAAACCTTAATGGCTATCTAGTTAAACTAGACGATTATGTGGTGTTGTCAATAACTAAGATTAATCCTAAGATTGATCAGATCTAGGGAAATAAGTCAAAACACATAATAACAATATACGCCAAGCTTAATCAATTAAAATAACAAATAGTATTTAAAGACAAAATAATAATCCAATAATAAAAAGCAAAACTTACAGAATAAAAGCTTAGAAATATGGTTGAGAATAGATCTATAGCTAATTACTCTAAATATAGAGAAGGTGAGATGTAGAAGAGGAGTTTGTCAGTCTCCAATCTTCTTCTTCTTGTCTTCCTCTACAGGTCAACTTGCTTCTTGGATGAATAGCTTGATTTTAAGGATGAATATCTAACTAAAGGCTAAGCTATTATTTAAAACTAAGAAAATATAAGTAAAGACTAAGTCTATACTTTGCAACTGAGCAAGGACATGTTTATAATGGTTTAAGGGTGTATTTATAGGTGTCTTGGAAGCCCTAATTCGTTTTCTTGAAGGAGAAGTAAGTGGTGGACTCCAAGCCCAACTCAAATTCGTAACCCTAAAAACATGAAATCAGGCCCGTGTTTCTTTTGGTCCTAGCAGCTTCAATACTCATCAGTTTGACGCGTATGAGTACACCAAATTCATCGTCTCGGAAAGATCTTCGACTTTGATCTTGACCGTTTCTCCAAATTCCACACCGTTCTTGAGATATAAGCTGATTTGTGGTCGTAGGTGCAGAAATTCAGGATTAAGGCAGTTTTTCCTTTTCCAAGTTTTTAGCTTTTATTTCCTTATCTCCAATTACCATGTCTATCTCTTTCCATATCTTGTAGTCTTTGACTTAGAATCTAATTAATCTCCATAATTATCTTTAAATCTTCACACTAAATAAATAATTAAACCCAATATGCTCTAAAAATATTATTTTACTAAATCAAGACTCAAAATAGGAAAGTGCAATATTTCTCAAGAAAATCGACTCAAAGACTTCCTAAATCACTAAAAATGATGTCTTATCCTAATATAAATCTATCACAAATGAGGAGACATCAGGAAGCATTAATTGTATGAATTTAGGTGGATCCCTTGCGAGACTCAAGTACACCTCTCAACCTTGCGTCTACATCTCTTAGTTTTTAATTCATTTACTTTTTATTAATCTCTAGTAATTTACTAATTTGTGTCCAGTAGTTTATAAATCAAAACCAAACAAATATCTTTTATCTTTTATTTTCTGTAATTGAAATTACTACTACTTATCTCTTGAACATGTTGGTTCTACCAACGCAATCCCTGAGAACGAAACCCCTTATATCTATCTATTACTTGGAACGATCCGTACACTTGCCATTAGTAAGTCTTCCTATTTAGTGTTGATTTTTATCACACCCCAAGACCCACCAACATAACTCAGGGAAACCAAAAGCACTAAAAGTATTAAGAACAAACTCCAAAATAACACTATCATATTCTTTCTAAAGATCTAAGTTAATAGTTTACCTTGGAGAAGTATTAAGAAGAAACTCCCAATTCACACTAAGAGTATTAATAGTTTCCTCGGTTGATACCAAATAAGTGGCTAAGCAGGTAGCCATTATGGTTCCTCGAAATATTAGATCTTTTGTTGTGGGAAACTAAAATGTCTAAGCAATTGTACATTAAAATGGATACTAAAGAAATAAATATGTAGATTTAAACATCTTCTATCCTTCGTTATACCGTGAGAAAATAGAGTAGCAACATAATGAGCAAGTTGATTATAGTATTTCTATGTCGGCTGAACCCGTCATGGAAACTTTTGGACGTGTTGATTTTAGTAACTAGTCTCAGCAATCTTGTAAATTCTTTAAACATAAAGGACGCAATGGTAAAAACAGGAATTTTCTCGTTGATCGAAACGAGATGGAACTTGAGTTTAGTTTAGTTTCGCAGAAATCCTACCGGAGAACATATCATTTTAGTTGCTGGTGATAATAAAGAAACACTATATATATTTTACGAGGCTAAGAAACACCTCATGAAGAGATTAAAAAATGTGAAAATAAGTAAAATTCTTGAAAATAAAGAACTGTTAGAATGTTGGGGATGGATTCTTTGTTTGCTGGATCATGACTTGTATACCCTTGCTAACTTGATATGGGACATGAGCCTGTTTCAACCGAGAGGAAATTTTATGGTTATTTTAAAGTTCAAATTTCGAATCTAAGCGACACAAGAAGAGTTGTTTACCTTTGAGGTTCAACCCGAGGTAATGAATAGCCCCTTTGCGAGTTGTGAGGGTGATGATTTCAATTGTCGTTGTTCTATTCGGGTAGTTGCAAATACACCCTTGAACTATATTAAACGAAACTAACTATTACCCCTGAATCTTTTAGGATTTTGCCTTCACATAATCCGAGAATATCCAGTTAGTACACATGAGGAGGCGAGCGGGATCAAAGATGGAGCCGGGCATCAAAGTCCAGTTTTATTGTACAAGGTTATGTATAAAGATAATGGACTAAACTGTCAAAAAGGTCAAAGTTAAAGGACCAAAGAAGATAATAAAACTAAGACCAAGTCAACTAGTCTAATTTTACACGTGGACCGCACTATCTTTTAAGACATAGGCCAGCCCGTACACGTGACTAAAACTATCTCTAGAGAATCTAAAGCGTTTTCTACATTGCTGAGAGACACAAACCCTAAACCCACTCACTCCGGTCATATTATCTAGGGGTGAGCACGGGCCGGGTTTACCCCGGGTTGGGGTCTAGGGTAAGGGTAGGGTAGATTAGCCGGGTCTAGGTTTTGCCAAGGGTAAGGATAGGGTTAAATTTTACCCTACCCTCGGGTTACCCAAACACGGGTTACCCTCGGGTTTACCCTATGGTAATTAAACCTGTAAATCTTCTAATAAGTCTAATATCAAAACATAAAATAACAATAACGAATACTATTAAGTTCACAAAGTACATTTCATTTGAAGCACGATCACAAAGTATTACAAATTCAACAAAACAATACATGTTTTTCATGATTCAAAAAGAAGTACATCTATTAATATTACATTTCAAGTTCAATCACCAAAAATAGTCTTCAACTGTTGAGAAGTTACAATCACTTAATGCATTCCTGAAACTTACACCATTCCAAACAAGAGATTTAGCACTTGAATATATTAAGACTTTAGCCTCAGAAATAATTTCATCATAGACTGAAATATTTGATTTATAATTGGTAACTCATCACAGGCCTCGTGTAATATACACTCTCATCAACCTCAGATATAGTTGGAAAATATCTCGGGACTTCTGGAAAACCAACTATAAATCATCACCAGATTGTGTTTCAAACATGTAGGAAACTACAAAGAGTGGCTACCAAATACATGTTAGATAAACACAATGATAATGAGTAAGGGCTTACCTGGATATATTGAACATTGTTACTAATATATAATCCAACGCTTCTAGGTGTTGTTAAATCAAATTCTCCTAAAAAAACGTTCACAAAAAGTAGAGAAAAGAAAGTAAGAATTACAAACTTTAATAAAGTAAATCAAAAGTAATCATAAATATGAACCTGCAATTTTTCATGCAGCTACTAATTGATTAAGTTAAGCACTTACTATGATGTTCACATCAGTAGCTACTAACTCATTATGTTAAGCACTTACCTACCTATGTTATCAATTTGATTAAGTGCTAAGTCCATTATCACAAAATTTAGCCTTAAAATAGCTAGGCCGTAAGTTATCAACTGGTTTATGTGTTAAGTTAATACATTTTCAAAATAGATCAAAACAATCATTTTTAAAACATTTATCACCTTAACTCTTTTCAAAATAGCACACAATATACACAAAAACTGCAACACTTAAGTCTAGCAGTTAAATTTTTTCAATTTACAAACACTGTTTCTCAACATTTACTCTTAAAATCCCAACAAGTACGCATAAAAAAATTGACTTCTCTATTTGCATAATCACAGAAAACCAATCCACTCTTAAAGGTACGTTATTTGCTAAATGTTTTCCAAAATAAACACACATAAACAAACAAACACACAACCAAACACTTAATATATAAACCAACTTGACTTTATCCTCACCTTAGAAAATAAAACTGGAAAACCCCTTGAATCTGTAACAAAACAAAAACAAAGAAATCATTAGAATATATCAATATACACTAGACGAAAAAAGAAAAAGAAATGAAAAAGAGAAGAACAATTGTTACTTGAAAAACGATTTGATCTGTGACTAAACAAAAAGATTAAGTATTATATCAAAAACAGAAAAGAAAAATGAATGAAAAAGAAAAGAAGGAAGAACAAGTATTACCTGTGAAATGGTTTGCTTCTCCTATTATTGAAGCCCTCTTCATTATATTGGCAAAAATATATCTTTAATCACCGAAAATCTAGCAACCCATCAATGAAATCTTCAAAAACGGCTACCACAGACCTCAAAAGGGTGTATTGCAGGCTACTAAAGTATTAAAAATAGCACAGAGAATAGATTTGATAGAGTAGGTGGCCTAGGGTTTCACCTTTCGGCAGAGAGAAGAAGAGAGAAAGAAACTTCGAAGACCAAATGACCTAATTTTGCTGATTTTACACTATATATATATATATATTTTTTTAAATGAACAGTGTCGGGTTGGACGGGTCCAACACGAGTGTTAAGAAGCCAAAGAGAGGCCCGGTGGTATTTGGACGGGTCCAGTTTTTCAAGGGGTAGGCCCAAGTTAACATTGGGCCAATGTTAAAAATACTCATTATCCCCCTTTTTTTATCCCCTTTTTTTATCCCCATTACCCAAACCCAAAGTCATGCTCAGCCCTAATATTATCCACTGTTCAGTCATCTCCACCATCTTATCCTTACCGAACATCTTGAGTTTTACCATATTCTCTACCACACAGATAGAGATTTGTTCCTCAATATATTCCTCGCTCTTATTGCAGTGGTTGAAGATCCTGTTATTTCTTTCCAACCAAATCGTATGAATATCAATCGGCATAACAATTTTGGTAATCTCTTCTTCTATATTAATAGATTTTTTTCATTAAAGCTCTGTATTATAATATTCCAATCAGTAGATTGAACACTAATATTCGCTTTGTTTCTGCATTTTCTCCAAAGTCGATTCGTTGCTGGACAATTCCAAAATAAGTGGTCACGATCTTCACTGGATAATTTACAAAATTTGCAAATCGGGTTTGAGAGCTTTAATGTATATTTGCATGATGGATGCACTTTTGGTTTTACAATCATCATTTGGTTCTCAAGATGCATTCAAGATACTGTTTCTTTCCCCACCTATTTAGACAACACTTAAAATAAGCAAGTTATTAGGTGATAATCTATGCCATTTCATCTGCATATTTGTGCTAATCAATTTTCATTGATTTAGTCTAATAAAGCATTGTCTTGGAAAATCATATTTGTTTGGCAGTGACTTTGGCTTTGTTAAGGTGACTTCTGTAGATTACTTTACTCATGCAGCAACATCACCTATCCCTCAAACCCAAGCTCAGGTGAGCTACTGCCTTGTTGCTAAAGCACTTCATTCTGCACCTTGGGCCATGTTGAAGTTTCCACGTGATGATTGCCTCGTTGAAAATTCCACAAACTTTGCTATATTTTGAGACACTATGGGTATGGAGTGTTATGTATGTGACAATGTTGTAACTTACCCTTTAAATTTTAGGCTTACATAACGGCGTGCTACTCGGGCAGTGGCAAATCCAAGATTTCAAACCATGATGGGTTTATGGTTGAGGGGTTCAAGGTACCGTCTATGAAATTTTTTTTGGTGTTTATTTATACAAGGGACAATACCTAATTAATTAAACAAAAAGTGAAATTATTCCTGATTAACTATAACTATAAGTTAATTCCCAATTAAAAACAAAAAGTTGAAATATTACAAAAATAACCATAAATCTATTAATTATTACTTTAATTATATATATATATATATATAAATATATATATATATATATATATATATATATCATTTAGTTTTTATTATCTTCACCATTTATTATATAATATTTATTTATGTATTTTCTTCACAACCACCTCCACCACCACCACCATCACCATCCCCACCCCTATCACCCCCACCTCCACCACCACCCCATCCCTATCACCACCCCCACCAGCAAAAAAATACATTATTGTAATTTTCATATCTCAAAACTAAAAGCTAAATATTAAATTTAACAAAAAAAATAACAAATATGTTATTTAATTAAGGATCAACATAATATTTTAATGATTTTTCTTGTATTTTGTGATCTTATTATAAAAAAATTCAATATATTCTATAGAGTTATAGTTTGGTTATGGTTAAAATTCAAAAATCCGTTTAAAAAATCAAAGCAAATTATTCGGTTATGGTTTCAAAAAGTAAGTCTGATGGTTAAATCCGTTTGGATTTGGTTTTTGATAATTTAAATGGTTATGGACATGGTTTTGGATTTTCTTGTAATAATAGGATCCGTTGCCATCCCTGACCATACCCACCACCCTTACCACTTCCATCGCCGTCGTCGCCACACCATCTTTACCGCTATCACCACCACACACCACCACCCCCACCACCATCCCCACCACCACCCCTACCATTACCCCCACCATTGCCACCCCACCCCCACCACCATAACCACCCCCACCACCTTCGCCCATAACCACCACCGACTAAATCCGTCACCACCAATCACCACCAACTAACTCCATCACACGCGCGCGTCCCTGAAATGTTAAAAAAATCATAACTAATTATAAAAAAATCGTAAAAACAAAGACGAGGAAAATTAATATTCACGTCTATGAATCTTTTTGATTTTTTATTTTTGATATTCCGTTTAGTGTGTTGCTATAACACACTATTTTTTTTGTCAATTCCACCACACGTGCGTGTCAGTGAATCTTTTTTATAAAAATTAATAAAGAATTCCAAAATAAAAAAATTAAAATTGGAATTTTTGATCGGGCAAGTTCATATCTACATCAACAAATTTTTCGATTTTTTTTTTAAAATTTTGATATTCAGTTTTATGTGTATCTACAATACACAAAAATTATTTATGTATTCACGTAAGACACAAAAGTATAGAATCAATCTAAAACATTATTTTCTTTAATAAAATTACTTTTTCTCTTTATTAATTGCATATATCCTATTTTTACTCATTTTTATAATATCTAAATGTATTATTTTTTTGTCCAACCGTTTTTTGTTATTTTATGTATTGATATAAACAAAAAAATCATTTGTTCATGCATTTCCTTTTAGTCATACTCTTTTCAGTTTGTGATTTTGTGTATCACATGAACACACAGACCGACTGTTTTGGGTAATGATGTAATACATAGAAGAAGAAAAACCAGTGTTTATTACTTTAGTGTCGGAGACCCAAAACACCATAATATTTCAACACTAAAAACCATAAAACCTCAACCTTAAAAACCATAAAGCCTAAAATCAATAAAGTCTAAACCTAAAAACTCTAAACCCTAGCCCCTAGCCCCTAGCCCTAAACCTAAAAACACTAACCCTACCCAAACCCTAAATCTGAAACCATAAATTAAAAACCTTAAACCTAAACCCTAAAACTCTAAATCTTAAACCCTAAACCTTAAATTAAAAAAATAACCCTAAACCTAAAAACCCTAGAGCCTACATCCTAAAAGAAAAAAACTAATATGATGGGGTCTGTGATTTTATGTGGTTCGGGAATACAAAAAGCTGAGTTTTGTTTGTTTCTGAAATAGACAAAATCGCAGAGAATGAGAAAAAGGACTAGTATGATGGCGTATATCGTTTTGTGTGCTCCAGTGCTACACAATACTGGCTTTCGTGTATTACTAAAACCCTAAAAATTCTAACCCTAAACCCTAAAAACCCTAAAATCTAACCCTAAAGATGGTAAAGAAGTATCAAGAATAAACTAAAATTATTTTAATGAAAGTATAAAACTGGAAAACCATAAACTCTTTGTCCTAAACCTTAAACCTATAAACCCTAACCTTAATAAAACCAAACCCTAAAAACCTAAATCCTAAAACCTAAATCCTAATACCTAAACCTAAGAATACTAATCCTATTATTCCTAAACACTAAAACCATAAACCCTAAAAAACACTAAAACCTAAATACTAAAAGGAGAAAAATGACTAATATGATAATATATGTTATTTTGTGTTTTAACTGGTATACACAAATTTGAGTTTTGTTTGTTACAAGAATACACAAGGCTGAGTTTTGTGTATTCTTGTAACATACAAAATCACAGAGAAGGAGATAAAGGACTAGTGTGATGTGGTCTGTCTTTATGTGTGTTACAATACTACACAAAACTAAATTTTGTGTATACTTGTATCAAACAAAATCATAAATTAAAGAAAAAGACTAATATGATGTGTCATTTGGCGTGTTACATGAATACGAAAAATAAAAAATACATATAATCCGATATCTACACATTCTCTTCTATTTTTTGTGTATTATCATACACGAAACAGTCGGGTTGTGTGTTCATGTGATACACAAAATTACAGACATGGAGGGGATGACTGGAAAAGAAAAAGTGAATTTGTGAGTCGTTGTAATACACAAATGACTGTTTTGTGTATTACAACAACACACGAAATACACTACTACATTTAGTATCTTTAGAGACAAGATCATTAGAGACGACACGTTTTTTGTCTCTAAAGATCGATCATTAGAGACGAAAAAAGTCGCAGATCTTTAGAGACGGAAACTATCGTCTTTAAAGACCAATATCTTTAGAGACTACAAGTTTTCGTCTCAATAAAAATCTTTTGAGACTACTTTTTTGAATTTATTTTTGATTTAAACTAAGTTAAAATAAACGTGGTCTTTATTAACGTTAATCTTTAGAGACTACATATTTTCGTCTCAAATAACCTCATTTTGTCTCTAAAGATCGGTCATTACAGATGACATTTGTCGTCTTTATTGGCACGTGGTTATTAGAGACGAAAATTAGTCTCATTAGGACCTCAAAAAAAAGATATATTTCGTATGTTTATTTAGTTCTTAATTGTTACAAGGTAAACGTAGTAAATCATTTGGTTGCGCGGTAAACTGACTTCTTGACTATAAAGAGGTCGCGAGTTCAACGCTGTTTTAGTGCAAGCCCAAAAAAAAGGTCCATAATATTTCCTATCAGAAGATAAAAAACGTTCCTAGGTGGAGAGAGAAAAAGTCTAAAGGTAAGATTTTATTTTATTTTCTTATTATTTATATAATCAGTTAAATATATTTAATTTTTATACATTATATATGATTTATGATTAAATTTTTTATTCATAAGTTTTTTATATAATTGTTTAAATATATTATCACGATTTTTTTAATAAATACTTCTTTTGTAAATTTTATTATGAAATATTTATATATGATTATTTATGAACTTTTATCATGAAATTATTTATATACGCTCGCTTTAGGTACCCGAGATGCTCGGACCGGCCTTAGTTATTATCTAGTATCAATGTGTTTTATTTCGATAATTGTTTAATTTTTATATATCCGTTAAATTCTCGATTCTTTTATAATTTAAGTTTAATTTTAATTTCAATATAGACAATGAATCCGGTCAATTAGAGAGCTTGGATTAAATAAGTTAATTATTATACTCGAGAATTTATGCTGGGTGTATGAGATTTTATTACATTTGCGGAAACTCACATGGATAAAACAGGTCGAATTTTTCGCCCGTGTATAAAGTGTTTATATAATCGGAAAAATGATATAGCTAGTGTACACGCCGTTGTTTCAAAGAACGGGGATGTTAGAGATGATGTGAGACCGAGTATTAATATCCAGATGGGTGATGAGAATAATCAAAGGACAAATCGTGGTTGTTTCGACGCTTTGTTTAGAGAAATGGAAACTGAGTTATACTCTGGTTCCACGAATACGAGTTCGTTGTATTTTATTGTAAGTTGATGCACATCAAAGTCAAGAACAAGTGGACAAACACCTCTTTCACCGAACTCCTTCAGTTGTTGTGTCATGTTCTACCTAAAGGTATTCTTTACCTTCTTCGTACGAGGAGTGTAAAAAAAAGCTAAAAAGTTTGGGCATGGGATACTGATGTCTCCTCATTTGTGATAATAAAATATACTTCTGAGACATCATTTTAGGCTTATTTATTAGTTTATAGGTTGATTTTAGCTTAGTTTAGTGCACTTTCCTATTTTGAGTCTTGATTTAGTAACATAATATTTTTAGAGCATATTGGGTTTAATTGTTTATTTAGTGTGAAGCTTTAAAGATGATTATGGAGATTAATTAGAGTCCAATTCAAAGACAACAACTTATGGAAAGAGATTTACATGGAAATTGGAGATAAAGGAAACAAAGGCTAAAAACATGGAAAAGGAAAAGCTGCCTAATCTGAATTTCTGCAGCACACGCCTAAAGAAGTGGTAATTACTCCTACAAGGAAGCCGATTTTGGAAGATTCCTTTCTTAGGGATAGAGATAATTCTGTTACGATTATTTTGGTATCTTATGGAGCTCAAACCGACCAATAACGAAGGAGATATGCCCAAAACGGTCCAGCAGTGTTTATCTTTATTTCCTTACGAATTTGAGTTGGGCTTGGAGTCTATTACTTGGCCTTATCCCCAAGAAACGAATTAGGTCAACCTATACACTATAAATACAGCCTCTTAACACTCTTAAATTATCCTTGGTGAAACCTTAAACCAAGAGGAAGCTTACAACACAAGAGAGAAGTCTGGAAGGAGCTTTCATCACAATGTCTTCTTCTACCTTTAAATTTGTAATTTCTTTCTTTTCTTGCATGAACTAATTTTCTTTAGCTTGAGTTTTAGAATATATGTATGAACCCTAGTTTTGAGTTGACATCTATCTAATTTGGGAATTTAATGTTTTGAATAGAATTATGGTTTTATTCTCTGTTTATGTGTTTGGATTTATATTCTGTGTTCTTGTGGACTGCAGCCATTAGAATTACCATCTAGTAATTAGGTCACCATTGACAACGGTGTTTAATTGCATGTTTAGCACATAACGTCTAGTATTAGGTCTGATCTGACAACCCAACCTAGCTAGATAATCACTATGGTTTAGTTCTTGTGACTATTTACCAACTACAGGAAAAGTTTGCTTAGGAAGCCTTATTGACACAGGTAACTCCTATTTGAAACTACCGATAGCGAATTGGGACCGATTAGGGAAATACTACATAATTCACCCTTACATGTTTAGAACGGCAAAACTAGTGGAGATTATATGCTAATAACTCGAGCTATATTCTCATATCACTTCTCTTTCATATTTATTTTCTGTCTTTTAATTCTTAGTTTTAACTTAGTTAATTAGAAAATCAAATCCATCTTTATTTGTCTTTACTTTTATTTGCGTTTAGTTGTTCTAGCTTTAATTTATTACACTTGATATTTGCATAAGATTCCTCTAACCTTCGTAGTCTCTGCCAAGCGAATCTTAATCTTTTAACTAAAACTTGCATACGATCTGTATACTTGCAGAACCGTGTAGCTTTAGGGTGTTATTTGCACGTTAATTATATCTTATTTTATCACACCCTAGGCCCCACCAGATACATTACGATCGTTGTGTGTTTGAATGATTTGTTTTGTATTACAAAGAGAATGAAATACTCGAAAAATGCCAATATGTGGTGAATCTAGGTGGGATTCGAAGAAGGGGAAAAAAGTTCCACATAAGAAACTGCGTTATTTTCCTATTGCACCAAGGTTGTATAGAATGTTTGCTTCGCGGCACACCGCCAAAGACATGATCTGGCACCATACTGGACAGAGTACAGCCGACGATATTTTACGTCATCCGGTTGATAGTATTAGTTGGAAAAAGTTTGATGAGCGGCATCTTGAGTTTGCTAGTGAACCTCGTAATGTACGATTGGGTTTGGGTATCGATGGATTTTGTCCGTTCTCCATGCAAAACAACCCGTATAGCATGTGGCTAGTTATACTAACAGTCTACAATTTTCTACCGTGGTTATGCATGAAGGAATCCACCTTTATGCTTACTTTGTTGATTCCGGGTCCGGGTTCACCGGGTAATGATATGGATGTCATTCTTCGTCCTATTATTGATGAGTTGGAAATGTTGTGGGACACAGGGATCCTCACGTATGATGCTCATACAAAAGAATAATTTGTAATGAAGGTTTGTTTATTGTTCACGGTTGATGATTACCCAGCTAGTTCATACACCTCCGGATGGTCGGGTCAAGGTTACAAAGCTTGCCCCGAATGCATGGATTCTACGCTGTCTTTACGGGTGAAAAGGTATTGTGTATTTTGATCACAGACGGCGGTTACCTATTCGTCATTGGTTTAGAAAAGATGAATCAACGTACATGAAAGTCGAGAATAGGGCCCCGCCAAGAAAATATAGTCCCGCCAATATTCAGACATAGTTAGATGGATTGCCTATTGTGTTTCCCGGTAAACACAAGGGCTTTGGTATAAAGGCGAGAAAGCAAACAGGTTCTCGAGAATTTAACTGGAAGAGAAAGAGTATTTTTTATTATTAACCTTATTGGTCTGAAGACTTGTTGAAACATAACATTGACGTTAAGCATTGTGAAAAGAATGTGTGATAGTCTACTCGGAACTGTGGTTGGACTAGATGGAAAAATTAACAAATATAATGTGAAAGAAAGAAAAGGATCTACAAAATATGAGTATCAGACAAGAGTTGTGGTTATTCGAGGAACAAGGTAAATTGATTCTACCAGGCACAAAGTATGCGATGAAACAGGACAAGCGACGTATGTTTCTCGAATGGTTGAAGTGTAGAAGTTTCCCGATGGATTTGCGTCAAGTTTGAGAAATAACGTTTATAGTGATTTGGGAAAGATAATCGGTATGAAATTCCATGATTGTCACATCATGATGCAGTTTCTTTTCGTGGCTAGTATACCCGGACTTATCAACGATAAATCTGTGAGCGATCCAATCATTGGATTATGCAACGTGTTCAAATATGTTTGTAAAAAAAATCTAAGTATGCGAGAATTGGAAAGAGGAAAAGATGAAGTGGTGGTTCTTATGTGCAAGCTTGAAATGATGTTTCCTCCAGCATTTTTTGACATCATGGTTAATCTCGTCATACATTTAGACGAGGAAGCACAATTAGGAGGTCCGGTTCAAATGTGTTGAACGTACCCGTTTGTGAGGTACTTGAAGAAATTAAAAGAATATATTCCAAATCCAGCTAGGCCTGAGGGTTCAATTGCAGAGGGATACGCTGTAGATGTGACATTGACTTTTATATCGCGGTACCTACAAGAATAAAAGACCAAATTTAATAAAATGGGTAGATATGGTGATGCACTCGAGGAACCCAAACAAATTTCAGTGTTTAAGAGTCAATGTCGACCAGTGGGTAAAACAGAGTTTTGTAACCTACCACACAAAGAGAAGGAGAGAATTGATTGGTACATTCTCCACAATTGCGACGAGATCGAATAGTATATGATGTAAGCAATTCTGTATATGGTTATGTATTAACACAAGTAAGTGTATATGTTTAATGATAATGCTTATGTACAGTGAACACAAATCTTCACTTGCAATCAATAACCAAGAAAAAACTTACCTGGGAAAAGTTTCGTGAATGGTTATCAAAGAAGGTGTATATGTATATATATATAACTTTTCCATTTTTAGTGATGTTATATTTTTTTACTTTATATCTTTATGGTAAATGTTTTTGTTGGTAATTCAATGCATATAGCCAACGATCCACAGGTTAACGATGAACTTATTTCATTGGCCAACATGCCACATGGTGCCTTCAATAGATTTGATTCATGTGTTGTAAACGGTGTCAAATGGGTATCTCGTGTAAAAGGGGAAAAGAGAGTGACTCAAGATTACGGGGTTTGCACAATCACCGATGGTGTTTCTAATTATGGTGAATTGGTCAAAATTTGAAGGTGATGTTTAGTAATAATTTTTCACTTGTGTTGTTTAAGTGTAAATGGTATAACACCGATAAGCAAGCTAAAAAGAGGAGGTCGAAACACGGAGCAATCATAATCAACACAACTTCTTTTTGTTGGAGTGACTGACCTTATATACTTGCTACACAGGCAAAAGAGGTCTTTTATATTGATGAAATAAATGCAAAGAAGTCGGAAAAAGGGTGGAAAGTTGTATGGGAGGTAAATGATTTACACGGATGGAGTCCCGACTTGTGGGTGCTGAATCAGTAAAACCTATCACCATTCCTTTAGTCGATGAAACAGATGGGGGGGGGGGGGAATTACGTTTAAGTACCGGAGATGGCACTGAGATTGATCCGAAAGAGTTGGGGTACGATCAAGTGACTGAAGCTGATGATGAAATTCCAGACGACACATTGGATGAGTACGGAGATGACTTGGAGGAGCAACCGATATACATTGACAACGACGATGAATTCATATCCTTGGAGGGCTATGAGAAAATTAGTTTTATGTTTTTATAATTGAATTCATAACCCCAAAACCGTCGATGATTATTTTTGTAATTGTTTTAATCTTTTTTTATTTTGTTTTTGCGTATTTGATTTGGTGTTATGTGATTCGTGATTTTTTTAGTGTCTTATATATAGTAGGTAAATTTTTTGCATAATTCTATATTTGAAAAAATAAATTTTTAAGTAACTTGTATATTTAAAAAAAAAAATTTTTAGATAATTCTATATATAAAACTTGTTGGGTTATTCTATATTTATTTTTTTGGGTAATTCACTATTTAAAAATAATAATATTGAGTAAGTCTATATTTGAAAAAATATTTTTTCTCAATTTTTTATTTGATAATTCTTGGGTTAAATTATCTTTGAAACAATAAAAAATATACCATGAAATATTTTACACAAAAATGTAGTCTATTTCCGCACTTTTTTTAGACTTCCCCACACTTTTTATTTCGACACTATATACTAGCGTGATAAATTAAAAGGCCACACGACCGAGCCCTCGCCGCTCTTCATAACCAATCCACCATCACCACCAATATTTTTCTCACTGAGACAAGCGGCCCCAGCTACCGCCGTCGTACTTTTGATACATGGGAATTAGATGTAGAGTGTGTTTAATAGCTTGAAAGCATAAGCTCTATAGATTGATGATAGTAAGTGATATGTTTATGAGCTATGTATTTGTATGCTTTGAGTATTTGCAGGAAAACACACATTGATAGTAAAGAAAAGATTAGTGAGCATTGCGATAGAAAGTATGTTTGATCTCAGGGAACCTTGAGAAGTGTGTAGGCCGTGAGATCCAAGCTAGTTGAAAAACCATTTGATGAAAGTGCTAAAGGTAAGAAAATAACGAAATTACATAGTGTAGAAAGTGATTAAGGCGGTTCTTTCATATTTGATGCCCTTGAAGCCTTTTTATACCTTCTCACCTTGTGATTTTTGATTTTATATGCTATATTCTTCTCAGCCCCTTCTAGCCTTTCTAAAGCCTTTTATTGAACCACGTTATAAGCCATATCCCTTTAGATTATAGGACTTTTCCATATGACCCGCACTCGAATCGCGATGCATAGACAGTTGTTTTAGAGCTTGAGTTTGGGGTGGTGGGTCCACCATTATGGGAATTGTTATTGGGTTGGGATTTTTGAGCTAAGTAATTGTGCTTTGTGCTTTATATTGATGATGATTCACAGATTTGTATTGTAACCCTTTGCCGGGGTAATAGTGAATGAAAAAGAAGCTACGAGCTAATTTTTCCAACAAGGGCATTAAAAGAAAAAATATATATATGAGAAAATAGAGTGATATCTCAACATTAAAGAGAGTCATAGCTAGAAAATTGAATTGAAAAGAAAAGAAAATATATATATTCGGACCGGCAAAGTGGATTTTTATGTGAACATCTAAAAGCTTTAATTGGGTTATTGGGGATGCTAAAATTGTGCATCAAGGAATTCATTGGGTTGAGTGAGAAATGTTTTATGAGCGTAACTCAAGCTCTAGGGCGATTCGTTGATGGCTAGTGAGGAGAGAGCCAAAAGCTCACTCCAAATAATCCAAATATACTATCATACCGTCCCTAAGCCTACATTACAACCTTAAAGACCTTTTGATTCTTTGCTATGTAATTAAGAAGTTATTGAGCCATTAGAGATTAGTTGAGTGGACCTTTGAAGCTAGTGAAAATCGATGAACAATCTATAGCTCTCTTGGGGAACTGAGTAAAGTCCCAATCCTTCTTACATTGCGAAACTAATCTGATCTTGAATTCAAAGCCGTGTTGACTGTGGATATAAGAAGTGTACAGGTATGTAGTTTATGAATATTATTGCATGAAATTTTATGAGTTATGTGCTTTAGGATTATTCTATATATTCTGCTATGTTTTTTCCCTTGTATTGAGAATTTTATAAGTGTGTATTTCTAGACTTCCCTTTGTTTTTATTTTTATTGTATCGGGACGATACAACTTTGAGTTGGGGGTCTTGATGTCTCCTCATTTGTGATAGATTAATGTTAGGATGAGACATCATTTTAAGTGATTTAGAAGTCAATAATGTCGATTTTCTTGAGTTTTAGTGCACATTCCTATTTTGAGTCTTGATTTGTAGAAATAATATTTTTAGAGCATATTGGGTTAAATTATTTATTTAGTGTGTAGCTTTAAAGATAATTATGGAGCTTAATTAGAGTCCAAGTCAAAGATTTCAACTTATGGAAAGAGATTTGCATGGTAATTGGAGATAAGGAAACAAAAGCTAAAAAGATGGAAAAGGAAAAGCTGCCTAAATCTGGGATTCTGCATACACGTCCAAAGATATGCGTTTTTACCTAAGAAATAGGCCGAATCTGGTGATTTCCTTCTTTAGGGTCAAGATAATTCTGTTGCGATTCTTTTGGTATCTTATGGAGCTAAAACCGACCAATAACAAAGAAGATATGCTCAAAACGGTCCAGCAGTGTTTATCTTTATTTCCATACGAATTTGAGTTGGGCTAGAAGTCCAATACCTTAACTCTTCCTCAAGAAAACGAATTAGGTCTTCTAAACACCTATAAATACACCCTTATATCACTTGTAAATCATCCTTGCCTCATAGTAATTAGTTCTTAAGGTTTTATTCTTCCAGTTTATTGTAGAGAGCAAGATGATGTCTTTTGTAATTTCTTTTAGTTTATTTCCTTCAGGTATGAACTAAACTCCCCATAGCTTGGGTTTTGCATATGTATAATCTATGAATTCTAATTCTTCTATCTAAGTTTCTTTGGGAATTATATGTTTTAATTTGATATTAGCTACTTACTTAATATTTGTTTATGTGTTTTGATTTATTGTCTTTCCTAGAACTGATCACTTTAGGATTGTTTTAATAGTAGTTAGATGGTCTCCTTGACAGGGTGTTTAACTATTGAACCACCACATAATGTCTAGTGTCGATATTAGTTCTGAAAAAACATGATTCTAACTAGATAGTCATTAGGGTTTGTTTTAACCACCATATCACCAGGATTGCAGTATTTGCTTAGGGCCTTAGTGGCGTTTGATAACCCTAAGATAAAACACTTCTTGGTTGTGCCGTAGCCCCGTTAGTCGCTCTCAAGGTCTAAGGTATGGGAATTTAGAATCCTGACTAAGTATACCAAGAGCTAATATTCTCCCTTATTAACTAGATTTATAGATAGAATTAGAAGGATTAGTGCATACTAGCAAAACCTGAGCTATACTTCTCATCTCATATTTCTTATCTTTTATTTTATTGTCTTTATTTGCCTAGTTTTAATTAGTTTACTTCTTGAATCTCGAATTTACTTGCTGTTTTCTAATTATTTACTTTTACTCGATATTCCTACTCACGCGATTAACACACTTAAGTCCCTGAGAACGAACTCTACTTATCATTAAAACTTGCATACGTCCTGTAATACTTGCAGTACTGTGCCTGTCTAGGGTGAGAGTGCGTAGTTTCTTGACTTATTTTAATCTTATTTTTATCACACCCTAGGCACCACCAAGTTTTTGGCGCCGCTGCCGGGGACTTGTGTCTCGTTAGCGTGTGGGTTATCTATTTCGAGTAGTAGTTTTTAATTAGTTTTTTTTACTTTTCAGTTTTTAGTTTGGTTTTTATTTTTCCAGATTTACGCTTGTGGTTTGCTTTAGTCTTTTCCAGGTTACACAGTGTTTAATTCTTGGCCTCCTTTATCGGAGCCTGAGAGGAGCTTCAGACCTTACAACAAACGAGTTCGTGAGGAAAGAGCCTTGAGAAGAGTAATGGCAGCCCAAGATCCACCACTCCGTGTACCCCTAGGTGGAGTGCAGAATAATCAACCAGGTGGACAACAAGATCCACCACCTGGTGTACAATTACCAGCAGGAGGAGGTAATGGACAGAATAATCTTAATAATCAACATAACCGAGTTTAACAAGACCTTCCTGGCCTTAATGTACCATTCCATGTTCAACCCATCGGTTACCGCCCTCCTGAGATTTCGAATATCAAATTTAGACCCGATCCGGGTATGCTCAGTCAATTTCAAAGTTTCGGACTCTATACTGGTACAGCTATACAAGATCCGGTAAAAGCGATTCAGAAGTTTATGCAGATTTGTGATGCCTACATTACTCCTGGCATTACACGCGAGCAACTGTATTGTCATATGTTTTCGTTTTTCTTGACCGGAAGAGCTAGCGATTGGCTAGAAAGACAACCACATGGAACCATTCATTCTTGGAGAGAACTTCAAGCCGCATTCTTTAACCGTTTTTATCCGAAGAGCATGAGACTTAAAGATCAAGCCGAGCTTGCGAGATTTTGCCAAGAAGATGGAGAAACAGTGGGAGAAGCATGGACAAGGTTTCAACAAAAATTAACTAGATGTCCGCTCCATGGTTATACACCTGCTCTACAACTTGCTATGTTCTATGAAGGTCTTAATGATAAAGGTAGAGAAAGGTGGATAACATTGGAAAGGGTAATTTTGTGTCCATGAATCACAATGAAGCTTCCGAGGTTTTGGAGAACATTATGGAACAAGAAAGAAGTTGGCCTTCAACGCGAGCTTCTGTAGCAAAGACCCGAGGAACGCTTCGTTTAGACGCAGAAACTGCGAACTCAGCTCAAATATCCTCTTTAGAAAATCAAATCAAGGAGCTGAGAATCGCGATGGAAAAGAATTTAGCCGCTACAAAAGTAGTGCAAGAAGCGCAAGGTTGTCAACAATGTGGGGTTAACGATCATACATGGGAAGAGTGCGAATCAAATCCGCAATCTGTTTACTTTATATCCAACCGATGGGGTAACCGAAACCATCCGGGTATGCAGTATTCAAATCCACAAGGGGCCGCCAATCCTGGTCATTATCAACCGCGCCCCCAGAACAACGCTTACCAACAGAGAGGCCAGTACCAAAATCAATATCAGAATAGACCTGCTCCTCCACAACAACCTGCCCAAGATGCCTATACCGATTCACTAGATCAGAAAGCCTTACCTCAGTATCCGCAAGAAGGATCTATGGACAATCAACAGATAGTACAAGCTCTAGACCGTTTGAACACGACTATAAACGCTCAGGACGAGAAGGTCCGAGGACACGATGCCATACTTCAGATGCTAAGTACTCAAGTAGAACAGTTAAACAAAGTGATAACAAATGTAGTAGAACAAAAGGAAGTAAAGGCAATCGAAGGAGGTGAAAACAATGTTGGGTTCGAAGCTTGCAAGGCTATATGCCTTGAATTTGAAGAAGCAAAAGAGGAAGCACCACATGCTGCCGTTAGTGCCGTGGAAGTTCCGAGTACTGAAGAAGAACCAACCAAGTCTAGCCCCGTGGAATCTGACTGTTCTGAAGTTTATGTGGAGGACGATCAAGAGAAAGCTGAATTTATAGAGCTATTGAGGAAGATGCAAGAGGAGATTAGATCGGTGGTAGATTACGCAGCTGAGCTGGCTAAAGAAAAAGGAAGAAGCCTCAAAATCAGAAGATGAAGTTGCACCAGCTGTGCATGAAGAGAAAGAAGAAGAGAAGGTGGAATCGCAACCTATTGTTCAACCAGTGTCATCAACTATTCCTGATACAAATCCTAAAGATGACACTATTCTCAAGACATTTGTAGAGACGTATCAACTTGAAAATATCAACGCCCAAATGCTTGAGATTGCGAATAGAGGACTTGCACCGCAACAAGTTTATACGCAAATTATTCCTGAGAAGGAGGCAAGTGTAGAGATCCCGAGAGAGAACCTGAGGGTTTCAAGAAGAAGTGAGAGAGAGCTACCAACAAAGCTTAAAATTCCGGGAAGTTTCAACCTTCCTATTCAATTACATGGTATGCTCAAGGTGAAAGCTATGTACGATGTGGGTTCTGGTGTGAATCTTATGCCTAAGTCCGTGTTCGAAAGACTTGGACTTCAGAAATCAGAGAAAACTCCAGTGAAGTTGCAGTTTGCTGACAACTCAGTTAAAAGGAAATGGGGAACAGTGGAGGACGTCTTAGTCCGTGCAGGTAATATCGCCATCCCTACTGACTTTGTTATTCTTGAGTTTGATGTAGATAAGCAGGTTCCAATCATACTTGGACGGCCTTTCATGGCCACAAGTCAAAGTGTGATCAACTTCCAAGAAGGGACCATCACCCTTCATGCAAAGAATGTATCCGAGACCTTCTATGTCTTGGGTAAGAAACCAAGGAAGTTAGATGCCACAGTTCCTATCCACAACCTTTCACATCACAAAGTCCCTCCTGAGGAGATCCACTTAAATCCTGTGGATACTGAGCCAAACATTGAGTTTGGGGTTGGCCATGAAGTCTTATGGAAAGCTCACAAACGCGAGAATAGGCCACGAAGTTTCAAAGACTCGTGGATGGGACCATTCATTATCACTAAGGTTGTTTCAGCCAAGGTGATAGAAATTCGCCCCAAAACTGGGGTCAAGCACAGATTAGAGGACGTTCATAGCCTTACTCGTTGTTGGGGAGGCTATATTCGCAAATCTTGACAGAGGTAACACGTCTAACTTTGAAAGACGTAAAACAAAAGTGCTGTACGGGAGACAACCCGTAGTTTTTTTTATGTTTTCATGTCTTTTATGTTTTTAATTTGAGTTTATTTTAGTTGTTTTTAGTTGATAATGCATATTTGAGAAAGGTATTAGTGTTTTTGGTGTGTAGGAATTGGAGAAATCGAGTTAGGGAACGCGAGGAAAATTTTTCGGAGCAAGGATTGACCCCCGCGGACTACCCCCTAGTCCGTGCCCTGGTCCGCAGGGTCAAAACACGTGCCATGGGTGGAGCCACGGGTTTGATCCAGAAACCGAGAAAAATTGCCCTGCGGCCTACCCCATGCACCGTGCCCTGGTCCGCAGGTCAACACGTACCACGGGGTAGGTGCCACGGGTATTTTGACGTAGAAGCCACGGACTACCCCCGCGGTACACCGCACCATGGTCCGCGAGGTCAAAACACGTGCCACGGGGTTGTACCACGGGTATTATCCAGTGGGTAAAATTTTCAACCATCAGAAGCTGCGGTGTACCCCACGGTACACCCCATGGTCCGCACCATGGTCCGCACGAGCCGCTAGAGAGAGAAATGAAAGGGTTTCAAGTTATAAAAGAGATCTAATGCACATTATTCCAAATTTATTAAACCTTAAACCTCTTTCTCTTCTCCAAAACTCTCCTAACTCCATTGAAGCTCATCAAAACCTTCACCAATCACCAAAACACTACCCAATCATCAAGAAAAACACATAAAACCTTCTCTCCACATCATTACAAGAGAGAATCAAACACCCAATCTTCACCAAATCCATTCAAATTGAAGAATCAAAGAGCAAAATTTTCAAAATTCATCCTACAATTTCTTAAATCCAAGCCAACCCATTACAAATCCACCTCACCCACATAGAGATTCATCATCAATTCACCTATCCTAGGCCAAATCAAGCTTGTTCAACCATTAATTCACAAGTTCAAATTTCAAGAGTTGCTAAAGCTTTGAGTTGGGGGTTAATTGAAGATGACTAATAGAACAACAATTTTAGCTAACAAGAGGGAGGTGAAGAGCAACAAGAGATTGGATTTAAACAAGAAGAAATCAATTGACAAAGGTGCTAGTTCTAAATCAAAGGGTAAGGAGAAAGTTGAGAAGAGTGGGATACCTTTGTTTGATCGTAATGGTATAAAGCTTTACTTTTATGCAAAGGAGAAAACACAACCTCAACAAAATCCTGCACCCAAAGAGAAAGAGGATACTTCAAGGGCCCTGAAGACTTCTGCAGAGAAACAATTGAAAGAACTACCTTTTGCTTATGAGAAAGTATTCAAGGAAGACGTTGGTACAGGAGAATACGCGAGATTCTTAGAGCTTGGTGAGAAATTGGGTTGGTCTACGTTCATGGTAAGACGTTCTGAATTATGTCATGAATTAGTTTTGGAATTCTATTTAGGCCTCTTTAGCCGAGATAGTAATGGTGTTCCGATTAGAGGAAAGCTAGTTCCTTTCACAGTTGAGGAGATTAGAAACCACTTCAATTTTAAGAAATTGAAAGGTTTTTGCAAATTTGAAGAAGCAGTTGCTAAACGAAAAATCTTTGATGAGGAATTACTTTTTGAGCATGTATTAGACAAAGAGAAAGTGCAATCACATAAGGGAGAATTGAAGTCACCTTGGCCTTACAAATATCTTCAAGCGGATGCGCGAATTTGGCACAATTTCCTTGTCCCTAATATCTTTGGGAACACACGAACGTTGGATGTGACTATGAAGTACACTCTACTTTTGGACTGTATTTTGAGAGGAGAAGAAGTTGATGTGGCACAGTTAATCTATGAGGAGGTGATACGATTTTCGGTCTCTCCTAAATCAGTTTATAATGTTAAATTTCCAACTATGATCACGTGTCTTGTGCGAAAAGCGAATGTTACATTCGGTGAAGAAGAGAAACTCGAGTTTAAAGCGAGTTATATTGATAATGCTTGGATCAAAGATATCTTTCGAAGAGCGGGTTCTACGCAAGTCTCGAAAGAAGAAAAGGAGGAAAATTGGCAAGAGAAGATGGAGGAGCGTTTAACGAAATTCGAAGCAGCTCAAACTTCCTTAGTCAATGATGTGGCACAAATCAATGCTAATCAAGTGCACATCATGAAACTCCTTGAGCAATTAACGAAAGGTCCAGCAATTCCAACCTTGGATGTCAATGATGCAAGGCAATAGCTTCGAGAGTATGTTCTCTTTCTTCCTTACCATTTCTGTAAATATGTCTATCTGCTAATTTTAATTTCTGTTTTTCGAGTCTTTTTCGAGTCGTGGGGACACGGCTCATTTTTGAGTTGGGGGTGTGGGGATTCGTTGTCAATCATATCCATTTTTCTGTTTTTTGGGTGAAATTAAAATTTTTGATACATGGGAATTAGATGTAGAGTGTGTTTAATAGCTTGAAAGCATAAGCTCAGTGAATTGATGATAGTAAGTAGTATGTTTATGAGCTATGTATTTGTATGCTTTGAGTATTTTCAGGAAAACACACATTGATAGTAAAGAAAAGATTAGTGAGCAATGCGATAGAAAGTATGTTCGATCTCAGGGAACCTTGAGAAGTGTGTAGGCCGTGAGATCCAAGCTAGTTGAAAAACCATTTGATGAAAGTGCTAAAGGTAAGAAAATAACGAAATTACATGGTGTAGAAAGTGAATAAGGCGGTTCTTTCATATTTGAAGCCCTTGAAGCCTTTTTATACCTTCTCACCTTGTGATTTTTGATTTTATATGCTATATCCTTCTCAGCCCCTTATAGCCTTTCTAAAGCCTTTTATTGAACCACGTTATAATCCATATCCCTTTAGATTATAGGACTTTTCCATATGACCCGCACTCGAATCGCGATGCATAGACAGTTGTTTTAGAGCTTGAGTTTGGGGTGGTGGGTCCACCATTATGGGAATTGTTATTGGGTTGGGATTTTTGAGCTTAGTAATTGTGCTTTGTGCTTTATATTGATGATGATTCACAGATTTGTATTGTAACCCTTTGCCGGGGTAATAGTGAATGAAAAAGAAGCTACGAGCTAATTTTGCCAACAAGGGCATTAAAAGAAAAAATATATATATGAGAAAATAGCGTGATATCTCAACATTAAAGAGAGTCATAGCTAGAAAATTGAATTGAAAAGAAAAGAAAATATATATATTCGGACCGGCAAAGTGGATTTTTATGTGAACATCTAAAAGCTTTAATTGGGTTATTGGGGATGCTAAAATTGTGCATCAAGGAATTCATTGGGTTGAGTGAGAAATGTTTTATGAGAGTAACTCAAACTCTAGGGCGATTCGTTGATGGCTAGTGAGGAGAGAGCCAAAAGCTCACTCCAAATAATCCAAATATACTATCATACCGTCCCTAAGCCTACATTACAACCTTAAAGACCTTTTGATTCTTTGCTATGTAATTAAGAAGTTATTGAGCCATTAGAGATTAGTTGAGTGGACCTTTGAAGCTAGTGAAAATCGATGAACAATCTATAGCTCTCTTGGGGAACTGAGTAAAGTCCCAATCCTTCTTACATTGCGAAACTAATCTGATCTTGAATTCAAAGCCGTGTTGACTGTGGATATAAGAAGTGTACAGGTATGTAGCTTATGAAAATTATTGCATGAAATTTTCTGAGTTATGTGCTTTAGGATTATTCTATATATTCTGCTATGCTTTTTCCCTTGTATTGAGAATTTTATAAGTGTGTATTTCTAGACTTCCCTTTGTTTTTATTTTTATTGTATCGGGACGATACAACTTTGAGTTGGGGGTATTGATGTCTCCTCATTTGTAATAGATTAATGTTAGGATGAGACATCATTTTAAGTGATTTAGAAGTCAATAATGTCGATTTTCTTGAGTTTTAGTGCACTTTCCTATTTTGAGTCTTGATTTGTAGAAATAATATTTTTATTGCATATTGGGTTTAATTATTTATTTAGTGTGTAGATTTAAAGATAATTATGGAGCTTAATTAGAGTCCAAGTCAAAGATTACAACTTATGGAAAGAGATTTGCATGGTAATTGGAGATAAGGAAACAAAAGCTAAAAAGATGGAAAAGGAAAAGCTGCCTAAATCTGGGATTCTGCATACACGTCCAAAGATATGCGTTTTTACCTAAGAAATAGGCCGAATCGGGTGATTTCCTTCTAAAGGGTCAAGATAATTCTGTTGCGATTCTTTTGGTATCTTATGGAGCTCAAACCGACCAATAACAAAGAAGATATGCTCAAAACGGTCCAGCAGTGTTTATCTTTATTTCCATACGAATTTGAGTTGGGCTAGAAGTCCAATACCTTAACTCTTCCTCAAGAAAACGAATTAGGTCTTCTAAACACCTATAAATACACCCTTATATCACTTGTAAATCATCCTTGCCTCATAGTAATTAGTTCTTAAGGTTTTATTCTTCCAATTTATTGTAGAGAGCAAGATGATGTCTTTTGTAATTTCTTTTAGTTTATTTCCTTCAGGTATGAACTAAACTCCCCATAGCTTGGGTTTTGCATATGTATAATCTATGAATTCTAATTTTTCTATCTAAGTTTCTTTGGGAATTATATGTTTTAATTTGATATTAGCTATTTACTTAATATTTGTTTATGTGTTTTGATTTATTGTCTTTCCTAGAACTGATCACTTTAGGATTGTTTTAATAGTAGTTAGATGGTCTCCTTGACAGGGTGTTTAACTATTGAACCACCACATAATGTCTAGTGTCGATATTAGTTCTGACAAAACATGATTCTAACTAGATAGTCATTAGGGTTTGTTTTAACCACCACATCACCAGGATTGCAGTATTTGCTTAGGGCCTTAGTGGCGTTTGATAACCCTAAGATAAAACACTTCTTGGTTGTGTCGTAGCCCCGTTAGTCGCTCTCAAGGTCTAAGGTATGGGAATTTAGAATCCTGACTAAGTATACCAAGAGCTAATATTCTCCCTTATTAACTAGATTTATGGATAGAATTAGAAGGATTAGTGCATACTAGCAAAACCTGAGCTATACTTCTCATCTCATATTTCTTATCTTTTATTTTATTGTCTTTATTTGCCTAGTTTTAATTAGTTTACTTCTTGAATCTCGAATGTACTTGCTGTTTTCTAATTATTTACTTTTACTCGATATTCCTACTCACGCGATTAACACACTTAAGTCCCTGAGAACGAACTCTACTTATCATTAAAACTTGCATACGTCCTGTAATACTTGCAGTACTGTTCCTGTCTAGGGTGAGAGTGCGTAGTTTCTTGACTTATTTTAATCTTATTTTTATCACACCCTAGGCACCACCAAGTTTTTGGCGCCGCTGCCGGGGACTTGTGTCTCGTTAGCGTGTGGGTTATCTATTTCGAGTAGTAGTTTTTAATTAGTTTTTTTTACTTTTCAGTTTTTAGTTTAGTTTTTATTTTTCCAGATTTACGCTTGTGGTTTGCTTTAGTCTTTTCCAGGTTTCACAGTGTTTAATTCTTGGCCTCCTTTATCGGAGCCTGAGAGGAGCTTCAGACCTTACAACAAACGAGTTCGTGAGGAAAGAGCCTTGAGAAGAGTAATGGCAGCCCAAGATCCACCACTCGGTGTACCCCTAGGTGGAGTGCAGAATTATCAACCAGGTGGACAACAAGATCCACCACCTGGTGTACAATTACCAGCAGGAGGAGGTAATGGGCAGAATAATCTTAATAATCAACATAACCGAGTTGAACAAGACCTTCCTGGCCTTAATGTACCATTCCATGTTCAACCCATCGGTTACCGCCCTCCTGAGATTCCGAATATCAAATTTAGACCCGATACGGGTATGCTCAGTCAATTTCAAAGTTTCGGACTCTATACTGGTACAGCTATACAAGATCCGGTAAAAGCGATTCAGAAGTTTATGCAGATTTGTGATGCCTACATTACTCCTGGCATTACACGCGAGCAACTGTATTGTCATATGTTTTCGTTTTTCTTGACCGGAAGAGCTAGCGATTGGCTAGAAAGACAACCACATGGAACCATTCATTCTTGGAGAGATTTTCAAGCCACATTCTTTAACCGTTTTTATCCGAAGAGCATGAGACTTAAAGATCAAGCCGAGCTTGCGAGATTTTGCCAAGAAGATGGAGAAACAGTGGGAGAAGCATGGACAAGGTTTCAACAAAAATTAACTAGATGTCCGCTCCATGGTTATACACCTGCTCTACAACTTGCTATGTTCTATGAAGGTCTTAATGATAAAGGTAGAGAAAAGGTGGATAACATTGGAAAGGGTAATTTTGTGTCCATGAATCACAATGAAGCTTCCGAGGTTTTGGAGAACATTATGGAACAAGAAAGAAGTTGGCCTTCAACGCGAGCTTCTGTAGCAAAGACCCGAGGAACGCTTCGTTTAGACGCAGAAACTGCGAACTCAGCTCAAATATCCTCTTTAGAAAATCAAATCAAGGAGCTGAGAATCGCGATGGAAAAGAATTTAGCCGCTACAAAAGTAGTGCAAGAAGCGCAAGGTTGTCAACAATGTGGGGTTAACGATCATACATGGGAAGAGTGCGAATCAAATCCGCAATCTGTTTACTTTATATCCAACCGATGGGGTAACCGAAACCATCCGGGTATGCAGTATTCAAATCCACAAGGGGCCGCCAATCCTGGTCATTATCAACCGCGCCCCCAGAACAACGCTTACCAACAGAGAGGTCAGTACCAAAATCAATATCAGAATAGACCTGCTCCTCCACTGAACATGGAAAACATGTCCCGCGTGTTATTGGGTTAACTGTACAAGAGAAGGTCCCGCCAGAGGCGGATCTAGCTTTGCAAAGGGTGGGCTCAAGCCCACCCTCAAACTAAAAAAAAGAAAGTTTAATTTAATATTAAATTTTTAATCCATTAACTTAAACTTTTAACTTTATAATTATATTTTACTTACATTATAATTTTTATAATATTAATAATTTATCATCAAGTATTTTTGTAATTATTTTAATATTATAATAAATATTAACAAAATTTATTTATTTATACAATTAAATTATCCTTTAATTGATTGAACCGAATCTGTTTTATTTAAAGAAAAAATAAAATAAAGAAACAAATTGACTGATATTGTCGATGAATGTAACTTTTTTTTATAACTTTATTTTATTTTTATATAATTATATTAAATCACTAAATTCATTTGATTCATATAACTTTTATTAAAACTAACAAAAAATTTTTTGGGGGCGTTGCCCCCAAACCCCCTTACTATTTAAGCCCACCCTCATTTATGTTTCTGGATTCACCACTGGGTCCCGCCATGTTATAAATCATGGGCTCTTGTACCTACAGATATGAGTCAAAAAATGATTGATCGTTTGGGAGTAAGAATGATTTTTTTTATCTGTATTAATTATAATTATTTACTTGTGATATGTATGTATTTAATGTTAGGATTTTTTCGGATCGAAGAGTGAAAGTTGAAAGATGACTGGAACAAAATTTTGGAAATGTTGCATAAGTCGTGTGCCGGTCGCTACAAAGAGTATAAGCACCGCTGTAAGGCGAATTACTACTTGAAAAATATCAAACCAGACGACGTGTCTGATGAGCACTGGGACTTGGCCTGAGCTATGGGGCACTCCAGAAGCTTTGGTAATATTTCTTTACCTTCAAAGCATGTATTATTTCCTTAAATATTTACTATGGATCTTAAAGTTATAATAATTTCCAAAATATAGAAGCAGGAGGCCGCCACCCAACAAAAAAATCCAAGCGGGACCGGGTCAAAAAATTTCTCTCATTAGCGACCAGATTTATTCGCAGTATATTATTATATTTTTATATGTTAACTTTGATACAAAAAATTTAATTTAATATATTTGATAATAACTCAAACAGGAGGGATACAAAGAACTATCAAAGGAAGAGGATCTGGTAGAGGGAGAGGAGGAGGAGATACCCCTCCCACAGATGACAAATTTTTTAAGAGGGTCGACTATGACAAGATTAAGAATGTAAGTAGGACCGACCGCTATAAGGTTACCCATGTAAATGTACATTGTTGTTAACATTTTAAGTATGTTAACTTATTAATAATGTTTGAAATGGTATGTAATAGGACGTGTTGAGAGATCATATGCGCACCATGATTACCCAGAGTTCACTGTCCGGATCCGTAAAAGGAGATGGTGGATCAAGTGATTGTGGCTGCTAATAAAGTCATGGGTAATACTTATCAGAGTTGGGTGTCAAGTGTGGGTGTTATTCCGAAGGACAAGAGGACGAGATCCACCGAGACTCATATTCCTCCTCATATGCTTCAGAATTTTGAAGGTGTGATGACTATGATCAATGATTATCTGGTTAGCAAGGGCCGAGAAATCTTAATTCCAGCAGCTAGTCGTTTGATGGCATTTGATGCGGCTAGTTATTCTACTTCTCGTGTGACTTATACTCCTCGTGCTTTTACCCTAGAGTATGTTGGTCGGATGATTACATGGTTTAATGATGAACGCTGAGTTGAAGGTCTACCCCCGCTCGATCTCAGCATCGGCCCTACTTCTGCCACGATCCCTTCAACCGTCCCCACTTCTATTGTAGGTACCACTTCTATCATGTCTCCTACTAGTTATGATCCTCTTCATGTTGATAATGTTAATCCTCCTGCTAGAAAACGAAGAAGGCTTATTGATGAAATCCACTAAAAATCTTAATGGTCCGTGATTTTTTATATACCTCTATTAGAGATGACTTTAACACTTTAGGACTATTATATTTTATTAGGTTACCTCTATTAGAGATAACTTTAACACTTTAGGACTCTTACTTTTATTAGGTTATGTAATGTATTTATTTTTATCAGTATTTTAGGCTTTTATCGTTTATTTGGTACGGTAATATTTAGATATTAAATTTTAAATCTCGGTTTTAATATTGGAATTTTTTTTATTTCGTTATTATTTTTTGGTAGCTAAAACAAATATAAAAATAAAATAACAAAACAATTTGTTAATTTAAAAAAAATAAAATTAGGATCATTATCGACGACTTGTCGTCGGTAGTAATATAGTTGGTAAAGATTAGTAACCTTTAGCCACTAATCAATGAAGACCAAATGAGTCGTCTCTAATAATAAAGCAACAATAAAGGCGACCGGTTTCGTCTCTAATAACTATTAGTCATTAGCGACGACATCTTTACCGACGAATTATGTCGTCTCTAATGACTATTGGTCAATCCCCACGACATGCCACACGGCGTCTCTAAATATATCTTTACCTGTGAACTTTTAGAGACGAAATGTCGTCTCTAAAGACCAAATGCTGTCTTTAATGACTAAATTTATGGTTATTAGAGACAAAAAAAACATCGTCTCTAATGATCCAAACTGTAGTAGTGATAACAAAAATGGTTGGACAAAAAGTTAATACATCAATATAGCTAAAAACGAGTAAAAATAGGGTATATTCGGTTAATAAAGAGAAAAAAAAATGTTTTTTGTTAAGAAAAAGGAATGCTTTAGATTAATTTTATGATTCTGTGTGTTACGGGAATACGTAAAATATATTTTTGTGTATTGTAGGAACACATAAAAGTTAACTTTCGTGTTTTATTTTTTTATTTTCTTTGTCATAAAAATAGTCGTTTTACTTATAGGAAGCTTTTAAAAACTCAAATTTTGAGTTATGTAAAACTTTCTAAAACTCAGATTTATAACTCAGTGTTTTTAAAAGAAAAGACAATGTCTTTTATGGGTCATTAAGGTGAGTGACATGTGCCTAATGGACACTCACCCAAATATTTAAAATAAACTATTTCACTTGCGTATTACTTATATTGTTCTCGTTTCTCGTTTCTACGTATCTTACAATATATAAATAAGTTAGAAACATGGAAGAGTTGGTACCATAAAGAGGCTGATGATGAATTCATTGAACCTTATCTTGATGAAAAGAGAAGGCTTAAGATGGCATCAAGCTATCCAGCTGCATGACTGTGTGCCACCACGCATCTTCAGTATGGGTGTTACGTCTAATTAAACGCGCACATCTAAAAATGAGTATTCTGTAAAGTAATGTTATATTGGCATCCTCTAATAACGGGCGAGTATGAATGATGAATCACAAGATTGGAGTCATTTTTTCCATAAATTCTTATAGTTCATGTGTATAGATTTTAGCATTTATGATATGTAGTTTGATTTGTTTTCAAACGAGATCACTTATAAATAGAGTAATTTCTTGAATTACTTTAAAAACTATGACAAGTATGAATGGGGTTATGACTAATGAGCTAAAACAGTTCTTTTTTCTTATCAAATTAAGCAGAGTAATTTATCTTTAAATAAGATAAGTTTACTTCCAAGATGTTATAATCATGAGAGTCCCGACCACTTACCTTAGAAAAGAAATGTTATATATGCTATATATCATACCGTCGTAATTAATCTGATTATTATAGCTTTTATAAGATGGCTGATGCAAGTGATAAATCAATTCCTTTTCTCACCAATAATAATTCTTCTTCTACTTCTGCAATTTTGAATCCCGAAGATATAATTGAACCATATCTCAAAAGCTTAACATGGCGTCAAATGTTTCAAAGCTTGCTCACTTGTTTATCTTCATTCTTTATGGGACAACAAACCTATATTTCCATCTTCTCCGATGCTAAACCGAAATGGCATTGTACAGATTCAGGAGATCAGGTTACTTGTAATGCAAGTTACAACTATTGCCAGCTTCCTTCGGATGAATGGAGCTGGGACAAGCCTGCATACACATCCACTGTTTCAGAATGGTTTCTTGAATGTGCTAGTAATCCTATTATCTCAGGCTTACCCGCATCATCTTTCTTTGTAGGCTGCATTTTTGGTGGCGTTATTCTCATCTTCATTGGCGATTCCTTTGGGCGGAAGAAAATTCTTACCATTTCCTGTGATGTTATGTCTTTGCTTCGTTCTTTAGTGCTTTGTCAAACAATGTTTGGATATACTCAACCTTGCGATGCACAAGCGGAATAGGCCGTGCAGTTACTGGAAGTTGCGGGCTTGTACTAGCCAAAGAGATTGTTGGAAAACAATGGCAAGGGAAAATAGGGACTATTTATTTCTTCAGCTATTCTTCAGGTTACATGCTCTTATCGGTCACGTCTTATTATACTCAATATTATTCTTGGAGGGTTCTTTATTTATTAACATCAATTCCAGCTATTTTGTATTGCATTTTACTACACTTTTGTGTTTATGAATCTCCGAGATGGCTTCTTTCGCAAGAGCGTGCAGAAGAGGCTATTGTAATTCTCAGGTCAATTTCATCGTCAGAAAATGCTAAAGACTTGAGTTGGAATTTTTCTACCGAGATGGCAGCAAATGATGATGATAAGTTAAAGGGTGATAATAAAAAGGTATCATTCTTTACTATTCTAATGGAGGAAAAAGAAAGTCTTCGACAACTTTTGTTATCCATAATTTTCGGTACCGGGATTGGGATCGTATTCTACGGCATGACTTTAGGAGTTAACAGTCTTGATTTTAATATATATTGGAATGTTCTGTTAAACGCCTCGTTGCAGGTACCCGCACTTGCACTATTCATATATATGTTATCGAAATGGAAGAGAAGAAGTTCATTGCTAGGGTTAAGCATTGTAGCTGGTGTTTGTAGCATACTTTTGTGCTTCATGGATGGAGACTATTGGACGAATCTGCAAATTGGATTTGAGTTGGTTTCTTCATTTTGTTCATATTTAGCATTTATCTTAATGCTTGTATATACAGCCGAATTATTCCCAGTCCATATCAGAAATTCAGCTGTGGCAGTGGTATGGTTAACTTTGATGCTTGGTGGTGCTATCAGTCCTGTTTTAAATGCTTCTGGAGGAAACAACAAGTTACTATCTTATGGAGTTTTCGGGGTCATCGTTCTAATTACAGGACCGTTAGTTATCTTTTTGCCTGAAACATTAGACTGCAATACTTGATAACGCAAGATAAAGTTCAAAGTTCCCGTCACTTTAAGGATTTTGGGTGAAAGTAAGACTTCCATCTAATATTACATGATCTAAATAAATCATGATTGTTGAATATAATAACATGACATATGTCTATAGATTAGTTTATATAATTCTATAAACATAGATTATATATCATTATATAAATGACTAATTTTAATATTAATCCATTTAATATTTGATTGAAGAATTTTTCTTATGATGATTGTTGATTTTTCTTGTATTGCACTTTTTGAAAGTTAGTTCTAAAATTACTTATATTATTTAGTTTTTACTTGACAATTAGTAGCTTTTGTTAAAACGATAAGATTTTTTGAAGAAACTAAAAGCAATATAACAAAAATTTATGAGATTATTATCCAAGGGGTTTTGAAAACACCATCCCGGGACCTAACAAGACCGGCTGGATTTACTCTTCTTACTAAAGGCCACAAACCAATTTTAACACTATAAGCCTAATTTCTCAATTACTATTATACATTCTTTTGCTTTTTTACTCCTATATATACTATTTATTTATTTCTAAAACCTAAAAATCACTCACATCTCTCTTCCCACTTACCTCTCTCTCCCACTCACTATATCTCTCTCTCCCCACTCACCGTATCTTTCTCCCCACTGGTTGAATATTTGCTGGTCTTCTCCTTCGTCCTCAAGAGATTCTCGAAGCCATGGAAGACGGCTGTTCGAGCTCCGTTTTCTGGTGCATCCTCGAAGCTCCGTTCGAGTCCAGCAACGCCGTTTTTTCAGTAGATCCGAGGAGCATCTTAGTGAGGAGTTCGAGCTTCGCCGGAGAAGAAGCATCTCTCGAGCTTGGAGGTGTGATGGTGGTGCGATCCGGCCGGAGAAGAAGCTTCTCGCTGATTTTCTGCGATCTCGAAGATCCGATCTACACGAGAGATCAAGCTTTACCATGGAATAAGAACTGTTGCAGGCAGATCTGAAGACTCCGTCGTTGGTAGTGGTGCGAGGTGGTGGTACGGGGTGGTGGTTCGAAGAGGTGGTACGAAGCTTCAACTATGTTCTTATCATTTGAAAATATATTGCAGAAATTAATCTGGAGGACAAAGAAAACGAGTCACAAAAGGAGAGATGTTTGAGGACAGATTCAGACCATGTTCAACAAGTTCGAACCATGCTCATCAAGTTCGAACCATGCTCAGCAAGTTCGAACCATGCTCAGCAAATTCAAACCATGCTAAGTAAGTTCGAACCATGCTCAGCAAGTTCAAACCATACTCAGCAAGTTCAACCATACTCAGTAAGTTTGCGCCCAGAAGTTTGGAAGGATGCCTTCTCCGATATCGTTCGTTTCCACATCGCAAAACTAGATTAGATTACTTTTTTTTTCTAGAAATGTATTAGATTTGTGATAGATTAGATTACTTTTTTTCCAGAAAAGTTGTGAAATGCCGGGTTTGTGATTTTCTCAGATTTTTTGTTAAATGCTCAGAAGTTTTTGTGAAATATGCTCAGTAAAATATGCTCAGAAAAATACGCTCAGAAAAATATGCTCAGAAAAATATGCTCAAAAAAATATGCTCAGTAAAATATGCTCAATACTTTTTCCGGCGGTGCTCAGTGGTTGTGGTCGAAACGGGAAATTATTGATTGTTAATGAAGGAGGAGAGAGAAAAAATTATAAAGGAGGTGGGAGATTAATGGTAATGGAGGAGAGAGAATAATGGTAATGGCGAAGAGATAATAATCTTTTTTTTCTTATATACATTATAAGGGTAATAATGACATTTGTCAATTTTGAGGCCTCTAAGTAGGAGAGAGGAATCACTTGGTTCCCATGTGGTACTAAGATGCTCCTCAAGTCCTCTTGGTAATTGACCCAAAATTTATAGGAAATACAATTAGAAAAAGTGAATTAAACTAGATGGGAATATTGGATATACCACCAAAAAAATATGTATCCATCATTCATGATTCTATAATAGCCATCATTGTATGATGGTTGCCACTACATGAGATGTTCTGTATAATGACCAAATTCCGCGATCGCTAAAGTGATCGTTGATAACAAGAGTTTTGGCGACCGATATTGACTGTCGAAAAAATAATTTTATAAAAATAAAGTTTTAGTCTTTTGACGAGCACAAGGTTGATCGTTAATAATCTGAGTACATTGGCGATCACAATAATGGTATCTAGTAATTGAGTTAATTAAAAAAAATCTACCGGTCAACAGGGGATAGCTAGTAATTTATACGCTTTAGAAACCACTCGTGTGGTTGGTAAGAGTATGTTTACGAAACTTCTTCAAAAAAATAATAAAAAATTGTCGACCAACGATGTGGTTGCTAAAGACTATAGTTACATTAGTGATCACTGTATTGGTTAATATTTAAACTTCTGGCGAGGATTACGGTTGCCTTTAGCGAACGTCAATTGCGGTCGCTATGGTTTTGCGTAATAATGACGTGACAGAATGGGCAGCAGCTAAATTAATACCCATTGTCCACATTTTTATTAAAGCTTGCACACAAAAACTCAAAATTATTCCCCCATAAAATCTCACTACGGATCCACCACTTTCCCCTAACACTTTCTAATCCGGTATCGTGTTCACCAACCTTAACTCCACTCTTTGGGACTCATTTACACCATCAAATCCTCTAATTTTTTGACGTACTTCTTAACATTGTTTTTCTTCATAAAAGCTTGAATTTTTTATTTGTTATGATTTATATTATGTTGTCTACAATGTCAAATCTTATGGTTACATAATATATGTAATTATGTATGATTTGTTGCTGTAATCTTTGAGAATTTTGGGGATCATCAGGAAATATTAGAGTTTAGAAATGGAAAATTTTAATAGGTGAATGAGACATAGGGTCTTGGAGACAGATTTTATTTTCTATAAGGAGGGGAACAAATCTTAATTTTTCCAAGGGGTCTCAAGGATGACCAAATACTAAAATACTCTTACTAACACTAAAAGACATAATGAGTGATGTCACTGTTCATCTTACTCCACTACCCGCCTACCACCGACCTCCGACCACTGACCTCCGACCTCCGACCACCGGAAAAATTGATGAGTAATCTATAAAAATTGATGAGTACTCTATAAAATTTAATGAGTACTCTATAAAAATTGATAAGTGCTCTATAAAAATTGTTGAGTACTCTACACAAATCAATGAGTAATTTACAAATTTGAATGAGTATTCCATAAAATCAATGAGTATTTTATTACATTTCAAATTAGTTAGAAAAGGAAAAATAAAATAAACTAATTACAACTAAAAAATGGAAAAAACTAAAAACTAACTAAGTATTGTTGACCAGATCTGGTCAACAAAAGGACAACCTAATCTACGCGACACAGTACGTATTCCAAAAAAAATGATGGGAGTACTAAGCCTCGCAAGGTCATGTAACACAAAAACAGAACAAAAAAAAGTAAAAGAAACAACAAAACTCAGTTCCATTCGTCAGAGTAACATTCTTCTTCAACTGAGGCTAAAGCTCCATATTTTTTCGGAGTATGTGATAAGATGAAGCTCCGTTCCACAACCATTTCCAGAGTTCAGTGCTCCGTTAAGACAAAGCTTCCTTGCTAGTTCAGAGCTCCGTTTTCGCACCGCCTGAACAAACCGCCGAGCTCTACCGCCTTTCGCACATGGAGAAGTTGTTTAAGGAGCGACGAGATCTAGCTTCCATTAACTCTGAAGTTTCTTGAAATCCGGTCACAAATTAGAAAACCACCAGCAGTAGTGCTAAATCTTACATCCAGGTGAGATCTCGATCTTTTTCTAATTTCCCATCAGTGATCTCGTCGCGAGTTTGTTCGAAGAATTTTGCAAAGCTCGTATCTCCGATGAGCAACAGGTTTCTGATCTAGATCTTCAAATGGTGAAGACGGAGAAAGAAGCTCTGTGAACCACGAGCGGTTGGTTGAGGAACGACGAGCTGGTGCGCGGGGAAAGGAGAGCTGGCGGCGGAGGTTAGCTGGTGGTGAGCTTCGAAGGGTGGGTGAGCTTGTAGCCATGGTGAATGTTAGGGTGTTGGTAAGAGGAAGATGAAAATAAAAATTAGGTGAGTGGGAAGAGAGAGAAATATGTTGACGGGAAAGTGGGAAGGTTTTTATGGATTAGAAATAATATATTTAGTATATATAGGGGAAAAAACAAAAGAAGTATAATTGTAATTGGATTTTTGGATTATAGTGTAAGATTTAATTTGAGGTCTTTAGTAAGAAGAGAAGGAAAGTGGGGTTGGGAATGAAAATAGGGGGGGTGTCTTCAAGACCCCGTAGAGAATAATCTTAATTTTAATTGAGGGTTTAAAAATAATTAGTGAGATTATAAATATATCTTATTGCATAATTAATGTACATATTAAATCGAATGTTAATATAATTTATTCAAATATTTATTATATTTATCAGGAATTTTTTATTCACGATACAATTAAGTGTAAATTGACGTGTATAGGGATAAAGAGTGGATTAAGTCGGAAAACAAGGTTACTCTAACTTTTGTGGCAGGGGCTAAGAGTTTTATTGAATTTGCATCTTCACACATGGATAGTTCTAATGCGATTCAATGTTCATGTAATTGGTGCATGAATAGACAGGAAAAAACCACAACAAGAAAACAAGGTTTTGACGACTTCGTTTTGGCCTTTAGACGACCATTATAAAGAGGTGTCATATATTTTCCTACAATATTTCGCATAGTGGTCTATAATCGTGTTGCCAATGTTATAACTACGTATCCATTACACAGTGGGCTATTAATACTATCTTTTCCAGCTCTCTTCTAAAATAGAGTAGGCTATTGACGCATACATTTCCTGGCCCTCTTCTAAATAGAGTAGGCTAATCACCACATATTTCTTGGCCATCTTATAAATAGAGTTGGCTATTCACCACACATTTCCCAACCCTCTTCTTAATAGAGTAAGCTATTCACACATACATCTCTCGACTCTATATTTAACGAGTATGCTATTGATACTTACATTTCTCGGCTCTTTTCTGAAATAGTGGTCTATCAATACTTACAATAGGAGAAATATTTTGCTCTTGTGACTGCCTATAATATAAATTCCAGTTTTGCTCTTGGTCTTGCCTGTATTCTAAATTTCAGTTTTGATCCTACAAATATAGAATTAAATTATCAAAAAATACATAGATTAGGGACTAAATTGTCTGTCATTATATTAGGGACAAAACTGTCATTTTGAGTAATATACATGGACTAATCTATCAATTTAAGCAAGATAAGATAAAAAAAAGTTCCCTAAATAGGAACAAACACACCTAGTTGGACTCCTAGTTCCACATCATCCAAAAAAACTTCATCTCCACCAAAAATCATCTCTAAAAAAGAGACCTTACAAGCACATAACAAACCAATTCAATATACAATATTATAATATAAAACACAGTCTTCTACCACACGAATCTTAGTTATAATCTTAGGTGAAGCCTTGGATTTTTTTATCGAGTTAATTGCACCATAGGTCCCTATATTATGCAAAAATAAATTTGTTAAAGAAGAGAATGTTTTAGATTTATTCCATGATTTTATGTGGTACAGGAATACATAAATATATTTTTGTGTATTGTAGGAACACATAAAACTGAATATCAAAATTTTAAAATAAAAAATTCAAAACAATTCGTTGATGTAGATACAAACTTGCCCCGTCAAAAATGCAATTATTTAATTTTTCTATTTTTTTGGAATTAGTTATGAATTTTTATAAAAGTAAATAAATTCACGGAAGCGCGCGTTTGGTGGAATTGATTTTTTTTGTGTGTGTTATATCAACACATAAAATGGATTATCGAAATGAAAAAAATAATAATAATAAATTCAAAAAAAAAAAAAATCGTAAATATTAATTTGCCTCGTCAAAAAATTATTTTTACGACTTTTTTAAAATTAAATATGATTTTTTTTTGAAAATTTCAAGGAGGTGCGCGTGTGATGAAATTAGTTGGTGGTGAGTGGTGGTGACATAATTAGTCGGTGGTGGTTACGACCGAAGGTAGTGGTCGGCGGAGAATAATGGTGGTGGGGTTGGGGTGGTGGTAGGTGGAGGTGGGGGTGGTGGTAGTGGTGGTGGGAGTGTTGGTAGGAGTGGTGGGGGTGGTAGTTGGGGTATTGGGGTGGTTGTGGGGGTGGGTGGTGGTGGTTAGGGTGGATGATGGTGGTGAGGGTGATGGTGGTGGGGGTGGTGGTGGAGGTGGTGGGGGTGGTGGGGGTGGTGGGGGTGGTGGTGGTGGTGGGTGGTGATGGAGGTGGAGGTGGTAGGGGTGGCGGTGGTGGAGGTGATGGTGAAAAAATTAAATAAACATATATAATAAATGGTGAAAATAATAAGAATTAAATAGTATATATAATTAATAAGCTTATGGATATTTTGTAATTTTTTAATTTTTTGCTATGACTTGGGAATTAACATGAAGTTGTATTTAATTAAGAATAATTCTACTCTTCATGTAATTAATTGGGCGTTGCCCCTTATAAATATTAGGTATTTATTTTAGTTTTCAAAAATTATATTACTAACTACTTTATTAATGTGGTTTGAGAATCTTTTAGAAGTAATAGACGACTTTTTTTCTTTTTCTTTTTGGTTACATGGGTGATTCGGGCTAGCTTGCGCGCACCCGACTAATCCCATGTGAGATATACATGTCTCCCCATATATTGTCATCGTAAATCAGAACTAGGTTACCCATGTTCAGGGAGGGGTTCGAGCCTTGTACCTCTCACTTTACACCCGTTAGGGAGGAGATTCAGACCACGGACCTCCCCTTTAAGTGCTGAAGAAATAGCAAGGCTCTGGCCAATTGAGCAACCCAACTGGTTATAGACGACTATTATAAGGATATGGTGGGAAATTGTTAGAAGTAATAGACGACTCTTTTTAAGGGAATGTAGACAAATGCAAGATTGAGATTTTTGTAACTACTAATTTTACAGGGGATAGGGAAAAAAGAGTTGGCATATCACAGTTTTCTTGTTGTGAACATTCTAGAGAAAAGTTTGAATGACAAGATATGAGAAAATAGTGTAACGTGATTATCCACAACTGTTTTTTACCTTGAGTTATACAACCTTACCCGGATAACCTTAGTCTTACCCATTACATCTTAAGTAAAAATCGACAAAAAATTTATCCGTTTAATATTTTATCAATGTTAAATATTTCTTCTGTCTGGATTATAAGCTTATAAAATGTTTATATACTAGGTTAAAAACGTTTTGGGGCCTAAGATGCTCACTTAGATGGGTTACAAATAGGTCTATCCGTTTTTAGGTAGTTGTGGACAAGTTCGATTCACGGTGGAAACAAGAGGCATAACTTTTTCATCTCAACTCTGAATCGACTTCGGTCACTTCTCGTGCGTCACTGAATTTAAGCTATATCCAAATCAAAATTAATTTTGTCTAAATATTTGACACATAATCGTCTTCAGAATCAAGTGACGTCAAGGATTTGTTGGTAAACGCTCTAACTTCTTCAAAGTGACTTTTAGCTCTTTCTACGCCTTGGCTTGGGTATTGACTTAATTTTTTGACTTCTCCTCATCATCTTGGGGTTCTATGTCACACGTTTACCTAAAAACTACACATTTAACACACAATTAAGGCACAAAAGGAATAAAATAGCAATATATCAGATAAAAAGCAAGATATGTCAAATATCAGGGAATAATCCCTCACTTAGGACCAATAAACCCCCAAAAAGATATCTTGTGATATGATTATTCTATCACAAAAAGGAGACATCAATTAATGTATCCTTTGTCTTAGAATAACCACCACAATGTCAAATACAAAGGGTTGCACAACTAATGCTCAACAGAAGCGATAGCTAGACTTTAAAGCCGCTTGATGACATATTTCTAGAGTCGGTGGTGACAAGCATTAAGGGAATGAAGATTCTCCAAGGAAAAGAGAAGGATATGTTTATATGGCCCTTCGATAAATCATGTCTTTACACGACTAAGTCAGGGTACTTTATTCCCACAAAGGAGGCTATTGAAGATATTATGAAAGCGACCGAGAAAAATGAAGACTACAATACGGATTTATGGAAATTAGTATGGCAAAACAACATCTCAGCAAATAGGTAGATCTTTAGTTGGAAATATAGGAATATTATTCCTATGGCACATAACCTTTATAAATGAAAATGCAAGAATGACGACAAACGTTACGGGTGTGCAAGAGATACAGAAATTGTTGAGCATCTAATTCTATTTTATCTAGTTTGTGTTTAAGTGTGAGAAGGATCAGCGCTACAAGTCAAAATCGACAACTAAGTTACATATAAGATTGGTGAGTGGATGATTAAGACCGTACAGTCTTTTATTGATAAAGGATGGGAAAAAATAATTGTTCAAGCTCGTGTCCTTATTCTCATGTAGAATATTTGGAAACCTAAAATGAAAGTTGTCCACCAACGTGTTAGTATTCAAGTCAACTATATTATCATTATATATGAATAAATTATTTAATGGTATATGTAGTGTTGTTTTGAGAAGGGAAGAAGATGTTAGAAGTTAGCACACTTATTCATAACTCGCTCCTTTAGGGAGGTATATTTATTTTGTGACTCTTCTTTCCGAATAGATGTTAAAATAGGTTTATGAATTGTACATGTATACAAAATAGTTGATAAGGAAGTGGTTGACAGCAAAATGATTAAGTTTCAGTCATCGTTGAAAGGGAAACATGCAGTTTTACATGCTACTGAACTATGTCGTGACTTTCCTAGTAGTACTAAGGAGGTTTTTTCCGATAACCTTGAGGTTATTCAATGTATACAACAATCCTTAGAGTTTAGTTGCAGAATCGGCCCATTATTCAAAAAATCAGGGATATGTCATCACGATTTCAATCAGTTTTGTTTCATCATATTCCACAATATTTCAACTTTAAGGTCGATGTTATTGCTAGATCTACTAGGAAAAAGGCAAAGTCCGAGCTTGACATCTTTGATATTGTGATGAAGTTTACGCGACTTGGGATCAGATGATTGTCTTTTTGGGGGTTTGTTTCTTTTTCTTGTTTGTAATCTTATTTCAGACAATAAGAAAGAATAAAGTCTTATAAATAATAAATTTATTATAACAAAAAATTGGTTTTGATTGGTACTAGTTATTCATTGATATTTAAGAAATAAAATTAATATTTACACATAAAATCTTGATAATTAAATATTTACTTGTTTTTCTATAAGTAAATGTCACTGGTTAAAACCTATCCACCTATTATAAAGTGAAATTATTATTCCTTACCTTATTAGCTAAATAATATCAATCAAAATAGGATAACCTTTGTTTTGAGCACCATTGATTTTCAGCCATGGGGTATCCAACATGCATCATTGTTTTTATGTAAATACTCAGTGTTTTTGTGCAATATCAACGATTTTATGTAATACTCAATGATTTACGTATAGTACTCACTAATTTTGTGTAATGCCCATTAATTAATTGTAATTTCTATGATTTTTCAATACTCAGTGATTTTTTGTTAATACTTAGTGATTTTGCGTTAATACTCAGTGATTTGTGTTTATACTCAGTAATTTTGTGTTTATAATTAGTGATTTTTTCTGATACTTAGAACATTTTTCCTGACACTTAGAGATTTAACCAAACTTTTGCTATTGTTGGAATTATTCTTTGCACTTAATCAACATACTCAGTGGTTTTGCTGTGTACTCAGTATTTTGGTTTAGCATCCGCAATGGCTAAGTTCGCTACTCAGTGATTTTGCTGAGTACTTAGTGACTTTGTTGAAGACACTCATTGACTTTGTTGGGTATACATAAGATAGTTAATTATTCCTAACACGTTTTTTACCGAGTACTCAGTGATTGTGTTGGGTATATTCATTGATATAATGAATGCTTGGTAAATTAATGAATTCTTCTTTTCTTTTAAATTTAATTTAAGTATATGAGTTGATAAGACACTTAATGAATTTACAGAGTACTTAGTGAATTTACTGAGTACAAGTACTATTTTTCACCATGGATGTTATTCAATAACTTTACTGAGTACTCATTGATTTTACTAAATAAAAAATGTTATTTACCAGTCACTATGGTTGTGCTTCACTGCTATGCTCGAAAAGCTTTGTTAAAACTGCCATGACTTCATTCTATCAACGAATATCACCTAAAACGAAGCTTCCATTAGAGCAGATCTCAAACAAAGATTCATTATCTCGATACAAAGCTTTCATGGAGGAATCACCATGATAGATTTCAAATATAATGAAACGGAGGAAGTATCAAATCTCAAACGAAATGAATTGGAGGAAGCAACAATTCTCGATGAAGTTTGAGATCTAGTATGGAATACAGGAATCACCATGAGAAGAGAAATAAATGAATGATTAATCTCAAGTGTTGTTCATCTTTGCGGAAATGAAATAAATGCTGAAAATAAATTAGTCCCTTTATATATTTTAGGATATGTTTGTATCATACGATTTCAAAGATTCTTTAAAAAAGAAACCCACATTATATATTGGTTACAAAGATATTTTCCAATACCTATAAGTTAATCACTCTAAAATAAACTAATCAAATATCATATTGATTAAAAATATATATCTTCCAAATCTATAATACTTAATATACTACAATGACGTGACGTGATTTAAATAAAAGTAAATTACCCACTAATTACAATCGACAATTTTCTTTACTCAAAACATAGTAGGACTTTGGGTAACATATTAGATGCTATAAATTTAAATGGTATTTATAATATATATTTTTTTTTCTCGAAATATTAAACTATTTCACTTGCGTATTGTTTATATTCTTGTCGTTTCTACTTATCTTCTTACAATACATAAATAAGTTAGAAACAATGTCCAAAAAAAAAAAAAAAAAAGTTAGAAACATGAAAGAGTTGGTACCATAAAGTGGCTTATGATGAATACATTGAACCTTATCTTGATGAAGATAAGGCTTAAGATGGCATCAAGCTATCCAGCCATGCATGACTGTGTGCCTTCCTTATTCAAATAATCATTGTCACCTAATTACATCTAATTACATACGAATATTAATTCTATTGAACCCAATTAATCAAAATAATGATATATATTTTTTCTTAACATGCCAAAAAATGCTATTGCTAATTATTGACAAAAGTAACTTACCATCCATCGTCAGCGTTACATCTAAACACGCGCATATTTGGAACAAGAAAAAAAATAAAAAACGCGCCCATCTAAAAATAAACATCCTTTAAAATAATGTTATTATTGGCATCCCCCAATTATTCAGAAGTGCTAGCTCTACACTATGGTTTGAAATGGGCAGTTAGTCGTGGAATAAAAGAATTGCATGTCGAAACTGACTCTAGAGAACTCCACGCGCTAGTGAAGGGCGGTTAGTTCTACGAGTTGGAATTGTCATGTTGGGCGCGATTGTAGACTTATGTTAAGTGATAACCCGGGTTTTGAGGTGGATTGTATCTACAGGAAAGCAAATACGTGCGCGGATCTATTAGCTAAGAGAGGAGCGTTGCTGAATGGGGAACCACAACTGCTGATGGACCCTCTGGACTATCTTTGGAAGAACATCGCTAGTGATATATAGGAGTGGATACATGATTCCTAAACTAGTGTTAGACCCTTTATGAGGGATTCGTTGTTAATTCAACTTCGGTTTTTAGCCGATTTATGAAAATAAAATAAAATGAGCGAATAGGAATCACAAGATTGTAAACATGAATATTTGGATGATCTCGTAGTCATTTTTTCCATAACTTTCTTATAGTTCATTTTTATAGATTTTAGCATTTTTTTTGCTATCTATTTAGAATTGCTTTCAAATGAGATCACCTAAAATGTGTAATTTCTTAAAATAATTTAAAAACTATGACAAGTATGGATGCGATTATGACTAATGAGATAAGAACGGTTCTTTTTTCTCATATTGGTGAGAGTAATTTCTATTTGAATAAGATAAGATTACTATCTTATAATCGTGAGAGTTCCGACCTAAATAAGCTTAGAAAAAATGTTATATATTCTATAGATCATACCGTCCTCATTTATCTGATTATTGTAGCTTTTATTAAGCATTCAGAAATTGGAGAGGCGATTGAATGGCTGATGCAAGTGATGAATCAATTCCCTTTCTCACCAATAATAATTCATCTTCTCCTTCTACAGTTTTGAATCCCGAAGATATAATTGAACCATATCTCAAAAGCCTAACATGGCGTCAAATCTTTCAAAGCTTACTCACTTGTTTATCTTCATTCTTTATGGGACAACAAACCTATATTTCCATCTTCTCCGATGCTAAACCGAAATGGCATTGTACAGATTCGGGAGATCAGGTTACTTTTAATGCAAGTTACAACTATTGCCAGCTTCCTTCGGATGAATGGAACTGGGACAAGCCTGCATACACATCAACTGTATCAGAATGGTTTCTTGAATGTGCTAGTAATCCTATTATCTCAGGCTTACCCGCATCATCTTTCTTTGTAGGTTGCATTTTTGGTGGCGTTATTCTCTTCTTCATTGGCGATTCCTTTGGGAGGAAGAAAATTCTTACCATTTCATGTGCTGTTATGTCATTTTCTTCTTTCTTTAGTGCCTTTTCAAACAATGTTTGGACATACTCAACCTTGAGGGTCATAAGCGGAATAGGCCGTGCAGTTACTGGAAGTTGCGGGCTTGTACTTGCCAAAGAAATCGTTGGAAAACAATGGCAAGGAAAAATGGAGACTATGTATTTCTTCAACTTCTCTATAGGTTACATACTGTTATCAGTCGAGTCTTATTATACTCAATATTATTCTTGGAGGGTACTTTATCTATTAACATCAATTCCAGCAATTTTGTATTGCATTTTACTACACTTTTGTGGTTATGAATCTCCGAGATGGCTGCTTTCTCAAGAGCGTACAGAAGAGGCTATTGCAGTTCTCAGGTCGATTTCATTGTCAGAGGATGCTAAACACTTGAGTTGGAACTTTCCTACCATAGCAGCAGTAAATCATGATCATAAGTTGAAGGGTAATATTAAAATGTTATCATTCTTTAAGATTTTAATGGACGAAAAAGAAATTCTTAGACAACTTTTGTTATTGATGATCGTTAGTACTGGAATTGGAATCGTATTCTACTGCATGACTCTAGGAGTTAGCAGTCTTGATTTTGATATATACTGGAATGCTTTTTTAAACGCCTCGATCCAAATACCATCGCTTGTACTATTCATATTTACGGTATCGAAATGGAAGAGAAGAAGATCATTGCTAGGATTAAGCATTGTAGCTGGTGTTTGTAGCATACTTTTGTGTTTCATGGATGGAGATTATTGGAAGAATTTGCAAATTGGATTTGAGTTGGTTTCTTCATTTTGTTCATATGTAGCATTTATCTTGGTGCTTATATATACAGCTGAGTTGTTCCCAATTTATATAAGAAACTCAGCGGTTGCAATGGTATGGTTATCCTGTATGCTTGGTGGTGCTATTAGTCCAGTTTTAATTGCTGTAGGAGGAGAAAACAAGTTTTTATCGTATGGAGTTTTTGGGGTCCTAATTCTAATTACAGGACTGTTAGTTATCTTTTTGCCTGAAACATTAGATTCTGTAATACTTGATAACGACAGAGATAAAACATGAAGACAGGTGTAAAGTCTCACTTTTATTATTTAAGGACAAATTCTATATGTTTCTTTTTTATTACATCGGAGATCTAAAGGATCATGTTGTGCGAAGAACCATAAAACTAACCAGATGGGATTAGCTCACTGGCCAGGGCCTTGGTCTACCAATCTAGTGGTGCAGGTTCGAACCGAGTCAATGACTCCGAGTCCAAAGTTGGCTCTCCTATGTAACAAAAAAAAAAAAAAAAAAAAAGAACCATAAAACTAATCTATTACATTATTAAGCAACCTAGAATCATATATAACTCTAGGCGTCTTATGTCCCATACGGTCCTTCGTGAGAAGGCTCCAAATACCATCAGGCGGGTCTCCTAGACACGTGAAATCATCTCTATACTTCCATCCATTCCTAGCTAGCCAATCCGCGCAAATATTAGCCTCCCGTAGAATTCCCTTTAGATGGAAACCCTTATTCTTAGCCAAAAGTAACTGAATCCATTGCGCTCCCAGGCCTCTACCCCTCACTGTATTGTGCACTAGATCAATCACCTCTCTTGCGTCTACCTCAACTATCACATTTTGAAAGCCCAATCGTTCTACCAATTTCAACCCCTCCCATAGTGCTATTAATTCCACGATAACCGGAGACTTGTGATAAACCTTCATGCTAAAACCGCCAAGCCAGTCACCATTACTATCTCTTATAATACCACCACCTCCTCCTATATGTCTCTTGCTATCATAACTCCCATCCGTATTAAGCTTGACCCTATGCTAGGCTTTGACCATCCAACCATCGAAATCATAGACTTCCTTGACACGGATCCTCCGGGTAGCTGTCCCCAAGCTCTTGTAATCCCGATAGCTACATGTTTCGCTCTTTGAACTATCGCAACCTCATTAAGCGCAGCCACCCCCATTGAACACTACTTCGTTGCGTTGTTTCCAAATAGTATCAAGAAGCGCCCCAAAGAAGACGCTCCACCTAACCCCGGAAAAGAGCATGTTGTTTGAGATGTTCCTGGACCACCACTCACTATCCTCGCCCACTAACTGCAATTCTTCCTGCTGCAGAATTTCCGAGTCTCGCGCCTGGTCTGTTGCAGCGTGCTGCTGCTGCCACTGGTTCATTCCTGGGACGCCACGCTCCACCTCCTCCACGCCGTATCCTTGATTAATACGCCCATCAGACCCGCGCTAAAGATTCCCGAACCTGCTGGCAGGTACTTGCTCCAAGCTGCAGTACCTGTTCGCCAAGAAGGATGGCTCCAAGGACATGCTGTGCAAATAAGCAGAAGAGTTATGCACACCCAACCCCCCACCCCATAAGCTACTACCCAAACGATAATCAGTATAATTAGTATAGCTACGTACCTCCACACTCCTGTCCTCACTAATGTCCGAGTGAATTTCAACTCCCTCTTCCGCCATACCATGCTTCAGTACTTCCCCTTTAACGATAGCCCAAATTCGCCTAACCTTAGTACACTTTCGAAATAAATGAATTGCGCACTCCACTTCTTGACCACACAAGGGACACATCACTGGAACATCCATTCCCTTTTTAACAAGGTTCCCTCTTGTAGCAATTCTTTCTCGTACCGCACGCCACAAGAAAACCCGAGTCCGCTGTGTCGATTTAAGACTCCAAATCTTCTTCCATAAGAACTCCATGCTAGTATCATAATTTCTATTCCCCCACCCTACTGACCTTACAGAAAATTCCCTATTTACTCCATTCCCCTTTGCTATAGAAAACTTAATTGGGAAAATGATTCTATATGTTACTGTCACTTATAGGGTCGTTGTTGTATTTTCTTGGATTGTATTTTGGAAACCTTAATTAAGCCTAAAATTACTTATACCATTCAGTTTTTATGTCAGTTTTTATTGGTAATGTTATGAATATTTAATTATTGGTGGATATTTCCAGATAAGGTAATGATATATATCAACCAAATTTATACCATCCAATTACCACTCATGACGTGGCGTGAATTGGTTGGAAGTAAATCTTTAATCAAATCAAGAAATTAAATTGATTAAAGACTTTTAGTCAACCAATTCATGCCACATCATGGGTGGTATACTTGGGTGGTATATATCATTACTGTTCCACATAAAGTAGTATCTTGTATAAATGACTTGTAATGTAGCTTGTACAGCTGCTTGAGCCTCACATAAGTTTAAACTAATAGTTTCTATATATAGTTCGACATTCATATGTAACTATTCTGAATTCCACACAATAATAATACGAGATTATATTATTCTATATTTCGATTTATTGTCGTTAATTTTATAACACGTTATCACCACGAGTCTTATCTGTTTTATATAAATTTAAAAATCTCATAAATTTTTTCAAGTTTTTTTTTGTTGAATTGAATATTTATAAGTCTATATTATGAGATTAACACGGAATGATCCATGATTTTTTTTCTTCGATTAGTTAATATGCAATCTTAGTCAGACTTAAGATATCCATACTTGTTGGTCTATATATATATATATATATATATATATATATATATATATATATATATATATATATATGCTTTATATTTATCTATATGAGATATAAGTAAAATTGTATTACATGCCACGTTTATATAAGCATCCAGCGTGTTACAAGTGTCTTTGTGCATGGATAAGGCTTATAATAATTTGTTACTAATTTATGTGTCTATATATATAGGAAAATTCTTCCATCCAATATTGGATGATCCTACACCAATTACATTCATACACATACCTCATGTTTTAAACTTACAAAAGTAACTATCACATTAATCTAATGACATGTGTTTTGATTTAATAATCTATGGTCGTGATTTAAATATTGGACCATCCAATATTGGATGGAAGTATTACCCATATATATAACTTATTCTGAATGTATTTTATGCTATCTATACATGTGACATATACATATGATTAAACAGTGACAATAAAAAGAAAAGAAATGTGATAAATAATTTCATACGATAGTTAAAAGAAAAGAGACTTGAGACTCTACCACACACACTTGAGCTTAAAAGAGAAATTATGTCAATGGCTAATAATTTTATACTAAGCTTGGGATAAGTGCTTCGATAGGGGTATTATCAAGATGACCTCGAATGTATTGGTTAAATGGGTTAAGCCTTGTGATGGAGTCAAATTACATATTGATGGAAGCTTCATTGCTGAAAAGAAGATGGCCGGTATTGGTGGCATCTTGAGGGACAAGTATGGTTTGTGTATAGTTGGGTTCATGGGACCATGTCTTGTTGATTCTCCATTTATTTCGTAACTTTTCGCATTGATTTTTGGTCTTAGATGGGCTACTTGCAATGGTTATGTCGAAATGATTATCGAAACAGATTCGAAGGAACTCCACGCGCTAGTGAAAGACGGTGGGAGTTCAACTCACTATGAGAGGGGCTCGGGGATGTTCCACGCGCTAGTGAAGGGCGGTAGGAACTTAGGTAGCCGCCATGTTTCAATTATAGGAGAATGTTGTGCAATCTTGAAGAGATATCCAAAGCTCGAGTTATGTCATGTGTTCCGGAAGCTAACCTTTGCGCGGATAAATTACAAAAGAAGGTGCGAGGATACATACTCAGCATGTTGTTTTTACGGATCCTCTTGATTATCTGTGGAGCTATATTACGAGAGATAGAAGCGAGTGCGCGACTGCAAGAGTCGTACTAGATTAATAAGAACTCGTGTTCTAATTGCAATGCTTTTTTCTTAACGACTCTTTTATTAGTCTCCTATGTATGCAAAAAAAGGGGGAAAGGGGAAAGGCGAAAATTAGTATGGCCACTAGTATTTCTTGTTCCCTTTGTTTACTGTTTTTACCGTTGATATAAAGAAAGTACTCGATTTGCTTGGAAAAAGGATAAAAAGGTAAGTTTATCTAATTTATTATTAACAATATTTTGATTAATATTTTGTGGATTAAGTATTTCAGATGATTATGAGAATTTTGCCTTGTTACGATATTATTCCCGAAGTAATTGTGAGGAAAAGTTTTTCCTAATATTAAGGGTTAGAATTATATATTCTTATACGGAAGAAAAATATTAAATTGTTGATTTAAAATCACGATTCACGTTTCACTGGCTGACTTTTATTTTTTTGTAGATGTGGCAGTGGTTAAAAAGGAGCAGATTACACGTTAAATTCACAGGCTAAAAATCATTTCCTGAAGTGAATGAAAATGCGTTTCTAGAAGAAAATACAATGTCTTCCAATATATAAGAGAAGGAAGCAAAATTTAATTTTATACCTCGATTTGATATTGTATTATAATTTATATTCTGTTTTGTAATCATTTTATGATTTATATTCTGTTTTGTGTTGTCATAAGGTTATGATTTATATCTTTTGACTAAATTTGATTCCATGAAGTGAATGGCTGAAGTGAATAAAAACGCGTTTCCAAAAGACATTGCAACATCTTTCAATATATTTGGAATTGACGTCTTGATGATCCGATCTCCAGTCGAGGTTACGGTCATTAAATAATTAGTTCTTGATTATTAGTAGTCTGAATACTACAAATAAATAAATTTATTACCACCAAACGTGAAATAGAAAGAAATATCACGGAATGAAAAGTCACAGAAAATACCATGAATGTTCGTGATATAGTGGAACTATATTTTGGTCGCATACCTGTCGTATGCTAAACCACTTGATCGATCTAAACAAAAGTTTTGGATACCCAAAGGTTATGTTACCTTGTGGTACAAAATTGAAATTATCACCGGATTATGGTTTAAGTAAATCCTGATGAAATTTACTAAATTTAAAGATATTCGCCAAAAGGAATATTTTGTATAAACCACAAGTGTCCGTAACAATTTATATCTTTGTATTATTTATCAATGTCACACCAGAAGTGTGTACTAGCAAATATCCTGCTATTTCTTCGGAGTTGTATTATATACATATTAAAGCAGTTGAAACGCACATTGTGCAAAAGCAAAGATATCACGATCCAAAGAATTTTATATTATTACATGATCGACTTGGTCATCCAGGGACAATAAGTCGAATAATAATAAATTCAATTTGACTCAACTTAAAAGAACTAGAAGTTTCTTTTGTCGAGTGACTACCCATATGCTTGATATTCTGTAGTAAATTTGACTATGAGACTATTTCAACCGGCAGTTGAGATTTATGCTATTTTTATTTCTCTTTCTATTATCTAATATCTTGAACACCTAAAAGGTGATATCTTTAAAACACGTTTTTTTTCCAGAGTGTTATTTTGATGAGATAATTTACCCTTTATTAGGGGGAGAGACATCGCAATCTAAAGTATTGCGTGAGATATCGTGGAATATAATTCATTATCTCTTCTCTTTCCACGAACTAAAGAATCAAAAGTTGAAGTTCAAAAGGCGATTCATTTGTGAAGTATCGTAAATAATATACAAAATGCATCCAGGAACACAAAGAATGTTGTAAAATCCTATAAATCTACAGTTAACGCTCCAGTAGATTATTGTCCCAGAAGGACATATAACAAATATGTCAGCGGATGCATTTAACCAACGCATGAAGTATGGTGAACTTAAAATATATCTAACTGGCGCATGAAGCGTGGTGAATATATAATACATCTAACCAACGCCTGAAGCGTGGTAAACATTTAATGTATATAACCAACGCATGAAGCGTGGTAGACCTGTAATTCATATATCCAACACATGAAGCGTGGTAACTATGTCGATTTAAAATATAACAGCCCCAAAAAAAGAAATATCATGAGTAAATGATTAAATGGTATATATCATGGAATGTGCACATCCATGTATACGACATTAATGGTTGAGTCAACTAATGTTGGCACATGCATTACTTCTACAGTTTGTAATGGTCCCTGAAGTTATGCTGTAGATCTTGGTTTCGCATCCTAGGCGGTCAACCGGCGCCTAGTGCCTAGGCGGGATTATACGGGGCCTAGGCGGAATTATACGGTTTTGAATCCTGTTGTGTTGTTTTGTACATTTAGTAATATATGTAGTAATTATAGCAATTCTAACCATTTAAGTCATAAAATTAATCTGACAACACTATAGTAAATATAAAAATACTAAATATTGAGTTATAATATTGGTGGGGGCAAAGGTGTGATAAATAAATAGATAAATAAGAATAATAATAAAGAGTCACACACCCTTGAGAACCACGGAACTCACTGCAAGTATCACAGATCGTTTGCAAGTTTTAATGATAAGTCAAGTTCGTTCGCAGGGATTGTATCCGTTAGATCTACTTATATTTAACAAGCGTAGATGAATTTATATGTTTTAGAATAAAATATAAAACTAGAAATAAATATCTGATATGAAATAAACAAATATGAATGCAGATAAATAAATATGAATGTAAGTCTAATAGATTAGGATTACTAATATGAGTCTATTACTAAATCGTTATTCTAACCTGTCACAGATTAAGCATTATATATTAACCAGGATTCTAAATTCTACCTAGCCTTCTAGGCTTAGGAGCAACCTCTCCACTACTAGGGATTCCTAAGTAATGATTGGTGATTAAATCAAACCTTGATGGCTATCTAGTTAGGCAAGGGATCAAAACTAGACGATTATGTGGTGTTGTCAATAACTAAGATTAATCCTAAGATTGGCCAAATCTAAGGTGTAACAATAAGTCGAAACACATAATAACAATATACGCCAAGCTCAATCAATTAAAATAACAAATAGTATTAATGAATGTAGACAAAATAATAATCCAACAATTAAAAGTAAAACTTACAGAATAATAGCTTAGAAAGATGGTGTAGCATAGATCTATAGCTAATTACTCTAAATATAGAGAAGGTGGGATGTAGAAGAGGAGTTTGTCAGTCTCCAATCTTCTTCTTCTTGTCTTCCTCTACAGGTCAGCTTGCTTCTTGAATGAATAGCTTGATTCTAAGGATGAATATTAATGTAAAGGACTAAGCTATTGTTTATAATTTAAGCTAATGTTTAGAACTGAGCAAGGACATGTTTACAATGATAAGAGGGTGTATTTATAGGTCTCTTGGAAGCCCTAATTCGTTTTCTTGAAGGAGAAGTAAGTAGTGAACTCCAAGCCCAACTCAAATTCGTAACCCTAAAAACATGAAATCAGGTCCGATCTTCTTTTGGCTCTAACAGCTTCGATATTCATCCGTTTGACGCGTATGAATATACCAAATTGATCGTCTCGCAAAGCTCTTCAACTTTGCTCTTGACCGTTTCTCCAAATTCCTCACCGTTTTTGAGATATAAGCTGATTTGTGGTCGTAGGTGCAGAAATTCAGGATTAAGGCAGGTTTTCCTTTTCCATGTTTTTAGCTTTTATTTCCTTATCTCCAATTACCATGTCTATCTCTTTCCATATCTTGTAGTCTTTGACTTGGAATCTAATTAATCTCCATAATTATCTTTAAAGCTTCACACTAAATAAATAATTAAACCCAATATGCTCTAAAAATATTATCTTACTAAATCAAGACTCAAAATAGGAAAGTGTAGCATTTCTCAAGAAAATCGACTATAATGACTTCTAAATCACTAAAAATGATGTCTCATCCTAATATAAATCTATCACAAATGAGGAGATATCAAGACCCCCAACTCAAAGTTGTATCGTCCCAATACAATAAAGATAAAAACAAAGGGAAGTCTCTAAATACACACCTAGGTCAATTAAGCACAAAGGGAAGAAGATAGCAGAATATGGAAAATAGACTCAAAGCAACTACTCAGAAAATTTCATGTAATAATATTCACAAACTACATACCTGTACACTTCTCATATCCACAATCAACACGGCTTGAATTCAAGAGCAGATTAGTTTTGCAATGTAAGAAGGAGAGGAACTTTACTCAGTTCACCAAGGAAGCTATAGATTGTTCATCGAACTTCACTAGTGTCCAAAGCTCCACTTAACTACTCTCTATTGGCTCAATCACTTCTCTATTACATAGCAAAGAATCAAAAGGTCTTTAAGGTTGTAATGTAGGCTTAGGGACGGTATGATAGTATATTTGGATAATTTAGAGTGAGCTTTTGGCTCTCTCCTCACTAGCCATCAACGAATCGCCCTAGAGCTTGAGTTACTCTCATAAAACGTTTCTCACTCAACCCAATGATTTCTTGATGCATAGCATCCCCAATACCCCAATTAAAGCATAAGATGTTCACATAAAAATTCCTCTTTGCCGGTCCGAATATATATATTTTCTTTTCTTTTCAAATCAATTTCTTTTCTATAGCTATGATTCTCTTTTTATGTTGAGATATCACACTAATTTTCTCATATATATATTTTTATGCCCTTATTGGCAAAATTAGCTCGTAGCTTCTTTTTCATTCACTATTACCCCGGCAAAGGGTTGCAATATAATCTTGTGAATCATCATCAATATAAATAACAGAGCACAATTAATAAGCTCAAAAATCCCAACCCAATAACAATTCCCATAATGGTGGACCCACCACCCCAAACTCAAGCTCTAAAACAACTGTCTATGCATCGCGATTCGAGTGCGGGTCATATGGAAAAGTCCTATAATCTAAAGGGATATGGCTTATAACGTGGCTAAATAAAAAGGCTTTAGAAAGGCTAGAAGGGGCTGAGAAGGATATAGCATATAAAATCAAAATTAACAAGGTGAGAAGGTATAAAAAGGCTTCAAGTGGCTTCAATATGAAAGAACCGCCTTAATCACTTTCTACACTATGTAATTTCGTTATTTTCTTACCTTTAACGCTTTCATCAAATGGATTTATCGACTAGCTTGGATCTCACGGCCTACACACTTCTCAAGGTTCCCTGAGATCGAACATACTTTCTATCGCATTGCTCACTAATCTTTTCTTTACTATCAATGTGTGTTTTCCTGCAAATACTTCAAAGCAATAAAATAGCTCATAAACATACTACTTACTATCATTAACTTACTGAGCTTATGCTTTCAAGCTATTAAACACACTCTACATACATCTAAACCTTCAAAAATTTTAATTTTACCTAAAAAACAGAAAAATGGAGATGAGAGACAACGAATCCCCACACCCCCAACTCAAAAATGAGCCGTGTCCCCACGACTCGAAAAGACTCAAAAATAAAATAAAAGAAATTAAAATTTTTAGCACATATTGCACATAAAAGAGTTGGTAAGGAAGAAAGAAAACATACTCTTCGAGGCTATTTACCTCGCCTGATCAATACCCGGAATAGGGTGCAGTGCTTTCCATGTATGAAAACTTCTATGTATCACCAATTTCGCATTCCCTTCTTATGCTCCATCCCAATCAATCACACTCTAGAAATCTCTTGTTTATCTTCTTCCAACTTTGTTCTTGAATAATCTCTCATGTGACAGTTGTTCATCCGAGAATATGTTTTGAACATAGCTACTAGCGTCCCAGAAGCTTTTGTTCATCTTGGGTAGATGGATATTGATTTTAGAGGTTGTGGTGTCTTCCTTATGAAAGTTAAAACCTTTTTGTTCTTTGAATTTACCACAGCTAGCTTTCCTCTATTCTCTTGATCCGATTTACCTTGTAATTTATTCCCAAACTAGTACCCATCTCAATTGAAATCTTCTAGATCTTACCCAATACCTTGCTTTGATTCTTCATATCCCGTAACACTTGATAATTTCTTTATTCTCTTCATCATCTCTTTTGACCCCCAACTCAAAGCTTTGAACACTCTTGAAATTTGTACTTTATGATCATAGGTGGAACAATCTTTATTTTGGTTAGGAAAGGTGTTAGGATGACAATTCTCCATGTGGGTATGATTGAACCAAGCTTTGGTGATATGGGTTTAAGGAATTTTGGGAAAAGATTTTGAAATTCATGGCTTCAATTCTCCGTTTCTAGGTGTTTTGATATGATTCGGGTGCTTGAATCTTCTTTGTAATGATGTAGGGAAGGCTTTGGATGGTGATTTGGTAGTGTTTGGATGTTAGGTGAAGGTTTTTATGAGCTTTAATGGAGTTAGGAGAGTTTTGGAGAAGAGAAAGAGGCTTGAGGTTTATGAAATTCGGAATTAATAGCTCTATATCTCTTTTATAAGCTCAATCCGTAACTTTCTCTCTCTGGCGGCGTGGCGCGGTATACCGGGCATATCCTCCGGTATACCGGAACATCTGATGATAATTTTTTTTTTAGCTTCTGGATAAAACCCGTGGTAGGACCCCGTGGTACGGGTTTTTGAGCTGCGGACCATGGTCCGGTGTACCGCGGGGGTGCTCCGTGCCTCCTACGTCAAAAAACCCGTGGTAGGACCCCGTAGTACGGGTTTGTGCGGTGCATGGCGCGGTATAGGGTCCGGTATACCGGACCCATCAGCTATTTTTTTTTTCGTTTCTGGATAAAACCCGTAGCTCTACCCCGTGGTACGGGTTTTTACCTTGCGGTGCACCGCGGCTGAGGTCCGGTGTACCGCACGTGGCAAAAACCTCCCCATCAGCTAGATCTCGAAAAGTTATGCAGTTTAGGCTCAAAGATCACCTGATTCCGATATCCGAGCGCAAAGATATGACTTGCTGAAGTTTCTCTGTTTCGAAAACTTTGCTCGCTTCGCTAACTCGATTTCTCCAATACCTAATCATCAAAAACACTAATACCTTTCTCAAATATGCAATATCAACTAAAATTAACTAATCTAAACTAAAACTAAAACATAAAAACATAAAAATTAATATGGGATGTCTCCCAAAGGGCACTTTTGTTTAACGTCTTTCAAAGTTAGACGAGTTACCTCGGTTATTTCTTTTTATAGCCTCCCCAGCAGTGAGTAAGATGATTAACACTTACCAAATCGAGCTTGCAACCTTTGATAGCCTTGATTTCGACCACTCCTTCTGAGATAATTTGCGTGATAACATAAGGTCCCTTCCAAGAACTGCTCTGTTTGGGGTTGGGAGGTTTCCATGCCACCTCGTCTCCTACCCCAAACTCAATATTTTTCTCTATGGTTTCTTGGAGACTTTCAGGTTCTGGCTTCTTGGTTGCTCTGATTGGATATAGTTCCTTTGACTTCTTTTTCCTCTTCTTTCCCGAAACATAGAATGTTTCAACGTTATCTTTAATACTAAGAGTCACGGTTCCTTCATTCACATTCACTATAGTATCGCTGGTGGCTAGGAATGGACGCCCAAGAATGAATGGGACGTTCTTATCTGCTTTGTAGTCAAGAATAATAAAGTCCGTTGGAATAACAAGGTTACCTACTTGAACGAGTACATCCTCTATTACTCCCCACGGCTTAACAGTAGATTGATCCGCAAGTTGTAAGACTACGGATGTCGGTTTCGCTTCACTAATACCAATCTTCTTGAATACACTTTTGGGCATGATATTCACACTTGCCCCTAAATCACACATGGCTTTTCCATGAAATATACCACCTATTTTGATTGGGAGATTGAAACTTCCCGGATCTTTACGCTTCGGTGGTAATCTTCTTTGAACTCGTGCTGATACCCCTTCGTTGATTGCTACAGACTTGGCTCTTGTGAATCTTTTCTTATTGGAGAGTGCCTCCAGAAAGAATCGATCATAGTTTCTCCTTCCTTCCATAGCTTCGAGTAAAGGGACGTTAATTTTCACTTGTTTTAACGCCTCTATACACTTCTGATGTTGCTCCGTGGGATAGTGGCAATGTATGGGTGTTTGTCTTGCTCTACTTCTCTCTTCAATTCTTGGTTCATCAACCACTCTAGGCTTCTTAATCTTATCATGTTCAACTTCTTCAACCCAATCTTCAACAATTATCTCATCCAAGTTCATCCGACTTACGTTTGACTTGTTTGCTTCGGTGATTATCTCACCGTGTTCTTTTATCTTTTGAGCTTGAAGACTAATAGTCTTAACCTTGTCGTCAATGTATTGGATCTTCTTCATGTTAGTAGTTGTATCTTGGGTCAATTGTAGGAGTTGACTTTGCATCTGTTCTATGATTGTAGTGAGCTGCATCACATTTTTCTCTAAAAGTTGATTATGTTGTTTAAGATCTTGGTTCTGTTGTTGCAGGTTTTGCACTACTGATGCATCGATCTTTGATTCAAGTCTGCTCATATTTTCCTTTGAGAAGTTGATGAATTGACTAATAGTCTCTTTTAACTCAGTAATCTCTTCTTGAGGACGTGATTGAGCTTGACTTACATTATGCACAGTATAGCTCGGTGGTTGATTAGCTTGATTTTCATAGGCTTGCTTTTGTAGGTATAACTGTTGAGGTGGCTTTGGGATGCTTTCCTTAACAGTTATAGCGAGTTGTTGTATTTGATCTTGCAACCTTGAAATCCTCGCGTCTTCTTCATCGTTAGTGGTAGGAGTTTTTCCTTGTGGCCAACTCATGTTGTTCTCAATGATTGTTTCCATACCACTTTTTGCTTCTTTTGGATCCATAGAGACAAAATTTCCACGACCCATATTATCTGCTCTCAGCCTTGACTCTCTATTGAGTCCATTATAGAACATGGATAATTGTAATTGTGGCGTGTATCCATGTAGTGGACATCTTGCCAACATCTTTTGAAATCTCGTCCATGCTTCACCAACACTCTCTCCGGCTTCTTGTAAGAAATTCATAGGCTCCAAGAGTTCCTTCACTCGCATACTTGTAGGATAAAATTTATCGAGGAATCTTTCTTGAAGCTTGTCCCAATTTGTAATAAGCTCGGGAGGTTGATCATCTAACCAATCGCTTGCTTTCCCGGTCAAGAAAAATTGAAACATTAAATAATACATCTGTTCTTGCGTAACACCTTCATTAATGTAGGCATCACAAAATTGCATGAATTTTTGAACAGATCTGACCGGATCTTGATTTGTATCACCATTAAATTTCCCATAGCTCGCGAATTGATTAATTAAGTCAGGATCAGGCTTGAATCTAACGGCTTGAATAGTTGGGACGCGAATCCCAATGCGTTGAACTCGAAATTTACTAGGTAAACCTAGCTCTAACCGTTGATTATCCATCTAAAATCCTGAGAAAGACTAAAAAGAAAGCGTAAAACTGAAAACAAATAAAAACTTCTACACTAAATAAACACAAATTAGATTTAACTTAAAGATAAATCCCCGGCAGCGGCGCCAAAAACTTGGTGGGGGCAAAGGTGTGATAAATAAATAGATAAATAAGAATAATAATAAAGAGTCACACACCCTTGAGAACCACGGAACTCACTACAAGTATCACAGATCGTTTGCAAGTTTTAATGATAAGTCAAGTTCGTTCGCAGGGATTGTATCCGTTAGATCTACTTATATTTAACAAGCGTAGATGAATTTATATGTTTTAGAATAAAATATAAAACTAGAAATAAATATCTGATATGAAATAAACAAATATGAATGCAGATAAATAAATATGAATGTAAGTCTAATAGATTAGGATTACTAATATGAGTCTATTACTAAATCGTTATTCTAACCTGTCACAGATTAAGCATTATATATTAACCAGGATTCTAAATTCTACCTAGCCTTCTAGGCTTAGGAGCAACCTCTCCACTACTAGGGATTCCTAAGTAATGATTGGTGATTAAATCAAACCTTGATGGCTATCTAGTTAGGCAAGGGATCAAAACTAGACGATTATGTGGTGTTGTCAATAACTAAGATTAATCCTAAGATTGGCCAAATCTAAGGTGTAACAATAAGTCGAAACACATAATAACAATATACGCCAAGCTCAATCAATTAAAATAACAAATAGTATTAATGAATGTAGACAAAATAATAATCCAACAATTAAAAGTAAAACTTACAGAATAATAGCTTAGAAAGATGGTGTAACATAGATCTATAGCTAATTACTCTAAATATAGAGAAGGTGGGATGTAGAAGAGGAGTTTGTCAGTCTCCAATCTTCTTCTTCTTGTCTTCCTCTACAGGTCAGCTTGCTTCTTGAATGAATAGCTTGATTCTAAGGATGAATATTAATGTAAAGGACTAAGCTATTGTTTATAATTTAAGCTAATGTTTAGAACTGAGCAAGGACATGTTTACAATGATAAGAGGGTGTATTTATAGGTCTCTTGGAAGCCCTAATTCGTTTTCTTGAAGGAGAAGTAAGTAGTGAACTCCAAGCCCAACTCAAATTCGTAACCCTAAAAACATGAAATCAGGTCCGATCTTCTTTTGGCTCTAACAGCTTCGATATTCATCCGTTTGACGCGTATGAATATACCAAATTGATCGTCTCGGAAAGCTCTTCAACTTTGCTCTTGACCGTTTCTCCAAATTCCTCACCGTTTTTGAGATATAAGCTGATTTGTGGTCGTAGGTGCAGAAATTCAGGATTAAGGCAGGTTTTCCTTTTCCATGTTTTTAGCTTTTATTTCCTTATCTCCAATTACCATGTCTATCTCTTTCCATATCTTGTAGTCTTTGACTTGGAATCTAATTAATCTCCATAATTATCTTTAAAGCTTCACACTAAATAAATAATTAAACCCAATATGCTCTAAAAATATTATCTTACTAAATCAAGACTCAAAATAGGAAAGTGTAGCATTTCTCAAGAAAATCGACTATAATGACTTCTAAATCACTAAAAATGATGTCTCATCCTAATATAAATCTATCACAAATGAGGAGACATCAAATATCAATTAAAGAATTCTCGAGAATAAAAAATAACAAAAAGGCCAATGCTAGCATGTTTTGCCATTAATCGGCGCCTAGACGGACTAAGCGCCTATTCTATGGTGACTAAGGTTCTAGGAAAAAACGCCTAGAGTATTAACTAGGCGTAGGCGGCTGAGGGGGGAGTTGACGCCTAGGCGCGCCTAGGTGGGGATATCTACAACATAGCCCTGAAGTGACCAAGGTACCTGACTAAATGAAAGCCATGTAGATAATTTATCTATCGGAAATATATGAAACCGTGAAACTGTTAATGGATTGATATATTTTCTTTAAACCATGCCTTGAAATAAATAATAAGGATCCTATATCACAAAGTGGTGAAATTATCGACAAATAATGAAATGGCCATACAATTTTATTAAATTTATAATCTGGCTTATGTCACATAAATTCCTGCAGAAACCAAGAATTGATTATATGGAGATGTCCTTAATTTCATGTTATGGATACAATGACGTTCATATTTTACTTTTAGAAAACTCTTGCAGATTTTACTATGATAAGGAAATCACCAAGTGCCTGAAGCACTAAAGGTTCTTGAAGAATATAAAGTGCATGGAGCACAAGTAAGTATTTTAGTTATATAACAGGAAGCAGTTAGAATACTTCCTCATGAATATGATATTATCTTATGATGATATTGTCCCATCCAGGAGATTCAAGAAATAAAAGATCAATTCGTGAGATCTGAAAGTATATATCACCAAAGAATTTTGGATGTAATCAACAATTTCGTCCAAACGAGAATCCAACAGATCCCAATGGGTTTTCTTGACAAGGTTTTAGTGAGGCATATCCTTCTGTGAATATCCAAGGGGGAGTGTTATGAAAGTTTAATTATTGATGAATATTAATCGATAAATTAGTAACGTGTATAAATGACTTATTGTGCAGTTGCGCAGCTGCTGGAGCCTTGCAGCAGCTTAAGCTAGTAGCTGCGCAGCTACTTACGGTTTTCTATATATAGTTCGATTATAATATCATATTGTAACTATTCTGAATTTCAAAGAATAATAATACGAGATTATATTTCTCTATATTTTTAATTTATCGCCGGTATTTATAACAAATTAGTAGGTTTTGTAAAAACGATAAGATTTTTTGAAGAAACGTAACAAAAAGCAATAGGGAAATGACACCCATGTCCCTAAATTTTTTATATTAGGACACTTATATTTTTTAATTCTTTTTTATCTTTTGCCAAGTCCCTTTTTTTTAACATGAATAGTTATATATAACAATAAAAAATTTGATTTTCTTAAAATTTCTTTTGTACCCTTCATTAATTACTCATATAATTATACAATTTTTATTATTAACCTATTTTTTAGTTGTATTCTTTAATTGATAGAATTAAGAAATATGATTTATATTTTTAGACATAAATATCTTTTACCAAAAATAAAAAATAAATTTTTAAATCTCTTTTTTTATGTATTTTTTTCATTTAATTATTTTGTAAAATAAAAAAATGATTAAATAATTTAAATAATATTTGGTATAAATAATATTTTATAATATACAAATAATTTTGTTTAAATTTTAAGCATTCAACACGAATATATTATATATTTTTAAGAATCAAAATTACGTTTACATATTGAGAAAGAAGTTGGATATATTATCCAACCAATATTTCCTATAATGTTTACTTTATTCTATAAAGATAAACACATAAATATTTACATATGCATTAAATATCGAGATAATTCCCAATTAATTACACTTCCTCACTTTTCATTCTCAAAAAAAAGGAAGGAGGAAATTACTTCCTACTTACTCACAAATTTTCAACTTAATTCTCAAATAAGCACATGGTCATATTTACCTTCCACACAATCGTTAATTTTCAATCAAGCGATGTTCTCCCTCTTCGTGCTCTCCCTTCTCTCTAGAAAACCCTTTCTCTCTCCTCATGAAGTTTCAGTTTAATGTTGTCTCCCTTCTCTCTCCAATCCCTAGTTTATCTTGCTCCTTTTTCTTGGTTAACCCGTTTGCTTGTAAAGCTAACCTTCCTTCTTCACGCGTTAATCATTCTCCATTCTCGTTTGGTGTAGATTGTCTTGTTTATTGTGCTTCTTTGTATTTTATTAAGATTGTTTATTCCCTAGGCGTACTTCATACGCATCCCAATCCTTCTTATCCTTTATGCTTTATCAGCTTATCTCATTCTCACATTCTTCTCCTTCTCCACTCCCTCACAACTACTCTCTCCCTAAAACACTTTCTGCTATGGCTAAAGCTCCGACCATCTCCATGAAACTTACACCTTCATTCAAACAAGATGAAATCCTTTCTCGGCGATTCATGCTCCTTTCTAAAATACTCTCAAAATCGGAAGTGTCCTCCTCTATGGTTGAATCCGCTGCTAATAGATCTTGGGGCCTTAGAGCTCGTATGCATGTCACTTCAGCTGGCTTTAATACTTTCTTCCTCTGTTTTGAATCTCGAGATGACCTCCTGAACACTTGGAACTTCAGGCCTTGGTCCATTAATGGACATCTCCTCCTTCTTCAAGCTTGGCACCCTGAAATGTCGATGAGCGAGGCTGATTTCTCTACTGCTACTTTCTGGGTTCACTTTCAGAACCTCCCTCCCGCCTTTGTCACCCCTGATAATGCTAAGGACATATGTAAAAACCTTGATTGTATACTTCTAGCTTATGACATTAATGTAGTTAATGATACTACTAAGCTACTTCGTGTTCGTGTTCTCTGGAAGATTGATAATCCCCTCGTCCGGTCCTTTAACATTGAAAGACCTTCGCTTCCCTCTTTGGAAGTTGATGTTAGGTTTGAAAAGCTTAGCAAATTCTGTTTTTTCTGTGGTTTGATTACCCACACAGCTGGTGAATGTACCCTCTATAAAGAGGAACAAAAGAGGTCACGTGGAAGAGCACCGTTTGTTTTCGGAGACTGGATGAGTATTTCTCCGGTCAAAGGTAGAGGTAGAAACATTCATGTAGTTGATGATCTTGATGATCCCTCTCATATTATCAGTGGAAGTGATGACTCTTATTTTCCCTCATCTGATGATGTTACATCCAAACCAAGACAAATTGTTGGTCCCTCATCAGTTAATACCATAGACATTGAGAATGTCAGAGATATTAATAAAGACAATATTCCTCCTTTTTTACAAGGTTGCTCCTCGGAACCAGAACAGGCGTACGCTTTGGTTGTCAAAGAATTATTAAAAGATGTTTCCTCGGATCCGACCGGGGTTGACCATATATTTAATCCAGTTAAAAAACAAAGCTCAGCTCAATCTTCTGGTCCAAAATCCCCGTTTAAAAATAAAGATTCTAGGCCCACCCCTAATCAATACAAGCAGAAATCCTCTTTGAACTGGTCTGGATCCAAAAGAAAAGCTAGTGGTGATACTTCCAAGGATAAGTGGCCAGCGTGGCCCATAAAAAAGGAAGGCTCTGATAGCGGTAAGCCTGCGTTTGGCAATAGGTGGTCCATCCGAACTTGGTCCAGATCCAACCCCACCCATGGTAAGACTAGTAGGCAATGGGTCAACCCTGATTTTAATTCCACTAATAAACAAACCCCTTTACCATCTCCACCTCCCATTATACCCTCTTCTCCCCCTACCCCGTTTAATACCCCTCTCCCATGCACCCCTACTCCTTCTCCACCCCCCACTGAACCTATCCCTATCCATATTTCATCTTCACCTTCTCTCGGCAATGAGGAAACCGCATCCACTCAAATGGTGGATACTGCTATGGCTGAATCTGATTTGGTTACTTCTCCTACGCTGGCTGAAAACCCTAAATCCCCAGACTCGAACTCGTCTACTCCTATGGTTTCTCCAAGTTCTTATTTGGTTCCAGATACCCCTGTTCATGATAGCTCATTGATTCTCACTGATATCCCTATTTCGGTGGAACGTCCAGAAAAGGAAAAAGGTCCCAGCGCTAAGAAGCGTAAACTGGTACATACAGAAATGGTTGGTTTTAAGGAAGGTGAGGACGGTCTGGTCGAGGTCCCTCTTCTTGATATGGCGGTAGATGCTGTTCCCTTGGTAATGATTGAACCTGCTCCAGTGGGTGGTTGCATTGAGCAACCCCCACAACACCCATGATCGGAATTTTCTGGAACTGTCAAGGTTCGGGGTCACCCTTGACAGCCCAAAATCTTAGAGATTTAATTTCTAAGGAGAATCCCCGGGTTATTGGTCTTTCTGAGACTAAAACCAAGAAGAAGAAGTTACTAGTTTTTGCGAAAAAGTTAAAAATAAGACTGCTATGGAGTGTTGACCCGGTGGGTATATCAGGAGGCCTTGCTGTTTTTGTAATGGATGATTGGCACGCCGAGGTTTTTTATGTTGATGAATCTTACAAGGTTATTCCCTCATCTAATCCCAGTGATCCCTCTGATGATTGGCTCTCTACTATCCCTGTTTGGTCACCTCCTCCCCAGCAGTCACTTAAGATGAACGTGGATGCTACTTTTAAGAACGGAAAAGCCACAGCAGCAGCAGTGATCCGTAACTGGAAGGGTGAAGTAGTCAATGGGTTTGCCATGGATATTACTGCATCCTCTAGTTTTGAAGCAGAAGCCAAAGCAATTCGTAGTGGTATTCGTTTTGCTATTGATCATGCTCCCCTTTGCAACAGAATTGAATCTGATGCTGAAGTTGTTTTGAAAGCCATTTATTCCCCAAGCACGAACTGTACATGGAAGAACAGGGCCATCCTTGAGGATATCAAAAATATGGCTAAAGACCACACTCATTTACGTATTTGTGGTATTAGAAGAACAGCTAACAAGGTCGCTGATTGGCTCGCTAAAGCTTTTTCTAGTTCTTTACTTTGTCCATCTTGGATTTGTAATATTCCTTATGATTTGAATTCCCTTTTGTGTAATGATTTACCAAACTTTGCAGTGACAGGAGTTGGTTAACTCCTTCACTTTCTATTTTAATATAAGTCCCTTTGCCTAAAAAAAAAAAAAATATTTACCTTCCATTATTGCCCTTATATGTTTTTTTATTTTATTATATATTTATATTATATTTCTATATTTAATATCTGAATTTATTTTTTCATTTTTTTAAATATTTTTTTTTGAATTTTTTTTTAATTTTTTTTTCGAATTTATTTTTTCCGAAAATTTTTTTTTTTTTTGAATTTTTTTTTTCGAAAAATATTTTTTTTTTTCTGATTTTTTTTTTCCGAAAAATATTTTTTTTTTGAAAAATATTTTTTTTTTTTTCGAATTTTTTTTATTTTTTGGAATTTTTTTTTTTCGAAAAATATTTTTTTTTTTTCGAAAAATATTTTCGAAGATTTTTTCATTAACACACAAGTCCATACTGTTTTGTGTTACTGTAACTCATACATCAAGCGATTGTGTGTTACATTAACACACAATTAGATTTTCAGACTATCTGTACACTATTATCTATTTCTGTATATCTTATTCTGTGTTCCTGCAACACACAATTGTTATTTGTTGTGTGTTTAAGCAACACAAAACTGTAAATGACACACAAGTCCATACTGTTTTGTGTTACTGTAACTCACACATCAAGCAATTGTGTGTTACATCAACACACAATCAGATGTTCAGACTATCTGTACACTATTATTAATCAGTGTACAAATATTCTGTATATCTTATTCTGTGTTCCTGCAACACATAATTGTTATTTGTGTGTGTTTAAGCAACGCAAAACTGTAAATGATAAACGCATTGTGTGTCTTACCAACACAAAACCCATACTGTTGTGTGTTACTGTAACACATGCTTTCAGCAATTGCGTGTTGCATGAACACATAATCAGCCTACATATACATTATTCTATACCTTTGTGTACAAATATTCTGTCTGATTTTGTGTTCATGTATCACACAATTTGTTATTTATGTGTGTTTAAGCAACTCAATATTATACATATTGGGTGTTCATGCAACACACAACACATATGATTTTGTGTTACTTTAACACACAATTATCATATGTACTAATCTTACATCATGTTATCATAGAAAAAAAATTTCGGGGGTAAAAAAAAAAAATTCGGGAAAAAAAATTTCGAAAAAAAAAATTTCCGAAAAAAAAATATTTTTCGAAAAAAAAAATATTTTTCGAAAAAAAAATATTTTTTGGAAAAAAAAATATTTTCGAAAAAAAATATTTTTTGAAAAAAAAATATTTCGAAAAAAAAAATATTTTTTGAAAAAAAAATATTTTAAAAAAAATCTGAAAAAAATAAATAAATATTAAACTATAATAAATAAAATATATAATTAAAGTAATTAATAATAGGTAGAAGGATATTTTGGTAATTGGGTAATATTTTGTGCTTAATTGGGAATTAAGTTGAAGTTGTAATTAATAGGGAATACTTACCTTCTCCGCGTAATTAATTGGGCGTTGCCCCTTAAATATCACAAGATTGTTCAAATTTGCTCATATTCATACCAAAACCTTGTTCTTTTGCTTAAATTTTTCGTTCAAAAAAATTAAAAAAATATTCAATATTTAAATTAGACAAACAGTATTATAGGTCATATGATTACCAATTTCAGAAAACATGACAAGAATAACATTTATACTATAAGTTTATTATCCACCATGTTGAGAAGATGTTGCCTCATCCATAGTGCTAATATGTCTTGTTAGATCATGTTAGATGGGGTGGTATCTCTCATCGACATGGCAGATATTTGAATTTTTATATGATTGTTATTTTTGTCATATCTTGTGAGCATGGTAATCATATGGTCGATAATACTTTTATCTAATTTAAACATTGAATATATTTTTCTTAGTTTTTTGAATAAAAATTTAGGCAAAAGAATAAAATTTTGGCATGAATATGAGAAAATTTGAACAATATTGTGATATTCAAGGTATGTATGAGATTTTTTATATGTTTATCTTTGTAGAATATGGTAAAGATCAAAAAAAAATTTACTGGGATAATATTCAAATTTTTTCTTAATATGTAAACGTAATTTTGATTCTTAAAAATATATAATGCATTTGTGTTGATGCTTAATAGTTAAATAGAAAAGTTTATTTTTATGCTAAAAAGTATTATTTATACCAAATATTATCTACAAAATTTATCATATTTTATTTTATAAATAATTATATGAAAAACATACGTTCACTTTACAAATAAAATAAATAGATTTTAAAAAGTTATATTAATATTTATTATAATATTTTTGGTAAAAAAACATTTAAAAAATGTGTCTCAAAATATAAGTTCTATTTCTTAATTTTCTTAAGTTTCTTAATTAAGGAATACAATAAAAATAATTTATAATTTGAAATGTATATTCATATGAGTAGTTAATGAAGGGCACAAAAGGAATTTTAAAAAAGTCAAAGTTTTGATCGTTAAATATAACCATCTATGTCAAAAAAGGAACTTGGCAAAAGATAAAAAAGAATTGAGGGACCTAAGTGTCCCAATATAAAAAACTTAGGGATCTGAATGTCCTTTTCCCAAAAAGAATAGTAGAATTTGTCAATAATAGAGAATAGTAGAATACTAACTACAGAAATACGATAAAATTTATGGCACATTAAATACATATACTAATTTTGTAGTGACTAATGATCCTGCAAAATAATAGACACGTGAAACTCAAATCTTGACAGATCACTACTAAGGATTAGAGCTTTTGCGAGTAAATATTTTATCGCGAAAGTTTCAGAAAATCGCCGCGAAAGGCGTAAATAATCTTTCGCGAGTACATGTTCTCGCGAAAAAATTATCGCAAAAGTTTCGTCGAGAAAGACATGTTAGGCGAGGACTTATGTGCGTTATCACAGAAGGCATAATATCTTTCGTGAGGATAATAATCCTTGCGAAAGATATAGCCTTTCACAAGTATAAATGTCCTCGCGGATGATTATCTCTACCGCGAGTACAATGTCCTCGTGAATTAGTAACTCTTTCGCGAGACTTTTATGTTTTTCTTTTGCGAGGACATTTTCCTGGGTTAAAGTTTTTTTCTTATAATATTTTTAATTTGTTAATGTTTTGTTTTTGTATTGTTTTAATTTTATAATATTGAGTTATTAGTTTACAAAGACCAAATACCTAAAACTCAACTCCTATAAAGTTTTATGTTTTACCATTTTTACTCTTAATTATAATTAAATAATTAAACATTACCTTATATATTAAAAAGATAAATTTTATAAAGTAAAAAGTCAACATTGAGAAACAATGAAACAAAAAAAACAAAAAAAATAAATGTTGAAAAACAATGAAACATAACATAAAAAAGAAAAAGAAGTCAAAAAAAGAGTCGACCTCTTATGTAACAAAAAAAATTAAATGTTAAGAAACAATGAAACATAAATAAAAAAGAAAAAGAATATTTGAAAAACATTGCAACATAAAACTTAAAACTACATCTACTCTTCGCACTCGTACGCAAAGAAACAAAAAAAACATCTTTTCAGAAGAAAGCCGCCAGCCACGGGAAAACCAATCTCCACCACCATCAATCCAACTTGGCACCGAACTGCTTTTCTGCACAAGAAAACCGCCGCCACTCGGGAGCCTTTCTCCATCATCGTCAACCCAGCTTGGCTACGCCATCAACAGTCGAAGAACCCAAATTACGGTAAAAAAATATTTTTTACCATTGAAACTCTAAAAATTAATTTTATATTATATGTTTCATTGTTTTTCAACGTTTTTTTGTTTGTTCTGAAATATTTCAATATTTTCAATTGCCAATTTTTTTTCTTTATCTTAAAAATTATAATTTTATTTTTGAAGTTTTTATGTTAGGGTTAATGTAAAATGTGTTTATGTGAAAATTTAAAAAGTATTGTCAACCCACTGTTATGTACTATCACCCCCATTATTTTTGTACATTCAACTCATTACTTTTATTATGCGCGGTCAATCAACGATTTTGTGGTCTCAACCCATTATTTTTGCACTGTCAACCCACAATTTTTGTAGTTCGTCTGACTGTTTTTATACCGACAACCCATTATATTTTATTTATATTTTGAACCTTGATTTCTAATTAGTTTTTATGTATATTCAAGTTTGACGATTCAAAGAAGTGGTTTGATTCTATGATTTAAATTAGGAAAAGTTATGAAATAGTTTAGATTTAGAATTAGAAAATATTTTGGTTTTAGAATTCTTGTAGTATGAAAATATTTTATTTATATAATTTTTTATTTATAAAAAGTAAATATTTTTTTAGGAATAATTTGTTTAAAAAAGGGTCTATCTTAGACATTTGTTTGGACTGTAGACGGAATTGATGGGTCATGAAATTCATCGGTAAGTCACCCTTTTATATTTTATAATAATTAATTTTTTTAATTCATAAAATAAATCCAATAAAATAAAGAGTATTTACTAAAAAATATCAAATAAAAGTAGCTAATTGTTAATGAAGAATATACAAGGTCTCCTTTTGAAGATTAATAATTTTAAAGGCCTAGTTTGAAAACATTTTATTTAAAGGCCTATTTTTCTAACTAAACCCCTTTACGTTCCTTTCCAATTGTCGGCTAACACTAACACAATTAATGCTTCAAGACAAATTGAAAGGTCTTTAATAATTATGATTGGAATGCATTAACTGTTTTGTACCTTTTTATTTATTTTTTACATTCATCCTTTTTTTTGAATACATGGGAGAGCCATTTTGGACTCGGAGTAAATGACTCCAATGAGATTCGATCTCAGGACCTTTTGGTCTCTGTGGAGTAACCTAACCACTAGGCCAACTATCGATCTCTATATTCATCCTTTCTCTCCTCTTTTACGTAATCTTTCTTCTCTTTATTGGTGGAATTTTCAGAATTCAATTTTTCTTCATCTTCTTCTCCATTAAAAAGTTTTTTTTATGATTTATACTGTATACTAATGCTTGTTTATTAGTCTTAAAGATTCCTTCCTATTTTCATGTGACTAAATCATATTTCATCAAATGAATATATGATCATGATCATGACAATTTTTTTCTTGCAGAAAATTTGATTTCTAGTTCTATGATCATGGATTAGGGTTTTATTTTTTTGTTTCTTACTTGTAACCACAGTTACATGTATCTTGGTCGTTGTTAATTATCACACCCATGTTCTTATTTATTAATCTAGTTCATAACATATACTTTGCATCCAGATGCGGTCTATGTATGCATCATTTTCTTTGCAAATTAGTCCTCCATGATCTTTGACTAGTGGTTAAACACCCATTTATTTAGCAATCTCTGTATTGTTATATTCCTACATATTCCTTAACACCTTTTTCTGGGGGTATATACCCTCGTTTTTCAAATATACTGGGGTATATACCCTTTTTTTACACATGCATACCCACTGTTTTCAACGAATCAATTGCATCTAAAACTCTACACTGGTATACATAGTTTACATGGTCCACCACTAACAAGCTCCACATAGTAGTTTTATCGACCTTCTTCACTGTTGGTATAAGAACCTTCTCCATGTCATCATAAACGCACTAGGTGTTCAAATACTAAGTCCATATCCTCGCTCCCGTAAAAACATAAACCATAAAAAAACATATTTCCTTCCAAACCATTCACCCAGAAATAACTACAAAAACCTTAGGTCATTAATCCAAATCAAAAAATGAGGCGAGACATTACCTTTTTTCAAGAGATTATAATCGACGTAAAAATTAGGTTTGCGTTCTCCAAGTTGGTTTGCTGGAGTATTTTTCTTTCAAATGTTAGGAAAGAGCTTTGTGAGAGAGATGAGCAATGGAATGAATAATCTATTGGAGTACATCGGTATACCGAAAAGGAGGAAAAGGTGAAGCGATGTTTTTCTTTTCTTTTTGCCATTATCAGAGAGAGAAGGGCATGAGTTGACTAGCATTTTCACTCCACACACTATGTCATAATAAAGTGCCTTTTGTTAGGAGAAAAAGTTTAAAGTATTTGGGTAATTTTGTAACTCCTTCTGACTTGGTTCTAAACGGGCGAGCTATAATATCACTAGTTAGCTAAAGGCCTTTAAATAAAACAATTTATAGGCTTAAGGCCTCTAATAATTTATTTTATAAAAAAATATCTTAAAAAATAATTATTTATAGAAACATCTTTTCTATCTTTTTATACCTTTATTACCCTTTTTATTAAATATATTATTTATTTTTAATACAATATTAATTTTTAATATTAAACAGATAATAAGGCACGTATACCACCACCACCATGTATTTAACCACCGCTACAACCACCACTACCTCCACCACCACAACCACAACCATAACCACCGAAACCACCTACTACTAATTCCATCACACGCGCGCGTCCGGGATTTTTTTTAAAATCGTCATAACTAATTCTAAAAAAAATATGAAAAATAAATCATTTTTGGACAAGGGAAATTAATATTTATGTTTATGATTTTTTTTTATTTTTTAATCGCAAATATGAAGTTCACTATTCTAAACATGAAATTTACTGTTCGAAATCGGAGCCCTTAAGTAAGTTCCCATAGTATCACTCAAGCAGAAACCACCCGCTCCAGCTAGTTTTTATTGGACCATCACTGGGACATTCTTCGAGAAATATATAAGAGACTTATCCGCACTCAATGTTTTCCCCGCTTCATCACAAAAGGTCCTCATCGCCTCATTTATTATGTGTACCCGCGACCAAGACGCTTCCCCAAAAAGGATCATCAACAATGAAATGGTGAGATATATTAGGACCTTGTATCCCCATCCTAAATGGTTCTCACCTCCCATTCAAACATAACTCATGTATAAGTAAAGAAAACCTCACCATACACATAATAAATATATATGGAGAAAATGGATCTCCTTGGCGTATTCCCCGATGAGGCCTAAAAGGCGGCAAAAGCTTTCTATTCCACAACATTTGCATATCTCCGCCATACTCATCACAATAAGCGATACCCAACCTTTAGGAAATCCAAAATGCGTTATCGTGTTTTCAACGATTTCCCCTCAGATCTTATGATATGCTTTTGCTTGATCAATTTTCACCGCCATAATAACCTTCTTTCCCTTAATCTGGCGCTTTTGGTGATCTACCTCTCGAACAAGAAATATGTTATCTGTAGTAGAATGACCTGGTAAGAAACTACTTTAACACGGACCAATCACATCAGCGAGTAGAGGTTGTCGTCTATTTATCATAACTTTCATAATAAACTTACAAGGAGTATTTATAAGGCTTATGGGACGAAATAAACTTACCCGATTTGGTTCAAAAACTTTTAGGATAAGATGGATGAGCGTACCATTTAAGGCTGGCGGCAATACCCCCTTCTCCAAAGCTTCCCGAACTATAACACAAACTCACTGTCCAACCGTTTCCCAACACTTCTTATAAAAAGATGGTGACATACCATCTGGGCCTGGTGCTTGTACATGATTCAATTGAAACACTGCTTCTTTAATTTTTTTCATCAGAAAACGAGACACACAACTCTCGAATATCTTCCTTCCCAAGCGGCATGATCTAGGGAAGAGTAAACACCCCAGAATGGGCCTCCGACACCTCAGACAAATGCATAAAATACTCCTGAACCATATTGCTCAACTCAACTTCATATTCTACCAAATACTCTTAATCATTCAACAATCTAGTACATTTCAAACTTTTCTTCCGTATATCGTTGTAAGATGATAAAACCAGGTATTAAGCTCCCCAATCTTATCCATTTCTATTACGATTTTTGAAAATACATAATCTCCTCTTGTTCCAACAAACTCTTGTATTCACTAATTAGCCTATTATCCAACCGTCGAAGCGATGAGTTATAGGACCATTGTAGGGCATTCTGAATACCTCTATTTTGTGCCGCTAAGTACCTCTTTCTACGACTGCTATCACCTAAATTATCTCTTTTCCACTTATTAATATGTATTTGTATATTTGCGACGCCTTTCCCAATACCAACATGATTACCATCCCACCTCTCCTTAATAAACGCCTTATAGTCTTTATGAACACACCATGCCGCTTCAAATCAGAAACGACGAGGCTAGACTTTCGGCTTTTGAAAAGGACAAACTTGTATCAAGATTGGAATTTGATCATAATCATTCTCACTAAATGCTAGACTCAGGCATTCAGGAAAAAATCTTGCCATTCTGCATTCCCGTACACCCTATCCAACCTTTCCATTATCCTTTGGCATGTATTACAAGAGTCGCACCACGTGAAGCGCGACCTTCAAATACAAGATCGATCAACCCAAAACTTTTTTGCCATACTCAAACCTCTCCATCCTTCTCGAAACCCCAAGGATCCCTCCTCTCTTATCCTACCCCTTACCGATTTGATTAAAATCTCCAGCTACTAACCACGGAATTTGTGAATCATGAAACGCATGGTGAAGAGCGTCCCATAATTCTTCTCTTTCTTTATAGTGAGTGACCTTTGGTGCTTTCGTCTATAAAATAGGATGTCAATGCTTGACAGAAAGTTACACCTCCACAGAGAACGGATCGTAGGTAGAAAGAGTATAGTAAGTAGAGTATCGTATCCACAAAGATCAGTGCGATAAAAGAATTCTATTATAGCAAAAAGTGAGAAGTTTATAATCTAATAACGCAATACTAAAAGTAAATAAAGGATGAATGTTTTTGTGTTTTTGTAATTTAAAAACTAAGAAAGACTATATTAAAAGAAACACAATTAGGCAAGCAATAGGGATTAAACTAATTACTGAACTGGAAAGGAAATACAAAATGGAAAAGAGGATTAACTTGGTTAAAAGGAATGCTTGAGGATATTCGTTAAGTAAATTCTTATGCTGTTAATTGATCTTGTTATTCTATAAGGTCGAATTGGTTTTAATATTCACATTAGTCGGGAATATAAGCCACTCTATCCCCTATTCAAACACCTAGAGCATCTACCTTACACACCCGCCGGCTATCTGATGTATTAAATTCCACTAATCAAAGACTACCTAGCATGCAAGGAACCTACTCATCTAAGGCACTAGGTGTTCAAATACTAAGTCCATATCCTCGCCCCCGAACAGGAATTAACTAAGTTACTATAGCTCCCGCTACTTGGCCAGAGCACAGGAGTATTTAACACAAGTATAAGAACAACGGAATTGAAATTAATTCATAAACCAATTCAACTGAACATCAAGAAATATCCCAAATGTAATAACAATACCAAATAATCAAGCACAAGTCATTACATTGACATCCTCAAGCATTTAGAGTTTTAGCTCATAATACAAAATAAAACAAAGCTGATTAAAACTAAAGATGAAAAAATGTTTAGAACTAAAAATAAAGGATAGTTACTATTTACAAGAAGTGGAAATGGTGAAGGATTGAAGCTGAAACGAAGGGTTCATGGACAAACCCTTGTTTCTCCTCTTCTATTCTTCTCCCATTCTCTTCTCGATGGATTTTTATTGTTGGATAAAAATGAAATGTGTGAAGTCCCTTTCTAAAATGATGGACAGCTCCTAAATTTGTTTGGGCTCCCTCTAATTAGGTTAAGGTGAGGTCCAACCCGTTTTTAGAAGTTGTACATTCAAGGTTCGAACCACGGTAACGATTTCTGGCATAACTTCTTCATCTTAACTTCGAATTGACTTTTGTCACTTTTCGCGCGACCGTGAATTTAAGCTCTTTCTAACCAACTAGGGATCAGGTTCAGAAATCTTCATCAAAATATAGTGGTGACTCCATCATTACGGTGCAAGAATCATCCTATAATCGCTCTAACTTCCTGTAGTGGCTAGCTTCATTTTTGCTTTGACTTGGAGTTTCTCTTCATATTTGGACTCTGACTCCTTGCTTTGGACCCTAGTATCAAGCATGTACCTAAACTACACACCAAACACACTATTAAATCAAAAAAATCTCTATAAACAACAAAAAGTCCAAAAGAAAAAGGAAAAGTGCAATATAGCAAATTATAGGGAAAAATTCATCACTTAGGCCCAATAAAATCCTAAAACAATGTCTCTATTGTGGATTTATTTGTCACAATAATAGAGACCTCAGTGAGTGTGCGCATAAACCTTCAAAAAATATCCACGACTCGCGTCCCATTTTGCCCACATCAATGTTTATTACTTATTTCCCTACCGAAAGTACCCTAATAATTATATCTAAGTTATCCAATATAAGCCATATCCCTTCTTTATACAACTCTGAATCCACTCTCACCGACTTATCATTCTGTAACGAGTGTATAATTTTATCCGCTTGAATTCCACTAACTCGTGGTTCCACAATCGATGTTAACAATATCTTATTCCTCGCCATCATATCCTTAACTATCCGTTGGAACTTTGGATTAGCCGCCCTGTAACAATTTCATACTAGAATTTTCAAAGGTTGCCTCAGGTCTTCGCAGCTACTAATTATATTTTATTTGATGTACACATAATAATAATTATAATCAATAATTGTCAAGAAACAATAGCCAAATGCGCAATTATTGTAAACGAGTGGACATCTCCACATACTCCCTGTTTCATTCATGGCACCTATCGAGCTGCTCCTCTATCGATGTTTCAGTAACTTGACTTTCCAGCATATGTTGGTCCATCTCCCACTCCATCTCGGGAACAACTTCAAGCGCCAATTGAACATCTGGTGGGTTATCAGTTGGTTCCTTTATTCCAGTAGGTAATTCGGTAGCAGTATCTCTAGGATCTTCATGTCCACGCGACTCACTTTCCACTTCTGCAGCGGAAACAACTGTATTTTGCTTCAATTCAATTTTTTTTAATTACCGACAAGTCCCATCCTTGCTCCTACTATACAATCTCAACCTCAAATAACTCCTTTATACCCTGCTCAACCTCCTGTCCCCTACCCATCATGACCCCATTAGCCCCAATTTCGCTTTTCACAGCCCTTGAATTAGTTTTCTTTCGCCCCTTACTGACTTTTCATTAGTTAATTTTTGTGACGCAAACTCACGGACTTCCACCACCGATTGGAGCATTTCTTTGTTCCAAATTCGAGTCGCTATAACTTGATGATCCCGTGTCTCACCTACATTCCTCACGGTCATACCATTCATTCCTGACCCCTTCCCCTTATTAAAAGCACCTTTGCTCCCTAAGCTTTTCCCCTTGCTATACACGTTTTGTACATGCCGACCCTTCTCCATTTTTCCTTCCTTTTCCATCCTTAGATCCTCGAACCTCGATCCCAACCCTTTATGAGATGGACCACGTTGAACATTTACACCAAATGTTCCCTTCCCTTTTTCGTTCCCTCGCTTTCCCCTACATACTGTCATCCAATCACCATACTTCTCCTTCACCACCGGGATACTCCCACTACAAATATTGCCCATGATCATGGCTCACCTCACCCCTTCTGATGTATTCCTAACACCATTCGGTAGGCAATTATCTTTCTGACGCCCAAATTTTCCACAACCAAAACAAATATAGTTAACCTCAATATAGGAATACTCTTGGGACCAGGATAAAATATTCGTTTAGCGAGATTATTTATTTATCGATAAATAAATTTTTATTTATCTACTTTACATATTGTAATGTACAAATGTACCTACTAGGTAATAATTTCATTTCAAAAGAATGACTTATTGTATGAACATTGTTGATAGACTCCTTCTTTTTTAAAGAATGCCTTATTGTAGGAACATTGTTGATTGAAAAGAATGACTTATTGTATGAACATTGTTGATTAAAAAAAATCGATTTTAGTATATATATATATATATATATATAATGAATTGTGATGATTATTCATTTATATGTACATTGGGTCTTTAAGAATTTCAAGAAAATTATTCATTTGTAGAGGTTATTCATTTATCGAACATTTATTTATCGAGGTTTAATTGTAAGGTGTAAACCTTCATACTCCACCTTACACACCTCCATTCTAATACGCACCTCCGAATCAAGCGGCTTATCGAGATCAATCTCAATTCTCAATCGCACATAATCACCCCTAAGCCTAGCCTTCGTTAACAGATCAATTCTCACAGTCTTCCCAAATTTATCCCCAATCTTCCTTAACATTCTAGGAGTATAATTGTGCATTCCCACATTCTAAATCCTAACCCAAGTTGTTGCTGTAGTGATTGATTTAGTTAAAGCATTGAAATCTGGGGTCCATTCTCTTACAATTAAATAGTGATCCAGAACCATTCACGGTCCTCCGGAAATGGCAAAATTAAAGTCTAAGTTCTCTGTAAACTTCACCATATAAAACCCGCGTCCTACATCAACCAACTCCAACTGTCCCACATGATTTCATATTTGACGTAGTTTAGTAGACAAGTATGTAAATCCTACCTCTCTTCCCAATAACCCTACCACCACAGTATTACGCCAAAGCTGAATACCTTCCTTAATTTCACCTCTCGTAAGAATTATAGTTGGTATAGTATCATTTTCCACAACCACGTCATCCTCAACTAAATCTTCCAACTCCATGAATTCGTCATCACCATTCGCCATACAATTCTTTTTCTCCTCAACGTCCACAATCACCAGAATAACCACATTCCTTCCTGTTAAAGACCGTTTCCATCCACCCAGTGTCAACCTACGGTTCAAATGATTTCCCACTGGCGGACCAATAGTTCTATTTTTGTTCTGCACCATTAGTGTTGGGGGTGGTCCAGGCCTCATCGCATTCGTATCCGCCGTGTTTCCAACCGGCACATCCAAATCTTTTCCAGCCACTGAACAAGGCCGCTTACCATTGCGAACTTCACTCACCGCATCTAGCAACATTAGAAAGTCTTCCATCTCATGTTCCGCCATGGTACAGTCATGGACGGTCTCATCTCGTTGGACAGGCTTTTCCGACGGCAAGGTGCCACCAAAAGGCGCCGATGGCAGCATGGCCATTTTCGAGCGTGCATCTCGTTTTTTTCTAGGGCTCCCGTTTTTTATGGAGGATCGTTTTCTTGTCAAACTTTTAATCCAAAAGTATTAAATTTCTAGGGCAAAGTGATTTGGGATATAAGACCGGATCCGTCATTATATCACAACAATTATTATATTACCACGCAAGCATTAATTATTTTTAATGAATGTATGAAAAGATAGTGTTAGATACTAGGGGAATAAATTACTCTAATCAACTAGGACTCCAAATCTTTAAACATAATGGAGAAGTCAGAAGTACGAAGATGAAATATTGATTCAGACTTTTCATCGCCAGGCAATACACGCTTTACTAAAATATTAAATGATTGGTAAGATTTTCTTTTATTACTATAAAGTAATTTAGCTCGATAAACATCATCTCAATATTTTATAGTTACTGCATGGGTCATTAATAAAATAAGGCCAGTTTGCATGTCATCTTTATAATATACATCCAATACATCCGTGGGCTAGTTACACGCTAACTAGTTTGGGTGGATTGACCAATTTACCCCCATATCAGACACGGGGAGAATGCTTATGTGGCGATAAAGAAGTCAGTCCACGTTGGAAAGAGAAGCTTCTTCTGAAAGTCTTTATATAGCAAAAAAACGAAACGCCATTCCAACAATTTTCGCTTGGGTAGAAAACTTTCTCTCTCTTGATATTTGAAAACACAACGATTGGGTTGCTGCGACAATAGAACACGGAGAGACGAACTGGGTTTGTGAAGCAAATAGTACTCAAATACGTGAAGAATATCATCGTTATTAGAAGAAAAGTAACGGCCTCTTACAGATACTAATCTGCTAAAAATGTGAGTATGTGTTAGATTTCTTAGTACGTTTATTTGATGTTCGGCGCTCAAAGTATGGTAGTTTAGCTTTAGGTAACCCCAGTAATTGTTCTTGCTATGTGTTTGTTATCGGGTTAATAGATACAGTAGAAAGTGCGGGACGTACCCGGTAGGGTTTTGTTAGATAAGGGTTTGGCTATATTGTCGGATAATGTTTATCGAGTCAAAGTTATTATGTGATACATGAGTGTTGTATGGGTTGTTGTTGAATTTTACCTAAAGGTAAAGTTTTGGTACAGACCCATGACAATATATGTGATGAGCATATATGTGCTGGGTACGGACCAAAAACTCGGTCCTGGGTACGGACCAAAAACTCGGTCCTAATCTAAGATATGTGAACTGTGTTGGTGTGTATGTCACTGTGTAGGTCAAACGTAGTTAGATTTGTGGTCGTGGGTCTGGCCCAAACAATATTTTATGATCTGTACCAATAGCATGTGTAGAATATATAAATGATTCTGATGTGTCCTTTTGGTTATTATACGTGATGTGAATGTGTAAAACCCATACGGTATAGACCCATGATATTAAATACAATAATAAAGCAAGCTAGCCCTATGTACACATAATATCGAGTGGCCTGTATCTCATATTGTCTGTGATCGTGCTATTTTATTCGTGAACATATGGCATATGCAAATCATGAAGACTCATATAATTACTCGTTTTGTTGTACACTTGCAGGGCAATGCGAGTTAACAGAGGTAACCTACAGGCTATTTACACTGTGTTCGCTGACAATAAGGTCCCGGCTAGCTACATATCTGCCCTAGCTGAAACACCGTTCTACAGACTTTTTGTGGGGCTCCACAGACTTGCGTTCGATGGTAGATTGCCTAAACACGAAAATGTTATTAGTGACATTATGGATTGCTATGACTCGGAGGCTGAAGCCTTTATCTTAGGAGGAGTTCCAATGCGTGTGACTGAGCAGGACGTCAGTATAATCATGGGGGTTGAAGGAGGGGTGTCCAAAATACCGAAATACAAGAACCATGAACTGAAGCCTTCTCCATGGTTCAAGAAACATTTCCCGGGACAGACTACAGGTAGACTACTGATGTCTTCAGTTAAGGCTTTAATTGCGAAGTGTTGCACGAAAGAACGGACCGGTTACCGCAGGACATTTGTTAAATGCATGACCATGCTGGCCCTGTCCAATATTTTTTATCCATCAGGCTCAGCGAGAATAACACAGTGGCATGTGAAAATAGCGGAGGATATAGAGGGACTGAAGAGCTATAACTGGCCTAAACACATTGCGGATGCGTTAATGAGGTCAGCGGATGGGGATCCTCCTGGGTGTTGCGTTATGTTGTTGGTAAGTCGAAAAAAAAAGTATTTGTTTTTCATAAGTATATGTAACAGTATGGTGACCCTGTTTGTGCAGCCATGGTTTTGTGAACATGTGGCATTTGAAGCGATAGAACCGAGCAACGAAAACGGAAGTCCAAGAGTGTTGAAGTGGCTAAATCCAGAAGCACCAAATAATTTCAGAACAGAAGTACTAGATATTCTTCAACCAGCAATGGTATAAATGGACCCTTAAATGTAGTAATGGATATAAAATTCTGGTCTGGCCCCATGAGTTAGAGTTTACTTTTTCATGCCAAAGAAAATTGTGGGAGGGGGTGTATGTGAATGAACATTATACAGTATACTAGGTAGATGTAGGTATATATGTATAGGTTTTAAAAGTTAGAGCTTAGAAATTTTATGCGTGGTTTAAACGGTACAGACCCTTTAGTGTTACCTGCACACCTATGAAGCTGATTGTTATAGCTGCTTAGAGTACTGAGTTTAGTATAATTCTGGGTACAGCCACAATGAGCATAACATCGTTTTTTTCATTATCCACAGGTTAATGCCAACCAGCTGATATGGACAGACAGTGAGATTGCAGAACGTGAGGCTGTGGTTGTGGGTATGGGTGTTGATGGTGGAGTTGGTGATGTAGGAAGTAACCCCGTTGGTAATGAAGAAAATGCCAATTCTTTAGATGGGGCTGTAGGTAATACAGTGGCAGCTAGAGACGATGAAGAGATAGAACGTAGTAATAGCGAGGAACTTAGGATGGAGAACAAGAGACTCCGGGACGAGTTAGAACGGTTGACGGGGATAATGAGAGATAATGATCACAATAATGTGTTTGGCGATATTAATGAAGCAGATTTGGTGGTGGGTACCTCGACAGGAAGTATACATCTACAATCTGGTCAATCTAGTGTGGGCGCGGATGGAGATTTTGAAACACATTACAATTTTGACAACAGTGTTTTTCCAAACCCGATGGGGAGAGCTAGCAGTTTACCTATCATGATTTGCGACAACAGAGAACCTGTAACGAAACATGGGAAAGGTATGTTTGAGTTTAGTCCAGGTGAGGATGTGAATATGAACAAACCAATGGAGATAAATGGGTGTGAGGAAGGGACAGCAAGAAGTGGTATGATAGATAGCGATGATGAAAATGTACCACTATCAAAACTGGTGCAGAAAGTTTGTGAGTCGGAAGGTTTGGAGTTTGGTAAAAGGAAGCGTAGCTCTATGGTGGACAGGGTGAAGGAGGCTGATAGGGGAGGTAGGAGGAAGGTTTTGGGAGATGGTTACATTACAGGTCAGACGCCAAAAAAACGGAAGGGTCCGGAGGCAAGTATCGTCCATGAGCAGAACGGTTCGAATGACATGAGTATTGTATTGCACGGGGCTGTACCATCTAGGAAGAGGGAAGCTTATGCATCGGCAGTCCCAATCTTTGGGCCTCCTTTGGCAGCAGTGTATGGAGTTGATGAGGAAGGTAATCTTGTTGACATGCACCAAGCCGAACCTACGCTAGTTGATACGTCGAATTTGGTGTTGAGTGGTGAGAGTGAGTTAGCCGTAAGGTCCATGGGTACGGTGACTGACGAACCTGAAGGAGCTGTCAAGGGAGGCGTGGGTGTATTGAATAAGAACGACCATGGTGTGGAAAAGAATAAGGACAAAATGGTGGTAGAAAGTACAAGCAAACTAACAAAACAAAATTTAAAGGGGAAAGCAAAAGTGAAAGGTGGTGTGCAAAGGTTAAGGAGAAGTGGACGTAACGAAGATTGTAGAACGAAGACCGAACAAGACCTTCAAGGGTTAAAAACTGGGTCTACAAGTGGCGAGATTAAAAATACAGATAAAAGCCCGGTGGTGGATGAAGAAGAGGATGCCGAATTAGCGAAGGAAAACATTGCAGGTGAAAAGGAAAAGGCAGTGTTGTCACGTATAAGGCAAGCTATCCCAGGGGCGACCCCGATATGGGTTAATGGACAACTATCTGTTACCTTGGATAGCTGCTTGAAAATTGCAGAACAAGGCAGGATAAAGGGAGAGGTAATATATGCTGTAATGGTATATATTTAGTCTACAAAAATATAACTGGCTATAAATTTCAGGTTCTCGATGCAATGCTGGCGGTTTGGCAGCGAAACTCATCAAGACAGGGAGGAGATAATTGGTGTCACTATGTCAAGTGTCATTCTTTTGTAAGTAACGCTAATTTGAGTAAAAATATTTAATAGAGAGGTGTAGTATACAAATGTGGTTATAAGTTAAATTTGGATTGTTGCGCAGTACAAGCGGGAAAATTCTACTAAGCGAGAAATGTTAGAGTTGTACTCGAGGTGCGTCTCATTGTCACGCAGTCACAAACACCTAATCATCCCGATGAAGACCAAAATCGGAATACACACTTTTTGGTCGGTTGTAGTGTATAACAAAGACAAACATACATTGGAACACTACAACTCAAGCGACCCTGGAAGCAAAAGCCTAATACATACAGAGTCAGAGAGGATAACGAGAAAATGCATGACGAGGCTGATGAATAATTCATGGTTGGGGGACGTGTCTGGAACCGTGAAGCCGACGTATGCTAGGAAAAACTATAAAATGCCGGTATCAGTTAGAGGTTGGGAGGAATCAGGAGTATATGTCCTGCTTTGCATCCAGGATCTGATAAAGCAAACACGAATCCGTGGTTCTTACAAGTTGGAGGATTTCAAGAAGATGCGCAAAACGATGGTGAGGTATCTGCTAAACAGTGAATACACAACAAAAGAAGGTGGTAAATCCGCCCAACAAGAGTGAGGCCCAGGAGTTGACAATGGCGCCACGGTGTTTATGTGGCTGTTTTGATTTAATTAATGGATCCTGCAGATTTTTAATGTATTAACGTATTGCTTGTTTTGATTATTGACATTGATTGTGGGTTTTGGTGTATTTTGCTTGAACATGATTATTAATTTTATCTATTACTATATGTTGGACAGAAAAAGTGTTTTTAGGAAAGTATGATTAATGTCTGCATTGTGGTGGGTACAACCCATAGCCCATGATGTTATGTAGATGGTCCAGACCCATGAACATAAATGGCATAGGTACAACCCATCATAGTAACACGGGGCTAGGGGGCTAAGGATAGTTTTTGGTGGTCTGAGGACTCCAATTGTTTTGAAGAGCAATAGTTTAAACACAGACCCATGTTGTTAGGAAAACACTGATATCACTACAACTGTACAGACCCACTAGTGAGTTACCTAGGCATGTTTTTGGGGAAACGCATACATAGATGTGGTGGAAAAGTAATCATGACGCATCACTGACAAGTGTACATATCCTATGGAAGGGATTAAGTGGAGAGAGATTGTGAATCCTTCCTTGATGGGTCTGCAAATGTTTACTGAGATGCAAGCAGATACACTTACATGGGGCTATACCGTTAAGTAGTGTACTTCTGAAATAGGCTAGCAATACGGAACAAATAGTACACCTATTGACAAAAAAGGGAATAAGAGCATGGCACACGTACCTAGCAAACCTATAAAGTCCATCAGCACCACTAAAAAAAAGTGTCAAATCTAAGTGGGTCCGTGTGGTAAATCAGAGTGTTTGTTTTTAATAGCTTATAACCATATTGCGTGGTGTATATATATAACAACACTCTTGAGCAAGAACACAACAGATAGAGTTGAAGCATACCAACGTAGACATAAGGAAAGCCGGGAAGAGATTCATAAGTACAGGTATAATATTCTTGAATCATTAGAATATATTATGTTCTTATTTTGATGCTGTATTGCTTGAGTAAATGGGTCATCTAACCTGGCGTTTAAAGGGTAATCTATATTATAAAAATCTAATAGATAGTATATACGGTAAGTATGATTTATGTATGTGATTATGTGTTTTATAATATGATGTTCTGTACCCGCCTAGTATGTTCTGTCAAACTTTATTGTGGTGGGGCTAGACCTACATTATGAAAAGTATTACTAAAGCTGAGTATAAGAGTGTTATGTTGCATCTAGATACTGGAGTTTTGTTAAATTAGTATATATTGATTTGAGTGAGGGAATGAGATGTTGTTTGAAAACAATTGTAAACTTATACACGAACAACATCAAAAGGTGATTATATATTGTAATATAGCTGGGAAAAGTGTGCTTTGTGTGTTTAGTATATCAGAATTAAAGGATACGTAATGAAAACGTATAATCCACAAGATATCTACCATGGGTATGTCCCGCTATAGTATGATAAAGGACCAAGGGTAATAAAACATATAGATGGAGCATGGGGATGGCTAAGGTTTTGGTATATAGACGGGTCTGTACCCTTTAAGTAGTGGGTTGTAGTAGTAGTCCGACCGAGGGTCTGTACCTGTAACATTATTAGGGTAATAAAGGTATAAGTAACTCTACACGGGGCTGCACCATGGTAACTGATATCTGGGCTGGCCCCGTAAAAGTATAATTTAAAGCATATAATAAGTGGATTCTGGATCTTTTGCATGTGATGAATTAATATAGATGGAACACCCATAAGTCGGAGTTTATAGGCACATGTTGAGTAGTGTAGTATAAGTGAAAGTCGAATTGAGTTGTCTTTGGAAAAATAAATACTTGTCTGGCAATACGCAGGATGGCTGGTTACCGGAGCACTTGGACAAACATATTGGATGTTTTGAAAGACAAAAATGTATCAGCGGAGCATGTTGGGTCGTGTGCGGTTTCGCCTTTTTATGGACTATTCATGAAAATGTACGACAGGCGAGGGATGAAGGAAGATTTTGGTAAATACGACGTGATGATCAAAGAGCTAATTGCGACGTATAATGAAACTGCACAAGCATTCATAATTGGGGGAGTGCCAATGAAAATAACTGCAAAGGATGTAAGGCTAATAATGGGAGTAGAAGGGGGACATGCTGTAATCAGTAAGAGCGAAGTGTCATCAACAGTTTCGTCAGCATGGTTTTCAAGGACTTTCCCCGGTGTTACCCATGGTCAACTTCTGCAAGTAACGGTGGAGGATTTGCTACACAATATAGCATCAAAGGAGATCAGTACTGAAATACGGGGGAACTTTGTAAGACTTATGCACATGCTGGCCCTATCCACCATGTTTTTTCCATCGAGCTACGGTAGAGTGTCGCAATGGCAAGTTGATATATCGGAGGATATATCTAGATTGAGGGATTACGATTGGGCATCAGCAATTGCGGATTATATGATGCAGCCTGGGAAAGCAAGGGGGAAGGGTTGCTGTGCAATACTAATAGTAAGTGATGAAATGTTGATTTTTTTTCCTTGTGTCCCATAAACATCTAATTATACGGTTAAACTTACAGGCTTGGTTTTATGAGCACGTATCACACCATCTAATATCACCCACTGATACCGCATCCATACCAAGATTGTTTAAGTGGTGTGTAAATGATTGGCCAATCAACTTCAACCACAAAATAATAGGAATGATTAGGACTGATATGGTGAGCAAGTGTTTGACAACTACAATAATGTAAACCTACAGTTAACTGTGAAACAATTTTCCAATTCATATGCAGGTGCTGGTTGGTGAACTTTGGTTAACTGGTGATGAGGCTTTGTACCTTGTAAGCGACGACGTGGATAAACAAATCAGGGCGTTGTTAAGTGAGGATATAGAGGATGGAAACAATAGTGACACTTACAGGCTGGTGGAAGATACACATGCAAATCCTAATGGCTCAGGGATATCTGGCGACACCTTTGTAGTAGACCCGTGGCAGCAGTGGCAAACACAACTATGCGCAAGTGAGGAGTTGGATTTTGTCGTGCCGGAATCGCCGTCAGTCGTGGCAAGTAGATTTAATATAGAAATGATACGGATGGCAGTAAGGACTGAGGTGCAAAGCGTGCGACTCGAAATGGATAGGGACAGGGTAGCGATAAATGATATGACAGACGAGATTATCCAACTAAAGGCGCGGAACTACGAATTAGTTGCTGAGAATGATATGCTAAACAAACTACTAAGTGTGTCTGTGTTTACAAGTGATGTTGATATCCAACAAGGGAACGTAACCGAGACGACTAATGTTGGGGGCGAGTTGTCAAATACTATAGGCCTGGAGCATGGGGTACACGAATTATCCAAATCTGCAGACGAAAAGACTAGTGACAACGAGGTGGGTCTTGAGCTGAACGTAGATGACTACTTAGAGTTAGGCAATGATGAAAATGTGATATTGAGTTTGGGTGGTATACAAGGACACAGTGATAACAATAAAACGGTTTGCGGTGTGGTTGAGGATCCGAGTTTTGACACACCCAAATCGTTGTTTAAGTGCTTTGGTAAGAACGTTAGTATTGAGAGCGGTAGTAAAGGCGATCCACCTGCGTTGAAACAAGTCACGGAAGGTGACTCGGGTGTAGTTTACTGCACCCCAACAAATCTTTTAAGATGTTTCATTAGCCCTCCTAAGATGTCTACTGCGGATGTGTACGTAGAGGACCAATCAACCGAAAATATACGGTCTGAGGTTAACAACACCCAACACAAACAGGGGAAAAGAGGTGGTATCCTTCGAGACATAACAAACCAGCGAAGTTTAATACCATCTTTCGACCTGGGTATTTTGAGCCCAGAAGGTGAGAAGATGCAAAAGAAAAAGGTAACGTTTGCGGATACTGTTGACAATACCAAAAGTCTAACTGTGGTTGAGGGATGGAGGAACAGTGAATACGATGACGATGATGTGCCGTTGTCAGTATTGGCGGCAAGGCTTCTAAGCAGAGCTGGTCATGGGTCTGCAAAGCGTGGATCAACGGAGTTGAACAGGCAGGACGTAGCCCCAAAACTGAGACGGAAAGTAGATGAGCCTGGTAATCGTGTATGTGGTACAGCCCCCACAGTAACAGCTGCACAGAATGTGAGTATTAAGACACCAGGTGTGAGGGAGTTGTCAAAGACGAATGTTGCTGACCCTGTTTCAAATGATATCATAAACCGCGTGCACAATAATCACCCAGAGGCGACTGTAGTATGGAAATTGAACAACTTGAAAATCACGATAAAGCATTTAATGGATTTGAACAGGCAACGATACGTGAAATGGCAGGTACATGTATATTTAAATAATGAATAACACAGTAGTGTGACAACATTGGTTTTGATGTACATTTAACATATGCACAGATCATTGATGCCGTGATGCATTGGTTGAGGATGGATGCGTATAGGAAAGGGGACCTGCAAAAGGACGACTTCAAAGGGTACTGTACCCAACTACATGCTAGGACAATGGTATGTAACTATACGAAGCCGGATTCGATTGATTTAGATTTGTGTTAAAGAAAAACAGTTGAAAATCCCACCCTTAAAACATTGTTTTCCTAGTGTAATTGATGATGGGTTTTTTGCGGGAACCTTTTAGAGCTCAGTTGTAATTCGCTTGAAATAATAACCCCATAAAGTCTGTAAGTAAAACGTCTAAAAGATTGCTAATGTAATTGTGTTATATGCAGTACTATTACAACAAAGGATTTGAGGATATGGAAAAAAGACTCGTAGTTGATAGATTCAGGAGGTTGAGCATTGACTTCAAGCGGGTGATTATACCAATTATGACCAAGGTTAGTGGTACGACTTTCTGGAGTACAATGGTATACGACTCTATGCTGGGCGTATTTGAACACTTTTCCTCAATCAAGAGCGGGTGTGGGAATGTAATAGGCGACACGGCCGAGGTGAATGCGCAAAAATTGTATAATATGTTATGGACAAAGGTTTTTGACGAAATATACAACGAAGCAGGGGTGCCATCTAATGAAAAACACGAAATCTACAAAACATCAGAAGTCATTCAAATTCGATCTAATATAATGGACAGCGGTGTGTATGTAATGCTCTGTGCACAAGATGTGTATAACGGTGATGAAGTCCGAGGGTCGTACCATGTATCTGAATACAAGGGTATGAGGCGTTTCATGGTTGATAAACTTATGAACAAAGAGCGAATGACCAAGGTTATGCTAGATGCCAGCAACCTAAAACAGCCATATCCATGTTGACCGATGAAGGTATGGGAAAGTGTCGCATGGGAAAAACATTTTGAGTGCTAGAAAGGGGTTAGAATAAGATGTAATGTGTGCCTAAACAAGGATGGAATGTATTTTGTAACAACCCTAGTAAGTGTGTCTGGAAATGTAATGACTAAGTTTATGTTAGTTGATGTAATATTAATGCATTTTGTGTTGTGTACAATGGCCTATGAACTGGTTTCAACAATGTTTTTTGTGTTGCTCGTCATATAAGATGAATAGGATTAATTAAAATGTATGTTACAAAGGTGTTTTGTTAAATGTGATGGAATGTGGCAATTATAGGTGTCAGATGGTACATGTACTGAATATGGTGGTCCAGACCCAGTAAAGCTGGTATACGGGTACAGACCTATGTAGTAGTGATACATAATGGATGGGCCAGCCCGACTAAGTATGCTATACGGTGTGGCCCCATATAGGTCTTAAATTGTATGGGCTGTGCATGTGTATAAGATCTTTCTACTGGGGGTGACACACGAGTTAATAATGTTTGAATTGGAATGGTAATTAATATGTGTGTGAAAGGAACCCTAATATAAGTATACGGTACAGCCCCAAAATAGGTGGGATGGAGCATATTCGGATAGTTACCTGTGATGCTATAATAGGTAGTGCCAAAGGGTATTACATATTGTATTGATAAGTAAACCACCTTATGGATATTTTATTAGTCAAAAATAAGGAAAAAATGCATGCATATAAGATGGGTTGGTGAACAACCACGTGTGCAGAGTAAGATAGTAAAAAAGATATAAAGAATTCAAACAGTAAAAACCTACTCCATCCCCTAATAAATAACCCTTATCTTCACATTGGTAAACCACTAACTGCATACATTTATGAAACTCATCTTTCTGGAATGGTAGCACAAGAGTGTCTTTGTTTTAGAAAAACATAATATGAAGTCAGCGAACGGCAACATATAGGTATGATTGTTTCAAAAAAAAAAGATGAGTTATTGTATGCTGTATGCTTTTATATGTAGTTTATCATGATGCAATTCCAGATGTGTAATGAAAGATCTGTACTTGAATGTTACGGATTAGGTAATGAAACACACATAAAGGTGTGGATGGGGGAAATGATATATGTATGACCTATTAAGTGGTGGTGGGTACGGGGGAGGGGTGAAAAATACCCATTGGGGTACAGCCCGTATTAGTGTATTGTGTTGATTGATCTACCACTATGTGTATTGCTTCTTGTTAGTTGTATAATATGGCCCAGTTTTATTGATAGCACCCAGACCTTTTACAATATACATGCACCATGTGTGGTTACAACCCTATAATATGTAGGACAAAATCAATCTGTTAGCTCTGGGAACAGTCTAAAACTGAAAAAAATACATGTATAAACTTCAAGAAATCTATTTGGCAAGTAGCAACTTGCAGAGTCAGGCACATAGTGGTTAAAAATTTAAACAAAATAGTGGTTTGTGTGTAGTGGGTCTATCAAGTGTATAATGTATATGTGTTGTATGCATTGCAGCATTTGGCAGGGTAAACGAATTGATACCATGACGACAGAGTATAGGTGTACGTTGCAGACAATATACGCAGTTTTTAGAGAACACAGAGTTCCGCGTGGTTACATGAAAGCGTTGGAGTGTTCGCCCTTCTACCGGCTTTTTTTAGGGTTGAGCCAAATGCGGTTCGAAGGCAGGGTGCCGAAACATGAAAGGGTAATAAGCGAAATAATCGGTACATATCGACGGGGGAGTAAAGATTTCATAATCGGGGGTGTGTCAAAGCGTGTGACTCCACTGGACGTAACACTCATATTAGGCGTCGAGGGTGGCTCAGCAAAGGTGCCGCACCATCAAGGGAGGAGGTCTCTCCCACCATCAACCTGGTTCCAGGAACTTTTTCCTGGGAGGACAACAGGAAGGTTACCTATGAAGGCAGTTAAGGATGTGATTGCCACATGCATAAAGAACAGAAGTCTAGAAAACATGATGACGTTCGCGAAGTGTATGAACATGCTAGCACTGTCGACAATAATATATCCCTCAACTTCGGGTAGGCTGACGCAGTGGCATGTCACTATATCAGAGGACCTGCACTCTCTGAAGAGGTATAACTGGGCAAAACATATATCGGACCACCTTATGGACCCTTCAGACGGTCTAGGGGAAAGTTGTTGCGTAATCCTATTGGTAAGTTTCAGCAAACATGTGTATTCAAAAAAAGGCTGGTGTTTTTTTGACATACTGATAAACTGCGTGACAGGCCTGGTTCTGTGAGCACGTTAAAAATCCAGGTATGCAGCCAACAGGTGGGAAGGAAATACCGCGATTGTTCAAATGGATTAATTCAGACCCACCGGCAGACTTCGAAATGTTGTTGCACAGCCTTGAAAAGGACATGGTATGGATGTTATGATTGAAATGGTGAATAAAAATAATACATAATGGTTGCGTAATGCAGGTCAGGCCAGGGGGACTAGATGTGAGTGATGCAGAAGAGGCAATGTTCGGCGAAACACTTGCAATAAATGGGGATGGGAACCTTGTTTCCGGCAGCAATGTAGGTGATCCAGTACACTGCGACAGGTGTGTAGGGTACATGGCAGAAATAGAAGAGCTGAATAGACAGCTAATGATGAAGGATAGCAGTAATGATGATATCCGGGCTGCATTGCTGTATATGATCAATGAGAAAAAAAACACAGCTGAACAAGTGTAGTGGGCAAAAGGCAACATATGGCGGGTATTATGTAATTGTACTGAACATTAGTTGTCAAGTAGGGAACACACACTTATTGTAATAAAGTTACCCAGTACGTAAGAAAGTGTTCCCATAATCTATTTTTTTGTATGGGTGTTAATCAGTTACGATATGCCGAGTGGGGCTGGAAAAAAAAACGTTACATGGTACCAATGGGGCTGTACCTAGCAAACCATTAAACATATGACCCATTGGGTGAGGCAATATTAGACAGAAGGTCAGTTACTCTGCACAGTAATAAGTGTGTGTTCTCAGAAGCACAGATTTAGTATGCCTGCCAATAAGATGCACTAGTTTCAGTGGGTCTGTAAGTGACATCGGGTAACCATCATGGGGCTGTGCCAATAAGCGTAGCTGAATATTTCGTCTTAAGTGATCAATATTAGATAGAAATCGACCAGAATGAACAACCATAAATTTGGTTTTGAAATAGTTATCGAAACTGATAGACATACATATGAATAGGAAAGTACACACAAAACCATTCAGGTTACATAAAAATTTATTCAGCGTAACAGAGGTTATGTGGGGATGTTCCAACATGTTAGGTGGAACATCTTACAAAAGCAGGCGATTGTGAATGAGTGAACAATGCAATCAACGGCCAACAGCTGTGCAGGTCGTTTTGTTATGGTACGCAGGTAAGTGGCATTTCCCGCACATGCGCAGAGGACGGACCCTTTCCCAGTAAGCAAAGTAACGTAGTCGCTTGGGGCGGCCTGGTCGGAGCGTACCTTCCGGGGGGTTAACAGACAACAGGGTGGTGTCGGGTTGTGGCCGGCCAAAAGTCGGCATTGCTGGGATCTTACTCGAGTATGTATCAAAGGTCTTCGATGTGGTGAAGTACGGATCAACAAAGTCAAAAACATCTAGGGGTTTGGCATGGGCTAGCGCAGATACAGCATGGACACAAGGAAACCCTTCATACTGCCATTTACCACATGAACACTCGTAGTGCTGTATATCAACCCTCATAGATGGGTCACTATGTACTTCGAAAACAGAGGAGGACGCCTGGGTAACAGTCCATGTGCGTGATGCCTGATAGTTTTCGTCAAACTGTTTCTGGCGTGCAGGGCATAAAATGGAATTCCAACGGTCAATCTCAACCGAACGTTTGTAAATTTGATTCATTACTTTAAGGCGTAATCGGTGAATCAACTCACATACGGGCAGATCGCGTATGTCTAATATCCAGTTGTTGAGCGATTCAACCGCATTTGATGTAACCTCACCGTATCGTTGTGCACCAAAATAAGCGTTAGCGAAGTTCTGGATCGGTAAATTTTCCATGAAAGCTACAGCCTTTTCACCCCCAACACGCAACAGTTTGTCCATGTAATGATCAAAGAGCTCGAACGTGGGTGCTAAAGCCACTTTGTTGAAAAGTCTTTTCATGTATGATTTCATGTCCGCCGGATATAGAATCTCAAGGTTGGCTTTAATGTGGCGATGACAGAATGAGTGATGGTGCTCGGGAAAAACATTTTGGACACCATTGAGAATACCCCTAAAGCGATCGGACACAAAAACAAGCGAACGACCGGTAACGAGCGGGCGGAGAAAACGTAGGAATGATTCCCAATTGATATTGTTCTCGGAGTTGCAAATCGAAAAGGCGACAGGGTACAAACCTGTGAAGTATTCCACTAAATAAATAATAAGTGTAAATGAAAAGGTATTAATCTAAATACCACATGGGTGCTACATGATGGAAGGGGCTGAACCAACGGGTGTGTAAGATACAAAATAAATCACATATTAAGCATGAGCAATGGGGCTGTGCATGACAATAGATAGATGCAAATAAGAACGGGGCTGGACCCACTAAAGGTACGAATAAAAAAAAGCACGCATGTGTTACATGAAGTAAGGGGCTGTACATGCGCGTTAAAGTAGATAGTTACATACAAAGATGGGTCTGGACACAAAACAGGACCCATGTGGGGGATTACAGACATATGGGAATGTGCCGTTACAAAGTCGGATATGTCTAACTTCCGTGATGCAGAGCTGACTGGAGCTTACAAGTAAATGTGTACCCAGTGGTACGGTGCGCATAGTGTTATAATGTGTGCATATAAATGTGACTGTCATTTGGGGGATGTATGTACATAACAAACTGATACTTTGGTCTGTACTATATAAACGGGCTTAACCTGATGTGTAATAAAGTGAAAGAATTGCGAAAAAAAGCTAGACAAACCGTGTTCTGCTATGCATAGAAGGTAATGAGAGTGACGTACCGCTATTTCCGTCTTTTGCAACTGCGGCAAGGAATGATCCCTTATACTTGTTCTTTAAGAAGGTACCATCCAAAAATAGTACGGGGCGGCAATGTTTGAACCCAGCTAGCGTAGCACCAAAAGCGAAATGTGCGCGCTCGAAGGAATTTGTTACGGGGTCAGCCTCCAGGACATATGCGCCTGTAGGGTCAACAGACTGTAGTTGCTTAAAGTAAGCCTGAATCATGTTATATGACTCGCCTACGTCACCACTAATTTCTTCCTTAGCACGGTTTAGAGCATCATAAGCGCACTTGTAGTCGATTACGAAACCATACGCATCCCTTAGCCTGTGAATAACATCTTTGGGCTTCATATCTGACTTCGACCTCGCATCGTCGATAATGAGTTCTTTAACTAATCCGGATGACATGCGGTAATTCTTCAGAGTTCGAATGGGGGTACCGCATGTGTGCTCGTTGAAGAATGACTTTACGTATAGCTTCGCATCATCCTTGGATATAGAAGCGTAAATCCACCATTGACACGCGTGCGTAGTTCGTTTGGCACATGAAGCAGCAATGCGTGTACGACTATTATGCGAATTGGTGTAGTTATACCCTGTCTCGCATGCATATTTGCGGAGGGCATACCGGAACTGATCCATACCTAACGGGAAACATGTTCCAACATCACCTAGGCTTAGACCCCACCCACTACTGAGCAACTTTTTTACCCTATGTGTGAAAAAAGGTGACTCGTGCACGTTAGGGGAGACGGGACGTTGAATTGTATTAGAAGTGGCATTGACTGGCGGGCTGTATGAAGTAGTCGTAGGTTTATGCAGAACATGGAAAACAACCTCTGATATACTATCTCGGTTCAAAAGCCATTGTAAAGTTACATAATCGGCATCAGAACTGAAGAGGCAATCCTGTTGAGTTTTTAGTGAATATCTAATAATAAAACTACTATCACGCAGACTGTTCCATTTACTAGTAACAAAGTGTAATACATCCACGAACGATGGGTGGTTTGACATGGGAGACAAGTATTTCTCGTCCCCGTACCTGAATATGCATAGCACATGATCCATGTGCGACCTAAACCCTGAAAAAAAAGGACCACAGATTCAGTACACAACGCATGAGGACATTGACGTATGAGAAATAGTTTCGGGTAATATGGGAACAGCCCCATAAGACATGCAAAATTGTATAACATGGGGCCGGGACGTGGGTCTATACCTGTTAGTGACTAACCACGTTCGTATATTATTGGAAAAATAACTTATTTATACAAACACAGTATACATGTCTATCATACAGTAAAACGAGTAAAATAAAAAAAACAACCCCCCAAAAAAGAACAGCCCCACTATGCATATATCATGAGCCTGCCAGGGGAAAATGCGACATGGTCTGTACCCATTAACAATAAAACTGATTGAATGAACCGGTATAAAGCACTGTAAAACATCCACGGCACCCGAAACATATCGAGCCCCATGTAACGTTTATCATGAGCAACACACAAAAAAAGGCCTGCTATTCAGTACCCATAATATAGCAATCAGATAAGATAGTTAACTTACTTGATATGGTTGTCAAATAAAAATATGAGGTACAGACCTGCAGCAAGTAGAATGTATCAGTTACTTTTAGCAACTATATGTGTATATTGTTATGATGAATCATGAACAACTTGTATACTCTTGAGATAAAACAGAATCGTGTAAATCAAAGAATTACCTACCTGTTATGAACTAAAATGTTGGAGTATAAAAGATGTTAGCATACTAATGATAGATGAATAAGAAACGTAGACTTGAAAGCTGAATATTTGGATGAAGATTGTTGAAGATGAACAAGAACCTGTGATAAATTGAGAAGAGAGCTCATGTTTGAGATATTTTACACCTACTAAAATGAGTGATGATGTATATATATGCGAAAATTAGAAGGGTGTATGTGATGATGACGATGTGGCATAGTGGGTAGACAAAGCTGGGTTATAAGAAAAAGGAAGTAAAGGGTATAAGGGTCACTCTCTGATGGTTGGAAATGAACTAGAGGATGTTTATAGGATTTTTTTTCGGTTGGTGATTACTTTATAAACTTAGGCTAATGTAGGCTGTATATTGTAATTTCCTCTTACTGCATTCCAACTGTCATATCGACAACCTTAGACCTTACGATATGTTAATATATGCTACGATTATATGGTCGTTATTTAAGTATCCAGATATAAAATCAAAGATGTGAGTAAATGGCTGATGCAAGTGATGAATCAATTCCTTTGCTCACCAATCATTCGTCTTCTTCTTTAATTCTGAATTCGGAAGATATAGTTCATATAGTTGGACTATTATCTTAAAAACTTAACATGCACTCGCTTTTTCATCTAAAATCTTTGTGGGACAACAACCTATACATTCTAACCGGTTGGGATTAGCTCACTGATCAACGCCTTGGTCATCCAATCTAGTAGTGTAAGTTAGAACCGAGTCAATAAGTACGAGTCCAAAGTGGCTCTCCTATGTAACAAAAAAAAAGAAAAAACATATACACTCTGGTAGTTCGCGAATATGCTATTGACTAGAACACTCGTTTCCTCACCAGTGATACACTCATTTTCACTCATTTGCGAGAAAATGTTATCCTCGAGAACAATAGTGTGTGCATGCGTGTGAGTGAGCGCGTGCGTGGGTGGGAGGGTGAGTGGGATCGGTGTGTGTGGGTGTAAGTGTGCGCGTGCGTGCGTACGTGCGTGCAAACGGTAGAACACTATTAATAGTGTAATCTTCCCCAAAACTAAAACTCTACCCATTAAATGCTCCATTTTTTGTCACCCCGCAACTTCTGCTCCGCCTAATCATTAACGAATATTCCCAACTAAATCATACACAAAAGCCCAATTAATCAAAAAAACCCAACCTTCAAATTATGTATTATAAAAAAATTAATCTTTTTTATTTTTATTTTTTAAATTAAGTACTTATTTTAGTATTTTAGTATGTTTTGATTATATGAATGCAATGTGTATTATTGTGTATTATTGTGTATTTTTAGGGGTTATAATGTAAATTTTTAATATCTAGATATAATTGTTGTTATTTAATTTTGTTTAATAATTTTAATTTGGTTATAATTAAATGTTTATCTCAATTTAGATAATGAATTTGTTTATTGACAACAGTTGAATTAAATCAAATAATTTCGTTACAAGGGAATATTTTTTGGAAGTGAGAGATTTATTAATTTTGCGAAAGAACACATGGATAAATCCAGTTTCCTCTTTTGTCTATGTAACCATTGTTTTAAATAAAAAAATTCAACAAAACACGGGAAAAAAGAAGAAATTATCTTTAATAACCTAATCGTAGATGATGAAATGTTAAATGTGTTGAATGATTTGAGACCCACTATTGAAGTTGAGCGTAACTCCAGTGACACCGAGATGGGTGAGAGAATCTTACTAGCTAGGTCGTGGTCATTTCAGTGCGTTGTTTGAGGTAATGAATACAGAGTTGTACCCCGATTGTACTACGATTGGTTCCTTGAATTTCATAACCAAGTTAATGCATGTCACAGTGAAGAACAAGTGGACAAAAACCTCTTTTACCAAACTTTTTCAGTTGTTATGTCGTGTTTTGCCGGTCGGTTATACTTTACTTCCTTTTTATGAGAAGTGAAACAAAAATTTTAAAAGTTTGGGTATGAGATACATCACGATTGATATGCGTTTGAATGATTGTGTTTTGTATTATAAAGAGAATGAAAAACTGGATATATGTCCAGTTTGTGGTGAATTAAGGTGGGATCTGAAGAAGGGGAAGAAAGTGCCATATAAGAAATTGCATAATTTTCCCATTGCGTCAAGATCACAGATAATGTGCGTATTGAGGCACACCGCCAAAAATATGATTTGGCACTATACCTGAAAGAGTACAGACGAAGATGTGTTGCGTCATCCTGATGATGGTACTAGTTGAAGTTTTATTGACAAGAGAAATCTTGAGTTTGCTAGTGAACCATGTAATGTATGACTTGGTTTGAGAATTGATGGGTTTTGTTCTTTCTCCATACAAAATAACTCATATAGCATGTGTCTAGTTATATTGACAGTTTACAACTTATCGTCTTGGTTATGCATGAAAAATCCACCTTTATTCTTACTTTGTTGATTCCAGGTCCTCGTTCACCTAGAAAAGATATGGATGTATTTATCTGTCTTAGTATAGATGAGTTGGAATGTTGTGGGGAACCTGACACTAGTTTCCACAAATATCAGAAAAGGTCGAAGAGGAACACAGTGTAATGCGTGTATCTTGCAGTACACCATTAAATCGGAATCGGATTGACTGAATATGATAATCGTGGTACCAGACTGGGAAGCTAATAGCGAGAAAAAAACCATAATATTCCCTTATTCTCCATACCCACTCCCCTTTCATTCTTCTTCTTCTCCTCTCATTCCCAAATACCAAACCTCCATTAAACCTACACCAAGCTTTTTTTCTCCACTTAAATCATCTATCCGCCATCATATTTTTCAATCCAAATTAAATACCCAATTCACCTAACATCTTTTCATCATCAAATATCCATCGTAAACTACACAAAATTCACATTAACAATTCACCCATTCCCCCAATTCTCTCATCATTTATTTCAATTCCTACCATACCCGCTTCATATATAATCACCATCACATCAAATCCATATCCAAATACGCCACAAAAACATAAAATGACCATAAATTATTTGAATTTTGTTTGGAACTTGAACTCCAAAATGTGAAGTTTTGAAGCAAGTAAAGGTTCTAAGGCCACAAAGGATCATCCAAGACAGAATTTTTACAATTTTAACAGTTTCGCAGCTCACGTTCATTTGTCATATATCTTGATCTTCACTTTTTCTTACTTGAATTTATGGAAAATTTGGAGATTAGAAGCTTGTGTTTAGTGGAAATAGTTGCATATTCTTGTCTTAGGATATTAGTGATATATTTAGGTGTGTGTGTGATATGATTTAAGAGTTCATGAAAAATTCCTCAAAAATTTCCGACAAATTTCTCGGTGGTTTGTGGATTATTCGAGGTTTACGAGTGGGCACGAGCTTATATTCATATATGTTGTTGACGTATTGTTTAACTAGAGTTGTGGCTAGTTATATTATATAAATTTCGAGTTATGTATACCTTTCAGTTAATTGAGACTTGTTCCGAGTTTAACCATGTCATCAAGAGACAAGAGTGAGAACGTGGGGATTTAGCGCTTATTCGTGTGGAGAACACATATTTTTTCCAAGTTAGCACGCTCGCAAGGATCAATATCTCTCTTCAACATGTATGGATATCTATACATCACATCACCCTACCTTAGGTGATGAAGCGCAAGCATGCGGAGCCCCGAGCCTCGAGATATGTATGTCTATCCCTTCGAGTATTTTATTTTTAGTTGTATATTATTTGTTAGTTTTCACTATTTTTTGAGTCTTCTTGAGTCGTGAGGACACCCACAACCCTTTCCATTAATATTCTCGTCACACATCTTGGTGTCTCCGGAGCGTCTGCCGGTTTCAATAGTGGGTCCCCAATCATCCAAGACATCAACCATTACATTATCTTTGATTGGTTCATTCATGGGAATTACTACTTCCTCCCCGTATTTCGTCCAAACCTCATATGATGATCAAATACCCCCATTGAAAAAGATGCCCTTGAACTTCGTCAATTGGAAATTTTCAATTATTAAAACAATGATTACATGGACAAAATATTTTACCGACTAAATCCATTTGTTATCTCGCAAAATTGATAAACTCTAATATACCTGACATATATCCTTTGATTCAATCAAACTCTTGTCGATTACCGGGTTCATTATCTAAATTAAATTAAACTTATTATTATTCTCAACTATCACACAAAAAAATAAAACTCATTTACTCTAAATTTAAAAAATGCCCCTAAGTTATTTAAATAGTTCAATAAGGCCCTAAATTATTTTTTAGTTTAATTTGAACCCCTAAATTTATTCGAATTCACTAACATGTCCCTAAGTTTCTTAAATAGTTACGTAAGACCCTAATTTATATATATTAAATTACATTTTAGCCCTAAAATTATTATAAATTACTAAAACGACCCTACATTTTCTAAATAGTTCACTAAAGTCCTACATTATTATTAAAATGATATTTTAGCCCCTACATTATTATAAGGGTTAATGCTCAATAAATTCCTCAGCATTGTCCACTATCCCGCAAAAGGCACTATCTTTTTTAAAGAACAGTGAGTTATGGGAAACTTCTCAAAATCTGAACTCTAGGAAGCTTCCCATAATTCAAAATTTAAGTTATGGTAAGCTTCTCATAACTTAAACGACTCTTTCTATGAGCAAAAAAGAAAAAAGCAAAATGTATGGTGCCTTTTATGGGAAAAAAATGATGGTTGTGGTGAGAGAGAATTAATTCTAACTTGAGGGGTTTTTTGGGCATTAATCCTTATTATTATAAATTACTAAAATTTCCCTAAGTTATCTAAATAGTTCACCAAGGCCCCTAATTTATTACTTAAATTACATTTTAGCCACTACAATTATAATAAATTACAAAAATGCCCCTAAAATATCTTAATAGTTCACAAAGGTCCCTAAATTATTGTTCCAATTACAATCAAACACCTAAAATTATTATAACTTATAACCAAATTTAAAAACTAACACAAAATTCAAAAATAACAATTATATCACAAAAAATTAACATTATATCACCTAAAAAATACTCAATACTACATATTACATATTACATTTATCTAATACAAAATATAACAACAATTACATAATTTAAACAAAATTAAAAAATTAGAATATACCTAATTTATGGACAAAGTGGTGGATAATTTTGCTTTAACGTGTTAGATGTATCGGAGAAGTTTCGTTATTAATGAGCCCGAAAATTATTTTTGGATTAGGGAAAAAAATTGGGAGAGTTTTGATTTTCTTTTTTGAGTTTTTGGTGGTATATTTTTGCATTTATGGATTGCCCGCTTTCTGTTATTAACTCAGTAAATCTTTAGCGAGGACATCGTTTCCTCGCAAAATATACACATTTTCCTCGCTAAAATCGATATTACCGACGACATAAATGTCCTCGCAAAAAACCTGATCTTTAGCGAGGACTAGCGACGATAATTTTCTTTTTTTAATATTTTTGCCCACCTTTTAATCCATCCAATCTTAGGAGAGGACAATATCCTCGCTGAAAACTCAACGCGTAGTAGTGATATATAGGTGTATGGACAAAATCTAGGTCATGGTCTAGGTCTTAGATTTCTAATCCAACTCATATACGTTTGTATTAGAAAGTGGTCTGGTTAGCCCATATATCTTGTATAAGTTATAACTACTTCGTTACAACTCCAAACCACTCGAGACAAGTGGCCACGCAAAATTCAAACATGTTTCTTGATTTAAAAGGGCTCCTCCAAATTCCCTTTCGATTTTATGCAGCATTGAAAACACTATACGTTCTAAATTGGGCCAACAACTTTGGATAGCTTTTGTACTTCCCAAAATAGCTTCTTTTTGGCATTTAACTCTTGATTTCGTCTTGGATCTTCTTTCATTAACTCCTTACATCACATTGGCATCTAATATTATCATTGTACCTAAGAGTTTGACATTTAACACACAAATTACACAAAAAATGCTCCAAAGTAACAAACCTCCAAAAAGAGGCAAGAACTGAGAAACTAACAATAAATAGGGAAAAATCCCTCATTCAAAGACATAATACATCTAAAATGATGTCTCTAAACTAGACTGTAATATCACAAATGGTGACACCAGACCACCTAAGCTATGATTCGATGCTCAACAAAAAGGATGCTCATCAAGGTTGATGTACTAGTGATGCAAAAATCTGCTGCAAATGTCATAGAGCTCGAAACTTAAAAGATGGGTAGTGAAAAAATAAAGGTATAGTGTTAATTTTATAATTGATTTTTAGTAAGAAAAAAAATTTAAGTTTGAGTATTTAGATCTTGAAAAGTGATTTTTAAAATTCACTGACAAAAATTTTCTCTCCTTTTATATATATATCTAAGAATTTATGAAAAAGATATATTTATAATGTTTTTTCTGAATGAACATTTTATTTAAATATATTAATTAATATTATAATGTTCTGTAAAAGAAATAAGGTTCAACAAGTAAGCTATAAGAAAAAATTATGTTAGCAACTCACTAATAAATTTTGGATTGAGGTTGAGGACTTTTAGTTATACAAGTTTAAAGTATTTTTTCGACGTAATAAAAGATAAAACAACTTATTAAAAAAGAAAAATATCTTCGTGGGTAATGTTTTACATTTTGATTTGATAAATTAGTATCTAAGGTTTTAATTTGTGTATTTTGTTAGTATTTATCACCAGTTTCTCCGTTTAAGTATCACGTGACACTTGTGACAGATTTTTTAAATGTTGTGTGACATTTAACAAATAAGTGGGTACTAACGGAATACACAAAATAAAACCTTATGTACAGATTTGTCATTTTTTAAACCTTAAACACTCAATAATTAAAATTTGAATCTAGTAGACACCCTTATATCCCTATTAATTTTTTTTTTTTTGTCATACCTATTAAAAAAACTTCACAATATCTGGATTCTCTGGAATGTATTGCACGTAATTTTTTTTTGAAAGGACAAGAAGACCAAAATACAAGGAGGAACACATTTATAAATATTATAATAAATAGATCAAGGAAATATCCATGCATTGCAATTAACTTCCATGATTATTAAATTTCTATGATTGATCACGCACATGTCCCTAAGGGCAAAGTGATTTTTGGGATATATAAAAAGGATCCGTCATTATATCACCACAATTATTCTATTACCACGCAAACATTAGTTTTTTCTAATAAATGTACGAAAATATAGTGTTAGATACTTGGGGAATAAATTAATGCACAAGCCTCTGAATCTTAAAGAGTAATGCTGGGTGGGGTGATACCTACCATTATTCAACCTTAAAACATAATGGAGAAGTAATGTACATAAAAAAGAAAAAGAAAACATAATGGAAGAGTCAGAAGTACGAAGATAAAATGTTGATTTCGACTTTTCATCGCCAGGCAATAGTACACGCTTTACTAAAATATTAAATGATTAGTAAGAAATTCTTTTGTTACTTTAAAGATATTTTTGCTCGATAAACCTCATGTCATTATTTTACAATTGCTGTATTCTAACGGTTATATCAACAACCTTAGACCTTATGAAATGTTATATATGCTGGGATTATATGGTCGTTATTTTTCGACCAAAAAAAAAAAAAATATGGTCGTTATTTAAGTATCCTTAAATAAAATAAAAGAGGTGAGTAAATGGCGGATGCAAGTGATGAATCAATTCCTTTGCTCACCAAAAATTCTTCTTCTTCAATTCTGAATTCGGAAGATATAGTTGAACTATATTTTACAAACTTAACATACCGTCAAATCCTGCAAAGCTTACTCACTTGTGTTATAATTTTCTATCAATATTAACTTCAAATCACACCACTCAATAACCACAAACACAAGAAATTAAAGCGAGAAAATAAGAACACAGATTTTATCGTGGTTCAGTCCAAATCAGACCTACATCCACGTTGAGCTCCGATGAGAGGTGCTCGGCTACTAGAAATCACAAGAGATACAATATTTCAGTTCACCTTACAATACAAACCACACAATCGAATGAATACCACTTCTAATCTAACTCTCGAACCCTAATCTAATGAATAAGGCTATCTAGTGATTAATCAAGATGATTATCACAATTTACACGAGATATTACAATCAAGAAGCTATCTAATCGATTACAAGAAGAATCAGAGGTTGATCTTCTTCAAACTAGGGTTAGTGTATGAGAGAGGCGAGAGAGAACGCGGAAGTTGAGAGAGTAAGGGTTATGACTTCGGTCAACCCATATTCCCTTATATAAGAGACAAAGACCACGAGCGAATGAGAGCCATTGGATGATAATAAGATCAAGCGCACGAGATTAAGCCACGTATGTGCCACGTCAATAAGTAATCAGCCTATTAGAACATAACACTTCACATAATATATATATATACCCACATATATATATTCTTCAATCTCCACCTTGAAGTGTTGATCCTCCACCTCCACCTGAAACTGCACCTCAAGGATTTCTAGCCAGCCTAAGCCATCTCCATCATCATCTCAGCCCAAAACACCTGCAAAATTTCAACCAATAGAAAGCAAATCCAAGCAATGCTTGAACTTGACATTAGTAACAATTTTAGTACCAAAATCAGCAGGATTATCCTCAGTAGCCACTTTCAACAACTTAACTTCACCACTAGCCAATATATCTCTTATATAATGATACTTAACATCAATATGTTTGGTCCTTTCATGATATACTGGGTTTTTACTCAATTGAATTGCACTTTGACTGTCTGAAAATATAGTAGCTTTACCTTTCACAATACATGCTTCAGTTAACAGATTTTGAAGCCAAATTGCTTCTTTAGAAGCATCAGTTATAGCCACATATTCAGCCTCAGTAGTGGATAAAGCCACTAAGGGTTGAAGTTGAGACTTCCAAGAAATACAATTACCTCCAAGAGTGAAGCAATAAGAGGTAGTAGACTTTCTTGAGTCTCTATCTCCAGCAAAATCTGAATCTACATATCCAACTAACTCAATCAGTATATTATGGTTTCCATAACACAGTCCAACACCCAAGGTACTTCCAACATATGCAAGAACATGTTTAAGAGCACACCAGTGATCCCAACCCGGATTTGACATGTACCTGCTCAATAAAGATATAGCAAAGGACAAATCTGGTCTAGTGCTAATCATAGCATACATGAGGGACCCTATAACATTAGCATATGGGACAGTATCCATCTTAATAATATCAGACTGAGACTTGGGGCACAAATGTTTAGACAAAACAAAATGACCAGCCAAAGGAGTCATAACATTTTTGCAATTCAAGCTACCAAATTTTGAAATTACTTTTCTCAAATAAGGTTCCTGGTGAAGCTTAATCATGCATTTATCTCTATCTCTATCAATCATCATCCCTAAGATTTTCTTAGCATTTCCAAGGTCTTTCATATCAAATTCCTTACTAAGTTTCCTCTTTAACTCAGATATATACTTAAGGGACTTAGAAATAATGAGCATATCATCAACATAGAGTAAAACATATACATGATGATCAGGTTTAACAGATAGGTACAAGCAGGCATCATAGTCAGATCTCACATAGTCACATTTAAGCATAAATGAATCAAACTTCTTATACCATTGTCTAGGGGACTGTTTTAAACCATAAAGAGATTTTTTCAACAAGCATACATGATCAGGCAATTTAGGGTCAATAAAACCCTCAGGTTGTCTCATGAAAATTGTTTCATCTAGGTCACCATGCAAAAAAGCAGTCTTAACATCCAATTGCTCAATTTCTAGGTTATAACAAGCAGCAAAAGCTAACATAGCCCTAATAGTCTTAAATTTAACCACAGGAGAGAAAATTTCATTGAAATCAATACCTTCCCTTTGAGTATAGCCTTTTGCCACCAACCTAGCTTTATACCTTGGAGGGTCAGTCTCAGAGATGCCCTCTTTGAGCTTAAACAACCACCTACACTCAACCACCTTTTGTTTATGGGGTAGTTCAGTGAGAATCCAGGTGTTATTATCATGTAATGATTTAATCTCTTCCTTCATAGCTTTTTCCCACTGTATGCTATCCTCTGCCTCCATAGCATCCATATAGGATGTTGGTTCAGAGTTTGTGACCTCAATTGAAGCATTCAAAGCTGTATATACTAGATCTGCATATGAGTATCTTGAAGGAGCTCTGGTTTCCCTTCTAGTCCTATCTCTAGTGAGTTGATAGTTCTGAAGTTGCCCTGTTGAAGACTCAGGATGATGTTCCTCACCCTCATTGTCCTCAGTAGCTTCAGCTTCATCATGGGGAGGGCTTGGTTCATCTCCATGGTCATCAACTGGACTGGAAGACTCAGACTCCACCTCTTTCTCTATTCCCACCACTTGTTGGGGTTGTGCAGGTTCAGGTAAACCATCATCACCTGTACCTGTACCATTTTTGAAAGGAAATGTTAGTTCATCAAAAATCACATCTCTACTAACAATAACTTTGAAACCCCTAATGTCTTTTTCCCACAGTCTATAACCCTTTACACCATGTTGGTTTTGATAACCCAACATTATGCATTTGATAGACCTAGGATCCAACTTACCCTCCTTTGTGTGTGCATAAGCTGCACACCCAAAGGGTTTAAGAAATGATAGATTTGGTTTCTGCCCCTTCCAAATTTCCATAGGAGTCTTAAGTCATATAGACCTGTTTGGACTCCTATTAACAAGGTATGTGGCTGTATAAAGAGCTTCTCCCCAAAATTCTTTGGGTAAGCCTGAGGTGAAGAGCATACATCTGACTTTCTCAAGGAGTGTCCTGTTCATCCTCTCAGCTACACCATTTTGTTGTGGTGTATGCCTAACTGTCCTGTGTCTCAGAATTCCATTAGTCTTACAATATAAATCAAACTCACTGTTACAAAATTCAAGACCATTATCAGTTCTCAAAACTTTTAAAGTTAAACCAGTTTGATTTTCTTCCAAACACTTCCATTCTTTGATTTTTTGAAAAGTTTCATCTTTAGTTTTAAGTAAAAAGGTCCAGACCCTTCTACTAAAGTCATCAACTAAAGAAAGGAAGTATTTGAAATTACCATGAGCATCATACCTCTCAGGACCCCAAAGGTCTGCATGAACATATTCAAGACAAGCCTTGGAATTATGAGTTCCAGGCTTGAAACTTACCCTATGTTGTTTACCCAACACACAAGTCTCACAGAAGGGGAGGTCCCCAACTGCATCTTTTCCAAGCATACCTTGTTTGCTAAGGACACTGAGTCCTTGTTGACTCATATGCCCTAGCCTTAAGTGCCACTTTTCAGTGATTGCCTGAGATGAAGCATTAGTAACAGAATTCACAGAACCAACTATATGAGTACCATCAAGAACATATAGACCAGCATGTTTAACACCAGATAAAATCAATTTACCATTCTTATAAACATGAATAACACCTTTAGAAACATTGGAAACACAACCAAGATCATCTAAAGCACCCAAAGAAATTAAATTTCTTTTCAAATCAGGAATATATCTAACATTAGTCAATTCAATACATTTCCCAGAACCCATTCTCAATTTAATCTTCCCAATACCTTTAACCTCACAGGTGTTGTTATTGCCCATATATACAGTTTCATTGTTCACATAAGACAAGTCATGAAATAGTTCAAGTATGGGACACATGTGAAAGGTACAACCAAAATCAAGAATCCAACTAGCATGCTCAGACAAATTGCTCACATTCAGGACTTCAAATACATCATCAGTAGTCTTAGGCATACTAGCAATATTAGATTTATTATTGTTCAACTTGTTTTTCAACTTATAGCAATTTTTCTTTAAATGTCCAGCTTTCCCACAATGAAAACACTTCCTAGTTTCTTTATTCTTAGAACTAGTGGTTTTCTTACCTTTCTTATTCTTAGCTAAGTCAAGTGATTGAGTAGTATCTGTTCTAGGGTTAACATACATGTTAATACCAGTTCTTTTAAGGGACTTTAATTCATTTTCTCGGGTCTTAAGTGCAGTAACAACTTGATCATAAGTAGGGACAGTACTAGCATATTGAAACACATCTTTCACAACTTGAAAAGATTCAGGTATAGCATTCAAAAGAATCATACATTTACTAGTGTCATCTAAGGCCATAGTGGTTCCTTTCAGAACAAGGGACATCTTAGTAAATTCATCTAAATTCTCATCAATAGATTTAGAAACATCCATTTTATAATTAAACAGAGAACCTTTTAAGAAAGCAAGATTAGGGACAGATTTAGAGGCATAGAGAGTTTCGAGTTTACCCCACAGCTCAAGAGCTGTATCAGCACCATCAACTTGTCGAATGACAGAGTCAGAAAGATTCAAGAAGAGGATATTATATGCTTCTTCTTTGATTTGTGCTTCTTTGTCAAGTTCTCCTTCACGCCACTCTTTAATGTCCTCAATAAGAGCACTTCCCACTTTATGATGAGAGAGTAGAACCCTCATCTTTTTCTGCCAAACACCGAAATCCATCTTACCATCGAACACGGACATATCGATACGTGTAGAGGTAGTCATCGTATGATTGAAACAAGAACGGAGAGAAATCGAAATAAAACCCACGAGATGAAATTAGGCGAAACCCTAATTTTTCAAGAACACCGATTTGAAACCTTAATCTGATAGCCCAAGATTAATACTCAAGCTCTGATACCACTGTTGTAATTTTCTATCAATATTAACTTCAAATCACACCACTCAATAACCACAAACACAAGAAATTAAAGCGAGAAAATAAGAACACAGATTTTATCGTGGTTCAGTCCAAATCAGACCTACATCCACGTTGAGCTCCGATGAGAGGTGCTCGGCTACTAGAAATCACAAGAGATACAATATTTCAGTTCACCTTACAATACAAACCACACAATCGAATGAATACCACTTCTAATCTAACTCTCGAACCCTAATCTAATGAATAAGGCTATCTAGTGATTAATCAAGATGATTATCACAATTTACACGAGATATTACAATCAAGAAGCTATCTAATCGATTACAAGAAGAATCAGAGGTTGATCTTCTTCAAACTAGGGTTAGTGTATGAGAGAGGCGAGAGAGAACGCGGAAGTTGAGAGAGTAAGGGTTATGACTTCGGTCAACCCATATTCCCTTATATAAGAGACAAAGACCACGAGCGAATGAGAGCCATTGGATGATAATAAGATCAAGCGCACGAGATTAAGCCACGTATGTGCCACGTCAATAAGTAATCAGCCTATTAGAACATAACACTTCACATAATATATATATATACCCACATATATATATTCTTCAATCTCCACCTTGAAGTGTTGATCCTCCACCTCCACCTGAAACTGCACCTCAAGGATTTCTAGCCAGCCTAAGCCATCTCCATCATCATCTCAGCCCAAAACACCTGCAACCAATAGAAAGCAAATCCAAGCAATGCTTGAACTTGACATTAGTAACAATTTTAGTACCAAAATCAGCAGGATTATCCTCAGTAGCCACTTTCAACAACTTAACTTCACCACTAGCCAATATATCTCTTATATAATGATACTTAACATCAATATGTTTGGTCCTTTCATGATATACTGGGTTTTTACTCAATTGAATTGCACTTTGACTGTCAGAAAATATAGTAGCTTTACCTTTCACAATACATGCTTCAGTTAACAGATTTTGAAGCCAAATTGCTTCTTTAGAAGCATCAGTTATAGCCACATATTCAGCCTCAGTAGTGGATAAATCCACTAAGGGTTGAAGTTGAGACTTCCAAGAAATACAATTACCTCCAAGAGTGAAGCAATAAGAGGTAGTAGACTTTCTTGAGTCTCTATCTCCAGCAAAATCTGAATCTACATATCCAACTAACTCAAACAGTATATTATGGTTTCCATAACACAGTCCAATACCCAAGGTACTTCCAACATATGCAAGAACATGTTTAAGAGCACACCAGTGATCCCAACCCGGATTTGACATGTACCTGCTCAATAAAGATATAGCAAAGGACAAATCTGGTCTAGTGCTAATCATAGCATACATGAGGGACCCTATAACATTAGCATATGGGACAGTATCCATCTTAATAATATCAGACTGAGACTTGGGGCACAAATGTTTAGACAAAACAAAATGACCAGCCAAAGGAGTCATAACATTTTTGCAATTCAAGCTACCAAATTTTGAAATTACTTTTCTCAAATAAGGTTCCTGGTGAAGCTTAATCATGCATTTATCTCTATCTCTATCAATCATCATCCCTAAGATTTTCTTAGCATTTCCAAGGTCTTTCATATCAAATTCCTTACTAAGTTTCCTCTTTAACTCAGATATATACTTAAGGGACTTAGAAATAATGAGCATATCATCAACATAGAGTAAAACATATACATGATGATCAGGTTTAACAGATAGGTACAAGCAGGCATCATAGTCAGATCTCACATAGTCACATTTAAGCATAAATGAATCAAACTTCTTATACCATTGTCTAGGGGACTGTTTTAAACCATAAAGAGATTTTTTCAACAAGCATACATGATCAGGCAATTTAGGGTCAATAAAACCCTCAGGTTGTCTCATGAAAATTGTTTCATCTAGGTCACCATGCAAAAAAGCAGTCTTAACATCCAATTGCTCAATTTCTAGGTTATAACAAGCAGCAAAAGCTAACATAGCCCTAATAGTCTTTAATTTAACCACAGGAGAGAAAATTTCATTGAAATCAATACCTTCCCTTTGAGTATAGCCTTTTGCCACCAACCTAGCTTTATACCTTGGAGGGTCAGTCTCAGAGATGCCCACTTTGAGCTTAAACAACCACCTACACTCAACCACCTTTTGTTTATGGGGTAGTTCAGTGAGAATCCAGGTGTTATTATCATGTAATGATTTAATCTCTTCCTTCATAGCTTTTTCCCACTGTATGCTATCCTCTGCCTCCATAGCATCCATATAGGATGTTGGTTCAGAGTTTGTGACCTCAATTGAAGCATTCAAAGCTGTATATACTAGATCTGCATATGAGTATCTTGAAGGAGCTCTGGTTTCCCTTCTAGTCCTATCTCTAGTGAGTTGATAGTTCTGAAGTTGCCCTGTTGAAGACTCAGGATGATGTTCCTCACCCTCATTGTCCTCAGTAGCTTCAGCTTCATCATGGGGAGGGCTTGGTTCATCTCCATGGTCATCAACTGGACTGGAAGACTCAGACTCCACCTCTTTCTCTATTCCCACCACTTGTTGGGGTTGTGCAGGTTCAGGTAAACCATCATCACCTGTACCTGTACCATTTTTGAAAGGAAATGTTAGTTCATCAAAAATCACATCTCTACTAACAATAACTTTGAAACCCCTACTGTCTTTTTCCCACAGTCTATAACCCTTTACACCATGTTGGTTTTGATAACCCAACATTATGCATTTGATAGACCTAGGATCCAACTTACCCTCCTTTGTGTGTGCATAAGCTGCACACCCAAAGGGTTTAAGAAATGATAGATTTGGTTTCTGCCCCTTCCAAATTTCCATAGGAGTCTTAAGTCCTATAGACCTGTTTGGACTCCTATTAACAAGGTATGTGGCTGTATAAAGAGCTTCTCCCCAAAATTCTTTGGGTAAGCCTGAGGTGAAGAGCATACATCTGACTTTCTCAAGGAGTGTCCTGTTCATCCTCTCAGCTACACCATTTTGTTGTGGTGTATGCCTAACTGTCCTGTGTCTCAGAATTCCATTAGTCTTACAATATAAATCAAACTCAGTGTTACAAAATTCAAGACCATTATCAGTTCTCAAAACTTTTAAAGTTAAACTAGTTTGATTTTCTTCCAAACACTTCCATTTAGTTCATATATAGCAAGTGTATTGTTGCTTATATATGCAGCTGAGTTATTCCCGGTCTATATCAGAAACTCAGCTGTTTCCGTGGCGTGGTCAACTTTGATGCTTGGTGGTGCTATCTGTCAGGTTTTGATTGCTGCCACGAAAGAAACCAAGATTTTATCTTATGGAGTTTTTGGGGTCATCATTCTAATTACAGGATCGTTAGTTATATTTTTGCCTGAAACACTGGATGATGTGATTCTTGATAACGACAAAGATAAAGCTGGAAGACAAGTGTGAAATCTCGCTATCCATTATCTAAGTTTGAATTCTAGTTCACCTTCAACATCTTTTTATAATCATTTGGGTGATAGTTATATTTTCTTGGATTGTAACCTTTGACCTAATATCATTTACATCATTTTGTTTTTATTAAGCGGACAAAAAATAAATGTTAACCTTCTTTTGGCCCGTTCAGTGAGATAACCTGGCTTAAAATTAAGTAAAAAAATACTTCAACCAATTTATAATAATAATACCCTTCACATTTGGACACAACAATTCCCATTTTTACATGGTCCATTCTTTAGTTTTTATAATATATCTCTAGACGCCTCTCTTTTATTATCAAAACCTTAATTAGCCTACGTTCATATTAAATTATAAATATAATCAACATAGATCTTTGTGTTCTTAAACATTTTTTTTATTATAGAGGATATCCAAAAGGATCAATGGGTTAGCCCATTTTACAAACTAATCTATTACATTAGTGATCAAATTCGGGTTGTAGATCACCGGTGGTGTCTTCCAACCCATTCTATCTCTTGTAATGTGACTCAAATGTCGTTGAGCGGATCTTCAAGAAGCGTAAAATCACCATCTTGATTTCTCAGACCTCTCGCGCCAACCAATCTGCACACGCGTTGGCCGCCTTATAAATATCTTTCAAAGTAAACCCCTTATTGCTTGCCAGCACCAGTCGAATATGATGTATCCACGACGCTCCTGGGCCTCTCCCATTCTCCACCTAATGTACTGCTTCAATTTCCTCCACGAATCTGATTCAATCACCACCTCGGTTACTCCTAGTCTCTCCAGCATACATACACCTTCACTTAGTGCAATCAATTCAACAATTACCGGAATATCATGATATATTTTCATGCTGAAAACACTAATCCACTCCCCATTATAGTCCCTGATGATACCTTTTCCTCCGCCTTCTTTTTGACACTTCTTGCAACTACCATCCGTATTCAATTTCCATCCCCTACTTGGCTTCCTCCACCTAATTAGGACGACCCTAGATTTACGCGAAGACACCTTACCCAGAACTTTACCCCAGGCCCTGCTATACTTGATTGCTAAAAAATTTACTTTCTTTAGGATATCCTGCCCACTTGGAAATTCACACCCATTAAATACTACCTGATTCCATTCCTTCCAGATAATGTCTATGAGCGCACCGAAGAAAACACTCCAACACATTCCGGCAAATGGCTTAGAGACTGAAACATTTTTAAACCACTATTTCTTTCCAAACTGTTGCTACCTTGGTCTGCTGAAGGAACACGGGCATGTTCGACTATTACACCTCCCACTGTAAATTCTTGTCAAACATGTGATAATGTTCCAGACCTGTGCACCTGCTGCTGAGAAGGAACCAACCTTAGCTGCTGCATCCCCGCACTCGGATCACCCGGATCAGTCCTTAAGCTGTTGCTGCTACTTCCTCGGATCTGCTGCCCCTGATGCATACTCTTGATAACCACCAGTTGACTCGGATTCTGCAGTAGAGAAGTGACCTGTTGTTCTTGGCTCATTAAAACACCCTCTAGCATGGTAGAACCCATGTAATTCCTTAGCTCCCCCTCTGCTACAGGAGAACTCACATTCTGTATCCCAATCCTCTGAACACCTCACACCATGAGAAACATCCAAAACACCTAATGATTCTCCCCTTCCAGAATAATTCTCCCTCCTGCCATGCGTCATAATTTCCTTTTTAATTAGGCCCCACACCTCCCGAATTCGCGCGCAATCCCTAAAGAGATGCAAAGCACTTTATTCCTCATTACCGCAAAGTGCACACAACTCAGAAACCTCTACTACCAATTTGACAAGATCTCACTCGTAGCTACAAGCTCTTTTACAACTCGTCACAAGAACACCCTGGTTTTTTGTGTTCTTACACTTTAAGGACATAGACATCTCATATATTTATTGGTAGGTATATATATAGAGCAGACAAATTTTTTAACAAAATCGAATAACCGTGTTAATATTAATCAAATCGACCAAAAATGTATGTTAATATTTTACCAAGGCTAACCTTACGTATCGGGTTACCTTATGATTTTTCGGGTCCATGAATTTTACTTATATATTACCTAAGCTATTGGGTTGGGGTTACCAAAACCGAAGAACAATGTAATAAAAAATACAAAACATGCATATCAGAGAAGTCATTTCATTTTGCATCTCGGATATTCCAAACATGCATAATTTATTTTGAATTATTCGATTCACGACATCTTGATTTGTAATATCAAAACTGTAACTTTGATCTTTATAGGTATAATGATGTAGGTTTTTTCAAATTTTGTTATTTACATAATTTTTTCATGCGTGAAAACAAGTTTCACTAATGTTGACTAACGGGAGTAAACACCCTAAGTTGGCACGGTTCTGCAAGTATACAGATCGTATGCAAGTTTTAATGATTAAGTAAGATTCGTTCCGCAGACACTACGAAGGTTAGGGGAATCTTATGCAATAATCAAGTGCAAATATAAAAAGCTAAAACAAATAAAACGCAGAAAAAGTAAAGACAAATAGAATTTTTATTTGGTTTTTAATTAACTAAATTAAACTACGAAAAGTAAAGACAGAAAATTAAATGCAAGAGAAGAAGTAGTATGAGAATATAGCTTGAGTAAATAGCATGTAATCCCCACTAGTTTTGCCGTTCTAAACATGTAAGGGTGAATTATGTAGTATTTCAATAATCGGTTCCAATTGCGCTAGGTAGTTTTAAATAGGATTTACCTGTGTCAATAAGGAGTCCTAAGCAAACTGTTCCTACAATTGGTAAATAGTAATATATACTAAACCATAGTGATTATCTAGTTAGGTTGATTTGTCAGATCTAAACCGAATACTAGACGTTATGTGCTAAACATGTAATTAAACACCGTTGTCAATGGTGACCTGACTACTAGATGGTAATTCTATATGGGTGCACTCTACAAGAACAAAAAATATAAATCCAAACACATAAACAGAGAATAAAAACAATAATTCAATTTAAAATATAGAATTCCCAAATTAGATAGATGTCAATCAAAACTAGGGTTCATACATATATGCTAAAACTCAAGCTAAAGAAATTTAGTTCATATTCATGGAAGAAAAGAAAGAAATTACAAAATTAAAGGTTGAAGATGACATTATGGATGCACAACTCCTTCCAGACTTCTTTTCTTGTGTTGTAAGCTTCCTCTTGGTTTAGGGTTTCACCAAGGATGATTTTCTAATGTTAAGAGGCTGTATTTATAGTGTATAGGTTGACCTAATTCGTTTTCTTGAAGGAAAAGGTAAATATGGGCTCCAAGCCCAACTCAAATTCGTAGCCCAAAAACATGCAATCAGCCCCGTTTTTCTTTTGGTCCTAACAGCTTAAATATTTTTCCGATTGATGCGTATGAGTATACCAAATTTATCGTCTCGGAAAGATCTTCAACTTTGTTCTTGACCGTTTCTCCAGATTCCTCACCGTTTTTAAGATATAAGCTGATTTGTGGTCGTAGGTGCAGAAATTCAGAATTAAGGCAGCTTTTCCTTTTCCATGTTTTTAGCTTTTCTTTACTTTATCTCCAATTTCTATGTTTATCTTTTTTCCTTTAGCTCTCTTTACCAACTTGGACTCTAATTAATTACCATATATCTCTAAAGCTTCACACTAAATAAATAATTAAACTCAATATGCTCTAAAAATAATAATTAATTAATTCAAGACCCAAAATCGGAAAGTGTACTAAATCAAGCTAAAATCGACCTATAAACTAGTAAATACGCCTAAAATGATGTCTCAGAGATAGATTTTATTATCACAAATGAGGAGACATCAATGACGTAATGCTGAGCTGGTAGTTACGTGACGCTGATGTGACACCACATGGCATTGACTAATGGTCAACTAACTAGAAAATTAGAAAAAAGACTAACGATGTCATAAAACAATAATGTAAATGACTATTTCGCTATGCTGTAGATCTCAGTTTTGCAGCCTAGACGGTCGACCGGGGCCTAGCGCCTAGGCGGGATTACACAAGGCCTAGGCAGAATTATACAATTTTTGAATCCCGCTGTGTAATTTTGTATATCTAATAATATATATGTAGTAATTATAGCAATTTTAACCATTTAAGTCATAATATTCATCTGACAACACTATAGTAAATATAAAAACACTAAATATTGAGTTATAATATCAATTACAGAATTCTCGAGAATAAGAAAATTAACAAGAAGGCCTATACGGGCATGTTTTGCCATCAATCGGCGCCTAGACGACCAATTTTTGTCATTAATCGGCGCCTAGACGGGTTAGGCGCCTATTCCACGACGACTAAAGCGCTAAGCAAAACGCCTAGAGTTTTAACTAGGCGTAAGCGCCTAAGGGGGGAGTTGACGCTTAGGCGAGAAGATATACATCATAGCTATATCGTGACAATTGATATATAGGAATCCATTCGAATATTTTGTAAAAAATAGAAGGTTATGAGTGATATCCAGCTTTTTAATATTTGTAAAAAATTTGCATTAGTTTTTCAATTTTTTTTTAAACCTATGAGTTTTAGTAATATTTATAATTTTTTGAGTATTTAAATGGATCAAGTAATTATTTAATGGACAAAGTAGACGGAATTTGTAGGAAAATGATAACAGGTCCGTTTTGAATTAGTTCAACGGGGGCAGAGTAAAAAAAAAACAAAACATTTCCCAACGGTAAGCTCTAAGCACCATTGTGACATAATCCTTGTTTCTTTAGAGAAATACGGCAATAATTGCCTTTATTTTACCAAAATGTAATAACTCGATTGTAGAATTTGATGAAGTTTGTTTATTGAAATGAAAAACAATGGAAGCACAAATCTTGCCAGAAGGTGGTTGATTGGAAGGCACGTTTAATAATTTTAATCCTTCTTCTTCGTATTCAATGCAGGTATTTTATCAGAATGAGGTAGCAGGCCACGTAACATAGCTAAAGCAGCACAACCCAAGTACGGATAGTACATCATTAGCAGCGTATCTGATGCACGCCCAGACCTTGTGAACTCAGCAAATATTACAACCTGCAATATTGTGAACAATAATTAGCACCTCAAGGTAATAATAATATTCTTTGATTCATCCACAGTTGCACCAATTATGCTATAATCCTAGGTTCTGTTTAGTTTTTGTGAATGAACTTTGATGAGTTGTGGAGATATTCTACAGAAAACCAGGCATGCAAAGAACAACTAGTGATTAATCTTATATCCACACTCCACATATGCATAAATCAAATTAAACTCACACATAATGTTTCACGCAGCCGTTACTAAGTAACAACCTGAGAAAGTTCATTCATGTATATTTTTGAAAGTGTTAAAATCTGGCCTTCTCATTATTTCGCTGTTTGATAATCATGATTTCTATCCAAAATGAAGATCTCTATTGATATCATTCTAAACTATTATGATTCCTTATAAACAGATTAGACCAACAACAGATTTATTAAACACACATAATCAGATTAAGCATCTATTCTTTCACCTTGTCTAATCCTTATAATATTAGTAAATCCCATGCATTTTTCTTTAATCAAGGAAAAGTAGCAATCATGTACCGATATATCTCCTTTAATCCATTGAAAACAGGCTATGCAAGACAAAATCAAGGACCAAAGATCTGCAAAGCCATTCCCAAATCTTGAAAATTGCTCCAATAGTTGAGAGCACTTTCAAGTCGGAGTGTGTGATTTTTTTTTAATATTTAAGAATCATCCAACATTTAAATACCAGGAAACAAAAGAAACAAGACTATATTAAAAAAGGAAGGATCTACAAAAGAGAATACCACAGTACTGAAAGTGGAGACTCCATACATGAGGCAGGTGGTGTTGAGCCAAGACTTAGAAGCTACAATGCCATAAAGTGAAGCAAGAGCAAGAGGCCACTGAAAGAAAAGCTCAAGCCATACAATCCCAACACAGAAATGGGGTTTCTCAGAAAATAAGTAGTCACCATAATCTTTAGCATACGCGTCCACAAGGTCAACTAATGATGTGGGGTAGAGGTGTGAAGGAAAGATAATTTGTGTATCAATGAGTGGAGCTGCAAAGGCAACGAAGAGGAAAAAGAGGAACAATATAGTATCTAGTAGCTTGGTCAGAGCTCCCATTTTTGTTTAGAGGATCGGTTAAACCGTTAAAGGCTACAGTTTTCTTCTTAATTCTTTCTCGGTGACCGGAACATTTATTGCCAGGGACCAGGTGGGTAGATCTGGGATGGTCAAGATTAGGTGACTACTACTTGCTAAGGTATTATTCTTTAAAGCTTAGATACCATTTTTTTATGGGAGATGATACCAACTAGGGGTGCGCAAAACAAAACCGAAAACCCGAACCGAACCAAAAAACCGAACCGAAAAACTGAAAACCGACAAAACCGTTCGGTTCGGTATAAGATTTTTAAAAAACCGAAAAGTTCGGATCGGTACGGTTTTTCTATGCTAAACCGAACCAAAAAAATATAAAAACTAAAACATTCTTGAATTAAATTTATATTCTTTAAGAAAGATTATGACAATGGGATAGAAAATGGAGTAATTTTTGAAAACAAAAATGTTCATATATGACATGAATCGCCTCTAAAAATTTTATAATATGAAACATATTTTTACATAAGTCACGAGTCGATATAATTTAAAAAATCATTCGTTTATTAATATTTGTTGAAGGTAAAGCATAAACATCAAATTTTATAAATATTCCTTTGATATTATTATTCGTTTACGACTTATATAATATTTGAGTTCCAAAAATATAATTTCTTACATGAAACATAAAAATCAAACACTTCATATATGGATTTCCTAGAAAATAAAATGTCTCAAATAAATTGTATCCAACTATCGAATAAAACATACACCAAAACCGAAAAAACCGAACCGAACATATAGCGAACCGAAAACCGATGAAACCGAACCGATGAAAACCGTTCGATTCGGTACCGACCCCTTTAAAAACCGAATGATTCAGTTTCGGTTTCGGTTACGGCAAAAAACCGAGCCGAAGCGAACCATGCTCACCCCTAATACCAACTTCATTCTTTTTTGACGGAATCACTGTCCAAATAATTCCAACCGATCCCTAGTTTCCAAAAAGCGTCACGAAGTTTTGTTTGCATGCGTCCATCAAACCTTCATTTCTGTATAAAGTTTGGTTTGCACACGTCCATCAAACCTTCGTTCTATAATAATGGATTTTTAGCAGAATATATGTAATATTTAGAATTTTAATGTAAAATAAATTATTATTTTTCTTTTTTAAACCATTCAACAACTTTATATTTAATTTTCATTTTTTATAAATAAAAATATATTGATCATTTTAACTAAATCTTTCTTAATTTTTTATTTTATAAGGTATAAAAATCCTTAAAAAGTTTATTATCATGGAATGTATTAGTATATTTTAATGTCTAAGTAAAAATCTTCCTATTTATCCACATGTTGTGTTATTTGTTATAAACTAGGATAATATAAACTAAAAAGATGGAGAAACATGGAAAAAGTTTTCTTATTCTTTCTTCAGATATGTAAAATAAAAAGGAATGAAGGTCATATATTTATAGGAGATATATGACCCTTCATTTCATACAATAAGTTACACCCATAAAGAAGGGATGGGAAAAGAGTAGAAAATCAAAAGACATCCACTAATAATAATAAAATATATTATTTACAATACTCCTCCTTGGATATCCATTCCTTATGAACTATGGCTTATTAAAACCTTGCCAAGAAAAACCCTGTGGGATAAAAATTTGGTCGAAAGAAAAAGAGTACATATGCATATGTTATCTTCACCGAACCCACGCATGTGGCAAAATACGGGGATGACTTGTGGCTAGGGGTGAAAGGCCAACCAAGATCGGATATAGCTGGTTTTCCGCGAAATCTATTTTAGTAGAGTGTATGATGTCGATGGCCCGAGGTAGAGCACTCAATGAACTAGGGTGGCCCCATTTCGCCTTACCAAACCCAGGGAAACTCTGAATATAGGCGTTCAAATACTGCCTCCTTTATCTCTACGAGAGATTTTTCTTTAGACTCACCAGTCACATTTTTATAGGACTTTCTCTTCGGGAGCACTTGCTTCTTGAAGCCTTTTCTTTCAAGAATTCTTATCTTTTGCACCAATAGGACGTCCGCGTTTGGTACCCAAATGCAACATATTGTCAGGTTGTCCTTCAGGAATATCAACCAGTGCTGGTGTATTTGCACCCGGTATATGAGATTTTGCTACATTCTTAATATCAGTAAATGCGTCTGGTAACTGATTTGCAATATTTTGTAAATTAATTATCCTTTTTAATTCTTGCTCACATCTATTAGTACGTGGGTCAAGAAGATAAAGATGGCACATTCCATAATATTTTCGGCTGTTTATTATGAAATGATACGTTTTCTCCCCATACCGGCGGGAAAGTTGTCTCATCAAAATGACAGTTTGAATACCTTGCTTTAAACAAATCACCTGTCAAGGGATCAATATATCTTATGATTGATGGGGAATCAAATCCAAAATAGATTCCAAGGCGTTTTTGAGGACCCATTTTTGTTTGTTTTGGTTGAGAAATTGTAACATAATCCGCACAACCAAAATTTTTAAATTGAGACACATCTGGCTGCTGGCCAGTAACAAGTTGAAAAGGTGAATATTGATTAACTGAAGTTGGTCTAACACGAACCAATGAAGCGGCATGTAAATTGCATGCCCCCAAACTGAAGTGGGTAAATTAGATCTTAAAAGTAAAGGTCTAGCAATTAGTTGTAAATTTTTAATAAAAGACTTTGCCAAGACATTTTGAGTGTGTACATGTGCTACAGAATGTTCAACATCAATACCCATTGACATGCAATAATCATTAAATGTTTGAGACGTAAAATTCACCAGAATTATCCATATGAATAGTCTTTATTGGATAATCTAGAAATTGTGCTCTCAATCTTATTATTTGAGCAAGAAGTTTGGCAAAAACTACTATTCGTGTTGACAGTAGACTCACATGTGACCATCTAGATGATGCGTCTATTAAGATCATAAAGTATCGAAATGGTCCACTAGGTGGATCAATAGGTTCACAAATATCCCCTTGAATTCTTTGTAAGAATGTTAGAAATTCAATGTTAACTTTCATTGGAGGTGGTCTTATGATTAACTTCCCTTGTGAGCAAGCTATACATACACATTCACGAGGTAATATAATCTTCTGGTTCTTTATGGAATGTCCAAGTGAGTTTTCAAATATTCACGCATCATTGTTGATCTAGGATGTCCAAGTCTCTCATGCCAAAGTATAAACATTTTTTGGTCATTGAACATCTGGTTCATAACAATCTTTGATTCCACATATCTTATAGCTGCATAATATAACCCTGATGAGAAATTTGGAAGTCTTTCTTTCACTTGCTTCTGGCAAGAAATATTCGATGTAATGCAAATATATTCTTTATTCCCTTCATTCATAGTCTCTATATGAAAACCATTGAGACGTATGTCTTTGAAACTTAATAAGTTTCTTTTTGATTTACTACAGTACAAAGCTTATTTCACTAATATATTTGTTCCCCTGGCAATATTATGTTTGCTCTTCCAAAAGCCTCGATTAGTTTAGAGGTACCGGAAATTGTACTAACATTTGCCTTTTTCCAATTTAAAAAATACTTTTTATCTCGAAGTATTGTATGTGTTGTTCCACTATCGACTAAACAAATATCTTCGTTATTCATGTCAACATTTCTCATAGCATTGACATTTTCCATTTTCTATATACAGAAAATAATAATAAAAAAAATGTAAGAAGTATGATAAGGAGAAGAAGAATAATCGATATAACACATAGTTTATTAAGTTTGATGCATTACAACGAGACCTTATTTAATTAAACTATCAAGTAAAATTATTATTATGATAATAATGTTCAAGTAAAGATAAGATTCATCTAATTATTTTTTGTTATTTTCAACCCCATCATTAGCATCACCACCAACAAATTCAGTCCCACCCATTTCTTCACTTGTCTCGTTTATAAGATCATCAACATTAAAAGGAGAAAAATCTATTTGTTTATTTCCATCGTTGTTGTGGGAAGTCTCACCTTCAATAGTATTCTTAAAATCAGCAAAATTGGTTTCTTTTCCTTTTCCATTAATTGATGCTTGATAGATATTAACCTAATGTTTTGATGTACGGAAGGTACGAGACCAATGTCCTTTCATCCCACACCTATAACAACTATCATCATCATTTTTGGGGTGTTATGATTCGTACCTTTACATTTATCTTGTCTCCCACCGTTATTGTTGTTCCACTTCAGGTGATTGTTTGGGTTATGTCCAATTGTCCACGACCATAACCACGACCACAACCGCGACCATAACCGCGACCGCGACCACGACCACGTCCACGACCTATACCAAAATTATTTATATTCACTTCTAGGAATAATGCATTGGTATTCGTTTATGGGAATGGTGATGATCTAGTGGAACGTGAGTTATGGTTTTTCATTAACAAATAGTTGTTTTGTGCAGCAACAAGGAGATGTGAGATTAAATCAGAGTATTTCTTAAATCCTTTTTCACGATATGTGGTTTGTACAACCATATTAGTTGGGTGAAAGGTAGAAAATGTTTTCTCGAGCATATCTTCTTCGTTAATATTAACTCCACACAATCTCAACTAAGACACAATTTTAAACAAATCCGAATTATATTCACTTACTGTTTTGAAATCTTTAATCTCACATGCATCCAGTCATAACAAGACTTAGGAAGTATACTCCCTTTAGGTGATTAAATCGTTCTGTCAAATTTTTCCATAACATGGATGGATCATTGACACCTATATACTTAGATTTTAACCCGTCATCTATGTGGTGACGAAGAAAAGTCATGGCTTTTGCTTTATCTTGCTCACTAGATGTATTTGTTTCTTTAATTGTATGAACAAGATTTTTTGCTCTTAGGTGCATGTCAGCATCGAGGACCCAAGTTAAATAGTTCCTTCCGGAAACATCAAGGGCAGAAAATTCAAGACTGATTATATTTTCCATGATATTGTAATACAAAATCAGTAGTATTTTAGATTAAAAATTTGTCATAGCTCAATTGGTAAAGTACATTATTCTATTTAGATGCGGAACAAGTTCGAAACTCACAATTATCAAAACAATTAAGTTATCCTACATGATTAAATATATGTATATGTATATATTTAGATAATATGTTATCATAGCTCGATTGGTAAAATAAGTTGTTCTATTTAGATTTGGTACAGGTTTGAAACTTAATCGATAAAATAACTTAATCTATTTTGATTCGGGGCAGGTTCGAATCTCCCAAGTGTCGAAAACAATTAATCTATACTTCAGGCATAAATATATGTATATAAAAAATATTGGATTAACAATCATAGTATAGCTCAATCGGTAAAGTATGCTGATATTTTTAGATATGGCACAAGTTCAAATCTTGCAGGTGCCAAAAATAATTAATATCATGCTTCATGCAATTTTTTTTCTAGGCTTCGGGCCTTTATAGCGTTAGATTTCGAAAGAAAATAATTTATGCTTCGGTTTGTAAGGTATTTAAGGTGCAAAAATTATCAAAGTATAGTATATCGTCAAATAGTTTATTAGGTGACGCGTTTAATAGACAACAAAAGCACAAAATCAATTATAATATTTTCAACTTATCGTCAAGTAGTTTAATAGGTTAAGCGTATAATAGACAAACAAAATGATTTCAAACTTAAATGAAATATAGTTTTGACCAAATAAACTCAACAAAACAATTTTAAATCAATATAAACCATAATATTCTGAATAAAGACAAACAATATGATTTTCAAATTGAAACCTAACTTCTTTCAAAAAATAAACTCACTAAAAACCTAACTACAAACTTAATTTTTTAAAATAAACTCACATATTTTAAATAAACCTAACTATATTTTTCTAAATAAACCTAACTATATTTTTCTAAATAAACCTAACTATATTCTCTTAATAAATCTAACTATATTTTCTAAATAAACCTAACTATATTTTTTTTAAATAAACCTAGCTATATTTTCCTAAATAAACCTAACTATATTTTCCTAAATAAACCTAACTATATTTTCCTAAATAAACCTAACTATATTTTCTAAATAAACCTAACTATATTTTTCTAAATAAACCTAACTATATTTTTCTAAATAAACCTAACTATATTTTCTATTTAAACCTAACTATATTTTCTAAATAAACCTAACTATATTTTCTATTCAAACCTAACTTTATTTTCTAAATAAACCTAACTATATTTTCTATATAAACCAAACTATATTATATTCAAAGTAAACCTAACTAATTATATTCAAAGTAACCTAAACTAAAAATATACCTCGTGTATTTAGATATCATATCTTCCAGTGGGCGAAGTTTTGGTTCTAGAGAACGTGGAAACCATCAACAGGCTGCCCTACTACAAGTTGAAATTGACGCTATGATGGCTCGACAAGCAATGCTAACCGCAAATATTGTTTATAGCGACGAAGAAGGTATAAACCCACAACTCAAGAACAATTAAAAACTAAACATTAAAAAATAACTTTTCGATAAACAGCTGAAGAGGACGCCGAAGCATATCTAGACCGCACTAGAGCCGAGATGGACAGTCAACCCCAGGGAAACCAAACATCAGAAGACACCTCCACCCGTGAGGAAGAATCCGATACACCGGAGGAACAACAACCACCAAAACAGACACGAGCATCAAGATCACCGGTGTGGGATGTTTTTGTTAAGGGAAAAACACGTCCCGGCATGGCGGGATGTAAGTTATGCAAAACCTCTTTCACCTTACCTACCGATAAATCTACAGCTAAATTTGTGAGACATATTAGAACAGTCCATGCAGCATAAAACAAACTGCAATAGACCCCCAAACCGGAAAATCCTTTACCCCTAACATCGAACTCACTCGTAGAGAAATGGTAATATACATTTGTAGTGATGCTAAATCGTTTAGTCAGGCCTCGAGTCCTCACTTATCTAGGTTCATAAGAACCTCCCAAAAGCCTTGTTACGAACCTATACCCAAAAATACCCTAATGACCTGTATGAAAAATTATATGCTGAGCTTAAGCATAGTCTTGTGGACGAGTTTAAAATGCTAAGCAGCAGGTGTTCGTTAACCGCCGACATGTGGGAAGCCAAAAATGGCTTGAAGATACTGGGAATAACCTGTCATTGGATTGACACAAATTGGTTACTACAGAAACGAATAATATGTTTTTGTGTAGTCACTGAACGTCCTACTAGCAACATCATAAACAATTTAATAATTGCTAACGTGATATCCTATCATATTTCTAATCGTATCCTTTCGTGTATGTTGGACAACGACACAAATATGGTTGCCACTGTACCCAACCTCATTAAATACTTCATCGATAGATCAAGGTATTACAACAAACTATTTCATATACGGTGTAACTGTCATATTATTAATTTGATAGTAAGGGATGGTATAGTAGGTGATGGTAACATACAGCGCAATCAAATGATTTTGGGACCTAATATAGTTAAGATGATTAAGAAAGTGTCCAAGAATATTAGAATCACTCCCGCATTAATGAGGTCCTTTAAACAGAAATGTAGGACGGCAGGGTTACCATATAAGAGATTACGATTAGTGTGTCCTACAAGATGGAATTCAACACACTTGATGTTGGAATGTGTGTTGGACTACAAGGAAATTGTAACGAGCCTCAACAACGAGAACTTGGCCGATAAATTTATTGAAATGAAGGATTGGGACATTATAGCCAGTTAGTCGAATTTCTCCAGCTATTTACCTACACAACAATAGTATTATCTGCAACATACACTCCGACAAGTCATCGTGTGTTAAAAATGGTGTACGGGATGGCTTTACATATGAAGGATTTTACTTTAACTAATGGATTTGGAGAGATAATTAAACCGATGATGGACAAGTTCTTGAAGTAGTATGACCCTTTCCCATATATTTTTGCGAAATGTTGTGTCCTTGATCCACGATACAAGTTGTCGTATACTAAGGAATTTATCTTACGAATTTATGCATCGATTGGTTACTCAGAGACTAATACAGAAGCCTACATAAAGAAGGTAGAAGAGATAATGGTTGACTTGTACAAGACTTATCACGATAAGTTTGACTGTGACGGTAGACCACCACGTGCCCCACAACCAGTAAAGGTGGGTGTTGTGAGATCCAGAGCCAGAAGGATGATAGAGGCAACAAACGCAGTGACACCAAGCACCAACCAAGACACGATTAATGATCTAACCTATTACCTTAAGTCTGCACATGAGCTGCACGAGGAAGACTTCGCTATCCCTGCGATATTGGAGAAAGTATGTTAGCGGACCTGTTTTGTCGATCATGGCACGTGACCTACTAACTATACCAGCTTCCTCGGTTCCATCAGAGACCGCTCTCAGCAAAGATAAGAAACAACTTTCAAATCAGCGACAGAGTATGATCGGGTCTACATTGGAGAAGGTGGTGGAGCTACAAGACTGGATGAAGGCAGACACCCGTACACATGACGAATTGTATGCTTTATCTGATGACGAGGATTCACCGTTCAACTTGAATAGCTCGAGTGACGGTTCGGGCCCTTCAGAGTCTTACCCGGCCGAAGAAGACGAGTGGTGAGTTCTCTCTCTTTTATTTACATTTTTAGAATTATTTATCGAAAAACATACAAACAGTTTTACCAAGGGGGTTTGAAGAACTAGGTGGTGGTTTGATCCTTTTCTGAGTATGCATTTCACGCTACTTACTGATAAGGTGCGTAGGCAGCCTAAATTTTATGGGCACAACCACCAACCCACCCCCCCTTTCTTTTTTTCCTCATAGGTCATTCTTTTGGTGATGTTGCAATGTAACTTATGTACGATATCAATTATAATTTGTAACAATTTCTTTTATTATAACTTGTAATTTCATTAACGAGTATATTTTTTGTCTAACATGTATTTGTATGCCTAAATCAATAAATGATACACATTTTATCATTAAGTGTTTGAAAAATCAGAAAAACCAACAAATTAATTGTTAACAAAATAATTTATTCAAAATATAATATTATAAAGTACAAATAACTCATTTATGAATAAAATAATAACTTAGAATAATAAACTATCTTTGGAAAAACAATTTCGTAAATTAATTTACACAAATTGATAAAATAATATAACATTTTGTTAAAAAAAATTTAAAACAAAGGAAAACCTATTGGACCGGTTAGGGACCGGAACCGGAAGACTGGAGTCCTTTACTGGTCCGTGCCATTGATTTTTAGGACCGAAAAACAAACCGGACCGGAATTGTTAAGAGGGGACCGGTAACCCGGACCAAACCGGTAAGGCCCAGGTGCGATAAGAACTGGTCCGAACCGGATGATAGCCAGGCTGACCCTCAGTTTACCACAACCCCCTTTTCGAGGTAAATCTGACCCCTGTTCCACCCTAGTTTTAATTGAAAATTAGTAGTATTACTAAATCAAATAAAGATTTTTGAAGACCTAGAAGAAATAAAAAATATAAAGGGTAAATTATTCAAAGAGTGTATAGCCAATAAAATTTTAGCTAATAGATTAAGCCTATTATTCAATGAATATATAATTTATAAATGCCCATGATATTATTGACATAGTAAGGGTATATTTAATTACCAACACTATAAGGTGGGTGGGATTTTGAAAACCCCAATGGGGGAGGAGAGGGGGGTGGGAGGGGGGGTAGAGGTAAAAGAACAATTATTTTCTAGCAAGGGGTGGGATGGGTGGGGGTTAATTTTTTTTCTTTTACCAGTAGTGTCCGTGAGGGAAGTAAAAAAATTATAGATTGTTAGATGCACCATGATGAGTTGTATAGTAGAAAATGTTTGGCTATATGCGTAAAAAAATAGATTGACCACTATAATATATTGGGTTGTCAAAAATATGGGTTGTTTTTATAAAATGATGAGTTGTATGTGTAAATTTTTTGAATGTCTGCTGTATTTTTTTTAATTTTAATACAGGAGAGGTCCAAGGACCGGATTTTTAAAAAACACTATGACATTACATCATTTAAAGAACATTATGTCTACTGTATTATGATTGACTGTATGTTTAAAAAACTTGGATACTGATATATATATATATTTCTAGTTCTTTTACTAGACTTGGGGGCACTACATCAGGTCGAGGATTTACCGACGACAGCTGTCGTCGGTAAAAAGTAGAATTTCGTCGGTAAAACTGTTTACCGACGACCACTCGTCGGTAAAACTGTTTACCGACGACCACTCGTCGGTATCCTGTCGTCCCTAGAAGTTTGTCGGTAAAATCAAGCTTACCGACAGCGCATTTGGCTTCTCGTCGATAAACATCATAGTTTACCGACGAAAAACATTTTGTCGGTAAACTATCTCTTACCGACGACTTTTTGTTCGATCGCCGGTAATATGCCTTTGGTTACCGACGACGTGTGTTGTCGGTAAATAAGTACTTTACTGACGACCGCGTTGTCGGTATCCTAGTAAATAATTTTTTTTAATTTTAATTCTAAATAGTTTACCGACGACATTCTTCACATGAATGTCGTCGGTATACTTTAGTATTTTATTTTTTTTAAAATCTTTACCGACGACATTCATCACATGAATGTCGTCGTTATACTTTTTTTTTATTTTTTTTAAAAACTTTACCGACGACATTCATGTGATGAATGTCGTCGGTATTCTTATTAATTTTTATTTTTTGTATTTTTTAATTTATTTTTTAATTTTAATTTTTATTTAATTTGGTTTTTCGTTTTAAAAAAAATAATGTAATAGAAATCATGAATATAACGTGAAAACTGGAATTATATTCATAAAATATAAATAAACCTGGGTAGTCAAAACCCGGGCAATAAAGTCAAACCCCGGGAATAAAGTCAAACTCCCGGAGTTAAAAGTCAAAATATTACATAAAAACTTAAATAAAAGTCATGAGTATAAACGTAAATAAAATCAAAGTCGTAAATAAACATAGGAAAATATTAATCAATCATGGGCCCGAAAGATCTTCTCCTCGATCACTAGCTTCACTCTCTTCATCTTCATCTTCATCGGAAACCGGAGGGAGACCATTTTTTTCTCGAGATTCGTTGAGGCCTTTGAGCATCTTCGTGAAAAAATCATCGGACCTAGAGGAGGAGCTCGGTGGAGCATCGTCATCCGGCATAGGAGGTAATCATTGGATTGCGCGGAGCTCGTTCATCCCGTCGAATATCCGCTGGATCTTTCTCGCGTTCTTCTTCGCGGTCTCGTCCGAAACAGGCGGCTTCGGGTCCTTCTTTTTCTTGAAGACAGCTCCGATTGACGGGATCCAGTGTCTGCTCTTAGCCGGTTTCATCACCTCCTGAACCGTCTCCTTTAACGCTCCTATCTGGTCCTCCACTGGAACATCATCAGCCGATTGGGAACCCGTCTCGATAACCCGCTCCCTAAGCTTATCCCGATAAACTCCCTGTAATAAAATTTAAATTAAATAATTAATAAAACTAACAAAGAAATAAATTTAAAGTTAAATACTTAATTTTAAACAATAAAAAGTAAAATAAAATACTTACACTAGCCTGCTCCCATCTATCATCGACCCATTTGCCCTTCGCCCCGTCATAGCCCAAGTACTCGAAGTATCCGCCCATCGGTGGAAGTGGGACCTCCTCTTGGGTCTGCTCGTCGATAAAGCTCAGGGGCTCCTTCTTGTTAATCTTCAGCTTACCCTATAAAATATACATAAAAAATTATAATTACTAAAAAATTAAATTAAATAACTAATAATTTTTATTTTTACTTTAATAAATTATACCTCGATAATCTCGTGGCGGGTCTGGGTTTGGTTCCGAGAACCTGACTTGTTCGGCTTCTTCTAGTTCTGCCGATTCTTCTTATTAATCTCCGCCTGAGCCTGTTACGATTCAAGATAAAAAATTAATTAAACACTAATTTAATAATAAAATAATTAATTTAAGATTTTACCTTCTTCTGAGGGTCATTCATCATCTCTTCGGTCAACTTCCAGTGATCGGGAAGCACATCCGGGGGACACTCGCCCGTGCCCAAGTAATCGGCCTTCAGGTCGCTCTTCCACCGCCTGTAGGCTGCGGACTGAGACTGCGTTAGCTTCCCGCTGATAAAGGCCCAATCTTCGCGGGCCTTCCACTCTTCGAGGTTGAAGAACTCCTCCAGTTTTCCGAGAATCGAGACTTTAAGTTCCCTCGGCACAGCACTCCACGATCTGTAGTAGGGGGGGACTGTTTCACGAACCGCGAGACCCACCACTTGGGCCACGTGTTTCCCATATTCTCCGTATGGGTTCCACGTGTCATCTAAAATGTAGAAGTCCACTGGAAGGGGCCCACCTAGCTTCTCCTTAGCATCGTTTGCGGTTTTTAGGGTCGAGACATTTCGGGGTCTCCTCCTTCGCCTAACTGTTTAATAAAATTATGTTAAATAAATTACTAACATATATTAATTGAATTTTAAAAAATAATAAATATTACCGGGTGGCTGGTTACAGTCATTGAGGTTTGAGGGTTGATTCCGGTTCGGATCTTCACCGCTCCCATCACCCCGGTGGTAATTGGACATCACATCGGCCATCTGTAATTTAAATAAAATTAATAAAATTGCATTTTAGACCTTTTTTTATTAAAAATTACAAAAATACCTGTTTAAATTTGAAAAATAATATTTTTTAAGTCCTTATATTTTATATAATTACAAAAAAACCCCTAAAGTCCATAGTATTTTTTTTCTAAGTTTTTAATTTGCAATTTAGTCCTTATACTTTATTTATATAAAAAATACCCTAAAGTCCATATAAATTTTTTGTTCTAAGTTTTATAATTTGCAATTTAGTCCCTAAATTTGATATATTTACAAAAAATATCCTAAAGTCATAAAAATTGCAAAGTTTATTAAATTGCATTTTAGTCCCTAAATTGCATTCTAGTCCCTTAATTTTTCTTATTTACAAAAAAAACTGTAAATTTAACAAACACCTAAATTAATAAACATACACAAATTTGAAAACATGAATTCCATACCACATATTTACAGTTTAATCCAATAACATAAATAAATTAACAAAAAATCCAAAAATTATTCAAAACCCTAATTTTGCCAAAAATTACAAAAACTTCTAATTACATGGTGTATTTAACTAACAAAAACGTTTAAACAAACACTAACACTAACATAATAACTCGGAAATCATAAAAACCCATATACAAATCCGGAAAAAAAAATCAATTCTTAAAAAAAAATAGAGTTTAGATAGGATTTCGTGTACCTATTACGTGAAATTTGTGTTGAGGATGTCCAGGAATCCATGCCACGCAAGAAAGGAAGAAGGACAAAAACAACAAAAAAGTTAGGATTTGATTTAGAAAAATAGGAAAAAAATTGAAAAACCAATTGATTTTGGCATGAAAACACTTACATTTGATGTAGTTTGCTTGTGGGGATGCCTCGGAATAGCTCCTTGTTGCTCGGAATCGAATTTCTGGAGAGTGTTTTGAAGCTTTTGTGTTTCAGAAATGAGCTCGGTAGGGTTTAATAGATAAATTGTTTACCGACGACACGAAAGTCGTCGGTAAACAGGTCAAAGTCGTCGGTAACTGTGACACGCGTCAAACAGTCGTACGCACGACTGTTGCGTGTCCTGGTTTACCGACGACTTCTTTTCGCAAGTCGTCGGTAAATCCTTGGGCGGGAAAAATGAACCGCCCATTTTGGCCAATAAATTTTGGATTTGGGTTTACCGACGACTAGGTTCCTTGAATGTTGTCGTTAAAGGTTTACCGACGACGTTCAATTTATGAATGTCGTCGGTAAATTTTTAACGACAACATTCAAGTCAAGAATGTCGTCGGTAAAGCTTTAAATGTCGTCGGTAAACCTTTTTTTTTTAATTATTTTTTACCTGATTTCTTTTCTTTTTCTATTCTTATTGGAATTAAGATATACACACACAAATTTGTTTGAGGTGTTTAGTCAACAGTTAGGGTCATACTTGAGTGTTCGGGGTGTTTGGTCAATAGTTATGGTCAAACTTGAGTGTTAGGGGTGTTTAGTCAATAGTTAGGGTCATACTTGAGTGTTAGGGGTGTTTGGTCAACAGTTAGGGTCAAACTTGAGTGTTAGGGGTGTTTGGTCAATAGTTAGGGTCAAATGTTAGTGTTAGGGGTGTTTGGTCAACAGTTAGGGTCAAACTTGAGTGTTAGGGGTGTTTGGTCAATATTTAGGGTCAAACTTGAGTGTTAGGGGTGTTTAGTCAATAGTTAGGGTCATACTTGAGTGTTCGGGGTGTTTGGTCAATAGTTATGGTCAAACTTGAGTGTTAGGGGTGTTTGGTCAACAGTTAGGGTCAAACTTGAGTGTTAGGGGTGTTTGGTCAATAGTTAGGGTCAAACTTGAGTGTTAGGGGTGTTTAGTCAATAGTTAGGGTCATACTTGAGTGTTCAGGGTGTTTGGTCAATAGTTATGGTCAAACTTGAGTGTTAGGGGTGTTTGGTCAACAGTTAGTGTTAGGGGTGTTTGGTCAACAGTTAGGGTCAAACTTGAGTGTTAGGGGTGTTTGGTCAACAGTTAGGGTCAAATGTTAGTGTTAGGGGTGTTTGGTCAACAGTTAGGGTCAAACTTGAGTGTTAGGGGTGTTTGGTCAATAGTTAGGGTCAAACTTGAGTGTTAGGGGTGTTTAGTCAATAGTTAGGGTCATACTTGAGTGTTCGGGGTGTTTGGTCAATAGTTATGGTCAAACTTGAGTGTTAGGGATGTTTGGTCAACAGTTAGGGTCAAACTTGAGTGTTAGGGGTGTTTGGTCAATAGTTAGGGTCAAACTTGAGTGTTAGGGGTGTTTGGTCAATAGTTAGGGTCATACTTGGAGTGTTCGGGGTGTTTGGTCAATAGTTATGGTCAAACTTGAGTGTTAGGGGTGTTTGGTCAATAGTTAGGGTCAAATACGTTACGAGGTTCGCTAGCAAACTCAGTGTGTAGCGCTGCAAATCTCTTCCAACTATCACCATCAACAGGATGACGCAACACATCCGGATCGGCACTCTTACCGGTATGGTGCCAAATCATGTCTTCAGCGGTGTGCTTGGAAGCGTATAGTCGCTGTAACCTGGGAGCAATCGGAAAATAGCGGAGCTTCTTATGTGGTACTTTGATACCCTTCTTTGGGTCCCATCTAGATTCGCTACAAACTGGACACTTATCGAGGTCTTTATACTCTTTATAAAATATGGCACAATCGTTCAAACAAACATCGATGGTAATATACCCCATACCCAAGCTTTTCAACTTCTTGTTGCATGAATCATACGAATCAGGCAAAGTGTGAGGTTTGGGCAAAATACGACCAATCAACTCTAATAGCTCGGTGAATGACGTGTTAGTCCACTTGTTCTTTACTTTTACGTGCATAAGCTTGGCAATGAAGTTCAATGAACTCATCGCTTTACAACCGGGATATAATTCTGTCTCCAATTCGTTAAACAGTTTTTCGAAACTACTTGGAATTTCTGCGTCTCTCATCTAGGTGTCACCCTGATGACCGCCAACATCGTAACTGTGTCTCACATCGTCATAAACCTCGGCAATTTCATTAACTCTATTCGGAATAGGGATTTCTTCGGGAACGACCGGCTGCTCACCGTGTTTTATCCAAACCCGATACGACTTCATAATCCCTTCATTATAAAGGTGGTTCGTAACCGTCCGAGAGGCTAATCGACGATTATTTTTACAATAGTTACACGGGCAATAAATAAGATCTCCATATTGCGAATGTTGTTTTGCATATGCGATAAAACCCAAAACCCCAACAAGATAGTTTGGATCGAATAAATCTGTAGCATCCATCCAACTCTTATCCAAATCCATCTCTTTACAACAATCTTAGATAACTAGACAACTACATTCATATGAAAATAAAATAAATAATTATTACAACCCAATTGATAAAATGAAAAAAAAATTACAACACAATGAATATAAATAACACAAATTACAAACAAATGGCTTGAATATAAATACAAACCAATAAATAAATAAAATTACATCACAAATAAATAAATAAATAAATAAAATTACAACACAATAAATATATAAACAATTTCACATAAATAAATACACAAATACAAAAATATATGAAACATAATATATGAAATAAATGAATGTATGCATGATTTATACACAATATATAACAAGACAATCAAAAAATATACAAAATAATAACCTATATATAGCAACTAATACACAATTCAAAATTCATGCATAAAAAAATAAATTAAAAAGTTTGAAATTTTAAGAAAATACCTTGAATTGGTGGAAGAAATTGGATATTGATGATGAAGTCCCAACCTTGATAATGTAATAATAAACCTAAACCCATAACATTGCAAGAATTACACCAAATATGATCATAATAAAAAAAAAAATTCAAGAATTTACCTAATATTTGTAGATGAAATTGTGTGTTGATGATGCCCCACCTTGATTATAAACTTGCAAATGGTTAGAGATGAATTGGAGAAGGTATTGCAAAAAATTTGAATGAGTTTGATTGATGTTTTTGGGAGAAATTGGGAGAAAAAAATGGGGGGTTTTGGGGTTTAAGGAGGTAAAAATACAGACTGTCCATATATGCACGTCAAATTTACCGACGACACGTAAAGTCGTCGGTAAACGTAAAGCCTCGTCGTTAAAATCTACACTTTACCGACGACTTTCCTATTTGTCGGTAACTTACCGATGACAATTCCAAGCAAAAAAAAAAGAAAAAAAAAGAAAAAAAATAACGACGGCGTTTTGCTTTTTACCCACGAGACTAGTCGTCGGTAAACTACCGGCGAAAGGTTTCTCGTGGGTAATTACCTGTCGTCGGTAAATTTGAAAATTCACCGACGACTTTACGTGTCATCGGTAAACTGTCGTGGGTAAATTCCCGATCTGTAGTAGTGGGGGTAGTTTATTTTATATATTAAATTCATTTTAAAAAAATTTCATTCATTTTTCTTTCTTAGGGTTATGAGGGTCATTTTTTTTTTTACAGAAAATTATAGTTTAAAAAAATCTAGAATTCGTGAGGGAGGGGGAGGGGGAGTGGGGAGGGCTTGGCCAGTTTTATTATTTTCAAGGGTTATGTCATTATTAACTTTAGCATGTGTTTAAATGTATCATGTATAATATATTCTTTTATAATAAAATTATTAGATAAGGTTATATTAGGTAGATTTATAAAAAAAAATTGTTAGGATTTCTTAAGGTAAAAAAAATTGAACTATTTGAAGGTGATTTATCTAATGTCTGGATTATCTAAAAAATAAATACATTAACCCTCATTGGATATACACTTTTCTTTTATTAATTTTTCTTTAGAAAAAAAAATAAGATAAATAGTTCCACTGGTGTAAATTTAGCCATTATAATTTGTATTTTTATAATTATTAGCCTCTACACAATGTATATAGAAATTAAACCCATTTTTTAGTGTGCTTCCCTTAACTCCACCACTAATCGTTTCAAACCCACCACTAATTCATCCACTATTTTATGAATCTCACCAGGTAACCATCTATTTCTTACGCACGATATGATGTAAACTACCACTGTAGCAACTCTATCTTATTTGATGATGTTGGAGGAACCAACTTATGAGTGTACTCATGAAGATGACTGAAGTGAAGGTACAATACTGTTGGTTTTTATATTAAGGAAAGGAAAAATAAAGGTTGGTTTTTATATTAAGAAGGGAAAGAAAATGAATTCAATAGGAAAATAAGGAGTAGAAATGGACGGTGGTATGGTATAGGAAATGAAAGGATTTTATTAGTTTGAGTAAATAATACAAATGCTTTAGTAGAGCTTTAGTTTGCTACTTCAAGTGATATGATACAAATAACCAAATGTCCTATTTATACTACATTGTGGCGGTGAATTTTAGTTTCTAGAATAAACTAGCATTAACACTTAATAGACCATCTCTAGTACCTTTAAGACATTTCTAGAGATTCCTATATACTCCTTCATAAGAATATTCTAGATTAATTGAGAAAAAAGAGCATTAACTTCAACACTCCCCTTTAATGCTCATTTTTGTTATTCCGAGCATTTCTCGTAGTGTCTCGAACTTTGGTCGTGAAAGCGCTTTCGTAAAAATATCCGCCAGTTGTTCTTCGGTCTTTATGTACTGAAGCTCGATCTGTCCTGCATTAGATGCTTCTCGAAGAAAGTGATATTTGATAGCAATGTGTTTAGTCCGGCTATGATGGACGGGATTCTTTGCCATTGCTATTGTCGACTTGTTGTCGCAGTAAATTTTTGTTGGTGTTTCTTGTTGTTCTCCCATGTCTTCAAGTATTCGTCTAAGCCATATTGCCTGACTTGTTATTAGTGCTGCTGCGACATATTCCGCTTCTGCTGAAGATTGTGCCACGCAGTCTTGTTTTTTTGATGACCATGAGAATATCCCTGAGCCGAGTGAGAATGTATAGCCTGAGGTACTCTTCATATCATCTACCGATCCAGCCCAATCGCTGTCTGTGTAGCCAGTCAGTCTTGAGTCAGTGCTAGGCTCATACCAAATGCCATAGTCCTTTGTACCTTGTAAGTATCTTAATATTCTTTTTCCTGCTCCATAGTGGACCTGACTTGGACTATGCATGAATCTCGATAGTAGACTTGTAGCATACATGATGTCTGGTCTCGTAGCGGTGAGATATAGTAAACTTCCAATGAGACTTCTGTATGTTGCTGGATCTATCTTAGTTGAGCCGTCTTCTTTGATTAATTTTTCGTTAGTGACTAGGGGAGTAGCAACAGTTTTGCATCTGTTCATCTTGAACTTCTTTAGAAGTGACTCTGTGTATTTCTTCTGTGAGATGAATATTCCTCTTGTATCTTGTCTTACCTCAATGCCGAGAAAGTAGTGCATTAACCCGAGATCCGTCATCTCGAAGGTTTTCATCATGTCTTCTTTGAATTCCTTCATCATTTTCTCATTGTTTCCTGTATAGATGAGATCATCTACATAAAGAGAGACAATGAGTCTGTTATCATTACCTTGGGTTTTAATGTAGAGAGTAGGCTCGTTTTGACTTCTTGTGAATCCTCGATCAATGAAGTAATTGTCAATTCGACTGTACCACGCCCGAGGAGCTTGCTTGAGTCCGTATAGTGCTTTTTGTAGTCTTAAAACTCGATCTTCTTGACCTTTCTCTACAAACCCTTGAGGTTGCTCGACATATATCTCTTCTTCTAGATAGCCATTGAGGAACGCTGACTTTACATCTAGTTGATATATCTTCCATTGCTTTTGAGCAGCTAATGCAATAAGTGCTCTTATAGTGTCTAAGCGTGCAACTGGAGCAAATGTCTCGTTATAGTCAATACCTGGTAGTTGTGAGTACCCTTTAGCAACCAGTCTTGCTTTATGTTTTTGGATTGAGCCATCTGGGTTGAGTTTCGTCTTGTAGACCCACTTGACTCCGATTACTTCTTTGTTTGTTGGTCGATCTACCAACTCCCACGTTTTATTTTTCTCGATCATTTTGATCTCTTCCTCCATTGCATTTACCCATTCTTTTTGTTTTGATGCTGCTTCAAAACTTCCGGGTTCCAAAGTCACAAAGTTACATGTTTGATATATGTCTCTAAGTGACCTTGTCTTGCCTGGTGTTTCTGGAGATGTATCGTCATCGCTGGATGAAGATGAAGATGATCTTGGAGTTCTTGGTGATATAGGTTCTTGAGTATTTTGTGGACCTTCTCCTTCAGTATTATCCATGTTGCGCACCCTTGGTACCATTATAGTTTGTCGTTCCACCTTTCCTTCATCCCAATTCCATTTTGAATTTTCGTCGAACTCGACATCACGGCTGACTATAAGTTTCTTTGTTTTGATATTATAGATTCTATAGCCTTTTGATTCTGAGCTATAGCCGAGGAATATTCCTTTTTCTGTCTTTTCTTCTAGTTTGTGTCGTTTTTCTTTCGGTATATGCACATAGCAGATGCTTCCGAAGACTCTGAGATGTTGTGCTGACGGCTTCCTTCCACTCCATGCTTCAATTGGTGTTTTATTTTGAACAGCTTTTGTTGGACATCTGTTGAGAAGATAGACTGCAGTGTATACAACTTCTGCCCAGAATTCCTTTGGCATTCCTTTCTCAGCTAACATAGTTCTTGCCATCTCCATGACGGTTCTATTCTTTCTTTCTGACACGCCATTCTGCTCTGGAGCGTAGCCGACAGTTAGTTGGTGTTTTACTCCTTCATCTTCACAAAATTTATTGAACTCTTTTGAGGTATACTCCTTTCCTCGATCACTTCGATTGACTTTAATTCGTCGACCACTTTGATTTTCGACAAGATTTTTGAATTTCTTGAAGATACTGAATACTTCTGACTTTTCTCGCATGAAGTATACCCAAGTCATTCTGGTATAGTCATCAATGAAAAGGATGAAGTACCTGTTACTTTCAAATGTTGGAGTCCTCATTGGTCCGCATACGTCTGTATAGATCAACTCTAGCACGTGTTTGGCTCTCCATGCTTTGCCTGAAGGGAATGATTTTCTGTGTTGTTTTCCTTCTAGGCATCTCTCGCACACGTTGTTATTCACTTGGATGATTGGTAGATTTTTCATCATATTCTTCTGATGAAGAATCTTTAATTCATGAAAGTTGAAGTGCCCAAACCTTCGGTGCCATAGCCATGATTGGTCTTCTTGAGCTTTCATGGCTGTTTCAACGTACTTCCATTGGATTGGAAAATTTCTCTGTTGCTGCATTTTTACTACAGCTATTTCTTGATTTTTATTTTTATTATCATATATCGTGCACGAGTCATCTTTAAACAAGAGTTTATATCCTCTTTCCATCATTTGACCCAAACTTAATAGATTTGTATCTAGTTTTGGGACCAACAGTACATCATGGATTAGTCGCGTACCTTTTTGCGTATTAACCGTGATTGTACCTTTGCCTTCGACCTTCACCAGATCTCCATTTCCAAGCTTGACTTGAGATTTGACCGACTTATCTATGTCTCGAAAGATTTTTTCGTCACCGGTCATGTGGTTACTGCAGCCGCTATCAATATACCAGGTGTCGTTTTTCGCTTCTGAAGCAGCGTGACATGCGTAGAATAGATTGTCATCATTTTTATTTTCTTCGGAGAAGTTAGCCTGGTGCTTTTGTTTAGAACGACAATCATTCTCCAAGTGGCCAAATTTTTCGCAACTCTTACATTGTGGTTTTTCACGAAACCAACAATCTTTTTCAAGGTGATTAGTTTTCTTACATACACGACATGGTGAATATTTTCCTGATCTTTGATTAGATTCGCCATTTTCTCTGTTTTTAGAATTTTCTCCAAATTTTCTCCCCTCATTCTTAGAATTTTGAGACCTTATATTAAGTTTAGACTGAAATGCGTTTTCTATGGATTCATTTTCACGCATACTTAGTCTTTTCTCGTAAGCTTCTAGAGAGCCTACCAACTCTGTTACTGACAGAGTGGCTATATCCTTAGTTTCTTCAGTAGTAGTTACTATCAGATCGTATTTAGCAAGAAGAGTAATTAATATTTTTTCCACGACCCTTTTATCAGTTATATCATTTCCATAGGCTCTTAGCTGATTTATTATTTCTCGTAATTTAGTGTAATAATCTTTTATGGTCTCAGATTCTTTCATTTTCATATTTTCTAATTCCCTTCTTAGAGTCTGAAGTTTAATATTACATACCTTTACGTTTCCTTGAAACTCCTCTTTTAGCGTATCCCAAGCTTGCTTCGCCGTAGTAGCACCGCTAATTCTTGGGAAAAGTGACTCTGCCATGGCCATCTGTATGCTGTAAAGCGCCAAATTATCTTTCTCCATCTCCTTAGTTAATTTTTCTTTCTCTGCAGCAGATATAGTTGACGTATTTTCGGGAACAGTATATCCCTTGTCAACAATATCCCATAAACTCTGGGACATGAAGTATGTCCTCATCTTGATTGCCCAATAGTCGTAATTTTCTTCCGAAAAAATCGGGATCGGAATTTGGGTATTGTTTAAGAAAGTGGCCATGAGAATATTATATAGTGGAGGTATTTTTGCGGAAGCTAGTTATCGCCTAGTTGATAATCGAACAAGGCTCTGATACCACTTGTTGGTTTTTATATTAAGGAAAGGAAAAATAAAGGTTGGTTTTTATATTAAGAAGGGAAAGAAAATGAATTCAATAGGAAAATAAGGAGTAGAAATGGACAGTGGTATGGTATAGGAAATGAAAGGATTTTATTAGTTTGAGTAAATAATACAAATGCTTTAGTAGAGCTTTAGTTTGCTACTTCAAGTGATATGATACAAATGACCAAATGTCCTATTTATACTACATTGTGGCGGTGAATTTTAGTTTCTAGAATAAACTAGCATTAACACTTAATAGACCATATCTAGTACCTTTAAGACATTTCTAGAAATTCCTATATACTCTTTTATAAGAATATTCTAGATTAATTGAGAAAAAAAGAGCATTAACTTCAACAAATACCAGTATAAATAGTCAAATTTTCATCATTAAGGTTACAAAATTTGCACCATGTATTTAAACTTTGATTCCATCAAGCTTTCCGCCTTTTTATTGATAATTTGTTAATATGTACTCATTGATCTGTACACTTGCGCGTAGTATTTCTCAAGGGTGTCGATTTATTTACCACACTCTTTGGATGACACATATTCATAAGCCAGTGATCTAGGTGGCCATTTCCAGCTAGTACCTTGAATAAAATGATTCTTGCTGCTTTTGTAGTATTATTTTATTTTGAATGCTTAATCATCCAGATTTGCAAAAGTTTTCAGGTCTAGTAGCCACTTGTCCCACTATAAGTATTTCATTTTTGTCATTACATACCTCATATTCAATGAAGTTCTTTGCTAAGTCCTTTAGTTTTAGTATTTTCTTCTAGTGATTGTAGTTGAGTATATATGTTTGTGTCAGACTAATATAAGATACTATGAGTACTTCTTGTAACAAATACATAAAATAACTATGTTTGAATTAAATAAAATGTTATACTCTTAAAAGAGAATTGAATACAAATAACATAATCTTAAAAGTAACCTGAATACAAAAGAACTAATGATCTTTATTGTAGATGATATTGACATAAATGCCTAGATTACATTCGTAGTTCTTCTATACATTTCTTCTCCTATTTATAGAGTTGTCTATAGAGTTATAAAGTTGCATAGATTGTTAAATTGCATCCTTTCGAGATACATATGGTGGTTAGGCTTCATCCCACGATTTGAGGTGGGTGTTAATGGTGTTATGTGTTCTTATTAGCTACTACCCATATAAGAACATGTAGTTTATTTCACATAACTAACTTCTCAAACTTAGAACATAACACTATTGTCACTCATCTGCATATTTGAGTTAAAATGCTTATTGCGTCTTTGACTAGAATGAGGCTTTGTTGATATTTATCCCTATCAGTTACCACTTAAAACCATAAATTTTCTTATTTAAAGCGAGTTTAGGGTTTATCAGATGTTCATTTTTCTTCATATCTCATTTATTTGGACAACTCTTCCCTATCCTCGATCAGATTTATGTTACATTCCTTGATCTAGCCCTAGGCAGGGGATATCATGTCCTTTTCTCGATACTTTTTCTTATGACGACGGTTGTGTAATCATGACTAATTAAGTTTCCTAAGTATTTTCGTATCCCGAGTACTTTTCTTATACGTCTAACTTGAACTGTACAAGATACAAAAGTAAGCTTTTGGGTTTAATTCTTCCTCTATATATCGAGTTCTTCTGATTGAAACTTCCGATTCTAAATATTTCCAAGCTGTCCTTGTCATCAGAGGTACTTCTGCATTCCGTATGTTGTTTTCTTGTATTTCTCGAAGGAGAATTACTTTGCAATTTTTCAAAGCAGTTTTTGAGGAAAAGTATACATATCTACTTTTCAACTTTTATTATCTTCTAACCTCTAATGTGTCTTGTAGTAAAAACACTTAGTAAAAACGTAATAAAACTTTGGCGAGAATAGATCAAAATGATCTATGGTTGAAACACAAATCAAACCCAGAAAAAGATAAATGCAGAAAGTAAAGAACACAAGGATATATCGTGGTTCAGCAATATGCCTACATCCACGTTGAAGCCACCCTCAGATGATGCTTCGCACACTATAAGAACACAGTTACACTTCAGATCGGTTACAAGAATACAAGAATAGCAACACAAGAGTTTCAGCGTGAAACCCTAAGAATCAATCGAGAAATCTACTCAATCTTCAAGCAATAGGCTTGATCTACACTATTCTAATTAACAATCTTTATAGATTAGATTGTTAATGTTTACAAGAAACCCTAAGTAGTATCTGAAGAACACGAGAGAGAAGAGAGCGAAGAGTCAAAAGACAAGAGAGTAAGTCTGACCAACACTGAAGACCCGAGCCTTTTATATGGCTCTCTAAGGGTTTTAATCTGAGCCGTTCATAGTGATACTTGATCAACGCGTGAGATTAAGTCTCGTAAGTAAGGCGGTACAAGTTAATAACCCGAGAATTGGCCCAACCCGAAACCTAAGTGGAATGCCAAGTAAGATGCCAACTCAGCTAATTTTGACCACGCATTGACTTTACCAAAATATCAACAATCTCCACCTTAAAGTCAAACCTCTTGCTCCTCTATCATCATAAGCCGTAGCCCAGTGTCCAAGTGTGCTCAGCACCATCTGGTTGCTCCAAAATAATTACCTGAAAAATAATTACTAAAAACCACAAGTTTAGTAAATAAATTATACCACAATAATTAGATCCAAATTACTGAATGTTAAGCAAAGCTAAGCAATGCTTAAATTTTGTAACAGTTAACACTTTAGTCCCCATATCAGAAGGGTTATCCTCAGTAGGAATTTTGCACAGTTTAATATCCTCAGAACCAAGCCAATTTCTAATAAAATGAAACTTAACATCCACATGTTTGGTTCTCTCATGATAAACAGGATTTTTACTTAAGAATATAGCACTTTGACTGTCACTATATATTGTTACAAAAGACTTAGTAAAATTCAATTCTTTAGTCAACCCATGTAACCATATACTTTCTTTAAAACAATCACATATAGCAACATATTCAGATTCTGTAGTAGATAATGCAACCAAGGGCTGCAATTGAGATTTCCAAGTAATACAGTTTCTACCAAGTGAGAAACAGTAGGAAGTTGTTGATTTCCTACTATCTCTATCACCAGCAAAATCTTTCTATTCCTTTCAATACAAATACCAAGTATCTTTTTAGCATGGCCTAGATCTTTCATATCAAACTCAGAACCAAGGTCAGCTTTGAGTTTATTTATTCTCTGCACTGAGTTACTTATTAACAACATATCATCAACATATAGAAGAAGGAACAACATCACATTTGGTTCAAATTTCAGATACAAACAGTTGTCATATTCACTCCTTTTAAAACCAAGACTTAAAACAAATGTATCAAATCTTTTATACCATTGTCTAGGGGACTGTTTTAAGCCATATAAGGATTTTTTCAATAAGCATACATAATCAGAATGTTTTGTATCAACAAATCCTTCAGGTTGATGCATATATATGTTTTCCTCAAGTTCACCATGTAAGAATGCAGTTTTTACATCTAACTGTTCTAATTCCAAGTCATAACATGCAACATATGCAAGCATCATTCTAATGGTTTTAAATTTAACTACAGGGGCAAATATTTCATGAAAGTCAATTCCTTCTCTTTGTGTATATCCCTTAGCTACTAATCTAGCCTTAAACCTAGGTGGTTCATTTTCAGTGATTCCTTCTTTAAGTTTATAAAGCCACCTACACTCAATAATTTTACAGTCTACTGGTGGTTTAACTAATATCCATGTTTTATTAACATACAAAGAATTCATTTCATCTTTCATTGCTTTAATCCAACTACCTTTAAACTCAGATTTCACAGCTTCATTATAAGATTCAGGTTCAGCCTTACTTACCTCAGAGGCTGCAATTAAAGCTGTATAGACTAGCTCTGCATAAGAGTACCTTGTTGAAGGTTTAGGGTCCCTTTTTTCTCTATCTCTGGTCAATTGATAATTGGTTAAGCTCTCCTGAAGGGACTCCTGAGGAGTCTCAGTCTCAGTGGTATGCACAGGTTCAGCTGGCTGCTCTGGGTTCTGGACTCCATCAGGGTCATCTTCTGGTGCTGGATCAGGTTGACTTTGGTCAACTTCATCACTTCCAGCATTTGATAGGGGCTCCACCTCAATTGAGACACTCTCAGGTGTAGTATCTGCCTTATTAGTGTCTGTACCTGAAATCACAGATTCATTCTTGCAAGGGAAATTAGTTTCATCAAAAATTACATCTCTTCTGATGATAATTTTTAACCCTCTAGAACTTTTATCCCACAACCTATAGCCTTTAGTACCATGCATGGTTTGATAACCTAAGAACACACATTTAAGTGATCTAGGGTCAAGTTTTCCTTCCCTATTATGAGCATATGCAGCACAACCAAATATACGCAAATCAGATAAATCAGGTTTCTTATTGTTCCAAAGTTCCATGGGACATTTCATATTAAGTGATCTATTTGGGCTCCTATTTATCAAATAAGTTGCAGTATATAAGGCTTCACCCCAAAAAGATTTAGGCATACCAGATGTAAATAAGAGGCATCTAATTTTTTCTAAAAGAGTTCTATTCATTCTTTCAGCTACACCATTTTGTTGTGGTGTTTTTCTAACAGTTCTATGTCTTAATATGCCTCGCAATTTACAAAAGTTATCAAATTCTTCATTGCAAAATTCAAGTCCATTATCAGTTCTAAGTGTTTTAACATGCTTTCCAGTTTGTTTTTCATACAAGATAAGCCAATCTTTTATTGTTTCAAAAGTATCACTTTTATTTTTCAACAAAAAAGTCCAAACACGCCTAGAATAATCATCTACAAGGGACAGGAAATATTTTCTACCCCCATGTGTTTCATACTTATCAGGACCCCACAAATCAGCATGAATATATTCAAGAATAGACTTAGACATATGAATACCCACATTGAATTTCATTCTATGTTGTTTAGCTAACACACAAGGCTCGCAAAAAGAAAGATTAGAGATAGTATCCTTACCAAACATTCCATCCTTACTTAGCACATTTAAGCCTAATTGGCTCATATGGCCAAGCCTTAGGTGCCACTTAATAGTAGCTGCATTATCAGTGTTAGTACTAACAGCATTCATATCATTTTTGATACAAGTACCATCAAGAATATATAAACCAGATATTTTCTTACCACATAATACAAGTTTATCATGTTTAAACACATTAATCACACCATTTGAAACTTTATACACACAACCCAAATCATCTAAAACACCTAAAGAAATAAGGTTTCTTTTTAGGTCAGGAATCCACCTAACATCAGTAAGGGTCACACTTTTTCCATTGTTAAGTCTCAAATTGATTTTACCAATACCAGCTACCTGACATGTATTATTATTGCCCATATAAACAGTTTCAACATTTGATTCAACTAAGTCCACAAACCAGTCCTTATTGGGGCTCATGTGAAAAGTACATCCAGAATCTAAAATCCAATTAGTCTTACAGGCAATGTCTGAAACATTCAATACCTCACAAGTATCATCAATCTTATGGGGCATACATGCAATATTGGTTTCATTGTTACTATTGTTATTTTTGTTCTTAAGCGCATAGCAATTCTTTTTAATATGGCCAGGTTTTCCACAGTGATAACATTTACGAGTTTCTTTATTCTTGTTTCCTTTAAACTTTTTCTTATTCTTATTGTTTTTAGCATGCTCATGGTTTTCAATTTTATGATTCACAAACAGATTATTTCCTACTCGCTTATTGTTTTTTAATTCAAGTTCCCTAGTTTTCAGAGAGGCAACAATTTGATCAAAGGTAGGAATCACAGTAGAGTATTGAAAAGCATCTTTCACAACTTGATAAGAATCAGGAATAGCATTTAAAAGGATCATACATTTAGAAGTCTCATCTAAGGCCATATCAGAACCCTTTAAAACAAGATTAAGTTTAAGAAACTCATCGACATTTTCATCAATAGTTTTTGAAGAATCCATTTTATACGAAAATAAATTTCCTTTCAAGAAAGCCAAATTGGGAGCAGATTGAGAAGAGTAAAGAGATTCTAACTTACCCCATAGTTCAAGTGCAGTATCTGCTCCATCTACTTTTCGTATCACGTTATCAGAAAGATTTAAGAACAGCAAATTATAAGCTTCTTCTCGTATTTCATTTGTTCTTTTCAGAGATTCTTCGGACCATTTTTCAAGGTCAGGCTCAAGAGCATTTATGACCTTGTTATGTGAAAGTAACACTCGCATTTTCTTCTTCCATACACTGAAATCACCTTTTCCATCGAACACCGATACTTCTAGCCTGGTTGTTGCCATTTCTTAATATATCTGTATACAAGAAACACAAGGCACAACACATGCAACAGCTATTAGGGTTAGTATAAATCGAAAAAACCCTAGAAAAATTTATTCAAGGATTTTTAAGTTTCGAAAACCCTAAAAATATTAGATCTGTGAGTTACAATACAAGATAAAGAAATTGTATTGTTGGAAAAGTTTTTCAGAAAAAATTTAAGACGCCAAAACACAGATCTGTAAAGTTTAGAAACAAATCTTTTCACAAAACGTTTTTAGAGTTCAATCGAACAAGGCTCTGATACCACTGTTGTAAAAACACTTAGTAAAAACGTAATAAAACTTTGGCGAGAATAGATCAAAATGATCTATGGTTGAAACACAAATCAAACCCAGAAAAAGATAAATGCAGAAAGTAAAGAACACAAGGATATATCGTGGTTCAGCAATATGCCTACATCCACGTTGAAGCCACCCTCAGATGATGCTTCGCACACTATAAGAACACAGTTACACTTCAGATCGGTTACAAGAATACAAGAATAGCAACACAAGAGTTTCAGCGTGAAACCCTAAGAATCAATCGAGAAATCTACTCAATCTTCAAGCAATAGGCTTGATCTACACTATTCTAATTAACAATCTTTATAGATTAGATTGTTAATGTTTACAAGAAACCCTAAGTAGTATCTGAAGAACACGAGAGAGAAGAGAGCGAAGAGTCAAAAGACAAGAGAGTAAGTCTGACCAACACTGAAGACCCGAGCCTTTTATATGGCTCTCTAAGGGTTTTAATCTGAGCCGTTCATAGTGATACTTGATCAACGCGTGAGATTAAGTCTCGTAAGTAAGGCGGTACAAGTTAATAACCCGAGAATTGGCCCAACCCGAAACCTAAGTGGAATGCCAAGTAAGATGCCAACTCAGCTAATTTTGACCACGCATTGACTTTACCAAAATATCAACATGTCTAATGGGTAGATAAAAAATGATCAAATCTTGAAAAAAAATCTTTGCTAGAGCAAAGGGTAAACGAGTTCCATATGAAGGCGGGTAATATTGCTTCTCTTAATTTATCTGCATGTCCTTACAATCCTAGGGATAAGGCTTTTGGATGGATAATATTGGTATCCATAGTCACACGGTAGAAAACCCAACTCTTTTGTTCTCAATAACAAATTCAAGAGACAAGGGAGCAGAAGTTATTACCCCAATCTTTCACAGGAAAGGAAAGATACCTTTGACCGATTTGGGTCGCTCGAGTTCCAATCTTCTTCGGATTTAGAATAAATTGGTCCAGACTCTTCCACCTTAATTTGATAGATAAATCTGAGTATTATTAGACCTTTTTTAGTAAGGCTCCGACTCACCACTATGATTCTATAAATATCCCTTTCGAGGTGGATGATTATATCCCACTACTTCAAGTAGCTTGCAATCTGTCCCTGAGCTTCTTAATGAGAAGGTTAATCTTATCAAGGCTTTGACAAGCTTTAAGAATTCAATCTAATACCTTAAAGACCATATGGATTCTGACCGGAAGGATTTCAGGAAGGCTAAAAAGCACTGTGTGTTGCAAGTGGTCTCCGGTAGACAGGATCACAAGGAAATGAAAAAATATATAGACATGTGCTTCTCGAATATGTCAGAATTGCAGTGTGAATTGTACTGTTACCCTCAATGGCTTGAAGGGGTTTGATATAGTGTCGATAATGATTTTATAGACTCACGAGACTTTGAATGAACATTGATGAGTTTTGCCCTGACGATATTTCAAGTCGTTGGATGGATTGTTTCCATCAACACCCAATAAGGTGGTCACTTTGGATCTTAATACTTTTTGCGTTCCATCAAAGCCAGTGAAATATGCAAACAAGTCTGATCTTGTAGAGAGTCCAGAAGATGACAAGGAGGATGATATGGTTTTTTGTCATGTCAATCATAAATACGTACTTTAATAAGTCTATATTGTCTTCTTAGAATTAACATGGTCATTCAAACAATTTTCTCTCTTATCCTCATTAGAGTGCTTTAACTCTTAGTGGGAATGAACGTCTTGCTCCATTTAAGGAGGTAGATCGAAGTAGCAGGAATTTTGACGGCATGGTTACCGTACCCACCTATTTTACTATTTCTACGAACGATATATTATGCAACCTGTCTTCTCAATCCACACCCCTTCAGATACGTGTTCAAGAACTTATGTAAATGAGTCAGATGAAGAACAAGTTACTAATAAGTAGAAGTAAGTTATGTAAAATACATTCAAGTCAAGTGTGTTTTTCTTAAGGAACAATTGAACCAGGTCAAGAGGCAGCTAAGAGACGAAAGTGCTCATAGAAACACCTCAGTTAGTCAAGCTCTAACATGTCATTACAATGCAAGGAACCTACATAAATGAAAAATTATTGCACAACACCCTCAACTTGGTTTGAATGTCGTCTGGGACATATTAGGTCTTGACCTTTGTCATCCCATTTAAATAATATAAACAACACACAATACGGGAATCGACTCCACAGAGTACGAATCGCAGGTAACAAGAAATAATAAGCATAGATTCATTCGTAAGGATGGATTGGAGATTAATGGTTTTCAAGAATTTAAATGTTCAAAGGATGCAATTCGATTAATAAAAAAGAAATATACTTATTTGATTTTGAGATGATTTATAACTAAAACAAGATAAAAGTAATTGCAATTAAAAGAAATGATTATAATATAATAATAATGAAAATAAAAAACTAAATTAAATAGAATTAACTTAACGAGAAAGGATTGTGAGGATATAGCTTAATAACACTTTATGCAGCTAACTGTCTTTGCTATTACTAAGGGTGAATAGTTTTCTTTTTACGCTAGTCAGAGATTCAAATCACACTATCTTAGTAGTGTTGTGGCTTTCAAATAGGATTAATAACTATACCATATGGACTACCTAGCGTGCTAATATCGTCCAATAAAAGAAACTAAGCATTTATACCCTAGTTAAATAATCCTTCCCCCCGATCGGGTGTTAGTCAAATCACAACGACTCATGCTCTTTTGGCCACAAGCACATGAGTATTTAGATCACGAATACAAATAATGGAATAAAGACAAACCCAATTAAATTAAATATGATAATCATATCCCAAATGCAATCAACAATAAAAAAAAAACCTACATAATGTAATATTAAAGCATCCTCAAGCAAAAGAAGTTTGGCTCATAATCAAATTAATACTTAAAACAATAAAACTAATTAAAACTAAGGATGAAATCATGTTCAAAACTAAAAATAAGATAGAGTTACTGTTGAAGGTTAAGGGAATTGAAGCCCTGTTGAAGAGGAATAGATGTGTTCATAGACAAACCCTCCTCCTCCTCCTCCTCCTCCTCCTCCTCCTCCTCCTCCTCCTCCTCCTCCTTCTTCTTCTTCTTCTTCTTCTTCTTCTTTCTTATGTCGCTTCCCGCTTCTCTTCCTGATGACTTCTAAATTGCCTAGATAATGTCATGTACTGAGTGATATCAAATGGGGATGGAAAATACGCTTATATAGTTTCTAAATTATGTGGCTCTTTTTAGGGTTAAGGAAATAGGTTAAAATGAGCCCAAACCGTTTTCACTTTAACCAGATTTTTGGTTTGAACCACGGCATGTGCAAATGTCATAGTTTCTTCGTCTTAATTCCAAATTGACTGACGTGACTTCGCACGCGACCCTGGCTTCAAGCTTACTCCAACCAAAAAGTTTTCAGGTCCAAAGATTTTACTCATAAATCCTAGTAACAAAAACACTAAGGTGCAATAAATCTCTATAAAAAAAACTCTAACTCTCCCAATGGCTCTAAGCTCAAATTCCGCTTTAACTTGAGGTTTATCTTCATCTTTTGACTTCTCCTCTTCATCTTGGACCCTTGTATCAAGCATGTACCTAAATCTACACACTAAAACACGATTAAAGTACAAAAATCTCTATAAACAGTAATAAGTTCTAGGGGTAAAAGTGCAATATAACAAATAATAGGGAAAAAACCCTCACTTGGACCCAATAAACTCCCAAAATAATTTCTTGTGAACAGATTTATTTGTCACAAATATAGAGACATCAAGACCCCCAACTCAAGGTTTTGTCCCCCCAACAAAATAGAAAAGAAAAGAAAAGGAGATTAGAAAGGTCTAAGTCAAATATGCTCAAGAAAGGAGAAAGAACAGAACATATAATGAATGACACTAAAACACAAATATTAACAAGTCTCGTATAGCATAGTTTACAAATTAAATCAAATATACACTTATCAAATGAATAATCTACACATGTTACTTTCAAAATCAGATTAGAGTTGCAATGCATGAATATAGGTCATCTCTTAGTCCGCTTTGGTAGCTATAGAGTGTTCCTCGATCCTCACTAGTTTCTAAGGTCCATATAACTATTCTCCATTAGTTTGAAAGCTCTTAATTTGTATAGTCAAGAATACTAAGGTCTTTAAGGCTGTAATGTAGGCTTAGGGTAGGTGTGATAAGTATATTTGGATAATTTAGAGTGGCTTTTGGCCCTCTCGTCACTAGCCATCAACTAATCGCACTAGAGTTTGAGTTACTCTCAAGGATGTTCTCAATCAATCTGAATATGCACTTATTAACATTCCCAAAAATACCAATTGAACCTTTTTATGATCACCTAATGAAATCCCACTTTTCCAGTCCAAAATATGTACATATTTTCTTTTGTAAGTGACAATGATCCTCTTTTTAATGTAAAAGATCATTGCACTATTTTTCTTTCTTTTTCTTTCTGATATATATTTCTTCTCATCTTCTTCAAATCTTTTTCTTTCTTTCTTACCCCGGAAAAGGGTTACAATACAAATGAACAAGTGATCAAACATTACATTACAAACTCAGATCCTTCCCAATAATGTCTAGGCAAGTGTCAAAGTATCGCGATTTGAGTGCGGGTCATATAGAAAAGTCCTAAAATCTAAAGGATAAGGCTTATAAAATGGCTAATAAAAAGGCTACAAAAAGGAAAATAAGAGTCTTAGATAAATAATATATCAATTAAAATGGATAGCAGGCTAAAGGGGACAAGGCGCTAACAAAGAACTGCCTTAATCATGTCATATCCTATACAAATTACTCACTTTCTCGCTTTTAGCACGTTCATTAAATGGTTTATATGCTAGTTTGAATCTCATGTTCTACACGCTACATACGCTCCCTAAGGTCAAACCTAACATTGCTCACTAATTTTTTCTTTACTTTTAACATGCATTTCATAAAAATCGTCTAAGCATAGACAAGATAAGTTTATAAATATACTATTTACTATCATTAGCTCATTAAAAATAGCTTAAAGATACATTCACTAGATGCTACCTAACCTCCACACTTATTGAAAGCAATAAACACATAAAACTGGAGGCGGAAATAACAGGTTTCCACCTCCAACTCAAAGTTTAACTGGGACTCGGCTCGAAACAGACTCAATAATTTTAAACACAAAAAACTAATATACAAATAGAGAAAGAGGTAAACAAGAGAGAAACATACTATCGAGGCTATTGCCTCGCGTGCTCATCATCCAAGATAGGATGAGAAGGATCCTTCACGGATTCGCGGCTTATTTGCTCCAGGAGTGACATGATGTGCACTTAATTAGTGTCACATCATTGGCAAGGAGGGCTTGAGCAATTTTGATCTGTTTAAGTTTCTCACTTACCTTCTCTTTCCAAGGAGATTTTATCGACTGTACTCCTTTTATGATTTTCCTCGTCCACTCATCATCTAAGATGGACTTCAACCTAATATCTAATTTCTCTTTCTCCCCAATGTTCATATCCCCTTTCATCACTAGGCTCGTAATCATCGATAGGTATTTCAAGTTAAAGAAACTTTTAAGTTTGACGGATTTGAGCGATATCCACCTCTTCCTCTCTCATTACACAATCCAACATGATGGCGAATTTCTGAAGTATATCCACAACTCATAAATTCCCAAGGGCTGGAGGTGCAAGGAAATGGTACCGAATTTCTAGAGCTCTAGAAATTTTTTATATCTATTTTAATTTGGGATGTCCTTTTACATTTAATTGAAATTAGTTGTGATGTCTCTGTTTTTATGTGCTTCGATGTATTGTCTGTAGTTACTTGCGGTGGCAACGCATAGGATTTCCATAATAGTAATTAGATAATCACCCGAAAGGGGTGTCTAATTATTGAAACACCGCATAAACGTCTAGTGTGCGGTAGTGATCCGGAAGGTCTTGCCTAACAAGATAGTCACTAGGGTTTGAGATTAACCACCGATCATTGCGCAGGGTCCCTTGGTAATTGTTAGGTCGCCACCTAAGTCCACGCGGAAGGGGGTTAAGAGGAATCTAGAATCCTGGATATTACATATCACACAATTCTCCCTTACTTAAATAGGTCATAACACAAGGCTTGTGAGGATTACTTTCTATATCTCGAGCTAAACTATCATACTAAATCTTTCGCTTTTATTTATTTCATGTCTTTATTTTATTTAGTTAATTTTATAGAGTCTAAAAAACCAAACAAATATTTTAGAATATTTTTAGCGTATAATTCTTCTAACTTCTTTAATTTCACTTTATATTTGCATTAGTTCGTAGCTAACTTTCGTAGTCTATGAGGACGAATTCTACTTATCATTAAAACTTGCGTACGATCTGTGATACTTGTAGTGAGTGACGTGATTGGTAGGGTGATAGTTCATATCTTTACTTGTCATTATTTTATCACACCGTATCGGCCACCAGTTGGTCATGAGGATCCAAGACAAACATGTAAATTCAATGTGTTTAAGGCTATGAAGTTTCCAGATTCGAAAGACGATTGTTTACGCATATATGTCATGAATCAAATTACGCAAAAGATATACAATGCAACAAGTTTAGATGACATCTTAAAGGCAGCCTTTGCACTTGAATTACCAAAGTTGTATGATTAGTAAGACGATGTTGTGGCTGCTCTTAGTTTAGAAAGTGTAATACCTAAGGTTAAAGGTTATGAACGAATCCGTGAGGCAGGAGAAACTGAACAAACAAAGAAACCATCCATAGTATATCCTCCTACCCTCGAGGAGAAACCACTTTCAACCCACTTTCGATATGCTCATCTTGGTACAAAAAATCATTTTCATGTTATTATTTCTGCTAACCTTTCAGGTCCTCAAGAAGATAAGATGCTACGTGTGCTTAGAGCAAACAAAGAGGCAATTGGATGGACAATCGCCAATATCAAGGTGATTACTCCTTACTAGTTTAAATTTCACATTCTACACACCACTCAAGGCTTCATAAGTTCAAACTTAGCTTCTATGCGTTCCTGATTAATCCCTTTTATCCTTTATTAAATGATTTCAATGCAAATAACTACGTAATTTGTGAAAAAATCAAACACACTATGTTTACTATCATTAACTTGTTAAAACTATGCTTGAAAAGGCACATTCACAAAATTTACACCTATTCCTTATTCTATTTATGGTTTTTGGAAAGCAAATAAAAAACCAAAACGAGAATGAGGACAACGAGTACCCTACCCCCAACTCAAAACTAAGTCGTGCCCGCACGACTCGAAAAAGACTCAAAAAGCAGTAAAACTTACTAATATACACTAGAACAATTAAAAGACGTTAAGGAGAAGCTTTAGAAGATGGTATGTGTTCGTAGAACATCCTCTCGAATTTGCGATTGAAAGAGGTTTCCATGATTTCCACTCCTATGTTAATCTGGATTTGTTTGATATCTCTCATGATGCTCAACTGGTTCAAGACACTGATATGCTGTTTTTTCCTATTTAATCGATCCTGTTGAACAATGCCACTACCCAATTTGGGATTTTGCGTTCAAAGTTATTTGTAACTTCTTGCAGAGTTGAGTAAGAAAGACGATCCTTATTATTTTATTCTTTCGCTTTTTCTTCCTTAGGTGCTCTTTTCCTCAAGTTATACCCCTTGCTTTGTTGTGCAGTCACTTTGGGTTTTGGCTTCTTCTCCGACGATTTATAGATGAGAATCGTTTTTTCCTTTGTTTTCCTAGGTGATTTCTTCATCTTCTTCTTTGTTAAGCTTTGTAGATTCTTCTTGAATTGGATTGCACCTGTTCAGCTTCTCATCTCTCTTTACCCATAACTCAAAGATAAGACAAGTCTTAGATGAAGTTCTTGAACTTTGAAGTTTGGTATTCTTTGGGTTATACTGTGTAAAAGGATATGTAATTGTTCTTAGATGATGTTTTTTGAATAATGATGGAAGAATAAAAACTCGCTTGAAGTAGAAGAATTTCTGAAAGATTTAAGATTTTTAGTGTCTAATAGTGTTATGAAATGGATTAATGATGTTTATGTGTTTGTGGAAGATGGGTGCAGGATTGGATGGTGTTATGGTGTGTTATTGAAGGTTTTCTCATCTATCTTGAAGTTTTCAATGGAGTTTGGTGATAAAAAATTCTTCTGGGTGAAAGAGGTGGAGGCTGGATAATAGGGTTAGCTTGTAACAAACCCTAGATATTCTTCTTTCTTGTCTGAAACGACCCCGTATGGTGTACCATACGTCTGTTGCTGTATACCGCAACTCTTGCATGCTTTGCTTCGTCGCGACACTAAGTTGCATAAATCTTTGTCGGTATGGTGCGGTGTACCGCAACTCGGGCATGTCACAACTCGAATTCTTCTGACCATCTAAGTGTGGACAAACCTTGTCGACGCTTTGCACGAGGTTGTGGTGTACCGCAATGGCTTGCGGTGTACCGCGATTTTTACATGCTACATCTCCCCTTCTTTCTGATTTGCCGAGCATGGATATACTGTGCCCACGCTTTGGCTTGACTTGCGGTGTACCGCATCATTGATGTTACATCTCTCATCTTTCTGTATGAGAGAGCGTTGACTAAGCGTGGCGACCATGTGTTCGGGGTGCGGTATACCGCAGCTCTGCGATGTACACTCTTCATCTAGCTTCCCCAATCCTCAATTTCTAGAACACCAATCTAGGCATGAGATTGATACTCGCACCTAGATCACACAACACTCTCCGAGTCAATTCTTTACCAATAGATATAGGAATATTGAAACTCTTGGGATCTTTTAATTTCAAAGGCAACTTACTTTGACATATTGCACTACACTCTTCCGGTAAACCAATTATCTCATTCTCATAATATTTGCGTTTGTTAGAAAGCACCTCCTTCATAAACTTTAGATACTTTGGCATATTTTGGATGGCTTCCATAAACGGAAAATTAATATGTAATTTTCTTACCATGTCCATCAACTTCTTGTACTCTTTGTCATTGTTCTTCTTTTGGGCACGTGATGGAAATGGAGGGGGATGATGGTTATCTTTCACGACCATATCTTTCTTTGTATTATCGTTCATAGCCTTAATAGGCTCTTCAATTACATATTCACTCACATCATCAACTACATCCTCAACTATGTCTTCAACTATAACAGGTTTCACTTCTTTCTCAACTAGATCCTTTACTTTTTTGGCTTGACAGTTATCTCTTTCTCTTTCATGATAGGGAAGGTAGGTGGTGGAAGTTGCTTCCCACTCCTAAGAGAAATTGTCTTACAATCTTCAAAGTGACGAGGAATCTCTGTATCATTGGGTAATTGCCCTTGAGGACACTGATTTAGGTTTTTTTCCATTTGTGACACTTGATTCTCTAGGATCTTGAACGCAGCTGATTGTTCGTTCAGTTTTGCATTGGAAACTTGTTGTTCTTGATGACTCATTTGCACCATGCACATGACCGCTTGCGTAGTTTGTTGCATATCACTTATTAAACCTTCTTGAGGATGAGTAGGTAGAGCTTTCTGATCCATACTTTCTATGTAAGCGTCTTGTATAGGTTGTTGTGATGGTTGATTTCCATAATTCTATCCCCCTTGGTAGTGATTATGTGGTCTAGGTTGGTAGTTTTTACCTTGAGGTCGCGGTTGATGTGCATGAATCAGATTTGTGTCCCCATTCGAATTTGAATATTGGAAAACATGATGGTTTATGTTTTGTTGATAACCTTGACCACTTGAATTATAGTTTTCTCGGTTGGAAATAAACATTACAGATTCTGAATTGTTGTAACAATTTGCCCAGTCATGTCATTATTACCAAAGTTTGAACACATGTAAACCTCTTGTGTAACATTCACATCAGCTCGTCTACCTGTAAAACCTTACTTGACAGCCAATGTAAGTTGTCTCATTTGATGCTCGAATGTGGTCTTTAATTTGTTCTCCATTGCATATAGCTTTTCATCAATTGAATTGCCATTCTCTCAATGTAATGTACTTCGGGCTGTTGTTCTCACGGTATTCCATCCCATCTCGTTTTTCACTACTCTGTCTAAAATTATTTGTGCGTGGGTTAGCATTACCATTAAGAATCCACCTCCACGTAACAAAACTAACTCTTTTCTTGAACTTCCATCAAAAACTTTATAGAAAATAGATAATTGTTGAACTTCAGAATAGCCATGATCTAGAACTCCTCTTAAACACATATGATATTTGGTCCAACATGTTCCTACTGGTTCATCTTGTTATTGACGCAATGCAGTTAACTCTAGTTGTGCGTTCAACCTCATGTTTCTCGTATAGTAACGGTCAAAGAATTTTATTTGTATCTCATCCTAATTAGTGATTCGATCCCGTGGTTTTTTATCAAGCCACTCACTTTCTGCGTCTATGAGGAAGAAGCAAAAAAATGAGAAGTACATTTGTTCTCTTGTCACACCTTGCGTGATGTACGCATTGCAAATCTGCATGAACTTCTGCAATGCTCGAATTGCACATGCACCAGCCACTCCTCGAAATTTTTTGAAGTCTCGGAATTTATTCAACATACCCGTCTTGGGCTTGAATCTAACAACGTTAATGTCTGGAGGGCCAACTCCTAGATCAGGAACTCGGAACGGGTGTTGTTCTGAAGTTTGCACAAACCATGGATCATAGACTAGCTGTAGTTGAACATTTCCTACTGGTGGACGTTGAACTGCTTGATTTTAAACTTCTTGACTATGTGGGGTTACATGGATCCCATTCTCATCAACTTCCAGCTGAACACTGTCATTCACGGCTGCCATCTCTTCTAGTGCTTTCTTTTATTCCCTTCTCTTCGCTTTTGGGCTCGGATTAATTTCTCATGATTCGAGAGCATACACCTGATGTCTCCCCATTTGTGATGATTTAATATTAGTTGGAGACATCATTTTTAGTGTTTTAAAAGTCTAAATACTCGATTTTCACATGATATAGTGCACTTTCCTATTTCTAGTCTTGATTTAATGAATTGTTATTTTTAGAGCATATTGGGTTTAATTATTTATTTAGTGTGAAGCTTTAAGTCGAAGCAGCTCAAACTTCCTTAGCCGAAGATGTGGCACAAATCAAAGCCAATCAAGTGCACATCATAACACTCCTTGAGCAATTAAAGAAAGATCCAGCAAATCTTATCTTGGATGTCGATAATGTGAGGCAATAAGCCTCAAGATCATGTTCTCTTTCTTCCTTAGTATTTCTGTAAATATGTTATCTGCTAATTTTAATTTCTTTTTCAAGTCTGTTTCAAGTCGTGGGGACACGGCTCGTTTTTGAGTTGGGGTGTGGGGATTCGTTGTCTCTCATCTCCATTTTTCTGTTTTTAGGTAGAAATTAAAATTTTTGATACATGGGAATTAGATGTAGAGTGTGTTTAATAGCTTGAAAGCATAAGCTCGGTAAGTTAATGATAGTAAGTAGTATGTTTATGAGCTATTTTATTTTGTATTCTTTAAGTATTTACAAGAAAACACACATTGATAGTAAAGAAAAGATTAGTTAGCAATGCGATAGAAAGTATGTTCGATCTCAGGGAGCCTTGAGTGGTTTGTAGGTCGTGAGATCCGAGCTAGTTGACAAACCCATTTGATGAACGTGCTAGAGTTAAGAGAATAACGAAATTGCATGGTTTAGAAAATGATTAAGGCAGTTCTTTCATATTGAAGCCACTTGAAGCCTTTTAACTTTCTCTCCCAGTTATTTGATTTAATATGTTATATCCTTATCAGCCCCTTGTAGCCTTTCTAAAGCCTTTTTATTAACCACATTATAAGCCATTACCCTTTAGATTATAGGAATTTTCCATATGACCCGCACTCAAATCGCGATGCATAGATAATTATTTTAGAGCTTGAGTTTGGGGTTGTCGGTCCACCATTATTGGAATTGTTATTGGGTTGGGATTTTGAGCTTATTAATTGTGGTTTGTTATTATGTAGATGATGATTCATATGTTTATATTGTAACCCTTTGCCGGGGTAATAGTGAATGAAAAAAATAGAAAGCATGAAAAGAAAAGAAAGGAAAAAAATCTATGAAAAAAATTGTGTGATATCTCAACATAAAAAAGAGAGTCATAGCTATACAAAAGAAAAAAAATGATTTGAAAAGAATATATATATTAGGACCGGCAAAGAGGAATTTTTATGTGAACATCTTTATGCTTTAATTGGGTTATTGGGGATGCTACTTTGTGCATCAAGAAAATCATTGGGTGGAGTGAGAAACGTTTTATGAGAGTAACTAAAGCTCTAGGGCGATTCGTTGATGGCTAGTGAGGAGAGAGCCAAAAGCTCACTCTAAATTATCCAAATATACTTATCACACCATCCCTAAGCCGACATTACAACCTTAAAGACCTTTTGATTCTTTGCTATGTAATCTAGAAGTGATTGAGCCAATAGAGAGTAGTTAAGTGGATCTTTGGATACTAGCGAAGTTCGATGAACAATCTATAGCTTCCTTGGTGAACTGAGTAAAGTTCCAATCCTTCTTTAATTGCGAAGCTAATCTAATCTTGAATTCAAACCGTGTTGACTGTGAATATGAGAAGTGTACAGGTATGTAGTTTGTGAATATTATTACATGAAATTTTTTGAGTAGTTGTTTTATGTCTATTCTATATATTCTGCTATCTCCTTTCCCATTGTGCCTAAATGACCTAGGTGTGTATATAAAGACTTCCCTTTGTTTTTATCTTTATTGTATCGGGACGATACAACTTTGAGTTGGGGGTCTTGATGTCTCCCTATTTGTGATGATTTAATATTAGTTGGAGACATCATTTTTAGTGTTTTTAGAAGTCTAAATACTCGATTTTCACATGATATAGTGCACTTTCCTATTTCTAGTCTTGATTTAATGAATTATTATTTTTAGAGCATATAAGGTTTAATTATTTATTAAGTGTGAAGCTTTAAGATATATATATATATATATATATATATATATATATATATATATGGAGATTAATTATATGCCAAGTCAATTTTAAGTGATAAAGGAAAGAAAATATACATGGAAATTGGAGAAAAGAAAGGAAAAACTAAGATATGGAAAGCTAAAGTTACCAAATAAATCTGAATTCCAGCACCCACGACCACAAAAGGGAATATATATCAAGATTGGCCAAGAATTTGGAAGAATAGTCTGAAGCAAAGTTAAAGAGATTTCTGAGACGATCAGTTTCGACTATTGGAACACATCAAACGGACAAGTATTGAAGCAGTTATGACCAAAACAAAATAGTGGCTGATTATTACCTTTAATATATTTTAGGGTTACGAATTTGAGTTGGGCTTGAAGTCCATTACTTGTCTTCTACTCCAAGAAAACTAATTAGGTCTTCTAAACACCTATAAATACATCCTTATATGTCTTGTAAATCATCCTTGTCTCACATAAATTAGTCCTTAGGGTTTATATCTTTAGAGTTATTGTAGAGAGTAAGATGAAGTCTTTTATTCAATCTTTTAGTTTATTTTCTTCAGGTATGAACTAATTTTCCCATAGCTTGGGTTTTGCATTATGTATAATCTATAAATTCTAGTTTCTTTCTATCTAAGTTTCTTTGGGAATTATATGTTTTAACCTGATATTAGCTGCTTACCCATATATTTGTTTATGTGTTTTAAATTATTGCATGTCCTAAACCTGATCACTTTAGGCTTTCTCAATAGTAGTTAGATGGTCACCCGGAAGGGGTGTCTAATTATTGAAACACTACATAACATCTAGTGTCCGATATTGGTCCTGACAACACCGATTCTAACTAGATAGTCATTAGGGTATGTTTTAACCACTATCACCATCTTTGGAATTGAATTGCTTAGGGCCTTGGTAGCGCTTAATAGCCCTAATTTTACGCTACCTCGTGGTTGTGTCGTAGCCCCCTAGTCCCTCTCAAGGTCTAGGGTATGGGAATTTAGAATCCTGACTAAATATTTAAGAGATATTATCTCCCTTATTAACTAGAATTCGATAGAACGAATTAGAAGGATTAGTGCATACTAGCAAAACCTAAGCTATATCTCTCATCTCATATTTCTCATCTTTTATTTTATCGTCTTTACTTTTATTTAGTTTAATTAATTATCTCTAAATTATTCATATTTATTTTCTGTCTTTTAATTAATTACTTACTACTCCTACTATTTGCTCATACGTATAACACACTAAGTCCCTGAGAACGAACTTTCTTATCATTAAAACTTGCATACGTCCTGTAATACTTGTAGTACCGTGCTTATCTACGGTGAATTGTGCATCGTTTATCTATCTTTTATTCTACTATTTTAACACACCCTAGGCAACACCAACACCAAACCTAGAAGATCTGAAAAAGAAAAAACAAAATAAAAGCGTGAAACAGAAAATAACAACTAACTCTTCTAAAAGGATTAAACACAAGGGTCACACGCTGCAATCCCTGGCAGCGGCGCGAAAAACTTGGCCGCTCCTAGAGTGTGATAAAAATAAACACTGAAGAAGAGAAGCGACTACCGCAAGTGTAATGGTCGTCCAAGTAATAAATAAGTAAAAATGGGTTAATCGTCTTTACAGGGATTGCTAGGTAAGACAGATGTATTTAAACGATATGTAGAATTGACTGTTGTACAAAATAAATAAAAGATAAATAGATGTTTGTTTAGTTTTTGAATATCAAAGGACTAGACGCAAGTATTTAAATTATCTAGGATTAAAACAGAATGGAAATAAAGTAAATACTAAAAGAGTAGACGCAGATACGAGAAGTATACTTGAGTCTCGCTAGAGATTCACCTAAATTCACATAATCAATGCTTTCTTTAAGGGTGGAACTGATATTTCTATATTAGTCTAAATTTTAATCTTTCCTTACTCCCGTCAGGGTAGACTTAAGAACTATCCTACAGTATTACAAACCCCGTCAGGGCGATTATATGCTACGTTCAGATGGTTAAGAGCATTACCCAATTTGATATGCGGTTAATCAAGCCCGCCAGGATCAATGGCGAATACCATGCGTTTATTATTTAGTTCAGTAATTAAACCCCCCTTCCGGATGATCACCGCCACTAGTGAATAACCTAATTACTAACCTATCTTCGATCGGCTATTTCATTGATAGTGGATAAATACAAAATAATGATCAATATGAAATACTCAATTCAAATTAAATTAGAAATTAATCCCAAATTAAAATACACTAATTAAATAAATTAGGGTTCATCCCATTATGCAAGTATAAAGAATTTAGCTCATAATTAAATACAGAAAATAAACAAAACTAATGTGGTACATATTCCTAAATTAAATTGAAAATAACCTAAGGGTTGAAATAATTTGGCTGTTATTGGAGAAAGAAAGTCTTCTCCAACTTTTGCCTTTTCTCTTCCAAGTCTCCAGCTCTGCCTCTCTCTTAGAAATATGATATAAAATTAAGTGTTTTTAATTCTAAGACTTAGAAAGTCTTATATAGAGAGTAAAAATGGATTGAGCCCTTAATTGACATAATTAAATGACTTAGGGCCCAAGTCCATTTTATAAATCCCGCATCCGTTGTATACACTTTAGGAAAGCAGGTGTAAGTTTCGCATCATAAGTCCAAATCACCAGATTCTACTTCTCAAATTTTTCTAATTCAGAGGTGCATCTTTTTCATTTAAACAACCAGGTCTGAATCTGCATCGTTTTCTCAAAAAAGTCTAGAAGTGACGACTTTCCAGTTTTTAGTGCTCCTCATCCTTCACTGGAGTGATGTCTTTTACTCTTTTGACACTTCATCTTTCTCTTGGGCTTTAAACGTCACTTATTCTCTTCATCTTAATGCCTCCAAGCTTCCATGTACCTAAGAACTTCACACTAAAAAAACAAATTAACGCCCAAAAGCTCTGAAAGTAATAATAATACAAATCTGAAGGAAGAAAGTGCAATATAGCAATATATGCTAATAAATCAATTAAAAGTCCAAATTATACCTAAAATGATGTCTCGTAAGGGCATTTATTTATAACAAAAAGGAAGACATCAGTAAAGTAGAAGTTTATAATGTATATGGGAGTAGAGAAACATGGGAAGATGAAAAAGAGAAAATAGGGGGAAACAGGAAGTTTCAGAAGATAAAGAAATTTAGTAAGATATCTTTGAAACAATTGGGGGAAGGGTAAGAGAAGGAAAAGGGAGGAGAAAAATGAAGGTGTTGAGCTAAAGATAAAAAAAATCATAGAAAAGCTATGGTGATGTGAAAAAAGGGGAAAAGAGAAAGAGAAGGGAGAAAATGAGACATTCATAGTTGAATCTGCCGCACAAATCTACATATTGTAGCTGAGAAAAAAATTGTGAATTGAGAAAAATTATAATTCAAATAATACAGTATAACACCAAATTGCTCTATCCATTTACGTTATTCACAAACCGCACAATAATTCAAAAATGATGTATAATACACAAATTCTCACTCCTCACCCGAATGGATATTTATTACACAACAATTCAAAAAATGCAATATAAGACCAAATTGTTCAATCCAGCAATCATGGCAGATCATAGGACCGGACAAAACTAAGTGTAATCCCCCTCTAATACTTTATTCTCAACGCATAATTACTTATAGTAAAAGGCTTCAACAAGACATAAGATGGTCATTCTAGGATTTGTATAAAAATATAATAAACATAAAACAGTAATTACACATAATTTTGAAAATCTATAAAAATAAACCCATAAGACCATCTCTAACAGTTGCCCCAAATGGACATTTACTGCAAAACAATTCAAAAAATGATGTATAAAACCAAATTTCTCACTCCAACAGTCACGACATCCCCACCCATGACTATCTCCAGCAGTTGCGCCAAGCTGATAATTACTGCAAAACAATTCAAAAAATGCAATATAAGGCGAAATAATTCTGAATGTAAAAATGATGAGATTAGGTATAAGATGATTCAATTTTTCACCTTAATTTGGGTTTTCGTCAAGCCGGTTGATGATAGTTGAGAATGGTTCCTGAGTGGCGGCGGTTTCTTGTGCAGGAGACCGGCTTGGTGTTGGAAGGTGAGTGTAAAAAGATTTTTTCTTTCTTACCTTAATTTGGGTATCGAAAAGATTTTTTCCTTTTTACCTTAATTTGGGTTCTTCGATTGTTGATGGCGTAGCCAAGCCGGTCGACGATGGTGGAGAATGGACACGAGTGGCGGCGATTTTATTGGGCAGGTGGAGGAGAAGCGGTTTTTCTTGTGCAGGAGAGCAGACGATGATGGAGAATAGCCCATGAGAGGCAGGGGTTATTTTGTGCAGGTGGCAACGGTCTCTGTTGATGATCGTGAAGAATGGATCACGAGTGGCCGGGTTTCTTATGTAGGAGAGCGGCGAAGAAGTTCTTCTTCAAAGGATTTCTTTTTTTTTTTGCCGATCATCAAGAATGAAGAATTCAATTAATGGTTTAAAAAAAATTATTTGCTTTTATGTTATTTGTGATTAACCTTTAAATTGATTAAGCTTTTTATACTTTATATTTGTTTTATGTGCTTTGATGTATTGACCGTAGTTCTTGTGAATGCATATGTATAGAATACCTTATTAATATTAGTTGGATGGTCACCCGGAAGGGGTATCTAATTGTTGAAACACCACATAAGCGTCTAGTGTGGGGTAGTGATCCGTAAGAGATTGCCTAACTAGATAGTCATTAGGGTTTGAGATTTAACCACCGATCATTGCGTAGGGTCCCCTTACTCAAGTCCCCTGGTAATATTTAGGTTGCCACCTAAATCCACCCGGAAGGGGGATAGGATGAATCTAGAATCCTGGCTACTTACTCTAAGAGCTTTACTCACCCTTATAGATAGAATATTGATTTAGAAGGATAAGTGCATGCTAGCAAACCTAAACTATATTTCTCATTTACATTCTCTAAGTATTTATTTATTTGCATTATTATCTTCCAAATCTGAAAACCAAATAAATATTATTCTTTTATTTGTCTTTTTATTTAACAAGTAAATTTTCCTACACTTCTATATACACAAACAAATCTAACGAATCAAATCCCTGTGAACGAACTTTACTTACTAACTAAACTTGCAAAGGATATGTAATACTTACAGTGAGTTTCTCGTGGTAGTCAAGGGTGTGCAATTTATTATTAGCTTTATTTATCTATTTATTTATCACACCTCTGCCCCCAACAAGTTTTTGGCGACGCTGCAGGGGATCTATCTTTAAGTTGGTTTATTTGGGTTTATTTAATATAGAAGTTTTTTGTTTTCAATCTTACGCTTGGTTTTTGTTGTTGTCTCTTCACAAGTGATACATTTAGGGTAATGAAGCAAGTCCAACAATCTCTGTTCAACTATAGGGAAAACTCTTCGGGATATCAACAATGGGGTAGAAATTTATACCAAACATCTTATCAACCCCCGCAAGAGAAAAGATGGAACAATCAATAGACCGGGAATGTTCAACAACCTCTACAGATAACTCTATCCGAATTAGAATGGATGGCAAGAGAAGAGGTGCAAAAGGTTTAATGGGAAAGTTTGATGATAGAGTCTAGTATAGTGGCAAAAAAGTTGATAAAAATTCAAGAAGCTAGACTCAACCAGCTACGAGATGAACATGAATGGAACATTCCCTGGATAGAGATAGATTGGGGGTGCCCCAAGAATCGACTAATGCTTATCAAATCATGGATACTTTGTACGCTCAACTTGCACCACCACAAGTCCACCAAAGCATAGAGTGGGAGGAATTCATGGATTTGAGTGATAATAAATATGTGAGTGGAGATGTTGGATTACTTGAGATAGAAGCGTATATAGAGGAATGTTTTCTTACGAAGAAATGGATTGGAGCTAAACTTGTTGACAATCAACAAGTAATCAACCCGGCAAGAACAATCCTCATATATCACCTAGTGAAGAAGTTGTTTCGCCGTGAGAACAAGAAGGCGAAACGGAGATACTACCCACCCCCGTTCACAGATCGATTGAATCAATATTTAGGTGGGGAGATTTCAATGTTACCATACCAAGGAAGAGGCGAGTTTAAGCGGAGGAACATCACAAGGGCCTCAATACAATTTTCATGGCATGTAACATGTCGAACTTAACAACGTAATAAACAAAAGTGCTTCTTGGGAGACAACCCATGTTTTAATTGCTTTAGTAGTTTAGATTTTTTAATGTTCATTAGTAATGTCTATGTGATTTTAAGTGTAAATTACAGTAATAAGGAAGGTATGAGTATTTTTGATGTGTAGGTATGCAAAGGTTCGAGTTTGGGGTGAAAACTGGATAATTTTTGGAGTTAAAAAGTGTTGGACAAAACCATCTCGTGGTACACTGCAGTTTTCCGCGGTTCACCACACCTATCAGCGGTAGAAAAATTACCAACTTCAAACTGGCATAACTTTGCGCTTGGGTATCGGAATACACTTTTTCTTGAGTCTAAATTGCATATTTTTCGATATTTATCCAATGGAGTAAATAACACTTGATTTGGAGATAAAATGGAAAATCGGAATAACAGTGTCATGCCTAGAAAAAACCGTCGCCACTATTGAGAAATCAGGTTACATGCCGAGAACAAGAGGTACCCTGCGGTACACCGCACCTCACCCGGAGTGCACCGCACTATGAGGAACCGTCACCACATTTCAAGAATTAGGTTTGATTACGAGATAAATCACATATCGTGCGGTACACCGCAACCTACCCGCGGTGCACCGCACCCCAAAACTGTATTGACCTTCGCGCAAGACCGTGACACATAGAGAACGGTATAAAGTTGTGGTACACCGCACCCTTACCGCGGTGCACCGCACGACGCCCAAAAAAAGGAAAAAGAGAAGGTTAGTTATATCTATTTCAAAAATCATAAACCTGAAGCCTCTCTTTCTTCACCAAAGCACCCAAACTCCACGAAACACCATTAAATCTTTACCAAACCTCTACCACACATCAAAACACTAACATATTACCATAAATTCATATCTGAATCCTTCCTTACATCCATATAAGCACTAACTTGTAGGTTTATCCTCTCCTACAAGTTAGAAATACGAATTTTGGTAAGACCGGGACTCCTTAACTTAGGGATTACTCCTAATTTCGACCAAGGGCCTATATATATCCATTCCTACCTTAGATAAATCATCCTTGGACAGTCCTTAATCATCAAAAGACCAAAATGAAGCTTACATCAAGAGAAGAGAAGACTAGAAGGAGTTGGACAACCACTCATGCCTTTCCAATCCTTCAGATTTGTAATTTATTTTTTTCTTCCTCTAGTATGAACTAATTCTATTTTGGCTTGAGATTAGCATATGGGTATGGACCCTATACTTGTTTCTATTTTAGTTTGGGATGTCTTTTACATTTAATTGAAATTAGTGTTGTTATATTTGCTTTCATGTGCTTTGATTTATTGTCTGTAGTTCTTGTAGTGTACAACGTATAGGATTAACTTAATAGTAGTTAGATGGTCACCCGGAAGGGGTGTCTAATTATTGAAACACCACATAAACGTCTAGTGTGCGGTAGTGATCCGGAAGGGCTTGCCTAACTAGATAGTCACTAGGGTTTGAGATTAACCACCGATCATTGCACAGGGTCCCTTACCCAAGTTCCCAGGTAATTGTTAGGTCGCCACCTAAGTCCGCCCGGAAGGGGGTTAGGAGGAATATAGAATTCTGGATATTTCATATCACACAATTCTCCCTTACATAAAACGATTATAACAAGGCTAGTGGGGATAACTTGCTAGATCTCAAGCTAAACTCTCATACTATTTCTTTACCTTTATTTTTTTTCATGTCCTTATTTTATTTACTTAATTGTTTAGAGTATTAAAAAGCAAATAAATATTTATGAGTCTTTTATTTCCAGTGTATTATTCTTCTAGCTTTCTTATTTGCACTTTATATTGCATAAGTTCTCCTAACTTTCGTAGTCTCTGAGGATGAATTCTACTTATCATTAAAACTTGCGTATGATCTATGATACTTGCAGTGAGTAACATGCTTGGTTAGGGTGGTAGTTGCATCTTTATTTATCACCATTTTATCACGCCCTAACCGGCACCAACTAAAAACTAAACGCACACGCTACGAGACACAAGTTCCTGGCAGCGGCGCCAAAAACTTGGTGGCTGGTGTGGGGTCTGCTAAAATAATGATAATAAAGATAAGAACTATCACCCTAACCAATCATGTTACTCAGTGTAAGTATCAGATGTCTCCCATTTTGTTCTAAATATTAGCCCTTAGGAGAGATCATTTTAGGTGAATATTAGACTCATTTGATAGCCTTTTATTCTTATTTCGTTATATTGCATTTTCTCCCCTTGGAATTATGTTATTTCATTTTTTAGAGCTTTTGTTTGCTTTTTAGTGCAAAGTTTTTAGGTCAATGGATGCTATGAAGCACCATTACAAGGAGGAGAAGTGGGAATGAAAGTCGTAGATCGAGCGGAGAGGGCAAAGGCAAGAAGAGATGATCCGAAGAGTTGACTAATAGAGAGGGGAATCTGGAAATCTGTTACAAATCGCTGTTTTTGAGCCACTTAGCCACTGATTCACCCTTGGAGCCCTGAAATAAGGAATCTGCATTTTTGAGTTAGGAAGATTTTGGGACTAGAATCAGGTGATTTAGAGTTGAGACTCAAAAGTTACGGCCGTTTTACTAACAGATGTACATCAATTTCGGGATTTCTTATTCGAATTTGGGGTTTTCTCATTTAACTTATTACTCTTGAGTAAAACGCGCAATCCGATTCCTCCACTATAAATAGGACTTTAGACCTCATTTTTACACACACTTCATATTACGCTTCATTATTTTACAAGAGAGAGTCAAAGCAAAAAGGAGGAGGAAGATAGAGCTGGAGAAAGTCATTTCTTCCATTTGCAGCCAAATCCAACCCCTAAATTAGGTTCTTCGTTTTATTTCTGTACTTGACAATGAATGCTATTTATTTATTTTCAGTAATTTCTAGTTTTAGCATGAAATAATTTCCTTAGTGCTTGAGAATCGTAATAAAGGGTTGAACCCTAGTTAATTTAATTCATGTTTCTGAATTAAGGATTTTTATAATTTAATCAGAGTTGAGTATTTTATATTGGTTATTACTCTGTTTTTAATTACTATTTCTTTTCGGTACAACTAGAAGTAGGTTTTAGTAATTGGGCTATTCACTTTAGTGGCAAAAGTGATCATCCGACAGGGGGGTATGATTACAGACTTAGGTAATACCCGTATAATGTCCGTTATTGACCGACCGGTTTAACTAATTACATAGCCAAAGAGGTAAATACTTCACATTCGGAGAGGCATATTCGCCCGGTAAGGGTTTATAACACTTTAGGATAGCTCATAGGTCCACCCGACAGGGGGCTAGGAGGCATTAGAATTTCGTCTAATATAGTAGTATGACTCTACCCTCAAATGGAAACAGTAATTGAATTGATTAGGTGGATCTCTTGCGAGACTCAAGTACATCGCTCATCCTTGCGTCTACACTATTTACTTGCATTATTTTATTTCAGTTAAGCATTTTAGTACTTTATTTTCTTGCATTTTAGTTATTAAACAAAACCAAAGCAAAAATCTTTATCATTTACTTTTCTGTTTTAACAATTATCTTTACTCATTTGATAAACACGTGAGTTATATCTATCTGTCCCTGCGAACGAAACACGATTAACAGAGTATTACTTGGACAACCGTACATTTGTGGTATTGTGGATCCTTTACATTTATTGCATTATTTTATAACACCCCAGGACCTACCAAGTTTTTGGCGCCGCTGCCGGGGACTGTAGCGTGTGACCATGGTGTTAATCCTTTAGTAGTTTAATTGGTATTTTATTTTTCAGTTTTACGTTTTTGTTTGTTCGTTCTTTCTCAGGTTTTACAGGACTGGTGTATGCTAGATAACCTCGAGATATTAGTCAGAATTCAAAATAAGAGAAAGAAAGAAGAAAAAGAAGCAAGAAACGGAAGAGAAAGATTAGCCACAGAAGCATAAATGGCTAATGTTGACGATTTTAGAGGCTATTTTGATGTTGTTGCAATATATATCGCCACTAAAAATATTACTAACGGTCATTTTAATGTTGCCGCAATAATCGTTCCCACTATATAATAATAGTATTTCTTGTAGTGTGGATACAAAGATGACTGAACCGATTGATAAACTATTAAATTTTCAAATTAATGATCGCTATATACATTATAGTGGAGCAAAATGTAGATTTGGGGGTGTTTGATAAAGCAATTATTATCTATTCTAATATTGAGTGTAAGAGGTTTCTTTTCTTGGTCTTTGTAGTTGCTTCGAAAGTAAATAAAACCTTGTGTGATGTTCAATTTGCAGATGAAATTGAAAACAAGTACAACCTATCAGATGAAGAAGAGGATGAATTTGAGACTCAAGGAGAGTTTTCTCTTGGAGAGAGAGATGATTTTGAAGATGAAATTGCATTTGATGAGGATGAAGATGGAAATGCAACTGAAAAAGATAGTGAGTTTGTACCTCTATTCATAATCAGTAATTAACTTGAAGTTATAATGTATTTACCTCTGTGTTTATTAAGGTAACAAATTCACAACACAGATAAGAATCTTATAGTAGAGCTTTAAAAATTATCCACAAGACAATTGAAATTGTGTTTATTAAGTTAACAATTTTAAATAACCTTTCTAGTTTTTCTCTTTTTTGTGCATTTTGTCTGTACTATACTAACATAATGTTTGATTAATGGTAGAGAAGGCTAGCTTATTAGGACAACTTAATGACCCCTCTGGTTCTATGGAAGGCAAAGAAAATGTGAGTATCATTTGATTATTTGAATTCTTGTAATATTTCTTAATTTTAACCCTTAATATGCAGAGGCCAAAAAGCAAGAAAGAAATCATGGAAGAGATTATAATGAAGAGTAAATATTTCAAGGTTAATTTTTTAATGTTACGCTTGTTTATGTATGAATTTGCGTTTTAACCCTTTGAATTTGTATTTACAGGACAAACCAGACTCTTATGATAAATGGTCGGTGAGATGGTGTTAGATATGCGTGCTCGTCCGTTAGATCGAACAAAAACACCTGAAGAAATTGCGCAAGAGGAGAAAGAGCATTTAGAGAAATTGGAGGTCTCTTTTGATAATTATTTAGTCAGTAAATAAATTTGTCTTTATTTAACATCTATTTAACTTGCAATTTCAGGAAGAACGTAAAAAACGAATGGACGGTGGAGATGATTCGAGTGACGAGGATAATGATGGTTCTGAAGATGATCGTTTGATTAGCAAACCTATATCTGGAGATGATCTTGGTGAATATTTAATGAGGTGTCACATTAAGTCTGGTAAAGATATTGCAATTGGTTCTTTCTTATGCTCTATGTTATTTTCTGGAAGTTCATACCGAAACTATTTGCTTTAGAAATCTATACCGAAACTGTAGTGGATCTCTTGAATCGAGACTTTGGAGTGTTTTGCTTATTAGACGATCATGAGGTAAAAAAATGATTAAATCTTTAATCGACGGTGGTGATTTTAAAATCCTTCTTTAATTAAAAAAAATGCAGAATGGTACCATTGTTGACAAATTAACAGAGATCTCAACATTTACAAGGCTTATTTGGTATTTATGATAACTTAAAACTTTTTTGTTTTTTGCATGGTCCGTATGTTGATGATAACTTAATTACACAATTGGTCCCTGTGTCTTACAGTATCTTGTGGATCTTGCTGGAAGTGATAGAGCGTGTTAAACAAACGCAGATGGTATAAGGTTGAAAGAAGGGAGTCATATTTATCGTAACTATATAGTATCATTAAACCTTTTTTGTGATTATATTACAATATGCAGATTCAAAGTAGATGATGATGTAAAATTATTCAAAATTGGGATCAAGAAGGGTGAGATATTTTTTATATGGTTATTTTTATTTATACGATTATTATTATTTTTTAATTTGTGAAGGTATCGTGTAGCTGAAGTTGAATGGATTGATTCGAGATGATTATCCACTTGAAGGATCACTTGAGAAAATTGATGTAAGTAAACTGCAAAAAAGAAATAAAAAAATGGCACTGTTACCCCTGAACTGTTAGTGTTTTGACAGTTCACCCCATGTAGTTGCAGGAAGTATAATTAAAATGTAGGAGAGTATTATATAACATTATATTGGTAATATTTCAAATCTTTCTTTTATATGATTTGTAAAGTTAAATGTAATATGCATGTAATTTAATTTATACGAGTGTTTTTTATTTATGCAGCTTGCTGGTGGGACCGCTTCAATTTCTCCTCAAGGTTTATAATGTAAGTTTTGTTTTATTTATTTAATAATTAATCTATCTCACTTCTAAGGCATACCTGAAGCTAAGGAAGCAGTAAATAAGGTTTGGATTAAATTGTGTTGCCTTAAATGTTTCGAGGGAGTTATTTTTTTCTCTTTTTGCATTATAGGTCCCCATAGTATGCAAACATATTAAATTGGTATTTATTTTTGCAGACAGCTGTAACATTTAGGAGTTGTACCAATCTTTATGTTGAATTAAAACAATGTTAAGGATTGAAGAATATCAGGTATAAACAGTATAATGCATTTTTTGAAAGCATTTTTTGAAAGTAGGGGGGCTTATATTGAAAATACGTGTATGTATAATGTAATATTTGCATTCTACAGGGAGCTATAGTGCAATTAACTAATTTCCATTGCAATGCAGGGATGTTGAGATGCTGGATGCTCCATCAACTATGAAGAAGAAACTGGTTTATAAATTAGTCCAGCTAGTTTTCATTAAATTGTTGTAATATTGTGTCATAACTGTAGTGTAATTATTTTTTTATTTTTTTATTTTTTTAAACAATTGGTGGCGTCAAAAATGATTTTTCTATTATTTTACAATTTCACCCTAGGGGCGTTTTATTCTAACAGCCACGAACAGTTTGGTGGTGGATTTGATCAATAACCGCCACCTTTAGTATCTGTTGCAGTAATTTGCAAATGCCACCAAAACAATAGGTGGCTTTGAACTTAGTGGCGGTCTTGGGCGGTTGAGCAAGTGCCACAAATGTTTACGTGGTGGTTATAACCCCCACTAAAGGTCAAAATAAACGCCTCCTATACTATTTTTTTTGTAGTGTGAGTGTTAGAAATATAATTAACGTTTTTGAGTTTTGAAATTATTTAAAATAATTTGAATGAATTAAGTAAGTATTTAACCGACAAAGTAGACTGGATTTGTAGAAGAATGATAGCAGGTCCGCTTTAAATAGTTCAACCGGTGCAGAGTAAAAAAAGGATGGGATAAACTGTCAAACCATTTACATTACATGCATGGGTGAAAAAAGTTTCCCCCCCCCCCCCTTAGTATTACAAAGTAATAACAAGAACCTATAGATCATCTTTCCCAATGGTAATCTGTAAGCACCATTGTCGAAATATTTGTTGAAATACACAAACTAAAATAAGTCCAAATTCATGAAACTCTTCAACAACCAAGACAAATTCATGAATCTAAAAGATCATGTATAATGAACGTACTGAAGAATATGGAAGATCGATGGCCCAAATGAACGTACTGATGAATCTTTGGAATTCAATGAATTGTGTCTTCTGTCTTTTAATATTTCTATACAGCATTTAATTTACATCGCCTATCTAGTAGTATAAATAGCAAGCATTACTTTGTAAGTTTCATATCAGAAAAGTGAGAAGAAAAACAAGAGAGAAAAAAAAAGAGTTCATTTTGTAAAAGGCAGTAGCCTGTAAAAGTTATTATTAGAAATATTAATATAGTATTTGAGTTGTATTTATCTTCTTTTCTTGTTCTTCACTACATTGGGACCAACATAGTGGTATCAGAGCCAAGGTACGTGAAACACCATGTCTAATAGTTTTGTGCAAACTCAACTACCAAAGCTTACTTTGGAAAATTATGATAAATGGAGCATTCAAATGAAGGCTCTCTTTGGATCATATGATCTTTGGGAGATTGTTACAAGTGGATACGATGAACCAGATGAAGGAGTTGAAGTGAATGCACAACAAGCAACTGCTTTAAGAGAAATGAGAAAGAAAGATAAGAAAGCTTTATATTTTCTTTATCAAAGTGTTGGTGAATCCATGTTCGAGAAGATTGCTGAAGCAGAAACGAGCAAAGAAGCATGGGATAAACTTGCAACTCAATTCAAAGGAGTAGATCGTGTTAAACGTGTTCGTTTACAATCGCTTCGTGGTGATTTTGAAAGTGCCAAAATGAAAGAAGGTGAATCAATTTCTGACTTTTGTTCTAGTCTATTATCTATCATAAACCAAATGAAAAGAAATGGAGAAGAAATAGAAGAAATTCGAGTGGTAGAAAAAATACTACGATCACTCACAAAAAAATTTGAGCACATTGTCGTGGCAATTGAAGAGTCAAAAGATTTGGATGAATTCACAATAGACGAGTTGATGGGTTCCTTACAAGTGCACGAGCAAAGAATGAAAAAGGATTCTAATGATGTCCCGATTGAGCAAGCTTTGGAATCAAAGCTTAACATTAATGGTCAAAGAGGACGAGGTCGTGGATCTCAATGTGGTGGTAGAGGAAATAACTTTCGAGGTCGAGGTCGAGGTCAAAGTCAAGGTCGAGGTCAAGGAACTTTGACAACCAAAAACAAAATCAGCAAAATAACACAAACAATTTTTCCCGGGGACGAGGAAGAGCTCGTGGAAAAGGAGGTCGTGGACAAGATAACAGAAAAAATATTGAATGTTACAATTGTCACAAATATGGGCACTATGCATCCGAATGTTGGAACAAATATCCTAACCAAGATGATCAATCAAATATTGAATGTTACAATTGTCACAAATATGGACACTATGCATCCGAATGTTGGAACAAATATCCTAAACAAGATGATCAATCAATTTTGCTCAAAAGCAAGAAGGTGAAGATGTCACACTACTTTATGCACAAAAGGACTCCAACAAAGAACAAGATGTATGGTTTCTTGATTCAGGAGCAAGTAATCATATGTGTGGTAAGAAGGATATTTTTGAAGATCTTGAAGAGTATTTTCATGGAAACGTAAGCATGGGAGATTCCTCCAAGATTCCGGTGAAAGGCAAAGGTAAGATTAAAATTATACAAAAGAATGCTGTTTCACAATATATCTCAAATGTGTATTATGTACCCGACATGAAAAGTAATATCCTAAGCCTTGGGCAATTACTTGAAAAGGGTTATGTAATACACATGGAAGATCTTTGCCTTTACTTGAAAGATGCACAAGGATGACTTATCATTAAAGTCAAAATGGCGAGCAATCGAATGTTTCCGTTGCATTTAAATACAACTTCTGAAGAGTGTTTACAAGGGATGATAAGAAATGAGTCATGGAAATGGCATCTTAGATTTGGTCATTTACATTTTAGTGGCTTGAAGCTCTTGTCAAATGCAAATATGGCAAATGGGTTACCATCTATTGAGATACCTGAATTTGTATGCGAGTCATGTACTCTTGGAAAACAACAAAGAAATGTTTTTCAAAGTGGAAAATCATGGCGAGCCCAAACACCATTAAACTTGGTTCATACTGATATCTGTGGACCATTCGAAACTGAATCTCTTGGAGGAAGCAAATATTTCATTTCTTTTATTGACGATTTTAGCCGAAAGTTATGGGTGTATTTCATCAAGGAGAAGTCAGCTGCTTTTACTACGTTCAAAAGGTTTAAAGCATCCGTAGAGATAGAAAGTGGCTACAAGATGAAAATCCTGAGATCTGACAGAGGTGGTGAATATACCTCAAATGAATTTAGAGATTTTTGTAGAGAACGAGGCATCAAGCAACAATTTACTACATCATACACCCCACAACAAAACGGTGTTGCAGAAAGGAAGAATCGTACCATCCTTAACATGACGAGAACGATGTTAAAGGAGAAAAATATGTCGAAGAATTTTTGGGCTGAAGCCGTGGCGTGTACTGCTTATTTGCTGAATCGTTGTCCAACTAAGAGTGTGAGAAATATGACACCACAAGAAGCTTGGAGCAACTATAAGCCAGATATTAGTCATCTTCGAGTTTTTGGTTGCATTGCGTATGCTCGTGTTCCAGATGCAAAAAGAAAGAAGTTGGATGATCGAGGTGAAAAGTGTATTTTTATTGGTTATAGCGAGGAGTCAAAAGCATACAAACTTTACAATCCACTAACAAACAAAGTAGTGGTGAGTAGAGATGTTGTTTTTAGCGAAGACGAAATTTGGAGGTGGAATGAAGAAGATTATAGTAAAGAAAATCAAACTGAAGTTGAAGAAGAGGAAACAACCCATCAACATCAAGAACCACTTGTCATGACACCTCAACAAGTCATAAATCCTCAAGATAATGAAGGTTCAGGTAGTTCTTCTTCTCCGCCAAGAAGAATGCGAAACTTGACAGAATTATATGAAGAAACCGAAGAGATGAATTTGGTATGTCTTTATGCCGATCATGAGCCATTGTCATTTGAGGAAGCCGTGAAAGAAGATTCTTGGAAGAAAGCAATGATCGAAGAAATTCGTTCAATTGAAAAAAATAATACTTGGGAATTGACGTCTCTTCCAAAAGGACATAGACCTATTGGAGTAAAATGGATCTATAAAATAAAGAGGACGGCAAATGGAGAAATTGATCGCTACAAGGCAAGACTTGTTGCAAAAGGATACAAGCAGAAATATGGAATTGATTATGATGAAGTGTTTGCCCCGGTTGCTCGGCTGGACACTGTGAGAATGTTGATATCGCTTGCAGCTCATCATAAATGGAAGATACACCAATTGGATGTCAAATCTGCATTTTTGAATGGTATACTTGAAGAAGAAGTCTACATCGAATAACCAGAAGGTTTTACCATAAATGGTAAAGAAGATAAAGTGTACCGGTTGAAGAAAGCTTTGTATGGCTTAAAGCAAGCTCCCCGAGCGTGGAATTCTCGCATCGACAATTATCTTATCGAGAATGGTTTTGTCAAATGTCCATTTGAGCATGCACTTTATTTAAAGAAAAATCATCAAGGTAAAGTGTTAATTGCATGTCTTTATGTCGATGACTTGCTTTTTACGGGAAATTGTGAAGAAATGTTTGTTCAGTTCAAACAAGCCATGTTCAAGGAATTTGAAATGACAGACTCTGGGCTTATGTCATTTTTCCTTGGCATCGAAGTACATCAACAAGAAGGAGGAATATGTATTTCACAAAAAAGGTATGCCTCGGAACTACTTGAGAAATTTAAAATGGCAAACTGTAATCCCGTAGAAACTCCGATGTCACCTGGATTGAAGATGACAAAAGAAGGAGAAGGAAAATGCGTGAATTCCACACTTTTTAAAAGTTTAATTGGAAGCTTAAGGTACCTCACGATCACAAGGCCAGATATTGTTTATTCTGTTAGTTTATTAAGTCGTTATATGGAAACTCCGAAAGAGTCTCATTGGCTTGCAGCAAAAAGGATTTTGAGATATATCAAAGGTACTATAAATTTTGGTCTATTCTATCCTTATCAAGAAGATGCTATATTATATGGGTACTCTGATAGTGATTGGGGAGATGATCAAGATGAGAGAAAAAGCACCAGTGGGTATATATATTTCCTTGGGTCTACAGCATTTACATGGACTTCAAAGAAACAAAGTGTGGTTGCGTTGTCTTCTTGTGAGGCTGAATATGTTGCCTTATCTTCAGCAGTTTGTGAAGCAATCTGGTTAAGAAATTTATTAAAATATTTAAATCATGAACAAGAAGATTCGACTATTATTTATGTGGATAACAAGTCGGCAATCGAGTTGTCCAAAAATCCAGTACAACATGGAAGAAGTAAGCATATGGATCTTAAGTTTCACTTCTTAAGAGATCATGTGAAAGAGAAGACAATAGTGTTGGAGTATTGTAATACTGCGGAACAAGTTGCTGATATTTTCACAAAGGCATTACCAACAATAACTTTCAAGAACTTAAGATCATTACTCGGTGTGAAGATTATTTTAGTTTGAAGGGGGGTGTTGAAATACACAAACTAAAATAAGTCCAAATTCATGAAACTCTTCAACAACCAAGACAAATTCATGAATCTAAAATATCATGTATAATGAACGTACTGAAAAATATGGAAGATCGATGGCCCAAATGAACGTACTGATGAATCTTTGGAATTCAATGAATTGTGTCTTCTGTCTTTTAATATTTCTATACAGCATTTAATTTACATCGCCTATCTAGTAGTATAAATAGCAAGCATTACTTTGTAAGTTTCATATCAGAAAAGTGAGAAGAAAAACAAGAGAGAAAAAAAAAAAAAAGTTCATTTTGTAAAAGACAGTAGCCTGTAAAAGTTATTATTAGAAATATTAATATAGTATTTAAGTTGTATTTATCTTCTTTTCTTGTTTTTCACTACATTGGGACCAACAATATTTACGGCAATAATTTGTTTTTATTTTACAAAAGTGTGATAACTAAACTGCAGAATTTTGTGGATTTTTTAATGAAATGAAAAACGAGGGTAGCACAAATCTTTCCAGAAGGTGGTAGATTAGAAGGCAAATAGATCACCAGTTTAATGATTTTAATCCATCTTCTTAGTATTTAATGCAGGTATGTTGTCAATTTATGTAGTCTTGTCAGAATGAGGTAGCAGACCACGCAAAATAGCTAAAGCAGCACAACCAAGGAATGGATAGTACGTCATTAGCAGCTTATTTGATGCATCCCCAGACCTTGTGGACTCGGTAAGTACTACAACCTGCAATATAGTAATTAGTAAACAATAATTAGCACCTGAAGGTAATAATAATTTTCTTTAATTCATCCACAGTTGAACCAATTCTGCTATAATTATATGTTCTGTTTAGATTTCGTTAATGGACTTTGATGCGTTGCAGAGACATTCTACAGAAAACCAGGCCTTAGCATGCATATCATGATTTCTTATCAACATATTAGACCAACAACAGATTTACACTACAAGAAAACGGCTAATTGGTGACACTTGTTCAGTGACACTTCTAGAAAAATGTCACCTATAATATATTTCGTGACATTTATTAAACTGTACCTATAATTAGTGACACTTTTTCTTAGCTGTCGTTTTAAGTGTCACTTATTGTTGGGGCATTTTCTTAGGTGTCACCTATTGGCTTAAGCAAAATTTACTTTGAAATATATTTCACAAATTTCTAATAGTATCCCCAAATTCAGTTGTATATCTTTTTTTATTTCAAAATTTATTATTATTTTTAAAGTATATATGGCTTAGTGTGGAGAGTCAAGATGAGGCATTCCGTCATAGATTCTTCTTCTTTTTAGTAATGGGTCAAACAATTTGACCCATTTCACAAACCCTCCAAACTCATACCATGATACCACCGTCCCCGTGCTGCAAGCCACCTTCACCGCGCCTCTCTCTTTCTCTCTCCACCATGCTTCTCCGATCAAGACTCTATGTCGCGAGAACGACTCACTCCGGGATGCGAAGGCGGATTTAGCTCATCGCCTCAGCCTCCTTGCGCAAGATAATATAGAGACTGATTTAGCTCATCACCGGAAGCTACGGTTCTGTTGACCTCCTCTTCGATTATAACACCTTCGTGTAGAATCATTTACTATCAAAATGGTGAAATGTTATTTCGAAGCGCACTTAAAACCTAACCGCGAAGTCCACGTCATAACTTGATTAACCTTCTGAATAGGTTAGTAAAACGCAGTACTTTCACTATATAGTCTCTTCTTATCAATGTCGTAAGTTTACTTTTTAGTTTTGAGCATTAATTTTGAATTTTTGAATAGTAGCACCTGAATTTGTTTATTAATCTAGGTAAATTGTTGAAGTATTATAACTGATGGAGGTTTTCTGTATTTATTCTTATGGTGTAGCTGAATTGCATTCAATTTCTTAACATGAAATATTTATGCAGATAAAAGCGTATTTAAGCTTAGTATAGCTGAAAAGTAAAAAGAGATTAAAACAAAAAATGACTCGAAAAGATGCAAAACAACAAGCTAAAAATGATACAGAGCTGAAGAAGAACAAATTGCACAAAATGAAGCTTTAGTATGTTTAATTTATAAAGTTTATAAATGAACTAATACATAAATGTTGATACAATGAATTGTTTTATCTAGGTTGAATCAAATAAAGAGATTACAGATGAAAAAGCTAAAAGGAATAAGAAGACTAAACTCGCTGAGCTTGGAATTTCATTACTCGAAGATCCAGAAACTAATATCAATGCGAAAGATAAAGATTATATTACCGTGATATTTGCACTCAAGTCCTTGTTATCTGTCTTTAAAGACATAATCCCTTAGTAATTACACTCTAGTCCTTATACATTATGTATATTTGAACTCGAGTTGTATTCAATGTTTTCGTGTTACGGTTACCGTATTAGACTACCACTCAAAAATCATCAATAAAAAAGCGCTTTTCTGAAGCTACATTATTCACTCTTTACAAGGTTTGATTTCGATTTACACCAAATAAATCATATATAATTAGTTAAATCGATTTTTAATTTTATTTTGTGAATAGGCATATATGCAGAGGCTTATATCATTGGAAGAGAATCCTATGTATAAACGAAAAATAGCTGTGAAATGTCGTTGTACCTTACTTGAAGCTCTACGACACTTCAATTTTAACAATAATTAATTAGAAACCTATGGTCAAGTTTTCTAATCTGTTTAGTTTGCTAATACATACATAAACAATAATTAACATACTTGGGTGCAGAGTATCATTTCGGGAATAAGAAATTGGATGGCAGATGAAGTGCTATATCAAGTTAGTTTGATTAAATTCATTATTTAATTAATTTTTTTATTCTTATCATGTCTTAAAAAATATCATTATTCTTCCTTTGGTAGGGAAAAATCCATCAAGTTGCTTCAAGCATGTCGAAAGAAAATTGTGAAACACTGCTCAAATGCATTAATGAGGTAAATATATAAATTTTCTTTTAATTTGATTAAGATAGTTTCTTCCCTGTGACTACGTACACATATATAGGTCACAGATTATGCGGTTAAATTTAATGTTGACTGTACACGCTTCCTTGAATTATGGCTATTTCATATTCGGTGGGGGAAAGGGAAAAATCAGGACAAATTGATGGTAAGAATTTAATGAAAAATTGATTTTTTTACAGGTTGTTGTGAAAGCTATGGAAGTTGGGAAAAAGAGCCCGGGAAAGCTTTGATTGATGGTTTGCCTTCTGACCATACAATAAGTACTATTTGTCCACAACTCTTACATTAATCTCTTTATCCTATCTATATATCTATATATATTTTCAATGTATTTATATTTGTATATATATTGCAAGCTTAAATGATGCTGCATTGCAACTATTTTTCATCGTTTCAATCGATCTATTAGTAATATCAAGCATAATGTGATGATTGAGTTATAATTTCTTCTACCATAGGTAGCTGTAAAATGCAGGCCAATAACCAAAAGAGATCGTGGCCATAACAGGAGGTGCTTGTTTTGGATCCTGACCTATCGAAGGGCTATTTAGATCGCATTCGAAACAGAACTAAAGAATGAAGATATGCTTTCGATTATGCATTTGGTTCAAATTCTGAGAAGTTAGTATGACTTTTTACCGTCCAGTATCTATAGTTCCTGAAATTACTCGTTCTTAAGGTCAGATTTATTAATCTAATGAGTTTATTTACAGGATGTTTATAAAAAAAGTATACGTTCCACCATTGCTGGGGTAGTACAAGGTCTAAATGCAACTGTATTTGCTTATGGTTCAACTGGAAGGTACCATTAATTTTGAACTTTGACCTATAATTATATGTAATCTTATATTTTCAATGGTTTCAGTGGTAAAACATATACTATGGTTGGTACTCAAGCTGATCCTGGACTTATGGTTCTTAGTCTCAATACAATTTTCGATCATAGCTCTGATAACTTTGAAGTTACTTGTTCTTACTTACCTTGAAGTCTATAATGAGGTAAAATATTTTCATTTTTTGGTGTCAAATAATAGAAACTCAATTCATTAAATGTGCAGGGTATCTATGATTTACTTGAAAGATCATCAGGTCATTTGGAACTTCGAGAAGATCCAGAGCAAGGTATAGTTGTAGCTGGACTTAGATCAATTAAGGTTCGTAATAAAATTCTTTTATTTATAATATTGTTTGAATGATAAATTTATATATTAAAAAATTGATTTTGTTTAGGTAAACACAGCCGATAAAATTCTCGAACTTCTAAATTTGGGTAATAGCAGACGAAAAACTGAAAGCAAAGGTTAATGAAACATCTTCACGGTAAATAAGTTTCTAAATCAGTATTAAATAAATAGATAAATAAATAAGTTTCATTTACCTTGTTGAGTTCTGTGTGATACAAATATTACTTACTGCTTTTGGTTGGTAAGCTTAAAATATTTTACTAATTACCTTAAGGTCCCTCAAGTTTAAGAATGTTTTTTTCGCCCCCTCAGACTTTTTAAAATTATCTTTTTTGGATTTGATGTTTGTATAAAATTGGTGGTTGTATGAAAAAATATAGGGACCTAAACTGCAATTAATGATTGTTTGTTTGACGGATTCTCCCGACAAATTTCTGCAAAATGAATTTGTCACATCATGATGCTACATTTATTCTGGTTAATGAATATAAAACAACTTACCTTCAAGATAGGCATGGACTGGAGGGGTTTTTCTAAGTGTCATATTCTATGTAAGGGTAATATTGTCGTGTTTCAGTTAATTGAGCCTTGCAAGTTCTCAAGGTAATTATCAATAAACTACTTTCAATTTTGATTTTTGCATAGTATAGGGACGTATAGTGCAATTTTTACATTTTAATCTGATGAATTGTTGAACATGCTATAGGTGTACATTGTTCGAGTGAATGGGTTAGATGTTGCAACACTTTGCCTCATAAATATGAGTGATTTGAGTGCATCAACTGATTCTGGTATTCTCCCTCTCTTTTTTTTATTTAGGGACCTCTTTTTTACTGCACTTTTGCTTAATATAAGGACCTCTAGTGCAAATAAAATGACTTGGAGTGTAACACACTTATAAATATGTGTGTTACAGGTTATGTTGTTGTGTTAGAGGCAATGCTTGAATCTAGAGAGAAGAAAATAAATTTGAAGCAAAACGTATACCTTCATTTGAAGGACCAAACTGCAACTATTCCATTTGCATTATGGTTAATATTTGAATTATGCTATAACAAATAGGAATTGTATATTAATTTGTTTTTTAAAAAAAAAGTGATGGGTGACATTTAAAACGGTGTCGCTAAAGCGGAGGGCGACACTTAAAACGGTGTCCCTAAAGCAGAGGGCGACACTTAAAACGGAGTCCCAAACGAGATGGGCGACACTTAAAACGTTGTCCCTAACGAGATGGACGACACTTGAACGAGTGTCTCCAAACTGAAGGGCGACACTTTAAAATATGTCATCAAATATTAAGCGACATTTCTTTCGAAGTGTCCCGAAATGATGGCGACATCAAAAATAAGGACACTTGTTTTTTGTTAGGCGACAGTTCAAAAAGTGTCACCTAAAGTTTGGCGACAGTTTTTGAACTGTCGCCTACTTGTAAAATAACTGTCACCAATAAACAATTTTTTTGTAGTGTTAATAAACAGACATGATCAGATTAAGAATCTATTCTTTCACCTTGTCTAATCCACAGGTGTCCAAACACTTGAAAATTTCTCCAATAGTTAGGAGGACTTTCAAGTCTGGAGTCGTGTGATTTTTTTTGAAAATTTAAGAATCACCCAGCATTTAAATACCAGGAAACAAAAGAAACAAAACTATGTTGAACAAAGAAGAAATGTCTATAAAGAAGTACCATGCTAGTGAAAGTGGAGACTCCATAGATGAGGCAGGTGGTGTTGAGCCACGACTTGGAAGCTGCAATGCCATAAAGTGGAGGGAGAGCTTGAGGCCATTGACAGAAAAGCTCAAGCCAGACAATCCCAACACAGAAATGGGGTTTCTCAGAAAAATAAGTAGTCACCATAATCTTTAGTGTACCCGTCCACAAGGTCAACTATTGATGTGGGGTAGAGGTGTGAAGGAAAGATGATTTGTGTATCAATGAGTGGCGTTGCAAAGGCAATAAAGAGGAAAAAGAGGAAAAAGAGGAAAAAGAGGAACAATATAGTATCTAGCTAGTAGCTTGGTCAGAGCTCCCATTTTTGCTTGGATGATCGGTTGAAGGCAACTGTTTTCTTCTTCAGTGACACAAAAGATCATTTATTGCCAGGGACCAGGCTAGATCTGGAGTTGACTTCCTAAACCTGGGAGGTGGTGACGATTAGTTTTTTTTTCTTTTGTCGGAATGTCAATATTAGGTAACAACTTGCTTAGAAATAATTTGACTTTTATGGCAGATAGATATATTTTAATGTCTAAGTAGAAATCTTCTAGCTTAATCTTTACAGACTTTTCTTCTGATTTCACTTAGATGGGGTTATCAACAAATGGTTTGTATGAATCGACACTCTCAACTCTGAAAGATAAACTTAGGTTCCTACAAATATTACCATACGACTGAAGGAGATGCAGGGCGGGACAAGATTGATAGGCTATGAGAGAGTCCAGGGAAGGTATGGACGGAGCAACGATGGTTATCGAGAAGCTTTGGAAAACATAGGGACACACCAAGATAAGACTACCAGGAAAACAATACCATCAACACACATAGGGGTTTCATCAAAAAACTCGTATGGGTTACTATAGAGGAAGTATCAAGGAACAGCGAAGTGCAGTGTAAGGGACCTAGCGGTTTAAACCTTCCCTTCACTAGGATGGCAAACCATCAATTGTTTTTTTCAAAGCAGCGAAGATATGTCGACATCAGAAAGAAACTCATCATTTGCTTGGATAACCTTGATGTAATTCAAGGTATCAGGTCACTACCAGCAGCGTGGTGGAAAGTCAAACCCTCTTCAAGCGGATTAAACATATTGCGGAAGAACATGGAAACATGTAATTCAAACATTTGCTGCGTCGTTTCACTAGGATGGCAGACCATGCTGCGCGTAAATCTAGGCAGAGGACCGGAATGGAGGAGGGGCATCACATCTTGGTTCCCCAGATCTCACGACTTGGGATCGGCTAATTTCTTAGGCCATTACTTTTATGGTTTACTTTGTCCACAAAAAAAAAATCTTCCTATTTAATACCATACGTAAGTTATTAGTATATTTAGGTATTTTATAATGATAAATGGCCACCGTTTCGTGTTTAAAATTATAAAACCGAACCCCAAGTTCATTTCCCATTCATTCAAAACAATTCCATTTACTGTTTTTTTATCAGTCTCTTCTTTGTCTCTTGTAGATTTTTTCACGATAGGATGTAAATGTTTGAATTTTCATCTTGAGAAACGACGCCTTATTATTTGACCAATACGAGAAGAAAAATCGATACATCAATGTTCTTTTTCAAGACGGTCATTCAATAGACGCGGTCACATTGTTTGATAGTGTTGACAAAAAAAGTCAACGGAGAACGACAATGAGATATGACTACTCTATTTATGGAACGACGTTGATGGTGCGCGAAAACTGCTCTCAATTGTTTTTACAAAATTTGGCGTCATCTCTGACGTGGTTTTGCTTTTTACCGTACGAAGACATGCGTCATTAATTTTCTAAACCTTGAGTTTTCATGATTTGGCTCTTTCATGTATGTTTTATTTCTATAGATCGATATTCCTTTTAAAGCATGATTGAACCCAAATGATCAACACAAAAATGAGTTTCCTAATAAATTACACACCATTTTCATACACGTAACTCTATTAAAAAATACATGTAACCCATTAAACAAGAAATTCCTAGTTGTAAAACATATTCTCGTATACCAAATTCCTTCTCCCAAATTCCTTATGATCCCATTTCATCATTTTGAATACATAGTTTCACTACATATTCTCGTAGTAGATCAAGAAATCCTTCCAGAAAACATCTTTTCTCATTTCTTTATGAAAATTTAAGACTATAGATGCTAAAAATCAAAACATCCTTGAAACAATGTATTACATGAGCAAAAAGAGTGATTATCTAGAAGATTGCACTGATAACTGTAAAAGAAGCAGATCTTGTCGTGGCTAATGATGGAAGAAAGAGAAGAAGTGTTTGTATTTTTTATTTCTAAATTATATGTCTGGTTTTGGAATTTATTGATCTCATTCCAAAATGAAAAAATATTGATCTTTATGGTTACTACCGTCTTCTACATGTGATACTTCGTTACCGAAAAGTTGTGGAGAAGTATGCATACACTCCTATAGGGAGTGATTGTCTATGGGGGACTTTGGTATATATTGTTATATGTTTGCGAGGGAATTTCCTTACGGCCTACACTTGATCATTTTTATCTATCATTTTGAGCGATCCTTACTATGTTTTGTCATCAAAATGGGAGAGAATGTTGTCTGAAAGATCATATTTTGATTAATGTGTTTGTCACAAAACATCGTATTTGAACGACAAGATTTTGTCTTTGATCTTCTTTCCTCAACTCCATATCCATGTCTTGGCATCTAATATCATTCTTGTAACTAAAAGTTTTAAATTTAACACACAAATTACACCTAAAATGCTCTAAAAGTAACAAAATTCCAAAACAAGGTAAGAATTGAGAAACTATAAAATAACATAGAAAAATCCCTCAGCTAAGCACATAATACACCAAAATGATGTCTCATGACTAGATTATTTTATCACAAATATGTAGACATCAAGACCCCCAACTCAAAGTTACGTAGTCTCGACAAAATTAGAAATAAGAACATAAGGAAGTCTCTGAAAATATATTAGCTATGTCATGTAAGTGTATAGGAAAGAAGAATGAAAAATGTAAATAATAATCCCGAAATAATTACTTAGCAAGTTTCATGTAATGATATCTACAAACTAAATCATATATATACACACTTATCATACAAACGATCAACAAGGTTTAAGTTCAAGATTAGATTAGTATTGCAATGCACGAAGGACAAGTCTTTCTCTTAGTTTGATATGGAGGCTATAGAGTGTTCATCGATCCTACCTTAGTATCCAATGATCCATCTAACTACTCTCTATTGGTTCAATTGTTTCTAGATCACATAGTCAAGTATCATAAGATCTTGATGGTTGTAATGTTAGACTTAGAGACGGTATGATCGTATATTTGGATGATGTAGAGTGAGATTTTAGCTCTCTCCTCACTAGCCATCAACGAATCGCCCTAGATCTTGAGTTTCTCTCATAAATGTTTTTACTCAACCCAGAATTCGATGCACTTAATTTAGCATCCCCAATAACCCAAGTATAAACCATGATGCCTATTTGAAACAATCTATTACAAAAACAATTAGTTAACGAACGATTCATATAAGGGCCTAGAAACTTAGCGAGAATTGAGTAGTTGTGTCGAACGTGAGGTCTAACCTAACTGAAAATCTACTTTACTTGCGGCTTTGATGTAAACACGTTAACGGATTACATAGAGAGTAAAATGACCAAGACATTTCTTTATAGCCACTTAGGCCCTCAACTTCCTGACCTTTTAAAATCATGTATCATTCTTAGCCCCTTTGATCCTTAAGCCCATTTCTTTGTTAGCCAATATTATAGCCTTACCCTTAGTTTGTAGGACTTTACCATATGATCCGCCTCGCGTCAAAATACTTTAGAACTAGTTGCCTTTGAGTTTGAGTATAGGGTGGTGGGTATTTGTGATTTTGGAATACATTTAGGTGGGTTAACACTTGTATGGTGCTATGTGTTTTGGTGCACTTTTATGATCTTTTCCGGATTAAAGAAAAAAGAAAATGAAAAAAGAAAATAAAAACAATTTACATGAAAATAAGTAAACACAAAAACTTGCACAAAAAAAGTATGCTGACTTTCAAAAAAAAATTGAAATGGAATAATTTGACAAGTGAGTTGTTTGAACATAAAAAACAAGAAATTGGTTTGGAAAATGGCAATGCTTATTTGATGCATCAAAATAGTTTTTTTTTTTTTTTTTTCAACATGAAAATATTATGAGTGAGCATATTCCTAGTATAAACTTAAGCTCCTAAGTGGTTAGTTATTTAGTTAGTGAGGACTGAGGAGAGAATTACAAGCCCACTTCAAAATTTTCTAAATGTATGATACCGACCTTAAGCCACGTTAAAACCAAAAGACCTTGAAATTTTTGGCTATGTGATCGAGTAACAAATGAACGAAGAGGGAGTGAATAAGTGAACCATTAAACGTCATAGAAAGATAAGGACCACCATATAGCGGCCAATTTAATTTAAGTATTCTAGTATCTCTTCGTGTATTGCTAAGTTTCGTTAAATTATGAATTGTGATTATTTGCATGTGCATTTTTACTTAGAGTATGTCTTCATGAGAAGTTGTTGTCATTTTCTTGAGATAAATACATGCTTCCCCTCATGAATTTGTTGGACCTTAAACCAATTTGTGCGTATTTTGTTAAGACGACAAAATCTTGAGTTAAGGATTTTGTTGTCCCATATTTTTTGATAGATTTACCCCCCCCCCCCCCCCCCCCCCCCCTCCCCTTTGGGTGTGTTAGAGATTCAAATTGGGATTATTCTATTTATGTTACATTATTTGACTTATTAGCTCGTTTTGGATTTCATTTCCTTCTTTCCTCCTATTATATGTTTCTAATATAAGTTCCGCTTTGCTTAAAAAATATATATTATAGGAAGAAAGGAGAAGGAAATGAAATCCTTTGACATATATTGGTAATTTTTTCTTAATTAAATAACTATTTAGCAGATAAAATAGACAAAAATATGGTTAAGGAGACACATTTTGAAGGTTTCAGAGGGTTTTAAAGTCGGTAAAAGGAAAAAAGGAGGTGAAATTTCAAAACAGTCATAATTCATGGGGGTAAAAACACGATATTCCCAACCAGAAAAAGCAAACAATAAATCATTGAGTTTGACATCATTTCCATGTTGCGTACAATCGTCCACCTAATCCTCTCATGAGACGACAATAGCGCCTTGATATTACAAGACTTTAATCACTTGACTACAAAACTTGATTGAGTTGTTTAAAGAAATAAAAGACAATGAAAGCACAAGCACAGATCACCAATTTGAACGAATTTAAGCCCTCTTTTTCCTATTCAATGCAGGTATTTTTCCATTTGCAGTAGTCTTGCGAGAATGAGATAGCAGACCACGCAAAATAGCTAAAACAGCACAACCCAAGAACGGATAATACATCATTAGCAGCTTATCTGATGCACGCTCAGACCATGTGAACTCAGCAAGTATTGCAACCTACAGTTTTGAGAACTATAATCAGAATATAAAAGTAACAATGAACTTTATTTACTCATTAACAATTGAACAAATAGTGATGCATAAACCAATAATAGCTTTAGCATATCAATTAAAGGTTCATGCAATTGTATATTTTTAAAAGTGTCTATATCTGGGCATCAAATATGAAGAGTTTGATAATTATGATAGTACACAAAAATGAAGAGTTTTATCAAGATTATCCTTCACTATCGTAATTTCTATACTCTTGTCTGAAACCTTAATGTCCAATGAATCTCATCCTCTTCAAACTAATAATATGTTCTTGAATCTTGAAAAAGTGACAATAGTTTACCTCAATCAATTAATTATGAATAGGCTAGTAAAATGAAATCGTGAATAACTAAAAGAGCCATGGTCCTCTTAAGTGTTCAAAATAAATTAAAATTATACTAATACCTTATGATATGGATTATACTGCAATTAAACATTTAATATAGGGACATATAGTGCAAATAGCTCCAAAAAATTGGGCGGTTTCCAGAGGCAGAGAGGCTATAAGTCAAGGACCATGGTCCCCTGACTATTAGACAATGATCTTTTAACCCCTAAATTATTTTGTTAACAAAAAAATAGCTTATTTCCCCCTGAATTCTGAGAGCTTTCACTTGGTCCCCAATACTTTTCAAAAATCTGAAAGTCAATCTTCGTTTGGTCAACCTTGTCTAAAAATCTGATTCTTTTGTATAATATAGGAACCGATAGTGCAATTATTTCAAAACATATAGGCTATTTTGCATAATATAGGGACCTCTAGTGCAATTAACTTGAAATCAAAATCAGCGGCTTAACCCAGGAACCCCCCAAACGTGCCCTGGCCTAACACAGTCATGTCGATAAGGTTAAAAGTTGCTCCAATGGCTGAAAAAGTCCGGGGATTAATCTTTATCCGAGTCATGCGACTCTTTTCGAAAAATTTAACAATTACCCAAATAAATTAAAGCACCAGAAAACAAAAGAAACACGACTATGATAAACAAGAAAGATCTATAAAGAAGTACCATGCTAGTGAAAGAGGAGACTCCATAGATGAGGCAAGTGGTGTTGAGCCAAGACTTGGAAGCTACAATGCCATAAAGAGAAGCAAGAGCAAGAGGCCATTGAAAGAGAAGCTCAAGCCATACCAATCCAACAAAGAAATGTGGTTTCTCAGAGACCAAGTAGTCACCATATTCTTTAGTATACCAGCTTTTAAGGTCAACTAATAATGTGGGGTAGAGGTGTAAAGGAAAGATGGTTTGTCCATCAATGAGTGGAGCTGCAATAGCGATGACGAGGAAGAAGATGAACAGTATAGCATCTACTAGCTTCGTCAGAGCTCCCATTTTTGCTTGGAGGATCTGTTGATGGCTACTTGGTTTTTTTCCCTTTTCGCTTTTCGGTGACCCAAAACAACATGTATAATGTATTGCTCGGATAGATCTGGGTTTAACTTTCAAGTAGCAGACACGTGGGTGAAGACTACGTGTGAAGACATGTCGTTGAGGCTACGTGTAAGGACATGTTGTTGAGGCGGGTCGGGCTCTATTTTTGTGTTTTTTGTAATCGAAAATAATTTATACGGGTCTAAAAATTCAAAACTCAATCCTAAGATAAGGGTAAAAAGCTTTTGGAAAATTCTTCCATCCAATATAGGATGATCCTACACCAATTACATTCATACACATACCCCATGTTTTAATTTTGCAAAAGTAACTATCACATTAATCTAATGACATGTGTTTTGTTTTAATAATGAATGATTGTGATTTAAATATTGGACCATCCAATATTGGATGGAACAAAGCTTTTTCCTTCGGTTTAACCTAGATAAAATTTGCCCAATGTTGACCCAACAATTTCTGTAAGGAGAGGCTAAGGGAATTCGGAGACAACGTCCTCAAATTTTTTATTTTGACTTAAATTTCTTTATAAGTCAATATATTATGTAAAATATGTCTTTATATTATGTAAAATAGCACTATAAGTCCTTAAATTTTGTAAATATTGAAATATAAGTCTCGTTATTATTATTTTTTAAATTAATTATCCTATAAGTTTTTTTTATAAAAAATAACATATATCATATGTAAAAAAATTAAAAATTATATAATTAAAGTAATTTATAACCTAATAAAATAAATTTTAAAAGTTAGGGAGGATCAAATGAAGATTTTACAAAAATTTGGGAATTATTTATTTGTATATATAACTTTTTCTAATGTTAGTTATATATTTTTTTTTAGAAAATTCAAGGGGGCCATAGACCCCCCTCAACCCCCTGCCTCCGTCCCTGATACTAATTAAAGAAACTTTATAACTTACAAAAATAAACACTAGGTAAAGAAAGAACAACAAACTAACTGAATACTTACTAAACTGTTTATAAAACCATTCAAAAATACTAAGTACCAAAATAATATAGGACTGATGATTCATTAGAATTACAATTCAATCTAACGATATCAAATACTTAACTAAGTGTTTATAGTTCTTGTTAATATTACAAATAATAAGTTTAGGTTCGTACAATTACAAATTATAAGATTATCAACTATTACAAGTGAAATAAATAGAACTTAAACTACAAAATCTCTTCATAGATAGAACTTGAACTACAAAATGCTTTCAAATTATTGAAATGTCTTTTCCCGAGTCCTGATAATAAAATCTAAAGTGTTGAATATCCTCCTTATGGCGCTCTACAATTGTCATTCAAGTCTACTTCCAAATGTGTTTGTAACACAAAGATAAGTAGTACTTCCTTCCCCGTGTAACCCCAATCATATCTCTGAGTTATCATTGTTCTGTACCAAACAACTTGTGTCGTCCAACCACTATTTTCCAAAACATTCTATCATTATTTTATCTGTTGATCAGATATTAGTATTCACATTGACTGATCGTGTTTCATGAAAGGATACCATCTTTCCTTTTCAGATTTTCTAAATTTTCAGTAACACATATGATTTAACAAATCTCTTATCCCAAACCTCTTTGTTCAAACTCTCTTGTTAACTTAACAATCCATTCACCAATCACCTCGTTAGAGTTAATACCAATCTTCACTTTAGTTTGGGAAATGCCCAAATATGTACACTGACCGTACAAGAAAGTATGATATGTTCGACGAATTTTGTTAACTCTATGCACCAGTAATAGTCGTTATCTTTCCTGCACTTGCGCTTTTTTATATTATCCGTTGTAGAAATAGAGGTTCGACAACATTTCTTACACAATTTTTTAGCCTTTTCGAGATGTGTGTATTCCAATAATCTTCTAAAATCCTAATCTATATTCTTGATTTGTGACATCGATTGAGTTGCTAACTTGTCCTTCGTTAACGCGTGGTACTCTGACTTCGTATAATACTCCACTGGCTTAGTGTGAGGCCAAATGACTGCATCATGGTTGTCTTTGAGTAAGATATGCATATGTGCTATGCATGTGACAAGCTATAAAAATAAATCGTCCAAAAATTCCATATTTCATCCATCTTTACGTTTGTGAAACAATTCATGCACCTTTTCTCCCTAAAGGTGACTTGGTTTCTCCAGCTAAAATGGTAACTAGATCTATTTAGGCGTTCAAATATTTGTGTTCTTTCCATGGCCTATCTTAAAGGATCCATGTTTAAGTAACAAGTCATCTCTATCTACAGTGCTCACCCACAACCATGATCCACTGTATCAAAATTTAACCATCCAAAAAGTTTGATTTCGAATAATAAATACTTTTAAATACCTTGCTTGCTAAAGAGTTTAGTTTTTTTATTAGTCTCCACGCCTAACTTTACAAAATTGCAATATTCATTCTCCAAAATCTTTCAATATTAGGCTCTCGAGTTTCGGAAGATCCTCCAGACTACTTGTGGCATAATATTACTAGTGATAAGAGTGGTATTTCAGTTTTTAGGCTAGTATTTTTTATTGTATTATCAACTTCAACTTTTAAAACCTCAGATGTATAAAAATAAAAAAAATCTTTCAATCCAATATCTACTCATTATCAACATATATCTTTTCTCATATTATTCAATAAATCCTATTTCTTTTCCTAGAATACCAAGTTCGTAAATCATACCTTTTGCCTAAAAAAGAATAATCATACCTTTAAACCTATTTTATTCATAAAAGAATAATTAAGATAGTAGGAAGGGTATTTTTGTCAACCAAACAAGTTAACACATAAAAAAAAGTTAGGAGGTTTAATTTTTTTTTTTAGACAAAGTGGAGGTTTATTAGTTGATAGATAAAGGGGCGTTCATGTAATTTAATAAAAGATTAAACCTGCAAAAATAAGAAAAATAAAAGGCAAACTCTTCAGAAGAGAAAAGAGAGAAGATAGTAGAAGAGCGTAAGATGAGCGAAAGACCAGTACCAAGAAGAGAGAGCCCGTGGGGTATGCCTGATGGTGACCACAGACAACCAAAAGCTCACCGATGCAACGATCGTGCTGAAGATATTATCCAAGTAAACACCATAAACCCTTCTTTCATTTTCTGTCCATTCAATGATTTACATATGATTATGTTTTTTACCATGTTCGTATGGGTTAAAAATAAATATAAATTAACCCTTTAGAAAAGCTTCAATATTGTAAAGAAAGTGTTAAATTTGCTTAGAGTTTTTGCTATATGGCCGAAGATTTTGGATTTTGGATTTTGGATAGACACATAGGGTAGTATGATCAGCTATAGTTTCTTGGGTTTTCCAAATTACAGTAACTGATATAACGATAAGGTGATTTTTGTGAGATGTGCACTTATTTCTTGATTCTTAATATCCTACTCCATTTTAATTGGACTTAGTAATAATGCTCACACCCAAATCACTTTCGAGGACCAAACCAGCGAATTGCCTATAGTTTAGGGACCATTTGTGAAACTTTCCCTGTATTTTATAAATCTAAAATGAAAGGTAAAAAGCATACAGCAAAGAACGTATTTATTGACTACCTCTTTAGATGAAAATATATAAGTAAATTTTAGGGTCAAAAAATTTAGCTGCAAGATTTTGGGATCATTTCTCAAGTTTATCAAATATATAAGAGGTTTATGGAGCTCATATTCACGAGTTTATAAAATATCTTTTGTTAATTTTCTTTTTCAGGCTTGTTTTGAAGGTAATCCATTTAAAACAGTTCCAGGGCCTTTCAAGTTATTCTGGCAGTGTATGCGTTCTAAACCAGGGTATGTTTTCTCTTTACTTCAATCAAATGGTTTTATCCTAATATTTAAATGTGAAATTTCTTACTTTCTGGAAATAATAACCCCTTAAAACCTCACACTTAAAATTCAACTACATTATTTATTTGCAGGGAAGAGCCTACTGAGAAATTCTATTATCTTGATTTGGAACCACCAACAAGAGAAGTGAAACTCGAGTGATGCTTCATATCATATTAAAATTTCACAACAATTTTATGCTAACATGAGTTTTATTTAGTCTTGTGGTATTATCTTTCTGGAAAGTATGGTTTTTGTTTAAACTTCTTTTGATATTATGTTATCCTTTTATTCCTCTCAAGAGCTAAATGTTGCTTTCTCTATTTTTCAATAATGTGTTGCGTAGTTCTTTACAATTATGATACTGCTTTTGGTTATGTTTTTGGTATCCAAATTAACATAGTGAAAGAGGTTTGAAATTCGAATAATTATCTCTTTTTTTTTTTTTTTTGTGGGAGAATATTTATCCGAATAAAGGTTTCCTTGGCCCATACTAATTTAGAGTCTCTTATTTACATCACTTTTGGTTGCTTAACTTGTGATATGATTCGATCCTAGATCCATTAATTTCTCTAGCCTTGCAAATTTAGTGTAGTTTTGCTCATCCTAGTTGACAGGATGACATTATAATGATTTCCCTTTTGTTGAAATTTATCATCCCAATAAATCAAGGACAACCCATTCAATTTCAATATCTATCTTAACTATTTATATGACTCTTGCAGTTTTTGCTTCTGATCCAACCATCTTCTTGGCTTATTTGACTTTCTTTTTGTGTGGAGATATTGTTTTGGTTTTAATGCTTGAGAAAATTTTCAACAGCAATACGAATTTAAATCTAACATGTGTTATACAGATCTACTTCTAATCGGTGTTACATGTTAAGTTAACTTGTAGGGTATCTATCTCTTTTTATTGTTTTTTTAGTTTTTTCTTATATTTGGCAATTGTTTTTTTGTTTTTCCTCAAACTTGGTATATCAATTCACATATAATTTTTGTTATTAATGAATGATCCTTTGACTAGAAAAGTCACAGGTTGATTGTTCCAACAATGTGCATTTTTCTACTAATTTTGTAAGGAATTTTTTTTTTTAAAGAAAAGGTTGAGAAACTATTGTGTTAGTGCTATCAGAGTGCTCTTTGGTCTAAACAACAAAGCTCAAAAGCTCATAAAAATAACCACCAGAGGTCATGTCAGGTCATTCAAGTCTTTCCGTCCAAAGGAATGGGCACATGCTTTTTTGGTGCAAAAATTTGAGTATTTTTCAGCTTTTTCCCTTTTTGAGTTGAAACACCCAAAGAGATTAAAATATCTTCGTACCATATACTTGTTTCCTTCTCTTTCCCCTATTTCTATGGTATGAAGAGTTTTTGTAACTCCAATTTTAATTCATGAGTCAGAGGGAGGGATGCAACTGCAGAGTTTTACAGTGGACTCACAAATATTTATTTTACTTACTTGTTTGGATAAATTTGAAGACGATAGTACAATTCACAAGTGATAATTTCAACTTTTTTCGAAGCTCTTATTTACCGAAGACGATAATGCATTTCACAATTGATAATTTCAACTTTTCCGAAGCTCTGATTTTTCAAAGCTACCATGGAAGCTCCAGATCAGAGCTTCGAGCAAAGAGAGCATTTTGTATACACGTTGGAGGTCATCTCATCATCCAATGTGTTTAGCGGGGTGCAATCAAAGTTCTTTAATTGTCCATTTACATTAATGGTATTGAGAAGATTTTTGCAAATTGCAGTTCGTACTAGAAAAGAAATATTGGCTAATGTGCATTGTCTGGCTTACAACATGAAGTAATAGGAAGAAGCTCCAAATTAATCTAATGTGTGCATTTTTAACTTTTTATAGAGCTTCCATTGGAGCTCTCGATAGGAGGACCACTAAATTGATACAGATGATTACCACACGCGTCACCATTGACGTATATGAGTTATCAGCCTGGAAAGCATTTTTTACAGCAATGTGGACAGGAGGAAGAGGGGGGGAAGTAAATATAAGATCAGGGTTATGTGTTTATGTTTGGGTTAAAAATGATTTTCCCCTCATAAAATTCATAAATCATAATTTAGTCTGTCACAAATTTTAAATAAATAAATTAGTCTGTATCTTTTAATGATCAACTATTAAACCAAATACGTTACAGTTTTACTCTTTATAATATAATTAAATAGTATAAACTTGTAAATAAAAATAAATATTGAGCAAAATAAAAAAAAAATAGCCCTACTAATTATGTCATGAGTTAAGAAATTTGAGCATATTATATAGATAAAATAGATTAAAGATCTAACTCTCTTATTTTTATTTTGGTCAAATCTCTTTCGATCTAAATAATACAATCTTTTTATTTTAACCGGAAAAGAACACTTCCATTTATAAATTAATTAAACAATACAAGTAAGATTTTTTACAATTCTATTTTATCATTGATTATTTAATTAAATAATATAACCTCCAAATAACAAATTCATCTCTCTTCACTCATTTTATTCCTCTATGATAAATTTATTTGTAAAATTCCCACAAGGGTAGGTTGGGGTGTGAGGCCGCATACCTCAGTCGCGAAATGTAATGAGAATTTATGCAATTTTTTTTAACAAAAAATATTAGTAAACATATGCTTTTGCCCAGAGCCTATATATTCTCCCCCAATCCTTCCAGAACTAAAAATTACATTTAAAAAAAAAATTGGACTATCTCCCTGACTGTTACTTGGTGTTTTAACGTTTTACCCCTCAGAGAGAAATCTTGAATCTGCCCTGCCTACCATGACGATAAAGTCATTGTTGCATTATCTACAATGGAGTATTGATGAATCTAGTAGTCCAGTTAAAATGAGGAAGCCACCTTCTCTGACGAGAAAAAGTAATTAACCACATTTTCAAAGTTAAGTTGGCGGTGGTCGTAATAAGTTGTCGCGGTGGAGTTAGGTGTTTCTCGCTCCGGTATATCTACAATTTTTGTTGGGTGTTTTTCAACAAAAATTGAAGTCAAAGGCTAAGGCATTTTGATTTTTTAAGTCTTTATTCTGGTAGTTCAAGGTATATCTAACAGGTTTCTTAACTTATTGTTGATCATAGTATTAGTATCTAGGCCGCAACTAGCGCGAGTTTTCTTAATTTTATATCTCATCGAAACAAGTATATTAGAGGATATTTTTTAAATACCTTTGGTGTACATGTAATGGTTTAGCGCAAGATAAATGGAAGCGAGAATTTCACAAAAAATAGTAAATTTTAAGAGAAATTCGAACAAATTTACTAAACTGTAGAAATAGAGTATAAATAAAAATATGTAAAAAAAAAGATGAAATATAAAATCTTGATAGCAATGTTTAATTAATTTACAAATGAAAGTGCACCTTTCGGTTACACTAGAATGATTGAATTGTTTAGATTACGAGAAATTCAACCAAAATAAAAATAAAAGAGTTGGATCCTTAATCTATTTTAACTGTGTAATATGTTCAAAGAATTTAACTTTTAACGTAATTAGTAGGGATTTTTTTGAGTTTGCTCAATATTTATTTTCTTTTACAAGTTTATACTATTTAATTAAATAATAAAGGGGTGTAACTTAAATTAATTAAATGGCTGACTATTGAAAATATGGACTAATTTATCTATTTAAAATTTCTGAGGGACTAAATCATGATTTATGAGTTTTGTAAAGTGATGAAATTATTTTTAATCCGTTTATGTATTTAACTTCGTGCTAGATTAGTTTCTACCTCTTGACTTTCTCTCCATCATCTCTCTACTTTATTCAACACTAAGTTTCTTTATCACTTAGGTTTCATCCTTCTGCATTAGTCTTATCAAATTTCTTTGCTTTTTAGATTGAATTAGCTGCATATTGTGAGTATCTTTGTGTTATGCGTGCATATGGTTTGCTCTTCTTTAAACCCTATACTTGTCTTGTTGGTATGCCTTGACGGTGGGAGGAGTGAAAACTCAACTAGTTGGAATGTGTCTTGGTGTTTTCAGTGTCTCGATTTCTTGCCTTAATGTTCCAAAAATAGAACGGGAAGGGTCATGTGATAAGCAATAAGACAAAGCACCTCACCACAACAACTATAGACTCACACACACACAAATATACCTTGTTCACTAAATGACAAATTCTGTTAGTAGAGAATATAGTACACTTTGTACAGCTTGCATCACACCATATGTGTGCTAGCTTATCTATATATATGAATGTGATGTAATTCATCTATTATCAATCAATATACAATACAAAAATATTATTCTTCTTTGTCTAATCTAATATGGTATCATAGAGCTATATGAGATTTTTTTTCAAAGCTTTCATCGACCATTAAAGGTCAAGCTTCAATCTCAGCTCTCGATCCTTGCTTCCGCTTCTCTAAATGGCGTCGTCGGCGTCTTCATCATCTACATCTACACCAAATATAAGTTCCAGCTCATCTATTCCAGCTGGACTCTTGCTTCTTCGACAGAATTGGAGCAGTTTGATTCAAGTTAAGCTTGATTCATCTAACTATGTGCTTTGGCGAGCTCAATTAGAGGCTGTGCTTGAAGCTCATGGTTACTTAGGCCATGTTAATGGCTCTATTCAGCAGCCAATTTCATCTGATTCTTCTTACTCTACATGGGTTATTGAAGATCAACAACTCAAGGTATCTTTACTGTCTTCCATGATACCTTCTATCCTTTCTCAAGTTGTTAAGCTTGTTCATGCTTATGATGTTTGGTTAAAATTAGAAGAAATATTTGTTTCCCAATGTCGAACTCATATTCATCAATTGAAGATGAAATTATGTAACATTAAGAAGGGTTCTAGATGTATGACTGAGTACTTAGCTGATATTCAATCTATTTGTGATGGTCTTGACACTGCTTCATCCGCTCTTCCTTTAGAAGATGTTATTATGTATACCTTAAAGGGCTTACCTCAAGAATATAATCAATTCAAGTCTAGTATACGTATTACTAATGCTCATTCTACAACTATTAGCTTCCATTCTTTGGGAAGTTTGTTGGTTTCTGAGGAACTTCATATGCAGATGTGTGAGAATAATGAGTCCTCCTCTCACACAGCTCTAATTTCTGCTGCTCAACCTACTTCTACTAATAGTCCTAATCATAATAATACTAATGGTAGAGGTTATAATCATAATAATAGAGGCCGTGGTAGAGGTAGATCTCGTGGTGGATTTTCCTCTCCAAGTGGTGCTTCTCAGTCTCAGTTTAACAATGGTGGTTCATCTAATTATTCAGTCCCTACATGTCAAATTTGCAATAGATATGGTCACTCTGCAATTGACTGTTACTCTAGGGCTGATTTTGTGGCTTTTCCTTCACCAAAAGCTCAAAGAAACCTTGCTCTTGCTGCTCAATCTCAGCCTACTTCATATAATCCTGAGCAATGGTACTTGGACTCAGGAGCTAACAATCATGTTACCTCTGATCTCTCAATGCTTCATCAATCTACACCTTATCAAGGTTCTAATGCTGTTGCAGTTGGTAGTGGTCAGTCATTGGATATTGCTAATATAGGCCACAGTAAGTTTCCTCTTTCCAACACCTCCTTTACCCTTAATTCAATTTTACATGTTCCTTCCATAACTTCAAACCTTTTATCCATAGCTCAACTCACTAAAGACAATAATTGTTATGTAGTTCTTACTTCTTCTTCAGTGTCTTTGTTTGATTCAAATACTCATTCTCTTCTGTTTCAGGGCCCCTCTGAGAATGGATTATATCCCATTATTTTTGGCTCTTCTCAGTCTTATCTCAAGTCTCCTCACTCTTCCATACCTCAATGCTTGTCTTCTCAGTTGGTGTCTTCTCCAAGTCAGCTATGGCATTTCAGATTGGGGCATCCCTCTTCTCATGCTTCTAGCACTTTGTCTTCTATTTTAGATGTCAAGTTAGATTATCATGGTGTCAAATGTAGTCCTTGTGCTATTTCAAAAGCACACAAACTTCCTTTTCAGTTGTCTAATTCAAAGTCAGCTTCACCATTTCATTTGATACACACAGATGTTTGGGGACCATCTCCTGTATCATCTTGTTCTAATTATAAATACTATCTTGTTTTAGTTGATGATTTTACTCGGTTTACATGGGTTTATCCTCTTGTGTTGAAATCAGATGTTTGTTCTGTGTTTATGTCCTTTTATAATCTTATTCTCACTCAATTTCAATCAAAAATTCGTGTTTTGCGCTCAGATAATGGTGGAGAGTTTATGAGTCATAATCTTAAAAATTTTCTTTCTATTCATGGGATTGTACATCAAACTACCTGTCCTCATACTCCTGAGCAAAATGGAGTAGCTGAAAGAAAACATAGGCATTTGATTGAAACAACTCGTGCACTCTTAGCTCATAGTTCTGTTCCTCATGAGTTTTGGATAGAGGCTTTAGCTACAGCTGTGTACTTGATCAATCTAATGCCTACTCCTGTTTTATCTCACATTTCTCCCTTTCAAAACCTTTATCAGGCTTTACCATCTTACTCTCACCTCAAAATTTTTGGTTGTTTGTGTTTTCCTTGGTTAAAACCATACTCTCCCAACAAATTATCTCCTCTCTCTGAAGCATGTGTATTCTTAGGATATTGTAATCATACTAAAGGTTACAAATGTTACTCTATGGTGTCCAAGAAGATTTACATCTCTAGACATGTTGTCTTCAATGAGTCAATTTTTCCATTTCAGTCTTCTATCTATTCTTCTCCATCTCAAAATGATACTTTATATTCTGATTTTATAGATATATTTCATATTAATCCTTCAGCTTTAACTAAACCGTTTTCTACTCCCTTTGAGTACAATCCTAATCCAATTGAGTCTGAGTCATCTAATTCAGTGTCTACAACTCCACCTCAATCACCACTTCCTTCTCAGCCACCACCACCTCCACCTCCTCAACCTAAACATCATATGATCACTAGAAAACAAACGGGTAACCTTAAACCTTCATATAAATGTCAATCCACCCTTACTTACCCTTGTGATATAGAACCTACCTCCTTTAAAGAGGCTATCAAAGTTCCTTGTTGGCAATTAGCAATGTCTGAAGAATACACTGCTCTTCTGCGACAACAAACGTGGGATTTAGTCCCACCACCTTTGGGACGAGATCCTATTACGTGTAAATGGGTGTTTAAAATAAAAAGACATAGTGATGGATCAATTGCCCGTTATAAAGCTAGGTTAGTGGCGCGTGGGTTCCTTCAAGAGTATGGTCTTGATTATACAGAGACCTTTAGTCCTGTCATCAAGCATCAAACAATACGTATCATTTTATCTATTGCGATGAACAAAGATTGGTCTATACATCAATTGGATGTCTCAAATGCCTTCCTCCATGGTGAGCTAAGTGAGGAAGTTTATATGACTCAACCAGCTGGTTTTATTGATAAAGAAAAACCTTCTTATGTCTGCAAACTGAAGCGCTCCTTATATGGCCTCAAACAAGCTCCTCGAGCTTGGAATAAATTACTTACTTCATTTCTTGAAGCTCAAGGTTTCGTTGTTTGCGCAGCCGATACTTCTATGTTCATTCGTATGCATTGTGGTGCTTTAACCATTGTGCTTGTTTATGTTGATGACTTAATTATTACTGGAGGAGATTCAAGTGGTATTTCATCTATTATATCTACTTTAAAAAGTCGTTTTGACATGAAAGACCTTGGTTTGTTGACTTACTTTCTTGGTTTGGACATTACTCGCTCTAAGGATAATCTTATTGTTTCACAGTCCAACTATGCCTCTACTATACTATCAAAAGCAGGGATGAGTGATTGTAAATCATCTCCTGTTCCAACATTAAATAAATATTCAGTTAAAACTGATCATGGACTTCTCCCATATGAAGATCCCTTTCTTTTTCGAAGTCTTACAGGTGCTTTACAATATTTAACTATCACAAGGCCTGACATTGCCTTTAGTGTTAATCAAATTTGTCAGGCTATGCATCATCCCACTAATGCAGATTTTGAAGCTTTAAAGAAGCTTCTTCGTTATATTAAAGGCTCTATACACTTTGGATTGGTTTTTACTCGTTCCTCCACTAATCTTCGAGCTTTTTCGGACTCTGATTGGGCGAGTAATTCATTAGATCGTCGTTCTATCACTGGCTACTGTATATTCATTGGTGATAATCTGATTTCATGGGGTTCTAAAAAGCAATCAACGGTCTCTCGTAGCTCAACTGAAGCTGAATACCGTGCTTTAGCTTATGTTTCTGCTGAGATAAAGTGGATTACTTACTTGCTTAAAAGTCTTCATATTCCATCATCTATCCCTTCAGTTGCCTGTGATAATCTTAGTGCTATTGCACTTGCTAATAATCCGGTGTTTCATTCGAGAACTAGACATATAGATGTTGATTTTCATTTTATTCGAGAACAAGTCAAGTCTAAGTTGCTTTCTCTCCATCATGTGCCTTCTAATCTTCAAATAGCTGATATATTCACAAAGGGTCTTGCTTCAGCTGTGTTTTCTTCTCTTATTGTCAAGCTTCCACTTCTTCAGCGTCTCAGCTTGAGGGGGGATGATAAGCAATAAGACAAAGCACCTCACCACAACAACTATAGACTCACACACACACAAATATACCTTGTTCACTAAATGACAAATTCTGTTAGTAGAGAATATAGTACACTTTGTACAGCTTGCATCACACCATATGTGTGCTAGCTTATCTATATATATGAATGTGATGTAATTCATCTATTATCAATCAATATACAATACAAAAATATTATTCTTCTTTGTCTAATCTAATATCATGTTATACCTACACACCAGGAAGAAATTGGAAGGACGAAGAAGATGGGAGCTTGGGGATGACACGACGAAGGGATTGGGTCACATGGTGATGGATATTCAGTACAACTTCTAGATGTCACGAATAGGATGATCTTCACACAGCCAGTGAGGCATAGGTAATCATGGGAGAGAAGATGCAGAAAGGATGGCTAGGGAGGTGAAAGGACTTATCGAAGTTAGGGTTTCTTATGGTTTTAGTGCATGGACTAAGAAATGTAATACATGAGCATCTTATAGCGTTGTGTTTGAATTTTAAAATATGGATGAAGAGGTGAATATGGTTGGAGGATCTAAGGGAAGAAATTTTTTAGTGAGTAAGGAGCTTATAACCCGCCTTCGTGGACGTCCCTTATGGTTTTTCCTTTTTCAAGAGAAGGATTTAGAAGCTAAGAGAAAGGGTAGTGGGGAATATTTTAATAGTCCTAGGCGTAGGGGTGATGATGAATTCAACTCATGCACTGATGAGCCTCTTCACTTATCTAAGAATTACGTTGGATTTGTTGCATGGGGTTTGTGTCAGAAGGACATTCATGAGTGCATGTGAGGACACGTTGGTATCTCACTCCACTTGTCACACCACTTCGACCAGTCCGGTGAGATAGAAATTCTTCATCTCCCCAATTTTTAGTATAAAGGCTTGTTCTTTCATTTCCTCACGTCTTTCTCCTTTCCTCTATGAGTAATGATATATACCACCCAAATTCATACCATCCAAGTATACCACCCATGACATAGCTTAAATTGGTTGACTAAAAATCGTTAATCTATATATTTTCTTGATTTAATTAACGATTTACTTCCAACCAATTCACGCCACGTCATGAGTGGTATATATTTGGGTGGTATATATCATTTCTCTTCCTCTATATATGCTTGAGAATGTGTTTTCTCACAAATATAATTCTAGTAGCCCAATCTTTAATCCTGTGTGCTCAAGTTCTATGTCCATGTTCTTTAATTTTCTAAAAGTTCTTTTCATTTGCATCATCATGTTAGTTATCCCTTTCATAGTATTTTAGTTATGGCCACTAAAACTAGACACACCTTTACCATAACCGTTCTCGATGAGAATTCGGCGAAAAGCTTGGGGGTCCTTAACAACGATTCAGTGGCTAAGTCGATCACATGGAATCATGGAGGATGCGCCATGGTTCTGGGAGTCATTCGTTACATGAAGATCTTTATGTGTATGTTAGGGAGATTATTCGAGATAGGTGGTTGGTGAGGATGATTTCCGATGTACTGAATTTTGTAACAATTTTTTCAAGCTCGAAATAGATAGTGAGGAGAAATTCGCAAAGGTTTGAGGATTTGTTCGCCCCGCCAGTGTGATATAATAAATTAACCCCGGATAGGGTGACTTCCCACAAGTGTACAAATCATTGACAAGTAATAATTTTGATAAGTGAGGGTTTATCATGTCCACATGGACTACTAATGTAGATAATTATGCTTCGAATAGCGTAAATTTATAGAGTTTGCAATAGGAATAAGTAATGGTAAAAACTTAAACAACAAAATATTTATTGGGTTTTTAATTTAAATACTAAATAATGAATGAGACAAGATTAAAACTAATAATTGAAGTAAAGTAAAATACTAAGTAACTAAAATATTAATTAAAGGAATGAGAGAGTTGTTTGAGAAATTGCTTGTAATCCCATATGCCACTAGTTTAATGGTTTTATTGATAAGGGTGGGTTGGTGAATTCACATTCACTGGGATTCAAAAATCCTCCTAACTCTTGTCGGTATCTTAGAAGGCAACCTTAATATTACTAGGGAACTTGGGTAAGGACACCCTAGGAAATATATTTGTGCAATAATCTTAATCCTATTGACTATCTAGTTAGGCAGGTGCTCTCGTTTCACTACCGCACATTAGCATCTACACGCTATGCCCGCAATCAAACCCCCACCCGGGTGTTGGATAAATCACAAGAGCTACCCACTATTTGTCCAAAATATAGGTACTTTTAAAACAAACGCATAGTCAATGTAATAAAACTCAAACAATTCTCAATTAAAGGAAATATTTAGAGTTCTTAGAGGAAAATATTTCTACCACTCATCATTCCTTGAAGCTGGAGTCGGGAATATTGTGTCATGGGGTTGGGGGAGTCCCTCGAGGGAAGAGATGTCTTTAAATTTGGGATGACATTTGGTTTCCCAATGGAAGAAAAAAGATGAACTTCTCTAGTAGAACTTTTAAATATATTAGGGAATTAATCAATTTAAACGAGAGGACTTGGTACTTTGGCCTCATTCGAGAGCTTTTCTCGCCTTCCTAAGATGACACTATCACTTTAATTCACATACCACCCTTAGGAGGGTTCGATAACCCTAGCTGGACATTGACCATTTTGGATCAAATTCATGTTAAAGAGGCTTATCAAGTTCTTAAAGAAAAGAAAGATAAATATATAAGAAGTATAATATAGAGAGGGGGTGCTCACTCTAAATTATTCTCCAATAATTTGTGAAAATATGCGAGAGCTTTTCATGGGGTTAAAAAGAGAGTGACACTCCTTATTATTTGGTCGTCCTTGTGTGGAATATTTGGCTAACAAAAATAACGCTATATGTAGAGATGACTATGATCAATAACACGTTACGGTCCTATGACGAGTATAATATGGATTTTCCACGTAATTGAGGACAATAACTCAAAATCATATGTGGAAGCTGAAAGTCCTAGAGGGGGGGGGGGTGAATAGGATTACTAATAAGATTAATGCCTAATTAAAAATCTTTTGGACAATTATAAGTTTAAGAAAGAAACTTCTAAGTCAACTAATATATCAAATTCTTAAGGGATCATGCAATGGATAAGCTAAGAGGTTCGATATATAATTGATACAAGTAAAACGAGTTTCTAATCTCTAACTACTCTAGATGGCAATATGTTAGATAAACTAGATAAACAATATCACAATATTCATACTAGCATATTATCAAACATATAAAGTGCGGAAAGTAAATAGAGTAGGGATAGAAAGATACACACGATTTATAGTGGTTCGGTTTCCCTACATCCACTACCTAAGGAAGCCTCCTTAGGATTTCAAGCTTTTCACTAAGCTCCCGTGTCTCTCTTAACCGGGTCGAGAACACAATAACCCTTACAACCTCTTCGATAACACGAAGGACAAACACTTGTGCTATCGCAACACAAGGACACCAAGTATACTCCCGATACTCAAACACTTATGCTATCTCAACACAAGGATACCAAGTATACTCCCTATACTTGAATTCTCTCTTAATCTATCTATTACAAGACCTAGACTTAAGAGGGTAGATACAAAGTGTTTAAAGGGGTGCAAACAACTTTGCTAGATAATCTCCTAAAGAGTAGATATGACTATAAGCTTGTGAACTCCTCTTTGAGTAGATAATAACTTTGATAGCTCCTTGGATTAACTCCTTAATTGAGTGGATATGAACTATGAAGCTCTTGACACCTTCTTGGATGATAACAATTAAGCCCCTAAGTGTATATGGGTTGAAGGTGTGGTTGTAGCCTTGAAAGATCTTCAATATATAGCTGCAAAATGCTCCCAACGGTCATATGATTTGTCTCCAACGGATATATTAATATCTCCAACGGATCTATTGCTTTTGTCTTTATTTTGCTGCAGGAAAACCTTCTTTGCGGTGTACCGCGGGTATGGTCCGGTGCACCGCGAAGACGTTCGTCTTAACTTCAAGCTTACTGGTCGGACTATCCTATGCACCGTGTCCCTGGTCCGTGCCTCAGTCCGGTGTACCGCGCCTCAGTCCGGTGTACCGCACATTTCTTAGCTTACTGGTCGGACTAGCCTGTGCACCGCGCCTCTGGTCCGTGACTCTGCGGTGTACCGCATCTTTCTTCCGGTGTACCGCACCAAAGGTTTAAGACACCTTCTAGTGAGTATATCTTTTACTATGATGCTCGGATTGGAAAACCTTCTTCACGAGAGTTGTAGAGAACATCATTCTTATAAACTTTGTAGTTGATCACTAAAGCTAATTCTCAATGTACACAAAGATAAAGTTAATAGCATTTGTAAGAGAATTAGTTTCTTAAGATATAACAATAAAGATTTGATCTAAATGATGTCAATTGTGCTTTTTGATAAATTAGAGTGCAAGACAATAAAGTGAAATTAGCACACTAAACAATAGAGGATTTGTCACATTAAAACACCTAATCGATGGGGGCAATATGCCAACAATCTCCCCCTTTTTGATGATGACAAATCAATCACTAAAACACATATGGAGTCTAACTCCCCCTCACAAAAAGCATTAAATCAAAGTGTATTTTTATGAAAAAGATATGCATTTGTGAGTTTTGTAAAGTGCAAATTTTGAAAGTTTTAGTGCACATATTTCTCCCCCTTTGTCTTCATCAAAAAGACAAGATAATAAGATCAAGTAAATAATCATAGAAGAGCTAAAAACTCAAGTGAATAGATTTTGAAAAACAACATAGAGAGATCAAGGGTTAAAAGCTTTTAAAACATTTTAATTTTGAAAACCATGAAGATTAACAATTGCAAAGCATGAAAAGGATAAGGGATGGAGACATTTTACCAACTTCTTGATCGATAGGTTTTCATCTTATAAGCTTTCTAACAACGCAACGATTAGTGCAATCATAAGATAAACGATTAGTGCAAACGATTAATCAAGCATTTTAGTTTTTAAAGATAATTTACTAAAAACTCCCCCTCACGAAATGCATAGAGTGTTTGTTTCAATTTTGAAAAGTTTGACAATAATTTCTCCCTTTTTTTTTACCAATAAGAGTATTTGAATCAATTTTAAGAAATCATGGGGTAAATTGTCATTTTTGAAATGCAAAGGGGTCAAGATGTATTTTCCAAAAGTTTAGGGACTAAACGTAATTTTGAAAAACTTCAAGGGACCTAAATGCAATTTTCAACCATTTGAAGAACTAAGATTAATTTGAACAAACTAAAGGGACTATAAAACAATATAGAATAAGATCAAGGATGAATGATGCAATAGTACCTATATCATCAAGGAAAATGTTAGCAACATTAACACATTTAAATAATATCCGAAGCATAAAATTTAAGCAACTAACATTCAACAATACATACATAACCAATTATCCAAGTTAAACACATAGCATCTTAAACCAATCATCCAAATTTAACCAAGTAGCAATGAAATCCTAAATATCCAAAACATGGATTCATAAGCATTCAAAGCATAAACAACTAAAAAACCAAAACAACCACAATAATGACCAAGTAGGATAATATGAAGATTAAAAACACCCAATAAGAATAATTTGAAACCGATTTTAAGAAATCTAGGGGTAAAATTTAAACTTTGAAAAGTATGGGGGTCAAAATGCATTTTTGAAATGTTTAGGGACTAAATGCAATTTTGAAAACCTTCAAGGACCTAAGTATAACTTTCTCAAGACAATAGGGACCTAGGTCTAATTTTCAAGCATAAGAAAGCTAAATGCAACTTGTTCAAACTATAGGGATCTAAAATCAATATTTTTCAACCTATAGGGATCACAATGCAAGATAGAACAATAAACCCCGAATTGCGGTGTACCAGACCATTGTTGCGGTGCACCGCACAACTGCTCGACTAAAAGGGTAAGAAGAGAGATTTAGAAAATAAGCAAATTGCATAAACACCCGAAATTAATACGAAAACTCCCCAAAAGTTTAGAAATATTTTAAAACTACTAAAAACGCTTTTGTTTTGAAAAGATTCAACATGGAAATCCCGAAAACAAATAAAACCGTTTATTTCACAAATACCCCTATATTTTTAAAAAAGTACAAAAAGACCCAATGAAAAAACTAAGCAATTTTAAGCATGATAAGGTCAAGTTATACAAGATATTTGCACAATAGGGAATAAACCATATAAGCACATAATGAAGCATAACATATAGATAGTAAGGCTAAGCAAATTCATGCAAATGAGTTAATGACCAATAATGGATAAAATTCCCATAATTCTATGCATAAAAACATTTTTGAAATGCTATGGGAAATGCAAAAGATTATCGGAAAAATATTTTGAAAAGCAATGTCGTTAAAAACTCACCTATATGAAAATGCAAATTTGTGATCAAAGATAAATTAAGATATGAAAGAGTAAACTAATATCTTTGATCTTTTTCCCTTTTATCAAACAATAGGCACTTTTAAAAGGATATAAAAACTTGTAAGAATAAAAAGTGCAATTTATAATCGTTGAGGGACTAAAAAGCAATTTCACATAGTAAGGACTAAAAATGCAATTTTTTAAAATTATGAACTTAAGATGGCAAAAATTACATGTGAAAGAAAATGAAGTCCAAACTATGACACTTTGGAGAATTTAAAACTATGAGGGGTCAAAGTGCAATTTTGAAAGTTTTGGGGACTAAGATGCAATTACCAAAATTCTAAGAGGTAAAGTGCAAAAACATCATTCATGAGAATTAGATGCAATAACACTAATAACATTAAAACAATGATAAGAGTCACAAGATAATATCCAAAGATAAAACATGAAAACAACAAACACAACTAATCAAATCACAATCCAAAACAAAATTAAAAACGCAAGCCATAGGGAGGAAACGCAATATAATATACGAGATAAAGAAAAGAAATCACCAGATTTTCCTTTTTCGAGATTTGAGCGTTCTTTCGTATATTAATTCTTCCATTTGTTTCCTCCAAGCAAAGTAACGATTACCTACGAGAAAATGGAGGTTGTGTCGAAAACAACTCTTCCAAAAGATTAGATTCCAAATCGTTTACTCTACTAACGGTTAAGCTATTCACGTAGAGTTAGGCTCTGATACCAATTGAAAGTCCTAGAGGGGGGGTGAATAGGATTACTAATAAGATTAATGCCTAATTAAAAATCTTTTGGACAATTATAAGTTTAAGAAAGAAACTTCTAAGTCAACTAATATATCAAACTCTTAAGGGATCATGCAATGGATAAGCTAAGAGGTTCGATATATAATTGATACAAGTAAAACGAGTTTCTAATCTCTAACTACTCTAGATGGCAATATGTTAGATAAACTAGATAAACAATATCACAATATTCATACTAGCATATTATCAAACATATAAAGTGCGGAAAGTAAATAGAGTAGGGATAGAAAGATACACACGATTTATAGTGGTTCGGTTTCCCTACATCCACTACCTAAGGAAGCCTCCTTAGGATTTCAAGCTTTTCACTAAGCTCATGTGTCTCTCTTAACCGGGTCGAGAACACAATAACCCTTACAACCTCTTCGATAACACGAAGGACAAACACTTGTGCTATCGCAACACAAGGACACCAAGTATACTCCCGATACTCAAACACTTATGCTATCTCAACACAAGGATACCAAGTATACTCCCTATACTTGAATTCTCTCTTAATCTATCTATTACAAGACCTAGACTTAAGAGGGTAGATACAAAGTGTTTAAAGGGGTGCAAACAACTTTGCTAGATAATCTCCTAAAGAGTAGATATGACTATAAGCTTGTGAACTCCTCTTTGAGTAGATAATAACTTTGATAGCTCCTTGGATTAACTCCTTAATTGAGTGGATATGAACTATGAAGCTCTTGACACCTTCTTGGATGATAACAATTAAGCCCCTAAGTGTATATGGGTTGAAGGTGTGGTTGTAGCCTTGAAAGATCTTCAATATATAGCTGCAAAATGCTCCCAACGGTCATATGATTTGTCTCCAACGGATATATTAATATCTCCAACGGATCTATTGCTTTTGTCTTTATTTTGCTGCAGGAAAACCTTCTTTGCGGTGTACCGCGGGTATGGTCCGGTGCACCGCGAAGACGTTCGTCTTAACTTCAAGCTTACTGGTCGGACTATCCTATGCACCGTGTCCCTGGTCCGTGCCTCAGTCCGGTGTACCGCGCCTCAGTCCGGTGTACCGCACATTTCTTAGCTTACTGGTCGGACTAGCCTGTGCACCGCGCCTCTGGTCCGTGACTCTGCGGTGTACCGCATCTTTCTTCCGGTGTACCGCACCAAAGGTTTAAGACACCTTCTAGTGAGTATATCTTTTACTATGATGCTCGGATTGGAAAACCTTCTTCACGAGAGTTGTAGAGAACATCATTCTTATAAACTTTGTAGTTGATCACTAAAGCTAATTCTCAATGTACACAAAGATAAAGTTAATAGCATTTGTAAGAGAATTAGTTTCTTAAGATATAACAATAAAGATTTGATCTAAATGATGTCAATTGTGCTTTTTGATAAATTAGAGTGCAAGACAATAAAGTGAAATTAGCACACTAAACAATAGAGGATTTGTCACATTAAAACACCTAATCGATGGGGGCAATATGCCAACAGAAGCTAAAACTAATATCCATAGGATGGATCAGTGTTCTAAAACAAGGTCGCCTAGCCGCCTAGATGCTCCGCTTAGGCGTTTCAAAGTACGAACCGCCTAGAATTTTTCTCAAAGGTGGCTAGAAGGTTTGTCTACGCTAATCTGATTAATAAACTACCTAATCATATTAATGGGTCGCCCAAACCAAATACTACCTAACATTCTAGCTCATAAATAATTAATTCAATCTAATCCAACCCAACACATAAGGAAAATATAAAGAAAAACTACTTAGGTTAGAGTTTGAATGCGCGAGAAAAAGAAAAAGGTAGGATCTTTTCAAATTTCAAAACTAAATTTCTTGAATTGGTAATTTTTTAGGTTAATAATAATGAATTATTACTATTTTATAGTTAAATATATGTTGATTATGTTCATTTAATTCACTTTAAGTATATTAGGATGTATTTATTATTCAACTCAATGTATTAGTAATATATAAACCACCTAGGTAAAAACCGTCTAAATTCCGATTATTAGGCCGCCTAGCCATCTTGGCGCTCGAAGGTGCCCGACCGTCCTAGTAGCACCTAACGCTTTTTAGAACCATGGGATGGATAGAGGGGTGTTCCTTTCACCCATTTGTCTTATATTGTAGACGTTCGTAATGCAACTAGTATTTATGAGTTGCCTTCTCACTTTCCCTTTCGTCCTCTATTGTGAATGTTTTGAGTTGGTTATAGGGTGAGGGTTAAATAATCATTATGATACCAACAATTTTGCTTGTGGTGTTTAACACCGGTGACTTTTTAATATGCCGGAAAGGGAAACGAGGAATGAAAATTCTAACTTTTCTTGGACACCACACCCAATAAAGTGTTGTAAAATTAATTTTGACGCGGCTTGGAATACAAATATTGGTATATCAGTGGTTGATTGTGTTGTTAGGAACGCTTATAGAGATATGATCGATGGTAAAATATGGAGGTATATCGCATGAGCCCTGCTAGAAGCGGAAGCTTTAGGAGTATTTTTTGCATGTAATATGCTGGAACATTACCCAAGAAGATCTATCACCGTAGAGAATAATTGTGCAAACGTCATACTCAATGTCAAGGATCCGAATTTTCAAAGCGATAGAAGAAAATGTAATAGTTTAGTTGAAATAAATAATGAAAAAAAGTTGTGTAAAATTCATTTTTCGCTCTTGTATCGAAAAAGAAAAACTCGTTGGCCAATTGCGTATCAAAACAAAGCGTGTATGGTTTTTTATTTAACTATTGAACGACTTTTCTACTATCCCAATTTACTAGACTATTGTCAACTAACGTTGTATTTAGCGGGATAGGTCGAATATTGTATTCTCTTGTTTTTTATGACTTTTATATATAAGGTGATTTCGATTAAAAAAAAATATAGGTACACTATTGCTCGTTAATTTTCTTACCCCATTAGATAATATATATATATATATATATATATATATATATATATATATATATATATATATATATATATATATATATATATATATATATATATATATATATATATAAAATATGGGAGAAGGGCCAACGACCCGAAATATCTCATATTTCTCTCCATATTTTCTAGCTATCAGATTATTTTTCTATCATTTTCGGCCTTTAGATCAATTCTAATTAATGGTCTAGATTATTTAAATATGATTGATGGTTTTAAATGCCTTGATATCCTCTCTATATTTTTCAGCCATTAGATTATATATGCTATATCTCATTATAATTTATTTACCTTTTCAATTTTTTAAGCAAGCCACTTCCTCTCTCTCTCTCTCTCTCTCTCTCTCTCTCTCTCTCTCTCTCTCTCTCCTCAATTCGCATTGGAACAATCAACAGAAAGAAATCTCTTCAAACTAATATCACCTTCCCACGAAGCCGGGACCAATTTCCACAACCATCATCAACTGAACCTTCCGACCAAACCGCTCTCCTGCACAAGAAAACCGCCGCTACTCCAAGGCCAATTGTCACCACCATCATCACCCGGTAAAAAAATAATTTTTAACCTAATCTCATTACTTTTACAATTTTTTCAGAAATAAGTTACTTTTTCTATTCTGGAACTTAATCTTTGCTCTCTTATTTCTTTTTAAGAAAATAAATTATTTTTAACCTAATCTTATTATTTTTACAATTTTTATTATTATCCCCTTTTTTAACCTAATATCATTATTTTACAATTTGCTAGACTGGTCTCTGTATCCAATATATATGAGTTATATTTTTTTTTTGATACTTGGGTAGGCTAAATTTCGCACACCTAACTAGTCCCACAGAGAATATGCCCTCCCTCCCCAAGCATACCCCAGGCACGTCAGAACTAGGTGTTCTGAGAGGGATTTGAACTCTGTACCTCTTGGTTGAGAGACAGGGTCCTGGCCTGTTGAGCTAACCTAACTGGTTTTATTATATTAGGTTAATTGCAAAATAATTTTTGAATTGTTAATTGCACAATTGATCCATATGTCCAATAAATATGAGTAATAAATTTTCCGTTTCTCACTTATTAATATTTGTTTGATTATGGTTTGCTTAGGTGTGTAGCACTAACTGACTTGGTCATCTATGTGTGCTGCATGGATTGATTTCATTTTCCAGATCGTATGTTGTTCCAGGTTTCCCTGTATATGTGTTATATATGACATGGGGAGTTGTAAAGGTAATTACTTTACCTTTCAGTTTCACATGATATAAAATTAGTTGAAAGAATTAATATCTGAGTTGTAGTACTTATTTTGTGGAGCAAGGGATGTTTTCACTACACGATCACTTCTAACTTCAGTAGGAGTTTCGCAACATAGAGCTACTCATGGAGCTGTAGCTATCAATTGGATTCCAAGGTATGGGTAATCTCGAATAATATTCAGTGATTTGTAATAGTTACAAAGGATTTTTATAGTAATTAAACTAAACTAAACGTAGCCTTATCCCATTATTAAATTGTATTACCAATTTTTCATTATTGCGCAGTTTCATGTTTTTGCGGATATACATTTGTGCACTTGGGATGTGCTGTTAAAGTTAGTTGTTAGCCCAACTGCAACCCTCGAGAAAATATATCTGTTTAGTTGTGGAGTTGCGGCAGGTATGTATGTTTCTTGATGCTTATTTTGGAAAATTCCACAAATGATCCCATAATTATAGTCCTCAAAATTTATATTTTTTCATGTTAGTTCCATCAAGTGTCATGTGGTAAAGGCGTTTGAGAACCAATACTCAAGTTTCTGGAGGATTTAATTCTTCATATAATATTCTTTCACCAATCGATGTTGTAGGACATAGAGGGTAATTATTAAACTACTTTATCCATTTTTTCCTTACTTTATTTCAATTAATTTTCACTTAGATTCTTAGTAAGATTTTTCACTAAAATGTAATCTTGCAGTCACGTGTCAAGCTGGAAATTTTGAAATTCCATTTGTTGTGGAAGGCTTCTTCTATGGATGAGCCAGTTACTTGGCGAAGAACCTAAATTAAGGTAAAAAATTAAATTTTACCATTGAAACTATAAAAAATTGAAATATTTTTAACATAATATCATCACTTCCCAGGGATTAGCTACTAAATTGTTTGTTGGGAATTGCCTTTCGATGTAGAAAGTGAGAAGCTAGCTCAGTTGTTTGATCAAGTTGGTGTTGATGAAATTGTTGAGGTAAAAATTGAGTTTGTATTTTGTTTTTTAATTTACTATGAAAAAAGATTAAGTTTTGTGTAATTTGAATTTAATAATGTGGGTATGTTTCAATGTGAGAAGAATAATGAATTTCAGTGTTCTTTAGGAGAGTTTAGAATTTTTAAATAATATGTGTATGTTTTAGTTTAAGAAAAAGAATCAGTGTTCTTTTGTTTGTGTGTGTGTGTGTGGGGGGGGGGGGGGGGGGGGTGGGGTTCTTTTGTACTGCAATATATTATTGTCTTCAATGGTGAAAATTTATTATCTTAAATCAAAAGTTGCATCTTCTTGAACTCTCCTGAAAGATCTTTGGGCATGCTTTACCAGGATTTGAACGGGAGACTTTTGACTGTGAACAAAGCTGCACCAAGAGTAACAAGACCATATCATGCACCTAAAGTGTTCAAACCTTCATTCAGAATTTAAGTTGGTAACACTAACAACCATTGAAGGACACACTAGACTTTAGATACACATAAAGTCATTCCTTTTGTTAAGGTTATAATCTTTACTAATGTTATACTACACATCAAGTATTTGCAAGAGTAGCACTTGAGAAAAAGGAAATGATCTTAACCATATTTAAGTTAGTGGGATCACTTTAATGTGTGATGATGGAACAAACGATGTTTGAGCTCTCAAAGAGGTAAAAATATTACAATATCATTATGTTGTTTAACCTAAAACTTTTACCCCATTATTTTTTTACCTTTACGTGAATTTCCAAACTCACGTAGTAATAGCTTTACTAAACACAATCCCACCGTGTAAAACCGGAAAATCGAAATCAGACCCCTTAAAAAAACCGAACCCACAAAACCAAAGAAACTTGTGCAACGCACACCAAAAGCTGCCTCCACCGCCACATCATCATCATGCACCACAACCAACTCATCCACGAACCGCCGCCACTTAAACGCAACAGACATGCGTGATTATGTTTTAGATAACAATTTGTGGTGCATGTAGTGATTCAAAGGGGCGAGTGGGTCCCAGTCTACGAGCAATCATATTGTTGTTTCAATTAACTGTCATATGTTTATTTTTGGTGAAAGGTTTAGTAGTAAAAGGTTGGTGTGATATATCTATTCGATTCCTGCTAAACTTTTCTTGATATTTATTGATTAATCGAAAACTCGCTTGCTCTTCAGGTTGGGTGATTTTTGGACACTTGATAGTGGTACAAATTTCATTATTTGAACATCCAAAGTAAGTAATGTATGAATAAGGAAATTTAAATAGATTTTTCAGATTCATAGATATATGGCAATAGTCGCTTACCAGTTTTGGCGATATACCCTCTCCAAGGGAACTTTGCAGCAACTTCAGCTATTGGGAACCAAATAAATGAACTAATTCATGTCATCTCAATTATTTGAGGTTCTTACTTTTTATTACATAAGATTATATTTTGGTTAATTGATTTATTTTATGTAATTGTATGTGTAAAATGCATTTGTACTTCTTGTACTTGGTTGAATGTTTTTCACTCTATGTTTATCTTGTTTGTTTATTCAGAGTTAAATTTATTTTTCTAAACTAATATTGTGTTAGAGTGTATTCAGGCACGATTTCATATCAAATATATATAAGCTGGTATTTGTTCCCTAAAAGATTAGACTAGTAGCTTTTAGCAATAATTTTCTTTTTTTCCTCATTAAAGACGATGTTGATATTTCATCTTCTCATGATTAAGCTACAAGTGGTTGGTAATGGTTCGAATCATCATTAAGGCTGTCATATTCGTTGAATATTATAACCACATACCTATTTGTTCTCATGCAATAAACAAAAGTTGTTTAAATCATATATTCGCATAAAGTTCCACCTAACATGTGAAATGATTCACAAACACACATGACTCAACACCATATTCTTTTCTTACTGAAACAACACGGAAATTCATTGGATTTGATATTTATCCAAATGACCGGTTGACAACCATTACATTTTTGTCTAATGAACATCCAACTGTCGCATCTCATATCCACAATTACAAATCAAACAGAAAACTTGAAAAAAATGTTCAAGATGACAAATATGATAAGCAAGTTAAAAATCAATAATGGGTTCTCCAATGGTCAAATTACGCTCCAAGTGCCACGGTAAATTGAATAATTTTGCAGAAATGAACTTGAAAATCTTATTCACATTTATGTTGTAGGTCGCACTTGAAAAGAACAATGTCGCATTCAATGCCTTTGCATACGCTTGAGCCTGTTAAAAGTCAATAAAATCATTGTTTAGAACAGAACATCATCTTATATACTTGAATTTGATCATATTTTCATGACAAGTATAAACTTATATACTACGCGTTCTCTGTAATTGTAAGTCTTTGTATGACATATTGTCCCCCTTACATATTATATTTCAAACAAAACTTAAATATATATTTTGGTGTATAACCAGTATTACCTGGGTTGCGATTGTCCATTGCAAATCTAATGGGAGTTGAACAAATTCATCGAATTTGGTCCCTACAATTACTGGAATTCCACTCTGCAAACTCAAAATAAAAAACCTTATAAATAAAAAATAATTTTGAACCCTAACTAAATAAATCAGAAGATGAATCAAAATATGTTTTACCTGATTCCATTTCCTGGCTTGTTGATACCAGCCAATAACACTGCATTTACAGAAATAAATTCAGTATTTTTGAATTATATTGAAACCAAAATATAAAATGGGCGGGTGGTACCTATTAAGTGTAGATCTACTTGTGAGATCAAACATAAATAACATAGCTACTGAGTCTTCACAGGCAGCTGGAATGTGACCGACACTAGAATTATCTCCTAGATACACCATTAAACGGGTTTTAGTGAAATTGTATGATTCAAAATCAAGTGAGTAATAAGATAACATGCATTACGGGAGAGCAGAATTTTAACCAAACCGAAAAACCGTGTTAATTTTAACAAAACCGACCCGAAATATACGTTAATTTTACCTGGGTCATTTTTACCCATCGGGTTACCTTATGATTTTTCGGGTCCATATAATTTACCTATATATTACCCAAACTATTGGGTTGGGGTTACCCAAACCGAAAAACCGTGTAATAAAAAAAATACAAAACATGCATATTAGAGAAGTCATTTTATTTGGCTTCTCGGATATTTTAATCATGCATAACTTATTTTGAAGTATTCGATTTACGGATTCTTGATTTGTAATATCAAAATTGTAACTTTGATCTTTAGAAATATAATAATATAAGTTTTTTCAAATTTTGTTCTTTATTTAATTTTTTCATACGTTAAAAAAAGTTTGACTAATATTGACTAACCGGGATAAAACGAAGGTAACCGAACGATAAACCGAATTAACCCGAGGGTAAACTTTTTTTTACCCTACCCTTGGGTTACCTTAGCAATTCTTTAAACCGAAATATATTACCCTTAGTTTACCCTAACCTCAAAACCGGGTAAAACCGACCCATGCTCTCCCCTAACATGCATGCATATGTAAATATGTTACCTTTTAGATCCCAAATGCTGTAAGAGATACGTGCTCCTCTAACACATAACGTCTTATCCATCTCATTTACTCCATTACTTTCTAATTCTTCATCTTCTCCACATGACTCCTTCCCTACATACTTTCTCTTCATCAACCAACAATTAAAATAATTAGCAACATTTAATAATATAACTTAATTTCTTAAAAACATAAATTACATCCTAAATTAGTTTATACTTACCAGAAAAGTTGTTTTTCCAATATGAGAATCACCAAAAAGACTGATCTTTAAGGCAACTAAATCCGAAGAATTAATATCCCGATCATGATCACACTGACAGCATGAGGCGCCCTCCGGCATGTTAACTGATGACGAAAACTTGGTGTTTCTAATGGGAACATGACGACGACCACTTGTCGGAACAGCACCAAGAGTAGTCTGTGGCAATAATTGCCTATACTTTCTTGACTTTCCGGTCAAACAAGCAAGAATCCGATTCCAAAACGATGAGAAATGCCGATGGAGAACTGACACTCGCCGCATGATCTTCCTTTTCATGTTCAGCCGGAACATTCTTCTGCTGAGTTTAGTCATCATACAGTTAACAGCAAAGCGTGTTGAATATATATTATATTATGTAATGATTAAGGGGCCGGAGCTTAAATTATCTCTAGTGGTAGCTCCCTCTTATTTCTCTTTATGGGTGTTTTGGGGTCTTTTAAATGAGGGTGGGCGTTTCATATGGGGATATTAAGACTTCATATTTTGTGGTATTGTTTAATCAAAAGATATACAACTTTGTGGGTCTCAACCATCATCAGTATCCTATTTCTTTTTTCTTCTAAGATTCGGCTATATATCTTTAGTAATGATATATACCACTAACACATTAAATCACATTATAACTAGCATAATTTGATTATATAATTGATGAAAGATATTAAATCGATAAAAATTATTAATTCATATTTAATAGGCTCGATCACGTTCTGTCAAGAGCGATGATTATGACTCACTCGTAAAAATTTAGCTAAAAAGACTACATACCTTCCCAAGACCGAGTAAAGTAGAGTCAAGGGCTTAAACCCAAAGGGTTTCGAGTGATTTTGTTGTTCAATCAGATCTGTTGTTACTCAAGCATTCTTTTAGAGAATACAACAAAGCCTGGGTTTTCTAATTTATAAATACCCATGCTATTAAAGCAAAAGTTCTATTTTGTCCCTATGCTAACTTGACCGTCAGGGTGTCATTGGAGGCATCACTCTATATGGTTTAGACTCTTGTCTGATTTTAGGTCACTCAACTTACGAGAAGATAGATTCACTTTGGAAAACCATCAAGAAATTTTTTAAAATGATACATCTAATTAAATTACACCATATCAATGATGATATTTTACTAATATAAATTTTGATGGTATTTGTCGTTACTCAATCTAAAAGTCACCTTTTGTTATTTGGAACGAATAAAAGAAAGACATAAATAGAATATAATATAATGTCTCTAAACTTCTGATAAACTACTCAATCAACATATAAAAGATGTGCTATTTGGAACGACATAAAAGAAAGACATAAATTAAATAGAATGTATCTAGACTTCCGATAAACTACTCAATCAATCACGTTGTTACAATTTTTTCTAATACAAGAGAACCGTAACTTACACGGGTCAAAATAAATTTCAATGCCACTTAAAAATATAAAATAAATAGGCATAAAATGATGATTTATTCCTAATGAGATGACTAATAATAACTGTACATTTATTCTAATAATCATGCCAACAACCACAAAAATATTCAACAACCCTTTAATTGCAATACTATATAAAAAATAATCTCGAATACCACTTACACTTAATCAATCAACTCTACTATCCCATTGATGACAACAAAAGAAATATAAAATTTATTAGTCTCGAGTATCTAAGAAGAAAGTTTATTTTATAACAATTAGGAGGAAAGGGATTCCACAGAAGTGACCTTATAATTAATTTTAATACATCGATAATGTATATATCCTCCTCGTCTCCATGGGCAAAACAAAACAATTAATGATAGGTTGAGATTAAAACCAGGTATAATCATTAACAATAGTATTGATATTTGAGTCTTCTAGATATGATAAGATCCTCAATCTAGAAGTTTCAAGATATTTTTGATTAGTTTTGATAGAATTAGCTATTTAGATACCATATTCGTATTAACTTAATTAAAAAATAAAAGTATTCATATTCTTTTAGATTTGTCAGGCCAATTGGTCCATAAGCTCTTGCAAATTAGTATTTTATAGGTTGTGCCCCAATATTCAAAGAGGATCCTAACTAGGTATCAACTCTACCAGTAGCATTATTGCGAGAGATAAACTGGCCCCTGGTCGGAAAACCATGTAGCCCTAGAAAATAAATAATCAAAGAGAAGGATTTCAACATTTTCTTTGGTTGCCACAGAGTTTACAAAAAGATTTAAGTGCACGTGTTCTCCAAAATTTGTCTTTCCCATTCTCGATTTCATGCTTGAAGTTTCAAGAAATTTATATGAATCCGATTAGCCCAAGTGGAGCCTTCACAAAAATAAAATCTCCAATTCTTTTTGAAGAATAAGGTAATATTAATATTTATAATTTTATGAACAAATATAACCTTTTAGTTTAGCTTGTAAACATCATCCTAAGATACTTTAAGAACCGTATCTCATCAAAGAAAACTCTAGATTTTTCTTCATATTTTGTTATCACTCATTTTGGAGATAGGAAATCCAAAACCCGATTGAGGTTATTTTGACAAGCACAATAAGTTGAAGCTTTCCTATTAAAGTTATCCATTTAATAATACAACAACGAAACTTGTTGATGTATATGTTAATAAGAGGCCAAAACTCTGATTAAAAGTTTTCTTGAAACATGAGCAATACCTAGTTAGTTAATGAGCATCATACACTCTCAGATTCCAAACTCAAGACAAATGGAAATTTTGTGAGGAAGAAGTCATCTAGGGTTGTAAATGAACCAAGCCTCTCACGAGCAGTTCGAGCTCGACTCAAAGAAAAACTCGTTCAAGATCGGCTCAAATATAAACAAGCTCAAACTCAGCTCCAATTTAAGCTCGTTAAGTAAATAAGCCCACTTAAGCTTGTTCATGGATATCTTATTTTTTTTCGTGATTGAATTATTTATATTTATTAATTATAGATTAGTATATTTTTACTTGTAAATATGTCATTAAACCTTCAATATCAACTTGGATATCTTAAATTTCTGTAGACTTTTACTTTTTTTATTTTAATATTACGCTTCATATTTTCATGTCACACACTTAATCAAATACTAACCGTTCATGGAAATTCTGTTTCAACAATAAAAAGGAAATTGTTCACGAGCAACTCGAGTTTGGCTCTAAAAAAAGGTTGTTATATAAGTTAAACAAACAAGTTTTAACATCTCTGATTTGGATTGTAGAAAGCTCATCTCCGCTTGTCGAAATTTGTGCTCGGTTCAGCTCGAGAAGTTAAATAAACAAGCATGTAAATCTATCACGCTCGATTCGTTTACATCCCTAAATGCATCCCCAATGAACATATCACTATTTTTCTTGTCGATCGAGAGAATCTTGAATATATGTGAAAATGAAAGGGCATCTATAAGTTTCCAATATAATACATATGTTCCTTGCAAAAGATGAAAAGACCATTCTCAAAGAAAAGGTAATGGAGTTACATCTTGTCACGTTTTGGATGAAAGCAAAAATATTCCCCGGGGGGCAGTTTGTTCAAGAGGAAAATTAAGATTTCTATCCCAATAACGAAGCGGTAGAGAGAAACATGGTCACATTGGCATACCATGAAAATAATCATCAAGGCTTACATTATTAGCAATATAATATGTTAAATTCGTGAGAAACCCTTCAATCTAATGAATGATGATTGAAGAAGAACCTAAGGCTTTCATGAATAGTTTAAAAACCCCAACAAATGGATTTGAGTGACTTCTTAATGTCAATCTCTAAGGCAACTCTGTGCTGTAGATCTCGCCGCTTAGGCGCGCCTAGGCGCTGCCTAGGCGTCAACCCCCCCTCAGCCGATTACGCCTAGTAAAAGTTCTAGGTGTTTTTGCCTAGCGCCTTAGTCACCGTGAAAGAGGCGCCTAGCCCGCCTAAGCACCAATTAATGGCAAAAATTGGCCACCAAGGCGCCGATTAATTGCAAAAGATATCCGCATAGGCCTTCTTTTCATTTATTTTATTCTCTGGAATTTTTGAATTGATACTATAACTTAAATTTTATTAATTATATATATACTATAGGGTTGTTAGATGAATTTTATGACTTAAATAGTTAAATTTATTATAAATACAACATATATTCGATTAAAAATACAAAATTACGCAACGGGATTCAAAACCGTCTAATCCCGCCAAGGCCCCGCGTAATCCTGCCTAGACGCTAGGCCCTGGTCGACCGCCTAGGCCGCGGAACCGACATCTAAAACATATACTGTGGAGAATTATTATCTTACATACTATTTTATATGTCTTCAACGATAAACATACTTTTCCCACTAAGCCTCTCTTTCACAAAAGTTTATTGATTCCAAAAGATAACACTTATGAGACATCAATTAATCTGTGTGTGTGTAATCTTGAATATATATTTGTTCATATGGTAACAACACGAGATTGACAAGAATTACTTTATCATGGTGGGGACTCCACTATAGGTACAATATGCACAATCATTGAGTTGATCTTTTTGAGATTTGTAAATACAAGAAGATCACATTAATAACATCATGACCAATAATTCTCCAAGCGACATAGTAAATGTGAGATATGATACCATACGATTCCATATTTATATTTACACTGAGAGCAAATAAAGTCTTTTGATTTCCTAAAGAGTGATTTGGACACTTATGGGAGTAATAGATTAAATATGAATCTCCTTTACCTAAATCACTTTCCAAATACCACATCATATATGATTAACGAAAGGAGTAAGGGTTCTAAGAAGGTTGGTAAAATCAGGGAGGATCTCGCGTATTACCTCACTGGCATTTAAAGTTTATTTCCCATCATCCATATCAATTTTGGTGATGGGGTTTCTATATTTTCTCCCTAAATAACCTTGAATAAATATGAGTATTGGAGTCACCATCCTTTATCAATTGCACTCATTTACTTTTTCTTGAGAATGATATCATTTTCCTACGAGGCGATATCCAACTACTACAATAAATTCTTCTCGTTAGAGTATAATCTTCTATAGCTAATACATGAAGCATATAGATTTAGATAGTTATAAGCTCATCCAAGACATATACCATTTGGAGAGAGATGTTGGAAAAGTATTTAATAACTGAACTCCTTGAGCCACACCTCAATAGAATTTTTCTTGAAAATAGAGAATGTATAATGGGGAACCCATCAAGTTGGTGCTTGTGACTTATGTACAACTTTAATAAAACTACCATGGATGGTACAACTGTTAACAAAGTTGAATAATTTGGGTTTCGTAGAATCTTGGATAGATATGTAAAGAAAATAGATCGAAGATCGAACTAACCCCTGAAGTTCAATAGTGAGAGAGGAATTATAAAAATTTATCTAGCCAAGAAGGGTTGATAAGTGTACTATCAATTTGTTTGCGTATTTGAATCCATGTCCTTTGTTGTTTAGAGTATTAAACTTATTGATGATATTTTAAAATTATCTTTGTTTAAAGGAGTAGAGACTTCTAATATTGCAAGTTCTTATAATCATTCACGAGAGAGATATGAGATATTACCCAACAAAACTTGAATACCGTGTGATGTTATATAACCATAGAGTTTCTCTTCACAAGGATATTAACCAATTTCCCGTTCATAAAATTCTCAAAAGTCACCTTGAATTTCTATGTTCTCCACCATGTGTAAGAGATGTGATTTTAGAAGTACGAGAATACCTCGTGATTACCCAAAATCTTCTTTTAATCCCCTCATTGACCCTTACATTATATGCTTATTTTTATTGTAATTTAATATGTTTATATTTTAGGAGCAATGTGCAATTAATAATAAAAAAAAGTAAATACTACCTATTTGCCTACAACTGAAAAAATAATGCTCATTTAAAGCAAAATCATATCTGATTACTAACATATAAATCAATTTACTAATTAGTATTTTAATCATAAATACTATCTAATTCTTATATTATAGAAACCTTCTGGTTATGTAATATTTTTTATTTTTTATTTTGAAGTTCAACCACCGTCACCGACCACCACCACCACTATCTTCATTATTCTGCGCCGATCATCACCACCTTCGCCGACAACCACTACCGACTAGTTTCTCCACCATCGTTGCCACCAATCACCAACAACTGATTCCACCACACAGACGCGTTCGTTAATATTTTTTAAATCATAATTAAATCTAAAAGGATTAAAAAAAATCCAATTTTTAGATGTGACAAATTAATATCTACGTTTATGATTTTTTTTAAATTTTGATATTTTCTGTGATATATTGTTATAATATACAAAAATATATTTGCTAATTACACCACACTGTCGCTTTTGTTAAGATTTTTGAAAATTCATAACCAATTTCAAAAAAATTAAAAAAAAAGTTTTTCATTTTTGGACGGGCTTGTGATTTTTTTTTTGTTTTTTTAAATTTTAATGTTTAGTTTTATGTGTTCCTATAATACACAAAAATACATTTATATCTAATTAAAATACACAAAATCATTTAATAAAACTAAAATATATACTATTTAACAAATTCATTTTTTCGTTCATTAATCGCATATACCCTATTTTACTTGTTTTTAATTATCTTGATGTATTTCACTTTTTGTCCAACCCCATTCTGTTATTTTGTGTGTTGCTGTAATACAAAAAATAGAAAGTTGTGTGTTATAGAAACAAACAAAATCATGTATTCCCTTTCAGTCAAGCCTTTTTTTTGTTTGTGATTTTGTGTATCACAAGAACACACACCGAGTGTTTTGTGTAATTATGTAGTACACAAAAATCAAAAAATAAGTCCTGGACTTGTCCAATCTGGTTGTGCAGCACAAGTTGTTCACTTTGTTAATCTTTATATACATCATTTACTCTATTCTCATTATTTTGTTATACACCTTTTAAATTCATCTATTTTTAGTGACTTTTTTATGTATTTTTTGTTTTATGTATTCATGTAACACACAAAACGACACATCATATTAATATCTCTTCTTATTATTTGTGATTTTATGTGTTCCAATAATATACAAAAGTTGGATTTTTGTAAAACTGGAAGGCAAAAAATTACAGACTCCACATTAATAGTCTTTTTTTCTTTCTATGTGATTTTGTATGTTACAGGAATACATAAAACTCAATTTTATGTATTACTGGAGCACACATAACTCAAATTTTTGCGTATCAGTTATGTGCATTACTAGAATACACAAAATAACAGACTCAATCATATTAGTCATTAATCTCATTTTAGGATTTAGGTTTTAGTATTTTAGGGTTTAGGGTTCTAGGGTTTATGGTTGTAGAGTTTAATGTTTTAAAGGTAGGTATTTTTAATTTTATAGGTTTAGGATTTAGAGGGTTTAAAGTTTTTTAGGGTTTGGGTTTTTTAAGATTAGGGTATATGGGTTTAGGGATTAGGGTTTTTCAGTTATATACTCTCATAAAATTATTTTAGTTTACTCTAGTGGGTTTTGTACTATCTTTAGGGTTAGGGTTTAGGGTTAGTGAAGATTAACAAAGTGAACAAGTTTTGTCTCATAACGAGAAGGGACAAGTCTGGGGCTGGTTTTTTTACATCATTACACTAAACAATAGGTTTATGTGTTCACGTGCTACACAAATTCACAGATAGAAAAGGGTTGCATGAAAGGAAATACATGATTTTTTGTGTTTTTGTAATACAAAAAATAGAGTTTTATGTATTGCGGAAAGACACAAAACTGATTTTTGTGTATTACAACAACACACAAAATAACAGACTTGGCTGGACAAAAAGAGAATATACTAAGATAATTAAAATACATAAAAAATATGGTATATGGATCTATCAAAAATAAAAATTTATTTTGTTAAAGAAAGAAGTATATTAGATTTATTCTATTATTTTGTGTGTTAAAGAAACACATAAAACATAATATCGAAAAATAAAAAAAATTGAAAAATCTGAAAAAATTAGAAAAAATTTGCAAAAATCGGAAAAAATTTAAAAAATTCACAGATTCAGATATGAATTTGCCCCATCCAAAAACAGTACAACATATGTGTTTAAAATAGAAAATATTAAAAAATAGACCATTATCAATGTTTTAAAATCAATTTTAGATCTCATCTTTAGAAAATATTTTTTTCAGGCTATATGTTTTAAAAAATCTTTTTAAGCCATTTCACAAACGTATGACCCGAAAATATTTTAATGAAATATCTTACAATAATATATTTTTTAAAACATATAGTCTAAATATTACATTTTGTAAAGATGTAGGATAAAATTAATTTTAGCCAATATGTAATCGCCTATTTTTGGTATTTGTTATACTTTTTTTTGTCAAGGGTATTTCTTATTTTTTTCAAAGCAATTTATATTAATATAAGAAAAGAATGAAGTTACAAGAGATCATCCGATTTTGCAACTGTTACCAATTCCACCCAATATTCTGATCAAATCTGGAATAGAAACCGATGACCAGTTTATATGTCTGAGGTTACATCTAAAACTTCTAGCTAGTAAGTCAACCTCCTAATTCCTATTTCTAGAAGCATGTCGAATACATATATTATATCTAGAGGGGATAAGATCCTTGGTCTTTCGTATAAGTGGGTTGGCTTTCCAGCAGACTTCAGATATGTTTTTAAGGCCTTAGGTAACACCTAGGAAATCAATGTGCATCATATACTCACATCCTTTACGGGTGGTGCTAGCTCACATGATAGTAGAACAACAACATCTCCCCCTTCGGAAATCGTGCTACACAATTTTTTTCTTTACAGACATGTGGAACATTGTCTTTATTGAAACTAATCGTAGTAATACAAGTAACTAATCAACTGGGTGTTCCATTTTGCTTCTTTATACATACATTTCATGCTAGTTGTCCGGATGCTCCAAATTATGACGAAAGTAAAAGTTATGGACATTTTAAAACTCCAAGACTGATTGGACCCTCCCTTAATGATGTGTAGAATCTTAGATTTGAAATTCTACACTCCATTAATAAGTCGGCAATGTCATGTGTTCATACTATTCCAAACTTCAATACTCATGGGGAAATAGAAGAAAACATGTTCAACTATTTCCATGGGGTCATTGCAAAACTGCATCTGGCTTAGTCGACACGCTTTATATTGAAGAGGAATACCCACATGGAGTAAAATCGTTACAACACTTCCAGATAAGTGCTTCGATCTTCGTTCGAGACTTTGCGTGCCAAACAATCTTCTAGACTTTGGGGTCCCTAGAAGTACCCGATGACAAATCTTAAGAATTTGTAGCAGAATTTCGAGGATGAATGTCATGATGTCCCATTTTAGTTGTGAAACATATTTTTCTAGCGTGATGCCATATGAGATTGTCCTCTTTATTAGTCGCGTGGAGGGAAATCTTGAAAATAAACTTTGTCACTGTTTGGTGGAAGGTGTTATGAATGAGTGAAGTATCCCTTCCCGAACCGTCTGGAAGAAAAATATATTTAACCATGAACAAAATAATTAAGGGGATTTGAGATAGGGATGTAGGTTGGGAGCCCTTTATCCCTCCAAATATCTGTGGCAACTCCATTAGCTATTTGCACAATGCATCATTTTTTTAAGACATCTCTCCCTTCCAGGATACTCATCCGAGCCCACATTTTCACAGATTTTTAGTACATTCCCAAAAAGATTCCAAATATGAATCTGCCCTTGTCCATATCCATGACATGTCAACTACTACATAACCCAGTCTCACTCATATTCAAAGTTCTCAACCGTGAAATCGTCTATCCTTTACCCACTGTAGTGTAATGAATTTGGAGCTTGTGTAAATCATTGGGATACCAAGGTACTTTCCAATAGAGTCGGCCAGCTAAATCTCAAGAGAGTTAACTATTTGATCAGAAAAGTGAGGAGTACCTTTACTAAACCAAATGATGAATATATGGAGGTTATTTCTTTCTTTAGTTCCCTTGTAATCAAGTTGAATGACCCTTGTGAAAGCTGTAGTCTTAGAGTTGTTCAGGCTCACTAAAAAAGAGTCATTAGCGAACAGGAGGTGTGAGAGCCAGGGGAATTCCCTTGCTAGTTTAACACCCTTAATATAACCTTCTCTACTTTCAAAATTGATTAGTCCGACTAGAGATTCCATGAGTAGACAAAAACGATACGGAGAAAGGGAGTGTCCTTGTCTTATTCCATTAGTCGGGTTAGATTACCAACCACTTATCCTTTAATGGAGATCTGGAAATGCACCGTCGAGATACACTTCATGATCCACCCAATCATGTAGTGCATAAACCAAGCTTTGTTAGAACTACCTCCAGAAAATACTACTGAACATGTTCATAAATTTTGTCCATGTCCAATTTAACTGCATCATAATGTTTGTTACAGTATATATTCATTCAACGAAGAAATAATTCTCATGGGCCAAAATCAAATTATCCAAAATAGCTTCACCCTTGATAAAAGTAGACTAGGTAGGTGAAATGGGGGCATTCATGAAAGGTCTCAACCTTTCAGCCAAGACAGACGCTATAATCCTGTAACCAAAGTTCGCACATGAGATAAGTTTTAATAGCTAACCTTAGTTTGGGTTTCTCCTTGTAGAACAAGGATGATGATAGTTTTATTAAGCTTTCTTACATTTAGTTTTTCTTCGAAATATGCACAAACCATTTCTAGTACATCAAATTTAATAGTTTCCTAATATTTATGGTAAAAAAGTGCCGCGAGGCCATCCTGGCCCGGGGATTCTTCCCTCCACGGAAAACAGGATCACGAACTTCCTTTAATGTTGGTGCTCGCATAAAATCAAGGTTCATCTCATAAGTGATTTTACAATAAAATATAATCAACACCTTCTAGACCTTCTACACCAAGATTCTCGTTATAAATAATATCGAAATGCATAATAAAAGTATTTTTGAAATCACCCGGATCATCAACCCATTCCTTATTAATGTTAATAATACGAGTATTTCCTATTTTAGTTCGTTTCTGGGCTACTGAGGCATTAAGTTTTTTTTTGTCAAATAAAGTAGACAAGATACAACTACAGATTAAAAAAGACGCGAGCTGTGGACACCGAAAAATCCTTCCAGGATGATAAATCCTTATTCAACCTAATGCTTTTTGCATACGAGTCAGCGATTGTGTTGAGACATCTGCTAATATATGAGATCTTCCATGTCGGAAACTTGTTCAACCAACCCCTGATTTCACTCATCATGTAGATTAGCCTCCAGTGAAGCTTTTTATTTTTTGTAATACCTTGAACTAAATCAAGGTTATCTGTGTCGAATGAACAGCTACGTGCCCTGAGGCCTCCAGCTGTCCTCATAGCCAAAAGGAGGGCCCAAGCCTCCCCTTCGATCGGACTATTAATAAGGCATCTACTACCCGTCCTGTGATTAATCCTACCATCTTTGCTAATTCCAATAGCCACCACTCCAGCCGGCTCCCATTTTTTAACGAACGATGAATCGCTAAACCAAAACATCTCGGCCTCATCCAATAACGTAGGATTCCGGTATTCTTCTTTTCTCGCCATTTCTTCTTTCTTTTTGTCCAAGTTGCTATTATTTTCCATGAACAATTTATCAATAAGTTTTCCGGAGTTTCTTTTAATGTTTTCCACCGCCCATTTCCTTTTTTCGAATAAACCCTTCATCCTTTCCTTCCAAATATTCCAAGATGTAATAAAAATATTAGCAATCACTTTCCTCTTGTCCCACCCATTTTTCGAATAGGTATCAACTGTATCCAGAAACCATCTTTCGAAATCATAAACCCTATCCTTCTCAATTTTCACTTGCATATCAGAACATGCCCAAGCCGCCATACTAAATGGACACGTGAGTAAAATGTGATATGAACATTCATCATCAGTTTTGCAACATTCGCACGTAGCGTCCTTCGCGCATTTCCTCTTTTTCAAATTAACTTTTGAAGGAAGAAGTCCGTTAACCGCTCTCCACCCGAAACATCTGATTCTTAGAGGGACATTAGCCTTCCATATCAAATCCCATAAGCTTGGGTCATTCTTTTCTCCCTCCTTTGATGATTGTGCCTTCTTCTCGGTCTCTTCATTACATAAAGTATGATAACCCGATTTAGTGGAATATTCACCGTCCATGGTATATGGCCAAATCATTTTATCTTCCAAATTGATATGTATGGCCGATATTCTCATAATCTCGCTAACAACATTTGGTGGGAAAATATTATTGATGAGGTTAAGGTCCCATCCTGAAAAATCTTTATTAAAGAGTTGAGCCACATATTGGATATCGCAGTTAAGTGGTTTATCAACTTTCATATTATTTCTGATCCAATTATTCTCCAAAATATTCGTCTTAACACCATTTCCAATTAACCACCTAGCATGTTTCTTTATAAATTGGATTCCTTTATACAAGCTCCCCCAACTCCATGATCTTGCATTTTTTAATTTTGCGACCAAAAAGTTCGATATTGGGGAGTAGATGCCTTTAAGAACTCTTGATACAAGTAATTCTGGGTTTGCAATGATCCTCCAAGCTTGTGCGGCTAACAATGCCAGATTCATTTTTTTAAAGTGTCTAAAACCAACACCACCCGTTTTTTTTTATTTTGCAATTTTATTCCATGCCATCCAATGGATTCTTTTTTTATTTCCGTTATCCCACCAAAAGCTAGCAACGAGACTGGATAACTTTTTACAGAGTGTATCTGGAAATTCGAAAATTGACATGGCATGATTGGGTATAGCTTGAAGGACAGCCTTAATAAGCGTTTCTTTTCCCCCCTCCGAGAGTAAAGCCGATTTCCATGATGATGCTCTCGATAGTAATCTATCCTTGATATAGTTGAGATTTGCTGACTTAGCTCTCTTGATAGTAAAGGGGATTCCCAGATATTTACCCATTGAGTCGATACTATATTAAGAAAATCCATAACTTCTTGTTTGGTGCTGTCCGGAGTATTCTTGCTAAACATAATAGCTGATTTGTCTAAATTAATCTTTTGTCCCGAAGCACGACAATATTTCTCGAGCACTCCTTTGAACGATGAGATTTCTTCTTTGTTTATTTTTACGAAAAATAGCGCATCATCTGCGAAAAGGAGGTGTGTCAGCTTCGGACATTGCCTAGTGATTGAGATTCCACTAATACTCCCTTCTCTACATTTATGATTAATCGCGGCCACCAAGCTTTCTGTTAATAATGAGAAAAGCATTAATTATACCTATCAATCTTTACCCCGAATTCTCCGAACACCTCTTCTTTTTATGTTCAGAAAGAATTCACAATTATTTGCCTTATTTTTATTTGCTACTATCCACATGGTTGCTTGGCTGCTGCATATTATGTTTTTTTAATTAATTAACCTAAAATTTAGTTAATTAAATGTTTTAACCATTATGGATATATAACTAATTATTTATCTCTTGATTAATCTTTTAAGTATAATAATAGGTCTTAATTTATATGTATAATCAAGAATTCATGTGACACATAAATTGATTCAAATTCAATATTATAATGGTTTCCAAATAATTCTTTTATCACTGAGTTATCTCCTTTAATTTATTATATTTACTAAGTTTGTTGATTAGAATCAATAAAATTGGTAAGAAAACGAACCAAACATGTTTCGACATAGCTGTTTTATTCGCATAATTTTGTTGCAAGGCATGAATGTGTAATTGATAGAACATACAACAATTATAACATCTATAATTGATGGCACGTTGGGGAGACATACGTGCCCCAAGCCTTCATTTGGGTTTATAATATTCTGACGCTTGGCTAATTAATTAAACATAGACGATGATTCCCATTTTTAATAATCTAGGAGTAGTAGATAGTTTATTTTTTCTTAAGAGAATGTCGGTTAGGTTAGTGCCTGTTTGGTTCCTTCATAAGTCATAACATTCAATGTACTTACAAAATTCTTCCTCAACTAAACTTTTTTTTTTTTGTCAAAAGAAAACAAATCAAAAACGTTTATACAACGATTTAAGGAAAATATAACAATCGCTTAAAGAGCCATTTTTCCAAGCAGAAATATCGATATTACGCCTTGCACTCTTTGCTGTAAGATCCGTAACGTTATTAAGTTTCCTGTTGACGAAGTTAACCTTCCAGGAAGGGAACTTCAAAAGCCAGCTCCTCATTTCGGCAATGAAAGGGTAAAGCTGCCAACTAAGGAAGCTCAATTAAAACAAAATAAAAACCCAAAATACTCTATTACTTCTTATGCACTAAAAACCTTAAATTAAAAATCAAAACCTATTAGATTTTTTTTCTCACCCTCACCCTATCTTCTCTGTGACAAAAAACCAAACTCATGGCTATTCTTTTCTATTTCTCCACCATCTCACTGTTGCAGTACCACCAACCCGAGACCATGACTGCTCTTCTCTATTCGTCACCTGAGCAACGCCACCATTCTCCCCGCCTGAGCACCGCTCCCCTTCAAAAAAAATCTCACCGCCGTGTATCTATTCTTCTGCACAAGAAATCCCACACAACCTTTCCAACGCCGCCGTCACCAGAAAACGGCGTGTAGCGTCGCCGCTGCGTGGCCCTCTTCTTCACTTTGTTGACACAGCAGATCACCTCCCATGCCTCGTGCCTCCATGAATGGAGACCAGCAGATCTCGGCGCCATCGCAAGAAAACCGTCGTGACTCCATCGCTCGCTGTGACTCCAGATCTAGGTGAACCAGCACCACCGTCGTGGCCTTCGTGGCTCCACCCATCTCCTCTCCTTCAGCCACCGCCGAACCAGCAAATCTGTGAGTTGTGGTTTCTCCAGTGACGCTTCACTACCGAGGAAGAAGCACGGTAAGGCTGGCTCGTGGCTTCATCAGATATGTGAGTGGTGGTTTCCAACTCGCTGCACCCGCAGTCTTGCAAAACAAGGCCCAGTTCCAAAAACGAATTGAACCATGCCAACCCAGTTCCAGGCCCACCATTTTGTTTTTTTTAATTTCTGTTTAATTAGTATTCATTTTAATTCCAATACATATTATAAAAAGACTGCTTTTTGTTTTAGATCTAGATTTAGATCTCTTTGGAATGTACCAAAGTTATTTGTTTGGTATATACCAATTTGTTTTTATCGTGAAAATGTTACCGTGAATAGATTTGTGTGTTTTTTTTGCGAGAAAAACTTTGTTTGGCGCGTACCAATGGTTGGATCTTGACACGGTAGCTTCAATCGGGTTTCTAAATAAGTCCGGACATTAATGTTGGACATAAACGAAAACCATTTAAGTCTATAAAAATACTATTAGGGACCTATCATGCAATTATAAGAAAAAGATGGTATAATAAAACATAAAACAAACATAAATAGTATTTGGTGCGTACCAAAAATAAGGAAAATTGGTACGTTCCAAACAAACAAATATTGGTCTATACCAAATGTAAAAATGTTGGTATGTACCAACGACGAATTGAGTACGGGTATAAAGGTAAAAAATCTAACTTAGACTTTTGTTAGGATAATTTTTTTATTAGGATTTTATATATAACTTTTTTGATTTTTAGGCTACTAAAAGTAACTTTCTCTTATTTTTAAAACAAATTACTAGAATTACTTTGTCAAAAATACTTTACATTTTTAAAATTATATTTTAAGAAAAACATTAAATATATGACTCTTGTTTAAGATTTAAAGTTTAGAAGTTAGGGTCATTTAAAATGATGCTGGGTGTGAAAATATTTTTAAATATTTTAAAGATATTTTAATATTTATTAAAAAAATACTTTAATCCTAAAATAATCAAATCCCAAATGAACTCAATATTTATCTTTACATTTTATTCTTTATCGGAAAATCAAAATTATATTAAATGAAGATCAACAACTTATTATCCTTACAAAACTTTCTCAAACCCTATTACATTAGCCATTAAAAGTCCAAAACATAAGGCTTTTTACAAACTCAAGATATAAAAATATTACACAAAACAAACTAAATTGGGTCTACACATCAATTACAAATATCTTTTCAATTAACTCCACTGAGGCCTTCTTTATAAATGTTCTTCTCTGCAATTTCATAGATACTTGAGACGATATTTTAACTCAAATATGTTCTTTAGTTAAGGTCATACCACCATGATTTCTTGTATTCATTTCTTCACATATCCAATATATATATATATGATGTAATAAGAGAACTTACAATGAGAATCTGTTATTCAGAAGAGATTTGGAGGATGACCTAAATCAATCCAATTAAATCTGCAGATGTGCTCATAATACCGCGCTTCTCAAGAATCTTGATTATAATTCTATTGGAGAAAGAACAACCAATAAACAAGTGATCTACATCTTCTATGCAATTCATACAAAACAAGCATAACAAATTAATTTGCAATCCCCAATCCACCATTCTTTTTTAGTAGCCTGTCTATTTTGAAACTCCAACCATGAAATGAACAAGCATTTCGAAATACAACATTTACCCCAAACAATTTTGCACCATTTAACTTTTCCTCGATCTTCAGAGATTCTGTTTAACGTTTTTTTGAATGAGAAACCTTTCTTATTTCTTTCACTCCATAGCTTTAAATCATTTCCTGGAGTTAGGTTGCAATTCCTAAACAAGGGAATGATTTTTTCCCAATACATGGAGGCAATCTCCATCTCTCTTTTCCATAGCATGATTTGACAGTTTGGTTACAGTTAATAATCTGATTATCTAACTCAATTTGTAATATTTTCTATACACTATTACCATCAATCCACTTATCCCAGATAATGAAGGTGTTATTTCTATTTTTAACTATATGTAGAATGAAATTGAAGGCAGTTTTCTTAACTTTCATAAGTTTTTTCCAAATCCATGTATGATGAAGCTTTGCATCTAAACTCCATAACATTTACCCTTAATGATGTTGTGATGAGTCCACTTACTTCATAAATTATGGTCATGTGAGTACATTCTCCAAAAGGTAAAGAGTAAGCATAACTTGATCAAGTCTTCAATGTTAGGAATTACAAGACATCCAGTTCCTTTACTTGAACAAATATTATTCCAGGAAATTTTAGCTCCTTGTGCACCCTTTTCACTGCCTTTCCACAGAAAACTGGACATCTTCTGGTTGAACTTGTAAATAACTTGTTTTGGTAATAAGAAGACTCTACACCAAAATAGTATTTTGCTTACAAGAATGCATCCCCTCCCTGCATAAGATAGAAGTTTAGATGACCACTGATCAATACTTTCACAAATCTTCTCTACTAACTTGTCACCCTCACTAATACTTAATTTCTAGAGCTTAAAGGTACTCCCAAGTATCTAACAGGAAGATATCCAATTTTGATATCTAAAATATTATAAATTCTATGAATTACCTCATCTTCAGTGCTTCCAAAGTATAATTCACTCTTTTGAAAATTGATGTTTAAACCATAAATTCTAGTGAAATATCTAGTGCATCTCTAACAATCATAGCTGACTTTACATAAACCTTAAGGAAGATTAGCACATCATCATAAAAAATAATATGATTTAACTTCAAACTTCTACATTTCTTATGATAACTGAATTGAGCCTTCAAAGCCATATGATTGAATAATCCAGTAAATACCTCCATACAAATGGAAACAAATATGGAGAGAGAGGATCTTCTTGCCTGAGTCCTCTCTTTCCTTTGAAATAACCACATTCTTCTCCATTAACACAGATAGAATAACATGGAGTACAAACACACATTTTGATCCATTGAACAAATCTCTCAGGAAATCCAAAAGCATATAAGGTTTTTAATAGAAATTTCCAGTTCACACTGTCATATGCTTTTATTTAAGTCTAAGTTAATGGTACAATTTGGTGGGGAACTTCTCTTTTCATAATCAAGTACAATATCCTGTGCAACAAAACTGTTATCACTAATATATCTTCCTCCCATATAGGCAGCTTGATTTATAGAGATAATAGTCTCCAATACTTTCTCCAATCTACTTGAAATGGCTCTAGAGATAGCCTCATATGTTGTGTTTACACATGAGATAGGTCTAAATTTCTTCAAACTTGAAGTATTTCTCTTTTGGAATGAGGACTATGTTTTTAGAATTGACTTATCCAAGCAATTCTCCTGTGTTTAGACATTGTTTCACTGCATGGTTGAAGTCTTCCTCAGTTACACTCCAAGATGACTTATAATAACAAAAATTAAAGCCATAAGACACTGGGTTCTTGTGATCATTAATTGAAAATAAAGCTTCTTTAATCTCCTTATTAGTAATAGGTGCTATCAATTCAGCTTTTTTCTCTTCAGCCAAACTCTTTTCAATGATATTTTGAATTGTTGAAATAGAGCATACTTCTTCATTATTATCTTCTGAACACAAGAGATTTTTATAGACTAACAAACTCTTCTTTAATTTGTATAGGTTCTGTGATAGAAACCCCTGCATCATTAATTTATAAGGATACATTATTTTTTGCAATTCCGCCCTTAATCATCTTATAGAAGTATAGTTAGTTTAAATTCATCTCATTTGTGAAAGAAATCTTGGCTTTTTGTTACATGATATTATGATGTATCATAATTGCATCTTCAAGGTCTTTAGTCAATACTTTCTCCTCACTCATAGTAGTAATATCAATCTCGCTCTTCATAATTTTTGTTTGAATATTTTGTAACCGACTTCTCAGAGCTCAAGTGTTAGCATAATTTCTTCTAAAATATATGTTGTTTAACTTCCTTAGAGAAATTTTCACTCTTTTCTGTTTCATAAACAACCTAAACATGTAATTACCATCAACCTCTTTATTCCATTCTTGTTACCACTTCTAAAAACTTGTCTTGTTGAGCCCAAATATTAAAGAACTTAAAAGAAGATGGGTAACCATCCTTTTTCACTCCAATTGTGAATCTTAAAGCACAATGATTTGATGTTGAAGGGGGAGTCACTATTACAGTTGATATCAAAGTATCCATCCATTTATTATTGATGAACATCCTATCAATTTTGCTAGCTCTCACTTGTCCTGTAACATTTTTGTTTGTCCATGTATAATATTAACCACCATATTGATGTTCATACGGATTAGCTTCATCTATACATTCTGCAAATTCAATAGCACCTTTCTCAAGTATTTCACAGTGAAGCCTATCCTGAAGTTTTATTATTTCATTGATGTCACCTAGAATACACACCCTACTATTCTTGTAATATATACTCCAATTCAAAATATCTTTCCATAATAATCTTCTTTTTGCATCATCATTACTACCATAAATCATGCCTATATACATAATGTCTCCATTTTCTTTAACTTTCATCTCAACAAACCAGGTTTGAAAAGTTTCATGAATGAGCAAAATTTATTATCCCACAAAATCCAAATCTACCTGAATCATCCTTATTTTAGTTATGCAACATCTCCATATGAGTGAAATGAGCATTAATTATTGAAAAAAAACTTATCAGACTTCACTTCTGTTTCCAAGAGCCCATTGAGTCTGACATTATTACTTATTAAAAATCCTTTGACATCAAGTTGTCTAAGGATATTATTCAATCCACGCACATTCCATGAGGAAAAATTCATAAGTTAGGGGGTCGGGGAATCTCTTAACCTCCTTCATGATTGATGAACTCAGAACATTTTGATCAATCTCACTATTGCTCTGTAACTTTTCAAATTTGTTAGACATTAGAACAGAGCTCGACTCTCCTTCATGATAAATACTAGTTCTCCAGTTAACAACTTCCCATTCCCCATCCATGTTTTTCCCTTTATTTTCTTTAACCTCATCAACTATAAATTTTTTTGGTCTCCACACCTTCTGTATATTACTGCACTTACTTTCAACATGACCATAATTGTTGCACTTGACACATATAATCGGTTTCCAATCGTATTCCACTCTAACTTCTTGTAATTCTTCAATTCCTACATCAACATATAGATTATCAGGGAGCTCATCTTTAGTTCGATTTCAACACATACCCGAGTATAAACCAATCTGGTTTTTGACTCTGTTACCGAATCCATTTGCAATGGAACCCCTATTCCACTCACTCAGAACTCTTTGAGTCCATTAATTCATAGGGATGTTTTCCAATTTCACCCAAATAGGTATTTTAGTCACATCAATCTTCTCGAACTGCATTCCTGCTTTCCACGGCCTTAGGAGTAATGGTTTCCCATTAGTATGCCATAATTTACATGACTCTGTTGTAGTACGGCTCATTCTCATATTTAAACACATACACTCCTTTACTACTCGATTTAACCTATACCTTTCCCAAATTATTCTATTGATATTCCACAAAGTTTACAATAGCGTATAAGACAATTTTTCTATAAATCTGCACCTTCATCAAAGACCTCTTGAGATGGTTTGATTATCCTCTTCCCGTCATGTTTAATAGTTTCGTGAAATTCAAGCTTTAATGACTTAACACATTCTTCAAACAAGTTAGACCACGCTACAACTTTTACTTCACCATTTGCTGATTCTTTCACAACCTTAGCTGTTTCACTTTGACTTAGAGTGTTAGACGAAGTTTGGACATTAATCCACTCATCTTCACTACTCGGCGTTTCAGTATCATGGCCTTCCGGTGTATACATATTCAGATATGTATCATCCAATGAAAGAATCATCCTCGTGATATCACGATATTTTGTTTTACTCTGTGGGTTTGATTATGAGACTTTGTTTACCTGGTTAAATTTAGCGGAACTAAGCATTTTAGTCATAGTGAGAGTAACTAAAATGAAAAAAGCTAAAAAGAAGAAAAGAAAATGGGCGGTGGACGTGGCGGTGGAAAAGAAAGGGATGAAATGGAGAGAGAATAAGTGGAGGTTCTGAAAAATAGGTGGAGAGAGAAAATAGATAAGGTGAAAGATTCCAGTTTTTTTGGGATAAGCACCAAATATGAAAAAGAAAAAGGCAAAAAGTTGAAAAAGAGGCTAAAAAAAGATAAAAGAAAAGATAAATTTGGTGAAATAAGCTTAGTGGTTGATGAATAAGTAGAGATAGTTTTTTTTTAAAGTTCTCATTGACCCTCCTTATGCTCACATTTTATTTTTTCTTAATACATAACCTTTAGAAACATTTGATTATATATATATATATATATATATATATATATATATATATATATATATATATATATATATATATATATATATATATATATATAACCTACACTATTATTCATTTTATATTTCAATTAATTAAATAAATCTTACCTATTCTCTCTACGTCAAGAAAACGTTTTAGGGTTCCCTATATCCTATAAATACACCTACTAATCAGTAGAAATACATCCTTGTCGAATCCTTAAGCCAAGAAGAAGCTTACAACACAAGAAGAGAAGTCTGGAAGTAGTTGGACACCATATCATGTCTTCCCAAGCCTTCAACTTTGTAATTGTTTTCTTTTCTTTCTTTAGTATGAACTAATTTACTTTTAGCTTGAGATTTATCATATATGTATGAACCCTAGTCCTTGTTTAAACGTCTATCTAATTTGGGATACCATTGTATTTAAATTGAATTCATGTTTTATTCGCTGTTTTACGTGCTTTATAATTGTCCGTTTCCTTGAGAATGCATGCGTATAGGATTACCTTAATAGTAGTTATATGGTCACCCGGAAGGGGTGTCTAATTATTGAAACACCACATAAACGTCTAGTGTACGGAGTTAATCCTGACAAGATTTGCCTAACTAGATAATCATTAAGGTTTGTTTTAATCACCAATCATCATTAGTAGGTCAGACTGACTTAGGACCCTAGTGGCGCAGGATAACCCTATTTAAAGTCCCCTCTTGATTGTGAGGTTGCCCCCTAGTTCGTTCTCTGGGGATTAGGAGGAATTTAGAATCCTGGTTATTGCAATTCTATATAATTTACCCTTACATGCTTAGAATAAACTTTCATACTATCTTCTCTTCGTATTTAATTTTCTGTCTTTACTTTATTAGTTTAATTTTTCTATTTACAAAAACCAAACAAAAATCTCTTTAGTCTTTTATTTCTTGCGTATTATTATTTAAATTTTATATTTACACTTGATAATTTGCATAATTTCTTCCTAACTTTCGTAGTCTTTGAGGAACGAACCATGCTAGCTTAGGGTGTCTATTTTTATACTTATTTTTATCACACCCTACTCCATACCAATGTTCAAAAGCTGTTTGGTTCTCTTCTACTTTAACATATTAACTTGCAACCGTACTACTTTTAAAGTTGATATCTGAGTAACATAATACTTATGAAAAAGGCATAATGATTACAAAGCAAGTATATACTATTGATTGGCAAATATGGAAAACTAAGAATGCCGAAAATTATAATAGTGTATCTCTGTATCCTGGACGGTTGAAAAAGGTATAAAACAATGAAAAAAAAATACCAAAATGCAAATTATACTTACGATGTAAATAATCCTCTGAAAGATAATAACAAGAAGAACACATAATCATCATGTAAATTTAACCTTAAGAATTTTTTTTGTCAAACAACCTTAAGAATGAATGTGAACAAAGTAATAACATAAAAGAAGATACTATAAAACAAATCATGCAACCGAATATGATGTCTTAGAAAATAAAGGTACAAGAAAATACTTAAGGAAGTAGACCCCTCTCTTTATAAACTATGATGCTAGTATTGAAAATATCTTGACTGTTATTTCTTGTGTTAGTAGGGACTTTATAGGAAAGATGGTGGAGTGCAAAGCCTGAAACATTGTTGTATATTTACCATTGAAGGTGAAGCACTAGATATACTAAAAACTTGCTTGATGGCTAGAGATTTTAAAGATGCAAAGACATTCATAGAGAGTGAACGTCTCTAGATTATAGACTCATTCAAAAAAAAAAAAATCTCAAATTATTAATCCTTTAATTTGTACTATTATTAAAAACATTTATTTTGTAGCTGAATCATATTTACCTATCTTTTTTTCCGTTAAAGGGGATAGAAATAGTATAGCCGATTGGATAACCAAATGTAAATTTAGTGTCAAAATATTTGGTTTCGTGTCTAGACCTGTGTTTAACCTATTTAGCTCATTTACTTAAGTTAGATACTCAATTTTTGGGTATTGGACAAGTATTTTGTAACATTTTTGCTATTAATGGAAATAATTTGGGAAAAAAAAAGGAAGAGCTTCATACATTTTCCTGCTAAAATTTATACTTTTGCCTTCATCCTAAGCAGCCCAACTATTTGTACAATACAATGGAAATACAACACCAACCTTTGCTCATGTGGGTGAACCAGATTGCCTATCTAAACTAAGACTAATTTGGCGATTGGTTTCGCTACCGCGCCTCAACGTCTCCTTGATTTCAGCTTCCTTTTTGTCAACAAAATCCATCATGTCCTTGAAACTAGTGGCACGGAGAGTACGTCTACTAGGACGTGTAGATTCAGGCTCTTCAATCTCTTGTTCTTCCTCTTCTGGTTTATATTTCCGATATTGCCAACACACCCTACAAAAGAACACCGTGAGAGAAAAAATGCACGCGGTCCCACATATGACGTATATTCCCCAAAAGTTCTTCAAAGAAAGCCGATTTTCATCCAATACACTCCTTTGCGCAGAACATCCATCCGGAGAAAGCCATTTGTCATGGATTCTTTGGAGATCACCGTTTTCCGAGAGTTGAAGGATTGCTGTTGACAGATCAACTGCCAAAGGGGAACCCCTTTGAAATGTCTAGATCATCAAAAGTAAACGTTGAAATTATATTCTAGCAACTCTTTTCCGTTAATTACTAAGTAGTATGAGAAAACAAACTTACAAATCCCCATCCACTCTTTGTGAACTTCTGCCCGATGATCTTAAAAACGCATTTTGTGGTGGTTAAAAACATTTCTACATAAGGAAGCTCATCCACTATAGCCGCAACTCCACCAGCATTAGGACCGAGCTCAAGAACATCTCTATATTCCTCCTGGGATTTCAATATTCGGAGCCTTGACTCCGCAATGTTAAGCTCTTCAATGAGATAATTATATGCGAAAGAGCCATCTTGCACTCCTATCGGTTCAGAACTTGCGATCAAACTGTCAATCCCTTGAATCTGTGAACTAAGCTGCTGAACCGTAAATATCGATGTCAAACTAGCTGTATAGCTTGAAGTGATAATCAACACCACAAATAGCCACACAATTAAAACCAATCGCCCAAGTGTGCTCACTGTATTCTCTCCTACAACATTTTGATTATTGACTTAGTTATTACTCATACAGTCATACTCCTACTTTCTCATATGAAATCTCATGATATACTTACTGTGTGAAAAGAACATGGTCGAGAGACTAAACCAGAATACTGTAATAAGCTGTTGACTAGGTGGTCCCCGGAATTCTTGATTCTGACGATGTTCGAGTATCCAAACAACAGCTCCAACAAGTAGAAAGAACGATCCAGTTACCGCCCACATTTCAACTGTAAATGGCCTGAGAAAAGCCCAAGCACTCGTTTTAGTCTGTCTCGTAAGAGCAACTACTACAAGTCCTGATTCCAAGTAAGGCTGAGTAAAGTCAACAACCCTTGTCCTATTTGTAGTAATTGTAATATCTCCAACTCCAGCATCGTATTTCTAACAAAACCAAGTAAAAGTTAGCATCAGTCCCATGAATAAACAAAATTACTAAATATACTTACATCTTGTGCTACATCGTTGACAAGATTACTAAATATAGGATTCCTAACACCATTTCCATACAAGATATACTCGTGAGGGACAGGATAAGGTAATAAATTCACGGCAGCTTCGAACACATCTATGCAATAACCTTTGACCCCAGAAGGACCATTGTCTTTACTAACAAGGTCCTTGTACGTAACACGATAAGGTACTGCAATTCGCAGAGGCTTCCCGTTATTTGGGAACACCCATCCCCGAGGAAGTTCCGAGGTTTGTCCAGGCCATATTACACCGTATAAATGTTGATTGCTCGCAGATTTGTTCTGAGGTTCTTTGTAAAGAATCTCTGACGGTGCAGAAGTAGATAGACCTGAATGATTTGTCCAATAACCTATCTGGCGATAACCGTTTCCTCCAAAGTTAAGAACATCAAACGAAGGATGAATTAAATTTTTCTCTGCATCAAAATGTATCTGACCACTCACACCTGTGAAATTCATTGTGAAAAGAATTTGTACTAATTTCTGACCTTGGTCGAAAATTCGGAGGGATGACAAGTTTAGGGTCCCACCGTCGATCATACCTTTCAAGTTTGGATCATCGGAAAAAGTGATAACTCCACCGTCTTTAAAGAAAGCATCGAGTGCGCGAGCAAGTAACCATACCGAATCATAAGCGTAGAGTGTATACGAATTAACTTTAATGGTTTGCTTATAGCGGGAGATGAATCTTGTTTTGAGATCAGAATCTGGAATGTAATGGCGAAATGAAACAACTCCTTGCAAAAGATTGATCGTGTCAGAATCAAGGGCTGATTCTTTCGAATCTAATAAAGTTGGAAGCCAATCTGTAGTGATCCAAACGTAGTTATTGGTGAGCATTCCAAGACGATTCGCTAATGAAAATATCTTAAGCCCAGAATCAGGATTCACGTGAACAACGTAAATCCGTGATTGCATAAAGTTCACTTTAATTAACAAGTTTTCAATATCACTAGCTACTGCTCCTGGAGAAAATGCAGCCTTGTAAGAAATCTTGGCACGGTTCTGTGAAAGTGCATCGCCTAAAACGGAGATTCCGTTTCTTCCATAATCATCGTCAACATAAATGGCTATAATCTCTCTCCAGCCATAGTACTCGATTAAATCAGCAATTGCGTACATTTGGAAATAATCACTTGTAGTAGTACGGATAAAGTAAGGGTTCTGCAAAGACGAAAGAGTGGGGTCCGTAGCCCCGAAAGACACGAGGGGTAATTGAAGTTCATTTACAACATGGGAAATAACATGTGCTATTCCAGATGATTGTGGACCAATTGCAGCTACCACATCTTTCTCCATCATCTGCATAGCTACAAGGTTCAAAAGTGTTATTTGCACTATAGGTCCTATATTATGCTAAAATTGCACTATAGGATTTCACAAATAAAACAGTTGAGAGTGGATGTGAAACAAGAAACATGAAATCTAAAGTAACAAAAATAATAATCTAATCTCATGGTAATTCAGTTTGTGCTATCAATTCTAAACAGGAAAAAAACAGATAAACTCACAAGAATGAATAGAATTATATAAAAATTATTACCTTCAACAATTCCATCAAATCCACTGCAATTAGTGTCATGCATTATAAGGTTAATTTTTGTGGTTTGTAGGATAGTAGAATTTGCGTTGATATCTTCAATTGCAGCAAGAATGGCTGGCTTTACAGACCTTCCAATAGCTGAGTTTAGTGTGAATAATGCTCCAATATTCACTTCCCTTGGACTATCACTTGAAGTAGCGCAGATTATCAGAGCCAAACAAAAACAAGAACAGAGATAAACCAATTTTCGATGACTCTCCATTGCCCTTTTAACCGATTCTTGTCCCGACTAAGTGAGACCGGCAATATAAATTTGATAAGGTGTTGAGTTTCTGTGTAAAGTCATCAGAGACTGATTGTCAACTATGTAATTAAGATACCTTAACAACTAAAGATTTTGTCCATATGATATGAGTTCTGTAAACAATAAAAATACCAAGGAAATGAAACCACAAACCAACAAAATTATTATTACAATTATTATTTGAGCCTCAGAGTTCTGGACAGACCAACCAAGTTGCATAATTAGATATTAATTTCCTCGTGGTTGATTGGTCACGTGGTAACTAATGTTAGTCTTTTGTTCACGTGGTAACTAATGTTAGTCTTTTGTTTGGTCAATTATAGGGAACTCGTCTGATACCGAGCAAATTACAAATTTGAGCCTCAATAACTTAAACATTATTGTTTAAGTCCCCTCTACTTACTTCTTCTTACAAAGTCCTCAGTTATAATTCTAGTTACATTTTTTTACCTTTATACCCTTTACCAGTTTTTTAGTTTTTTTTATAGAAATTAAATATTTCTTTGAGTGTTCACAGACTTTTATTAATTTTTTAATGGGTACAGACCCATGAACTCTTTAATTACGGATTCAGTTGTCGCTATATTCGTATATCGTTTATTACGGACAATTGCGGGTTCGCGTGTGATTTTTTATTAACTTTAGTGTAGTACAAAATATAATTCCTTATACAACATATATATATATATATATATATATATATATATATATATATATATATATATATATATATATATATATATATATATATAGTCCGACAGTCAGTTGGCCCTGTACCCAGATGGGCCTGTTCCCATTGGGTATGCACCCAGATCAATTGGTCCAAGTCATGGGTTAATGCTGTCAAACGCATGTGCTATTTTTTGGAATGTAAAGGGGATGTGCCCAGTGGCCTGATTTGATTCTGCAAAAGACAACTAATATATTAAATTAAAAAACACATTAAAAAATAAAAAAGAAAACACAACGTACCTAACGCAGATCTGGATCCAGATTTGCTGCAGCAGTAGTGGAGGTGTGCAGCAGTGGTGGAGGAGGTGTGCAGCAGTGGTGGAGGTGTGCAGCAGTGTCGAAGGTCTTTGGTGCAGCAGATGTCAAGAGATGGAGACGAAGGTAGAAGAGGGCGCAACAGCACCACCACCACTTTAACGGCGGCAGAGCATGTTCAAGTCGCTGGATCGAAGCTTTCGGGGAGTGCAACGGTGAGATCCAATGCTCGAGACGATGCAGTTCGTGTTCGAAGAGAACTGGTGCACGAACCTGATGGAGATCGAGGCGACGAGGGTTGATTGGTGGTGGAAATGCGAGATCTGGCGGCGAGTTACTGAATCTGCAGGGTGGAGTTTCTTGCTGGCGTCGGAGACATCTGCAGCAGTAGGGAAGGGTTGTTGGTGGTGCAGCAGAACCCCGACAGATGCTGGATCCGGCAGCAGAACTCGCGGTGGTGATCGGGCTGACGTCTTTGTTGCAGCAGCGAGCTCCGACGCGGTGGTGTGCTGCTGCTGTGTGGCTTCGTGCGTTGGTGGTGGTGCTCAGATCTGGGTCGAGTTGATGCGAAGCAACGATGGGAAGGCGGCTCTGTGGTGGGTGCTGAGATCAGACGCAGTAGTGGTGGCTATCTTGTGCTGCAGTGGTGAAGCCGTGGGTACAGTAGAGAGAGGCGACAGGGTGGGGAGGGGAGGGGAGGAGAGAGAACAGATAAACAAGAAGGTGAGGGAGGCTGGTGTGATTCGAAACCCTATTAGGGGTTTTGGATTGGGATTGGATCTGTAATAAAGGCTGATAGGGGAGGGTATATTGGGACTTTTGGGCTGATCTAACTAACTAGTTAGGAGGAGGACTTTTAGTATTAACCCACTAGTTGCTTGGGCCTTGATTTATAATTTACCCTCTGATACCATTAAAATAAATTTTATCCATGGATGAAAGTTGTAACATAGTATAACTCTTTCCACCATGTGGCGAAACATGTTAGATTTATATATTAGGATACGAATTATTTTCATGTACAACTGATTTTTTTTTTTTTTGGACAAGGATTCATGTACATATGATTATACTGTATTTATATAAAGTCAAGGTTGAGCTAGAAACATTTTATTTCTTTGAAAAACATTCTGTAACTTTCTTTTCTTCTTGATTTAATTATTTTACTTTTACTTTTATATCAATGATCATCACTTAAGTTCTATTTATTTCAATATGGGTTAATTTTCTTATTTGCTTTGGTTTGGTTTTATTTTTATTTTTGTTGCTTTTCTATCTTCTTCTTTCCATTTATTTCATATAGATTGAGGTTTTAAAAGATATCAAGATCTGGTATAAGAGTCTGGTTAGAATTTTCATATAAATATAATGTATTAAAAGTCTTGGTATTTGGATAGTATGATTTTAGATGGTATATATAATTACTCAAATATTAATTAATCCATTTATGATGGGAATTTAAAAAGGTGTAACAGATTTAACATTTAAAATGTCAACAATAATGGAGTTATTATTTTGACGATTATGAAAAGGTCTCTCCTCATCTATAAATACAAGTCTTTTTCCATTTGCCAAAGCTATGAAACTGAATAAAAAAAGAACTATTTCTCAAAATTATTTTGTAGTAACAAAACTTTGTTAGAGATAATCGACACGAGCGAAATATCTTTTTAACGCAAAATTACCGTGTACTTGTTCTCTTTTCGATTTCGTGTAAGTTTCGTTTTGTATTTCCAATACTGTAATAGAATAGTTTTACTTTAATTAAAATATATTATCTTTGGATTTCCATTTCTCTTATTTTAAACCGGTGATTTAAATTTTTTCCCAACAGTTTTAAAAAGATACTAATTTATATCACAAGTTGGTTTTTAGAAAAATGTCTTTTCTAATCTCGGCAGTTGCTTCATCATCAAACGCAAAGGCTTTTCCCGACCTAGATAAGTTGGATCCCCTTAATGGCTCTAATCTGTCTTGAACAGAACGCACTCGACTTCGCTATAGTCGAAGATCCACTCCTTATGGTGGAAAACATAGTTTCTACTGAAGAAGAAAAGTCTAGATGTCTTGCCCTCGAAGCCAAGTTAAAAAGAGCAAATACAATGGCTCTAGCAGGATGTTGAACAAGGTCGCGAATTCCATTTTTTGATCTCCTTGCCAAAGAAAGGTCGACAAATTCCATATGGGAAACTCTCGAGAAGAAATATGGGGCTGATGATTCCGATAAAAAGAATTACGTGACCAGTAACTGGTATAACTTCATTCTTACTAATCAGAAACCCACGAATGAATAACATATGTATGAAAACCTATGTGTGGAGGTAATCGCCGAAGGTATGAAGATGTGTGAAATTTTTCAAGCAAATATTCTACTTGATAAATTTCCACCATCTTGAAGTGAATACCGTAACCACCTCAAACAAAAAAAGAAGGAAATGACTCTCCAAGACTCATCGGTAATATGAAAGTCGAAGAAGCCAATTGACTCAACGATAAGTCTCTCTCTTTCCCTCCCTATTCCTCGAAGGATAATCTTGTTGAAAGTTTTGAGCAATGTAACAAGGACATGTTTGAAGGAAATGGAAAATAGTAAGACGCTAACAATTCCAAATCTAGGGGAAACAAGAACCGCAACAACTCCAACAAACAAGGCGGAAGGTTCAAAACTTTTGGTAAGATTCAGAAACCTAAGGGTGCATGTTATTGTTTTTTTAAAGAAGGACACAAATATTTTGAGTGTATGCTTAGCGCAGTTCCTGATCCAAAACCTGCTGCAAACCTAACCAAAATCGAAGAAATAATCGTTGCGGTAATGGTTAAGGCATACTTGGTGGATAACAACAGCAAGTGGATCCTTGAAATCGGGGCTTCACAAACACTTATGCGTGAACAAATCCCTTTTCAAAAAGTTTGAGGAAGTAACCAATGAAGAATGTGTGTACCTGAGTGACTCATCCCATCTACGGGCATCGAAAATGACATGTTACCCTTAAACTCACTTCTAGGATGACTTTTGAGTTAAGCGACGTTTTCTTTGTCCCCTCGCTCTCTAGGAACTTGATTTTGGAGCTCTTCTTAATAAAGTGGGACACAAACTAGTTTTTGAGGGGGAAAAGATAATGACTTGTTTGTTTTAAACACTATAACCCATAACTAGTACCAAATGATGTGTTTGTGGGGAAGGGGTTTTCAGATAATGGTTTGTGTTGTTAAAACACTGTAACATTTAATAAAGAAGCTTCTAATTCTGTTTATCTCTTTGAAATTTTAGATGTGTGGAATGGTAGATTAGTGGTGGGTCCTAGGGTGTTATAAAATTAAGTACTGAAATAAAAGGAACCAGAATACCGCAAGTGTACGGTTGTCCAAGTAATACTCCGATAAATCGGGTTTCGTTCTCAGGGATTGGACTGGTATAACCCTAGTGTTCAATAGATAGGTAGTAGTAATTGCTAATACAGAAAATAAAATATAAAAGATATTTATTTGGTTTCGAGTTATTAAACTATTAGACGCAAAGAAGCAAATTACTGAAAATAAATACTAATAATTAAGATGCAGATATGAGCTATACTTGAGTCTCGCTAAACTTCTCAACTTTATCATTATTTCTAATCTGCTAAACTCCCCCTTTTTAACCCACTCTTCTCGAATTGAGGTTGTTTTCCACTCGTAAGTCCTATCGCCTTACTAGCTTCATCTGTTAACAAATTTTCCATATTTCTCGAGAGTCAACCATAAAGTCAGTCTAATTAATAACTATATTTCATTTGATAAATGTAAATTTATAAAATTACACAACTATCCTTATTTAATTATATAATATTTTATATAATCACTAGTCCTTTAATTATGCAGCTGAACTACGAACGGTGAAGGAGTGAACTACAAAATATGTAATAGTAAACTACGAATGTAAAAGAGCAAATTACAAACTTTTATGAAGCAAAATACAAACTATAAAAGATCAAACTACGAATTATAAAGGAGTGAGCTACGAACTGTAAAAGAACAAGATATGAACTTTAAAAAAGAAAATTACAAACTCTAAATGAGTGAAATACGAATTATAAAGAATGACGTACAAACTGTAAAGAAACGAACTACGAATTGAAAAGATTCGAACTATGAACTAAAAAGTAGCGAACTACAAATTGTATAGGAGCAAATTACAAAATGTAAAGGAGTGAACTAAGAGTTATAAATGAGGAAATTACAAAATATACAAAAATAAACCACAAAGTGTAAAGTAGCGTAATACATATTATATTATAATGAAATAAAAATTTATAAAAAGAAAACTACGCATAATAAATGAGCAAGCGAACAACAAACTCTAAAGAAGTAAAAACACTGTTCAGTTAAGTCGGATTCTCATCCTTTTATTAGCTAGGATAATTTAACTATCTCTATTAAATTAGGCTATATTATAAGTACAATTTATTAAATATGAGATATTTTAATATATGAGATATATGAGATATTGTGATGCAAGAGTTATTCGGAATTTATATACATGAGTCTGTCATGTGATCTTTGGAAATGCAACACCTATTTGAGAGTTAAATCATCTAGGTGTACCATAGGTGGATCGTTCCACTATAGGTATGTAATATATTGTACCATAGGTGGATTCAATGCGGATCCCTATAAAGGCTAAGGGGGGCTCAAGCCCCCCCTGAACCGGTAAATTTTATTATACGTCAATGTAATTTTGTCTCGAAAATAATTAGCCTTTTCTGAATATTTATGTAAGACATGCACGCTCTAAAGTACATTATATTGATTTTGGCTTAGTGGTTTAAGATTTTTTACATAATAGAATTTGAAATAGAGGTTGAGTATTCGAATGTTAGCAATTACTTTATATTTTTTCCACATATACATATAATAGAAAATTATTTTCAAAATAAGTTTTGAGTTTGATGATAGTATTACTTAGTAATTTATTAATTACATCACTTTAATAAAACTATAATATTTAATTTTTATAAATAATTTATTTCTCATACTTATAAATTGGAATATTAATAACATATATGGTATATGAATATGTGATATATTAATATAGTACTAATGATACTATATTAATTAAGTGTATATAATGGTGATAGTTTACATGTTTTTGGGCAACTAGGAATGGTGTTCAAATCTTAGCAATTGTTTATATTTTTTCCTAAATATACATATAATAGAAAATCATTTTTTAAAATAAGTTTTGAGCTTGATGATAATATTACTTAGTAAACTCCAATAAAACTGTAATGTTTAATTTTTATAAATAATTTATTACTTATACTTATAAATTAGAATACTAATACTAAGAGAATACGGGAGGTGGGACGGCGTCTCACTTTTAAAAGTGAGCCATCGCCTACTAGTATATAAAAAAAACATATTTAGTAGTTTAAAAAAAAAAAGAAAAAAACCCTATTCCATCTACGACTCAGACGAAAAGAAAAAAGAAAAAGAAAACAGCCGCACCTATCAATTGAAGCAGCAGCAAGTATGTTTTTTTGTCTATTAATTTTTGTTTTTTATTTTGTATTTATAGTATCAATTCATGTGAAAACACAAAAAGTAATTACTATTGAATATGAATACAAGGCTCCATTTGGATACAAAGTTTCGTTGCATTATTGGTTGGTTGAAATAAAAGAGATAAAACTTTAACTTGGATGTCATTTAATGATGACATGAATTCTGACTTCCATGTGCTCTAATAAAATACTGCTAATCAATTTTCTTTTTAGCTTAGAATTGATTCATTAAATTGCTGCAGGTCCGTCCAAAAAAAAACATTGCTGCAGTCTTTTTTTTTTTCTTTTTACGAATTCATGTTTTTAAATATAGACTTTTTTAATTGATTCATGTTACGCAATAATAAATTTATTAAGTGTTGCAATAATTTTGTTGATGGTATACTAATAATTTTATTTTGTTTTTTTAAATAGGCGAAATGGATATTGACAATGATATACTCATCTATCCACTGCAAAGTGTAGAGGAAGAATTAATAGAGTGTGATAAAGATGATGAAACAGATATATGTAATTTGAAAACTATTACACCAGAAATAGGTATGGAATTTTCTACACAAGATGATGCTTACAAATTCTATAATAAATATGCTTTGAAGATGGGATTCGGGATTAGACGATCATCTACGTATAAGTCGAGATCCAATAAAAGCACAACCATAAGCAGAAAATTTGTATGTAGCAAACAAGGCCAAAGAAGATCATTGGAAAAGGGAATTGTAGATGACAACGTGCAACACCGTCGTAATATACGGGCGGGATGTAATGCAATGATGAAAATTGGTCTTACAGATTCACAAAGGTGGAAAGTTAGCAAATTTGAGCCCCAACATAGCCACAATTTAAGTACTCCGTCAAAAGCAATGAAACACAGGTCTCACAAAAAGATTCACCGACAATCAGTGGTAAAGAATATAATGACTCAACTTCACAGTGAAGGCTTGTCAAATGCAAATATCACAAAGGTTGTCAATTCTCTTGAGGTTGGTCAAGAGGACTTGATTACATCACAACAAGTTCATGATCACCTAAGAGTTGAAAGGAAAAATAATTTGGGCCAAAATTGTGCTAAAATCGTCAAGCATTTTATGGACGAAAAGGCTAAAGACCCGATGTTCTATTGTAGTATTGAATTGACAGATGACTACACCTTAAGAAGCGTATTTTGGGCTGATAGAAGATCACGAGAGTCATACAAAATGTTTAGCGATGTTATTATATTTGATGTGACATATCGTACAAATAAATTCAATTTACCATTTGCTCCTTTCACTGTATCAATCATCATCGACAATCTACTTTGTTTGGATGTGCATTATTAGCCGATGAGACAGAAGACACATTTGTATGGTTATTTAAAGAGTGGTTGTCGTGTATGGGTGGTATATCACCAGGAGCTATTATTACTGATCAAGATGCGGCTATCGGAAATGCAATTGCTAAAGTTTTTCCACATACTATACATAGATATTGCAGTTGGCATCTCGATAAGAGAATTGGGGAACACATGGGTCCCCTAAAAATTTTACATGGTGTGGATTTTGAAATTTATTTTAATAGACTTCGAAATAGTAGGAGTATTTCCGAAGCAGAAGATTGTTGGAAAGAGTTGATGACAAAGTACAAATTAAAAGAAAAAAGTTGGTTGCCAAAGTTGTGGGAGCGACGAACTAGTTGGATCCCTTGCTTTCTAAATACATATTGTGAGGATTTCTTAACCTATAATACATATTGATAAAGTGTATAATTCATTCAGTTTGTTTTTATCGTATGTAGGGAGAGGTCGGCAAGAATTTAAAAGAACCAATTAGGCTTAGCACCTGTCCTAATCATCACTTGAGGGCGTAGATTATTATATAGACAAAACATACAAATGTTAATATAATTTTTTATGGTAATATATATAGATAATACTAAAATTTCATCCGACGTTGATGGTGTTTAGATGCTCTGTTCGTATTTGTAGATATGCCCTTTATTTTTAATTTTTGTTTTTGTTTAGTCATCGTGCAGGTTTAGGAGCCTTAACTCAATTTCGCAGCATGTTGTGTTGTAATGTTTGGGGTCGAGAATTTCAGAGCATGACACTTCCTCCTAATTCAAGCAAAGAAGGTTGTATTAGTTGGAAACATTGCTCGATACAATTTGTAGTAAAGGTGATGCCATAAATTGGACTGATGCTGTCTTGCTAAATAGAGTTTACCAAGACACTTTTTCTGCTCTTTGTTAGCTAGTCTAAACAGATTACCTATTAGAGATAGGATATTTTTGACACAATTCAGTTTTTATTTGCTACTTGGTCCTTTTCATGACAAATCTTGCTCAAATTCTTGAACTGATGCAACCATAATGGATAATTTAATGACTGGCATACATTACGTAATCCCATGCTATTTTCTGCACAAACTAGTGAGATACTAAAATTTGTTATTTGCACTTGGTGAAACACTTTTGTCTATCAAATTGGGCATGAAAAGAACTGCAGGTTTCACTCTCAAAAATCTAGAACCCCAGAAAAATTTGAAACTTCTATTGTTATAAATTTGATGATTAAGAGTAGTAAAGTTAAAGAATTCAATAGTTGCAAACTTCAAAAGAACATGAATGTTCTTCATCAGTTTGTTAACATGGGTAAGAAGTTTAGTTTTCAGTTTTATTTACTTTAGATTAGTTAAGATTCTTTTGTAAGTTTGTTTAGTTTTCCATCTGAGATAAAATTAATAGTATAATGATGTTTGAGTTGCAATAAAATCGATTATAATTAATTTCTTTTAGATTATTCTCCACTGTTTGGGGTATTCAGCACTTGCATTATTTGCGTCCAATCCACTGGATGTGGTCAAAGGGTATTGGGTGCTTGTATCACGCCTCAGTCCTAGCACCTTCTTCATGAAATTTCTTATATATATAATTAGTTAACAACTCCATGAAATGATGAAAGCAAAATGAATGGAGTTGTTAACAATTACTTCTATTTACTTTAGATTAGTTCTTCAAAATTTAATAGTTAACAATTTCATAGCTCACAAAACAAAACAACTCCTCAATAGAAGTAAGGTAAGAGAATGTTAATTTAAGAAACTCTTAAAATTGTATCACAAAATAATCTAGAAAGCAAATAAAAAGCTCCTCTTCATAAAAACTGCCGAAAGACAATTGATTTCTCAAACCAGTGCCATTTACTAGAAGTAACGATTTCTTGGAGAACAAATTTACTTGATCTGAAACTCTAGAAGAAAGAAAAGTGTTTGGACTGAGAAGGGTGATTTCTTATTGCTCAATTATTTGGCGTAAAACATATGGCAGCATTCCTCCATGGTTGTAATAAGCTAGTTCCACCTTCAAAACCAATTGAAACGATTAAACATATAACATGTTTATTCTGGGATGGATAACACGCGCTAACAAGTACAAGATTATTGATAGTATATTACATTGGTGTCAATTCGGACGGTACATGTGAAAGTTTTTCCAGAGTTAGTTGTTACACTAACGTCTTGACCGGGGCGCATCTCATTGATGCTGCTTGGAAAATGAATGGTATAACGCTCGTGGCCGGTAAATCCTAGAGTATCTGCATCCTCACCTGCCTTGAAACATAGAGGAACAATGGCCATTCTTATCAAATTGCGGCGATGGATCCTGTCAAAGCTTTTAGCAATCACTGCTTTCACTCCCTAATACACGAGCAAGCTTGAAATTATTTCCACAAGAGGAATTTAAGAATTGAGGTAGAAATGTTAAGATACTCTCTCACCAATAACATTGGGCCCTTGGCAGCCCAGTCTTGTGACCTTCCACTTCCATACTCTGCTCCAGCCAAAATAATGGTGTCATGTCTAGCAGACTTGTATTTCTGGAAGCAGCACATTACATACAAAAGTTTTTTTTCCCATAGAAAAACAGAAATAATAGGAAAAGCTTTAAAATCGGAATAAAATTAAAAAACGATTTACCATCGCAGCATCATAAACGTGAAGTTTTTCTCCAGTGGGAACATGCACTGTCTTTCCACCAACTTCCCCGTTTAAAAGTTTGTTAAGAAGTCTAGCATTAGAAAATGTTCCTCGTACCATAATCTCGTCATTTCCATGAAGGAGTCCATAATTATGGGAGTCTAATTCGCTCTCATGTAGGTATTTAGCTGCTGGACTATACTTGTTAATGTATCCAGCTGGAGAGATATGATCTGTTGTAATATTATCACCAAAGTTTAGTAAACAAAAGGCATCCTTGACTGCATGTGGCCCAGGAGGATCCATGGTCATATTTTTAAAATATGGTGGCTCGTGAATGAAAGTAGAATTCACATCCCACGAGTACAATTTAGACTCTGGGATGGATAAATTATTTAATTCCTTTAACACAAGGTTACCCTTCATATTAGCCCAGCGACTACCCCTGAACATCCGACCCAAGATATTGCATTGAACAACCTGAAATGTGTGATTTTCAATATTAATTCCCTCATATTTTGCATGTTACACGAAGCACTAAAGAAAGCATGATCATATCTGTAACCAAACAACCTCTGCAATTTCTTCAGAAGTTGGCCAGATATCCATAAAATAAACATCTTTTCCATCTTTCCCGACACCAATTGGCTCTTTCTCTAAGTCTTTGTTAATCTGTAAACCAATTTCAGTTTCAATTTGAGACGATGAGATATATACAGATACAAGCTATTGAATCTCAAACTCCAAATGTAGGGATTGCAGCAAAATAGGTTTAATACCTCCAGAGGGTCCAATTATTAGTTATGGGACATTCCAGTACCAAATATATTAGTTTATGTAATATCTCACTTATTGTCACTTATTGAATTTTTTTTTTTGTTAACAACTCACTTATTGTCACTTATTGTATTATCTATATTTTTTATACTAAGATAATTAAATATAATAAGTTTTATATATTGTTGGTTTTTATGTAAGGAAGGGAAAAAGAAAAATAATTTATAAAGGTTTTTTAATTAGGGAAGAAAAAAGAAAAATGGTTTAGAATGTTGGATTAATAAAGAAAACTTTTATTAAGTGATGAGTTGGCTTTAGTTGATTCAACCTTTCTTTTCCACCCCAATTCAATTTAAGACAGAGATTTTCATTATTACCGTGCCAGCAAGAGCAGAGGAAACCACTAAAGGAGGTGAAACAAAGTAGTTGGTCTCTTCCAAGGCATGGACCCACCCTTCAAAGTTCCTCTTTCCAGAAAGCGCAGCAGAAACAACATTATCTGTGAAAGAGAACAGATGTTAAATTGGGTAAGAAAGTTTAAATTGAAATCCATATACATCTGTTTCCAGCACACCATTTTCTGTTATTTCATCAGAGACGTTACTTTTGTAGATAAAAAAAACTTGTTGATTTTGATACATCTGGAGTTCACTGCATCAAGAAAATACTAAACACCTTCTGCATATATAGTCAATCCTCTAAGATATGATATATCCTTTTGTGAATTAGCAATACCTCTTAATTAAGTTTTTAGTAGCCACACCAGATCCCGGAACCACCCTTCTCTGAATATATGGTTTAACCTGCAATATACCATTAAAAATTATCATATGAAGTTATTCAAATTTGTTTAAGTAATATGACCTCAACTTACAATCAGACCCAGTATGGTAGCCTTTTCTGCAAGAAGGCCTGCCCCTAGCAGAATAATAGGGTTTGATATGCTAATGCAGCTTGAAATTGAAGCAATCACAACATTTCCCTGCTTTTGCTCTGTCGGATTACCCTGATAAGAAAATATTGCCACTTTTTCTTGTGTATCCTTAGGCACAGCAAATCCCAAGCATTAGAATACTTTTAGGAATTCAAAGTTCTACGCAATAAACAGACTTAGAATCCAGCAATGTCATGTCATGTCATGTGTAAGTTCATACAGTTGATGATTGATAAAATCTAGATAAGTTAATGGAGGCGATAAATTATCTCGAGCTCAACAATTAAAGATGTCAGAGCTCACCTTATCTAATACATTGTCAAGATAAGGGATCTTCATATCGTTCAAAATTATCCAGTTGTGAGGTCTATCAAAGATTGTAATGTAACTGAGTATACACAAAGATATAACTAAATTTATGTCAACAAGAGAGATCATGCACCTCTTTGTCTCTAAAAGAGATGGTTCAAGGTTTGAAAGGTGAAGATGCAAGTAAGATGAGTAAACTTGTTCTGGTTGAGACTGAAGGCAGAGATGGAAACACGCGTGTGATCTTAATAGTATCTAATAAAGAAGAACTCAGAATAGTGAAAAGCCTACCTCGTTATAATCAACAAACAGCTTATTCGCACGCAAATAAGCTTCTACCATTGCCACCTAAATGTGTTTGAAGTTGGATGAATTTGAATAAGGTGAACCAACATTACACATAAAAACTAATTCACAATGTGCATTAACATGAATGAAATGAAAGTATGTACTGTTTCATCGCTTGAACCAGTTAGTTTAAGGTATTGCAAAGTGACATTATCAACGGGGAAGAATCCCATTGTTGCACCAAACTTGGGGCACGAGTTCGCAATGAAGGCCCGGTCATCCAATAAGATTTCACCCACGCCCTCACCTAAACGAGAGTGTCACATGATTTAATTGTTATACTTATAGCCAAAGTAGTAATTCAGTTTCAAATTATTACCGTAAAACTCAATACATTTTCCTACAACACCATGCTTTTTCAGTAACTCTCTGACAGTAAAGAGCAAGTCACTAATAGTAACTTCAACCGGTAATTTTCCAGACAACTTGAATCCAACTACTTGAGGCAAGACCATGCTTATTGGCTGAGATAGTGGATTTCAAAGGATTAACCACACGGTCCAGAAAACGACTGAGCTAAATTAAAGATATTAAAGGGTGACACAGTAATTCATTGAGATTCACCGGCTTAGTACCTGACCGAGCATTGCTGCCTCTGCTTCGATACCTTCAACTCCAAAACCAGCAACTCCCAACCCGTTAATGATAGTGGTGTGACTGTCAGTGCCAACAACACTATCTGGATAGATCATGCCATTAGTGTTGACAACCACTCTACCAAGATATTCGAGATTGACCTATATCACAAAGTTGATTCAGTTTTGACTCGCTTGAGACTGCTAGAAAAGTTAATGCTGTGTAGAAGAAATGCGCCCGTTTGGATCATCCAAAAGCCTAGAAAGCAAACTGAAATTCAAAGCTCGAAGACCCACAATGGTAAAAAGTCATGTGAATTGTGCCCTCCTCTGACTTTTCGCATTGAAACAACCACTGAGCAAAACTCGCCGCTTCTCCATGAATGATTTTGTTTTAAGGCTACTTTCCTAGTCTAGAGGCCTTAAAATTCAACCCAATGTACATCGAGAAATAACCAATTTTTTGGACATTTTCCTTGCTTGAAACTCACAAGCAGCGAAAACTATCATTGGGGATAATGTCGTTAGGGAAGGCTAAAATTCTACAATTTAGGTCGGGGCTAACTTTTAAGTTGGGAGAGCTAAAGTGGATTTTAATCAAAAAGTTTGGGCAAAAAATTATGCATTGCACCTCGGGGTTGGGGTTGCAGCCCCCAAGCCTACCAGACTTCAATTTTCAGTTTGCTTTCTGGGCTTTCGGATGTACCAAACTGGCACATGTGTTTTGCACTGCAACATCAGAAGTCAAGCATACTTAACGGCATATGAATGCAAACAACAAGACTATATGACATTGTATCTCTTATACCTTATGCCCAATATCAGAACCAGGCAGAACTATACGCATATTACGAAATGCTTTGGATCCCCACTTAAGGAAAGCATATTTCTCCTTGTCCTCCTTGTATCCATGTTGTTTTGCAGCCCTAGCTTGAATTGAGTTATCAATCACTAGATACACAGGAACCTAGACACGTAAACCGAATATTTTAAAGGCTTAGTTAAGCAAATTGTAAAGGAAAGTATATTATACTGTGTATTTATATACCAGTGGATTGATCTTGTTGTAATCACTACCAAGATTGTTCATGGCATCACGCATGCAGGAGAGGTCAACCACAGCAGGTACGCCAGTAAAATCCTATCAGTGGGACATAACTGCTTTATATATGCAATGCAAAGCTATTAAAAGAAATTTTTTGTAAGTATTTGAAGATTCGTACATGCAGAATTACACGAGTGGGCTTAAAAGGAATTTCGAATTGTTGAGGGGCCGTTTTCACCCAATCTTGAATCTTCTCAACATCTTCCTTAGTGACTTGAAACCCATCGCAATTACGAATTGCTGACTGTAGCAGGATTCTGATACAGTACGGCAGCTTATCTTGTAGACACACAGTATAAGATGAGACGTTCAAAAGTTAAGTAAATCATGCACAATCATACTCAATATATCAAAATTTGAATGCTTAATTTGCATAATATATATCAATAAATCATGCACATTTTTATTTGAATCCATCATTTTTTGCCTTACATGCTATATGTCTTAGGGGAAATTTCAGTGTAGTGACTCCACATTGTTTACACGCTTTTTCAGTTTAGTCCCTCATGTTACTAAAGTTACAATTTTATGTCCGATTGTTTCAAAAGACTTTCACATATAGTCAGTTCCATAAATATGGGAGGTAAATTTTGGAAGTAAGTGGTTGTGGGTTTATGTTTTAAACAAATTTTGAATGATAAATTCGTGACTGTGATCGTCTTTTTTTCCAGATAACCGAAATGACTAATTATGAGCTTATCGAAATAAAAAGGATACAGTTGCTACTATATAAACTGAAAAAGAGCGTAAATATTAGAGCTAGCACTGAAATTTTTGTACATTTTGATTTCAAACGAGTGCACCATATTGACACATATTCATTTCAATTAAGACTAATTAAACTACAGACAATTTTCAGATCAATTTATAAGAATACCAATTCTTGGATCATTGAGAGCTGGTAAGCTATAGTATTTTCCGAATTCGCCACCCCCGGGCATGGGAAGACTCGTGAAGATTCCCTTGAATGTGTTCTCATATGCTGTAAGAACCCACATATATATACATGATGAGAAACGCAATTTAATTTATCTATAAGATTAATTGAGCTTCAGTGGCTAAAAAGCTATGTAGAAGTGGTCATTAGGCTGTGGGATCTAATCTTACCTGAGTCAATTTGACTCTTCAACGTAATACAAAATTTAACTGAATTACAACAACTCATTTTTCTTGTGCTGAAATTAACAGAAAACTGGGTAAAAAAATGGTGGTTAGATAAAATATGAAAATGATAATCTATAATGGTCAATGAATTATAGAGTCTTAAACAAGCATTAGAATGACATTATGTTCAAAGTGAAATATTTTGATGTTTAAGAAAATTAAGCGTAAAATAAGCCACAAGCTGCTAAATTTGCACAAAGTTCCAAATAGACTATCAAACTTTATTATTTATCAAACTTATAAACTAATTATTTATTATATTTCTTCATTTTTATAGCAAACTTATAAACAAATTATTCATTATATTTCTTTTTTGGTTACATAGGAGAGCCACTTTGGACTCGGAGTCATTGACTCGGTTCGAACCTGCACCACTAGATTGGTAGACCAAGGTCCTGGCCAGTGAGCATTATATTTCTTTGAGTAATGATATATACCATCCAAAATCATACCATCTAAATATACCACTCATGACATGACATGAATTGGTTGGTTAAAAGTCTTTAATCAATTTATTTTCTTGATTTAATTAAAAATTTATTATTAACCAATTCACGCCCGCCCTTCTACAACTCGCACCCGACCTTAACTCACCCATTCTTTTTTTTATTTTATTTCACGTTACCTTAAAAAAAACTTTTTATTTTACTTTTGATGGAAGAAGATTTTCTTGTTAAGTTTGTAAAGCACAGGTGGGTTATGATCCTTTCGATACCACATTGAGTTTCTTCCACTTGAAAAGATCACAATAAGCGGGTTCTTATCTTCTTTTTTTACAATTTGTCATTATAAATCGAACTTCAGTTTTTTACTTTTAAAATGGTGAATTAAGTAAAGTACCCGTAGTAGAGATCTTGAGATGGAAAGCAGAAACCGCAGCCCTTCTAATATGTGGAGTAAGGCTTGCCAGAGACTTCCAATCAACAGCATGACTCCACCGCATATGACGAGATGAAGAAGCTCTATGAAAGATAACATAAAGTGATTTATTCATGATCATGGACATACTTAACTAATTTGAACGAATTATGTACCTCCAACAATTTATATATATATATATATATATATATATATATATATATATATATATATATATATACTAGGTATTGCCCGTGCCTGAAGTCACTTCGGAAAAAAAATCAATTCATCGTCAATTTTACTTACTTTGAGTAGCCACGTTGAGAAAAATTTATTCATCATTAATTTTACTTTAAAGTACTTGGGAAAAAAAATTTCAATGAGAAAATTAAATAAATATTAGTTTTCTAATTTAAAATCCAAGATCATCCCTAACCGTTTCAATCCCCTTCAAAAACAGATTTTTGTAAAGGTATAAGTAGGCAGGTGAACATTATCCGTTTCATGTTTGATCTCTTGGCTCACTTCCACTATTGTTGTTTTTCTTTTTTAATTTTGTTGTATGCACACCTCAAACTTTTAGAGTGTCTGTAGTTTTTTTTGTTCTAGAGTGCGTAATAACTGCACATTAAAGTTTAAAACCTTTATGACTTTCTGAGAATAAATGGGCATTATATTACTTAATATAATTATTTTCGACAGTAGAAGACTAATTAGGTTGGACTACTCCAAATGTCAATTTTCTTTTCATAGACAATATGGTAGTTTGGCCCAATAACTATCATCATCCACATAAAACACCTCACACCTTAACATTCAATATAATATTATACTTTAAATTTTCACTCATATTCATCATGCATTCATAATGGAAAACTTGATCCTCAAAGTCTCCTATAAAGAGGGGTTAGTCCAATATTCATTTCTTGCCAATGACTAAGCATTTTTTGTATTGCAAAGGTATTTTAGTGAGCGAATATTATGGATTCAACCAACTTTTTTTACATAATATTGATTTCATACAGTTGGGGTATATTCCCATGTCAAGATGGAAGAAATATAAAGCTTATAACTTAACCTTCCCTCAATTGATTAATCTAAGACGAAAAGTAAGCCATGTTAATTGAAGACCTACACCATAATCATACTCTTGATCCACCTTCTTGATCACTAATAGATCTTAAATTCTGTGTCAAGTGAATAAAAAATATATCAAGTCCAAAAAAAAAAAAAGAATAAAGAATATATCAAAATTTACAGTATGTTGTAGAATAACTTATTTAAGAGAAACATGTATAGTACACTTTTGACAAAAGATAGCATCTATATTCATAATTCTTGATTGACATCTATTCAAACTTATTAGAATTTTATTACATCTCATAGCTATGCTTAAAGCTTGTAGTATATCTAGATTTTCCCTTAAATGTTAAACGTAAAATTTGTGTTATCTTATTGTGAACTCTTCTGATATGGAATGTTATGATATCTCTTGGTACTGTTATTTTAAATTTAGTGCTTATAATTATGTTATGTAATTGTGAGCTCGAGTCATTATTCAACCCATTCTCTGATAAGTAATTTATTCAGCACTATTGTCTTCCAAGGATATCTATCTCAAAAGCTACTTATATCCATGATTATTTTAAGCACTCAAAACACCCTCGAATATATTCCATTTCTATATCATTCTTAATCAGCATGATCAAGGAAATAAGCTAAACAATAAACAAATGATGCATATGTAGATCAGTAATCCTTGACAAATTTGTTTTGACTTTTTATAAATACAACAGTTGTTGATTTACTCCAGAATTGGATTTAAATCTAACACATGTGCAAAAGAAGCTAATTAAAGACCAATATAAAGTGAGGTATGTAAATGATTTGATAGATAGTTGAATTAGCTAGCTATACCAATCAAGGAAAAGGACTGAAAATGTAAGTACAAAAAGAAAAAGCAAAAGTTCTGCTACTACTATTTCTCTGTATTGCTTGTGACAACTCTTTGTTTCCAAGCTCCACATTAGTTGTAGATTCCACTGCCTGTTACATCAAAGAAAAAACTCACAATCAAACTAAAGAGACATAGAGAGAGAGAACAATTAAAAGTAAAAAACTCTATTTGATGTGCTTGCTGTAAAACATGTGTAGAACGCGTCAATTTGTTTGAAGAACCACTAATATCTTTAAAAGTTTAGAACGCGTCAATTTGTTTGAAGAACCACTAATATCATTAAACTGGCCTGTCTTCCGGGGTGGAAGGGAACATCGGGTCCTCCTGTAACTTCAACAGCTACAATTCCAGCCAACTTCAATTAACAAAGAAAAAGATGACAGTTAACTGAAAATTAACCAATTGGAGAAAAGAAAAACATATTAATATATTTATATACCTGGTAAAAATCTGCATAAGAGAGAATTACGGTATAAAATACTGTAAGTTCTCCCATATAATATATATATAGACTTAAATGGTGAAATGAAACAAACCTGTTTAAATTCATCGTTTGATCGGTAAACTGGTTCATCATTAGCAAGGTAACTGCAGAAAAAAGAAATTAACATTGGATTAAATAAATTATACTACTTACTTGGAACTACAGGAAAAAAGCTTAACAAAATTTAACCACATTATTAGTACCAAGGTAACTGCAGAAAAATGAAATTAGAATCAAGAAATTAGAAAAAAAACTTAGAATCAAGAAATTAGAAAAAAGAAATTAGCATAGAGGTAACTGCAGAAAAATGAAATTAACATTCGTATTGCCATTTCTGCATAACACAATTAGAATCAAGTTATTAGAGAACGTAGAATCAAGATATTAGAATCGAGAAATTAGAGAAATACGAATCGAGAAATAAGAATCCAAGAATCGAGAAATACCTGGATAAGATTGACTATTTCACAAAGCATGACTTATCTTCCTCCAAGAGTGGCTTTCACAACATCCATATAAATGTAGTTTCGTCTCCCTGTTACAGGATAGGGGTCCTATAACAATCAGCCATAAGAATAGAAGTAAACCATGTAATGATGGCGAAAGCCAAGAGAGCTATAGGTCCAGCGATTCATCCTAACTGGGCAGTTGCCCATGCCAATGACAATACCCCTGATCCAATAACGGCTGTTATAATATGCGCATTTGCCGTCACCACAGTTCCTTCAAACAAATTAAAGATACATATAAATTAATATTTTAAGCCATAACATATACAAAATTAAATCAGAGATCTCATGAAAATTGCATAATATAAATGCCAGGTATTACTATGAAAAAATAAAAAATTCATATAGATGGGATATTTTTAAAATAGATAATATACGATATGGATAAGAAAATTGATCATAGCGCACATGTCTCCATAGTGCATAATCCAGAGTCAAACAATTTAATGATTATGACCGCTTTTTATACAAACTTTCACATGTTATATAGATCCCATATTATAGATATATGTAATTACCTTTTCTTTTAGGCTTTCGATCGTCGTCAAGCTTTGAAGTTTCATCCACATTTTCAATAGATAAATTGGCTTTTTCTATTTCTGGGGATTTTGGCGTTGGAGAAGGTTCTTCGAATGGCGTTGGAGAAGGGTCTACGAACGGCGATGGAGAAGGGAACTAAGAATCTCCTGCGCTTAAGATTTGATAATAGTTGTGAATCTTCTGCGCTTAAGAGCTGGTGAAAAAACAAAGAAGAGGGGAAGGCGGTTTTTCTATAGCAAAATAAAGAAGGTTGTGATGATGGTGGTGGGAGAAATGGTGGAGAATGATTAGAGCGGCGGTGATGTGTAGCGGCGGTTGTCTTGTGATAAAGAGCGGCTCTGGAGAATAGACCGAGTGAGAGGAGAGTGAAATGAGGGTTTTGGGTTTTTTTTTGTTTTTATTTTGTTTTCTTTTGTTTTTATTTTTGTATTAAAAAAAATTAATAAGTGGGGCCAGAATCGATCCTGGCCACCACTTATGTTTTCCCAGAATCGATCCTGGCCACCACTTATGTTTTCCCAGAATCGATCCTGGCCACCACTTAAGTGGGTAAATCAGGACCGTAGGAAAAACTTCGAAATATAATATAGATATATAGGCTTTTCAATGCACGTTCTCTCATATTATTCTTTATCTTTCATAGATGCTTCTTACATGCATGCACGAACGATATGTAGGAGGCCTACATTAACTTTACTCCAAAAAGTAGCCTAGTAAAAAGATATTATTACAGTAAATTTATCCTAATAGATTTGGCCATATATTATGTATCAATAGAGTAGAAATAAATCTAAGACCAGTGAATTCATAATTGTTAGAGAGATAAGTCATGATCCCATCCTTTTTCATTAGAAGTGAGTAGGGACTATCCTTTGGGATATAGGGTAAGGACAGGGTAAAAGTAGTAGCTTTAAGTGTTGCGGAGAGTAAAGGTAGGGTAAATATTAACCCTAACCTGAGGGTACCCCTACTCGGGTTTATACCTTATCCGAGGATAATTTAATAACCTGAATTTTTTATAATAAGAATATTGTATATAATGCATATAAAATTAAAACCAAAAAATACAATTAACATTACAAGTTCATTCTAAAAGATGTTACAATTCCTTCAATATAGATGTTACAAATCATTTAATTAATAATATTACAACATGAATGGGAGGAAACAGTTACAAGAACACATTCAAATATTATATCTGTTAACACTCCCTTTCAAATTCTAGTAGGAGAAAACAACTTGATTTTGACAATATTCAAGTTTGTAATTTGTCTTGAAATTAGTATATCAAGAATATGTATTTTTTGAAAAATACCTTGAATAGGATGAAGAATATGTAGATTAACCTTGCCCAACTTGAATATGAAGCTAATAATGGGGTTAGATGATTTAGAGAATCAAGTAGTAAAGATTTGAGAAAATAAGTGTTAGGTTTTTAAAATAAAGTGGGTGAAAAAATTAAGAAAATGCCACTTAGGGTCTTGAACACACCCCTCTTTTCTAAATACCAACCCCACTTTCCTTCTCTTCTTACTAAAGACCTCAATAAGATTTTAACACATGAGACCCAATATCTCAATTACAATTATACCCTCTTTATATTTTTTTCTGCTATATATACTAAATTAGAAACCATAATATTATATTTTTCAGATCTACTTTCTCTCACCTCTCTCTTCTCTCCATTTCCCCTCCAAACGTGAGCTTTGGCATAGCCTCCCCAAACCGCCACCACCACCATAACACCACCACCACCACCACCATATCACCACATCCATAACACCACCACCACCACCACCATAACACCACGACCATAACACCACCACCATAACACCACCTCGGCAATGGAAGCGCAAAGGCCAGCTATGGAAGTTCGAGGAGGATGAAGTCACACCACAAAGAAGAATCGAAGCTCGAGGTCGGCAATGCAGACCTCACACACGAAGAAGAAGGTGAATGGAGCTCGAGCACTCATCCATGGTGTTTCCTAAGGCTCGATCTGGTTCCATCTGAGCAGTTCGAGATCCGAGCACCACCACCACTGGACGGAGTTCGAGATGCTGCACCACCACGAACAGTTCGAGATCCGAGCACCACTGGACGGAGTTCGAGATGGTGCACCACCATGGACAACTCACACACGAAGAAGAAGGATCGATCTGGTTCCCTTCTTTTTATCCCATCTGAGCAGTTCGAGATCCGAGCACCACCACCACTGGACAGAGTTCGAAATGCTGCAAAATCAGGCGCAACTCCATTAAAGGCGACTAGCCAAGATCCGGCGAGCTTCAGCATGATGATTACCTTCCAGATCTGTGTTCCGGCGAGACGAGAAGCTTCGTTGTCCTTTTTTTCCTTTTATCACCTTTGTTGACCAGATCTGGTCAACCTTGTATTTAGTTTAGGTTTTTTTAAATCTATTGTAAATAGTTATTAATCCTTTTTTCCTGTATATAGTTTGAAATGGTATAAAATACACATTGATTTTAATGAGTATTCATTTAATTTCATAGAGTACTCCAACTATTTCATAGAGTACTCCTTTAAATTCATAGAGTATTCCTTTAATTTTATAGAGTATTCCATTAATTTTATAGAGTATTCGTTCAATTCGATAAAGTGTTCGTTTAATTCGATAGAGTACCCATCAAAATTAATAGAGTACTCATCAAATTGACAGAGTACTCTTCAATTTGATAGAGTACTCATCAATTTTTTCCGGTGGTTGGTGATCGGAGGTCGGTGGTCAGTGGTCGGAGGTCGGTTGTCCGTGGTCGGTGGTCCGTGGTCGGAGGTCGGAGGTTGGATGTGGTGGTCGGAGGTCGGAGGTAGGTGGGTAGTGGTAGGTAGTGGAGAGAGAAACAGTGACATCATACTTTTTTGTCTTTTAGTGTTAGTAAGGGTAGGAAAGACAATTGTCAAAACAGGGTTCTCTAATAAGAAGAAATTCCTGGACCATACTCTATAGAGAAGAAAGACTGTCTCCAAGACCCTAAGTATAATTCACCCGAAAAAATTAATAATGGGGTATCTTTTGTGTTGAAAAACTGCTCACGGTTTATTTTAAGGTTTTTTTTACGGCGACTCGCGTCTTCGTCTTTAGATTTTCAAATTTTTGTCGCTAACTTCAAAACATAGCGACGACATCGGTTGTCGCTAATAACGAAAGAAATTAGCGACGACGTTTCGATAGAAAAATCAATCGAAAAGGAAATTAAAATATTAACGGCAAAATTTGTATTATCTAACGACGAACACGCGTCGTCGCTAATAAGAAATTATGTTAGCGACGAATTTTTAATTGCTTAACGACGAACGTGGGAGGTCGTCGCTAAACGAGAAATATTAGCGACGAACGCGGGTCGTCGCTAAGTTTGTCGTTCCTAAAAACCAAACTGTAGTAGTGTGAATCTTGTGGGTACAATACTCATATCTAGATCTATTTTATCTCAACTAGTTTTGGAGACACGCTAACATATAAACCTATTCAACAACTCTAAGCCCATTTAATAAACTCTTAATATATATTTATAAATACATAGTTGTTACTTTTTAGGCATCTTGAAAACTTTCTATATGGAGAGACGAAAGTTAGATAAGTAAAATATAGACGATAGGCTGAGATACATTTTTGTCTTTCTTCTTTCTTTCATCTACATTGTTTCTCATTTTACATCTGAAGCATTATGTTATATACTTCACACAGTTATAGTTTATTTGTTTATTTTTTTCATGTATTTACAAGTAAATGATTGATGGTCATGTCATTTCAATAAAAAAAGGAAATAAATGGCGAAAAAATAGTTCGCTTTGTATTCATTGCATGGAAAGGTGTGTATATCTCCGTTGGATTAGTCGTGGTACGTGCAAACTAGATCAGATTACCAACGTACCCAAAATAATAATAATTGTATAATTAATAGGGTAAGTCTAACCCCTTGTAATAATATTTGTAGAAACAACATATTATTGCATTATTGCATTATTACTTTGAGTAGTTTTTTTAAATTAAATATGAATGAGAATTATGAAGGACCTTGGAGACACAATAACACAGTCTAATTTAGTAGTTTTTTTTTTAATTTTTTAACTGAGTATAAATAGATAAAGTCAAAAATAATGGTAGTTTCTTGTTGATAAATTCATTTCAAGATTCTTGTAGTTAATTAAATCCATGTCAAAATATGATGTACTAGCAATTATATAGCATGAGCCAGAGATAGATGTATAAACATTATATTACATTAAACGGAAACTTAAAAGTTTTAATCCACGAGAATATTCAACATTTATTATCTAGTGTCTTGACTTTTGAATAACAAATATATGTCTGTAAAACAAATACAAGATCAGAAGCTGAGAAGAAAGAAGACGCCAATGAAATCATAGATGTAGAAGACTTTTGTGGGTCCCATATATCTTTGGAGGAGGAGCAGTTAAAACATCGTCTTGCATAATGCTCGAGTACACTAGGTGGAGCCAGATATTACTAGGCCAACAGATTTTCATCCTCTACTCGCCAAGGTAATGATGAACTGCCAATTTTATCATAGATTAAGTTATTGGAAGTGTGAATTCATTTATCTCAAATTGCTTCTCAAGTTTCAAGTCATCAATTTAGTATGTATAGAATTGTAAGCACAAATAGGAAAGACAACCTAAAATTTATATTTTAAATTTTATGTCAACTAATAAAATAAAGGTTTAATTAGTTTCAGGAGTGCCTCGATGATACACTAGCTAGGAGGGAAGAGCAGCTGCAAAACCTTATTTCCCAGTCTCTCAGCCGCCTGTAAAACATCTCAAACACCTTTATAGGACAGCAACAACATATCAGTAATGTATTTCAGGCGCTTACACAATAGAAATTGGGTCCACCTAAACATCAAACCAGTAACTTGACTATGAATTGAGTGGTTGATCAAACAAAGGCTGATCTGTCTGAACAACCCATAGATGTGGCTGAAGAATGGTGGCGGCAGCCATTGTCACCTGAAGAGATGGAAAGACTCAGTACCAACATGGATGATTTTGAGGTGAGTACAGAGAAAATAGATTTTAATAAATGATGATTAGTACTTAATATGGTAATGTTTATCTCATAGGAAGCAACGAAGCTAGTGCAACCTTCATCTAGAAGAAGAGGGGTTTTCAGCAATTACAAATGTGAAATGGGAAGATGTTGGAGTTCTCTATATACTAAGGGAGGAGTTTTACTGGCATATAGTTCACCGTATTAAGTCCCCTGATCTTTACGAGGTAAGTAGTTAGTTGGAATCAAACATTTTAAAGATCCTGAAAGAAATGGTTTTTGGGCCTAGTCCATATTGTGTGTGCCCATAATGGGTTAGCCCGACCCGTTTTGTGTCAGTTATTATTTTGAATAACTATATATATAAATAACTTTTAGAAAGTTATTTCATTAAGACAAAATATTAGATTTCATTTTTCACAGACGCTTATTTTTGTTCTCTGCCTTATACTTGAGAGAAACAAAAATCAATAGAAATTCTTCCAAGATCTCTTTAACATATATATTAGATCTAGTGGCATTTAGGTTGTGGAATAGCAATCTTCTTCGATATGTAAGTGGATTCAATACCGGAGCATTTCAATTCTTAATTCCGCCTAAAAGGTTTGTCTGGAACCTTTAATATTCTTACAAATGGTATCAGAGCAATGGTTTTTGTCTTTGTGAAATGCTTTTTCATGCAGTAGATGTTTAATACATGTCTATGTATTAGATCTGATATGTATTTAATTTTCTGAGATTTTTTTATAGTCTTAAAATTAAATAAATGTATAGAATTGTATTCTATTCGAAACAAGGAACGTAGTGGTGAAAATTTCGTTAATTTTGGAGTTGAAATGAATAAGATATGATTTTTTAAAGGTTTTTAATGGTGTATTTTCGGTTTTTTCTGGACTGGTGGGGAAGACGACTGGAACGACGTCGTTTTGGCACTCTGTTAAAAAAAAAAAAAAAAACGGCGTTAATGTAATGTAACTGCCGCGGATCGAACAGCCTACCTTCTGGTCCAGCGTGAACTACAATTCAGCTACGCTTCTCTTGACTTTGTATCTAAAGGAGCAATGATTTGAGTTCTTGCAATGACAGATTCGTTTCTGAAAATTTAAAAAAAAAAAAAAAAAACCTTTATAATTATAATGGTTTTGTGATTTGAACTGCAAGTCTCAAACGAGGCAGGAAATTTATATTCAAACCGATAGGCCATGCTGATTTTTGGTCAAGTTGTAAGATTAAAAGAAAGAAAAACGAATTTACAAGGAGATGTTAATTCGTATCTATTCTTTGTTGAGAATCTGTATACCAATAAATCATATATATCGTTCATGTTCACCATTAGTTCCATTATTAATATATTTTCTTTTTGACTTATTTGAAATAAAAGAAAATCAATTTTTACCCAAGACTTATATATGATAGTGATGTAGTTTGACCAATGAGTTAAATATTTGATATATATGCCTATATGTCTTACTTATAAGTATGTGTACTTATGATCTTATTATACTAAACATGAACTTGAATTTTGTGTATAGAATAAGTTGACCATACTTTCATATAACCCGATATATGTGAAACTCTAGATAGATTTTTTATGAGTTGATTTGTGTATCTTAATGTGTTTGATACATGACTTGTTAGTTTATATGATATATTTTTTGACAACTGCATATGTATATATTCAAAGTTGGGTTATTTTATGGATAAATTTGATTCCATAACCACTAAATCATACGGGTCTAGTGTATTCCATCTTAATTGATTGTATTGGAATAGTGGGAGTTCGTAGAGAACTTGACATTTTGTCTTGATGAAATTGAATTATACTTAGATAAACAAAAGTATGGTGATTCATGATTGGGAACATAGTGAACTTTCTGTTTCACTTCTTTTGTTTTCTATTTACGAGTTCAGTTTGCATTTTGAGACAATAGTATCATTGAATATATTTTATATATTAATGAAAGTCTCTAGATATACTAGAAAATGGCTATGAGTAACATCTTTTACACCTTTAGAAAAGAAAAGGATATGGTGATATAAATATACCCTTTTGAGAACTCGAGTTACACTGAGTACTCGAGAAATTAGAATTTGAGGTTGTTAATAATGTGATGTTTGAGCTTGAGGAAGGCTTCTAATTCATCATATGAGGAGTATGGCTTCTAATTCATCATATGAGGAGTATATTGAATTATCAAGTTTTGTGGACGTATAAAGACTCTATTATTCGCGAATTCTTGATAAGTTATATGAATGGATTAGTTTATGAGTATCACAAGTATCCTACCACTTATAAGACGTGGCATACTCATATCGAGATGATTAAGGATACTACCATGTCGGTATTGCCTTAGTGGCATGAACGATTATACTCATAAAAGGACACATGGTCATGTCATTTAACACATCTAAGAGCGATATTTTAAAGTGACTAGGACAGTCTAGATATTTGGTGATATCCTCAATTATGAACAACAAATTCAAGTAAGCCTCAATCTCTTTCAGATAATTGATAGTATTGAGAAGTGAATGTGACTCGTAATAACATCAATATGTTTGATGATGCTACTTGTGTTGTACTCAAGAATGAGTGCATTTGAGGTTCATTGGCCTCATAGTTGAACATATTACTGAGTCTAGCTCTCATACACAATTGCAGTGTAGAGCAAGAAGATTGAAAGAAAAAAGGGTGATATATCAGGTTCTAAGAAGATCAAGATCAATAGTCACAAGGAAATAAAGTATGATCATAAGAAATAAAAGAGTAAGATGAGATGCTATATTTATGATAAGTTGTATCACTTAGCTTGCGAACCTTATATAGTAGCACTATCTTATTCTTATGATTTTTGCATCTATTGCTAGTATCATGTTGCTAACTGGTCTTATCCTATGTGGATTATGAACTCAGGAGCAATAGATCTTGTGACAAGAGATTGAGAGACCTATATAGTATACCATGAATAAAAAAATTAATTTGGTATAAGATGGATATATGTAGATGACAACAATAATGTTGAAGTCAATGGTTTGACACAAGTAGTTGATCTTGCGAAGTGGTCAAACCTTGTATCTACATGATATCTTAGGTGTACAAATTTTTGGCACAATTTGGTCTCAATCATTGTTCTTCTAGGATTAAATTAAGTACCCATATTCATGACAAAAAATAAGTGTTATACATAATATAGAACTATCTTTAGAACAAATGGTTCTTTGGTATTTGGAAAAGGTTGACTACAAGAACTATTATATTAGCAGTAGTTGATTTTCTATGAATGTCTTTTATAGTACTAAAGATATTGAATTTTTTTATGAAATATTGACTATGTCATAATAGTTATGACCCGAACCACATTGTTAGTGAATGATATTCATTGTATTCACTTAATGAAATCATTTGGCCAAACTGTGGATACTTCCTAGTAATGAAAGTAATATGACTTTTTCTGAAAGCTTCATTTCAATATCCGTTGGAATTGATTCATGCTAACATATGTAGACTCGTTAATTAACAAAATGTGGGGTATACTATTTCATCACCTTATAGATGATTTCACACGGTTTAGTGATATCTATCAGATTTCTTGCAAATCAGAAGCACTAAGATGCTTCACAAATTTGTTAATTAGAAAATCGAAATCAGATAGAGAGGAAGGGTAAAACCTTGAGAAGAAACCGTGATCACGAAAATCTATTTGAGGGATTTTAAAGAAGGGTGTGATGAGCATGGGATCATAAATAAGCTTATGATTTTTTTTTTCACATGCCATGACATGGAATAGTAGGTAAAGGGAGGAGTGTAACTCTCCTGATTAAGGTATATGATTGCTCAAAATAATCTCTCAATATATGTTTGGAAGATAAGTTTTTATTGCTACTCATATACTTATTCGTGTACCCACAAAATTACATCCATCAACTCCGTACGAACTATGGACAAAAGAAATATCACCTTTCATACTTGATCTCCTGGGGGTTGGTATGTTTGTGACTTATCCAATGAGTATGGAAAGTTGGGTCACAAAAGGTAAGAATGATTTCTTTAGAAGATGTTCAAAGACTCTAAAGGATATGTGTTCAAGGTTGAAAATAATGATGGAATTTGTTAAGACTGAGTTACACGATATTTCATTTGGATAGTAATGTTTTTCCTAAATAAAGGTGTGGTTATTGAAAATCTCATTTTACATGAATTAAATGAGGTTGATGAAGATGTATGCAATTAAACGTGTTACTAGATAAGGTACCACATGCACGAGGAAGGCAAGATTGCCTCGAATTTGACTCGAAAGAAATATTGCATCACATAATGAATCTGTTTCACAATAACTTCACCTAGAGGGAGTCATCGAGGGATATTTTTTGTTGTCGATTTAAGATCCATGGATAAATCTGTATGATTTGTCCATAAGACAAAGAAGAACCTCAGAGAGTACATGAACTCTTCATATCCTACTAGGAAAGATGGAGCCAATGAAGAGAAATCAATTCAGAAAGTTGGTTGATCTTCCGAAGGACACGCAGTGATTGAGAATAAATAGATTCTTGAAATGAGAAGAAAACTAGACACTTCATTTGAGAGGTACGAATCTCGTCTAATGGCAAAAAGGCTATATTATATGGAATAATTTTTTTTTGGAATAAACATTTTTCCTATAGTTGAGAGATTTACCTCATTTGGTTATATACTAGCTGTTGTGGTGCATCTTGATTATGATTTGCACTAGAGGATTTCAAACTATTTTTCTCAGTGGAGAATAAAAAAAATAGGGTAAATTCATTGGAACAATATTTAGGATATGATGTTAAAGACCAAGAAAATACAATGTGTAGATTGAATAAGACAATCTATGGTCTCAAACAAGCCCAAAGACAGTGATTTTTTTTGAGATTCACGAGTCATTTCAATAATTTTTTTGAAATGATATGTGAATATCACTTTGTCTACATATCAAAAGTTCTACAAGGGAAGTTTATGAATTTATTCTCTATGTCGATGATATCCTACAAGTTAGGAATGACACTTGATTTGTCAAAATTAAGGAGTTGTTATCTTTCAAATCTTTGTTGATGTGAAAGGTATGTGAAATGCGAGCTCTATTCTTTATGTTATGATTCATTGAGAATGTTTGAATTTCTATAGTCCCTGTCTAAAGAATTATACATCAAGAAGAGATGTGAACGCTTTTACATGTCAGACTTTAATGTCATTAACACTCCAAATATATGAGAGAATAAGCTCTAATCTTCTTATGTGTCCTAGTACTCTATCAATGAAAATAGAGAAGGTAAACAATGTCATATTAGTAGTTACATACTTGATGATAGTATTATGTATGTCATGATGTGTACTAAGCCATGCATTTTGTTATGCTTTGGGTTTAGTTATCCATTTGTCAGTGATGTTTACTAGACCAGACATTAGTTATGTCGTGGGTTTAATTAGTCCATTTTAAATTGAATTATGGGCATAAGTATTGAAATCCTGAAATATAAGTAATGAGATGCCTTAAAAGGATTAGGGCTCATGTTATATGTTTTCAAATATAACATTTACACCTAAAGTATATTCATATGTTAATTGGTTAAACAAAATGGATGAGTGTAAATGTCTTTAGGTTGTGTATTCTTGCTGAAATATTGTGTTATATCCATGGAGTAGCAAGAAACAAACATATATATATTGCTATGTCCATTGTGAATGTTGAGTTTGTGGCTTACTCAACTAAAATTCAAAATGTTTGTTTGGTTTAAAAAGTTTGTTTGTACTTTTTATGATTCTCAAGTGATAGTGGGAGTCCAGTTTTGAAATATTGTAATAAAGAAATGGCAATGACTTATGTGATGGGAACATAGTATTACTGTATAACCAAACATATTGATATAAAGTATATCGTGATAAGAGACATTATTGCACAAAATATTATGAGAATTTGCAGTTAAAATCCACACGTGATATTCTTGTGAATATATTTTAAAAAAAGTGCAAGTTATGCAATTCCAGATCATGTTGGATCTATATTGTTATGTATACTGCAAAATAATGTGCAATGATATATTTCCATTATTGAGTGGTAATATATACGTGTGGATAAGTATGTCAGATAGACTATGATTGGCCTTCTCACACGGGCAATCGCCTTTGGCATTAGAGGATGCGCAAGGATGAGACTAACTCATGTAAAAGAGTAACCCTTCATGTAAATAACGCGAGTTACGAAAGTCGCCTTAACACATGTTAAGATGAGATCACAAACATGTAGCGCAACATGTTAATTTTAATTTGTGATCGAAGTAGATCCCCACTATCTACTTAGTCTATAAAAGCCAGATATGTAATTCTTAATTGATTTCAGAGAGGGTTGATTAATTGAAGGATTCATTTTAGACAACGAGGAATGTCTAATTATATATCTGTACGATATTAATGGATACATGACATATGATGTGAATAAATTAATAATATCGTAGCACACGAGTCATACCGTGTGTGCTTGCGACCAAAAGGAAGTGAAGAATTGATCCCTGTTTCTTCATTGTGTGAGACCTTTGAGTAGTACCCTTATTACTTTTGACTTAATTTTGATGTTTTGATTTGGTGTTTGCTACTCTAGCATATTATCGATGGTCATGAATGATTCGACCTAACGGGGTATGTCTGGGAAAGCAACCAGTTCATTATAGAAAGATTCAAGTGCAAAAGGAAGACTAAAATGGATATCAAAGTGTGTGCTTGCAGGTCGACCAATCATGTAAGTCATCAGGGACTATGACATGATAGTGAGACACACGATGTTATGCTAGTGAACTCTTCCAATCACAAAGATGATGTGATATGGAATCTGAGGGGTCAGAGTTACTATGATATTGATATTATAAATTTTAGTCTAGGGAACTGCAAGATATGAAAGGATTTATGAATCGTTTGAGCAGCTATCTACCCTAACAGGTTTATAGCAAAAGGAATGCTCGTATGCTTGCCGGTCGCACGACCTATTTGCCAAGTATGATGGATTTTGTTGATATGTTTGAGATGAGAGAAAGAGTTGCCTGATGCATAGAACATGGGTATGAGAGTGAACCCATCATGTGCAAGTGGGAGAATGAAAGAAATGGTTTTTGGGCCTAGTCCATATTGTGTGTGCCCATAATGGGTTAGCCCGACCCGTTTTGTGTCAGTTATTATTTTGAATAACTATATATATAAATAACTTTTAGAAAGTTATTTCATTAAGACAAAATATTAGATTTCATTTTTCACAGACGCTTATTTTTGTTCTCTGCCTTATACTTGAGAGAAACAAAAATCAATAGAAATTCTTCCAAGATCTCTTTAACATATATATTAGATCTAGTGGCATTTAGGTTGTGGAATAGCAATCTTCTTCGATATGTAAGTGGATTCAATACCGGAGCATTTCAATTCTTAATTCCGCCTAAAAGGTTTGTCTGGAACCTTTAATATTCTTACAGATCCCAACTAACTACTTACCTCGCAAAGATAGAGGACTTGATACGATGAACTATATGCTGGTAAAACTCCTCCCTTAGCATATGGAGACCTCCAACATTTTTCCATTTCACATTTGGAATTGCTGAAAAACCCTTCTCTTCTAAATGAAGATTGCACTAGCTTCAAAGCTTCCTATAAGATTATCAACATTACCATATTAAGTATTAATCATCATTTATTAAAATCAATTTGTTTTGTACTCACCTAAAAATCAGCCATGCTGATACTGAGTCTTTCCATCTCTTCAGGTCACAATGGCTGCCACCACCGTTCTTTGATCAAACACTCAATTTATATCCAAATTACTGGCTTAATGTTTAGGTGCAGCCAATTTCTATTGTGTAAGCGCACTGTTCTTGAATCATCAACTGAGCTACATTACTGATCTACTGTTGCTGTACTATAAAGGTGGAGGAGATGTTTTACAGGCAGCTGAGAGACTGGGAACCAAGGTTTTGCAGCTTCTCTTCCTTCCTATCTAGCGTGTCATCGGGGGACTCTTGAAACTAATTAAACCTTTATTGTATTAGTTGACATAAACTTTAAAATATAAATTTTAGGTTGTCTTTCCTACTTCGTGCTTACAATTATATACATACAAAACTGATGACCAGAATCTTGAGAAGCAATTTTAGATAATTGAATTCACATTTCCAATAACTAAATCTATGATAATATTGGCAGTTCATAGTAACCTTGGCGAGTAGAGGATAAGATTCTGTTGGCGTAGCCTAGTGTAGCTCGAGCATAAGCTCCTCCTCCAAAGATATGTGGGACCGACAAAAGTCTTCTACATCTATGACTTCATTGGGGTCTTCCTTCCTCTCAGCTTTTGATCCCGTCTTTGTGTCATTGACATATCTTTGTTATTAAAATATCAAGATAACCAGATAAAAAATATTGAATATTCTCGTGGATTAAAACTTTTATGTTTCTATTTAATGTGATATAAGGTCTATACATCTATCTCTAGCTCATGCTGTATTAACTAAATACATCATATTTTGACATGGATTTAATTAACTACACAGATTTTGAGATGAATTTATCAACATGAAACTACCATAATTTTTTGCTTTATCCATTTATACTCAGTTAAAAAACATCAAAAATTTAAATTAGACCTTGAATTATGTCTCAAAGGCCCATTTGGTGTCATAATTCTCATTCATATTTACAATAAAAAACTAAGCAAATTAATAACTTACAATGCAATAATACACTTTTTCACAATTATTATTAGAAGGGGTAAGACTTACCCTATTACTTACACAATTATTCCCTTTTTCTTAAAATGACATGTTGTTTTCCTTTCCTGTAGATACATGAAAAAAATGAACATACAAATTATATTTGTGTGAAATATGTAACATGACGTTTTAGATGTAAAATGGAGAAACAATCTAGATGAAAGAAAGAAGAAAGACAAGAATATATATCAGACTATTGTCTCTACTCTACTAATCTAACTCCCTTCTCTCCATATAGTATATTTTCAAGATGCCTAAAAAATGTAAATGAGATGTTACACAATGCTAATAAATTAAAAGTTTTCTAGATCTCATAAAAACACAGTCATTTATGTACTATACATGTCTTTTGCATGATTCAATAAATATATTGTAAATCATTAAAAAGCCAACCGTAAGTAGAGTTTCATGAACAAAACTAAAAGTCTTGACACCAAAAATCTATGACTTGCAATATATTATGATACTATATATATATGTTCTTCGATTTGGATTTGCAAGGCTGAATTAAGAAACAAAAAAAGGTATTAGTCCACAAAAAAATATATAAATGTAAATACCATGGGCAAAAACGTATATGAGAATTTGTAGGTAGAACTAAAACAACAAAATATACAATCTTGCAATGAATCTATATAATATACCATTTCCAATAGTGTGTAGTAACTATCCTTCCAAGTATTTTGTTTGTTAGGGGGGTTTAAAAGAACTTTAATGAATCCATCAACATTAAACAATCTTCATTCCCTTTATTAGGTTTAAACAGGTCATATGATAAGTAATAAAGCGCCTAATTTTACACAAGTTATAAACGCAACAGATTCAAAAATATGCCTAATTTTACACAAGTTATAAACGCAACAGATTCAAAAATATGTACAGAAAACTAAAATTAAGATACATATCAATGTTCTTTGGATTGTTTTTACTAAAATAGCATAGGATAGTGACCATAAAAACACACATTATAGTCGTTGATAGGAAAGAAATTGAACTTTCTTGTATAATAAATAAACTCAAAACCTACACAATATAATAACAGTCACCAAAACAATACACTGTAGGTATAACTATAATATTAGTTTAAGTATATATAATTCGGAGTCTCTACATACTATGCTAATAATACTATCGAAAGAAGAGGGAGATGATGCAATATACTTTGTGAATATCGCTCCATGATAAGAATTGGGTTTTTTAATTTATTCACCTACTTTTAATTTCTACATATATGCGTGTGTTTCTTGTATCTAAAACAAAACTCTAATTATTTCTAAATAGAAAGGTAACAAAATCAGCTTATAATTTTGTAAAAACACATAATCAAACCTATTTAAATTTATGTGCTTGGTTGGATAATACAACATATACCCAGTGAGCAACTATTAATTAATTGTAAACTATACTGAATTATAAGCTAATTTACGGGTGTAAAAGAGTGAATTGTAACTTAAACTTATTATATCTTATTATATTATCAATTATAATTTTTATTACATTACATTACAGAAAAGAACATAATCAAATGACTAATTATCATTCCCAAACATTAATAAAAGCCTATATTAGTTTTATTTCATATATTTTGGTTCCTTAATTATTAATATATTCAATAATTAAATAAATATTTTCAAATCTCTCTCTATATAAAAAGTTTATTATACTTTTAAAATATCTCAAATGAAATCTAAAATAAATGATTATAACTAAATAATATTTACAGTAAAGCATAAACAAGAATGAATGAATGAGAAGATGAAATCATATATTTAAATGTAATTGATTAACCAAAATAATAAATCATCAATTTAAGACTCTAACTGGAGACATAATTCAAGACTATTATGGGACACAAACGAAGAGAATTGAAAAAACTTTACTTATGGTTACTATATAAAGTTGATCAACGCCTATTCAAAATCCTCCTTAGCTAGCATAGCCGCCAGTATTTTTCAACTAGGTTTTACGAATGGGCTTAGGGTTTGTTAAATAGGTTTATAAGTAAGTTGGTCTCCAGAACTACTTGGGCTAAAATAAATTTAAATTTGAGTATAGTACCCAAAAGATTCACATATATAATTTCTGATAAATATATACGAGCCCATTAAAAAATAATAACGTGTTAGTTATTCAAAATTTGGACTAATTAAAACTGTGAGAACAAGTTTTAAGCTCTTTTAAACAATTTACTTTTAAAGATATTTCCAGTTATATATGTTTAATTAAATGATAATTAATGTGAATTTTTTATTTTAAAATACTTAAAGTACTTTTAGACTTTTATAAGTGATTTGAAGTGATTTTAGATATTAAGTTTTTTACAAATATTTTTGATAAATATTTTTAGTTTTTATTCAAAAAACATTTTTATGTCTGTAATAAATAATCCCAAATGGCCTCAAAAATTGTTTTAGGCCACCGTTGGGTGATCACATGTTTCCTCTATAAGATTTTTTTTTTCGTGAAAGTAAAGTAACCTTGGTTCTAAAACAAGGTGTGGGTACTTGTCGTATGCAATTTTCTCAGGCATCCACGTAGCCTCACGTTCGGTTTAGTTGGGCTAACAAATTTTGAAAAAAGGTATGGTCCATTGCCAAATAACCCGATCCTTGTGTTCGATAATCATCATAGATTCTTATTTGTATGGGAGATTCCCAGAAATTCCTAATATTTGAAAGGTAATACATGATCGGGATAAAAAATATAACATTGAAGTTTGGTCACATGAAACACGTTATGAACGCTTGACAAATCTTGAGGCAATGCAAGTCGATAGGCTAATATCATCCCAACTCTTTTTTCTATCTTGAGCATGATTTGTGCTAATCATGATAAAATTAATCTTAACATCGATGGATTCCAACAATTCAGACATAAATACTTGTTTGTCTCCCAACTCCCAATATAATGATATAGAAAAAAGCTTTGTAGGTTGATAGAACCAAGAAACTATATGATCCTGATATATCAGGTGCCCGATAGAGCGATCCGAGTCCATAACCAAAGCAACAGAGAAGTAGAAGTATTAATTAACAATTAAATCGAGGATCCTAAAAAATAATTGAGTACCTTACACGATCACCATTATCGGGGCTTTAGCTGTGCTGCTGAGGTGTTTCCGAAGGTAGACACTAAGTCAAAACCAAAAGGACGTGCGTTAGTGGTGGCACCTTGATGCTCAACATTAGCATTGTTGTTATGGGGATTACTTGAACCGAAGAGTTACGAAGATTTATGTTGGTCGTATTAAAACCACACCCTAGAGAGATAGAGTTAACCAAATTCTTATACGGAATGGAGTATATATATATTTCATGGGAGCGATCGGAGCGCTAGCATGGTCTGCAATATTAGGTAAAGAAAGTGGGCGGTTTTTAGGCCATTCATAGGACCAAGGTGTCAAGAAGAATCGCATGTCATACCGAGTAATTACCCTTTAGCATGGCCTTGGGTGTCTCAGATGGCTCGACCATATGTCCTAGGAAGATTGTGACATTTCTTTCCATTCGACAGATGTATCCTACCCTCAGATAAAATGTTTATCGACATTATATATTGGCTTTTCAATATCCTTTTGAATTCGTATGATCAATATACTTTACGTGGAGATGATAAAAAAGAATTCATTAATCTTGTAGTTTTTATGTTGATACATGATTTGTTCTGTCTTTGAAACATACTCTATGCTTTCCTTTGTATTTTGATGTTCATCAGTATTGAGATAGTGTTGGATTTCTCGTAAGGGTTCGATTCCCGAGATTGCGTTGGTCTTAAACAACTTTGTTTGTTACGTGAAAGCTGGCATTATCTTTTCAAAGCACACCTCTTAGGACATAGCCACCATTGAAGGTTGTAATTCTAATTTCCACACATTTTAACTGAAGTGCCTATTTGTATAGGTTTCATTGGATTTACGAAATATCTTTGGTTGCCGAGGAAATGTCAAAATAAATAAATATTATTTGATTGATGAGCGTACGTCGTACTTATGCATTATCTTTGACTATCGAGGAAAAATCAAACTTAAAAAATATCTTCGTTCGTCGATATTTCGCTGGACCTACGAAAACTCTTTCATTGAAGAAGCTACGACGGGCTTATGAAATGCTTTCAATCACCAAGGCTACTTCAATCTTGCGAGTAACCTTATATTGTCAAGACTTTGTCGGACTTATACATATATTTTGATTGGAGAGGCTGTGTTGGACGTAAAAATAATCTTTGATTGTCAAGCTTAAATCGAAGGTACAAAATATCTCTGATCGTCGAGGCGAAACTGTTCTCACGAGTAACCTTTTATTATCGAGGTTTCGTTAGACTTATAGATAATATTTGATTGTTGAGGTTATGTCGGAGTTATGAAATAAATTCGATCGTCAAGGCTATGTTGTTCATTTGAGTAATATTTTATTGTCAAGACTTCGTCGTACTTAAAAATAATCTGTGATTGCCGAGATGATGTCAGACTTACAAATATTCTTTTATTGTCAAGCCTACGTCTCACTTACGAAATATCTGCAATCACTAAGGATAATGTGGCCTTGCGAGTAAACTTTGAATTCTGAGGTATTGTTGAACTGACAAATAATCTTTGATTGACGAGACTACGTCTGAATATCAAATTTTATTTGATTGTCGAGTCTAAGCCAGACTTACAAATAATCTTTGATTGCTGAGTCTGTTTTGAATTTATAAAAATGTAATCGATCGCCTAGGCTACTTAATCTTGCGAATAACCTTTGGTTATCCATACTTTTTCGGACATACTAATAATATTTGATTATCGAATCTATGTTAGACATAAAAATAATATTTGATTTCTAAGGCTATGTCGGACCTATGAAATATCTTTGATCACCAAGGATATTTTGATCTTATTAGTAAGTATTGGTTGTCGAGGCCCCGTTAGACTTATGAATAATCTTGATCGCTGAAACTTTGTCAATCTTTTGACACAAGACTACACCATTTTACTAACGTTTTTCTTATATTTCACTTTGAACACGTGCTCCGCAATTACTTTTTTGGCTTGGAATGCATAACACATTATTTTTTGCCTATATATTTATATGAATATGTATAAGTAATTTGTCCTTTTTTATCCTAGAAGTCTATTTCTATCAATTATTTTTTTCTTTCCTGGCCTTCTCTTCCACTTTTATCAATTGCCTCCCAAAGAGTTTCCTTTATGTCTGTGAAATACTCGTTGATTACCATGCTCTACAAATTGTACCTGCTATTCATTTTACTTAAATAGAGGGTAGCCCTCAAAATAGACCTATTTATGGCTAGATCATTCGTTACATGTTGTAGTCAGTCATGCATTTAGTAAGCTTTCCTTAATTATTTTCTTTTCTAGACAAGTTTCATTCATGTCAAAACAATCCTCCGCTTATAGTCTTGAACTTATGTGATTACCTATTTTGTTTTCATCTTTCGTGTATTTAAATACAAAAGACATAATAAACTTAGTAAAACTACCAAATACCCGTCCCAAGTGTAATTCAATAGATAAAAAACCCGATATATGCGGCCTTCATACCGGAATTTCTACCAATATTTGAGGGAGCAACACATTCGATTCAGTACTTTAGTTAGAAGTTCTACCAATATTACATGAAACAAATTTGTGTGAGCAACATCATGGGATGAGTAAGGTTGTTTACTCTAAAAACCTTGAAATGATGCAAGAGATCACTATTCCTCGTCATCTAGGTGGAAGATTCGCCCAAGCATCCACAAGTTAGACGAATTGGTAAATATCCCAAAGGCTCTCAATGTAAGTAAAAAGACCATATAAAAATCAAATAGACGATGTGGAATGATACAAGACTATTTGAGATATTAAAGTTTGCTTTTGTAATCTTGTGATAGGGTAGATGTTGTCCACATTTGCACTTATTTCATATTCTGCACCATTACTTTTATGACTTTTTCAATAATATCTCTTTTTTACCAAAAATAAAGTATTGAATTTCAAGAATAAAAACTAAATAAAGAAAATATCAACCTATCCCGATGGAAAATCTTGTAACTACTAAAGGGATTGTGTTTTAAACTTAATAGGGTGACTAAGTAAATCGACTAATAATTTTCTTGTAAAAAAAGGTGGTAAATGTAAAATGCTCAGAATATGAATTGGGCCAACAACAGCCTATGCACTAAATATTTACCCATGTACATGTTCCTTCTGATACAAGATCAGCTCCACCAAATCTTTCAAGTGGTGATCACTACGAGAATGTCCCTACTAGAACAACTTGATATTGTTATATTTGGTCTTTCGATTCACGTAAGAATCTATAAGAATATTTGTATGTTTCTTGATGCCTCTAAATTTACTTAAGAAAATAAAATATTTTGGGAGAGGTGGAATAAATAAAATTATCATCTAGCATACATACTTCACCTTTTAAGTTTGTACGTCAAAGATATTTATAAGACACCAATATCCACAATCCATTGATGAAGTATAAGAAAGTTTCTCACACAGTTTTATTTAAATAAGATGCAATATTCCTCGTAAGAACAAAACTTACAAGCACCTGATAAGAAAAAACTTACAAGCGCATACTTATGGCAAAAAATAACCGTCTAGGCCCTCTTATATTTCTTACTCTCATTTTATAACTATAGTTTTAGTATTTTTATATTTTTTATATTGTTAGATGAATTTTATGACTAAAATAATTAAAAATATTATGCTTAATATATATTATTAATAATATAAATATGCATAGCTAGATTGAACGTCACCTAGGTCCCGTCTAATACAACATAAGAACTAGGCCCCAGTCGGCCTCCTACTTCCTAAACCCCAACTTCTGTAATATAGTCCGCTATATACTTAAATTACGGACATGCATAATTTTGGGCCTCTATTGAAATCTTTAAAAATTCTCTTTAAAATGGATGTGGTAAATGTATAGTTGAATTAAGTCTCCATAGTTCCTATGTTTAAGTGGTCCCTTAACAGAACCACCCCATCACAAGGAACAAAGTCGAGAGAATTTGGATGTGTTGAATTAAGACTTGTGGAGCTTGAAGTAGCCAAGGTCATTATTAAGGAACAAGTGATACATGCATATGTGTATATCTACTGATCTCTTAATATAGTATACACACAAATGGTAACACCCACACTTGTCCCAATTGTAACATGGGGTTGTAGAAAATTAGTGAATAAATTATAAACGAGTATTTTGTTAATAGATTGGAGTACCACGACCTCGATTAGACGAAGGAGATGAAGTTGGGTGTTGTGGGGAGATCAGATTCGTGTGAGTCGAATAAGAAACAGCACATGACTCGTTCATTTTCATATCAACCTCTTCTGAAACTAACAAGCTACCCAAAGAATGAAAACTCAACGTTAAGAACCGAGCATTCGTAATTCGGATACATGATTTGAATTAATTGTATTTTGTAGGCAAACCTTTTAACGTATACATAATAATATCTTCTTTAGGTAGAGAAGAAGCTACAATTTCTAATCCATCACATAAATCTTGGATTTCAGCAAGATATTCACTCATGGAACGATCCCCTTTCTGAATATTGCAGAGCTTCATCTTAAGTTGATGAACATGGGTCCGACAATGATTGACAATAATTTCCTCAAGTTTGTGCCAAACTTCAAACACACTGTGCAACTTAACCACTTGAGAGAGAATAGAAGGTATCATTGAGGATAATAGAGACACTTTAAGTTGTTGATCCTAAATAATCCAAGTAGAGAATGATGGATCGCAGGTCGTAAGAGAAGAATTAGTACCATTAACATGAGCGTGATACATGTGTGATTCGAGTACAGATTCAAGGTGAGCCCGCCAAAGAACATAGTTGGTGGAATCAAGCCAAACTTGTACTAGAGATGACCAAATTTGTCGTAAAAGAAGCAAGCCAGCTGGTATAGAAAAGATGAAACTAATATTAGGAGTGAATGAAAATAACTCCATTAAATAAAATGGAGAAAACAAGATCGAAAACAGAGAAAAAAAGAAGCTTTCAGAAATTTTCCATTAATGGCTTGAAGAAAGCGTCCGAAAAAATTCTCTAATGGTTTTAGATATCATGTTGAGAGAAGAATTATGAGTTTTTAATATATTTATTGTTGTTTTTAGTTACAATGTTATTGTTGTATATATAGTAGCTAGCGTGTGTTTACATACTCAATAAACACATGAATATGACCTCTAACTACTTTTGTATTCTAGTTTAATTAACTATAGTATCTAACTAATTGTTTGTGATAATTAACTCAATACATGAGTAAACCTTATCTCTTATGTTATTCGAAAGAAACTAAAACGTAAATAGAGCTATAGAAATACTCAGGTGAACTCCATTACAACCTAAACATCTAGGTGTAAATATCTTCCTTTCTTCTTTTCTGTTAATGTTTATATTGATATTAATATAATTTCATATCACTAGAATAAATTTATATTTTAACTACCTCTCTTATTAAGTTCATTTACAATAAGATTCCAACACCCACCAGACTCATATTAATATATAAAACTTATTATATTTAACTTTTTAGTATAAAAATATATATAATAAGTGAAATAAAGTGACATATTACACTAGGAGGAGCCATATATTACTATGCCAACAGTTTCTCATCCTCTACTCCCAAAGGTAATGATGAGCTTCCAATCTTATCATAGATTATATTATTGGAAATGTGAAATCATTTATCTCAAATCACTTCTCAAGTTTCTGTCATCAATTTAGTATGTATATAATTGTAAGCACAAAATAGGAAAGATTATTTTAAATTTTATGTCAACTAATATAATGAAGGTGTAATTATTTTCTCGATGATACACTAGCTAGGAAGGAAGAGCATCTGTAAAACCTTATTTCCCAGTCTCTCAGCTGCCTGTAAAACATCTCCAACACCTTTATAGTACAACAAAAACAGATCAGTAATGTATTTCAGTTGACAATTCAAGAACAGCGCTCTTACACAATAGAAATTGGGTCAACCTAAATATCAAACCAGTAATTTGGCTATGAATTGAGTTGTTGATCAAAGAAAGGCTGATTTGTCTGAACAACCCATAGATGGGCTGAAGAATGGTGGCAGCAGCCATTGTAACCTGAAGAGATGGAAAGACTCAGTATCAACATAGCTGATTTTTGAGGTGAGTACAGAGAAAATAGATTTTAATAAATGATGAAATGATGATTAGTACTTAATATGGTTATGTTGATTATCTCATAGGAAGCAACGAAGCTAGTGCAACCATCCTCTAGAGAAAGGCTTTTCAGCAATTTCAAATGTGAAATAGGAAGATGTTGGAGGTCTCCATATACTAAGGGAGGAGTTTTATCGGCATATAGTTCATCGTATTAAGTCCCCTGATATTTACGGGGTAAGTAGTTGGTTGGGATAAAAAATTACTTACCTCTTAAAGATCAGGGGACTTAATACGATGAACTATATGCCGATAAAAATCCTCCATAGCATATGGAGACCTCCAACATTTTTCCATTTCACATTTGGAATTGCTGAAAACCCCTTCTCTTCTAGATAAAATGTTGTACTAGCTTCGCTGCTTCCTTTAAGATTATCAACATTACCATACTAAATTTTAATCATCATTTATTAAAATATATTTGCTCTGTACTCACCTCAAAATCAGCCATGTCGATATTGAGTCTTCCCATCTCTTCAGGTGACAATGGTTGCCGCCACCATTCTTCAGCCCCATCTATTGGTTGTTCCGACAACTCAGTCTTTCTTTGGTCAAACACTCAATTCATATCCAAATTACTGGCTTAATGTTTAGGTACAACCAATTCTGTTGTGTAAGCGCATTGTTCTTGAATCATCAACTGAGCTACATTACTGATCTACTGTTGCTGTACTATAAAGGTGGAGGAGATGTTTTACAGGCGGCTGAGAGACTAGGAAACAAGGTTTTGCAGCTTCTCTTCCTTCCTAGCTAGTGTGTCATCAAGGGACTCATTAAACTAATTAGACCTTCATTGTATTAGTTGACATAATCTTTAAAATAAAAATTTTAGGTTGTCTTTCCTACTTTTTGCTTACAATTATATACATACAAAATTGATGACCAGAAACTTGAGAATTTTTTTTTGATAAATGAATTCACATTTTCAATAACTTAATCTATGATAATATTGGCAGTTCATCATTACCTTGGTGAGTAGAGGATGAGATTCTGTTGGCGTAGCCTAGTGTAGCTCGAGCATAATGCAAGACGAGGTTTAACTGCTCCTCCTTCAAAGATATGTGAGACCCACAAAAGTCTTCTACATCTATGACTTCATTGTGGTCTTCCTTCCTCTCAGCTTCTGATCCTGTCTTCGTGTTATTGTTGTTATTCAAAGATCAAGACAACCGGATAAAGAATATTGAATATTCTCGTGGATTAAAACTTTTATGTTTCTATTTTATGTGATATAAGGTCTTTACATCTATCTCTGGCTTATGCTGTATAGACACAATATATTTTGACATGGATTTAATTAACTATACAAATTTTGAGATGAATTTATGATCATGAAACTACCGTAATTTTTTGCTTTATCCATTTATACTCAGTTAAAAAAACATCAAACTACTAAATTAGACACTGTTATTATGTCTCAAAGTCCCATCTGGTGTCATAAATTTCATCCATAGTTACAATAAAAAACTAAGCAAATTAAAAACTTATTATGAAATAATACACTTTTTCACAAATATTATTACAAGGGGTAAAACTTACCCTATAAATTATAAAATTATTTTTCTTTTCTTAAAATGACATTACCATAGATCCTTTTCCTTTTCTGTAGATACATGAAAAAAATGAACTTACAAATTATATTTGTGTGAAATATGTAACATGACGTTTTAGATGTAAAAAGGAGAAACAATTTAGATGAAAGAAAGAAGAAAGAAAGAAGAAAGAAAGAAGAAAGAAAGAAGAAAGACAAGAATATATCTCAGACTATTGTCTCTACTCTACTAATCTAACTCCTATCTCTCCATATGGTATGTTTTCAAGATTCCTAAAAAGAGAGATGTAACACAATGCTAATAAATTAAAAGTTTTCTAGATCTCATTAAAACACATAGTGATATATGTACTATACATGTATTTTGCATGATTCAATAATATATTCAAAATCATTTAAAGCCAACGGTAAGTAGAGTTCATGACCAAAACTAACAGTCTCGACACCAAATATCCTTGACTTGCAAATATTTTTTATAATATATATATATATATATATATATAAGTTCTTCGATTTGGATTTGCAAGACTGAATTAAGAAACAACAGAAGGTATTAGTCCACAAAAAAAGATATAAATGTAAAAATATTATGGGAAAAAACACATATGAGAATGTGTGACATTTAACAATTTTCATACCCTTTGGTTTAAACAGGTCATATGAGAAATACACTATAGGTATAACTTTAATATCTTAGTGTAAGTATATATATAATTCAAAGTCTCCACATACTATACTAATAATACTATCGAATGAATAGGGAAATTATTAAATATACCTTTGAATATCACGTCGTGATAAGAATTGTTTTTTTTAAATTTATTCACCTACTTTTATATCTACATATATGCTTGTGTTTCTTGTATATAAAACAAAACTCTAAATTTTCCCAAATAGAAAGCATAGATACAAAACCACTTAACAAGATCAAGTTATAATATATATCTAGTGAACTATAAAACTCAACAACCAACTATTAAATAATTGTAAATTATAATGAATTATTAGCAAATTTACGGGTGTAAAGAGTGAATTGTAACTTAACCTTATTATATCTTATTATATTATCGATTATATGTTTTATTACATTACAGAAAATAACATAATCAAAATGACATATTATCATTCCCAAATATTAATGAAAACCTATATTATTTTAATTTCATATACTTTGGTTCTATAATTATTAATATATCCAACAATTAAATAAATAATTTTAAAAATATCTCTATATATAAAAAGTTTATTATACTTTAAAATATCTCCAATGAAATCTAAAATAAATGATTATAAATAAATAACATTCAGAGTAAAACATAAACAAGAATGAATGAATGAGAAGATGAAACCATATATTTAATTGTACTGGATTAACCTAAATTATAAATCATCTACTTAAGACTCTAACAAGAGACATAAGTCAAGATTATTATGGGACACAAACAAGAGAATTGAAAATACTTTGCCAGTATTTTTCAACTAGGTTTTATCAATGGCTGCACTGCTACTATGTATTTATAATATATATTAAGGGTTTATTAAATGTGCTTAGGGTTTGTTAAATAGGTTTATAAGTAAGCTGGTCTCCAAAACTAGTTGGGCTAAAATAAATTTAGATATGAGTACTGTACCCAAAAGATCCACATATGTAATTTCTGATAAATATATACGGCCCATTAAAAAATAATAACGGGTCACTTATTCAAACTTTGGATTTATTAAAATTGTGAGAAAATGTTTTGAGCTCTTTTAAACAATTTACTTTTGAAGATATTTTCACTTATATATGTTTAATTAAATGACTATTTATGTGAATTTTTTATTTTAAATTATTTGAAATACTTTTAGACTTTTATAAGTAATTTAAAGTGATTTTAGATATTAATTTGTATACAAATATTTTTGATAAATATTTTTACTTTTTATTAAAAAACATTTTTATGTCTGTAATTAATAATCCCAAATGGTTTCCAAAATTGATTTAGGCCACCGTTGGGTCATCACATCTTTCCTCTCTAAGAAAAACTTTTTTCTCCGAGAGTTAAGTAACCTTGGTTCTAAAACAAGGTGGGGGTACTTGTAACATGCAATTTTTTCAGGCATCCACAAAGCTTCATGTTTGGTTTAATTGGTCTAACAAAATATGACACAAAGTATGGTCCTTTTCCAAATTACCTGATCCTTGTGTTCAATGATCATCATAGATTCTTATTTGTATGTGAAATTACCAAAAATTCCTAATATATCTAAAGATAATACATGATCGGGATAAAAGATATATCATTGAAGTTTGGAAACATGAAACACCTTATGAACACTTGACAAATATTGAGGCAATGCAAGTCGATAAGGTAATCTTTCGGTCGTTTCCAAAATCTTATATGGACGTATAAAATTGAGTATTAAGTTTCCCCTCTTAACAAAGGGAGCACCCATAGACTTGGTTATACATTCGAGAAAACATAACCCCTTACAATCTACTTTTTGCTCATATCATCCCAACTCTTTTCTCTATCTTGAGCATGCTTTGCTAATCCTGATAAATTAATCTTAACATCGATGGATTCTAACAATTTAGTCTTAAATACTTGTTTATCTCCCAAATCCGAATATATTGATGTCGAAAAAGGCTTTGTAGGGTGATAGAACCAAGAAACTATATAATCCTGATATATCAGGTGCCCGATAGAGCGATCCGAGACCATAACACAAGCAATGGAGAAGTAGAAGTATTAATTATTGATTAAAGCGAGGATCCTCAAAGATAATTGAGTACCTTACACGATCACCATTGTGAATATATATATATACCTTGTCGGGGCTTTAGCTGTGCTATTTCTGAAAGTAGACACTAAGTCAAAACAAAAAAGGTGTGTGTTCGTGGTGGCACCTTGATGCTCAACATTAGCATTGTTGTTATTGGGGATTACTTGAACCGAAGAGTTACAGAGATTTATGTCAGTTGTATTAAAACCACACCCACTAGAGAGAGATAGATTGTACCAAATTCTTTTACGGAATATGGTATATATAGATTTTATGGGAGTGATCGGAGCGCTAGCATGGTATGCAATATTAGGTAAAGCCAAGTGGACGATTTAGGTCATTCATAGGACCAAGGACCAAGAAGAATCTCATGTTGTATCGAGTAATTACCCTTTAGCATGGCCTTGGGTGTCTCGGATGGCTCGACACATCTGTCCTATGAAGATTGTGACATTTCTTTCCATTCGAAAGATGTATCCTACCCTCAGATTAAACATTTATCGACATTATATATTGGCTTTCAATATCCCTTTGAATTTGCATGATCAATATACTTTACGTGGAGATGATAAAAACAAATTCATAACTCTATGTAGTTTTGATGTTGATACATGATTTTTTCAGTCTTTGAAACATACTCTATGATTTCCTTTGTATTTTTATGCTCATCAGTACCGAGATAGTGTTGCTTTTTCTGTAAGGGTTCGATTCCCGAGATTGTGTTGGTCTTAAACAACTTTGTTAGTTATGTGAAAGATGGCATTATCTTTTCAAAGCACACCTCTTAGGAAATAGCCACCATTGAAGGTTGTAATTCCTATTTCAACATATTTTAACTGAAGTGCCTATTTATATAGGTTTCATTGAATTTACGAAATATCTTTGGTTGCCGAGGAAATGTCAAAACAAAAAAATATCTTTGATTGATGAGCGTACATCGTACTTATGCAATATCTTTGACTATCGAGGCAAAATAAAACTTAAAAAATATATTCGTTTGTCGATACTTCGCTGGACCTACGAAAATTCTTTCATTGAAGAAGCTACGACGGGATAATGAAATGCTTTCAATGACCGAGGCTACTTCAATCTTGCGAGTAACCTTAGATTGTCAAAACTTTGTCGGAATTATACATATATTTTGATTGGACAGACTGCAGGTTCGAATCCTGTCCCCGCCTAATCAGCTAGCTGGGCGCACCAAACAATGCGAGTCAGAGCGGCAGATAGGTTGGTCGAGAATCCGAATGAGAGCCCGGAGGATGTGACAACAAAGACCTTAGCCTATTTAGCCCTTTCTTTTGGTAGCTACCGATTACTTCACCAAATGGGCCGACTTACGTCTCATCTCTAAAGAGCCTCTCCTCTCCCTATCGGTCGAGTCACTAAAGTGCCTTAGCAGTCGAGTCACTAAAGTGCCTTAAGGTCTTCATCTCCTTATTCATATTCTAAGCCTGAAGACCCCAGTCGTGCTTCTGGTTTCCATATGTCGGATGTAAATATAATCTTTGATTGTCAAGCTTAAACCGAACGTACAAAATGTCTTAAATCGTCGATGCAAAACTATTCTTACGAGTAACCTATAATTATCGAGGCTTTGTTAGACTTATGGATTATCTTATTGCGGAGTTATGGAATGCATTCGATCGTCAAGGCTATGTCATTCATTTGAGTAATATTTTATTGTCGAGACTTCGTCGTACTTACAAATAATCTATGATTGCCGAGATTCTGTCAGACTTACAAATAATATTTTATTGTCAAGGTTACGTCTCCCTTATGAAATATCTGCAAACACTAAGGATATTGCGGTCTTGCGAGTAAACTTTGATTTCTGAGGTATTGTCGAACTTACAAATAATCTTTGATTGATGAGACTATGTCTGACTATCAAATAATATTTGATTGTCGAGTCTAAGCCAGACTTACAAATAATTTTTGATTGCTGAGTCTGTTTTGAATTTATAAAAATGTAATCGATCACCGAGGTTACGTTAGTCTTGCGAATAACCTTTGATTATCCAGACTTCTTCGAACATACTAATAATATATTATTGTCGAATCTATGTTGGATATAAAAAATAATATTTGATTTCTAAGGCTATGTCGGACTTATGAAATATCTTTGATCATCAAGGATACTTCGATCTTATTAGCAAGTATTGGTTGTCGAGGCCCCATTGGACTGATGATGTCTTGGTCGCTGAAACTTTGTCAATCTTTCGACACAAGACTACACTATTTTACTAACGTTTTTCTTAGATTTCACTTTAAACACATGCTCCGCAATTACTTTTTTGGCTTGGAATGCATAACACAGTATTTGTTGCCTATATATATGTATAAGTAATTTGTGCTTTTTTATCCTAGAAGTCTATTTCTATCATTTTTTTTGTCTATCCTGGCCTTCTCTTCCACATTTATCAATTGCCTCCTGAAGAGTTTCCTTTATGTTGTGAAATACTCATTGATTTACCATGCTCTACAAATTTTACATGCTCTTCGTTTTACCTAAATAGAGGGTAGCCCTCAAACTAGACCTATTTATGGCTGGATCGATCGTTACATGTTGTAGTCAGTCATGCAATTAGTAAGCTTTCCTTATTTCTTTTCTTTTCTAGAATAGTTTCATTCATGTCGAAACAATCCTCCGCTTATAGTCTTGACCTTATGTGATTACCTAGTTTGTTTACCTCTTCTGTGTTTTTAACTACAAAAGACATAATAAACTTAGTAAAACTACCAAATACCCATCCCAGGTGTAATTCAATAGCTAAAGAACCCTATATATGCGACCTTCATACCAGAATTTCTACCAATATTTGGGGGAGCAACACTTGAGTCATCACTTGAGGTATAAGTTCTACCAGTATTACATGAAACAAAGCTGTGTGAGCAACATCATGGGATGAATAAGGCTGTTTACTATAAAAACCTTGAAATGATGCAAGAGATCACCATTACTCATCATCTAGGTGGAAGATTCGCCCAATCGTCCACAAGTTAGAGGAATTGGTACATATCCCCTAGGCTCTCAATGTAAGTATAAAGACCATATCAAAATCAAATAGACGATGTCGAATGATACAAGACTATTTTGAGATATTAAAGTTTGCTTTTGTAATCTTGTGATATGGTAGATATTGTCCACATTTGCATTATTTCATATTCTGCACCATTACTTTTACGACTGTTTTAATAATATCTTTTTTTTTACCAAAAATAATGAATTGAATTTCAAGAATAAAAACTAAATAAAGTAAATATCGACCTGTTCCAATGGAAAATCTTGTAACTAGTAAAAGGATCGTGTTTTAAACATAATAGGGTGACTAAGTAAATCGACTAATTATTTTCTTGTAAAAAAAGGTGTTAATAATATTTTCTTATATATTATTTTTTAATGTAAGATGCTCAGAATATGCATTGGGCCAACAACCGCCTATGCACTCAATATTTACCCATGTAAATGTTCATTCTAATACATGATCAGCTCCACAAAATCTTTCAAGTGGTGATCACCACGAGAATGTTCCTACTAGAACACCTTGATATTGTTATATTTGTTCTTTCGATTCACGTAAGAATCTATAAGAATATTTATATGTTTCTTGATGCCTCTAAATTTACTTAATAGAATAAACTATTTTGGGAGAAGGGGAATAAATAAATTTATCATCTAGAATACATCCTTCACCTTTTAAGTTTGTACGTCAAAGTTATTTACAAGACACCAATATCCATAATCCATTGATGGAGTATAATAAAGTTTCTCACACAGTTTGATTTAACGAAGATGCAATATTCCTCGTAAGGAACAAAACTTACAAGTAAGACAAAACTTACAACGCATACTTATGGCAAAAATTAGCCATCTAGGCCCTCTTATATTTCTTACTCTCATTTTATAACTATAATGTTAGTATTTTTATATTTTTATATTGTTAAATGATTTTTATGACTTAAATAATTAAATTTTTTATGCTTAATACATATATATTATTAAAAATATAAATATGCATAGCTAGATTAAACGTCACGTAGGCCCCGTCTAATACAACATAAGCATTAGGCGCCAGTCGGCATCCTACTCCCTAAACCCCGAGTTCTGTAATATGGCCTGCTATATACTTAAATTACGCACATGCATAATTTTGGGACTCTCTTGAAATCTAAAAATACCCTCTCCACAGACTAAACGGAATCTTTAGTTAATATCAATAAAAATTCTCTTTAGAAAGGATGTGGTTAATATATAGTTGAATTAAGTCTCCATAGTTCCTCTGTTTAAGTGGTCCCTTAACGTTATCACCCCATCACAAGGAAAAGTTGAGAGAATTTGGATGTGTTGAATTAAGACTTGTGGATCTTGAAGTTACCGAAGTCACTATTAATGAACAAGTGATACATGTATATATGTATATCTACTGATCTCTTAATATAGTATACACACAAATAGTAACGCCCACACTTGTCCCAATTGTAGCATGGGGTTGTAGAAAATTAGTGAATAAATTATAAACGTATATTGTGTTAATATACTGGAGTACCACGACCTCGATTAGATGGAGGAGATGAAGATGGCTGTTCTAGGGAGAACAGAGTCGTGTGAGTCGAATAAGAAATAGTAAATGACTATTTCATCTTCATATGAACCTCTTCTGAAACTAACAAGCTAGCCAAAGAATGAAAACTTAACGTTAAGAACTGATCAATCGTAATTCAGATACTTAATTTGAATTGATTGTATTTTGTAGGTAAACCTTTTAACGTATACATAATAATATCCTCTTAAGGTAGAGAAGAAGCTACAGTTTCTAATCCATCACATAAATCTTGGATTTCAGTAAGATATTCACTCATGGAATGATCCCCTTTCTGAATATTGTAGAGCTTCATCTTAAGTTAATGAACATGGTTCCGACAATGATTGACAAAAATTTCCTCAAGTTTGTGCCAAACATCAAACACACTCTACAACGTAACCACTTGAGAGAGAATAGAAGGTATAATTGAGGATAATAGAGACACTTTAAGTTGTTGATCCTCAATAATCCAAGTGGAGAATGATGGATCGCAGGTCGCAAGAGAAGAATTAGTACTATTAATATGAGCGTCATACAGGTGTGCTTCGAGTACAGATTCAAGGTGAGTCCACCAATGAACATAGTTGGTGGAATCAAGCCAAACTTGTCTTAAAAGAAGCAAGCCAGCTGGTATAAAAGAGATGAAAGTAATATTATGAGTAAATGAAGATGACCCCATTAAATAAAATGGAGAAAACAAGATTGAAAACAAAGAAAAAAAAGAAGCTTTCAGAAATTCGCTATTAATGGCTTGAAGAAAGCTTCGAAAAAAATTCTCTATTGGCTCTAGATACCATGTTGAGAGAAAAATTATGAGTTTTTAATATATTTATTGTTGTTTTTAGTTACAATGTTGTTGTTGTTTATATAGTAGCTAGCGTGTGTTTACATACTCAATAAACACACAAATATGACCTATAACTACTTTTGTATTTTAGTTTAATTAACTATAGTATCTAAATATTTGTTTGTGAGTCACTACATGAGTTAACCTTATCTCTAATGTTATTCGAAAGAAACTAAAACGTTAATAGTGATATAGAAATATTCAGGTGAACTCCATTACAACCTAAACATCTAGGTGTAAATATTTTCCTCTCTTCGTTTTTGTTAATGTTTATATTGATATTAATATGTGTGTCTATAATTTCATATCACTAGAATAAATTTATACTCTCTTATTAAGTTCATTTACAATAAGATTCCAAGGCCCATCAGACTCATATTAATATATAAACATTATTATATTTAACTTTTTAGTATAAAATATATATATAATATAATAAGTGAAATAAAGTGACATATTACACTAGGCGGAGCCAGATATTACTATGACAACAGATTCTCATCCTCTACTCGCAAATGTAATGATGAAATCTTATATTATTGGAAATGTGAATTCATTTATCTCAAATCGCTTCTCAAGTTTCTGGTCATCAATTTAGTATGTATATAATTGTAAGCACAAAATAGGAAACACAACCTAAAATTTATATTTTAAATTTTATGACAACTATTATAATGGTTTAATTATTTTTAGGAATCCCTCAATGATACACTAGCTAGGAAGGAAGAGCTTTTATAAAACCTTATTTCCTAGTCTCTCAGCCGCCTGTAAAACATATCCAACACCTTTATAGTACAACAACAACAGATCAGTAATGTATTTCAGTTGATAATTCAAGAACAGTGCGCTTACACAATAGAAATTGGGTCCACCTAAACACAACCAGTAATTTTGCTATGAATTGAGTGGTTGATCAAAGAAAGGCTGATCTGTCTGAACAACCCATTGATGGGGCTGAAGAATGGTGGCGGCAGCCATTGTCACCTGAAGAGATAGAAAGACTCAGTATCAACATGGCTGATTTTGAGGTGAGTACAGAAAAAATAGATTTTAATAAATGATGATTAGTACTTTATATGGTAATGTTGATTATCTCATAGGAAGCAACGAAGCTAGTGCAACCTTCATCTAGAAGAGAAGGGTTTTTCAGCAATTCCAAATGTGAAATGGGAAGATGTTGGAGGTCTCCATATACTAAGGGAGGAGTTTTACCGATATATAGTTCATCATATTAAGTCCCTTGACTTTATTGGGGTCTTCCTTCCTCTCAGCTTCTGATCCCGTCTTTGTGTTATTGTTGTTATTCAAATATCAAGACAACCCGATAAAAAATATTGTATATTCTCGTGGATTTAAACTTTAATGTTTCCATTTAATGTGATATAATCCTTTACATCTATCTCTGGCTCATGCTGTATTTGCTAGATACATCATATTTTGACATGGATTTAATTAGCTACACAAATTGTGAGATGAATTTATCAACATGAAACTACCATAATTTTTTGGTTTATCCATTTATACTCACTTAAAAAACATCAGACTACTAAATTAGACCTTTTTATTATGTCTCAACGGCCCATATGGTGTCATAATTATCATCCATAGTTACAATAAAAAAAACTAAGCAAATTAAAAACTTATAATGCAATAATACGCTTTTTTCAAAAATATTATTACAAGGGGTAAGACTTACCCTATTAATTATACAATTATTTCTCTTTTCTTAAAATAACATTACCATCTATCCTTTTCCTTTCCTGTAGATACATGAAAAAAAATGAACATACAAATTATATTTGTGTGAAATATGTAACATGACGTTTTAGATGTAAAAGGGATAAACAATCTAGATGAAAGAAGAAAGAAAGAAGAAAGAAAGAAGAAAGACAAGTATATATCATAGGTTATTGTCTTTACTCTACTAATCTAACTCCTTTCTCTCCATATAGTATGGTTTCAAGATGCCTAAAAAGTGTCGTTAGATGTAACACAATGCTAATAAATTAAGAGTTTTCTAGATCTCATGAAAACACATAGTGATATATGTACTATACATGTCTTTTGCATGATTCAATAATATATTGAAAATCATTTAAAGCCAACGGTATGTAGAGTTCATGACCAAAACTAACAGTCTCGACACCAAATATCCATGACTTGTAATATTTTATGAGAATATATATATATATATATATATATAAGCTCTTCGATTAGGATTTGCAAGGCTAAATTAAGAAACAACATAAAGTATTAGTCCAAAAATAAAGATATAAATTTAAATACCATGGGAAAAACACATATGAGAATTTGTGGGCAGAACTAAGACAACAAAATATACAATCTTGCAGTGAATCAAGTTATAAACGCAATAGATTTAGAAATTACGTAAATATCCCTTTTGCTCCTGATTTTTCACGCATTTGACAGACTTCCGCCCATTGTTTAAAATGCGACTGTATGCCCCGTAACTTTTGTTTTCGTGACTCGTTGCCCCCTACTAATGTTTTTCGTCCAATTTTGCCGTTAAGTGTGACGTGGAATATCCATGTCAGCATTTTTTTATTTTTTTTATTCCTAATCCTAATTAATTATCTAATTAATCTAAACCTATTTTTTAAAAGGTAAAATAGGTTTTTTATTAATAGTTTTTATACTATCAAATATAAATAATAAAATAACCCCCCTCTCTCTTTCTTTCCCGTCTTCCCATTCTTCTTCTTCTTCTTCCCCGACAGACCAGACCTCTGTTTCTTCCCCCAAAAAAACTCAAGCAAAATATAGAATACATCACTCCCCAATTCTTTACCCTATCTGGAAAATACATAATATATGTAAAATAGAAATTACATCTCCAGCAAGTTTCTAAATGGATACTGTAAAATAGAAAACCCTTTAAATTGCAGCTCCATTGTTTTTTCTCAAAATCATATTCATCAATTCAAATGGGAAACAAAAAGAAATTCTTCGATTAAAAGGAAAGCGAGGTGATAGAAAAACAATTTCAACTTAAATTTCAGTGGAGAGTAAGAAGATGATTGGTGCGAGAAGATCAATTGAAATTTAGTATTAAAAGAATCTTAAATACTAAAGAGGTCTCACACAAGCATTCAAATAAAATCAAGGAAATCTCTTCTTCCCCAAAACACCAGTGTTGTTGATTATAATACAAATTTTAGACAAAATACAGAATATAGCACTACTACTGGAGTTCAAATCCGCAACTGCTTCCATTATAGAATTAGCATTCGTTACACAAGCTGGTACAGTAAATGAAACAGGCATTGCAGTAGTAGTTGTACTAGTCTTTTGATGAAAATTATGTATATCTTCAAGTAATAAAGCAACATAAAATGAAGAAGATGGATCTGTTAAAGCTTTTCTGTTAATATCAAAGTCACGTGATAGCCTTGACGATCTTGTTTTCATTACTCCATTACTTAAAACCTGCAATATTCAATTAAATTCATGAAAAAATACAAAAAAAATGAGAGTACTAAAAACTAAAAAGGGTATTATTACCTGAGCAGGTGTGATTAATGAAACAGGCTTTTGTTCAATTACGACAACATTGTTGTCAATATCAGTTAAAGGGTTTCTCCGATAAGGAGATTATTCGGCTTTTCTTGAATTGCTCCGGCTAAGAGTTACCGGTTGAGCTGGAGAGCGAGCACGAGGAGATGCTACGTTTTGTTTCACTTGGATCCTTTTGATATTCTCGTTACCACCATTGTTGGTATTCTTGTCCATTTCCATAGCAGGAACCGAAACCATCTTCTGAGGCTTAGCATTAGTATTAGTGTTAACACCATTAGAGCTCGTGATCGGAGATTCAGATCTTCTACCAGGGGTTCTACTCACTCTTCTTCCATTACTATTCCCACCAGAGATACCACCTCGTTCTCTACTACCGGAGCGAGGCTGTTGAAATTGCTCTCTTTCTGATTCATGACTCGGCTTCTTCCTCCTCCACCCTTGAGGTATCTCACAGAGTGCTCCATATTCTTTTTTTTTATTTGGAAGAAAAAGAAGTCGGGAAAGAAGAAGAAGAAGGGGAAGACGAAGAAGAGGGGAAGGGGGGTTCCGGGTGGGGTGGGGGTGTTTTATTTTATTATTTTTATTAATAATATTAAAACAACTATTAAAAACCTATTTTTCCCTTTAATTAATTGATTAATTAGGATTAGGAATAAAAAGACAATAAAAATGTTGGCATGGATGTTCCACGTCACACTTAACGGCAAAATTGGGCGAAAAACGTTAGTAGAGGGCAACGAGTCACAAAAACAAAAGTTAGGGGGCATCCAGTCGCATTTTAAATAATGGGCGGCAGTTTGTCAAACGCGTGATAAACCAGGGGGCAAAAGGGGTATTTACTCTTAAAAATATGTATAAAAAACTAAAATTAAGATACATATTGATGTTTTAGGGTTATTTTTACTAAAATAGCACATAATAGTGACCAAAAAATTGAAGTTCTCCGTATAAGAAAGAAATTGAACTCAACCTACACACAACTCCATTTACTATTCTAGGAAACCCTATAGGGATTCTGAGATCTCAAAACCTACACAATATAATAACATTCACAAAAAATACACTATAGGTATAACTGTAATATCTTAGTGAAAGTATATATATAATTCAGAGTCTCTACATACTATACTAATAATACTATCAAAAGAAGAGGGAGATCATGAAATATACCTTTGAATATCGCGCCTTGATAAGAATTGGGTTTATTAATTTATTAACCTACTTTTATATCTCCATATATGCGTGTGTTTCTTGTATCTAAAACAAAACTCTAAATTTTCCCAAATAGAAAGGTATCGATACAAAACCACGTAACAAGATCAGGTTATAATTTTGTAAAAACATATATCAAACCTCTTTAAATTTATGTGCTTGGTGGGATAATAAAACATATACCTTGTAAACCATAAAACTCAGCATTTATTAATTAATTGCAACTAATATATGGGTGTAAAGAGTGAATTGTAACTTAACCTTATTATATCTTATTATATTATCGATTATAATTTTTATTAAATTACAGAAAAGAACATAATCAAATGACGGATTATCATTCTCAAATATTAATGAAAGCCTATATTATTTTTATTTATTATACTTTGGTTACTTAATTATTAATATATCCAACAATTAAATAAACATTTTAAATATCTCTCCATATATAAAAAGTTTATTATACTCTTAAAATATCTCCAATGAAATCTAATATAAATGATTATAAATAAATAATATTCAGAGTAAAGAATAAACATGAATGAATGAATGAGAAGATGAAATCATGTATTTAAATGTACTGGATTAACCAGAATTTTAAATCATCAACTTAAGACTCTGACTAGAGACATAATTCAAGACTATTATGGGACACAAACAAGAGAATTGAAAAAACTTTACTTATAGTTACTATGTAAAGTTGATCAATGCCTATTCAAAATCTTCTTTAGCTAGCATAGCCACAACTAGGTTTTATCAATGGTTGCACGGCTACTGTGTATTTATAATATATATATATATTTATATATAGGGTTTATTAAATGGGCTTCGGGTTTGTTAGATAGGTTTATGAGTAAGCTGGTCTACGAAGCTAGTTGGGCTAAAATAAATTTAGATATAAGTATTGTAACCAAAAGATTCACATAAGTAATTTCTGATAAATATATATGGCCCATTAAAAAATATTAACGTGTCAGTTATTCAAAATGTTGATTTATTAAAACTATGAGAACATGTTTTGAGCTCTTTTAAATAATTTATATTTAAAAGATATTTTCACATATATATGTTTAATTAAATGAATATTTATGTGAATTTTTTATTTTAAAATATTTGAAACACTTTTAGACTTTTATAAGTGAATTGAAGTGATTTTAGATATTAATTTTTTTATAAATATTTTTGATAAATATTTTTAGTTTTTATTAAAAAACATTTTTATGTCTGTAATAAATAATCCCAAATGGTCTCCAAAATTGTTTTAGGCCACTGTTGGGTCATCACATCTTTCCTCTATAAGAAAAATGTTTTTTCCCGAAAGTTAAGTAACATTGGTTCAAAACACGGTGGGGGATACTTGTCATATGCAATTTTCTCAGGCGTCCATGAAGCCTCACGTTCGGTTTAATTGGTCTAACAAACCAAATTACCCGATCTTTGTGTTCGATGATCATCATAGATTCTTATTTGTATGTGAAATTCCCAAAAATTACTAATATATCTAAAGGTAATACATGATCCGGATAAAAAAAATAACATTGAAGTTTGGACAGATGAAACACATTATGAACGCGTGACAAATCTTGAGGCAATGCAAATCGATATGGTAACCTTCCGGTCGTTTCCAAAATCTTAAATGGACCTATAAAAATGAGTAATAAGTTTCCCCCTCTTAACAAAGGGAGCCACCCGTCGACTTGGTTATTTATTCGAGAACACATGACTACCTACTTTAAATTCAAACGACTTTTTGCTCATATAATCCCAATTCTTTTTTCTATCTTGAGCATGCTTTGTGCTAATTCTAATAGAACTAATCTTAACATCGATGGATTCCAACAATTCAGACTTAAATACTTGTTTATCTCCCAAATCCGAATATACTGATGTAGAAAAAGGCTTTGTAGGGTGATAGAACCAAGAAACTATATAATCCTATTATATTAGTTGCCCGATAGAGCGATCCGAGACCATAACCAAAGCAAAGGAGAAGTAGAAGTATTAATTAACGATAAAAGCGAGGATTCTCAAAGATAATTTAGTACCTTACACGATCACCATTGTGAAGATATATATATATATATATATATATATATATATATATATATATATATATATATATATATATATATATACCTTGATGGGTTTTCAGCTGTGCTGCTGAGGTATTTCTGAAAGTAGACACTAAGTCAAAACCAAAAAGATGTGTGTTCGTGGTGGCACATTGATGCTCAACATTAGCATTGTTGTTATTTGGGATTACTTGAACCGAAGAGTTACGGAGATTTATGTCGGTTGTATTAAAACCACACCCACTAGAGACAGATAGAGTGTACCAAATTCTTTTACGGAATGGGGTATACATAGATTTCTTAGGAGCGATGAGAGTGTAGCATGGTGTGCAATATTAGGTAAAGACAAGTGGACGGTTTAGGTCATTCATGGGACCAAGGTATCAAGAATAATCACATGTTGTACCAAGTAATTACCCTTTAGCATGGCCTTGGGTGTCTCGGATGGCTCGACACATCTGTCCTAGAAAGATCGTGACATTTCTTTCCATTCGACAGATGTATCCTACTCTCAGATTAAACGTTTATCGACATTATATATTGGCTTTTCAATATCCTTTTGAATTTGTAGGATCAATATACTTTACGTGTAGATGATAAAAAAGAATTCATTACTCTTGTAGTTTTTATGTTGATACATGATTTGTTCTGTCTTTGAAACATCCTCTATGCTTTCCTTTGTATTTTGATATTCATCAGTACCGAGATAGTATTGTTTTTCCGGTAAGGGTTCGATTCCCGATATTGCGTTGGTCTTAAACAACTTTGTTTGTTATGTGATAGATGGCATTATCTTTTCAAAGCACACCTCTTAGGTTATAGCCACCATTCAAGGTTGTAATTCCTATTTCCACAAATTTTAACTGAAGTGCCTATTTGTATAGGTTTCATTCGATTTACGAAATATCTTTGGTTGCCGAGGAAAAATAAAAGAATATATTTGATTGATGAGCAAACGTCTTACTTATGCAATATCTATGACTATCGAGGCAAAATCAAACTTAAAAAATATCTTCGTTTGTCGGTACTTCGTTGGACGTACGAAAACTCTTTCATTGAAGAAGCTACGACAGGCTTATGAAATGCTTTCAATCAGAGAGGCTACTTCAATCTTGCAAGTAACCTTAGATTGTCAAGACTTTGTTTGACTTATACATATATTTTGATTGGAGAGGCTACGTCGGATGTAAAAATAATCTTTGATTGTCAAGCCTAAATCGAACGTACGAAATGCCTTTGATTGTCGAGGCAAAACCATTATTACGAGTAACCTTTTATTATCGAGGCTTCGTTAGACTTATGGATAATCTTTGACTGTTGAGGCTATATTGGAGTTATGAAATGCATTCAATCGTCAAGGATATGTCGTTCATTTGAGTAATATTTTATTGTCAAGACTTCGTCATACTTACAAATAATATGTGATTGCCGAGATTATTTTAGACTTACAAAAATTCTTTTATTGTCAAGGCTACGTCTCCCTTACGAAAGATCTGCTATCACTAAGGATAATGTGGTCTTGCGAGTAAACTTTGATTTCTGAGGTGTTGTCGAACTTACAAATAATCTTTGATTGACGAGACTAGTCTGACTATCAAATAATATTTGATTGTCAAGGCTAAGCGAGACTTACAAATAATCTTTGATTGCTGAGTCTGTTTTGAATTTATAAAAATGTAATCGATCGCCGAGACTTACCATATTTATTGCTTTATCCATTTATACTCACTTAAAAAACATCAAAATACTAAATTAGACCTTTTTATTATGTCTCAAAGGCCCATATGGTGTTATAGTTCTCATCCATAATTACAATAAAAAAACTAAGCAAATTAAAAACTTTTTTTTTTGATGACGAGGGTTCCGGGCTTACACCCGACTAGTCCCCTGGGAGATATGACTGCCTCCCCAACCATACCTCCAGACAATCAGAACTAGGTTGTATGTTCAGGGGAGGGTTTCGGAACTTGGAAACTTTCCAAACATAATAACTTTCTGCCGCCTGCGGGATTCGAACCATGTACCTCTCACTTAAGAGAACTTTCCAAACTTTAATAACTTTCTGCCGCCTGCGGGATTCGAACCCTGTACCTCTCACTTAAAAACTTATAATGCAATAATACGCTTTTTTCAAAAATATTAATACAAAGGGTAAGACTTACCCTATTAATTATACAATTATTTCTCTTTTCTTAAAATAACATTACCATCTATCCTTTTCCTTTCCTGTAGATACATGAAAAAAATGAAAATACAAATTATATTTGTGTGAAATATGTAACATGACGTTTTAGATGTAAAAAAGAGAAACAATCTAGATGAAAGAAATAAGAAAGAAGAAAGAATGAAGAAAGAAAAAAGAAAGAAAGAAGAAAGAAAGAAGAAAGACAAGAATATATCTCAGACTATTGTCTCTACTATAATAATCTAACTCCTTTCTCACCATATAGTATGTTTTCAAGATGCCTAAAAAGGGTTGAGAGATGTAACACAATGCTGATAAATTAAAAGTTTTCTACATCTCATAAAAACACATAGTGATATAGTACTATACATGTCCTTTCCATGATTCAATAATATATTGAAAATCATTTAGAGTCAACGGTAAGTAGAGTTCATGAAAAAAACTAACAGTCTCGACACCAAATATCCATGACTTGCAATATTTTATGATAGTATATATATACAAGTTCTTCGATTTGGATTTGCAGGGATGAATTAAGAAACAACAGAAGGTATTAGTCCACAAAAAAAAAGATATAAATGTAAATATCATTGGAAAAAATACACATGAGAATTTGTGGGCAGAACTAAGACAACAAAATATACAATCTTGCAATGAATCAATAAAATATACCATTTCCAATAGGGTGTAATTATTATCCTTCCAATTTTTTGTTTATATGGGGGTTTAAAAGAACTTTAATAAATCCATCAACATTTAACAATCTTCATTCCCTTTATTAGGTTTAAATAGGTCATATGAGAAATAATAAAGCGCCTAATTTACACAAGTTATAAACGCAACAGATTTAAAAATATGAAAAAAAATAAATAAGATACATAGTGATGTTTTTAGGGTTATTTTCACTAAAATAACGCATAATATTGACCATAAAAACACACATTACAGTCGTGGATAGGAAAGAAATTGAACTTCCCTGTATAAGAAATAAATTGAAGTCCACCTACACACGACTCCATATACTATACTAGGCAAGGCTATAGGGATTCTGAGATCTCAAAACCTACACAGTATAATAACATTCACCAAAAAAGTACACTATAGGTATAACTGTAATATCTTAGTGTAAGTATATATATAATTCAAAGTCTCTACATACTATACTACTAATACTATCGAAAGAAGAGTGAGATCATGAAATATACCCTTGAATATCGCGCCATGATGGGAACTGGGTTTTTTAATTATTCACCTACTTTTATATTTACATATATGCGTGTGTTTCTTGTATTTAAAACAAAACTCTAAATTTTTGCAAATAGAAATGTATCGATACAAAACCACTAACAAGATCAGATTATAATTTTGTAAAAACATATAATCAAACCTATTTAGATTTATGTGCAGTTGGATAATAAAACATATACTCGGTGAACTTTAAAACTCAGCAACTATTAATTTATTGTAAATTATACCGAATTATTAGCTAATTTACGGGTGTAAAGAGTGAATTGTAACTTAACCTTATTATATCTTATTATATTATCAATTATAACGTTTATTACATTATAGAAAAGAACATAATCAAATGACGGATTATCATTCCCAAATATTAATGAAAGGCTATATTATTTTTATTTCATATACTTTGGTTCCTTAATTATTAATATATCGAACAATTAAATATTTTTTTAAATATCTCTATATATATATATATATTAAAAGTTTATTATACTTTTAAAATATCTCCAATGAAATCTAAAAAAATGATTATAAATAAATAATATTCAGAGTTAAGCATAAACAAGAATGAATGAATGTGAAGATGAAATCATATATTTAAGTGTACTGGATTAACCAGAATTATAAATCATCAACTTAATACTCTAAGGAGAGACATAATTCAAGACTATTATGGGACACAAACGAAGTTAATTGAAAAAACTTTACTTACTTTACTATGTAAAGTTGATCAATGCCCATTCAAAAATCTCCCTAGCTAGCATAGCCGCCAGTATTTTTCAACTAGGTATTATCAATGGTTGCACAACTATTATGTATCTATAATATATATTAAGGGTTTATTAAATGGGCTTAGGGTTTGTTAAATAGGTTTATAAGTAAGCTGGTCTCCAAAACTAGTTGGGCTAAAATAAATTTAGATATGAGTAATGTACCCAAAAGATTCACATATGTATTTTCTGAGATATATACGGCCCATTAAAAATAATAACTTGTCAGTTATTCAAAATTTGGATTTATTAAAAATATGAGAACATGTTTTGAGCTCTTTTAAACAATTTACTTTTAATTTCATTTTCACGTATATATATTAAATTAGATGACTATTTATGTGGATTTTTTATTTTAAAATATTTGAAATACTTTTAGACTTTTATAAGTGATTTAAAGTGATTTTAGATATTAATTTTTTTATAAATTTTTTTGATAATTTTTTTATTTTTATTAAAAACATTTTTATGTCTGTAATAAACTGTTTTAGGCCACCTTTGGGTCATCACATCTTTCCTCTCTAAGAAAAACTTTTTTCCTCGAATGTTAAGTAACCTTGAATCTAAAACAAGGTGGGGGTACTTGTCGCATGCAATTTTCTCAGGAATCCATGAAGCCTCACGTCGGGTTTAATTGGTGTAACAAAATTTGACATAAGGTATGGTCCTTTGCCAAATTACCCGATCCTCGTGTTCGATGAACATCAAAGATTCTTATTTTTATGTAAAATTCCCAAACATTCCTAATATATATTTAAAGGTAATACATGATCGGGATAAAAAATATAACATTGAAGTTTGGACACATGAATCACGTTATGAACGCTTGACAGATCTTGAGGCAATGCAAGTCGATAAGGTAATTTTCCTGTCGTTTCTAAAATCTTAAATGGACCTATAAAAATGAGTAATAAGTTTCCCCCTCTTAACAAAAGGAGCCACCCATCGACTTGATTATACATTCGAGAACACATGACCCCTACTTTAAATTCAATCTACTTTGTGCTAATCTTGATAAAATTAATCTTAACATCAATGGATTCCAACAATTCAGACTTAAATACTTGTTTATCTCCCAAATCCGAATATAGTGATGTAGAAAAAGGCTTCGTAGTGTGATAGAACCAAGAAACTATATAATCCTTATATATCAGGTGACCGATAGAGTGATCTGAGACCATAACCAAAGCAACGGAGAAGTAGAAGTATTAATTAACGATTAAAGCGAGGATCCTCAAAGATAACCGAGTACCTTACACGATCACCATTGTGAAGATATATATATATATATACCTTGTCGGGGCTTTAGCTGTGCTGCTGAGGTATTTCTAAAAGTAGACACTAAGTCAAAACCTAAAAAGATGTGTGTTTGTGGTGGCACATAGCTGCTCAATATTATCATTGTTCTTATTGGGGATTACTTGAACCGAAGAGTTACGAAGATTTATGTCAGTTGTATTAAAACCACACCCACTAGAGAGAGATAGAGTGTGCCAAATTCTTTTTCGAAATGCGGTATACATAGATTTCATGGGAGCGATCAGAGCGCTAGCATAGTGTGCAATATTAGGTAAAGACAAGTGGTCGGTTTAGGTCATTCATGGGACCAAGGAATCAAGGAGAATCGCATGTTGTACCGCGTAATAACATTTTAGCACGGCCTTTGGTGTCTCAGCTGGCTCGACACACCTGTCCTTGGAAGATTGTGACATTTCTTTCCAGTCAACATATGTATCCTATCCTCAGATTAAACGTTTATTGACATTATATATTGGCTTGTCAATATCCTTTTGAAATTTGTATGATCAATATACTTTACATGGAGATGATAAAAAAGTATTCATTACTCGTGTAGTTTTTATGTTGATACATGATTTGTTATGTCTTTGAAACATACTCTATTCTTTCCTTTGTAGTTTGTTGTTCATCAGTACCGAGATAGTGTTGGTTTTCCGGTAAGGGTTTGATTCCTCAGATTGCGTTGGTTTTAAACAACTTTGTTTTTTATGTGAAAGATATCTTTTCAAAGAACACCTCATAGGACATAGCCACCTGAAGGTTGTAATTCCTATTTCCATAAATTTTAACTGAAGTGCCTATTTGTATAGGGTTCATTCGATTTAAGAAATATCTTTGGTTGCCGAGGAAATGTCAAAATAAAAGAATATATTTGATTGATGAGCGTACGTCGTACTTATGCAATATCTTTGACTATCGAGGCAAAATCAAACTTAAAAAATATCTTCGTTTGTCAATACTTCGTTGGACCTACGAAAACTCTTTCACTGAAGAAGCTACGACGGGCTTATGAAATGCTTTCAATCATCGAGGCTACTTCAATCTTGCGAGTAACCTTAAATTGTCAAGAATTTGTTGGACTTATACATATATTTTGATTGGAGAGGCTATGTCGGACGTACAAATAATCTTTCATTGTCAAGCCTAAATCGAACGTACGAAATGTCTTTGATTGTCGAGGCAAAACTATTATCACGAGTAACCTTTTATTATCGAGGCTTCGTTAGACTTATGGGTAATCTTTGACTGTTGAGGCTATATTGGAGTTATGAAATGCATTCAATCGTCGAGGATATGTCGTTCATTTGAGTAATATTTTATTGTCGAGACTTCGTCGTCCTTACAAATAATCTGTGATTGCCGAGATTATTTCACACTTACAAAAATTCTTTTATTTTCAAGGCTATGTCTCCCTTACGAAAGATCTGCAATCACTAAGGATAATGCGGTCTTGCGAGTAAACTTTAATTTCGGAGGTATTGTCGAACTTACAAATAATCTTTGATTGACGAGACTAGTCTGACTATCAAATAATATTTGATTGTCAAGGCTAAGCGAGACTTACAAATAATCTTTGATTGCTGAGTCTGTTTCTAATTTATAAAAATGTAATCGATCGCCGAGGCTGGTTTAGTCTTGCGAATAACCTTTGATTATCCAGACTTCTTCGGACATACTTATAATATTTGATTGTCGAATCTATGTTGGACATAAATATACTATTTGATTTCTAAGGCTATGTCGGACTTATGAAATATCTTTGATCAACAAGGATTCTTCGATCTTATTAGTAAGTATTTGTTGTCGAGGCCTGTTGGACTTATGAATAGTCTTGATCGCTAAAACTTTGTCAATCGTTTGACACAAAACTACACTATTTTACTAATGTTTTTTTATATTTCACTGTGAACGTGCTCCGCAATTAGTTTTTTGGCTTGGATTGCATAACACAATATTTGTTGCCTATATATATATGTGTGTAAGTAATTTGTGCTTTTTTAATCCTATATGTCTATTTCTATCAATTTTTTTTGTCTTTACTGTCCTTATCTTCCCACCTTTATCTATTGCCTCCCGAAGAGTTTCCTTTACGTTTGTGAAATACTCGTTGCTTACCATGCTCTACAAATTGTACATGCTCTTCTTTTACCTAGATAGAGAGTAGCTCTCAAACTAGATCTATTTATGGCTAGATCATTCGCTACATGTTGTAGTCAGTCATGCATTTAGTAAGCTTCCTTAATTCATTTCTTTTCTAGAATAGTTTCATTCATGTCAAAACAATCCTCCGCTTATAGTCTTGACCTTATGTGATTACCAAGTTTATTTACCTCTTATGTGTCTTTAACTAGAAAAGACATAATAAACTTAGTAAAACCACCAAATACCCGTCCCAGGAGTAATTCAATAGCTAAAAAACCCTATATATGCGGCCTTCGTACCAGATTTTCTACCAATATTTGAGGGAGCAACACATTCAAGTCAGTATTTACGTTAGAAGTTCTACTAGTATTACATGAAACAAAGTTGTGTGAGCAACATCATGGAATGAGTAAGGTTGTTTACTCTAAAAACCTTGAAATGATGCAAAAGATCACCATTCCTCATCATCTAGGTGGAAGATTCGTCCAATCATCCACAAGTTAGAGGAAGTGGTACATATCCCCTAGGCTCTCAATGTAAGTAAAAAGACCATATCAAAATCAACTAAACGATGTGGAATGATACAAGACTATTTTGAGATATTATAGTTTGCTTTTGTAATCTTGTGATAGGGTAGATATTGTCCACATTTCCAGTTATTTCATATTCTGCACCATTACTTTTACGTCTGTTTTAATAATATATCTTTTTTACCAAAAATAAAGAATTGAATTTCATGAATGAAAATTAAATAAATAAAATATCAACTTATCCCGATGGAAAAACTTGTAACTAGTAAAGGGACCGTGTAAACTTAATAGGGTGACTAAGTAAATCGACTAATGATTTTCTTGTAAAATAAGGTGTTAATAATATTTTCTTATGTATTATATTTCAACGTAAGATGCTCAGAATATGCATTTGGCCAAGAATAGCCTATGCACTCAATATTTACCCATGTACACGTTCCTTCTGATACTGGATCAGCTCCAATAAATTTTCAAGTGGTGATCACCACGAGAATGTTCCTACTAGAACAACTTGATATTGTTATATCTGGTCTTTCGATTCACGTAAGAATCTAAGATAATGTTTATATGTTTCTTATTACCTCTAAATTTACTTAAGAAAATAAACTATTTTGGGAGAGGGGGAATAAATAAATTTATCATCTAGAATACATCCTTCACCTTTTAAGTTTATACGTCAAATCTATTTACAAGACACCAATATCCACAATCAATTGATGGAGTATAAGAAAGTTTCTCACACAATTTCATTTAAAGAAGATGCAATATTCCTCGTAAGGAACAAAACTTACAAGCACCTGATAAGACAAAACTTACAGGCGGATACTTATAGCAAAAAATATCCGTCTAGGCCCTCTATATTTATTACTCTTATTTTATAACTATAATTTTAGTATTTATATATTTTTTAGATTGTTAGATGAATTTTATGACTTAAATAATTAAAAATATTATGCTTAATACATACATATTATTAATAATATAAATATGCATAGCTAGATTAAACGACACCTAGGCCCCGTCTAATACAACATAAGAACTAGGCCCCAGTCAGCTCCTACTCCTTAAACCCCGAGTTTTGTAATATAGTCCGCTATATACTTAAAGAGCATTGCTATATATCACTCCTATTTGCTTCACCTTTGTTTCACCTCCTATGTGGCACATTATGTGGCATTAAACAAAAGAGAGAGAAATTAATTAATTAGGAGAGAGAAGTAATTTGATTGGTTTTTAAAACCTCCACATAGGAGGTGATATAGAGGTGAAGCAAAAAGGGGTGATATATATCTTTACTCATACTTAAATTATGCACATGCATAATTTTGGGCCTCTATTGAAATCTAAAAATACCCTCTCCACGGCAAAAACGGGATCTCTAGTTAATATATATACAAATTCTCTTTAGAATGGATGTGGTTAATATATAGTTGAATTAAGTCTCCATAGTTCCTTTGTTTAAGTGGTCCCTTAACAGAATCACCCCATCACAAAGAACTAAATTGAGAGAATTTGGATGTGTTGAATTAAGACTTGTGGAGCTTGAAGTTGCCGAGGTCATTATTAAGGAACAAGTGATACATGTATATGTGTATATCTACTGATCTTTGAATATTGTATACACACAAATGGTAACACCCACACTTTTCCCTATTGTAACATGGGGTTGTAGAAAATTAGTGAATAAATTATAAAAGGGTATTATGTTAATAGATTGGAGTACCACGACCTCGATTAGATGAAGGAGTTGAAGATGGCATTTGTGGGGCGAAAAGAGTCGTGTGAGTCGAATAAGAAATAGCACATGACTCGTTCATCTTCATATGAACCTCTCTGAAACTAACAAGCTACCCAAAGAATGAAATATCAATGTTAAGAATTGAGCATTCGTAATTCAGATAATTGATTTGAATTGATTTTATTTTGTAGGTAAACCTTTTAACGTATACATAATAATATCTTCTAAAGGTAGAGAAGAAGCTACCATTTCTAATCCATCTCATAAATCTTAGATTTCAGTAAGATATTCACTCATGGAATGATCCCCTTTCTAAATATTGCAGAGCTTCATCTTAAGTTGATGAACATGGGTCCGACACTGATTAACAAAAATTTCCTCAGATTTGTGCCAACCATCAAACACACTCTACAACTTAACCACTTCAGAGAGAATAGAAGGTATCATTGAGGATAATAGATACACTTTAAGTTGTTGATCCTCAATAATTCAAGTAGAGAATGATGGATCTCAGGTCGCCAGAAAAGAATTAGTAACATTAAAATGAGCGAGATACATGTGTGCTTCGAGTACAAATTGAAGGTGAGCCCGTCAAAAAACGTAGTTGGTGGAATCAAGCCAAACTTGTACTAGAGATGACCAATTTTGTCGTAAAAGAAGGAAGCCAGCTGGTATAGAAGAGATGTAAGTAATATAAGGAGTAAATAAGGATTACTCCATTGAATAAAATGGAGAAAAAGATTGAAAACAGAGAAAAAAAGAATCTTTCAGAAATTCGCCATTAATGGCTTGAAGAAAGCTTCGAAAAAAATTCTCTAATGACTCTAGATACCATGTTGAGAGAAGAATTATGAATTATTAATATATTTCTTGTTGTTTTTAGTTAAAATGTTGTTGTTGTTTATATAGTAGCTAGTCAATGCTGTTGTTGTTTATATAGTAGCTAGTGTGTGTTTACATACTCAATAAACACACGAATATGACCTCTAACTACTTTTGTATTTTAGTTTAATTAACTATAGTATCTAACTAATTTTTTGTGTTAATTAACTCACTACATGAGATAAGCTTATCTCTAATGTTATTCGAAAGAAACTAAAACGTAAATAGAGCTATAGAAATACTCAGGTGAACTCCATTACAACCTAAACATCTAGTTGTAAATATTTTCCTCTCTTCGTTTTTGTTAATGTTTATATGTATATTAATACGTGTGTCTATAATTTCATATCAATAGAATAAATTTATACTCTCATATTAAGTTCATTTACAATAAGATTCCAACACCCACCCGACTCATATTAATATATAAAACTTATTATATTTAAGTTATTAGTATAAAATATATATACAATATAATAAGTGAAATAAAGTGACATATTACACTAGGTGGAGCCAGATATTACTATACCAACAGATTCTCATCCTCTATTCGCAAAGGTAATGATGAACTGCAAATCTTATCATAGATTATTTTATTGGAAATGTGAATTCATTTATCTCAAATCGCTTCTCAAATTTCTCGTCACCATTTTAGTATGCATATAATTGTAAGCACAAAAAGAAAAGACAACCTAAAATTTATATTTTAAATTTTATGTCAACTAATATAATGAAGGTTTAATTATTTTTAGAAATTCCTCGATGATACACTAGCTAGGAAGGAAGAGCATCTGTAAAACCTTATTTCCCAGTCTCTCAGCCGCCTGTAAAACATCTCCAACACCTTTATGGTACAGCAACAACATATCAGTAATGTATTTTAGTTGATAATTCAAGAACAGTACGCTTACACAATAGAAATCGGGTCCACCTAAACACCAAACCAGTAATTTGGCTATGAATCGAGTCGTTGATCAAAGAAAGGCTGATCTATCTGAACAACCCATAGATGAGGCTGAAGAATGGTGGCGACAGCCATTGTCACCTGAAGAGATGGAAAGACTCACTATCAACATGGATGATTTTGAGGTGAGTACAGAGAAAATAGATTTTAATAAATGATGATTAGTACTTAACATGGTAATGTTGATTATCTCATAGGAAGCATTGAAGCTAGTGCAACCTTCATCTAGAATAGAAGGGTTTTTCAGCTATTCCAAATATGAAATGTGAAGATGTTGGAGGTCTTCATATACTAAGGGAGGAGTTTTATCGGCATATAATTCATCGTATTAAGTCCCCTGACCTTTACGAGGTAAGTAAGTTGGTATCAAACATTTTGAAGATCCCAACTAACTACTTACCTCGTAAAGATCAGGGGACATAATACGATGAACTATATGCCGGTAAAAATCCTCCTTAGAATATGGAGACCTCCAACATTTTTCCATTTCACATTTGGAATTGCTGAAAACCCCTTCTCTTCTAGATGAAGGTTGCACTAGCTTCGCTGCTTCCTATGATATTATCAACATTACCATACTAAGTTTCAATCATCATTTAGTAAAATTTATTTGCTCTGTACTCACCTCAAAATCAGCCACGTCGATATTGAGTCTTCCCATCTCTTCCGGTGACAATGTCTCCAGCCACCATTCTTCAGCCCCATCTATTGGTTGTTACGACAGCTTAGCCTTTCTTTGATCAAACACTCAATTCATAGCCAAATTACTGGCTTAATGTTTAGGTGCAGCCAATTTCTATTGTGTAAGTGCACTTTTCTTGAATCATCAACTGAGCTACATTTATGATCTACTGTTGTTGTACTATAAATGTGGAGGAGATGTTTTACAGTCTGAGAGACTGGGAAACAAGGTTTTGTAGCTTCTCTTCCTTCCTAGCTAGTTTGTCATGAGGGAATTCTTAAACTAATTAGACCTTCATTGTATTAGTTGACATAAACTTTAAAATAAAAATTTTAGGTTGTCTTTCATACTTTATGCTTACAATTATATACATAAAAAATTGATGACCAGAAACTTGAGAAGCAATTTTACATAAATGAATTCACATTTCCAATAACTTAATCTATGATAATATTGGCAGTTCATCATTACCTTGGCGAGTAGAGGATGAGAAAATGTTGGCGTAGCCTCGTGTAGCTCGAGCATAATGCAAGACGAGGTTTTAACTGCTCCTCCACCAAAGATATTTGGGACCCACAAAAGTGTTCTACATCTGTGACTTTATTGGGTCTTCCTTCCTCTCAGCTTCTAATCCTGTCTTTGTGTTATTGTTGTCATTCAAAGATCAAGACAACCAGATAAAAAATATTGAACATTCTCGTGGATTAAATCTTTTATGTTTCCATTTAATGTGATATAAGGTCTTTACATTTATCTCTGGCTCATGTTGTATTTGCTAGATACAACATATTTTGACATGGATTTAATTAACTACAAAAAATTTGAGAGGAATTTATCAATATGAAACTACCATAATTTTTTGCTTCATCCATTTATACTCAGTTAAAAAACATTAAACTACTAAATTAGACTTTGTTATTATGTCTTAAAGGCCCATCTGGTGTCATAATTCTCATCCATAGTTAAAATAAAAAAACTAAGCAAATTAAAAAATTATAAGCTTTTTTCACAAATATTATTAGAAGAGGTAAGACTTACCCTATTAATTCTACAACTATTTCTCTTTTCTTAAGATGACATTACCATCGATCCTTTTCCGTTCCTGTAGATACATGAAAAAAATAAACATACAAATTATATTTGTGTGAAATATGTAACATGACGTTTTAGATGTAAAAAGGAGAAACAATCTAGATGAAAGAATGAAGAAAGAAAAAAGAAAGAAAGAAGAAAGAAAGAAGAAAGACAAGAATATATCTCATACTATTGTCTCTACTATAATAATCTAACTCCTTTCTCTCCATATAGTATGTCATCAAGATGCCTAAAAAGAGTTGAGAGATGTAACACAATGCTAATAAATTAAAAGTTTTCTACATCTCATAAAAACATATAGTGATATAGTACTATACATGTCCTTTCCATGATTCAATAATATATTAAAAATCATTTAGAGTCAACGGTAAGTAGAGTTCATGACCAAAACTAACATTCTAGACACCAAATATCCATGACTTGCAATATTTTATGATAGTATATATATACAAGTTCTTCGATTTGGATTTGCAGGGCCGAATTAAGAAACAACAGAAGGTATTAGTCCACAAAAAAAAAGATATAAATGTAAATATAATTGGAAAAAATTCACATGAGAATTTGTGGGCAGAACTAAGGCAACAAAATATATAATCTTGCAATGAATCAATAAAATATACCATTTCCAATAGGGTGTAATAATTATCCTTCCAATTTTTTGTTTGTATTGGTGGTTTAAAAGAACTTTAATAAATCCATCAACATTTAACAATCTTCATTCCCTTTATTAGGTTTAAACAGGTCGTAATTAAGCGCCTTATTTACACATGTTATAAACGCAACATATTTGAAAATATGTACAAATACTAAATAAGATACATAGTGATGTTTTTAGGGTAATTTTCACCAAAATAACACATAATAGTGACCATAAAAACACACATTACAGTCGTGGATGGGAAAGAATTGAACTTCCCTGTATAAGAAATAAATTGAACTCCACCTACACACAACTCCATATACTATACTAGGCAACGCTATTGGGATTCTAGATCTCAAAACCTACACAATATAATAACATTCACCAAAAAAGTACACTATAGGTATAACTGTAATATCTTAGTGTAAGTATATATATAATTCGGAGTCTCTACATACTATACTAATAATACTATCGAAAGAAGAGGGAGATTATGAAATATATCCTTGAATATCGCGCTATGATAGGAACTGGGTTTTTTAATTATTCACCTACTTTTATATCTACATATATGCGTGTGTTTCTTGTATTTAAAACAAAACTCTAAATTTTCTAAAATAGAAATGTATCGATACAAAACCACATAACAAGATCAGATTATAATTTTGTAAAAACATATAATCAAACCTATTTAGATTTATGTGCGGTTTGATAATAGAACATATACCCAGTGAACTATAAAACTCAGCAACTATTAATTAATTGCAAATTATACCGAATTATTAGCTAATTTACAGGTGTAAAGAGTGAATTGTAACTTAACCTTATTATATCTTATTATATTATCAATTATAATTTTCATTAGATTACAGAAAAGAACATAATCAAATGACGAATTATCATTCCCAGATATTAATGAAAGCCTATATTACTTTTATTTCATTTACTTTGGTTCCTTAATTATTAATATATCCAACAATTAAATAATTTTTTTAAATATCTCTCTATATATAAAAAGTTTATTATACTTTCAAAATATCTCCAATGAAATCTAAAATAAATGATTATAAATAAATAATATTCAGAGTAAAGCATAAACAAGAATAGATAAATGGGAAGATGAAATCATATATTTAAGTGTATTGGATTAACCAGAATTATATATAATCAACTTAATACTCTAAGGAGAGACATAATTCAAGACTATTATGGGACACAAACGAAGTTAATTGAAAAAACTTTACTTACGTTACTATGTGAAGTTGATCAATGCCCATTCAAAAATCTCCTTAGCTAGCATAGCCGCCAGTGTTTTTAAACTAGGTTTTATCAATGGTTGCACATCTATATGTATTTATAATATATATTAAGGGTTTATTAAATGGGCTTAGGGTTTGTTAAATAGGTTTATAAGTAAGCTGGTCTACAAAACTAGTTGGGCTAAAATAAATTTAGATATGAGTAATGTACCCAAAAGATTCACATATGTATTTTCTGATAAATATATACGGCCCATTAAAAATAATAACGTGTCAGTTATTCAAAATTTGGATTTATTAAAAATATGAGAACATGTTTTGAGCTCATTTAAACAATTTACTTTTAAATTTATTTTCACGTATATATGTTTAATTAGATGACTATTTATGTGAATTTTTTATTTTAAAATATTTGAAATACTTTTAGACATTTATAAGTGATTTGAAGTGATTTTAGATATTAATTTTTTAAAAATTTTTTTTGATAATTTTTTTTATTTTTATTAAAAACGTTTTTATGTCTGTAATAAACTGTTTTAGGCCACCTTTGGGCCATCACATCTTTCCTCTCTAAGAAAAACTTTTTTCCTCGAAAGTTAAGTAACCTTGAATCTATAACAAGGTGGGGGTACTTATCGCATGCAATTTTCTCAGGAATCCATGAAGCCTCATGTTGGGTTTAATTGGTGTAACAAAATTTGACATAAGGTATGGTCCTTTGCCAAATTACCCGATCCTTGTGTTCAATGATCATCATAGATTCTTATTTGTATGTGAAATTCCCAAAAATTCCTAATATATCTAAAGGTAATACATGATCGGGATAAAAAATATAACATTGACGTTTGGACACATGAATAACGTTATGAATGCTTGACAGATCTTGAGGCAATGCAAGTCGATAAGGTAATTTTTCGGTCGTTTCTAAAATCTTAATCGGACCTATAAAAATGAGTAATAAGTTTCCCCCTCTTAACAAAAAGAGCCACCCATTGACTTGATTATACATTCGAGAACACATGACCCCCTACTTTAAATTCAATCTACTTTGTGCTCATATCATCCCTACTCTTTTTCCTATCTTTTAGCATACTTTGTGTTAATCTTGATAAAATTAATCTTAACATCAATGGATTCCAACAATTCAGACTTAAATACTTGTTTATCTCCCAAATCCTAATATACTGATGTTGAAAAAGGCTTCGTAGGGTGATAGAACCAAGAAACTATATAATCCTTATATATCAGGTGACCGATAGAGTGATCTGAGACCATAACCAAAGCAACGGAGAAGTAGAAGTATTAATTAACGATTAAAGCGAGGATCCTCAAAGATAAGTGAGTACCTTACACGGTCACCATTGCGAAGATATATATATACCTTGTCGGGGCTTTAGCTGTGCTGCTGAGGTATTTCTAAAAGTAGACACTAAGTCAAAACCAAAAAAGATGTGTGTTTGTGGTGGCACATTGCTGCTCAATATTATCATGTTGTTATTGGGGATTACTTGAACCGAAGAGTTACGAAGATTTATGTCGGTTGTATTAAAACCACACCCACTAGAGAGAGATAAAGAGAGCCAAATTCTTTTACGAAATGGGGTATAGATAGATTCCATGGGAGCGATCAGAGCGCTAGCATGGTGTGCAATATTAGGTAAAGACAAGTGGTCGGTTTAGGTCATTCATGGGACCAAGGAATCAAGGAGAATCGCATGTTGTACCGCGTAATTACACTTTAGCATGGCCTTTGGTGTCTCGGATGGCTCGACACATCTATCCTTGGAAGATTGTGACATTTCTTTCCATTCAACATATGTATCCTACCCTCAGATTAAGCATTTATTGACATTATATATTGGCTTGTCAATATCCTTTTGAATTTGTATGATCAATATACTTTACATGGAGATTATAAAAAAGTATTCATTACTCTTGTAGTTTTTATGTTGATACATGATTTGTTATGTCTTTGAAACATACTCTATTCTTTCCTTTGTATTTTGATGTTCATCAATACCGAGATAGTATTGGTTTTCCGATAAGGGTTTGATTCCCCAGATTGCGTTGGTTTTAAACAACTTTGTTTGTTATGTGAAAGATATCTTTTCAAAGAACACCTCATAGGACATAGCCACCATTGAAGGTTGTAATTCCTATTTCCACAAATTTTAACTGAAGTGCCTATTTGTATAGGTTTCATTCGATTTACGAAATATCTTTGGTTGCCGAGGAAATGTCAAAATACAAGAATATATTAGATTGATGAGCGTACGTCGTACTTACGCAATATCTTTGACTATCGAGGCAAAATCAAACTTAAAAAATATCTGCGTTTGTCAATACTTCGTTGGACCTACGAAAACTCTTTCAGTGAATAAGCTACGACGGGCTTATGAAATGCTTTCAATCACCGAGGCTACTTCAATCTTGCGAGTAACCTTAGATTGTCAAGAATTTGTCACACTTATACATATATTTTGATTGGAGAGGCTACGTCGGACGTAAAAATAATCTTTGATTGTCAAGCCTAAATCGAACGTACGAAATGTATTTGATTGTCGAGGCAAAACTATTATTACGAGTAACCTTTTATTATCGAGGCTTCGTTCGACTTATGGATAATCTTTGACTGTTGAGGCTATATTGGAGTTATGAAATGCATTCAATCATCGAGGATATGTCGTTCATTTGAGTAATATTTTATTGTCGAAACTTCGTCGTACTTACAAATAATCTGTGATTGCCGAGATTATTTCAGACTTACAAAAATTCTTTTATTTTCAAGGCTACGTCTCCCTTACGAAAGATCTGCAATCACCAAGGATACTGCGGTCTTGCGAGTAAACTTTAATTTCTGAGGTATTGTCGAACATACAAATAATCTTTGATTGACGAGACTAGTCTGACTATCAAATAATATTTGATTGTCAAGGCTAAGCGAGACTTACAAATAATCTTTGATTGCTGAGTCTGTTTTGAATTTATAAAAATGTAATCGATCGCCGAGGCTGTTGTAGTCTTGCGAAGAACCTTTATTTATCTAGACTTTTTCGGACATACTAATAATATTTGATTGTCGAATCTATGTTGGACATAACTATAATATTTTATTTCTAAGGCTATGTCGGACTTATGAAATATCTTTGATCAACAAGGATTCTTCGATCTTATTAGTAAGTATTGGTTGGCGAGGCCCGTTGGACTTATTAGTAACTATTCTTCGATCTTTGTTTTACCTAGATAGAGAGTAGCTCTCAAACTATATCTATTTATGGCTAGATCATTCGCTACATGTTGTAGTCAGTCATGCATTTAGTAAGCTTTCCTTAATTCATTTCTTTTCTAGAATAGTTTCAATCATGTCAAAACAATCCTCCGCTTATAGTCTTGACCTTATGTGATTACCTAGTTTATTTACCTCTTATGTGTCTTTAACTAGAAAAGACATAATAAACTTAGTAAAACCACCAAATAACCATCCCAGGAGTAATTCAATAGCTAAAAAACCCTATATATGCGGCCTTCGTACCAGATTTTCTATCAATATTTGAGGGAGCAACACATTCAAGTCAGTACTTACGGTAGAAGTTCTACCAGTATTACAAGAAACAAAGTTGTGTGAGCAACATCATGGAATGAGTAAGGTTGTTTACTGTAGAAACCTTGAAATGATGCAAAAGATCACCATTCCTCATTGGAAGATTCGTCCAATCATCCACAAGTTAGAGGAGTTGGTACATATCCCCTAGGCTCTCAATGTAAGTAAAAAGACCTTATCACAATCAACTAGACGATGTGGAATGATACAAGACTATTTTGAGATATTATAGTTTGCTTTTGTAATTATGTGATAGGGTAGGTATTGTCCACATTTCCAGTTATTTCATATTCTGCACCATTACTTTTACGACTGTTTTAATAATATCTCTTTTTTACCAAAAATAACGAATTTAATTTCAAGAATGAAAACTAAATAAAGAAAATATCAACTTATCCCGATGGAAAATCTTGTAACTAGTAAAGGGATCGTGTAAACTTAATAGGGTGACTAAGTAAATCGACTAATAATTTTCTTGTAAAAAAAGGTGTTAATAATATTTTCTTATGTATTATATTTCAACGTAAGATGCTCAGAATATGCATTGGGCCAAGAATAGCCTATGCACTCAATATTTACCCATGTACACGTTCCTTCTGATACTCTATTAGCTCCACAAAATCTTGCAAGTGGTGATCACCACGAGAATGTTCCTACTAGAACAACTTGATATTGTTATATTTGGTCTTTCGATTCACGTAAGAATCCAAGATAATGTTTATATGTTTCTTATTACCTCTAAATTTACTTAAGATAAAAAAACTATTTTGGGAGAGGGGGAATAAATAAATTTATCATCTAGAATACATCCTTCACCTTTTAAGTTTATACGTCAAATCTATTTAAAAGACACCAATATCCACAATCAATTGATGGAGTATAAGAAAGTTTCTTACAAACTTCTTTTAAAGAAGATGCAATATTCCTCGTAAGGACCAAAACTTACAAGCACCTGATAAGACAAAACTAAAAGGCGCATACTTATGGCAAAAAATAGCCGTCTAGGCCCTCTTATATTTATTATTTTTATTTTATAACTATAATTTTAGTATATTTATATTTTTAGATTGTTAGATGAATTTTATGACTTAAATAATTAAAAATATTATGCTTAATGTACATATATATTATTAATAATATAAATATGCATAGCTAGATTAAACGTCACCTAGGCCTCGTCTAATACAACAACTAGAATTAGGCCCCAGTCCGCTCCTACTCCTTAAACCCCGAGTTCTGTAATATTGTCTGGTATATACTTAAATTATGCACATGCATAATTTTGGCCCTCTATTGAAATCTAAAAATACCCTCTCCACGGCAAAAATGGGATGTTTAGTTAATATCTACACGAATTCTCTTTAAAACGGATGTGGTTAATATATAGTTGAATTAAGTCTCCATAGTTCCTCTGTTTAAGTGGTCCCTTAACAGAATCACCCCATCACAAAGAACTAAATTGAGAGAATTTGGATGTGTTGAATTAAGACTTGTGGAGCTTGAAGTTGCCGAGGTCATTATTAAGGAACAAGTGATACATGTATATGTGTATATCTACTTATCTTTTAATATTGTATACACACAAATGGTAACACCCACACTTGTCCCTATTGTAACATGGGGTTGTAGAAAATTAGTGAATAAAATATAAAAGGGTATTATGTTAATAGATTGGAGTACCACGACCTCGATTAGATGAAGGAGTTGAAGATGGCTTTTGTGGGGCGAAAAGAGTCGTGTGAGTCGAATAAGAAATAGCACATGACTCGTTCATCTTCATATGAACCTCTCTGAAACTAACAATCTACCCAAAGAATGAAATATCAATGTTAAGAATTGAGCATTCGTAATACAGATAATTGATTTGAATTGATTTTATTTTGTAGGTAAACCTTTTAACGTATACATAATAATATCTTCTAAAGGTAGAGAAGAAGCTACCATTTCTAATCCATCTCATAAATCTTAGATTTCAGTAAGATATTCACTCATGGAATGATCCCCTTTCTAAATATTGCAGAGATTCATCTTAAGTTGATGAACATGGGTCCGACACTGACTAACAAAAATTTCCTCAGATTTGTGCCAACCATCAAACACACTCTACAACTTAACCACTTCATAGAGAATAGAAGGTATCATTGAGGATAATAGATACACTTTAAGTTGTTGATCCTCAATAATTCAAGTAGAGTATGATGGATCTCAGGTCGCCAGAAAAGAATTAGTAACATTAAAATGAGCGAGATACATGTGTGCTTCGAGTACAAATTGAAGGTGAGCCCGTCAAAAAACGTAGTTGGTGGAATCAAGCCAAACTTGTACTAGAGATGACCAATTTTGTTGTAAAAGAAGGAAGCCAGCTGGTATAGAAGAGATGTAAGTAATATAAGGAGTAAATAAGGATTACTCCATTGAATAAAATGGAGAAAAAAGATTGAAAACAGAGAAAAAAAGAATCTTTCAGAAATTCGCCATTAATGGCTTGAAGAAAGCTTCGAAAAAAATTCTCTAATGACTCTAGATACCATGTTGAGAGAAGAATTATGAATTATTAATATATTTCTTGTTGTTTTTAGTTAAAATGTTGTTGTTGTTTATATAGTAGCTAGTCAATGCTGTTGTTGTTTATATAGTAGCTAGTGTGTGTTTACATACTCAATAAACACACGAATATGACCTCTAACTACTTTTGTATTTTAGTTTAATTAACTATAGTATCTAACTAATTTTTTGTGTTAATTAACTCACTACATGAGATAAGCTTATCTCTAATGTTATTCGAAAGAAACTAAAATGTAAATAGAGCTATAGAAATACTCAGGTGAACTCCATTACAACCTAAACATCTAGTTGTAAATATTTTCCTCTCTTCGTTTTTGTTAATGTTTATATGTATATTAATACGTGCGTCTATAATTTCATATCAATAGAATAAATTTATACTCTCATATTAAGTTCATTTACAATAAGATTCCAACACCCACCAGACTCATATTAATATATAAAACTTATTATATTTAAGTTTTTAGTATAAAATACATATACAATATAATAAGTGAAATAAAGTGACATATTACACTAGGTGGAGCCAGATATTACTATACCAACAGATTCTCATCCTCTATTCGCAAAGGTAATGATGAACTGCAAATCTTATCATAGATTATGTTATTGGAAATGTGAATTCATTTATCTCAAATCGCTTCTCAAATTTCTCGTCATCATTTTAGTAATATAATTGTAAGCACAAAAAGAAAAGACAACCTAAAATTTATATTTCAAATTTTATGTCAACTAATATAATGAAGGTTTAATTATTTTTAGAAATTCCTCGATGATACACTAGCTAGGAAGGAAGAGCATCTGTAAAACCTTATTTCCCAGTAGCTCAGCCGCCTGTAAAACATGTCCAACACCTTTATAGTACAGCAACAACATATCAGTAATGTATTTTAGTTGATAATTCAAGAACAGTACGCTTACACAATAGAAATCGGGTCCACCTAAACACCAAACCAGTAATTTGGCTATGAATCGAGTCGTTGATCAAAGAAAGGCTGATCTATCTGAACAACCCATAGATGAGGCTGAAGAATGGTGGCGACAGCCATTGTCACCTGAAGAGATGGAAAGACTCACTATCAACATGGCTGATTTTGAGGTGAGTACAGAGAAAATAGATTTTAATAAATGATGATTAGTACTTAACATGGTAATGTTGATTATCTCATAGGAAGCATTGAAGCTAGTGCAACCTTCATCTAGAATAGAAGGGTTTTTCAGCTATTCCAAATATGAAATGTGAAGATGTTGGAGGTCTTCATATACTAAGGGAGGAGTTTTATCGGCATATAATTCATCGTATTAAGTCCCCTGACCTTTACGAGGTAAGTAAGTTGGTATCAAACATTTTGAAGATCCCAACTAACTACTTACCTCGTAAAGATCAGGGGACATAATACGTTGAACTATATGCCGGTAAAAATCCTCCTTAGAATATGGAGACCTCCAACATTTTTCCATTTCACATTTGGAATTGCTGAAAACCCCTTCTCTTCTAGATGAAGGTTGCACTAGCTTCGCTGCTTCCTATGATATTATCAATATTACCATACTAAGTTTCAATCATCATTTAGTAAAATTTATTTGCTCTGTACTCACCTCAAAATCAGCCATGTCGATATTGAGTCTTCCCATCTCTTCAGGTGACAATGTCTCCAGCCACCATTCTTCAGTCCCATCTATTGGTTGTTACGACAGCTTAGCCTTTCTTTGATCAAACACTCAATTCATAGCCAAATTACTGGCTTAATGTTTAGGTGCAACCAATTTCTATTGTGTAAGTGCACTTTTCTTGAATCATCAACTGAGCTACATTTATGATCTACTGTTGTTGTACTATAAATGTGGAGGAGATGTTTTACAGTCTGAGAGACTGGGAAACAAGGTTTTGTAGCTTCTCTTCCTTCCTAGCTAGTTTGTCATGAGGGAATTCTTAAACTAATTAGACCTTCATTGTATTAGTTGACATAAACTTTAAAATAAAAATTTTAGGTTGTCTTTCATACTTTATGCTTACAATTATATACATAAAAAATTGATGACCAGAAACTTGAGAAGCAATTTTACATAAATGAATTCACATTTCCAATAACTTAATCTATGATAATATTGGCAGTTCATCATTACCTTGGCGAGTAGAGGATGAGAAAATGTTGGCGTAGCCTCGTGTAGCTCGAGCATAATGCAAGACGAGGTTTTAACTGCTCCTCCACCAAAGATATTTGGGACCCACAAAAGTGTTCTACATCCGTGACTTCATTGGGTCTTCCTTCCTCTCAGCTTCTAATCATGTCTTTGTGTTATTGTTGTCATTCAAATATCAAGACAACCAGATAAAAAATATTGAACATTCTCGTGGATTAAATCTTTTATGTTTCCATTTAATGTGATATAAGGTCTTTACATCTATCTCTGGCTCATGTTGTATTTGCTAGATACAACATATTTTGACATGGATTTAATTAACTATAAAAAATTTGAGAGGAATTTATCAATATGAAACTACCATAATTTTTTGCTTCATCCATTTATACTCAGTTAAAAAACATTAAACTACTAAATTAGACTTTGTTATTATGTCTTAAAGGCCCATCTGGTGTCATATTTCTCATCCATTGTTAAAATAAAAAAACTAAGCAAATTAAAAAATTATAATCTTTTTTCACAAATATTATTACAAGAGGTAAGACTTACCCTATTAATTCTACAATTATTTCTCTTTTCTTAAGATGACATTACCATCGATCCTTTTCCGTTCCTGTAGATACATGAAAAAAATAAACATACAAATTATATTTGTGTGAAATATGTAACATGACGTTTTAGATGTAAAAAGGAGAAACAATCTAGATGAAAGAATGAAGAAAGAAAAAAGAAAGAAAGAAGAAAGAAAGAAGAAAGACAAGAATATATCTCATACTATTGTCGCTACTATAATAATCTAACTCCTTTCTCTCCATATAGTATGTCATCAAGATGCCCAAAAAGAGTTGAGAGATGTAACACAATGCTAATAAATTAAAAGTTTTCTACATCTCATAAAAACATATAGTGATATAGTACTATACATGTCCTTTCCATGATTCAATAATATATTAAAAATCATTTAGAGTCAACGGTAAGTAGAGTTCATGACCAAAACTAACAGTCTCGACACCAAATATCCATGACTTGCAATATTTTATGATTGTATATATATACAAGTTCTTCGATTTGGATTTGCAGGGCTGAATTAAGAAACAACAGAAGGTATTAGTCCACAAAAAAAAAGATATAAATGTAAATATCATTGGAAAAAATACACATGAGAATTTGTGGGCAGAACTAAGACAACAAAATATACAATCTTGCAATGAATCAATAAAATATACCATTTCCAATAGGGTGTAATAATTATCCTTCCAATTTTTTGTTTGTATGGTGGTTTAAAAGAACTTTAATAAATCCATCAACATTTAACAATCTTCATTCCCTTTATTAGGTTTAAACAGGTCGTAATTAAGCGCCTTATTTACACAAGTTATAAACGCAACATAATTAAAAATATGTACAAATACTAAATAAGATACATAGTGATGTTTTTAGGGTAATTTTCACCAAAATAACACATAATAGTGACCATAAAAACACACATTAAAGTCGTGGATAGGAAAGAAATTGAACTTCCCTATATAAGAAATAAATTGAATTCCACCTACACACAACTCCATATACTATACTAGGCAACGCTATTGGGATTCTAGATCTCAAAACCTACACAATATATTAACATTCACCAAAAAAGTACACTATAGGTGTAACTGTAATATCTTAGTGTAAGTATATATATAATTCGGAGTCTCTACATATTATACTAATAATGCTATCGAAAGAAGAGGGAGATCATGAAATATACCCTTGAATATCGCACTATGATAGGAACTGGGTTTTTTAATTATTCACCTACTTTTATATCTACATATATGCGTGTGTTTCTTGTATTTAAAACAAAACTCTAAATTTTCTAAAATAGAAATGTATCGATACAAAACCACGTAACAAGATCAGATTATAATTTTGTAAAAACATATAATCAAACCTATTTAGATTTATGTGCGGTTTGATAATAGAACATATACCTAGTGAACTATAAAACTCAGCAACTATTAATTAATTGCAAATTATACCGAATTATTAGTTAATTTACAGGTGTAAAGAGTGAATTGTAACTTAACCTTATTATATCTTATTATATTATCAATTATAATTTTCATTAGATTACAGAAAAGGACATAATCAAATGACGAATTTTCATTCCCAAATATTAATGAAAGCCTATATTATTTTTATTTCATTTACTTTGGTTCCTTAATTATTAATATATCCAACAATTAAATAATTTTTTTAAATATCTCTCTATATATAAAAAGTTTATTATACTTTTAAAATATCTTCAATGAAATCTAAAATAAATGATTATAAATAAATAATATTCAGAGTAAAGCATAAACAAGAATAGATAAATGGGAAGATGAAATCATATATTTAAGTGTGCTGGATTAACCAGAATTATAAATAATCAACTTAATACTCTAACGAGAGACATAATATAAGACTATTATGGGACACAAACGAAGTTAATTGAAAAAACTTTACTTACGTTACTATGTGAAGTTGATCAATGCCCATTCAAAAATCTCCTTAGCTAGCATAGCCGCCAGTGTTTTTAAACTAGGTTTTATCAATGGTTGCACATCTATATGTATTTATAATATATATTAAGGGTTTATTAAATGGGCTTAGGGTTTGTTAAATAGGTTTATAAGTAAGCTGGTCTCCAAAACTAGTTGGGCTAAAATAAATTTAGATATGAGTAATGTACCCAAAAGATTCACATATGTATTTTCTGATAAATATATACGGCCCATTAAAAATAATAACGTGTCAGTTATTCAAAATTTGGATTTATTAAAAATATGAGAACATGTTTTGAGCTCTTTTAAACAATTTACTTTTAAATTTATTTTCACGTATATATGTTTAATTAGATGACTATTTATGTGAATTTTTTATTTTAAAATATTTTGAAATACTTTTAGACTTTTATAAGTGATTTGAAGTGATTTTAGATATTAATTTTTTTATAAATTTTTTTGATAATTTTTTTTATTTTTATTAAAAACATTTTTATGTCTGTAATAAACTGTTTTAGGCCACCTTTGGGTCATCACATCTTTCCTCTCTAAGAAAAACTTTTTTCCTCGAAAATTAAGTAACCTTGAATCTAAAACAAGGTGGGGGGTACTTGTCGCATGCAATTTTCTCAGGAATCCATGAAGCCTCATGTTGGGTTTAATTGGTGTAACAAAATTTGACATAAGGTATGGTCCTTTGCCAAATTACCCGATCCTTGTGTTCAATGATCATCATAGATTCTTATTTGTATGTGAAATTCCCAAAAATTCCTAATATATCTAAAGGTAATACATGATCCGGATAAAAAATATAACATTGACGTTTGGACACATGAATAACGTTATGAAAGCTTGACAGATCTTGAGGCAATGCAAGTCGATAAGGTAATTTTTCGGTCGTTTCTAAAATCTTAAACGGACCTATAAAAATGAGTAATAAGTTTCCCCCTCTTAACAAAAAGAGCCACCCATCGACTTGATTATACATTTGAGAACACATGACCCCCTACTTTAAATTCAATCTACTTTGTGCTCATATCATCCCTACTCTTTTTCCTATCTTTAGCATACTTTGTGCTAATCTTGATAAAATTAATCTTAACATCGATGGATTCCAACAATTCAGACTTAAATACTTGTTTATCTCCCAAATCCGAATATACTGATGTAGAAAAAGGCTTCGTAGGGTGATAGAACCAAGAAACTATATAATCCTTATATATCAGGTGCCCGATAGAGTGATCTGAGACCATAACCAAAGCAACGGAGAAGTAGAAGTATTAATTAACGATTAAAGAGAGGATCCTCAAAGATAACTGAGTACCTTACACGATCACTATTGCGAAGATATATATATATACCTTGTCGGGGCTTTAGCTGTGCTGCTGAGGTATTTCTAAAAGTAGACACTAAGTGAAAACCAAAAAAGATGTGTGTTTGTGGTGGCACATTGCTGCTCAATATTATTATTGTTGTTATTGGGGATTACTTGAACCGAAGAGTTACGAAGAATTATGTCGGTTGTATTAAAACCACACCCACTAGAGAGAGATAAAGAGAGCCAAATTCTTTTACGAAATGGGGTATAGATAGATTCCATGGGAGCGATCAGAGCGCTAGCATGGTGTGCAATATTAGGTAAAGACAAGTGGTCGGTTTAGGTCATTCATGGGACCAAGGAATCAAGGAGAATCGCATGTTGTACCGCGTAATTACACTTTAGCATGGCCTTTGGTGTCTCGGATGGCTCGACACATCTATCCTTGGAAGATTGTGACATTTCTTTCCATTCAACATATGTATCCTACCCTCAAATTAAGCGTTTATTGACATTATATATTTGCTGGTCAATATCCTTTTGAATTTGTATGATGAATATACTTTACATGGAGATTATAAAAAAAGTAATTATTACTCTTGTAGTTTTTATGTTGATACATGATTTGTTATGTCTTTGAAACATACTCTATTCATTCCTTTGTATTTTGATGTTCATCAGTACCGAGATAGTATTGGTTTTCCGATAACGGTTTGATTCCCCAGATTGTGTTGGTTTTAAACAACTTTGTTTGTTATGTGAAAGATATCTTTTCAAAGAACACCTCATAGGACATAGCCACCATTGAAGGTTGTAATTCCTCTTTCCACAAATTTTAACTGAAGTGCCTATTTGTATAGGTTTCATTCGATTTACGAAATATCTTTGGTTGCAGAGGAAATGTCAAAATAAAAGAATATATTAGATTGATGAGCGTACGTCGTACTTATGCAATATCTTTGACTATCGAGGCAAAATCAAACTTAAAAAATATCTTCGTTTGTCAATACTTCGTTGGACCTACGAAAACTCTTTCATTGAAGAAGCTACGACGGGCTTATAAAATACTTTCAATCACCGAGGCTACTTCAATCTTGCGAGTAACCTTAGATTGTGAAGAATTTGTCAGACTTATACATATATTTTGATTGGAAAGGCTTCGTCGGACGTAAAAATAATGTTTGATTGTCAAGCCTAAATCGAACGTACGAAATGTATTTGATTGTCGAGGCAAAACTATTATTACGAGTAACCTTTTATTATCGAGGCTTCGTTGGACTTATGGATAATCTTTGACTGTTAGGCTATATTGGAGTTATGAAATGCATTCAATCATTGAGGATATGTCGTTCATTTGAGTAATATTTTATTGTCGAGACTTCGTCGTACTTACAAATAATCTGTGATTGCCGAAATTATTTCAGACTTACAAAAATTCTTTTATTTTCAAGGCTACGTCTCCCTTACGAAAGATCTGCAATCACCAAGGATACTGCGGTCTTGCGAGTAAACTTTAATTTCTGAGGTATTGTCGAACTTACAAATAATATTTGATTGACGAGACTAGTCTGACTATCAAATAATATTTGATTGTCAAGGCTAAGCGAGACTTACAAATAATCTTTGATTGCTGAGTCTGTTTTGAATTTATAAAAATGTAATCGATCGCCGAGGCTGTTGTAGTCTTGCGAAGAACCTTTATTTATCTAGACTTCTTCGGATATACTAATAATATTTGATTGTCGAATCTATGTTGGACATAAATATAATATTTTATTTCTAAGGCTATGTCGGACTTATGAAATATCTTTGATCAACAAGGATTCTTCGATCTTATTAGTAAGTATTGGTTGTCGAGGCCCGTTGGACTTATGAATAGACTTGATCGCTAAAACTTTGTCAATCGTTCGACACAAGACTACACTATTTTACTAATGTTTTTTTTATATTTCACTGTGAACGTGCTCCGCAATTACTTTTTTGGCTTGGAATGCATAACACAATGTTTTTTGCCTATATATATATGTGTGTAAGTAATTTGTGCTTTTTGTATCCTATATGTCTATCTCTATCAATTTTTTTTGTCTTTACTGTCCTTATCTTCCAACTTTATCTATTGCCTCCCGAAGAGTTTCGTTTACGTTTGTGAAATACTCGTTGCTTACCATGCTCTAAAAATTTTACCTGCTCTTCGTTTTACCTAGATAGAGAGTAGCTCTCAAACTATATCTATTTATGGCTAGATCATTCGCTACATGTTGTAGTCAGTCATGCATTTAGTAAGCTTTCCTTAATTCATTTCTTTTCTAGAATAGTTTCATTCATGTCAAAACAATCCTCCGCTTATAGTCTTGACCTTATGTGATTACCTAGTTTATTTACCTCTTATGTGTCTTTAACTAGAAAAGACATAATAAACTTAGTAAAACCACCAAATAACCATCCCAGGAGTAATTCAATAGCTAAAAAACCCTATATATGCGGCCTTCGTACCAGATTTTCTATCAATATTTGAGGGAGCAACACATTCAAGTCAGTACTTACGGTAGAAGTTCTACCAGTAGTACAAGAAACAAAGTTGTGTGAGCAACATCATGGAATGAGTAAGGTTGTTTACTCTAGAAACCTTGAAATGATGCAAAAGATCAACATTCCTCATCATCTAGGTGGAAGATTCGTCCAATCATCCACAAGTTAGAGGAATTGGTAAATATCCCCTAGGCTCTCAATGTAAGTAAAAAGACCTTATCACAATCAACTAGACGATGTGGAATGATACAAGACTATTTTGAGATATTATAGTTTGCTTTTGTAATCTTGTGATAGGGTAGACATTGTCCACATTTCCAGTTATTTCATATTCTGCACCATTACTTTTACGACTGTTTTAATAATATCTCTTTTTTACCAAACATAATGAATTTAATTTCAAGAATGAAAACTAAATAAAGAAAATATCAATTTATCCCGATGGAAAATCTTCTAACTAGTAAAGGGATCGTGTAAACTTAATAGGGTGACTAAGTAAATCGACTAATAATTTTCTTGTAAAAAAAGGTGTTAATAATATTTTCTTATGTATTATATTTCAACGTAAGATGCTCATAATATGCATTGGGCCAAGAATAGCCTATGCACTCAATATTTACCCATGTACACGTTCCTTCTGATACTGGATCAGCTCCACAAAATCTTGCAAGTGGTGATCACCACGAGAATGTTCCTACTAGAACAACTTGATATTGTTATATTTGGTCTTTCGATTCACGTAAGAATCCAAGATAATGTTTATATGTTTCTTATTACCTCTAAATTTACTTAAGAAAATAAACTATTTTGGGAGAGGGGGAATAAATAAATTTATCATCTAGAATACATCCTTCACCTTTTAAGTTTATACGTCAAATCTATTTAAAAGACACCAATATCCACAATCAATTGATGGAGTATAAGAATGTTTCTCACAAACTTCTTTTAAAGAAGATGCAATATTCCTCGTAAGGAACAAAACTTACAAGCACCTGATAAGACAAAACTAACAGGCGCATACTTATGGCAAAAAATAGCCGTCTAGGCCCTCTTATATTTATTATTCTTATTTTATAACTATAATTTTAATATATTTATATTTTTAGATTGTTAGATGAATTTTATGACTTAAATAATTAAAAATATTATGCTTAATGTACATATATATTATTAATAATATAAATATGCATAGCTAGATTAAACGTCACCTAGGCCTCGTCTAATACAACAACTAGAATTAGGCCCCAGTCCGTTCCTACTCCTTAAACCCCGAGTTCTGTATTATAGTCTGCTATATACTTAAATTACGCACATGCATAATTTTGGGCCTCTATTGAAATCTAAAAATACCCTCTCCACGGCAAAAATGGGATGTCTAGTTAATATCTACACAAATTCTCTTTAGAACGGATGTGGTTAATATATAGTTGAATTAAGTCTCCATAGTTCCTCTGTTTAAGTGGTCCCTTAACAGAATCACCCCATCACAAAGAACTAAATTGAGAGAATTTGGATGTGTTGAATTAAGACTTGTGGAGCTTGAAGTTGCCGAGGTCATTATTAAGGAACAAGTGATACATGTATATGTGTATATCTACTGATCTTTTAATATTGTATACACACAAATGGTAACACCCACACTTGTCCCTATTGTAACATGGGGTTGTAGAAAATTAGTGAATAAATTATAAAAGGGTATTATGTTAATAGATTGGAGTACCACGACCTCGATTAGATGAAGGAGTTGAAGATGGCTTTTGTGGGGCGAAAAGAGTCGTGTGAGTCGAATAAGAAATAGCACATGACTCGTTCATCTTCATATGAACCTCTCTGAAACTAACAAGCTACCCAAAGAATGAAATATCAATGTTAAGAATTGAGCATTCGTAATTCAGATAATTGATTTGAATTGATTTTATTTTGTAGGTAAACCTTTTAACGTATACATAATAATATCTTCTAAAGGTAGAGAAGAAGCTACCATTTCTAATCCATCTCATAAATCTTAGATTTCAGTAAGATATTCACTCATGGAATGATCCCCTTTCTAAATATTGCAGAGATTCATCTTAAGTTGATGAACATGGGTTCGACACTGACTAACAAAAATTTCCTCAGATTTGTGCCAACCATCAAACACACTCTACAACTTAACCACTTCATAGAGAATAGAAGGTATCATTGAGGATAATAGATACACTTTAAGTTGTTGATCCTCAATAATTCAAGTAGAGAATGATGGATCTCAGGTCGCCAGAGAAGAATTAGTAACATTAAAATGAGCGAGATACATGTGTGCTTCGAGTACAAATTGAAGGTGAGCCCGTCAAAAAACGTAGTTGGTCGGAATCAAGCCAAACTTGTACTAGAGATGACCAATTTTGTCGTAAAAGAAGGAAGCCAGCTGGTATAGAAGAGATGTAATTAATATAAGGAGTAAATAAAGATTACTCCATTGAATAAAATGGAGAAAAAAGATTGAAAACAGAGAAAAAAGGAATCTTTCAGAAATTCTCCATTAATGGCTTGAAGACAGCTTCGAAAAAAATTCTCTAATGACTCTAGATACCATGTTGAGAGAAGAATTATGAATTATTAACATATTTCTTGTTGTTTTTAGTTAAAATGTTGTTGTTGTTTATATAGTGTCTAGTCAATGCTGATGTTGTTTATATAGTAGCTAGTGTGTGTTTACATACTCAATAAACACACGAATATGACCTCTAACTACTTTTGTATTTTAGATTAATTAACTATAGTATCTAACTAATTTTTTGTGTTAATTAACTCACTACATGAGATAAGCTTATCTCTAATGTTATTCGAAAGAAACTAAAACGTAAATAGAGCTATAGAAATACTCAGGTGAACTCCATTACAACCTAAACATCTAGTTGTAAATATTTTACTCTCTTCCTTTTTGTTAATGTTTATATGTACATTAATATGTGTGTCTATAATTTCATTTCAATAGAATAAATTTATACTCTCATATTAAGTTCATTTACAATAAGATTCCAACACCCACCAGACTAATATTAATATATAAAACTTATTATATTTAATTTTTTTAGTATAAAATATATATACAATATAATAAGTGAAATAAAGTGACATATTACACTAGGTGGAGCCAGATATTACTATACCAACAGATTCTCATCCTCTATTCGCAAAGGTAATGATGAACTGCAAATATTATCTTAGATTATGTTATTGGAAATGTGAATTCATTTATCTCAAATCGCTTCTCAAATTTCTCGTCATCATTTTAGTATGCATATAATTGTAAGCACAAAAAGAAAAGACAACCTAAAATTTATATCTTAAATTTTATGTCAACTAATATAATGAAGGTTTAATTATTTTTAGAAATTCCTCGATGATACACTAGCTAGGAAGGAAGAGCATCTGTAAAACCTTATTTCCCAGTCTCTCAGCCGCCTGTAAAACATCTCCAACACCTTTATAGTACAGCAACAACATATCAGTAATGTATTTTAGTTGATAATTCAAGAACAGTACGCTTACACAATAGAAATCGGGTCCACCTAAACACCAAACCAGTAATTTGGCTATGAATCGAGTCGTTGATCAAAGAAAGGCTAATCTATCTGAACAACCCATAGATGAGGCTGAAGAATGGTGGCGACAGCATTGTCACCTGAAGAGATGGAAAGACTAACTATCAACATGGCTGATTTTGAGGTGAGTACAGAAAAAATAGATTTTAATAAATGATGATTAGTACTTAACATGGTAATGTTGATTATCTCATAGGAAGCATTGAAGCTAGTGCAACCTTCATCTAGAATAGAAGGGTTTTTCAGCTATTCCAAATATGAAATGTGAAGATGTTGGAGGTCTTCATATACTAAGGGAGGAGTTTTATCGGCATATAATTCATCGTATTAAGTCCCCTGACCTTTACGAGGTAAGTAGTTAGTTGGTATCAAACATTTTGAAGATCCCAACTAACTACTTACCTCGTAAAGATCAAGGGACTTAATACGATGAACTATATGCCGGTAAAAATCCTCCTTAGAATATGGAGACCTCCAACATTTTTCCATTTCACATTTGGAATTGCTGAAAACCCCTTCTCTTCTAGATGAAGGTTGCACTAGCTTCGCTGCTTCCTATGATATTATCAACATTACCATACTAAGTTTCAATCATCATTTAGTAAAATTTATTTGCTCTGTACTCACCTCAAAATCAGCCTTGTCGATATTGAGTCTTCCCATCTCTTCAGGTGACAATGTCTGCAGCCACCATTCTTCAGCCCCATCTACTGGTTGTTCCGACAACTTAGCCTTTCTTTGATCAAACACTCAATTCATAGCCAAATTACTGGCTTAATGTTTAGGTGCAGCCAATTTCTATTGTGTAAGTGCACTTTTCTTGAATCATCAACTGAGCTACATTAATGATCTACTGTTGTTGTACTATAAATGTGGAGGAGATGTTTTACAGTCTGAGAGAGACTGGGAAACAAGGTTTTGTAGCTTCTCTTCCTTCCTAGCTAGTGTGTCATGAGGGAATTCTTAAACTAATTAGACCTTCATTGTATTAGTTGACATAAACTTTAAAATAAAAATTTTAGGTTGTCTTTCATACTTTATGCTTACAATTATATACATAAAAAATTGATGACCAGAAACTTGAGAAGCAATTTTAGATAAATGAATTCACATTTCCAATAACTTAATCTATGATAATATTGGCAGTTCATCATTACCTTGGCGAGTAGAGGATGAGAAAATGTTGGCGTAGCCTCGTGTAGCTCGAGCATAATGCAAGACGAGGTTTTAACTGCTCCTCCACCAAAGATATTTGGGACCCACAAAAGTGTTCTACATCTGTGACTTCATTGGGTCTTCCTTCCTCTCAGCTTCTAATCCTGTCTTTGTGTTATTGTTGTCATTCAAAGATCAAGACAACCAGATAAAAAATATTGAACATTCTCGTGGATTAAATCTTTTATGTTTCCATTTAATGTGATATAAGGTCTTTACATCTATCTCTGGCTCATGTTGTATTTGCTAGATACAACATATTTTGACATGGATTTAATTAACTACAAAAATTTTGAGAGGAATTTATCAATATGAAACTACCATAATTTTTTGCTTCATCCATTTATACTCAGTTAAGAAACATTAAACTACAAAATTAGACTTTGTTATTATGTCTTAAAGGCCCATCTGGTGTCATAATTCTCATCCATAGTTAATATAAAAAAACTAAGCAAATTAAAAAATTATAATCCAATAATACGCTTTTTTCACAAATATTATTACAAGGGGTAAGACTTACCTTATTAATTCTACAATTATTTCTCTTTTCTTAAGATGACATTACCATCGATCCTTTTCCTTTCCTGTAGATACATGAAAAAAATGAACATACAAATTATATTTGTGTGAAATATGTAACATGACGTTATAGATGTAAAAAGGAGAAACAATCTAGATGAAAGAATGAAGAAAGAAAAAAGAAAGAAAGAAGAAAGAAAGAAGAAAGACAAGAATATATTTCATACTATTGTCTCTACTATAATAATCTAACTCCTTTCTCTCCATATAGTATGTCATTAAGATGCCTAAAAAGAGTTGAGAGATGTAACACAATGCTGAAAAATTAAAAGTTTTCTACATCTCGTAAAAACATATAGTGATATAGTACTATACATGTCCTTTCCATGATTCAATAATATATTAAAAATCATTTAGAGTCAACGGTAAGTAGAGTTCATGACCAAAACTAACAGTCTCGACACCAAATATCCATGACTTGCAATATTTTATGATAGTATATATATATACAAGTTCTTCGATTTGAATTTGCAGGGCTGAATTAAGAAACAACTGAAGGAATTAGTCCACAAAAAAAAAGATATAAATGTAAATATCATTGGAAAAAATACACATGAGAATTTGTGGGCAGAACTAAGACAACAAAATATACAAACTTGCAATGAATCAATAAAATATACCATTTCTAATAGGGTATAATAATTATCCTTCCAATTTTTTGTTTGTATGGTGGTTTAAAAGAACTTTAATAAATCCATCAACATTTAACAATCCTCATTCCCTTTATTAGGTTTAAACAGGTCGTAATTAAGCGCCTTATTTACACAAGTTATAGACGCAACAGATTTAAAAATATGTACAAATACTAAATAAGATACATAGTGATGTTTTAGGGTAATTTTCACCAAAATAACACATAATAGTGACCATTAAAACACACATTACAGTCGTGGATAGGAAAGAAATTGAACTTCCCTGTATAAGAAATAAATTGAACTACACCTACACACAACTCCATATACTATACTAGGCAACGCTATTGGGATTCTAGATCTCAAAACCTACACAATATAATAACATTCACAAAAAAAGTACACTATAGGTATAACTGTAATATCTTAGTGTAAGTATATATATAATTCAGAGTCTCTACATACTATACTAATAATACTATCGAAAGAAGAGGGAGATCATGAAATATACCCTTGAATATCGCGCTATGATAGGAACTGGGTTTTTTAATTATTCACCTACTTTTATATCTACATATATGCGTGTGTTTCTTGTATTTAAAACAAAACTCTAAATTATCTAAAATAGAAATGTATCGATACAAAACCACGTAACAAGATCAGATTATAATTTTGTAAAAACATATAATCAAACCTATTTAGATTTATGTGCGGTTTGATAATAGAACATATACCCAGTCAACTATAAAACTCAGCAACTATTAATTAATTGCAAATTATACCGAATTATTAGCTAATTTACAGGTGTAAAGAGTGAATTGTAACTTAACCTTATTATATCTTATTATATTATCAATTATAATTTTCATTACATTACAGAAAAGAACATAATCAAATGACGAATTATCATTCCCAAATATTAATGAAAGCCTATATTATTTTTATTTCATATATTTTGGTTCCTTAATTATTAATATATCCAACAATTAAATAATTTTTTAAATATCTCTCTATATATAAAAAGTTTATTATACTTTTAAAATATCTCCAATGAAATCTAAAATAAATGATTATAAATAAATAATATTCAGAGTAAAGCATAAACAATAATAGATAAATGGAAAGATGAAATCATATATTTAAGTGTGCTGGATTAACCAGAATTATAAATAATCAACTTAATACTCTAACGAGAGACATAATTCAAGACTATTATGGGACACAAACGAAGTTAATTGAAAAAACTTTACTTACGTTACTATGTAAAGTTGATCAATGCCCATTCAAAAATCTCCTTAGCTAGCATAGCCGCCAGTGTTTTTAAACTAGGTTTTATGCACATCTATATGTATTTATAATATATATTAAGGGTTTATTAAATGGGCTTAGGGTTTGTTAAATAGGTTTATAAGTAAGCTGGTCTCCAAAACTAGTTGGGCTAAAATAAATTTAGATATGAGTAATGTACCCAAAAGATTCACATATGTATTTTCTGATAAATATATACGGCCCATTAAAAATAATAACGTGTCAGTTATTCAAAATTTGGATTTATTAAAAATATGAGAACATGTTTTGAGCTCTTTTAAACAATTTACTTTTAAATTTATTTTCACGTATATATGTTTAATTAGATGACTATTTATGTGAATTTTTTATTTTAAAATATTTGAAATACTTTTAGACTTTTATAAATGATTTGAAGTGATTTTAGATATTAATTTTTTTATAAATTTTTTTGATAATTTTTTTTTATTTTTATTAAAAACATTTTTATGTCTGTAATAAACTGTTTTAGGCCACCTTTGGGTCATCACATCTTTCCTCTCTAAGAAAAACTTTTTTCCTCGAAAGTTAAATAACCTTGAATCTAAAACAAGGTGGGGGTACTTGTCGCATGCAATTTTCTCAGGAATCCATGAAGCCTCATGTTGGGTTTAATTGGTGTAAAAAAATTTGACATAAGGTATGGTCCTTTGCCAAATTACCCGATCCTTGTTTTCAATGATCATCATAGATTCTTATTTGTATGTGAAATTCCCAACAATTCCTAATATATCTAAAGGTAATACATGATCGGGATAAAAAATATAACATTAAAGTTTGGACACATGAATAACGTTATGAAAGCTTGACAGATCTTGAGGCAATGCAAGTCGATAAGGTAATTTTTCGGTCGTTTCTAAAATCTTAAACGGACCTATAAAAATGAGTAATAAGTTTCCCCCTCTTAACAAAAAGAGCCACCCATCGACTTGATTATACATTCGAGAACACATGACCCCCTACTTTAAATTCAATCTACTTTGTGCTCATATCATCCCTACTCTTTTTCCTATCTTTAGCATACTTTGTGCTAATCTTGATTAAATTAATCTTAACATCGATGGATTCCAACAATTCAGACTTAAATACTTGTTCATCTCCCAAATCCGAATATACTGATGTAGAAAAAGGCTTTGTAGGGTAATAGAACCAAGAAACTATATAATCCTTATATATCAGGTGCCCGATAGAGTGATCTGAGACCATAACCAAAGCAACGGAGAAGTAGAAGTATTAATTAACGATTAAAGCGAGGATCCTCAAAGATAACCGAGTACCTTACACGATCACCATTGCGAAGATATATATATATACCTTGTCGGGGCTTTAGCTGTGCTGCTGAGGTATTTCTAAAAGTAGACACTAAGTCAAAACCAAAATAGATGTGTGTTTGTGGTGGCACATTGCTGCTCAATATTATCATTGTTGTTATTGGGGATTACTTGAACCGAAGAGTTACGAAGATTTATGTCGGTTGTATTAAAACCACACCCACTAGAGAGAGATAAAGTGAGCCAAATTCTTTTACGAAATGGGGTATAGATAGATTCCATGGGAGCGATCAGAGCGCTAGCATGGTGTGCAATATTAGGTAAAGACAAGTGGTCGGTTTAGGTCATTCATGGGACCAAGGAATCAAGGAGAATCGCATGTTGTACCGCGTAATTACACTTTAGCATGGCCTTTGGTGTCTCGGATGGCTCGACACATCTATCCTTGGAAGATTGTGACATTTTTTTCCATTCAACATATGTATCCTACCCTCAGATTAAGCGTTTATTGATATTATATATTGGCTTGTCAATATCCTTTTGAATTTGTATGATAAATATACTTTACATGGAGATTATAAAAAAGTATTCATTACTCTTGTAGTTTTTATGTTGATACATGATTTGTTATGTCTTTGAAACATACTCTATTCTTTCCTTTGTATTTTGATGTTCATCAGTACGGAGATAGTATTGGTTTTCCGATAAGGGTTTGATTCCCCAGATTGCGTTGGTTTTAAACAACTTTGTTTTTTATGTGAAAGATATCTTTTCAAAGAACACCTCATAGGACATAGCCACCATTGAAGGTTGTAATTCCTATTTCCACAAATTTTAACTGAAGTGCCTATTTGTATAGGTTTCATTCGATTTACGAAATATCTTTGGTTGCCGAGGAAATGTCAAAATAAAAGAATATATTAGATTGATGAGCGTACGTCGTACTTATGCAATATCTTTGACTATCGAGGCAAAATCAAACTTAAAAAATATCTTCGTTTGTCAATACTTCGTTGGACCTACGAAAACTCTTTCATTGATGAAGCTAGGACGGGCATATGAAATGCTTTCAATCACCGAGGCTACTTCAATCTTGTGAGTAACCTTAGATTGTCTAGAATTTGTCAGACTTATACATATATTTTGATTGGAGAGGCTATGTCGGACGTAAAAATAATCTTTGATTGTCAAGTCTAAATCGAACATACAAAATGTATTTGATTGTCGAGGCAAAACTATTATTACGAGTAACCTTTTATTATCGAGGCTTCGTTCGACTTATGGATAATCTTTGACAGTTGAGGCTATATAGGAGTTATGAAATGCATTCAATCGTCGAGGATATGTCGTTCATTTGAGTAATAATTTATTGTCGAGACTTCGTCGTACTTACAAATAATCTGTGATTGCCGAGATTATTTCAGACTTACAAAAATTCTTTTATTTTCAAGGCTACGTCTCCCTTACGAAAGATCTGCAATCACCAAGGATAATGCGGTCTTGCGAGTAAACTTTAATTTCTGAGGTATTGTCGAACTTACAAATAATCTTTGATTGACGAGACTAGTCTGACTATCAAATAATATTTGATTGTCAAGGCTAAGCGAGACTTACAAATAATCTTTGATTGCTGAGTCTGTTTTGAATTTATAAAAATGTAATCGATCGCCGAGGCTGTTGTAGTCTTGCGATGAACCTTTATTTATCCAGACTTCTTCGGAAGCTTAAGTGTATATAATGGTGATATTATATATGGTATATGAATATGTGATATATTAATATAGTACTAATGATACTATATTAATTAAGTGTATATAATGGTGATAGTTTACATGTTTTTGGGCAACTAGGAATGGTGTTCGAATCTTAGCAATTGTTTTATATTTTTTCCCAAATATACATATAATAGAAAAATATTTTTTAAAATAAGTTTTGAGCTTGATGATAATATTACTTAGTAAACTCCAATAAATCTGTAATGTTTAATTTTTATAAATAATTTATTACTCATATTTATAAATTAGAATATTAATAACATATATGGTATATCAATATAATACTAATTATACTATATAAATAAATGTATATAATGGTGTTGGTTTACATAATTTTCGGATAACTAGAAATAGGTAATCTTATTAAACAATGAGACCGTGAACGTTATAGTTTTAAATTTTCGTATTTGTATTTTGACATTGCTAGTTATATGTTTATGCATCCTATTTTTACCTTAAAAAAATAAGCCAATTATAGATTAATGCCTAATAGAAAACTTATTTAAAAAAGGTATCTAGAATAAGATACTTTATAGAAAACAGCCCCACCCCAAACTACCCCTATAATTGATAATTAAAAAAATAAAAAAGAAATTAGGAAAAACAAAACAAAAACTAATACACACGCGTGTCCGTGAATTTTTAAAAAAATCATCGTAACTAATTCTAAAAAAATCAAAAAAATCAAAAAAATAAAAAAAAATAAAAAAAATAAAAAAAATAAAAAATTTATATATTTGGATAAAACAAATTAATATTTACGTCTATAAATTTTTTTTCAATTTTTTTTGAATTTTTTGATTCGCAGACACGGAATGTCATGTTTGAACCGTGAATTTCATGTTTTAAACAATGAGTTTCTTGTCTGCGGGAAAAAAAAATCAAACAAATCAAAAAAACTCAAAACAATAAAAAAAATCAAAAAAAATTAGAGACGTAAATATTAATTTGCTTTATCCAAAATTGTAATTTTGTTAATTTTCTGATTTTTTTAATTAGTTATAACGATTTTTAAAAAAAAAAATCACGGACGCGTGTGAGGGAGTTAGTAGTAGTAGGTGGTGGAGGTGGTGATGGTTGTGGTGGCTGTAGTGGTGGTTAAATATATGGTGGTGGTGGTAAAAGTACCCTATTATTTGTTTAATATTTAAAAATAAATATTGTATTAAAATAAAATAATATATTTAATAATAAAGGTAGTAAAGATATAAATAATAAAAAGGGATATTTTCTATAAATAATTGTTCTATTAGACATTTTTTAATTAAATAAATTATTGAAGACTTAAAAAAAATTATTAAGAAGCAGGATGCTTTCTCTAATAACTCCTAAAAAAAATTGGAAAACATTAATCTTCAAACTTCTATATATTTTAAGTCCCTCTCAATATAGTTTCTAGATCTCCTGGTGAATTACTCCACTATGAATACATAGTATCTTGTAATATTTGTGGAACATTCAGCTATGGGATGTGAAATGTCATTTGTAAACCTGTCAACTATGGGTATATGAAATAAAATGTCATATGTGAATCGGTCAACTATGGGTATTTAGTAAATATTGGCTTAGGTGGATCAATCTACTACGAGTATCATCTATAGTATTGTACGAAAAATTTAAGTTATGTTTGTGCTCGATACTACAATGAGACAGAGATTATTGGAATAGAAATGGGACAATCGTGTATGTTGGTTTTAGATTATATAGGAATAGCAATGATATGATTCTTTTTATATATTTTTTCTAATATTTTGTAAGGATTTCTTAACCTAAAATACATATTGATAAAGTGTGTAATTCATTCAGTTTGTTTTTATCGTATGTAGGGAAAGGTTGGCAAGAATTTGAAAGAACCAATTAGGCTTGGCACCTGTCCTAATCATCCGTTGAGGGCGTTGATTATTTCATAGACAAAACATACACATGTTAATATATTTAGATAATACTAAAATTTCATCCGACGTTGATGGTGTTTAGATGCTCTGTTCGTATTTGTAGATATGCCTTTTATTTTTAATTTTTGTTTGTTTAGTCACCGTGCAGGTTTAGGAGCCTTAACTCAATTTTGCAGCATGTTGCGTTGTAATGTTTGGGGTCGAGAATTTCAGAGCATGACACTTCCTCCTCAAAAAAGCAAAGAAGGTTGTATTAGTTGGAAACATTGCTCGATACAATTTGTAGTAAAGGTGATGCCATAAATTGGACTGATGCTGTGTTGCTTAATAGAGTTTACCAAGACACTTTTTCTGCTCTTTGTTAGCTAGTCTAAACAGATTACCTATTAGAGATAGGATATTTTTGACACAATTCAGTTATTATTTGCTACTTGGTCATTTTCATGACAAATCTTGCTCAAATTCTTGAACTGATGCAACCATAATGGATAATTTAATGACTGGCATACATTACGTAATCTCATGCTATCTTCTGCACAAACTAGTGAGATACTAAAATTTGTTATTTGCACTTGCTGAAACACTTTTGTCTATCAAATTGGGCATGAAAAGAACTGCAGGTTTCACTCTCAAAAATCTAGAACCCCAGAAAAATTTGAAACTTCTATTGTTATAAATTTGACGATTAAGAGTAGTAAAGTTAAAGAATTCAATAGTTGCAAACTTCAAAAGAACATAAATGTTCTTCATCAGTTAGTTAACATGGGTAAGAAGTTTAGTTTTCAGTTTTATTTACTTTATATTAGTTAAGATTCTTTTGTAAGTTTGTTTAGTTTTCCATCTGAGATAAAATTAATAGTATAATGATGTTTGAGTTGCAATAAAATCGATTATTATCTTTTAAAAAAAATTATTTTCTTTTAGATTATTCTCCATTGTTTGGGGTATTCAGCAGTAGCACTTGCATTATTTGCGTCCAATCCACCGGATGTGGTCAAAGGATATTGGGTGCTTGTATCACGCCTCAATCCTAGCACCTTCTTCATGAAATTTCTTATATATATAATTTGGTGCTTGTAACAACTCCATGAAATGAAATGTGGTCAAAGAGACAATTTCATAGCTCACAAAACAAAACAACTCCTCAATAGAAGTAAGGTAAGAGAATGTTAATTTAAGAAACTCTTAAAATTGTGTTACAAAATAATCTTGAAAGCAAATAAAAAGCTCCTCTTCATAAAAACTGCCGAAAGACAATTGATTTCTCAAACCAGTGCCATTTACTAGAAGTAACGATTTCTTGGAGAACAAATTTACTTGATCTGAAACTTTAGAAGAAAGAAAAGTGTTTGGACTGAGAAGTGTGATTTCTTATTGCTCGATTATTTGGCGTAAAACATATGGCAGCATTCCTCCATGGTTGTAATAAGCTAGTTCCACCTTCAAAACCAATTGAAACATGTTTATTCTGGATGGATAACACGCGCTAACAAGTACAAGTTTATTGATAGTATATAGAACGTTACATTGGTGTCGATTCGGACTGTACATGTGAAAGATTTTCCAGAGTTAGTTGTTACACTAACATCTTGACCGGGGCGCATCTCATTGATACTGCTTGGAAAATGAATGGTATAACGCTCGTGGCCTGTAAATCCTAAAGTATCTGCATCCTCACCTGCCTTGAAACATAGAGGAACAATGCCCATTCTTATCAAATTGCCGCGATGGATCCTGTCAAAGCTTTTAGCAATCACTGCTTTCACTCCCTAATACAAAAGCAAGCTTGAAATTATTTCCACAAGAGGCCATCTAAAGGCAAAGATAAATTTAAGAATTGAGGTAGAAATGTTAAAGATACTCTCTCACCAATAACATTGGGCCCTTGGCAGCCCAGTCTTGTGACCTTCCACTTCCGTACTCTGCTCCAGCCAAAATAATGGTGTCATGTCTAGCAGACTTATATTTCTGGAAGCAGCACATTACATACAAAAGTTTTTTTTCCCATAGAAAAATAGAAATATTAGGAAAAGCTTTAAAATCGAATAAAATTAAAAGATAATTTACCATCGCAGCATCATAAACGTGTAGTTTTTCTCCAGTGGGAACATGCACTGTCTTTCCACCAACTTCCCCGTTTAAAAGTTTGTTAAGAATTCTAATATTAGAAAATGTTCCTCGTACCATAATCTCATCATTTCCATGAAGGCGTCCATAATTATGGGAGTCTCATTCACTCTCATGTAGGTATTTAGCTGCTGGACTATACTTGTTAACGTATCCAGCTGGAGAGATGTGATCTGTTGTAATATAATCACCAAAGTTTAGTAAACAAAAGGCATCCTTGACTGCATGTGGCCCGGGAGGATCCATGGTCATATTTTTAAAATATGGTGGCTCGTGAATGAAAGTAGAATTCACATCCCACGAGTACAATTTAGACTGTGGGATGGATAAATTATTTAATTCCTTTAACACAAGGTTACCCTTCATATTAGCCCAGCAATTACCCCTGAACATCCGACCCAAGATATTGCATTGAACAACCTGAAATGTGTGATTTTCAATATTAATTCCCTCATATTTTGCATGTTACAAGAAGCACTAAAGAAAGCATGATCATATCTATAACCAAACAACCTCTGCAATTTCTTCAGAAGTTGGCCAGATATCCATAAAATAAACATCTTTTCCATCTTTCCCGACACCAATTGGCTCTTTCTCCAAGTCTTTGTTAATCTGTAAACCAATTTCAGTTTCAATTTGAGACGATGAGATATATACAGATACAAGCTATTGAATCTCAAACTCCAAATGTAGGGATTGCAGCAAAATACGTTTAGAGTAATTATATATACCACCCAAAATCATACCACCCAAATGTCAGCCAATGACATGACATGAATTGGTTAGTTAACAATCGTTAATCAAATCATTTAGAAACTCCAGTACCAATTAAATATAATAAGTTTTATATATTGTTGGTTTTTATGTAAGGAAGGGAAAACGAAAAATAATTTATAAAGGTTTTTTAATTAGGGAAGAAAAAAGAAAAATGGTTTAGAACGTTGGATTAATAAAAGAAAACTTTTACACCCCAATTCAATTTAAGACAGAGATGAACATTATTACCGTGCCAGCAAGAGCAGAGGAAACCACTAAAGGAGGTGAAACAAAGTAGTTGGTCTCTTCCAAGGGATTGACCCAGCCTTCAAAGTTCCTCTTTTCAGAAAGCGCAGCAGAAACAACATTATCTGTGAAAGAGAACAGATGTTAAATTGCATAAGAAAGTTTAAATTGAAATCCAGATACATTTGTTTCCAGCACACCATTTTCTCTTATTTCATCAGAGACGTTACTTTTGTAGATATAAAAAACTTGTTGATTTTGATACATCTGGAGTTCACTGCATCAAGAAAATACTAAACACCTTCTGCATATATAGTCAATCCTCTAAGATATGATATATCCTTTTGTGAATTAGCAATACCTCTTAATTACGTTTTTAGTAGCCACACCAGATCCCGGAACCACCCTTCTCTGAATATATGGTTTAACCTGCAATATACCATTAAAAATTATCGTATGAAGTTATTCAAATTTGTTTAAGTAATATGACCTCAACTTACAATCAGACCCAATATGGTAGCCTTTTCTGCAAGAAGGCCTGCCCCTAGCAGAATAATAGGGTTTGATATGCTAATGTTGTTGGAATTATGCCCTAGCCCCGATCGTCTTGTAATGAATTGAACACAAGTGTTTACTGTACACGATAATAGTTATCCCTACAGTTTTGATTAAAGAAATTGTTTCCTTGAATCTATGGCAAACAGTTATGATTATGGTATCCATCTACATAATATAAAAGGAAAATCCTTGATTAAGTTACGAACTAGATATCATAAGGTGTTATGATAATGAGAATCTAGCTCATAGGACTTAATCTAAACTTGTTCATAATCGTAGGATCATCGAGTTAGGACCTCGATGATCCGGTTAGATTAATATGTAGCTAACAAGTATTTATTGGATAAATATCGGTAATTCTCGTTTACCGAGTTAGGTGCATAGATAATGCACATAGAGATGTGATTATCGAACCGACTAAATATCTAGAGATTCCTAATGGTTAATTACCTTGAACTGTCAAGTAGGTTAATCTCTAGAAGGAATTTTATGCTTGTAATCCTTTGACCTGAGATCATCACTATGGTTGTGTATGTGCTTGTTGTGTTTTGATACTGGACTACTAGTGTGTAATAATGCTAGTCGAAAGGATATTGGACAAAACTAAGTATATATCCTCCTAGGGATGAGTCAAGATGGAATCTATCAACTCTAGGTAAAGAGTTTGAGCTCTACGATGTCATAAGATTATAACGATTGTATCAAATCCTTGGCCAAGGTGATAGGATGAATGAAGAAAAGTGTTTCTTAGGTCATTCACCAATCGTTGATAATCGACGTGTAACGTAGTTGATTTTCTAAATGGGATTTGACAGCTGTACCATATCCCAGGATAATCCGGAGCTGTAAAGATAGAGGGAATACGTATATGATCCTTCACCGGGTTCTTTGTACAGAGTTACTTCACGTTATCCGGTCGTTGGAGAGTGTTGCTAGACGCCAACCTCGATTAGTAGTTAATTAAGTTAACTACTACCGGTTTAACGATGAACTCACGTAGTCGCACACTAACGAGTGCATTTATCTTGCCTTATGTTGTTAGTTAATTTTATTATTAGATAATAAATATTAATTAAATACATATACTTGGAATATTGGTATATTAATTTGCTAGCACAAATTAGTATTCTAATAAGGTTTGTGGTTTGAACCATGTACCTCCAGTAGTGTGAAACGTGTCACTAACCGCTGGGCTAGTCAAGTTATTTGTATAATGGAAAAGGTCCAAATCCATTTGTGGGCAGTGGACCAGATTATTAAGATAATTAATTTTCATTATACGTTCATGACTTTTCACATCCTATCTTTTCATATTCTCTTCTAGTGTTATTACAAATATAATGAGAAATCATTATATGTAATATAACATCTTTTTCTCATCAGTTTTTTCAAGAAAAAAACACACAAGAAAGTAAAAGGTTTTTTGTTCCAAGTCAGAATTTTGATTCTGAAAGCAAGGCTCAAGCTCGGTGTGCAAAGCGTGGAGGCTTCAAGTTTTTGAAGCTGGAATTAGCCAATTCGATTCTCATACAACGGATTAAGGTATGTAATCGAATTTTTCTTTGTTTTAAATCCTTAAATCGCAACTAGATGGTTTTTTAATTGCAATTTTGTTTCCGCCGAATTATATTTTGATATAATTGAGTTGCAATTTTCCTTCAATTGGTATCAGAGCATGATTGTTGCGGTTTAGAATTTAAACATGATATTATTTGATAATATTTGAGTTTTGTTTATAGTATTTATATAGTATATGCAGTTTTGTGATTAGATTTTTTTTTACTGATAAAAAGAAAAATTTGGAAAATTGTTTCTGGTATTGATCTTTTTGTTTGATGTCAGTAAAAGGAAAATATTTTCTGTAATTTATTTTTTCCGATAGTCGGTTAAAAGAACTCCTATCATTCATATGATTCATGTGTAGTGTAAAGATGGGTGGCTGTTGTTGTACTATTTTGTTCCTTGATTTAATGTAAATTAAGATGAGTTTTTTATATTTGTGAATCAATTTGTATTCTATGCAATAGCAGGAGGAGATTAAACAAATTGTTAGTTTTTTTTCTGACGCTTCTTTAATAGTAGGGGTTTGATAGAAATGATACAATAGTGGATTGTTTTCTATCATGTATGCTATTATTGATATTTTTTATATTGTTTAACAATTGAAATATAAACTGAAAGAAAAAAAAAGTTTTTTTTCCGCTGCAACATGTAATGTAACATTACATATCTTTAGTCTACTAATATTCTTGGTCATAATTTGATATCATTAAAATTGTTTAATGTTCATAAAATTAGTATTGACTTGTTTCCATATCTTTTGAGAGCTGATATGGTATTAGTTTTAAAAGTCTTTATTTTGGGACAATAGAAGTTTGATTGTCATGCTTTTGTATTTTTAATTTCGTTTGATTAAAAAATAAAATAAAGAGTATGACAATTGTTTTTGTTATCAGTGGCACTACAGGTAATATGATGAATCGCCAATATCAATTATTTTGGTCACTATTGAATATTGGTCCATATGAACAATTAATAGAAAAATGTTTTTATCATTAAATTGTTTAAATGATTTTGTTCAGTTATTTACCGTAGGTGTTTAATGATTTTATCAGATATGAAAAGGTTTATTCTTTTTTATCTTGGTTCAAATTTTTTTAAGAAAATTTGTATAAAGAAAAAAATTGTATTTTCGAAATTACAGTTTTTGACCGATTGTCCGATATAATCGTTTTGCTTTCCATCCCAACTCTTAGATTGTGAATTCTAGAGTATTCTCACTTGACATTAAAATTATTGAGTTTTATAAAACGATATATATGATATTTCGTGAGACTTGTCCATCGTAAATAGAGTTTCAAATCTGTTAAGTTTACAAGTCTTGATCTGACTACCAGGTGGACTTGTAGTTCGAGTACAAATTATAAAACTCTAGATTATTTGATAATAGGATTAATTTATTAATTTACGTTTTTAGTCTGGACTACCCAGAGGACGTGGAATTGATAATATTCTATTATAGGATGGGAAAACTCAACAAAACTAATTAGAAACGACCTGACTACCGGGGGGCTAAACAGTTTTGAGTCTCTTATTTTATATGATAAAATAGGTAATGTACCACACTATAATTATAAGTGAGAAACGACCTGACTACCAGGGGGCTCATTCATGTTTTATAGTTTTTATTCTTCACTTTAATTATGCGTGAGAAACGACCTGACTACCAGGGGGCTCATTCATGTTTTAAAGTTTTCAATTATATATCTCTTAGATAATAGTCCATATCTTTGACAGTTATATAATAGTGTTCTTAAAGCATTGTTTCCTATACCTTCCAATGATTAGATTTCTCAGTATTTCTGCTAAATCACTTATCAAATCATCCCAAGTTGGTTAGGTAATCTCAAGGATTATGACTGCAACTTGAAAGTCTTTCTTATGCACATGAAACTCATTGATATGTTAAATGAGTTGTTGACTAAATTATCTCTTGAGGATGCATAGAATGTATGTGATGCATGTCTAAAGTAATAAGAACTTAGTAACGGTACTAAGTTTATATTCTTGTATCCATGAGTTATGAACTCCAAAAGATATTTTGAGCATGATATTCCCATGAATCCTTAAATATCTTTAGAAGATGTATAAGTAACTTAGTATGACCTTTAGATACCAGTTATCTAATACCAAGAAACAAGGTAAGGACATTAATGGAAATTGTTTCCGTAATTTCTTGAACTTCTATTAATTACTCGAAAAGGGTATTGGATACTCGTAGTAGTCTAGAAATATGCAAAATGTTGCATACTTTAAAGATTAATAGACAAATAAGAATAAGAGAAGTTAAATTATAATTTCGGTAATGGAGCAATTGTTGCAACCGCAATTGTAATAACTAATTCTTTAAAGAAGCATATGGCAAAACATATTGTAAGAAAACTGTTTTTGTTCGTAAACTTGTTTTCGAAAAAATGGTCATTTGATCATAAGATTATGGTGTATTAATGTAATATAAAATGACCAATGGAGTTTTTCATAGTGATGAATTACACCCCATTGGATACTTACAATATGGTGATTATAATTGTCTAAAGTAACTACGTAACAGTGTTATAGTTGTTTCTGGTCATAAATCGAAATAGATAATCGTACTAATCAAACCTTATCTTTGGTGTTATTGACTAAGTCATAAATTGTGAGAAAAGTTTACTAGTTTCACAAGGAAGATTTCCTTGAAGAATATGATTTTGAATCATATGAAACTTGTGAGTCTTATCTCAATGAAATATGACTAAATCTCATTTTGGTGAAAATGGAGACAATGTTAATAAGTTCTTATGTCCACTATATATTGATGTATGTGGCCAGTCTAAAATTTAGCCAAAGATAGATATTCTTACTTCATCTCCTTCGCAAACTATATAACAGATATAGATGTGTTTACCAAATGTAACACCAATATAAATAATTTGAAATGTTCAAATTACTATTGAGTGAAGTTGAACGCAAGTATATAAGGTTATGAAAGAAGTAAGATATCAACCTGTATAGGTGAATATCTTACCAATGAATTAATAGATTATCTATGACAAAATTAGATTTTGTCTCTGTGATTCACTAGGTTTTAAATATTCCTATGGGATTATGTTTTGAAGTCAATTGCATATTTAATGAACTCTTAGGTCCCACTAAACAGTCGATAAAATCCATATGTGGTATGGAGATGATGTAAATCAAACCTTAAAATGTAGAATTTGAAATGTTTGATTTATACTAAACGGCTTATAATGGCTAAGCTTGAGTAGATATCTTTCAAATATAGATTTGTTGGATACCCAAAGAAAATAACGAGGTAATATTTCCACACCATTCTGAACACAAAGGGTTTGTGGTAAGGCATACAACCTCTATAGATTGGAATTCCATAGTGAAGGAATTCATAATGTGGAAATGGATCATAATGAAATAAAGATTTCAGAGTTATTTATACAAGCTAAAAAGCATCTGATGCATGCCAATCTTTATTGTACACAAGCCTCATATAGGTTATATAGATATCATCATACACCAAAATTAATTGTAATAATGGTGATAGTTTGATGAGGAAATTATATAGATGATAACCCCATCAAGTGATGATCCTAAATCCCTATGAAGCGGCTATGACTAGTCTAGATAGTGACAACTGGTTAAGAACCATGGAATCTAAATTAGTATCTATAAGAACCAATAAAGTATAGTACTTTGGTTGAATCTTTAATAGATACAAGATCCATTTATAGTAAATGGGTTCTAGGGAAATGATTGGAGTAGACAGTAAGGTGGAGACCTATAACGTCCTTCTAATTGTTAAGCGTTTAAATTAAAAGGAAACCATTTATTATGGTGAATTCCTTTTTGATAGAAATGCTTAATTCATTTCAGATTCTTCAATTGGTAACTACATACTATTATTTTGAGATATGGTAATTTCATGTGAAAAATAGTTTTCACTAAATGGGAGTTTATGACGTCCTTAAGACCAATCCTAAAGGTCTAATATTTCCATTTACTCATAATAGAATATGTAAGTTCCAAAATACATTTAATGCGTTCAGCAAATGTCACTAAGTTGGATTATTCTCTTTCATACAATCAAATAGTTTGATTTTATGATTTTAGAATAAGAGTCATAAGAGTACAAAGGACTAGTGGGAGTACACTTATCTTCCTAATGTTATATGTAGATGACATATTATCACATAGGGATATGATATACCAACCAAGCAATTAACCAAGTTTTTGATTGTTAAATAGTTCTCCATGAAATATTTAGGATAGTAGCTTATATTCTTTGAATTGGGATCTACAGAGATAGATCAAAGAAGCTACTTGACCTATATCAATCTTAGTACATTTATACCTTTTCAAAAGTATCACATGGAAATTCCAAAAAGGTTCTATTTAGATATAGGCTTTGGAATTACTCTTAATGGGAGGGTTTGTTCTATGACCCTTAAAGTAAGAGAATGAATGTGTATAGTCCTATTTGTTAAAACAATAAGGATCTATCCATCATACCATGAAAATGTATAAGGCCTAAAGTACACTACACGCTAGGAGTAGCGAGTAGGTATAAAGGTAACCTTGATGAGGAATATTGGAAAGTAGTAAAGACTATCCTTAAGTACTTAAGAATTATTAAGGACATATTCCTCATATGTGGAGAATATAAGTTGAATCTAATTGGGTATATAGATGCTTGTTTTGCTTCAAACGTGGATGATAGCAAATCAAGATATGGTTGTGTCTATATAGAGGAGAAATAAATTGGAATAGTTCCAATCAAGACACTCTAGCAGAATTCGGTTACTAGATGTAGAATACATAGTAGCATAAGATGCAACTATGCCAGTGGTTTGGATAAAATAGTTCTTTATATATACATAGTGTGGTTTTCACAATGTAGATATTTTTCTTTATACAATGACAATATTTGAGATATTGTATGATTAAAGAAACCTAGAATAAACTATAGATTTAAACAAATTCTGCAGTAGTACCGCTTGATTCGAGATATAATTGAACATGAAGATGTTCATATTCAATAGGTTGTAGGAAGGAGCATGATGTATTTCTATTCATCTAAGTGTGTCTATCAGAAGAGTCTGATGAGAACAAACTGTTTATGAATTATGGTACTTGAACGATTGGGTCTAGGCCAAGTGGGAGATTGTTGGAATTATGCCCTAGCCCCGATCGTCTTGTAATGAATTGAACACAAGTGTTTACTGTACACGATAATAGTTATCCCTACAGTTTTGATTAAAGAAATTGTTTCCTTGAATCTATGGCAAACTGTTATGATTATGGTATCCATCTACATAATATAAAAGGAAAATCCTTGATTAAGTTACGAACTAGATATCATAAGGTGTTATGATAATGAGAATCTAGCTCATAGGACTTAATCTAAACTTGTTCTTAATCGTAGGATCATCGAGTTAGGACCTCGATGATCCGGTTAGATTAATATGTAGCTAACAAGTATTTATTGGATAAATATCGGTAGTTCTCGTTTACCGAGTTAGGTGCATAGATAATGCACATAGAGATGTGATTATCGAACCGACTAAATATCTAGAGATTCCTAATGGTTAATTACCTTGAACTGTCAAGTAGGTTAATCTCTAGAAGGAATTTTATGCTTGTAATCCTTTGACCTGAGATCATCACTATGGTTGTGTATGTGCTTGTTGTGTTTTGATACTGGACTACTAGTGTGTAATAATGCTAGTCGAAAGGATATTGGACAAAACTAAGTATATATCCTCCTTGGGATGAGTCAAGATGGAATCTATCAACTCTAGGTAAAGAGTTTGAGCTCTACGATGTCATAAGATTATAACGATTGTATCAAATCCTTGGCCAAGGTGATAGGATGAATGAAGAAAAGTGTTTCTTAGGTCATTCACCAATCGTTGATAATCGACGTGTAACGTAGTTGATTTTCTAAATGGGATTTGACAGTTGTACCATATCCCAGGATAATCCGGAGCTGTAAAGATAGAGGGAATACGTATATGATCCTTCACCGGGTTCTTTGTACAGAGTTACTTCACGTTATCTGGTCGTTGGGGAGTGTTGCTAGACGTCAACCTCGATTAGTAGTTAATTAAGTTAACTACTACCGGTTTAACGATGAACCCACGTAGTCGCACACTAACGAGTGCATTTATCTTGCCTTATGTTGTTAGTTAATTTTATTATTGGATAATAAATATTAATTGAATACATATACTTGGAATATTGGTATATTAATTTGCTAGCACAAATTAGTATTCTAATATAAGACCGGTCTAAGAGAAAAGAGAAAAGAGAAAAGAGAAAAGAGAAAAGAAAAAATAAATTGACAGGTTTGTGGTTTGAACAATGTACCTCCAGTAGTGTGAAACGTGTCACTAACCGCTGGGCTAGTCAAGTTATTTGTATAATGGAAAAGGTCCAAATCCATTTGTGGGCAGTGGACCAGATTATTAAGATAATTAATTTTCATTATACGTTCATGACTTTTCACATCCTATCTTTTCATATTCTCTTCTAGTGTTATTACAAATATAATGAGAAATCATTATATGTAATATAACATCTTTTTCTCATCAGTTTTTTCAAGAAAAAAACACACAAGAAAGTAAAAGGTTTTTTGGTTCCAAGTCAGAATTTTGATTCTGAAAGCAAGGCTCAAGCTCGGTGTGCAAAGCGTGGAGGCTTCAAGTTTTTGAAGCTGGAATTAGCCAATTCGATTCTCATACAACGGATTAAGGTATGTAATCGAATTTTTCTTTGTTTTAAATCCTTAAATCGCAACTAGATGGTTTTTTAATTGCAATTTTGTTTCCGCCGAATTATATTTTGATATAATTGAGTTGCAATTTTCCTTCAAATGCTGCTTGAAATTGAAGCAATCACAACATTTCCCTGCTTTTGCTCTGTCGGATTACCCTGATAAAAAATATTGCCACTTTTCCTTGTTTATCCTTAGGCACAGCAAATCCCAAGCATTAGAATACTTTTAAGAATTCAAAGTTCTACGCAATAAACAGACTTAGAATCCAGCAGTGTCATGTCATGTGTAAGTTCATACAGTTGATGATTGATAAAATCTAGATAAGTTAATGGACGCGATAAATTATCTCGAGCTCAACCATCAAAGATGTCAGGGCTCACCTTATCTAATATATTGTCAAGATAAGGGATCTTCATATCGTTTAGAATTATCCAGTTGTGAGGTCTATCAAAGATTGTAATGTAACTGAGTATACACAAAGATATAACTAAATTTATGTCTACAAGAGAGATCATGCACCTCTTTGTCTCTAAAAGAAATGGTTCAAGGTTTGAAAGGTGAAGATGCAAGTAAGATGAGTAAACTCGTTCTTGTTGGGGCTGAAGGCAGAGATGGAAACAAGCGTGTGATCTTAATAGTTTCTAATAAAGAAGAATTTAGAATAGTGAAAAGCCTACCTCGTTATAATCAACAAACAGCTTATTCGCACGCAGATAAGCTTCTGTCATTGCCACCTAAATGTGTTTGAAGTTGGATGAATTTGAATAAGGTGAACCAACATTACACATAAAAACTAATTCACAATGTGCATTAACATGAATGAAATGAAAGTATGTACTGTTTCATCGCTTGAACCAGTTAATTTAAGGTATTGCAAAGTGACATTATCAACGGGGAAGAATCCCATTGTTGCACCAAACTTGGGGCACGAGTTCGCAATGAAAGCCTGGTCAGCCAATAAGATTTCACCCACACCCTCACCTAAACGCAAGTGTCACATGATTTAATTGTTATACTTATAGCCAAAGTAGTAATTCAGTTTCAAATTATTACCGTAAAACTCAATACATTTTCCTACAACACCATGCTTTTTCAGTAACTCTCTGACAGTTAGAAGCAAATCACTAATAGTAACTTCATCCGGTAATTTTCCAGACAACTTGAATCCAACTACTTGAGGTAAGACCATGCTTATTGGCTGAGATAGTGGATTTCAAAGGATTAACCACACGGTCCAAAAAACGACTGAGCTAAATTTAAAATATTAAAGGGTGACACAATAATTCATTGAGATTCACCAGCTTAGTACCTGACCGAGCATTGCTGCCTCTGCTTCGATACCTATAACTCCAAAACCAGCAACTCCCAACCCGTTAATGATAGTGGTGTGACTGTCCGTGCCAACAACACTATCTGGATAGATCATACCATTAGCATTGACAACCACTCTACCAAGATATTCGAGATTGACCTATATCACAAAGTTGATTCAGTTTTGAATGCAAACAACAAGACTGTATGGCATTGTATCTCTTATACCTTATGCCCAGCATCAGAACCAGGCAGAACTATACGCATATTACGAAATGCTTTGGATCCCCACTTAAGGAAAGCAAATTTCTCCTTGTCCTCCTTGTATCCATGTTGTTTTGCAGCCCTAGCTTGAATTGAGTTATCAATCACTAGATACACGGGAACCTAGACACGTAAACCGAATATTTTAAAGGCTTAGTTAAGCAAATTGTAAAGGAAAGTATATTATACTGTGTATTTATATACCAGTGGATTGATCTTGTTGTAATCACTACCAAGATTGTTCATGGCATCACGCATACAGGAGAGGTCAACCACAGCAGGTACGCCAGTAAAATCCTATCAGTGGGACATAACTGCTTTATATATGCAATGCAAAGCTATTGAAAGAAATTTTTTGTAAGTATTTGAAGATTCGTACATGCAGAATTACACGAGTGGGCTTAAAAGGAATTTCGACTTGTTGAGGGGCCATTTTCACCCAATCTTGAATCTTCTCAACATCTTCCTTAGTGATTTGAAACCCATCGCAATTACGAATTGCTGACTCTAGCAGGATTCTGATACAGTATGGCAGCTTATCTTGTAGACACACAGTATAAGATGAGACATAACATACGCCCAACAATCAAAAGATAAGTAAATCATGCACAATCACACTCAATATATCAAATTTTGAATGCTTAATTTACATAATATATATCAATAAATCATGCACATTTTATTTGAATCCATCATATTTCGCCTTACATGCTATATGTCTGAGGGGAAATTTCAGAGTGACTCCACATTGTTTACACTCCAAATTTTATGTCCGATTGTTTCAAAAGACTTTCACATATAGTCAGTTCCATAAATATGGGAGGTAAATTTTGGAAGTAAGTGGTTGTGGGTTTATGTTTTAAACAAATTTTGAATGATAAATTCGTGACTGTGATGTCTTTTTTTCCAGATAACCGAAATGACTAATTATGAGCTTATCGAAATAAAAAGGTTACAGTTGCTACTATATAAACTAAAAAAGAGCGTAAATATTAGAGACTAGTACGGAAATTTTTGTACATTTTGATTTCAAACGAGTGCACCATATTGACACATATTCATTCCAATTAAGACTAATAAAACTACAGACAATTCTCAGATCAATTTATAAGAATACCAATTCTTGGATCATTGAGAGCTGGTAGGCTATAGTATTTTCCAAATTCGCCACCCCCGGGCATGGGAAGACTCGTGAAGATTCCCTTGAATGTGTTCTCATATGCTGTAAGAACCCACATATATATACATGATGAGAAACGCAATTTAATTTATCTATAAGATTAATTGAGCTTCAGTGGCTAAAAAGCTATGTAGAAGTGGTCATTAGGCTGTGGGATCTAATCTTACCTGAGTCAATATGACTCTTCAACGTAATACAAAATTTAACTGAATTACAACAACTCATTTTTCTTGTGCTGAAATTAACAGAAAACTGGGTAAAAAAATGGTGGTTAGATAAAATATGAAAATGATAATCTATAATGGTCAATGAATTATAGAGTCTTAAACAAGCATTAGAATGACATTATGTTCAAAAGTGAAATATTTTGATGTTTAAGAAAATTAAGCGTAAAATAAGCCATAAGCTGCTAAATTTGCACAAAGTTCCAAATAGACTATCAAACTTTATTATTTATCAAACTTATAAACTAATTATTTATTATATTTCTTCATTTTTGTAGCAAACTTATAAACAAATTATTCATTATATTTCTTTGAGTAATGATATATACCATCCAAAATTATACCATCTAAATATACCACTCATGACGTGACATGAATTGGTTGGTTAAAAGTTTTTAATCAATTTATTTTCTTGATTTGATTAAAAATTTATTATTAACCAATTCACGCCATCCCTTCTACAACTTGCACCTGACCTTAACTCACCGATTCTTTTTTTATTTTATTTCACGTTACCTTAAAAACAACTTTTTATTTTACTTTTGATGGAAGAAGATTTTCTTGTTAAGTTTGTAAAGCACAGGTGGGTTATGATCCTTTCGATACCACATTGAGTTTCTTCCACTTGAAAAGATCACAATAAGCGGGTTCTTATCTTCTTTTTTTACAATTTGTCATTATAAATAGAACTTCAGTTTTTTACTTTTAAAATGGTGAATTAAGTAAAGTACCCGTAGTAGAGATCTTGAGATGGAAAGTAGAAACCGCAGCCCTTCTAATATGTGGAGTAAGGCTTGCCAGAGACTTCCAATCAACAGCATGACTCCACCGCATATGACGAGATGAAGAAGCTCTATTAAAGATAACATAAAATGATTTATTCATGATCATGGACATACTTAACTAATTTGAACGAATTATGTACCTCCAACAATTTATATATATATATATATATATATATATATATATATATATATATATATATATATATATATATATATATATATATATATATATATATATATAGGCTTTTCAAGGCACGTTCTCTCATATTATTCTTTATCTTTCATAGATGCTTCTTACATGCATGCACGAACGATATGTAGGAGGCCTACATTGACTTTACTCCAAAAAGTAGCCCTAGTAAAAAGATATTATTACAGTAAATTTATCCTAATAGATTTGGCCATATATTATGTATCAATAGAGTAGAAATAAATCTAAGACCAGTGGCGTCCAAAAAAAAAATAAAATCTAAGACCAGTGAATTATTCATAATTGTTAGAGAGATAAGTCATGATCCCATCCTTTTTCATTAGAAGTGAGTAGGGACTATCCCGTATTTGGGATATAGGGTAAGGGACAGGGTAAAAGTAGTAGCTTTAAGTGTTGCCGAGAGTAAAGGTAGGGTAAATATTAACCCTAACCTGAGGGTACCCCTACTCGGGTTTATACCTTATCCGAAGATAATTTAAGAACCTGGATTTTTTATAATAAGAATATTGTGTATAATGCATATAAAATTAAAACCAAAAAAATACAATTAACATTACAAGTTCATTCTAAAAGATGTTACAATTCCTTCAAGATATTACAAATCATTTAATTAATAATATTACAACATGAATGGGAGGAAACAGTTACAAGAACACATTCAAATATTATATCTGTTAACACTCCCTTTCAAATTCTAGTAGAAGAAAACAACTTGATTTTGACAATCTTCAAGTTTGTAATTTGTCTTGAAATTAGTATATCAAGAATATGTATTTTTTGAAAAATACCTTGAATGGATGAAGAATATGTAGATTAACCTTGCCCAACCTGAATATGAAGCTAATAATGGGGTTAGATGATTTAGAGAATCAAGTAGTAAAGATTTGAGAAAATAAGTGTTAGGTTTTTAAAATAAAGTGGGAGAAAAAATTAAGAAAATGCCACTTAGGGTCTTGAACACACCCCCCTCTTCTAAATACCAACCCCACTTTCCTTCTCTTCTTACTAAAGATCTCAATAAGATTTTAACACATGAGACCCAATATCCCAATTACAATTATACCCTTTTTATATTTTTTTCTGCTATATATACTAATTTAGAAACCATAATATTATATTTTTCAGATCTACTTTCTCTCACCTCTCTTCTCTCCCCATTTCCCCTCCAAACGTGAGCTTTGGCATAGCCTCCCCAAACCGCCACCACCACCATAACACCACCACCACCACCATAACACCACCACCACCACCATAACACCACCACCATAACACCACCACCACCACCATAACACCACCACCATAACACCACCTCGGCAATGGAAGCGCAAAGGCCAGCTATGGAAGTTCGAGGAGGACGAACTCACACCACAAAGAAGAATCGAAGCTCGATGTCGGCAATGCAGACCTCACACACGAAGAAGAAGGTGAATGGAGCGCGAGCACTCATCCATGGTGTTTCCTAAGGCTCGATCTGGTTCCATCTGAGCAGTTCGAGATCCGAGCACCACCACCACTGGACGGAGTTCGAGATGCTGCACCACCACGGATAGTTCGAGATCCGAGCACCACTGGACGGAGTTCGAGATGCTGCACCACCATGGACAACTCACACACAAAGAAGAAGGATCGATCTGGTTCCCTTCTTTTTATCCCATCTAAGCAGTTCAAGATCCGAGCACCACCACCACTGGACAGAGTTCGAGATGCTGCAAAATCAGGCGCAACTCCATTAAAGGCGACGAGCCAAGATCCGGCGAGCTTCAGCGTGATGATTACCTCCCAGATCTGTGTTCCGGCGAGACGAGAAGCTTCGTTGTCCTTTTTTTTTCTTTTATCACCTTTGTTGACCAGATTTGGTCAACCTTGTATTTAGTTTAGGTTTTTTTTAAATCTATTGTAAATAGTTATTAATACTTTTTTCCTGTATATAGTTTGAAATGGTATAAAATACACATTGATTTTAATGAGTATTCCTTTAATTTCATAGAGTACTCCTACTATTTCATAGAGTACTCCTACTATTTCATAGAGTACTCCTTTAAATTCATAGAGTATTCCTTTAATTTTATTGAGTATTCCATTAATTTTATAGAGTATTCGTTCAATTCGATAAAGTGTTCGTTTAATTCGATAGAGTACCCATCAAAATTAATAGAGTACTCATCAAATTGACAGAGTACTCATCAATTTGATAGAGTACTCATCAATTTTTTCCGGTGGTCGGTGATCGGAGGTCGGTGGTCGGAGGTCGGTGGTCGGTAGTCCGTGGTCGGAGGTCGGAGGTGGTGGTCGGAGGTCGAAGGTAGGTGGGTAGTTGTAGGTAGTGGAGAGAGAAACAGTGACATCACATTTTTTTGTCTTTTAGTGTTAGTAAGGGTAGGAAAGACAATTGTCAAAACAGGGGTCTCTAATAAGAAGAAATTCCTGGACCATACTCTATAGAGAAGAAAGACTGTCTCCAAGACCCTAAGTATAATTCACCCAAAAAAATTAATAATGGGGTATCTTTTGTGTTGAAAAAACTGCTCACGGTTTATTTTAAGGTTTTTTTTACGGCGACTCGCGTCTTCGTCGCTAGATTTTCAAATTTTTGTCGCTAACTTCAAAACATAGCGACGACATCGGTTGTCGCTAATAACGAAAGAAATTAGCGACGACGTTTCAATTAAAAAATCAATCGAAAAGGAAATTAAAATATTAACGGCAAAATTTGTATTATCTAACGACGAACACGCGTCGTCGCTAATAAGAAATTATGTTAGCGACGAATTTTTAATTGCTTAACGACGAACGTGGGAGGTCGTCGCTAAACGAGGAATATTAGCAACGAACGCGGGTCGTCGCTAAGTTTGTCGTTCCTAAAAACCAAACTGTAGTAGTGTGAATCTTTTGGGTACAATACTCATATCTAGATCTATTTTATCTCAACTAGTTTTGGAGACACACTAACATATAAACCTATTCAACAACTCTAAGCCCATTTAATAAACTCTTAATATATATTTATAAATACATAGTTGTTACTTTTTAGGCATCTTGAAAACTTTCTATATGGAGAGAAGAAAGTTAGATAAGTAGAATATAGACGATAGGCTGAGATACATTTTTGTCTTTCTTCTTTCTTTCATCTACATTGTTTCTCATTTTACATCTGAAACATTATGTTATATACTTCACACAGTTATAGTTTATTTGTTTATTTTTTCCATGTATTTACAAGTAAATGATTGATGGTCATGTCATTTCAAGAAAAAAGGAAATAAATGGAGAAAAAATAGTTCGCTTTGTACTCATTGCATGGAAAGGCGTGTATGTCTCCGTTGGATTATTCGTGGTACGTTCAAACTAGATCGGATCACCAACGTACCCAAAATAATAATAATTGTATAATTAATAGGGTAAGTCTAACCCCTTGTAATAATATTTGTAGAAACAACATATTATTGCATTATTACTTTGAGTAGTTTTTTTAAAGTAAATATGAATGAGAATTATGAAACCAGATGAACCTTGGAGACACAATAACACAGTCTAATTTAGTAGTTTTTTTTTTAAAATTTTTTAACTGAGTATAAATAGATAAAGTAAAAAATAATGGTAGTTTCTTGTTGATAAATTCATTTCAAGATTCTTGTAGTTAATTAAATCCATGTCAAAATATGATGTATCTAGCAATTATATAGCATGAGCCAGAGATAGATGTAAAAACATTATATTACATTAAACGGAAACTTAAAAGTTTTAATCCACGAGAATATTCAACATTTATTATCTAGTGTCTTGACTTTTGAATAACAAATATATGTCTGTAAAACAAATACAAGATCAGAAGCTGAGAAGAAAGAAGACGCCAATGAAATCATAGATGTAGAAGACTTTTGTGGGTCCCATATATCTTTGGAGGAGGAGCAGTTAAAACACCGGCTTGCATAATGCTCGAGTACACTAGGTGGAGCCAGATATTACTAGGCCAACAGATTTTCATCCTCTACTCGTCAAGGTAATGATGAACTGCCAATTTTATCATAGATTAAGTTATTGGAAATGTGAATTCATTTATCTCAAATTGCTTCTCAAGTTTCAAGTCATCAATTTAGTATGTATAGAATTGTAAGCACAAATAGGAAAGACAACCTAAAATTTATATTTTAAATTTTATGTCAACTAATAAAATAAAGGTTTAATTAGTTTCAGGAGTGCCTCGATATACACTAGCTAGGAAGGAAGAGCAGCTGCAAAACCTTATTTCCCAGTCTCTCAGCCACCTGTAAAACATCTCCAACACCTTTATAGGACAGCAACAACATATCAGTAATGTATTTCAGGCGCTTACACAATAGAAACTGGGTCCACCTAAACATCAAACCAGTAACTTGACTATGAATTGAGTGGTTGATCAAAGAAAGGCTGATCTGTATGAACAACCCATAGATGCGGCTGAAGAATGGTGGCGGCAGCCATTGTCACCTGAAGAGATGGAAAGACTCAGTACCAACATGGATGATTTTGAGGTGAGTACAGAGAAAATAGATTTTAATAAATGATGATTAGTACTTAATATGGTAATGTTTATCTCATAGGAAGCAACGAAGCTAGTGCAACCTTCATCTAGAAGAGAAGGGTTTTTCAGCAATTACAAATGTGAAACGGGAAGATGTTGGAGGTCTCCATATGCTAAGGGAGGAGTTTTACCGGCATATAGTTCATTGTATTAAGTCCCTTGATCTTTACGAGGTAAGTAGTTAGTTGGAATCAAACATTTTAAAGATCCCAACTAACTACTTACCTCGCAAAGATAGAGGACTTGATACGATGAACTATATGCTGGTAAAACTCCTCCCTTAGCATATGGAGACCTCCAACATTTTTCCGTTTCACATTTGGAATTGCTGAAAAACCCTTCTCTTCTAGATGAAGGTTGCACTAGCTTCGCAGCTTCCTATAAGATTATCAACATTACCATATTAAGTATTAATCATCATTTATTAAAATCAATTTGCTTTGTACTCACCTAAAAATCCGCCATGCTGATACTGAGTCTTTCCATCTCTTCAGGTCACAATGGCTGCCACCACCATTCTTTGATCAAACACTCAATTTATATCCAAATTACTGGCTTAATGTTTAGGTGCAGCCAATTTCTATTGTGTAAGCGCACTGTTCTTGAATCATCAACTGAGCTACATTACTGATCTACTGTTGCTGTACTATAAAGGTGGAGGAGATGTTTTACAGGCGGCTGAGAGACTGGGAAACAAGGTTTTGCAACTTCTCTTCCTTCCTATCTAGCGTGTCATCGGGGGACTCCTGAAACTAATTAAAACTTCATTGTATTAGTTGACATAAACTTTAAAATATAAATTTTAGGTTGTCTTTCCTACTTCGTGCTTACAATTATATACATACAAAACTGATGACCAGAAACTTGAAAAGCAATTTTAGATAATTGAATTCAAATTTCCAATAACTAAATCTATGATAATATTGGCAGTTCATAGTAACCTTGGCGAGTAGAGGATGAGATTATGTTGGCGTAGCCTACTGTAGCTCGAGCATAATGCAAGACAAGGTTTTAACTGCTCCTCCTCCAAAGATATGTGGGACCGACAAAAGTCTTCTACATCTATGACTTCATTGGGGTCTTCCTTCCTCTCAGCTTTTGATCCCGTCTTTGTGTCATTGACATATCTTTGTTATTAAAAAATCAAGATAACCTGATAAAAAATATGGAATATTCTCGTGGGTTAAGCCTTTTATGTTTCTATTTAATGTGATATAAGGTCTATACATCTATCTCTAGCTCATGCTGTATTAACTAAATACATCATATTTTGACGTGGATTTAATTAACTATACAGATTTTGAGATGAATTTATCAACATGAAACTACCATAATTTTTTGCTTTATCCATTTATACTCAGTTAAAAAACATCAAAAATTTATATTAGACCTTGAATTATGTCTCAAAGGCCCATTTGGTGTCATAATTCTGATTCATATTTACAATAAAAAAACTAAGCAAATTAATAACTTACAATGCAATAATACACTTTTTCACAAATATTATTAGAAGGGGTAAGACTTACCCTATTACTTACACAATTATTCCATTTTTCTTAAAATGAAATGTTGTTTTCCTTTCCTGTAGATACATGAAAAAAATGAACATACAAATTATATTTGTGTGAAATATGTAACATGACGTTTTAGATGTAAAAAGGAGAAACAATCTAGATGAAAGAAAGAAAAAAGAAAGAAGAAAGCAAGAAGAAAGACAAGAATATATATCAGACTATTGTCTCTACTCTACTAATCTAACTCCCTTCTCTCCATATAGTATATTTTCAAGATGCCTAAAAAATGTAAAAGAGATGTTACACAATGCTAATAAATTAAAAAATTTCTAGATCTCATAAAAACACAGTCATTTATGTACTATACATGTCTTTTGCATAATTCAATAAATATATTGTGAATCATTAAAAAGCCAACCGTAAGTAGAGTTTCATGAACAAAACTAAAATTCTCGACACCAAAAATCCATGACTTGCAATATTTTATGATACTATATATATATATATATATATATATATATATATATATATATATATATATATATATATATATATGTTCTTCGATTTGGATTTGCAAGGCTGAATTAAGAAACAAAAAAAGGTATTAGTCCACAAAAAATATATAAATGTAAATACCATGGGCAAAAACGCATATGAGAATTTGTAGGTAGAACAAAGACAACAAAGTATACAATCTTGCAATGAATCTATATAATATACCATTTCCAATAGTGTGTAGTAACTATCCTTCCAAGTATTTTGTTTGTTAGGGGGGTTTAAAAGAACTTTAATGAATCCATCAACATTAAACAATCTTCATTCCATTTATTAGGTTTAAACAGGTCATATGATAAGTAATAAAGAGCCTAATTTTACACAAGTTATAAAAGCAACAGATTCAAAAATATGCCTAATTTTACACAAGTTATAAACGCAACAGATTCAAAAATATGTACAGAAACCTAAAATTAAGATACATATCAATGTTCTTTGGATTGTTTTTACTAAAATAGCATAGGATAGTGACCATAAAAACACACATTATAGTCGTGGATAGGAAAGAAATTGAACTTTCTTGTATAATAAATAAACTCAAAACCTACACAATATAATAACAATCACCAAAACAATACACTGTAGGTATAACTATAATATTAGTTTAAGTATATATAATTCGGAGTCTCAACATACTATGCTAATAATACTATCGAAAGAAGAGGGAGATGATGCAATATACTTTGTGAATATCGCTCCATGATAAGAATTGGGTTTTTTAATTTATTCACCTACTTTTAATTTTTACATATATGCGTGTGTTTCTTGTATCTAAAACAAAACTCTAATTATTTCTAAATAGAAAGGTAACAAAATCAGCTTATAATTTTGTAAAAACACATAATCAAACCTATTTAAATTTATGTGCTTGGTTGGATAATACAACATATATCCAGTGAGCAACTATTAATTAATTGTAAACTATACTGAATTATAAGCTAATTTACGGGTGTAAAAGAGTGAATTGTAACTTAAACTTATTATATCTTATTATATTATCAATTATAATTTTTATTACATTACATTACAGAAAAGATCATAATCAAATGACTAATTATCATTCCCAAACATTAATAAAAGCCTATATTATTTTTATTTCATATATTTTGGTTCCTTAATTATTAATATATCCAATAATTAAATAAATATTTTCAAATCTCTCTCTATATAAAAAGTTTATTATACTTTTAAAATATCTCAAATGAAATCTAAAATAAATGATTATAACTAAATAATATTTATAGTAAAGCATAAACACGAATGAATGAATGAGAAGATGAAATCATATATTTAAATGTAATTGATTAACCAAAATAATAAATCATCAATCAATTTAAGACTCTAACTAGAGACATAATTCAAGACTATTATGGGACACAAACGAAGAGAATTGAAAAAACTTTACTTATGGTTACTATGTAAAGTTGATCAACCCCTATTCAAAATCCTCCTTAGCTAGCATAGTCACCAGTATTTTTCAACTATGTTTTATGAATGGGCTTAGGGTTTGTTAAATAGGTTTATAAGTAAGTTGGTCTCCAGAACTACTTGGGCTAAAATAAATTTAGATATATGTATAGTACCCAAAAGATTCACATATATAATTTCTGATAAATATATACGGCCCATTAAAAAATAATAACGTGTCAGTTATTCAAAATTTGGATTAATTAAAACTGTGAGAACAAGTTTTAAGCTCTTTTAAACAATTTACTTTTAAAGATATTCTCAATTATATATGTTTAATTAAATGACAATTTATGTGAATTTTTTATTGTAAAATACTTAAAGTACTTTTAGACTTTTATAAGTGATTTGAAGTGATTTTAGATATTAAGTTTTTTACAAATATTTTTGATAAATATTTTTAGTTTTTATTCAAAAAACATTTTTATGTCTGTAATAAATAATCCCAAATGGCCTCCAAAATTGTTTTAGGCCACCGTTGGGTGATCACGTCTTTCCTCTATAAGAAATTTTTTTTCCGTGAAAGTAAAGTAACCTTGGTTCTAAAACAAGGTGTGGGTACTTGTCGTATGCAATTTTCTCAGGCATCCACGTAGCCTCACGTTCGGTTTAGTTAGGCTAACAAATTTTGAAAAAAGGTATGGTCCATTGCCAAATTACCCGATCCTTGTGTTCGATGATCATCATAGATTCTTATTTGTATGTGAGATTCCCAGAAATTCCTAATATATTGAAAGGTAATACATGATCGTGATAAAAAATATAACATTGAAGTTTGGACACATGAAACACGTTATGAACGCTTGACAAATCTTGAGGCAATGCAAATCGATAGTCTAATATCATCCCAACTCTTTTTTCTATCTTGAGCATGATTTGTGCTAATCATGATAAAATTAATCTTAACATCGATGGATTCCAACAATTCAGACATAAATACTTGTTTGTCTCCCAACTCCCAATATAATGATGTAGAAAAAGGCTTTGTAGGTTGATAGAACCAAGAAACTATATGATCCTGATATATCAGGTGCCCGATAGAGCGATCCGAGTCTATAACCAAAGCAACGGAGAAGTAGAAGTATTAATTAACGATTAAATCGAGGATCCTAAAAAATAATTGAGTACCTTACAAGATCACCATTTTCGGGGCTTTAGCTGTGCTGCTGAGGTATTTCTGAAGGTAGACACTAAGTCAAAACCAAAAGGACGTGCGTTCGTGTTGGCACCTTGATGCTCAACATTAGCATTGTTGTTATTGGGGATTACTTGAACCGAAGAGTTACGAAGATTTATGTTGGTCGTATTAAAACCACACCCTAGAGAGATAGAGTTAACCAAATTCTTTTACGGAATGGAGTATATATATATTTCATGGGAGCGATCGGAGCGCTAGCATGGTCTACAATATTAGGTAAAGAAAAGTTGGCGGTTTTTAGGCCATTCATAGGACCAAGGTGTCAAGAAGAATCGCATGTCGTACCGAGTAATTACCCTTTAGCATGGCCTTGGGTGTCTCAGATGGCTCGACACATCTGTCCTAGGAAGATTGTGACATTTCTTTCAATTCGACAGATGTATCCTACCCTCAGATAAAATGTTTATCGACATTATATATTGGCTTTTCAATATCCTTTTGAATTCATATGATCAATATACTTTACGTGGAGATGATAAAAAAGAATTCATTAATCTTGTAGTTTTTATGTTGATACATGATTTGTTCTGTCTTTGAAACATACTCTATGCTTTCCTTTGTATTTTGATGTTCATCAGTATCGAGATAGTGTTGGATTTCTCGTAAGGGTTCGATTCCCGAGATTGCGTTGGTCTTAAACAACTTTGTTTGTTATGTGAAAGCTGGCATTATCTTTTCAAAGCACACCTCTTAGGACATAGCCACCATTGAAGGTTGTAATTCCGATTTCCACACATTTTAACTGAAGTGCCTATTTGTATAGGTTTCATTGGATTTACGAAATATCTTTGGTTGCCGAGAAAATGTCAAAATAAATAAATATTATTTGATTGATGAGCGTACGTTGTACTTATGCATTATTTTTGACTATCGAGGCAAAATCAAACTTAAAAAAATATCTTCGTTCGTCGATATTTCGCTGGACCTACGAAAACTCTTTCATTGAAGAAGCTACGACGGGCTTATGAAATGCTTTCAATCACCAAGGCTACTTCAATCCTGCGAGTAACCTTATATTGTCAAGACTTTGTCGGACTTATACATATATTTTGATTGGAGAGGTTGTGTTGGACGTAAAAATAATCTTTGATTGTCAAGCTTAAATCGAAGGTACAAATTATCTCTGATCGTCGAGGCGAAACTGTTCTTACGAGTAACCTTTTATTATCGAGGCTTCGTTAGACTTATAGATAATATTTGATTGTCAAGGCTATGTCGTTCATTTGAGTAATATTTTATTGTCGAGACTTCGTAGTACTTAAAAATAATCTGTGATTGCCGAGATGATGTCAGACTTACAAATATTCTTTTATTGTCAAGGCTACGTCTCACTTACGTAATATCTGCAATCACTAAGGATAATGCGACCTTGCGAGTAAACTTTGAATTCTGAGGTATTGTTGAACTGACAAATAATCTTTGATTGACGAGACTACGTCTGAATATCAAATTTTATTTGATTGTCGAGTCTAAGCCAGACTTACAAATAATCTTTGATTGCTGAGTCTGTTTTGAATTTATAAAAATGTAATCGATCGCCTAGGCTACTTAGTCTTGCGAATAACCTTTGGTTATCCATACTTTTTCGGACATACTAATAATATTTGATTATCGAATCTATGTTAGACATAAAAATAATATTTGATTTCTAAGACTATGTCGGACCTATGAAATATCTTTGATCACCAAGGATATTTTGATCTTATTAGTAAGTATTGGTTGTCGAGGCCCGTTAGACTTATGAATAATCTTGATCGCTGAAACTTTGTCAATCTTTTGACACAAGACTACACCATTTTACTAACGTTTTTCTTATATTTCACTTTGAATACGTGCTCCGCAATTACTTTTTTGGCTTGGAATGCATAACACATTATTTGTTGCCTATATATTTATATGTATATGTATAAGTAATTTGTGCTTTTTTATCCTAGAAGTCTATTTCTATCAATTATTTTTGTCTTTCCTGGCCTTCTCTTCCACTTTTATCAATTGCCTCCCAAAGAGTTTCCTTTATGTCTGTGAAATACTCGTTGATTACCATGCTCTACAAATTGTACCTGCTATTCGTTTTACTTAAATAGAGGGTAGCCCTCAAACTAGACCTATTTATGGCTAGATCATTCGTTACATGTTGTAGTCAGTCATGCATTTAGTAAGATTTCCTTAATTATTTTCTTTTCTAGACAAGTTTCATTCATGTCAAAACAATCCTCCGCTTATAGTCTTGAACTTATGTGATTACCTATTTTGTTTTCATCTTTCGTGTATTTAAATACAAAAGACATAATAAACTTAGTAAAACTACCAAATACCCGTCCCAAGTGTAATTCAATAGATAAAAAACCCTATATATGCGGCCTTCATACCGGAATTTCTACCAATATTTGACGGAGCAACACATTCGATTCAGTACTTGAGTTAGAAGTTCTACCAATATTACATGAAACAAATTTGTGTGAGAAACATCATGGGATGAGTAAGGTTGTTTACTCTAAAAACCTTGAAATGATGCAAGAGATCACTCTTCCTCGTCATCTAGGTGGAAGATTCGCCCAATCATCCACAAGTTAGACGAATTGGTAAATATCCCAAAGGCTCTCAATGTAAGTAAAAAGACCATATAAAAATCAAATAGACGATGTGGAATGATACAAGACTATTTTGAGATATTAAAGTTTGCTTTTGTAATCTTGTGATAGGGTAGATGTTGTCCACATTTGCACTTATTTCATATTCTGCACCATTACTTTTATGACTTTTTCAATAATATCTCTTTTTTACCAAAAATAAAGTATTGAATTTCAAGAATAAGAACTAAATAAAGAAAATATCAACATATCCCGATGGAAAATCTTGTAACTACTAAAGGGATTGTGTTTTAAACTTAATAGGGTGACTAATTAAATCGACTAATAATTTTCTTGTAAAAAAAGCTGGTAAATGTAAAATGCTCTGAATATGAATTGGGCCAACAACAGCCTATGCACTAAATATTTACCCATGTACATGTTCCTTCTGATACAAGATCAGCTCCACCAAATCTTTCAAGTGGTGATCACTACGAGAATGTTCCTACTAGAACAACTTGATATTGTTATATTTGGTATTTCGATTCACGTAAGAATCTATAAGAATATATGTATGTTTCTTGATGCCTCTAAATTTACTTAAGAAAATAAACTATGTTGGGAGAGGTGGAATAAATAAAATTATCATATAGCATACATCCTTCACCTTTTAAGTTTCTACGTCAAAGCTATTTATATGACACCAATATCCACAATCCATTGATGGAGTATAAGAAAGTTTCTCACGCAGTTTCATTTAAATAAGATGCAATATTCCTCATAAGAACAAAACTTACAAGCACCTGATAAGAAAAAACTTACAAGCGCATACTTATGGCAAAAATAACCGTCTAGGCCCTCTTATATTTCTTACTCTCATTTTATAACTATAATTTTTGTATTTTTATATTTTTTATATTGTTAGATGAATTTTATGATTAAAATAATTAAAAATATTATGCTTAATATATATATTATTAATAATATAAATATGCATAGCTAGATTGAACGTCACCTAGGCCCCGTCTAAAAGAACTAGGCCCTAGTCGGCCTCTTACTCGCTAAACCCCAACTTCTGTAATATAGTCCGCTATATACTTAAATTACGGACATGCATAATTTTGGACCTCTATTGAAATCTAAAAATACCCTCTCCACAGCAAAAACAGGATCTCTAGTTAATATCTTTAAAAATTCTCTTTAGAATGGATGTGGTAAATGTATAGTTGAATTAAGTCTCCATAGTTCCTATGTTTAAGTTGTCCCTTACCAGAACCACCCCATCACAAGGAACAAAGTCGAGAGAATTTGGATGTGTTAAATTAAGACTTGTGGAGCTTGAAGTAGCCAAGGTCATTATTAAGGAACAAGTAATACATGTATATGTGTATATCTACTGATCTCTTAATATAGTATACACACAAACGGTAACACCCACACTTGTACCAATTGTAACATGGGGTTGTAGAAAATTAGTGAATAAATTATAAACGAGTATTGTGTTAATAGATTGGAGCACCATGACCTCGATTAGACAAAGGAGATGAAGTTGGGTGTTGTGGGGAGATCAGATTCGTGTGAGTCGAATAAGAAATAGCACATGACTCGTTTATTTTCATATCAACCTCTTCTGAAACTAACAAGCTACCCAAATAATGAAAACTCAACGTTAAGAACTGAGCATTCGTAATTCGGATACTTGATTTGAATTAATTGTATTTTGTAGGCAAACCTTTTAACGTATACATAATAATATCTTCTTTAGGTAGAGAAGAAGCTACAATTTCTAATCCATCACATAAATCTTGGATTTCAGCAAGATATTCACTCATGGAACGATCCCCTTTCTGAATATTGCAGAGCTTCATCTTAAGTTGATGAACATGAGTCCGACAATGATTGACAAAAGTTTCCTCAAGTTTGTGACAAACTTCAAACACACTGTGCAACTTAACCACTTGAGAGAGAATAGAAGGTATCACTGAGGATAATAGAGACACTTTAAGTTGTTGATCCTAAATAATCCAAGTAGAGAATGATGGATCGCAGGTCGTAAGAGATGAATTAGTATCATTAACATAAGTGTGATACATGTGTGATTCGAGTACAGATTCAAGGTGAGCCCGCCAAAGAACATAGTTGGTGGAATCAAGCCAAACTTGTACTAGAGATGACCAAATTTGTCGTAAAAGAAGCAAGCCAGCTGGTATAGAAAAGATGAAACTAATATTAGGAGTGAATGAAAATAACTCCATTAAATAAAATGGAGAAAACAAGATCGAAAACAGAGAAAAAAAGAAGCTTTCAGAAATTTGCCATTAATGGCTTGAAGAAAGCTTCCAAAAAAAAAATCTCTAATGGTTCTAGATATCATGTTGAGAGAAGAATTTTGAGTTTTTAATATATTTATTGTTGTTTTTAGTTACAATGTTGTTTTTGTATATATAGTAGCTAGCGTGTGCTTACATACTCAATAAACACATGAATATGACCTCTAACTACTTTTGTATTCTAGTTTAATTAACTATAGTATCTAACTAATTGTTTGTGATAATTAACTCAATACATGAGTTAACCTTATCTCTAATGTTATTCGAAAGAAACTAAAACATAAATAGAGCTATAGAAATACTCAGGTGAACTCCATTACAACCTAAACATCTAGGTGTAAATATCTTTCTCTCTTCTTTTCTGTTAATGTTTATATTGATATTAATATAATTTCATATCACTAGAATAAATTTATATTTTAACTACCTCTCTTATTAAGTTCATTTACAATAAGATTCCAACACCCACCAGACTCATATTGATATATAAAACTTATTATATTTAACTTTTTAGTATAAATATATATAATATAATAAGTGAAATAAAGTGACATATTACACTAGGCGGAGCCAGATACTACTATGCCAACAGTTTCTCATCCTCTACTCCCAAAGGTAATGATGAGCTTCCAATCTTATCATAGATTATATTATTGGAAATGTGAAATCATTTATCTCAAATCGCTTCTCAAGTTTCTGTCATCAATTTAGTATGTATATAATTGTAAGCACAAAATAGGAAAGACAACCTAAAATTTATATTTTAAATTTTATGTCAACTAATATAATGAAGGTGTAATTATTTTCTCGATGATACACTAGCTAGAAAGAAAGAGCATCTGTAAAACCTTAATTCCCAGTCTCTCAGCTGCCTGTAAAATATCTCCAACACCTTTATAGTACAACAAAAGCAGATCAGTAATGTATTTCAGTTGACAATTCAAGAGCAGCGCTCTTACACAATAGAAATTGGGTCAACCTAAATATCAAACCAGTAATTTGGCTATGAATTGAGTTGTTGATCAAAGAAAGGCTGATTTGTCTGAACAACCCATAGATGGGGCTGAAGAATGGTGGCAGCAGCCATTGTAACCTGAAGATATGGAAAGACTCAGTATCAACATGGCTGATTTTTGAGGTGAGTACAGAGAAAATAGATTTTAATAAATGATGATTAGTACTTAATATTGTAATGTTGATTATCTCATAGGAAGCAACGAAGCTAGTGCAACCTTCCTCTAGAGAAAGGTTTTTCAGCAATTTCAAATGTGAAATTAGAAGATGTTGGAGGTCTCCATATACTAAGGGAGGAGTTTTACCGGCATATAGTTCATCGTATTAAGTCCCCTGATCTTTATGAGGTAAGTAGTTAGTTGGGATCAAACATTTTGAAGATCCCAACTAACTACTTACCTCGTAGAGATCAGGGGACTCAATACGATGAACTATATGCCGGTAAATATCCTCCTTATCATATGGAGACCTTCAACATTTTTCCATTTCACATTTGGAATTGCTGAAAACCCCTTCTCTTCTAGATAAAATGTTGTACTAGCTTCGCTGCATCCTTTAAGATTATCAACATTACCATACTAAATTTTAATCACCATTTATTAAAATATATTTGCTCTGTACTCACCTCAAAATCAGCCATGTCGATATTGAGTCTTCCCATCTTTTCAGGTGACAATGGCTGCCGCCACCATTCTTCAGCCCCATCTATTGGTTGTTCCGACAGCTCAGTCCTTCTTTGGTCAAACACTCAATTCATATCCAAATTACTGGCTTAATGTTTAGGTACAACCAATTCTCTAGTGTAAGCGCATTGTTCTTGAATCATCAACTTAGCTACATTACTGATCTGCTGTTGCTGTACTATAAAGGTGGAGGAGATGTTTTACAGGCGGCTGAGAGACTGGGAAACAAGGTTTTGCAGCTTCTCTTCCTTCCTAGCTAGTGTGTCATCAAGGGACTCATTAAACTAATTAGACATTCGTTGTATTAGTTGACATAATCTTTAAAATAAAAATTTTAGGTTGGCTTTCCTACTTTTTGCTTACAATTATATACATACAAAATTGATGACCAGAAACTTGTGAAGCAAATTTAGATAAATGAATTTACATTTCCAATAACTTAATCTACGATAATATTGGCAGTTCATCATTACCTTGGTGAGTAGAGGATGAGATTCTGTTGGCGTAGCCTAGTGTAGCTCGAGCATGATGCAAGACGAGGTTTAACTGCTCCTCCTCCAAAGATATGTGAGACCACAAAAGTCTTCTACATCTATGACTTCATTATGGTCTTCCTTCCTCTCAGCTTCTGATCCTGTCTTAAAAAATATTGAATATTCTCGTGGATTAAAACTTTTATGTTTCTATTTTATGTGATATAAGGTCTTTACATTTATCTCTGGCTTATGTTGTATAGACACAGTATATTTTGACATAGATTTAATTAACTATACAAATTTTGAGATGAATTTATGAACATGAAACTACCGTAATTTTTTGCTTTATCCATTTATACTCAGTTAAAAAAACATCAAACTACTAAATTAGACACTGTTATTATGTCTCAAAGTTCCATATGGTGTCATAATTTTCATCCATAGTTACAATAAAAAACTAAGCAAATTAAAAACTTATAATGCAATAATACACTTTTTTCCCAAATATTATTACAAGGGGTAAAACTTACCCTATAAATTATACAATTATTTCTCTTTTCTTAAAATGACATTACCATAGATCCTTTTCCTTTTCTGTAGATACATGAAAAAAATGAACATACAAATTATATTTGTGTGAAATATGTAACATGACGTTTTAGATGTAAAAAGGAGAAACAATCTAGATGAAAGAAAGAAGAAAGAAAGAAAAAAGATAGAAGAAAGACAAGAATATATCTCAGACTATTGTCTCAACTCTACTAATCTAACTCCTATCTCTCCATAATGGTATGTTTTCAAGATTCCTAAAAAGTATTGAGAGATGTAACACAATGCTAATAAATTAAACGTTTTCTAGATCTCATAAAAAAACATAGTGATATATGTAATATACATGTCTTTTGCATGATTCAATAATATATTGAAAATCATTTAAAGCCAACGGTAAGTAGAGTTCATGACCAAAACTAACAGTCTCGACACCAAATATCCTTGACTTGCAAATATTTTTTATAATATATATATATATATATATATATATATATATATATATATATATATATATATATATATATATAAGTTCTTCGATTTGGATTTGCAAGACTGAATTAAGAAACAACAGAAGGTATTAGTCCACAAAAAAAGATATAAATGTAAAAATATCATGGGAAAAAACACATATGAGAATGTGTGGGTAGAACTAAGACAACAAAATATACAATCTTGCAATGAATCAATATAATATACCATTTCTAATAGGGTGTAATAACTATCCTTCCAATTTTTTGTTTGTAGAGGGGGGGGGGGGGGGGGTAAAAAGAACTTTAATGAATCCATCAACATTTAACAATTTTCATACCCTTTGGTTTAAACAGGTCATATGAGAAATAATAAAACGCCTAATTTACACAAGTTATAAACGCAGCAACAGATTTAAAAATATGAACAAAAAACTAAAATTAAGATACATATTGATGTTTTTAGGGTTATTTTTACTAAAATAGCACATAATAGTGACCATAAAAACACACATTACAGTTGTGGATAGGAAAGAATTGAACTTCCCCGTATAAGAAAGAAATTGAACTCCACCTACACATGACTCCATATACTATACTAGGCAACCCTATAGGGATTCTGAGATCTCAAAACCTACAGAATATAATAACATTCACAAAAAAAAATACACTATAGGTATAAATTTAATATCTTAGTGTAAGTATATATATAATTCAAAGTCTCTACATACTATACTAATAATACTATCGAAAGAATGGGGGGATTATTAAACATACCTTTGAATATCACGTCATGATAAGAATTGTTTTTTTTTTAAATTTATTCACCTACTTTAATATCTACATATATGCTTGTGTTTCTTGTATATAAAACAAAACTCTAAATTTTTCCAAATCGAAAGAATAGATACAAAACCACTTAACAAGATCAAGTTATAATTTTGTAAAAACATATAATTAAACCTATTTACATTTATGTGCTTGGTTGGATAATAAAATATATATATCTAGTGAACTATAAAACTCAACAACCAACTATTAAATAATTGTATATTATAATGAATTATTAGCTAATTTACGGGTGTAAAGAGTGAATTGTAACTTAACCTTATTATATCTTATTATATTATCGATTATATGTTTTATTACAGTACAGAAAATAACATAATCAAAATGACATATTATCATTCCCAAATATTAATGAAAACCTATATTATTTTAATTTCATATACTTTGGTTCCATAATTATTAATATATCCAACAATTAAATAAATAATTTTAAAAATATCTCTATATATAAAAAGTTTATTATACTTTAAAATATCTCCAATGAAATCTAAAATAAATGATTATAAATAAATAATATTCAGAGTAAACCATAAACAAGAATGAATGAATGAGAAGATGAAACCATATATTTAATTGTACTGGATTAACCTAAATTATAAATAATCTACTTAAGACTCTAACAAGAGACATAAGTCAAGATTATTATGGGACACAAACAAGAGAATTGAAAATACTTTGCCAATATTTTTCAACTAGGTTTTATCAATGGCTGCACTGCTACTATGTATTTATAATATATATTAAGGGTTTATTAAATGTGCTTAGGGTTTGTTAAATAGGTTTATAAGTAAGCTGGTCTCCAAAACTAGTTGGGCTAAAATAAATTTAGATATGAGTATTGTACCCAAAAGATCCACATATGTAATTTCTGATAAATATATACGGTCCATTAAAAAATAATAACGGGTCACTTATTCAAACTTTGGATTTATTAAAACTGTGAGAACATGTTTTGAGCTCTTTTAAAAAATTTACTTTTAAAGATAATTTCACTTATATATGTTTAATTATATGACTATTTATGTGAATTTTTTATTTTAAATTATTTGAAATACTTTTAGACTTTTATAAGTAATTTAAAGTGATTTTAGATATTAATTTGTATACAAATGTTTTTGATAAATATTTTTATTTTTTATTAAAAAACATTTTTATGTCTGTAATTAATAATCCCAAATGGTCTCCAAAATTGTTTTAGGCCACCGTTGGGTCATCACATCTTTCCTCTCTAAGAAAACCTTTTTTCTCCGAGAGTTAAGTAACCTTGGTTCTAAAACAAGGTGGGGGTACTTGTAACATGCAATTTTTTCAGGCATCCACGAAGCTTCATGTTTGGTTTAATTGGTCTAACAAAATATGACATAAAGTATGGTCCTTTTCCAAATTACATGATCCTTGTGTTCAATGATCATCATAGATTCTTATTTGTATGTGAAATTCCCAAAAATTCCTAATATATCTAAAGATAATACATGATCGGGATAAAAAATATATCATTGAAGTTTGGAAACATGAAACACCTTATGAACGCTTGACAAATATTGAGGCAATGCAAGTCGATAAGGTAATCTTCCGGTCGTTTCCAAAATCTTAAATGGATGTATAAAATTGAGTATTAAGTTTCCCCTCTTAACAAAGGGAGCACCCATCGACTTGGTTATACATTCGAGAAAACATAACCCCTTACAATCTACGTTTTGCTCATATCATCCCAACTCTTTTTTCTATCTTGAGCATGCTTTGCTAATCCTAATAAATTAATCTTAACATCGATGGATTCCAACAATTTAGACTTAAATACTTGTTTATCTCCCAAATCCGAATATAATGATGTCGAAAAAGGCTTTGTAGGGTGATAGAACCAAGAAACTATATAATCATGATATATCAGGTGCCCGATAGAGCGATCCGAGACCATAACACAAGCAATGGAGAAGTAGAAGTATTAATTATCGATTAAAGCGAGGATCCTCAAAGATAATTTAGTACCTTACACGATCACCATTGTGAAGATATATATATATATATATATATATATATATATATATATATATATATATATATATATATATACCTTGTCGGGGCTTTAGCTGTGCTATTTCTGAAAGTAGACACTAAGTCAAAACAAAAAAGATGTGTGTTCGTGGTGGCACCTTGATGCTCAACATTAGCATTGTTGTTATTGGGGATTACTTGAACCGAAGAGTTACAGAGATTTATGTCAGTTGTATTAAAACCACACCCACTAGAGAGAGATAGAGTATACCAAATTCTTTTACGGAATGTGGTATATATAGATTTTATGGGAGTGATCGGAGCGCTAGCATGGTATGCAATATTAAGTAAATCCAAGTGGATGATTTAGGTCATTCATAGGACCAAGGACCAAGAGAATCTCATGTTGTATCGAGTAATTACCCTTTAGCATGGCCTTGGGTGTCTCGGATGGCTCGACACATCTGTCCTATGAAGATTTCACTTTAAACACGTGCTCCGCAATTACTTTTTTGGCTTGGAATGCATAACACAGTATTTGTTGCCTATATATATGTATAAGTAATTTGTGTTTTTTTATCCTAGAAGTCTATTTCTATAATTTTTTTTGTCTATCCTGGCCTTCTCTTCCATATTTATCTATTTCCTCCTGAAGAGTTTCCTTTATGTTGTGAAATACTCATTGATTACCATGCTCTACAAATTTTACATGCTCTTCGTTTTACCTAAATAGAGGGTAGCCCTCAAACTAGACCTATTTATGGCTGGATCGATCGTTACATGTTGTAGTCAGTCATGCAATTAGTAAGCTTTCCTTATTTCTTTTCTTTTCTAGAATAGTTTCATTCATGTCGAAACAATCCTCCGCTTATAGTCTTGACCTTATGTGATTACCTAGTTTGTTTACCTCTTCTGTGTTTTTAACTACAAAAGACATAATAAACTTAGTAAAACTACCAAATACCCATCCCAGGTGTAATTCAATAGCTAAAGAACCCTATATATGCGACCTTCATACCATAATTTCTACCAATATTTGGGGGAGCAACACATGAGTCAGTACTTGAGGTATAAGTTCTACCAGTATTACATGAAACAAAGCTGTGTGAGCAACATCATGGGATGAGTAAGGCTGTTTACTATGAAAACCTTGAAATGATGCAAGAGATCACCATTACTCATCATCTAGGTGGAAGATTCGCCCAATCATCCACAAGTTAGAGGAATTGGTACATATCCCCTAGGCTCTCAATGTAAGTATAAAGACCATATCAAAATCAAATAGACGATGTCGAAAAGAAACAAGACTATTTTGAGATATTAAAGTTTGCTTTTGTAATCTTGTGATATGGTAGATATTGTCCACATTTACACTTATTTCATATTCTGCACCATTACTTTTACGACTGTTTTAATAATATCTTTTTTTTTACCAAAAATAATGAATTGAATTTCAAGAATAAAAACTAAATAAAGTAAATATCGACCTGTCCCAATGGAAAACCTTGTAACTAGTAAAAGGATCGTGTTTTAAACATATTAGGAAGACTAAGTAAATCGAATAATTATTTTCTTGTAAAAAAAGGTGTTAATAATATTTTCTTATATATTATTTTTTAATGTAAGATGCTCAGAATATGCATTGTGCCAACAACAGCCTATGCACTCAATATTTACCCATGTAAATGTTCCTTCTAATACATGATCAGCTCCACAAAATCTTTCAAGTGGTGATCACCACGAGAATGTTCCTACTAGAACAACTTGGTATTGTTATATTTGTTCTTTCGATTCACGTAAGAATCTATAAGAATATTTGTATGTTTCTTGATGCCTCTAAATTTACTTAATAGAATAAACTATTTTGGGAGAAGGGGAATAAATAAATTTATCATCTAGAATACATCCTTCACCTTTTAAGTTTGTACGTCAAAGCTATTTACAAGACACCAATATCCATAATCCATTGATGGAGTATAATAAAGTTTCTCACACAGTTTCATTTAACGAAGATGCAATATTCCTCGTAAGGAACAAAACTTACAAGTAAGACAAAACTTACAGCGCATAGCCATCTAGGCCGTCTTATATTTCTTACTCTCATTTTATAACTATAATTTTAGTATTTTTATATTTTTTATATTGTTAAATAATTTTTATGACTTAAATAATTAAATTTTTTATGCTTAATACATATATATTATTAAAAATATAAATGTGCATAGCTAGATTAAACGTCACGTAGGCCCCGTCTAATACAACATAAGAATTAGGCCCCAGCCGGCATCCTACTCCCTAAACTCCGAGTTCTGTAATATGGCCTGCTATATACTTAAATTACGCACATGCATAATTTTGGGACTCTCTTAAAATCTAAAAATACCCTCTCCACGGAAAAATCGGGATCTTTAGTTAATATCAATAAAAATTCTCTTTAGAAAGGATGTGGTTAATATATAGTTGAATTAAGTCTCCATAGTTCCTCTGTTTAAGTGGTACCTTAACGTTATCACCCCATCACAAGGAATAAAGTTGAGAGAATTTGGATGTGTTGAATTAAGACTTGTGGATCTTGAAGTTACCGAAGTCACTATTAATGAACAAGTGATACATGTATATATGTATATCTACTGATCTCTTAATATACTATACACACAAATGGTAACTCCTACACTTGTCCCAATTGTAACATGGGGTTGTAGAAAATTAGTGAATAAATTATAAACGTATATTGTGTTAATAGACTGGAGTACCACGACCTCGATTAGATGGAGGAGATGAAGATGGCTGTTCTAGGGAGAACAGAGTCGTGTGAGTCGAATAAGAAATAGCAAATGACTATTTCATCTTCATATGAACCTCTTCTGAAACTAACAAGCTAGCCAAAGAATGAAAACTTAACGTTAAGAACTGATTATTCGTAATTCGGATACTTAATTTGAATTGATTGTATTTTGTAGGTAAACCTTTTAACTTATACATAATAATATCCTCTTAAGGTAGAGAAGAAGCTACAGTTTCTAATCCATCACATAAATCTTGGATTTCAGTAAGATATTCACTCATGGAACGATCCCCTTTCTGAATATTGCAGAGCTTCATCTTAAGTTAATGAACATGGTTCCGACAATGATTGACAAAAATTTCCTCAAGTTTGTACCAAACATCAAACACACTCTAGAACGTAACAACTTGAGAGAGAATAGAAGGTCTAATTGAGGATAATAGAGTCACTTTAAGTTGTTGATCCTCAATAATCCAAGTGGAGAATGATGGATGAAGGTCGCAAGAGAAGAATTAGTACTATTAATATGAGCGTCATACACGTGTGCTTCGAGTACAGATTCAAGGTGAGTCCAACAATGAACATAGTTGGTGGAATCAAGCCAAACTTGTACTAGAGATGACAAATTTTGTCTTAAAAGAAGCAAGTATAAAAGAGATGAAAGTAATATTATGAGGAAATGAAGATGATCCCATTAAATAAAATGGAGAAAACAAGATTGAAAAAAAAGAAAAAACAGAAGCTTTCAGAAATTCGCTATTAATGGCTTGAAGAAAGCTTCGAAAAAAATTCTCTATTGGCTCTAGATACCATGTTGAGAGAAAAATTATGAGTTTTTAATATATTTATTGTTGTTTTTAGTTACAATGTTGATGTTGTTTATATAGTAGCTAGCGTGTGTTTACATACTCAATAAACACACAAATATGACCTATAACTACTTTTGTATTTTAGTTTAATTAACTATAGTATCTAACTATTTGTTTGTGTTAATTAACTCACTACATGAGTTAACCTTATCTCTAATGTTATTCGAAAGAAACTAAAACGTTAATAGTGATATAGAAATATTCAGGTGAACTCCATTACAACCTAAACATCTAGGTGTAAATATTTTCCTCTCTTCGTTTTTGTTAATGTTTATATTGATATTAATATGTGTGTCTATGATTTCATATCACTAGATAAATTTATACTCTCTTATTAAGTTCATTTACAATAAGATTCCAACGCCCATCAGACTCATATTAATATATAAACATTATTATATTTAACTTTTTAGTATAAAATATATATATAATATAATAAGTGAAATAAAGTGACATATTACACTAGGCGGAGCCAGATATTACTATGACAACAGATTCTCATCCTCTACAAGCAAATGTAATGATGAACTGCCAATCTTATGTTATTGGAAATGTGAATTCATTTATCTCAAATCGCTTCTCAAGTTTCTGGTCATCAATTTAGTATGTATATAATTGTAAGCACAAAATAGAAAATACAACCTAAAATTTATATTTTAAATTTTATGACAAGTAATATAATGGTTTAATTATTTTTAGGAATCCCTCAATGATACACTAGCTAGGAAGGAAGAGCATTTATAAAACCTTATTTCCTAGTCTCTCAGCCTCCTGTAAAACATATCCAACACCTTTATAGTACAACAACAACAGATCAGTAATGTATTTCAGTTGATAATTCAAGAACAGTGCGCTTACACAATAGAAATTGGGTCCACCTAAACACAACCAATAATTTTGCTATGAATTGAGTGGTTGATCAAAGAAAGGCTGATCTGTCTGAACAACCCATAGATGGGGCTGAAGAATGGTGGCGGTAGCCATTGTCACCTGAAGAGATGGAAAGACTCAGTATCAACATGGCTGATTTTGAGGTGAGTACAGAAAAAATAGATTTTAATAAATGATGATTAGTACTTTATATGGTAATGTTGATTATTTCATAGGAAGCAACGAAGCTAGTGCAACCTTCATCTAGAAGAGAAGGGTTTTTCAGCAATTCCAAATGTGAAATGGGAAGATGTTGGCGGTCTCCATATACTAAGGGAGGAGTTTTACCGGCATATAGTTCATCGTATTAAGTCCCCTGACTTTATTGGGGTCTTCCTTCCTCTCAGCTTCTGATCCCGTATTTGTGTTATTGTTGTTATTCAAATATCAAGACAACCAGATAAAAAATATTGAATATTCTCGTGGATTTAAACTTTAATGTTTCCATTTAATGTGATATAATCCTTTACATCTATCTCTGGCTCATGCTGTATTTGCTAGATACATCATATTTTGACATGGATTTAATTAGCTACACAAATTGTGAGATAAATTTATCAACATGAAACTACCATAATTTTTTGCTTTATCCATTTATACTCACGTAAAAAACATGACACTACTAAATTAGACCTTTTTATTATGTCTCAAAGGCCCATATGGTGTCATAATTCTCATCCATAGTTACAATAAATAAACTAAGCAAATTAAAAACTTATAATGCAATAATACGCTTTTTTTCAAAAATATTATTATAAGGGGTAAGACTTACCCTATTAATTATACAATTATTTCTCTTTTCTTAAAATAACATTACCATCTATTCTTTTCCTTTCCGGTAGATACATGAAAAAAATGAATATACAAATTATATTTGTGTGAAATATGTAACATGACGTTTTAGATGTAAAAGGGATAAACAATCTAGATGAAAGAAAGAAAGAAGAAAGAAAGAAGAAAGAGAAGAATATATCATAGGTTATTGTCTTTGCTCTACTAATATAACTCCTTTCTCTCCATATAGTATGGTTTCAAGATGCCTAAAAAGTGTCGTGAGATGTAACACAATGCTAATAAATTAAGAGTTTTCTAGATCTCATGAAAACACATAGTGATATATGTACTATGCATGTCTTTTGCATGATTTAATAATATATTGAAAATCATTTAAAGCCAACGGTATGTAGAGTTCATGACCAAACTAACAGTCTCGACACCAAATATCCATGACTTGCAATATTTTATGATAATATATATATATATATATATATATATATATATATATATCTATATATATATATATACAAGCTCTTCGATTTGGATTTGCAAGGCTAAATTAAGAAACAACAGAAAGTATTAGTCCACAAATAAAGATATAAATTTAAATACCATGGGAAAAAACACATATGAGAATTTGTGGGCAGAACTAAGACAACAAAATATATAATCTTGCAGTGAATCAAGTTATAAACGCAATATATTTAGAAATTACGTAAATATCCCTTTTGCCCCCTTGTTTTTCACGCATTTGACAGACTTCCGCCTTTTATTTAAAATGCGACTGTATGCCCCGTAACTTTTGTTTTCGTGACTCGTTGCCCCCTACTAATGTTTTTCGTCCAATTTTGCCGTTAAGTGTGACGTAGAATATCCATGTCAGCATTTTTTTATTTTTTTTATTCCTAATCCTAATTAATTTAAATCTATTTTTAAAAGGTAAAATAGGTTTTTTATTAAATATAAATATAAATAATGAAATAACCCCCCCCCCCACCCCACTGAAACACCCACCTAACCCTTTCGCCCCCACCCCCTCCCCCCTCTCTCTTTCTTCCTCGTCTTCCCATTCTTCTTCTTCTTCCCCGACAGACCAGACCTCTGTTTCTTCCCCAAAAAAAAACTCAAGCAAAATATAGAATACATCACTCCTCAATTCTTTACCCTATTTGGAAAATACAGAATATAAAGTACTGTAAAATAGAAATTACATCTCCAGCAAGTTTCTAAATGGATACTGTAAAATAGAAAACCCTTTGAATTGCACCTCCATTATTTTTTCTCAAACTCATATTCATCAATTCAAATGGGAAACAAAAAGAAATTCTTCGATTAAAAGAAAAGCGAGGTGATAGAAAAACAATTTCAATTTAAATTTCAGTGGAGAGTAAGAAGATGATTGGTGCGAGAAGATCAATTGAAATTTAGTATTAAAAGAATCTTTAATACTAAAGAGGTCTCACACAAGCATTCAAATAAAATCAAGGAAATCTCTTCTTCCCCAAAACACCACTGTTGTTGATTATAATACAAATTTCAGACAAAATACAGAATATAGCACTACTACTCGAGTTCAAATCAGCAACTGCTTCCATTATAGAATTAGCATTCGTTACACAAGCTGGTACAGAAAATGAAACAGGAGTCGTAGTAGTAGTTGTACTAGTCTTTTGATGAAAATTATGTATATCTTCAAGTAATAAAGCAACATAAAATGAAGAAGATGGATCTGTTAAAGCTTTTCTGTTAATATCAAAGTCACGTGATAGCCTTGACGATCTTGTTTTCATTACTCCATTACTTAAAACGTGCAATATTCAATTAAATTCATGAAAAAATACAAAAAAAATGAGAGTACTAAAAACTAAAAAGGGTATTATTACCAGGTTTTATTAATGAAACAGGCTTTTGTTCAATTACGACAACACTGTTGTCAATATCAGTTAAAGGCTTTCTCCGATAAGGAGATTATTCGGTTTTTCTTGAATTGCTCCGGCTAAGAGTTACCGGTTGAGCTGGAGAGCGAGCACGAGGAGATGCTACGTTTTGTTTCACTTGGATCCTTTTGATATTCTCGTTACCACCATTGTTGGTATTCTTGTCCATTTCCATAGCAGGAACCGAAACCATCTTCTGAGGCTTAGCATTAGTATTAGTGTTAACGCCATTAGAGCTCGTGATCGGAGATTCAGATCTTCTACCAGGGGATCTACTCACTCTTCTTCCATTACTATTCCCACCAGAGATACCACCTCGTTCTCTACTACCGGAGCGAGGCTGTTGAAATTGCTCTCTTTCTGATTCATGACTCGGCTTCTTCCTCCTCCACCCTTGAGGTATCTCACAGAGTGCTCCAGATGCTTTTTTTTATTTGGAAGAAAAAGAAGTCGGGAAAGAAGAAGAAGAAGGGGAAGACGAAGAAGAGGGGAATGGGGGTTCCGGGTGGGGTGGGGGTGTTTTATTTTATTATTTTTATTAATAATATTAAAAAAACTATTAAAAACCTATTTTTCCCTTTAATTAATTGATTAATTAGGATTAGGAATAAAAAGACAATAAAAATGTTGGCATGGATGTTCCACGTCACACTTAACGGCAAAATTTGTCGAAAAACGTTAGTAGGGGGCAACGAGTCACAAAAAAAAAGGTAGGGAGCTTCCAGTCGCATTTTAAATAATGGGCGGTAGTCTGTCAAACGCGTGATAAACTAGGGGGCAAAAGGGGTATTTACTCTTAAAAATATGAATAAAATATGTATAAAAAACTAAAATTAAGATACATATTGATGTTTTAGGGTTATTTTTACTAAAATAGCACATAATAGTTACCAAAAAATTGAAGTTCTCCGTATAAGAAAGAAATTGAACTCCACCTACACACAATTCCATTTACTATTCTAGGAAACCCTATAGGGATTATGAGATCTCAAAACCTACACAATATAATAACATTCACAAAAAAAAATACACTATAGGTATAATTGTAATATCTTAGTGAAAGTATATATATAATTCAGAGTCTCTACATACTATACTAATAATACTATCAAAAGAGGAGGGAGATCATGAAATATACCTTTGAATATCGCGCCGTGATAAGAATTGGGTTTATTAATTTATTTACCTACTTTTATATCTCCATATATGCGTGTGCTTCTTGTATCTAAAACAAAACTCTAAATTTTCCCAAATAGAAAGGTATCGATACAAAACCAGGTTATAATTTTGTAAAAACATATATCAAACATCTTTAAATTTATGTGCTTGGTTGGATAATAAAACATATACCTAGTAAACCATAAAACTCAGCATTTATTAATTAATTGCAACTAGTTTATGGGTGTAAAGAGTGAATTGTAACTTAACCTTATTATATCTTATTATATTATCGATTATAATTTTTATTAAATTACAGAAAAGAACATAATCAAATGACGGATTATCATTCACAAATTTTAATGAAAGCCTATATTATTTTTATTTCATATACTTTGGTTACTTAATTATTAATATATCCAACAATTAAATAAACATTTTTAAATATCTCTCCATATATAAAAAGTTTATTATACTCTTAAAATATCTCCAATGAAATCTAAAATAAATGATTATAAATAAATAATATTCAGAGTAAAGTATAAACAAGAATGAATGAATGAGAAGATGAAATCATGTATATAAATGTACTGGATTAACCAGAATTTTAAATCATCAACTTAAGACTCTGACTAGAGACATAATTCAAGACTATTATGGGACACAAACAAGAGAATTGAAAAAACTTTACTTATAGTTACTATGTAAAGTTGATCAATGCCTATTCAAAATCTTCTTTAGCTAGCATAGCCACAACTAGGTTTTATCAAAGGTTGCACGGCTACTATGTATTTATAATATATATATATATATATATATATATATATATATATATATATAGGGTTTATTAAATGGGCTTAGGGTTTGTTAGATAGGTTTATGAGTAAGCTGGTCTCGAAACTAGTTGGGCTAAAATAAATTTAGATATGAGTATTGTAACCAAAAGATTCACATAAGTAATTTCTGATAAATATATATATGGCCCATTAAAAAATATTGACGTGTCAGTTATTCAAAATGTTGATTTATTAAAACTATGAGAACATGTTTTGAGCTCTTTTAAATAATTTATATTTAAAATATATTTTCACATATATATGTTTAATTAAATGATTATTTATGTGAATTTTTTATTTTAAAATATTTGAAATACTTTTAGACTTTTATAAGTGAATTGAAGTGATTTTAGATATTAATTTTTTTATAAATATTTTTGATAAATATTTTTAGTTATTATTAAAAAACATCATGTCTGTAATAAATAATCCCAAATGGTCTCCAAAATTGTTTTAGGCCACCGTTGGGTCATCACATCTTTCCTCTATAAGAAAAACGTTTTTCCCCGAAAGTTAAGTAACCTTGATTCTAAAACACGGTGGGGGTACTTGTCATATGCAATTTTCTCAGGCGTCCATGAAGCCTTACGTTCGGTTTAATTGGTCTAACAAACCAAATTACCCGATCCTTGTGTTCGATGATCATCATAGATTCTTATTTTTATGTGAAATTCCCAAAAATTACTAATATATCTAAAGGTAATACATGATCCGGATAAAAAAAATAACATTGAAGTTTGGACAGATGAAACACATTATGAACGCGTGACAAATCTTGAGGCAATGCAAGTCGATATGGTAACCTTCCGGTCGTTTCCAAAATCTTAAATGACCTATAAAAATGAGTAATAAGTTTCCCCCTCTTAACAAAGGGAGCAACCCGTCGACTTGGTTATTTATTCGAGAACACATGACTACCTACTTTAAATTCAAACGACTTTTTGCTCATATCATCCCAATTCTTTTTTCAATCTTGAGCATGCTTCGTGCTAATTCTAATAAAATTAATCTTAACATCGATGGATTCAAACAATTCAGACTTAAAATACTTGTTTATCTCCCAAATCCGAATATACTGATATAGAAAAAGGCTTTGTAGGGTGATAGAACCAAGAAACTATATAATCCTGTTATATCAGTTGCCCGATAGAGCGATCCGAGACCATAACCAAAGCAAAGGAGAAGTAGAAGTATTAATTAACGATTAAAGCGAGGATTCTCAAAGATAATTGAGTACCTTACACGATCACCATTGTGAAGATATATATATATACCTTGATGGGTCTTCAGCTGTGCTGCTGAGGTATTTCTGAAAGTAGACACTAAGTCAAATCCAAAAAGATGTGTGTTCGTGGTGGCACATTGATGCTCAACATTAGCATTGTTGTTATTGGGGATTACTTGAACCGAAGAGTTAAGGAGATTTATGTCGGTTGTATTAAAACCACACCCACTAGAGAAAGATAGAGTGTACCAAATTCTTTTACGGAATGGGGTATACATAGATTTCCTAGGAGCGATGAGAGTGTAGCATGGTGTGCAATATTAGGTAAAGACAAGTGGACGGTTTAGGTCATTCATGGGACCAAGGTATCAAGAAGAATCACATGTTGTACCAAGTAATTACCCTTTAGCATGGTCTTGGGTGTCTCGGATGGCTCGACACATCTGTCCTAGAAAGATTGTGACATTTCTTTCCATTCGACAGATGTATCCTACTCTCAGATTAAACGTTTATCGACATTATATATTGGCTTTTCAATATCCTTTGGAATTTGTATGATCAATATAATTTACGTGTAGATGATAAAAAAGAATTCATCACTCTGGTAGTTTTTATGTTGATACATGATTTGTTCTGTCTTTGAAACATACTCTATGCTTTCCTTTGTATTATGATGTTCATCTGTACCGAGATAGTATTGGTTTTCCGGTAAGGGTTCGATTCCCGATATTGCGTTGGTCTTAAACAACTTTGTTTGTTATGTGAAAGATGGCATTATCTTTTCAAAGCACACCTCTTAGGTTATAGCCACCATTCAAGGTTGTAATTCCTATTTCCACACATTTTAACTGAAGTGCCTATTTGTATAGGTTTCATTCGATTTACGAAATATCTTTGGTTGCCGAAGAAATGTCAAAATAAAAGAATATATTTGATTGATGAGAGAACGTCTTACTTATGCAATATCTATGACTATCGAGGCAAAATCAAACTTAAAAAATATCTTCGTTTGTCGGTACTTCGTTGGACCTACGAAAACTCTTTCATTGAAGAAGCTACGACGGGCTTATGAAATGCTTTCAATCACCGAGGCTACTTCAATCTTGCTAGTAACCTTAGTTTGTCAAGACTTTGTTGGACTTATACATATATTTTGATTGGAGAGGCTACGTTGGACGTAAAAATAATCTTTGATTGTCAAGCCTAAATCGAACGTACGAAATGTCTTTGATTGTCGAGGCAAAACCATTATTACAAGTAACCTTTTATTATCGAGGCTTCGTTAGACTTATGGATAATCTTTGACTGTTGAGGCTATATTGGAGTTATGAAATGCATTCAATCGTCAAGGATATGTCGTTCATTTGAGTAATATTTTATTGTCGAGACTTCGTCATACTTACAAATAATATGTGATTGCCGAGATTATTTCAGACTTACAAAAATTCTTTTATTGTCAAGGCTATGTCTCCCTTACGAAAGATCAGCAATCACTAAGGATAATGTGGTCTTGCGAGTAAACTTTGATTTCTGAGGTGTTGTCGAACTTACAAATAATCTTTGATTAACGAGACTAGTCTGACTATCAAATAATATTTGATTGTCAAGGCTAAGCGAGACTTACAAATAATCTTTGATTGCTGAGTCTGTGATCGCCGAGACTTACCATAATTTTTTGCTTTATCCATTTATACTCACTTAAAAAACATCAAAATACTAAATTAGACCTTTTTATTATGTCTCAAAGGCCCATATGGTGTCATAGTTCTCATCCATAGTTACAATAAAAAAATTAAGCAAATTAAAAACTTATAATGCAATAATACGCTTTTTTCAAAAATATTATTACAAGGGGTAAGACTTACCCTATTAATTATACAATTATTTCTCTTTTCTTAAAATAACATTACCATCTATCCTTTTCCTTTCCTGTAGATACATGAAAAAAATGAACATCCAAATTATATTTGTGTGAAATATGTAACATGACGTTTCAGATGTAAAAAGGAGAAACAATCTAGATGAAAGAAATAAGAAAGAAGAAAGAATGAAGAAATAAAAAAGAAAGAAAGAAGAAAGAATGAAGAAAGACAAGAATATATCTCAGACTATTGTCTCTACTATAATAATCTAACTCCTTTCTCTCCATATAGTATGTTTTCAAGATGCCTAAAAAGGGTTGAGAGATGTAACACAATGCTGATAAATTAAAAGTTTTCTACATCTCATAAAAACACATAGGGATATAGTACTATACATGTCCTTTCCATGATTCAATAATATATTGAAAATCATTTAGAGTCATCGGTAAGTAGAGTTCATGAAAAAAACTAACAGTCTCGACACCAAATATCCATGACTTGCAATATTTTATGATAGTATATATATACAAGTTCTTCGATTTGGATTTGCAGGGCTGAATTAAGAAAACAGAAGGTATTAGTCCACAAAAAAAAAGATATAAATGTAAATATCATTGGAAAAAACACACATGAGAATGTGTGGGCAGAACTAAGACAACAAAATATACAATCTTGCAATGAATCAATAAAATATACCATTTCCGATAGGGTGTAATAATTATCCTTCCAATTTTTTGTTTGTATGGGGTTTAAAAGAACTTTAATAAATCCATCAACATTTAACAATCTTCATTCCCTTTATTAGGTTTAAACAGGTCATATGAGAAATAATAAAGCGCCTAATTTACACAAGTTATAAACGCGACAGATTTAAAAATATGTACAAAAACTAAATAAGATACATAGTGATGTTTTTAGGGTTATTTTCACTAAAATAACACATAATAGTGACAATAAAAACACACATTACAGTCGTGGATAGGAAAGAAATTGATATTCCCTGTATAAGAAATAAATTGAAGTCCACCTACACACGACTCCATATACTATACTAGGCAAGGCTATAGGATTCTGAGATCTCAAAACCTACACAGTATAATAACATTCACCAAAAAAGTACACTATAGGTATAACTGTGATATCTTAGTCTAAGTATATATATAATTCAGAGTCTCTACATACTATACTACTAATACTATCGAAAGAAGAGGGAGATCATGAAATATACCCTTGAATATCGCGCCATGATGGGAACTGGGTTTTTTAATTATTCACCTACTTTTATATCTACATATATGCGTGTGTTTCTTGTATTTAAATCAAAACTTTAAATTTTCGCAAATAAAAATGTATTGATACAAAACCACTAACAAGATCAGATTATAATTTTGTAAAAACATATAATCAAATCTATTTAGATTTATGTGCGGTTGGATAATACAACATATACTCCGTGAACTATAAAACTCAGCAACTATTAATTAATTGCAAATTATACCGAATTATTAGCTAATTTACGGATGTAAAGAGTGAATTGTAATTTAACCTTATTATATCTTATTATATTATCAATTATAACTTTTATTACATTACAGAAAAGAACATAATCAAATGACATATTATCATTCCCAAATATTAATGAAAGCCTATATTATTTTTATTTCATATACTTTGGTTCCTTAATTATTAATATATCCAACAATTAAATAATTTTTTTAAATATCTCTATATATATAGTAAAAGTTTATTATACTTTTAAAATATCTCCAATGAAATCTAAAAAAAATGATTATAAATAAATAATATTCAGAGTAAAGCATAAACAAGAATGAATGAATGTGAAGATGAAATCATATATTTAAGTATACTGGGTTAACCAGAATTATAAATCATCAAATTAATACTCTAACGAGAGACATAATTCAAGACTATTATGGGACACAAACGAAGTTAATTAAAAAAACTTTACTTACTTTACTATGTAAAGTTGATCAATTCCCATTCAAAAATCTCCTTAGCTAGCATAGCCGCCAGTATTTTTCAACTAGGTTTTATCAATGGTTGCACAACTACTATGTATTTATAATATATATTAAGGGTTTATTAAATGGGCTTAGGGTTTGTTAAATAGGTTTATAAGTAAGCTAGTCTTCAAAACTAGTTGGGCTAAAATAAATTTAGATATGAATAATGTACCCAAAAGATTCACATATGTATTTTCTAAAATATATACGTGTCAGTTATTCAAAATTTGGATTTATTAAAAATATGAGAACATGTTTTGAGCTCTTTTAAACAATTTACTTTTAATTTTATTTTCCCGTATATATGTTTAATTAGATGACTATTTATGTGGATTTTTTTTATTTTAAAATATTTGAAATACTTTTAGACTTTTATAAGTGATATGAAGTGCTTTTAGATATTAATTTTTTTATAAATTTTTTTATAAATTTTTTTGATAATCTTTTTTATTTTTATTAAAAACATATTTATGTCTGTAATAAACTGTTTTAGGCCACCTTTGGGTCATCACATCTTTCCTCTCTAAGAAAAACTTTTTTCCTCGAAAGTTAAGTAACCTTGGTTCTAAAACAAGGTGGTGGTACTTGTCGCATGCAATTTTCTCAGGAATCCATGAAGCCTCACGTCGGGTTTAATTGGTGTAACAAAATTTGATATAAGGTATGGTCCTTTGCCAAATTACCCGATCCTCGTGTCCGATGATCATCATAGATTCTTATTTGTATGTGAAATTCCCAAACATTCCTAATATATAACATTGAAGTTTAGACACATGAATCACGTTATGAACGCTTGACAGATCTTGAGGCAATGCAAGTCGATAAGGTAATTTTCCTATCGTTTCTAAAATCTCAAATGGACCTATAAAAAAGAGTAATAAGTTTCCCCCTCTTAACAAAAGGAGCCACCCATCGACTTGATTATACATTCGAGAACACATGACCCCCTACTTTAAATTCAATCTACTTTGTGCTCATATAATCCCAACCCTTTTTCCAATCTTTAGCATACTTTGTGCTAATCTTGATAAAATTAATCTTAACATCGATGGATTCCAACAATTCAGACTTAAATACTTGTTTATCTCACAAATCCGAATATACTGATGTAGAAAAAGTCTTCGTAGGATGATAGAACCAAGAAACTATATAATCCTTATATATCAGGTGCCCGATAGAGCGATCTGAGACCATAACCAAAGCAACAGAGAAGTAGAAGTATTAATTAACGATTAAAGCGAGGATCCTCAAAGATAACCGAGTACCTTACACGAGAAGATATATATATTCCTTGTCGGGGCTTTAGCTGTGCTGCTGAGGTATTTCTAAAAGTAGACACTAAGTCAAAACCAAAAAAGATGTGTGTTTGTGGTGGCACATTGCTGCTCAATATTATCATTGTTGTTATTGGGGATTACTTGAACCGAAGAGTTACAAAGATTTATGTCAGTTGTATTAAAACCACACCCACTAGAGAGAGATAGAGTGTGCCAAATTCTTTTACGAAATAGGGTATAAATAAATTTCATGGGAGCGATCAAAGCGCTAGCATGGTGTGCAATATTAGGTAAAGACAAGTGGTCGGTTTAGGTCATTCATGGGACCAAGAAATCAAGGAGAATCGCATGTTGTACCGCGTAATTACATTTTAGCACGGCCTTTGGTGTCTCAGATGGCTCGACACATCTGTCCTTGGAAGATTGTGACATTTCTTTCCATTCAACATATGTATCCTACCCTCAGAATAAACGTTTATTGACATTATATATTGGCTTGTCAATATCCTTTTGAATTTGTATGATCAATATACTTTACATGGAGATGATAAAAAAGTATTCATTACTCTTGTAGTTTTTATGTTGATACATGATTTGTTATCTTTGAAACATACTCTATTCTTTCCTTTGTATTTTGATGTTCATCAGTACCGAGATAGTGCTGGTTTTCCGGTAAGGGTTTGATTCCCCCGATTGCGTTGGTTTTAAACAACTTTGTTTGTTATGTGAAAGATATCTTTTCAAAGAACACCTCATAGTCATAGCACCATTTAAGGTTGTAATTCCTATTTCCACAAATTTTAACTGAAGTGCCTATTTGTATAGGTTTCATTCGATTTACGAAATATCTTTGGTTGCCGAGGAAATATCAAAATAAAAGAATATATTTAATTGATGAGCATACGTTGTACTTATGCAATATCTTTGACTATCGAGGCAAAGTCAAACTTAAAAAATATCTCCGTTTGTCAATACTTCGTTGGACCTACGAAAACTCTTTCACTGAAGAAGCTACGACGGGCTTATGAAATGCTTTCAATCATCGAGGCTGCTTCAATCTTGCGAGTAACCTTAGATTGTCAAGACATTGTCGGACTTATACATATATTTTGATTGGAGAGGCTATGTCGGATGTAAAAATAATCTTTCATTGTCAAGCCTAAATCGAACGTACGAAATGTCTTTGATTGTTGAGGCAAAACTACTATTACGAGTAACCTTTTATTATCGAGGCTTCGTTAGACTTATGGATAATCTTTGACTGTTGAGGCTATATTGGAGTTATGAAATGCATTCAATCGTCGACGAAATGTCGTTCATTTGAGTAATATCTTATTGTCGAGACTTCGTCGTCCTTACAAATAATCTGTGATTGCCGAGATTATTTTAGACTTACAAAAGTTCTTTTATTTTCAAGGCTATGTCTCCCTTACAAAAGATCTGCAATCACTAAGGATAATGCGGTCTTGCGAGTAAACTTTAATTTCTGAGGTGTTGTCGAATTTACAAATAATCTTTGATTGACGAGACTAGTCTGACTATCAAATAATATTTGATTGTCAAGGCTAAGGGAGACTTACAAATAATCTTTGATTGCTAAGTCTGTTTCTAATTTATAAAAATGTAATCGATTGCCGAGGCTGGTTTAGTCTTGCGAATAACCTTTGATTATCCAGACTTCTTCGGACATACTAATAATATTTGATTGTCGAATCTATGTTGGACATAAATATAATATTTGATTTCTAAGGCTATGTCGGACTTATGAAATATCTTTGATCAACAAGGATTCTTCGATCTTATTAGTAAGTATTTGTTGTCGAGGCCCGTTGGACTTATGAATAGTCTTGATCGCTAAAACTTTGTCAATCGTTCGACACAAGACTACACTATTTTACTAATGTTTTTTTATATTTCACTGTGAACGTGCTCCGCAATTACTTTTTTGGCTTGGAATGCATAACACAATATTTGTTGCCTATATATATATGTGTGTAAGTAATTTGTGCTTTTTGTATCCTATATGTCTATTTCTATCAATTTTTTTGTCTTTACTGTCCTTATCTTCCACCTTTATCTATTGCCTTCCGAAGAGTTTCCTTTACATTTGTGAAATACTCGTTGCTTACCATGCTCTACAAATTGTACATGCTCTTCGTTTTACCTAGATAGAGAGTAGCTCTCAAACTAGATCTATTTATGGCTAGATCATTCTCTACATGTTGTAGTCAGTCATGCATTTAGTAAGCTTTCCTTAATTCATTTCTTTTCTAGAATAGTTTCATTCATGTCAAAACAATCCTCCGCTTATAGTCTTGACCTTATGTTATTACCTAGTTTATATACCTCTTATGTGTCTTTAACTAGAAAAGGCATAATAAAGTTAGTAAAACCACCAAATACCCGTCCCAGGAGTAATTCAATACCTAAAAAACCCTATATATGCGGCCTTCGTACCAGATTTTCTACCAATATTTGAGGGAGCAACACATTCAAGTCAGTATTTAGGGTAGAAGTTCTACTAGTATTACATGAAACAAAGTTGTGTGAGCAACATCATGGAATGAGTAAGGTTGTTTACTCTAAAAACCCTGAAATGACGCAAAAGATCACCATTCCTCATCATCTAGGTGGAAGATTCGTCCAATCATCCACAAGTTAGAGGAATTGGTACATATCCCCTAGGTTCTCAATGTAACTAAAAATACCATATCACAATCAACTAGACGATGTGGAATGATACAAGACTATTTTGAGATATTATTGTTTGCTTTTGTAATCTTGTGATAGGGTAGATATTGTCCACATTTCCAGTTATTTCGTATTTTGCACCATTACTTTTACAACTGTTTTAATAATATCTCCTTTTTACCAAAAATAAAAAAATGAATTTCAAGAATGAAAACTAAATAAAGAAAATATCAACTTATCCCGATGGAAAATCTTGTAACTAGTAAAGGGATCGTGTAAACTTAATAGGGTGACTAAGTAAATCGACTAATGATTTTCTTGTAAAAAAAGGTGTTAATAATATTTTCTTATGTATTATATTTCAACGTAAGATGCTCAGAATATGCATTGGGCCAAGAATAGCCTATGCACTCAATATTTACCCATGTACACGTTCCTTCTGATAATGGATCAGCTCCAATAAATCTTTCAAGTGGTGATCACCACGAGAATGTTCCTACTAGAACAACTTGATATTGTTAAATTTGGTCTTTCGATTCACGTAAGAATCCAAGATAATGTTATATGTTTCTTATTACCTCTAAATTTACTTAAGAAAATAAACTATTTTGGGAGAGGGGGAATAAATAAATTTATCATCTAGAATACATCCTTCACCTTTTAAGTTTATACGTAAAATCTATTTACAAGACACCAATATCCACAATCAATTGATGGAGTATAAGAAAGTTTCTCACACAATTTCATTTAAAGAAGATGCAATATTCCTCGTAAGGAACAAAACTTACAAGCACCTGATAAGACAAAACTTACAGGCGCATACTTATGGCAAAAAATAGCCGTCTAGGCCCTCTTATATTTATTACTCTTATTTTATAACTATAATTTTAGTATTTTTATATTTTTTAGATTGTTAGATTAATTTTATGACTTAAGTAATTAAAAATATTATGCTTAATACATACGTATTATTAATAATATAAATATGCATAGCTAGATTAAACGTCACCTAGGCCCCGTCTAATACAACATAAGAACTAGGCCCCAGTCAGCTCCTACTCCTTAAACGCCGAGTTTTGTAATATAGTCTGCTATATACTTAAATTACGCACATGCATAATTTTGGGCCTCTATTGAAATCTAGAAATACCCTCTCCACGACAAAAACAGGATCTCTAGTTAATAAATAAACAAATTCTCTTTAGAACGGATGTGGTTAATATATAGTTGAATTAAGTCTCCATAGTTCCTCTGTTTAAGTGGTCCGTTAACAGAATCACCCCATTACAAAGAAATAAATTGATAGAATTTGGATGTGTTGAATTATGACTTGTGGAGCTTGAAGTTGCCGAGGTCATTATCAAGGAACAAGTGATACATGTATATGTGTATATCTACTGATCTTTTATTATTATATACACATAAATGGTAACACCCACACTTGTCCCTATTGTAACATGGGGTTGTAGAAAATTAGTGAATAAATTATAAAAGGGTATTATGTTAATAGATTTAGGTACCACGACCTCGATTAGATGAAGGAGTTGAAGATGTTTTTTGTGGGGCGAGAAGAGTCGTGTGAGTCGAATAAGAAATAGCACATGACTCGTTCATCTTCATATGAACCTCTCTAAAACTAACAAGCTACCCAAAGAATGAAAAATCAATGTTAAGAATTGAGCATTCGTAATTCAGATAATTTAATTGAATTGATTTTATTTTGTAGGTAAACCTTTTAACGTATACATAATAATATCTTCTAAAGGTAGAGAAGAAGCTACCATTTCTAATCCATCTCATAAATCTTAGATTTCAGTAAGATATTCACTCATGGAACGATCCCCTTTCTAAATATTGCAGAACTTCATCTTAAGTTGATGAACATGAGTCCGACACTGACTAACAAAAATTTCCTCAGATTTGTGCGAACCATCAAACACACTCTACAACTTAACCACTTCAGAGAGAATGGTAGGTATCGTTGAGGATAATAGATACACTTTAAGTTGTTGATCCTCAATAATTCAAGTAGAGAATGATGGATCTCAGGTCGCCAGAGAAGACTTAGTAACATTAAAATGAGAGAGATACATGTGTGCTTCGAGTACAAATTGAAGGTGAGCCTGTCAAAAACGTAGTTGGTGGAATCAAGCCAAACTTGTACTAGAGATGACCAATTTTGTCGTAAAAGAAGGAAGCTAGCTGGTATAGAAGAGATGTAAGTAATATAAGGAGTAAATAAAGATGACTCCATTGAATAAAATGGAGAAAACAAGATTGAAAACAGAAAAAAAAAGAATCTTTCAGAAATTCGCCATTAATGGCTTGAAGAAAGCTTCGAAAAAAATTCTGTAATGACTCTAGATACCATGTTGAGAGAAGAATTATGAATTATTAATATATTTCTTGTTGTTTTTAGTTAAAATGTTGTTGTTGTTTATAGAGTAGCTAGTCAATGCTGTTGTTGTTTATATAGTAGCTAGTGTGTGTTTACATACTCAATAAACACACGAATATGACCTCTAACTATTTTTGTATTTTAGTTTAATTAACTATAGTATCTAACTAATTTTTTGTGTTAATTAACTCATTACATGAGTTAAGCTTATCTCTAATGTTATTCGGAAGAAACTAAAACGTAAATAGAGCTATAGAAATACTCAGGTGAACTCCATTACAACCTAAACATCTAGTTGTAAATATTTTCCTCTCTTCGTTTTTGTTAATGTTTATATTGATATTAATATGTGTGTCTATAATTTCATATCAATAGAATAAATTTATACTCTCATATTAAGTTTATTTACAATAAGATTCCAATACCCACCAGACTCATATTAATATATAAAACTTATTATATTTAAGTTTTTAGTATAAAATATATATACAATATAATAAGTGAAATAAAGTGACATATTACACTAGGCGGAGCCAGATATTACTGTACCAACAGATTCTCATCCTCTATTCGCAAAGGTAATGATGAACTGCAAATCTTATCATAGATTATGTTATTGGAAATGTGAATTCATTTATCTCAAATCGCTTCTCAAGTTTCTCGTCATCATTTTAGTATGTATATAATTATAATCACAAAAAGAAAAGACAACCTAAAATTTATATTTTAAATTTTATGTCAACTAATATAATGAAGGTTTAATTATTTTTAGAAATTCCTCGATGATACACTAGCTAGGAAGGAAGAGCATCTGTAAAACCTTATTTCCCAGTCTCTCGGCCACCTGTAAAACATCTCCAACACCTTTATAGTACAGCAACAACATATCAGTAATGTATTATAGTTGATAATTCAAGAACAGTACGCTTACACAATAGAAATCGGGTCCACCTAAACACCAAACCAGTAATTTAGCTATGAATCGAGTCGTTGATCAAAGAAAGGCTGATCTATCTGAACAACCCATAGATGGGGCTGAAGAATGGTGGTGATAGCCATTGTCACCTGAAGAGATGGAAAGACTCACTATCAACATGGCTGATTTTGAGGTGAGTACAGAGAAAATAGATTTTAATAAATGATGATTAGTACTTAATATGGTAATATTGATTATCTCATAGGAAGCATTGAAGCTAGTGCAACCTTCATCTAGAATAGAAGGGTTTTTCAGCTATTCGAAATGTGAAATGGGAAGATGTTGGAGATTTCCATATACTAAGGGAGGAGTTTTATCGGCATATAATTCATCGTATTAAGTCCCCTGACCTTTACGAGGTAAGTAGTTAGTTGGTATCAAACATTTTGAAGATCCCAACTAACTACTTACCTCGTAAAGATCAGGGGACTTAATACGATGAACTATATGCCGGTAAAAATCCTCCTTAGAATATGGAGACCTCCAACATTTTTCCATTTCACATCTGGAGTTGCTAAAAACCCCTTCTCTTCTAGATGAAGGTTGCACTAGCTTCGCTGCTTCCTATGATATTATCAACATTACCATACTAAGTTTCAATCATCATTTAGTAAAATTTATTTGCTATGTACTCACCTCAAAATCAGCCATGTCGATATTGAGTCTTCCCATCTCTTCAGGTGACAATGTCTGCCGCCACCATTCTTCAGCCCCATCTATTGGCTGTTCCGACAGCTTAGCCTTTCTTTGATCAAACACTCAATTCATAGCCAAATTACTGGCTTAATGTTTAGGTGCAGCCAATTTCTATTGTGTAAGCGCACTTTTCTTGAATCATCAACTGAGCTACATTAATGATCTACTGTTGTTGTACTATAAATGTGGATGAGATATTTTACAGTCTGAGAGACTGGGAAACAAGGTTTTGTAGCTTCTCTTCCTTCCTAGCTAGTGTGTCATGAGGGACTTCTTAAACTAATTAGACCTTCATTGTTTGACATAAACTTTAAAATTAAAATTTTAGGTTGTCTTCCCTACTTTATGCTTACAATTATATACATAAAAAATTGATGACCAGAAACTTGAGAAGCAATTTTAGATAAATGAATTCACATTTCCAATAATTTAATCTATGATAATATTGGCAGTTCATCATTACCTTGGCGAGTAGAGGATGAGAAAATGTTGGCGTAGCCTAGTGTAGCTCGAGCATAATGCAAGACGAGGTTTTAACTGCTCCTCCACCAAAGATATTTGGGACCCACAAAATTGTTCTACATCTGTGACTTCATTGGGGTCTTCCTTCCTCTCAGCTTCTAATCATGTCTTTGTGTTATTGTTGTCATTCAAAGATCAAGACAACCAGATAAAAAATATTGAATATTCTCGTGGATTAAATCTTTTATGTTTCCATTTAATGTGATATAAGGTCTTTACATCTATCTCTGGCTCATGTTGTATTTGCTAGATACAACTTATTTTGACATGGATTTAATTAACTACAAAATTTTTGAGAGGAATTTATCAATATGAAATTACCCTAATTTTTTGCTTCATCCATTTATACTCAGTTAAAAAACATTAAACTACTAAATTAGACTTTGTTATTATGTCTTAAAGGCCCATCTGGTGTCATAATTCTCATTCATAGTTAAAATAAAAAAACTAAGCAAATTAAAAAATTATAATCCAATAATACGCTTTTTTCAAGAATATTATTACAAGGGGTAAGACTTACCCTATTAATTCTACAATTATTTCTCTTTTCTTAAGATGACATTACCATCGATCCTTTTCCTTTCCTGTAGATACATGAAAAAAATGAACATACAAATTATATTTGTGTGAAATATGTAACATGACGTTTTAGATGTAAAAAGGAGAAACAATCTAGATGAAAGAATGAAGAAAGAAAAAAGAAAGAAAGAAGAAAGAAAGAAAGAAAGAAGAAAGACAAGAATATATCTCATACTATTGTCTCTACTATAATAATCTAACTCCTTTCTCTCCATATAGTATGTTTTCAAGATGCCTAAAAAGAGTTGAGAGATGTAACACAATGCTGATAAATTAAAAGTTTTCTACATCTCATAAAAACATATAGTGATATAGTACTATACATGTTTTTTCCATGATTCAATAATATATTAAAATCATTTAGAGTCAACGGTAAGTAAAGTTCATGCCCAAAACTAATCGCCACCAAATATCCATGACTTGCAATATTTTATGATAGTATATATATACAAGTTCTTCGATTTGGATTTGCAGGGCTGAATTAAGAAACAACAGAAGGTATTAGTCCACAAAAAAAAGATATAAATTTAAATATCATTGGAAAAAACACACATGAGAATTTGTGGGCTGAACTAAGACAACAAAATATACAATCTTGCAATGAATCAATAAAATATACCATTTCCAATAGGGTGTACTAATTATCCTTCTAATTTTTTGTTTGTATGGTGGTTTAAAAGAACTTTAATAAATCCATCAACATTTAACAATCTTCATTTCCTTTATTAGGTTTAAACAGGTCATATGAGAAATAATAAAGCGCCTAATTTACACAAGTTATAAACGCAACAGATTTAAAAATATGTACAAAAAACTAAATAAGATACATAGTGATGTTTTTAGGGTAATTTTCACTAAAATAACACATAATAGTGACCATAAAAAAACACATTACAGTCGTGGATAGGAAAGAAATTGAACTTCCTTGTATAAGAAATAAATTGAACTCCACCTACACACAACTCTATATACTATACTAGGCAACGCTATAGGGATTCTAGATCTCAAAACCTACACAGTATAATAACATTCACCAAAAAAGTACACTATAGGTATAACGGTAATATCTTAGTGTAAGTATATATATAATTCGGAGTCTCTACATACTATACTAATAATACTATCGAAAGAAGAGGGAGATCATGAAATATACCCTTGAATATCGCGCTATGATAGGAACGGGGTTTTTTAATTATTCACCTACTTTTATATCTACATATATGCGTGTGTTTCTTGTATTTAAAACAGATCTCTAAATTTTCTAAAAGAGAAATGTATTGATACAAAACCACGTAACAAGATCAGATTATAATTTTGTAAAAACATATAATCAAACCTATTTAGATTTATGTGCGGTTTGATAATAAAACATATACCCAGTGAACTATAAAACTCAGCAACTATTAATTAATTGCAAATTATACCGAATTATTAGCTAATTTACAGGTGTAAAGAGTGAATTGTAACTTAACCTTATTATATCTTATTATATTATCAATTATAATTTTCATTACATTACAGAAAAGAACATAATCAAATGACGAATTATCATTCCCAAATATTAATGAAAGCCTATATTATTTTTATTTCATATACTTTGGTTCCTTAATTATTAATATATCCAACAATTAAATAATTTTTTTAAATATCTCTCTATATATAAAAAGTTTATTATACTTTTAAAATATCTCCAATGAAATCTAAAATAAATGATTATAAATAAATAATATTCAGAGTAAAGCATAAACAAGAATGGATAAATGAGAAGATGAAATCATATATTTAAGTGTGCTGGATTAACCAGAATTATAAATCATCAACTTAATACTCTAACGAGAGACATAATTTAAGACTATTATCTGACACAAACGAAGTTAATTGAAAAAACTTTACTTACGTTACTATGTAAAGTTGATCAATGCCCATTCAAAAATCTCCTTAGCTAGCATAGCCGCCAGTGTTTTTAAACTAGGTTTTATCAATGGTTGCACATCTACTATGTATTTATAATATATATTAAGGGTTTATTAAATGGGCTTAGGGTTTGTTAAATAGGTTTATAAGTAAGCTGGTCTCCAAAACTAGTTGGGCTAAAATAAATTTAGATATGAGTAATGTACCCAAAAGATTCACATATGTATTTTCTGATAAATATATATGGCCCATTAAAAATAATAACGTGTCAGTTATTCAAAATTTGGATTTATTAAAAATACGAGAACATGTTTTGAGCTCTTTTAAACAATTTACTTTTAAATTTATTTTCACCTATATATGTTTAATTAGATGACTATTTATGTGAATTTTTTATTTTAAAATATTTGAAATACTTTTAAACTTTTATAAGTGATTTGAAGTGATTTTAGATATTATTTTTTTTATAAATTTTTTTGATAAATATTTTTATTTTTATTAAAAACATTTTTATGTCTGTAATAAACTGTTTTAGGCCACCTTTGGGTCATCACATCTTTCCTCTCTAAGAAAAACTTTTTTCCTCGAAAGTTAAGTAACCTTGGTTCTAAAACAAGGTGGGGGTACTTGTCGCATGCAATTTTCTCAGGAATCCATGAAGTCTCATGTTGGGTTTAATTGGTGTAACAAAATTTGACATAAGGTATGGTCCTTTGCCAAATTACCCGATCCTTGTGTTCGATGATCAGCATAGATTCTTATTTGTATGTGAAATTCCCAAAAATTTCTAATATATCTAAAGTTAATACATAATCGGGATAAAAAATATATCATTGAAGTTTGGTCACATGAATGACGTTATGAACGCTTGACAGATCTTGAGGCAATGCAAGTCGATAAGGTAATTTTCCGGTCGTTTCTAAAATCTTAAACGGACCTATAAAAATGAGTAATAAGTTTCCCCCTCTTAACAAAAGGAGCCACCCATCGACTTGATTATACGTTCGAGATCACATGACCCCCTACTTTAAATTCAATCTACTTTGTGCTCATATCATCCCTACTCTTTTTCCTATCTTTAGCATACTTTGTGCTAATCTTGATAAAATTAATCTTAACATCGATGGATTCCAACAATTCAGACTTAAATACTTGTTTATCTCCCAAATCCGAATATATAGATGTAGAAAAAGGCTTCGTAGGGTGATAGAACCAAGAAACTATATAATCCTTATATATCAGGTGCCCGATAGAGCGATCCGAGACCATAACCAAAGCAACGGAGAAGTTGAATTATTAATTAACGATTAAAGCGAGGATCCTCAAAGATAACCGAGTACCTTACACGATCACCATTGTGAAGATATATATATATATACCTTGTCGGGGCTTTAGCTGTGCTGCTGAGGTATTTCTAAAAGTAGACACTAAGTCAAAACCAAAAAAGATGTGTGTTTGTGGTGGCACATTGCTACTCAATATTATCATTGTTGTTATAGGGGATTACTTGAACCGAAGAGTTACGAAGATTTATGTCGATTGTATTAAAACCACACCCACTAGAGAGAGATAAAGTGTGCCAAATTCTTTTATGAAATGGGGTATAGATAGATTTCATGGGAGCGATCAGAGCGCTAGCATGCTGTGCATTATTAGGTAAAGACAAGTGGTCGGTTTAGGTCATTCATGGGACCAAGGAATCATGGAGAATCGCATGTTGTACCACGTAATTACACTTTAGCATGGCCTTTGGCGTCTCGGATGGCTCGACACATCTATCCTTGGAATATTGTGACATTTCTTTCCATTCAACATATGTATCCTACCTCAGATTAATCGTTTATTGACATTATATATTGGCTTGTCAATATCCTTTTGAATTTGTATGATCAATATACTTTACATGGAGATTATAAAAAAGTATTCATTACTCTTGTAGTTTTTATGTTGATACATGATTTGTTATGTCTTTGAAACATACTCTATTCTTTCCTTTGTATTTTGATGTTCATCAGTACCGAGATAGTGTTGGTTTTCCGGTAAGGGTTTGATTCCCCAGATTGCGTTGGTTTTAAACAACTTTGTTTGTTATGTGAAAGATATCTTTTCAAAGAACACCTCATAGGACATAGCCACCATTGAAGGTTGTAATTCCTATTTCCACAAATTTTAACTGAAGTGCCTATTTGTATAGGTTTACTTCGATTTACGAAATATCTTTGGTTGCCGAGGAAATGTCACAATAAAAGAACATATTTGATTGATGAGCGTACGTCGTACTTATGCAATATCTTTGACTATCGAGGCAAAATCAAACTTAAAAAATATCTTCGTTTGTCAATACTTCGTTGGACCTACGAAAACTCTTTCATTGAAGAAGCTACGACGGGCTTATGAAATGCTTTCAATCACTGAGGCTACTTCAATCTTGCGAGTAACCTTAGATTGTCAAGAATTTGTCAGACTTATACATATATTTTGATTGGAGAGGCTACGTCGGACGTAAAAATAATCTTTGATTGTCAAGCCTAAATCGAACGTACGAAATGTCTTTGACTGTCAAGGCAAACCTATTATTACGAGTAACCTTTTATTATCGAGGCTTCGTTAGACTTATGGATAATCTTTGACTGTTGAGGCTATATTGGAGTTATGAAATGCATTCAATCGTCGAGGATATGTCGTTCATTTGAGTAATATTTTATTGTCGAGACTTCGTCGTACTTACAAATAATCTGTGATTGACGAGATTATTTCAGACTTACAAAAATTCTTTTATTTTCAAGGCTACGTCTCCCATACGAAAGATCTGCAATCACCAAGGATAATGCGGTCTTGCGAGTAAACTTTAATTTCTGAGGTATTGTCGAACTTTTAAACAAATGCTCCGCAATTACTTTTTTTTCTTGGAATGCATAACACAATACTTGTTGCCTAAATATATATATATATATATATGTATAAGTAAGCTGTGCTTTTTTATCCTATAAGTCTATTTCTATCAATTTTTTTGTCTTTCCTGGCCTTATCTTCCACCTTTATCTATTGCCTCCCGAAGAGTTTCCTTTATGTCTGTGAGATACTCGTTGATTACCATGCTCTACATATTGTACCTGCTCTTCGTTTTACCTAAATAGAGGGTAGCCCTCAAACTAGACCTATTTATGGCTAGATCATTCGTTACATGTTGTAGTCAGTCATGCATTTAGTAAGCTTTCCTTAATTTTATTCTTTTCTAGAATAGTTTCATTCAATTCAAAACAATCCTCCGCTTATAGTTTTGACCTTAAGTGATTACCTAGTTTGTTTACCTTTTTCATGTCTTTAACTACAAAAGACGTAATAAACTTAGTAAAACTACCAAATACCCGTCCCAGGAGTAATTAAATAGCTAAAAACCCTATATGCGGCTTTCATACCAAAATTTCTACCAATAGTTGAGGGAGCAACAGTTTCAAGTCAGTACTTGAGGTAGAAGATCTACCAGTATTACATGAAACAAAATTCTGTGAGCAACATTATTGGATGAGTAAGGTTGTTTACTCTAAAAACCTTGAAATGATATAAGAGATCACCATTCCTCATAATCTAGGTGGAAGATTCTCCCAATCATCCAAAAGTTAAAGGAATTGGTACATATCCCCTAGGCTCTCAATGTAAGTAAAAAAACCATATAAAAATCAACTAGACAATGTGGAATGATACAAAACTATTTTGAGATATTAAAGTTTGCTTATGTAATCTTGTGATAGGGTAGATATTGTCCACATTTGCACTTATTTCATATTCTGCACCATTACTTTTATGACTGTTTTAATAATATCTTTTTTTACCAAAAATAAAGAATTGAATATCAAGAATAAAAACTAAATAAAGAAAATATCAACTTATAGAAAATCTTGTAACTAGTAAAGGGATCGTGTTTTAAACTTAATAGGGTGACTAAGTAAATCGACTAATAATTTCTTGTATAAAAAGGTGTTAATAATATTTTCTTAGGTTTAGTTTTTTAATGTAAGATGCTCAGAATATGCATTGGGCTAACAACAGCCTATGTACTCAATATTTACCCATTTACATGTTCCTTCTGATACTGGATCAGCTCCACCAAATCTTTCAAGTGGTGATCACCACGAGAATGTTCCTACTAGAACAACTTGATATTTTTATATTTGGTCTTTCGATTCACATAAAAATCTATAAGAATATTTGTATGTCTCTTGATGCCTCTAAATTTACTTCAGAAAATAAACTATTTTGGGAAAGGGGGAATAATTAAATTGTATAATCTAGAATACATCCTTCACCTTTTAAGTTTGTAAGACAAAGCTATTTACAAGACACAAATATCCACAATCCACTGATAGAGTATAAGAAAGTTTCTCACACTTATTGCAAAAAAGTAGCCGACCAGGCCCTCATATATTTCTTACTCTCATTTTATAACTATAATTTTAGTTTTCTTATATTTTTTATATTGTTAATGAATTTAATGACTTAAATAATTAAAAATATTATGCTTAATACATATATATAATTAAAAATATGAATTATCAGAGTTAGATTATCCATGTTTTTCAAAATTTGGTGATGATATTTTATGGAAAAAGATGGATTGTTTCACCTCTAATTGCGATTTAATCATTGTTTTAATTTAAATAATCCAAAATTCTAATTGATTAATTAAATGGTAAATACACAAATGATTCTTGTGTTATATGTAATAGCCAGATACACCCTGTGTTTTAAACACTTATTGGGTATATTGGGATATTTTGCATAGCACAAGGACAAATTATGCTATTAACCTGAGCCAATAGAGCCTTCAGATAAATCTGTTTTAGTCTTTTTTTATCTGCAAATCTGTTTTAGTGTTGTGTTTCAATTTATTTTCGCTAATTTAATGTTTTTGTATTTTGAAGTATAGGTTCAGAAAATAGAGCCTGCATGTAAATCTGTTTCATCCTGTAGGTAATCTAACAAGTTTTCCATGTCTTATACTTAAAGCACGGATGAAACAGATTTACCCGCAGGCTCTATTTTCTGACCATATACTTCAAAATACAAAAACATTACAAAAAAGGTTAAATTTAATTGAAACACACGACTAAAACAGATTTACCGATAAAAAAAAGACTAAAACAGATTTACCTGAAGGCTCTATTAACTCAGGTTAATAGCATAATTTTTCCTTGTGCTATGATAAATATCCCAATATACCCAATAAGTGTTTAAAACACAGGGTGTATCTGGCTATTACATATAACACAAGAATCAAGTATGTATTTACCATTTAATTAATCAATTAGAATTGTTAATTACTTAAATTAATATTATGATTAAATCGCAATTAGAGGTGAAACAATTCATCTTTTTCCATAACAATATCATCAACAAATTTTTAAAAAACATGGATAATCTAACTCTGTTAATTTATTTATTTTTAATTTGTGTTAATAATTCAAACCAAAAAATATGCTTATTTATTTTTACATATATACTACTAAATTAGACCTTGTTATTATGTCTCAAAGGCTCCATAGTTAAAATACAAAAACTAAGAATATTAAAAACTTATAATTGTGTGAAATATGTAACATGACGTTTTAGATGTAAAAAGGAAAAACAATCTATATGAAAGATAGAAAAAAGAAAAAAAGAAAGAAAGAAGAAAGATAGAAGAAAGACAAGAATATATCTCAGACTATTCTCTCTACTATACTAATCTAACTCCTTTCAATCCACATAGTATGTTTTCAAGATACCTAATAAGTGTTGAGATATGTAACACAATGCTGATAAATTAAAAGTTTTCTAGATCTCATAAAAACACATAGTGATATAGTATTATACATGTCCTTTGCATGATTCAATAATATATTTAAAATCATTTAAAGCCATCAGTAAGTAGAGTTCATGACCAAAACTAACAGTCTCGACACCAAATATCCATGACTTGCAATATTTTATGATAATATATAAATATATATATATATATACAAGTTCTTCGACTTGGATTTTTAACGCTGAATAAAGAAACAACGTAAGGTATTAGTCCACAAAAAAGATATAAATTTAAAATATCATGGAAAAAAACACATATGAGAATATGTGGGTAAAACTAAGACAACAAAATCTACAATCTTGCAATGAATCATTATAATATACCATTTCCAATAGGGTGTAGTAACTATCATTCCAATTTTTTGTTTGTATGGGGAGGAGGTTAAAAGAACTTTAATGAATCCATTAACATTTAACAATCTTCATTCCCTTTATTAGGTTTAAACAGGTCATAAGAGAAATAATAAAGAGCCTAATTTACATATATGCGTGTGTTTCTTGTATCTAAAACAAAACTCTAAATTTTCCCAAATAGAAAGGTATTGATACAAAACCACGTAACAAGATCAGGTTATAATTTTGTAAAAACATTTAATCAAACCTATTTAAATTTATGTGCTTGGCTAGATAATAAAACATATACATAGTGAACTATAAAACTCAACAACTATTAATTAATTGTAAATTATACAGAACTATTAGCTAATTTAGGGGTGTAAAGAGTGAATTGTAACTTAACCTTATTATATATTATTATATTATCGATCATAATTTTTATTATATTACAGAAAAGAACATAATCAAATGAAGAATTATCATTCTCAAATATTAATGAAAGCCTGTATTATTTTTATTTCATATACTTTGGTACCTTGATTATTAATATATCCAACAATTAAATAATTTTTTTAAACATCTCACTATATATAAAACGTTTATTATACTTTTAAATTATCTCCAATGATATATACAATAAATGATTATAAAGAAATAATATTCAGAGTAAAGCATAAACAAGAATGAATGAATGAGAAGATGAAATCATATATATTCAAGTTTACTAGATTAACCAGAATTATAAATCATCAACTTAAGACTCTAACGAGAGACATAATTCAAGACTATTATGGGACACAAACGAAGTTAATTGAAAAAAATTTACTTACGTTTACTATGTAAAGTCGATCAATGCCTATTCAAAATCCTCCTTAGCTAGCATAGCCGTCAGTATTATTCAACTAGGTTTTATTCATGGTTGCACGACTACTATGTAAATATAATATAAAATAAGGGATTTTTAAATGGGCTTAGGGTTTGTTAAATAGGTTTATGAGTAAGATGGTCTCCAAAACTAGTTGGGCTAAAATAAATTTAGATATGAGTAATGTACCCAAAAGATTCACATATGTAATTTCTGATAAATATATACGGCCCATTAGAAAATAATAACGTGCCAGTTATTCAAAATTTTGATTTATTAAAACTGTGAGAACATGTTTTGAGCTCTTTTAAACAATTTTCTTTTAAAGATATTTTCACTTATATATGTTTAATTAAATGACTATTTATATGAATTTTTTAATTTAAAATATTATAAATACTTTTAGACTTTTATAAGTGATTTAAAATGATTATAGATATTAAATTTTTTATAAATAGTTTTGATATATATTTTTAATTTGGTCATCAAATCTTTACTCTCTAAGAAAAACTTTTTTCCCCGAAAGTTAAGCAACCTTGGTTCTACAACAAGGTGGGGTACTTGTCGCATGAAATTTTCTCAGCCATCCACGAAGCCTCAAGTTCGGTTTAATTGGTCTAACAAAATTTGACATAAGGTATGGTCCTTTTCTAAATTACCCGATCCTTGTGTTCGATGATCATCATAGATACTTATATGTATGTGAAATTCCAAAAAATTCCTAATATATCTAAAGGTAATACATGACCTGGATAAAAAATATAACATTGAAGTCTGGACACATGAAACACGTTCTGAACGCTTGACAGATCTTGAGGCAATGCAAGTTGATAAGGTAATCTTCCGGTCGTTTCTAAAATCTTAAATGGACCTATAAAAGTGAGTAATAAGTTTCCCTCTCTTAAAAAGGGAGCCACCCATCGAATTGATTATACACTCTAGACCACATGACCCCCTACTTTAGATTTAATCTACTCGGTGCTATATCATCCCAACTCTTTTTTCTATCTTGAGCTTGCTTTGTGCTAGTCCTGATAAAATTAATCTTAACATCGATGGATTCCAGCAATTCAGACTTGAATACTTGTTTATCTCCCAAATCCAAATATACTGATGTAGAAAAAGGCTTTGTAGGATGATAGAACCAAGAAACTATATAATCCTTATATATCAGGTGCCCGATAGAGCGATCTGAGACCCTAACCAAAGCTACAAAGATGTAGAAGTATTAAATAACGATTAAAGTGAGGATCCTCAAAGATAATTGAGTACCTTACACGATCACCATTGTGAACATATATATATATATATATAATATATTCCTTGTCGGGGCTTTAGCTGTGCTACTGGGGTATTTCTGAAAGTAGACACTAAGTCAAAACCAAAAAGATGTGTTTTCGCGGTGGCACCTTGATGCTCAACATTATCATTGTTGTTATTTGAGATTACTTAAACCACAGAGTTACGGAGATTTATGTCATTTGTATTAAAACCACACTCACTAGAGAGAGATAGTGTATACCAATTTCTTTTATGGAATAGGGTATATATAGATTTCATGGAAGCGATCGGAGCGCTAGCATGGTGTGCAATATTAGGTAAAGACAAGTGGACAGTTTAGGCATTCATAGGACCAAGGAATCTAGAAGAATCGCATGTCGTACCGAGTAATTACCCTTTAGCATGGCCATGGGTGTCTAGGATGGCTCGACACATCTGTCCTAGGAAGATTGTGATATTTCTTTCAATTCGACAGATGTATCCTACCCTAACATTAAACTTTTATCGACATTATATATTGTCTTTTCAATATCCTTTCGAATTTCTATGATCAATATACTTTACGTGGAGATGATAAAAAAGAATTCATTACTCTAGTAGTTTTTATGTTGATACATGTTTTGTTCTGTCTTTGAAACATACTATATGCTTTCCTTTGTATTTTGATGTTCATCAATACCGAGATAGTGTTGGTTTTCTGGTAAGGGTTCGATTCCCGAGATTGTGTTTGTCTTAAACAACTTTGTTTGTTATGTGAAAGCTGGCATTATCTTTTCAAAGCACACATCTTAGGACATAGCCATCATTGAAGGTTGTAATTCCTATTTCCACACATTGTAACTGAAGTGCCTATTTGTATAGGTTTAATTAGATTTAAGAAATATCTTTGGATGCCGAGGAAATGTAAAAATAAAAAGATATCTTTGATTGATGAGCGTACATCGTACTTATGCAATATCTTTGACAATCGAGGCAAAAACAAACTTAAAATATATCTTTGTTTGTCAATAGTTTGGTGGACCTACGAAAACACTTTCATTGAAGAAGCTACGACGGGTTAATGAAATGCTTTCAATCACCGAGGCTACTTCATTCCTGCGAGTAACCTTAGATTGTCAAGACTTTGTCGGACTTATACATATATTTTGATTGGAGAGGCTACTTTGGACGTAAAAATAATCTTTGATTGTCAAGCTTAAATCGAACGTACGAAATGTCTTTGATCGTCGAGGAAAAACTATTCTTACGAGTAATCTTTTATTATCGAGGCTTCGTCGGACTTATGGATAATCTTATGTTGGAGTTATAAAAAGAATTAGATCGTCAATCCTATATCGTTCATTTGAGTAATATTTTATTGTCGAGACTACGTTGTACTTACAAATAATTTGTGATTTCCGAGATTATGTTAGACTTACAAATATACATTTATTGTCATGGCTATGTCTCCTTTACGAAATAACCGCAATCACCAAAGATAATGCGGTCTTGCGAGTAAACTTTGATTTCTGAGGTATTGTCGAACTTACAAATAATATTTGATTGACAAGACTATTTTTTAGTATCAAATAATATTTGATTGTCGAGGCTAAGCCAGACTTACAAATAATCTTTGATTGCTGAGTATGTTTTGAATTTATAACCTTTGATTATCCAGACTTCTTCGTACATACTAATAATATTTGATTGTCGAATCTACGTTGGACACAAAAATAATATTTGATTTCTAAGGCTATTTCAGACTTATGAAATATCTTTGGTCACCAAGGATACTTCGATCTTAATTAGTAAGTATTGGTTGTCGAGGCCCCGTTGGACTTATGAATAATCTTGATCGCTGAAACTTTGTCAATCTTTTGACACAAGACTACACTATTTTACTAACGTTTTTCTTATATTTCACTTTAAACAAATGCTCCGCAATTACTTTTTTAGCTTGGAATGCATAACACAATACTTGTTGCCTATATATATATATATATATATATATATATATATATATATATATATATATATATATATATATATATATGTATGTATGTATGTATAAGTAAGCTGTGCTTTTTTATCCTATAAGTCTATTTCTATCAAATTTTTTTGTCTTTCCTGGCCTTATCTTCCACCTTTGTCTATTGCCTCCCGAAGAGTTTCCTTTATGTCTGTGAGATACTCGTTGATTACCATGCTCTACATATTGTACCTGCTAGAGGGTAGCCCTCAAACTAGACCTATTTATGGCTAGATCATTCGTTACATGTTGTAGTCAGTCATGCATTTAGTAAGCTTTCCTTAATTCTATTCTTTTCTAGAATAGTTTCATTCAATTCAAAACAATCCTCTGCTTATAGTCTTGACCTTAAGTGATTACCTAGTTTGTTTACCTCTTTCATGTCTTTAACTACAAACGACGTAATAAACTTAGTAAAACGACCAAATACCCGTCCCAGGAGTAATTAAATAGCTAAAAAACCCTATATGCGGCTTTCATACCAAAATTTCTACCAATAGTTGAGGGAGCAACACATTCAAGTCAGTACTTGAGGTAGAAGATCTACCAGTATTACATGAAACAAAATTCTGTGAGCAACATTATTGGATGAGTAAGGTTGGTTACTCTAAAAACCTTGAAATGATATAAGAGATCACCATTCCTCATCATCTAGGTGGAAAATTCTCCCAATCATCCAAAAGTTAAAGGAATTGGTACATATCCCCTAGGCTCTCAATGTAAGTAAAAAGACCATATAAAAATCAACTAGACAATGTGGAATGATACAAAACTATTTTTAGATATTAAAGTTTGCTTATGTAATCTTGTGATAGGGTAGATATTGTCCACATTTGCACTTATTTCATATTCTGCACCATTACATTTATGATTGTTTTAATAATATCTTTTTTTTTACCAAAAATAAAGAATTGAATATCAAGAATAAAAACTAAATAAAGAAAATATCAACTTATAGAAAATCTTGTAACTAGTAAAGGGATCATGTTTTAATCTTAATAGGGTGACTAAGTAAATCGACTAATACTTTTCTTGTATAAAAAGGTGTTAATAATATTTTCTTATGTATTATTTTTTAATGTAAGATGCTCAGAATATGCATTGGGCTAACAACAACCTATGTACTCAATATTTACCCATTTACATGTTCCTTCTGATACTGGATCAGCTCCACCAAATCTTTCAAGTGGTGATCACCACGAGAATGTTCCTACTAGAACAACTTGATATTTTTATATTTGGTCTTTTGATTCACGTAAAAATCTATAAGAATATTTGTATGTTTCTTGATGCCTCTAAATTTACTTCAGAAAATAAACTATTTTGGGAAAGGGGGAATAATTAGATTGTATAATCTAGAATACATCCTTCACCTTTTAAGTTTGTACGTCAAAGCTATTTACAAGACACATATATCCACAATCCACTGATGGAGTATAAGAATGTTTCTCACACAGTTTCATTTAAAAAAGATGCAATATTCCTCGTAAAGAACATAACTTACAAAAACCTGATAAGACAAAACTTACGGGCACATACTTATTGCAAAAAATAGCTGTTCAGACCCTCTTATATTTCATACTCTCATTTTATAACTATAATTTTAGTTTAATTATATTTTTTATATTGTTAATGAATTTAATGACTTAAATAATTAAAAATATTATGCTTAATACATATATATAAATAAAAATATAAATTATCAGAGTTAGATTATCAATGTTTTTCAAAAATTTGTTGATGATATTGTTATGGAAAAAGATGGATTGTTTCACCTCTAATTGTGATTTAATCATTGTCTTAATTTAAATAATCAAACATTCTAAATGATTAATTAAATGGTAAATACACAAATGATTCTTGTGTTATATGTAATAGCCAGATACACCCTGTGTTTTAAACACTTATTGGGTATATTGGGATATTTTGCATAGCACAAGGACAAATTATGCTATTAACCTGAGCCAATAGAGCCTCAGATAAATCTGTTTTAGTCTTTTTTTTTATCTACAAATCTGTTCTAGTGTTGTGTTTCAATTTATTTTCGCTATTTTTAATGTTTTTTTATTTTGAAGTATAGGTTCAGAAAATAGAGCCGGCATGTAAAACTGTTTCATCGTGCAGGTAATCTCTCTATTTTCTGACCCTATACTTCAAAATACAAAAACATTACAAAGAAGGTTAAATTAAATTGAAATACAAGACTAAAACAGATTTACCGATAAAAAAAAGACTAAAACAGATTTACCTGAAGGCTCTATTGACTCAGGTTAAATCATAATTTTTCCTTGTGCTATGCAAAATATCCCAATATACCCAATAAGTGTTTAAAACACAGGGTGTATCTAGCTATTACATATAACACAAGAATCAATTGTGTATTTACCATTTAATTAATCAATTAGAATTGTTGATTACTTAAATTAACATATTGATTAAATCGCAATTAGAGGTGAAATAATTCATCTTTTTCCATAACAATATCATCAACAAATTTTTAAAAAACATGGATAATCTAACTCTGATAATTTATTTATTTTTAATTTGTGTTAATAATTCAAACCAAGAAATATGCTTATTTATTTTTACATATATACTACTAAATTAGACCTTGTTATTATGTCTCAAAGGCTCCATAGTTAAAATACAAAAACTAAGAATATTAAAAACTTATAATTGTGTGAAATATGTAACATGACTCTTTAGATGTAAAAAGGAAAAACAAGCTATATGAAAGAAAGAAAAAAGAAAAAAACAAAGAAAGAAGAAAGATAGAAGAAAGACAAGAATATATCTCAGACTATTCTCTCTACTATACTAATCTAACTCCTATCAATCCACATAGTATGTTTTCAAGATACCTAATAAGTGTTGAGAGATGTAACACAATGCTAATAAATTAAAAGTTTTCTAGATCTAATAAAAACACATAGTGATATAGTATTATATATGTCCTTTGCATGATTCAATAATATATTTAAAATCCTTAACTAACATTCTCGACATCCATGCCTTGCAATATTTTATGATAATATATATATATATATATATATATATATATATATATATATATATATATATATATATATATATATATATATATATATATATATATATATATATACAAGTTCTTCGACTTGGATTTGTAACGCTGAATTAAGAAACAACGTAAGGTATTAGTCCACAAAAAAGATATAAATGTAAAATATCATGGAAAAAAAACACATATGAGAATATGTGGGTAAAACTAAGACAACAAAATATACAATCTTGCAATGAATCAATATAATATACCATTTCCAATAGGGTGTAGTAACTATCATTCCAATTTTTTGTTTGTATGGGGAGGAGGTTAAAAGAACTTTAATGAATCCATTAACATTTAACAATCTTCATTCCCTTTATTAGGTTTAAACAGGTCATAAGAGAAATAATAAAGAGCCTAATTTACACAAGTTATAAATGCAACAGATTTAAAAATATGTACAAAAAACTAAAATTAAGATACATATGGATATTTTTAGGGTTATTTTTATTGAAATAGAACAGAATAGTGACCATAAAAACACACACTCGTGGATAGGAAAGAAATTGAACTTCCCCGTATAAGAACAAAATTAAACTCCACTTACACATGACTCCATATACTATACTAGTCAACGCTATAGGGATTCTGAGATCTCAAAACCTACACAATATAATAACATTCCCCAAAAAAGTACACTATAGGTATAACTGTAATATGTGAGTGTAAGAATATATATTATTCGGAGTCTCTACATACTATACTAATAATACTATCAAAAGAAGAGGGAGATCATGAAATATACCTTTGAATATCGCTACGTGATAAGAATTGGGTTTTTTAATTTATTCACCTACTTTTATATCTACATATATGCGTGTGGTTCTTGTATCTAAAACAAAACTCTATATTTTCCCAAATAGAAAGGTATTGATACAAAACCACTTAACAAGATCAGGTTATAATTTTGTAAGAACATTTAATCAAACCTATTTAAATTTATGTGCTTGGCTGGATAATAAAACATATACATAGTGAACTATAAAACTCAACAACTATTAATTAATTGTAAATTATACAGAACTATTAGCTAATTTAGGGGTGTAAAGAGTGAATTGTAACTTAACCTTATTATATCTTATTATATTATCGATTATAATCTTTATTATATTACAGAAAAGAACATAATCAAATGAAGAATTATCATTCTCAAATATTAATGAAAGCCTATATTATTTTTATTTCATATACTTTGGTTCCTTAATTATTAATTTATCCAACAATTAAATAATTTTTTTAAACATCTCACTATATATAAAACGTTTATTATACTTTTAAATTATCTCCAATGATATATAAAATAAATGATTATAAATTAATAATATTCAGAGTAAAGCATAAACAAGAATGAATGAATGAGAAGATGAAATCATATATATTCAAGTTTACTGGATTAACCAGAATTATAAATCATTAACTTAAGACTCTGAGAGACATAATTCAAGACTATTATGGGACACAAACGAAGTTAATTGAAAGAAATTTACTTACTTTTACTACGTAAAGTCGATCAATGCCTATTCAAAATCCTCCTTAGCTAGCATAGCCGCCAGTATTTTTCAACTAGGTTTTATTCATGGTTGCACGACTACTATGTATTTATAATATAAAATAAGGGATTTTTAAATGGGCTTAGGGTTTGTTAAATAGGTTTATGAGTAAGATGGTCTCCAAAACTAGTTGGGCTAAAATAAATTTAGATATGAGTAATGTACCCAAAAGATTCACATATGTAATTTCTGATAAATATATACGGTCCATTAAAAAATAATAACGTGTCAGTTTTGATTTATTAAAACTGTGAGAACATGTTTTGAGCTCTTTTAAACAATTTTCTTTTAAAGATATTTTCACTTATATATGTTTAATTAAATGACTATTTATATGAATTTTTTAATTTAAAATATTTGAAATACTTTTAGACTTTTATAAGTGATTTAAAGTGATTTTAGATATTAAATTTTTTATAAATAGTTTTGATATATATTTTTAATTTGGTCATCAAATCTTTACTCTCTAAGAAAAACTTTTTTCCCCGAAATTAAAGCAACCTTGGTTCTAAAACAAGGTGGGGTACTTGTCGCATGCAATTTTCTCAGGCATCCACGCAGCCTCAAGTTCGGTTTAATTGGTCTAACTAAATTTGACATAAGGTATGGTACTTTTCCAAATTACCCGATCCTTGTGTTCGATGATCATCATAGATTCTTATATGTATGTGAAATTCCAAAAAATTCCTAATATATCTAAAGGTAATACATGACCTGGATAAAAAATATAACATTGAAGTCTGGACACATGAAACACGTTGTGAACGCTTGACAGATCTTGAGGCAATGCAAGTTGATAAGGTAATCTTCCAGTCGTTTATAAAATCTTAAATGGACCTATAAAAGTGAGTAATAAGTTTCCCTCTCTTAAAAAGGGAGCCACCCATCGAATTGATTATACATTCTAGACCACATGACCCCCTACTTTAGATTTAATCTACTCGGTGCTATATCATCCCAACCCTTTTTTCTATCTTGAGCATGCTTTGTGCTAGTCCTGATAAAATTAATCTTAACATTGATGGATTCCTGCAATTCAGACTTAAATACTTGTTTATCTCCCAAATCCAAATATACTAATGTAGAAAAAGGCTTTGTAGGATGATAGAACCAAGAAACTATATAATCCTTATATATCAGGTGCCTGATAGAGCGATCTGAGACTTTAACCAAAGCTACAAAGATGTAGAAGTATTAAATAACGATTAAAGCGAGGATCCTCAAAGATAATTGAGTACCTTACACGATCACTATTGTGAACATATATATAAATATATATATATAATATATTCCTTGTCGGGGCTTTAGCTGTGCTACTGGGGTATTTCTGAAAGTAGACACTAAGTCAAAACCAAAAAGATGTGTTTTCGTGGTGGCACCTTGATGCTCAACATTATCATTGTTGTTATTTGAGATTACTTAAACCACAGAGTTTCGGAGATTTATGTCATTTGTATTAAAACCACACTCACTAGAGAGAGATAGGGTGTACAAATTTCTTTTATGGAATAGGGTATATATAGATTTCATGGGAGAGATCGGAGCGCTAGCATGGTGTGCAATATCAGGTAAAGACAAGTGGACAGTTTAGGCATTCATAGGACCAAGGAATCAAGAAGAATCGCATGTCGTACCGAGTAATTACCCTTTAGCATGGCCATGGGTGTCTAGGATTGCTCGACACATCTGTCCTAGGAAGATTGTGATATTTCTTTCAATTCGACAGATGTATCCTACCCTAACGTTAAACTTTTATCGACATTATATATTGTCTTTTCAAAATCCTTTCGAATTTCTATGATCAATATACTTTACGTGGAGATGATAAAAAAGAATTCATTACTCTAGTAGATTTTATGTTGATACATGTTTTGTTCTGTCTTTGAAACATACTATATGCTTTCCTTTGTATTTTGATGTTCATCAATACCGAGATAGTGTTGGTTTTCTGGTAAGGGTTCGATTCCCGAGATTGTGTTGGTCTTAAACAACTTTGTTTGTTATGTGAAAGCTGGCATTATCTTTTCAAAGCACACATCATAGGACATAGCCATCATTGAAGGTTGTAATTCCTATTTCCATACATAATAACTGATGTGCCTATTTGTATAGGTTTAATTAGATTTAAGAAATATCTTTGGTTGCCGAGGAAATGTAAAAATAAAAAGATATCTTTGATTGATGAGCGTACGTCGTACTTATGCAATATCTTTGACAATCGAGGCAAAAACAAACTTAAAATATATCTTTGTTTGTCAATAGTTCGGTGGACCTACGAAAACACTTTCATCGAAGAAGCTACGACGGGCTAATGAAATGCTTTCAATCACCGAGGCTACTTCATTCCTGCGAGTAACCTTAGATTGTCAAGACTTTGTCGGACTTATACATATATTTTGATTGGAGAGGCTACTTTGGACGTAAAAATAATCTTTGATTGTCAAGCTTAAATCGAACGTACGAAATGTCTTTGATCGTCGAGGAAAAACTATTCTTACGAGTAATCTTTTATTATCGAGGCTTCGTCAGACTTATGGATAATCTTATGTTGGAGTTATGAAAAGAATTAGATCGTCAAGCCTATGTCGTTCATTTGAGTAATATTTTATTGTCGAGACTAGGTTGTACTTACAAATAATCTGTGATTTCCGAGATTATGTCAGACTTACAAATATACATTTATTGTCATGGCTATGTCTCCTTTACGAAATATCCACAATCACTAAAGATAATGCGGTCTTGCGAGTAAACTTTGATTTCTGAGGTATTGTCGAACTTACAAATAATATTTAATTGACGAGACTATTTTTGAGTATCAAATAATATTTAATTGTCAAGGCTAAGCCAGACTTACAAATAATCTTTGATTGCTGAGTCTGTTTTGAATTTATAACCTTTGATTATCCAGACATCTTCGTACATACTAATAATATTTGATTGTCGAATCTATGTTGGACACAAAAATAATATTTGATTTCTAAGGCTATTTCTGACTTATGAAATTTCTTTGGTCACCAAGGATACTTCGATCTTAATTAGTAAGTATTGGTTGTCGAGGCCCCGTTGGACTTATGAATAATCTTGATCGCTGAAACTTTGTCAATCTTTTGACACAAGACTACACTATTTTACTAACGTTTTTCTTATATTTCACTTTAAACAAATGCTCCGCAATTACTTTTTTAGCTTGGAATGCATAACACAATACTTGTTGCCTAAATATATATATATATATATATATATACACATATATATGTATAAGTAAGCTGTGCTTTTTTATCCTATAAGTCTATTTCTATCAATTTTTTTTGTCTTTCCTGGCCTTATCTTCCACCTTTATCTATTGCCTCCCGAAGAGTTTCCTTTATGTCTGTGAGATACTCGTTGATTACCATGCTCTACATATTGTACCTGCTCTTCGTTTTACCTAAATAGAGGGTAGTCCTCAAACTAGACCTATTTATGGCTAGATCATTCTTTACATGTTGTAGTCAGTCATGCATTTAGTAAGCTTTCCTTAATTCTATTCTTTTTTAGAATAGTTTCATTCAATTCAAAACAATCCTCCGCTTATAGTCTTGACCTTAAGTGATTACCTAGTTTGTTTACCTCTTTCATGTCTTTAACTACAAACGACGTAATAAACTTAGTAAAACTACCAAATACCCGTCCCTGGAGTAATTAAATAGCTAAAAAACCCTATATGCGGCTTTCATACCAAAATTTCTACCAATAGTTGAGGGAGCAACACATTCAAGTCAGTACTTGAGGTAGAAGATCTACCAGTATTACATGAAACAAAGTTATGTGAACAACATTATTGGATGAGTAAGGTTGGTTACTCTAAAAACCTTGAAATGATATAAGAGATCACCATTCCTCATCATCTATGTGGAAGATTCTCCCAATCATCCAAAAGTTAAAGGAATTGGTACATATCCCCTAGGCTCTCAATGTAAGTAAAAAGACCATATAAAAATCAACTAGATAATGTGGAATGATACAAAACTATTTTGAGATATTAAAGTTTGCTTATGTAATCTTGTGATAGGGTAGATATTGTCCACATTTGCACTTATTTCATATTCTGCACCATTACATTTATGACTACTTTAATAATATCTTTTTTTTACCAAAAATAAAGAATTGAATATCAAGAATAAAAACTAAATAAAGAAAATATCAACTTATAGAAAATCTTGTAACTAGTAAAGGGATCATGTTTTAAACTTAATAGGGTGACTAAGTAAATCGAATAATACTTTTCTTGTATAAAAAGGTGTTAATAATATATTCTTATTTATTATTTTTTAATGTAAGATGCTCAGAATATGCATTGGGCTAACGACAGCCTATGTACTCAATATTTACCCATTTACATGTTCCTTTTGATACTGGATCAGCTCCACCAAATCTTTCAAGTGGTGATCACCACGAGAATGTTCCTACTAGAATAACTTGATATTTTTATATTTGGTCTTTCGATTCACGTAAAAATCTATAAGAATATTTGTATGTTTCTTATGCCTCTAAATTTACTTTAGAAAATAAACTATTTTGGGAAAGGAGGAATAATTAAATTGTATAATCTAGAATACATCCTTCACCTTTTAAGTTTGTACGTCAAAGCTATTTACAAGACACAAATATCCACAATCCACTGATGGAGTATAAGAAAGTTTCTCACACAGTTTCATTTAGAAAAGATGCAATATTCCTCGTAAAGAACATAACTTACAAAAACCTGATAAGACAAAACTTACAGGCACATACTTATTGCAAAAAATAGCCATTCAGGCCCTCTTATATTTCATACTCTCATTTTATAACTATAATTTTAGTTTTCTTATATTTTTATATTGTTAATGAATTTAATGACTTAAATAATTAAAAATATTATGCTTAATACATATATATATAATTAAAAATAAAAATTATCAGAGTTAGATTATCCATGTTTTTCAAACATTTGTTGATGATATTGTTATGGAAAAAGATGGATTGTTTCACCTCTAATTGCGATTTAATCATTGTCTTAATTTAAATAATCAAAAATTCTAATTGATTAATTAAATGGTAAATACACAAATAATTCTTGTGTTATATGTAATAGCCAGATACACCCTGTGTTTTAAACACTTATTGGGTATATTGGGATATTTTTCATAGCAGAAGGACAAATTATGCTATTAACCTGAGCCAATAGAGCCTTCAGATTAATCTGTTTTAGTCTTTTTTTTATCTGCAAATCTGTTTTAGTGTTGTGTTTCAATTTATTTTCGCTATTTTTAATGTTTTTTTATTTTGAAGTATAGGTTCAGAAAATAGAGCCTGCATGTAAAACTGTTTCATCCTGCAGGTAATCTAACAAGTTTTCCATGTCTTATACTTAAAGCACGGATGAAACAGATTTACCTACAGGCTCTATTTTCTGACCCTATACTTCAAAATACAAAAACATTACAAAAAAGGTTAAATTAAATTGAAACACAAGACTAAAACAGATTTACCGATAAAAAAAAGACTAAAACAGATTTACCTGAAGGCTCTATTGACTCAGGTTAAATCATAATTTTTCCTTGTGGTATGCAAAATATCCCAATGTACCCAATAAGTGTTTAAAACACAGGGTGTATCTAGCTATTACATATAACACAAGAATCAATTGTGTATTTACCATTTAATTAATCAATTAGAATTGTTGATTACTTAAATTGACATAATGATTAAATCGCAATTAGAGGTGAAACAACCCATCTTTTTCCATAACAATATCATCAACAAATTTTTTAAAAACATGGATAATCTAACTCTGATAATTTATTTATTTTTAATTTGTGTTAATAATTCAAACCAAAAAAAAATGCTTATTTATTTTTACATATATACTACTAAATTAGACCTTGTTATTATCTCTCAAAGGCTCCATAGTTAAAATACAAAAACTAAGAGTATTAAAAACTTATAATTGTGTGAAATATGTAACATGACGTTTTAGATGTAAAAAGGAAAAACAATCTATATGAAAGAAAGAAAAAAGAAAAAAGATAGAAGAAAGACAAGAATATATCTCAGACTATTCTCTCAACTATACTAATCTAACTCCTTTCAATCCACATAGTATGTTTTCAAGATACCTAATAAGTGTTGAGAGATGTAACACAATGCTAATAAATTAAAAGTTTTCTAGATCTCATAAAAACACATAGTGATATAGTATTATACATGTCCTTTGCATGATTCAATAATATATTTAAAATCATTTAAAGCCATCAGTAAGTAGAGTTCATGACCAAAACTAACAGTCTCGACACCAAATATCCATGACTTGCAATATTTTATGATAATATATATATATACAAATTCTTCGACTTGGATTTGCAACGCTGAATTAAGAAACAAGTAAGGTATTAGTCCACAAAAAAGATATAAATGTAAAATATCATGGAAAAAAACAAATATGAGAATATGTGGGTAAAACTAAGACAACAAAATATACAATCTTGCAATGAATCAATATAATATACCATTTCCAATAGGGTGTAGTAACTATCATTCCAATTTTTTGTTTGTATGGGGAGGAGGTTAAAAAAATTAATGAATCCATCAACATTTAACAATCTTCATTCCCTTTATTAGGTTTAAATAGGTCATATGAGAAATAATAAAGCGCCTAATTTACACAAGTAATAAATGCAACAGATTTAAAAATATGTACAAAAAACTAAAATTAAGATACATATGGATGTTTTTAGGGTTATTTTTATTGAAATACAACAGAATAGTGACCATAAAAACACACACTCGTGGATAGGAAAGAAATTGAACTTCCCCATATAAGAACAAAATTGAACTCCACCTACACATGACTCCATATACTATACTAGTCAACGTTCTGAGATCTCAAAACCTACACAATATAATAACATTCACCAAAAAAGTACACTATAGGTATAACTGTAATATCTGAGTGTAAGAATATATATAATTCAGAGTCTCTACATACTATACTAATAATATATCAAAAGAAGAGGGGGATCATGAAATATACCTTTGAATATCACTACGTGATAAGAATTGGGTTTTTTAATTTATTCACCTACTTTTATATCTACATATATGCGTGTGTTTCTTGTATCTAAAACAAAACTCTAAATTTTCCCAAATAGAAAGGTATTGATACAAAACCACGTAACAAAATCAGGTTATAATTTTGTAAAAACATTTAATCAAACCTATTTAAATTTATGTGCTTGGATGGATAATAAAACATATACATAGTGAACTATAAAACTCAACAACTATTAATTAATTGTAAATTATACAAAATTATTAGCTCATTTAGAGCTGTAAAGAGTGAATTGTAACTTAACCTTATTATATCTTATTATATTATCGATTATAATTTTTATTATATTACAGAAAAGAACATAATCAAATGAAGAATTATCATTCTCAAATATTAATGAAAGCCTATATTATTTTTATTTCATATACTTTGGTTCCTTAATTATTAATATATCCAACAATTAAATAATTTTTTTAAACATATCACTATATATAAAATGTTTATTATACTTTTAAATTAACTCTAATGAAATATAAAATAAATGATTATAAACAAATAATATTCAGAGTAAAGCATAAACAAGAATGAATGAATGAGAAGATGAAATCATATATATTCAAGTTTACTGGATTAACCAGAATTATAAATCATCAACTTAAGACAATAACGAGAGACATAATTCAAGACTATTATGGGACACAAACGATGTTAATTGAAAAAAATTTACTTACGTTTACTATGTAAATTCGATCAATGCCTATTCAAAATCCTCCTTAGCTAGCATAGCCGTCAGTATTTTTCAACTAGGTTTTATTCATGGTTGCACGACTACTATGTATTTATAATACAAAATAAGGGTTTTTTAAATGGGCTTAGGGTTTGTTAAATAGGTTTATGAGTAAGATGGTCTCCAAAACTAGTTGGGCTAAAATAAATTTAGATATGAGTATTGTATCCAAAAGATTCACATATGTAATTTCTGATAAATATATACGGCCCATTAAAAAATAATAACGTGTCAGTTATTCAAAATTTTGATTTATTAAAACTGTGAGAACATGTTTTGAGCTCTTTTAACCAATTTTCTTTTAAAGATATTTTTCACTTATATATGTTTAATTAAATGACTATTTATATGAATTTTTTATTTTAAAATATTTGAAATACTTTTAGACTTTTATAAGTGATTTAAAGTGATTTTAGATATTAAATTTTTTATAAATAGTTTTGATATATATTTTTAATTTGGTCATCAAATCTTTCCTCTCTAAGAAAAACTTTTTTCCCCGAAAGTTAAGCAACCTTGGCTCTAAAACAAGGTTGGGTACTTGTCGAATGCAATTTTCTCAGGCATCCACGAAGCCTCAAGTTCGGTTTAATTGGTCTAACAAAATTTGACATATGGTATGGTCCTTTTCCAAATTACCCGATCCTTGTGTTCGATGATCATCATAGATTCTTATATGTATGTGAAATTCCAAAAAATTCCTCATATATCTAAAAGTAATACATGACCTGGATAAAAAATATAACATTGAAGTCTGGTCACATGAAACACGTTGTGAACGCTTGACAGATCTTGAGGCAATGCAAGTTGATAAGGTAATCTTCCCGTCGTTTCTAAAATCTTAAATGGACCTATAAAAGTGAGTAATAAGTTTCCCTCTCTTAAAAAGGGAGCCACCCATCGAATTGATTATACACTCTAGACCACATGACCCCCTACTTTAGATTTAATCTACTCGGTGCTATATCATCCCAACTCTTTTTTCTATCTTGAGCTTGCTTTGTGCTAGTCCTGATAAAATTAATCTTAACATCGATGGATTCCAGCAATTCAGACTTGAATACTTGTTTATCTCCCAAATCCAAATATACTGATGTAGAAAAAGGCTTTGTAGGATGATAGAACCAAGAAACTATATAATCCTTATATATCAGGTGCCCGATAACCAAAGCTACAGAGATGTAGAAGTATTAAATAACGATTAAAGCGAGGATCCTCAAAGATAATTGGGTACCTTACACGATCACCATTGTGAACATATAAATATATATACATATATATATATATAATATATTCCTTGTCGGGGCTTTAGCTGTGCTACTGGGGTATTTCAGAAAGTAGACACTAAGTCAAAACCAAAAAGATGTGTTTTCGTGGTGGCACCTTGATGCTCAACATTATCATTGTTGTTATTTGAGATTACTTAAACCACAAAGTTACGGAGATTTATGTCGTTTGTATTAAAACCACACTCACTAGAGAGAGATAGTGTGTACCAATTTCTTTTATGGAATAGGGTATATACATATTTCATGGGAACGATCAAAGCGCTAGCATGGTGTGCAATATTAGGTAATGACAAGTGGACAGTTTAGGCATTCATAGGACCAATGAATCAAGAAGAATCGCATGTCGTACCGAGTAATTACCCTTTAGCATGGCCATGGGTGTCTAGCATGGCTCGACACATCTGTCCTAGGAAGATTGTGATGTTTCTTTCAATTCGACAGATGTATCCTACCCTAACATTAAACATTTATCGACATTATATATTGTCTTTTCAATATCCTTTCGAATTTCTATGATCAATATAATTTACGTGGAGATGATAAAAAAGAATTCATTACTCTAGTAGTTTTTATGTTGATACATGTTTTGTTCTGTCTTTGAAACATACTATATGCTTTCCTTTGTATTTTGATGTTCATCAATACCGAGAGAGTATTGGTTTTCTGGTAAGGGTTCGATTCCTGAGATTGTGTTGGTCTTAAACAACTTTGTTTGTTATGTGAAAGCTGGCATTATCTTTTCAAAGCACACCTCTTAGGACATAGCCATCATTGAAGGTTGTAATTCCTATTTCCACATGTTATAACTGAAGTGCCTATTTGTATAGGTTTCATTGGATTTAAGAAATATCTTTGGTTGCTGAGGAAATGTAAAAATAAAAAAATGTCTTTGATTGATGAGCGTACGTCGTACTTATGCAATATCTTTGACTATCGAGGCAAAAACAAACTTTAAATATATATTTGTTTGTCAATAGTTCGGTGGACCTACGAAAACACTTTCATCGAATAAGCTACGACGGGCTAATTAAATGCTTTCAATCACCGAGGCTACTTCAATCTTGCGAGTAACCTTAGATTGTCAAGACTTTGTCGGACTTATACATACATTTTGATTGGAGAGGCTAATTCGGATGTAAAAATAATATTTGATTTTCAAGCTTAAATCGAACGTACGAAATGTCTTTGATCGTCGAAGACAAACAATTCTTACGAGTAACCTTTTATTATCGAGGCTTCGTTAGACTTGTGGATAATCTTATGTCGGAGTTATGAAATGCACTACATCGTCAAGCCTATGTCATTCATTTGAGTAATATTTTATTGTCGAGACTACGTCGTACTTACAAATAATCTGTGATTGTCGAGATTATGTCAGACTTACAAATATACTTTTATTGTCATGGCTATGTCTCCCTTACGAAATATCTGTAATCACTAAAGATAATGCGGTCTTGCGAGTAAACTTTGATTTCTGTTGTATTGTCGAACTTACAAATAATATTTAATTGACGAGACTATTTTTGAGTATCAAATAATATTTGATTGTCGAGGCTAAGCCAGACTTACAAATAATCTTTGATTGCTTAGTCTGTTTTTAATTTATGACCTTTGATTATCCAGACTTCTTCGTACATACTAATAATATTTGATTGTCGAATCTATGTTGGACTCAAAAATAATATTTAATTTCTAAGGCTATTTCAGACTTTTGAAATATCTTTGATCACCAAGGATACTTCGATCTTATTAGTAAGTATTGGTTGTCGAGGCCCCGTTGGACTTATGAATAATCTTGATCGCTGACACAAGACTACACTATTTTACTAACGTTTTTCTTATATTTCACTTTAAACAAATGCTCCGCAATTACTTTTTTGGCTTTATATATATATATATATATATATATATATATATATACATATAAGTAATCTGTGCTTTTTTTATCCTATAAGTCTATTTCTATCAATTTTTTTTGTCTTTCCCGGCCTTATCTTCCACCTTTATCTATTGCCTCCTGAAGAGTTTCCTTTATGTCTGTTAGATACTCGTTGATTACCATGCTCTACAAATTGTACCTGCTCTTCGTTTTACCTAAATAGAGGGTAGCCCTCAAACTAGACCTATTTATGGCTAGATCATTCATTACATGTTGTAGTCAGTCATGCATTTAGTAAGCTTTCCTTAATTCTATTATTTTTAGAATAGGTTCATTCTATTCATAATAATCCTCCGCTTATAGTCTTGACCTTGTGTATTACATGAAACAAAGTTGTGTGCGCAACATTATTGGATGAGATTGTTTACTCTAAAAACCTTGAAATGATGCAAGAGATTACCATTCCTCATCATCTTGGTGGAAGATTCGCCCAATCATTCACAAGTTAAAGTAATTGGTACATATCCCCTAGGCTCTCAATGTAAGTAAAAATACCATATAAAAATCAACTAGACGATGTGGAATGATACAAAACTATTTTGAGATATTAAAGTTTGCTTATGTAATCTTGTGATAGGGTAGATATTGTCCACATTCGCACTTAGTTCATATTCTACACCATTACTTTTATGACTGTTTTAATAATATCTTTTTTTACCAAAACTAAAGAATTGAATTTAAAGAATAAAAACTAAATAAAGAAAACATCAACTTGTCCAGATGGAAAATCTTGTAACTAGTAAAGGGATCGTGTTTTAAACTTAATAGGGTTACTAAGTAAATCGACTAATAATTTTCTTGAAAAAAAAGGTGTTAATAATATTTTCTTATGTATTATTTTTTAATGTAAGATGCTCAGAATATGCATTGGGCCAACAACCGCCTATGTACTCAATATTTACCCATTTACATGTTCCTTCTGATACTGGATCAACTCCTCCTAATTTTTCTAGTGGTGATCACCACGAGAATGTTCCTACTAGAACAACTTGATATTGTTATAATTGGTTTTTTGATTCAAATACAAATCTATAAGAATATTTGTATGTTTCTTGATGCCTCTAAATTTACTTCAGAAAATAATCTATTTTGGGAAAGGGGGAATAATTAAATATTATAATCTAGAATACATCCTTCACCTTTTAAGTTTGTACGTCAAAGCTATTTACAAGACACAAATATCCACAATCCACTGATGGAGTATAAGAAAGTTTCTCACACAGTTTCATTTAAAAAAGATGCAATATTCCTCGTAAAGAACAAAACTTACAAAAACCTGATAAGACAAAACTTACGGGCACATACGTATGGCAAAAAATAGCCGTCTAGACCCTCTTATATTTCTTACTCTCATTTTATAACTATAATTTTAGTTTTCTTATATTTTTTATATTGTTAATGAATTTAATGACTTAAATAATTAAAAATATTATGCTTAATACATATATATTATTAAAAATATAAATATGCATAGCTAGATTAAGCGTCACCTAGGCCCCGTCTAATACAACATAAGCACTAGGCCCTAGTCGGCCTCCTACCCCATAAACCCCGAGTTCTGTAATATAGCCCGCTATATACTTAAATTACGCACATGCATAATTTTGGGCCTCTCGTGAAGTCTAAAAATACCCTCTCCATGGCAAAACCAGGATCTCTAGTTAATATCTATAAAAAAATTCTTTAGAATGGATGTGGTTAATATATAGTTGAATTAAGTCTCCATAGTTCCTCTATTTAAGTGGTCCCTTACCAAAATCACCCCATCACAAGGAAAAAAGTTGAGAGAATTTGGATGTGTTGAATTAAGACTTGTGGAGCTTGAAGTTGCCGAGGTCATTATTAAGGAACAAGTGATACATGTATATGTGTATATCTACTAATCTCTTAATATAGTAGACACACACACTTGTCCCAGTTGTAACATAGGGTTGTAGAAAATTAGTTGATAAATTATAAATGGGTATTGTGTTAATAGATTGGAGTACCACGACCTCGATTAGATGAAGGAGATGAAGATATATGTTGTGGGGAGAACTGAGTCGTGTGAGTCGAATAAGAAATAGAACATGACTCGTTCATCTTCATATGAACCTTTCCGGAAAAGCTACCCAAAGAATGAAAACTCAACGTTAAGAACTGAGCATTCTAAATTCGGATACTTGATTTGAATTTTAACGTATCTATAATAATATCTTCTAAAGGTAGAGAAGAAGCTACAGTTTCTAATCCATCAAATAAATCTTAGATTTCAGTAAGATATTTACTCATGGAATGATCCCCTTTCTGAATATTACAGAGCTTCATCTTGAGTTGGTGAAAATACATGGGTCCGACACTTACTGACAAAAATTTCTTCAGGTTTGTGCCAAACATTAAACACACTTTGCAACTTAACCACTTGAGAGAGAATAGAAGGTATCATTGAGGATAATAGACACTTTAAGTTGTTGATCCTCAATAATTCAAGTGGAGAACGATAGATCGCAGGTCGCTAGAGAAGAATTAGTACCATTAACATGTGCGAGATATATGTGTGCTTCAAGTACAAATTCAAGGTGAGCCTGCCAAAGAACATAGTTGGTGGAACAAGCCAAACTTGTACTAGAGATGACCAATTTTGTCGTAGAAGAAGTAAGCTAGCTGGTACAAAAGAGATGGATAAGTAAAATTAGGAGTAAATGAAGATGACTCCATTGAATAAAATGGAGAAAACAAGATTGAAAACAGAGAAGAAAAAGAAGCTTTCAGAAATTCGCCATTAATGGCTTGAAGAAAGGTTCGAAAAAAATTCTCTAATGGCTCTAGATACCATGTTGAGAGAAGAATTGTCAATTTTTAATATATTTCTTGTTTTTTTAGTTACAATGTTGTTGTTGTTTATATAGTAGGTAGTGTGTGTTTACATACTCAATAAACACACAAATATGACCTCGAACTACTTTTGTATTTTAGTTTAATTAACTATAGTCTCTAACTAATTTTTTGTGTGAATTAACTCACTACATGAGTTAACCTTATCTCTAATGTTATTCGAAAGAAACTAAAACGCAAATAGAAATATAGAAATACTCAGGTGAACTCCATTACAACCTAAACATCTAGGTGTAAATATTTTCCTCTCTTCGTTTCTGTAAAGTTTATATTGATATTAATATGTGTGTCTATAATTTCATATCACTAGAATAAATTTATACTCTCTTATTAAGTTCATTTACAATAAGATTCCAACACCCACCAGACTCATATTAATATATCAAACCTATTATATTTAAATTTTTAGTATAATATATATAATATATATATATATATATATATATATATATATATATATATATAGATAGATAGAGGATACGGGAGGAGAGCTGCCATCCTACTTTTAAAAGTAGGCTAGCATATACTCTAATATATAAACCAAAAAAGATTAAAACAAAACTTCATTGATTTGGCCTCTCTCTCTCTCTCCAAGCGATTCTCACCTTCCCATCATCAACATCTCTCCTGCAAAAGAAAACCGCCACTACCCTTGGGAATGTGGACTATTCTCCATCATCATCAAACCGGCTTGGCTAAAAAACCCCCAATTAAGAGGTAACAAATCAAATTACAATTTTTAAGAATATTTGATTTAAGTATAATTTTTTATTATATTTTTATACGAAGGCTACCATGGCCATTTTATGACTATATGAGAATGCGTTAAATATAGGGTAATATGGGAAAAGGGATGGCGGGTGAGTTTTGTTGATCCAAGTGAGCAATTTGGTCTTATAAATTGAATTGTTTTTAACCTAATCTCATCACTTTTACAATTTTTCAAAATTATTTATTTAAGTATAATTCTTTATTATATATTTATACAAATCCTACAATGGCCATTTTATGACCGTGTATATAGTTATGCACTGTAATTAGCGTATATGGGGAAGGGGCAGCTGTGAGTTTTGTTGGAAAATGATGTTGTGTTTTAATTAAATTAAAATGAATTAGGATCAAATGGTGGATCCAACCGTGGAAGGGGCCAAATATGTCATAACTGCGGGTAGTTCTCACCTCATCAATTGGTGTCGTTTATATGGATCCTCACAAAGTCTTATACAGTTTATTTTGAAAATCTGCAAGAATTTCACAGGAAGAAGTTGCAGATGATAATTCAGTAGAAGTTATTGTTGTGTTCGTATAAGTGAGAAGCCAAGCATATTTGTGCCGGCAAATGAATTGAGTTCGTATCAATGGTTTTATGTTGATGTACCTGCAATTGCGTGTTCATGTGAACTTCCGATATCGCTGTTTCAGACAACTCCACTCTTCCTCCACGAAACACAAAATCTTGGTCTCCGAGAAGTTGGGAGAAGCGGGTCTAGAACTGCTCTGAAGCTATGAAAATCTCGATTGTTCATATGATTTGACACCCGAACAAATATGTGCAAAGATCTCATTGTGTGATGCGCTTATTGTTGGTCGTGCTGGTGTTGGGTTTGATAATGTGGACCTACAAGCTGCTACTGAACATGTTTGTCTTGTTGTAAATGCTTCTATAGCTAATACTATAGCTGCTGCTGAACATGGTATTGCTTTATGTTGCTCAAGCTGATGCCTCCATGAAAGCTGGAAAATGGCAACGAAACAAATACGTTGGCGTGCTAGTGTTATTGATGAAGATGCTTTAGTTAGAGCACTTGATAGGGGAATAGTCGCTCAGGCGACTCTTGATGTGTTTGCTGAAGAGCCTCCAAAGAAAGAGAGCAAATTGGTGCAGCACTCATCTTGGAGCTTGTACAAAGGAAGCACAGGTAGGTTTCTTATTAATTGTAGTTTTGGTCCTTGTTTTAGTTAACTGCATTATAACTCCCTCTAATTTTGACCAAGAAAAGACTCTATATTATGAGATAATTACACTATTGGTCTTTATATTAAGCAAAAATTGCAATATAGGCATCTATACTAGTTTTTTGAGTTAATTCCACCGTAGGTTCTTATATAAATTTTTTCGAGTTAAGGTATATCACTCTATTAGTATAATTTCTTTTAACGGGGTCAAAGTATAATTTTTGAAACTTAAGGGACCATAACGCATAATTTTCGACTATTTCTCAGGTTTTAGAGGAGTTATCTCCTTACGTTGTGTTAGCCGAGAAGCTCGGTAGGTTAGCCATTCAATTAGTGCCTGGAAGTTAGAGATTCAGTCCGTGAAGATGGTGTACAAATCAGCACGGGACCTGGATAATTTCTTCCTATTGATTATTATCTGCCTTTAACCTCAGACAAGCTTTAGCTCTTACTGAATTTCAATTATTGAGTTCCTATATATTATTTTCATCACATTGTCGATTTTTCAGCCGTAAGATGATTTTGTGTTCTATCTTATGCATGCTGTGGCAGTAAAAGAATCACTTATATACACTTAGAATTGAAATAACCATTAAAAAAGCAGGGACCAATGGTGCAATAAACCATTAGTTTTATACACAACTTTTGACTAATACTCTACTAGATTTATGGATGGATGATTTCCAATAATATGGCTGTTACATACTAATATATTTTGTTTGCATGGTTACACTCATAAAAGTGACAACCAGTCTGAATATTTAATTCATTAATATTTCACTTGGAAATAATAAAACAAAGTTGTTGGCCTAAAAATCTTATATGAAACTATGTTTAAGAATTGCATTTCAAAAGATTTTAGTAACAACCAAGAAATATATTATTAGTCATGCGTGAATCAAAGTCATGAGACAGAAGTTACAAATTTGAATCTGAAAAGAGTTTACTACTAAAAGACTTTAGCTGTCTCATCAACATTATCCGTCTTCTTCTTTCATCACTTCTACCCTATTAGTAACCTGTATTTACAAATTAGTCCCTACACTAGTGATGGCATAATTCGAAGTCCCCGAACTATATTTCGCAGCTCCAAACGGTCCCCAAACAATTGCAGATTTTTGAAGTTTATAATCAGCACCTGTAGCTTTAGGAATTGCAGCTACATCCCCTATATTCTCATTAATTGCATGCTTAGTCCTTACATTAATTAGCAACTTGTTTTGTCCCATCGTTCTCATCATTCCCTTATACCTTCAGTTCAATACAGGTAATCTCACATTCAGCTTCCTATACTATACTCGGAGCTTCTTCTGTTAACGATATAAAGCTTACCTTTAGCTTCTTGTCAATTGGTTAGAGTTATAACCTGTATATCATGATAAGGGGGTCTAAGGAACTATTTTACCAAACCACAGGGACGCTAATTTCAATGTAATATTTTATAAGCAAATACACATAAATATTGCAAAAGAGGTTGGGATTTATTCATCGCGACTTTCGTTCAACACTTATGGGTGTTTATCTATTGAAATTGAGAAAGTAAGAAGTAAGGGGAAGCTATGAGAGATTTCCATTATTTTGCCTGTGAAGGGTGTCATAAAGTAAAAATCAATATCAACAACACATAATCAAAAAACACGCTTGCAAAAATTGCAAGGACCAATGGTACAATTACCCATTAGTTTTATCAAAAAAACTTGTGACAAATACTTTACTACAAATCTCCAACACCGAATCAAGATCATTGTCATCTTTCTCCTCTTTGTTCGCCTCAGACTCGACAGCTACCTCAATATCATTATCGAGAGCTTCATCTCCATTAATAACATTAACAGTCTTGGAATCAGTAATAAGCTACTATAAAGGTCATGGAAGGTTTGAGATTTGTCATAGCTGAGGCAAATGTTGCTGAGATAAATACTAAGCTCAGCAAGTACAAATTTTGTCCTAGAGCTCCTCTGAAATACAAAAATTATGATCAACTTCAGAATTCTTAGAAACGTTAATTACATCATTGGTCCCTCCCTATGTTATATACACATCATAGCCAAAAATATCCTCAGTGTTTCAGAAAGAGCATATATGCACAGTGTTATTCTTAGAATAAATAATTAGGTATATTCTTTATTATAAATAACTCTGTAATACTCTACAAATTAAACTTTACAGATAACACCAAATAGTAAAGATACACAAAAGAAATTGAAAATACTACACCGCTATAAGTGTTATACAATTGACTAACCTATCCAATCGACTGTATAATTGCTTTCCAATGGAAACAAGCTGATCATACAAGGAATTGGGAATCGGAATCAACAACATCTCAATTATCTTGCTTACACTCTTGTTCATAAGGTGTGAGTAACCTAGCAGATGTTGTGCCAAATTTAATCTATTTCACATCTGCCCTTATACTGGTTTGAAATATAAATCTAACCGATTCAATTATTCTTGAAAATCATACCTTTTTAGAGGCACCCTCGCTTAGATTTATATTCTTGAAAAATTGTAATTTGATTTGTTACTTCCTAATTTGGGGTTTCTTAGCCAAGCCGGTTTGATGATGATGGAGAATAGTCCACATTCCCAAGGGTAGTGGCGGTTTTCTTTTGCAGGAGAGATATTGATGATGGGAAGGTGAAAATCGCTTGGAGAGAGAGAGGCCAAATCAATGAAGTTTTGTTTTAATCTTTTTTGGTTTATATATTAGTATATGCTAGCCTACTTTCTACTTTTAAAAGTAGGATGACAGCTCTCCTCCCGTATCCTCTCTCTCTATATATATATATATATATATAATATAATATAATAAGTGAAATAAAGTTACATATTTCACTAGGCAGAGCCAGATATTACTATGTCAACAAATTTTCATCCTCTACTCCCAAAGGTAATGATGAACTGCCAATCTTATCATAATCTAGATTATATTATTGGAAATGTGAATTCATTTATCTCAAATCGCTTCTCAAGTTTCTGGTCATGAATTTAAAATGTATGTAATTTTAAGCACAAAATAGGAAAGACAACCTAAAATTTATATTTTAAATTTTATGTCAACTAATATAATGAAGGTTTAATTATTTTTAGGAATCCCTTGATACACTAACTAGGAAAGAAGAGCATCTATAAAACCTTATTTCTCAATCTCTCAGCCGCCTGTAAAACATCTCCAACACCTTTATAGTACGGTAACAATAGATCAGTAATGTATTTCAGTTGATAATTCAATAAACGTGCACTTACACAATAGAAATTGGGTCCTCCTAAACACCAAACCAATAATTTGGATATGATTTGAGTGGTTGATCAAAGAAAGGTTGATATGTCTGAACAACCCGTAGATGGAACTGAAGAATGGTGGCGACAACCATTGTCACCTGAAGAGATGGAAAGACTCAGTATCAACATGGCTGATTTTGAGGTGAGTACAGAGAAAATAGATTTTAATACATGCTGATTAGTACTTGTTTTCAGGTGACAATGACTGCCGCCACCATTCTACAGCCCCATCTATTGGTTGTTCCGAGAGCTCAGCCTTTCTTTGATCAAACACTCAATTCATAGCCAAATTACTGGCTTAATGTTTAGGTGCAGCCAATTGCTATTGTATAAGCGTACTGTTCTTTAATCCTCAACTGAGATACATTAATGATCTATTGTTTCTGTACTATAAAGGTGGATGAGATGTTTTACAGGCGGCGGTTGAGAGACTGGGAAACAAGGTTTTGCAGCATCTCTTCCTTCCTAGCTAGTGTGTCATTGAGGGACTCCTTAAACTAATTAGACCTTCATTGTATTAGTTGACATAAACTTCAAAATAAAAAATTTAGGTTGTCTTTCCTACTTTTTGCTTACAATTATATACATACAAAATTGGTGACCAGAAACTTGAGAAGCAATTTTAGATAAATGAATTCACATTTCCAATTACTTAATCTTTGATAATATTAGCAGTTTATCATTACCTTGGCGAGTAGAGGATGAGATTCTGTTGGCATAGCCTAGTGTAGCTCGAGCATAATGCAAGACGAGGTTTTAATTGCTCCTTCTACAAAAATATGTGGGACCCACAAAAGTGTTCTACATATGTGACTTCATTGGGGTCTTCCTTCCTCTCAGTTTCTAGTCCTAACTTTGTGTTATTGTTGTCATTCAAAGATCAAGGAAACCAGATAAAAAATATTGAATATTCTCGTGTATTAAAACTTTTATGTTTCCATTTAATTTGATATAAGGTCTTTACATCTATCTCTGGCTCATGCTATATTTGCTAGATACAACATATTTTGACATGTATTTAATTAACTACACAAATTTTGAGATCACTTTATAAACATAAAACTACCATAATATTTTGCTTTATCCATTTATACTCACTTAAAAAACATTAAACTACTAAATTAGACCTTGTTATTATGTCTCAAAGGTCCATCTGGTGTCATAATTCTCATACATAGTTAAAATACAAAAACTAATCAAATTAAAAACTTATAATGCAATCATATGCTTTTTTCACAAATATTATTACAAGGGGTAAGACTTACCCTATTAATTATACAATTATTTCTCTTTTCTTAAAAATAACATTACCATCGATCCTTTTCCTTTCATGTAGACACATGAAAAAAATGAACACAAAAATTATATTTGTGTGAAACATGTAACATGACGTTTTAGGTGTAAAAAGGAGAAACAATCTAGATGAAAGAAAGAAGAAAAAAGAAAGAAAGACGAAAGATAGAAGAAAGACAAGAATATATCTCAGACTATTGTCTCTACAATATTTTATGATAATATATATACAAGTTCTTCGATTTGGATTTGCAACGCTGAATTAAGAAACAACGTAAGGTATTAGTCCACAAAAAAGATATAAATGTAAATATCATGGGAAAAAACACATATGAGAATTTGTGGGTAAAACTAAGACAACAAAATATACAATCTTGTAATGAATCAATATAATATACCATTTCCATTAGGGTGTAGTAACTATCCTTCCAATTTTTTGTTTGTATGGGAAGGGGGTTAAAAGAGCTTTAATGAATCCATAAACATTTAACAATATTCATACCCTTTATTAGGTTTAAATAGGTCATATGAGAAATAATAAAGCACCTAATTTACACAAGTTATAAATGCAACATATTTAAAAATATGTACAAAAAACTAAAATTAAGATACATATGGATGTTTTTAGGGTTATTTTTACTAAAATAGAACAGAATAGTGACTATAAAAACACATATTCGTGGATAGGATAGAAATTGAACTTCCCCGTATAAGAAAGAAATTGAACTCCACCTACACACTACTCCATATACTATAATAGTCAAAGCTATAGGGATTCTGAGATCTTAGAACCTACACAATATAATAACATTCACCAAAAAATACACTATAGGTATAACTGTAATATCTTAGTGTAAGAATATATATAATTCAGAGTCTCTACATACTATACTAATAATACTTTCATAAGAAGATAAAAATTGGGTTTTTTAATTTATTCACCTACTTTTATATCTACATATATGCGTGTGTTTCTTGTATTTAAAACAAAACTCTAAATTTTCCCAAATAGAAAGGTATCAATACAAAACCACCTAAAAAGATCAGGTTATAATTTTGTAAAAATATTTAATCAAACCTATTTAAATTTATGTGCTTGGCTGGATAATAAAACATATACCCAGTGAAATATAAAACTCAGCAACAATTAATTAATTTTAAATTATACATAATTATTAGCTAATTTAGGGGTGTAAAGAGTGAATTGTAACTTAACCTAATTATATCTTATTATATTATCGATTAAAATTTGTATTACATTACAGAAAAGAACATAATTAAATGAAGGATTATCATTCTCAAATATTAATGAAAGCATATATTATTTTTATTTCATATACTTTGGTTCCTTAATTATTAATATATCCAACAATTAAATAATTTTTTTTAAACATCTCTCTATATATAAAAAGTTTATTATACTTTTAAATTATCTCCAATGAAATCTAAAATAAATTATTATAAATAAATAATATTCAGAGTAAAACATAAACAAGAATGAATGAATGAGAAGATGAAATCATATATTTAAGTGTACTGGATTAACCAAAATTATAAATCATCAACTTAAAACTCTAACAAGAGACATAATTCAAGACTATTATGGGACACAAACAAAGTTAATTGAAAAAACTTTACTTACGATTTACTATGTAAAGTTGATCAATGCCTATTTAAAATCCTCCTTAGCTAGCATATCAGCCAGTATTTTTTAACTAGGTTTTATCAATGGCTGCACGACTACTATGTATTTATAATATAAAATAAGGGTTTATTAAATGGGCTTAGGGTTTGTTAAATAGGTTTATAAGTAAGCTGGTCTCCAAAATTAGTTGGGCTAAAATAAATTTAGATATGAGTATTGTACCCAAAAGATTCACATATGTAATTTCTGATAAATATATACGGCCCATTAAAAAATGATAATGTGAACCAGTTGGGTTAGCTCAACTGGCCAGAGCCTTGCTATTTCCTCCCTAAACATGGTTCACCTAGTTCTAATTTACCTGGTATTATACACGTGGAGGCGTGTATATCCCGTGGGATTAGTCGGTGCGCGCAAGCAAGCCCGGAACCATGTACCAAAAATAATAATAATAATAATAATAATGTAATAATAATAATAATATGTCAGTTATTTAAAATTTTGATTTATTAAAACGGTGAGAACATGATTTGAGCTCTTTTAAACAAATTTCTTTTAAAGATATTTTCACTTATATATGTTTAATTAAATGACTATTTATATGAATTTTTTATTTTAAAATATTTGAAATACTTTTAGACTTTTATAAGTGATTTAAAGTGATTTTAGATATTAATTTTTTTATTATTATTTTTGATAAATATTTTTAATTTCTATTAAAAACATTTTTATGTTGTAATAAATTGTTTGAGGCCACCGTTGGGTCATCACATCTTTCCTCTCTAAGAAAACGTTTTTCTCCAAAAGTTAAGTAACCTTGGTTCAAAAACAAGGTGGGGGTACTTGTCGCATGCAATTTTCTCTGGCCTCCACGAAGCCTCACGTTCGGTTTAATTGGTCTAACAAAATTTGACATAAGGTATGGTCCTTTTCCAAATTACCCGATCCTTGTGTTCCATGATCATCATAGATTCTTATCCGTATGTGAAATTCCAAAAAATTCCTAATATATCTAAAGGTAATACATGACCGGGATAAAAAATATAACATTGAAGTTTGGACACATAAAACACGTTGTGAACGCTTGACAGATCTTGAGGCAATGCAAGTCGATAAGGTAATCTTCCGCTCGGTTCTAAAATATTAAATGGACCTATAAAAATGAGTAATAAGTTTTCCCCTCTTAAGAAAGGTAGCCACCCATCGAAATGATTATACTTTCGAGAACACGTGACCCCCTACTTTAAATTCAATCTACTTTGTGCTATATCGTCCCAACTCTTTTTTCTATCTTGAACTTGCTCTGTGCTAGTCCTGATAAAATTAATCTTAACATCGATGGATTCCAACAATTCAGACTTAAATACTTGTTTATCTCCCAAATCCAAATATATAGATGTAGAAAAAGGCTTTGTAGGGTGATAGAACTAAGAAACTATATAATCATTATATATCAGGTGCCCGATAGAGCGATCTGAGACCATAGCCAAAGCAACGGAGAAGTAGAAGTATTAATTAAAGATTAAAGCGAGGATCCTCAAAGATCATTGAGTACCTTACACGATTACCATTGTGAAGATATATATATATATATATATATATATATATATATATATATATATATATATATATATATATATATACCTTGTCGTGGATTTAGCTGTGCTACAGGGGTATTTCTGAAAGTAGACACTAAGTCAAAACCAAAAAGATGTGTGTTCGTGGTGTCACCTTGATGCTCAACATTAGTATTGTTGTTATTGGGGATTACTTGAACCACATAGTTACGGAGATTTATGTCGGTTGTATTAAAACCTCACCCACTAGAGAGAGATAGTGTGTGCCAAATTCTTTTACGGAATGGGGTATATATATATTTCATGGGAGCGATCGGAGCGCTAGCATGGTGTGTAATATTAGGTAAAGGCAAGTGGACGGTTTAGGCATTCATAGGACCAAGGAATCAAGAAGAATCGCATGTCGTACCGAGTAATTACCCTTTAGCATGGCCATGGGTGTCTCTGATGGCTCGACACATCTGTCCTAGGAAGATTGTGATATTTCTTTCAAATCGACAGATGTATCCTACCCTAACATTAAACGTTTATCGACATTATATATTGTCTTTTCAATATCCTTTCGAATTTCTATGATCAATATACTTTACGTGGAGATGATAAAAAAGAATTCATTACTCTTGTAGTGTTTATGTTGATACATGATTTGTTCTGTCTTTGAAACATACTCTATGCTTTCCTTTGTATTTTGATGTTCATCAATACCGAGATAGTGTTGGTTTTCTGGTAAGGGTTCGATTCCCGAGATTGTGTTTGTCATAAACAACTTTGTTTGTTATGTGAAAGCTGCCATTATCTTTTCAAGCATACCTCTTAGGAAATAGCCATCATTGAAGGTTGTAATTCCTATTTCCACACATTATAACTGAAGTGCCTATTTGTATAGGTTTCATTGGATTTATGAGATATCTTTGGTTGCCGAGGAAATGTAAACATAAAAAATATCATTGATTGATGAGCGTACGTCGTACTTATACAATATCTTTGACTATCGAGGAAAAAAAACTTAAAAAATATCCTTGTTTGTTAATAGTTCGTTGGACCTACGAAAACACTTTCATTGAAGAAGCTACGACGGGCTAATGAAATGTTGTCAATCACCGAGGCTACTTCAATCTTGCGAGTAACCTTGGATTGTCAAGACTTTGTCAGACTTATACATATATTTTGATTGGGGAGGCTACTTCGGACATAAAAATAATCTTTGATTGTCAAGCTTAAATCGCACGTACGAAATGTCTTTGATAGTCGAGGACAAACTATTCTTACGAGGAACCTTTTATTATCGAGGCTTCGTTAGACTAATGGATAATCTTATGTAGACTAATGGATAATCTTATGTCGGAGTTATGAAATGCATTAGATCGTCAAGGCTAGGTCGGTCATTTGAATAATATTTAATTGTCGAGACTACGTCGTACTTACAAATAATCTGTGATTGCTGAGATTATGTCTGACATACAAATATTCTTTTATTGTCATGGCTATGTCTCCCTTACGATATATCTGCAATCACTAAAGATAAAGATAATGCGGTCTATCAAGTAAACTTTGATTTCTGAGGTATTGTCGAACTTACAAATATTATTTGATTGACGAGACTATTTTTTAGTATCAAATAATATTTGATTGTCGAGGCTAAGCCAGACTTACAAATAATCTTTGATTGCTGAGTCTATTTTGAATTTATAACCTTTGATTATCCAGACTTTTCCGTACATACTAATAATATTTGATTGTCAAATCTATGTTGGACACAAAATAATATTTGATTTCTAACGCTATTTCAGACTTATGAAATATCTTTGATCACCAAGGATACTTCAATCTTATTAGTAAGTATTGGTTGTCGAGGCCCCGTTGGACTTATGAATAATCTTGGTCTCTGAAACTTTGTCAATCTTTTGACACAAGACTACACTATTTTACTAACGTTTTTCTTATATTTCACTTTGAACAAATGCTCTGTAATTACTTTTTTGGCTTGGAATGCATAACACAATACTTGTTGCCCATATATATATATATATATATATATATATATATGTATAAGTAATCTATGCTAAGTCTATTTCTATCAATTTTTTTGTCTTTCCTGGCCTTATCTTCCACCTTTATATATTGCCTCCTGAAGAGTTTCCTTTATGTATGTGAGATACTCGTTGATTACCATGCTGTACAAATTGTACCTGTTCTTCGTTTTACCTAAATAGAGGGTAGCCCTCAAACTAGACCTATTTATGGCTAGATCATTTGTTACATGTTGTAGTCAGTCATGGATTTAGTAAGCTTTCCTTAATTCTATTTTTTTCTAGAATAATTTCATTCAATTCAAAACAATCCTCCACTTATAGTCTTGACCTTAAGTGATTACCTAGTTTGTTTACCTCTTCCATGTCTTTAACTACAAAAGACATAATAAACTTAGTAAAACTACCAAATACCCGTCCCAGGAGTAATTAAATAGCTAAAAAACCCTATATGCGGCTTTCATACCAAAATTTCTACGAATAGTTAAGGGAGCAACACATTCAAGTCAGATCTTGAGGTAGAAGATCTACCAGTATTACATGAAACAAAGTTGTGTGAGCAACATTATTGGATGAGTAAGGATGTTTACTTTGAAAACCTTGAAATGATGCAAGACATCACAATTTCTCATCATCTAGGTGGAAGATTCGCCCAATCATCCACAAGTTAAAGGAATCAGTACATATCCCCTAGGCTCTCAATGTAAGTAAAAAGACCATATAAAAATCAACTAGACGATGTGGAATGATACAAAACTATTTTGAGATATTAAAGTTTGCTTATGTAATCTCGTGATAGGGTAGATATTGTCCACATTTGCACTTATTTCATATTCTGCACCATTACTTTTATGACTATTTTAATAATATCTCTTTTTTACCAAAAATAGAGAATTGAATTTCAGGAATAAAAACTAAATAAAGAAAATATCAACTTATCCCGATGGAAAATATTGTAACTAGTAAAGGGATCGTGTTTTAAACTTAATAGGTTGACTAAGTAAATCGACTAATAATTTTCTTGTAAAAAAAGGTGTTAATAATATTTTTTTATGTATTATTTTTTAATGTAAGATGCTCAGAATATGCATTGGGCCAACAACAGTCTATGTATTCAATATTTACATGTTCCTTCTGATACTGGATCAACTCCACCAAATATTTCAAGTAGTGAATCACCTTGAGAATGGTCCTACTAGAACAACTTGATATTGTTATATTTGGTCTTTTGATTCACGTAAAAATCTATAAGAATATTTGTATGTTTCTTGATGCCTCTAAATTTACTTCAGAAAATAAACTATTTTGGGAAAGGGGGAATAATTAAATTGTATAATCTAGAATACATCCTTCACCTTTTAAGTTTGTACGTCAAAGCTATTTACAAAACACAAATATCCACAATCCACTGATGGATTATAAGAAAGTTTCTCACACAGTTTAATTTTAAAAAGATGCAATATTCTTCGTAAAAAACAAAACTTACGGGCACATACTTATGGCAAAAATTAGCCGTCTACGCCCTCTCATATTTCTTAATCTCATTTTATAACTATAATTTTTAGTTTTCTTATATTTTGTATATTGTTAATGAATTTAATAACTTAAATAATTAAAAATATTATGCTTAATACATATATATTATTAAAAATATAAATATGCATAGCTAGATTAAGCGACACCTAGGCCCCGTCTAATACAACATAAGCACTAGGCCCTAGTCGGCCTCCTACTCCATAAACCCCGAGTTCTGTAATATATCCCGCTATATACTTAAATTACGCACATGCATAATTTTGGGCCTCTCGTTAAGTCTAAAAATACCCTCTCCGCCGCAAAAACAGGATCTCTAGTTAATATCTATAAAATATTTCTTTAGATTGGATGTGGTTAATATATAGTTGAATTAAGTCTCCATAGTTCCTCTATTTAAGTGTTCCCTTAACAGAATCACCCCATCACAAGGAACAAAGTTGAGAGAATTTGGATGTGTTGAATTAAGACTTGTGGAGCTTGAAGTTGCCGAGATCATTATTAAGGAACAAGTGATACATGTATATGTGTATATCTACTAATCTCTTAATATAGTATACACACAAAGGGTAACACACACTTGTCCTAACATAGGGTTGTAGAAAATTAGTTAATAAATTATAAACGGGTATTGTGTTAATAGATTGGAGTACCACGACCTCGATTAGATGAAGGAGATGAAGATAGATTTTGTGGGGAGAACTAAGTCGTGTGAGTCGAATAAGAAATAGCACATGACTCGTTCATCTTCATATGAACCTTTCCCGAAAAGCTACCCAAAGAATGAAAAATCAACGTTAAGAACTGAGCATTCGTAATTCGGATACTTGATTTGACTTTTAACGTATCTATAATAATATCTTCTAAAGGTAGAGAAGAAGCTACAGTTTCTAATCCATCAAATAAATCTTAGATTTCAATAATATGTTCACTCGCGGAACTATCCCCTTTCTGAATATTGCAGAGCTTCATCTTAAGTTGATGAAAATGCATGGGTCGACACTTACTGACAAAAATTTCCTCAGGTTTGTGCCAATCATCAAACACACTTTGCAACTTAACCACTTGAGAGAGAATAGAAGGTATCATTAAGGATAATAGACACTTTAAGTTGTTGATCCTCAATAATTCAATTGGAGAATGATAGATCGCAGGTCGCCATAGAAGAATTAGTACCATTAACATGTGCAAGATACATGTGTGCTTCAAGTACAAATTCAAGGTGAGCCCGCCAAAGAACATTGTTGGTGGAACAAGCCAAACATGTACTAGAGATGACCAATTTTGTCGTAAAAGAAGTAAGCTAGCTAGTACAAAAGAGATGGAAAAGTAAAATTAGGAGTAAATGAAGATGACTCCATTGAATAAAATGGAGAAAATAAGATTGAAAATGGAGAAAAAAAAAGCTTTCAGAAATTCGCCATTAATGGCTTGAAGAAAGCTTCGAAAATAATTCTCTAATGGCTCTAGATACCATGTTGAGAGAAGAATGATCAATTTTTAATATATTTCTTTTTTTTTTAGTTACAATGTTGTTGTCGTTTATATAATAGGTAGTGTGTGTTTACATACTCAATAAACACACAAGTACGACCTCGAACTACTTTTATATTTTAGTTTAATTAACTATAGTCTCTAACTAATTATTTGTGTTAATTAACTCACTACATGAGTTAACCTTATCTCTAATGTTATTCGAAAGAAACTAAAACGTATATAGAACTATAGAAATACTCAGGTGAACTCCATTACAACCTAAACATCTAATGTAAATATTTTCCTCTCTTTGTTTCTGTTAATGTTTATATTGATATTAATATGTGTGTCTATAATTTTATATCACTAGAATAAATTTATACTCTCTTATTAAGTTCATTTACAATAATATTCCAACACCCACCAGAGTCATATTAATATATAAAACCTATTTTATTTATATTGGTAGTATAAAATATAAATATATATATAATATATAATAAGTGAAATAAAGTGACATATTACACTAGGCAGAGCCAGATATTACTATGCCAACAGATTCTCATCCTCTACTCCCAAAGGTAATGATAAATTGCCAATCTTATCATAATCTATATTTTGTTATTGGAAATGTGAATTCATTTATCTCAAATCGCTTCTCAAGTTTCTGGTCATCAATTTAGTATGTATATAATTGTAAGCACAAAATACGAAAGACAACCTAAAATTTATATTTCAAATTTTATGTCCACTAATATAATGAAAGTTTAATTATTTTTAGAAATCCCTCGATGATACACTAACTAGGAAAGAAGAGAATCTGTAAAACCTTATTACTCAGTCTCTCAGCCGCCTGTAAAACATCTCCAACATCTTTATAGTACATCAACAACAGATCAGTAATGTATTTCAGTTGATAATTCAATAACAGTGCACTTCCACAATAGAAATTGGCTCCACCTAAACACCAAACTAATAATTTGGATATGATTTGAGTGGTTGATCAAAGAAAGGCTGATATGTCTGAACAACCCATAGATTGGGCTGAAGAATGGTGGCGACAACCATTGTCACCTGAAGGGATGGAAAGACTCAGTATCAACATGGCTGATTTTGAGGTGAGTACAGAGAAAATAGATTTTAATACATGATGATTAGTACTTAATATGGTAATGTTGATTATCTCATAAGAAGCATTGAGGCTAGTGCAACCTTCATCTAGAAGAGAAAGGTTTTTCAGCAATTCCAAATGTGAAATGGGAAGATTTTGGAGCTCTGCATATACTAAGGGAGAGGAGTTTTATCGGCATATAGTTCATCGTATTAAGTCCCCTGATCTTTACGAGGTAAGTTGTTAGTTGGGACCAAACATTTTGAAGATCCCAACTAACTACTTATCTTGTAAAGATCAGGGAAATTAATACGATGAACTATATGCTGGTAAAAATCCTCCTTAGCATATGGAAACCTCCAACATTTTTCCATTTCACATTTGGAATTGCTGAAAACCCCTTCTCTTCTAGATGAAAGTTGCACTAGCTTTGCTGCTTCCTATAATATTATCAACATTACCATACTAAGTTTTAATCATCATTTATTAAAAATCTATTTGCTCTGTACTCACCACAAAATCAGCCATGTCGATATTGAGTCTTCCCTTGGCTGCCGCCACCATTCTTCAGCCCCATCAATTGGTTGTTCCGACAACTCAGCCTTTCTTTGATCAAACACTCAATTCATAGCAAAATTACTGGCTTAATGCTTAGGCGCAGCCAATTGCTATTGTACAAGCGTACTGTTCTTGAATTCTCAACTGAGATACATTAATGATCTACTGTTGCTGTACTATAAAGGTGGATGAGATGTTTTACAGGCGGCGGTTGAGAGACTGGGAAACAAGGTTTTGCAGCTTCTCTTCCTTCCTAGCTAGTGTGTCATTGAGGGACTCCTTAAACTAATTAGACCTTCATTGTATTAGTTGACATAAACTTCAATATATAAAATTTAGGTTGTCTTTACTACTTTTTTCTTACAATTATATACATACAAAATTGGTGACCAGAAACTTGAGAAGCAATTTTAGATAAATGAATTCACATTTCCAATAACTTAATTTTTCATAATATTGGCAGTTCATCATTACCTTGGCGAGTAGAGGATGAGATTCTGTTAGCTTAGCCTAGTGTAGCTCGAGCATAATGCAAGACGAGGTTTTAACTGCTCCTTCTACAAAAATATGTGGGACCTACAAAAGTGTTCTACATATGTGACTTCATTGGGGTCTTCCTTCCTCTCAGTTTCTAATCCTATCTTTGAGTTATTGTTGTCATTCAAAGATCAAGACAACCAGATAAAAAATATTGAATATTCTCGTGGATTAAATCTTTTATGTTACCGTTTAATGTGATATAAGGTCTTTACATCTATCTCTGGCTCATGCTGTATTTGCTAGATACAACATATTTTGACATGTATTTAATTAACTACACAAATTTTGAGATCAATTTATCAACATGAAACTACCATAATATTTTGCTTTATCCATTTATACTCAGTTAGAAAACATTAAACTACTAAATTAGACCTTGTTATTATGTCTCAAAGGCCCATCTGGTGTCATAATTCTCATCCATAGTTAAAATACAAAAACTAATCAAATTAAAAACTTATAATGCAATAATATGCTTTTTCACAAATATATTTACAAGGGGTAAGACTCACCCTATTAATTATACAAATATTTCTCTTTTCTTAAAATAACATTACCATCGATCATTTCCCTTTCATGTAGATACATGAAAAAAATGAACACAAAAATTATATTTGTGTGAATTATGTAACATGGCGTTTTAGGTGTAAAAAGGAGAAACAATCTAGATGAAAGAAACAAGAAAGAAGAAAGATAAAAGAAAGACAAGAATATATCTTAGACTATTGTCTCTACAATATTTTATGATAAATATATATACAAGTTCTTTGATTTGAATTTGCAACGCTGAATTAAGAAACAACATAAGGTATTAGTCCACAAAAAAGATTTAAATGTAAATATCATGGGAAAAAATACATATGAGAATTTGTGGGTAAAACTAAGACAACAAAATATACAATCTTGCAATGAATCAATATAATATACCATTTCCATTTGGGTGTAGTAACTATCCTTCTTCTTTTTTTTTCGATGTATGGGTGTCCGGGCCAGCTTACGCGCACCACGACTAATCCCATAGGAAATATACACGCCTCCTCATGCATACTCCCACTTAATCAGAACTAGGTTACCCATGTTCAGGGAGGGGACTCGAACCATGCACCCCTTGCTTACCCCCCTTTAAGGGCTCAAGAAATAACACGGCTGAGGGGATTCGAACCCTGTACCTCCTAGTTGAGAGACAGGGTCCTGGCTACTGAGCTAGTCCCAGTGGTTATCCTTTCAATTTTTTGTTTGTATGGGGAGGGGGTTAAAAAAACTTTAATGAATCCAACAACATTTAACAATTTTTATTCCCTTTATTAGGTTTAAATAGGTCATATGAGAAATAATAAAACGCCTAATTTACACAAGTTATAAATGCTACAGGTTTAAAAATATGTACAAAAAACTAAAATTAAGATACATATGGATGTTTTTAGGGTTATTTTTCCTAAAATAGAACAGAATAGTGACCATAAAAACACACCTTCGTGGATAGGAAAGAAATTGAACTTCCCCGTATGAGAAAGAAATTGAACTCTACCTACACACGACTCCATATACTATACTTGTCAACACTATAGGAATTCTGAGATCTTAAAACCTACACAATATAATAACATTCACCAAAAAAATACACTATAGGTATAACTGTAATATCTTAGTGTAAGTATATATATAATTCGGAGTCTCTACATACTATAATAATAATACTATCATAAGAAGAGGGAGATCATAAATATACAGTTGACTATCGCGTCGTGATAAGAATTGGGTTTTTTAATTTATTCACCTACTCTTATATCTACATATAAGCGTGTGTTTCTTGTATCTAAAACAAAACTCTAAATTTTCCCAAATAGAAAGGTATCGATACAAAACCACGTAACAAGATCAGGTTATAATTTTGTAAAAATATTTAATTAAACCTATTTAAATTTATGTGCTTGGCTGGATAATAAAACATAAACCCAGTGAACTATAAAACTCAGCAACTATTAATTAATTTTAAATTATACAGAATTATTAGCTAATTTAGGGGTGTAAAGAGTGAATTGTAACTTAGCCTTATTATATCTTATTATATTATCGATTATAATTTTTATTACTTTATAGAAAAGAACATAATCAAATGAAGGATTATCATTCTCAAATATTAATAAAAGCATATATTATTTTTATTTCATATACTTTGGTTCCTTAATTATTAATATATCCAACAATTAAATAATTTTTTTAAACATCTCTCTATATATAAAAAGTTTATTATACTTTTAAATTATCTCCAATGAAATCTAAAATAAATGATTATTAATAAATAATATTCAGAGTAAAGCATAATCAAGAATGAATTGAATGAATGAGAAGATGAAATCATATATTTAAGTGTACTGGATTAACCAGAATTATAAATCATCAACTTAAGACTCTAACGAGAGACATAATTCAAGACTATTATGGGACACAAACGAAGTTAATTGAAAAAACTTTACTTATGTTTACTATGTAAAGTTGATCAATGCATATTTAAAATCCTCATTAGCTAGCATAGCCGCCAGTATTTGTCAACTAGGTTTTATCAATGGCTGCACGACTACTATGTATTTATAATATATAATAAGGGTTTATTAAATGGGCTTAGGTTTGTAAAATAGGTTTATAAGTAAGCTGGTCTCCAAAACTAGTTGGGCTAAAATAAATTTATATATGAGTATTGTATCCAAAAGATTCACATATGTAATTTCTGATAAATATATACGGCCCATTAAAATATAATAATGTGTCAGTTATTCAAAATTTTGATTTATTAAAACTGTGAGAACACGTTTTGAGCTCTTTTAAACAATTTTCTTTTAAAGATATTTTCACTTATATATGTTTAATGAAATGACTATTTATATGAATTTTTTATTTTAAAATATTTGAAATACTTTTAGACTTTTATAAGTGATTTAAAGTGATTTTAGATATTAATTTTTTTATAAATATTTTTGATAAATATTTTTACTTTTTATTAAAAACATTTTTATGTCTGTAATAAATTGTTTTAGGCCACTGTTGGGTCATCACATCTTTCCTCTCTAAGATAAATGTTTTTCCCCGAAAGTTAAGTAACCTTGGTTTAAAAACAAGGTGGGGGTACTCGTCGCATGCAATTTTCTCAGGCATCCACGAAGCCTCACGTTCGGTTTAATTGGTCTAACAAAATTTGACATAAGGTATTGTCCTTTTCCACATTACCCGATCCTTGTGTTCGATGATCATTATAGATTCTTATATGTATGTGAAATTCCAAAAAATTCCTAATATATCTAAAGGTAATACATGACCGGGATAAAAAATATAACATTGAAGTTTGGACACATGAAACACGTTGTGAACGCTTGATAGATCTTGAGGCAATGCAACTCGATAAGGTATTCTTCCGGTCGTTTCTACAATCTTAAATGGACCTATAAAAATGAGTAATAAGTTTCCCCCTCTTAAGAAAGGGAGCCACCCATCGACTTGATTATACATTCGAGAACACGTGACCCCCTACTTTAAATTCAATCTACTTTGTGCTATATCGTCCCAACTCGTTTTTGTATCTTGAGCATACTTTGTGCTAGTCCTGATAAAATTAATCTTAACATCGATGGATTCCAACAATGCAGACTTAAATACTTGTTTATCTCCCAAATACAAATATACTGATGTAGAAAGAAGCTTTGTAGGGTGATAGAACTAAGAAACTATATAATCCTTATATATCAGGTGCCCGATAGAGAGACCTGAGACCATAGCCAAAGCAACGGAGAAGTAGAAGTATTAATTAACGATTAAAGCGAGGATCTTCAAAGATAATTGAGTACCTTACACGATCACCATTGTGAAGAGATATATATATATATATATATATATATATATATATATATATATATATATATATATATATACCTTGTTTAGCTGTGCTACTGGGGTATTTCTGAAAGTAGACACTAAGTCAAAACCAAAAAGATGTGTGTTCGTGGTGGCATCTTGATGCTCAACATTAGCATTGTTGTTATTGGGGATTACTTGAACCACAGAGTTACGGAGATTTATGTCGGTTGTATTAAAACCACACCCACTAGAGAGAGATAGTGTGTACCAAATTATTTTACGGAATGGTGTATATATAGATTTCATGGGAGCGATCGGAGCGCTAGCATGGTGTGCAATATCAGGCTAAGACAAGTGGACGGTTTAGGCATTCATAGGACCAAGGAATCAAGAAGAATCGCATGTCGTACCGAGTAGTTACCCTTTAGCATGGCCATGGGTATCTCGGATGGCTCGACACATCTGTCCTAGAAAGATTGTGATATTTCTTTCAATTTTGACAGATGTATCCTACCCTAACATTAAACGTTATCGACATTATATATTGTTTTTTCAATATCCTTTCGAATTTCTATGATCAATATACTTTACGTGGAGATGATAAAAAAGAATTTATTATTCTTGTAGTGTTTATGTTGATACATGATTTGTTCTGTCTTTGAAACATACTCTATGCTTTCCTTTGTATTTTGATGTTCATCAATACCGAGTAAGCGTTGGTTTTCTGGAAAGGGTTCGATACCATTGTGAGAGAATAATTATGATTTGTTTCCCATTGTCACCTGAAGATATGGAAAGACGCAGTATCAACATGGCTGATTTTGAGGTTAGTACAGAAAAAATAGATTATAATAAATTACGATTAGTACTTAATATGGTAATGTTGATCATCTAATAGGAAGCAACGAAGCTAGTGCAACCTTCATCTAGAAGAGAATGGTTTTTCAGCAATTCCAAATGTAAAATGGGAAGATGTTGGAGGTCTCCATTTACTAAGGGACGAGTTTTACCGGCATATAATTCATTGTATTAAGTCCCCTGATCTTTATGAGGTAAGTAGTTAGTTTTGAAGATCCCAACTAACAACTTACCTCGTAAATCAGGGGACTAAATACGATGAACTATATGCCGGTAAAAATTCTCCTTAGCATATGGAGACCTCACACATTTTTCCATTTCACATTTGGACTTGCTGAAAACCCCTTGTCTTCTGAATGAAGGTTGCACTAGCTTCGCTGCTTCCTATTATATTATCAACATTACCATACTAAGTTTTAATTATCATTTGTAAAAATTTATTTTCTCCATACTCACCTCAAAATCAGCCATTCTTCAGCCCCATCTATTGGTTGTTCCGAAAGCTCAGCTTTTCTTTGATCAAACACTCAATTCATAGTCAAATTCCTGGCTTAATTTTAGGTGCATCCAATTTCTATTGTGTAAGCGCACTGTTCTTCAATCATCAACTGAGCTACATTACTGATATACTGTTGTTATACTATAAAGGTGGAGGATATGTTTTACAGACGGCTGAGAGACTGGGAAACAAGGTTTTGCAGCTTCTCTTCCTTCTTAGATAGTGTGTCATCGAGGGACTCCTAATTAGACCTTCATTGTATTAGTTGACTTAAACCTTAAAATAAAAAGTTAGGTTGTCTTTCCTACTTTTTGCTTACCATTATATACATAAAAAATTGATGACCAGAAACTTGAGAAGCAATTTTAGATAAATGAATTCACATTTCCAATATCTTAATCTATGAAAATATTGGCAGTTCATCATTACCTTGGCGAGTAGTAGAGGATGAGATTTTGTTGGTGTAGCCTAGTGTAACTCGGTCATAATGCAAAACGAGGTTTTAACTGGTCCTCCTCCAAAGATATGTGGGACCCACAAAAGTCTTCCACATCTATGACTTCATAGGGGTCTTCCTTCCTCTCGGCTTCTAATCCTGTCTTTGTGTTATTGTTGTTATTCAAAGATCAAGACAACCAGATAAAAAATATTTAATATACTCGTGGATTAAAAATTTTATGTTTCCATTTAATGTGATATAAGGTCTTAAATCTATCTCTGGATCATGTTGGATTTGCTAAATACAACATATTTTGACATGGATTTAATTAACTACACAAATTTTGAGATGAATTTATCAACATGAAACTAGAATAATTTTTTGCTTTATTCATTTATACTCCGTTAAAAAACATCAAATTACTAAATTAGACCTTGTTATTATGTCTCAAAGGCCCATGCATCTGTGTCATAATTCTCATCCATAGTTACAATAACAAACTAAGCAAATTAAAAACATATAATGCAATAATACGCTTTTTTCACAAATATTATTACAAGGGGTAAGACTTACCCTATTAATTATACAATTATTTCTTTTTTATTAAGATGACATTACCATCGATCCTTTTCTTTTCGTGTAGATACATGAAAAATGAACATACAAATTTTATTTGTATGAAATATGTAACATGACGTTTTAGATGTGAAAAGGAGAAACAATCTAGATGAAAGAAAGAAGAAAGAAATAAGAAAGAAAGAAGAAATAAAGAAGAAAGAAGAAAGACAAGAATATATCTCAGACTATTGTCACTACTCTACTAATCTAACTCCTTTCTCTCTATATAGTATGTTTTCAAGATTTCTAAAAAAAGTCAAGAGATGTAACACAATGCTAATAAATTAAATAATTTCTAGATCTCATAAAAACACACAGTTATATATGTGCTACACATGTCTATTGCATGATTCAATAATATATTGAAAATCATTTAAAGCCAACGGTAAGTAGAGTTCATGACCAAAACTAACAGTCTCGACACCAAATATCCATGACTTGCAATATTTTGTGATAATGTATATATATATATATATACACGTTCTTCAATTTGGATATGCAAGGCTAAATTAAGAAACAACAGAAGGTATTAGTCCACAAAAAAGATATAAATATAAATACCATGGAAGAAAACACGTATGAGAATTTGTAGGCAAAACTAAAACAACAAAATATACAATCTTCCAATGAATCAATATAATATACAATTTCCAATAGGATGTAGTAACTATCATTCCAATTTTTTGTTTGTAGGGTAGGGGGGTTTAAAAGAACTTTACTGAATCCATCGACATTTAACAATCTGTATTCCCTTTATTAGGTTTAAACAAGTCATATGAGAAATAATAAAACGCCTTATTTACACAAGTTATTAAAGTAACATATTTAAAAATATGTATAAAAAACTAAAATTAAGATACATATTGATATTTTTAGGGTTATTTTTACAAAAATAGCACATAATAGTGACAATAACTATCAAATAATATTTGATTGACTAGGCTAAGGCAGACTTGAAAAATAATCTTAACAAAAATGTAATCGATAGCCAACACTACGGTAACCTTTGATTATCCAGACTTTTTCGGACATACTAATAATATTTGATCGTATATGTTGGACATGAAAATAATATTTGATTTCTAAGGCTATATTGGACTTATAAAATATCTTTGATCAATAAGGATACTTCGATCTTATTAGTAAGTATTGGTTGTCGAGGTCCGTTGGACTTATGAATAATCTTGATCGCTAAAACTTTGTCAATCTTTCGATACAAAATTACACTATTTTACTAACGTTTTTTCTTTTGGCTTGAAATGCATAACACAATATTTGTTGCCTATATATATATATATATATATATATATATATATATATATATATATATATATATTTAAGTAATTTGTGCTTTGTTTATCCTAGAAGTCTATTACTATCAAATTTTTTTGTCTTTCCTGGCCTTCTCTTCCACCTTTATCTATTGCCTCACGAAGAGTTTCCTTTATGTACGCAAAATACTCGTTGATTACCATGCTCTACAAATTGTACCTGCTATTTGTTTTACCTAAAGAGAGGGTAGCCCTCAAACTAGACATATTTATGGCTAGATCATTCGTTGCATATTTTAGTCTGTCATGTATTTAGTAAGCTTTCCTTAATTCTTTTCTTTTATAGAATAGTTTAATTCATGTTTACCTACTTAGTTTACCTCTTCTGTGTCTTTAACTATAAAAGACATAATAAACTCAATAAATCTACCAATCCCAGGTGTAATTCAATAACTAAAAAACCCTATAGCCTTCATACCAGCATTTCTATCAATATTTGAGGGAGCAACACATTCAAGTCAGTACTTGAGGTAGAAGTTCTACCAGTATTACATGAAAAAAAGTTGTGTGAGCAACATCATGGTATGATTAAGGTTGTTTACTCTAAAAACCTTGAAATGATGCAAGAGATCACAATTCCTCATCATCTAGGTGGAAGATTCGCCCAATCATCCACAAGTTAGAGGAATTGGTACATATCCCCTAGGCTCTCAATGTAAGTAAAAACACCATATCAAAATCAACTAGACGATGTGGAATGATACAAGACTATTTGGAAATATTAAAGTTTACTTTTGTAATCTTGTGATAGGGTAGATATTGTCCACGTGTGAACTTATTTCATATTCTGCACCATTACTTTTACAACTGTTTTAATAATATCTTTTTTTTACCGAAAATAAAGAATTGAATTTCATATTCTGCACCATTACTTTTACGACGATGATTTTTTAGTCGGTAACAAAATCTCGTCGGTAATTTTGAAAACTTACCGACGAAGTACGGTCGTCGGTAATTTTTCGTCGCTAAAGACGCTGTTTCTAGTATTGCATAGAATTTACAATATAAATTTTAGGTTGTCTTCCTACTGCGTGGTTACAATTATATACATACACAATTGATGACCAGAAACTTGAAAAGCAACTTTAGATAAATGAATTACATTTCCAATAACTTAATCTATGATAATATTGGCAGTTCCTCCAAATATATGTGGGACCTACAAAATTCTTCTACATCTATGACTTCATTGGGGTCTTCCTTTCTTTCAGCTTCTGATCATGTCTTTTTGTTATTGACATATCTTTGTTATTCAAAGATCAAGACAGCCAGATAAAAAATATTGAATATCCTCATAGATTAAAACTTTTATGATTCCATTTAATGTGATATAAGGTCGTTACATCTATCTCTGGCTCATGCTGTATTAACTATATACATCATATTTTGACATGGATTTAATTAACTACACAAAATTTTAGATGAATTTATCAACATGAAAATAGCATAAATTTTTGCATTATTCATTTATACTCGGTTAGAAAACATCAAAATTCTAAATTAGACCTTGTTATTATGTCTCAAAGGCCTATCAGGTGTCATAATTCTCATTGATACTTATAATAACTCATAGGCCTATCAGGTGTCATAATTCTCATTGATATTTATAATTAAAAAAACTAAGCAAATTAATAATGCAATAATGCAATAATACGGTTTTTCACAAATATTATTACAAGGGGTAAGACTTACCCTATTAATTATACAACTATTTCCTTTTTCATAAAATGACATGACCATCCAATCGTTTTCCTTTCCTGTAGATACATGGAAAAAAATGAACATACAAATTATATTTGTGTGAAATATGTTTTTTGGTTTTATTTAATATTAGAGAAGGGAAAAATAGGAATGAATTTATAAAAAGAAATGGGAATGGAAAATGATTTGTAAAAAAGTGGACGAAAGTTGGTTTTTTTTAATGAAAGAGGAATTTCTATAGAGGGAGAAATATTACAAAGCTTTGAGTGACTCACTAGTTTGATGATTATAAATGAATTCAATGGACCTATTTATACTACTTTTGTGGCGGTGGATTTCGATTCTAACTTATACTAGAATGATTTAGCTAGTGTTACACTAACTAATCATTTTCTAGGTTTATAGAGTATTTTCTAGAAATCTTATTATTCTAACAAGATTTCTTTAGAAATACTTATTATTATTTTTTCACTAGAATTTTCTAGATTGATTGAGAAAATGGGCATTAATTTCAACACTCCCCTTTAATGCTCATTTTCGTAATTCCAAGCATTTCTCGTAATGTCTCGAACTTTGATCATGAAAGTGCTTTCGTAAAAATATCTGCGAGTTATTCTTTGGTCTTTAAGTATTGAAACTCGATCTGTCCTTCATTAGATGCTTCTCGTAGAAAGTGATATTTCACAGCAATGTGTTTATTCTGGCTATGATGGACAGGATTCTTTGCCATTGCTATTGCCGACTTGTTGTCGCAGTAAATTTTTGTTGGTCTTTCTTGTTGTTTTCCCATGTCTTCAAGTATTCGTGTAAGCCAAATTGTTTGACTTGTTGTTAGTGTTGTTGCCACATATTCTGCTTCTGCTAAAGATTGTTCCACACAGTCTTGTTTTTTCGATGACCATGAAAATATCCCTGAGCCGAGTAAGAATGTATAGCCCGAGATACTCTTCATATCATCTACCGATCCAGCCCAATCACTATCGGTGTAGCCGATCAAACTTGAGTTCCTTTTATTCTCGTACCATATTCCATAGTCCTTTGTGCCTTGCAAGTATCTTAATATTCTTTTTCTTGCTCTATAGTGGACTTGGCTTGGACTGTGAATGAACCTTGGTAGTAGACTCATAGCATACATGATATCTGGTCTCGTAGCTGTAAGATATAACAAACTTCCAATAAGACTTCTGTATGTTGAGGAATCTATCTTAGTTGACCTGTCTTCTTTGATTTCTTTTTTGTTAGTGACTAGGAGAGTATCCATGCATCTTGAACTTCTTTAGTAAAGACTATGTATACTTCTTTTGTGAGATGAATATTCATCTTGTATATTGTCTCACCTCAATACCGATAAAGTAGTGCATTAACCCGCGATTTGTCATCTCGAAGGTTTTCAGCATGACTTCTTTGAATTCCTTGATCATTTTCTCATTGTTTCCTATATACATGAGATCATCTACATAAAGAGAGACAATGAGTCTGTTATCATTACCTTGGTTTTTAATGTAGAGAGTAGGTTGGTTTTGACTTCTCATGAATTCTCGATTAGTGAAATAATTGTCGATTCGACTGTACCACGCCCGAGGAGCTTGCTTGAGTCGATATAATGCTTTTTGTAGTCTTAAAACTCGATCTTCTAGGCCTTTCTCTACAAACCCTTGAGGTTGCTCGACATATATCTCTTCTTCTAGATAGCCATTGAGGAACGCTAACTTTACATCTAACTGATATATCTTCCATTGCTTTTGAGCAGCTAATGTAATAAGTGCTCTTATAGTGTCTTAGCGTGCAACTGAAGCAAATTTCTCGTTGTATTCAATACCTGATAGTTGTGAGTACCCTTTAGCAAACAGTCTTGCTTTGTGTTTTTGGGTTGAGCCATCGTGGTTGAGTTTTGTCTTGTACCAACCACTTGACTCCGATGACTTCTTTGTTGGTTGGTCGATCTACCACCTCCCATGTTTTATCTTTCTTGATCATTTTGATCTCTTCCTCCATTGCATTTACACATTCCTTTGTTTTGATGCTGCTTCAAATCTTTTCGTATCCAACGTCACGAAATTGAATGTTTGATATATGTTTCTAAGTAACCTTGTCTTGCCTGGTGTTATTGGAGATGACTCGTCATTACTGGATGAAGATGAAGATGAAGATGATCTAGGAGTTCTTGGTGATGTGGGTTCTTGAGTATTCTGTTGACCTTCTTCTTCGGTATTATCCATGATGCGCGCCCTTGGTACCATTATACTTTGTTGTTCCACCTTTCCTTCATCCCAATTCCATGTTGCATTTTCGTCAAACTCGACATCCCTGCTGAGAATAAGTTTCTTTGTTTTGATATTGTAAATTATATAGCCTTTAGATTCTGAGATATAACCGAGGAATATTCCTTTTTAAGTAGTTTCTTCTAGTTTGTGTCGCTTCTCTTTCAGAATATGCACGTAGCAGATGCTTCGGAAGACTCTAAGGTGTTATGCTGACGACTTCTTTCCACTCCATGCTTCAATTGGTGTTTTATTTTGAACACCCTTTGTTGGACATCTGTTGAAAAGATAGACTGCAGTTTATACTGCTTCTGCCTAGAACTTCTTTTGCATTCCTTTCTCTGCTAGCATAGTCCTTGCCATCAATAAGACTATTTTGTTCTTCCTTTCTGACACGCCATTTTGTTCTAGAGCGTTGCCAACTGTTAGCTGGTGTTTGACTCCTTCATCATCACAAAATTTGTTGAACTCTTTTAAGGTATACTCCTTTCCGCGATCACTTTGAATTACTTTAATTCGCCGAATAGTTTGATTTCGACAAGATTCTTAAATTTATTTAAAATATTGAATACTTCTGACTTTTATCACATGAAGTATACCCAAGTCATTCTAGTATAATCATCAATGAAAAGGATGAAGTATCTATTATTTTCAAATGTTGGAGTCTTCATTGGTCCGTATACATCTGTATGGATCAGTTCTAGCACGTGTTTGGCTCTCCATGCTTTGACTGAAGGGAACGACTTTCTGTGTTGTTTCCCTTCTAGGCATCACTCGCACACATCGTTATTCACTTGGATGAATGGTTGATTTTTCATCATATTCTTCTGATGGAGAATTTCTAACCCAGGAAAATTGAAGTGTTCGAACCTTCGGTTCCATAACCATGATTGGTCTTCTTGAACTTTCATGGTTTTTTCAACGTTCTTCCATTGGATTGGAAAATTTCTTTGTCGCTTCATTTTTACTACATCTATTTTTTTTTATGGTCATATATTGTGCATGAGTCTTATTTAAATAAGAGGTTATATCCTCTTTCCATCATTCGACCCACAATTAATAAATTAGTATCTAGTTTGGGGACCAACAATACATTATGGATTAGTCGCGTACCTTTTTGTGTTTTGATTGTGATTGTACCTTTCCCTTCGACCTTCAGCGGATCTCCATTTCCAAGCTTGACTTGAGATTTGACCGAATTGTCTATCTCGAAATATTTTTCGTTACCGTTCATGTGGTTACTGCAGCCGCTATCAATATATCAGGTGTCGTTTTTCACCTTTGAAGCAGTATGACATGCGTAGAATAGATTGTCATCATTTTTATTTTCTTCGGAGAAGTTAGCCTTGTGCTTTTGTTTGGACCGACAATCTTTCTCCAAGTGGCCAAGTTTTTGGCAACTCTTGCATTGTGGTTTTCCAAAAAACCAACAATCTTTTTCAAGATGATTTGTTTTCTTACAAATACGACACGGTGAATATTTTACCGATCTTTGATTACCTCACCATTCTCTCTGTTTCTAGAATTTTCTTTAAATTTTCTCCCCCCATTGTTAGAACTTTGAAACCTTATGTTGAGTTAGACTGAAATGCGTTTCTATGGATTCATTTTCACGCATACTTAGTCTTTTCTCGTAAGATTCTAGAGAGCCTACCAATTCTGTTACTGACAGAGTGGCTACATCCTTAATTTCTTCGGTAGTAGTTACTGTCGGATCGTATTTAGCAGGAAGAGTAATTAATATTTTTTTCATGACCCGTTTATCAGTTATATCATCTTCATAGGCCATTAATTGGTTAACTATTTCTCGTAATTTAGTGTAGTAATTTTTTATGGTCTCGGATTCTTTCATTTTCATATTTTCTAATTCCTTTCTTAGAGTTTGAAGTTTAATATTTCGTACCTTTACGTTTCCTTGAAACTCCTCTTTTAACGTATCCCAACCTTGCTTCACCGTAGTAGCACCGCTAATTCTTGGGAACAATGACTCCGTCATAGCCATTTGCATGCTGTAAATCGCCAAATTATCTTTTTCGATCTCCTTAGTTAATTTTTCCTTCTTTGTTGCATATAAAGTTGACATATCTTCGGGAATGGTATATCCCATTATAACCAATATCCCATAAACTTTGGGACATGAAGTATGTCCTCATCTTGATTGTCCAATAGTCGTAATTTTCTCTCGAGAAAATCGGGATCAGAATTTGGGTATTTCTTAGGAGAGTAGCCATGAGAATATTGTATAGTAGAGGTATTTTTGCTGAAGCTAGTTATCGCCTAGTTGATAATCGAATGTGGCTCTGATACCACTTGTTAGTTTTATTAATATTAGAGACGAGAAAAATAGGAATGGATTTATAAAATAAATGGGAATGGAAAATGATTTGTAAAATAATGGACGAAAGTTGGTTTTTTTTAAATGAAACAGGAACTTTTATAAATGGAGTAAATATTACAGAGCTTTGAGTGACTTACTAGTTTGATGATTACAAATGAATTCAATGGACCTATTAATACTACATTTATGGCGGTGGATTTCATTTCTAACTTATACTAGAATGATCTAGCTAGTATTACACTAACTAATAATTTTCTAGGTTTATTGATTATTTTCTAGAAATCTTATTATTCTAACAAGATTTCTCTAGAAACATTTATTATCATTTTTTACTAGAATTTTCTAGATTAATTGAGAAAATGGGCATTAATTTCAACAATGTTACATGGCATATCAGATGTAAAAAGGAGAAACAATCTAGATGAAAGAAAGAAGAAAGGGAGTCGAAAGACAAGAATATATATCTGACTATTATCTCTACTCTACTAATCTAACTCCCTTCTCTCCATATAGTATGTTTTCAAAATGCCTAAAAAGTGTCGAGAGATGTAACACAATGCTAATAAATTAAAAGTTTTCTAGATCTCATAAAAACATATAGTGATTTATGTACTATACATGTCTTTTGCATGATTCAATAAATATATTGTAAATCATTGAAAGCCAACCGTAATTAGAGTTCATGACCCAAACTAACCGTCTCGACACTAAAAATCCATGACTTGCAATATTTAATAATATATATATATATATATATATATATATATATATATATATATATATATATATATGGGTTATAAAGAGGGCCCAGATTGATTCTTAGCTAAAAATATGTCACGAGAAACGATTGAGATCATTCTTTTACTCAAAAAATTAAAATCTTCCTAATTTTCCCTTGATATATATAGGCTACTAACAATTTGAAAACTAACGAAAAAAATAATATACTCTTCTATATCTCTCTATCTCTCTCTCCGTATATTACGTTTCCTTTTATTTCCTAATACACCACATTTCTCACACCGCTCACCTCTACCGCCTCAATGCCTCACCGCCTCACCGCCTCACCGCTCACCTCCACCGTCAATCTCACCGCTCACCTCCACCGCCTCACCGCTCAACTACACTGCCGACCTCAAAGCTCACCTTTTGTAAGCACGGTGTTAAACTCTACAATCGAAAGCCGGTACTTGACGTCCCCATTGTTTCCTCTACATAGCTCACCTCTCACCTCCACCGCCACGACCGTCAGCACAATTAATTAAGATTCACTTCTTACTGTTACTCCTTCTCCCGTCTTTCTCTTCTGACCGAGTAATAGCCCAAATTGAAAAACTCAATTAATTGCATTGAAGGTGTTTGTTTGGTTGTCATTAACTCCTACGAGAGAAGCTATTGTACAGAACAGATTGTTCCGGATGATGATGAATAATGTTGTGCCGGCGGTTGATTCTAGCCTTCAATTGGGTGTGATGCTGTATTGAATCAAGAAAACATGAGGTATGTATCTCTTCTTAAATTAACAGTGAAGTTTGACAAGACATATGCAATTGTAAAAGTTAACACTGATAAGTGTTTGTGGCTTGATGATCCATCTCAATGTAGTCCTATTTGGAAAAGGTTGTAGAAGTAATACAGAGGTATGTATCTCTTCCGTAATTAACATCTGTTTTCACTATTCAGGAAATGTAATTATATAAGTTGTTGAATTTTATTTTTTTGTGATTAGCTTTGTACATGGAATACTGATAGGTGGAAGAAGAAAGTGAGAAAGTTCTTGCAAATCCCATCTAGACGCTCACCAAATCCCCTTGCACAGATTAAAGTTCAATTCCATCAAGATCAAACTCATGTATTGGTGGTTCATGAACTCAAATTACTATATACTAAGCGTCAAAAATTTCACATATCTAAACTAAAATACCCGAGCTAGGCTAATTGAGAAAGTTTTATATTTTCACAAAAAATGTCTGTTATTTTTGACAGTGGGTCCCATGAGAAACAAGTGGTGCTATTACAGATGTTATGTATTATTTCACTTTCCATTCTGTAAAAATCTCATATTATTCATAATTTAGAAATGGTTCGTATATTTAACTTAATCAGTTTAATTAATAAATCGAGGTTCGTAGCTGTATTCTGGTTACTGAGGAGTCTCTGGCCATATTGTGAGGGTCAAAGTGAAGATTTCGTTAACTTAAGAGGGCCGCTATTAATCTAATTTTTTAACTCTGCTTCATAACTAAAGGATTGCATGAATTTTGATGGCAGGGTTATAACCGTTGGAGATTATATATCAGTAGCACGATCCAGGGTTTGCTTTGCAAAATGTCACAAATTGGACATGTTTCTGCAATTAACTTGAGTACCCGAGCAAATATTCTTAATCTTTCAGGCCCACTAACTTCTCCAAGATGTGGTTTTCAATGTCCGTTATCTTTTGGTTCAAGTGATTCAATGGGTTATAAGCTAAAATCTCCAACTTCACATTCTATCAAAACAAGATCAAGAAAAAGATAGTCATCTTCAAAAGTTTGCTTAAGTTGATTTATTTTAACTTAGGAGTACCTTATTGTATGCAAAATGTTCGATAAAATGCTTTCTTTGTTTATATTGGTAGTTTATATTGACTATCCGAAACCCAAAATAAATTTAGAGTGCACTTTCCTATTTCTAGTCTTGATTTGTTGATTTATTATTTTTAAAGCATATGCGGTTTAATTATTTATTTTTTGTGAAGCTTTAAAAGATATATGGTAATTAATTAGAGACCAAGTCAAGTCAAAAAAGTAAAGGAAAGTGATATACATGGAAATAAGAATATTAATGAATGATATATGCAAAGAATTAAAAGATAAAGCTGGCAAATAAATCTGAGATTCTAGCCACGTTTCAAAGACGAACTCATAACTTAATATTGTCGAGGAATTAGGGAGAATGATCTGCACCAATGGAAAGATATTTCCGAGACAAGCGGTTTCGACTATTAGAACGCGTCAAACGGATAAATATTGAAGGAGATATGACCAAAACAAATCAGCAGCAGAATATTACTATTCCTAGATTTTAGGGCTACGAATTTAAGAGTTTTAGACTTGTCTTCCACTCCAAGTAAATTCTAATTAAGGCTTTCTAACACCTATAAATACACCCTTTAGCCTCCTCTTTTCACACACTTCAAAGAATTACACAAGAGGCTTAACGTTTTCAAGTCAGAGCAAGAAGGCAAGGAGAAGCTAGTCCTGGAGGAATCATGTTCTTCAATCAAAAGTCATCCTACCCTTTAGGTTATCAATTTATCTTTGTATTTGAACATGAATTCCTTTTATTTAATTTCAGTTTTTAATTCCGTTATGAACTAATTTACTTAATAGTTGAGAATCGTTATATGGGTTGAATCCAATTCTATTTAATTGTTTCTGAATATGGGATTTAATGGTTTAAATTAGACTAGGTATTTTGTGTTCACTAATTTTAAAGTCATGAATCAAACTTAGCTCATAGTAATTAGGCTATTCCATATAGTGGCGTATGGATCACCTTGACGGGTGGTTTAATTACAGACTTAGATAATAGACGCATAGTATCCGTTATTGACCCTGACAGGCTTAACTAACCTTGCAGCCAATTAGGTAAATTATTATTCATCTGAAAGTAGCTTATATTCACCCTGACGGGGTTTGTAATACCGTAGGATAGCTCCTAAGTCCTCCCTGACGGGGGTTAGAAGATATTAGAGTCCTGACTAGCACAATTATACCAGTTTAGCCCTTAATCAGAAACATGATATAGATAGGTTAGGTGAAACCCTTGCGAGGATTAAGTACTTTTTCTCGTCTGGAAGTTTCAATTCCCTTTTTACTTGCTTTATTTTATTTTAGTAGTTTATTTTCTTGCATCTTTAATTTTATAAAAACCAAAAAAAGATCTTATTTTTTATTTTTCTAGTTAAGCAATTACTACTACTATCTGATTAATACTAGAGTTATACCTAATCCGTCCCTGACGAACTTGATTATCATATATTAGTTCGGACAACAGTACACTTGCAGTTTGTGGTTCCTCTATTTTATCTTTATTATTTTTGAACACACCAGGACCCACCACCTACCATTACCCTAGACCCCAATGCAGGGTAAATACGATCCATACGCACTCCTAATTAAAATTTCTGGGCTATAATCATGAGTTAACTCTAACAATTATGAACTGTTCACTGGGGATTTATTTCTACTCTATTTGTACATTGTATTTAGCCAACTCTATTAGGGTAAATTTATTGTAATAATATTTTTTTACTACGACTACTTTTTGGAGTAAAGTAAATGTAGGCCTACCTCAATTCGATCGTGCATGCATGTATGAAGCACTTATAAATGATAAAGAATGATATGAGAGAATGTGACTTGAAAAGGCTATATATATAAATTTTTGGACGTACATAATTAGTTAAAATTAATTAAGTATGATCCATAATCATGTATAAATCATTTTTTGTAGTTGTGGGTGTTATCCTTGATAGAGCTTCTTCATCTCGTCATATGCACTGGAGTCATGGTTTTGATTGGAAGTCTCCGGCAATCCTTACTCCACATATTAGAAGGGTTGTTGTTTCTTTCATAAAAATTTCCATCTCAAGATATCTACTAAAAATACTTTACTTAATTCGCCATTTTAAAAGTATAAAACTAAAATTCGATTTATAATGATGAACTTTAAAAAAAGAAGATAAGAACCCACTTATTGTGATCATTTCAGGTACAAAAAACTCAATGTGGTATCAGAGGATCATAACCCACCTGTGCTTTATAAACATAACAAGAAATTTTTTTCCATCAAAAGTAAAATAAAGAGTTTCTTATATGTAATGTGAAATAAAATATAATAAAATGGGTGATTTAAGGTTTTGTGCAAGTTTTAGAACGGCTGATGTTTCTTCCATTATAGGGGTAAACTAGATCAATGATACGATTCTCAAAGAATAGTAAGAGAAAGCAACTGACCGGGGTAACTTTATTTTCTTAAATTTTCTTAAATTTCACAATGATTTCACTTTTGAACATAATGTCATTCTAATGCTTGTTTAAGACTCTATAATTCCTTTACCATTATAGATTATATATAATTTTCATATTTTATCTAACCACCATTTTTGAAATAAATTATAAATAATAATTGTATATATATTAATAATAATAATTAATTACAGTATTTAAATAGATTATACTGTAATATAATGATTAAATATCTACATTCCCATAATGAAATGGGGGAAGAGAATTACAAAATAGAAGAAGAAGGAGAAAAAGGAGAAGGAAGACTCAAGAGATAAGAAGGAAGCTTTATTTATCTTTTCACATATATGTAGCCTACAAACTATTGCAATATTGTACCGTTCTAATATTTTAATTTCAAATAAGACAATAGACATTCCATTCCCGCCTAATTACTATTTCCTAAATCTGTTTCAAATTTATAACATTGCCATATCCTATTTCAAGAACCTTGCCCTTAAGGTTCTGATAATAAAAATATAGTTGAAGTAATACTAACATATACCATTTGGGATACTAATGTATTGTGTGTTACCATGAATCATACAAAAGCAGATATAATAGAAATATCACTAACATAATAACTGTTCCTTGAATCTGAAATAAAAAGTATTTACCGCCAATTGCAGCAACATTTTGTAAGAATATATCATTTCCAAATGATGGATTTCCAAAAAATTTAAGATTATCTCCTGTTTCATCAATCAAATCCTTTTTTATATGGCAAATCAACTTATCCCAACCAATAACAGAAATCATATTTAAATATTTTACATCAAATTGTGATTGTTCATTAATAATAATATCTTTTGGCATTTGAATTCTCTACATTACTCTTTTGTGGCCGAAATTTTAATTTCAAACAATGAACAAATTGTACCCAACTCTGAAATAAAAAAATCGTGTGTATTAGTTTAAACCAATTTAAAGCAGTACCATCCATGTGAAGATATGCCAAATCTCCATTATCATTCATTTTTGAATGAATTGTATTCAATTGGGTCAGTACCGTTAAATAGAAGAAAAGTAAGATGAACAATTTCATGTAAGTTCTTGAGTATACATCAATGGGTGGGTTGAGACCTGGTGTGATCAACCACGGTTCAACAAAAGCACCAATGAAATGATTTATAAATAATAATTGTATATATATATTAATAATAATTATTAATTATAGTATTTAAATAGATTATATAGTAATATAATTATTGAATATCTACATTCCCATAGTGGAATGGAAGAAGAGATTTATAGAATAGAAGAAGAAGGAGAAAAAGGAGAAGGAAGACTTAGGAGATAAGAGGGAAACTTTATTTATCCTCTCACATGTCTGTAGCCTACAAAACTATTACAATATATAATATAATTCACCATAATGGTATCGTTCTAATATTTTAATTTCAAATAACACAACATACATTCCATTCCCGCCTAATTACTATTTCCTAAACCTATTTCAAATTTATAACAATTTTTTACACAGTTATGTGTCAATTTCAACACAATAAAAATGACTCATTCGAATACAGTTAAATTTTTGTATTACGTTGAAGAGTCATATTGACTTAGGTAAGATTTAATCCCACAACCTAATGACCACTTCTACATAGCTTTTTAGCCACTTTAGCTCAATTCGTTATACAGATAAATTGAATTGCGTTTCTCATCATGTATATATATGTGGAATCTTACAGCATATGAGAACGCATTCAAGGAATCTTCACGAGTCTTCCCATATGCCATGGGATGGCGAATTTAGAAAATACTATTGCCTACCAACTCTCAATGATCTAAGAATTCGTACTCTTTTAAATTGATCTAAAAATTGTCTGTAGTTTAGACTTATTTGGAATGAATATATGTCAATATGGTGAACTTATTTGGAATCAAAATGTTAGACATTGTAAAATTTCAGTGCTAGTTTATAATATTTACGCTCTTTTTTAGTTTATACAGTAGAAACTGTAACCTTTTTATTTCGATAAGCTCATACAGCCATTTCGGTAATCTAGAAAAAAAAGACAATCACAGACACGAATCTATCATTCAAACCATACCCACGACCAGTTACTGCCCAAATTTACCTTCCATCTTTATGGAACTGACTATATGTGAAAATCTATTGAAACATTTGGACCTAAAATTGTAACTTTAGTAACAGTAGAGACTAAACTGAAAAAGCGTATAAACAATGTGGTGTCACTACACTGAAATTTCCCCTCAGGCATATAGCATGTAAGGCGAAAAATGATGGATTCAGATAAAAGTGGTCATGCTTTATTGATATTTAATCTATAAAATAAGTGTTCCAAATTTGATATATTGAGTGTGATTATGCATGATTTACTTATCTTTTGATTGATGGGCGTACGTTATGTCTAATCTTATACTGTGTGTCTACAAGATAAGTTGTCGTACTGTATCAGAATCCTGCTATAAGCAGCAATTCGTAATTGGGATGGGTTTCAAGTCACTAAGGAAGACGTTGAGAAGATCCAAGATTAAGTGAAAACCGCCCCTCAACAAGTCGAAATTCCTGTTAAGCCCACTCGTGTAATTCTGCATGTACGAATCTTCAAATAATTACAAATTTTTTCTTTCAATAGCTTTGCATTGCATATATAAAGCAGTTATTTCCGACTGATAGGATTTTACTGGCGTACCTACTGTTGTTGACCTCTTATACATATAGACAACGAATAAAGCATTTCTGAGCTGATACCATGATAGACAACTAATTCTCCTTAAAGTTTGAACTATTAGGAGGAGTTATCTTATACATTATATATATGAGTTTGCTTAATACGCCCTTTCACGTGCAAGTTAGATTCATATCATTTTTTTTACTATGTCTAGTCTTTGCTACGTGAATTTTTATAATGGGTAATTGGTCTTTTGGCTCTTTGGCTCTGATACCATGTTAAATTGTCAACTCAACGAAAAGTCGAACCGTTAGGAGAAGACATATATATATATATATGAGATATTACGTTGGCGAGGGCTAATTTTCTAATTAACGGGGCTATATTTTTTTTATTCATGCTTTTACCTATTTTTTATAAATAAATTGGACTAAATTGTAGTGCTATCTCATAGGCTGCCCACCCCAGCCTACCCGTGGATCCGCACCTGCTTTTTACCATTGTTGGCATCCCGAGCTTTGAATATCACTTTGCTTTCTAGAATTTTGGATGATCCAAACGGGCGCATGTCAACTATATAGCATTAACTTTTCTAGAATTTTCCAAGGAAGGCAAAACTGAATCAACTTTGTGATATAGGTCAATCTCTAAGTATCTTGGTAGAGTGGTTGTCAACGCTATGGTATGATCTATCCAGAAAGTGTTGTTGGCACGGATAGTCCCACCACTATCATTAGCGGGTTGGGATTTGCTGGTTTCGGAGTTAAAGGTATCGAAGCAGAGGCAGCGATGCCCAGGTACTAAGCCGGTGAAACTCAATGAATTATTGTGTCACCCTTTAATATCTTTACTTTAGCTCAGTCGATTTTTGCATCGTGTGGCTAATCCTTTGAACTAAACTATATCAGCCAATAAGCATGATCTTGCCTCAAGTAGTTGGATTCGAGTTGTCTGGAAAATTACCGGATGAAGTTACTATTATTGACTTGAGTCTAACTGTCAGAGAAAATACTGCAGAAGCATGGTGTTGTAGGAAAATTTATTGAGTTTTACGGTAATATTTTGAACATGAATTACTACTTTGGTATAAGTATAACGATTAAATCATGTGACACGTGTGTTTAGGTGAAGGCGTGGGTGAAATCTTATTGGCTGACTTCATTGGGAACTCGTGCCCCAAGTTTGGTGAAACAATGGGATTCTTCCCCGTTATTAATGTCAATTTGCAATACCTTAAATTAACTGGTTCAAGCGATGAAGCAGTACATACTTTCATTTCATTCATGTTAACGCACATTGTGAATGAGTTTTTATGTGTAATGTTGGTTCACCTTATTTAAATTCATCCAACTTTAAACACATTTAGGTGACAATGACAGAAGCTTATCTACGTGCGAATAAGCTGATTGTTGATTATAATGAGGGAGTCTTTTCACTATTCTAAGTTCTTCTTTATTAGATACTATTAAGATCACACGCTTGTTTCCATCTCTGCCTTCAGCCCCAACCAGAACAAGTTTACTCATCTTACTTGCATCTTCACATTTTAAACCTTGAACCATCTCTTTTAGAGACAAAGAGGTGCATGATCTCTCTTGTTGACATAAATTTAGTTATATCTTTGTGTATACATAGTTACATTAAAATCTTTAATAGACCTCACAACTGGATAATTTTGAACGATATGTAGATCCTTTGTCTTTACAATGTATTAGATAAGGTTAGCTCTGACATCTTTGATGGTTGAGCTAGAGATAATTTATCGCCTTCATCAACTTATCTAGATTTTATCAATCATTAACTGTATGAACTTACACATGACATGACATTGCTGGATTCTAAGTATGTGTATTGCATAGAACTTTGAATTCCTAAAAGTATTTTAATGCTTGGGATTTGCTTTGCCTAAGGATGCACAAGGAAAAGTGGCAATATTTTCTTGTCAGGGAAATCCAGCCGAGCAAAAGCAGGGAAATGTTGCGATTGCTTCAATTTCAAGCTGCATTAGCATATCAAACCCTATTACTCTGCTAGGTGCAGGCCTTCTTGCAGAAAAGGCTACCATACTGGGTCTGATTGTAAGTTGATGTCATATTACTTACACAAATTTGAATAACTTCAGATGATAAATTTTAATGGTATATTGCAGGTTAAACCCTATATTCAGAGAAGGGTGATTCCGGAATCTGGTGTTGTTACTAAAAACTTAGTTAAGAGGTATTGCTGATTCACAAAAGGATATATCATATCTTAAAGGATTGACTATACAGAAGAAGGTGTTTAGTATTTTCTTGATGCAGTGAACTCCAGATGTATCAAAATCAACAAGTTTTTTATATCAACAAAAGTAACGTCTCTGATGAAATAACAGAAAATGATGTGCTAGAAATAGATGTATATGGATTTCATTTTAAACTTTCTTACCAAATGTAACATCTGTTCTCTTTCACAGATAGTGTTGTTTCTACTGCGCGCGCTTTCTGGAAAGAGCAATTTTGAAGGCTGGGTCCATCCCTTGGAAGAGACCAACTACTTTTTTCACCTTCTTTAGTGGTTTCCTTTGCTCTTGTTGGCACGGTGATAATGCAATTTCTGTCTTAAATTGAATTGGGGTGGAAAAGAAAGGTTCTATACCCTAAACGGTAGGGGTGGATCGGATCAGAGAAAAGAGGTTATTTGAAGAAAAAAAATGGAATAAAAAATTTAATCCAATTCAAATAAAAACTAAATTACACCCAAAAAATTTCAGAATATTAAAATATCTCTATCTTTTTAATTTTCGAGTTTTCAAAATTTTTAAAACTTTTATTTTCCTAATTTTGTAATGTTATGTTATTTATAGAAAGAGTAAATTTATAAAACAAATTTAATTATAAAAACATTACTAATTGAATATTAAATATATAAAATAAATACAAATATTCAAGTAAAAAGTTTTTTAACATGTAAGAAAATTGTTTCGAGTTCCAACAAAATTTTCATGAGATCACAATTAAATAACTCTAATATCTAGCTGATTAATACAGTTACAGATTAAAATTACATCTAGTGATGTAATGGTGAATTCTGGTTGATACAATGGTTGACCTTTAATTATGTGATGGTAGTGTTGTGTGATGATATTGGTGACGTGTAACAGAAATACTAGACGGTGGATGGAAGAGAAGAAATAATATAACTAATTTTGGTCTTGGGTTAATTTTGTTATTCAAGTTATATAATTTTATATTATATATAAAAAAAATGTATATATACTAACAGGAATATTGGTATATACATATAAAACTTAGTCACTAAAATGCGATGATCAGGATCACTAGGAAAATCATCACCAGAGTAAAGTGCAGAAGAAGTAGCAAGATCCTACCCAATTGAGCTAACTTAACTTCTTATTAAATGCAACTCTTCAAATTGAGGAACAATAATTAGTTTTTAGGGTTATTACTCATACAGTCCACGTAACATTAAACATTGCACATCAAGTCCAACTCATGGTGGCTAACGGTTTGGATCTCTTAGTACACCGGACCGTCCGGTTCCGGAACCGGAACCGAGCTAGAGCTACAGGGTGGACCCGGAACGGATCGGATCGCCCTATATCTTATAGGTCTGGTTCCTTAAAAAAATCCTCCTTCTAGATTGGTCTCGACCGATAAGTAATTAATTTTTTTTTAAATACCACACCAAATTAACCTTACCCACCCCACCCCACTTGTCCCCAATTACTTCACCCTTACCCACCCCATCTCATTTAGTCCCTTATTCTCTGGTAACAATTAATCTCTGACCTACTCTCCCTCTCATCTTTATCCTTAAGCATCTCATGAATCTCTTGAATTTATTGAATATATATTCTGAAATCTCTAATCTCTAATCTGTAAATATCTTCTCTTATTAATACATGGTGGATTTCCGAGTTGTTATTCTTCATCGAGAGAGTTTGAGATGGTTATATATATACATACATACACACATATATATATATATATATATTATGTTTATTTTCTATATTCTTAAGTTGATTTCTCTTGTACATGGTTGATATTGTTGATTCTTATGTTGATTTTCTGGATTTGGATTGAAGGATGATGATGGAGTTATGGGTAATATTCTTTTTAGTCCTTGTTTTAGCGGAAATTTGTTTTTTTAGTCTCTTCTATTATGCGAAAATGTTTCTGTAATTCGAAATTGTCCCTGGTTTTTTTGAAATTGATATGGTAAGTCCATATTTTATGAAAAAATGTTACTATTAGTATTTGATTAAGGTGAATTGATACTATAACTACCTGTTTTTTGAGATTTTGATAGTCAAAGTCACTGTTTTTTGTGAATTATATATTGTAATTCAAATTGTTAAGGGGATTTGACATTATAAGTCATGTTATGCAAAATAGGTTATTCTAGTCCTTATGTTCTTCAAGGTTTTCCATGTGGTTTTGATGAAATTATACTTGTGGTACTTCATTAATTGCAAAAATGTTCCCTGGTTTATGTGAATTGTGTGATGTTCATGTTATTCCAGTTGGTTTATGTCATTTCAGAAAAAGACCTTTGAGTAAGGTGAATTGATACTTCAAGTCCCTGATTTGTGTCGAAAATGAGACTTTAGTTCCCTGATTTGTGTGGAGATTGAGAAGATGATAGTAGAAGATAATGATTTGTCTGAATTAGAATCTGTAATTCATTGTGGTATGCGAATTTGATAGTACAAGTCCTTGAAATATGCGTAAATCCACGAGTTATGTGAATATTAATGTGTAATTCAATGATTTTTTGTATGGCATTCAATGTGTAAATGTTTTTGACATAATTCAGGGACCTAAAGTATCAATTTCGCATAAAACGTGTTCAATGGTAATGTTTTATAAAAAGTTATTTTGGTAAGATTAAGTAGCTGATGGGTGTTTTTAATTTGATCTATATGTTTTTCTAATTTGCGAATGTGGATTCCATTTGTTTAGTGATTTTGCAAATTTGATCCTTATATGTTAATAATTTGCGAATATAGAGTCCCTATTTTTTGTCAAGATCAAGTAGTTTTTTTGAAACGACGGAATCATTTGACGGATTTTTATGGGAATAGGCGTGGGAATTTTGGAATTGACGGATTAAAAAGGTTTATTATGATGAGACGGATTTATAGAAAATTGCAAAATATCCCCTTCCTTATACAAAAATGATGAAAAAATGGAACAGAAAATATATTTCTTGACAAAATTGCCCCAAACATTTCAAAAAGGAATTATGTGGACCAAAAGAAGGTTAGAAAAGGTTAACTAAGATTCTAAAATAATGATTTAAATTCTGAAAATTTGTAAAAAGGTCCCTAAACTTTTATGAAATGATGTTTTTGGTCCAAGGTGATCTTGTATTGTTTTTTGACGCCATTGCAATAATAAGTATACTTTTAAGTTTAAATTATTTGCAAAAGAACATTTAATTGCCAAGTTTTTGTCCCTACACTTTTCGAAAAATGATTTTGGGGAAAAATTCTAATTTGTTAAAAAAGGAAGAGGTCTTTTTGCATTTTCTGATTTGGTATTAAATAAAGTGGATACTACCTAACCAATCATTTTAAGTTGAAGCTTTTAATTATTTAAATTCTTTTATTTGGTTTGTAAAAATTTTATTAGTTGTCAAGTTTAATTGTTGTATATTTTATTTATGTTTTAGATAGATTATAATCTTGTAGCATTAACTAATTACGTCTATTAGATTACTCGGTTTAGAATATTACAATATTTAATTAAACTTTAATTATTAGAAATTTTTTCTGAAATATTATTGAATTCAAACATTAACAACAATACATGATTAAATAAAGAAAAACTATGATTTAAAAAAATATATTTCAAATCAAACTTAAATAATACTAATCTCTAAACCAAACCAAACATAAAGAACAAATATTTAACACAAACAAAAAAATAAAAAAAAATTAAAACCGGTTTGGATCCGGGTAGAATAGGACCGGTCAACCCGGTTCTCCTTAACGGTTTGCACCATTCTTCTTTGCTCATGGAACACCAGGCCACTAGGGATCAGGACCAGTGGGCCAGATCGGTCCAGTATGGCCCCGGTAAGAACCACACCTGTCCAAACCAGCACGAGTGCCAGGCTGAAGTCCAACCCACCCAAATAGTCTGATATGCCCTTCAACTCAACAGTATATCTTATGACTTGCCAAAACTAACTTCCAAATTACATTCAACTAATTAATTAATATCAAAACAAAAAGGACAAAACTACTAAAACCATTAAATTAAATTTTTCAGATTTCTTGCATGTTATAACATAAGTACTTTATGTTTTGACAATTAAGCATATGATTTAATAGTATTTGAGGTGTTGATTATAACTTTCAAAAGAATGCAAGTATTGCAGATGTTAAATTTTTATTTATAGTATCCGAGCTCATATTGATGGTTATGTTATATTTTGCATGTCAGTGAAGTGGTGAGCAATGTACAAATGATGGTTTCTGGGTTTGGTAGTGTATTTTTTTATGTGTTTTAGTTATAATCAATGGTGTATGGTGGGATGTATATGTACCACTAAATATCGTTGCGTAATGTGTGCAATTTTGGTGGTGTGTTGTGAAAATTAAATGATGTGTAGTTTGGTAGCTAGAATAGAAGTCAAAACGAGGTGAGTTATTTTTTATTTTGATGCTGCTAATGTTTTAATTGAAGGTGTGTGTAGTTTGTGAAATACAAACACATTAAAAATTATGAAGAATACTAAAAATGGTTAAGTTTGAATATTATTGAAAAACAAACAAATATTTATTGAACAAAAACAAATCGAAACAAGATGTCACTGATAATACGAGTTAAAACCATGTGGTGCAGTAGCATATTACTTATTACAGAATAATCTAAAAGAAAATGAAAATGTTGCTTATGGAATATAGCGGGGTTTGGGGCATGTTGAACGGTTGTGGTAACCATATGTGTGACCATTGATGCACATTCTCCGTTGCATAAGGTTAGCACGCACACCGTCAGAAATGAACCTCTTCTTCTTAGGTCTGCACAGTTAAGTTTTGTAAATCGGTGTGTTTACAACTATATGAGAATTATAGTGCCAATAAAACATTTTATATTCTTGTAATGCTTCAAGTACGTAATTTAGATGATATGAACCAAAAATGGAACCCGTTATATAATATAATAATGACATAAAATCTAATTAATTCGTGTACTGTAAGGGTAAAATTGGGATAATGCTAAAATGTTGGACCTTTTAGTTGGGTAATATTTAGGTGGACTGTATAAGGGTGGGTTTGAGTTTTTAGACTTTATAAACTAATATCTATAGTTTTTAATACCTTTACATCCTTTATGAGTCATATCACTTTAATTAATAATGATTTTTTCTTAAATATATTATAGATTTATAAAATTACACAACTATCCTTATTTAATTATATAATAATTACTCATTATGTTATTCAACTGAAATACAAAATATATAATAGTAGCCTAAAATGTCAAAGAGCAAAATACAAACTATTAAACGAATTACGAATTATAAAAGAATGAGCTACTAACCGTAAATGAATGTAAGATAAAACTGCATACTTGAAATAAGAAAAATACGAATCCTAAAGAATGAAGAACAAACTGTGAATCGGAAAAATTCGAATTATGAAATAAAAGTAGCTAACTAAAAGAGCAAATTGTTAAATGTAAAGGAGTGAACTAAGAATTATAAATTAGGAAATTATGAATATAAAAAATAGGGTGTAAAGTAGCGTAATATAAACTATATTACAAACAATTTTAATAAAAGAGGACTATGAAAAATAAATATACGACCTAAGAATTGTAATGAACGAAGAACAAACTATAAAAGATTAAAAACACGGTTGAGTTGAACAGGACTCTCATCCTTTTATTAGTTACAATAATTTAACTATCAATATTAAATTGCGCTATATTTAAGTACAATTTATTAAATATGAGATATTGTGATACATAAGATATATGAAAATATTGTGATATAAGAGTTTTATGGAATTCATATAGACGAGTATGTCATGTCTATATTATTTCAAGCCATTCTTTGAGCTACAACACATATTTGAGGGGTTAAATTGTCCAGATGGTCATATGTAAATCATTCCATTATGGTTATAGAATATTATGTTTCAGAAGTGGGTTAGTCCACTACGACTACAAAGTATATTGTACCATTTGTGGATCAGTCAATTATGAGTATGAGAAATAAAATGTCATTTCTGGATCGATCAACTATCGGTATAAAAAATCATTATTATATGTATTTCGTCCCACTCGGGGTATTTATTATATGTTGACTTAAGTAGATCAACTACGAATATTAAGTATAGTAATATATGAATTTTTTTAGTTATATATGTACTATAATAAGACAGAGATTATTGGAATATAAAATGGAACAATCATGTATGTTGGTTTTTATTATGAATACGTTATTAAAGTGGATGTCCAAAGGCCAAAGGTCTTACTATTTATTTCTTACAAATGTGGCAAGTGAATAGTCATTTGTTACCCTATAAATATAAGGCTTATTCTTTTGTAATGAGACTAGTGATCTTGTGAATACATGAAACAAATTCTCTCCATCTTTATCTTCTTCTTCTTTAGTTTATAATGTTATTGCTCTCTACATATTTCTCCATCTAATTTAGCTTATATTATCCTAGTTTATAACACGTTATCAGCACGAGCCTCTGCCGATCGAATCAAGGAAGAATATTTCCAGGTATGATTTATATTGTTCTAATTTATATATATTATTTTTCACAAAGAAAATAAGAGAGAATATTACAAGGACTTTCCATTGCGACCGATGAATATTAGATGGACTTCCATTGCATATTATACAATACTCTTATACTACTCAAGCAGATAAATCGGTTATCACTTTAAAAAAATATAGAGGCCTGAAGCCTATATGTAAATATAATATTTGAATGGCTTGAAAATAAAACAAGATTTTATTCTAGGCTTGAAGCCTACAATACCCGAAGCATGGAAAAATAACCGTATAAGCATGGAAAAATAATCGTATAGGCCTGAAGCCTAAATTTTATATTATAAACCCGAAGCCTTAGAAATAAAATATATGCCCGAAGCATAAAAAAAATAAAAAACTGACGCTATAAAGGGCGAAATTATATCATATGGAGTAACATATGAAGCATCTTCAATTTATAGGTACGAAGCCTAAAACAAAATTCTATATGCCAGAAGCATATACTGAAATTTAAAGGCTTGAAAGCCTATATGTTTTTTTAGAAAGCCTAAAGCTAATTATTAATTTTAAAGGGCTTGAACCCTTGATAAAATTCAAAACCCCGAAACAATAAAAATTAATGGTGTAGACTCAAAGTCTCAATTTCGATTAATATAGATGATGATATATATAGATTTATTTGAACTTGAGACTTTTAGATAGTAGAGTATTTGGGTATAACCACTAGGCTATAGATTTATTTTGTCTTATAACAGTAATTTTTTAACAATATACTCTACAATTCTACTTTTTGTTATATATTATTCACATTCTACAATTTATAGGCCCAAGCCTAAATAGAAATTTATATTATTGGGAGCATATACCAAAAATTATTGGCCCGAAGCCTAGAACTCAATTTATATGCCAAAAGTATATAACAAATTTTATAGGCCAGAAACCTATCACAAATTTTATATGCCAAAAAAAAATCTCATAGGCTTGAAGCCTTGAATACAATTTATATGCCTGAAGCATAAAAAAAATTATTGAAAGGCTTGAAGCCTAGATCGAGTTTTAAAGGTTTTGAAACCTAATCAATTTTGTTATAATTTTCACAAAAGAATTTGGGAATGCAATTTAACTTCTAAAGAAAAAAAATTTGTTCATTCATCTCATGAAGAGAACTTTATTGAATATAAACCAGAAGTATAAGAGGAATTATATATGCACGAAGCATACAACAATTTTGTTTTTTAAATGCTTGTAGGATTAAATTTCAACAACTCGAAATCTAAAAGAATTGCAAAGACTTGAAGTCTTAATTCAAATTAATGGGTTTGAAGGAAAACGATTGTATATGATAAAAAAACTCATATGGATATTATGGATATTTAAGAATCGTATGATATAGGTTTCGAACCTACAACCTCCCTTATGAAGGTTTATAGTGTTACCATTTAGACATTTTAATAATTTTTTAGTAAATTGGACAAAAACAATTGTTAGTACAATTTCAGGTACTACTAAATTAAGTGAGGATTTTAAACTGGCAAATGTAATATTATCGAGTGGAACAAATATACGTTTGCTTGTATCAAATCACGCTTATACTCCTGAAGTAGCTATAGCGCGAATAAAGGTTTTACAAAATATTATGAGATTGTTTGTCTCGTAAGAAGCAAAGTAATGAATTATTGATATAATCATAATTCGTGTTCCATTTACATAATACTATTTCCTGAAGTGATTAAAATTACATTCCCTAAACGAATACAATAACTTTCAAATGCATATCAAAATAAACATTGTGGTGACAAAATTTGATTGAACAAAATCACATTCTCTGGCTCAAAACAATTCCATGTAGTGGATGGAATTGCATTCCTTGTAACGATTGTTGAATTTTTCAATCTCTTTGAAAATGGATATGAAAACATAACTGGTAGGGTTAAATACAATTAAATATTGTATTCTCTGGCTAAAATTGTTCATTATAATTAATAAAACTACATTTCCTGAAGAAAATGCCACGTCTTTTAATGTGTATTGAAATTAGCGTGGTGGTGATCATAACTCCACCTGAGGTTGAAAATCATATAGTGTTTCAGAGTTTTCTTTGCTAGTATGTTTTCCTAAAGTATATATAATTTATATATATGATTGTTTTTATTAGAATTGTTTTTTAAGAAAAAAAAGGTAAGGACAACAAGATTTATCGTGAAAAAAAGGATTAGATGCAAAACATACCCAGAAAGGACGAGGTTAATTATTTCATGAGAATGCAAAGGAAAAATAAGATATCGTCGCTATACTTCTAAACTCCAAGGTTACATAATATTCTCCAGAAGTAGATATTATTGTAGCTAGAAGTATTTTGTGAAAAAAAGATAATGGGAAGACCTTTTACATATTTTATGTCATGAAAGTACTCCTGAAGTAGTAATATCGTAAGTAGAGTTTTATCCCAATATTAGGGTTTAACATTCTATTTTCTTGTAAGTTATAACGTTTCATTCCTCGAAGTGAATGAAGCTACATTCCCTAAAGTGAATGTAAATGTTTTCATTACCTAAATAATTAGACGTGGGGATGACAAAACAAGTGAATTAATGTTGTATTCTCTGATTGGAAATTATTCTCTGGAGATACAGAATCACATTTTTTGAAGGAAATACATTATTTTTAGCTTTTACAAAAATTGACATGGAGTGACTTAAATATTATTTTTCTAACTAAAAAACCTTCCTTGAAGTGAACGGAAGTGCTTTCTAGAAGAAAATGCAATGTCTTTTAATATGTCTTGACATCTTGGTGACCCAAACTTCAAACGAGGTTAAGGTAAGAAAAAAAATCCTTACCACCAGAAGTGGATGATAAGGAATATATTGAAAGTAAAACGTCACTGTAAATAAGCCATCACAAAACAATAAGCATGAATTTTATCGATAAAGTGGAATTATATAGTGTTCGTGTACTCGTGGAATAGTAAGACATTTCATTGATCTAATTTAAGGTTTTTGGATGCTCAAAAGTTATGTTACCTTGTGGTACAAAATTGAAAAATTATGTTAAAAGTAAATACCAAAGAAATTTACTAAATTTAAAGGATAATATCCAAAATTAGTATTTTGTATAAGCCAAAAGTGTCCGTAACAATGTATATCTTTTGCATTATTTACTAAAAGTCTCACCAGAAGTGTGTATGAAAATAAAATATGTTATTTCTTTGGGGTTATATATATATATATAGATTCAAGCAGTTGAAACGCTCATTGTGCAAAAGAAAAGATGTCATAATCCAAAGAACTTTGTATTATTAAAAGTCCGACTTGGTCACTTAGTGCAGTAATGATATGTCGAATAATAGATTACTTACTTGGTATCTACTTAAAAGAACCAGAAGATTCATTTTACCAAGTGACTACCCCCTTATTAGGGGGAGAGACAAGTCAACATGAAGTTGCGTAACATATAGACGAGGCAACTTGAAGTTGCATGATGTATGGTAGAATACAATTTATTATATCATTTATATCCACAACTAAAGAATAGGAACTTGAAGTTAAAAGGAACTCTATTTGAAAAGTATTACAAATAATATACCTAATACATTTTAAAGTAGAATATTTCAAAATCCCAAACTATGTTGTAAACGCTCCAACATAGGTTATTGTCCCATATAGACATATAACAAATATTCCAACGAATGTATCAAACCAAAGCATGAAGTGTGTCAAACATGTAATGCATCTAACTAACACATGAAGTTTGGTAGATCTGTAATGCATAAAACCAAGCATGAAGTGTGGTAAGCATGTCGGTTGAAAGTATACCATACCCCAAAGAAGAAAATCTCATGAGTAAATGATGAAATGGTAAATATTATGGAATGTGCACTCCACGTGACACGACAGGAATTATCAAGTCAACTAATGTTGGCACATGCATTGATATTTAAGGAAGTAATGGCCATTGAAGAACATAGGTACCTAAATACGAGAAAAGTTATGTAGATTATTAGTCTACTGAAAATATTTAAATCTGTTAGAATAGTTTATGGGATTAATATATTTTTATTTAATATAGCGCTTAAAATAAATAATAAGGATCCTAAATCAAAAAGTGATAAAATATGTCGACTACAATAGAAAGTGTAATAGTGAATTTTGAAATCTAAAACACTACTTGTATCACGAAGGTTCCAGCAGAAACCTAGAATTAACTATGGGGAGACGTCCTCATTATTATGTTATCAATATAGTGTAGTGATTATTAGATGGATATTAAGTTCTTTTTTTATAAACAAAATAGGTGCTAGAAGCATGACATGTGCCCAAACAAGAAAGGTGTTTAAAAGTACAACAAGTGCCTGAAGCACGATAGGTACTTGAAGTACTTAGAGCGTTTAAATATGAAATTATCGAAGATTGAGAAGTTCCTGAAATATAAAAGTTCCTGGAATATAACAGTTCTCAAAGAACATAATTTATTTAAATCACAAGAGAAAAGTGTCTGAATAATGAAATGATACTCGGTAATAGTTGTCATAATGAAAAGGATGTGATATTAGCGTATTGTACTCTTTTTCCTTCACTAAGGTTTTTTCCCACTGGGTTTTTCCTAGTAAGGTTTTAACGAGGCATGCAAATATTTATTGTCAAAGGAAGTATGAACTCTTTTATTGATCAAGAAAATGATATTACTATCACTAAATACCCTCAAGTAAAAATCCAGAAGATTTACTAATTAAAGTTTTATTAACGACGACATCAGGATATAAATGTATTAGGAAATATGTAATGTCGTAATGAGGGGGAGAATATATTGAAATTGTTTTTTTCCCTTCACCACGGTTTTTCCCAATGGGTTTTCCTGGTAAGGTTTTAACGAGACATGTTGAATATGTATCATAAACCCAAGGATTGATGTACTCTTTTCCCTTCATCAAGTTTTGTCCCGATGGGTTTTCTTGATAAGGTTTTAATGAGACATATCTTTAAGTGAATATCCAAGGGGGAGAGGTATGAAATATTTATTTAAGTGGATTATTCAACATACCTAAAAGAAGTGTGGTATAATTTCAACAAGAATATATTGATGGTATTGTATGAGGATACTATTACTTGTACCACACATAATTAGAATGGTTGCATCAAAGGAGACAAAAACAAAACATATTTCACCAAAGTCTCCTACACACATGAGCTACATAAGAATGAGGATATTGACATCCGACAGATACAATCACGCAATAATTTTGTAGATTTTCCTGGTGAAATCATTGTCAACCACAATATTCAAGAAGTAGGTCCACAATATTGAAATACGACAACTCGGAGATCTCTTGCCAACATCAAGTGGAGCGTAAACAAGACTGTACTCTTTTCCCTTCGTCCAAGTTTTGTCCTAATGGGTTTTCTTGGCAAGGTTTTAACGAGGCATCGTTTCAAGATGATTAGTTCCATCTATATGTAATCTTTTCCCTTCGACCAAGTTTTTATCCCATAGGGTTTTCTTGGCAAGGTTTTAACGAGGCATATTTCATAATGGATGGACATCCAAGGGGGAGTATTATGAATAAGTTATTAAAGTGGATGTCCAAAGGCCAAAGGTCTTACTATTTATTTCTTACAAATGTGGCAAGTGAATAGTCATTTGTTACCCTATAAATATAAGGCTTATTCTTTTGTAATGAGACTAGTGATCTTGTGAATACATAAAACAAATTCTCTCCATCTTTATCTTCTTCTTCTTTAGTTTATAATGTTATTGCTCTCTACATATTTCTCCATCTAGTTTAGCTTATATTATCCTAGTTTATAACAGTTTTAAATTATTAGCCATGATATAATTTTCTTATATCATTTGTCTGGTTTCCTATCCTTTACTAGATATCGATGAACTGAGATTTTGTAATTCATTTCTTTTGTTTTTACCGTAAGCAGGGATAGGTGGGTATGAATTCGAGTGAGAAAATCCAGCTTATCACCTGTCCTAATCATTAGTTGACGGCGTCGATTATTTTTATAAACACGACATATAAATGAAAATGTAATTTTTCAGTATTGTAGTATATTTAGTTAATACTAAAAATTTATCAACCTTGATGGTATTTAGATGCCCTAGTTCGTATTTGTAGATATGCCTCTTATATTTAAATTTTTTCTTTTGTTTAATCACCATGCAGGTTTAGTAGCCTTAACATAATTTTGCGGCATGTTGCTTCTGATGTTTGGGTCGGGAATTTTGAAGCATGACACTCCCTCTGAATCCATCTTCAGAGGATTATATTAGTTGGAGACATTCCTTAAAAGGAAAAATATCCTTTGCTCCATATGTTACGATTTGTAGTAAAGGTGATACCATAGATCTTTGGACTAATGTTGTCTGGCTAAGGATAGTACACTTTTTCTGCTCTTTGTTAGCTAATCTAAACAGGTTGCCTATTAGAGATAGGATGCTCATTTGGTGCATTCAAGTCAATCTTTTAATGCAATTTTGTCACAATTCAGTTAAAACAAGAGATATTTTTTTGCTACATAGCTCATTCTCATGACAAATCTTGCACAAATTCTTGAACATGTGTAGCCATAATGGATAATTTAATGACTGGCATACATTATGTAATCTCATTATATCTTCTGCACAAACTAGTGAGATACTGAAATTTATTATTTGCACATGGTGAAATGGTTTTGTCTATCAAAGTTGTCACGAAAAGAACTGCAGTCTAAATTCTCAATAAACTAGAACCCAAGAAAAAAATTGAAACTTCTATTGTTATAACCTTGATGATAAATAGTAGTAAAATTAAGCAATTCAATGGTTGCAAACTTCAAAAGTACATGAATGTTCTTCATCAGTTTGTTAACATTGGTAAGAAGTTTAGTTATCAGATTTCTTACTTTTGGATAAGTTAAGATTGTTTTGTAAGTTTGTTTAGTTTTCAACATGAGATAAAATTAATAGTATAATAATGTTTGAGGTACAATAAAATCAATAATTAACTTTTTTTTTAGAAAATTATTTCAGATTATTCTCCACAGTTAGGGGTATTCAGCTACTTGCATTACTTGCGCCCAATCCACCAGATGTGGTCAAAGTGTATTGGGTGCTCGTCTCACGCCTCAATCCTAGCACTTTCTTCATGAAATTTATAATATATATATAATTAGTTAACAACTCCATTAAATTAAATAAGATCATAGATATTGGACAATTTCATTGTTTCCAAAACAAAACAACCCCCAACAGAAGTAAGGTAAAAAAAGGTTAATCTAATAAACTCTTAAAATTGTATCACAAAACAATCTTGAAAACAAATAAAAAGCTCCTCTTCATAAATAAACTACTGAAAGACACTTGATTTCTAAAACTAGTGCCATTTACTGGGAGTAACGATTGTTTGGAGAACAAAATTACTTGATCTTAATACTCCAGTAGAGGAAAACTGTTTCGACTGAGAAATTTGATTGTTTATTGCTATATCATTTGGCAAATAACATATGAAAGCATTCCTCCATTGTTGTAATCAGCTAGTTCCATCTAAAAACCCAATTGAAACCAGTAAACAGATCACCCGTTTATTCTGGATGGATAACACCTTCTACCAGCTGAAACAAAATTATTGATAGTATACAAAACATTACGTCGGTGTCAAATAGACTGTACAGGTAAAAAACTTCCCAGAGTTAGTTGTTACAATAAACTCTTGACCGGGTAGGATCTCATTGATGCTGCTTGAAAGATGATTGTATAACGCTAGTGGCATACGAATCCTATAGTGTCTGCATCCTCACCTGCCTTGAAACTTAGATGGACAGTGCTCATTCTTACCAAATCCGTACTCATCTCCAACCAAAATAGTGGTGTCATGTCCAGCAGACTTGTATTTCTGGAAACAGCATATTACAGACAGAAGTTTTTCTTATTGAATAACAGAAATTAAGAAAAGCTTTAAATTTGGAAGAAAACTAAAAGAAGATTTACCATCGTAGCATCATACACGTGTAGTTTTCTCCTGTGGGAATGTGCACTGTCTTTCCGCAAACTTCTCAATTTAAATTTTTGTTAAGAAGACTAATATTAGAAAATATTCCTCGTACCATAATCTCATCATTTCCATGAAGGCATCAATAATTATGGGAGTATACTCTGAACTCAATTAGGTATTTAGCTGCTGGACTGTATTTGTTAATGTGTCCAGCTGGAGAGATGTGATATGTTGTAAAATTATCACCAATGTTTAGTAAACAAAAGGCATCCATGACTATATATGGCCTGGGAAGACCCATGGTCATATTTTTAAAATATGGTGGCTCGTGAATGCAAGTAGAATTCACGTCCCATGAGTACAATTTAGACTGTGGGATAGATAAATTATTTAATTCATTTAACTCGAGGTTAACCTTCATATTAGCCCAGTAATTAGTATCTCTGAACATCCAACCCTGTATACTGGATTGAACAACCTGAAATATGTGATTTTCAATATTAATTCCCTCATATTTGTGCACGTTATATGAAGCACATAAGAAAGCATGAGCATATGGATAAGCAAAGAACATCTACTATTTTTTCCAAAGTTTGTCAGATGTCAATAAAATAAACACATTTGCATCTTTCCCAACTCCAATTGGCTCTTTCTATAAGGCTTTATTAACCTGTAAACTAATTTCAATTTCAGTTTGAGACGATGAGAAATATACAGAAACAAACTTGTTTTCAATTTCAGATAGTACATTTCAAAATGCCCACAAGGTATCGAATCTCAAACCCCTAAAGTACTGATTGCAGCTATATGTTTAATACCTCGAGAGGGGTCCAAATATCAGTTATGGGACTTTCCGTTATCCAGTAGATCAGTTAATGTAATATCTCACTTATTTCTACTTGATATAATTATATATATATATATATATATATATATATATATATATATATATATATATATTTCATACTCAAAACATTAAATATAAAAAGTCTTTTGTATATATTAATGGGAGATGACAATCTGATATCGTTTTGATATAAAAAGTGGGGTTATGATATTACTCTGTCTATTGATTTAGTCGTATGCACTGAAGAGACTGCGGAAAGGGGAAACCAACACCGACCCTACTCAAGCAAGTGAACCAGATTGTCTATCTAAATTGAGACTCATTTGTCGTATTCTCCTTGTCTGCTTGAACATTCCCTTCACTTCAGCTTCTTTTCCGTCACAAAATTAATCAAGTCGTTAAAGCTAGTGGAACAGGTAGTACGTCAACTAGGATTTGCAGTATCAGACTCTTCACTCCCTTCTTCTTCCTCCTCTTTTGGTTTATATTTTCTACATTGCAAAAACACTCTGCAAAAGAACACCATAAGAGAAAGCACACATGCACCGCCACAACTCAGAAAAATTCCCCGAAAGTTCTTCAAAGAAAGCTAGTTTTCATCGCGAGAAAACCATTTGTCATGGATTTTGGAGGTCACTGTTTTCTGAGAGTTGAAGGATTGCTGTTGATAAATCCACTGCCAAAGGGGAACCCCTATGAAATAGTTTGACAATGAAAATTAAACTTTAAAAAATCATATTCAATTAAAAGTTTCTATTTTTTATGAGAAAAAATACTTACAAATCGCCATCAACTCTTTGTGAGCTTCTGTCCAACAATCCTAAAAATGCATTTTGTGGTGGTCAAGAACATCTCAACATAAGGAAGCTCCGCAACTATGGGTGCAACTCCACTAGAGTTAAGTATCGAGTTCAAGAGCAGTGACATATTCATCTTGGGATTTCAATTTCCGGAGCTTCGACTCTGCAATCTTCAACTCTTCGATGAGATACTGATACGCGAAGGAGCCATCTAGCACTCCTATCGGTTCAGTAACTATCAATCCCTTATATTTTTGAACCAAGTAGCTGAATTGTTAAAATTGATGTCAAACTAGCTGTATAGCTTGAAGTAATAATTAACACAACAAATAGCCACACGATTGACACCAGTCATCCGGTATTCTCTCCTGCAACATTTTGTTTCATAAGCTACAGAACAATAAATCTGTTGGTCCGAGTTTAGTGAAGATTAAGAATAGAAAATAAATACAACTCAATATTATTCTTATTTTTATAAAAATAACTTTTACAAGGCTACTGTTTTTTACAAAATGAACTCACACTTTTCTTTCTTGTTTTTATTTCACTTTTTAGATATAAAAATTACAAATGATAGCTTGCTATTTATACTACTAAATAAGGTATGCAAATTAAATGCTATCTATAAATAAAAAAATACAAATAACAAAATTTATTGTAATCCAAAGGTTCATCAGTATCAGTATGTTTATTTAGGTCATCGATTTTTCAGATTCAGTGTCTATAGATTTAATACATCCAGATTCATTGAATTTGTCTTGGTTGCTGAAGAGTTACAAGTATTTGGATTTATTTTGTTTTGTGTATTTCAACACCCCGTTCAAACCAAAATAATCTTAGTACCGAGTAATGATTAACTTCAAATTTACTGTTGGTAACGCCTTTCTGAAAATATCAACAACTTGTTGTTCGAAGTATTATAGTGCTCCAACATTATGTCTTCTTTTTCACATGATCTTTTAAAAAGTGAAACTTAAGATCAATATGCTTGCTTCTTCCATGTTGTACCGGATTTTTGGACAACTGAGTAGCCGATATTTAAATATTTCAATAAATTTCTTAACCAAATTTCTTCACACACTGCTGAAGATAATGCAACATATCCCTCACACGAAAACAATGCAACCACACTTTGTTTCTTTGAAATCCACGTAAATGCTGTAGACCCAATAAATAATAGTGTTTTTCCTTTTATCTTGATAACTTTCCCAATTACTATCAGAATATCCATACAATACATTATCTTCCCGATAAGAATAAAATAGACCAAAGTTCATAGTACCTTTGATGTATCTCAGAATCCTTTTGGCTACAAGCCAATGAGATTTTTTCAAAGTTTTCATATAATGACTCATAAACTAACAAAATAAACAATATCGAGCCTTGTGATCGTGAGGTATCGTAAACTTTGAATTAAACTTTTAAACAATGTAGAATTCACACAATTTCCTTCACCTTCTTTTGTCATTTTCAATCGAGGTGACATCAGAGTTTCTACGAGATTATAGTTTTCCATTTAAAATTTTTCAAGTAGTTTTGAGGCACACCTTTTTTGTGAAATACATATTTCACCTTTTTGTTAATGTACCTAGATGCCAAGGAAAAATGACATAAGGACAGAGTTTATCATTCGAATTCATTGAACATGGCTTGATTGAACTGAACTAACATTTCTTCCCAATTTCCCATAAAAAGCAAGCCATCACATAAAGACATGCAATTGACACTTTACCTTGATTATTTTTCTTCGAATAAAGTGCATGCTCAAATGGACATTTGACAAAACCATTTTCAATAAGATGATGTCGATGCGAAAATTTTACGCTCAGGGAGGTTGATTTAAGCCATACAAAGCTTTCTTCAATCCGTACACTTTATCTTCTTTACCATTTATGGTAAGGTTGTTCGATGTAAACTTCTTTTTCAAATATACCATTCAAAAATACAGATTTGACATCAAAATGGTGTATCTTCCATTTATGATGAGCTGCAAGCGATATCAACATTCTCAAAGTGTCTAGGCGAGCAATAGAGGCATACACTTCATCATAATCAATTCCATATGTTTGTTTGTATCCTTTTGCAACAAGCCTTACCTTGTAGCAATCGATTCCTCCATTTGCCGTCTTCTTTATTTTATAGACCCATTTGACTCCAATATGTCTATGTCTTTTTGGAAGAGACGTCAATTCTCAAGTATTATATTTTTCAATTGATCGAATTTATTCGATCATATCTTTCTTCCAAGAATCTTCTTTCACGGCTTCCTCAAATTACAATGGCTCATGATCGGCATAAAGACATACCAAATTCATCTCTTCAGTTTCATCATATTTCAGTCAAACTTCGCATTCTTCTTGGCGGAAAAGAAGAACTACCTGGACCTTCATTGTCTTGAGGATTTATCACTTGTTGAGGTGTAATAACACAAGATCCCTAATGTTTATGGTTTGTTTCCTCTTCTTTAACTTCAATGTAATTCTCATTACTAGAATTTTCTTCATTCAACTTCCAAATTTCTTGTTTGCTAAAAACAACATCTCTACTCACCACTTCTTTGTTTGTTAGTGGTTTGAAAAGTTTTTATGCTTTTGTCTCCTCGATATAACCAATAAAAATGCATTTTTCACCTCGATCATCCAGATTCTTTCTTTTAGCATATGGAACATGAGCATAAGAAATACAACCAAAAACTCGAAGATGACTAATATTTGTCTTATAGTTTCTCCAAGATTCTTCTGGTGTCATATTTCTCACACTCTTGGTTGGACAATGATTTAGAAAATAAGCAGTACATACCACGACTCCAACCCAAAAATTATTCAACAAAAGTTTTCTCCTTTAACATCATTCTTGTCTTTTCAAGGATGGTACGGTTCTTCCTTTTTGCAACACCGTTTTGTTGTGGGCTGTATGATGTAGGAAATTGTTTCTTGATGACCTATTCTCTACAAAAAACTCTAAATTCATTCGAGGTATACTCATCACCTCTATCAGATCTCAAGATTTTTATTTGTTTCCTACAAGAGATTCAGTTTTGAATGTTCCACAAATATCAGTATGAACCAAGTGCAATGGTGTTTCGGCTCGCCATGATTTTCCACTTTGAAAAACATTTCTTTGTTGTTTTCCGAGAGTACACGACTCGCATACAGATCCAGACATCTCAATTGATGGTAATCCACTTACCATATTTTTATTTGACAAGAGTTTCAAGCAACTAAAATGTAAATGATCAAATCGAAGTTGTCATTTCCATGACTAATTTCTAATCATCCCTTGTAAACACAGTTCAGAAGTTATGTATAAATGCAACGAAAACATTCAATTGCTCGCCATTTTGACTTTAGTGATAAGTCATCCTCTTGTGCATCTTTTAAGTAAAGACAAAGATCTTCCATGTGTATTACATAACCCTTTTCAATTAATTGCCCAAGGCTTAGAATATAACTTTTCATGTCGGGTGCATAATACACATTTGAAAAATATTGTGAAACACCATTCTTTTGTATAATTATAATTTTACCTTTGCCTTTACACGGAATCTTTTAGGAATCTCCCATGCTAACGTTTCCAAGAAAATACTCTTCAAGATCTTAAAAAACATTCTTCTTACAACACATATGGTTACGTGATCCTGAATCGAGAAACCATACACCTTGTTCTTTGTTGGAGTCTTTTTGTGCATAAAGTAGTGTGACATCTTCATCTTCTTACTTTTGAGCAAAATTTGATTAATCATTTTGGTTAAGATATTTGTTCCAACATTCGGATGCATAGTGTCCATATTTGTGACTATTGTAACTATTTTTTCTGTTATCTTGTATGTGACCTCTTCTTCCACGAGCTCTTCCTCGTCCCACAAAAAAATTGTTTGTGTTATTTTCCTAATTTTGATTTTGGTTGTCAAAGTATTCTTGACCTCGACCTTGACTTTGACCTTGACCTCGACCTTGACTTTGACCTTGACCTCGACCTCAAAAATTATTACCTCTACCATCGTGTTGAGATCCTCGACCTCGCCCTCTTTGACCACTAATGTTAAGTTTTGATTCCAAAGCATACTCAATCGGGACAATATTATAATCCTTTTTTATTCTTTCCTAGTGCACTTGTAAAGAACACATCAACTCGTACTCTTCAATTGCCACGACAATAAGCTCAAAATTTTTGGTGAGTGATCGTAGTATTTTTTTTACCACTCGAATTTATTCCATTTCTTCTCCATTACTTTTCATTTGGTTTACTATAGATAAAATACGAGAACAAAAATCATAAATTGATTCACCTTCTTTCATTTTGGTACTTTCAGAACCACCACCGAGTGATTTGTAAACAGACACGTTTAACATGATCTACTCCTTTGAATTGTGTTGCAAGTTTATCCCATGCTTCTTTGCTCGTTGTTGCTTCAACAATCTTCTCGAATATTGATTCACCAACACTCTGATAAAGAAAATATAAAGCTTTCTTATCTTTCTTTCTCGTTTCTCTTGAATCATTTGCTTGTTGTGCATTAATATCATTTCCTAATGCTTCATCTGGTTCATCATATCCATTTGTAACAATCTTCCAAAGATCATATGATCCAAATAGAGCCTTAATTTGGATGCTCCATTTATCATAATTTTACATCATAAGCTTTGTTAGTTGATTTTGCACAAAACCATTCGACATGGTGTTTCACGTACCTTGGTTCTAATACCACTATATTGGTCCTAGTGAGATTAGGAAGAGAAGATAAATACAACTTAGATATTATACTTATATTTCTGAAAATAAATTTTATATGCGACTGCCTTTTACAAAATGAACTCACACTTTTCTCTCTTGTTTTTTTTCTAACTTTATATGAAAATTTTAAATGATAGATTTCTATTTATACTACTAAATAATGTATGTAAATTAAATGTTATAAATAAATATAAAAATATAAATGACTAAATTCATTGCATTCCAAAGGTTCACTTCATTTACGACATCGGTCTTCCAGATACAATGTCCATCTATCTATAGATTTATTGTCCAGATTTATTGAATTTGTCTTGGTTGTTGAAGAATTTCAGGTATTAAAACTTATTTTGGTTTGTGTATTTCAACAAAATCAAACACAATGCTCTGGTTTCATGATATACTTACTGTGTGCAAAATAACATGGTCGAGAGGCTAAACCAGATGACTGTGATAAGCTGTTGTTTTGGAGGACCACGAAATTAATTTTTTTTTGGAGGACCATGAAATTAATGCTCAAGAATCCATATAACAAATCCCACAATAAAAAAGAAAGATCCACATTGGCAAGATACAAGGCTTGAGAAATGTCCAAGGACTTTTCTTAGTGAGCAACTACTACAAGTCCATAATCCAAGTAAGGTTGTGTGAAGTCAACAATCCTCTTTCTATTTATCATAACCGTGATATATGTGATATTTCCAACACCAGCGACATATTTCTAACAAAATCAAGTGAATTGATTACTATAAATTATAAAATAAAGATAATCTTTAATTAACATACGTACATTGTTGACCACATATTTCACTAGATTACTAAATATACGATTATTAATACCATCTCCATACAATATATACTTGTGAGGACAAAATAAGGAAATAACTTTAAAACAACTTCGAACACATGATGCAATAACCTTTGACTCCAAAAAGCCCTTTATCTTTACTAACAAAATCCATGAAAGTAATATGATAAGGGACTGCAATGTGCATAGGTTTCCTATTGTTTGGAAATACCCATCCTCTAAGAACTTCTTAGGTTTGTCCAGGCAATATTACACGATGTAAGTGTTTGTTAAATATATTATTATTATAATATATTATTACCATAATATATTTTATTACAATAATATATTATTATTCTATTAGACTAGTTCATTTCCATATTATAATTTGTTTCCTATTTAGCATAGCTTTACCTTTCTTGTTCACCAAGTTATTAGTCCTATAAATAGGACTCATTATATTGTATTAAATATCAAGTCATTTACAATGTAGTCTCTCGTATTCTCTTGTTCTTTAACCTTTATGGCTTTCTCTATTAATAATATATTATTTCTCTCTTCTCTTTTCTCTCTTTCTCTTATTTAAATATCTCACTTAATTTAAATATCTCACATGGTATCAGAGCCACAATCCAAAGTGGTTTCCCGTTATCGTTTCGTTTGCTTCCGCAAGATGTTCGACCAATCAGTGGTCTCATCTCGTTAGGCCCTCCAGTGGTCTCATCTCATTAGGCCCTCCAGTGGTCTCGTATCGTTAGGCCCTTCAGTGGTCTCGCCTCGTTAGACCCTTCAGTGGTATCGTCTCGTTAGGACCTTCAGTGGTCTCGTCTTGCTAGGCCATTTAGTGGTCCCGTCTCGTTAGACCATTCAGTGGTCCCGTCTCGTTAGGCCATTCAATGGTCTCCGCTCGTTAGACCTTCCATGGTCTCATCTCGGTAATCCATTCATCACTCGGTTTTTGGTTCACATTTCTCACAGTTCGACTCATCACTCCACCTCGTCGCCACAACATCAACATTGCCACCATGTCAACTCCTCCATCAACAAAGCTCAAGATACATCATCAACGATTCATATTTCAAACTCAAGTTGCTCTCTCTCCGACCTACTTGAGTTTGAGGGGGGGGGGGGGTGTTAAATATATTATTGCCATAATATATTATTACCATTATATATTATTACCATAATATATTATTACTATCATATATTATTACAATAATATATTATTACCTTATTAGACTAGTTTATTGCCACATTATAATTTATTTACTATTTAGCATAGCTTTACCTTTCTTGTTCACCAAGTTAATAGTCCTATAAATAGGACTCATTATATTGTATTAAATATCAACTCATTCACAATGTAGTCTCTCGTATTCTCTTGTTCTTTAGCCTTTATGGCTCTCTCTATTAATAATATATTATTTCTCTCTTCTCTTTTCTCTCTTCCACTTATTTAAATATCTCACTTAATTTAAATATCTCATAGTTTTTATTGCTTGAGGATTTGTTTTGAGGTTGTCTGTATAGAATCTCAGATGAAACCGTTTCCCCCAAAATTAATAACATAAAACGAAGGATGAATTTAATTTTTCTCTGCATCAAATCATATTTCACCACTTAAACCCGTGAAATTCGTTTAAAAAGTATCTTTAGTAATTCCTTCCCTTGTTTGAAAATCCAGAGGGATGTTATTTTCAGGGCGCTTCCGTTGATGTCATTCAATTTCGGATCATCGGAAAAAGAGAGATCTCCACCATCTTTTAAGAAAGCATCGAGAGCACATGCAATTAACCATACTGAATCATAAGCTTAGAATGCATATGAATGAACTCTTATGGTTTTTTTATCGCGAAAGATGAATTTTGTTTTCAAAATCGGCGTGTGATGGCGAAGTGAAATAATTCCTTAAAGAACTTTCGTCATGTCCGAATCAATTACCGAGTCTCCCAAATCTAATAAAGTTGGAAGCCAATCTCTAGTGATCCAAATGTAGTCATTGCTCACCATTCCAAGATGTTTCGCAACGTAAATCCATGATTCCATCAAGTCCACTCCAGCTAACAAGTTATCAATGTCACTTTCATTAGCTCCAGGAGAAATTTCCGCTATATAAGATATCTTAGCACAGTTTCTTGAAAGTGCATCTCCTAAAACGGAAATCCCACCTCTTCCATAATCATCAGTGTAAATGGCTATAATCATTCTCCAGCCATAGTACTCACAAATTAGTCGATCGCGTACATCTGGAAATAATCACTAAAAGTAGTGCGGATAAACTAATGGTCTTGTAGTGATGAAAGGGTGGGGTATGTAGTGTTATATTTATGGAGACTTATTGGTGGAGACCAAGTAACTTTGGTTAGAAGAATTTTTTTACCTAATTTAGCTTTTGTTAGGCTTCAAGTTGTCTTGGAGACCAATATGTTTGGCTCCAAGTTGTCTTAGACACCAAGTTATCTTTAACTCCAAATTTTCTATCCTATATATATATATGTAGTATGTATATATGAATTATATAAAGTTTTGAGAGACCAAGAAAGTGAGTGTGAGCGATACACTTGTGAGAAAACATAAGGGAGATTCTTGTAGAACTTAGAAGAGTGTTGTTTTTCTTGTTCAAGGTTTTCTATGTTATACTGAAATGGTGTGAACCTCCGTGGATGTAGGTAGTTTGCTGAACAACGTAAATCTTGTGTCTATATTATTATTCTGTCATTTATTTATCTCTGTGTTATTTTCCCATCACGTATCCCCGAAAGACACGAGGGGCACATGAAGTTCATTGACAAAATACGAAATGACATGTGCTATACGAGATGATTGTGGTTCGATTTCCGCTAACAGATTTTTCTTCTTTAGCTGCATAGCTACAAAATTGCATGATTATTTAATATCTGCGATAAATTTAAACGTACATAAACTAACAAAGTCTGGTGTATTTAACTCCAACAAGACCAACAAATCCACTACAATTAGTGTCTTGCACGATGAGATTAATTTGTGTTGTTTGAAGGATAGTAGAATTGGAGTTGATATCATCAATTGCAGGAAGAATGGTTGGCTTTACAGACCTTCCCACTACTGAATTTAATGTGAACAATGCTCCAATATTGACCTCCCTTCAATAATCACTAGAAGAAGCAAACACTGCAATAAATAAACTAGTGATCTCCTCATTTTCCTACCACCCTTATCCTGACTTCCTGACATCACCTATATAAATCTAATAATACATTGAAGTTGAATTTTCAGAACCCAATTGTCAACTATTTTCTCACGATAATTTAATGACTGAAAACTTTATTTTTGTGATATAAGTCCTATAAATAAACCTCAAAATTATATCTATAAAAAAGACCAACTATATTTGTACAAAACAACTTGTAGAATTATCTACTAATCTTTATGCGGAATCAATGTTTAGGTGTTGTAAAGAAAGTAAAGAGCATCTGACAATCAAATACACTGGGTAGTGAGTAAAAAATTATGTAGTAGGTAGTATATTGAGTGATATGAATTTTGGTTGTATCTATCATTTCTCAAAGATAAATCTAGAGAAATATAACAAAATTTTAATATAAATTTTAATAAAAAATCATAATATAAAATTATAATTTATTTATATTAATCTAAAAATAAATAAATTTAAAATTCGTGACTTTACATTTAAAAGAAAAAAATTTAGCTTTTTCTTCCTCGCACTCTTCTTATAATATATTATATTGAATTAATTCTTTCATGATCGAATTACTATAGTAGTATCATAATGTACAATTTATGACGTTTTAATATACACAAAAATTATCATAATGTACGTCTTATTTATGTCATAAAAATAAAACTCATACAATAATTAAGGAGACCCATATTCCCAAAAGAATATTAAGACTACAGAAAAATTCAACAACTGACCGACAGGGATAGAGATTTCAATATTAAGCCTAGTTCAATTAGCTAGTTTATCGGCAATTTCATTAAATTCACACCGAAAATGATAAATTTTTCATTCTGGAAATCAATCCATCTACCTCCAGGCCTCAAAGACCATTGGATCTCCAGTTGATTCCCTTTCTAAGATTAATACCTTGAGTAACTTCAAGGTTATTAGAGTAGAAAGAACTACTATAACTGATGTGGATATCATAACAAGGAGGACAGCCCAGGCTTCTCCCTCCACAATGCTATTGATTTTCCATCTCTTATTGATCTTATGTTTAATTACTCCCTCTTTTTTTCACAATGATTGACACCATACTTGCATGTTCCTATGTATTACAAAAAGAAGAGTTATTAAGCCATATTTTGTCGGCGTCATCGTCATCTTCTAACAGAGCGCTATTGTCGACCCTATCTTGATTTCCTAAATCTCCTAAGATATTTTTGGCCGAAACTGTTCCAAATTTTTACCAAAGAGATGATTAATAAGGGATATAGTCTTATCATTAATCTACCAGAAATTCCACATTTTTTCGTAAAAAAACCATTCATATTAACTTTTCAAATATTTTATAGAGTGGTGCATAATTGTTATTGTGACCAATCTACTATCCCAACAATTTTTAGTATAGCTATCAATTATGTTTGCGATCCATTACCAAATTTTTCCTCTGAAATTGTCATCAATTTTACATTGTAGTTGGGAATTGGTCCAAACTCCTTTGCTGAAAGGGCATTTGATAAGGATATGTTCGAATGATTCTACTTCTGTTTCGTACCATTAGCAAATATCGGACTTAAGACATTTCCTTTTCATGAGGTTACACTTATTAGGGACAGCATTATTGTGAATTTTCTAGATGAAATTACGAATTTCGAGAGGTACACTTTCCTACTCCATAGAAGATTAACCTTATTTTATGCATTCTTTTTGTACCAAACGATGATACCCAGATTTTTGGTATATATTTACCATCTATTGTTTCTGGCTTGATGATCTTGTCATCTTTGTCTAACTGGAGAATTGGGATTCTCCTGATAAATGCCATGTCTATATTTGTACAAAATTTACTCAGTGTATCAAAATTTCAAGTTGACATTTGACATATTTTGATTAAAGCATTCAGCAATTTTACTGAGAGAGTTGTCTAATCTATATCCCTTATTGGCCCAAATATCGTCCCTGATGCTAATTTTGAGACCATTATGGACTTGCCAGATGCATTCATCTTTAAGGAATTTAAGTCCTTTAAAGAAGCTTTCCCAACTCCAAGATTGTCTACTTTTAATTTTAGCGTTCCATGTATCATCCTTAGGAAAATAAATGTCTTTCATAAGTTTTTCAACAAGTGAATCTGGGAAGAATTCTCCATGCTTGATTACCAAGGAGCGCAATATTCATCTTATGAAAATCTCTAAAACCAACACCTTCCATTTTTTTTGCTTTCGCAATCTTTTTCCAAGACACTTAGATTTTTTCTTGTTTTCTGAATTCCACCAAAAATTTGCAATAAGGCTTGTTAAGCTTTTTTCAGAGAGTAATGGGAAACTCGAAGATAGACATTGGGTAGTTCGATATAATTTGCATCACAGCTTTGATAAGAATTTTTTTTCCTCTGTGCGACAATATTTTAGCTACCCAGCTGGCTGATTTACTCGAAAGTTTGTCTTTGACATATGATAGATTAATGATCTTGGATCTTTTGTATGTCATTGGGATACCAAGGTACTTACCGTAGATTTTTTTAAGATTCAATGTTAAGAGGTATTGTTATTTCTATTGCTTTTTCCTCTAACAACCCATCACTGATCATTATTGTCGATTTGTTGAAATTAATTTTCTGCCCCGAAACACAACAATATTTGGATAAAACTCACCCAAAAGCTTCAATTTCCGCATCGTTAATTTCCAAGAAAACAATGTATTATCAGAAAATTAAAAGGCGAGTGAGGTTGGAGGCTGCTCTAGCTATGGAGATACCTCTAATGTTACCCTCACGAAACAATAGTTAATTAGTCCAATAATACCTTCTGTGAGCATAAAAAATAAAAGATGAGAAAGAGGGTCCCCTTATAGAATTCCATATTCTGGTCTACACGTTTTAAGTCTCTCTCCATTCTGATATGAGATAGTAGATATACAATTGTAAATGAGCTCTCTCCACTAATCTGAATTTCCGAGTTTATGTAGGAATTCCATAAGGAATTTCCAATTCAGTTGATCGTATGCTTTCGTCATATCCATCTTAACTGCTCCATAATGCTTAATTGATCTCCTTTTATTTTTGAAGAAGAAAAAAATTCCTTACGCGATCAGTATATTGTCTTGGATGCTCCACCCTTTTATGAAAGTCGATTGAGTCGGATAGATGATTTTATCAATGATTGGTTGTAATCTTGAAACCATGATTTTTGTGATAATCTTGTAACTGAAATTAATACATGAAATTGGTCTTTAGTCCATCATGGATTCTTGAGATGTTCCTTTCGGTACAAGAGTGAAGAGTTTCGAGGGGCGTATTATCTTTGAATAAATTGGTCACCGTTTTGAAGATATTGAGTTTAATAATTTCCAAGAATTCTTGGTAGAAATTCCTTGGGAGACTGTCGGGACCGGGGGATTTCGTTCCAGATATTATGTAGCGTATTAACGGCCACTTCATCTATGCTGCTCGTATTATTATTCTTGAAAATATTATAAAAATAATATTGTATAATATTCTTTATCTGTTTTGGTTAGTCACACCACTTACCCGTAGAGTCTCTCAAATCTGTAATATGATTAATATTCCTTCGCATTGTAGTGCGAGCAAAGAAATACTTCGTGTTCTTCTCTCCTTTTTTAATCCATAGGTTACATGTTTTGTCCGCCCAAAAGGCTTCCTCTTGTTTCCATAGATTTTCCATTTCTCCTCTTATTTTTACTTTAATCTCGTGATTTTCCTTATTTGGCTCACTATTTTGTATACTTTCAAGGATTTTTTTGGTACTTATTGATAAGCCTCATGTTGTTAGAAAAGGTTTCATGTCTCCATTCAGTGAGTGCCAGACACGTTGCATATTTTTTCCATTTTTTTTAGATATTATCCATATTCTTATATTTATTCCATGCCTCTTTAACAACATCTCTACAGTGAAGGTTTTCAAGACATCGAGATTCGAACATAAAATATTTCGGGTTGCCTTGTATTACAAACGCTTCTTACAATAAGTGGCGAATGATTAGAACCGATTGCAGGAGGGGCCTTAATGGTAGTATGGGGAAAGAGGTTATACCATGAATCAGATGCTAATCCTCTATCTAAATATTCTTTAATATATCGGGTCCTTTACGTTTGTTTGTTCAAGTGAAATGGCAACCCTTAGTAGGAATATCGATAAGATTATTTTTGTTGATGAAATCATTGAAACGTAGCATCCTATTAAGGTTTGGTGGTGTCTTACCTTGTTTTTCCGAAGATTTAGCGATATCGTTAAAGTCGCCAATGATTAATACCGGTCCTGAAATATTTCCTTTCCATTTGGAAATGTCATTAAAAACTTTCTCTCTATCATTAGGATTAGTAAGAGATAGATAAGAATAAGATACCGAGAAATTGATTTTGATTACGAAATATCGTAAATAATATAATTAGAACTAGACACAACTACTTTGACTTTAGACTGGTCCTTCCAAGCGATTGTAATGCTCTGGACTTATAAGCTCTTCCTTCGGGATTCATCACAAATTTATAATTGAAAGGACTAAAAATACTACAAGACCTCACATCATTACTTCTTGTCCTAGATTCTGAAAGACATAGAAATGAAACATTAAACTTCTCATAAAGGGACATAATATCTTTCTCGTCACGAGTGCCCTCGCCCCTTAACAAATTTAAATCATTAGATTATCTATCAGTTCCGGCCGCTTTCACCCTAGGCTGGCCGTAACCCTCAAGTCGTTTTTGGTAGATGTTTTCCTTCATGGGAACCTCCCGGGTACTACCATCATCCTCCGTATCGTAACTAGAAACATCATCCCCTCTCAAGTGTCGATCACAACTAGGCGTGCTACAATATTAATAATTTTTGTCCTCCATTCTTATGTCAACCACCTCATTAGGACCACACACATCAATGTACTCGTACTCAAAAAATTGATCTTTAATCTCACCATAGCTAACAAGTTACATGTCCATGAAATTTTTGGCTTCAAAGATTCTTCTACAAAGGTCATTAACGTCCTCCAAGCACACCTTAATTCATTGCCGACGGACCTACACTTCCAGACGGCGCAACTTTCCTCTTCCGATTTTCAGGCCATGTAAATTTATCGTTACTCTTGCAATTATCATCCTTGGGTTTTATAAGATCTTTGATTAAAATCCAAATCTTGGCGAGGGTGACGGCTAATGTGGGTGGATTGTGAGCTTGATGAATCTTCAACGGGTTCATAGTCATCTTGAAATTCCAGATCAATACCAATTATTCCTTTCCCCTTATCATCAATATTTTTCATGCGGTGACCTCCAATGTTCATACTCCCCGGCATCAAAAAAGGCTCCTGAAACTGGATTGTGCCCAAAGGAGGGTTACCAGCCTTTGGTAATTGATCAAAATTAGTAATTCCGTTAGCTACGTTGGTGTCATTCATCACATTTTCTATTGCAATTATTGGATTTCTGATATTTTCAACCTTGTCTTCATCGATAAAGTTGGTGTATAACCTATTGATGTCAGCATCTCTAAAATTAAGAATCTTTGTAACTGTTTGGTTGCTTAAAATAATTTTGTCTCCAAAGTCACCCATTTCATTTTAAAGAATATTGAAGAGCGTAGAGAATCTAGCCTTCATGACTTCAATGGCTTCAGTATTACTGTCAACGAAGTTCATCATCTCACCAAATGCTAACACATTTTCCCTCTTTCTTTTAGAGAACTTAATTCCTTCTTTAGCGCTTGAACTATCACGCTCATCATTACCCTGAGTTGCAGAGTGAACTATCACCCTTATCACTACCACATTGTCCCTACCTCCGTTATTCAAGTTATTATCGTCATCCCCATCATTATACGTGTTTCTTCTAAAAGGAAAGAAACATATAACTTCATCAAATACACCCCATCTACCCCTTTTTCATATTAAGTGAAACATCTATTCCTCACTTCGAACTGTATTATCTCTATTACAGTTAAAAATGTAGGTGAAATATTCACCGTTCGAAATGAAAAGAAAATAAAGGCAATTCAAAACAGGAAATAGAAAAATTGATTTAAAGTGTCAACTAGCTATTACAAACGAAAATCAGAACTTACACGGAATACAAAGCAACGATTACACGTAAATAAGCGGAAAAACGATTACACGGAAATAAGTCTAGCGTTTAAAAGATATTCCGGCGTGCCGGTATCTTCAAACGGAAAAGACTAGAGGACTACAATGGTTTATCTCTGAGTAGGTAGGGGAGAGCGTTTTTGCTTATGCTTTGTGATTTTCGTAGTTGATACTGCTGAGGAGTGAACTCTATTTATAGGGGGAGGGGGAGTTTGAAACCTTTGACCAAAGTAACGGACCAATTAATTCCACGATTCCCTCCTACTAATTGATTGACCGTTACTGATTTGATTCTCTTAATCCCACGTTTTAGTTGACTCCTCTAATCCACACGTTTTGGATTCATGTGTAACTGCTAGTTGACTTGTTGACTTGGCTAGCTGATGGATTAACCTTTAACGCACGCGTGATTTGTGGAATCTTTGATTTTACGTTTTACCTTTGTTTGATTGCTAACGACCCTATAATAGCTGGTGGTAAAACTTGATTCATTTTTTATTTTTTGACTCCCCAAACTCCCCACGAACCACGAACCACGAACCACGAACCACGAACCACGACTCACGACCCACGCCCACGCCGCCGCCGGTGCCGGTGCCGGGCCGGGCCGGGCGGGTGGGTGGGTGGTGGTGGTGGTGCGCGCGTGTGGCCTTCTCCATTGCTTTTCCATGTTCATGGTGTTGGGCTCTTTGGAAGGTAATGCCATCACATTTGTTAAAAAGCCTTTTTGCCTCTTCCTTACTACCGATGTGGGAGAAATCCCATTTTCACTTTAAATGGTCCAACAATCCCCCACACATTTGAAGTGTCAACAGAGGTTTGGAGAGAAAGTGATCAGGTTTCCACGCCTTTCAGCGTTTGGGTGAATTGTACTTAAGTGCCAATATCTTTCGATTTGAATTGTCAAGTAGTGAAGTGAGGCAACCACCGAATTCCGTTTAAAGTGAACCTAGTCTTGAACTTTAACGGTTTCCGATAGAGGCCCTCACAACACATACTCTACCCTGCTGAAAGTTATGGTCTCCTCGAACCTCACCTTTCAGTTTAGTTCATCAAGTCCTTCTCTAAGAACCACCCTTGTGGGCTATGAACTTTGTGGATACCTTTATTTACATTTGTTCAAGGACGTCTCCTTGACATTTTGTTTATAAAGGTTTGGGGTTTTGCTACTATCCTTGAATTCATCAAGTCCTTCTCAAAAGGACCACCATATAGGCTATGAATTCTGATTCATCAAGTCCTTCTCGTAAGGACCACTACAAGTGGCTATGAATCCATATTTCTTTAGTTTTATGCCATAGGGATGAATGGAGATCATCTTGACTCAAAAGTCACATGTTCCCCATTAATGGGTCTCAACCCCATCCCCCTCGACGTATCCAGAACTACTCTCCTGGGTAGGCCTTTGGTAAAAGGATCAGCGAGATTTTCTTCTGATCGTACATACTCCAAGGCTATCACACCATTCTTCAGTAACTGTTTTACTGAGCCATGTCTGATGCGTATATGTCTCTTCTTTCCATTGTAAGCACTTTGATGAGCAACTGCAATGGCTGCTTGTGAATCACAATGGATACACACATGTGTGGCCTTACCTTCCCAAAGGGGCACATCTGCTAAGAGACTTCTCAACCACTCAGCTTCTTGTCCAGCCATCTCTAGTGCTATAAACTCAGACTCCATGGTGGAGCGTGCTATACAAGTCTGTTTAGAGGACTTCCACGATATAGCACCTCCTCCTAAGGAGAAAACATAACCACTGGTGGAGTTAACTTCGTCATTGTCAGAGATCCAGTTTGCATCACAGAATCCCTCAAGAACTGCAGGGAAAGAGCTGTAATGCAGTCCTAGGTCCATAGTACCTCGCAGGTACTTTAGAAGACGACGAAGTGCAACCCAGTGGTCATTACTCGGGTTATGAGTATAGCGACTAAGTCTACTGACGGCGTAGGCAATATCGGGTCGAGTGTAGTTCATTAAGAACATCACACTGCCTATGATTTTGACATATTCATTTTGGGATACAGCATCTCCAGAATTTTTAGATAAATGAATACTAGAATCATAGGGAGTATTTACAGGTGTCACCTCAAAGGAGTCGAATTTCTTCAACATCCTTTCTACGTAATGAGACTGACTCAGGGAAATACCATTACTGCTCCTAATGATTTTTACCCCAAGAATTACATCTGCTTCTCCCATGTCTTTCATGTCAAACTTAGAAGACAAGAAGCGTTTGGTCTCATTTATGGTATGAAGAGAAGTGTCGAAGATGAGCATGTCATCTACATACAGGCAGATGATAGTACACTCTGATCCTCTTACATTGGAGTAAACACATGAGTCAGAAGTGTTGACCACAAACCCATCGGAGATAAGGGTACTATCGAGTTTTTCATACCATTTTTTGGGTGCCTGTTTTAAGCCATACAAAGACTTCTTTAACTTGCACACCTTATCCCATTGACCAGGAACCACACACCCTTCAGGCTGGGCCATATAGATCTCTTCATCTAGGTCCCCATTCAGAAACGCAGTCTTAACATCCATCTGATGTATGACAAGTTTGTGAATGACCGCAAGAGCGATGAGGGTCCTAATGGTGGCGATTTTGGTCACAGGGGAATAAGTGTCAAAGTAATCAAGGCCTTTCTTTTGGGTGAAACCCTTAATGACAAGCCTAGCTTTGAATTTTTCTATTGAGCCATCAGGTCTCAACTTTTTCTTAAAAATCCATTTGCTGTTTATGGGTTTGCTGCCTTTGGGTAAGTCAGTTAATTCCCACGTATGATTACTTCTAATAGACTCAAGTTCGCTATTGATAGCTTCTTTCCAAAAACTAGCATCTACCGATCTCAAAGCATCGGTATAAGTTTTTGGATCTTCCTCCATGAGGAGACAGGTGACAACCTGTTCACTTATCAGGTCAATGTGAAAACCTTCGGTTAAGAAGGCTGTGATAAAATCAGGTCCGAAACTGGTCTCGGTCCTATGCCTCTTACTCCTCCTAAGTTCTTCCTCAGGAATACTACTAGGCACACAGGAGGTAGAGGGGCCAGGGGCACTATCACATAAAGGAACATTAACCTCATCAGATAAGTTACTAGATAACAAAGGAGCATCAACACTATGCAAAGTTTTCAAAGGGAAGATGTTTTCAAAAAATTCAGCATCTCTAGATTCAAAAACGGAGTTATCATCTAATGATAGGAATCTATAGGCTGCACTATTCTGAGCATACCCTATGAAAACGGAGTCTATTGTTTTGGGTCCAACGGTGACTGTTTTAAAATCGGGTAGTTTGACTTTAGCCAGACACCCCCACACTTTTAAAAATTTCAGGTTAGGTGGAAACCCTTTCCACATCTCGTAGGGGGTCTTATCTAGGGATTTATGGGGTACCCTATTAAGGACATAACATGCTGATAGAACAGCTTCCCCCCACATGTTGGTTGGTAAACCTGAACTTATTAACATAGCATTCATAGTCTCTTTAAGGGATCTATTTTTCCTCTCAGCTATGCCATTTTGTAGGGGTGTATAGGGGGCACTAAGTTCGTGGATTATCCCATTTATTTCACAAAACTCTTTAAGTGAATTAGAACTATATTCGCCTCCTCTATCTGACCTAAGTCTTTTGATTTTACAGTCTAGTTGATTTTCTACTTCAGCTTTGTATTTTAAAAACGCGTTTTCCGCCTCGTCTTTAGTTTTAAGAAGATACACTTTAGTGAACCTAGAGTAGTCATCTACAAAGGTTATATAGTAAAGTTTTCCTCCTCTACTAGCGGAGTTTTTAAAATCAGCTAAGTCAGAATGCACTAATTCAAGGAGACTAGTCTTTCTAGTGGTCACGGGCTTAAAGGGCTTCTTCGCAAGTTTGGACTCAACACAAATTTGACATTTGGAAAAGTCATCTATTTTATTGAGGGGTATTAGTCCAAGTTCTTTAAGCCTTTTAATAGAAGAGATATTCAGGTGACCTAGTCTACCATGCCAAGTGTCAAGAGATTCAACAACATAAGCAAAATCAGAGGCATTCTCATTCATTGGTACAGTATTTAAAACAAATAAACCACCATTCATGTACCCTTTCCCCACAAATTCATCATTTTTGGTAATAACCATTTTCCCCCCTTCAAATACAAGTTTAAGGCCTACTTTATTAAGAAGAGCTCCGGAAACAAGGTTCCTACGGAGACAGGGGACGAAGAGAACATCATTCAACTCTAAGGTTTTACCAGAAGTGAGTTTGAGAGAAACCTGTCCTTTACCGAAGACCATGGCGGTTGAGGAGTCACCCATGTAAACAAATTCATCATTTGTTGCTTCTTCGAATTTCTTGAACATGGATCTTGTTGAGCAGAAATAACGAGAGGCTCCAGCGTCAAGAATCCACTCGGTTTTGTTCTCAATTAAGTTTACCTCAACCATCACTGCAGCAATAACTTCTTCGGTCTCGACCAGATTTGCGGCAGGTTTGGGACCTTGATCAGCTCTAAGTTTGCACTCGAAAGCCTTATGTCCTTCCTTCCCACAGCAGTAACACGCTCCTTTGGGTTTTTGAATCTTACCAGAGGTTTTGAACCCACCACCTTTGGAGTTGCCGCGATTCTTGTTTCCCCCAGATTTGGATTTGTTGTGGCCTTGTTGTTTACCCTTTCCTTTGAACCTGCCTTTGTTACCTTCACTAGAACTTTCAACAAGGTTAACTTTGGAGGATTGAGTAGGAAAAGAGATAGACCTGTCTTTGAGTCGATTAGCCTCTTCGACTTGAATGTGGCTAATCAGCTCTTGTAGTGTCATTTCCTTCTTCTTGTGCTTCAGTTGATTACGGTATTCGCTCCAGGAAGGTGGGAATTTTTCTAGCAAGATATTGGCTTGGAGAATTTCACACATTTTCATACCTTCAGCAATCACATCCGCGCAAAGGTTCTCATAGACGTGGAGTTGTTCGGTCATGGGTTTTTGATCGGTGAGACGGAAACTGTACCAAGCCCCAGTAACATATTTCTTCTTACCCGAATCCTCAGCCCCATATTTTTTCTCAAGTGTCTCCCATATGATCTTTGCCGATTTTTCTTTGGCAAGAAGATCAAAAATGAGGTTTGAGACATTGTTCAACATCCACCCTCGAGCCATGGTATTAGCTCGTTTAAACCTGGCTTCCAGAGCAAGATGCCTAGTCTGTTCTTCTTCAGTGGGAACCCCATTGTCCACTAATTGTGGAGGATCCTCGTATAAAACGAAGTCCAGTTCGTACTGTTCAAGACAGATAAGGATCTTTTGTGCCAAACGTTTGTAGTTGGAACCATTAAGGGATTCCACCTGATTCACGTTGGGAAAAGCCTTTGCATTCAATGATGAAGCAACTGCCGTGTTTTGAAAAGCCATTTCAGGAAAAAGGAGAACGGTGAAAAACAAAAACCGGGATATCTTTTAAAATTGTAGGTGAAATATTCACCGTTCGAAATGAAAAGAAAATAAAGGCAATTCAAAACAGGAAATAGAAAAATTGATTTAAAGTGTCAACTAGCTATTACAAACGAAAATCAGAACTTACACGGAATACAAAGCAACGATTACACGTAAATAAGCGGAAAAACGATTACACGGAAATAAGTCTAGCGTTTAAAAGATATTCCGGCGTGCCGGTATCTTCAAACGGAAAAGACTAGAGGACTACAATGGTTTATCTCTGAGTAGGTAGGGGAGAGCGTTTTTGCTTATGCTTTGTGATTTTCGTAGTTGATACTGCTGAGGAGTGAACTCTATTTATAGGGGGAGGGGGAGTTTGAAACCTTTGACCAAAGTAACGGACCAATTAATTCCACGATTCCCTCCTACTAATTGATTGACCGTTACTGATTTGATTCTCTTAATCCCACGTTTTAGTTGACTCCTCTAATCCACACGTTTTGGATTCATGTGTAACTGCTAGTTGACTTGTTGACTTGGCCAGCTGATGGATTAACCTTTAACGCACGCGTGATTTGTGGAATCTTTGATTTTACGTTTTACCTTTGTTTGATTGCTAACGACCCTATAATAGCTGGTGGTAAAACTTGATTCATTTTTCATTTTTTGACTCCCCAAACTCCCCACGAACCACGAACCACGACTCACGCCCACGCCGCCGCCGCCGCCGGTGCCGGTGCCGGGCCGGGCCGGGCGGGTGGGTGGTGGTGGTGGTGGTGCGCGCGTGTGGCCTTCTCCATTGCTTTTCCATGTTCATGGTGTTGGGCTCTTTGGAAGCTAATGCCATCACATTTGTTAAAAAGCCTTTTTGCCTCTTCCTTACTACCGATGTGGGAGAAATCCCATTTTCACTTTAAATGGTCCAACAAAAAACATGTGGGAGTCATCACTCCACTTAGGTCTGACAATACCAACTGTACACGCACCCTTGTTATGTCCTAAACAGCCATATTTATAATGGAAGAGACCCAAAAATTTTTATCTAAAAGAAACCCATGCCGCTCCTTCTTGTTGTTCCAAAAAAGGGCCAGTTTTGATTGGATTCAAGATGCAAAATTTGGCCCTAAAACAAACAAACTCAGTAACTTTTGCGTCATTAGCTCGGTGATCTATCTCCTCCATGTTACCAATAAAGTTCCCCAAATTTACTACCGTAGTAATCGTGTTTTGAGAGCTTCCTAGTCAGTAAACCCTTATCCAAGCATTCGAGTTAACTAGGTCAAGTTAGTTGAAAGCCATTTGGTTTTCCCATTTTCAAACAAGCACGTGCGTCGACTGGACAACAGAAGGAAGGAGGAACCAGAGGCGTTCCGCCTCCTCCGCTTCATAAATAGTAATTTTGAAATAGTTGTTACCCATCTCCTAAAATATGACTTTACAATTAACCCCACATGAAACGAGTAAAACCTTGCAAAAAACACCTAAAGGGAAGACTCTTGTTGATATGACCTTAGCTATGAACACGAAATCATCAACTCTAGCTCGGATAGCGGGTAGATTTAGTGGTTAAGGAGAGAACAACAAACTTTTTCAGGGTTTCACTCTTAGCCTTAGCAAGCGAAAGATCATGATTTTCCAAGTTAGACATAATTCCATAAAGTTATTTGAAGTAGGGAGAGAGGATAAAAGGATAAAGTGATATTGTGTCGTATCTACTAACTTTACAGAAAGGAGTATATATAGCTTGAAGTGAAGAGAAAAACTCTATGTTTCCCTTGTTTGCGTGAATGATAAATTTGCAGACATAAAATGCCACATGTAATAAGGAACTGGTTCTTGAAAGTTCAAGCGTATCGATGTAATACAAGGGGAGGCGAAGCATTGCACGCTTATAGGTAAAGAAGAGAATAGAATAATCCTCATAGAGTCTATATCGTATTGCCTTATGATAGGAGTGATAAAGCATGGAGAAATAGAGAACACCCTTGAGTTTTACTTGGAATATTATATAAAATCCGAATAAAATATCTTGGGTATTACAACTAGCCTATAGCGAAACGCTAAAATAGCTACTACAACAAGGAAGCGTGAAGGACGTTGTCTGGCCAAAATATTTAGCTAGGCACGTGAAGATATCAAAGCAATATTTCATTCCCATTACTATGGAGAAATAATTAAATTAATTTGAGAGCCATAAATCAATGTACGTAGCAAAATTCTTTATAATAAATAAAGCACTATCGAACGGGTCAATAGTTTCCCAATAATTATTGATATAAAACAACCAGATATACATTAAAGTCTAAATGTAAAAGAGAGAACTTATCTTTTTGGTTGGTCAACCTATCCCATTTAGACTCTTTTATAATTCCCATTTTCCCGCTGCAAATCCAAACCAAGAAAATACAGTAAAACGAGTAGTCTTTATATTGCATGCAATCTAAAAAGATGTTTTTAGCTTCTCCAAAATTACTTGATGCATCCCAAAGATACAATAAATCAAAGGATAAAAGATATATGTTCTGCATGTTTCTAATCTTCCCATCATAATGCTTAATCTCAACTGATCCTTCATTATAGAGTGATTGAAGACCAAGATAGAAATCAAAGAATCACAAAGTTCCCATCTTCGTATAATTAGCAACCTTGTGGGTCATATTCCAGTAATAGATGGAGAAGCTGAGAGATTTTGTATGTCTCTTACTAATAAAAAGAGAAAACCCACAAAGAACACCACTAACTGAGAAGAGGCACAAACCAATCAACCCCAAGTGGAAGGGCGTAACCATACCTAACTCGCAAAGAAAATAGATGCTATTACCAAAGAGAGGTTTGGAATAATTTCGGAAATAAAGTACAAAGAGGAACCATGCATAAGGAATCTTCAAATAGAGTGCATGTGAATGGTGCATCAAGACAACAGAGAAAATAAAAAAAAACTTTGAACACATATTTACATAAAGGGGAAGACATAGAGTTCAAAACGAAGAGGACATACAAGCTTAACAAAGAGCATAGTGATGAAACAAGGGGAAGAAGACGAAGATCATCACCAGCTTGGTTTGAAAAGATGAAAAAATTACAGAGATCCAGTTTTGACTAGTTTAGAGAACATTTGACTTTGCAATAAGTGTATATACATAGTTGAAAATTTAATCAAGTTCATTGAATAAACTCTAAAGAATTGTATGTTTTTTCTCAATCTGGGTTCCATTTTCACTATCATTTGCATACTTATAAAGTTTGTTAATTATTTCATCAAATATATACCAATAAACTATAGTGTAACCTTAGCTAAGAACACATTTCCCACACATTCATTGACGTAGAATGACACATTTTTCTTGTTTTGTACAATCCATCAGAATCCCCGTCCAACCACAAGAATGCCTTTCATGATGGCTCAAGAAATCTTTAAGTCTACCCTTTTCGTCGTATGCTGCATTATGTCATTTCTAAAGTACTTTTGTCATCGAACTTCAACCTAGACTAATAAGTCGTTGTTTGTTATTTTCCAACCAAGATTCCTAGCAATGCTTTTTCATCGCCTATGCTTACTCACATCTCGTTTTTAGGTTTACGAGATTATCCCATGAAACCCAATTTATTTCTTAATTATATGCAAATGAACTCCAAACGAAATCCAGTTGTATCTAATCTATATATTCACATACGTACACAAACAACCTCTAACTTGCATGTCATACGTCAACATAACGTTCAATATTGATTGTGGAAGAGTGATACGACTGACTTTGAAAATAATTTTTGTTCCAATCAACTAGTTCATTTCTACGTAGTCTCTCTGGAGACGATACTTTTGTCAATGTTTTGTACACTTGCGGTTATTTAGCTTCTCTCGAGGTATAAATTTGTTTGGTTATTTTATCACGATTTGGAGATGACAAGTTTTTTGCGTCATTTTCGGGGACTATGTCGTAATTTTTGTGTTTTTATTTTGTGTAGTAGCTTTAGTTGTTATGTTATACACCGTCTTTTTTGTTTTCTCTTTTTTCAAACTTCTTAGATGGCTAATCCAAACTATAAAAACAAGAGCAAGACCTTTCGTGCACATTTCAAGTGCAACCCGTAGGGATTCACCTTACAACAATTCAATATGTTCAATTCAAGCACCATTATGGCGTTCTTAATCAATTTACAAACTATGAGAATTATAGTGGAGTCGAATATCTAAATCTGGTCCATTCAGTTAAGAAATTCGAACCATTTATGACATTTTCATTACTCGAGTTGTCACGCGAGAGCAAATTTACTACATTAAGTTCCAATTCTTCTTGATCGGAAGTGCGAGCGATTGGTTAGATAGTCAACCTATCAAGCTAATACCAGAGTGAGACAAGCTTTAAGCTAGGTTCCTTGATAAATTATATCCTCAGAATATAAGACTGAAGGATCAAATGGAGTTTTCCAATTTCTTATAAGAAGTTTGTGAGAGTGTTGGTGACATATGGACGAGTTTCCAAAACTTGGCAAAGTGTCCATTAAATGGGTATATTCCTGAGTTACAAAGAGCCATATTTTACAAGAGACTCGACGCTTGTTCAAGATTGGGAATAGATAATCTCGGTGGTGGAAGTATTTTATTAATGGATCCTAATGAAGCAAAGCTGTGTATGGAGAAGATTGTCGAGACCGAAAGAAGTTATCCATCATCAAGAGCCACAATTCCACAAGATACATCAAGAATAGATTGTAATATTGATATGGATGCTAAGTTATCCAGTTTAGAAGATCAGATGAAGAATCTCTCTTTAATTACTCAGGAGAGAATCAAGAGCAGAATGCCCCAATTTAATGTTGTTAAAGAGACATATAGTTGTTTGAATTGTGGGGTGTATGATCATGGTTCAGAATAATGCTTGAATAATACGGAGTCGGTTTTATTTTTGTCGAATCGAGGGACATACAATTTTTGTGGTAAAAAAATTCAACGACTCAAAACCATTATGGATACCAACGATCAGATCCCTGTGGGGTTGCTTACAAAGATAATTCATGTCTAACTCAACCTTAAGGGAGTGTGTATGAACCTATGCGTCAAAATTTCTATTTAGAAGGTCAAAGTTATGTAATCTAAGCTCCTCCACAACCAGCTTATGATTCATATGCAGCGACTTTCACCGAAAAGTGCTCATATCTCATCCTCGATAAGAATCTACTAGTGAGCTTCAACAAAATTAGTTGCATTTATGAAGATGATGTGATAAAATTTGAAGGTGAATAATACAAGGATAAATGAACAATCTGCCTCGCTAAGGTTGCTTGAAAGTAAAGTTTCATAGATTACCAATCATCGACAAGCCCGACCTTATTGTCGACTCTCGAGAAATTCAAAAAATCCATTAATCGATGAAGCTTGTAAGGCGATTAGACCAACGAGCAACAAACAACTACTCCCACACTTAGTGACTAAGAAAGAACAAGAAAAAGAGGCAGCCTTAATTCGAGAGGGAGTTTGAGATACCGTTGAAGGGATAGTTGAGCTGGAGAAGAATAATGATAAAGTTGAAAAGGCAGCAAAGAAGCAAAATAATAAAGACTTGGTGGGTGACAAGAATCCCCCCCCACCACCGATTTCTTCACGAGACCTAAAAAAGAATAATGATCGAGAATCCAAGAAGTTAATGGTCATTGTTTGTAAGCTAGAGATTAACTTTCTGTTTCTTGAAGCCCTCCAAAGAATGAAAAAATATTTGAAATTTCTGAAGAATTTAATTTCTAACAAAAGTTAGTATGAAGAATAAGAAGTGTTTGGTTTGCCCGAGCAGTGTAGTTTTCTTTGTCAAAGTAAGTTACTACCAAAGTTGAAGGTTCCCAAAACATTCATGATTCTTAAATACATTGGTGAACGATGGACCTGAAAATCATTATATGATTGAGAGCAAGTATTAATATCCTTATATAGTCATTTTTTAGAAGCTAAATATTAGGATTGCTGGATATACTATTGTGTACTTGAAAATAGTGAATAGGTCTATCTCCAAACCAAAAGATAAAATTGATGATGTCTTAGCTAAAGATGGTAATTTTATTTTATTATGAATTTTATTGTTCTTGAATACAAAGTTAATAAGAATGTCCACATTATTTTGGGAATATTGTTCTTATCCATGGGGTGTATACTAAGTTATGTTGATAATGGTGAATTGATTATGACGGTCCAAGATGAACAAGTTAAATACAATGTCTTTAGGCTATGAAGTTCTCCAATACTCGAGATTATTTTTTTACGTATAGTAGTCATTGTTCGTGTTACTCAAGAGGTATATAATTGAACCAGTATTAATGATATATTGAAGGTTTCCTTAACACTTTAATTTCAAGAGTTGTATGACAAGTTAGCCGATGTTGTGACTGCTTTAAGTTCTTAATGTGGGAAACCAAAAGAGAAGGGATATGACCAAACATGTGGTTCGGTGGAGATTGAACCAAAAAAGAGGGCATATATTTCATCTTGTCCCTTAGCTCGAGAAGAAACCCCTTCCTTCTCGTTTGAGGTATGCATATTGAGGTGTGAATAATACTTTACATGTTATTATTGTCTCTAAAATTTCAGGTCCTCAATAAGATAAGTTAAGATGTGTTCTTAGAGATAATAAAGAGGTGGTTGAGTTTACTATTAATGATATTAAATGTATTAGTCCTACCATATTCTAAAACAAGATCAGTCTTGAAGTTGAAGGTTCACGATCTATTAAGGAGAACTAACACTCATGCCAGTGATGAAGGTGGTGGTAAGGAAAGAAGTGATCAAGTTACTAGATGTAGAGTTTAATTTATAAATCTTAAACAACAAGTTGGTGAGTACATTGCATGTGTTCCAACGCAAGGAAGTATGACTACCATTCTTAGTGAAGATAATTAATCCATTACATCGAAAAACAGTTTTTGGGGAGAGTATGAATGTACCATCGCAAGATCAACAAATCTATGAATAGAGTACTATTTTTTCGTTGACAACTATTCGAGGTATAATCATACTTGTATGGATCAATCTAATCAACACAAAACCACTTTCACTTATTCATTTTGCACCTTCGCATTTCGCAGGATGTCTTTTAGTTTATGCAATGCACCGACCTAGTTCCAACGATGTGTGATGGCAATATTTTGGGACATAATTGATAAATATGTAATCAAACCTTCCTACTAATAAAAGTAAAGTTAAATCACATGTGTGATACTTCTAATATATGTGTATTCTATAAAAAATAAGAAGAAACTATAAACCAACTACTATTATTCTACAAATCATTCTTGAGCTACTTTGCAGGCTTTGGTTAATTATATTATGACAAACATCATGACTTCTAGAATAAAGTAATGGGTGATTCATCTATTTAATTATGAAAAATCGAGTTTGTTAAAGAAGCGACGCTTCATACTTTAGAATCAGCCGTGTGTATAACTTGAAATATTTTGGGTAGCCGTTATAATTTTATTTTTAGAATAATCAACCTGATTCCAAATGAAACTCTAAGAAAATCATATAAGGCTTATGGCGACATAGAAAGGTCAATAATCTCAATGTCTGGGGTCCTTGGAACTTGTTTCCCATGTGTTGTATATTCAACAAATAGCCTTAGTACTATTGTTGATATCATATTTGGTTGAATTAGTATTTATAGATATGTTAATCATTTTAATAACACCTATTTGAATAAATTTTAAGTAGTCTATTATATTAGCTCAAATTATTTACATTGTATGTTGGATTCAGATATAATAATAGAAATATATGAAATCCTCTGATGAGTAATAAATTGAAAATAAATTGTGATTGTGCATTGGGTGTATTATTCGGGATCGAAAAGGAACGTTACTAAATAGGAAATCTTGGAAGATAACGACTCATTCTCTTATAGAAGAAAGAGATATATGGACTTTTGCTACTCGCATTGCGAAACATTATCCAAGTCAATCGGTCATAGTATTATGCAATTACATGAAGTCGGTAATTTATGACGTTATTACGAGCCCCATATGATATGTAATAGTATTACGTACATAATAATATCAAAAGAAATATTTAATATTTTGTTTTACTTAGTTTCAAGGAAAAGGAAACATGACCTCCGTACACCTTTTTCTTTTGTCAATAGGTTGCATTTTCTCTTATAACCTATTTCTAATTGACAAAATTATTTTGAGTATTAAAAGAAAGGGTGATTTATCTAAAAGGTCTATGTGAAAAAATGTTAGCCTAATAAGTTCCATACCTATTACACACATTAAATCATTAAAAAACATATACAATCCATTAAAGAAACACCCATGCTGTCAATCGAAAAGGAAAACAAAAATAACTTATTAATAACATAACCATTTGATTAAAAAAACTTTTTTTTTTTAAAAGGTAACTCTAAAAAACTTTAGAGAAAAGCCCAGCCCAATAGAAAACCCTACACATTATTTAACCACAACTTAAATCCACCACAACAACCACAGCCGCAGTCGAAATTTAAAGTCAGCCATTGTTCTTCTTTCTCCGTGCTTTGAATTTGTTGCCACAATTTCTTCCATAATCTCCCTATCAAGCAAAACCATCTCCATTTGCATGAAGACGATAGCCACGTTAAGCAAAATCATCTCCACTATTGTCAATTCTAAAGGTTATTGTTTATTATTAAATTATTCTTTTCCTATACATATTATATTAGATTTTTAATTATTTATATTATAATGTATATAAATTAGTAATTTTGCTAATTAACATTAAGCTGTTGAGTTATTTTGTTTATATATATATATATATATATATATATATATATATATATATATATATATATATATATATATATATATAAACAGATCTAGTTATAAAATTTAGATATTATCTTAAATTTTAATTGATAAAAATAGATAGACTTAGTCTTTCGATTGATTTACTCAAAATGATTCATACTATGCATCAACCATTATACAACTGTGCACATATGAATATAGATAGTAATTATATTGAATGAAATAGTAAGTGTATTTATATATAGAAAATAGAATCAAATGAATAACTCACTAGTTTTACATATTGATTGATAAGAAATAGAAAATATCAACATAGATTTAATGGTTATTTAGTTAAAAAAATTACTAGTTAAAGTAAGAAAACTTTATTAATATTCAACTTTTTTTATTTTGTACACATTTGTTGATCAATCCATTTCATTCTACCAAATATTACCACATGCCTAAATGCTGAATAATTGATTTTCTTTTATTTGTAAACCTTAGTTGAAATGTAATTTTGAAAAACATAATTTATTTTTTGTTAGAAAACATGTTTATACCTATAAGGATCAAATTAAAATTTAGTTAGTTACATCATATCTATATTTGGAAGACACATATAAGGTAATTGCATATGTGTATTTGGAAGACACGTGTAAGGTAATTGCATATCTGTATTTGGAAGACACATTTTAGGTAATTGAACTAGGCAAAACTTTTTTGTTAGTTTTTTTTTGAATTTTTAATGGTCTTTGGTATTTTTAGATTAAAGAAGAATGATTAATCATAGACATGAAATAATTACTTATTTTAATCATGTTGAACATTGTTTAAATATTGTTTCCTAATTTCGTCTAATTTGAGATACCTTAAACATGCAAGATTTAGGATCATGTTACCGAAGTTGATTTATATAGTGCATTTTAGTTAGATAACACATTATATTGTAGATTTTTTGTGTAGAAACATTTTCTGTAACATTCTTATACATTTTTTTGATTAGCCAAAGTGGAAAGTTTTAATTTTCAAATAGTGTCGTCAAAAGTTGCTATTTGTATTTTTAGGTTCTTCGAATGATTCTCGGGCGCAAACTCAACCACTAGAAAAAAAGTATGGTGTTTCTACTATGAGAAATACAAATGATTTCATTTGTGTGATAGTTTTTAGTCATTTTCCATCTTCTACTTCTTTAAGGAGATAATCTTATCAAGACAATCGTTCATATGATCTGATATATTGTGAATACATCATTTTTTTCATTCTGATATGATAATCGCTCGAAACTAATTATTGAAATTTTGGGCAGGCTATTATGGTTTTTGACGAAAATGATGGTCATGAGATAAAAGAAAGGAGAAAACAAGTTAATACTAATAAATGGTACACCTTTCTTCTGTTCACGCTTGTTTCTTATGACTCTTTCTTGGTGATTGAGTCTTCTTCTTGATAATTTTTTCATCTTGTGAGAGAATGAAATATATTATCCTTCAGAGTATGGCATAGTCTTTTCCGAGTTACATTACATGCGTTAATTATTTATTTAAATACATAGATGATCCGGATTGGAAGGAAATTTACTACTCGACTTTAAGTTCCTTGCTCAGGCATGTGTGTCATCATCTATAATGAACTCTACATTGGGTAACTTCTCTATATACTCAATCAAGTTAATTTTTATGATTAATTATCAATTTAAAATCAATTATTGGCAGGTATTTGCAATATATGATGAGAACGAAAGCATATGGGTAAAATATTAATTTACAATCTCTCAAAATAAGCTTTTATTATATTATACAAATGATTAATTCTTTAAACCAAAACAAAGTTTGAATATTTTCTTAGCATGTAGGTTATATAATCTTATCGTTCTTTTTTCTTTTCGTGCCTTGCCAACATAGAACATAAGGCATTTTTCAATTCTATCGGATGAATATTTCGAATAAACTTATCAGCCAAGCTTTTTAATATCCACACCCTGCTACCATATTTGGTCTTTTTTCGGGGTAATTTATGTCCTTAGATGTAAATGAATACCATTCTTGATCACCATAGAAATCTAGTTCTATAACCAAATAATTAGGAAAACATATTCAATATTAAGATAACATATTCTGATAAATATAGAGTTCATATTTTTCATCAAAAGTGATGCAAAAAAATCATACAAGTTACTCATATATGACAATCTAAGAAATTTAATAGGTAGAATATTAATATGTTATTAAATAATAAATATGTAAAATAAAATCTATAATTTTCTCACATCAAACAATTAAATGAAATAAATAAGTGTATCCTTTCTAGATCCGATTTTCTTAAAATAAGAGTAGTAAAGTAAATAATTACCAGGGAGGTTCCATGGGTCAAACTTGTAAAAGCCAACTTCAACTATGATGCCGTAGTTGGAAGTGAGAGACATTTTCTTCATAAATAATGATTCACAAGCTCTTCATCAGTTGGATGGAATTTGAAGATGTGAGGATATTGTAAATTCATTTTTCTTTATTATTCAAAAAAATCAAAACATATATACAAATATTTCCTTATCTTACTCTAGGGAAAAATTCCATGAGAGTACAAGTTAAGAAAATATTTGTATATAAATTTTGAATTTTTAATAAACAGAAATAAATTTACAATATTCTCACATCTTCAGATTTCATCCAGCTGATGAAGATCTTGTAATTCATCATTTAAGAAGAAAATTTGATTCACTTCCAATTGTGCGCATCATAGGTGGAGTTGACTTTACAAGTTTGATCTGTGGAACTTTCCTGGTAATTATTTACTAAACTACTCCTATTTTAAGAAAATCGTATCAGGAAGGGGTATACTTATTTATTTCATTTAATTGCGGGATGTGAGCAGATTATAGATTTTTTTTACATATTTAGTATCTAATAACATATTAATTTTCTACATATAAATAATCTTAGATTGTCAAATACGAGTAACTTGTATGATTTTTATTTTAAATATGTTTGATTGAAAATAAGAACTTTACATTTATCCGAATATATAATCTTAATATTGAATATTTTTTTCTAATTTATTTGGATATAGAACTGGCTTTGTGTGGTGATCAAGAATGGTATTTCTTCACATCGAGGGACAAAAATACCCAAATAAAAAAAGTCTAAATAAGGAGAAGGGTGTAGATATTGGAAAGCTGATAAGTTTTTTAGAAATCCTTCATCTGGTAGAATTTAAGAAGGCCGTAGTGTTCTATGTTGGCAAGACACCAAAAGACAAAAAGACCAACTGGATTATGCACGAGTATATACTTTAAAATAACCTACATGCCACATATTATCATTCTAGTGTATAATATAACATACATGCCACATCCATTCTTAGGTAAAACAAAACCAAAGGATGAATATTTATCATATTTGGTTCCTTTAATCTATAGATACTAATTGAATTTCATATTTGAAGAAAACGTATTAAATTACAAGTATATTAATCTTATAATAACATTAAATAAGTTTTTTGATTCTTAACAAAATGTAGTTTTTGGAGTCAGAAAGGACAAAGCATATGTTAGCTATAATAACAAATAAATGTAAGTTAATCAAATCGAAGTTAGGATTGAAATTGAAGTTGACTGTGTCCTAAATATATTACGCGTCACAGAATATGCAATTTCGGAACCTAGGTTTAACACAGTTTATATTAATGAATCAATCCAAAATCTTGATCAATAAATATCCAACCTTGTAGATTACGCTTTGAGCTGGGGCTCAAAACCATTCTTAATGATCACCAATGAGTCTCGTAAGTCCTCCAGGGATGCAATTCTACTAATCTCCTATTGTCCTACAACTACTTATTTATTTGCAAGAAACAAGAACAACAAAGTAACATACTATATAAACAATTTCCATTCCATTTAAGACTAAATTACAGACATATTTGAGATCCATTTATAAAAGTACCTATCCTCAGAACATTGAGAGCTGGTAGGCTATAAAATTTTCCAAATTCGCCACAGCCTGGCATGTGAAGACTCGTGAAGATTCCCTTATATATGTTGTCATATTCTGTAAAAATCCATCCATATATATATATATATATATATATATACATGACGATAAGAAACACAACTAATTTATCTATAAGATTAATTGAGCTTCAGTGGCTGATAAGCTTTGTAGAAGTGGTCATTAGGCTGTGGGATCAGATCTTACATGAATCAGTACTACTCTCCAACGTAATACAAGAATTTAATTTAATTATAACAACTCATTTTTCTTGTACAAGTAATGTAGAACAGAGTATGAGATGGTTGTTAGATGAAATTTGAAAAATATAATCTATAACTGTCAATGAAATATTGAGACTTAAACAAACACCAGAATATAAAATTAATGCTAAATTTGCACAAAGTTCCAAATAGACTATAAAACTTTATTTTTTGTATCAAACTTATAAACTAATTTCTTGGTAAATTTTTTCATTTTTGTATTAAATTTATAAATTAATTATTTATTATACTTTGGCCGCTCAGTTGCTTTTCCTTACTACTTTTTGAGAAACGTATCATTAAACTAGTTTACATGTATAAATTAACAGGATAAGTCACTAAACTTTCACAAAACCTCTAATCACCAAACTTTCACAAAACCTCTAATCACCAATTATATTTTTTCTTATTTCACATTACACGATAAACTCCTTATTTTACTTTTGATGGAAGAAGATTTTCTTATTAATTTTGTATAGCACGGGCGGGTTATGCTTACCACATTGAGTTTTTTGCACTTGAAAAGATCACAATAAGAGGTTTTTTTGTAGTTCGTCATTATGCTAGATTATACATTTAAAATGCTTAAATAAGTGAAGTACCTGTAGTAGATATATTGAAATGGAAACTTTTTGTGGAAGAAACAACAACACTTCTTGAGACTTCAAATCAACACCATGACTCCACCACCTATGACGAGATGAGGTAGCTCTATTAAGGATATCACCCACAACTACATACAATAATTTATACATGATAATAGATCATACTAATTATTTGAGCTAACTATGTACCATAATAATAATAACACAATAGTGTAATCTCTAGTGAGTTATTTTGATTAAGAAAGTAAAAAGGAGAAAGAACAAAAAATACAGAAAAGAAAATAAACAAAAAACCTGATCGAGGCTAGGATTGAATCCTATGTCTTTAAGTTTTATTAGCCTCGCACGGGTGTCTTACGTTTTAGTTTAGCTACAACCTTCAGGATACAACGATCAATACAAATATCAGACACTTGAAAATCAGCAGAAAGTTCGAACTTTCAATGGTGTTTAATCTCTCTCGCTTTTATGTAATTTGTTTGTAAAAAACTGAATGAATGAAAACGGGTTTTGGCCATGAATTTATAGGTGTAGAAACACCTATTTAAACTAGACCAGCAACGTTTCACAAATTGGAGATGACGTTTGAGGAAGAAGTGTTGTTTCAGAAAGATTAGAATGTTAGAACCATTTAAATCAAGACGACGTTTTTTTGTTTTGTCCAAACGTTTTAATTAAACATTAAAAGACATATTTTTAATATTTAATTAATCTTTAACATATTAATTAAAACGGCTCCTCCGATGTGGGACTTTTACCCACATAAACAAGTCTCTTCCTATTCCTGACATTTAACACTCAATTTCTCATTCACCTTTAATTTTTTTTACACAAGTGAATATATGAAATTCATTAACGCAGTAAGAGGAACAACTTTCGTTTTTGTCCCAACTTATAACGAGGTCCAGGACCCACGTAAAAATTGAGCTAAAGTAAGCAATTTCACTTGGGTAAATACCCTAATGATAATATAAACATGGAAAAATACTACGTTGAGAAATGTAGTTTTTGGTCTTGAACCTTCTCTAGTAAGGGCTATCGGAATTACTTGTTAACCAGTGAACTTGATGTCATGAACGGTTCAGTTTTGATGTAAATCAAGTCAATAGAACTTACATAGTACCCTGGCTACCATTATATGGTTCTCACGGTTGTGTCTATATTTTGCCCTGGGCAACTCCTAGAATCATGAGTAATTTTTCAAAAAATTAGCCTTTCAAAGTTTTCTTAGGAGCAACCCTCACTCCTTTACTCATATAGGTTGTATCTTGTCAAGAGTATCATGTAATACCATATATTTTAATTTAAAATACAAGAACCATTAAAAGATTTGCTTAACCTCAACTTTGTACAGAAATGATTGAATTTAGGTTCTAGGAATGGTTTCGGAAGAAATTCACACAATGCTTAGAGTCGAGTTGCTTTTTGCATAATTCGGTTTTTCCTTTGAACTTAAATCATGGGATCTCTAATCTGCTGAGTAGGGTTTCCATTGTGGCAACTCATTTCAATAGACTTTAGACCCATTCCCCTAGATAAGTTACGAACTTGCTCTTTTGATAATCCTTTAGTCAACGAATCTGCAATGTTATCTTTTGACCTCACATAGTCAATTGTGATAACCCCATTTGAGAGCAGTTGTCTTACGATATTGTGTCTACGACGTATATGTCTAGACTTACCATTATACATTTCATTCGAGGCTCTACTGATGTCAGCCTGACTATCACAGTGTATACAGATAGCTGGCACCGGTTTTGGCCGATTAGGAAAATCTTCTAGGAAATTACGAAGCCATTTGGCTTCCTCAGCAGCTTTATCCGAAGTTATAAATTCAGATTTTATAGTGGATCTAGCTATACACGTTTGTTTAGAAGATTTCCACGACACTGGTGCTCCTCCTAAGATAAAGACAAATCTGCTTGTGGATTTTGAGTCGGAGGAATCAGATATCCAATTATCATCGCTATATCCTTCTAATACATTAAACCTAAAAATCAAGAAACAAATTAAGAATCAAGACACAAATTATACCAAATATATTCTAAACGTAATAAACTTAAAAATCAAGACATGAATTAAGAATTCATCTAATAATGGTGAAATTTTTCTTAATAAATTATCAAATATGCCTCAAATGATTTCTCAATCTTAGATTAATATATCACAAATAAGGAAACATTATGTGTGCTTTTAAAAGATAATGTCAGCTTTCACATAACAAACAGAGTTGTCTAAGACCGACGCGATCTTGGGAATCGAACCCTTACCAGAAAACCGACACTATGATAGTACTCATGATCATCAAAATACAAAGGAAAAAATAGTGTATATTTCAAAGATAGAACAAATAATGTATCGAAATAAAACTACAATAGTGATGAATTATTTTTTATCATGTTCATGAAAAGGATATCGATTTAACACAAATTCAAAGAGGTATTGATAAGTCAAAATATAATATTTATAAAAGTTTAATCAGAGGGTAGGATACATCTATCGAAAAGACAGAAATGTCACAATCTTCCAAGGACAGATGTGTCATGCCATCTGAGACACCCAAGGCCATGCTAAAGGGTAATTACTCTATACAACACGTGATTCTTCTTGATACCTTGGTCCTATGAACGACCTAATCCGCTCACTTGTCTTCACCTAATATTTCACACAATGCTAGCGCTCTGATCGCTCCCACGAAATCTATATATACCCAATTTCGTAACTGAATTCGGTACACTCTATATTTCTCTAACGGATGTGGCTTTTATACAACCGACAGAAATCTTCGTAACTCCTCGGTTCAAGTAATCCCAAATAACAATCTTCGTAACTCCTAGGTCCATTTGAGATTTTGGAAAGGATCAAAAGATTAACTAATCGACCTGCATTGCCTCATGATTTGTGAAGCGTTCATCACGTGTCTCATGTGTCCAAACTTCAATGTTAGATTTTTGATCCTGATCATGTATTAACGTTTAGACAAATTAGAAATTTGTAGGAATCTCACATACGAAGAAGAACCTATGATGATCATCGACAACAAGGATCATGTACTTTGGCGAAGGACCATACCTTATGTCAAAGTTCGTTAGCCAAATAAAACCGAAGGTGAGGCTTCCTTGATGTGAAAATTGCATGCGACAAGTACCCCACATTGTTTTGGAACCAATGTTATTTAACTTTCAGGGATAAAACTTTTTCTTAGAGAGGAAACATGTAATAACCCAACAGTGGCCTAAAACTATCAAAGAGACAGTTTTGAGATTATTACAGACCTAAAAATGTTTTCTAATAAAAATTAAAAACATTTATCAAAAATATTTTTAAAAAAAATTGATATCTAAAATCACTTCAAAACACTTATAAAAGTCTAAAAGAACTTTAAGCATTTTAAAATAAATGGTTAGAACTTTCATCCAATATTGGATGGTCCAATATATAAATCAGGATAGTTGGATATAATAACCAGACACATGTCTCATAGATTAGTTTATGAAATTGTATAAACATGGCCATATGTCATAATACAAATGGATAATCCTAATATTGTCTCATCCAATATTGGATAGAAGAATTTTCTTAAAAGGGTAAGACTTTCATGAACTGCCTCTTAATTAAACGTAAATAAGTGAAAATATATTTATAAGTAAATTGTTTAAAAAGACTCAAAACATGTTCTCATAGTTTCAACAAATCCAAATTTCAAATAACTAACATTTTATTATTTTGTAATGGGCCATATATATTTTTCAAAAATTACATAGGTGAATATTTTGGGCATAATGCTAATATCGAAATTTATTTTAGCCTAACTAGTTTTAGAGACTTGTTTACATATAATCCTATTTAACAAACTCTAAGCCCATTTAATAAACCCAACCTTTGATAAAACCTAGTTGGAAATACTGCTACACTATCTAAGGAGGATCTTTAATAGGCATTGATCAACCCCGTAAGTAAAGCTTTTTCAATTACCTTTGCTCGGAGACACCAAGAAAAATGATTTAAAAAAGTAGATAATTTGAACTTCACCTAACTTTTGAACTCCACTAAAGAATTAGTATTAGGCGAGTTGGTGTGTGTAAAGAAGGAGCATATATAAATATTTGTGTTGTGTTTTTTGAGCAAGACAGTCCTAAAATTATAAGTGTAAACAAAATGTCATTAATTTTATTTTATATACCTTCCTTGGTAAAATTGTGTCTTTCAACTTATGTGGGTTGTATTGTTTTGGAGTTATTATTGGAGGTAATTACACAATAGATCTTTACAGTATGCAAAAATTGCAATATAGGTGCCTAAAGTTATTTGTTGAGTTAATTGCACCATAGGACCATATATTATACAAAAATTGCACTATATTTTTTTTATTAATTATTTTTTAATAAAAAATAACATAATAAATCAAAATTTAAAAAGAAAAATTATTAAAAGTTAGAGACTAAAGTAAAGATTATGAAAATTCCGGAGACCATAAGTAATAAAACTAAATCAGAAGAAAACACTCACTTGTCAGATGACTTGAAACATATGTAAGCCCCTGCAATACTAATTGACATTGGTAATTGTTTATAGTGTTTTCGGAACTCTTCAAGTTCTTTAATTGTTGACAGAGTTCGGAACTCTTCAATTTGAGTTGTCTATAATGTTTTTATGAACAATTTCTTCAAATATAACAGTTTGAATTTTTTGCCATATCAAACAAATGCAATGGAAACGGAGTAAGTGAATAAAGAAGTAGAATATGCAATTTGTAGGTCCCATTTCTTAGAATATCTGCTGGAGTGAATAAAGTTGCTTTTTTTTTGTCAACTACGAATAAAGTTGCTTATTATTTTATATTTTGAATTTGTAGCGTATAAAGTGAATATAGACCATCTTCTGGAGATGGTCTTACAAAGCTACTTTTCCTCACCTTCTTCACCGGTGATAAATTATCTAGATATTTTCTTTAATATATTATTATAATGTTACGAAACAAGAAATTTGTATCTATGTGAACCAGTTGTAGTACAAGACAATTTAAATTTAGTTTTGGGTCAAGAACTTATTGCATTTTGTGGTTCTTATCAAATCGTTTTGATTGTATAACTAATCAATTCTCAATTACACTGACTTGGATATTACAAGTGTTTGGCATGTAAATTTGAATAATTGAGTCATATAACTTTTTTCTTTCTTTGTTCGATCAATAAGTGTTAGAAGTTTGAATTATTTTGTGTTGAGCCAATTGCAGTTGTGACCCCTTTGTGCTGAGTTTATATCTGTAATAGGGACTAATTAGTAAATTTTGTGTTATATAGGGGTTAACCTTCTCAAATGATGACAAGAAATGATCAGAAGCGGAAAACCCCAGAGGTTACTTTTTCTCGACGATTTTTTGGGTTAAAATACCTACTGGTATGTGAATTTAACCGTTAAAATGAATGAAAATTGATGTGGGGGACTTACATTTGTAAAAACTGAAGTTCGAGGACCATTTCGGTAACTTTTAAACTTCAGCTCTTTTGTTGGTGAATTGGTAATAGTTAAGGGACCATTAATCAAAGGAAAAATTCCCGAAATGGTCCTTGGACTATGCCATTTACTCTTTAAGGACGTAAAGTTACATAAATGCCCCTGAACTTCATTTTTGGACCTATTTATACTTGATTGACCTAAATATGTTTTTTCTTAATGCAGGCATCAGTTTCGCAAGTTCCATTTCAATCCGAGGCTAAAAAAGTAAAAATTTCAAAGGGGATATATACTTTGCATAACATAGGGACATATAGTTCAGTTTTTGTACATAATACATCGACCCGAAGTGCATTTCTTTTAAATCTGAGGACCTATACTGCATTTTTTCTTTATACTGGGATTCATTAGTGCAATTTTTTCAAATATAGGGACCTATATATAGGAAGCACCAGTGCATTTCTTACAAAATATAGGGACCTATATATAGGAAGCACCAGTGCATTTCTTACAAAATATAGGGACCTATATTTACATTTGTAATAACACAGGGACCTATAGGAGAGTTATGCTACTGCATTTTTACCTATATATAGGAGTCTAAAGTTAAATTTTTTCAAAATATTTGGGACCCGTATTGCAATTTGTATTAATAGAGGTACATGGCAGGGTATATTTGGTATTTAAATACTATTAAAAGGCACAAATACCCCTATAGTTTTAAAAAGGAAGACTTTCCCCCTATATTTTGAAAAACTTCAAAAAACAACCATATAGTTTTAAAAGAGATAAATACACCCCTATGTTTTGTAAAATTTCAAAATATAACCCCATATTTTGTAATAATTTAAAAAACAACCTCCTATACTTTTAAAAAGCCCGAAAATACCCCTCAAGTTTGTAAAATTTTCAAAAACTCCCATATGGTTAAAATAGGACAAAGATATCTCTAAAGTTTGCAAAACATTCAAAACCCCCCTATACTTTTAAAAAAAAGGAAAAAGATACCCCCTCAAGTTTGTAAACCATTTAAAAACCCCCTATACTTTTAAAAAGGACAAATATTACCCTACAGTTTGTAAAATATTTAAAAGATCCCTATTCTTTTAAAAAGCACAAGTATACCCCTCAAGTTTGTAAAATATTTAAAAGACGCCTATACTTTTAAAAATGAAAAAGATACCCCTTAAGTATTTAAAACATTCAAAATCCCCCTATACTTTTAAAAAATGACAAAAATACCCCTAATGTTTGTAAAACGTTCAAAAACCCCCTAAACTGTTAAAAAAGGACAAAGATACACCTAAAGTTTGTAAAACATTCAAAAAAACCCTATATGTAAAATATTTTTAAAAATACCCTATACTTTTAAATAAAACAAATATCCCCCTCAAATTTGTAAAATATTCAAAAAATCCCTATATGTTTACAAAATACACATATACTCCTCAAGTTTGTAAAATATTCAAAAAACCTATATATTTTTAAAAGGTACAAATACATCCATATATTTTGTAGAAAATCTATAAATTACCCTATACTTTTAAAAGGGAACAAATAACCCTTTTACATTTTGATTTTGATTTTTAAAGATTGAGTAATATTGGTTCAAAATATTACCTCACGATTTTCTAAAGTGGCTTAATTTTTCTTAGGGAAAGTTAATTCCACGAAGAAATGTTGGTAGTACTATTCGAGATGTAGACAAGCGTGCTCAAGAAACTGAACGTTATCAACATAACATTCAGGTGTGAATATTTTTGTTTTTCATGTTTAATTTTTTTTATTAATTTTTTTATATTTTGTTTCATTTGTTAGCAATATAATCAAACCAATAAAGGAAAAGAGAAAATGAATATACCAGATAAAGTGGTGAAAAAGGTACAATTTATTTACTTCGTAGCTACAATATATCACTGTAATATATTTTATATATATCATTGTAATATTTTTAATATTTATTGTTATAATATATAAAGTATTTTATTATGTAGTATTCAAATTGGAGTACATGATCAATAAAATCTATTATCATTATTTTTAGTATTTTTGATTAAAAAAATCATATATGTTATATTAAGTATATACTTTTTTATAAGAGAATTATATTATTATAAATAAAAAGAATAGTATTTCGATTCTCGATATGAAGATTATTTAATTTAATTGATTGATATTTAACTAACGTGATTTTATAGTATACTAAATTAATCTAAGCTTTATTCTAAGAACAATCTTAATTTAATTCTTAATGTTTGAAGTTAATGGAAAAAATTTAATTAGTGTAGTTTATGTTAATAACAAAAATTAAGATACTTTAATAATAAAAATATTCAATATAAAATATAGGATCAACGGACACCTGCTTTGTTAAGAGCTGTATTGGCTCAATGTCGGTGTCGAGATCTGGAACGGTCAACTCAGCACCGTTTAGGGTCTCAAGATAATGGTTTATCAAGAGTCATGTTAGCCATGCGTCGACGCCGAGCTCATGAACGATCAACTAACGTTTCGAATACAGAGACGACTAATGAGCAAGATAAAGGAGAATTTGAAGGTCGAGAATATCATGATCGGTGTTCTCCACATCAATTTATCCCACCGAATAGTGCTTCGGATAATGTTGAAGGAGGTTCTTCGTATTCCCAACGTCAATTAGCCCAAATTAATCGTAGAAAATGAGAGAAATCTCAAAAAATTCTTAACATCGGTGAAGTAAGACAGTATTCTGTTGGTGCAATGACGTTAAATGCACGCATTGAAATGCTTTGTATTGGAGTGACGAGAAATTATCAACATCAACATTGCCGAATGTTCGATTCGGAAAGTGTTGCGTTCAAGGCCAAGTTCAGCTACCCGGTCTTATAGCACCCCCACGAGAGCTTAGAGAGCTATACGACGGGTCAAGTGCACAATATACTTCATTTCGTAAGCACATCCGAAATTATAACGCAGCTAATGCGTTCACCAGTTTGGGGGCGAAAATCGATGATCGAATTATAAACGGAAGAGGCCCAACGTGCTTCACAATTCATGGAGAACTCCGGCATCGAACTAGATCGTTGAATCCGGGAACAAATCAAGAACCCACGTATGCTCAGTTATATATATTCGATCCCGATCATGCACAATATTATCGTACGGGAAAAATTCCAGATCTAAAGACCGGATGTTCTTCGAACAATTCAACACTGCTTGATGAAACATAATCCGTTTCCCAAAAAATGTAAACAAGCTGATAAGATATTGAGAAAAGGAAACTTGGAATCTCATAATATCCTGGCACTTTTACATTTTTCGCCCGCGAGTGATCGTCGGAGATACAATCTTCCAACTTCAAAAGAAGTTGCTGTAATAATACCAGGAGATGGAACTGTGATAGATGGAATGCGGGACATTATTCTACATCATAAAGATGGTAATGGACTTTTCAGAGTAAACGAATGTCATCCGACTTATCTGCCTTTACACTACGTACTCTTGTTTCCACGCGGAGAACTTGGATGGGAAACAGGGTTTCGTCGGTGGGATACTATGAAATATGTAGCTTCAACAACAGATAGATTAACACAGCTAGACTACTATTGTTATCGTATCTTTCAACGTCACGGAGAATATTCAACTATCCTGAGAGGTGGTAAATTATTTCAAGAGTTTTTGGTAGACGCTTGGGCCTCAACAGAGCAAAATAGGTGGACATACTATAAGCTGAAGCAAGAGAAATTCCGCGTTGAACTCTATGATGACCTGGCATTTGCAAGCTTGAATGGGATATTACCAACTGAAGTTGGAAAGCGAATGATTCTTCCATCGTCATTTGCGGGAAGTGCTAGAAACATGTTTGAGATTTTCCAGGATTCAATGGCAATTACCCGTCATAACCAGCATCCAGATATCTTCCTTACCATGACAGCAAATCCAAACTGATCAGAAATAACATCAGCTTTGCTTCCGCATCAAACCCATGTTGATAGGCAAGATTTAGTGGCACGTGTATTCAAAATGAAGAAAGACTGTCTGATTAAAGAAGTAAGGTCAAGCAATGTATTTGGACGGGTCGTAGCACGTGTTTTAACTATTGAATTTCAAAAAAGAGGTCTACCGCATATGCATATGTTGATATTCTTGGAAGGACCAGACAAGATTCGATCTCTTGTACAAATTGATAACTTAGTGTGTGTCGAATTTCCCGATATATCCGATGATCTATTGCTCTTTGATATTGTGAAGGGTTGCATGGTTCATGGTCCATGAGGCACTCGGAATAGTGCTGCATCGTGCATGGTCCATGGCCAATGCACGAAGAATTACCCTAAAGAATTTGTGGAGACCACAATCATGAACAAAGATGGTTATCCGATTTATCATCGTCGTGATGATGGTAGTGTTTTTGTTGTGAGAAAGCACAATGTTGATAATAGGGATGTGGTACCATACAATCCCTATTTGTCGAAAATGTTCAGTTGTCACATAAATGCTGAAGTTTGTGCGGGGGTAAGGTGTGTGAAGTACATTCATAAGTACATATACAAAGGTCACAATCAAGCAACAATGGTGTTAGGTGGAGACGAGATTCAACAATATATCGATGCTAGATATATTGGACCCCACGAAGCAGCCTGGCGTATATTAGGATATCCTTTACACCAAGAGGTTCCTGCGGTAGTACGCTTGTAAATTCATCTACCCGAAGAACATATAGTTTTTCTTTATCCTGAGAAGCCAATGGATTCGATTATTCATGGTGATGAGCGTCATACAACAATTTTTACAGGGTTTTTTGATTGTTGTGCCATAAATTCAATTGCCCGTCAATACACGTAGCAGGAATTCCCACAACATTTTGTTTGGGATAGTACAGCTGGAAAGTGGACACCTAGACAAAGGGGATTCTCTATTGGACGAATGCATTTCGCCAGCCCTAACTGTGGATAGATATTTTATCTCCGTTTGTTGCTAACTCATGTAAAAGGACCTCGATCATTTGAGGATCTTTGTGCGCAATGGTAAGTTGTATGGTTCATTCAAGTTTGCGTGTGCTGCCAGAGGCCTTCTCGAGGACGATGACGAATGGGTATAATGTCTACAAGAGGCCTCGATTATGAACACTGGTTATCAGCTTAGAAGATTATTTTCTTTGATACTAACACAATGTCATCCACTAAATCCATACGACCTTTGGAAAATATTTTCAAAGCACATATGAGATGATCTTGCACACAAGATTCGTGCATCATATGCAATTCTTGAGCCAACAGTTGAAGAAATAGAAGACCATGGGTTATATCTTATAAATACACTGCTGATGGAAATCGGAAAAACTCTACTTGACTTTCCTCCAATGCCACAATCAATAAGTAACTGGAGTTCGTGTGTGAGTAACCGGTTATTATCAGAACATATACAGCTTCAGGCGGAGGCGCGAGAAGCGGATGTTCAAAGTGATATTGACTGCCTTAACAGTGCACAAAATCGCGCATATAATAAAGTCATGGACTCCGTTATTGAAAATAAAGGACTAACCTTTTTTCTAAATGGAGGCGCTGGAATAGGGAAGAAATTTTTGTATAATACGATTGAGACTAAATTTCGTAGCCTCGGGTATATTATCGCAGTGGCTTCATCCGGAATCGCGTCGTTGCTGTTGAAAGAAGGGCGAACAGCACATTCGACATTTTCGATTCCGTTGAATATCCATGAAAATTCCCTATGTAATGTTACAAAATAATTGCTTAAGGCTGAGCTGTTAAGGGCCACGAAACTCATAATCTGGGATGAAGTTCCGATGCAAGGTCGACATTGCATTGAATATGTTGATCGAACCCTGCAAGATGTGTGTGGAAATGAAAAGCCCTTTGGGGGTATCACAACTGTCCTTGGAGGAGATTTTCGGCAGATTTTGCTAGTTATTCCGTTGGGTGTCCGCGAACAAATTGTAGGAGCTTCATTAGGACGGTCTATTATTTGGAGTAAAATCAATGTATTGGCATTGGACGTGAACATGCGGCTCAAGGAAACAGCAGGGAACTCTGACTTCACAACATTCTTATCAAAGGTATTTAAAATTCACGAAATTTTCATTTATTTACACGTTTTGGTTGATAACTTGAACCTAACAAATTCCTTAATTTTCCTAGATTGGTTCTAGCCCTGAATCCGGAAGTGTAGAGACATAAATAGTCTGCTGTCTGTTATATATCCATATCTAAATGACCCAAAAAATGTAACCAGCGCATATCTTAATGAACAGACTATTTTGTCAGCACGCAACGATGATGTGAGTAATATCAATCATGCTGCGTTGAATGATTTTCATGGAGTTGTGGTGACGTATTTAGCAGCAGATAAAATTTGTGAGGAAGATGAAGTTGATCGTAGCCTTATATCACGTTATCCAAGCAAGTATTTGAACACCATAAATCCAAGTGGGTTACCCCCATTTAGGCTAGAGCTCAAGGTGGGTGTTCCCATTATGCTGCTAAGGAATATTGCCCCCAAGGATAGACTTTATAATGGCACGAGACTGGTGGTTGTCAGGTGCTTTGCGCGTGTTATTGAAGCTTGCATTCTTAATGGTGATAAAGTTGGGAATTTGGTGTTTATTCCAAGGATTTCATTATCTCCTTCCTCATCAGAAATACCATTCACGGTGACAAGACGACAATTTCCGGTTCGACTGGCCTTTGCCATGACCATCAACAAATCCCAAGGGCCGTCTGTGAAGTTTGTTGGTATTGATTTACGATCACCTGTGTTTAGTCATGGACAACTATATGTTGCATTATCCAGATGCACCATTTATGATAACATAAGTCTCCTTCTCCCCTCTAATGATAATAAAACCACAAATGTTGTATATTCCGAGGTTCTTCCATAATCCACGATATTTGTAATAGGTGTGCTGATAAGTTTTGTGCTTAGTATACTCATATTTGTAATAGGTGTTATAATCATGTTAAACGATATTCAAATTTGGTGTTATTTATAAAATTTGTTGTTGAATTCATTATTATGTGTTTGAGTTCAATCATATTATTTGTCAACACCTATTACAAACATACAACATAAATGATCAAATATATATTTATATTTGTGTCATTATACAGGTTAATAAAATGACCGAAATGACTATTTACACGAGTTGTGCAAGGATCCGTTCTCGATTTATGCCACCCAATCCAAGACTCATGGATGTCGTAAGTAATAAAGTTAGTTTGATGATGTATAATTTATTTGTAAAATACACCGTTGTATTTATTTGTAGGTACAATTACTTCGTACAAAAAATGTGAATGTAACAGTAAGGGACGAGGAGGATTTGTATCGCATAAAATATCCACAAGAGAGTTAATACAAACTCTTAGCTCTAATTATTTTTTACAAATACAAGTTCGTTGTCTTAGAATAATAGTTAATATCAATTATATTTGTAGCACTGGAAGATAATAATGCATGATGACGGGATAAACGGTGAATGCTTGGCTAGATGGAATAGCAATCACATGGTAAAAATTATAGTACATTAGACACTAATGTGTATCATATTTAAATTATATACTAATTTTCTATAATTTTCAAATTAACAGGTTGTCGTTCAGACTCCTCACATTGGACGATATGTGTATGTCGATACAGCGACATTTTGCAAAGTTATAAGCGAAATGTATAAATACACTTAGAAGAGTCTAATTATATGTGTTGATATATTTTTATCATTTTCATTTAGTTTATTTTTACAAGTAACATAATCATTTGAAGTTTTAAATATATTTCATCATTTCTTTTGATATTTTGTTGAGTCTGTCTTGTAACCGTCCTACAATTGAGTTTATTTGAGTTTATATAACACTGAGATATACAATGAAGAAGTTAGTTATTTGACTAATCATGAACATTTACTATTTCTATCATACACAAGTCACCTGAAGGTCCCTAACAGAATGCTACTCTATAATTAACATACTACTCTTTCATCCTATGACTTAATTTAGTCAATTATTGTTTCGAGTGCAGTTAACACATTCCTCATAAAATTGTGATCAATTCAACTTTCTATTTTTTTAATATTAAACAAATGAATCACTGATATTAATATAATTAGTACCTGGCGATAAGAGGCTTTGATTTCCTATGAGGACGGAGCAACACTTTATTAATTTTTTTGTCTCTTGGCTATTTAATGATTACTTTAGAGTAATTTGGTTTGAATGATCATTTGGTGATTTTGGATGGTGGATGTTTTGTGTTTGATGGTAGGGATGAAGAAAGATATCGATCGAGAGATGTTGACTGAGTGTAGGCTGGTGCTAATATAGGACGGCTGTTGCGGAGATGAAGGCGATAATATGAGAGAAAAGGTTGGTTGGTGGTGGGGAGGTGAGGAGTGTTTGTGTGTATTTGTGAAAAGAAAGAGAGAGAGAGAGTATAAAGTGTTGTTTTTTCAGAATTATTTTTCAGGAATTGTTATATATATCAGGAATATTTTTGGAAGTTGTATGTAACATATTTTTTTCTTATAACAAAAGATATATATAGAGAGAGAGAAATTTAAAAATATTTATTTAATTGTTGGATATATTAATAATTAAGGGACCAAAATATATGAAATACAAAGAATATAGGCTTTCATTAATATTTGGGAATGATAGTAGGTCTTTTGGTTATGTTCATTTTTGTAATGTAGTAATAATTACAATCAATAATATTATAATATTATAATATTATAATATTATAATATTATAATATTATAATATTTTAATATATTATAATATTTGAGAATTATGATTAGTCTTTTGGTATATGTTTTGTTATCTAACTAAGCACATAAATTTAAATAGGTTGGATTGTATTTTAGAAAACATTATAAGCTTATTTTGTGACTTGGTTTTGTATCGATATCTTTCTATTTAAAAAATTTTAGAGTTTTATTTTAGATACTAAAAACACATGCATATTTGTAGATATAAAAGTAGGTGAATAAATTAAAAAAATCAAATTCCTATCATGTCGTGATATTCAAAAAGTATATTTCATCATCTTCTCTTCTTTCGATTGTATTATTAGTATAATATGTAAAGACTCCGGATTATATGTATTTACACTAGTATATTACAGTTATACTTACAATGTATTGTTTTGGTGAACTGTTATTTTATTTATATTGTAGGGTTTGAGATCTCAGAATCCTTATAGTATTGCCTAGTATAGTATATGGGCCCGTGTGAAGGTGGAGTTCATTTCTTTCTTATCCATGAATTTTTTTTTTTTTTTTTTTTTTGGTCTAGCATACACACTAAGATACCCGTGTAACTGTGTAACTTAGCCGATCCCTAGTCTCGTAAAAGCAGCCCCCAGATTCAGGGGGTTCAGGTTCGGCGACGCCGATTGCCTAGCTAAACGCGCGGCTCGGTCAGCCAACCCATTCCATCTACGCGGAAGATGCTTAAAGCGAAGGGCTCCATGATCCTCCACCAATTTACGAATCCGCGTGACGAACGGCCGGACTTTCCACCATGCAGCTGGCAACGACTTGAGACCTTGAACAAAATCAAGGTTATCTGAACAGATGACGGTCTCAACACCAGGGTGTGCTAGGGAAAGTTTAGAAGCCTCCAAAACTGCTAAAGCTTTCCCCTCTGCTGCTGAATCTGTCCAGGTTGAGCTCGAAAACGTAAAACGCTGTCCGGTAAGAGTATTCCGCTGAACAATCCCGATACCACTAGGTTGATCAGCTGAAATAAAAGACGCATCGCATGTGTAGATAAAGATAGTATTATTCAAATCAGTCTCGGTCAAAGGATTGGTAGCCGGTATCCTAGTAACAGGGGGGGCTGGAGATGGTTGAAAGTCCCAAGTGGTCCCAAACAGGTCTTTCATTGCTGCGTGTATAGTACGCACTACCTGTTGTGGGTGAATATTGAGTTGCTCATGGAGCATTTTCATTTTGGCTTTCCAGATGTTCCAAAGAGTCAGTTGTAGACATGCAGCTAACACGTTCTCCTCCCAGATAGAGTTGTCCATGGAGTCACAGATCTTGGTAAGCCAGTCTCCAATAGAATCAGGATCATCCTCTGGTATCCGTACCTGTATTGCTATACCGGCCCATACCTGTTTTGCAAAATTACAAGATAACAGCATATGTACCACCGTATCCGTCTGGTTCTCGCACCAGATGCAGTATTTGCTATCGCTACATCGTCTGTTATAAAGATTCTGCTTAGTAGGTAGAAGATTCCTGCACGCCTTCCAGTTAAAGGATCTGACTTTGTTAGGCACATTAGATTTCCAAATATTATTCCACAGTTTTGGGTTATTAAGTTCCGCTTGGAGTGAGGTTTGTGCCGTTCCATTCATCGCAATTTGGGATAATAATTTGTAGCCTGTTTTCGTAGTATACGTACCAGATTTTGTAAACGGCCAAATAAACGTGTCTTGACCTTCCGGTTCAAGGAGGGGAATCCTAGCCACCTCCCCATGGACAGGCTGGGGGAGGGTGCTATCAATTACTGCCCAGTCCCAACTATTCCCCTGAGGTGTCATCAATTGGTTGACCGTTTCAAGGTTAGTAGCAATTGGATGATCTCGAATGATACCTGACGGTAACCATTTGTGTTTCCAGATGTTGGTAGATTCTCCGTTTCCTATCTGTATGTGGCCATGCTCCACGAGGAGGTCTCTTCCTTCAATCAAGCTAGCCCATGACCACGTTCGACTTTGTCTCAATTTGATGTCCAAAAAAGTCCCGTTCGGGAAATAAATCCCTTTTAACACTTTAGAAACCAGAAGATTCGGCTTACTAAGGATTCTCCAGGCCTGAGCGGCTAGGAGTGCCCTGTTAGCCCTCTTAAGGTCTCTAAAACCCATACCCCCTACCACCTTAGCAGCAGTCATCTTTTCCCAGTCCAACCAGTGAACTTTCCTTTTTTCCATGGAGTTCCACCAGAACCTAGCAATGATAGACGAAAGTTTCCTGCAAAATCCAATAGGAAACGAGAAAATAGACATAGCATAACAAGGGATAGCCTGCAAAACGGCCTTGATAAGAATTTCTTTGCCCCCTTCCGAAAGTAGTTTAGCAATCCATCCTTGTGCTTTGTTAAAATCCCGCTCCACTATCCAGTTCAGAGTTTCCATGCGTGATCGCTTGTGACAAAGTGGAATACCAAGATATTTACCCAAATCCCTAGATTCCGTAATGTGAAGGGTTTCCACCACCTGTTGATGTATGTCTTCAGGGGTTTGTGAACTGAAACATATTGTTGATTTGTGGTAGTTGATTTTCTGTCCTGAACACCGGCAGTATGTCTCAATACATTCCTGAAATTCCTGCAAGTCACCCCCATCTAAGGAAATAAAAAATAGAGAGTCATCTGCAAAAAGAAGGTGAGAAATAGTCGGACAATTCCGTGTTATCTGAATTCCAGTAATCCTTCCCTGTTCAACTTTAGTTTCCAAAAGAGTTATAAGTGATTCAGTAAGTAAAGCAAATAACAAGGGTGAAAGAGGGTCGCCTTGTCGTATTCCTTGGCCAGGTTTGAAGGGAGGTTGGCGTTCTCCATTAATATTAATTTGAAAGGTAACCGTAGATATACAGTTCCAGATCCATTGTACCCATTTGGGTGCAAAACCCAATTTATCAAGTAAGAGACGGAGAAAATTCCACCTAACCTGATCATAAGCCTTTGCCATGTCAAGTTTAATGGCCGCAAAATTAGCTTTGTTCTTCAGTTTACGTTTCATAAAGAAAGAAACTTCTTGAGCAATGAGGATATTGTCCTTGATCGCCCGTCCTTTAATAAAAGCAGATTGGGTAGGAGAGGTAATATCGTTAATCAGCATTTGTAGCCTATTAGCCAATATCTTCGCAATCACCTTATATACAAAGTTCACGCATGATATTGGGCGATAGTCGCCCACCCCTATCTGACAGTCGCCTTTAGGTATTAAGGTAATAAGTGTTTCATTAAGAAGTGTTAACGGTGTATTATTGGTGAAGAAGTCAATCACAAGGTCAATCACATCAGGGCCAATAATGTCCCAATATTCCTGAAAGAATTTACCGTTCAGGCCATCAGGGCCTGGGGCTTTATTCGGGCTCATATCAAAGGCAGCTTCCCTGATCTAATTTTCATCTGGGATTTTTGTCAAAGTATCATTCATCTCAGGTGTCACCTTCGGAAGAATATCTCGTAATGCTTCAGTAAGATCCGTTGGGTCCTGTTCGTGTAAAAGATTAGAGTAATAGGTATTAAAAAGGTTTTTTATTTCGTCCTCCTTTTGAATCCATTCCCCGTCTGGGTTCTGGATTCCGGCAATTCGATTACAATTACGCCTTTGAGCAGTAAGTGCAAAAAAGTATTTCGTGTTTTTATCACCATAATGAATCCACTGGTCTCTGGCTCTGTCTGACCAATAAATTTCCTCTCTTTTCCAGTACATTAAGAGTTGTTCCCGGATTAAAATTTCCTCCCCTTGTTGTTGAGGGGTATTTGGCGCATTAGTAGCCTGAATTAATTGTCTCTCTAATTCTTTGATCTTAGTCTTGTTATTAGGGAATGCGAGTTTTCCCCAAGTTGCCAAGGCGTTGGAAGTGGCCTCTCTTTTATGAATGATCACTTGGAGAGCAGAGTTGTCCACAGGAACGTTCCACGTATTATCAACAATCTCCCTACACTGGGGGTGAAGGTACCAGTTAGATTCAAAACGAAAGTATCTCATATGTCTTTTCCCTTTGCCATGGGGTAGCAGGATAATGGGAGAGTGATCAGATCCCACCGCAGGTGGGATGTACACTGTAGCATTAGGAAATTCATCAACCCATTCCGTAGTCGCAAACACCTTATCAATTTTGGATTTGACAACATTCAACTCATCCTGTCTATTAGTCCAAGTGAAGAAACTACCATAGTTATGAACTTCAGTTAACATATTGTTAGAAATAAAAAGATTAAAATTTAAAATATATTGTTGATTAGGTGGAGAAGTACTGAGTCTTTGGTTGCTATTTGAAATATCATTGAAATCCCCCATTAAGATAATTGGTCCTGCGTGCCGTGATCTCCACTCTGTAATCGTGTTGTACACAACTTGTCGTTCAAGATAAACGTTAGGAGTGTGGACAAAAATATAATAATACGAATTCAAACTATCATTAATACTAGCAGTAATATAGTAGGGGCAAGAGTCCAAAATACAAACCGAGACTTTCGAGTCCCACATCAACAAAAACCCCCCAGAGTGATTCAAACTGCCCTGGGGGTTCACCACAAAATAATTGTCAAAATTTAAGTTCCTAACAAACAGTTTAGCATCTGAATCCAAAAGCATAGTTTCACAAAAGCACGCCACCGTTGGTTTGTACTCCCCAACCATGGCTTTCAAAACCTGGACTGTCAAGGGTTCCCTAATCCCTTGACAGTTCCAAAATATAGCAATCATTCTGGGTTCGCAGCCATCTCCGGGTGGCTGCTACCTCGTCTTCCTCTTCCTCCTCGCCTAGGCCTACCACGAATCCTTGCGCCTCCTCTTCCACGAGCCTTAGTCATAACCTCCTCCAACCCACTCTCCATAGCAGTTCCCACACCACCAGCATTAAACTCTCCAGCAGTAAACCTAGCTGTATCTCCTAATCCAACTTTAGCCACAGTACCCCCCTCAATCTCAGGTGTCTTATCCTCATCTACTTCATTTTCTGTGTCCCCATTTTTCACGCCATAAAGTTCTGCAAAATCACTGTTACTCAAGTCCTTAGTACCCTTCGCCTTGTTTCCATCTTGAGCCCTTTCTGGTGTAGCATTCACAATCGCCTCGCTAAGTTCTAACCTTTCTTCCAAAGTTAACTGTCGTAATTTGGTTCCTTCAACACTATAAATATTAGACTGAGTCTTTTGCCTTTTGTTTTGAGTTGAAAATTGTCTTTTATACACCATTCTCCTTTTCTTAGCTGCAGCGTTGCTTCCAAATTTAAACCTAGCAGTACTGTCCTCCTCAGATTCCGTTGTTTCAGTATTGGATGTCAAGTTCTGATACGTAGACTTGTTTGAAGTGTCCTTGGATTTCCGTTTGTTTTCTTCTGACTTACTCTTCTGCTCCTGTTCTTCATCACTAATAAACACCGTGCGAACCGCCTGTTGAGTAAAGTTACCTCTCCTAACTGCTTCCCCAATAACTTCATCTAACCCATTCCTAGTTCTGCCCCTATTATCTCCATCCATATCCACATCTCCACGAGTTTCAGAAGTTTCATCAGTCTCTTCACGACGATTCGAGTTGTCCCTATCATTCCTTCTCTTAGAACGCTCCTCCCTCGCTCTGTCACCCTGTTGGTTAGAAGGAGCACCATCATTATCACGATCCCAATGAAAGACCTGGCCATGGGAGGTGAAGTTATCCCCCACTCGACGTCTAATACCAAACAAAGGATGAGTAAGAGTATCTTTAATGACGTTCTCCATATTCCATGTTATCAACCTGAGCTTAACCGAAGAAATACCGTCTTTATCGATAGGATCATCGCAGTTATCTCTTTTGTGACCTAGCTTACCACATTCAAAACAAAATAATCCAACATTTTCATATTTAAAGGTAACCCACCCCACACCATCCTCCTGCCGAAGATAAACACCAGGAGGGAGTGGGTCAAGCACACGAAAGGCAGCCCTAAACCTAAGAACGGGAACAATAGCATTATCATCCACAGGAAAATCAATTTCTTCCAAATCAGTAAAAGTTCTAGTGATTTTCCTAATAGTCTTAATAGTGTTCTGAACATGCGCTAACCCTCCCACTTGGATCCAAGCAGCAGAGTAATTAGAAGTAGTAAAAGTACCATTAAACATACCACTACCTTTCGTAAAGCCAGCATGAAAACCGATCATATTACCTGGTCTAAGAGCCCAAAGTCTGTCTCGCTCGCGTTGATCATCAATCTCAAGCTTGAAGAAATTATTACTTACCTCAGATACGATCACGTTACCACGAACATGCCACCTATCAAATATCCAACGGCGAAATCCAGCAAGATTCACTCGTTCATCCCCCATGATACGAACCATAAGAACTCGCCCTTTATCAAGATTTTCCACTCTCCTTACTTTGATGTCAAGTTCGATAACCCCTATCTCCTCCTCTTCCATCGGGTCAAGGAAGGTTACCGGTAAAGCATGACGAGAATGTGTAGCCATTAAGGAAATAACGTACCAACGCAAAGAAGAAAGGTGAGAAACCAGAGTATAGAAAGTGCAAAGAGAACAAGAGAAGAAAAGATTAGTAGTACGAGAATGTAAGTAAAAAATGAGAAGTATGAACGTCGTTACCTTATATACTAAAAGTTGGACCATGGAAATGAAGCGGTGGTTGGGAAATTCGAGGAGAGCCAGTTGGACTACTACCGTGTAATAAGTCTGGTTAGCAATTGATTTTATGTTCACGCGTGTCCCACTAATCCATGTGAACCGATAAACTCTCCTAGTAAATCCCAACTTATCATCATTAGCCCTGAGCCTAACCTTGCATGGTTGCCACCTAATCACCTTGTTATCCTCGTAAGCCCATATCACTACCAATTTCCAATTAAAGTCTTGGCCCACCTCAACCGAAATCATAATCCATTCACATAAGCCCCATAATGAGCCCATATCATGCACAAGGCCCAATCTCATATAGCCCTTTAGTTGTAACCTCTCAAAATTCATCTCCTCGTCGACCCCCACATCTCCACCGCCTCTAGCGAGCTCAGGTTGAGAGTGTTGATCAACTAGTGTCGCCGTATTAATGGAGGGACTAACCCTTATGCACAGAGTACCATCAAATCCACCCCAATTCCTATCGGTTCTCCTCAACCAGAGCTTCAATTCCAACCCGTAGTATTCTTTGTTCTTCACTGTGGTCCTCCGTGTAACAGTTTTCCGATGATCGGAGCAAAGCTCGTTGACGGAACTGTCCAACATCCCCGTCGCGTACCTCCTCGTCAGGAGGATTCTAACCATCTTATCACTGCCTAAACGCCGTTGACAAATCCCGCCATCCGTCTGCCAACCACTCAAATCCTTATCCATCTCGTTCCCAAAATGTTTCCATACCCAAAACAACCTTCTTCCCACTCCCCTGGCCTGTTGCAAATCCGCTACCACAAAAACCCCAAAAACCAGAATAGAATAAAAGTTAAAACCAGATGGACTGTTAACCAGATCTAAAGGTACCCGTAGTAGTGAGGTATTCATCAAGTTGACCGCCGTTTGTGGATCTGAATGAGCCGAAACAAAAGGTATGAGTGTATCCATAAAACCTTCAAAAAGTAGGAAAGAAGCGCTTCGAGTTTGCCATAAACCATCTGTAGATAGCCCCATCGTGTGTTAAATCAAGGTCGGAGCTTGAAATAATAGCCAATAGATTGAAGAAACCAAGACCACCGTTGAAAATTGAAGAAGAAGAGATGAAAAAATCCAAAACCCTAGTCGTATCCTATTTCGCCTCTATCGCACCGATGGAAGGTGTACTATGTGTGTTTTCGTCCAAAAGCCTTTTTCTTCTTATCCATGAATAGTGATTTGTTTTTTATGGTCACTATTATGTGCTAATTTAGTAAAAAAAAAACAATAAGAACATCAATATGTATCTTAATTTAGTTTCTGTACATACTTTTAATTCGATTGTGTTTATAACTTGTGTAAAATTAGGTTCTTTATTATTTCTCATATGACCTATTTAAACCTAATAAATGAACGGAAGATTGTTTAATGTTGATGGATTCATTAAAGTTCTTTTAAACCCCCTTACAAACAAGTTAATTGGACGAATAATTACTATACCCAATTAGAAATGGTGTATTATATAGATTCAATGTATGATTGTATATTTTGTTTTTTTAATTCTTCCCACAAATTCTCATATATGTTTTTCCCATGTTATTTACATTTAGTATAAAAAAATATTGCAATTCATGAATTTGGTGCCGAGACTGTTATTTTTTATCATGAAATCTCATTAAGGTTGGATTTTAATGATTTACAATATATTTATGAAATCGTGCAAAAGATATGTATAGCATATAAATCAATATGTTTTTTATGAGATTTAGCAAACTTTTAATTTATTAGCATTATGTTACATTTCTTGTCACTCTTTAGGCATCTTGAAAACTTAGTATATGGAGAGAAGGGAAGTAGATTCGTAGAGTAGAGACAATAGTTTAAATTACATTTTTGTCTATTTTCTTTTTTTCATCTAGATTGTTTCTCCTTATTACATTTGAAACGTCATGTTATATATTCCACTAAGTTATAGTTTGTTTGATTATTTTTTGTTTGGTTTTTTTTCATGTACTTACAGGAAAATGATCAATGTTCATGTCAATTCAAGGAAAGTGAAATAATTGTATAATTAATAGGGTGAGTCTTACCCCTTGTAATAATATTTGTGGAAAAAACATATTATTTCATTATTATATTGTTACTTTGATTAGTTTTTTTGTAAATATGAATGAGAATTATGAAACCAGATGGCCTTGGAGACATAGTAACACGGTCTAATTTGTAGTTTGATGTTTTTTAATTGAGTGTCCAAAAATAATGGTAATTTCGTGTTGATAAATGAATCTCAAGATTTTTGTAAATTATTAAATCCATGTCAAAATATGACGTATCAAGCAAATAATCCAGAGATATATGTAAAGACAATATATCACATTAAATGGAAACTTAAACTTTTAATCCTCGAGAATATTCAATTTTTTTTATCTTGTTGTCTTGATTTTTGAGGAGCCAGATATTAAAACGCCAACAAATTCTCATCCTCTACTCGTAGAATTTAAGCATGCATCTCTTATTAATGATTGGTTTGATTGTAAGCATGTTGAAGGACTTAGGTAATTTTGATTTAAAATGTTATTGACAACTGCAGGTCGACATAGGAGCAAAAGAAAGAAACAAGCACCAGCTTACTTAAGTGCTTACATAACACCAACGAATGATTTCTTTTTAAAAGAATTAATTATCTAGAATTAGATTGAGTATACAATATCATTTCATTTGGATTTTAACTGGGGGTACCTAAATACCATTACTTTTTTGTTTGTTTCTTGTGGATTATGAATTATGATTGTTTTGAATTTTAATTACTTTTTCAGACTATGACTACCATCAATTGTGTTTTTAAGATTATTAGATTGCTAGATAATATTTAAATGGTGATCATAAATATTTACTCAAAAAAAGAAAAATTAGATAAAGAAATAAAAAGAAATAATAATAACTTTCAAACAGATCTTACATTGAATTTATTGAAATAATAAGTGCCCGTTTGAAGTGCTTATTTTAGAGTAAAAAACACTTTTAGAATAAAACTTAAATTTTGAAAAAAATATTCAAAATAATTTTCAAATCTAGAATCACTTTAGGTGCTGTTTTCAACTATTTAAAGCTTTTCCTAATTAAAGTAGTTTTCAGGCAAAAATACTTTTAAACATCTAAAAACACTTTTAGGTGCTTTTCTAAAATACTTTTAGGCCCTCCAGTGGTCTCATCTCATTAGGCCCTCTAGTGGTCTCGTATCGTTAGGCCCTTCAGTGGTCTCGTCTCGTTAGACCCTTAAGTGGTATCGTCTCGTTAGGACCTTCAGTGGTCTCGTCTCGCTAGGCCATTCAGTGGTCCCGTCTCGTTAGACCATTCAGTGGTCCCGTCTCGTTAGGTCATTCAATGGTCTCCTCTCGTTAGACCTTCCATGGTCTCATCTCGGTAATTCATTCATCACTCGGTTTTTGGTTCACATTTCTCACAGTTCGACTCATCACTCCACCTCGTCGCCACAACATCAACATTGCCACCATGTCAACTCCTCCATCAACAAAGCTCAAGATACATCATCAACGATTCATATTTCAAACTCAAGTTGCTCTCTCTCCGACCTACTTGAGTTTGAGGGGGGTGTTAAATATATTATTATTATAATATATTATTACCATAATATATTATTACCATAATATATTATTACTATAATATATTATTACCTTATTAGACTAGTTTATTTCCACATTATAATTTTTTTCCTATTTAGCATAGCTTTACCTTTCTTGTTCACCAAGTTATTAGTCCTATAAATAGGACTAATTATATTGTATTAAATATCAACTCATTCACAATGTAGTCTCTCGTATTCTCTTGTTTTTTAGCCTTTATGGCTCTCTCTATTAGTAATATATTATTTCTCTCTTCTCTTTTCTCTCTTCCACTTATTTAAATATCTCACTTAATTTAAATATCTAATAGTGTTTATTGCTTGAGGATTTGTTTTGAGGTTGTCTGTATAGAATCTCAGACGAAACCGTTTCCCCCAAAATTAATAACATAAAACGAAGGATGAATTTAATTTTTCTCTGCATCAAATCGTATTTCACCACTTAAACCCGTGAAATTCGTTTAAAAAGTATCTTTAGTAATTCCTGCCCTTGCTTGAAAATCCGGAGGGATGTTATTTTCAGGGCGCTTCCGTTGATGTCTTTCAATTTCGGATCATCGGAAAAAGAGAGATCTCCACCATCTTTTAAGAAAGCATCGAGAGCACATGCAATTAACCATACTGAATCATAAGCTTAGAATGCATATGAATTAACTCTTATTGCTTTTTTATCGCGAAAGATGAATTTTGTTTTCAAAATCGGCGTGTGATGGCGAAGTGAAATAATTCCTTGAAGAACTTTCGTCATGTCCGAATCAATTACCGAGTCTCCCAAATCTAATAAAGTTGGAAGCCAATCTCTAGTGATCCAAACGTAGTCATTGCTCACCATACCAAGACGTTTCGCAACGTAAATCCGTGATTCCATCAAGTCCACTCCAGCTAACAAGTTATCAATGTCACTTTCATTAGCTCCAGGAGAAATTTCCGCTTTATAAGATACCTTAGCACAGTTTCTTGAAAGTGCATCTCCTAAAACGGAAATCCCACCTCTTCCATAATCATCAGTGTAAATGGCTATAATCATTATCCAGCCATAGTACTCACAAATTAGTCGACCGCGTACATCTGGAAATAATCACTAAAAGTAGTACGGATAAATTAATGGTATTGTAGTGATGAAAGAGTGGGGTATGTAGTGTTATATGTATGGAGACTTATTGGTGGGGACCAAGTAACTTTGGTTAGAAGAATTTTTTTTACCTAATTTAGCTTTTCTTAGGCTTCAAGTTGTCTTGGAGACCAATTTATGTTTGGCTCCAAGTTGTCTTAGACACCAAGTTATCTTTAACAACAAATTTTCTCTCCTATATATATATATATATATATATATATATATATATATATATATATATATATATATATATATATATATATATATATATGTAGTATGTGTATATGAATTATATAGAGTTTTGAGAGACCAACAAAGTGAGTGTGAGCGATACACTTGTGAGAAAACATAAGGGCGATTCTTGTAGAACTTAGAAGAGTGTTGTTTTTCTTGTTCAAGGTTTTCTATGTTATACTGAAATGGTGTGAACCTCCGTGGATGTAGGTAGTTTGCTGAACAACGTAAATCTTGTGTCTATATTATTATTCTGTCATTTATTTATCTCTGTGTTATTTTCCCATCACGTATCCCCAAAAGACACGAGGGGCAAATGAAGTTCATTGACAAAATGCGAAATGACATGTGCTATACGAGATGATTGTGGTTTGATTGCCGCTAACATATTTTTCTTCTTTAGCTGCATAGCTACAAAATTGCATGATTATTAAATATCTGCGATAAATTTAAACGTACATAAACTAACAAAGTCTGATGTATTTAACTCCAATAAGACCAACAAATCCACTACAATTAGTGTCTTGCACGATGAGATTAATTTGTGTTGTTTGAAGGATTGTGGAATTGGAGTTGATATCATCAATTGCAGGAAGAATGGTTGGCTTTACAGACCTTCCCACTACTGAATTTAATGTGAACAATGCTCCAATATTGACCTCCCTTCAATAATCACTAGAAGAAGCAAAAACTGCAATAAATAAACTAGTGATCTCCTCATTTTCCTACCACCATTATCCCGACTTCCTGACATCACCTATATAAATCTAATAATACATTAAAGTTGAATTTTCAGAACCCAATTGTCAACTATTTTCTCACGATAATTTAATGACTGAAAACTTTATTTTTGTGATATAAGTCCTATAAATAAACCTCAAAATTATATCTATAAAAAAGACCAACTATATTTGTACAAAACAACTTGTAGAATTATCTACTAATATTTATGCGGAATCAATGTTTAGGTGTTGTAAAGAAAGTAAAGAGCATCCAACAAACAAATACAGTGGGTAGTGAGTAAAAAATTATGTAGTAGGTAGTATATTGAGTGATATGAATTTTGGTTGTATATATCATTTCTCAAAGATAAATCTAGAGAAATATAACAAAATTTAAATATAAATTTTAATAAAAAATCGTAATATAAAATTATAATTTATTTATATTAATCTAAAAATAAATTAATTTAAAATTCGTGACTGTACATTTAAAAGAAAACTTTTTAGCTTTTTCTTTCTCGCACTGTTCTTATCATATATTATATTGAATTAATTCTTTCATGATCGAATTATTATAGTAGTATCATAATGTACAATTTATGACGTTTTAATATACACAAAAAATATCATAATGTATGTCTTATTTATGTCATAAAAATAAAACTCATACAATAATTAAGGAGACCCATATTCCCAATAGAATATTAAGACTACAGAAAAATTCAACAACTGACCGACAGAGATAGAGATTTCAATATTAAGCCTAGTTCATTTAGCTAGTTTATCGACAATTTCATTTAGCTAGTTTTTCATTCTGGAAATCAATCCATCTACCTCCAGGCCTCAAAGATCATTGGATCTCCAGTTGATTCCCTTTCTAAGATTAATACCTTGAGTACCTTCAAGATTATTAGAGTAGAAAGAACTACTATAACTGATGTGGATATCATAACAAGGAGGATAGCCCAGGATTCTCCCTCCACAATGCTATTGATTTTCCATCTCTTATTGATCTTATGTTTAATTACTCCCTCTTTTTTCACAACGATTGACACCATACTTGCCTGTTCCTATGTATTACAAAAAGAAGAGTTATTAAGCCATATTGTGTCGGCGTCATCTTCTAACAGAGCGTTATTGTCGACCCTATCTTGATTTCCTAAATCTCCTAAGATATTTTTGGCCAAAAGTGTTCCAAATTTCTACCAAAGAGATGATTAATAAGGGATTTAGTCTTATCATTAATCTACTAGAAATTCCACATTTTTTTGCGAAAAAACAATTCATATTAGCTTTTCAAATATTTTATAGAGTGGTGCATAATTGTTATTGTGACCAATCTACTATCCCAACAATTTTTAGTATAGCTATCAATTATGTTTGCGATCCATTACCAAATTTTTCCATTGAAATTGTCTTCAATTTTACATTGTAGTTGGGAATTGGTCCAAACTCCTTTGGTGAAAGGGCATTTGATAAGGATATGTTTGAATGATTCTGCTTCTGTTTCGCACCATTCGCAAATATCGGACTTAAGACATTTCCTTTTCATGAGGTTACACTTATTAGGGACAGCATTATTGTGAATTTTCCAGATGAAATTACGAATTTCGAGAGGTAAACTTTCCTACTCCATAGAAGATTAACCTTATTTTATGCATTCTTTTTGTACCAAACGATGATACCCAGATTTTAGTATATATTTACCATCTATTGTTTCTGGCTTGATGATCTTGTCATCTTTGTCTAACTGGAGAATTGGGATTCTCCTAATAAATGCCATGTCTGTATTTGTACAAAATTTACTCAGTGTATCAAAATTCCAATTTGACATTTGACATATTTTGATCAAAGCATTCAGCAATTTTACTGAGAGAGTTGTCTAATCTATATCCCTTATTGGCCCAAATATCGTCCCAGATGCTAATTTTGAGACCATTATGGACTTGCCAGATACATTCATCTTTAAGGAATTTAAGTCCATTAAAGAAGTTTTCCCACCTCCAAGATTGTCTACTTTTAATTTTAGCATTCCATGTATCGTCCTTAGGAAAATAAATGTCTTTCATAAGTTTTTCAACAAGTGAATTTGGGAAGAATTCTCCATGATTGATTACCAAGGAGTGTAATATTCATCTTATGAAAATCTCTAAAACCAACACCTTCCATTTTTTTTTCTTTCGCAATCTTTTTCCAAGACACTTAGTTTTTTTCTTGTTTCCTGAATTCCACCAAAAATTTGCAATAAGGCTTGTTAAGCTTTTTTCAGAGAGTAATGGGAAACTCGAAGATAGACATTGGGTAGTTCGATATAATTTGCATCACAACTTTGATAAGAATTTCTTTTCCTCTGTGCGACAATAATTTAGCTACCAGCTCGCCGATTCACTCGAAAGTTTGTCTTTGACGTATGATAGATTAATGATCTTGGATCTTTTGTATGTCATTGGGATACCAAGGTACTTACCGTAGATTTTTTTTTAGATTCAATGTTAAGAGGTATTGTTATTTCTATTGCTTTTTCCTCTAACAACCCATCACTGATCATTATTGTCGATTTGTTGAAATTAATTTTCTGCCCCGAAACACAACAATATTTTGATAAAACTCACCCACAAGCTTCAATTTCCGCATCGTTGATTTCCAAGAAAACAATGTATTATCAGCAAATTAAAAGGTGAGTGAGGTTGGAGGCTGCTCTAGCTATGGAGATACCTCTAATGTTACCCTCACGAAACAATAGTTAATTAGTCCAATAATACCTTCTGTGAGCTTTAAAAATAAAAAAATGAGAACGAGGGTCCCCTTATAGAATCCCATATTCTGGTCTACACGTTTTAAGTCTCTCGCCATTGACTTTGATCTGATATGAGATAGTAGATATACAATCGTAAATGAGCTCTCTCCACTAATCTGAATTTCTAAGTTTATGTAGGAATTCCATAAGGAATTTCCAATTCAGTTGATCGTATGCTTTTGCCATATCAATCTTAACTGCTCCATAATGCTTAATTGATCTCCTTTTATTTTTGAAGAAAAAAAAATTCCTTACGCGATCAATATATTGTCTTGGATGCTCCACCCTTTTATGAAAGTCGATTGAGTCGGATTAATGATTTTATCAATGATTGGTTATAATCTTGTAGCCATGATTTTTGTGATAATCTTGTAACTGAAATTAATACATGAAATTGTTCTTTAGTCCATCATGGATTCTTGAGATGTTCCTTTTGGTACAAGAGTGAAGAGTTTCGAGGGGCATATTATCTTTGAATAAATTGGTCACCGTTTTGAAGATATTGAGTTTAATAATTTCCAAGAATTCTTAGTAGAATTTCCTTGGGAAACTGTCAGGACCGGGGGATTTCGTTCCAGATATTGAAAATACCGTTGTCTTAATTTCTTCCAAATCTAGGATTTTTGTGAGTAAATCATCTGTGACATCGTAGATTTTATGTAGCGTATGAACGGCCACTTCATCTATGCTGCTCGTATTATTATTCTTGAAAATATTATAAAAATAATCTTGTATAATATTCTTTATCTGTTTTGGTTTGTCACACAACTTACCCGTAGAGTCTCTCAAATCTGTAATACGATTAATATCCCTTCGCATTGTAGTGCGAGCAAAGAAATACTTCGTGTTCTTCTCGCCTTTTTTAATCCATAGGTTACATGTTCTGTCTGCCCAAAAGGCTTCCCCTTGTTTCCATTGATTTTCCATTTCCCCTCTTATTTTTACTTTAATCTCGTGATTTTCCTTATTTGGCTCACTATTTTTTATAGTACTTTGAAGGATTTTTTGGTACTTATTGATAAGCCTCATGTTGTTAGAAAAGGTTTCAAGTCTCCATTCAGTAAGTGCCAGACACGTTGCATATTTTTTCCATTTTTTTAAGATACTATCCATATTCTTATATTTATTCCATGCCTCTTTAACAACATCTCTACAGTGAAGGTTTTCAAGACATCAAGATTCGAACATAAAATATTCCGGGTTGCCTTGTATTACAAACGCTTCTTACAATAAGTGGCGAATGATTAGAACCGATTGCAGGAGGGGCCTTAATGGTAGTATGGGGAAAGAGGTTATACCATGAATCAGATGCTAATCCTCTATCTAAATATTCTTTAATATATCGGGTCCTTTACGTTTGTTTGTCCAAGTAAAATGACAACCCTTAGTAGGAATATCGATAAGATTATTTTTGTTGATGAAATCATTGAAACGTAGCATCCTATTAAGGTTTGGTGGTGTCTTATCTTGTTTTTCTGAAGATTTAGCGATATCGTTAAAGTCGCCAATGATTAATACCGGTCCCGAAATATTTCCTTTCCATTTGGAAATGTCATTAAAAACTTTCTCTCTATCATTAGGATTAGTAGGAGATGGATAAGAATAAGATACCAAGAAATTGATTTTGATTACGAAATATCGTAAATAATTTAATTATAACTAGACACAACTACTTTGACTTTAGACTGGTCCTTCCAAGCGATTGTAATGCTCTAGACTTATAAGCTCTTCCTTCGGGATTCATCACAAATTTATAATTGAAAGGACTAAAAATACTACAAGACCTCACATCATTACTTCTTGTCCTATATTCTGAAAGACATAGAAATGAAACATTAAACTTCTCATAAAGGGACATAATCATCTTTCTCGTCACGAGTGCCCTCGCCCCTTAACAAATTTAAATCATTAGATTATCTATCAGTTCCGGCCGCTTTCACCCTGGGCTGGGCTGGCCGTAACCCTCAAGTCATTTTTGGTAGATGTTTTCCTTCACGAGAACCTCCCGGGTACTACCATCATCCTCCGTATTGTAACTAGAAACATCATCCCCTCTCAAGTGTCGATCACAACTAGGCGTGCTACAATATTAATAATTTTTATCCTCCATTATTATGTCAACCACCTCATTAGGACCACACACATCAATGTACTCGTACTCAAAAAATTGATCTTTAATCTCACCATAGGTAACAAGCTACATGTCCATGAAATTTTTTGCTTCAAAGATTCTTCTACAAAGGTCATTAACGTCCTCCAAGCACACCTTAATTCATTGCCGACGGACCTACACTTCCAGACGGCGCAACTTTCCTCTTCCGATTTTCAGGCCATGTAAATTTCTCGTTACTCTTGCAATTATCATCCTTGGGTTTTATAAGATCTTTGATTAAAATCCAAATCTTGGCGAGGGTGACGGCTAATGTGGGTGGATTGTGAGCTTGATGAATCTTCAACGGGTTCATAGTCATCTTGAAATTCCAGACCAGTACCAATTATTCCTTTCCCCTTATCATCAATATTTTTCATGCGGAGACCTCCAATGTTCATACTCCCCGGCATCAAAAAAGGCTCCTGAAACTGGTTTGTGCCCAAAGGAGGGTTACCAGCCTTAGGTAATTGATCAAAACTAGTAATTCCCTTAGCTACATTGGTGTCATTCAACACATTTTCTATTGCAATGATTGGATTTCTGATATTTTCAACCTTGTCTCGATAAAGTTGGTGTATAACCTATTGATGTCAGCATCTCTAAAATTAAAAAACTTTGTAACTGTTTGGTTGCTTATAATAATTTTGTCTCCAAAGTCACCCATTTCATTTTAAAGAATATTGAAGAGCGTAGAGAACCTAGCCTTCATGACTTCAATGGCTTCAGTATTACTGTCAACGAAGTATATCATCTCGCCAAATGCTAACACATTTTCCCTCTTTCTTTTAGAGAACTTAATTCCTTCTATAGCGCTTGAACTATCACCCTCATCATTACCCTGAGTTGCAAAGTTAACTATCACCCTTATCACTACCACATTGTCCGTACCTCCGTTATTCAAGTTATTGTCGTCGTCCCCATCATTATACGTGTTTCTTCTAAAAGGAAAGAAACATATAACTTCATCAAACACACCCCATCTACCCCTTTTTCATATAAAGTGAAACATCTTGTCCTCACTTCGAACTGTATTATCTCTATTACAAGTTAAAAATATGTGGGAGTCATCACTCCACTTAGGTCTGACAATACCAACTGTACACGCACCCTTGATATGTCCTCAATAGCCATATTTATAATGGAAGAGACCCAAAAATTTGTATCTAAAAGAAACCATGCCGCTCCTTCTTGTTGTTCCAAAAAAGGGCCAGTTTTGATTGGATTCAAGGTGCAAAATTTGGCCCTAAAACGAACAAACTCAGTAACTTCTGCGTCATTAGCTCGGTGATCTATCTCCTCCATGCTACCAATAAAGTTCCCCAAATTTTCTATCGTATTAATCGTGTTTTGAGAGCTTCCTAGTCCGTAAACCCTTGTCCAAGCATACGAGTTAACTAGGTCAAGTTAGTTGAAAGCCATTTGGTTTTCCCATTTTCAAACAAGCACGTGCGTCGAATGGACAAGAGAAGGACGGAGGAACCAGAGGCGTTCCGCCTCCTCCGCTTCTTAAATAGTAATTTTGAAAGATTTGTTACCCATCTCCTAAAATATTACTCTACAATTAACCCCACATGAAACGAGTAAAACCTTGCAAAAAACACCTAAAAGGGAAGACTCTTGTTGATATGACCTTAGCTACGAACACGAAATCATCAACTCTAGCTCGGATAGCGAGTAGATTTAGTGGTTAAGGAGAGAACAACAAACTTTTTTAGGGCTTCACTCTTAGCCTTAGCAAGCGAAAGATCATGATTGTCCAAGTTAGACATAATTGCATAAAGTTATTTGAAGTAGGGAGAGAGGATAAAAGGATAAAGTGATATTGTGTCGTATCTACTAACTTTACAGAAAGGAGTATATATAGCTTGAAGTGAAGAGAAAGACTCTATGTTTCCCTTGTTTGCGTGAATGATAATTTTGCAGACATAAAATGCCACATGTAATAAGGAACTGGTTCTTTAAAGATCAAGCGTATCGATGTAATACAAGGGGAGGCGAAGCATTGCACGCTTATAGGTAAAGAAGAGAATAGAATAATCCTCATAGAGTCTATATCGTATCGCCTTATGATAGGAGTGATAAAGCATGGAGAAATAGAGAACACCCTTGAGTTTTACTTGGAATATTATATAAAATCAGAATAAAATATCTTGGGTATTACAACTAGCCTATAGCGAAACGCTAAAATAGCTACTACAAAAGGAAGCGTGAAGGACGTTGTCTTGCCAAAATATTTAGCTAGGCGCGTGAAGATATCAAAGCAATATTTCATTCCCATTACTATGGAGAAATAAATAAATTAATTTGAGAGCCATAAATCAATGTGCGTAGCAAAATTCTTTATAATAAATAAAGCACTATCGAACGGGTCAATAGTTTCCCAATAATTATTGATATACAACAACCAGATATACATTAAAGTCTAAATGTAAAAGAGAGAACTTATCTTTTTGGTTGGTCAACTTATCCCATTTAGACACTTTTATAATTCCCATTTTCCCGCTGCAAATCCAAACCAAGAAAATGCAGTAAAACGAGTAGTCTTTATATTGCATGCAATCTAAAAAGATGCTTTTAGCTTCTCCCAAAGATACAATAAATCAAAGGATAAAAGATATATGTTCTGCATGTTTCTAATCTTCCCATCATAATGCTTAATCTCAACTGATCCTTCATTATAGAGTGATTGAGAAATCAAAGAATCACAAAGTTCCCATCTTCGTATAATTAGCAACCTTGTGGGTCATATTCCAGTAATAGAGGAAGAAGCTGAGATATTTTGTATGTCTCTTACTAACAAAAAGAGAAACACCACTAACTGAGAAGAGGCACAAACCAATCAACCCCAAGTGGAAGGGCGTAACCATACCTAACTCGCAAAGAAAATGGATGCCATTACCAAAGAGAGGTTTGGAATAATTCCGGAAATAAAGTACAAAAAGGAACCATGCATAAGGAATCTTCAAATAGAGTGCATGTGAATGGTGCATCAAGACAACAGAGAAAATAAAAAAAAACTTTGAACACATATTTACATAAAGGGGAAGACATAGAGTTCAAAACGAAGAGGACATACAAGCTTAAGAAAGAGCATATTGATGAAACAAGGGGAAGAAGACAAAGATCATCACCAGCTTGGTTTGAAAAGATGAAAAAATTACAGAGATCCAATTTTGACTAGTTTAGAGAACATTTGACTTTTCAATGAGTGTATATACATAGTTGAAAATTTAATCAAGTTCATTGAATAAACTATAAAGAATTGTATGTTTTTTCTCAATCTGGGTTCCATTTTCACTATCATTTGCATACTTATAAAGTTTGTTAATTATTTCATCAAATATATACCAATAAACTATAGTCTAGCCTTAGCTAAGAACACATTTCCCACACATTCATTGACGTAGAATGACACATTTTTCTTGTTTTGTACAATCCATCAGAATCCCCGTCCAACCACAAGAATGCCTTTCATGATGGTTCAAGAAATCTTTAAGTCTACCCTTTTCGTCGTATGCTGCATTATGTCATTTCTAAAGTACTTTTGTCGTCGAACTTTAACCTAGACTAATAAGTCGTTGTTTGTTATTTTCCAACCAAGATTCCTAGCAATGCTTTTTCATCTCGTATGCTTACTCACATCTCTTTTTTAGGTTTACGAGATTATCCCATGAAACCCAATTTATTTCTCAATTATATGCAAATGAAGTCCAAACGAAATCCAGTTGTATCTAATCTATATATTCACATACGTACACAAACAACCTCTAACTTGCATGTCATACGTCAACATAACGTTCAATATTGATTGTGGAAGAGTGATACGTCTGACTTTGAAAATAATTTTTGTTCCAATCAACTAGTTCATTTCTACGTAGTCTCTCTGGAGACGATACTTTTGTCAATGATTTGTACACTTGCGGTTATTTAGCTTCTCTCGAGGTATAAATTTGTTTGGTTATTTTATCACGATTTGGAGATGACAAGTTTTTTGCGTCATTTTCGGGGACTATGTCGTAATTTTTGTGTTTTTATTTAGTGTAGTAGCTTTAGTTGTTATGTTATACACCTTCTTTTTTGTTTTCTCTTTTTTCAAACTTCTTAGATGGATAATCCAAACTATAAAAACAAGAGCAAGACCTTTCGTGCACATTTCAAGTGCAACCCGTAGGGATTCACCTTACAACAATTCAATATGTTCAATTCAAGCACGATTACGGCATTCTTAATCAATTTACAAACTATGAGAATTATAGTAGAGTCGAACATCTAAATCTGGTCAATTCAGTTAAGAAATTCGAACCATTTTATGACACTTTCATTACTCGAGTTGTCACGCGAGAGCAAATTTACTACATTAAGTTCCAATTTTTCTTGATCGGAAGTGCGAGTGATTGGTTAGATAGTCAACCTATCAAGCTAATACCACAGTGAGACAAGCTTTAAGCTAGGTTCCATGATAAATTTTATCCTCTGAATATAAGACTGAAGGATCAAATGGAGTTTTCCAATTTCTTACAAGAAGTTGGTGAGAGTGTTGGTGACATATGGACGAGTTTCCAACACTTGGCAAAGTGTCCATTAAATGGGTATATTCCTGAGTTACAAAGAGCCATATTTTACAAGAGACTCGACGCAAGTTCAAGATTTGGAATAGATAATATCGGTGGTGGAAGTATTTTCTTAAAGGATCCCAACGAAGCAAAGATGGGTATGGAGAAGATTGTCGAGACCGAAAGAAGTTGTCCATCATCAATAGCCGCAATTCCACAAGATACATCAAGAATAGATTGTAATATTGATATGGATGCTAAGTTATCCAGTTTAGAAGATCAAATGAAGAATCTCTCTTTAATTACTCAGGAGAGAATCAAGAGCAGAATGCCCCAATTTAACGTTGTTAAAGAGACATATAGTTGTTTGAATTGTGGGGTGTATGATCATGGTTAAGAATAATGCTTGAATAATACGGAGTCAGTTTTATTTTTGTCGAATCTGGGGACATACAATTTTTGTGGTAAAAAAAATTCAACGACTCAAAACCATTATGGATACCAACGATCAGATCCCTGTGGGGTTGCTTACAAAGATAATTCATGTCTAACTCAACCTTAAGGGAGTGTGTATGAACCTATGCGTCAAAATTTCTATTTAGAAGGTCAAAGTTATGTACTTTAAGCTCCTCCACGACCAGCTTATGATTCATATGCAGCGACTTTCACCGAAAAGTGCTCATATCTCATCCTCGATAAGAATCTACTAGTGAGCTTCAACAAAATTAGTTTCATTTATGAAGATGATGTGATAAAATTTGAAGGTGAATAATACAAGGATAAATGAACAATCTGCCTCGCTAAAGTTGCTTGAAAGTAAAGTTTCATAGATTACCAATCATCGACAAGCCCGACCTTATGGTCGACTCTCGAGAAATTCAAAAAATCCATTAATCGATGAAGCTTGTAAGGAGATTAGACCAACGAGCAACAAACAACTACTCCCACACTTAGTGACTAAGAAAGAACAAGAAAAAGAGGCAGCCTTAAATCGAGAGGGAGTTGAAGATACCGTTGAAGGGATAGTTGAGCTGGAGAGGAATAATGATAAAGTTGAGAAGGCAGCAGAGAAGCAAAATAATAAAGACTTGGTGGTTGACAAGAATCCCCCACCACCACCGATTTCTTCACGAGACCTAAAAAAGAATAATGATCGAGAATTCAAGAAGATAATGGTCATTGTTTGTAAGCTAGAGATTAACTTTCCGTTTGTTGAAGCCCTCCAAAGAATGAAAAAATATTTGAAATTTATGAAGAATTTAATTTCTAATAAAAGTTAGTATGAAGAATAAGAAGTGTTTGGTTTGCCCGAGCAGTGTAGTTTTATTTGTCAAAGTAAGTTACTACCAAAGTTGATGGTTCCCAAAACATTCATGATTCTTAAATACATTGGTGAAGGATGGGCCTGAAAATCATTATATGATTGAGAGCAAGTATTAATATCATTATATAGTCATTTTTTAGAAGCTAAATATTAGGATTGCTGGATATACTATTGTGTACTTGAAAATAGTGAATAGGTCTATCTCCAAACCAAAAGATAAAATTGATGATGTCTTAGCTAAAGATGGTAATTTTATTTTATTATGAATTTTATTGTTCTTGAATACAAAGTTAATAAGAATGTCCACATTATTTTGGGAATATTGTTCTTATCCATGGGGTGTATACTAACTTATGTTGATAATGGTGAATTGATCATGACGGTCCAAGATGAACAAGTTAAATACAATGTGTTTAGGCTATGAAGTTCTCCAATACTCGAGATTATTTTCTTGCGTATAGTAGTCATTGTTCGTGTTACTCAAGAGGTATATAATTAAACCAGTATTAATGATATATTGAAGGTTTCCTTAACACTTTAATTTCAAGAGTTGTATGACAAGTTAGCCGATGTTGTGACTGCTTTAAGTTCTTAATGTGGGAAACCAAAAGAGAAGGGATATGACCAAACATGTGGTTCGGTGGAGATTGAACCAAAAAAGAGGGAATATATTTCATCTTGTCCCTTAGCTCGAGGACAAACCCCTTCCTTCGCGTTTGAGGTATGCATATTGAGGTGTGAACAATACTTTACATGTTATTATTGTCTCTAAACTTTCAGGTCCTCAATAAGATAAGTTAAGATGTGTTCTTAGAGATAATAAAGAGGTGGCTGAGTTTACTATTAATGATATTAAATGTATTAGTCCTACCATATTCTAAAACAAGATCAGTCTTGAAGTTGAAGGTTCACGATCTATTAAGGAGAACTAACACTCATGCCAGTGATGAAGGTGGTCGTAAGGAAAGAAGCGATCAAGTTACTAGATGTAGAGTTTAATTTATAAATCTTAAACAGCAAGTTGGTGAGTACATTGCATGTGTTCCAAAGAAAGGAAGTATGACTATCATCCTTAGTGAAGATAATTAATCCATTACATCGAAAACAGTTTTAGGGGAGAGTATGAATGTACCATCGCAAATTCAACAAATCTACGAATAGAGTACTATTTTTTCGTTGACAACTATTAGAGGTATAATCATACTTGTATGGATCAATCTAATCAACACAAAACCAATTTCACTTATTCATTTTGCACCTTCGCATTTCGTAGGATGTCGTTTAGTTTATGCAATGCACCGACCTAGTTCCAACGATGTGTGATGGAAATATTTTGGGACATGATTGATAAATATGTAATCAAAACCTTCCTACTTATAAAAGTAACGTTAAATCACATGTGTGATACTTCTAATATATGTGTATTCTATAAAAAATAAGAAGAAACTATAGACCAACTACTATTCTTCTGCAAATCATTCTTGAGCTACTTTGCAGGCTATGGTTAATTATATTATGACAAACATCATGACTTCTAGAATAAAGTAATGGGTGATTCATCTATTTAATTATGAAAAATCGAGTTTGTTAAAGAAGCGACGCTTCATACTTTAGAATCAGCTGTGTGTATAACTTGAAATATTTTGGATTGCCGTTATAATTTTATTTTTAGAATAATCAACCCGATTCCAAATGAAACTCTAAAAAAATCATGTAAGGCCTATGGCGGCCTATGGCGATATAGAAAGGGCAATAATCTCAATGTCTGGGGTCCTTGGAACTGGTTTCCCATGTGTTGTATATACAACAAATAGCCTTAGTACTACTGTTGATATCATATTTGGTTGAATTAGTATTTATAGATATGTTAATCATTTTAATAACACCTATTCGAATAAATTTTAAGTAGTCTATTATATTAGCTCAAATTATGTACATTGTATGTTGGATTACAGATATAATAATAGAAATATATGAAATCCTCTGATGAGTAATAAATTGAAAATAAATTGTGATTGTGCATTGGGTGTATTATTCGGGATCGAAAAGGAACATTACTAAATAGGAAATCTTGGAAGATAACGACTCATTCTCTTATAGAAGAAAGAGATATATGGACTTTTGCTACTCGCATTGCGGAACATTATCCAAGTGAATCGGTCATAGTATTATGCAATTACATGAAGTCGGTAATTTATGACGTTATTACGAGCCCCAGATGATATGTAATAGTATTACGTACATAATAATATCAAAAGAAATATTTAATATTTTGTTTACTTAGTTTCAAGGAAAAGAAAACATGACCTTCGTACACCTTTTTGTTTTGTCAATAGGTTGCATTTTCTCTTATAACCTATTTTCTATTGACAAAATTATTTTGAGTATTAAAAGAAAGGGTGATTTATCCAAAAGGTCTATGTGAAAAAATGTTAGCCTAATAAGTTCCATACCTATTACACACATTAAATCATTAAAAAACATATACAATCCATTAAAGAAACACCCATGCTGTCAATCGAAAAGGAAAACAAAAATAACTTATTAATAACATAACCATTTGATTAAAAAAACTCTTTCTTTAAAAGGTAACTCTAAAGAACTTTAGAGAAAAGCCCAACCCAATAGAAAACCCTACACACTATTTAACCACAACTTAAATCCACCACAACAACCACAACCGCAGTCGAAATTTAAAGTCAGCCATTGTTCTTCTTTCTCCGTGCTTTGAATTTGTTGCCACAATTTCTTCCATAATCTCCCTATCAAGCAAAACCATCTCCATTTGCATGAAGACGATAGCCACATTAAGCAAAATCATCTCCACTATTGTCAATTCTAAAGGTTATTGTTTATTATTAAATTATTCTTTTTCTATACATATTATATTAGATTTTTAATTATTTATATTATAATGTATATAAATTAGTAATTTTGCTAATTAACATTAAGCTGTTAAGTTATTTTGTTTATTTATATATAAACAGATCTAGTTATAAAATTTAGATATTATCTTGAATTTTAATTGATAAAAATAGATAGATTTAGTCTTTCGATTGATTTACTCAGAATGATTCATACTATACATCGACTATTATACAATTGTGCACATATGAATATAGATAGTAATTATATTGAATGAAATAGTAAGTGTATTTATATATAGAAAATAGAATCAAATGAATAACTTATTAGTTTTACATATTGATTGATAAGAAATAGAAAATATCAACATAGATTTAATGGTTATTTAGTTAAAAAAATTACTAGTTAAAGTAAGAAAACTTTATTAAATTTCAACTTTTTTTATTTTGTACACATTTGTTGATCAATCCATTTCATTCTATCAAATATTACCACATGCCTAAATGCTGAATAATTGATTTTCTTTTATTTGTAAACCTTAGTTGAAATGTAATTTTGAAAACATAATTTATTTTTTGTTTGAAAACATGTTTATACATATAAGGATCAAATTAAAATTTAGTTAGTTACATCCTAAGTGCATATCTATATTTGGAAGACACATATAAGGTAATTGCATATGTGTATTTGGAAGACACATTTAAGGTAATTGCATATTTGTATTTGGAAGACACATTTTAGGTAATTGAACTAGGCAAAACTTTTTTGTTAGTTTTTTTGAATTTTTAATGGTCTTTGGTATTTTTATAAACCTACTAAGGAAAAGATACACACACGTACTCTTTAGATTTAAGATGAATGATTAATCATAGACATGAAATAATTACTTATTTTAATCATGTTGAACATTGTTTAAATATTGTTTCCTAATTTCGTTTAATTTGAGATACCTTAAACATGCAAGATTTAGGATCATGTTACCAAAGTTGATTTATATAGTGCATTTTAGTTAGATAACACATTATATTGTAGATTTATTGTGTAGAAACATTTTCAGTAACATTCTTATACATTTTTTTTTATTAGCCAAAGTGGAAAGTTTTAATTTTCAAATAGTGTCGTCAAAAGTTGCTATTTGTATTTTTAGGTTCTTCGAATGACTCTCGGGCGCAAACTCAACCACTAGAAAAAAAGTAGGGTGTTTCTACTATGAGAAATACAAATGATTTCATTTGTGTGATAGTTTTTAGTCATTTTCCATCTTCTACTTTTTTAAGGAGATAATCTTATCAAGGCAATCATTCATATGATCTGATATATTGTGAATACATCATTTTTTTCATTCTGATATGATAATCGCTCGAAACTAATTATTGAAGTTTTGGGCAGGCTATTATGGTTTTGGACGTAAATGATGGTCATGAGATAAAAGAAAGGAGAAAACAAGTTAATACTAATAAATGGTACACCTTTATTCTGTTCACGCTTGTTTCTTATGACTCTTTCTTGGTGATTGAGTCTTCTTCTTGATATTTTTTTCATCTTGCTAGAGAATGAAATGTATTATCCTTCAGAGTATGGCATAGTCTTTTCCGAGTTACATTACATGCGTTAATTATTTATTTAAATACATAGATGATCCGGATTGGATGGAAATTTACTACTCGACTTTAAGTTCCTTGCTCAGACATGTGTGTCATCATCTATAAAGAACTCTACATTGGGTAACTTCTCTATATACTCAATCAAGTTAATTTTTATGATTAATTATCAATTTAAAATCAATTATTGGTAGGTATTTGCAATATATGATGAGAACGAAAGCATATGGGTAATATATTAATTTACAATCTCTTAAAATAAGCTTTTATTATATTATACAAATGATTAATTCTTTATACCAAAACAAAGTTTGAATATTTTATTAGCATGTAGGTTATATTATCTTATCTTTCTTTTTTCTTTTCGTGCCTTGCCAACATAGAACATAAGGCATTTTTCAATTCTATCGGATGAATATTTCGAATAAACTTATCAGCCAAGCTTTTTAATATCCACACCCTGCTACCATATTTGATCATTTTTCGGGGTAATTTATGTCCTTAGATGTAAATGAATACCATTCTTGATCACCATAGAAATCAAGTTCTATAACCAAATAATTAGGAAAACATATTCAAAATCAAGATAATATATTCTGATAAAAATAGAGTTCATATTTTCCATCAAAAGTGATGCAAAAAAATCATACAAGTTACTCATATATGACAATCTAAGAAATTTAATAGATAGAATATTAATATGTTATTAAATAATAAATATGTAAAATAAAATCTATAATTTTCTCACATCAAACAATTAAATGAAATAATTAAGTGTACCCCTTCTAGATCCGATTTTCTTAAAATAAGAGTAGTAAAGTAAATAATTACCAGGGAGGTTCCATGGGTCAAAATTGTAAAAGCCAACTTCAACTATGATGGCGTAGTTGGAAATGAGGGACATTTTCTTCATAAATAATGATTCACAAGCTCTTCATCAGTTGGATGGAATTTGAAGATGTGAGGATATTGTAAATTCATTCTCTTTATTATTCAAAAATCAAAACATATATACAAATATTTCCTTATCTTACTCTAGGGAAAAATTCCATGAGAGTACAAGTTAAGAAAATATTTGTATATAAATTTTGAATTTTTAATAAATAGAAATGAATTTACAATATTCTCACAGCTTCAGATTTCATCCAGCTGATGAAGAGCTTGTAATTCATTATTTAAGAAGAAAATTTGATTCACTTTCAATTGTGCGTATCATAGGTGGAGTTGACTTTTACAAGTTTGATCTGTGGAACTTTCCTGGTAATTATTTACTAAACTACTCATATTTTAAGAAAATCGGATCAGGAAGGGGTATACTTATTTCTTTCATTTAATTGCGGGATGTGAGCAGATTATAGATTTTTTTACATATTTAGTATCTAATAAAATATTAATTTTCTACATATAAATAATCTTAGATTGTCAAATACGAGTAACTTGTATGATTTTTATTTGAAATATGTTTGATTGAAAATAAGAACTTTACATTTATCCGAATATATTATCTTAATATTGAATATTTTTTTCTAATTTATTTGGATATAGAACTGGCTTTGTGTGGTGATCAAGAATGATATTTCTTCACATCGAGGGACAAAAATACCCAAATAAAAAAAGTCTAAATAAGGAGAAGGGTGTAGATATTGGAAAGCTGATAAGTTTTTTGGAAATCCTTCATCTGGTAGAATTTAAGAAGGCCGAATTGTTCTATGTTGGAAAGACACCAAAAGACAAAAAGACCAACTAGATTATGCACGAGTATATACTTTAATATAACCTACATGCCATATATTAGCATTCCACATATTATCATTCTAGTGTATAATATAACATTATGCCACATCCATGCTTAGGTAAAACAAAACCAAAGGATGAATATTTATCATATTTGGTTCCTTTAATCTCTAGATACTAATTGAATTTCATATTTGAAGAAAACGTATTAAATTACAAGTATATTAATCTTATAATAACATTAAAGAAGTTTTTTGATTCTTAACAAAATGTAGTTTTTGGAGTCAGAAAGGACAAAGTATATGTTAGATATAATAACAAATAAATGTAAGTTAATCAAATCGAAGTTAGGATTGAAATTGAAGTTGACTGTGTCCTAAATATATTACGCTTCACAGAATATGCAATATCGGAACCTAGGTTTAACACAGTTTATATTAATGAATCAATACAAAATCTTGATCAATAAATATCCAACGTTGTAGATTACGCTTTGAGCTGGGGCTCAAAACCATTCTTAATGATCACCAATGAGTCTCGTAAGTCCTCCAGGGACGCAATTCTACTAATCTCCTATTGTCCTACAACAACTTATTTTGCAAGAAACAAGAACAACAAAGTAACATACTACATAAACAATTTCCATTCCATTTAAGACTAAATTACAGACATATTTGAGATCCATTTATAAAAGTACCTGTCCTCAGAACATTGAGAGCTGGTAGGCTATAAAATTTTCCAAATTCGCCACAGCCTGGCATGTGAAGACTCGTGAAGATTCCCTTATATATGTTGTCATATGCTGTAAAAATCCATATATATACATGATGATAAGAGACACAACTAATTTATCTATAAGATTAATTGAGCTTCAGTGGCTGATAAGCTTTGTAGAAGTGGTCATTAGGCTGTGGGATCAGATCTTACATGAATCAGTACTACTCTCCAACGTAATACAAGAACTTAATTTAATTATAACAACTCATTTATTGTTACAAGTAATGTAGAACAGAGTATGAGATGGTTGTTAGATGAAATTTGAAAAATATAATCTATATCTGTCAATGAAATATTGAGACTTAAACAAACACCAGAATATAAAATTAATGCTAAATTTGCACAAAGTTCCAAATAGACTATAAAACTTTATTTTTTGTATCAAACTTATAAACTAATTTCTTGGTAAATTTTTTCATTTTTGTATTAAATTTATAAATTAATTATTTATTATACTTTGGCCGCTCAGTTGCTTTCTCTTACTAATTTTTGAGAAACGTATCATTAAACTAGTTTACATGTATAAATTAACAGGATAAGTCACTAAACTTTCACAAAACCTCTAATCACCAAACTTTCACAAAACCTCTAATCACCAATTATATTTTTTCTTATTTCACATTACATAATAAACTCCTTTTCACTTTTGATGGAAGAAGATTTTCTTGTTAATTTTGTATAGCACGGGCGGGTTATGCTCTTTCTGATACCACATTGAGTTTTTTGCACTTGAAAAGATCACAATAAGAGGTTTTTTGTAGTTCGTCATTATGCTAGATTATACATTTAAAATGCTTAAATAAGTGAAGTACCTGTAGTAGAGATATTGAAATGGAAACTTTTTGTGGAAGAAACAACAACACTTCTTGAGACTTCAAATCAACACCATGACTCTACCACCTATGACGAGATGAGGTAGCTCTATTAAGGATATCACCCACAACTACATACAATAATTTATACATGATAATAGATCATACTAATTATTTGAGTTAATTATGTACCATAATAATAATAACACAAGAGTGTAATCTCTAGTGAGTTATTTTGATTCAGAAAGCAAAAAGGAGAAAGAACAAAAAAATACAGAAAAGAAAATAAACAAAAAACCTGATCGATGCTAGGATTGAATCCTATGTCTTTAAGTTTTATTAGCCACGCACTGGTGTCTTACGTTTTTGTTTAGCTACAACCTTCAGGTGTATCCAATCAAAACGACGTTTTTTTGTTTTGTTCAAACGTTTTAATTAAACATTAAAAGACATATTTTTAATATTTAATTAATCTTTAACGTATTAATTAAAACGGCTCCTCCGATGTGGGACTTTTACCCACATAAACAAGTCTCTTCCTATTCTTGACATTTAACACTCAATTTCTCATTCACCTTTAATTTATTTTTTATAAGTGAATATATAAAATTCCTTAACAAAGTAAGACGATCAACTTTCGTTTTTGTTCCAACTTATAACGAGGTCCAGGACCCACGTAAAAATTGAGCTAAAGTAAGCAATTTCACTTGGGTAAATACCCTAATGATAACATACCCCACATGAAAGAAATGTCTGGTCATAATGCATATGAAAAAAACAAATGAGAGATAAAAAAGATGTAAAAATACTACGTTGAGAAATGTAGTTTTTGGCCTTGAACCTTCTCTAGTAAGGGCTATCGGAATTACTTGTTAACCAGTGAACTTGATGTCTTGAACTGTTCAGCTTTTATGTAAATCAAGTCAATAGAACTTACATAGTACTCTGGCTACCATTATATGGTTCTCACGGTTGTGTCCATTTTTTGCCCTGGGCAACTCCTAGAATCATGAGTAATTTTTCAGAAAATTAGCCTTTCAAAATTTTCTTAGGAGCAACCCTCACTCCTTTACTCATATAGGTTGTATCTTGTCATGAGTATCATTTAATACCATATATTTTAATTTAAGATACAAGAACCATTAAAAGCTTTCCTTAACCTCAACTTTGTACAGAAAGGATTGAATTTAGGTTCTAGGAATGGTTTCGGAAGAAATTCACACAATGCTTAGAGCCGAGTTGCTTTTTGCATAATTCGGTTTTTTCCTTTGAACTTAAATCATGGGATCTCTAATCTGCTGAGTAAGGTTTCCATTGTGGCAACTCATTTCAATAGACTTTAGACCCATTCCCCTAGATAAGTTACGAACTTGCTCTTTTGATAATCCTTTAGTCAACAAATCTGCAATGTTATCTTTTGACCTCACATAGTCAATTCTGATAACCCCATTTGAGAGCAGTTGTCTAACGATATTGTGTCTACGACGTATATGTCTAGACTTACCATTATACATTTCATTCGAGGCTCTACTGATGTCAGCCTGACTATCACAGTGTATACAGATAGCTGGCACCGGTTTTGGCCGATTAGGAAAATCTTCTAGGAAATTACGAAGCCATTTGGCTTCCTTAGCAGCTTTATCCGAAGTTATAAATTCAGATTTTATAGTGGATCTAGCTATACACGTTTGTTTAGAAGATTTCCACAACACTGGTGCTCCTCCTAACATAAAGACAAATCTGCTCATGGATTTTGAGTCGGAGGAATCAGATATCCAATTATCATGGCTATATCCTTCTAATACATTAAACCTAAAAATCAAGACACAAATTAAGAATCAAGACACAAATTATACCAAATATATTCTAAACTTAAAAATCAAGACATGGATTAAGAATTCATCTAATAATGGTGAAATTTTTCTTAAAAAATTATCAAATATGCCTCAAATTATTTCTCAATTTTAGATTAATATATCACAAATAATGAAACATTATGTGTGCTTTTAAAAGATAATGCCAGCTTACACATAACAAACAGAGTTTTCTAAGACCGACGCGGTCTTGGGAATCGAACCCTTACCAGAAAACCGACACTATGATAGTACTCATAAACATCAAAATACAAAGGAAAAAATAGTGTATATTTCAAAGATAGAACAAATAATGTATCGAAATAAAACTACAATAGTGATGAATTATTTTTTATCATGTTCATGAAAAGGATATCGATTTAACACAAATTCAAAGTGGTATTGATAAGTCAAAGTATAATATTTATAAAAGTTTAATCAGAGGGTAGGATACATCTACCGAAAAGACATAAATGTCACAATCTTCCAAGGACAGATGTGTCATGCCATCTGAGACCCCCAAGGCCATGCTAAAGGGTAATTACTCTATACAACGCGTGATTCTTCTTGATACCTTGGTCCTATGAACGACCTAATCCGCTCACTTGTCTTCACCTAATATTGCACACAATGCTAGCGCTCTGATCGCTCCCATGAAATCTATATATACCCTATTTCGTAACTGAATTCGGTACACTCTATATTTCTCTCACGGATGTGGCTTTTATACAACTGACAGAATTCTTCGTAACTCCTCGGTTCAAGTAATCCCAAATAACAATCTTCGTAACTCCTAGGTCCATTTGAGATTTTGGAAAGGATCAAAAGATTAACTAATCGACCTGCATTGCCTCATGATTTGTCAAGCGTTCATCACGTGTCTCATGTGTCCAAACTTCAATGTTAGATTTTTGATCCTGATCATGTATTAACGTTTAGACAAATTAGAAATTTGTAGGAATCTCACATACGAAGAAGAGCCTATGATGATCATCGACAACAAGGATCAGGTACTTTGGCGAAGGACCATACCTTATGTCAAAGTTCGTTAGCCAAATAAAACCGAAGGTGAGGCTTCCTTGATGTGAAAATTGCATGCGACAAGTACCCCACATTGTTTTGGAACCAATGTTATTTAACTTTCGGGGATAAAACTTTTTCTTAGAGAGGAAACATGTAATAACCCAACAGTGGCCTAAAACTATTTAAGAGACAGTTTTGAGATTATTTATTACAGACCTAAAAATGTTTTCTAATAAAAATAAAAAACATTTATCAAAAATATTTATAAAAAAATTGATATCTAGAATCACTTCAAAACACTTATAAAAGTCTAAAATAACTTTAAGCATTTTAAAAGAAAGGGTAAGAACTTTCATCCAATATTGGATGGTCCAATATACAAATCAGGATAGTTGGATATAATAACAAGACACATGTCTCATAGATTAGTTTATGAAATTGTATAAACATGGCCATATGTCATAATACAAATGGATAATCCTAATATTGTCCTATCCAATATTGGATAGAAGAATTTTCTTAAAAGGGTAAGACTTTCTTGAACTGCCTCTTAATTAAACGTAAATAAGTGAAAATATCTTTATAAGTAAATTGTTTAAAAAGACTCAAAACATGTTCTCGTAGTTTCAACAAATCCAAATTTCAAATAACTAACATTTTATTATTCTGTAATGGGCCATATATATTTTTCAAAAATTACATAGGTGAATATTTTGGGTATAATACTAATATCTAAATTTATTTTAGCCTAACTAGTTTTAGAGACTTGTTTACATATAATCCTATTTAACAAACTCTAAGCCCATTTAATAAACCCAACCTTTGATAAAACCTAGTTGGAAATACTGCTACACTATCTAAGGAGGATCTTGAATAGGCATTGATCAACCCCGTAAGTAAAGCTTTTTCAATTCCCTTTGCTCGGAGACACCAAGAAAAATGATTTAAAAAAGTAGATAATTTGAACTTCACCTAACTTTTGAACTCCACTAAAAAATTAGTATTAGGCGAGTTGGTGTGTGTAAAAAAGGAGCATATATAAATATTTGCGTTGTGTTTTTTGAGCAAGACGGTCCTAAAATTATAAGTGTAAACAAAATGTCATTAATTTTATTTTATATACCTTACTTGGTAAATTGTGTCTTTCAACTTGTGTGGGTTGTATTGATTTGGAGTTATTATTGGAGGTAATTACACAATAGATCTTTACATTATGCAAAAATTGCAATATAGGTGCCTAAAGTTATTTGTTGAGTTAATTGCACCATAGGACCATATATTATACAAAAATTGCACTATATTTTTATTAATTATTTTTTTAATAAAAAATAACATAATAAATCAAAATTTAAAAAGAAAAATTATTAAAAGTTAGAGACTAAAGTAAAGATTATGAAAATTCCGGAGACCATAAGTAATAAAACTAAATCAGAAGAAGACACTCACTTGTCAGATGACTTGAAACATATATAAGCCCCAGCAATACTAATTGACATTGGTAATTGTTTATAGTGTTTTCGAAACTCTTCAGGTTCTTTAATTGTTGACAGAGTTCGGAACTCTTCAATTTGAGTTGTCTATAATTTTTTATGAACAATTTCTCCAAATATAACCGTTAGAATTTTTTTCCATATCAAACAAATGCAATAGAAATGGAGTAAGTGAATAAAGAAGTAGAATATGCAATTTGTATGTCCCATTTCTTAGAATATATGCTGGAGTGAATAAAGTTGCTTTTTTTGTCAACTACGAATAAAGTTGTTTATTATTGCATATTTTGAATTTGTAGCGTATAAAGTGAATATAGACCATCTTCTGGGGATGGTCTTACAAAGCTACTTTTCCTCACCTTCTTCATCGGTGATATATTATCTAGATTTTTTTTGATAAATTGATCAACATATGCAAAATATTAACATCACCATCTAAGAGCCTTTGAGGTTGCACTGCATGAAATTAATAGCGTAAAGCCAATTAATTATTGAGGCATTCTCAAACTTTAAATGGGAAAAAATTATCAAATATTTTTCTTATCTAAATTTGGCTATGTAATTGAAATATCTTCAATTATCTTCAAATTTAAAAATATAAACAGTAGAAAATTAAGCAAATTGCCAAGGACATGAACCATAGAAGCAATGTTAAATTAAACAACTTATTTAGCTTTAGGTGCTTAATCCAGAAGCGATAAGAGGCCAAAAGAGAAAACACCCTTCCAACAATACTAACATTCAATTGTCTCTCTACACATTATTAAACATTGTATAAATACTGTAAAAACACTTTTCAAAGACGAAAAGAGATGAACACTGATCAAATGAACAAAAAAATTAAACTAAAACAACGTTCAAATTAAAAAAAAAAAACCTAAGCACATTAGAAATTAACATGAGTTACAATCGGCTGCCATTACTGCACATTTTCAAAATATACAAATATGAAGCCTCCTTGTCTCAGGGTTACACTGCACATTTCCAAATTTTGAGGATATAAATGACTATGCAAATTTCTATATCTATGCAAACCTCTAGAATTTACAAACCTGGGAAATTCTACTTGGTAAAAGAACTTCTAAGCAATTTATTTATCACATGAGACTGAAATACTAAATTAAAAAAGAAAATTCAGATTCAGGATTACATAAATGAAGAAGCAATGATCAATTTTGTTTCGCCATCAACACTTACCATTATAGAAGGTGTACAATAATTAATCTAAAGAAATACACATACATCTATTAGTATCACCATCTACCGTTGAAACACCATTCTTAGTGAGAATTATAAGATATTTTTCACTGCAATATTTGATCCTCTCTAAAAACTATCTTGCATCTCTAGCCTTAGTCTTCCCTACAAAAGACAAAGGGGACAATTTACAATATTGGTCCTTCATCTTTGATTGCGTGACATGCAAAATTTAACACTTCGTTATTCTGTTTGGTTAGTATTAGTGGAATTCATTAATTTATCCAGAAAAGAAAGAGATCCTAGTTAATGATGTATCTTTGACAAAGCTTCTGAGAAGAAATTCAAGTACTTATTTTGCGTCTTCCACAGTATAAATCACCTATGTAATGCGAAAATCATCTCCATAGTTGGATAACATTGGTTTCCTTATAGATTCAAATAAGTATTTATAAATAACATGGCTCATATAAAATATATAAAAATAAAATCAAATAAAATGCAATTAAATCACAGTTTTACCTTTCACTTTTATGGAAGTGTTTCTTGGCAATTTGGTCGAACAACTATAGCGCGAACAGGAAAGGGTAAAGGTATAGGAAGAGGACATTGCGCTACTGATACATGTGAAAATCTCGGTCTTGTTACTGCATTTTAATATGCTAATTAAACTGCATCTTTTACTTTGGAAACCGATGTGTGCTCTAAATCTCGGTCAGAATCCTTATAGTATTGCCTAGTATAGTATATGGGCCCGTGTAAAGGTGGAGTTCATTTCTTTCTTATCCATGAATAGTGATTTGTTTTTTTTATGGTCACTATTATGTGCTAATTTAGGAAAAAAACAATAAGAACATCAATATGTATCTTAATTTTTGTTTTTGTACATATTTTTAATTCGATTGTGTTTATAACTTGTGTAAAATTAGGTGTTTTATTATTTCTCATATGACCTATTTAAACCTAATAAATGAACGGAAAATTGTTTAATGTTGATAGATTCATTAAAGTTCTTTTAAACCCCCTTACAAACAAGTTACTTTGACGAATAATTACTATACCCAATTAGAAATGGTGTATTATATAGATTCAATGTATGATTGTATATTTTGTTTTCTTAATTCTTCCCACAAATTCTCATATATGTTTTTCCCATGTTATTTACATTGAGTATAAAAAATATTGCAATTCATGGATTTGGTGACGAGACTGTTATTTTTTAACATGAAATCTCATTGAGGTTGGATTTTAATGATTTAACATATATTTATGAAATCATGCAAAAGATATGTATAGCATATTAATCAATATGTTTTTTATGAGATTTAGCAAACTTTTAATTTATTAGCATTATGTTACATTTCTTGTCACTCTTTAGGCATCTTGAAAACTTAGTATATGGAGAGACGGGAAGTAGATTCGTAGAGTAGAGACAGTAGTCTAAGTTACATTTTTGTCTATCTTCTTTCTTTCATCTAGATTGTTTCTCCTTATTACATCTGAATAGTCATGTTATATATTCCACTAAGTTATAGTTTGTTTGATTATTTTTTGTTTGGTTTTTTTTGTTTTGTTTTGTTTTGTTTGGTTTTTTTTTCATGTACTTATAGGAAAATGATCAATGGTCATGTCAATTTAAGGAAAGGAAAATAATTGTATAATTAATAGGGTGAGTCTTACCCCTTGGTATTATATTTGTAGAAAAAACATATTATTGCATTATTATATTATTACTTTGATTAGTTTTTTTTTTTGTAAATATGAATGAGAATTATGAAACCAGATGGCCTTGGAGACATAATAACACGGTCTAATTTGCAGTTTGATGTTTTTTAATTGAGTGTCCAAAAATAATGGTAGTTTCGTGTTGATAAATTAATCTCAAGATTTTTGTAAATTATTAAATCCATGTCAAAATATGATGTATCAAGCAAATAATCCAGAGATATATGTAAAGACAATATATCACATTAAATGGAAACTTAAACTTTTAATCCTCGAGAATATTCAATTTTTTTTATCTTGTTGTCTTGATTTTTGAGGAGCCAGATATTAAAACGCCAACAAATTCTCATCCTCTACTCCCAGAATTTAAGCATGCATCTCTTATTAATGATTGGTTTGATTGTAAGCATGTTGCAGGACTTAAGTAATTTTGATTTAAAATGTTATTGACAACTGCATGTCGACGTAGGAGCAAAAGAAAGAAACAAGCACCAGCTTACTTAAGTGCTTACATAACACCAGCGAATGAATTTTTTTTTTAAAAATTAATTATCTAGCATTAGATTGAGTATACAATATCATTTCTCTTGTTTATTTTTACTCTTGGATTTTAACTGGGGGTACCTAAATACCATTACTTTTTTGTTTGTTTCTTGTGGATTATGAATTATGATTGTTTTGAATTTTAATTACTTTTTCAGACTATGACTACCATCAATTGTGTTTTAAGTTTATTAGATTGCTAGATAACATTCAAATGGTGATCATAAATATTTACTCAAAAAAATGAAAAATTAGATAAAGAAATAAAAAGAAATAATAATAACTTTCAAACTGATCTTACATTGAATTTATTGAAATAATAAGTGCCCGTTTGAAGTGCTTATTTCAGAGTAAAAAACGCTTTTAGAATAAAACTTAAATTTTGAAAAAAATATTCAAAATAATTTTGAAATCTAGAATCACTTTAGGTGTATTTTTCAACTATTTAAAGTTTTTCCTAATTAAAGTAGTTTTCAGGCAAAAATACTTTTAAACATCTAAAAGCACTTTTAGGTGCTTTTCTAAAATACTTTTAGTCCCTCCAGTGGTCTCATCTCATTAGGCCCTCCAGTGGTCTCGTATTGTTAGGCCCTTCAGTGGTCTCGTCTCGTTAGACCCTTCAGTGGTATCGTCTCGTTAGGACCTTCAGTGGTCTCGTCTCGCTAGGCCATTCAGTGGTCCCGTCTCGTTAGACCATTCAGTGGTCCCGTCTCGTTAGGCCATTCAATGGTCTCCTCTCGTTAGACCTTCCATGGTCTCATCTCGGTAATTCATTCATCACTCGGTTTTCGGTTCACAGTTCGACACATCACTCCACCTCGACGCCACAACATCAATATTGCCACCATGTCAACTCCTCCATCAACAAAGTTCAAGATACATCATCAACGATTCATATTTTAAACTCAAGTTACTCTCTCGCCGACCTACTTGAGTTTGAGGGGGGGTGTTAAATATATTATTTTTATAATATATTATTACCATAATATATTATTACCATAATATATTATTACTATAATATATTATTACAATAATATATTATTACCTTATTAGACTAGTTTATTTCCACATCATAATTTGTTTCCTATTTAGCATAGCTTTACCTTTCTTTTTCACCAAGTTATTAGTCCTATAAATAGGACTCATTATATTGTATTAAATATCAACTCATTCACAATGTAGTCTCTCGTATTCTCTTGTTCTTTAGCCTTTATGGCTCTCTCTATTAATAATATATTATTTCTCTCTTCTCTTTTCTCTCTTCTCTTTTCTCTCTTCTCTTTTCTCTCTTCTCTTTTCTCTCTTCCTCTTATTTAAATATCTCACTTAATTTAAATATCTCATACTTTTATTGCTTGAGGATTTGTTTTGAGGTCGTCTGTATAGAATCTCAGACGAAACTGTTTCCCCCAAAATTAATAACATCAAACGAAGGATGAATTTAACATCGAGAGCACATGCAATTAACCATACTGAATCATAAGCTTAGAATGCATATGAATTGAATCTTATGGTTTTTTTATCACGAAAGATGAATTTTTTTTTCAAAATCGGCGTGTTATGGCGAAGTGAAATAATTCCTTGAAGAACTTTCATCATGTCCGAATCAATTACCGAGTCTCCCAAATCTAATAAAGTTGGAAGCCAATCTCTAGTGATCCAAACGTAATCATTGCTCACCATTCCAAGAAGTTTCGCAACGTAAATCCGTGATTCCATCAAGTCCACTCCAGCTAACAAGTTATCAATGTCACTTTCATTAGCTCCAGGAGAAATTTCTGCTTTATGAGATATCTTAGCACAATTTCTTGAAAGTGTATCTCCTAAAATGGAAATCCCGTCTCTTCAATAATCATCAGTGTAAATGGCTATAATCATTCTCCAGCCATAGTACTCACAAATTAGTCGATCGCGTACATCTGGAAATAATCACTAAAAGTAGTGCGGATAAATTAATGGTATTGTAGTGATGAAAGAGTGGGGTATGTAGTGTTATATTTATGGAGACTTATTGGTGGGGACCAAGTACCTTTGGTTAGAAGAATTTTTTTACCTAATTTAGTTTTTCGTAGGCTTCAAGTTGTCTTGGAGACCAATTTATGTTTGGCTCCAAGTTGTCTTAGACACCATGTTATATTTAACTCCAAATTTTCTCTCCTATATATATTTAGTATGCGTATATGAATTATATAGAGTTTTGAGAGACCAACAAAGTGAGTGTGAGCGATACACTTGTGAGAAAACATAAGGGAGATTCTTATAGAACTTAGAAGATTGTTGTTTTTCTTGTTCAAGGTTTTCTATGTTATACTAAAGTGGTGTGAACCTCCGTGGATGTAGGTAACTTGCTGAACAACGTAAATCTTGTGTCTATTTTATTATTATGTCATTTATTTATCTCTGTGTTATTTTCCCATCACGTGTCCCCGAAAGACACGAGGGGCACATGAAGTTCATTGACAAAATGCGAAATGACATGTGCTATACGAGATGATTGTGGTTCGATTGCCGCTAACAGATTTTTCTTCTTTAGCTGCATAGCTACACAATTGCATGATTATTAAATATCTGCGATAAATTTAAACGTACATAAACTAACAAAGTCTGATGTATTTAACTCCAACAAGACCAACAAATCCACTACAATTAGTGTCTTGCACGATGAGATTAATTTGTGTTGTTTGAAGGATAGTGGAATTGGAGTTGATATCATCAATTGCAGGAAGAATGGTTGGCTTTACAGACCTTCCCACTACTGAATTTAATGTGAACAATCCTCCAATATTGACCTCCATTCAATTATCACTAGAAGAAGCAAAAACTGCCATAAATAAACTAGTGATCTCCTCATTTTCCTACCACCCTTATCCGGACTTCCTAACATCACCTATATAAATCTAATAATACACTGAAGTTGAATTTTCAGAACCCAATTGTCAACTATTTTCTCACGATAATTTAATGACTGAAAACTTTATTTTTGTGATATAAGTCCTATAAATAAACCTCAAAATTATATCTATAAAAAAGACCAACTATATTTGTACAAAACAACTTGTAGAATTATCTACTAATCTTTATGCGGAATCAATGTTTAGGTGTTGTAAAGAAAGTAAAGAGCATCCGATAATCAAATACACTGGGTAGTGAGTAAAATATTATGTAGTAGGTAGTATATTAAGTGATATGAATTTTTGTTGTATATATCATTTCTCAAAGAAAAATCTAGCGAAATATAACAAAATTTTAATATAAATTTTAATAAAAAATCATAATATAAAATTATAATTTATTTATATTAATCTAATAATAAATTAATTTAAAATTCATGACTTTACATTTAAAAGAAAAAACTTTAGCTTTTTCTTCCTCGCACTCTTCTTATCATATATTATATTGAATTAATTCTTTCATGGTCGAATTATTATAGTAGTATCATAATGTACAATTTATGACGTTTTAATATACACAAAAAATATCATAATGTATGTCTTATTTATGTCATAAAAATATAACTCATACAATAATTAAGGAGACCCATATTCACAATAGAATATTAAGACTACAGAAAAATTCAACAACTGACCGACAGGGATAGAGATTTCAATATTAAGCCTAGTTCATTTAGCTAGTTTATCAGCAATTTCATTAAATTCACACCGAAAATGATAAACTTTTCATTCTGGAAATCAATCCATCTACCTCCAGGCCTCAAAGACCATTGGATCTCCAGTTGATTCCCTTTCTAAGATTAATACCTTGAGTAACTTCAAGGTTATTAGAGTAGAAAGAACTAATATAACTGATGTGGATAGCATAACAAGGAGGATAGCCCAGGCTTCTCCCTCCACAATGATATTGATTTTCCATCTCTTATTGATCTTATGTTTAATTACTCCCTCTTTTTCACAACGATTGACACCATACTTTCCTGTTCCTATGTATTACAAAAAGAAGAGTTATTAAGCCATACAGTGTCGGTGTCATCTTCTAACAGAGCGTTATTGTCGACCCTATCTTGATTTCCTAAATCTCCTAAGATATTTTTGGCCGAAACTGTTCAAAATTTCTACCAAAGAGATGATTAATAAGGGATTTAGTCTTATCATTAATCTACCAGAAATTCCACATTTTTTCGCGAAAAAACCATTCATATTAGATTTTCAAATATTTTATAGAGTGGTGCATAATTGTTATTGTGTCCAGTCTACGATCCCAACAATTTTTAGTATAGCTATCAATTATGTTTGCGATCCATTACCAAATTTTTCCGTTGACATTGTCTTCAATTTTACATTGTAGTTGGGAATTGGTCCAAACTCCTTTGCTAAAAGGGCATTTGATAAGAATATGTTCAAATGATTCTGCTTCCGTTTCGCAACATTCGCAAATATCATACTTAAGACATTTCCTTTTCATGAGGGACAGTATTATTGTGAATTTTCCAGATGAAATTACGAATTTTGAGAGGTAAACTTTCCTACTCCATAGAAGATTAACCTTATTTTATGCATTCTTTTTGTACCAAACGATGATACCCAATTTTTAGTATATATTTACCATCTATTGTTTCTGGCTTAATGATCTTGTTATCTTTGTCTAACTAGAGAATTGGGATTCTCCTAATAAATGCCATGTCTTTTGTACAAAATTTACTCAGTGTATCAAAATTCCAATTTGACATTTGACATATTTTGATTAAAGCATTCAGCAATTTTACTGAGAGAGTTGTCTAATCTATATCCCTTATTGTCCCAAATATCGTCCCCGATGCTAATTTTGAGACCATTATGGACTTGCCAGATACATTCATCTTTAAGGAATTTAAGTCCTTTAAAGAAGCCTTCCCAACTCCAAGAATGTCTACTTTTAATTTTAGCATTCCATGTATCGTCGTTAGGAAAATAAATGTCTTTCATAAGATTTTCAACAAGTGAATCCGAGAAGAATTCTCCATGCTTGATTATCAAGGAGCGCAATATTCATCTTTTGAAAATCTCTAAACCAACACCTTCCATTTTTTTTGTTTTCGCAATCTTTTTCCAAGACACTTAGTTTTTTTCTTATTTCCTGAATTCCACCAAAAATTTGCAATAAGGTTGTTAAGCTTTTTTCAGAGAGTAATGGAAAACTCAAAGATAGACATTGGGTAGTTCGATATAATTTGCATCACAGCATTGATAAGAATTTCTTTTCCTATGTGCGACAATAATTTAGCTACCCAGCTGGCCGATTTACTCGAAAGTTTGTCTTTGACATATGATAGATTAATGATCTTGGATCTTTTGTATGTCATTGGGATACCAAGGTACTTACCATAGATTTTTTTTAGATTCAATGTTAAGAGGTATTGTTATTTCCATTGCTTTTTCCTCTAACAACCCGTCACTGATCATTATTGTCGATTTGTTGAAATTAATTTTCTGCCCCGAAACACAACAATATTTGGATAAAACTCACCCAAAAGCTTCAATTTACGCATCGTTAATTTCCAAGAAAACAATGTATTATCAGCAAATTAAAATGTGAGTTAGGTTGGAGGCTGCTCTAGCTATGGAGATACCTCTAATGTTACCCTCACGAAACAATAGTTAATTAGTCCAATAATACCTTCTGTGAGCATAAAAAATAAAAGATGACAAAGAGGGTCCCCTTATAGAATCCCATATTCTGGTCTACAAGTTTTAAGTCTCTCGCCATTGACTTTGATCTGATATGATATTGTGGATATACAATTGTAAATGAGCTCTCTCCACTAATCTGAATTTCTGAGTTTATGTAGGAATTCCATAAGGAATTTCCAATTCAGTTGATCATATGATTTTTCCATATCAATCTCAACTGCTGCATAATGCTTAATTGATCTCCTTTTATTTTTGAAGAAGAAAAAAATTCCTTACGCGATGAGTATATTGTCTTGGATGCTCCACCCTTTTATGAAAGTCGATTGAGTCGGATTAATGATTTTATCAATGATTGGTTGTAATCTTGTAGCCATGATTTTTGTGATAATCTTGTAACTGAAATTAATACATGAAATTGGTCTTTATTCCATCATGGATTCTTGAGATGTTCCTTTTGGTACAAGAGTGAAGAGTTTCGAGGGGCGTATTATCTTTGAATAAATTGGTCACCGTTTTGAAGATATTGAGTTTAATAATTTCCAAGAATTCTTGGTAGAAATTCCTTGGGAGACCGTCGGGACTGGGGGATTTCGTTCCAGATATTGAAAATATCGTTGTCTTAATTTCCTCCGAATCTAGGATTTTTGTGAGTAAATCATCTGTGGCATCGTAGATTTTATGTAGCGTATGAACGGCCACTTCGTCTATGTTGCTCGTATTATTATTCTTGAAAATATTATAAAAATAATCTTGTATAATATTCTTTATCTGTTTTGGTTTGTCACACCACTTACCCGTAGAGTCTCTCAAATCTGTAATACGATTAATATCCCTTCGCATTGTAGTGCGAGCAAAGAAATACTTCGTGTTCTTCTCGCCTTTTTTAATCCATAGGTTACATGTTTTGTCCGCCCAAAAGGCTTCCTCTTGTTTCCATCGATTTTCCATTTCCCCTCTTATTTTTACTTTAATCTCGTGATTTTCCTTATTTGGCTCACTATTTTGTATACTTTCAAGTATTTTTTGGTACTTATTGATAAGCCTCATGTTGTTAGAAAAGGTTTCACGTCTCCATTCAGTGAGTGCCAGACACGTTGCATATTTTTTTTCCATTTTTTTAGATATTATCCATATTCTTATATTTATTCCATGCATCTTTAACAACATCTCTACAGTGAAGGTTTTCAAGACATTGAGATTCGAACATAAAATATTTCGGGTTGCCTTGTATTACAAACGCTTCTTACACTAAGTGGCGAATGATTAGAACCGATTGCAGGAGGGGCCTTAATGGTAGTATGGGGAAAGAGGTAATACCATGAATCAGATGCTAATCCTCTATCTAAATATTCTTTAATATATCGGATCCTTTACGTTTGTTTGTCCAAGTGAAATGGCAACCCTTAGTAGGAATATCGATAAGATTATTTTTGTTGATGAAATCATTGAAACGTAGCATCCTATTAAGGTTTGGCGGTGTCTTACCTTGTTTTTCTGAAGATTTAGCGATATCGTTAAAGTCGCCAATGATTAATACCGGTCCCGAAATATTTCCTTTCCATTTGGAAATGTCATTAAAAACTTTCTCTCTATCATTAGGATTAGTAGGAGATGGATAAGAGTAAGATACCAAGAAATTGATTTTGATTACGAAATATCGTAAATAATATAATTAGAACTAGACACAACTACTTTGACTTTAGACTGGTCCTTCCAAGCGATTGTAATTCCCCTGGACTTATAAGCTCTTCCTTCGGGATTCATCACAAAATTTTAATTGAAAGGACTAAAAATAATACAAGACCTCACATCATTACTTCTTGTCCTAGATTCTGAAAGACATAGAAATGAAACATTAAACTTCTCAGAATGATTTAACAAATTCAAATCATTAGATTATCTATCAGTTCCGGCCGCTTTCACTCTGGGCTGGCCGTAACCCTCAAGTCGTTTTTGGTAGATGTTTTCCTTCACGGGAACCTCCCGGGTACTACCATCATCCTCCGTATCGTAACTAGAAATATCATCCCCTCTCAAGTGTCGATCACAACTATGCGTGCTACAATATTAATAATTTTTGTCCTCCATTCTTATGTCAACTACCTCATTAGGACCACACACATCAATGTACTCGTACTCAAAAAATTGATATTTATTCTCACCATATCTAACAAGCTACATGTCCATGAAATTTTTGGCTTCAAAGATTCTTCTACAAAGGTCATTAACGTCCTCCAAACACACCTTAATTCATTGCCGACGGACCTACACTTCCAGACGGCGCAACTTTCCTCTTCCGATTTTCAGGCCATGTAAATTTCTCGTTACTCTTGCAATTCTCATCCTTGGGTTTTATAAGATCTTTGATTAAAATCCAAATCTTGGCGAGGGTGACTGCTAATGTGGGTGGATTGTGAGCTTGATTGAATCTTCAACGGGTTCATAGTCATCTTGAAATTCCAGATCAGTACCAATTATTTCTTTCCCCTTATCATCAATATTTTTCATGCGGTGACCTCCAATGTTCATACTCCCCGACATCAAAAAAGGCTCCTGAAACTGGTTTGTGCCCAAAGGAGGGTTACCAGCCTTTGGTAATTGATCAAAATTAGTAATTCCCTTAGCTACGTTGGTGTCATTCAACACATTTTCTATTGCAATTATTAAATTTCTGATATTTTCAACCTTGTCTTCATCGATAAAGTTGGTGTATAACCTATTGATGTCAGCATCTCTAAAATTAAGAATCTTTGTAACTGTTTGGTTGCTTATAATAATTTTGTCTCAAAAGTCACCCATTTCATTTTAAAGAATATTGAAGAGCGTAGAGAACCTAGCCTTCATGACTTCAATGGCTTCAGTATTACTGTCAACGAAGTTAATCATCTCACCAAATGCTAACACATTTTCCCTCTTACTTTTAGAGAACTTAATTCCTTCTTTAGCGCTTGAACTATCACCCTCATCATTACCCTGAGTTGCAGAGTGAACTATCACCCTTATCACTACCACATTGTCCCTACCTCCGTTATTCAAGTTATTGTCGCCGTCCCCATCATTATACGTGTTTCTTCTAAAATGAAAAAAGCATATAACTTCATCGAACACACCCCATCTACCCTTGTTCATATTAAGTGAAACATCTTGTTCTCACTTCGAACTGTATTATCTCTATTACAGTTAAAAACATGTGGGAGTCATCACTCCACTTAGGTCTGACAATACCAACTGTACACGCACCCTTGTTATGTCCTAAATAGCCATATTTATAATGGAAGAGACCCAAAAAATTGTATCTAAAAAAACCCCATGCCGCTCCTTCTTGTTGTTCCAAAAAAGGGCCAGTTTTGATTGGATTCAAGGTGCAAAATTTGGCCCTAAAACGAACAAACTCAGAAACTTCGACGTCATTAGCTCGGTGATCTATCTCCTCCATGTTACCAATAAAGTTCCCCAAATTTTCTATCGTATTAATCGTGTTTTGAGAGCTTCCTAGTCCGTAAACCCTTATCCAAGCATACGAGTTAACTAGGTCAAGTTAGTTGAAAGCCATTTGGTTTTCCCATTTTCAAACAAGCACGTGCGTCGACTGGACAAGAGAAGGACGGAGGAACCAGAGGCGTTCCGCCTCCTTCGCTTCTTAAATAGTAATTTTGAAAGAGTTGTTACCCATCTCCTAAAATATGACTCTACAATTAACCCCACATGAAACGAGTAAAACCTTGCAAAAAACACCTAAAGGGAAGACTCTTGTTGATATTACCTTAGCTACGAACACGAAATCATCAACTCTAGCTCGGATAGCGGGTAGATTTAGTGGTTAAGGAGAGAACAACAAACTTTTTCAGGGTTTCACTCTTAGCCTTTGCAAGCGAAAGATCATGATTGTCCAAGTTAGACATAATTGCATAAACTTCTTTGAAGTAGGGAGAAAGGATAAAAGGATAAAGTGATATTGTGTCGTATCTACTAACTTTACAGAAAGGAGTATATATAGCTTGAAGTGAAGAGAAAAACTCTATGTTTCCCTTGTTTGCGTGAATGATAAATTTGCAGACATAAAATGCCACATGTAATAAGGAACTGGTTCTTGAAAGATCAAGTGTATCGATGTAATACAAGGGGAGGCGAAGCATTGCACGCTTATAGGTAAAGAAGAGAATAGAATAATCCTTATAGAGTCTATATCGTATCGCCTTATGATATGAGTGATAAAGCATGGAGAAATAGAGAACACCCTTGAGTTTTACTTGGAATATTATATAAAATCAGAATAAAATATCTTGGGTATTACGACTAGCCTATAGCGAAACGCTAAAATAGCTACTACAACAAGGAAGCGTGAAGGACGTTGTCTTGCCAAAATATTTAGCTAGGCGCGTGAAGATATCAAAGCAATATTTCATTCCCATTACTATGGAGATATAATTAAATTAATTTGAGAGCCATAAATCAATGTACGTAGCAAAATTCTTTATAATAAATAAAGCACTATCGAACGGGTCAATAGTTTCCCAATAATTATTGATATACAACAACCAGATATACATTAAAGTCTAAATGTAAAAGAGAGAACTTATCTTTTTGGTTGGTAAACCTATCCCATTTAGACACTTTTATAATTCCCATTTTCCCGCTGCAAATCCAAACCAAGAAAATGCAGTAAACAAGTAGTCTTTATATTGCATGAAATCTAAAAAGATGCTTTTAGCTTCTCCAAAATTACTTGATGCATCCCAAAGATTCAATAAATCAAAGGAAAAAAGATATATGTTCTGCATGATTCTAATCTTCCCATCATAATGCTTAATCTCAACTGATCCTTCATTATAGAGTGATTGAAGACCAAGATAGAAATCAAAGAATCACAAAGTTCCCATCTTTGTATAATTAGCAACCTTGTGGGTCATATTCCAGTAATAGAGGGAAAAGCTGAGAGATTTTGTATGTCTCTTACTAACAAAAAGAGAAAAACCACAAAGAACACCACTAACTAAGAAGAGGCACAAACCAATCAACCCCAAGTGGAAGGGCGTAACCATACCTAACTCGCAAAGAAAATATATGCCATTACCAAAGAGAGGTTTGGAATAATTCCGGAAATAAAGTACAAAAAGGAACCATGCATAAGGAATCTTCAAATAGAGTGCATGTGAATGGTGAATCAAGACAACAGAGAAAATAAAAAAAACTTTGAACACATATCTACATAAAGGGGAAGACATAGAGTTCAAAACGAAGAGGACATACAAGCTTAACAAAGAGCATAGTGATGAAACAAGGGGAAGAAGACGAAGATCATCACCAGCTTGGTTTGAAAAGATGAAAAAATTACAGAGATCCAATTTTGACTAGTTTAGAGAACATTTGACTTTTCAATGAGTGTATATACATAGTTGAAAATTTAATCAAGTTCATTGAATAAACTCTAAAGAATTGTATGTTTTTTCTCAATTTGGGTTCCATTTTCACTATCATTTGCATACTTATAAAGTTTGTTAATTATTTCATCAAATATATACCAATGAACTATAGTGTAACCTTAGCTAAGAACACATTCCCCACACATTCATTGACGTAGAATGACACATTTTTCTTGTTTTGTACAATACATTAGAATCCCCGTCTAACCACAAGAATGCCTTTCATGATGGTTCAAGAAATCTTTAAGTCTACCCTTTTCGTCGTATGCTGCATTATGTCATTTCTAAAGTACTTTTGTCGTCGAACTTCAACCTAGACTAATAAGGCGTTGTTTGTTATTTTCCAACCAAGATTCCTAGCAATGCTTTTTCATCGCCTATACTTACTCACATCTCGTTTTTAGGTTTACGAGATTATCCCATGAAACCCAATATATTTCTCAATTATATGCAAATGAACTCCAAACGAAATCCAGTTGTATCTAATCTATATATTCACATACGTACACAAACAACCTCTAACTTGCATATCATACGTCAACATAATGTTCAATATTGATTGTGGAAGAGTGATACGACTGACTTTGAAAATAATTTTTGTTCCAATCAACTAGTTCATTTCTACGTAGTCTCTCTGGAGACGATACTTTTGTCAATGATTTGTACACTTGCGGTTATTTAACTTCTCTCGAGGTATGAATTTGTTTGGTTATTTTATCACAATTTGGAGATGACAAGTTTGTTGCGTCATTTTCGGGGACTATGTCGTAATTTTTGTGTTTTTATTTAGTGTAGTATCTTTAGTTGTTATGTTATACACCTTTTTTTTTGTTTTTTGTTTTCTCTTTTTTCAAACTTCTTAGATGGCTAATCCAAACTATAAAAACAAGAGCAAGACCTTTCGTGCACATTTCAAGTGCAACCCGTAGGGATTCACCATACAACAATTCAATATGTTCAATTCAAGCACGATTACGGTGTTCTTAATCAATTTACAAACTATGAGAATAATAGTGGAGTCGAACATCTAAATATGGCCCATTCAGTTAAGAAATTCGAACCATTTTATGACACTTTCATTACTCGAGTTGTCACGCGAGAGCAAATTTACTACATTAAGTTCCAATTCTTCTTGATCGGAAGTGCGAGCGATTGGTTAGATAGTCAATCTATCAAGCTAATACCAGGGTGAGACAAGCTTTAAGCTAGGTTCCTTGATAAATTTTATCCTCAGAATATAGGACTGAAGGATCAAATGGAGTTTTCCAATTTCTTACAATAAGTTGGTGAGAGTATTGGTGACATATGGACGAGTTTCCAACACTTGGCAAAGTGTCCATTAAATGGGTATATTCCTGAGTTACAAAGAGCCATATTTTACAAGAGACTCAACGCGAGTTCAAGATTGGGAATAGATAATCTCGGTGGTGGTAGTTTTTTCTTAATGGATCCTGATGAACCAAAGATGGGTATGGAGAAGATTGTCGAGACCGAAAGAAATTGCCCATCATCAAGAGCCACCATTCCACAAGATACATCAAGAATAGATTGTAATATTGATATGGATGCTAAGTTATCCAGTTTAGAAGATCAGATGAAGAATCTCTCTTTAATTACTCAGGAGAGAATCAAGAGCAGAATGCCCCAATTTAACGTTGTTAAAGAGACATATAGTTGTTTGAATCGTGGGGTGTATGATCATGGTCCTAAATAATGCTTGAATAATACGGAGTCGGTTTTATTTTTGTCGAATCGGGGGACATACAATTTTTGTGGTAAAAAAAATTCAAGGACTCAAAACCATTATGAATACCAACGATCAGATCCCTGTGGGGTTGCTTACAAAGATAATCCATGTCTAACTCAACCTTAAGGGAGTGTGTATGAACCTATGCGTCAAAATTTCTATTTAGAAGGTCAAAGTTATGTACTTTAAGCTCCTCCACAACCCGCGTATGATTCATATGCAGCGACTTTCACCGAAAAGTGCTCATATCTCATCCTCGATAAGAATCTACTAGTGAGCTTCAACAAAATCAGTTGCATTTATGAAGATGATGTGATAAAATTTGAAGGTGAATAATACAAGGATAAATGAACAATCTGCCTCGCTAAAGTTGCTTGAAAGTAAAGTTTCACAGATTACCAATCATCGACAAGCCCGACCTTATGGTCGACTCTCGAGAAATTCAATAAATCCATTAATTGATGAAGCTTGTAAGGAGACTAGACCAACGAGCAACAAACAACTACTCCCACACTTAGTGACTGAGAAAGAACAAGAAAAAGAGGCAGCCTTAATTCGAGAGGGAGTTGAAGATACCGTTGAAGGGATAGTTGAGCTTGAGAGGAATAATAGTAAAGTTGAGAAGGCAGCAGAGAAGCAAAATAATAAATACTTGGTGGTTGACAAGAATCCCCCACCACCACCGATTTCTTCACGAGACCTAAAGAAGAATAATGATCGAGAATTCAAGAAGTTAATGGTCATTGTTTGTAAGCTAGAGATTAACTTTCCGTTTGTTGAAGCCCTCCAAAGAATGAAAAAATATTTGAAATTTATTAAGAATTTAATTTCTAACAAAAGTTAGTATGAAGAATAAGAAGTTTTTGGTTTGCCCGAGCAGTGTAGTTTTATTTGTCAAAGTAAGTTACTACCAAAGTTGAAGGTTCCCAAAACATTCATGATTCTTAAATACATTGGTGAAGGATGGACCTGAAAATCATTATATGATTGAGAGCAAGTATTAATATCATTATATAGTCATTTTTGAGAAGCTAAATATTAGGATTGCTGGATATACTATCGTGTACTTGAAAATAGTGAATAGGTCTATCTCCAAACCAAAAGATAAAATTGATGATGTCGTAGCTAAAGATGGTAATTTAATTTTATTATGAATTTTATTGTTCTTGAATACAAAGTTAATAAGAATGTCCACATTATTTTGGGAATATTGTTCTTATCCATGGGGTGTATAGTAACTTATGTTGATAATGGTGAATTGATCATGACGGTCCAAGATGAACAAGTTAAATACAATGTGTTTAGGCTATGAAGTTCTCCAATACTCGAGATTATTTTTTTACGTATAGTAGTCATTGTTCGTGTTACTCAAGAGGTATATAATTAAACATTATTAATGATATATTGAAGGTTTCCTTAACACTTGAATTTCAAGAGTTGTATGACAAGTTAGCCGATATTGTGACTATTTTAAGTTCTTAATGTGGGAGACCAAAAGAGAAGGGATATGACCAAATATGTGGTTCGGTGGAGATTGAACCAAAAAAGAGAGCATATATTTCATCTTGTCCCTTAGCTCGAGGAGAAACCCCTTCCTTCTTGTTTGAGGTATGCATATTTAGGTGTGAACAATACTTTACATGTTATTATTGTCTCTAAACTTTCAGGTCCTCGATAAGATAAGGTAAGATGTGTTCTTAGATATAATAAAGAGGTGGTTGAGTTTACTATTAATGATATTAAATGTATTAGTCCTACCATATTCTAACACAAGATCAGTCTTGAAGTTGAAGGTTCGCGATCTATTAAGGAGAACTAACACTCATGCCAGTGATGAAGGTGGTGGTAAGGAAAGAAGTGATCAAGTTACTAGATGTAGAGTTTAATTTATAAATATTAAACAGCAAGTTGGTGAGTACATTGCATGTGTTCCAAAGAAAGGAAGTATTACTACCATCCTTATTGAAGATAATTAATCCATTACATCGAAAACAGTTTTAGAGGAGAGTATGAATGCACCATCGCAAGATCAACAAATCTACGAATAGAGTACTATTTTTTCGTTGCCAACTATTCGAGGTATAATCATACTTGTATGGATCAATCTAATCAACACAAAACCACTTTCACTTATTCATTTTGCACCTTCGCATTTCGCACGATGTCTTTTAGTTTATGCAATGCACCGGCATAGTTCCAACGATGTGTGATGGCAATATTTTGGGACATGATTGATAAATTAGTAATCAAACCTTCCTACTAATAAAAGTAAAGTTAAATCACATGTGTGCTACTTCTAATATATGTGTATTCTATAAAAAAAATAAGAAGAAACTATAGACCAACTACTATTCTTCTGCAAATCATTCTTGAGCTACTTTGCAGGCTTTGGTTAATTATATTATGACAAACATCATGACTTCTAGAATAAAGTAATGGGTGATTCATCTATTTAATTATGAAAAATCGAGTTTGTTAAAGAAGCGACGCTTCATACTTTAGAATCAGCCGTGTGCATAACTTGAAATATTTTGGGTAGCCGTTATAATTTCATTTTTTGAATAATCAACCTGATTCCAAATGAAACTCTAAGAAAATCATATAAGGCCTATGGCGACATAGAAAGGGAAATAATCTCAATGTCTGGGGTCCTTGGAACTGGTTTCCCATGTGTTGTATATTCAACAAATAGCCTTAGTACTACTGTTGATATCATATTTGGTTGAATTAGTATTTATAGATATGTTAATCATTTTAATAACACCTATTTGAATAAATTTTAAGTAGTCTATTATATTAGCTCAAATTATGTACATTGTATGTTGGATTACAGATTTAATAATAGAAATATATGAAATCCTCTGATGAGTAATAAATTGAAAATAAATTGTGATTGTGCACTGGGTGTATTATTCGGGATCGAAAAGGAACGTTACTGAATAGGAAATCTCGGAAGATAACGACTCATTCTCTTATAGAAGAAAGCGATATATGGACTTTTGCTACTCGCATTGCGGAACATTATCCAAGTGAATCTGTCATAGTATTATGCAATTACATGAAGTCGGTAATTTATGACGTTATTACGAGCCCCAGATGTTATGTAATAGTATTACGTACATAATAATATCAAAATAAATATTTAATATTTTGTTTTACTTAGTTTCAAGGAAAAGAAAACATGACCTTCGTACACCTTTTTGTTTTGTCAATAGGTTGCATTTTCTCTTATAACCTCTTTCCAATTGACAACATTATTTTGAGTATTAAAAGAAGGTGATTTATCCAAAAGGTCTATGTGAAAAAATGTTAGCCCTAATAAGTTCCATACCTATTACACATTTTAAATCATTAAAAAACATATACAATCGAAAAGAAAAACAAAAATAACTTATTAATAACATAACCATATGATAAAAAAACTCTTTTTTTAGAAGGTAACTCTAAAAAAACTTTAGAGAAAAGCCCAGCCCAATAGAAAATCCTACACATTATTTAACCACAACTTAAATCCACCACAACAACCACAGCCGCAGTCGAAATTTCAATTCAGCCATTTTTCTTCTTTCTCTGTGCTTTGAACTTGTTGCCACAATTTCTTCCATAATCTCCCTATCAAGCAAAACCATCTCCATTTGCATGAAGACGATAGCTACATTAAGCAAAATCATCTCCACTATTGTCAATTCTAAAGGTTATTGTTTATTATTAAATTATTCTTTTTCTATACATATTATATTAGATTTTTAATTATTTATATTATAATGTATATAAATTAGTAATTTTGCTAATTAACATTAAGCTATTAAGTTATTTTGTTTATATATATATATATATATATAAACAGATCTAGTTATAAAATTTAGATATTATCTTGAATTTTAATTGATAAAAATAGATAGATTTAATCTTTCGATTAATTTACTCAAAATGATTCATACTATACATCAACCATTATACAATTGTGCCCATATAAATATAGATAGTAATTATATTGAATGAAATAGTAAGTGTATTTATATATAGAACATAGAATCAAACGAATAACTCATTAGTTTTACATATTTATCGATAAGAAATAGAAAATATCAACATAGATTTAATGGTTATTTAGTTAAAAAAATTACTAGTTAAAGTAAGAAAACTTTATTAATATTCAACTTTTTTTTATTTTGTACACATTTGTTGATCAATCCATTTCATTCTACTAAATATTACCACATGCCTAAATGCGGAACAATTGATTTTCTTTTATTTGTAAACCTTAGTTGAAATGTAATTTTGAAAAACATAATTTATTTTTTGTTAGAAAACATGTTTATACCTGTAAGGATCAAATTAAAATTAGTAAGTTACATCCTAAGTGCATATATATATTTGGAAGACACATATAAGATAATTGCATATGTGTATTTGAAAGACACATTTAAGGTAATTGCATATCTGTATTTGGAAGACACATTTTAGGTAATTGAACTGGGCACAATTTTTTTGTTAGTTTTTTTGAATTTTTAATGGTTTTTGGTATTTTTATAAATGTACATAGGAAAAGATACACACATACTCTTTAGATTAAAGAAGAATGGTTAATCATAGACATGAAATAATTACTTATTTTAATCATGTTGAACATTGTTTAAATATTGTTTCCTAATTTCGTTTAATTTGAGATACCTTAAACATGCAAGATTTAGGATAAGGTTACCAATGTTGATTTATATAGTGTATTTTAGTTAGATAACACATTATATTGTAGATTTATTGTGTAGAAACATTTTCTGTAACATTCTTATACATATTATTTTATTAGCCAAAGTGGAAAGTTTTAATTTTCAAATAGTGTCGTCAAAAGTTGCTACTTGTATTTTTAGGTTCTTCGAATGACTCTCGGGCGCAAACTCAACCACTAGAAAAAAAGTATGGTGTTTCTACTATGAGAAATACAAATTATTTAATTTGTGTGATAGTTTTTAGTCATTTTCCATCTTCTACTTCTTTAAGGAGATAATCTTATCAAGGCAATAATTCATATGATCTGATATATTGTGAATACATCATTTTTTTCATTCTTATATGATAATCGCTCGAAACTAATTATTGATGTTTTGGGCAGGCTATTATGGTTTTGGACGAAAATGATGGTCATGAGATAAAAGAAAGGAGAAAACAAGTTAATACTAAAAAATGGTACACCTTTCGCTTGTTTCTTATGACTCTTTCTTGGTGATTGAGTCTTCTTCTTGATATTTTTTTCATCTTGCGAGAGAATAAAATATTATCCGAGTATGGCATAGTCTTTTTCGAGTTACATTACATGCGTTAATTATTTATTTAAATACATAGATGATCCGGATTGGATGGAAATTTACTACTCGACTTTAAGTTCCTTGCGCAGACATGTGTGTCATCATCTATAATGAACTCTACATTGGGTAACTTCTCTATATACTCAATCAAGTTAATTTTTATGATTAATTATCTATTTAAAATCAATTATTGGTAGGTATTTGCAATATATGATGAGAACGAAAGCATATGGGTAAAATATTAATTTACAATCTCTCAAAATAAGCTTTTATTATATTATACAAATGATTAATTCTTTAAACCAAAACAAAGTTTGAATATTTTCTTAGCATGTAGGTTATATTATCTTATCGTTCTTTTTTCTTTTCGTGCCTTGCCAACATAGAACATAAGGCATTTTTCAATTCTATCGGATGAATATTTCGAATAAACTTATCAGCCAAGCTTTTTAATATCCACCCCCGCTACCATATTTGGTCTTTTTTCGGGGTACTTTATGTCCTTAGATGTAAATGAATACCATTCTTGATCACCATAGAAATCTAGGTCTATAACCAAATAATTAGGAAAACATATTCAATATCAAGATAATATATTCTGATAAAAATAGAGTTCATATTTTCCATCAAAAGTGATGCAAAAAAATCATACAAGTTACTCATATATGACAATCTAAGAAATTTAATAGGTAGAATATTAATATGTTATTAAATAATAAATATGTAAAATAAAATCTATAATTTTCTCACATCAAACAATTAAATGAAATAAATAAGTGTATCCCTTCTAGATCCGATTTTCTTAAAATAAGAGTAGTAAAGTAAATAATTACCAGGGAGGTTCCACGGGTCAACTTGTAAAAGCCAACTTCAGCTATGATGGCGTAGTTGGAAGTGAGGGACATTTTCTTCATAAATAATGATTCACAAGGTCTTCATCAGTTGGATGAAATTTGAAGATGTGAGGATGTTGTAAATTCATTTCTCTTTATTATTCAAATAAATCAAAATATATATACAAATATTTCCTTATCTTACTCTAGGAAACAATTCCATGAGAGTACAAGTTAAGAAAATATTTGTATATAAATTTTGAATTTTTAATAAATGGAAATGAATTTACAATATTCTCACAGCTTCAGATTTCATCCAACTGATGAAGAGCTTGTAATTCATTATTTAAGAAGAAAATTTGATTCACTTCCAATTGTGCGCATCATAGGTGGAGTTGACTTTTACAAGTTTGATATGTGGAACTTCCCTGGTAATTATTTACTAGACTACTCCTATTTTAAGAAAATCAGATCGAGAAGGGGTATACTTATTTATTTCATTTAATTGCGGGATGTGAGCAGATTATAGATTTTTTTTACATATTTAGTATCTAATAACATATTAATTTTCTACATATAAATTATCTTTTCTGACCTGCCTGCGTACTTGGTAAGTATAGTACACAACACTCGTTTATAAAAGGCGAATAACTTACTTTACTGACGAGCGTGAGAGCGATGCGCTTTGTCTTTTGGTTTTTCACTTCTAAGAGCTTTTAAGTCGGAACTCAAAGCTAGTGCATTAGTCTTGCTTGCTGGGAGAGAGGAGGCTTCCGGACCATCCTGATAACCGCCTGCCTGCCTACTTTCCACCTTCCTACTAATTAATCAAAGTAAAGGCTTGAATGAGGAGTGATTCTCTTTCTCTCTTGACACCTATGAGACAGAGGAATCCATGCCCATACCAGATATCCTCTGAAGAAGTGCAGAATGAAAGGTAGTTCACTAGGTCTGTCTTTTGCCCAGAGGTGCTGGTTCGACTTGTATGTCCATAACTCAAAATAGGTGACCTATCTGTACAGACTCAAATCGAAATAGCTATAGGCTTTTTCCGTGATTCCAGTTAGGCACTCGGAATCTACTTTGAATATCTAGTCAAGGGGGGTGTGAAAGCCGGCTCCCCTCTCTTGACAAGATCTCCTTCTTTAATAGAAGTATCACTACCAAAGACAACAATCCCTAGGATCAATGCGTACAAGCATTCCCTGTCAAATACGAGTAACTTGTATGATTTTTATTTGAAATATGTTTGATTGAAAATAAGAACTTTACATTTATCCGAATATATTATCTTAATATTAAATATTTTTTTCTAATTTATTTGGATATAGATCTGGCTTTGTGTGGTGATCAAGAATGGTATTTCTTCACATCGAGGGACAAAAATACCCAAATAAAAAAAGTCTAAATAAGGAGAAGGGTGTAGATATTGGAAAGCTGTTAAGTTTTTTGGAAATCCTTCATCTGGTAGAATTTAAGAAGGCCGTAGTGTTCTATGTTGGCAAGACACCAAAAGACAAAAAGACCAACTGGATTATGCACGAGTATATACTTTAATATAACCTACATGCCACATATTATCATTCGAGTGTATAATATAACATCCATGCCACATCCATGCTTAGGTAAAACAAAACCAAAGGATGAATATTTATCATATTTGGTTCCTTTAATCTCTAGATACTAATTGAATTTCATATTTGAAAAAAATGTATTAAATTACGAGTATATTAATCTTATAATAACATTAAAGAAGTTTTTTTATTCTTAACAAAATGTAGTGCTTGGAGTCATAAAGGACAAAGTATATGTTAGCTATAAAAATAAATAAATGTAAGTTAATCAAATCGAAGTTAGGATTGAAATTGAAGTTGACTGTGTCCTAAATATATTACGCTTCACAGAATATGCAATTTTGGAACCTAGGTTTAACACAGTTTATATTAATGAATCAATACAAAATCTTGATCTATAAATATCCAACCTTGTAGATTACGCTCTGAGGTGGGGCTCAAAACTATTCATAATGATCACCAATGAGTCTCGTAAGTCTTCCAGGGACGCAATTATAATAATCTCCTATTGTCCTACAACTACTTATTTATTTGCAAGAAACAAGAACAACAAAGTAACATACTATATAAACAATTTCCATTCCATTTAAGACTAAATTACAGACATATTTGAGATCCATTTATAGAAGTACCTATCCTCAGAACATTGAGAGCTGGTAAGCTATAGAATTTTCCGAATTCGCCACAGCCTGGCATGTGAAGACTCGTGAAGATTCCCTTATATATGTTCTCATATGCTGTAAAAATCCATATATATATATATATATATATATATACACATGATGATAAGAAACACAACTAATTTATCTATAAGATTAATTGAGCTTCAGTGGCTGATAAGCTTTGTAGAAGTGGTCATTAGGCTGTGGGATAATATCTTACATGAATCAGTACTACTCTCCAACGTAATACAAGAGTTTAATTTAAGTATAACAACTCTTTTTTTTTTTGTGCAAGTAATGTAGAACAGAGTATGAGATGGTTGTTAGATGAAATTTGAAAAATATAATCTATAACTGTCAATGAAATATTGAGACTTAAACAAACACTAGAATATAAAATTAATGCTAAATTTGCACAAAGTTCCAAATAGACTATAAAACTTTATTTTTTGTATCAAACTTATAAACTAATTTCTTGGTAGATTTTTTAATTTTTGTATTAAATTTATAAATTAATTATTTATTATACTTTGGCAGCTCAGTTGCTTTCTCTTACTACTTTTTGAGAAACATATCATTAAACTAGTTTACGTGTATAAATTAACAGAATAAGTCACTAAACTTTCACAAAACCTCTAATCACCAAACTTTCACAAAACCTCTAATCACCAATTATATTTTTTCTTATTTCACATTACATAATAAACTCCTTATTTTACTTTTGATGGAAGAAGATTTTCTTGTTAATTTTGTATAGCACGGGCGGGTTATGCTCTTTCTGATACCACATTGAGTTTTTTGCACTTGAAAAGATCACAATAAGAGGTTTTTTGTAGTTCGTCATTATGCTAGATTATACATTTAAAATACGTAAATAAGTGAAGTACATGTAGTAGAGATATTGAAATGGAAACTTTTTGTGGAAGAAACAACAACACTTCTTGAGACTTCAAATCAACACCATGACTCCACCACCTATGACGAGTTAGGAAGCTCTATTAAGGATATCACCCACAACTACATACAATAATTTATATATGATAATAGATCATACTAATTATTTGAGTTAACTATGTACCATAATAATAATAACACAATAGTGTTATCTCTAGTGAGTTATTTTGATTCAGAAAGCAAAAAGGATAAAGAACAAAAAATACAGAAAAGAAAATAAACAAAAAACCTATCAAGGCTATGATTGAATCCTATGTCTTTAAGTTTTATTAGTCACGCATTGGTGTCTTACGTTTTTTTTTAGCTTCAACCTTCGGGATACAACGATCAATACTGCAAATATCAGACACTTGAAAATCTGCAGAAAGTTCGAACTTTCAATGGTGTTTAATCTCTTTCGCTTTTATGTAATTTGTTTGTAAAAAACTGAATGAATGAAAACGGGTTTTGGCCATGTATTTATAGGTGTAGAAGCACCTATTTAAAATAGACCAGCAACGTTTCAGAGATTGGAGATGACGTTTGAGGAGGAAGTGTTGTTTCAGAAAGATTAGAATGTTAGAACCATTTAAATCAAAACGACGTTTTTTTGTTTTGTCCAAACGTTTTAATTAAACATTAAAAGACATATTTTTAATGAAGGAGACTGAGACTTGGAGTTCATGTATATTTTTTTTTTAATTCATCGGTTTTAATCCAATGAATGGTCCCATCCAATCTGCGTACAATGTTGATATGGGACATATAAATTTGCTATAATACCGTCGTTGAACTTTGCTAATCATCCTTGGAATCATTTGGGCCTAAAACGAACAAACTCAGTAACTTCTGCGTCATTGGCTGGGTGATCTATGTCCTCCATGTTACCAATAAAGTTCCCAAATTTTCTATCGTATCAATCGTGTTTTGAGAGCTTGCTAGTCTGTAAGCCCTTATCCAAGCATACAAGTTAACAAGGTCAAGTTAGTTGAAAACTATTTGGTTTTCTCATTTGTAAACAAGCACATGCATTTACTGAACAAGAGAAGGATGGATGAACCAGAGGTGTTCTGCCTCTTCCGCTTCTTCAATGGTGATTTTGAGAGAATTGTTACCCATCTCCTCAAATATGAATCTGCAATTAACCCCCATGAATCGAGTACAGTCTTGCAAAAAACACCTAAAGGGAAGACTCTAGTTGATATGACCTCAACTATAGACACAAAATCATCAGCTCTATCTTGAATAGCGGTAGTTTTAGTGGCTAAGGAGAGAACAACAAACTTTTTCAAGGTGTCACTCTTAGTCTTACCAAGCGGAATATCATGGTTGTCCAAGTTAGACATGATTGCGGAAAATGATTTGAAGTAGGGAGAGAGGATAAAAGGATAAAGTGATATTGTTTTGTATCTAATAACTTTACAAAAAGGAGTATATATAGTTTGAAGTGAAGGGAAAAACTCTCTGTTTCCCTTCTTCGCGTTAAAGATAAATACGCAGACATAAAATGCCACATGACATAAAGAACTGGTTCTCGAAAGATCAAGCGTATCGATATAATACAGGGGGAGGCAAAACATTGTACGCTTATAGGTAGAGAAGAGAATAGAATAGAATAATCCCCATAAAGTCTAATAGAATAATCCCCATAAAGTCTATATCGTATCGCCTTATGATAGGAGCGATAAAGCATGGAGAAATAGAGAACACCTTTGAGTTTTCCTTGGAATATTGTATAAAATCTGAATAAAAGATTCCAATTATCTTGGGTATTACAACTAGCAAATAGCGAAAGGCTAAAATAGATGCTACAACAAGGAAGCGTGAGCGTGAAGATATCAGAGCAATACATCATCCCATGACTATGGAGAAATGATTAAATTCATTTGAGAGCCATAAATCAATGTATGTAGCAACATTCTCTCTAATTAAAAAAGTACTATCAAACGGGTCAATAGCTTCCAAATGATTATCTTTTGGTGTCTTGCCAACATAGAACACTACGGCCTTCTTAAATGCTACCAGATGAAGGATTTCCAATCAACTTATCAGAGCTTTCCAATATCTACACCCTGCTCCTTATTTGGACTTTTTCCATTTGTGTATTTTTGTCACTTGATGTAATGAAATACCTAATCGCTACATGTGAGCATTTCCAGCCAGCTCAATTCTTGATCACCGTACAAAGCCAATTCTATATCCAAATAAATTAGAAAAATATATTCAATATTAACATAATATATTCCAATAAAAATAAAGTTTTTATTTTCAATCAAAAGTGATGCAAATAAAAGTCATACAAGTTACTCATATTTGACAATTGAATATATTTTATAGGTAGAAAATTAATATGTTATTAGATACTAAATATGTAAAACAAATCTATAATCTGCTCACATCCCGCAAGTAAATAAAATAAATAAGTATACCCCTTCTGAATCTGGATTTTCTTAAAATATGAGTACTAAAGTAAATAATTACCAGGGAGGTTCCACATGTCAAAATTGTTAAAGTCAACTTCAGCTATGATCCGCGTAATTGGAATTGAAGCACATTTTATTCATAAATAATAAATCACAAGCTCTTCATCAGTTGGGTGAAATCTGAAACTGGAAGGATATTGTAAATTCATTGCCATTTATTATTCTAAAAATTTAAAAAATTTATACAAATATTTTCATATCTTGTATTCTCATGGAATTTAAGAAATAATTCCATGAGAGTAGAAGATAAGGAAATTTTTGAATATAAATTTTAAATTTTTAGAATAATAAATGGAAATGAATTTGTAATATTCTCATAACTTCAGAGTTCATCCAACAGATGAAGAACTTGTGATTCATTATTTATGAATAAAATATGTTTCACTTCCAATTGCATGCATCATAGTTGAAGTTCACTTTAACAAGTTTGAAATGTGGAACCTCCCTGGTAATTATTTACTTTTCTGCTCATATTTTAAGAAAATCAGAACCAGAAGAAGTATACTTATTTATTTTATTTAATTGCATGATGTGAGAAAGTTATAGATTTTTTTACATATTTAGTATTTAATAACATATTAATTTTCTATCCATAAAATTTATTAGAATTTCAAGTAATTTGTATGATTTTTATTTACATCACTTTTGATTAAATATATGAACTCTATTTTTATCGTAATATATTATCTAGATATTGAATATGTTTTTCTAATTTATTTAGTTATAGAACTAGATTTTTATGGTGATCAAGAATAGTATTCATTTACATCAAGGGACATAAAGTACCCAAATGAAAAAAGTCAAAACATGGTAGCAGGGTGTGGATATCGGAAAGCTTGGCTGATAAGTTTATTGGAAATCTTCATCGGGTAGCATTTAAGAGTGCCTTAGGTTCTATGTTGGCAAGGCAGGAAAAGGAAAAAGAACGATGAGATAATATAACCTACATGTTAAGAAAATATTATAACTTTGTTTTGGTTTCAAGAATTAATCATGTGTATAATATAATAAAAGCTTCTTTCGAGAGAATGTAAATTAATAATTTACCCATAATCTTGCTTTCTCATCATCTATTGCAAATACCTGTCAATAGTTGATTTTAAATTTATAATTAATCAGGAGTCATGAACTCCAACTCCGAGTACTGAATTTCTATCAAATCCAGATAATCTCTGTATTTACATTAAATAAATAATTAATGCATGTAATCTAACTCGTAAAAGAGCATGCCATACTATGAAGGATAATATATTTTATTCTCTCGCAAGATAAAAACAAATATCAAGTAGAAGACTCAATCACCAAGAAAGAGTCATAAGAAACAAGCGTGAACAGAAGAAAGGTGTACCATTTATCATTATTAACTTGTTTTCTCCTCTCTTTTATCTCATAACCATCATTCTCGTCTAAAACCATAATAGCCTGCCCAAAACTTCAATAATTAGTCGATCGATTACCATATAAGAAATGAAAAAACGATGCATTCACAATTTCTCAAACCATATGAATGATTGCCTTGATAAGATATTCTCCTTAAAGAAGAAGATGGAAAATGACTAAAAACTATGACACAAATGAAAGAATTTTTATTTGTCATAGTAGAAAAAACATACTTTTTTCCTAGTGATTTAGTTTGTGCCCGAGATTCATTTGAATAACCTAAAAATACAAATAGCAACTTTTGACGACACTATTTGAAAATAAAAACTTTCACTTTGGCTAATCAAAAAATATATATAAGAATGTTACAGAAAAGGTATCTACACAATAAATCTACAATATAATATGCTATCTAACTAAAATGCACTATATATATATATATCAATTTTGGTAACATGATCCTAAATCTTTCATGTTTGAGGTATCTCAAATTAAACCAAAGTTATGAAACTATATTTGAAAAATGTTCAACATGACTAAAATATGTAATTAATCATATTTCTTTAATCGAAAGAGTATGTGTGTGTATCTTTTCCTAAGTAGGTCTATCAAAATACCAAAGACCATTAATAATACAAAAAAACTAACAAAATCCAACAATTGTGTCCAGTTCAATAATCTTAAATTTGTCTTCCAAATACAGATATGCAATTACCTTAAATGTGTCTTACAAATACACGTATGCAATCACTTAAATGTGTCTTCCAAATTCAGATATGCACTTAGGATGTAACCAACTAAGTTTAATTTGATCCTTATAGGTAAAAACATGTTTGCTAACTAAAAAACAAATTATGTTTTTCAAAATCACATTTCAACTAAGTTACAAAATAAAAGAAAATCAATTACTCTAAAGAATTTATGCATGTGGTAATATTTGGTAGAATGAAATGGATTGATCAACAAATGTATACAAAATAAAAAAATTGTTGAATATGAATAAAGTTTTCTTACTTTAACTAGTAATTGTTTCAACTAAGTAACCATTAAATCTATGTTGATATTTTTTTCTTATAAATATGTAAAACTAATGTTGATATTTATACGTGCACAATTGTATAACGGTTGAAGTATAGTACAAATCATTTCTGAGTAAATCGACAGAAAGCATAAATCTATCTATTTTAATCAATTAAAATTCAAGTAAATATCTAAATTTCATAACTAGATCTGTTTATAAATATAAACAAAAAAACATAACGTTAATTAACAAGATTACTATTTTATATAAATTCTAATATCAATAATTAAATACCTAATTAAATATGCATAGAAAAAGTTAATCATAAACAATAACCTTTAGAATTGAAAACGATGGAGAAGATTTTGCTTGATGTGGATATCATCTTCATAATATTGACGATGATGGAGATGGTTTTTCTTGATGTGGAGATTATAGAAGAATTTGTGGTGACAGATTCAAAGTACGGAGAAAGGAGAACACAAACTTATAGACTTTGAATTTCGACAGCGGCTGTGGTTGTGGTGGTGGATTTAAGTTGATGTTGAATAGTGTATATGGTTTTCTATTGGGTTGGGCTTCTTTGTGAAAGAAATTTTTTAATAGTTTTTAAATAAAGAGTTTTCTATACTTTAATAATTCTGGTTTTTGTTTTTTCCAAATGGTTTTTTTATGAATAAGTTATTTTTGTTTTTCTTTTCAAATGACAACATGTGTGTTTCTTTAATGGATTGTATATTCTTCTCAATGATTTCATGTGTGTAATTGGTATGAAAGTTATTACGGTAACAATTTTTCACATAGACCTTTTGGATCAATAGCTTTTTCTTTTAATAGTCAAAATAATTTGGTCAATTGGAAAGAGGTTATAAGAGGCAATGCAACCTATTGACAAAACAAAAAGGTGTACGCTGGTCAAGTATTTTTTCCTTGAAACTAAGTAAAACAAAATATTACATCTTTATTTTAATATTATTATGTAGGTAATACTATTACATAACATCTAGGCCTTGTAATAGCGTCATAAATTAATGACTTCATGTCAATCGCATAATCATTCTTTGCTATGACCGATCCACTTGGATAATATTCTGCAATGCGATAGCAAAAGTGTCCATATATCTCTTTCTTCCATAAGAGAAGGTCTCGTTATATTCCAATATTTCCTATTTAGTAACCTTCCTTTTCGATCCCGAATAATACAACCAATTTAATCACAATTTATTCTCAATTTATTACTTATGGAGGATTACATATATGGAAGTTATTAAAAATATGAACATATCTATAAATACCAATTCAACCAAATATGATATGAACAGTAGTACTAAGGTTATTAGTTGAATATACAACACTTGGGAAATCAGTTTTAGCTGAGGGGTAACTATGATTTCCAAGGACCTCATACTTTGATATTAATTCCTTTTTTATGTACACATAGGCCTTGTATGATTTTCTTAGAGTTTCATTCCGGATCATGTTGATATTTCTAAAAATAAAATTATAACGGCTACCCCAAATATTTCAAGTTATGAACACGGCTTATCCTACAGTACGAAGCGTCGCTTCTTTAACAAACTCGATTTTTCATAATTAAATAGATGAATCACCCATTCCTTTATTCTAGAAGTCGTGATGTTTGTCGCAATATAATTAACCAAAGCCTACAAAGTAGCTCACGAATGGTTTGCAGAAGAATAATAGTTGGTCTATAGTTTCTTCTTATTTATTATAGAATACACATATATTAGAATTAGCACTTTATTTTCATTAGTAGGAAGGTTTGATAACTAACTCATCAATCATGTCCCAAAATATTGCCATCACACATCGTTGGAACGTGGACGGTGCATTGCATATACTAAAAGACATCCTTCGAATTGTGAAGGTGTCAAATGAACAAGTGAAATAGTTTCGTGTTGATTGGATGGTTCCATACAAATATGGTTATACCCCGAACAGCCGTCAAGGAAAAAATAGTACTCTGTTCGTAGATTTGTTGATCTTGCGGTAGTACATGCATACTTTCCCCCCAAAACTGTTCTCGATGTAATGGATTCATTATTTTCACTTAGGAAGGTAGTCATACTTCCTTTCTTTGAAACACAGTGCACTGGACTCACCCACTCGCTGTCTGAGATCGATAAATTAAACTCTGCATCTAGTAACTTGATCACTTCTTTCCTTACCACCGCCTTCATCATTGTGTTAGTGTTATTTCCCTTTAATAGAAGCGAACCTTCATCTTCAAGACTGATCTTGTGTTAGAATGGTAGGACTAATACATTTGATATCATTAACAGTCCACTCAATCACCTCTTATTATCTCTAAGCACACATATTAACTTATGTTATTGAGGTCATGAAAGGTTAGAGACAATAATAACATGTTAAGTATTGTTCACACCTCAATACGCATACCTCAAACGAGAAGAAACAGGTTTCTCCTCGAGCTAAGGAGGAGATAAAATATATGTTCTCTTTTTTGGTTTGATCTCCACCGAACCTCATATTTGGTCATATCCCTTCTCTTTTGGTCTTCCACATTATAAACTTGAAGCAGTCACAACATCGGTTAACTTGTCATACAACTCCTGCAATTCAAGTGTTAAGGCAACCTTCAATATATCATCAATATTGGTCTCATTATACACCTCTTTAGTAACACAAACAATGACTTCTACACGTAAAAAATCATCTAGAGTATTGGAGAACTTCACAGCCTTAACACATTGTATTTAACTTGTTCATCTTGGACCCTCATGATCAATTCACCATTATCAACATAAGTTACTGTACACCCCATGACTAAGAACGATATTCCCAAAATAATGTGGACATTATTATTCACTTTGTATTCAAGAAAAATAAAATGCATAACAAAATAAAATTACCAAATTTAGCTAAGACATCATAAATTTTACCGTACGGTTGGGAGATAGACCTATTCGCTATTTTCAAGTACATTGTAGTATATCCCGCAATACTAATATCCAGCTTCTAAAAAATGACTTTGGCATGAGACTAATACTTGCTCCTAATCATAATATGATTTCCAGATCCATCCTTCACCAATGGATTCAAGAATCGTGAAACTTTTGGGAACCTTTAACTTTGGTGGTATCTTACTTTGAAAAATAACACTACACTGCTCTGGCAAACCAAACACTACTTATTCTTCATACTAACGTTTGTTAGAAATCAAATCCTTCATAAGTTTCAAATATTTTTTTCATTCTTTGCAGGGCTTCCACAAATAGAAAGTAAATCTCTAGCTTACGAACAATGACCATGAACTTCTTGAATTCTTGATAATATATTCTTTTTTTGGTCTCTTGAAGAAAGCAATAGTGGCGGGGGATTCTTGTTAACCACTAAGTCTTTATTATTTTGCTTCTCTGCTGCCTTCTCAACTTTATCATTATTCTTATCTGCCTCAAGTATCCATTCAACGGTGTCCTCAACTCCCTCTTGAATTAAGGCTACCTCATTTTCTTGTTCTTTCTCGGTCACTAAGTGTGGGGGCAGTTGCTTGCCGCTAGTTGGTCTGATCGCCTTACAAGCTTCATCGGTTAATGGATTTTTTGCTAAATGCTCGTAGATGAACTCCCAATTTGGATATGGTCCCAAATATAGGGTAATATCAACATTGTACCGATGGTAATGCTCGAGAATAGGACACGAAGTTTCAAAGACTCGTGGATGGGACCATTCATTGTCACTAAGGTTGTTTCAACCAAGGTGATAGAAATTCGACCCAAAACTGGGGTCAAGCGCAAATTAGTTGACGTTCATAGCCTAACTCGTTGTTGGGGAGGCTATATTCGCAAATCTTGATAGAGGTAACACGTCTAACTTTGAAAGACGTTAAATAAAAGTGCTGTACGGGAGACAATCCGCAATTTTTTATGTTTTTCTGTCTTTTACGTTTTTTAGTTTATGTTTAGTTTAGTTTTTTTTAGCTGATAATGCATATTTGAGAAAGGTATTAGTGTTTTTGATGCTTAGGTATTGGAGAAATCGAGTTAGGGAAGCGAACAAATTTTTTTTCGGAAAAGCTGAAACAGGGGGCGGTATACCGGACCTCAGCCCCGGTATACCGCAGGTGAAGAAAACCCGTACCATGTGTAGGTGCCACGTGTTTTATGCCGAGAAGAAAAAAATCTGACCAATGAACCCGGTATACCGGACCCTATGCGCGGTATACCGCGGGTCCAAAAACCCGTGCCACAAGTTGCTAGCGCGTGTTTATTACCGAAACGAAAAAATTTGGAGCATCAGATGTTCCGGTATACCGGAGGATATGCCCGGTATACCGCGCCGCGCCGACTGGAGTGAGAAAAACGGGTTTCAAGTGTATAAAAGAGGTATTAAGGCACTTATTCCGAATTTTATAAACCTTAAGCCTCTTTCTCTTCTCCAAAACTCTCCCAACTCCATGGAAGCTCATCAAAACCTTCACCAATCATCAAAATACTACCCAATCATCAAGAAAAACACATCAAAGTTTCTCCACATCATTACACAAGAGATTCAAGCTACCAATCCTCACCAAATCCATCAAATTGAAGAATCAAGAGCTTAAATTTTCACAATTCATCCTACCATTTCTTAAATCCAAGACAAACCATTACAAATCCACCTCACCCACATAGAGATTCATCATCCATTCATATTTCCTAAGCCAAATCAAGCTTGTTCAACCAATATTTCACAAGATCAAATTTCAAAGGTTGCTAAGGCTTTGAGTTGGGGGTTAATTGAAGATGACTAATAGAACAACAATTTTAGCTAGCAAGAGGGAGGTGAAGAAGAGCAAGGGATTGACTTAGATTTCCAAGTTGCGCCTTATTTGGGATTTTAAGACTTATTTCATGATAATATGGTATGTAAAGTTATTATTTGAGATAATAACTTGATGATATGAGATTGAATATCTCTTTCATTTGTTTCCCAATTATATAAAAATGGTGGCGAAGAAGAAAAGGTGATTTATGTAGTAAAAATAGACTCATATATATAGGAAATATATGCCCCAACGGTCATAAAATGCTACAAAAAGATATCAATTAGGGATTCCAATTTGTTTTGTATTTTCTACCTAAAATAGAAATTTACATTTTGAATTGTTTCTCTAATGGAAAAACTTACTTCACACAATATATTTAAAATTTAATTATAAGAATGCTTCTAGCTGATAAATTCTTTATATTCCAATCACAACAGAAGCTATAAAATAATTCAATATAAAAAATATTGAACCTAATATATATGTTTGTTGCATATGGTGGTGGCAAAGGTGTGATAAATAAAAGATATAAAATCACACACACCTAATACCACTACGATAAACTCACTGCAAGTGTACATATGGTTCTTAAGTAATACTTGATATCAAAATATTGTTCTCAGCAGTTAGGTCAAGCTCGTGTTCAAATATAAGCGAATAAGAATAATTCTTTAAATTAATAATACAAATAATAAGAAATATTTGTTTGTGTTTTGAAATAAGAATTTAAAGCAAATAATATTAAACTACTATGACAAACAAAATAACTAATAAGCATGGAGATGAGTTATAATTTGGGTTTGCTAGTATGAACCTAACTTCCTAAATCAATATTCTAATTATAAACGTGAATCGAGCATACATAAGATTCTATGATCCCTTTAACTTCCGTCAAGGTAGCTTAGAAGGCAGCCTCAACACCGCCAAGGTACTTAAGGGGACCTTGCACAGCGATTGACGGGGAAATTAAAACCTTGTTGACTATGTAGTTAGGCAAGCCCATTAAGATCACTACCTCACACTAGACAATTATGTATCATTTAAGAAATTGAATCCCTCGTCAAGTGACAATCTTAATTACTAAAATCAGTCATAACGTGATCAAGGTTATGGCAAAAATAAAGGAAAACACAAAATACAGTTATAAATCTATCTCAAATCAATTAAATTCAATCTCAAATAATAACGTAATAGAAAAACAAAATTCAAACGATTACACATAATGCAAATCTTGGAGAATAAGTTCATAATGAAATATATAAAACTAAAGAATAAAGAAATTATAAACATATTTAAGCTAATAATCTTATACAAATTACCCTAATTATAGAAAGAAAATAATCTAAAAGAGGAGTTGTGATGATCTAGCTTTTATTGCTTCCTCCTTAAGTCAACTTGATATATCCCTATTGAATCTATAGAGGCTCTAAAGGAAAGGGTTATATATACCTATTTTTACGGAATTCGGGGTTGAGTTGGATTAGGACTTATATATATATATAAGTCCTAATCCAACTCAACCCCGAATTCCGTAAAAAATAGGCGGGTTGGCAAATAACAGTTTTATCCTTCTTCGTTATAACTACAAATCACTTGCCATTAGTGTCCATGCGCCTGTAATTCAAAACCTAAAATATATATACTAGGGATAATTCAAAATTTATGACGATTTTACGCGAAATTGAAAATATTACACTTTTCAAGTGTAGTCGGTAACTTTTGCACTTTCTAAAAATGACTTCTTTTGTCATTTAACTCTGGATTTGTTTCTATCTTCATTTATTGAATTATTATCCATGTCTTGACATCTAATGTACTCTTTTTAAATAATATTTTCATATTTAACACACAAATTACACAGAAATGCTCTAAAAGCAACAAACCTTCAAAACAAGACAAGACACAAGAAACTAACAAATAATAGGGAAAACCTCTTAGCTAAGCACATAATACACCTAAAATAATATCTCATGACTAGATTAATTCATCACAAATATGGAGACATCAAATACCCAAGTCAAATTTGTGTCATCCCGACACAATAATAAATAAGAACATAGGGAAGTCTCTAGAATATATCAGATAAATCAAGTAAGCATAACGTAAAGAAAACTGAAGAATGTAAGTAAGCAACGACTAAGAAAGTTTCATGTAATAATATTTTAAAACTAAACCATATATATACACTTATCATACAAAAAATCATCTCGGTTGAAGATCAATATTAGATTAGCTTTGCAATGCACGAAAAATATGTAATTCTCTTAATTCAAAATGGAGGTCATAGAGTGTTCATCAATCCTAACTTAGTGTCCAATAATACGTCTAACTAATCTCTATTGGTTCAATTGTATCTAGATCACATATTCAATAACCATAAGGTCTTTAAGGTTGTAATATTGGGCTTAGGGTTGGTATGATTGTATATTGTCATAACGTAGTGTAAAATTTTGGCTCTCTCCTAACTAGCCATCAACGAATCGCCCTATAGGTAGAGTTACTCTCATAAATGTTCTCACTCAACCAAATATTTTGCTTTAGTTAATTAGCATCCCAAATAACCCAATTATAAAACAAGATGATCAAATAAAAATTCTACTTTGCATGTCCTTTTCAAATTCACTTTTCATAACAAATCTCTTTCTTTTGGAAGTTATTTAAAACTTTCTTTTTTATGTGAGATGTCATTCTACCTCTTTCTAAACATATTTCTTTCTTTCCAATCATTTTTTCTTTTACCTTAAAAATGGGTTACAATATAAAACATGGTGTATCACCAATATAACACAAATACATAGCTCCAAACTCACCCAAGTAGTTCGCATATTCTAAATCCAACAACCTCAAACTCAAGCTCTAAAGACGACTGTCATAGCATCGCGATTCGAGTGTGGGTTATATGGAAAAGTACTATAATCTAAGGGGTATGACTTGTAATGTCGCTAATAAAAAGGATTTAGAAAGGCTAGAAGTCGTTGAGACGGATATTATTAATTAAATTGGACAGTAAGCTAAAAGGCAACAAAGGATTATAAAGAATCTGCCTTATTCACTTCCTACACTATGCAATTTCGTTACTTTCTCACGTCTAACACGATCATTAAATGGATTTATCAAGTAAGTCGGAGCACACAACCTACACATCTCCCAAGGCTCCCTAATATCAAAATGATTTCTACTGTATTTCTAACTAATCATGAAAAACTACTAAGGCGTGTTTTCATGTTCATACTTTAAGCGTACAAAACAACTAGTTCATAAACCAATTACCTACTATCATAAACTCCCTAAAGTTTGTGCTTTTAAGGCATTAAGCATTAAACACAATCTACATCTAATTTCAGCTACAAGAAATTTTCATTTCTACCTAAAAAATAATAAATCACATAAAATGGAGATGTGGGACAATGAATCTCCACACCCCAACTAAAAATTGAGTTGTGTCCCCACGAATCGAAATAGACTCGATAAATAATTTTAAAACTAAAACATATATCATAAATAATGAAATGGTAAAAAAGAAAAGAATCATACTCTGGAAGATATATCCGCGCGTCATCAACACTCAAAGTATGGTGCGGTGGATCTTCGCGATATCGCGCCTAGTTTGCTCCAAGAGTGACCTGATACACACTAGTACTGTTTTTAGGGATGTCAATGGGGCGGGTTTGGGGCGGGTTTGGGGCGGGTTTACCTATCCCCGCACCCCGCCCCACAAAAAAATAGAAGCCCCACTCCCCGCCCCGCCCCCTCGTTGTTCATCCCCACACCCCGGCCCGCCCCGCTCTTTTATTCCCCGCGGGGTGTGGGTTCTACCCGCGGGTTTCAATTTGATCGTTCAAATTTTTTTTATTACTACAAATTTTATTATTTTTAAACTCTCAAATATTCCATTCTTCAGAATTTGTATTTTGATTTTTAGAGAAATTCTCCCCTTGGAGTTGCACTTTGATTTGAATAATTTAAACTTTGTGCGTTGTAATAGACGCACACAAACTTTGATTTGAATAGTTATTGAAATTAAAATATATAGTACATATTATAAATGAAATATATTAATTATATATTATATACATGCGGGGAGGGTTTGCGGGGTGGGGAATACTTATCCCCACAACCCGCCCCGCCCCGCCTCGTGCGGGTTTTGAAAATCCATCCCCACAACCCGCCCCAAGCCCCATTTAGAACCTTAAAACCCGTCCCGTTTAAAGTGAGGTGGGGTGGGTACCCGCAAACCCGCGCCCCATTGACATCCTGTTTTGGCTTAGGCCATGTCCTCAACCAAGAAAGTTTGAGCTACTTCTACTCCATCAAATCACTCACTTACCATTTCTCATAATGAAAGATCCTAATATTTACACCTGATCCTCGAAGAATTTTCTTGATCTACACCTTGTTATTAGTGTTGCTAATCGTGTACACCAACTTACCCTTCTCACATTCACAATCACACATTTTAGTAGGAAAGTGATCATTGTTGGATATTTCAAATTGAACAATAATTGTGGAGCACTTGCGAATCAAATTGCCCTATCAAAGATCACTTGCACTACATATTATTCATTCACACGTAAAACAAAATTCAAAAAGAGGGAAAATTTCTTACTTACTTCCAAGGTTTAAGTGCTCCAAAAAAAATTGGTGTGAGTAAGTTGTGTAATACTCTTGTATTGGGTTGAAGGTACTTGTAAGGCCAAGGTGGAAAGAGTGATTAAACTAAAACTAATGCAAATAAATAAAATATGTGAGAATAAGATGAGAAATATAGATCAGGTGCGTGTATGCACTTATCCTTCTATTTCTTCTACCAGTTATAAGGGTGATTTAAGCTCTTAAAGTAAGTATCGGGATTCTATATTCGTCCTAACCCCCTTCCGGGTTGAAATTGGTGGTGACCTAACAATTACCATGGGACTTAGGTAAGGGGACTCTGAGCTATGATCGATGGTTAAATCAAACCCTAATGACTATCTAGTTAGGCAAGCCCGTCAGGATCACTACGCACACTAGACGTTTATGTGGAGTTTCAACAATTAGACACCCCTTCTTGGTGACCTTCCAATCACTATTAATAGGGTAGTCTATACTCTCGCACTAGCAAGAACTACAGTCAATATATCAAAGCACATAAAACAAATATAATGGTTAAGAAGCTCAATTGATTTAAAAAGGTTTTTCCCAAATAAACTTAGATAGAAGAACATAAAATTCAAAGATTATACATATGCAAAACAAAAGCTATTGGAAAATTAGTTCATGCTGGAAAGAAATAACTTAAAATAAATATACATACTGTCAATTTGTTTCTCTTGATGTTGTTACTTGATACTAAGCACTAATAATTAAACAAGGACATTTCAAAATTATAAGAGGTTATATTTAAAGGTGTTTTCTAACCCTAGATCGAAATCTTGGAGTGGAAGACAAGTAATTGGAGTTCAAGTCCAATTCAAATTCGTTTCCTAAAATATAGGACTGGATAAACACTGCTCATTGGTTTGGTCATATCTTTTTTGTTGCTGGGCGAAATTTCGTCCACTTTATAACAAAACAGCGGTAGCAAAAAGATCTATCTAAAAATTTAAAGGTTCATAAAAAATTGCAGCAAATTTGGAGTAATATTCACTTTAATGGACGTTGCTGCAGAATTAGCAGATTTATTTGTCAGCCTTTCCTTTCCTTTTTCAACTTTGCTTCATTTTATCTCTTGTTTCTCATGCATCTTCTTTCCTTAACTCCTTAGAATTGATTTGTCATCTAATTATCTTTCATAAACCTTAAGATCTTCAAATTAACGCACACTTAAACCAAATATTCTCTAAAAGTAATAAATCATCAAATCAAGACACAAATTAAGAAATTATTTAATAACGGAGAAAAATTCCTTAACAATTAATCAGTTACACCTAAAATGATTTCTCAAACCTACATTAATATATCACAAATATGGAGACAATAGTTCCATTCAGAATTTTATGTAGATCTATGTCGCCTATGCTACTCAATGCATTACACACGAGTAGTTTTATTACTTCATGTTTCTTTTTTTCTTGACCAGAGGTGCTATTGAATGGTTGGACTGTAAATCATCAAATTTTATTACATCATGGGACGAATTGCAAGATTTTTTTTATAGATGTTCATATCACTCAGTGATGTTGTTCATGTGGTCTAGGGATTCTTGCATTGATCTTTACATGACCAAGATTATATTCTAGTTGGCTTTGGTAGTGTTTTTAAGCATACTTCCTGACATGTTAACTCCCAATATACATGGACATCAATACATGACCAATTTTCCATTAGATGGTGTTGTAACAACATTAAACCATCTAGGTCATGGGCTAGGTTCTTACAAGATGACCTAGATGGTTTAATGTTGTTACAACACCATCTAATGGACACGGACTTCCTTGTACGCTAAATTTGGGATTTAGACCAGCAACGGTCCAGATTGGATGGAAATTCAGTACCCAGACTTGGAGTGTCTTGCTCCTAAAACATGTGTGTCATCATCTATAATGAACTGTCTGTTCGGTAACTTCTCTATATACTCAATCAACTTAATTTTTGTGATTAATTATCAATTTAAAATGAACTATTGGCAAGTATTTGCAGTAGATGATGAGAAAGAAAGCATATGGGTACAATATTAATTTACATTCTCTCAAAATAAGAAATTAACAAAAAGGCTTATCCTTCGTGCATTGCAAAGCTAATCTTATCTTGAACTCAAACCGTATAAATTATTATATATATTAGTCTTTCTACTTATTTATTATATAATACACATATATAAGAATTAGCACACATGTGCTTTAAATATATTTTCATTAGTAGAAAGGTTTGATTAGTAACTTCACAAAGATTTTTTTATTCAGGGTTGAATATGGATACCCAAACTAGTTTCTAAAGGTCTATTCAGGAAAACTTGTAAGAACTTATCAATTATGTACCAAAATATTGCCATCACACATCGTGGGAACATGGCTAGTGCATTATATAAACTAAAATACATTCTTCGAAATGCGAAGGTGTCAAATGAACAAGTGAAAGTGGTTTTGTGTTAATTGGATGGATCCATACAAATATGATTATAACTTGAACATCCATTAAGGAGAAAATAATACTCTATTCTTAGATTTGTTGATCTTGTGGTAGTACATGCATACTCCCCCCCAAAAATGTACTCGATGTAATGGATTCATTATTTTCAGTAAGGACGGTAGTTATACTTAATTTCTTTGGAACACATTGCACTAGACTCACCCACTCGTTGTTTGAGATTGATAAATTAACCTCTGCATCTAGTAACTTGATCACTTCTTTCCTTACCACCGCCTTCATCACTGGAATGAGTGTTATTTCCCCTAAATAGATTGCGAACCTTCATCTTCATGACTGATCTTGTTTTATAATATGGTAGGACTAATACATTTGATATAAATAATAGTCCACTAAATCCCCTCTTTATTAGCTCTAAGCATACATATTAAGTTATCTTATTGATGACGTGAAAGGTTAGAGAAAATAATAACATGTAGAGTATTGGTCATACCTCAATATGCATACCTCAAACGAGAAGGAAGGTGTTTCTCCTCGAGTTAAGGCAGGAGATACAATATATGTTCTCTTTTTTATTCAATCTCCACTGGAACTCATATTTGGTCATATCCCTTTTCTTTTGGTCTTCCACATTAAGAACTGAAAGTAGTCACAACATCGGCTAACTTGTCATACAACTACTGCAATTCAAGTGTTAAGGAAACCTTCAATATATCATCAATACTGTTTTCATTATATACCTCTTGAGTAACTTGAACAATGACTTCTATACATAAAAAGTCATCTCGAGTATTGTAGAACTTCATATCCTTAACACATTGTATTTAACTTGTTCGTCTTGGATACTCATGATAAGTTCACCATTATCAACAAAGTTTCTGTTCACCCCATGGCTAAAAAAAGTTTTCCAAAAATAATGTGGACATTCTTATTCGCTTCGTATTCAAGAATAATAAAATGTATAACAAAATAAAATTACCAGCTTTAGCTAAGAAATCATCAATTTTACCTTCAGGTTGGGAGATAGACCTATCTGCTACTTTCAAGAATACGGTAGTGTATCCAATAATCCCAATATTCAGCTTCGTGAAAATAACTTTGGCTTGAGATTAATACTTGCTCCTAATCACATAATGATTTCCTGGTCCATCCTTCACCAATGGATATAAGAATCGTGAAACTTGGAACCTTCAACTTGGGTTGTAACTTACTTTGACAAATAACACTACACTTGGCGGGCAAACCTAACAGTAATTATTCTTCATACTAACATTTGTTAGAAATAAAATCCTTCTTAAATTTTTAATATTTTTTCATTCTTTGGAGGCTTCCACAAATGGAAAGTTAATCTCTAGCTTACAAATAATGACCATGAACTTCCTGAATTCTTGATCATTATTCTTCTTTTGAACTCGTGAAGAAAGCGGTGATGGCGGGGGATTCTCGTTAATCACTAAGTCTTTCTTCTTTTTCTTCTCTGCTTCTTTCACAAATTTATCATTATTCCTCTCTGACTCAATTATCCCTTCAACGGTATCTTCAACTCCCTCTTCTAGATTTGACGTTGCCTCGTTTTCTTGTTCTTTCCTAGTCACTAAGGGTGGGGGTAGTTGTTTGCCGTATGTTGGTCTAATATCCTTACAAGCTTCATCAGTTAATGGATTTTACGTATTTCTCGAGAGTCGACCATAAAGTTGGGCTCGTAGATGATTGGTAATCTGTGAAACATTACTTTCAAGCAACTTTAGTGAGGCAGATTATTCATATATCACTCACCTTCAAATTCTCTCACATCATCTTCATAAATGTAGCTAATGATTGTTGAAGCTCACTAGTAGAGTCTTATCGAGTATGAGATATGAGTGCATCATGTGTGAAAGTAACGTAATACTAGGTTTTAGCTGGGGAATTACAATCAACCGAGGCCTTCAATGGTCTAATCCAAAGGGGGAAGTAAATCAAGGTAATTCCTACTAACCATGACCTCAACATAACAATTTCTAGTAGAAATCTTAAGGTCCTTATCAAGGGGCCAAGGTTATGTCAAGCCAGTATCTAGTGTTGATACTGGGAGTTTCACGATTCCGATATTAATTGGAGAGGAATGGAAAGGTAAGGCACTATGTGATTTGGGTGCAAGCATCAATCGTATGCCCAAATCGATCTTTGATAAACTGAAAATTGGAGAAGCAAGACCTACTTCTATGGTCTTGCAAATGGCGGATCGCTCTCTTGCACATCCGGAAGGTCGAATTGAAGATGTCCTCGTTAAGGCAGGTACTTTAGTATTTCCCGTTGATTTTGTTATTCTTGAATACGACGCGGATAGGAATGTCCCCATTATTTTGGGAAGACCATTCCTAGCCACGGGGCGTACCTTGATTGATGTAGAAAACGGTGAATTGACGATGAGAATCCAAGACGAAGAGGTCAAATTTAATGTGTTCCGAGCTATGAAGTTTCCGGATTCTCAAGAAGATTGCTTCGAATGGATGTAGTTGAGCATGCCACACAAGAGGTATATAATGAATTTACTTATGATGATATCTTGCAGGCAGGTTTAACTATTGATGTACCTGAGTTCATGGAAGAGCTTTCCGAAACAGTGGAAGCTCTTAATTCTGAGAATCCTAAGTATAGGCGTCCCGCCTATGAACCTGTGAGAGAACCGGGGGAGATTGTCCCTAAAAAGAAGCCTTCAATCGAATCTCCTCCGCAGTTGGAAGAAAATCCATTACCAGCACACTTGAGGTATGCGTATTTAGGTACTAATGAAACTCTACCTGTTATTGTTTCAGCAAATTTAACAGGTCCTCAAGAAGATAAACTGTTGCGTGTGTTAAGAGCCAACAAAGAAGCGATATGATGGACAATTGCTGACATCAAAGGCATTAGTCCCTCCTATTGTCAACACAAAATCATACTTGAAGATGATAACGCACGCTCAGTTGAAGGTCAAAGGAGATTAATGCCTGCTATGAAAGAGGTAGTGAAGAAGGAAGTTATCAAGCTGTTAGACGCGGGGATTATCTATCCCATCTCGAGTAGTGAATGGGTGAGTCATGTTCAATGTGTGCCAAAGAAAGGAGGAATCACAACTGTATTAAATGCTCAGAATGAATCCATTCCTTCAAGAACGGTTGTTTGATGGAGAGTTTGTATGGATTACCGAAAATTGAACAAGGCCACCAGAAAAGATCACTTCCCCCTACCCTTTATTGATCAGATGTTAGATAAATTGGCTGGTAGAGAGTACTACTGTTTTTTAGATGGCTATTCTGGGTATAATCAGATCTATGTGGCTCCAGAAGATCAACATAAAACAACATTTACATGTCTCTTTGGTACTTTTGCATATCGCAGAATGCCATTTGGGTTGTGTAATGCGCCTGCTACCTTTCAGAGATGTATGATGGCTATCTTCTAGGATATGACTGATAATTTTCTTGAAGTTTTGATGGATGATTTCTCCGTGTTTGGTGATGATTTTGATAAATTTTTACATAACTTGGAGAAAGTGTTAATCAGATGCAAGGAAACAGATTTGGTGTTAAACTGGGAGAAGTGTCATTTCATGGTTCGCGAAGGTATAGTTCTAGGTCACAAGGTTTCAAGTGCTGGGTTAGAGGTTGATAGAGCGAAGATAGAGGTAATTAAAACTCTTCCCCCTCCTATTTATGTTAAAGGGGTAAGAAATTTTCTTGGCCATGCTGGCTTTTATAGGCGTTTCATTAAAGACTTTTCTAAGATTGCTAAACCGCTATGTAACTTACTTGAGAAGGACTCCAAATTCCTTTTTGATGAAGCTTACTTAGCGGCTTTCCAAGCAATCAAAGAAAAGCTTGTTTCTGCTCCTATAGTATTACCTCCAGATTGGAGTTTGCCTTTTGAAGTTATGTGTGATGCTAGTGATTTGTGTATGGGAGCTGTATTGGGGCAAAGAAAAAGATAAGATATTTCATTTGATTTATTATGCTAGTAAGACTTTCAATGGTGCTCAAATTAATTATACAGTTACAGAGAAAGAATTGCTAGCAGTTGTGTATTCATTCGATAAGTTTCGCTCTTATCTTCTTTGAGCGAAAGTTATTGTTTATACGGATCATTCAGCGATCAGATATCTTATGAAAAAGAAAGATGCTAAACCGAGATTAATCAGATGGGTATTATTGCTTCAAGAATTCGATTTAGAGATTAAAGATAGAAAGGGTTGAGAGAATCAGGTTGCAGATCATTTATCTCGTCTTGAAGGTTCAGAATCAAATGGTGGAACTGAAGTAGTTAGAGAAGAATTTCTTGACGAGAGTTTATTTGCTGTTCATGATTATGAAGCTCCTTGGTATGCAGATATTGCAAATTTAATTGTAAGTGGTTCTTTTCCCGAAGGATCCACTTATCAAGACAGAAAGAGGTTAGCTCATCGTGCTAGACAATTCTTTTGGGAGGATCCTTTCCTCTACAAAGTATGTGCTGACCAAATGGTAAGAAGATGTGTAGCCAAGGAAGAAAGAGATGCGATTATGGCTGGGTGTCATGATTCACTCTACGGAGGACACTTCAAGGGGGATAGAACTGCTGCTAAGGTATTCCAATCCGGTTTTTACTGGCCTACACTTGTGAAAGATTGTCATAATTATGTGGAGAAATGCGAGATATGCCAGTTTACCGAAAATATATCCAAGAGAAATGAAATTCCATGTAATAATGTGTTAGAAGTTGAAATATTTGATGTTTGGGGTATAGATTTTATGGGTCTATTCGTTCCTTCAAATGGTAACCTCTACATCTTATTAGCTGTGGATTACGTGTCTAAATGGGTAGAAGTTGTGGCTCTACCAACCAATGATTCACGAGTGGTGATTAAGTTCTTGAAATCACATATCTTCACTAGACATGGTATACCTAGAGTGATTATTAGCGATGGAGGATCTCATTTCGTTAATAAGTATTTGAAGACTGTTCTAGAGAAGTATGGGGTGAGACACCGAGTATCAACTGCATATCATCCACAATCCAATGGTCAAGCGGAAGTTTCGAATCGTGAAGTAAAATCAATCTAGAGAAGACTGTTGGTCCTACTAGAAAAGATTGGTCAATGAAGTTAGATGACGCATTGTGGGCCTATCGTACTGCGTTCAAAACTCCAGTTGGTGCGTCTCCGTATCGTATGGTGTATGGTAAGGCTTGTCACTTACCTCTTGAGCTCGAAATGGGTGCCTATTGGGCAATTGCGCAGTTGAACTTAGATCCTACTTTAGCCGGAGAGAATCGTATGATGAAGCTTAATGAACTTGATGAATTCCGATTAAATGCCTATGAAAATGCTAAACTCTACAAAGAAAACACTAATAAATGGCATGACAATCGAATTCGTGTGAAGAACTTTGAGGTGGGTCAAAAAGTATTGAAGTATAACTCAAAGTTCAGCAATTATCCGGGTAAGTTAAGGTCTAAGTGGTCGGGTCCATACATTGTGACCAAAGTTACACCTCATGGGGCGATAGAAATAGAACATCCACTTGAGAACCACACCTTCATGGTGAATGGTCATCGTTTAAAGATTTACCATGGAGGTGAAGATACCAACCGCTTGGGAGATCCACATCCCGGGGAGGTCATGTATCTCCTCGAAGCTCCATAGAAGTGTGAGGTAACCCGTCGAGCTTAACGACGTTAAACAAAAGACAATTCATTGTATATTAGTTTAAGTTTTTGATTTTCGTAGTGTAAATTAGTTGATTCTTGTTAAATTAGTGTTTATTCGTAAGAAATGAGGAATGGTAGTTGTTTTTGATGATTTCAGGGGTAAAAAGGTCATGAGTTTGGGGTCGAAAAGGCGAAAATAGAAGAAAAATGGGTGGTTTTCCAGGGGCAAAACCGGGAAACCGGTTGCGACGCTGGTAACCAACCCATGAGACGCAAGAAGCTGCGTCTGAATTCGCGCATCGACGCAAACTGGGGCCCTGGTTTTGCACAAACCGGGTACCCGGTTTCGTGAGCTGGAAAATGTCAAAAGTTCTGACCCAGCGTTTTGGGGCCCGCCCTTTGCTGCGTCAACGTGCTGCGTGTCCACTCGCGCCATCGACGAAAACCAGGAACCCGGTTTCATGAGGAGAATTCTCTGACCCAGCGTTTTGGGGTCCAGCCATTTATTGCGTCAGTGCAAAAAAAATCGATTTAGTAATTTTTTCGCGCCGACACAGTGACGCGAAACTGGGAACCCGGTTTCTTCTGTGATGAGGCGGTTGGCCTCTTTGACCTACTTTTCTTAGCCTCTTCTGCAAGTTTTTACCTAAAACGCTTCCATAACCTTCCCACCTCCGAAAATCATCATCAATACCTATAAAAACCATCAAATCCTACCCTCTTTCATCACATCAACATAAAATCAACTCACCTCCTCTCCAAAATATCATCAAATCCCTACTTTTTCACCAAGATTGTTCTTCACCCAAGTCTTAAATTAAACCAAATTCTTGCTTCTCCCACATCAATAAGCCCTTACCCATCTCATATTCCACCATAATCTTCAATTCCTAAACCTCAAAACATCAAAGTTCTAAGTTTTTCTCTAGTTTCTCACTATTTGAAGTTTTGAGTTTGGGGTGGAAAGAGATGACTAATAGAACCAGTGATTTTCGAAGAATTACTCCTAGAAGAAGAACCTCCATTGGTGGTACTCAAGAACAAGCTATTGAGATTCCTGATTCGCGTCCAAAACGCAAGACTGAAGAATTTAAGCTTGCTCCCAAGAGAAAAATCACAGGTCAGACTAATCCGAAAAAGAGAAGATTAATTGATGAATTAGAAAGTGAGGAAGAATGTGAAGATGAGATTGAAAAAAAATGAGGATGAGAGCGAACAAGAAATTCCGGAAGTACCAGTTCAACAGAAACCCCCACGTAGAAAGATGTGTGCCTATAAACCAAAGAGGGTTTACACTTCCTAGAATGATCAGGTTCGTGATAGAATTGAATTTTTGAAGTTTGGTGAGGAGATGGACCTTCATGAGGGTATTATGAGTAGTGCTTATAAAGATTATGATGTTGCTTGTGACAAGTTTGGTTGGAAAGAATTGAGAGAAAGGAAGCTTGGGTTTATTCCTACCTTGGTGCGAGAATTTTATGAAGGTTTAGCCCGTTCCCGTGAGGCAATTGAAATTCGCAAAAAGTTAGTTCCTTTTTCTATTGAACTTATTCGAAAATAATTGAAATTACCCAAACTTTACTGGATTATGTCCGTTCCAAGAATCCCTTAATGATCCTTCTTTCGATTATGAATCCCTTTGGGGTACTGTGCTTATTAATGGGGCTAGCCCAATTCCGGATGGAGAAAGGTATCCTGGACAATTTTACAGCGGTAATTTAATGCCTCGTGCTAAGGTTTGGTCTCGTTTCATAATCCGTACATTCTTTGGAATTAAACACACGTCCGAGTTGAAGAAGGAACATATAATTTTTATCAAGTGTGTTATTGAGGAGAAACCTATGAATGTTGCTCGAATTATTTATGACACCATCATGGAATTCGCGAAAGCTCCAATGAAACAACAAAATCTCAAGTTTCCTTGTACTATCACTACTTTGTGCCTAGACGCAAAAATCCCGCGTAGGAACGCAGAGGTTGACGGTGTTACAGTTGGAGTGAGCATGGCATTACGTACAATTCAAAATATCCATGATGAAGCAACATGACCTGTGAGAACTCCGAGAGCTCCTCCAACAAAGAAGAAGGCAAATAGTGATCGTGAGTTGGAATCCAAAGTTAGGGTGTTGGAAGAGAATCAAGAGAAGATGATTGCCACTTTAGGAAACGTTACGAAAGAGCTGGACCTTATCCGAAATTTAATACTTGGCGTGAACACACTTCAAAACGCAACTTATGATGTTCTTACGCGTGATAAGGGTCCAGAACACAACACCGGTAACCAGCCACGCGCTGGTTAAGATACGTTTTCTAACCCTTCCTTTTTAGTGTATATTAGTTTATTTGCTTTGAGTCTTTTTCGAGCCGTGGGGACACGGCTCATTTTTGAGTTTGGGGTGGGGTTCGTTGCCTCATCCCGGTTTTTTATGTGTTATGTGTTTTATTTGCTTTCAATAAAATGATTTCGGAGTTGCGTTTGACTGTAGAAGATTTTAAATATCCCTTTTAAGCATACTTTTGATAAACCTATGATAGTAAATAGTGGACTTTAGGGATTGATATAAAACGCATTTAGAATTGCATGCAAACGTAGGTAATTGATAGGAAAAATTAATGAACAATGCAAATGAAGTAAGCTTGTACTTAAGGAATATGTTTAGTGTGTAGAACGTGAAATCCTAATTAGTAGAGAACCCACCTAGATATGAACTAAAGACGAGCTATGTACTTAGAAAAATGATAGGGGCAGTTCTTTGTTAGCCATTTGTGATGTATATGAACCATCCTCAGGTCCCACACCAGGTTCTGGTTACCTGAGGCTAGTAGACTCAAGAGATTGATAGAGTTCATCCGTCCTTCACGTATATATCAGTCTTCTCCCTGCCCATTTCTTGCACCACCTACTCTTCCTTATATTCCACCTCCATGTCTTACTATGTGATGTCTCATTCAGTATCTTGTTGAATCCTTTGAGTTCCCTCAGACGATGCCAATTGATAGAGTGAAAAACCACCAACCTTCGTTACTTGAATCGATAATGTTGAGAAATGAAATTTTTTTTGTTGTTGCCAGAGGTATCCTAGTAGCAAATGTGAAAGATCCAAACATTGTCTCCTGAAATCAGACAAGGTTAATATCGCTTCGATAGTCAAATTAGTTTAGGAGGGAGAAAAATATTTAGAGTGGTAAGTGTGAGTTGCGTTTTGCATACCCTTTTCCAAGAGTAGGTTATGTGTATTAATAGTAAGTTGAGGTCCATTAGTATCAAATAATTTTTTGTCACTTTCCACTTCGGGGGGAAACCACAAAAATTCCTTTTACCCCGTTGAGCCATTTGTTTATCAAGTCACTTGCATGTTGTTGTACATTGTAAATACCGCTTGAAGGACTTCTTTGCTTAACGTCCTTCATTCCTAAGGAGCTCTCTAACATTATGTTGGCCCTCAGTCATAATAAATTACTCAAGTTATGAGTTCTCAAAGACATTTAGGGCATCAAACCTCGAACATTGAGAGAATACCACCAACATCGTTTTCACGGTTGATTTTGATGATAAAGTTCCACACGATTACCAATGTCGTCTTCACTATCATCAACGAGAGAGAGAGAGAGAGAGAGAGAGAGTTTTGAAAAAAAATTAATTAAAATGAAAAATATTAAAATTGATTTCTCTATATATACTTCAAATTGTAATATAATTTTTCTTATATTGGCTGCTAAATTGTATGATGTCCTTTTCATTGACAAGTTTCATCCTAACCATTTTATTTTTTTTTATAACAAAATGGGAATATTATATTAGTTTGTCTATTAATTTCGGCCGTATGCACTGAAGAGACTGCGGAAAGAGGAAAACAACACCGACCCTACTCAAGCAAGTGAACCAGATTGTCTGTCTAAATTGAGACTCATTTGTCGGTTGGTATTTTACTTTTTTGCTTGAACATTTCCTTGACTTCAGCTTCTTTTCTGTCGATAAAATTAATCAAGTCCTTAAAACTAGTGGAACGGGTAGCACGTCGACTAGGATTTGCAGTATCAGACTCTTCACTCCCTTCTTCTTCCTCCTCTTTTGGTTTATAATTTCTATATTGCAAAAACACTCTGCAAAAGAACACCATAAGAGAAAGCACACATGCGCTGCCACAAATGAGGAAAATTCCCCAAAAGTTCTTCAGAGAAAGCTGGTTTTCATCAACTACACTACTTTGGGTTGTACATCCATCACGAGAAAACCATTTGTCGTGGATTTTTTGGAGGTCACTGTTTTCTGAGAGTTGAAGGATTGCGATTGATAGATCCACTGCCAAAGGGGAACCCCTTTGAAATGCCTAGACAATGAATATTAAACTGTAAAAAAAAAAATCATATTCAATTTAAAAATTCTATTTTATGAGAAAAATACTTACAAATCCCCATCCAGTCTTTGTGAACTTCTGCCCAACAATAGTAAAAATGCATTTTGTGGTGGTCAAGAACATCTCGACATAAGGAAGCTCCGCAACTATGGCCGCAACTCCACCAGAATTAGTATCGAGCTCAAGAGCAGTGACATATTCATCTTGGGATTTCAATTTTCGGAGCCTCGACTCCGCAATCTTCAACTCTTCGATGAGATAATTGTACGCAAAAGAGCCATCTTGCACTCCTATCGGTTCAGAACTTGCTATTAAACTATCAATCCCTTGAATTCTTGAACCAAGCTGCTGAACTGTTAAAATTGATGTCAAACTAGCTGTATAGCTTGAAGTGATAATTAACACAACAAATAGCCACACGATTAACACCATGCGCCCCAGCGCACTCACTGTATTCTCTCCTGCAACATTTTGTTTCATAAGCTACAAAACAATAAATCAAACACAAAGCTCCGGTTTCATTATATACTTACTGTGTGCGAAAAACATGGTAGAGAGGCTAAACCAGAAAACCGTGATAAGCTGTTGTCTTGGAGGACCACGAAATTCATGATTTAAACGATGCTCAAGAATCCATATAACAAATCCCACAATGAAAAAGAAGGCTCCAGTTACACCCCACATTGGCAAGGTAAAAGGCTTGAGAAAAGCCCAAGGACTTTTCTTAGTCTGTCTAGTAAGAGCAACTACTACAAGTCCAGAATCCAAGTAAGGCTGCGTGAAGTCCACAATCCTTGTTCTATTTGTCGTAACCGTGATATCTCCAACACCAGCGTCATATTTCTAACAAATCAAGTGAATTAATTAACATCAATAACAAAATGAAGATAATCTTTAATTAACATACTTACATTGTCGGCCACATCTTTCACGAGATTATTAAATATAGGATTATTAATACCATCTCCATACAAGATATACTCGTGAGGCACGGGATAAGGCAATAACTTTAAGGCAGCTTCAAACACATCGATGCAATAACCTTTGACTCCAGAAGGCCCTTCATCTTTACTAACAAAATCTTTGAAAGTAACACGATAAGGGACTGCAATACGCAGAGGTTTCCCGTTGTTTGGAAATACCCATCCCCTAGGAATTTCTGAGGTTTGTCCAGGCCATATTACACCATGTAAATGTTGATTGTTTGAGGATTTGTTCTGAGGTTGTATGTATAGAATCTCAGATGGTGCAGTAGTAGATAGACCTGAATGATTTGTCCAATAACCTATTTGGCGATAACTGCTTCCCACAAAATTAAGAACATCAAACGAAGGATGAATTAAATTTTTCTCTGCATTAAATCGTATTTCACCACTTAAACCCGTGAAATTCGTTTTAAAAAGTATCTTAAGTAATTCCTGTCCTTGATCGAAAATCCGGAGGGATGTTATGTTCAAGGCGCTTCCGTTGATGTCTTTCAATTTTGGATGATCGGAAAAAGAGACATCTCCACCATCTTTAAAGAAAGCGTCGAGAGCACGGGCAATTAACCATACTGAATCATAAGCGTAGAGTGAATACGAATTAACTCTCATGGCTTTTTTATTGCGAGAGATGAATTTCGTTTTCAAATCAGAATTGGGGGTGTGATGGCGAAGTGAAATAATTCCTTGAAGAACTTCCGTGGTGTCCGAATCAATTACCGAGTCTCCCGAATCTAATAAAGTTGGAAGCCAATCAGTAGTGATCCAGACATAGTTATTGCTCACCATTCCAAGACGTTTCGCTACTGAAAAAACCGTAAGGACAGAATCAGGGTTAACGTGTACAACGTAAATCCGTGATTCCATCAAGTTCACTCCAGCTAACAAGTTATCAATGTCACTTTCATTAGCTCCAGGAGAAATCGCAGCTTTATAAGATATCTTAGCACGGCTTCTTGAAAGTGCATCTCCTAAAACGGAAATCCCGCCTCTTCCATAATCATCGTCAGTGTAAATGGCTATAATCTCTCTCCAGCCATAGTACTCAAATAAATCAGCGATCGCGTACATCTGGAAATAATCACTTGTAGTAGTACGAATAAAGTAAGGGTACTGTAATGATGAAAGAGTGGGGTCCGTAGCCCCGAAAGACACGAGGGGCACATGAAGTTCATTGACAAGATGAGAAATGACATGTGCTATACCAGATGATTGTGGTCCGATTGCAGCTAATACATTTTTCTCCATTAGCTGCATAGCTACAAATTCAAAAAATCATTATTTCAATATCTGCGATAAATTTAAACGCAAAAAAACTAATGAAGTCTAATGTATTTACCTCCAACAAGACCAACAAATCCACTACAATTAGTGTCTTGCACAATGAGATTAATTTTCGTTGTTTGAAGGATAGTGGAATGGGAGTTGATATCATCAATTGCAGCAAGAATGGCTGGCTTTACAGACCTTCCGATTGCTGAATTTAATGTGAACAATGCCCCAATATTGACCTCCCTTCGACTATCATTAGAAGAAGCAAAAACTGTCATAGCTAAGCACAAACAAGAAATTAAATAAACTGATGATCTCCTCATTTTCATACCACCCTTGTCCCGACTACCTGAGATCACCTATATAAATTAGATAATGCGTTGATGTTGAGTTGTCAGAACCCAATTGTCAACTATGTTCTCACTATGATTTAATGACTGAAAACTTTATTTGTATAATATAAGTCCTATAAATAAACCTCAAAATTATATCTGTATAAAGACCAACTATAATTTTACAAAACAACTTGCAGAACCATCTATTAATTTCCATGTCGAATCAATGGTCTAGTGTAGTAAAGAATGTAAAGAGCATCCGACAATAAAAAAACAGTGTGTAGTGAGTAAAGAATTATACTTGCCGGTTGATAGTTGGCCACAAAAAGATATTCTTAGAATATAATCTTATTTTGTGATAATAATTACATTTCACATCTCTTAAGATTTTTTTTTATTTTTTTTAACCAAGGCAAAATTACCCAATTAGACTCTAGAGTTAGTAATCTTTATCTATTTTACTAGTCTAAATCAGTGTTCTAAAACAAGGCCGCCTACCCGACTAGGCGCTCCGCTTAGGCGTTCCAAGGTGCGTTATAGAATTTCTCTCGAAGGTGGCTCGAAGGTTTTTCTACGCATAATCTAATTAATAAACTACCCAATCAGATTAATGGGCTGCCTAACGTGAACACTACCTAGCATGCTAGCCCATAAATAAGTAATTCAACCTAATCTAACCCAACACATGAGAAAAATATAAAGAAAAACTACTTAGGTTAGAGTTTGAACGCGCGGGAAAATTAAGAAGGTGGGATTTTTATATTTCAAGTATAGAATTCTTGAATTTGACATTTTTAGTTGAATAATAATGAATTATTATTATTTTATTATAAAATATATGATATTTATGTTAAATTGATTTACTTTAAATATATTAAGATGTAAATGTTATTTATATCATTATATTAGTCATATATATTTAATATAAATTAATAGAAAAAACCGCCTAAGCAAAGACCGCCTAGATTCTAATTAATAGCCCACCTAATCATCTAGGTGCTCGAAGGTGGTCGACCGCCTTAGTACCGCCTAGCGCCTTTTAGAACCATGGTCTAAATACATGGTTGGAAGTGCAAGTTTGGAAATACTTTTCTTGAAAATCACTTTAAAATATTTTTGAGTATTTAAAAAAAAATTAAATTCTGAAAAATACTTTTAAAAAAAGCATCAAATAAATTTAGATTTTAAAATTATTTTTAATAACTTTTTAAATATTTTAACTTTTTTTTTGGAATGAAATATTTTATTTTTAGAATCATTAATTCATAAATGTCTATTAAAAATTTATTTGCTAAAAACATTCTCCAATAAAATCCTTTATTAAAAACCTCCCTTTACAAAATTACCTTTATATAATTTTTTTAAAAACTCTATTATTTATTATTTAAATTTAACCATCCTATTATAACTTCCCACCACCACTACCCTACCACCACCACTCACCATCCCACCACAACCACCACCACCCACCACCCCACCACAACCACCACAACTACCCAATTACTACCACCACCACCACAACCACCACCACCTCCATTACAACCTCAACCACCACCACCGCAAGCACCACCACCACAACAACAACAACAATCACAACCACCACCACCTACTACTAATTCCATCACACATGCGCGCGTCCGTTAATTTTTTTTTAAATCGTCATAACAAATTCTAAAAAAAATCAGAGAAAAATAAAAAAAATCATTTTTTGATAAAGCAAATTAATATTTAGATCTATGATTTTTTTTTGAATTTTCTGAATTTGTTTGGTTTTTGTTTTTATTTTCGCAGACACAAAATTCACTGTTTAAAACATGAAATTTCATGTTTGCGAAAAACAAATTCACTATTTCGAACAATGAATTTCATGTTTAGGGAAAAACTTTAAAACTAAAAAAAATATCAAAAAAATCATAGACGTAAATATTAATTTGCTTTTCTAAAAATGTAAATTTTTTATTTTTCTGATTATTCTAGAATTAGTTATGACGATTTAAAAAAAAAACCACGGACTCGCACGTGCGTGTTGGAATTAGTAGTAGTTGGGGTGGTGGTTGTTGTGGTGGAGGTGGTGGTGGTTGTGGTTGTGGTGGCTAAATACAAGGTGATGGTGGTAGTGGTGGTGGTGGTAGCGGTGGTGGTGGTGGTGGTGGCGGAAGTGTCCTAATATATGTTTAATATAAAAAAATAAATATCATAATAAAAAATAAAATAATATATTTAATAATAAGGGTTGTAAATGTATAAAAAATAGAGAGGATGTTTTTTATAAATAATTATTTCATTAGACATTTTTTTTATAAAGTAAATTATTGAATGCTTAATTTTACAATCATGTACTTTTATTAGACTTTTTTTAGCAAATACCCCTTAATTTTATTCTAAAAATACTTTTACTCTGAAATAAGAACTTCCAAATGGTCCCAAAGTATTTTAAACCAAATATGTGATTCTTAAAAAACACCGAAAGTGATTCCAGGTTTCAAGAATAATTTTAACAATTTTTAAAAATATCCTAATTTTATTCTAAAAGTTCTTTTTACTCTAAAATAAAGACTTCCAAACGTGCTCTAATTTTCTTGAGAGATATACAAAATTCCACAATTATCTTTGAAAACATGATGGCTTTAATACACCTTTATTGGAGGGAGTTCACCTCTCATTACATGACTATTTCTCATCCGTTATATATATGATAAGTAGTCACAAAGAATGAAATTTTCTGTATCATTCTTCTCTAATTTTCCCCGGACATGACCTTTTTAAGCCGCTTGAGAGCGCTTAAATTACTACTCAACTCTTTTACAATACCTAACCAATTTTTTATATCTTTTCAAATACTTTTAGCAAATCTACACTCAAAGATTAGATGTTTGTTTGATTCAAATTTTTTTACCACATAATTCATATAGTGGATCCAATTTCTTATAACTCATTTTATAATTGGTTTGACGTCTTTGTTGTATAGACATCCATAAAATAATAGAATATTTAGAAATATCAGAATAGTCTCACACAATATTCACCCAAGTTTTCTTAAAATATCGGCGTCAAAAAATATCATAAGGTGATTTATAAAGGGAAAGGAACTCACCGTTTCTCGGCTCATTAGCAACTGGTTGATCCTTGGAGGTGGAAAAGCAATAATGCAACTCTTACCTCCTCCTTCATGCCCCACCGATATGTCAATTTCTTCTTTTAACTCATATAATTGTTTATAAAGTGGAGAATCTAATTTTTCACTTTGCAACCCCAATAATCACTGTTTCACAAGTATTCTCCATGTACTCACTTTATCCACAAAGAATCTTTTTTCGCCATAATTTTTCACAAAATTTTCATAAAATAAGTTTTATTCCAAGTTCCAAGATCTTTAAGGCCTAATTATTCTTCATCTTTTGGTGTAGCTATGGTCTTCCATTTTATTTGTGAAAATTTTCCATCCCAATGAATTTTTTTACAAATACTCATGATTTCATCACGCACACAAATCGGTACTGGAAAGATGGAAAGTCAAAAGCACACAATGCCTTGAAGTATCGTTCTAATAAGCTCAATACATTCCACATATGAGAGCAGAGGAGCATTCCAAGATCGCACATTATTTTTTATGAATATTCAATTTTTTAAATTTATTATTATTAATTTAAATTTAAAAATTATAATTTTTAAATTTTTTAAAATAATATATAATAATTAAATAATAACTTAACGACGGTAACATACAACAATTAATAATGGTGCACATATTTGATATTCATGGGGGGAAGAAGACTTAAAAAAAGACAATGTGTAAAACAACCCATAGTTCAGGGGTAAGGAATATATTTTTTTCTTACTTGAAATTATGGTAAAATCCTTAGATACAAGAAATGGCAAGACATATACAAGCTTGGAAATCAAAAGGTGAAATAGAAAGTCATGAATGTCACTTGGGATTCACATGTCTCCTACAATGATGATAAGAACAATGAGGAAGAGATTTCCAACTTCATTGCCTTTATAGAAAATAATCCTATTGAGGAAAGGAGCATCATGAACAAGAAAATATGGGTTCTTTATAGTGGATGCTAAAGGAACATGACCAATACTATCTTTCTATATCACAAGTTTAAAACTATATATAGTGAAAAAATGACATATACTAACAATCCTAAGGGTTAAATTATTGGTAAAGGAATAATAATTTCAAAACTTTATCTATATTCATGATGTGCTTCTTCTAGTTGGGTTAAACTTTAACTTACTTAATATTAGCCAAATTTGTGGTAAAGATTATAATGTATTATCTGTTCCTGGTATAGAAGACAACGATATAATTTTTGAACTTGCATGTCATAATGTCACATGATTATCCTCTATACAAAAAAATCCTTGGTTATTGAATATGGCATTTGGGTATACTAGTATGGATTTACTTATGAACTTATCTAGGAAAGATCCTATTGTTCGTTTTCTTAAGCTAAAATATGAAAATGATATATTATGTGTTGTATACAAACTTGGTAAGTAACATATATCGTCTTTCAAATTATGTAATTCAAGACAAAAACAATATTTGTTAAAGCTATCGCGAGACAAATTAAATATTCCACTAGTATGTAATAATAAGTTGGATCATATAGTAAATCTCAGTCATCTTTCGTATAAGTGACAATAACTTTACTAGTGAATCAACAGGAGAAGAGTTTCTAGTATAGCTAAAACAATGAGATAATTAATATATTTGTGTTGATCGCCAACATAAATCTGAAAAACAATGTATGAAATTCAATATCAAAAGTATGTGAGAGGGTCTAGATCATTCATCTTGAAAAATGAATATACTTTTTTTGAAGTAGATAAAGACCTAACGAGACTGTAACAATGACGACGAAACTAGACCCTGGCGGAACGTTCCTAATAATCTTCAAGTCTCGGATCTTGCTCGATCTTTCCTATGGTCTTACTCATTTTGCTTTTCTAGCTAAATCGAGGCCTAAATCTTACCTTGCTTGGGGTTGTATGACACATGCATGCGGTTTTAAGTGTTCTAATAAACCAATATACCTACATCAGAATAAACAATATTTTGGATATGTTTGCATGTATAAGATCACCCCTGATTGCAGTAATCCTAGTGCTATTATTACTAATGATAGGAATGATGACCTAGTTAAGCACTTCCCCGAGATTGTAGAGACTAACACAAGCTATCTGATGTTCGGTTTTGATATTATGTGTTACGTTATTAGCTCTGCTTTATTAGTTTATTTGGAACAAAATATTAGCTCCACTTGCGAGTATCACACCTATAATTAATTCACTATTAGCGAGGAGGTTTTTTACTGCTATGGTAATAATGGTACAGAGGATCCTAGTTGCAGCGAAACACGGGAAACGAGAATTAGGTAAACAAAGAGACTTACCCAAAGCCACACGCCTAAGCTTTGCGCTTATCAAGGTATCTTTTTTGGTGTATTAATAAAGCAGTCCAATACTCCATTTAAGGTACGCCCACATCAATCCTTTGAAAAAAAACACAAAACCCTCCCTTACTATCTAGCTAAAACTGGTAAAATCTTCTGGTCCTATTATAATGTTAGTCTACATTGATCTTGTGGTCAATCCATTTTTCTTTTTTATTGTAATTCCAAGAGTATCACTAGTCCCCTTGTAATGGCTACTCGAGATCACCATGCTTTTTCAAACATTCCCCTTAGTGATCAAAAGATGAGGGAATCTGGGGTGATTAACATTGGGATGAAAACTAGTCTTGTGGAGCCACTCAAAGAAGATACAACTATCAACATCTGTGTCTTTGGTGAGAATCCGGTTTCCGGAGTAGGATTCCAAAAATATATCGCATATAGATGGGGCATCCAAGGAAATTTTTGCTTCACTGAGGTTAATAGAAAATTTTCAAATTGGAAATCTTTGATAATGCTTAGTTCAAGAGAATACGGGAGATGAGGCCAAGAATCTTCATGAAGATGCATATGAGCTTCACTTTATGGCCCCAGATTGTTGAGTATACTGACATCTCTTTGGACTACTCTTCAGTTTGGGTCCAAGTTAAAGGGCTATCTTTTGTTTAGAATAATATCAAGAGGGTGAAGGTTTGTTTCATGAAAATAGAAATAGTTATCCATTAACTCCATCAAATGATGTCAAAATCCTTAGGTTCTATATCAAATTTAACGTTAACCGAGCGCTACCCCAGGAACCTATTCACTACAAGAAGAATGAGATGGTTGTGTCACATTTCAATACGAGAATACAGGATCGTTGTGCTTCAAGTGTGGAAAGTGGGACATCAATATGGCGATTGTAATACGAAGTACATCAAAACCACTGAAGATATCTACGAACTCAAGAGATACACGTGGAGCATTGATAATATGGCCAAGCATCCACCATTTAATCATATATACGGGATTCTCCTCAATATTGATCGAAAATTATCTAAGGTAGTCAACACAGGAAGACAAAGGAATGAAGCGGTGTAGAGGAGAGAGTTGGGTAACAACATCACAGGAAGTTCTAGAGGTGTGAATGAGCATGATGTAGACCTTGGGGGTATAACTATACTCGTAAACTCAAAGAACATAAAATAGAAGAAATTAGAGATGGAAGGTTTGATGATGCAGATGATATGAACTATTTGGAGAATTGGAATAAAAACGTCGAGGAATTAAGGAAAGAAATTTGCATGGGATTAAAGATCTTGAGGCTTTTAAGAGAATTACTGAGGAAAAATATAAAGATGTGAGCAGCGAGAATAGATAAAGAATAGAGAAAGAGCAAGATGGAGATGGGTATAACAACAAGAACAACAGTAAGAAAACAATTGAAATTTTTTACGACTTGAGGTCAAACTCTGAGGAACTGAGTGATAAACAAGGGACTATCAAAAGGAGACGCGAGTTGAAGGCCTAAGTCGATGGAAGGAATATTAAGAAAATGAATAAGAAGAGATTGAGCAACTGTAAAAAATTATGCGTGGTGGAAGAGAAGGAAAACATAGGTAACAGAGGTGGCAAGATTGCTATATCTAACAACTTTAAAATCTTGAGTAGTTTGGGTAACCAATTGGGTGAGAAAGGGGATGATACAGGGGATGTTAATGAGGAAGAGGATGATGCTAATTTCGAACCTCAGGAAGAAGGAAAGGGTATGAGATGGAAGGAGAAAATGACGATGGTATTTTCGAAAGGATAAATAAGGATAGTGAGACGTTTTGTGTCTATGGTAAAGCAGGAGAGGAAGTTTATCTACTTGACAATATCCATATGGGGAGCGGCCGAGCCTATGAAGCGGTCGCCAAGGGAAATTGATTACCATTTTCTAGAACGGGCTCCCTTGACTGTTTCAAATCTAAAATATGTTGTTGTGCGTTATAAACCGGGAATGGCAGTGTTCCGCGAGACCATGATGAGGGAGGTGGATTCATGTAAGACTGTTAGAATGTTAGTTTTTGAAAACTCCTTTATTTTTTACCCCACCAGTAGTGCTTATCACTTTGGTGGATTTTTGGTGATTTGGCACTCTTATGTGCGTCTTTTGGTCTCATTTTGCTGCTCATCTTTTGTAGTTCTTTATTTTAATGAAATTTCTTTTCTGTATTATATGATTTATATCAGTATTCATGCTCCTAATAACTTTTAAAATAGGAAACAAGTATGGAATGAAATCGCTAAATGGAGTAAAGATATTAAAGAGCTGTGGATTATTATCGGGGATTTTAACGATGTACTTAACAATAATGAAAAATTGGGTTTGAATCCTATTAATTTCAATCATATGAAACAATTCAAAAAATTTACTATTTTTTATTCTCTTTTTGATATCAAAGCCACATGTTGCTTCTTCACATGGTCAAATAGAAGAACGGGTGGAAAACTGGTAAGGAAAACATTAGACAGAGCTCTCACTACTTATAATTCGATTAACAAATTTCCCGTAGCACAATTATACATCCATCTAGCCATAGGATCGGAACACTCGCCAATAATTCTATAATATGATAACAATATGCGACAAGGTATTAAATGACTTAAATTTGAGAGTTTTTGGATATAAAATATTGGTTCTAGAATTACTATTGACAAGGCGTGGGGAAGTCGGGGGGAAGTTCATTCGTTACCTAAGATTATATCCAAAAGAGATAATACTATAAATGAACTCAAAAAATGGAGTAGGAAACTCTAAAAAGCACGAAACACAAATAAAAATTCTTCAAGATAGACTGACCATTATCAACAATTCTTTTTCATCTTTGGAATTACAACAAGAAGAAGATATAAAAGCACAAAATGTGAGGAGAAATATTGGTCAGATCGATCAAGACAAACATGCCTTATTTACGGAGATAAAAATACAATTTTTTTCATCTATCTACAATTCAAAGACGCGTATTACTAAAATAAAAAAAATCAAAGATAAACACGGTATTTGGAAAGAAGATACGATATAAGTTAAAAATGGTTTCCTTGATTTCTACAAAACGTTATTTGAGAAACATAATATCGGCAAACACATATGGAGAAAGCAACATCGTATATCAAAATAATTCACTAATAAAAGGACTAAAGCCCTAGTAAAACAACCTTGTATTTATGAATTGAATAATTCACTAATAAATTGTATTTATGGTTGACTCTCTCTCTCTAAGGATGTTATGAATTGAATAAATTGTGAGAGGTCTTTGACTCTCTCTCTCTAAGGATATTATAAATTGAAGGAAAAATGAGAGGTGCTGAATAATGAGGTCCAAGAGGTGTATTTATAGGTGCTAGTAAGCCCTAATTCATTTTACTTGGAGTGGAAGACAAGTAAAGAACTCTTTAATTCGCAGCCCTAAAATCTAGGAAAGGTAAGATTCTGCTGCTGATTTGTTTTGGTCATATCTCCTGCAATACTTATCTGTTTGACGCGTTCCAATAGTCGAAACCAATTGTCTCAGAAAGCTCTTTCCATTGGTCCAAACCATTCTCCCAAATTCCTATCCAATCTTAAGTTATGAGCTCGTCTTTGAACGTGACTGGAATTTCATATTTATTTGGCAGTTTTATCTTTTTCTTCTTTGCATATATCCTTCCTTAATCTTCTTATTTCCATGTATATCTCTTTCCTTTACTTCTTAGACTTGACTTGGTCTCTAATTAAGTACCATATATTTTTTAAAGCTTCACAATAAATAAATAATTAAACCGCATATGCTTTAGAAATTAATAAATCAAGACTAGAAATATGAAAATGCACTATAAAATTGGAAACTCAAGAACGTAAAACAAAAAATAATCTAAAATACTTCCTAATACAGTAAAAATAATCTAAAACTTTGATTCTCACTTCTCCTCCTTGTATTGGTTTTTCATGAAATTCAAGAACCTACTAACTTTGCACTAAAAATAATCAAATTAACGCACAAAAACTCTAAAAATGCAAATAGCCTAATTCCAAGGGAAAAAATGTAATATGACAAAATACGCATAAAAGTCGATCAAATAAGTCAAATATTCGCCTAAAAGGATGTCTCTAAAGGGCTAATATTTAGAACAAATAGGAAGACATCATATATCCTATCTCATTTATGGTTTGTGTCGTATCAAAGAGAACCCATATCCAATCTCCAAAAAAATATTGCAAAACCAAGGAAAAGTAACGCCTAAGAGGACTAAGAATGAAGAAACCCTGAAGAGGAGATTCCAAGATGAATTATGTTAGAATTAGGATCGCGGAATAATAAATATAATAATAAACAAGAAAGGAAAGGAACACCGATATACGTGGAAAACCCAAATCGGGAAAAACCACGGGAAGAGGAGAAGATTTTATTATAGAGGATTGATTACAAAGGAAAGTATAATGGCTGATGCCAATTGAACGGGTTAACTAATAACCTATACAATACAATGTATTTATAGGTAAACAGGGATACTAGGGTTTATAACTAAATGGGCCAGACCTAACTGAAAGAAATAAAAAAAAAGTTTTTATTCCCATGTCACCCATGATGGGAAAGATATGAGCATACAGGGAAGTTATCTTTGATAACTTCCCACTTTGATGGTGGAGGAAGTGGAGAAAGTGGGAGAGTGGTTTATTAACAGCTAATAAACCAACTCTCCAGCTCTATAAATAGAGCCTTTCTTTCTCACAGAACAACAAAAAAAAAAACAGACAATCAAAGCTAATAAGCGTACCTTTCTTTTCTCTCAAAATCAAGAATACAACACAAATAATTCTGAGACATTTAGGTTGTGAAAACAAAAGGTTTAGTTCTAGTAATTAAACTTACGACCGGATAGCAGAATCGATTCATTCCAATTCAATCAATTACAAGAAGGCTAGAATTCAGGACTCTTCATTCCAATCCGCTGCGTATAAGGTTTGTCTAATAAACCTTCTTGTATTGTTTATATTCAGTGTAACAATTGGTATCAGAGCGTGTTACCCAATTTAAATATATAAACAAAGAATTTTATACAAACCTTTTATTGAATAAAAAGAAAATTGAGAAATTTTTTTTTTTGTTTCTCTCGAAACAGAAAAAATATTTTTTTTGTTTCTCTCATGGATTATTTTTTATTGGGCCGAATATATTATATATTTATTTTGGGCCCTTGAATTTTTTTTTGGACCGAAATTTGAGTTTGGGCCGCCGGAATTTTTTTTTTCGGACTTAATTTTTTTTAGAAAATCGAAATGACATGTCTAGTCCAATGACTAGTAGCCTTACCAATTTGCTACCTTAAGTTATTGTTAGTGAATATAATTTCTGGAAAGATACTATTATTTTTTTTTCTTGTTTCCTAATCAATTTTGGTATATTATTTTTAGCGTTCTTATTTTTCTATATGTAGAAAATGATGGAGATACGATCCCGGGGATCGAAAGAAAAGAGGCTCCGTCTATTGGGAGATTACCGAATGCTCCATAGGAACGTAAGAAATCCTAATGGATCATCAGGGATCCATAGACCAAAAGTTACAAGGACACCGAAAGAAAATTAGTCTTTGAGAAATAGTATCAAAGCACTCCGTTATAAGAAAAAACCTCATCACACCCTAGTGCAACATGTGGCAATTGTCAATAGATTGATTCAGGATGTCATAAGTTGGGGTGATATCATATGTGAAGGACATAAGGTTGAAGTTCTTTACAAATCTCTTCCGAGAGAGATGAAGAGGGATATCGAAATCTTATGGAAGTATGATTTTCCGGAAAACTATGTTCATGGGAGACAAGCTACATATGAGTGGCTAGTCTATGCTTTGACTGAATCTCCCTTGTGGAGGCACTATAATAATTCCACTAGGTCGGACCAGTGCAACTGTGGAATGCATTATCGAACTACTAGTGTTGATAATTATTTTCCAATCATACTCTATGAGGAAGTGAACTTTGAGCAGTCAATTCCTAAATTAAGGTTTTGGATATGAAAGGCGTATGCTAGTTAGGACTTGCAATAGGTAGTTTGCTTAGTGGTTTGTTTTTCCAATTTTTTTAATCCCTGTTTGTTAGGAATTGCATTAGTTGCTTTGATTTAGTTATTTCTTTATTGAACATGTATTTCATTTATGTATGAATTCAACTAGTTTCTTTGTTTGTATGCTATTAGTTGTTTATTTTCATACATTTTCGCTCTATTTGATGTTAGAGTAAGTGGGAGTTCTTGGAGAACTTAATTTTTGCAGTTAATGAAATTGATTGAATCATTAAGACAAACAAAATATGGTGGTTCATGATTGGGAACATAGTGAACTTTCTTTATCACTTATTTTGTTATCTTTCTTATTCATTCTATTTGCATTAATAGCATTGGGTAGTTAAATAATTGTATGTATGCTAATGAAAAATCTCTTACTTTATAAGAAAATGACAACCGTCATTGATGATCTCAAAGGAGACATAATGAATGGTGAGAACTAAACCCTGGTAAACTCAAAATGCATTATGTTCTAGAGGAACAAGAATTCTTGAGGTTATTAACAATGTCATGGCTCAGCCTAAGGAAGGCATCACAACTCAAAACAAAAGGGACATGGAGGCTTATGAGAAGTGGAAAAAGAGATATTTCACTACAAGAGGCATCTTGATAAGCTCCATGTATGACGATCTTGTCCATGAGTGTTAATAATACACCACCGTTCACGAGATGTGGGACACTCTTAATGAAAAGTACAAGGGTACAACTATGACTAAGTTGAGTCAATTGATCATTAAGTTTGACACTTACAAGAGGAAGCCTAATCAAACCAAGCATCTTTGGGAGATGTCTAATATGATTAGGGAACTTGGACTGCAGGTCATAGCCTTGCTGATGAACATCAGGTTCAAGCTGTGATCCAATCTCTTTCAAATAAGTGGGAGCATATGAAGATAAACTTGACTTAAAATGACCATATCATAACTTTTGATGATGTTTATCATCATGTGAGGTTGGAAGATGAACGTCTTGATGCAGTTAAGTCTCAGGATCAGACTTATATATTGCTGAGTCAAGTTCCCATGAAGGTTCTTGCATTAAGTGCAAGAACAATGGAAAGAGAAACGAAAATGAGCATGCTTCCAAGAAGAACAAGAATGGTGGTAACAACGTTTTTTTTGAAAGACGAGAGTAAAGTAAAACGCTATAATTGTGACAAGATAGGCCACTTCGCTCGCGAGTGAGGATAAAGATAGCAATATCATTTACTTCATATAACTTTACATATGTTACCAGTACTGTTTGCTAGTTGATTCTAATCCTTTGTGGACTATGGATTCAGAAGCGACAGACCATGTAGCCTAAGACCAAGAGGCATATGTAGAGTACCATCTAATTCCAGAGGAAATTGATGAATATAAGTTAGGAGACAACAACAAGGTTGAAGTCAACAGATTTGAAACTTGCAAGTTGAACTTGCGAGGTGGTCAAACCTTATAACTACATAATGCACTTTACACACCTGAAATTCGAAGGAATTTGGTCTTGGTCACTGTTCTTCTAGGATTAAGTTTTAATATGCATTTTCATAACAATCAAGTAGACATCTATTATGACGCTAAGTGTTAAGTTTTTTGGTTTTATTTCTCATGTTTTATTAGTACTAGATGATGATAACTCATTTAATAGTTATTATGTAAGTAGTTGCTTTTCTACTAATACTTCTTCTAGTAATTTTAACGTAGAAGAAAAGTATGGAATGCTAGACTAGTTCATATTGGACAAGACCGTATGAATTTGTTGGCTAAGACGAACTTTTTGGGTTCATTGACTAGAGTCAACTTGCCAACTTATGAAAATTGTCTAGCAAATAAAGCAAAGGGAAACCATTTTTGAAAAGGCTAAACGAGTCGAGTACCCATTGCAAGTAATTCATGTAGACATCTGTGACCCAATGAATGTTCAAAATATACAATGGGACTTTATTTTATCACTTTTATAGATAATTTCACTAGTTTTGGTTATGTCTACCTGATTTTTCATACATCTGTAGCATTGAAATTTTCTTATGATATATTTCAATGAAGTAGAAAATCAGTTAGAGAGGAAAATGAAAACCTTAATCACGTGAATATCTATTGGATCAGTTGAAAGAACTGTGTGATGAAAAAGTGAGAACTCTCCTAGAAATGGTTAAGTCTATGATGGCACAAGCTAATCTGTGGAGATGCCTTGCCTACTGCTAGTTATATACTTAACCAAATACCCACAATGACTGTTCCAACAAACTCCTTATGAACTACTTGTGACCCTAGGGTCGGCAGACTATGTTCATGATCTATCTCACGAATATGGGAAGTTAGGTCCAAGAGGTAAGAAGTGTATCTTTATTAGATACCCAGCTCACTCTAAAGGATATGTGTTTATTGGTGAACATAACGATGGGGGTCTTATGGAAATTGAGTTACGAGATGTTACATTCTTAGAGAATGATTTTCCCAACAGATGTGAAGTTGACAGAATTTTCATTTTATGTGAATTAAATGAGATTCAGGAAGATGATATGCAAACAAATGTGACACCTGATGAGGTAACACATGCTAAAGAAATAGAGAAGGATACTCCTCTAAATCTTGAGACGGAAGAAACCATTACATCATCTAGTAATCCTATTTCTCAAGATTCTCAACTTAAGAGAAGTGCTAGAGTTTTAGTTCCTCGTCGTCGATTTGAAATCGAAGGAGAAGTCTTTACGATAACTCCACAAGACGAAGATGAACCTCGATCAGTTAATGAAGCATTCTCATGTCCTACTAATAATGAATGGAAGAAAGCAATGGAAGAAGAAATGGAGTCGATGAAGAAAAACCAGGTATGGGAACTGGTTAATCTCCCGAAAAGACGTAAGGCGATTGGGAATAAATGGGTTCTCAAAATAAAGAGGAAACCTGACAATTCCATTGACAAGTATAAAGCTCGCTTGGTAGCTAAAGGATAAACTCAACGGGAAGGAAAAGATTTTGAGGAAATTTTTCTCCTGTTGTTAGATTTACCTAAATACGTCTTATTTTAGCTATTGTGGCTCATCTCGATCTGGAGTTGCACAAAAATGGATGTTAAAACTGCATTTCTAAATGGATATTTAGAAGAGGTTATTTTCATGGAACAATCTCGAGTTTCGTTGCAAAAGATCAAGAGAATAAAGTATGTAGATTGTTAAAATCAATCTATGATCTTAAGCAAACCTCGAGACAGTGGAATTTGAGATTTCATAAAGTCATTTCATCAAATGGATTTGAGATGATAATTGAAAATCACTGTGTTTATGTTAAATGTTCCAAGAAATTTTGTAATATTATCTCTATATGTAGATGACATCCTATTAGTAGGGGATGATAAAGAGTTTATTCAAGCTAATAAGGAGTAGCTAGCTTCTCAATGTTATATGAAATATATGGGAGAAGCAAATTATATTCTTGGTGTTAAGATTAGTAGAGATAGGTCTAGAGGACTATTATCTTTGTCTCAAGAAACTTAAATCATGAATATAATTGAGCGCTTTAGTATGACTAAGTACAATTCCATTGACACTCCTGTAGCAATTGGAATAAACTTAACTCTCGACATGTGTCCTAGTACTCTAGAAGAGAAACAGAAAATGTATACAATGTCATATTTTAGTTCATGGATTGTCTTATATATGTTATGATGTGAATTAGGCCAGACATATGTTATGTGGTAGATTTAGTTAGTCATTTTAATTGAACCTAGGACAAGAAAATCCGAAAGTTGTGAAAAAGATATTGAGATATCTAAAAGGCACTATGGATTATGCCTTTTGCTTTCGAGGAAATAGATTACACCTAGAAGGATATATTACGCTATTTGGGATAGTGATATATATGGGGGTAAATCTACCTCAGGTGATGTATTCATGTTGAATAATTGCGCAATTTCTTGAAGTAGCAAGAAACAAACCTGTATAATTTTTGTCCACAATGGAAGCTGAGTTTGTAGCATGCTTAGATGTGGTTCTAGAGGCTGTTTGGTTAAAAAGGTTATTATGAACATTTAGGATTCTCAGGCGATAGTGGGAGTCCCGTTATTATACATTGTGATAGTCAAGCTGAAAAGGCTTGTGTGAAAGCTCCTAAGTATCACAGTATGACCAAACACATTGATATAAAGTATAACGTTGTTAGAGATATTATTGCACAAAAGGATGTTGATTTGCAATACATACACACACGCAATATGCTTGCTGATCCATTCACAAAGGATATCCCAAGGGATATATTTATGGATATGTTAAATCTATATGATTAAGCAAGATATAATCAATATTGCGAGTTTATGTGCATTCATGTATATATTTTCATTAGTATGTTTATTTAACTGTTTATTTTAATAATATCTTGTTTGATATATATTATAATGCGTGTAATTTTTGAAGTATGTATGTCCTATAGACTGAGATTGGCCCTATCACACGGGCAATCGCCTTTTGCACAAGAAGTGCGCAAAGATGAGACTGACTCATAGTAGTGAAGAACCCTTAAGATAACTTGAGTTAAAATAGTCGCCTTAACTAAGTGTTAAGATGAGATCATAAACATGGATAAACCATGTTAAGCTTATATTATGATCGAAGTAGAATCTCACTATCTACTTAGTCTATAAGAGCCAGATATGAGTTGCTTGATTGATTTCATAGAAGGGTTGATCAATCGAAGAATTCATCTTAGGCAACGAGGCTTGTCTAATTATATATCTGTATGGTATTTATAAAATTGTGACATACAATTGGAGCTATATGAATAATACCATAACACGTGTGTCATACCACGTGTGCTTTCGACCAGAAGGAAGTGAAGAGTCGATCCCTGTCTCTTCATTGTGTGATGCCTTCAAAATTGTGCCCTTATTACTTTTGACTATGTCTTGATATTTTGATTAGGTGTATGCTACTTTGAACATACTACTAATGATCATGAATGATTCGGTCTAATGGGGTATGTTTGGGAAAGCAACCTAATCAACGTAAAAGGATATAAGTGTAAAGGGAAGACTAAAATTCTGTATCAAAGTGTGTGCTTGCAGGTACCGATCATGTAAGTCAATTTGGACCATAACATGATAGTGAGACACATGAAGTTATGTCAGTGAACTCTTTTGATCACATAAACGATGTGATATAAATTTAAAGGGGTCAGAGTTACTGAATATGATACAATAAATTATTAGTCTGAGGTACTACAAGATACGTAAGGATTGAGGTTTCATTTGAGCAACTATGTACCCTAACAGGTTATTAGTAACGTATGCTCGTATGCTTGTCGGTCGCACGACCTATTTTGTCAAGTATGATGAATTATTCTAGAAATGTGTATATGAGAAGATTTGAGAAATATTGATGTATGGTGCATTGAGATGCATGTTCCTAAAGGGAATGATTGTAACTCCATCATGTGCGAATGGGAGAATGAAAGAAATAAAAAAAAAGTTTTTATTCCCATGTCACCCATGATGGGAAAGATATGAGCGTACAGGGAAGTTATCTAGAAAGTGGGAGAGTGGTTTATTAACAACTAATAAACCAACTCTCCAGCTCTATAAATAGAGCCTTTCTTTCTCACAGAACAACAAAAAAAAAAACAGACAATCAAAGCTAATAAGCGTACCTTTCTTTTCTCTCCAAATCAAGAATACAACACAAATAATTCTGAGACATTTAGGTTGTGAAAACAAAAGGTTTAGTTCTAGTAATTAAACTTACGACCGGATAGCAGAATCGATTCATTCCAATTCAATCAATTACAAGAAGGCTAGAATTCAGGACTCTTCATTCCAATCCGCTGCGTATAAGGTTTGTCTAATAAACCTTCTTGTATTGTTTATATTCAGTGTAACACTAACAAAGATGAATTTGGGTCACATCTCTAACAAATTATAATCTCTTAGGAGAGAAAAAAGAGAGTACAAAGAAAACTATAATATGTTATAACTACTTGGTGGAATATGCAGTTACTGAATTAGAGGAACGCCATATAACCTGTTTATATATACACATAATCCATAAATTGTCGTATAAACTGAACTCTTAAAGACTTGTCTTTAGTCCTCTTGAGAACACCGAATATATACATAATTTGGTACTTACAGTTTCATCTAATTAATGTTTGGTACATTAATATCAGACAACTTGTGATTGAGGATTATCATGCTGAGTGAAAATCCTTTTGATAGCTTCTTCCTTCTCATCGATAAAATCAAAAAAGTTGAATATGATCTGAGAACAACGAGTATTGGATGAGAACGAGAATCCAGCAGAAGAAGGATCCATTTGCTTGCTCTTGTACCGGATATATTGTCTAACCATCCTAAGCAAAAAGATTATAAATGCAGTGAGAGTAAAAGTACCACATAAAAGGTACAAACCCCAGAAACTGCTCAAAGAGAGCATATTTTGTTCAGGTTGTTGTATCCTTTCTGAAGAACACCCTGACTTACAAAACCACTTCTTATGTATCTCTTGAAGTTTCCCATTCTCCGCAAGTTTGAGTATAGCTGTTGACATATCAATAGCAAGCGGAGAGTCTTTCTTAAAAGCCTGAATTATAAAACAACAAATCTTGTTAGAAAAAGCCGATAAACTTATTATTTAACATTCAAAAAAGTGAAGTAAGTATTAGCGCTTACAAAACCCCATCCACCCTTAGTAAAGGGTTGTCCTACAATACCAAATTGAGTACGTTTAGACAAGAAAAGCTCCACGTAGGGTAGCTCATCCACTATAGCAGCCACCCCTCCATTCTCTGGCCCGTTCCGAAGTGCCTTTTCGTATTCTTCAGGAGAGCCTAGAGATATAAGTCTTGATCGAGCTATATTTAAATTATCCGCCATATAACTAGCAGCAAAAGATCCCACTTGATAACCAATTGGCCAATTACTCGAAATTAAACTATCGACTCCTGTGATAGGTGATGTAAGGCGTTGAACTGTTAGAATTGATGTCAAACTTGCTGTGTAACTTGATGTGATCACTAATAACAAGAATAGCCATATCACCATCACCATTCGTCCAAGAGTACTTACAGTATCCTCCTCTGAAATATAATTATTAACAATCTGATCCTCAATAATACATCATTTGAAACAAATGAAATTTGAAAACTAGAAATTGTGCTTACGATTTGCCTTGAACAGAGTTGAAAAGCTGAACCTGCGTGGTAATATAGGATGAAAAGTCAGAGTTGCACGTATAAAATTTATGATATTTGTTAAAATTGATATATTTTCTTACAGGAACATAGTTGCTATCTGTTTTTTAGGTGGACCACGAAAATGATCATTTACACGATGCTCAAGAATCCAAATAACAACTGCTATTATAAAAAACGAAGCTGCGGTAACACCCCAAAGCTGTGGTGTGAATGGTTTGATAAATACCCAACTAGATTTTGAATTGTCAATAGGAGCTACTATGACTAAACCAGTCGAAGCATAAGGTTGACTAAAGTCAACCCTCCGTGTCCTGTTCGTAACAATAGCAATATCCCCTACCGCTGCATCAAGAACCTGAAATCACGTTACGAGTTAAGAAAGAGAGAATATAATTTCAAATCATATTAAAAACAAATGTGTAAATTAAATTGCATCATTGGTTCCTATGTTATAGCCAAATATACTGGGGTATATTTTGGCTTTCTTATAACACAAGGACCAATGGTGCAATTAACAAATCGATGTGAGTTTCTTACACCATCCGCAACCATTCCCACTAGTTTGTCATAATTTGGATTGCATACTCCATCTCCGTAAGGCTCGTATACGAAGGGAACTTCATACGGAACCAACTTTCTTGCCTCTAAAAACAAATCGATGCAATAACCTTGAATTTCATGGCTAGAATTCAATTCAGTAACAAATTCAGTAAAACTAGCGCGTTTCGGAACTCCAATCTTTAACGGCTTTTCATTGTTGGAAAAAACCCATCCACGAGGCTTCTCAGTTTTCCCACCCGGCCAAGTAATATTATCAAGCTTCTGATCTAGATATGAACCGTGCACTCGAATGTCCCCGGAAATTTCCGTCGGCAAAATCGAGAGACCGGAATAATTTGTCCAATACCCGATCGTGCGTTGCGTTTCTACAAGGTTGATAACTTCAAAACCATTGACTATGAGATTTCTATCGGAACCAAACTGAACCTGACCTGTTAAGCCCGTGAAGTTTGTAAGTGATAGAGTTTTAAGTAGTTGTTCTCCACCATCAAATATATTGATTTTCCCAATTTGAAATTGCTCTGTTTCCAAAGCTTCTAGATCTTTACTACGCGAAAACGTTATATTCCCGTTCTCTTTTATAAGTTCATGTACAGAATGTGCGATTGACCAGACTGTGTCGTAAGCGTATAATCCGTACACATTTAAATCCGGATGAAACGAATCTTTATTCTGCATTGTTTTCCAACGAGACTCAAACGAGTTTTTAACCCTAGTTTGGGGTATATATGGACGAAGTACGATTACTCCTTCAAGGTCTCTGAACGAGACTTGATTTTCCGAGGAAAAAGAATCTAAAGTAGCGGAAAGCCAATCAGTTACTAACCAAACATAGTTTCCATTCATCATATTTAACTCTCGCGCTAGCTTGAAAAATCTCAACTCAGTATCAGGATTGATATGCACAACATAAACACGAGGACCTAATAATTTCGAACTATTGAGAACGTAACTAATATCATTAAGATTATATTGGCAAGGTAAGGGTAATTTATAAGATATCCTCAACATTTTCTTTGCCAGCTCATCGCCTAAAACGTTAATTCCGTTTCTTCCATAATCATCGTCTAGAAAAACGGCGATAACTTCTTTCCATCCGAAATAATCGACGAGATCAGATATGGCAGACATTTGGTAAGAATCACTTGGTGCTGTTCGAAGAAAATAAGGGAATTGGAGAGCTGAGAGAGTTGGATCTGTAGCAGCAAATGAGACGAGAGGTACGTGAACAGCGTTAGTTATGTGAGATATCATGTGCGCCACTGCGGAGGATTGTGGCCCAATTATTGATACTATTTCTTTCTCGAGTACCTGAAAAGCTGATACGAAACTAACACTATGTGATAAAAGGTTTGACAATAAGCTCGCTGGTATAGTTACTAACAAGTAACTATTAGTGTAGATTAAGAAATTCTTTTATTTATAAGCTGAAGCTTTTCTTTAATCTATAGTTCCAAAATGAAAATGCATAGTTGAACTACCTCACATGGATTTCACATAAGTACAAAACGATTAGTGGGAATCTAAATACTAATTGACTAAAATAGTGTATTGCATAAACCACATCATGACAAAAGCAAATCAATAAACTAAAACAAGAGGGGTTATTCCACATGAGTATATTTGCTTTGTTTTTAGAGTACAAAGTTATATTATTTCAGGAGAGAAGGCAAGCACAATCCAATGTAGTAGAATAAAAGATCAAAAACCTTCCCCAAACTAAAATGCAAAGTCGGACACTGAAATTTATGTTAAAAATCATTCAATAAGAGAAGAAAACCCCTAGATTCAAAGACCAACACCAACAAATCTACTATCTTACAAGAACAATCACATCTCTAATCTTCACAATATGAAGATCACAAAGGTTTTAAAATGGAAAAACAGCAAGTTTTGGCATTATCTTTAACACACATGGTCCAAAATAAGTGAAAAAACCATAGAAACTAAATTATCACCTAAAACGGAGCTACTTTTGGGGCATAACAGACTGATTTTTGGACCTCAAAACTAAAAACCTATAGCTACCCTGGGATTGAAAGATTAAAAAAATGAAATCAGCTCTATCTATCTTCACCTTGAATCATAGAATAGTAAATTCTGAAATGGAAAAAATCTCCTCTTTTTCTCGCTTTTTCTAGGCTCACACCCACCAATCTCTTTGTCTGGCATAACAACAATACAATGATAATGTTTTACTTATTAAGGGGCATAAACTTATCTTCATCAGAATTGATCTAAAAATATTTGTCTATTTCATAAAACATAAGGGGCAATAGTACAATTTATCCAAATAAGAAAAGAAAGTTAAAAGTTCAGAATATACCTTTAATGGAGCCCATGAAGACACTACAATTAGCATCTTCCATAATCAAATTCAGTGTAGTCCCATTCAAAATGGTGGAATTACTATTTATATCGGAAACAGCCATTTCCATGGCAACCTTTGCTGCTCTACCAATGACTGAATTAAAAGTGAAGATTGCACCAATATTCACAACATTAGGACTACTTTCACACTCCACTGCTAGTGTAAAAAGGAGCAGCAGAAACAGGAAAAGCTTCAACATTATTGTCACGCACACGAACCTGCAAGCCACTTTAACAAATTTCATGGCTGAAGATATTTCAGAATTAATTACTCCGAAGAAACTAACACTCGTTAGTCATCACTCATCAGCTAACAAAGGGTGTGCAAATATGGTGTCAACGAAGAATGTTTAAACGAGGGCTAGTGAATAAAAGGTGGCCCACTTGCCATGCAAGTCCAATAAAGATAAAGAAAATTTATGATTAGAAAGTTGAAACATCTAAGAGATGAAAAAGGAGAGAGAAAAGTTTGGTCGATTTGAATTGATTGTATTGATGGGTTTGAAAAACACATGTCTAAAATAATTTGCAGTTACCCACCTACCAATAAATATAAATGACACCACAGGTTTTTTTTTATTGTTTTGGTCGACACCATATGATCTAGGTCAAGTATAATTTGAATTTAACGGAATATTAATCGAGGAAAATACTTTTTAAGACCTCAAAAATACAACTTTTATAAATAAAGCCCTAACTAGAAAAACATACTTTTAAAGCCCATTTCTAACTTTCTAGTTGGCCTTTTTGACCTTTTTGCCCTTATTAAACCGTTCTTCCTCGGTGGTACAGACCCATGTCCTTAATTATTTTTTCTAGCTGTGTTTTTATTCTTCTTTAATATGGGCTGTACCCACGAACACGTAATAGGGCTAGACCCATGAACCAACAATCAACATAGACCAAATTCACAAAAAGATATATGATTTATAACATGATATTGGGCTGGCCCCATTACACAGAACAGAAAAAAAATAAAAAATAATGGGATATTGGGCTGGCCCCATAAGCAGTAGAGCCTTAACAAAAAAAAAATACAACAAAAATAATGGGATATTTGGGCTGGCCCCATAAGCAGTATATCCTTAACAAAATAAAAATACAACAAAAAATACATTTTGGGCTGGCCCCATAACTAACACAGCCTAGATGGGGCTGGCCCCATAACTAACACAACCTAGATGGGCCTGGCCCCATAACTAACAGAACCTAGATGGGGCTGGCCCGAATAATCGAACTACATTAAAAAAAAAAAAGGTAAATCGATCGACGAGGCTAGAAACCAGATCGACCAGCAGGGTGATGATGAACACGGAGGAGAGGGGCGTCGCTTGTACGGTGGTGCTGGCCACGATCTGGATCTGAATCTGAATCGGCGGAGGTCTTCACGGAGGTGGTGGTATTGACTGTCATGTTTGCAGATCGGTGGTGGTGGTATTGTTTCTGTTACAGGAGACGAAGGTGAGGGTGGTTATGGTGGTCTTGGTGATGGTGGTGTGTAGGTGGATCTGCAGAGCTGCTCGATGGGGTGGTGGTTGACCTTCACGGCGGCGGTTATGTTGGTGGTGGTTATCGGTCTTGAGAAGCAGAGGGTGGGTGGGGCTGGACGGTGGCAGCAGAGAGATATGGGTGAGGGACGGTGGTGACAGGAAGCTGTGATGATGGTGGTGTTGCTGTGATGAAGCTCCGAAAGGGGGGGGTGGGCTCAGATCTGCGAATCAGTGATGGATGGTGGGGGTGTTGGGGTTATGGTGAAGGTGGAGGTGGGGGGTGGTTCGCCGGCAGAGAGAGAGAAGGGATGGTGATGAAGGTGGGGATTTTCGGTGCCCATGGTGATGCAGGTGGTGGGGGTCGGTGGTTTAGGTTTTCCGTCGTGAGAGAGAGAGAGAGAGAGAGGAGAGAGGAGAGAGAGGAGGAGAGGGGAGGGTTCGGTGTTAATAGGGTAATGAATTTTGGTTTTTTGGTTTTTGTATATGGGTAGAAGGATGGGAGGGTAGTTTAGGTATATTTGGGGTATTAGTTGGGGTGTAATGGGTTTAGTTACCCCAGGACTTTTTTTATAAACTTACATGGCCTTAGGCCGTTTAAAATAAAGAGCCCATATTAATCTTGTTTTTTTTTGACAACGGAATATTAATCTAATTTTATAAAATATCAGAGTAAATAAAGATAAAAATTTGAACCATGATTTCCATTTCCGATAAATTCCAATTCAAAAATTCTGTATCCGAATTTTTTTATTTTATTTTACATCATCTCGTATAACAATGAAACAGAGTTAAATTTTAGAACTGAATGTTAAATAAAAATGGGTATTGTACTTATTAAAAAAAGACAAACGTATATCAATGATAATATTAATAGGGTCAATTACCCGAGGAGACTTGAGGAGAATCAATGTACCATATAGGAACCAAGTGATTCCTCTCTTCTAATTAGAGACCAATAAGATGTTCAATGTCATAACTACCCTTATAGTGTATATAAGACAAAAACAAAAGATTTCTCTCTCCTCCACTACCATTACACTCTCTCCTTCATTACCATTAATCTCTCTCCTCCTTTATCATTTTCCTCTCTCCTTCTTCATTGATTATCAAATCATTTCCAGCTCCGACCACAACCACCAATCACCGTCGACCACCGCTGGCCACCGTCGGAAAAAGTTCTGAGCGTGGAAAAAAGTTCTGAGTCTGAAAAATAGTTCTGAGTATGGAAAAAAGTTCTGAGTCTGGAAAAAAGTTCTGAGTCTGAAAAATAGTTTTGAGCGTGGAAAATAGTTTTGAGCGTAGAAAATAGTTCTGAGCATGGGGTATTTGGCATGCTCAATAACTTGCTGATCGTTTCTCGTATAATCAGTAAACTTCTCGAGCATTTCTCGTATAATCAGTAAACTGCTGAGCATTTATACAAAAGTTATTGAGTTTAAATATTTTTTTGATTCAACACAAAAAATCAATATCACCACAAAACTTCTGAGCATTTCATAAAACTTCTGAGCATTTAACAAAAATTCTGAGCAAAACACAAATCCGACATTTCACGACATTTCTGGAAAATAATCTAATCTAACACAAATCTATGACAATTCTGGAAAAAAAGTAATCTAATCTAGTTTAACGATGTGGAAACTCTTGAGCGCAGCATTCTGAGTGTAAACTCTTGAGCGCAGCATTCTGAGCGCAAAAGTTCTGAGTGTAAAAATTCTGAGCGTAAAAGTTCTGGGCGCAAAAGTTCTGAGCGCAAAAGTTCTGAGCGCAAAAGTTTCATTGCCAGATTTGTAATCGCCAACAATTCTGAGTGCAAAAGTTCTGAGCGCAAAAGTTCTGAGCACAACAGCTAAATCCCAAAATTCAAAAGAGCAACAGCTGGTACTAGCAAAATTAACTAATAAATCATTTCCAAAACATTTATCTAATGAAGATGTGCAATTCAAGCTATTATTACCTTCAATAACAAAGTTTGCAGCCTGCAATTCTTCCTCACGGTTATGACTTAGGAGCTGCAGTTTTAGGGCTTGAAAAGAACCAGCATCTTCATCACGATTTGGACTTACAGGCTATGATTTGGAGTTAGCTTCTTCATTAGCATCACTAAAAGAAACCCATTTTTTCTAACATTCAACGCTTCTAAAACCTTAGGCGCATCTAATTTAGAAGACCCATATGGGTGTTGTTCTTCAATAAGTAGTTGTTTCACTTCTATTGCTGGAACTTCGTCACAAATCCGGCTTCATTGTCGGAACTCAAACCCTAATTTTGAGCTCCATGGATTTTCGGAGGAGAGGGTTGAGCTTCAAAGAAAGAGAAAGAGATGAGAAAGGAGAGAGGATAGAGGAGAGATTGAACGTGTTTTGGGTTTTCATTTTTATTTGATAAAAGATAGTATATATAGGTAAATAAAAAACAAAAGAGGGTAAGAAGGTAATTGTTTTTTTTACTTATAGTGTTAAAATTAGTTTGTGGCCTTTAGTAAGAAGAGGTTATAGAGCCGGTCTTGTTAAATCACGAGATGGTATTTTCAAGACCTTTTAGATAATAATCTTTAATATTAAAGTTATTAAGCAAAAATAAGATCTCAAAATAGACTTGGGTGTCATTACCATTCCGCACTCGAACAAAGAAAATACATAAAAAAAAGAAAAAATAAATCGAGAGGCTAAGAGACTCGAATGATGAGTTTAAAAAAAAATAGTTTGGTAGACTAGTGCTTAAATAAGTTACACCGGTGAAAAATGCCGCACAAAAACAATACTTAAAATCTTAAATTGACAATGAAACATAAGACAATCTAAAACACAAAAAGCTCAAAGAGTAAGAAAGTTCGACCAAAAAAAAAAGAGTAAGAAAGTGTAGGAGAATGTGAAGGAAAAAATGAATCTTAGAAAAAATAACCATGACAATGAAGCTAATTGAGTAGGAAAATATAAATAAAGTTATTAAATCTTTAATAGATGATGTAAAAAGGTGAAATATTTGTAGTAGTGTTGAATTCATAGTTTTGTAAAAATGAATTCAGGATATAACTTGGATTATTGTTTCTATGCCTAATAATTGTTCACAGTTGTATAATAACTTTATTTATACCGTATTAGAATTTATATATGAGGCACAGATGGTTTGATTGTTACCGTGGTTAACTTGTGGACTATTGTATACGATCAGGAAACATTGATATTTCCTTTTTTGTGATAAATATATGTCTTTAGAAGACATCATTTTAGGTAAAAATTAGACTTATTAGATAGACTTTTATGTTTATTTTGTCATATTGCACAATCTCCCCTCATAATTATATTATTTGTATTTTTAGAGATATTGTGCGTTAATTTGTTTGCTTTTAGTATAAAGTTATTAGGTACATGGGATGCTAGGAAGCACCGGGATGAGAAGGAGAAGTGTTAAAGTTTTAGATTAAAAGGAGGTCAAAAGCACGAAAGGACCTCTTATAGAGTTGAAGAGGAGCTTAAGAGTCTGAAAAGCTGTCACGTCTTGCTGATTTCGAGCCAACGGTACCGATCCAGGTCTAGTGATTCAAATGAAATTGGTATGACTTTGAGTTAGCTCAATTTGAGAAATGGAATCAGGTGATTTGGACTTAAGACGCAAAAGTTACGTCCGTTGTACTAGAGTGTGTACAACAATTACGGGAATTACTAATTGGACTTGGATTGTTAATCATTTAATTGAATAAAATAAAAGCCTAATGTGATTTGGTAGAGTCTAATATCCTTTTAGACCTCATTTTTTAGTACGCTTCATTATTTCTAAAAGTCAAAAGAGAGCAAAAAGGTAGAAGGCAAAGGAAGAGGTGGAGAAGTCTTTCTCTTCAACAACAGTTCAACCCAGTCCTTTATATAGATTCTTTATTTTACTAATACGAGCTAAACATTTAGTGCTTGAGAATCGCAACTATGGGTTAAGCCCTAATTTATATAATTGATGTTTTTCCGAATTTGGGATTATTTAATTAAATCTAAGTTGGATTTTTTATATTGATTATTATCGTGAGCTTATGTACTCTTTTAATTTGGCAAATTAGTAATTGGGCTATTCACTAGTCGCGGTGATCACCTTGACGGGGGTTTAATTACGGACCTAGGTAATAGACGCGTTGGTATTCGTCAATGATCCTGGCGGGCTTGACTAACCACACAGCCAATTAGGTAAAACACTTCAACATCCAAAATTAGGTATAATCACCCTGACGGGGTTTATAATACTGTAGGATAGCTCCTAAGTCTACCCTGGCGGGAGTTAGAAGATATTAGAGTCCCGACTAATACATAAATACCGACTTTACCCTTAAACGGAAACATTAGTTATATATATTAGGTGGATCCCTTGAGAGACTCAAGTACACCTCTCGGCTTTGCGTCCACTTCTCTTAGTTGTTAGCTTATTTACTTTATGTTAATCTTTTGTATTTTATTTATTCGCGTCCATTATACTATAACTCAAAACCAAAAAAAATATTTTATCTTTTATTCTCCGTACTTGCAATTACTGCTACTTATATGTTGACCACCTTGGTTATACCAGTCCAATCCCTGAGAACGAAATCCCTTATATATCTATTACTTGTAACGACTTGTACACTTGCGGTTAGTAGGTCCTCTTATTTATCGTTTATTTTTATCACACCCTAGGACCTACCAAGTTTTTGGCGCCGCTACCGGGAATGCAGCGTGTGACCCGGTGTTTAATCCCTAAGTATTTTTAATTGTTTATTTTTTGTTTTACGCTTTTCTTTTGTTTTGTCTTTCTCAGAGTTTACAGGTTTGGTGCATGCTCTCAAATCCAGAGAGATTATTCTGAGCTAAAAATAAAAGAGAGAAGGAAGAAAAGAGTGCCAGAGAAGAAATGGAAGTTTTAAACAACAACAAGAACAATGACCCTCAGGTGGAAGTGGATGAGAAATGGAATCCTATAGTTTGTCAACCTCCAATTCCTCAAATTCCAAACAATCAAAATCAAGAAATTCGTCCTCCACCTGTAGGACAAGCTCAACTCCAATTAGGATGTGATCCTTGGTTCGTGAAAGGTCCTGAACAATTACCATACTGTGCTCCTGCTACAAGTGTTAGCCCTCCAGATATTCAAGTTGCAAGATTTAGACCCGGTCTGGGTATGCTAAACCAATTATGAGACTCAAAAATATGCAGTTCATGCAGTACAGAATTTTATGCAAATATGCTATGTGTGTGTTACGCAAGGTGTAACAAGAGAACAGATGTACTTCGCAACTTTTAGAGTTTTCTTAATAGACGTGGCGTGTAAATGGCATGATCAATGACAACCGGGTCAAATCAATAATCGGTATGAGCTACAAACAACGATCTTTGACCGCTATTATCCAGATAAATATGAGGTTGAACGCACAAATTGAGTTGACATCATTCGAGCAAGAACACAGTGAACCTCGAGGTGCTTGTTGGACAAGATTCCAAATATGCTTGAGAAGAGTTCCAGAAGATGGTCTTTCAGATGAGAAACAGATGTCCATATTTTATAAAGTCCTTGAGGGACGTTCCAGAAAAGATCTAGATTTGTTATGTGGAGGAGCATTTTTACAGGTATACCAAATTCATGCAAAAATAATATTAAACAGAATAATGAAGAATGAGATGGGATGGAGTACCGTGAGAACACCTACCCGAGGTGTAGTTCATAGAGATAGTGGAGTTGGAATTGATAATAAGTTCTCTTCGTTAGAGAACAAATTAAAGAATACATTTGAGCAAAAATTGAAACAGTTCACTTTAGCTGTTAAAGAAGGTTTTCCGGGTAGAAGAGCTGATGTGAATGTTACTCAAGTGATTTATTGGTATTCGAATTGTGGTGTACATGATCATGATTGGGAGAATTTTCAAAGCAACCTATAATCTGTGATGTTTGTTTCCAACCGAGGGAACTATAATTCCAATGGTCAAGGTTATCAGCCAAACAGAAACCATCCCGGTTTCCAATATTCAAATCTGAATGGGGCCGCGAATCCTACTTATGCTTATCAACCACGATCGCAAGGAAATAACTATCAGCAAAGGCCATAGAATAATTACCAAGGGGGACATCATTATGGAAATCAAGCCCAGAGACATCCTGTTCAAGATTCCTATACTGATAATTTGAATCAGAATGCTTTACCTGCTCAACCTAAGAAGGTGTGTTAGATATTAAACAAGCTCTACAAACACTCATCTCTATTTCACAGAAAACGTAACAAGAGCAACAATCTACTTCCACAACATTTAAAATTTTAGAGAATCAAGTAGCTCAGATGGCAAAGCAGCTAGATCAACGTCCACCTGGAAAACTCCTAAGTGACACTGAAAATCCGAAACAAAGATAAGATTGTAATGTCGTAGCGCTCAGAAGTGGTAAGAAGTTACCACCACCACAACCTTTTTTCCGTTATGAAAGAAAAAAACAACTGTAAAAACGAAAAAGGTAAAAGATGTGCTGGAAAAAGAAGGTGAACAGAAGTAAACGAGGTGGAAGTTGAAAAAATTTCAGAAAATCCAAAGAAGAAAGATGTTGTAGTGGAAGAGAATCGTCATCCTCTACCTTTCCTCTCGAGAGTTCTGAAGAAAGTAGATATGGGTGAATATCAGAAATTTATGAATGTTTTGAGTAAGATTAATATCAATTTGCCATTCTTAGATGTTGTTAGAGGAGTACCAAAATATGTGAAATTCTTGAAAAGATCCATCACCAAAAAACACACATATCTTGAGAATGAAATGATAGGTTTGCCAGAAGAATGTAGTGCGATATGCCAATGTAAGTTTCCACCTAAATTTCTTTACCCTGAGAGTTTCCATATTCCCATTTATATTGGCGAGGAGAGGCATAGAAGAGCTCTGTGTGATTTGGGTGCGAGTATTAATTTCATGCCTAGATCGGTTTTTAAGAAATTGAAGATAGGAAACACAAGACCCACCACCATGGTCTTGCAAATGAATGATGATCCCTCGCACATCCAGAGGGAAGGGTGGAATATGTCCTTGTCAAGTCATGTAGTTCAATTTTTCCTTGTGATTTTTGTATACTTGACTACGACGCGGATAGGAATGTCCCCATTATCTTGGGAAGACCATTCCTAGCCACAGCTCGTACTCTTATTGATGTAGAGAATGGATAATTAATAATTTGTGTTCAAGACGAGGAGGTTTAATTCAACGCGTTTAAGGCAATGAAGTTTCAGTATTCCAAAGATGAATGTTTCCGGGTGGATGCAATTGATCGAGCTATGCAAGAGGTATTTAATGATATGAATTTTGATTATATTTTGCAGACTGCCCTAAAACTTGACTTACCGAAGATGATGGAAGAGTTTTCCGAAACAGTGGCAGCTCTAAATTCTGAGAATACAAAGCCTTGCATATGAGCCACTAAAAGAATCAGACGAGATTGAACCTCAAAAAAACCATCTATTGAGTCTCCTCCGCAATTAGAAGAAAAGCCGTTTCCATCACACTCGAGGTATGCTTATTTGGGTACTAACAAAACTCTACCTATTATTGTTTCAGCTGCTTTAACAGTCCTCAAAAAGATAAATTGTTGCGTGTACTACGAGCCAAAAAAGAAGCAATTGGATGGACTATTGTTGATATCAAAGGTATTAGTCCTACCATTTTCCAATACAAAATTATTTTGGAAGATGAAAGTACACGCTCAGTTGAAGGTCAAAGGAGATTGATGCCAGTAATGAAGGAGGTGGTCTGAAAAGAAGTATTCAAGTTACTAGATGCGAGAATCATATTTCCCATATCTAGTAGCGAATGGGTGATTCCAATTCAATGTGCACCAAAGAAGGGTGGTATCACTACTATCCTGAATGATCCAAATGAAGCCATACCCTCGAGAATTGTTGTTGTTGGAGAATGTGTATGGATTATCGTAAGTTGAACGAGGCTACCAGAAAAGATCATTTTCCTCTTCCGTTCATAAATAAAATGTTGGATAAGCTAGCCGAAAGAGAGTATTATTGTTTTCTTGATGGGTACTCATGTTATAATTAGATATGCGTAGACCCTTCAGATCAACACAAAACGAATTTCATATGTTCTTTTGGTACCTTTGCCTATGAAGGATGCCATTTGGATTGTGTAACGGACCTGCTACTTTTCTGAGGTGTATGATTACAATTTTATGGGACATGATCGATCGATTCCTTGAGGTATTTATGGATGGATTTTCTGTTTTTGGTGATAACTTTGATGATTGTTTGCAGAATCTAGAAAAGGTGTTAATTAGATGCAAGTAAACTGACTTAGTTTTGAACAGGGAGAAATGTCACTTCATGGTTCGTGAGGGAATAGTATTGGGGCATAAGGTTTCAAGTGCAGGTTTAGAGGTTGATCATGAAAAGATTGAGGTGATCAAGACTCTTCCACCTTATGTTTCCGTTAAAGGGGTGAGAAGATTCCTAGGTCATGCTAGGTTCTACCGTCAATTTTACTAAAGATTTCTCTAAAATCGCCAAGCCGTTGTGTAACTTACTTGAGATAGACACCAAATTCCTTTTTCATGAAACTTGCTTGGCGACATTCTTAGAGATCAAGGAGAAACTCATATCCGCACCGACTGTCCTTCCTCCCGATTGGAATATTCCGTTTGAAGTTATGTGTGATGCTAGTGATCTTGCTATGTGTGTTGTTTTGGGTCAGAGAAAAGAAGAGGTATTTCATTCCATTTACTATGTGAGTAAGACCTTTACAAGTGCTCAGATTAATTATACCGCGACTGAGAAGGAATTGTTAGATGTTGTGTACGCTTTCGACAAATTTCGCTTCTATCTTCTTGGAGCGAAAACTGTTGTATACACAGATTATTCTGCGGTCAAATACCTTATGGAGAAGAAATATGTGAAGCCGCGTTTGATTAGATGCATATTGTTGTTGCAAGAGATTAACTTAGAGATTCGATATCGAAAAGGAAGTGAGAATCAAGTAACAAATTATTTGTCGCGTCTTGAAGGTTCTAAGTTTAATAGTGGAATAGAGTCGGTCAAAGAAGAGTAGCCTGATGAGAGATTGGTTTCGATACACACAAGTGGTACTCCTTGGTATGCAGATATAGCGAATCTTATTGTGAGTAAATCTTTCCTGAAGGACCTAACTCATAAGAGAGGAAGATATTAGTTCACCGTGCTAAACAATTCTTTTAGGAGGATCCTTTCCTCTATAAAACATGTAGTGATCAGATGGTGAGAAGATGCATACTTGAAGGTAAATTATGTGCGGTAGTTGCAAGTTGTCATGACATTCCAAAGGTGATTGTACAACTCTAAAGGTTCTTCAGTCCGGTTTTTATTTGCCTAGTTTACATAAAGATTGTCATGCATATGTCAAAGGATGATGTCAATATACCGGTAATATATCAAAGAAAGATGAGATGCCACGTAATAATGTTCTTGAAGTTGAGATACTTGATGTATGGGGTATTGATTTCATGGGTCCCTTTGTACCATCCAGTGGAAATAAATACATCTTACTAGATGTTGATTACGTATCGAAATGGGTAGAGGCTATTTATTTAGTGTTTAATTTTTAAGAAATGAGAAAAGTTGGTGTTTTTGATGATTTCAGGAGTAAAAAGGTCATGAGTCTGGGTTAAGTTAGAAAGAAAAAGGAGGAATTTTTTGTTGCAACACATGAGCTAACCGGGAACCCAGTTATCGCTAACCGGGAACCCGGTGGGCAACTAGTTGATCAACCACATACACGCAGGATGTTGCGTATGAATTCGCGCCCATCGACATCCACCGGGAACCCGGTTATGGAGTTGTACCCCGGTTATCAGTAACTTCAGAAGATCATAACTTAACGCTCGGAGGTCGGAATTTGGATTTCTTTGTGTCTAAACCGCATAACTTTTAGAGCTCTATCCAATGGTGAAGTCAAAAAGTTATGATAAACAACCCAAAGTTTCTGACATGTGCGTATAGAGAGACGCAATTCGTGGTGCAAAAATGAAGAAAATAGAATTTTGAGAAAAATAGTAACTCCAATGGAAAATCCGAGTAGTCCAATGGATTGGGAGAACAATTTCCAATGAAATGAGTATAAAGTTTGCAAAAATCCGAGGTGTAGGCAAGGAGAAATCGAAAAAATAAGATGGAAATTTTCTGCGCAAATACGCAACACCTTGCGTCCAGCTAGTTGGCAATTCGCGCGCGAATAGCCAACTCGTTCGTCACTAGTCGGGAACCCGTTCGCAAAAGCCAACTCTCTGACCCCTGCGTAAGCTAAGACGCAGGAAGCCAGCGTCCAAAAAAAAATCCTAACCGGGTACCCGGTTAGCACAAACGGTCGCCCGGTTAACGTCGGCGAAAATTGACTTAAACCTTGCAAAAACTTTATTTTTCCCTTTCTTTTGGCCTCCCATACATGAAACACCATTGATGACGAATCCAAGCTCCAAAAACACTCAAATTCCATTATCAAAACACCAAAATACCACCAATCGATCTCTCTAAACATCATCCAAATGCACAATTACATCACAAATCTTCCCACACAAAAGGAGTCACACTTTATTCCAAAAAACAAAAAATCTTCACAAAGCTTAAAGTTTATCCATTAAACCTTTCCTAAACCTTGAAATAATTATGACCCAGCTCTGAATACACCATAGTTCATATCCATACCCCTTCAGGAACATCAAAATCACAAATATCATCCAAAACGTTTTAGAGTTCTTAAATCTTTGAGTTTGGGGTCATCGGATATGACCATGAAGGTTGGAAAAGGTACGAAGAACATGATGAAGAAATAAAATTGGGTATTGGGGGAAGATTTCCGTAGAGGAGATGATGATTTAGAGAGCTAGGAAAAGATGAAGACTTGGGAAATATGACAAAAGAGTTCTAGGTAATGAAGAACACTTTATTCAAGATGAACGCAACAAGTAATGATCTTTAGAGCTTGATAAAGAAGTATTCAGAACCTGAACCTGAGACTACACATAATCGGTATAGTGCCGATCCCGATACGTTTTCCTACCCTTTTCTCATTTAGTAGTGTATATTAGTTTATTTGCATTATTGAGTCTTTTCGAGTCGTGGGGACACGACTCATTTTTGAGTTTGGGTTGGGGTTCGTTGCCTCATCCCAATTTTTATGTGTTATTTGTTTTATTTGCTTTCAATAAATTAATTTTAGGGTTGCGTTTGACTATAGAGCATTTTAAATGTCTCCATTAAGCAAACTTTTTATGAATTTATGACAGAAAATAGTAGACTTTAGGAGTTAGTATAAAATGCATTTAGATTGCATGAAAACATAGGTAATATATGTAGAATTAATGAACAATGCAAAAGAAGTAAAATTGTACTTAAGGAAAATGTTTGGTTTGTAGAACGTGAGATCCAAATTAGTAGAGAAACCACTTATGTATGTACTGGAGGCAAGTTATGTAACTAGGAAGATGATAGAGGCAGTTCTTTGTTAGCCCCTTGAAACTTTTTAGCCTTTTGTTCCTTAATTTAATATTATCCGTCTTAGCCCCATTTTTAGCCTTTAAGCCTTTTCTTTTGTCGCCACGATATAAACCCATATCCCCTTAGATTATTAGACATTTCCATATGACCCGCACTTGAATCACAATCCTGAGACTTCACGTCTTGAGCTTGAGTTTGCGGTGGTGGGTTTCATTATTGGCAGATTACATTGGGAGGGATTTGTATACATTTGTATTTATGCGCAATTGATGATGATGTATTATTTGTAACCCTTTGCCGGGGTCTTTGAAAAAAAAGAAAAAAAAGGAAATAAAAAATTTTTAGAAGACATGACCATTCACATCAAAATGATGGTCATGGGTATCTTATACAAAAAAAGGAGAAAAAAATGAAAAAGAAAAGAAAAATCTATATACATGAAAAAATAAAGTAACCGGCAAAGTGCATAGTTTTGGAAATCATCCTTGGTGCTTATTGCGTAATTTTGGGGACGCTACATTAGTGCGTCAAATGGGTTGAGTGAGAACGACATTCGAGTGTAAACTCAAGCTCAAGGACAGTTTGTTGATGGTAAATGTGGAGAGAGACAAAAGCTCACTTCAAATTTACCAAATATACATTCCATACCGTCCCTAAGCCTACGCTATAACCATAAAGTCCTCGTGATTCCTAGATATATAGTGGATTTGTAATTCAGCTAATAGGGAGTATGCTGAGTGGAGCGCTCAAAGTTAGTGAGGATCGATGAACACCCTATAGCCATCATCTTGAGATAAGTACAAGCGTAACCTTCTAGCATTGTGAAGTTAATTTATTATTAAATTATTAGTGTTTGATTTTGCATGACATCTGTATGTGTATATTAATTCCTAGGATCATACTATATGATATTTGTTTTAAGTTATGCTTTGGGTGTTATTTATTAGACTCTACCTTGTTGCGTATCACCTAAGGCCCTTGTTTTCATTTACTTTGTCGGGACGACAAAGGTTTGAGTTTGGGGTCTTGATGTCTCCCTTTTTGTTCTAATTATATGCCCTCAGGAGACATCATTTTAGGTGATTAATTGACTTATGTGTTAGACTTTTAAGCTTATTTGGTTATATTGCGATTTCTTCCCTTGGATTTATACTATTTGTGTTTTAGAGCTTTTGTGCGTTAATTTGTTTGTTTTTAGTGTAAAGTTCTTAGGTTTATGATTTGATGGAGTATCAAGACAAGGAGAAGAAACGAGAATTAAAGTCTTGGATTGAGCGTAAAAGTCAAAGGCGAGAAAAGTTGATTCGAAGAAATTAGTAGATGGGAAGAAAATCTGGAATGCTATTACAAATCACTGTTTTTTAACGTCTTAGCCACTGATTCAGCCTTGGATCATAAAATAAAAATTATAGAGCTTGAAGTTAGGAAGATTTTCTAAGTTGAACGAAGTGATTCCGAGTCAGGACGGAAATGTTACAGCTGTTTTAGTAACAACTACACACCAGTTACGGGATTTCATTTAAGGATTAGGCTTTTATTTCATTTAACCTATTTCCTTCTAAGAGTCAAGACCAATCCGTTTTTCCCATTATAAATAAGCCTTAGACTTCATTTTTTTAAGAGACAACTCATATTTTACAAGATAGAAGCGCCAGAGAGAAGTCAAAAGCAAAAGGAGAGAAGAACACTGAAGCTGGAGAATTCCAATTTTTTCAATCAACAGTCAAAATCAATCATTTAATTAGGTTACCAATTTCATCTTTGTAATTGAATATGACTATTTTATCTTATATTTTACTTTTTCATTTAAACATAAGCTAATTCATAAGTATTTGAGAATCGCAATTATGGGTTAAACCCTTATTTATTTTAATTGATGTTTTTATGAATTTGGTATTATTTGATTTAAATTGAATTGGGTATTTTGTATTGACTATTATCGCATGTTAATTACTGGCCAATTAGAAATAGGATTGAGTAATTAGGCTATTCACTTTGGTGGGGAGGTGATCACCTTGACGGGTGGTTTAATTACGGACCTAGGTAATAGACATTGGTATTCGCCATTGACCTTGACAGGTTTGAGTAACCAATAGCCAATTGGGTAAGAGACTAAAACCATTCGAAAGTAGGTATAATCTCCCTGACGGGGTTTATAATAGCGTAGGATAGCTCCTAAGTCCACACTGACGGGGGTTAGGAGATTATAGAGTCCCGACTAGTACATAGATACCAATTCAACCCTTAAACGGAAGCATTAATTATATAAATATAGGTATATCCCTTGCGAGACTCAAGTACCACTTCTCATTCTTGCGTCTACACATCTTTATTTTCTTGCATTTATTTTACTTTCATATTTTAGTTTTTAATTTATTTGCGACTTAGTTTATAAACAAAACCAAAACAAAATTTATATCTTTTACTTTTCTGTACGTGCAATTAATCTACTATTTGATTCACACTTGAGTTGTACCTAATCTGTCCCTGTGAACGAATCTGATTTATCGGTTTACTACTTGGACTAGGGCATCACACGGGTCGGTTAACCGACCCGTAGGGGTTAACCCAATACCCAACCCAACATTTCGGTTTTGTATTTGTTTAACCCATTAACCAATTTTTTTTTTATTAACTACGCGGGTTGGGTCATGGCGGGTGGGGTCGGTTTAGGGTCGGGTTCGGTTAAGTGTTATGCTTGTAAATTAATAAAATGACAAATTAAGAAAACATAAATTCATTAAAAACTTTCCAAAAATAGAAAGTTACTAAATTTAGAAACTTCCTAAATATAGTAACTTTCTCAAAATAGTTGGGTTCTTAGATAGTTCTTAGTTTCCCATCAAACTTAATAACTTAGCTATTACAATTACATGACATTGAATTGAATCAAACACTACAAATTAGTAAATTACAATACGTTATTACAATTTACATCACATTCCAAACTTGAGAACTTGTAAGTTGTAACTTGTGCAAAATAAACAAATTGTACAACTTTGGGTGCAACAATTGTAGCAAATCCATTCAAGTTTCCAAAAGCAGTCCAAAAACCACCTTCCAAGTTCCTTATAACCTGGAAATTTGTGAAAGTAGGATAAAAGAATGAAATCAGTTAGTTTTTGCCTCAGAAAATTCTCATCATTGGCTACAAATATATGGCCTCAGATATGAAATCTTCATTGGCTTTTAAACCTTAGGGACCTTTTTAGGGACAAGGGACTAATATTATAACTCACAAGAAAAACCAATCAACCCATCTTTTATGCCAACTCAACCAATATTCCAAACTAAATAATTCACACTCATAATTCAAAACTTAATCATTGATGAAAGTTTATACTAATTGGGAGATGCATTATAAAAGTGGGTTGAATATGAATGTTTACAAGTAAGTTATTAAATTTCAGGTATATACCTTAGGTTATTGGTTTCTAACTTGTTAAAGATGAGTCTTGCGAGGACTCACTTAACTTGTCTAAGCCAAAATAACATGTAAAGGAAGAATCTGCAAAACAAACACAAATAACAAACTTTAGTAGTCAATTGAAAATTAAACAACCACAAAATTTAAGTAAAATGAAATCAAAGGTAATTAACCCATTACCTGTAAATGAAGTAACAGATTAAGCTTTAAGTTATATAACATCAAACACAGGTCCATAATCAAGATTCGCGAGACCATGCAAGTAAATAAAGGAAGCTTTCAATTAGCCACAAATTAAAACAGAAATGTAAAAAACAACTGAAAGATATAAACAACAAAATTATTACCTTCTAATTGATGGATTAAGGAGAATCACGGAATCAGAGCAAGAAGAGGAAGAATAGTATAATACCAACGAGACAAGAATTGAGCCCACATGCAAACAAACAAGGTAGAATCTATTAGCCAATAATATAATTCCAAACAATCAACAAAACCCTAATAGAAAGATAAATCCTTGTTCAAGGTCATAAATCAAAAGACTGAGAAACCCAAATCCTTTAGTTTAACAAAAGTTTGAGTTAAAATCAAAAGATTTACACATGCAATAACTTATAACACAATCGGAATTACAGAAAATCAAAACACGAACCTTAGGGTTTCGAAGATCCAAAACCTCTCGAAAATAATTTTTAATGTATAATAAACCACGACCGTGCCATATATAGGCTTCTTCATAATCCAAGCCTCGATCTACACCTCTAACCATGGTTAGATGATTAAACCCAGAACCCAAAAGGACTAGCTTTATCAGAGCAATAAATGCAAACCGTAAATAGGTGAGAAGTACTTAATGCGGTGTATATTATCGCTCAAAACGCCGGCGAGATTAGACGGGGAAGGAGAGAAGCAGGGCTACGAGGGTTAGGGTTTTCGATATGACCCAGAGAAAAACCAGAGAGTAAGAGAGAGTGTGGCCTTTCGTGTAATGAAAGGCCAAAACCAAAAGACAAAAGGTTAAGGAATGAAGCGTATGGTATACGCCGTGTGAATGATATTTATTTTATATAAATATCATATATACCTATCTGATATAAAAAAAAAAAAAGAGTGCGGTTCGGGTTCGGTTACCCGCGGGTTTGGCAAATCCAAACCCACCAACCGGCCCAATACCCAAATAATTATTTTTTTTGGCCCAATGGGTTCGGGTGGGGCTCGGTTTGGGTTTTTTCGGGCCGATTTTGGGTCGGTTTTTTCGGTTGGGCGGGTTTGGGTCATCCTTGTGCAGCCCTAACTTGGACAACCGTACACTTGCGGTTTGTGAGTCCTTATTATTTAGAATTTTATTTTATAACACACAAGGACCCACCAGTAAGGCTTGTCACTTACCTCTTGAGTTTGAACTAGGTGCATATTGGGTGATTGCCGAGTTGAACTTAGATACTACTTTAGCCAGTGAGAATCGTATGATGAAACTGAATGAACTTGATAAGTTTCGATTCCATGCCTATGATAATGCTAAACTTTACAAAGAAAAAACAAAGAAATGGCACGATGATCACATTCGTGAGAAGAAATTTGAAGTTGGACAGATGGTCCTCAAATACAACTCAAAGTTCAATAATTATCTGGGGAAGTTGAGATCAAAGTGGTCTGGTCCTTATATTGTGACCAAAGTCATGCCTCATGGAATTATAGAGATTGAACATCCAAACGATCACCGTACCTTCATGGTGAATGGGAACCATTTGAAGATATATCAATTAGGCAAGGATACCAATCGCATGGAAGATCCACATCCTGGAGAGGTTATGTACCTCCTTGAAGATGAATAAGTGCGAGAGGTAACCCGTCAATCTTAACGACGTTAAACAAAAGCCATTTTAGATGTATATTAGTTTATTGCTTTCATGTCTTTTAAATTCATAGTATATATTAGAGTAATTGATGTTTATAAGTGTATAATTGTAAGAAATGAGAAAGGTTGGAGTGTTTATGATTTTTGCAGGTATTTTAATCCTTGATTTGGGGTTAAACATGTGTGAGACTGAAAAAACTGTGTCTAAATGTGCTAAAACTGAACTAGCCAGACCGGCTAGCCTACAACCAGCATACTAGTGAGATCTCGGCGAAAAGACATTTAATCTAATATGCGTTAGCGAGAAATCGAGTCGCGCGACCGGTATTGCCGGTCCCAGAATTTTGTTACAGCGCTAGCTACATGAATGCACACCATTACACGCAACTATAGTTTGCGTCGTCGAGAAAAATCAGTTCGCGACCGGCTAGCTGGTCAGCTCACCGGCATTTCCGGTTAACTCTCGGAGAAAATCATTTCATTTAATTCGCGGATGCAAGGAAGTGCCTGAAGAAGAAAAAGGAAAAGAAGCTTTCACCGGCTAGCCGGCCATAAACCCGGTATTTTCGGTCCGCCTAACAGGAATTTGACCTAAACCTTATTCAAACCAAATCCTTTTCTTCTTAACCTAGCCTCTCACACAAGACACCATTATAAAAGTACCAAAACTCATTAAATACTTGCAATTAGGGATGACAACAGATTAGATTATTGCAAAAAAAATCCTGGAAGAGACTAAAACAAAACAAACGTAAAACTGAAAACAACTAAAACTACTAACCTAACTTAAACACAAAATAAAATAACCGCTTTAAATCCCCGGCAGCGGCGCCAAAAACTTGGTGGGTCCTTGTGTGTTATAAAATAATGCAATAAAAGTAATAGAATAAAGGATCCACAGACCGCAAGTGTACGGGTCGTACCAAGTAATAGATAAGTAAAATCGGGATTATCGTCTCCACAGGGATTTAAGAAGTTATTCTAAATTTGCATTCAATATCAGAATAGGTAGTTTTGATTGCTTTAAAAGGATAAATAATAAAGGTGTTTGTTTTCTAATTAACTAAATAATAAAATAGACAATATAATAAAAATTAATAATTATGCAAGAAAGATAAGGATATGCAAGTATGAATCTATCCTATTGAATTTATGATTACTAAGAATAAGGGTGAATGGGAAATCTCGCAATAGTCGGGAATCTATAATCTCCTAGCCCCCGTCAGGGTGGACCTAGAAGCTATCCTACGGTATTACAAACCCCGTCAGGGCGATTATAAGCTACTTTCAGATGAATACTATTTTACCTCATTGGCTACGTGGTTAGTCAAGCCCGTCAGGGTCAAATAACGAATACCACACGTCTATATCCTATTTCTGTAATTAAACCCCCCGTCAAGGTGATCCATACGCCACTATATGGAATAGCCTAATTACTAAAACCTACCCTTGATTCGCGACGTCAATGATAGTGAATAAGCACAAGAATATAGTCAATGGAAATTAAGAACCAATTCAATTAAATACTAAAATCCCAGATTTAAAGTAAAACAGAAAAACAATAATCAAAGGTTCATATAATTACAATCCTAAAGAGAAATTATGCATAAATAAACTTCTTGAATAAATAGCTTAGAAATACCTCATAGACAAAATAGATCTAATACTAATTACCCAAAGAATAGAGATGGAGAAGTGTTGAATTGATGTAGTTAAGCTCTAGCTCTTGCTTCTTCCTACTCTAGATCCTCTTGATTGCTTCTATGATGATTTATATGTGTATATTAAGCTTATGCAGCCAAGGAATGATTTTCTAAGGTTTAGAGCTGGTATTTATAGGTGCTAGGTCGAATTACTTGGAGTGGAAGACAAGTCAAGGACTCTTTAATTCGTAGCCCTAAAATCTAGGAGAGATAAGACTCTGCTGCTGATTTGATTTGGTCATATCTTTTTCAATACTTATACGTTTGAGGAGTTCCAATATATGAAACCGCTTGTATCGGAAAGAGCTTTCCATTGGTGCAGACCACTCGCCCAAATTCCTAGCGAATCATAAGTTATGGACTGATCTTTAAAACGTGGCTGGAATTTCAGATTCATAAGGCAGCTTTTCCTTTTCCTAGTTGGACTCTAATTCCTTCTATTTCCAGATTTTTTTAAGATCTTCTTTCCTTATCTCCTTAGCATTGATTTAGCATCTAATTTATTTCCATATTATCTGTAAAGCTTCACATTAAATAAATAATTAAACCGCATATGCTTTATAAATAATAAATCATCAAATCAAGACTAGAAATAGGAAAGTGCAATTTAAATTCAGGAAACTCGACTAAGCACACTAGAAATATTCTAAGACTTTAATTCTCACTTCTCCTCCTTGGATTGGTTTCTCATGAAATTCATAAACCTACTAACTTTGCACTAAAAATAAGTAAATTAACGCACAAAAGCTCTATAAATGCAAATAGTCTAATTCCAAGGGGAGAAAGTGTAATATTGCAATTTAAGCACTAAAGTCAATATAAAAAGACCATTTTCATCCTAAAATGATGTCTCCTAAGGGCTTATATTTAGACCAAAAAGGGAGACATCAGCCTCTCACACAAGACACCATTATAAAAGTACCAAAACTCATTAAATACTTGCAATTAGGGATGACAGCAGATCAGATTATTGCAAAAAAAAATCCAAAACCATGTCCATAACCATTTAATTTATCAAAAACCAAATCCTAAGGAATTTAACCATCATACTTACTTTTCAAAACCATAACCGAATAATTTGAATTTGGGTTTTGTGCGGTTTTTCGGATTTTAATCATAAATAAACTATAACTCTATAAATAAATTGAAAATTCTTAAAACAAGATCACGAATAAAAAAAAATATCTTAACAATTTGTAAAATATTATGTGATCCTTAATTAAATAACATATTTGTTATTTTTTTTGTCAAATTTAATATTTAGATTTTTGTTTTGAGATATGAAAATACTTTTTTTATTTATATTATTATAAAATATACAAAAATATATGATAATAAAAGGATTCCGGTTATGCGGTTTATTTTTGTCTAAAACCATATCATCGGTTACACTTTTCAAAATTATAACCTAACGTTTTATCCATGGTTGCATAATCGGTTTTTAATCGGTTCAGATTTTTATCGTTTCCGGTTTTAAACCATAACCATTGTCATCCCTACCCGCAATCTACAATTAAAACATCTAAACACTATAAATTCTTCCTTCCAATCCATTCCAAACACATAATCAAACATCACATCCTTCCAAAACACCAAGAAATCTTCACTTTAATCCTAACTACTTCTTCATCCAGGCTTTAATCTTAACCATTAAACATCTCCAAAACCATAACACAATCATTATCCATCATATATAACACAACATACTTTCGTTCTATATCCTCAAAACATCATCAAAACATTTATCTCTAGCTTTTGAATTTTTGAAGTTTTGAGTTTAGGGTTCATTGAGATGACAAATAGAACCGATTCCTTGTGCTATAATCGTAAGATGAGCAGTAATTCCAGAACTAGAAATTCTCCTAGGGCTAATTTGGACAAAGCTATTGAGATTTCAGATTCGAGTTTGTGCCTAAGGTTGGGGAAGTCAATAAAACTTTGAAAAGGAAAGAGAACCCAAGTAAGGCTAATCCTAAAAAGCCAAACTTGGAAGAAAAAGAATTTGAAGAACCCATTATGAGTGAACCAGTTAGTGAGCAATGTTTTGTGAGAAGAAAGACAATGGCCGCAAAACCTAAGAGGCCATTCATGATTTGGAAAGAACAGGTCTGTGACCGGTTTGCTAAGTTGAATTTTGGTGTTGAAAAGGGATTTCTGGAGGACATTATGAAAGGTGAATTAAAAGATTACGCAGTAGCTTGTGACGAGTTCAGATGGAAAGAGTTGAGGAAGAGAGAATTGTTTTACATTCCTACCATAGTTCATGAATTTTATGAAGAGTTGGTATTTGTGGAAGATAAGTCAATTGAATTCCGTAAGAAGATTGTTCCTTTCTCAATTGAGCGCATTCGTGAAGTATTTGAATTACCAGACTTGAAGGGTCTATCCCAATACCATGAAGAGTTTAATGATCCGGCCTTCAAGTAGGGCTCGTTCTACCAATAGGTTTTAATTTATGGGGTTAAACCCATTCCTAAAGGTCAGATATATCAAAGGCAGGTACTTAGTAGTCAATTGATACCACGCGCGAGAGTATTGTCCCGTTTTATCATTCCTACCGTCTTTGGAAATGCCCATATTTTCGAGGTATCATGTGAGCAACTCATCTTTATTAAATGCATACTTGAGAAGAAAGAAATAGATGTATCTCTCGTAACCTATGACCTCATAATTTTTTCTACAAAAAATCTCCTATTGGGCAACACAACCTTAAGTTTCCGTGTTTAATTACCTCGATATGTGCGAAAGCAAAAGTGTCACGCGGAAACAAAGAAGATGAACCACTTGAATTACGAAAGAACATTACTATGATTGAAATTGCAAATATTCATAGCGAAGCCAAGAAATTGGGTAATGGAGTTAGATAAGCCCTTTGCGGAAGATAATGGAGCAAGACCTCCACCACGAAAGAAGAAAACTCCCAAAGATAATGATGTAATCAAGACATTGAGAAGTTTGGGAGAGACGCGGGAAGGGATGGTGAAGGCTATGGGAAATCTGACAAAAGAGTTCAAGGTGATGAAGGAAAATTTATACAAGATGAACGCAAGAATTGATGATGTTTACAGTTTGATGAAGAAGAAATCACAACCTCAACTTGAGACTACACGTGATCAGCCTAGTGTTGATTGAGATATGTTTCCCTATCCGTTTCTCATTTAGTAGTGTATATTAGTTTATTTTCTTTATTGAGTCATTTCAAGTTGTAGGGACATGACTCATTTTTTAGATTTGGGTGGGGTACTCGTTGTCCTCATTCCCAGTTTTATGTGTTATTTATTACTTTCAATAAAATTAATCAGAGAATTCTGTTGACTGTAGAGTATTTTAAATGTCCCCATAATCATGTTTTTTATAAATTTATGATAGAAAATAGTAGACCTTAGGAGTTAATGTAAAACACACTTTGATTGCTTGCAAACATTAGATAATTGATAGGAAAAATTAATGAACAATGCAAAAGAAGTAAGCTTGTACTTAGGGAAAATGAGTTGTTTGATAACCATTTGAAACTTTTTATCTTTCTAACCAGTGATTAATTATATCCTTCTTAGTCCCATTTATAGACTTTAAGTCTTTCTTTTGTCGCCACGATATGAGCCATATCCCCGTAGTTTATAGGACTTTCCATATGACCCGCACTTGAATCACGATCCTGGGACTTCCTATCTTGAGCTTGAGTTTAGGGTGGTGGGTTTCATTATAGGGAAATTAAATCAGGAGGTATTTTTATGCGTTTGTAACCAGTTTTTTTGGTACAAGTGCCTCAAAACAATACTTAAATTGACAATGAAACAAAAGAAAATTTAACACACAAAAAGCTCAAGGATTAAGAAATTGTAGGAGTGAAGGAAAAAATTAATCTTAAGAAAATTACCATGACAATGGAGCTAAATGAGTAGAAAAATATAAATAAAGTTATTAAATCTTATATAGATAATGTAAGAAGGTGAAAAAAATTGTAGTGTTGAATTCATAGTTTTGTAAGAATGAATTAAGGATATAACTTGTATTATTGTTTCTATGTCAATAATTGTTGACAGTTGTATAATAACTTTATTTATACCGTATTAGAATTTATATGTGAGGCACGGATGGTGTGATTGTTACTGTGGTTAACTTGTGGAATATTGTATACGATCAAGAAACGTTGATGTCTCCCGTTTTGTGATAAATATATGCCCTTAGGAGACATCATTTAGGTAGAAATTAGACTTATTAGATAGATTTTTATGCTTATTTTGAAATATTGCACTTTCTCCCCTCGGAGTTATATTATTTGTATTTTTAGAGATTTGTGCGTAAATTCGTTTGTTTTTAGTATAAAGTTCTTAGGTACATGGATGCTATGAAGCATCGGGATGAGGAGGAGAAGTGAAATCTAAAGTCTTAGATCAAGAGAAGAGGTCAAAAGAGCGAAAGTATCACTCAAAAAGTTGAAGAGGTACTTAAGAGTCTGGAAAGTTGTCTCTTCTTGCTGATTTCGAGTCAAAATGGTACTGATCCAGGTCTAATGATTCAAATAAAAAAAGGTGTGCCTTTGAGTTATCTCGAATTGAGGACTGGAATTGGGTATCTACAGATACATGATTAGCACTACACTTACATAAAAATATATCTCAAAAATTTCATACTTCACACCTATATCATCAGATCAAGAAGTGAATATCTCAATATAGCTATTCGTCACGATAACTGAATAATTCCTTTAACCCAAACAAATTTTGGAAATACCTAATACAACAAAATAACAAATCCTTAGGTATACATTGTACAGTTAAAAAGTTGAAAAAGGTACCATGAACAATTGTTAACATAGCTGGCCTCCATTTTACTTAATTTTGTTTTGTAACATCTATCTGAACTAGTTCAGAAAAATAGTAAAAATGATGAGATTAGGTTAAAATTGAAAAATGGAAAAATGTACCATGAACAACTTCTAATATAGCTGACCTCCATTGTATCTGAACCTAGTTTTGAAAAATTGTAAAAGTGATGAGATTAGGTTCAAACTAAAACCATCTTTTAGAGTTTCAATTGTAGAAAATATTTTTTTACCTTAATTTGGGTTCTTCGGTTGTTGATGGCGTAGCCAAGCCGGGTTGATGATGGTGCAGAATTATCCCCAATCGCATTGGATTTCTCACTCTCTATTTTCTTCGAAAAGAAGATTAAATGGAAATGAGACAGAGAAAATCTGTAGCCAAATGGATATTTACTGCAAATCAATTCCAAAAATGCAGTCTATGACGAGATTTACTCACTCCTACCATCATATACGCTATTCTCAGCACATTACTTCTCATATGGTAAAAAGACTTTAACGATCAATATATTGGTCATTGTGGGATTTTATTAAAATAGAATAAACTGGAAATTTGGTGAAATCAGATTCAAATTAAATCAATTTTACCTTAATTTGGGTTCTTCGATTTGATTGTTGATGGCTCGTAGACAATCGGGGTAAATGATGTTGGAGAATAATCCCCAAGTGGTGCGGTTTTCTTGTGCACGAGAGCGTGTGGTGGAAAGGTGAGTATGAAGAGATTGTTTTATGGTTTTTTCCAATGAATGAGTGAGGAGAAAAGAGTTTTAACTTTTTTGTTTTTTTCGAATGCTAGTGTGAGACGCGTTTTAACTTTTATGATGCGTATAAATTTCTAAAAAATTAAAGGAGCTATATGGGAGATTCTGAAACATTAAATGAGCTAAATGGGGATTTGGGCAAGAAAATATAGTATATTGATTATTTCATACTAATATAGACGGTAGTTTAGGTTTTCTTATAAAAGAAAAGAAAAGTAATATTAATAATTAATGATCTTAATAATAAGTGGGTCTAGAAATGATCCTGGCCACCCGTAATGTAGAAGACCTGAACCGTTTAAAAAATCTTAGTTTTATAATATAGATTTGGCTTATATTCCTCTTCGTGATTTATTCAAGATTATCCCTCTAGTATATTTCATTAGGGGAAATTCCCATTTATTAAAATAACTTACTAAATTGAGATTACATAATATATTAGTTTCAAATTTACAAAAATACCCTTGATGTCTCCCTATTTGTGATGAATTAATATTAGTTGGAGACATCATTTTTAGTGTTTTAGGAAGTCTTCTAGTCGTTTTTCTCATGAATTATTGCACTTTCCTATTTCTAGTCTTGATTTAGTAAATTATTATTTTTAGAGCATATTGGGTTTAATTATTTATTTAGTGTGACGCTTTAAAGATAATATGGAAATAAATTAGATCCCAAGTCAAGTTTATAAGATCTTGAAGAAATCTGGAGATCGAAGGAAACGGAGTTCAATTAGGAAAAGGAAAAGCTGCCAAATAAATTTGAATTTCTGTAGCTACGTCTAAAGAAGTGACTATAACTCCAAAACCAAGCCGATTCTGGAAGATCCCTTTCATAGAGAGATAGATACTTCCGTGAGGATTATTTTGATATCTTATGGGTAAAAAATGGTCTAGTAACGAATAAGATGTGGTAAAAACAAGTCAGCAGTAATTATCCTTATCTACATACGAATTTGAGTTGGGCTAGAAGTCCATTACTTACCTTCACCTTTAAGAAAACGAATTAGGGCTTCCAAGACACCTATAAATACACCCTTAAACCATTGTAAACGTGTCCTTGCTCAGTTCCAAGTATAGGCTTAGTCCTTACTTGTATTTTCTCAGTTTTAAATAATAGCTTAACCTTTAAATTAATATTCATCCTTGGTATCAAGCTATTCATCCAAGAAGCAAGCTGAACAATAGAGGAAGGCAAGAAGTACGAAGTTGGAGAGTGACAAACTCCTCTTCTACATCTCACCTTCTCTATATTTAGGGTAATTAGCTATAGATTTATGCTCAACCATATTTCTAAGCTTTTATCTGTAAGTTTTACTTTCAATTGTTGGGTTATTATTTTGTCTTTAATTTCATAATACTATTTGTTATTTTACTTGATTTGAGCTTGGCGTATATTGTTATTATGTGTTTTGACTTATTGTTACAGTCCTAGATTTGGCCAATCTTAGGACTATTCTTAGTTTTTGACAACACCACATAATCGTCCAGTTTTGATCCTTTGCCTAACTAGATAGCCATAAAGGTTTGATTTAACTATCACTCATTATTTAGAATCCTAGTTAATATATAATGCTCAATGTGTGATAGATTAAAATAACAATTTAGTAGCAGACTCATATTAGTAACCCTAATTTATTTGACTTACATTCATATTTATTTATTTACATTATTTATTTATCCGCATTAGATAACTATTCATCTTTTTATATCTTTTATTATAAACATCTAAATTCATCTACGCTTGTTAAATACAAGTAGATCTAACGAATTAAATCCCTGCGAACGAACTTAACTTATCATTAAAACTTGCAAATGATTTGTGATAGTTGCAGTGAGTTCCGCGGTTCTCAAGGCCGTGTGCTCTTTATTATTATTATCATCTTATTTATCTATTTATTTATCACACCTTTTCCCCCACCAAGTTTTTGGCGCCGTTGCTGGGGATTTATCTTTAAGTTAAATCTATTTTGTGTTTATTAGTGTAGAAGTTTTTATCTGTTTTCAGTTTTACGCGTTCTTTTTGTTTTTGTCTTTCTCAGGAATTTAGATGGCTAATCAACGGTTAGAGCTAAGTTTTCCTAGTCAATTTCGAGTGCAACCTATTGGGATTCGCATCCCAACTATTTAAGTCGTTCGATTCAAGCCCGATCCTGGCCTGATTAATAAATTCGCGAGCTTTGGGAAATTTAATGGTGATACACATCAAGATCTGGTCCGATCTGTTAAGAAATTCATGCAATTTTGTGATGCCTACATTAATGAAGGTGTTACGCAAGAACAGATGTATTATTTAATGTTTCAATTTTTCTTGGCTGGGAAAGCAAGCGATTGGTTAGATGATCAACCTCCCGAGCTAATAACAAATTGGGACAAGCTTCAAGAAAGATTCCTTGATAAATTTTATCCTACAAGTATGCGAGTGAAGGAACAATTGGAGCCTATGAATTTCTTACAAGAATTCGGAGTGAGTGTGGACGAGATTTCAAAAGATGTTGGCAAGATGCCACTACATGGATACACGCCACACTTACAATTATCCATGTTCTATAATGGACTCGAAAGAGAGTCAAGGCTGAGAGCAGATTATACGGGTCGTGGTAATTTTGTCTCTATGGATCCGAAAGAAGCAAAAAGTGGTATGGAAACAATCATCGAGACCGACATAAGTTGGCCACAAGAACAAACTCCTACCACTAACTAAGAAGAAGAAACGAGGTTTTCAAGCTTGAAAGATCAAATACAACAACCCGCTATAGCAGTTAAGGAAAGCATCCCAATGCCGCCTCAACAGTTATACCTGCAAGAACAAGCCTATGAAAATCACGCTACTCAACCATCCGGCTACAATGCATACAATGTAAGTCAAGCTCAATCACGTCCTCAAGAAGAAATCACTGAGTTAAAAGAGACTATTAGTCAATTAATCAACTTTTCGAAGGAAAATATGAGAAGACTTGAATCAAAGATCGATGCATCAGTAGTGCAAATCCTGCAACAACAGAATCAAGATTTAAAACAACATAATCAACTTTTAGAGAAGAATATGATGCGGCTCACTACAATCATAGAACAAATGCAAAGTCAACTCCTACAATTGACCCAAGATACAACTACTAACATGAAGAAGATCCAATACATTGACGACAAGGTCAAGACTATTAGTCTTCAAGCTGAAAAGATGAAAGAAGCGCTACCATCTCCCTCAAAAGGGGATGTTCTACCAAACAAGTCAAACGTAAGTCGGATGAACTTAGATGAGATAATTGTTAAAGATTGGGTTGAAGAAGTTGAACACGATGAAAGTAAGAATCCAAGAGTGGTTGAGGAACCAAGAATTGAAGAGAGAAGTAGAGCAAGGCAGCCACCCATACATTTCCACTATCCCACTTATCTAAAGGAGCAACAACAGAAGTGTATAGAGGCGTTAAAACAAGTGAAAATTAACGTCCCTTTACTCAAAGCTATGAAAGGAAGGCGAAATTATGATCAATTCTTTATGGAGGCACTCTCCAATAAAGAAAGGTTCACAAGATCCATATCTGTGACACTCAATGAAGGGATATCAGCACAAGTTCAGCAAAGATTACCACCAAAGATTAAAGACCCTTGGAGGTTTCAACCTCCCACTCAAAATAGGTGGCATATTTCACGGAAAATCCATGTGAGATTTAGGGGCAAGTGTGAATATCATGCCCAAAAATATATTCAAGAAGATTGGTATTAGTGATGCGAAGCCGACATCCGTAATCTTACAACTTGCGGATCAATCAACAGCAAAGCAGTGGGGAGAAATCGAGGGCGTGCTCGTCCAAGTAGGTAACCTTGTTATTCCCACAGACTTTATTATTCTTCACTATAAAGCAGATAAGAACGTCCCATTCATTCTTGGGCGTCCATTCCTAGCCACCAGCGATACCATAGTGAATGTGAATGAGGGAACCGTGACTCTCCGTATTGAAGATAACTCTGATACATTCTATGTTTCGGGGAAGAAGAAAAAGAAAAACGAGTCAAAAGAACTATATCCAATCACAATTGTAACCAAGAAGCCAGAACCTATAAGCCCCCAAGAAACCATGGAGAAAAAATTGAGTTTGGGGTAGGAGACGAGGTGGCATGGAAATCTCCCAACCCCAAACATAGCAGATCTTGGAAAGGGCCATACATTATCACGCAAATCATCTCAGAATGAGTGGTCGAAATAAAAACTATCGAGGGTTGCAAGCTCAAGTTCGTAAGTGTTAATCACCTCACTCACTGCTAGGAAGGCTATAAAAAGAAATAACCGAGGTAACTTGTCTAACTTTAAAAGACGTTAAACAAAAGTACCCTCTAGGAGACATCCCATAGTAATTTATGTTGTTATATTTTTGTTTCGTTCAGTTGTTTTTAGTTGATATTGCGTATTTGAGAAAGGTATTAGTGTTTTTGGATGATAGGTATTAAAGAAATCGAGTTTGGGAAGCAAAAACGAAATTTTTTGGGAGTATTCTGACCTGCCACCGGTATACCGGGCCCTACCGGCGGTATACCGCAGGTCTGAAAACCCGAGGCCACGGGTACTCGTCACGTGTCCAAGACAGAAACTTAATATTTCGAGCGACAGCAGCACCAGCATGCCGGGCCCTATGGCCGGTATGCTGCCCCGACCAAAACCCGTGCCCACGTGTTCTCACCTCGGGTATTTTGACGTAACTCGGATTTCAAAGAGCAGCAGCACCGGCATGCCGGGCCCTACGGCCGGTATGCCGCCCAAGGCCGCTGGAGAATTTTTTTTTCGCTTTTTTTGGTTATAAAGAGTAAGGGTTGAGTTCTAATCCGAATTTTTCAACCCTTAAGCCTCACTTTCTTCCCCAAACCTCTCCCAACTCCATTAAAGCTTCAACAAACCTTCACCTAACACCAAAACACTACCAAATCACCATGAGTTCACATCCAAATCCTTCCCTACATCATTACAAATAAGATTCAATCACCCAAATCATATCAAAACACCTAGAATCCATGAATTAAAGCCATGAATTTCAAAACTCATCCAACAATTCCTTAAACCCACATCATTAATGCTTGATTACATCATACCTACATATAGAATTATCATCCTAACACCTTTCCTAACCCAAATAAAGCTTGTTCCACCTATGATCAAGAGTTACAAATTTCAAGAGTGCTCAAAGCTTTGAGTTGGGGATCAAAATAGATGATGAAAAGAACAGAGACATTATCAAGTGTTATGGGAGATGAAGTATCAATGCAAGGTATTGGTAAGTTCTAGAAGAAATCAGTTGAGATGGGTACTAGTTCAAGAATAAACTACAAGATAATTCGAGTCAAGCAATTAGAGAGGAACCGGTTTTTGGTAGATTCAAATCCTAAAAAGCAAAAAATTGTGATTAGGGAGTAGAAGACGTCAATACCTCTTCTAATCAAAGATTCCTATATCAAAGATGGACAAAGCTTCTGGGACGCTAGTAGCTGTGTTCACAACATATTCCTGGATGAACACTGTCACATGAGAGAGTATTCGAGAGTTGGAAGAAGATAAACAAGAGATTTCTAGAGTGTGATTGATTGGGATGGAGTATAAGAGGATGTAAGGGAAAGCAAAATTGGTGATACATGAAATTTACGTACATGAAAGCACTGCACCCTATTTCGGGTATTGATCAGGCAAGGTAAATAGCCTCGAAGAGTATGTATTATTTCTTCCCTACCATTTCTATATGTGCAATATCTGTAAAATTAGATTTTAATTTTTTTTTTTGAGTCTTTTCGAGTCGTGGGGACACGGCTCATGTTTTAGTTTGGGGTGTGGGGATTCGTTGTCTCTCATCTCCATTTTTATGTGTTTTATTGTTTTTTAGGTAAAATTAAATTTTTTGAAGGAGTAGATGTATGTAGAGTGTGTTTAATAGCTTAAAAGCATAAGCTCGGTAAGTTAATGATAGTTAGTAGTATGTTTATGAGCTATTTTATTTTGTATGCTTTGAAGTATTTGCAGGAAAACACACATTGATAGTAAAGAAAAGATTAGTTAGCAATGCGATAGAAAGTAGGTTCGATCTTAGGGAGCCATGAGTGGTGTGTAAGCCGTGAGATCCAAGCTAGTTGACAAACCCATTTGATGAACGTGCTAAAGGTAAGAAAATAACGAAATTGCATGGTGTAGAAAATGATTAAGGCAGTTCTTTCATATTGAAGCCACTTGAAGCCTTTTAACTCTCTCACCCTGCTATTTGATTTAAATATTTTATATCCTTCTCAGCCCCTTCTAGCCTTTCTAAAGCCTTTTTATTTAATCACATTATAAGCCATATCCCTTTAGATTTTAGGACTTTTCCATATGACCCGCACTCGAATCGTGATGCATAGACAATTGTTTTAGAGCTTGAGTTTGGGGTGATGGGTTCACCATTATGGGAATTATTATTGGGATGGGATTTTTGAGCTTATTAATTGTGCTCTGTTATTATATTGATGATGCTTCACAGGTTTATATGGTAACCCTTTGCCGGGGTAATAGTGAATGAAAAAGAGGCTACGAGCTAAAAATGAAAAGAAAAGAAAAATATATATGAAAAAATAGCGTGATATCTCGAACATTAAAAAAAGAGCCATAGCTATACAAAAGAAGAAGAAAAATGATTTGAAAAGAATATATATTCGGACCGGCAAAGAGGAATTTTTATGTGAACATCTTTATGCTTTAATTGGGTTATTTGGGATGCTACTTTGTGCATCAGAGAAATCATTGGGTTGAGTGAGAAACGTTTTTATGAGAGTAACTCAAGCTCTGGGGCGATTCGTTGATGGCTAGTGAGGAGAGAGCCAAAAGCTCACTCTAAATTATCCAAATATACTTATCATACCGTCCTTAATCCTACATTACAACCTTAAAGACCTTTTGATTCTTTGCTATGTAATCGAGAAGTGATTGAACCAATAGAGAGTAGTTAAGTGGATCTTTAGATACTAGTGAAGTTCGATGAACAATCTATAGCTTCCTTGGGAAATGAGAAAAGTTCCTCTCCTTCTTACATTGCGAAGCTAATCTAATCTTGAATTCAAACCGTGTTGACTGTGGATATGAGAAGTGTGCAGGTATGTAGTTTATAAATATTATTACATGAAATTTTCTGAGTAGTTGCTTTATGTCTATTCACCATATTCTGCTATATTCTTCCCTCTGTGCTTAATTGACCTAGGTGTGTATTTAGAGACTTCCCTTTGTTTTTATCTTTATTGTATCGGGACGACACAACTTTGAGTTGGGGGTCTTGATGTCTCCCTATTTGTGATGAATTAATATTAGTTGGAGACATCATTTTTAGTGTTTTAGGAAGTCTTCTAGTCGATTTTCTCATGAATTATTGCACTTTCCTATTTCTAGTCTTGATTTAGTAAATTATTATTTTTAGAGCATATTAGGTTTAATTATTTATTTAGTGTGAATATTTAAAGATAATATGGAAATAAATTAGATTCCAAGTCAAGTCTAAAAGATCTTGACGAAATCTGGAGATAGAAGGAAACAGAGTTCAATTAGGAAAAGGAAAAGCTGTCAAATAAATCTGAATTTCTGTGGCTACGTCTAAAGAAGTGATGATAACTCCAAAACCAAACCGATTCTGGAAGATCCCTTTTATAGGGAGATAGATAATTCCGTGAAGATTCTTTTGATATCTTATTGGTAAAAAACAGTCCAGTAACGAATAAGATATGGTGAAAACAAGTCAGCAGTAATATCCTTATCTACATACGAATTTGAGTTGGGCTAGGAGTCCATTACTTACCTTCTCCTTCAAGAAAACGAACTAGGGCTTCCAAGACACCTATAAATACACCCTTAAACCATTGTAAACATGTCCTTGCTCAGTTACAAGTATAGGCTTAGTCCTTACTTGTATTTTCTCAGTTTTAAATAATAGCTTAGCCTTTAAATCAATATTCATCCTTGGTATCAAGCTATTCATCCAAGAAGAAAGCTGACCTATTGAGGAAGGCAAGAAGCACGAAGTTGGAGAGTGACAAACTCCTCTTCTACATCTCACCTTCTCTATATTTAGGGTAATTAGCTATAGATTTATGCTGAACAATATTTCTAAGCTTTTATTTTGTAAGTTTTACTTTCAATTGTTGGGTTATTATTTTGTCTTTAATTTCATAATATTATTTGTTATTTTAATTGATTTGAGCTTCGCGTATATTGTTATTATGTGTTTTGACTTATTGTTACATTCCTAGATTTGTCCAATCTTAGGACTATTCTTAGTTATTGACAACACCACATAATCGTCCAGTTTTGATCATTTGCCTAACTAGATAACCATAAAGGTTTGATTTAACCATCACTCATTATTTAGAATCCTGGTTAATATATAATGCTCAATGTGTGACAGATTAGAATAACAATTTAGTAATAGACTCATATTAGTAACCCTAATTTATTTTACTTACATTCATATTTATTTATTTGCATTATTTATTTATTCGCGTTAGATAACTATTCATCTTTTTATATCTTTTATTATAAAAATCTAAATTCATCTACGCTTGTTAAATACAAGTAGATCTAATGGATTAAATCCCTGCGAACGAACTTAACTTATCGTTAAAACTTGCAATCGATCTGTGATAATTGCAGTGAGTTCCGAAGTTCTTAAGGGTGTGTGCTCTTTATTATTATTATCTTATTTATCTATTTATTTATCACACCTTTGCCCCCACCAACCCTTATTATAGATGATGACATTGACCAAATATTTATTCTCATTTAAATCAAACATTGGCGTAGATGTGAAAGTTTACCCACATATTTAACTATTAAATAATAAGAACTGTTAATCAGAAACCACCATGACGACCACCACCATCACCCCACCCAATACCACCCCCACCACCACCACACTTCCACCCCACCACCCCATCCCACCCCCTCTACCACCACCCCTACCACTACTACCCCTACCACTACTACCCCCACCACTACTACCACCACCACCACCACCACCCCTACCACCACCACCCCATCACCACCCCACAACCACCACCACAACCCCCCACCACCACTACCACAACCCCCACCACCACCACCACAACCCCCCACCACCACCTAAAACATTTTGACACCACCACAAACCCCACCACCACCACTACCACCACCACCACCACCTAAAACATTTTGACCACCACTACAACCACCATAACCACCACCACCTACTACTAGTTCCATCTCACATTGCGTGTTTGGAAAAAAAATCAAATCATCATAATGGTGGGTCTTAGTGTGTTATAAAATAATGCAATAAAAGTAAAGGAATAAAGGATCCACAGACCGCGAGTGTATGGATCGTTCCAAGTAATAAATAAGTAAATACGGGATTATCGTCTCCACATGGATTTAAGTAGTTATTCAAACTTCGTGTTCAATATTAGAATAGATAGTTTTAATTGCTTTAATTTAAAAGATAAGTAGCAAAGGAGTTTGTTTTCTAATTAACTAAATAAAATAAATAATAAATAATTATGCAAATAAGATAAGGATATGCAAGTATGAATCTATCCTATTGAATTTATGATTCCTAAGAATAAGGGTGAACAGGAAATTTCACAATAATCAGGACTCTATAAGTTCCTAACCCCGTCAGGGTGGACTTAGGAGCTATCCTACGGTATTACAAACCCCGCCAGGGCGATTATAAGCTACGCTCAGATGATTAATATCTATACCCAATTGGCTACGTGGTTAGTCAAGCCCGTTAGGGTCAATAACGGATACCACACGTCTATATCCTAATTCTGTAATTAAACCCCCCGTCAAGGTGAACACTCGCCACTAAGTGAATAGCCTAATTACTAAAACCTACCCTTGATACGCGATGTCAATGATAGTAAACAAGCACAAGAATATAATCAATGGAAATTAAGAACCAGTTCAATTAAATACTAAAATTCCAGATTCAAATTAAAACAGAAAAACAATAATCAATGGTTCATATAATCACAATCCTAAAGCGAAATTATGCATAATAAAATTCTTGAATAAATAGCTTAGAAATACCTCATAGACAAAATAGATCTAATACTAATTTACCCAAAGAATAGAGATGTAGAAGTGTTGAATTGATGTAGTTAAGCTCTAGCTCTAGCTTCTTCCTCCTCTAGATCCTCTTGATTGCTTCTATGATGAAGTACTTGTGTATATTAAGCTTATGCAGCCAAGGGATGATTTTCTAAGGTTTAGAACTGATATATATAGGTGCTAGGCCGTAATCTTGGAGTAGAGGTCAAGTAAAAGAGTCCAAGCCCAACTCAAATTCGTAGGTAGATAAGGATAATTACTGCTGACTTGTTTTGACCATATATTTTTCGTTACTGGGCCGTTTGGCCCGTAAGATATCAAAATAATCCTCACAGTAAGATCTATCTAACTCTTAAAGGGTTCTTCCAGAATCGTCTCGAATTTGGATTTATCTTCACTTGTTTAGACGTAACTGCAGAAATTCGAATTTATTTGGCAGCTTTTCCTTTTCCTAATTGAACTCTATTTCCTTCTATCTCCTGATTTATTCAAGATCTTCTTTCCTTATCACCTTATAATTGATTTGGCATAGAATTTATTTCCATATTATCTTTAAAGCTTCACATTAACACACAAATTAAACCAAATATGCTCTAAAAATAATAATTCATCAAATCAAGACAAGAAATAGGAATATTATGAATTAAGCATAAAAGTCAATATGAAAATACCATTTTCTACCTAAAATGATGTCTCCTAAGGTCTTATATTTAGAACAATTAGGGAGACATCACATAACTAAATCTAAAAAAAAATCATTTTCGGACGAGGCAAAAAAATATTTACGTCTGTAATTTTTTTTTGTTTTTTTGATTTTTTATAATTTTTTTTGTTTTTTTTTTTTTGAATTGGGATTCATAAAATCTCTAGTTTTGAGATCTAGATAATTTTGTCTCATCTCTAGTCTAATATTGAGATGAAATTTGTCTCACCTCTATTGTAAAACTAAGATAAGATTTATCCCATCTTCGATTAAAACCTTCCATTTTGAAATAAAATAAAACATCACGGTCCTCTTTCACACACACATATTCACTTTAATCGGAGATGGGATAAATCTCATCTTAGTATTACAATAGAGATGGGACAAATCTCATCTTAGTATCAAAACAAAGATGAGACAAATTCATCCCGATCTTAAAATTAGAGATGTGACAAATCCCATTTCAAAAAAAAATCAAAAAAACAAAATCATAGACATAAATATTAATTTGCCTCGCAAAAATGAATTTTTTTTATTTTTTATAAATTAGTTACGACGATTTTAAAAAAATAATTCTGGACGCGTGCGTGTGGTGGAATTAGTAGTAGGTGGTGGTGGTGGTGGTTGTGTTTATTGTTGTGGTGGTAGTGGTTGCAGTGGTGGTCGAATTTTTTTAAGGGGTGGTGGTGGTGGGGGTGGGGGTGGTGAGGGTGGGGGTGGGGGTGGTGAGGGTGGGGGTGGTAGTGGGGGTGGGTGGAATCTATGCTGTTGATCTTAGTTTTGGTGGCCTAGGCAGTCGACCGGGGCCTAGCGCTTAGGCGGGATTACACGGGGCCTAGGAGATATTATACGGTCTTGAATCGCGTGTAATTTTGTATATTTAGTAATATATGTAGTAATTATATAATTTTAACTATTTAAGTCATACTTGACCAAAAAAAACTATTTAAGTCTTAAAATTCGTCTAACAACACTATAGTAATAGATAAATACTAAAAATTGAGTTATAATATCAATTAAAGAATTCTTGAGAATAAGAAAAATAACAAGGACTATACGAGCATGTTTTTCCATTAATCGGCGCCTAGGCCGATTTTTTGCCATTAATCGGCGCCTAGACGGGCTAGGTGCTATTCCACGACGACTAAGGCACTAGGAAAAAACACATAGAATTTTAACTAGGTGTAAGCGGTTAAGGGGGGAGTTGACGTCTAGGTGGCGCCTAGGCGGGGAGATCTACAACATAGGTGGGAGTGTGGCTGGGGATGGTGGTAATGGTAGGAGTGATAGTGGTAGGGGTGGTGGTGGAGGGGTGAGGTGGTGGGGGTGGGGATGATAGTGGTCGTGATAGGAATTGAGGTAATGGTGGTGGTGGTGGTGAGCTATTTAGTAAGTTATTTTAGTTTAAATAGAAATTTACTTATAAAGAATATTGTAGTGGTTTTTTATTACGTAGATAATAAAAGTAAAAAAAAATTGTTAATAAATTTTTAATTTAAATAAAAAAATTCTATAATCCAATTAGAGAAAAATAATAACATAACAATTTTTAGACGAATTTTTTTTAGTTTTAATTTGAATGGACATTTTCTATTTTCTCTTTCCATTATTACCTTTCATTTCTTGAAATAATTGAAGCCAATCTAGGACACATTTAAAGTTGCTTTTTACACGCATTATTGATGCGAATTTGTGGCCAACGTATGATGATCAAATAAAGATCAAGCAAACATATGTGAGTTGTTGTCAATTAAATTGCTAGTAATAAGCTTTGACAGAAGATAAAATTAGATTTAAAGCAGAGACATGGCCCACAAAGCATCTATTCATCTTGTCTTAAATTAAGATAATGCTTTAACATATGGCCCCCTTGACGTCGAAAAGGACAGTTACAGAGTAAATATTTGACACCAATTATAGGACCAATAGAATTTTATTGGTGAAGAACTTCAAACTTTTTTAGAAAATTAAATCTATATTAGTGAATATTAACGGAAAGTTATAAAGTTTTTTTAGGATATTTGTCAAAAAAACTTAATAAAAATACTTAATTATTAAATTAAGTTTTTAATTATTTATTTTATAAAAGATACTTAATAAAATAATTATTTATAAATTTTTATTTTATATATTTTATACTTTTACTATTTGTTTTTTTTAATACAATATTTATTTTAAAATATAAAACAAATAATAGGATATTCTCACCACCACTACCATCACCACCATGTGTTTAACTATCACTACAACCATCACAACCATAACCACCACAACCACCACCTACTACTAATTTCATCATACGCGCGCGTCCGTGGATTTTTTTTTCAAATCGTCATAACTAATCCTAAAAAAATCAGAATTTTTTTTTTTGCATTTTCGGTTAAAGCAAATTAATATTCACATCTATGATTATTTTTTTTCAATTTTTTTTGCAGACACGAAATTCATTGTTTAAAACGTGAAATTCACTGTTCGAAATAGTTATTTTTTTGCAAACATGAAATTCATTGTTTAAAACATGAATTTCACTGTTTGAAACAATGAATTTCGTGTCTACAAAAAAAATTCAAAAAAATAAAAAAAAAATCATAAGCGTAAACATTAATTTACTTTATATAAATTTTTTATTTTTCTGATTTTTTTATAATTGATTATGACTATTTAAAAAAAATCACGGACACACGCGTGTATGATGAAATTAGTAGTAGGTGGTAGTGGTTGTGGTTGTTGTTTTTTTGGTGGTGGTGGTGGTGGTTATGGTATTGGCGGTTATTGTGGTGATGGTATTGATAGGTGATGGTGGTGGGGTGGTTGTGGGGATAGTGGTGGTGGGGTAGTGGTGGTAGAAAGTTGTAAAATGGTGGTTAAATTTAAATGATAAATAATAGAATAATTAAAATGATTATATAAAGATATTTTTGTTAAGAAGTGTTTTAATAAAAAATCTTATTAAAGATATTTTTAACAAATAAGTTTTATAATAAGCATTTATGGATAAATGGCTAAAGTTTTTTTACCCTAATAGGGTCTGAAGGCATATTTGTATTATTTTAAAAATATATAATACTTCTTCCGTTTTATTACTAAAAGTTATTTATTAAAATCATAAATACTAAAATATTATTTATAAAATACTTTATTATAATAAATTTATTATTAACAAATTTTTCAATATTTAATTAGAAATAAAAATATATAAATTATAAAAAAAGTATTTTATTTTTTAATTTAAAACCTATAATTGAACAATTATTTTTATATAATGTGAACGTACATTATTATAGGATGAATGGAGTATTATATGATTTTTCAAAAAAGTCTCAATACAGAAAAACTAAAATACTTTTATATGAGAAAAATTAAAATTTATAATTAGGAAACACTAAGCACTAACAATAGTGATATTAAACGCATATTCTAATGTTTACATTTATCAACACCATGCCACCACAAAAAATCGACGTCAAAGTCGGAGGTTACACTGGGCACGATCAGTCGTTAAATTAAGCACAATTCGTGGTGACACATCGCAATATTTTAACACGGAGTGAATTACTTTTTACACTAAGCATCATTGTATAACCATTGAGGGTTATATAGCGCACTATCTACGGTGACACTAACTACGATTTAAACACTGATTACGTCAATTATAATTGAGCACATCATTTTTACATTGACCAAGCAATTTTTAACGTTAAACAAATTGTTTTTAACACTAAGACAATAACTTTTTACATTGATCAATTCATTTTTTTCGTTGAGTAACAACAAAAATACACTAGCATGTCATTTTTCCATTGAGCAATAACAAATTTTACACTAAGCGCATAAAAAATGAATTACCTATTTTATTTTGACAGCATACCTTATTCTATTTGCAAATAATAAAAAAAAATGTACAAAAAATGAATTAAATATTTTATTTTGACAGCATACCTTATTCTAGTGCATAGATAGGTGGACCATTGACTACGATATTATGACATGTGAGCACCCTATAGTCGTTAACACAAACTGATTTGAAAACCTCTCTTTCTAGCATTGCGAAGTTAATTTGGGCTTGAATTTAGGGATTTTTAATTTTGTGTATATTAAGCGTGTGTGTGCATTTTTTATTTAACATTACTACATGAGATATTTTAGGATATTTCTTTAGGATCATTCATTGTTTTCTATGCTTCTTCTTGTTCTTCCATTTTAGACTACCCTACTGTTCTTATCTTTATTGTATCGGGACAATACAACTTTGATTTGGGGGTCTTGATGTCTCCATATTTCTAATATATTAATATATACTTGAGACATCATTTTAGGGCTATTTAGTACTTAATTTTGGGATTTTCCCCTATTTATTCGTACTTTACACTTTCTTGTCTAGTTTTAGGTGTTTTGACATTTTGTGAGCTTTTGCGTGTTATTTTTGTAACACTTAAGTATACGAAAGCTATTAGACCTATGGAAACTGATTTGAAGTGGAAAAGTAGAGAAAAACCCTTAGTATAAATCAAAAAGAAAAAGTTTGGATATATTTGGAAAGTAAAGAATCTGTCATGCTGAAAAAACGTTCACTAATTGGAAAGTTGCAAAAATTCGATCACGAATTCGGAGGATCCCTTTGACCATCTTATAGATATTTTAATCGCGGTCGTTTTGATAGGTCGTACATCAAAATCCAAAAAGTAACGAAGGAAATATAACCAAATCAATTTTTAAGGGTTTGCCTTGTCCTAGAATACGAATTTTGGTAAGATTAGAATTCCTTAACTTGGAGATTACTCCATATTTCGACCAAAGACCTATATATATCCATTCCTACCTTAGAGAAATCATCCTTGCTGTTCCTAATCAACCTTTAATCAAGATAGAAGAAAGTGGCAATAAGACAAGAAGGAGTTGGAAGATGTTCATGTCATTCCAACCCTTCACTTTTGTAACTTATTTTCTTCCTTTCTCTAGTATCAACTAATTCTATTTAACTTGAGATTATCATAAGGGTATGAACCCTAGGATTGTTTTATATCTATTTTTATTTGGGATGTTCTTATACACTTAATTGAAATTAGTAGTGTTATATTTGTTTTTATGTGTTTTGATATATTATATGTAGTTCTTGCGATTGCAAACGTATAGGATTACCATAGTATATTGGATGGTCACCCGGAAGGGGTGTCTAATTATTGAAACACCACATAAATATCTACTATGCAGTACTGATCCTGGCGGGCTTGCCTAACTAGATAGTCACTAGTGTTTGAGATTAACCACTGATCATTTCTTAGGATCCCCTTACCTAAGTCCCTTAGTAATTGTTAGGTTGCCTCCTAAGTCCACCTAAAAAGGGGTTAGAGTATAGAATCATGGATATTGCATATCACACAATTCTTCCTAAGATAAATAATTATTAAACAAGGTTAGTGGGGATTAATAGCTATATTTTGAGCTAAAACTCGCATACTACTTCTTTCTTTCTATTTATTTTTTTGTCTTTATTTTTTGTAGTTAATTGTTAGAGTCTTAAAAACCAAACAAATATTTTACAGTCTTTTTGCATATTATTTATCTACTTTTTTTAATTGCAGTTTATAAATCCATGATCTACATCTAACTTTCGTAGTCCCTGCGAACGAATTCTACTTATCAATTAAACTTGCATACGATGTGTGATACTTGTAGTGATTAACGTAATGGGGTAGGGTATTTAGTTATTTTAATATTTACGTCGTTATTTTGTCACAATCTAACCACCACCAGTGTTCATTATCCATTCTATTATAAGCTCAAGAATTAATGTTTTAGTAAAAACAGCCTTCATTCCATCACATATGACATATTACACCGCCGTAGTTATTGGAAATGTAAAAAAAGTCCAAGCAATATGAATCATGGGGACACTGAGTATTGGATCAAACAGTGCTAGTATTTTATTGACACATGCAATTAGAAAAAAAAAATGAATCATCATATTAAAAATTTGAATATATGAAAAGCAAAAAAGAATTTTACCTAATTAATGAACTATTATATTATTTTCTCGTAGTTTATACAAAACCTACATATACTTACAAGATAATCATTAGACATAGATTATAGGGGTGAGAGAGTTTGTCATAAGATGGTATTAAAGTGTTGATAGTTATGAATCTAAAAATTGACAATAGGGGTGGGAAAGACGTATTTGCAAATACCATATCAAAGTGTTGTTTATTGTGAGGTTTTTTCTTCTGTATGGTTGGTGGGTATGGTCGGGTGAAGAAGATGAGTTTGAATATTTTTTAAAATTTATTTTGACTTTGAATTTTAATCTAATAAGAAAAATATGTGGGATGGTGATGTCTCCTCATTTGTGATAAATTTATGTTAAGATGAGACATCATTTTTAGTGATTTAGAAGTCTTTCTAATCGTTTTTTTTTTGAGAATTGTTACACTTTCCTATTTTGAGTCTTGATTTAGTAAATTAATATTTTTAGAGCATATTGGGTTTAATTATTTATTTAGTGTGAAGCTTTAAAGATAATTATGGAGATTAATTAGAGTCCAAGTCAAAGACTAAGAGATATGGAAAGAGATAAGCATGGTAATTGGAGATAAAGGAAAGAAAAGCTAAAAACATGGAAAAGTAAAAGCTGTCTTAATTCTGAATTTCTGCACCTACGACCACAAATCAGCTTATATCTCAAAATCGGTGTGGAATTTGGAGAAACTGTCAAGAGAAAAGTTGGAGATCTTTCCGAGACGATGAATTTCGACTACTCATACGCGTCAAACGGATGAGTATTGAAGCTGCTAGGACCAAACCAAAAACGGGCCTGATTTCATGTTTTAGGGTTACGAATTTGAGTTGGGCTTGGAGTCCACTACTTACCTTCTCCTTCAAGAAAACGAATTAGGTCTTCTAAACACCTATAAATACACCCTTATATCACTTGTAAAATCATCCTTGCCTCATAGTGATTAGTCCTTAAGGTTTTATTCATCAGAGTTATTGTAGAGAGCAAGATGATGTCTTTTTTTTATTTCTTTTAGTTTATTTCCTTCAGGTATGAACTAAACTTCCCATAACTTGGGTTTTGCATCATGTATAAACTATGAATTCTAATTTCTTTCTATCTAAGTTTTTTTGGGAATTACATGTTTTAATATGATATTAGCTGCTTACCTATATTTGTTTATGTGTTTTGATTTAATGACTGCTTTCCTTGCTAGTTCATGAGTATAGGATTACCTTAATAGTAGTTAGATGATCGCCTTAGCTGGCTGTCTAATTATTGAAACACCACATAACGTCTAGTGTCGATATTGGTCTTGACAACACTAATTCTAACTAGATAGTCATTAGGGTATAATTTAATCACTATCACCATGTATGGAAATTGATTGCTTAGGGCCCTAGTAGCGTAGGAAAACCCTATTTGAACCAGCCTCGTGGTGTATCCGTAGCCCCCTTAGTCGCTCTCAAGGTCTAAGGTATGGGAATTTACAATCCTGACTAAGTATCTAAGAGCTAATTATCTCCCTTATTAACTAGATTTGATCGAAAGAATTAGAAGGATTAGTGCATACTAGCAAAACCTAAGCTATACTTCTCATCTCATATTTCTTCATATTTAATTTACTGTCTTTAATTTCCTTAGTTTAATTTAATTATTTCAAATTATTCTCTTTTTATTTTCCTGTCTTTTAATTAATTACTTCTTACTCGTTATTATTTACCCATTCGATTAACACACTAAGTCCCTGAGAACGAACTCAACTTATCATTAAAACTTGCATTCGTCCTGTAATACTTGCAGCACTGTGCCTGTCTAGGGTGAGAGTGCGTTGTTTTCTGACTTATTATTTATCTTCTTTTATCACACCCTAGGCGACACCAGATGGTAGCGAATTTAATTGAGATAATGTAGGATTAAATATTACATTAAGTAAATTGACTAATAATGAAATTTATTTGTTAAAAATGTATTGAGATATTTTTTAGAAATTTAAAATATATTTTAGGAAAAAATTTCATTTTTATTTAAGTTATTTGAGAAAAGTACATTAATATAGTAAATGTTTCAATGACCTTTTTTCTCTTTTAAGATTTCATAATTAAGTAAATTAATTTGATTGTAAGAATTAGATAATTTGAAAAGTTTTTGAAAGATTTATATAGGGTTTCTATAAATTCAAGGATTAAATAATATAAGTTTTCTTTTATCTCTAATTAAAAAAGGTTTTTCCATAATTATGTGCTATCTTTCAAAACTCGGGGATTTATTGTGCAATTAACTCCAAGCCTAATTGATGTGCTTCCAACGAATCCTTTCTCCCTTGCGAAAAAATCCTATAAACTGGTTGGTCAAGATTTAAATTCATCTGCTCAATGATTCAGAAATGACCTACTTACCAATTCTCTTAAAAGATTACATGTCATTATCATTGGAATGTACATGATGGTTAAATCATTCTATTTAGCAAACTATGATCTATACGATTTACTATGATAAGTTAGCACCACGTAATTTAACACATTCAGTTATTTCCTGGTTTAATTTTAAATAACTAGCTTAAGACATTTATATTTACATATATAAATATTTATCATAACTTCTAGACCTTTTGATAATTTAATAAAACATTTAAAAAGGTTGCATGGGCAATAACCTTTATATATATTAATGATTTTGCATAAAAGTACATAATTAAATAGAACCTCATAAGATGATACAAGTTTCAAATATGAGATCTAAATTATAAATTCTTATTATTAACTAGTCATTCATATATTTTTGGTAGTTTCAAGCTAACATTGATATATGTATACATATATACTACCTTTTCAGTCTCAAAATTATATTTCTTAATTGATAGGTTTTATTCAACTCAACAAGGAAAATTTCATGATTGTTTATAATAATTATAAGGTATCTATATTAAACGAAAATTTACTAAATAATTAAACAAATATATCATGTGAATGTGTTTGTAAATTTAATGTATTGATAATTATTTTTAATGTATATTTAATGAGTGATTATCTTTATTATGTCAAAATTCTTGAAAAAAGAAAATTCCGTGTAATAATTACTCTTCTTACCTTTATAAAATTCTAAATGATATACAAATATTATTGAAATAAATTTCATAGTCTAATTTTATAGGGCTAAATTTAATTAATTTACTTTAGTGTAGTATTCGGATAACTCAAAATCAGAAGATAAAGTAAGTAAAAGTGTAATTTCATTTTTCATTACGTGTATCAAATTTGACAATAAAAATGTGTCAATCATTTTTTTCAATATAGCGGTATAAAATGTATACAAAAATAGACATCGAGACAGTGGGTCCAAATTCAAAGAAAATACGTGTACTATATATGACACGCAAAAAATGAAAATTTTATATTTATTGGTTGATCCATTCTGGAAACAAATAATATATAATATGATTTGCTTATTTGTTATTCAATAAAAAATTCACTATATTTAAATATTTTTAATTTCCTTTGTTGTAAAAAACCTTCCTTAGTTGGGATGGTATTTTTGGATTTTTCTAAAAAGAAATTGAATTTATTTTATTTATAGACTTCTTAATATGTCTTCATTGTGTATACTAATTACGAACAATCACATTAAAAATAAAAGAAACGTTCGCATGAAGAATGAAAATCACCGACTCATGCTCATTCATCCTAACCTGTCCTATATATACTAACTAAGAAACCTGTCGAAGGACTCAGCGAAACAGCATTCTCGGCTAACAATTTCTGCAACACATTATAAGTAAGGTGAATATGTATACTTATATCTTTTTCCATTAAGTATCATTAATTCTATTCAGTGTCGATAATATATACTTTGAGTGAATTTATCAGATGTTATAGATTTACAACCATTTTTGTAATTTGTACATAATGAAAAAGGTTTAAAATTGATTAGGTTGATTCATTTTTATTGTTGTTTGTGCATGAATTCAAACTCTTTAAACTTGGTGATAACCAATTTTCAATTTTTTTCAGACACTTAACACAGCTATGGATAACTTTAGAGGAAATGGTTTTGGTGAGGACTACGATAAGGAATCTCGTTCGAACAAGGCAAAGAAGTCGTACCATCGGCACTCAAAGGAGCAGATCCAACGCCTTGAATCGTAAGTTCCTTTAAAACGATTTGTTTTGAAGCTTACCTTTAATTTTTGTAAATTTTTTACATGTGACTTATTTTAAAATTAAAACTAAAAACTACATTTATAGTTTATTATATTAATCTATTGGGTGATTTACATTTTAATGATAAACCTCAATTAACATGCTATATCTCTTAAGTTTTGAATTTATTAGCACAACTTTATCACAATTTTAGCTAGTTAATTTAATTACCAAACATTAGATAAATTTATAAGTATTTTATTTTATTGCATTTTAGTTGCAAAGTTCTAAATTAGACATAAGCTGATGTCAAGAAGCTTATATATATTTTTCCTTTAAATTATATATTTGTTAATTTTTTCAAAAATAAATTAAATATAAGAATATTTTTTAAGTAATATATTATTTTAATATAGTTTTTATTAGCAACTAATTTGTATTATAATATAGTACTATTTATTAAGGATTAAAATATAATTTGCAAAATTGTATTGATTAATATCAAATGCAAAAAAATTCTACATAGGAGTTTAGAGAAGTGCTTAATTATCTAAAAACTTGTTAATATATGTGTAAAATTAATATATAGTTACTTCAACTGGTAATATATGTGTAAAATTAATATATAGGTACTTCAAGGATGTTCCCCATCCAGATGAGTCCCAAAGAAGACAATTGGGCCAGGAATTAGGCCTCGAGCATAGGCAGATTAAATTCTGGTTTCAAAACAAAAGAACACAAGCAAAGGTATTTTATATCTATATTTTTTTATTTACTAATACAAATAAATATAAATATATATTTCATACTAAATTAATAAAAATACTATGTTAAATTGTTGGATATTTGTAGACTCGGAATGAAAGAGCTACTAAAACCTCTCTTTGTATGGAAAATGAAAGAATACAATGTGAGAACATTGCCCTAAAAAATGCACTGAAGAACATCATATGTCCACAGTGTGATGGCCCAGAACACAGTGATCTAGATAGATACCCTAAATTGGAGATGTTACCAACTGAAAATTCTCATCTGAATGTGGTAATTTTCATTTCTTTTAATTATAATATTTAATGCCATAAAATTTATCAAATTACTATAGTATGCGGGACAGCAGGACCAATTGACTGGCCTCTCTGGCGGCGGCCTCTCCGGTGGTCTTTTTGGAAGCTCCTCTGGTGTCCTTCCTGGCAGCCCCTCTGCCGGTCATTCTGGCGGTTTATCTAGAGGCCTCTCCGGCAGCTTATCTCGTGGCATCTCTGGTGGCCTCTCTGGGAAACCTGACTTTAGCTTTCAGAGGTTGACAGATGCAATGGGACACTCAAGGTCTATTTCACTTTCATCTGAAGGAGCTTTCCCACTCATTGGTATAGAACATCCATTAGGAAATTTAAGAGGCACTATCATTGGTATTAAAGAGAAACCATTAGGAGATTTAAGAAGCCCTTCCAATGGGACGGAAAATCCAATGGGTAGTTTCAAAAACCCTCTCCTAAATGGTGAACAGCCATATGAGAATTCAAGAAATGTTAATCCAACACAGTATCCGTTCAACGGAATCCGTGACACTGAAAAATCTGCCATCATTGAGTTATGTCTGAGCTCAGTGGCTGAATTGGTGGAGCTCGCGCATAAGGATGAGCCATTATGGACCAAGTCGCCAATCGATGGGAGATTTCAACTTGCTCGCGATAGTTATGACAAACTCTTTCCTAAAGCCAACCGATTTAAAACCTCAAGCGCAAGAGTTGAATCGTCCAAAGATTCGGGCATAGTTGCAATGAATCCACTACAATTGGTAGACATGTTTATGGATCCGATAATTACCATTCTTATACTCTAGTAACATGTTATTAGTTGTACACTATTATACCGGTTATGCTTAAATATTTTACAAAATTATTATTTAGGATCAATGGATGAAGATGTTTCCTAATATGGTCACCCAAGCCAGCATCATTGACAGAATGGATATTCGGAATATTAGAGGTTCCATGTGTTTGGTAAGCAAATATATATATTGTTTCATCTGTGTAGTATGCACCAATATGCACATTATTGGTTTAATTTCTTATCCAAAATAGAAAAATATATAAATTGGTACACGGTGCTCTTAAATCTCTACAAATAATTGACCGATTAGTTAAACCATTATATAAAAAATGTTTATGTTGGTGTAACCGCTCCATATACTTTTTAAATATCTTTTGTACGTACCTATAATTTTAATATTTATTAGTTTATGAGTGAGATATTTAAACCTTCAGAATATCTTTTTCAAATCATTGATGAGGCTCTCTTAAAAAAATTGAGTGTATATTACTAACACGACAAGTTAGATAATATATATTATTTTGGTGTGGGGTGGGGGCATTGCATAAAATTTAGGGAAGGTAGTGTGTGTGGTAGAGGGGAGGCTCTCTGCTTCTCAATCTTCTCAATGCCTGAGTTTGCAACTGAATAGTATGAAGAATGTGTTCATGATCTAATGTAGTGTCTTTAATTTGTATACCTCAGATGCATGCAAAAATGCATATTTTGTCACCTCTAGTGGCAGCACGGGACTTCATTTTTGCACGTTATGTAAGGAAACTTGATAAGACTGATTGGATGATGGTAGATGTCTCATATGATATCTTCAAAGAGCTTCATGATCCTTCTACTTCTCGAGCATGGAGACACCCATCTGGGTGCGTGATCCAAGACCTCTGTAATGGAAGGTCAAAGGTACATTATGCGTTGCCTTTTCTAGCTAAGTACAATTTATTTTTGTAAACTCTTGCATATTGGGCCACTAGCTAGCGTATATAATCAATGAGGATCATATATATCCTAGTTTGACCATGATATTTCAGAAATCTTCTAGCGTATATAATGTGTGATTAATTTAATATCACGTTTTATATTATTAAAATGCGCATTTAAACACGTGAATAAAATTCTCTAGAACATACAATATTAATATTTTCTATGTCATTACATGGTAAATTCTTCGCGTATATACAATGTGTGAGTATGAGATCTTACATGTATAAGATCAACTTTTAATTATTATTATTTTATACCCCATATAAATGCTTAAACATGAACTCATATTAGTACCCCTAGATACAAATTTTACTTGGATGTTTAAAAAAGTTGCACTGATTTCTAGTTTTTTTAACAGGTGACATGGATCGAGAATGTTCAAGTTGATGATAGATCTCAAACTCATCGCCTCTATCACGACTTGGTTTGCGTATCTCAAGCATACGGAGCAAATAGATGGATTGTCACTCTTCAAAGGATGTGTGAAAGGGTTGCATTTTCAATGGGAACAGCAAGTTTACCTAGAGATGGTCTTGAAATAGGTATTTTCTAAATTATTTTAATTCTAATAGACTCTCGTGACTTGTTTTAGATATTATCTACATTATAATTTAACACAAATGCAATTTTTCAATTGTCTAATATATATTTTGCTCTTCGTTCTCCATCTTTAATTTACATAACAACCATAGACGGATTAGAAACACGAAGGAATTTTATGAAACTCTCAAACCGTATGGTAAGGAATTTCTGTGAAAATTTATGCCCTGGTGATAAGATTGATTTCCAAATATGTCGGAAATAAATATCAGTGGGGTTCGGATTTCTGTCCGGAAGAATGAGGAGCCAGGAGCACCGACTGGGCTAATTTTGAGTGCTGTTTCATCAATGTGGTTTCCTCTTTCACTTGAGCAAATATTTAACTTCCTAATAGATGAAAATGCCAGAGGAAAGGTATATATATATATATGCATTTATCAATACTATTAATATCATAATTCTTATTATTTTTTAATAATTATTTTTAGTTTAAATTTTGATTAAGATAAACTCTTCCTAATTTACTCATTGCAGTGGGATATCATGGCAAATGGAAATCCTATGGTACCAATTGCACGCATAGCAACCGGGAGTAACTTTTTAGGAAACAACATATCTTTCATGAAGGTAACCTTTAATACTTTTTTAAAGCTTGTTCATGTTACCCTTATTCAATGAGATACATACAATTAGCATCGTAATTCACATTAGAGTTAACCTCATCACACATACATCTAGTAGCCGTAGGAATAATTTTTAGCCAGATGTACCGCACAAACTTCAAGGTATAAAAAGCTTATCTAAAATATAACAAAAATATGTAGTTACTACAAACATTCATAATACTAAATGCTATCTTTATATGTTTCTTTTTAGCTTTCAACAACTTTTGTTTTCCATATAAGGTTAACAATATAGTAGACTTATTTTGGTGAGGTTCGCGTGTCGTAATAAATGTTTCAGTTATATAACTTGGGTATCGATCTTTAAATATGTTACACTTTTTTTAAATAAATAAGGGACCATTCTTTCAACATCTCATAGAGATTCTATCACCAAAACCTAATGATCAAATTATAATTCACGTTCTATTATTTCTTTCAAAATACAATAGATTAAACCAATATACTAAATTTGTTTCATTTCTTAATTAAGTATTCAAAATTTTGTATTATATTCTGTATATTTTAAGTTAATTGTTTTGCTAGATGGAACAACCAATTGCGACTAAGGAACACATGTTTCTTATTCAAGAGAGTTTCATTGATAGCGTGGGAGCACTTATAGTCTATGCACCCATAGAACCAGGAGCTATTACTTCAACCATCCAGCTAGAAGACCCTGATAAAGTGTCACTCCTACCAACTGGATTCGTTATCTCCTCTGATGGTCGTGGTAATAAGGCACGGAGTGGAGGTGGAGCCTCAGGAAGTTCATGTTCAAGCAACACAGGTGGCTCGATTTTAACTGCGTCATACCAAATTCTAGCAAGTGTCGACATTACAAGGCACATAAATCAGGAGTTTGTAGCCTCGATCCATAGTTTGATCAGCTCAGCAATTCAGAAAATCAAAGCGGGACTAGGCTGCGAATTTGATTGATTTCACAACTGGATTAGTTTGTTGTTCCATCTTCTATGAAGATGATTTAATACTCTTTCTTTCCTTGGTATTTTTCTTGTATGGCAATGCAACAAATCCTTTTTATATCTTTATAAGATATTTTCTTTATGGATTATCATCAATGTTTAAATTGTGTCTTTTTGGCCAGCTGCTTTTACTATATTTACATTTTACTTCTATCGTGATGCATACTTTTTAGTAATATATTATTGATCATATATTTTAAATGAGCTGCTAGCCTTAAGAGGAAAAACCAGATTTGGAAAAAGATCCAATATTTTCCATAGTTATTGTAGAAAGTATGATTTGTTATTCTTTGATAAATTATCTATTTTAGGGTAAAGTGTTACCTTCTTAAAGTTAGGAAAAAGTGCAGGTTGACGTCTATCACTACAACATACTGCATGTTTAGGGGCGACACGTTTCGTCGCTAATTTCTGCGATTTCGTCGCTAAATGGTCGTCCCTAGAGATTCGTCGGTAAGTTACTGTGTTAGCGACAAAAAGGAGTAAACTCGCCCTGAATTTCAGAGAAGCTTAGCAGCAAGAAGTCTCTAAGGAATACACTTAGCGATGACACAAGTCGTCGTTAAAAAATACACTTAGCGACAAAGCAAGTCGTCGCTAAGGATACACTTAGCGACAACCCAACTCGTCGCTAAGGAATACACTTAGCGACGAAACAAGTTGTCGCTAACAATATAATAATTCTTTTTTTTTCCGAACTATTGATTTATATTTCTTTTTTCGTATATTATCTTAGCGACGACGTATGTCGTCGCTAAGTGTTTTTTTTATAATTTTATTTTTGATTATATTTTAAAATTAATTTGTATTTTTTTTGTTTTAATTTAATTTGTATTTTTTTAGTTTTGATTTAATTTGTATTTTTCATTTTAAATTTAACGCAAATAAAATTATTAAATAAATAAAAACAACAAATTTATAGCAAATACCATGATAAAAATAAAATTAAGTCAAACATCGGTAAATAAAAGTCAAAATAAAGTCAAACATCCAAAAATAAATGTCAAAATAAACTAAAATAAAGTCAAACAAACACCAACACCACACAAACACTCACGGATCACTCAATCTTTCTATTTCCTCTTCATATGTTCTCTCTTCATCTGTGAGGGCCTCGAGGGCAGTGATCGGGGGAAGACCCTGGTCGGCTCTCATACTATTTAACGCTTGGAGGAGCGTGTCCACCATGCTTGTCGGCTGACTCGGAGTAGTTGTGGAGGGGGTCGATGGGGTGGCTGGAGTCGGTATACGGTCAAGAACTTGAGCCGTGCAAAACTCGTTCATACCCGCCATCATCGCCTGGAGTAGCTGCTCGTTCTTCCTAGCCGAAGGGTCCGGCGGTGTAGTAGTCCGGTCTCTTTTCCGGACGGGACCAATGGCCGGTAACCAATATTTTGTTTTCGGTGGGGCCATCACCTCCATTACAGTCTCCTTCATCGCATCAATTTGTTCCTGCAGTGGAACATTAGCAGCCTCGGATTTGACCTCGACAACCTTCTTTTTTAGCTTCTCCTGATAGACTTCCTGTAGTTAGATTTCAATTTAAAAATTAATTAAAATAATAAAGATTATAGAAAAAGTTAATTAATTAATTAATTAATTTAAAATAATAAAAATAAAAATAAAATACGTAGGTTAGCTGTTTTAAATTTATCCTTCCGCCAGCTATCCGTCTCCGCATCATAAGACATGTGCTCGAAGTAACCACCTAAAGGTGGAATTTCCATCTCATCCTGGGTTTGCTCGTCGAAAAAAGTCAACGGCTTCTTGGTTGGTTTCTTCATCTTCCCCTATACATTATACAATAACAAATATTGATATATTAAAAATTAAATTAATCAATTAATAAATTATATTTTTATTATAAAAAATATAGGGTGAATTATCTATAGGGTCTTAGGAGCACTATTTTTTCTCTATAGAGTAGTGTCTTGAAAGTTGTTATTCTTAGGGACCTCATTTTTTACAATAGTCTTTCCTACCCTTACTAACACTAAAAGACAAACAAGTATGATGTCACTGTTTCTCTCTCCTCTACCACTACCCACCTACCACCTACCCACCTACCACCCATCTCCGACCTCCGGCCACCGGCCACCACCACCACCACCGACCGCCGATCTCCGACCACGGACCTCCGGCCACCAGTCACCGGTCACCGGAAAAAACAGAGAGTACTCTGAGAAAAACATAGAGTACTCTATATTTTTGCTGAGTACTCTCTAATTTTTTTGAATGCAATAATAAAATCTCGGAGTACTCTAAGAAAAACTCGGAGTACTCTAAGAAAAATCTCGGAGTACTCTAAGAAAATCTCGGAGTACTCCAAGAAAATCTCGGAGTACTCAATAAATTGGTGAGTATTTTATTAATTTGATGAGTATTATTGAAAAACAAAGCATACATATTCAAAAAAAAAACACTTTATTCATCTTTACACAAATTTAAATAAATTACAAATCAATTTACAATTAAAAATAATAAAATTAATCTATCTAAATTTTTGTTTGACCAGATCTGGTCAAACCAGATCTAGATCTGAAAAAAAAAACACGTCGGCTTTGAACCAGCTGCTGGGCTCGAGATCCGCGCACCACCACCACTGGACGGAGTTCCAGCTGCTGCACCACCACGCGAGGGAGCTCGAGCTGCACCAGATCGGAAGCTGCACCACCACCACCACGTCGGCTTGAACCAGCTGCTGGTCTTCTGCAATCTTCATCGCGAGGAGGACGAGCTCGAGATCCGCGCACCACCACCACTGGACGGAGTTCCAGCTGCTGCACCACCACGGCGAGATCTGTCCTAGGGTTCCGCCATGGCTGCTCTAAGCCGTTCAAGCTTCACCATCGAGATAAAGAGTCGCCGGAGCTTCACCATTTTGCAATGAAGCCGTTCGAAGCCTCACTGCGAGAGCTCTTCGAACCTCCACGCCCACCGTTCGAAGCTGCTCACTGCTCGGCTATGACCAAGGAAAGCACCACCGAGATAAAGAGGCCGCGCCGGAGCTCGAGAGAGGAGGGAGGAGGGAGTAGGGAGGTGGTGCTTTGGTGTAGTTTTATGAGGGAGGAGGGAGGAGGGAGGTGGTGGTGCAGATCGGAGGTGGTGGTGGTGGTAAATTAGGTGGTGTAGGTGGTTGATGAGAGGAGAGAGGAAAGAGAAGCTGTGAGGTGAGGGAAATTAGAACGTGAGTGAATGAAATTAGAAATAGCAATTAATATATATAGGTATAGAAAAAACAAAAGAAGGGTAGTCTAGTAATTGGGGTTTTGGGGTTTATGTGTTAAAAAGTTCCTGAGGTCTTTAGTAAGAAGAGGCTCTAGGTGGGGGTGCTAACTCGAAGAGGGGTGTGTCTTCAAGACCCCTAGTGTAATTATCTCAAAAATATACATGTATAATGTCCTACAGAATATGGGATAAGTTCCTTAAACTTGACTTGTTTGGCTTTGACTGCTTTTCCCGTTTTTTATTTATTTATTTACGTCAGATTCTGTTACAATTTTATTTGAAAAAAAATAATAAAGACTAATAAAATATTATTTTAGATACGATAAACTTAGACTTTTGTACCTGAACATCCTCGTTAGCCCACATTTTTTTTACTTCTTTCCCAAATCTCCTGAACAACATACAGGGGTGTTTTATTCGGGTAGTAATAGTCATGCTTAAGATCCCCCTTCCAACGCCAATAGCTAGTAGACTGGCTTGTGGTCAATTTCCTCCCGATTTCATCCCAGTCGTTTCGCCGCCTCCACTCCTCGATATCGAAAAACTCCTGAAGTCGGATTAGAATAGTCCCTTTATAATTATCTGGGACATCTTTCCAGCATCTGTAGCACGGAGGCACCGTCTCCCGAACTGCAGCCCCCACCACCTGGGCCACGTGCTTCCTGTATATTCTCGTAGCATTCCAAGTATCGTCAAGGGTACAAAAGTCTACGGGTAAGGGCCCGCCTAGTTTCTCTTCTGCTTCTTGGGCGTACTTTAAGGAAGTACACATCGGGGGCGTATTGGTCGTGGAGCTGTTAAATTGAATAATATTAAGTAATTATTAACTTATATTAATTGAACGTGTTTGATTATTTTAGATTACCCGATGGTTGGTCACACTCATTTAACCGAGTGTTCGGATTTCTCGAAGGATCCTGATCGTTCCCATCTCCGTCATGGTTACGGCTCATTACATCTGGAGATAATGAGACATAGGGTCTTGAAGACACCCGCCTCTTCTTAATCCCAACCCCTCTTTCCTTCTCTTCTTCCTAAAAATCTCAAATCAAATCTTACACTAAAATCCATAAAACCAATTACATTTATACCCCCTTTTGTTTTATTTTTCTTATATATATTATCTCTAAAACCTAATCTCTCATTTTTCAGATTTACCTTCTCCCTCTTCCTTTTCTCACCTTACTCACACGACAGATTCTCTCACCACCATTGTTGAGCTTCGAAATTATCACCACCACCGACTTGGAGTTGCTCGAACCAGCGAGCCATGGTGGTCAGCATCCTTCGCTCCTTGGCTGGAGCTCATCCTTCGCTCCAGCACAGCAGCTTCTCTGGCAAACAGGTTCAAGAAAGCTGCCATGGATCTGCAGCACGGTGGAGCTCAGTAGTGTTGTGCTCGAGCTTGGCTCCTCCGGTTTTGTTCCTCTAAGCTTGCCATGGATCTGCAAACGAATGAGCTTCTGTGAACATGATGCGAAATCCGATGGCGAAATCCGGCTGACCACCACTACCATGGCTACGAGTGCGGCTTGTCTTCTGAAAAAGAAGTTCGAGTTGGTTTCTGAAGAAGAAGAGAAATAGATTCGAGCTCGCTTGAGGATATATATATTTACGGCGAGATCCAGCGCCACTCCATCTGAGCTCACAAAAACCGCTCCCATGGACCAGATCCGTTGCTGGAGATGGCTTCGTGAACCGAGCAAGCATATACACAGGAACGAAGACACTGCATTTAAGGGAAGAGACTAAAGACTTGTTTCCTCGAACTCCGGCCTAGATTCAGCCTTTATCTCCAAAAACCGGGCCCGAATGAGAGCTTCGGCGTTCTCGCCGCGCCTTTCTTCTCACTGCTCAGGCAAGGAGCTTGAACTCTGTTCGAAGGCACTGTTCTCCGTCGCGTTTTTTCAACGCAAAAGCTTTCTGCGTTTTTTTAAGATCTGGTCAACACTATGTGCAAATCAACTTACGTTTTTTTGTTTAGATCTGGTTGACCAATCAAACTAGTTTTTAGGTAGTTTTTTTTCTTTTTTGTTGTAATTGGTTTTTTTTATTTTTTTCTTTTGTAATTAGTGTAAAATGTAATAGAATACTCAATGAATTTATAATACTCATTAATTTTATAAAATACTCACTGTATTATTTAGAGTACTCACTAATTTTTTATAGAGTACACAACAATTTTTATAGAGTACTCAGCAATTTTTATGAGTACTCATCAATTTTTATGAGTAATTCATTCTATGTTTTTTCCGGTGGTCGGAGATCGGAAGTCGCTTGTCAGAGATCGGAGGTTAGTGGTCGATGGTCGGTGGTCGGAAATTGGAGGTAGATGGGGGTAGTGGAGAGAGGATAGTGACATCACTCCTTTTATTTTTTAGTGTTATTAAGGGTATTTTAGATTTTTAGTATTTGGTCATCCTTGAGGTCCCTTGAAAGAATTAAGATTTATTCTCCTCCTTATAGAGAAGAAACTTTGTCTCTACGACCCTATCTCTCATTCACCCTTACATCTGTCATCTATTATTTAATAGAATAAATACAAACAGATATTACATTCTTTATGAATAAAAAATAAATTATTACAATATAAAAAATAAATAAATTTATATTATTACAATCAAATAAATAAATTTTGATTATTAAACTCAAATAAATAAATAATTAATTATTAACCCAATTGAACAAATTTAATAAATTTTCGGATATAATCGGTAACAAAAAATAATAAATTATTACATATCAACCCCTATATTTTTGTTTTTAGTTTTTTTCCTAAAATTACAAAAAGGCCCCTATACTATCCTAAAGGTCAAATTAAGCCCTAAGGTCCATTATCTATATATTTACAATATTATCCCTTATTCCTAAATATTTTTTAAATTTTTTTTTAGTTGCAAAAAATCCTTATACTTTAATAATATTATATTTTATTCCTTATAATTTTTTAAATATTCCTAACACGAAATTTATCAAAAATTATATATATGTCCTTACAATTTTTAAAATATTTTATTATATTGCGAATAAGTCCTTATAGTTTTAAAAAACATAAAAATAACCCTAAATAATCCTAATAATTTTTTAAATATTCCTTACACCAAATTAATCAAAAATTATATATTTGTCCTTAAAAAAATTTATAATATATTTTTAAATTACAAATAAGTCCTTATAGTTTTAAAAACATAAAAATAAACCTAAATAATCCTAAATAATCTTAATTAATTTTTTAGCTATAATTTTCATCACAACTAATTCAGAATTAATCAATATAAAATTAAATCAGAATTAAATTATCATAAAAAAATTTAAGAACAAATTTTTAGCTATAATTATCCATAAATTCAAAAGTTAAGTTGTTCGTAACTCAATTAAAATACTAATCAGCCTAAATTAACATCATCTAAATTCGGAATTCATATTATAGCAATTACAATTCATAAATTTTGCATCCAAAATAAAACAAAAATTGGAATTTGAATCCAAAAATTCGTACCTGTTACGTGGGAATGGTGAAGATTACGGCAAAAAATCTATGCCAAGAAGAAGGAATCAAAAACCACAAATAAACAAAAGGTTATTAGAAATAAGAAAATAAAAAACAAAAACAAGAAATTAAAAGGTGTTTTTGGCATGATTTCACTTGCATTATTGTTTGTTTTGATGTTGTAATGGCTCGAAATCGAATGAGAATGAAGGATTGAACGAAATTTTGGAGAATTTTTGTGCTAGTTTTTGCAGAAATGAAGTCGGAAATAGGGTATTATAGAAAAATTGATTACCGACGACACGCTTGTCGTCGGTAAATAAGGAAACGCGTCAAACTCCGTACACACGACTGTTGTGTGTCGTCTATTAGCGATAACACGTGGCGTCGCAATAATTGGATTTTGTCGCTAAATGTAGAGAGCGGGAAAGTTGACCGCCCAAACTGGCCAATCGATTTTTTCGCTTGGTTTAGCGACGAACTTCAAATGAAGAACTCGTCGCTATTTTTTTTTCTTTTTTTTCTTTTTTCCTTTATTTCTTTTTTATTCCAACAATATTATTTACTATTGCCATCTTCCTATCTTAACATTGATACAAACAATTTAGAAAATCAATTTTTAGAATTTGGTCAACTTTTAGAGTCAAATATAATGGTTTGGGGTATTTAGTCAACTTTTAGAGTCAAATGGCATGGTTTGGGGTATTTAGTCAACTTTTAGACTCAAAGGGAATGGTTAGGGGTATTTAGTCAACTTTTAGAGTCAAATGGAATGGATAGGGGTACTTAGTCAACTTTTAAAGTAAAATGGAATGGTTAGGGGTATTTAGTCAGCTTTTTAGAATCAAAATGAATGGTTAGGGGTATTTGGTCAACTTTTAGAGTCAACTGGAATGGTAGAGGTTTTTAGTCAACTGTTAGAGTCAAATGGAATGGTTAGGGATATTTAGTCAACATTTAGAGTCAAATATAATGGTTTGGGGTATTTAGTCAACTTCTAGAGTCAAATTGAATGGTTAGGGGTATTTGGTCAACTTTTAGAGTTAAATGGAATGGTTTGGGGGTATTTAGTCAACTTTTAGAGTCAAATGGAATGGTTAGGGGTTTTTAGTCAACTTTTAGAGTCAAGTGGCATGGTTTGGGGTATTTGGTCAACTTTTAGAGTCAAATGGCATGGTTTGGGATATTTAGTCAACTTTTAGGGTCAAATATAATGGTTAGGGGTATTTAGTCAACTTTTAGAGTCAAATGGCATGGTTGGGGGGTATTTACTAAACTATAGAGTCAAATGGAATGGTGTGGGGTATTTAGTCAACTTTTAGAGTCAAATGGCGTGGTTAGGGGTATTTGGTCAACTTTTAGAGTCAAATGGAATGTTAGGGGTATTTGGTCAACTTTTAGAGTCAAATGGAATATTTAGGGGTATTTAGTCAACCTTTAGAGTCAAATGGCATGGTTTAGGGTATTTGGTCAACTTTTAGAGTCAAATGGCATGGTTTGGGGTATTTAGTCAACTTTTAGAGGCAAATATAATGGTTAGGGGTATTTAGTCAACTTTTAGAGTCAAATGGTATGGTTTGGGTATTTAGTCAACTTTTAGAGTCAAATGGAATGATTTGGGTATTTAGTCAACTTTTAGAGTCAAATGGCATGGTTTGGGGTGTTTGGTAAACTTTTAGAGTTAAATAAATTAATTGATACAGACAAAATAGAAAATCAAAATAAATTCAAAACTCGAATCCGAAAAACATTCAAATAAGTTAAAGACAAATAACAAATTAATTTTTTCCCTAATTAGTTTCATATCCGCTAATATTTATAGGTTCATCATCGCTATCAACCTGGATAGGTTCTTCATCTCCATATTCATCCCACGTGTCATCATCAATTTCATTGTTTTCATTAGTAACTAAAATAATACGAAAATAAGATGGGTCAATCACGATCTCCTCGGTAGTTGCCAAGTTCACCGGATTGGAAACCCTCCTAGTGATGCTCTCATTGTTAGTAGGTAGTGATTCGGAACCCCATAACTCGGGACTCCATCTGTTACGATCGGTTATTTCCAAACAACTTTCTTGGCATGTGATGCTAAAATGTATGGTTTGTTGGCCCAATCAAAGTTTGATGTGTTGATAAAGGTTACCCCGTGTTCTGTCCTCGCATCGCCCATTCTGTACCACTTACAAACAAATAACACCACCGAGCAACCTCCAGTGAACATAACCTCTAAGATTTTCACTTATTCACCGTAATAAGGTGACCCATCGTACATGGTACAGACTCTGTAATCCTGCGTCACCCATTTTTCTCCTTTATCTTTAGTTACGCACTTGACACCATTCACAACACATGAATCGTATTTATGATTGCACCATAAGACATGTTTTCCAAGGACACAAGCTCAGGGGTAGCTAATGCATCACCACGGGATTGCATTCCATGAAACTATCATACAAAAATAATTCTTAAAACTTTGAAAACAAATAAATAATATTTAAACCAATGTCTAAAGTTACACACCTTTTCCAAAAACCATCCCTTAAACATTTCACGGGGCATATTCTCTATTTCTCCCGAAAGCGTGGATTTGTGTTCACTAGATATAAATAGATAAATATATAAAAATTATTGTACGTGTAAATAAATATAAATAAATTAATGTAAATAAGTAAACGTTACTTACGTCATGTATGGTTCGAGTTCGTCGCAATTATTCAAAATATACCAAGTGATGTGCTTCTTATCCTTAGGTGGTAAAGGACTAGACTCTTTCTTGCCAACTGGAGTACACTAAGACTTAAAACGGATAGCTCTTTCGATTCTGGAAGTGGTTCGTTGTATCTACCTGGATCGTTGAACCTTTTTTTTTTCTTCACTAAGGTACCGTAATATGAAGGTCAACGTCTCTTCCGCCACGTAACCCTCGGCTATTGAACCCTCTGGCCTAGCCGGGTTTCGAATATACTCTTTTAACTTTTTCAAATACCTTTCAAATGAGTACATCTACCGCATTTGAACCGGGACCCTAGTAATGTTTCATCGTATAAGTGTATCACCAAGTGGATCATTATATAAAAAAAATTGGGAGGTAAGATCATTTTTAGTTTGCACATCAATTCAACCAATCCCGCCTTACCGGCTTCCAACTCTTTCCTACTCAGAAACGACTCTAAACACGTTAGCTAACCCAATAATCGCATCGCAAATCGTTTATCATCTATAAGACCGGGGAGAAAACAAACAAAATAATACTGCATCATAACGTGACAATCATTTGATTTCATTCCAATAATATTTCCCGTATCAATTTGCACACTATTCCTCAGACTAGACGCGAAACCATCGGGAAACCTTTGTGCCTGTAACCACTCAAGAAAAAAAATTTGCTTCTCCGCTGACAACGTATACTTTCCTTGCTTTAGTATCGCTTTACCTCCTCTTGATGTCAACCATAACTCTTTCCTGATTTTCATATCCTGAAGATCCATTCGCGCCTTCGCGTTATCTTTGTTTATTTTCCCATCAAGTCCTATAACTGTACCAAGCAAACTGTCGCACACATTCTTCTCGCAATGCATTACATTGATGTTATGTTTTACCAAATTTTCCGACCAATAAGGTAAACGATAAAAAATACTCTTTTTCTTCCAGTTGGACTCGCGAGGACCTGTTTTCTTTGTCGCCTTGCCCCCAAAATCCTTTTGTTTACAGAGAAAAACAATGGGCAACCTGGCTAACTGTGTCTGAATATCGACCGGACTATGTTTCCTCGGTGGGGCCTTAAAATCGGTACTCATGTATAAAACATTGACTTTTCTAAATCGATGTCTGGTAGGTAACCAACGTCTATGATCAAAATAAACTACCCCTTTTTTCACCTTCAACGACGGAGTAGAATCCATGCATCCTGGGCACGCTAAGTAACCTTGACCCTGCCACCCTAACGTGTATGACCTAGCGGGGAAATCATTAGTAGTGGACACCAGACAAACTTTCATTGTAAACACTTGCTTCGTATGAGCATCATACGTAGTGATCTCTGTTTTCCACAACATATCCAAATCATCTATACCATGGCGGAGAAAGACATCCATGTCCTTTCCCGGTGAGAGTAGACCCGAAATCAACAAACAAAGGTGAAATGTGGTTTCCTTCATGCATACCCACGGTGGAAAGTTGTAGACAGAAAATATAACAGACCACATGCTATACGAGCTGTTTTGCATAGAAAACGGACAAAAACCATCGATACCCAGGCCCAAATATACATTCTGAGGTTCACTTGCAAACTCTGGATGTGTCTCTGCAAATCGTTTCCAACTATCACTGTCAACTAGATGACGTAACACATCTAGATCGGTAATCTTTCTGGTATGGTGCATATCATGTCTTCAGCGGTGTGCTTCGAAACATATAGTCACTGCAATCTCGGGGCAATCGAAAAGTAAAGAAGCTTCTTATGCGGTCCTTTCTTACCCTTTTTCGGGTCCCCATCTTGATTCACTACATACTGGACACTTGTCGAGGAATTCATTCTCCCTGTAAAAAATGGCACACTCGTTCAAACAGACATCGATGGTAGTATACCCCATACCCAAACTTTTCAACTTTGTTGCATGCATCATACGGATCGGGCAAATTGTGAGGTTTTGGCAAAATACGACCAACCAGGTCCAATAGCTCGGTGAATGATGTGTTACTCCACTTGTTCTTTACTTTTACGTGCATAAACTTGGCAATGAAATTCAAGGAACACATCGATGTACAACCACGCTATAATTCTGTCTCCAATTCGTCGAACAATTTTTCTAAACTGCTCCGACTTGGAAGATGTGTGTCTCTCATCTTGGTATCACCCGGATGTCCACCAACATCGTAACTGTGTCTCACATCGTCACAAACATCATGCATTTAATTTTCTATATCTGGCACAGGAATTACTTCCGGAATTACCAACTACTCACCTTGTTTTGACCAAACTTGATACGTATGCTTAAATTTGGCTCTTAGAAGGTGGCCCCTAACCGTTTGGGTGGCAAATCGACAATAATTATTAAAATTACACGGGCAAGGCATTAAACCATTATAACCATCTTGTTTCTTAGCATATTCAATAAAAGCCAAAACCCCAAAAATATATTCTTCCATATAATAATCCGTCGTATCGATCCAACTCTAGTCTATACACAAAGCCATCTTTTAGCAACAATTTGATATAACTAAGCAACTACATTCAATAAAATAAATAATTATTACAACTCAATTAATAAAATGAATAAAATTCACAATCCAATGAATAAATTAATAAAAATTACAAATTCATTGAATGAATAAAAATTACAAACCATTGAATGAATAATATTACAAACCAATAAATAGATAAACAATTTCATATAATTAATTAAACAAATAAAATATATGAGAAAAAAATATAAATAAATGAACATATGCATAATTTACAACATAATAATAAACAAGACAAACAAAAAACAAGTTAATTATGAACCTAATCATATCTTATAGCAACTAATACACAAGTATAATCCAAAAAATTAAAAAAAAAAGTTTGAAATTTATTGAAAATACCTTGAATTGGTTGGAGAAATTGAAGATTGGTGATCATGCCCCACCTTGAAAATGTATTACTTAACCTAATTAAATCATATAGCAAAAATTAAACACAATTATAAACCCAAAAAAAATTGAATTTTCATGAAATTACCTTCAATTGTGTGATGGAATTGGATATTAACAATGCTCACCTTGATTATGAACCCGAAAATGGTGCAAGATGAATTGGAGAATCAGTTGAAAAAAAATTAGAACAAATTTGAGTTATGTTTTTGAGAGAAAATGGAAGATTTTTTTTTTGGGGTTTTGGGTTTTTGGGTGTTTTTTGAGATAAAAAACTTGTTGTCTTCATTAAATACATTTTTTGTTTAGCGACGACACGAATCGATCGCTAAATCCATGCATGGTGTCAGTAAGATAATATTATAATGACAAATTCGATCGTCCTAAACATAGCGACAAAAATTTGTACGTAAAAAAGAAAATCAAAATAAAAATACGTATCAACGACAAAATTTTAATATATTAGCTACGAAGTCGTGTCGTCGCTAAGTCAAAACTATTTTGCGACGACCTATTTCGTCGCTAACAAGAACTCGTCGCTAAGTCTTCTTTATTAGCGACAAAACGCAGGTCGCCGCTAAACTTTCTCCCCTAAAAAGGCGATTTGTAGTAATGGTAGTAGTACTCTGAATTGTTGGCTTGGACAGTGAGCTCGGGATGTAAACTTTTTTTATCATGGTGGTATCTCAATGGATGAAGAACTCGTGGTTTCCACAAACTACATCAAACAGGTAGAATAAATTTACCAGTTAAATTTTTTAACGAAGTAAAAGTTTTTAATTTGAGTAAATTGTTATGTTTTGGTATGTTGATGGCAAGTAAAAACTTGATTGAATAAATAAGTAAACAATTAGATGACAGATAAATTATATTAATAATTGGGTTAATGCTCAATAAACCCCTGCAGCCTAATCCACTATCGCGTAAAAGACACTGTCTTTTTTAAAATACAGCGGGTTAGGAAAACTTCCCAAACCTCAAGATCTAAGTTCCGGAAAACTTCTCATAACTCAAAATTGAGTTATGGGCAGCTTCCCATAACTTAAAATTGACTTATGGGCAGCTCCCATAACTCAAACAATTTTTTTTATGAGCAAAAAACGAAAAAAACAAAATGTATGGTGCTTTTTATAGGTAAAAATATAATAGTTGAGAGTGAGGGGAACTAATTCTAACTTGAGAGATTTCTTGGACATTAATCCATAATAATTTCTTAAAGTTTGTCTTAAGTAGATGATAAATATTCTGTTACAAAAATATATATATAGATATATAATGATTATTATCCAAAAGGATACTCCACAAGATTAGGAGGGATAGTTTTCTGAACTTGGCAATGATGCAAGAGATCCAAATGTGGTATTAATAGGGTTAATATATCCTTTTGGATAATAATCACGTCTTATAACAGTGGAACACGTGATGGTCGACCTTATAAGGTATCGTGGAATGCTCCTGTCTATTCTTTGAGTAGAACATACTCTGCTGAGGTTTTCTATTTTTGACTGTCCTTCACGATCCTGGGGGGTTATGCATGGTTAATTTGTCACGAACGGCCAATTTAATTGATCCAAGTTTAGTTGACATTTTCTCTCTAACAGATATCTCATCCACTAATTTATTGTCTAGTTTTATATTAATTTATATTGGAAGATAACGAAGATCACTTGCAATTTTACTACATATACATTGATTTACTCAATGTTTCATGAAGACATTTTTTATCTGATGAACTATTATATTTCAAAAACCATTCATCAGTGGTGTAAGATATGTGCGAGTATTTTAAAGCTATATCCGGTACTTCAATAAATTGTGCATTTTAACTTGCAAATCGTAAATTACAGCCGTAGTTTTATTTTATCATTCGTCTTTACCCGAATGTTACAAAATCTTCCAATCACTTTCACAACTAAAGGGGAGATTGGAGTTGTCTTAGCCATCTCAGTTATCAATCAGAAAGTCTAGAGAAACTGAACCTTCCACACTTAATGTCAACAATTTCGACACTTTGAGATATTTTCTTCCCGGGTTGGTTTCTACTGGGAGTTCCATTTAGAGAAATGTCTTCAGATTCAAGCATTGGAACGCTTTGTTGATTATACCGGGTTTGCTGTATTTTTCTGTGGAGATTTACCGATCTTCTGTGACTTAGATAGCTGCCACTGGAACCAGTGGATGAAGTCATTTGAGATTGTTGCCTCTTCCGTAGCACAGCACAGTTGACCGAGACAGGAACAGTTTGAGTTTTCCTTTTAGCCGATACAGATTTTCGCGTGGCACCTTCTGCATTTTCGAGTTCTTGCATCATGAGAACTCTTACTTTGCCTATGGCTCCTACTCCAATTGAGTCTTCCATTTCTTTAGTATCGCTATTGTTGTATAAAATCACTTAGAAAATAGTTTTCGTTTGAGGCAAAACAAGTTTCCAAACCCAGAAAACAAGATCAAAAGAAAATATCAGCGAAAAAGAAAGAACACAAGATTTATCGTGGTTCAGCACAAAAATGCCTACATCCACGTTGAAGCCCTTCTTCAGAAGATGCCTCACACACTATTGAACACGGTTACAGCCTCAGTATCAATCTTACAGCACGATTACAAGAATAGAACCAAATCAAGGCTTCTATTAGAAACCCTAATCTATCAATCGAGAAATACTACTCAATCAATCAAGCCAGATGCTTGATTATCACTATTCTAATTGTTGATCCTTATAGGATGGATTCAACAATGTACAAGACAAAACCCTAGTCTATTGCTGAGAGATGAGAGAATATAGAGAGGCGTCGAAACTGAAGTGAAGAGAAGAGAGAGAAGACCCAATCTGAAAGAGGGGTATTTATATGAGACATAAGGTGAGATATCATCTGAGCCATCCATTCTATTAATTGATCAAGGGTGAAGATGAAGCCACGCTTATAAACTTCCATCAGCATAATTAAGTAGCCACATAAGCATCCACATCACCACATTGACTTTACCATATATTTGACCAAAATATATAACAATCTCCACCTTAAAGTCAATTTTCTGAAATTCCTTCATCATCAGCTGTCCTCCAGGTGTTCAGTGTGCAAGGCATCCTCTGGTTGCTTTTAAGAACCTGCAATAATTACTAAAACCACAAGTTAGTAATAACTTAAAAATAATTAAGGAATATAAAGCTTATCCAATGTTCAACAAACTCAAGCAATGCTTAAATTTGCTAACAGTTACAACTTTTGTTCCCATATCAGCTGGATTATCCTCAGTACCAATTTTCACAAGATTAATTTTCTCAGATATTAACCAAGTTCTGATAAAATGAAATTTCACATCAACATGCTTAGTCCTTTCATGGTACACAGGATTCTTACTCAAATGTATAGCACTTTGACTATCACTAAAAATTGTAGCAGTTGACTTAGTCAACTGTAACTCATTAGTTAACCCTTGTAACCAAATAGCCTCCTTAAAACAATCACATATTGCAACATACTCAGACTCAGTTGTTGATAGAGCCACTAAAGGTTGTAATTGTGACTTCCAAGAAACACAATTTTTACCAAGTAAGAAACAATAAGAGGTAGTAGATTTTCTACTATCCCTATCTCCAGCAAAATCTGCATCTACAAAGCCACATAACTCAAAAGGAACTTTGTACTGCCCATAACTTAATCCAACATCCAAAGTACTACTAATATATGAAACCACCCATTTCAAGGCAGTCCAGTGTTCAGGACCTGGATTAGACATGAACCTACTGAGTAAGGATATAGCATAGGATAGATCAGGTCTTGTACTGATCATAGCATACATGATAGAGCCAATCACATTTGAATAGGGAATATAGCTCATCTTTACTTTCTCAGAAACATCTTTGGGACATTGGCTTTTACTTAGAATAAAGTGTCCTGCTAAGGGCATTTCTACCCTTTTACAGTTCAGATTTCCATACTTCTCAACCAACTTTTCCAAGTAAGGCTTTTGATGCAATCTTAGACTGCATTCTTTTCTATTTCTTTCAATAATCATGCCCAAAATTTTCTTAGCTTCTCCTAAATCCTTCATATCAAACTCAGAACTCAGATTAGATTTTAATTTGTTTATATTCTGCAAAGAATTACTAATCAGTAACATGTCATCAACATAGAGAAGCAAGAATATCATGTCATCAGATAATACTTTAAAGTAAAGACAATTATCATATTCACTTCTCTTAAAACCCAATTTCAACACAAAAGTATCAAATCTTTTGTACCACTGCCTAGGTGACTGTTTAAGACCATATAATGATTTTTTAAGCAAACACACATGATTAGGATATTTAGCACTAATAAAGCCTTCAGGCTGTTTCATATACAACTTTTCTTCAAGTTCACCATGTAAGAAAGCTGTTTTTACATCAAGTTGTTCCAATTCTAAATCATAACAAGCCACATATGCTAACATAGTTCTGATAGTCTTAAACTTAACCACAGGAGCAAAAATTTCATGAAAATCTATCCCTTCCCTTTGTGTATACCCCTTGGCAACTAATCTAGCTTTATATCTAGGTGGCTCAGTCTCAGAACTACCCTCTTTCAACTTATATAGCCATCTACATTCAATCACCTTTTGGTCAGGGGGTTTTTTAACTAAAGTCCAAGTATTATTAACAAGTAAAGAGTTCATTTCATCTTTCATAGCATTTAACCACTTACACTTATCCTCAGATTTCAATACATCATGATAAGTTTCAGGTTCAGGGTTTATTACCTCAGTAGCTGCAATTAATGCAGTGTAAACCAATTCTGCATAAGAGTACCTTGTAGAGGGTTTTGGATCCCTCCTTTCTCTATCCCTTGTTAATTGATAATTTGCTAGGCTTTCTTGAAGGGACTGCTGAGGTGTCTCAACATCTGAGTGTGGCTCAGGGTTATCTGGCTGCTCAGGTGGTTGAGTGTCCTCAGATGCTTCTTCTTCAGTGACTGGATCAGATGATTCATCATCATTTCCAGTTTGAAGTGGCTCCACCTCAATCTCAGTACCAGCTGGGGTTGCATCAGGTTCAATTTGATCATTACCTGAAATCACAACACTTTTCTTGCAAGGAAAGTTAGTTTCATCAAATATAACATCTCTACTTATTAATATTTTAATGCCATTTGCATTTTTATCCCATAACCTGTAACCTTTAGTACCATGCATAGATTGATAACCAAGAAATACACATTTTATGGATCTAGGGTCTAATTTACCCTCTTTATTATGAGCATAAGCTGCACAACCGAAAATCCTAAGTTCAGACAGATCAGGCTTCCTATTGTTCCATAATTCCATGGGGCATTTCATATCTAATGATCTATTGGGACTTCTATTTATTAAATAGGTTGCAGTATACAATGCCTCACCCCAAAAAGACTTAGACAAACCAGAAGTGAACAATAAACACCTAATTTTTTCAAGCAAAGTTCTATTCATGCGCTCAGCTACCCCATTTTGTTGTGGGGTTTTTCTAACTGTCCTATGCCTCATAATTCCTCGCAATTTACACAAATTATCCATATCATCATTGCAAAATTCTAATCCATTATCAGTTCTAAGAGTTTTAATTGATTTTCCAGTTTGATTCTCATTTAAAACAATCCAATCTTTTATTACACTAAAAGTATCACTTTTATTCTTTAAAAGAAAGGTCCAGACTCTCCTAGAATAATCATCAACTAAGGACAGAAAATATTTTTTCCCACCATGAGTTTCATGCTTCTCAGGCCCCCACAAATCAGCATGAATATATTCAAGAATGCAAGTAGACAAATGCACACCAGATTTGAACTTCATCCTATGATGTTTAGCTAACACACAGGGTTCACAGAAATTTAAAGAAGTAATAGAATCCTTACCAAACATTCCTTCTTTACTCAACACATTTAGTCCTAATTGACTCATGTGTCCTAACCTGAGGTGCCATTTGAGAGTAGCTGCACTTTCAACACTTGTTTCAACATTGTTAGAATCAGATAACACACATATACCATCAAGAACATATAAACCAGAAATTTTCTTTCCACATAGGACAAGTTTATCATTCTTATGGACATTTAAGACACCATTGCATACATCATATACACAACCAAGATCATCTAACATTCCTAAAGATATTAAATTCCTCTTTAGGTCAGGTATCCATCTCACATTAGTGAGGGTTACCACATTACCATTATTAAGCCTCAAATCAATGCTACCTATCCCAGCCACTTGGCAAGTGTTGTTATTGCCCATATACACAGTCTCAGAAGTGGTAAGTTTCAAGTTATAGAACCAGTTCTTATTGGGGCTCATATGAAAAGTACATCCAGAATCTAATATCCAACTAGTTTTACAAGTAATATCAGATACATTTAACACTTCACAAGTATCATCATGTTTAGGGGGCATACAGGCTAAGTTAGTCTCAAGTGTAGCATTATTCTTATTCTTAAGAGCATAACAGTTCTTTTTAATGTGACCAGGCTTACCACAATGATAGCATTTTCTTGTTTCAGATTTGTTTTTATTACCTTTGTTCTTTTTCTTAAACTTATTAGGTTTGTTTTGCTCAGGGGGGTCAACTTTATATTTCACAAACAAGTTATTACCTACTCGTTTTAAGTTTTTCAGTTCAAGCTCTCTAGTTTTCAAAGAAGCAACAATTTGATCAAATGTAGGCATCACAGAAGAGTATTGAAAAGCATCTTTAACTACTTGATATGAATCAGGTATAGAATTTAATAGGATCATGCTTTTACTAGTCTCATCTAGGGCCATTTCAGAACCTTTTAACACAAGGTTAAGTTTCAAGAATTCATCTACATTTTCATCAACAGTTTTAGCAGAATCCATTTTGTAAGAAAATAGATTTCCCTTAAGAAAAGCAAGATTGGGAGCAGATTGAACAGAATATAAAGTTTCGAGTTTACCCCATAGTTCAAGAGCAGTCTCAGCACCATCTACCTTTCGAATTACATTGTCAGATAGATTTAAGAAAAGAAGATTATAAGCCTCCTCCTTAATTTCATCTACTCGCTTTCGAGCATCTTCAGACCAAAGATCCATGTTAGCTTCAAGAGCAGCTAACACTTTGTTATGTGATAACAGTACGCGCATTTTCTTTTTCCATACTCCAAAATCACCCTTACCATCGAACACCGAAACTTCTAGCCTTGTTGTGGTCATTTCTTAATACCTATATAACAGAAAAGGCACAATCCACAAGGCAATCGACTGTTAGGGTTAGAAAATAAATCACAAACCCTAGAAAATATAACTCTAGGATTCGGTTTTTGATTGAAACCCTAAAGAATGTAAGATCGGTGAAAGAACAATAAAAGAACACAAACTTTTATTGTTGAAGAGATTTAAGAAGATTTCAAAGCCAAAACAAATGATTCACCGATCTATAAACCGGCAAAAATTTCGAAAACGATTTTCACAAAGAATCGATTAAGCTCTGATACCACTGTTGTATAAAATCACTTAGAAAATAGTTTTCGTTTGAGGCAAAACAAGTTTCCAAACCCAGAAAACAAGATCAAAAGAAAATATCAGCGAAAAAGAAAGAACACAAGATTTATCGTGGTTCAGCACAAAAATGCCTACATCCACGTTGAAGCCCTTCTTCAGAAGATGCCTCACACACTATTGAACACGGTTACAGCCTCAGTATCAATCTTACAGCACGATTACAAGAATAGAACCAAATCAAGGCTTCTATTAGAAACCCTAATCTATCAATCGAGAAATACTACTCAATCAATCAAGCCAGATGCTTGATTATCACTATTCTAATTGTTGATCCTTATAGGATGGATTCAACAATGTACAAGACAAAACCCTAGTCTATTGCTGAGAGATGAGAGAATATAGAGAGGCGTCGAAACTGAAGTGAAGAGAAGAGAGAGAAGACCCAATCTGAAAGAGGGGTATTTATATGAGACATAAGGTGAGATATCATCTGAGCCATCCATTCTATTAATTGATCAAGGGTGAAGATGAAGCCACGCTTATAAACTTCCATCAGCATAATTAAGTAGCCACATAAGCATCCACATCACCACATTGACTTTACCATATATTTGACCAAAATATATAACAGCTATTTTAGATAAAGATATGCGAAAATTATAAATCCCAAAGCAATTTGAATCCTAAATTATGTTTCTAATGAAATATACTAACGAAAAAAAGAAGTACGTTTTGAGAGTGGAATATATCTTTAATAAGAGTATTCATCTTTGCTTCATATTTTGAAGATTGCGCATCTAAACTTGAAACTCTAAACCAATAATCACCGACATCAAAATGGCCATTAACTAGAACTATTAGTTACGGCAATTTATTCGTTGAATCCACAATTATTGCGTTTGAGTTATTTACAAATCTTGTTTTATATATAGTACATCATGAAGCAAATTACTCATCAAATATTGAAGAGTAATGTTATATATCACCCTTTTTCTATTACCTTTATATTATCTCCTTATCCTTATGTGTGTGATTTGATGAATTATTGATTTCTCAATTTACTAGGTAAACAAAGAAGCATTAACAAAAATTACATTGGCACAATTAAAGATGCTCAACATACATATATAGCTTAATATCTGCCATGTGAAATCTTGACTACATCGAAGACCGAAGCCTTCAATGTGGAGTATTATTTAAAGCTATGATCTCGTTTGTTTAAATAGCGAAAAATGTAAGGAAATGTTGTTAGAAGGGAGAGTAAGTACATACATACCAGTGAATGGAGGATGGAGTTGATTTCCAACAAAACTATATGCAATTGCAAGGCCGGTAAAGGGAAGAGAGAACGTTGATCGATTGAGTAGAATTGGTACGACATGACATGAGGAGCTGTTTAATTGCATTATTCATAATAATGAATTCCTCTAAGTCTTGATTAATGAGTTTGGACGGCCACCAGGTTGACTATTATATTCATATACTATGAAAACATGCCATCAACCAGCAATAAGGAAAAAAATAAAGATGGTTAGCGACAACTATTCTTAAATTGAGTTGAGGAGAGCTAACTTTTCAGTTAAGAGTGTTGTAATTCTTTTTATTTATGTTTTTACCTATTTTTTTTTTAAAAAACAAACTAAATTGTATTGCTATCTCATAGGTTGGGGTGGGTTCCAGTCCACTCCAGCCTACCCCTAGATCCGTCCTTTCCAAGTCTCTTCCCGATGCTTCGAGCCTAACCAACCCCTCTAGACATGAGTTTTCCCCGTGATAGACTTTTTCCACCTCGAACTTCGGGTCCTGATGAAGTAGTTTCCATATGGCTTGGACCAATAGCATGTCAGGTTCCCAGTGTCCCTTTTCCTAACGAATTAGCTTAAAAGTATTGCTACTATCTACCTTCACATAAAGTGACGAGACCCCCAAATTCTTTGCAAGTAACAATCCATCATGTCACGATATCGATTGAACAAACTTTAACCAGATTAATTTATAAGGGTAACCGGTCTAAGATCTCATCATGGGGGTGAGTAAATGACTTCTCTAGATCTAGATCTTTTACAGTTGTTGAGCTGGTCTGGCTGGACCTACTGCTCATTGTACCTACAAAACCATGACTAAGGGACAAGATAAAATTGTGCCCCGATGACTCTCTAAGGTCAAGTTAGTACGATGGACGAGAAAATTAAGCCCTCAATGATGTGTGTGTGTGTGTGTGAGAGTGAGAGAGAGAGAGAGAGAGAGATTGTATGCGAGCGAAATGCATAGATGTTTAGAAAATAAAAATAAGAGACTTAATTAAAAGAATGGCTCATTGTATATATAATCACAATACAATCCTTGTAGATAAAACAAGGTCTGGACATTTAGGTTTTAGAAGGTTGTATCCCCTTAGTGTAAGGTGATTTACACACTTTAGAGAGTATTAAACCGATGTACATGTCAATCCAAGTAATAAAATAATATTGAGCACAAGGAATATTATGTTAATTTGTATTTAGTTAAGTGTAATTGGACATTTTTTAGGAACCCGACAATAAAGTAAAGGGTCTAAAGATTTGATCTTGATTAACAATGACTATGCAAAAGTAAAATACAATTAAGCAATGTTAACGATTTAAACGTTAGTAAAAAACCGTAGAGACAAGTGAGGTTTAATAAGATAAATGGATAAATTGGGACATATAAGATCCCCGGTCGGAATATGGTTAGGATTTTGTATAAAAAGGGAAAATATGGAAAATTACATTAGCCGAGATTTAAATAACTTGACCAACAATTTCTAGGTGGAAGCAAGATACTGGTTATGCCTAGAACTACACTCAAATCCATAAGCAAGCAAATTAATTGATGTCAAATATCCAAATGTGACTATCTAAGTTCTCTTCTCTCTCGATTTGAATAAACTCACATGAACTCTATCGAGATTAACATTTAGAGCCGTTTATTAAATGAACCCAATAACTATATCTTCTTAACACAAAGCCTTTGCACTGGCACTAGGGGTGTGCATCGGGTTAGAAAACCCGCATAACTCGACCAACCCGATCACACTAACCTGAAATTATACGGGTTAGTTTTTAATTGGGTGGATTGCGGTTTACATTTTTGAAAAAATATACACATTTTTGCGGGTTGTGGATTTTAAACTTAAAACCGCAAACCCGCATATACTCGATTACCTTGTAGTATAAAAATTAGAAAAATCCGTATTGCTCATTTTATTCAAATAAAATAGTGGGGGTCATGTGCTTTTCACTCTACATTTTTTTTTATTCCTCCCCCTTTTTTAAAAATATTTTGAAATCCCTCAATATTTCAATAATATTTTATCTAATGAATATGTTTTTCATTTCAATTATGATATCATATGTACTCTTTGTTCATGTCATATATTTAGTTTCCTAAAATCTCATTTTATATCTTTTAATCATAGTTAATTTGAAATGCATATGCGTATCCTAAACAATATTTTTCTTTATAATTTTTATTTGTAATATAAATTTGACTCGCCAAATGAATATGGATACAAATTCGTCTTCTTTATCGAACAAAATCACCCGCAATGCACCCGCAACCCGCCTAACCCGAAACTCAATGGTTTAAGTAATGTATTGGGCGGGTGCGGGTCTTATTTTTCAAAATCCGCACAAGAACGGGCAGTTTGTGGGTTGAGCATTTTTCATATAAAACCGACCCGCGCACACCCCTAACTGGCACACTACACACAAAATATAATTAATTTAAGAACCCTCTTCATTTGAATCAAAAAAAAAATCTCAAGTTCATAATAAAATCATACAATCCCACCGAGTTCTCAATTCTTCTGAGTTATAAGAGGTTTAGCCAAAGATAGTCATAATAATAAGCGTAATTTATTAGTTAAAATAAAAGGTATATAAAAGGGAAAGAATACATTACAAAGTCGAAATGTTCTTGCTTGTTTTACCTCAAAAACTTGATAAAATACTTAGTTGATTATTTACCAGTATGGAATGAAGTGATGATTGTAATGAGCGATAATAGGAATATGGTTATAAAATGTCTTATACACATTCCACATATGGGTCATAAATTGGGTCAACAAGTGACTTCGAATTCAGAGTCTAAATTCTCGATTAAAACTGCACAGTCCCACGAGAACGATCATAACTTTTTACTAACACCTCTGATTGTCTCGTTATTCGTATCATTTGAAACTAGACTTGTTCGTATTTTCGATGATAAGTCACACACCCCTAATTTTTCCATATTTGCTCCTAGCAAATATTTGAACTTGGGAGATGTGTTTTCCATCTACTACTTGCATAATTTGTGATTTGATCGTGTACGCCCTTTGTCTTGGCTTCTTTGGGTTGTTCTAAGTCTAATTACATGACATTAAGTCTTCTTCACACATGTCTCTAGTTCATCATGTTGTATTTTAACTACGCAATAAACATACTAAAATGGCCAAAACACGCAAGTGGTCCTATATGGGGAGTATAAGAATATAGTGCACAAAATCTACTTAAACTCCTAACTCATGACTCGAAAAGATACTAAAATGCTATCTTGTTCCGATAGAATCTAAGTATAAAACACGATACATCAAACACCATAAACTTAAACTATTTTTACAGGGAAAAAGCACAAACTCAGGCCCAAGATAATCTATCATTTGAAACTCATAAATATATAGAAGACCGGGATTAGCTTTACAAAATTCATGAAAGACTTGAACAATACGTAACCTACATTACATGCTAGTATATTTAATTAAGAACATAAGATTATCGGGCACACAATGAAAATGGGTGGATATAGAAACAAGAGGGACATCTATAGCATAGTCCGCAATCCGGGAACAATGTTCCATAAGCCATCTTACATCCAACCTTTACATTAATGTAACCTTACCACAAGCTAAGAATCATGAGGTGTTTTTGTATATGATGATCAACTTAGCTAAGGGACATATAATTTTGTAATGAAATAGTAGGCTCAAGGTACACTCTTTACTAAATCATTAGAAAAATCATAAGACCTTAAGTTTCTCTCATGTATAATCTCCCAACCCCCCATTTTATGTGATTTACAGGAAATTCCCATCACCCTCTTTCAATCTATAATCTTCACTCTCTTGTCGTGGCTCGAATTACAAGTTTCTTGGGGTTTTTTGCTTTGCAAGGTTGGATCAAAATTCTTTTGATTTCTTTTAATTTCTTATTATTTTTCATTCATTAATCTTTTTTTCAATATTGTGTTTGTATCAACTATTTTCTTTTCTATCTTGAACTTTAACAACTATTTTACAAATTTTATACACATCACAAGAGTTTCAATTTCTAAACACACACAAGCTTTCGTCTTATTCTTCCAGTCAATTAAATACACTCCTTTAAATGAACCCAAACATAAGATCTTAGAATCTAGCATTTAATAATTATTACTCAAGCGCAAGGTCATGTGGTAAAGTGATCTTATCAGGTATGGCATACATCTTGTAATGTGGATTAACAAGAAAATATCATAAACACTCAGATAGAGTACTCTGGATGCTATCTATTAAAGTGGGTAACAAAGAACATGCTCAATCTATTCCCTAATGTGTGTCTTAATCCCATGATTTCACTTTAAAGCTATCGAAAAGTTGGTTCCAGAACTCTCCTGGACCTCTCTTTCTACATACCTATCTTTATTGTCATTTCAACTACATGGCCCTATATGTATATCTAACAGAGGTCTCCATAACATAAAAAGATACAAAAATGTGTATCACAATTATATTCATCTAAGCATCATAAACAATGAATAAAGTCATAAGGAAACTTGATGGAACACACTCAAAATAGCAATTTTTTCATGATTTTTACAAATAATTTAGAATTTTCTTTGACTCTAATAAATAGAAAAAACAGAAAACAATATGCGGGACAACGAATCCCACACCCCAAATGATGTCCCCCTATTTGTTCTAAATATTAGCCCTCTATAGACATCATTTTAGGTGAATTAATGACTTATTTGATAGACTTTTCTGCTTAATTGATCATATTGCACTTTCTCCCCTTGGAAATTGACTATTTGCGTTTTTTAAGCTTTTGTGCGTAAATTTGATTATTTTTAGTGCAAAGTTAGTAGGTTCTTGAATTTAATGAAAGACCAATCCAAGGAGGAGAGGTGAGAATTAAAGTCTTATAGTATTTTAGTATGTTAGGAAGTACTTTTACTCAAGTTTCTATTTTTAGAGTGCACTTTCCTATTTCTAGTACTATTGAATTATTAATTTATTCTTTTTAAAGCATATGCGGTTTAATTATTTATTTATTGTGAAGCTTTAAAAGATATATGGTAATTAATTAGAGACCAATTCAAGTCAAAGAAGTAAAGGAAAGAGATTTACATGGAAATAAGAAGATTAAGGAAGGATATACGCAAAGAAGGAAAAGATAAAGCTGCCAAATAAATCTGAAATTCCAGCCACGTTTCAAAGACGAGACCATAACTTAAGATTGGATAGGAAAATGGGAGATTGGTCTACACCAATGGAAAGGGATTTCCGAGACAACCGGTTTCGACTATTGGAACGCCTCAAACGGATAAGTATTGAAAGAGATATGACCAAAACAAATCAGCAGCAGAATCTCACATTTCCTAGATTTTAGGGTTACGAATTAAAGAGTTCTTGACTTGTCTTCCACTCCAATTAAATTCGACCTAGGGCTTCCTAACACCTATAAATACACCTCTTAGACCTCATTATTCATTACCTCTCACATCTCATTCAATTTATATCATCCTTAGAGAGAGCGTCAAGAGGCGGAAGCAAGAGAAGAAGCTGGAGAATCCTTTTCCTCTAACAACAGTTCAAGCCAATTCCTCTATCTAGGTTCTTATTTTATTTTTGTTATTAGGACATGTATATTATTAATTTCCTTATTGTTTTTACTTTCAATATGAGCTAAACCTTAATTACTTGAGAATCGTAATGGGATTAACCCTAATTTATTTAATTCATGTATTTCAATTTGGGATTAGTTTCTAGTTTAATTGAATTAGGTATTTCATATTGTTTTTTATTTTATATTAATTTCACTATCAATGAATTAGCTAATCGAAGATAGGTCATAGTAATTAAGCTATTCACTTTGGTGGGGAAGTGATCGCCTTGACGGGGGTTTAATTACTGAACTAGATAATAAACGTAATGTAGAAATTATTGATCCTGACGGACTTAGTTAACCTTATAGCCAATTCGGTAGAATACTTGACCATTCGAAGGTGGATTATAATCGCCCTGACGGGGTTTGTAACACCTAAGAATAGCTCCTAGGTCCACCTTGACGGGGGATAGGAGATTATAGAATCCTGACTAATATAGAAATATCAGTTCTGCCTTAACGAAAGCATTAATTAGGTAAGTTTAGGTGATTCCCTAGCGAGACTCAAGTATAGCTCATATCTGCGTCTTAGTCTTTTAGTATTTACTTTTAGTTATTTTGTTTCTTTGGGTCTAGTAGTTTAATAACTCGAAACCAAACAAATATATTTTATCTTTTATTTTCTGTATTCACAATTATTACTACTTATTCATTGAACAATTGGGTTATACCAGTCCAATCCCTGAGAACGAATCCGACTTATCAGAGTATTACTTGGACAACCGTACACTTGCGGTATTGTGGTTCCTATTTATTTATCGCATTATTTTATAACACAGCAGGACCCACCAAGTTTTTGGCCCCGCTGCCGGGGATTGCAGCGTGTGACCCTGGTGTTTAATCTTTAAGTAGTTTTAATTGTTTTTTTTTCAGTTTTACGATTGGTTTTTGTTTTGTCTTGTTTTTACAGATTCTTTATTTAGGTAATGATCAAGAGATTTTATTGAAAAATGTATAGAGGATATTACCCAGATCCCGATCCATGTGACTATTGGGAAAACTCTTCGGGACAACAACAATGGGGTAGTAACTTTTACCAACCACCTTATCAACACCCGCAAGAGCAAGGTTGGAACAACCAATGGACCAGGAATAATCAACAACAATTGTTGTATCACTATCATCAAGAACAACCATCTTATCACTATCAACAAGATCAAAGATGGAACATTCAACAACCTCCACAAATAACTCTTGCCAATTTGAATGAAACGATTGCTAAATACATGCGCAATCGCGATGAAAGTAGTGCAAAAGTAGACCAGATGCTAGAAAGGGGTTCCAGATATAATTCTCGTGACTTTGCCTAGAGCAATAGCAAGTCTTATGAAGACCCCAAATTCGAATGCCATTACGAAGAGAAAATCATGGGAAGATTTCAAGAGCAAAAGGCAAGATATGAGGAAAGCAATGTCAGAATGAAAAGATAAAACAGATGCTAGATGAATTGGCTTCCTAGTATGATTCTCTCGAAGAAGTAGTTAAGGAGGAAATGTTGAAAGACAATGTTAGTGATGATACGACCACCGTGCCGATTAAAAATGGAGACCACCATGTGGTTGAGAATCTTGTTAGCATGGTAGAAGAAGGAGTAGCAACGCAATTCCTAGAAGTTAACACAGAAATTGCTATTCCTATAGTGTATGCATATGATCAAGATACAGAACGCAACCAAGAAGAGGTGGTGATCGAGGTTATAGAAATTACAAAGCAAAAATACGATGAGGTAATAGTAGAATATTGGGTTGACAGCAAAGACGAATCTGAAGTGGTCGGAGAATCAATTGAAAAATTCAAGGTTAACGCTAAAACAAAAGTTGAATCTCCACCACAAAAAGTTTACTAATTACCATCTCTACCCCGAATCATGAATGAGATTAGAGCTGAGAAATTCGAAACACCTCCACCACCACAAAGTTCAACCATATGCTACGCAAGAAAGGTGCCACACCGCGAGAGTATAGCGGCAAGTAGGAACACCTACCCACCACATTTTAAAGAGGAATGTGAGATTGAAACGAGAAATAAAAGTGAGCTTATACCGTGGAGAACGGTCATATACTATTGTGTGGGGGAAAATGAGTTTCGTCGTGAAAATAAGAAGGCGAAACGAAATACTTACCCACCCCCTTTCAAAGATCGATTAAATAACATTCAAGGTGGGAAAGTTCGTAAGCTTACATATCAAGGAAGAGGCGGATTTAATCAGAAGATAACCACAATGGCCTTAATACCATCTTCATAGAAGGTAATGTGTCGAACTTAAAGACGTAATAAACAAAAGTGTTTCTTGGGAGACACTCATGTTTAATTTGCTTTATGTTTTTAAATTCCTAGTGTATACTTATAAGTAATTGTCGAGTCTTAGCGTCTATTTTTAAGAAATGAGAAAGGTGGTATGTTAAAGTGTGCAGGACTTGAGTTTGGGGTGAAAAGAAACGAAAAGATAAAAAATCTGCAGCGCCACCGGTATACCGGACGAAATCCCCGGTATACCGGAGGGAGGAAACACGAGCCCACGGGTTCTGGAATCGGGTTTTTTGCCGAAGGATACTTTACTGGGACCGGCTAGCCGGTCATCTGACCGGTATGCCGGCCCGCTGTGTCGAGAAAAAAAAAATCTGGACACAATTAGAGAAAACTTTGGCAAGTCATATCTTTGCGGTCGGATGTCGAAATCAGGTGATCTTTGAGCCTAAACTGCATAACTTTTTGAGATCTAGCTGTAGGGGAGGTCGTCGTTTGCGACCGGTATGCCGGCCAGAGCTCCGGTATGCCGGTGCCCAGAAACACGTGGCCTCGGGTAGCGGCTCGGGTTGTTTGCCGAGAGGTACAAAAAGTAGAACCTTCAGCACCGGTATGCCGGCCAGAACTCCGGTATGCCGGTCAGTATGGCGGTTTTGAAGTGTTTGATCCACATTCCACTTCTTACCTTATCAAGAAGTAACCCTAGCCTCTTCAAAAACGATTTTCCAGACCCTAACCTTTATATACCTGCACATAGACCACTACAACACCAAAGAACATCAAATCCTTCCTCCTACTTCATTCCAAACACACATCCAACACCACAAACATTCAAGAACATCAAGAAATCTTCTCCTTTAACCTTAAGCCTCTTCATCAAAGCTTCAATCCTATTCATTAAACCTTCCCCAAGCCATTACATATTCATTACCCATCTCATATAACACCATAATCCTTCATTATAAATCCTCAAAACATCAAATTTCAAAAAATTTCTCTAGTTTTTGATTATTTGAAGTTTTGAGTTTAGGGTTCATTGAGATGTCGAAGATTGGGAATACAAGAATACCATGGAGAGGAAAAGGAAGTTGGAGAACCTCTTATCAACTTTTGGTTGTTAAAAGATGTAGTTGAAAGAATTGAATTTTTGGAGGATATTCATGAAGAGGTGTTACCAACCATAGAAAGTCACAAAAGAGTTGGAGCTTATGCAAATCATATTACGTGGAGTGAGCAATGTTCAGCATGCCACCTACGCAACACAAGGAGATCAACATACACAAAACAATGGAACCAGCTTCGTGCTGGTTCAGATACGTTTTCCTATCCCTTTCTTATTTGTTTTATTTGTTTATTTGCTTTCTTGAGTCTTTTTCGAGTCGTGGGGACACGACTCATTTTTGAGTTTGGGGTGGGGTTCATTGCCTCATCCCAATTTTATGCGTTTTACTAGGTTTTTTTATAAATTTTAGTTTGAGGAATGTTTTGACTATAAAGCTGTAGAGTATTTTAAATGTCCCATAAGCATGCTTTTTATGTATTTATGATAGACAATAGTTAACTTTAGGAGTTAGCGTAAAACGCACTTAGATTGCATGCAAATATGAGATAATTGATAGGAAGAATTAATGAACAATGCAAAAGAAGTAAACTTGTGCTTAAGGATAATGAGTGGTTTGTAGAACGTGAGATCTGAATTAGTAGAGAACCCACTTAGGTATGAACTAGAGGCAAGTTGTGTAGATAGGAAGATGATAGAGGCAGTTCTTTGTTAGCCCTTTGAATCCTTTTTTGCCTTCTACCCCTGAATTAATTATATTCTTCGTAGACAAATTTTTAGCCTTTAAGCCTTTCTTTTGTCGCCACATTACAAGCCAATATCTCTTTAGATTGTTAGGCATGACCATATGACCCGCACTTGAATCACGATCCTGAGACTTCCTATCTTGAGCTTGAGTTTGGGGTGGTGGGTCCACTATTATGGGAATATTATTGGTTTGGGATTTTTGAGCTTATTAATTGTGCTTGTTCTATATATTGATGATGATTCACAGGTTTGCAACCCTTTGCCGAGGTAATAGTGAATGAAAAATAAGCCACGAGCTAAAGTTATGAAAAGGCATAACTTATGAAAAACAGCATGATATCTCAACATCAAAAAGGGAATCATAGCTATACAAAAAGGAAAAAAAATGATGAATAATTGATTTGAAAAGAATATATATTCGGACCGGCAAAGTGGAAATTTTTATGTGATCATCTTAAGTGCTTATTGGGTTAATTTGGGGGCGCTAAATTAGCGCGTCACATGGGTTGAGTGAGAACGTTATTCGAGTGTAAACTCAAGCTCTGGGACAGTTTGTTGATGGTAAGTGAGGAGAGAGCCAAAAGCTCACTTCAAATTTACCAAATATGCATACAATACCGTCCTTAAGCCGATAGTAAAACCGTAAAGTCCTCGTGATTTCTAGATACATAGTGAGTTAATAGGGAATATGCTAAGTGGAGCGTTCAAAGCAAGTAAAGATCGAGGAACACCCTATAGCCACCATCTTGAGATAAGTAATAAGCGTAACCTTCTAGCATTGTGAAATTAATTTTAAATTAATATTATCTTGTGTTTGATTTTGCATGATATGTGTATGTGTATATTAATTCCTAGATTAGACTATATGAGATTTTTTTTAAGTTGTGCTTTGAAGATTTGAAGAATTAAAGCTTTGAAGCTTTGAAGCTTTAATCATGGAGAAGAAGCTTTGAAATACCAATTTTGCCACTGTTAAAATGATTTTTTAAATAATTAATTCTGAAAAAAAAAAAGTTCAGGGAGCAACGAGTCACGATAATTCTGAAAAAAAAGTTCAGGGGGCAACGAGTCACGGGTAACGGAAAAAATTGACGGAAAATGGTCACAAGGGGCATCGAGTCACGAAGTTAAAGTTTAGGGGGCAACTAGTCGCATTTTAAACTTTGGGGGGCAATCAGTCAATCAGGGTAAAGTTCAGGGGATAAACGATGTATTTACTCTTAAATAAAAACAAACCTTTTATTTTCTTGTACCTCTTTCTAGTACACTGCTATACCCAATATAAAGAAAAACTTTTCCTTTTTGCTGTTTATGTTCAACAGCCAAACATGAGAAGTAGCATCCCTTTTTTTTATTATATCGAACAAAAAATAAAAAAATACAGAGGCATCAAACCTCTTTAAGCGAAGGAAACAAAATTACTTCAAGTACTATGCAGCAATTTTATTTTATATCTTCAAATAATATAAAAAAACCAATTGCATTAAACATTGAATCAAAGAAAGCCTATTCAATTTCCTTTTATACGAAAGATAAAACCCTTTTTCTTTATCATAGCACCTGATCAAAACCTTTAAGACGGAATCCATCCAGATAGAAAAAGATCTGATTAATAGAATACATGAAACAATATTGTCCCACAAATTAAGAATCAGTATTGAAAAATAGGTTTCTCAATAATTTATTTTTCTTTCATTACAGAACCCCAAATATATCATCATATCATATCATGTTTCAATTCTTAAAGCGCAACAATTGGCTCTGATACCAATTGAAGGATATTGCAACCCAATTGTATCTTATATAAGATATAAATATTTACGTAAATATGGATTTTTTTTATCATTAGAAGAAATTAATGAATAAACTATTTCATTTTTTCAACTAAGAAATCAAAAGCTACTACCAAAGCTTAAAAAGAAATACTTCATCTACGGTCAAACCAAAACGTTAATATAACTTGATAAAGCTATATAATTAAAAGCTACATAATAAAATAAAAACAAACCTTTTATTTTCTTGTACCTCTTTCCAGTACACTGCTATACCCAATATAAAGAAAAACTTTACCTTTTTGCTGTTTTCGTTCAACCGCCAAACATGAGAAGTAGCAGCCCTTTTTTTTAATTATATCGAACAAAAAGTAAAAAAATACAGAGACATCAAACCTCTTTGAGCGAAGGAAACAAAATTACTTCAAGTACTATGCAGCAATTTTATTTTATATCTTTAAATAATATAAAAAAACCAATTGCATTAAACATTGAATTAAAGAAAGCCTTTTCAATTCCCTTTTATACGAAAGATAAAACCCTTTTTCTTTATCATAGCACCTGATCAAAACCTTTAAGACCGAATCCATCCAAATAGAAAAAGTTTTGATTAATAGAATATATGAAACAATATTATCCCACAAATTAAGAATCAGTATCGAAAAATAGGTTTTCCAATAATTTCTTTTTCTTTCATTACAGAACCCAAATATATCATCATATAATATCATGTTTAAATTTTTAAAGCGCAACAATTGGCTCTGATACCAATTGAAGGATATTGCAACCCAATTATATCTCATATATAATTCGGCGGAAACAAAATTGCAATAAAAAACCATCTAGTTGCGATTTAAGAGTTTAAACAGAAACAAAGCTTCGATTACATACCTTAATCCGTTGTATGAAAATCGAATTTCCTGATCGTAGCTTCAAAAACTTGAAGCCTCCACGCTTTGCACGCCGAGTTTGATCCTTGCTTTCAGAATCCAATTCTGACTTGGAGACAAAAAAGACCTTTTGTTTTCTGTGGGTTTTTTTTTTCTTGGAAGAAAAAACTGATGAGAAAGACGTTATTCTACATATAATAATTTCTCATTATATTTGTAATAACACTAGAAGAGAATATGAAAAGGTGGGAAGTGAAAAGTCAGGAACGTATAATGAAAATTAATTATCTTAATAATCTGGTCCACTACACACAAGGGATTTGGACCTTTTTCATTATACAAATGACTTGACTAGCCCAGCGGTTAGAATACTAAATTGTGCTAGCAAATTAATATACCAATATTCCAAGTATATATTTAATTAATATTTATTATCTAATAATAAAATTAACTAACAACATGAAGCAAGATAAATGCACTCGTTAGTGTGCGACTACGTGGGTTCATCGTTAAACCGGTAGTAGTTAACTTAATTAACTACTAATCGAGGTTGGCGTCTAACAACACTCCCCAACGACCGGATAACGTGAAGTATCTCTGTACAAAGAATCCGGTAAAGGATCATACACGTATTCCCTCTATCTTTACAGCTCCGGATCATCCTGGGATATGGTACAACTGTCAAATCTCATTTAGAAAATCAACTACGTTAAACGTCGATTATCAACGATTGACGAATGACCCAAGAAACACCTTTCTTCATTCATCTATCACCTTGGCCAAGGATTTGATACAATCTTTATAATCTTATGACATCGTAGAGCTCAAACTCTTTACCTAGAGTTGATAGATTCCATCTTGGCTCATCCCTAGGAGCATATATACTTAGTCGTGTCCAATATCCTTTCGACTAGCATTGTGACACACTAGTAGTCCAGTATCAAAACACAACAAGCATATACACAACAGTAGTGATGATCTCGGGTCAATGGATTACAAGCATAAAATTCCTTCTAGAGATTAACGTACTTGACATATCAAGGTAATTAACCATTAGGAATCTCTAGTTTTAGTCGGTTCGATAATCACATCTCTATGTGCATTATCTATGTACCTATTTCGGTAAACGAGAACTACCGGTATCTATCCGATAAATACTCGTTAGCTATATATTAATCTAACCGGATCATCGAGGTCCTAGTTCGATGATCCTACGATTAAGAACAAGCTTAGATTAAGTCCTATGAGCTAGGTTCTCATTATCATAACACCTTATGATATCTAGTTCGTAACTTAATCGAGGATCTGCCTTTATGTTATATAAATGAATACCATAAACATATAATCTTGCCATAGATTCAAGAAAATAATTCCATTAATCACTACTGTAGGGATAACTATTATCGTGTACAGTAAACACTTGTATTTAATTCATTACAAGAGGATCGGAGTTAGGTCATAATTCCAACAGTTAACCGGAAAAATAATCTTTGATTAACTTTCATGCTCCGTTAATTAACCCTTCAAAAGTGGTTCCTTCTTGTCTTCCCACTTGTTCAACCTTTCTGATGCTTTATCCACCTGTAATTTAGTGTCTAAATAATTAGCATATGAATTATATACTCAATTAAATATCATATGATATTATATTCTTATTTATGTTTTGTTTATGAAGAATATTATCCACATTCATCAAGAAAACAGAATCAAAAGGTCAAAACTATTTATATAACATTATTTGACAAAGAAAATGGATAAACCTATCTTATTGATAATTTTAATTTCTACCGTCTTTAATTTTTCTTTCAAAATTACACAATTTCCTATTTTAAAATTAATATAGAAATAATTTTCGTTAAACAGGCTGCTTGTTTAGTGTAAAAGTATGAAATTTACCTCTTTTTGCCAGTCAGTTCGAAATGTAATCCATAGTAAGATGATTGTTTGCATCACAGTTCCACCCAACATTCCACACCATATTCCCTAACGTATTAGATAAAACTAAACAAATTAGAAAATCCGACTGGCAAAAAAATATTAGAAAAGCAGTATAGAAATTCTCATAACTTTTGGTTAAGGAATTTATACCAATATGAAAACGTGTGCACCATTTTCAACGTTGTATATATATATATTGATATTTATTTAGGAGGGGGAAAAAACTTTTTCTAAAGATTTATAAGCATAATTTAATTTTTTGTTTCTAAATATATTTATTTATTTTTGACGGATTTATTATTTTCGACATATATTTTTTTATTAGCAAACTCACATTATAATTAATTATGTGCTAGTATTGTTAAGTGATACCGCAGAAATGACACACGAATATAATTTATAATAGTGACAATATAATGGCCATATATGAATAACAAATTTTGTCCGTCCAAAAAAAAAAAAAACAAATTTTGTTTGTCCTCAATTCATTATGAAACACAAATAATATTTTTAATTACCTTTGCACCCCAATTGAAATAAAAGCCAGCAACACAACCCAATGGAATTCCAACCACATAATAGCACCCTATATTTACGTATGCAACAAAACTTTGCCATCCACATCCAACAGCTACCCCTGTAGAATGCGAACAAATACAATATTAAAAATCATTAATATAATTAATTTTCCCAGGTTCCTTCCAAATATTATACCTGATAAGACAGGTTGAATTCCGTTTAGGATGAGGGTGGTGGCGAGAAGTGGACAAAGATCGGAGACAGCATTTGCTACAGTTTCACCATCAGTGAATGCGTAACTAATGACGTCGCGTAAAGCAAGAGTAATGATTGCAGCAATAACGGAGATGATAAAAGAAATGATATTGACCACAATTACTGAGAATTCAGCCGCCTTTGGATGTCCTGCTCCAAGTTCATTGCTTACTCGAACACTGCAAAATGCATACTAATTAATTAATTAACCAATTCTTTTAGTGTATACTCAAGAGTCAAGATATGCGTGCCCACATGATATCGTTATCGAGAGTTACAATTTTTGTAGTACTAAGGATATAATTCATTTAATAATACTGTCCTTTTTGTAATAATAATATATAAATCGGAATGTAATTTTTGTTTTATTTCAAAATTTAACTGAACGATGAACGATGAACAATGTCAATTTTTTACAGCCGGTCATCACATGACAAAAGATAAAATAAATTCCATCCACATGTTATACAGATACTTGTCAAATTACCTCTGACCAAACATAAAACGATACTAATGATCAATTAACATGGCCCCTCTGGAGCAACTAATCACGTGGAATAAGAAAAGAAGCTTATAATAAAACACTGATTGGTAAAACCACTAGGAGATATAAAAGTAAAATAGAAATGAATTATATAGGCAAGTTCTCATATTAATTGTGATATTAGTCAAATGTACATCAATTTTATTCGTCCTTGCTTTCCAATAATATCTTTTTAAAACAAGTTACAAAAGTGTAAAAATATCTTATATGTGTATATACTTCACTATTTTGTTCTTTAATTGAAAATGATACTAATCCACAATTATATGAATTGAGGACTAAAATGCGCACTTTTCTAACAAAATAATTTTTTTTGTTGGACATTATAACAAAATAATTAACCGAAGGATTTTAGTTCATTAAAATGATGTAACAAAAAGGATTAATTTGAAAAATAAATATTAACAATGCTTAAATGATGGAATATAATTAGAGAAACTCAAAAAAGACAGACCTTATCGCTGCATTGAACCCCACTGATATCATAAAGACCCATCCAGAGATAGTGAAGCTGCACATAATGACATTTTTTTCAGTTGTCATCTTGAATTAAAATACTAAAGTCCAACAAAACTAAAAATGATTTTCGAGAGAAACGCATTTGTTTTTTTCTTTAGATTGTTTTATTGTTTTCCTAATATACGTTTGGATAAACACGGAAATAAGAAGTATCTTATATATAGATTGATTACATCTAAATGTTATACCTCTGTATATATGTACACGTGAAAACAAAAAGTTACATAACTTGAAATATATTTACTTCTTAATAAACTAAGTCAATTAAAAAAATTACTTTATTAAAGACCTCTTAAAGTATTATTTTTATTTTTTCAAGTAATAGATACAGAATCTTAAATATAATTTTTCTATAAAAATATAATATCTAAATATATCATACTTAAAATCTTAATAAAACATTTTAATTAAAAGTTTTTAAATCTAAATTGATGAATAAAGTTAAACTATTATATCAGAGATTGATAGTTGGTCTAATTATTTAGTTATTTCACAGAGACCGGTGATGAGATCTTATACTTAATCTCAAAAAATAAATGTTAGAAAATGATAAAATTTTGAAGGTATGAAACGCTATTTTTTTTGCTTATAGCCCGGCCTGGTCCGATCCCATATATATTTGAGAGAAGTTTTTTGATCTGAAAATATTACATAATTAAGTCGAATTTAAAGATTCCTTGTAATAAAATTTAAAGTTCTATAGAGATGCATATCAACATAATTATACATGTATGTGTCTCAACCTAGCTAATCTATTCACTGATTCGTGCCTCACACGATGTTACCAACTCTATTGTAGTTGACAAAAGAAAAGAAACTCTATTATTGTAAAATACAAGAGGTCTCTTTTCAATAAAGTAGTAACAGGTAGATTGAAAGAAATAAGTAGCTAGGTGGATTTTCAAAGGAAATAACATGTCATATTTAACACATATATATGAACCTTAAATGGATTAAAAAATATAAATTAAGATAATTTTTATGTTGACTTAAAACTTTCTCCGAAATAAACTGAAGAATGATACCATAAATATAATGTTCAATAGGTATCTACCACTTAATACTCATACCCATAATAGATACAGTTTTTTTTAAAAACAACAAATAATAGGAAGTTTCCTATAACTCAAATGACTCTTTTTATAGGAAAAAAAAAAAGAAAAAAAAACAAAATATATATAATTTTTTATAGAAAAAAAATAATTGTTAAAATGAAAAAAAATTAATTTTAACTTGATATGTTTCTTTTGGCAATAATCTATAAATTATATGGGTATCGTCTATATTTGTTTAGTTAGAACACTTAACTTTATTATTAATAAGATAAGTAGGAGTATTCGTTAACTGCTAATTTCTAATTATAACGTTAGCAAATTATTCAAAGAAATTGTATCTCAGGTGAAAAAAAATATAAGTAAGATAAATTTTGTAGGAAAGAATATTAATAGTAGAAAAAAGAACGTTGTCCAAAAAAAAAAAAAAAACGTGTCAATCACATCCCACAGTATATTAAAGTCAATTTGGGATTTAATTATTTTAAAACTAAAAGTATTTTCTACTAAAATCAAAATATTTATAAAAATATAGAAAAATATTTTGACATCTAAGATCAAGTAATTATTATAATCACTTGAAGGACCCGTTTGAGATTGTTTTTCAAAATTATCACTTAAAATGATTTTGAATCTATAGAATTACTTCTAATTTTTAAAATCATTCTTAAAAAAAACATTAGATAAGTAACTGTTTTAATAATCACTTAAATTGATTTTAGATATCTAAATATTTTTTTAATATTTTTTACAAATAATTTAATTTTAATTGAAAAATACTTTTAACTCTATAATAATCAATCCAAACAGACTCGAAGTAATTTTAGATCTATAAAAGCACTTTAGATTTTTAAAATCACTTTTAAGAAAAGCATTAGATATAAATGATTATCAAAATAATTACTTAAGTATTTTAGATATCTAGATATTTTTTAATATTTTTAACAAATAATTTAATTTTAATCGAAAAACACTTCTAACTCTAAAATAATTAATTCCATACATAAGTTTTTTTAATTTATTAATCTAAAATCACTTTAAGTGATTATTTTGAAAATCAATTCCAAACGGTTTGAAGTTTTTTTTTTTGAATACATATGAGAGCCACTTAGGACTCGGGAATCATTTTGATTCCGATAAGATTCGATCCCAAGATCTCTCGGTCTCTGTGGAGTAGCCTAACCACTAGGCCAACTATCGATCTTAAACGGTTTGAAGTTTAATGTCAAAATATCTTTCTTAAGTAACTTTGAATATTATTTAGAAGGATATCTTTAAAATATTATTTATAACACAGATCTTAGTATTTTTTATCTACCATACATTCTTTAAATATTCTTTAATAGGAATCTTAGATAATTAATTATTAGGTAAGAGAGAAAAAATAATATTAAAAAAATAAATTATATAATTTACTTATTCAAAATTCATATATCTCATATACAACATTACTCAAAATTGTACCCCAACTTATGAGTAAAAATAGCATGATTAGCATCCGATCCGAACCCAATTCAGAGAGCATCCGAAGCCAAGTGAAAAAACAGGTAACATGGAACTGTTATGTAAAAGATAAATATACGGAATAAACTTACCAAATAGAGAGAGCATCCAAAGCCAATTCAGGATTTCCGAGCAATCCAGCTAGTAAAACAATAATCTGAAAATACCAACTCTCTAAACACAACATAACTGCAGAAGCTGCAGATAATTTAAAGAAAGAAGGGAGCCCAGAAAAAGCCTGTAAACTAAACCCTTTCCAAGTCTCCCTAGTTCTCTCACTCTTCACGATGTACACAAATTGACCAATAACAATAATCCACCAGGACACACTCAACGTAAACGAAGCACCAAACAAACCCAACCCCCATTTGAACACCACAAGCCAACTCAAAAACATATGCAAAAGTAATGTTGCACCTGATATATATGCACTTGGTGCTACGATACTCTGAGATTGTAGAAACTTTTGGATCGGAAAATTCACCGCGTAAGCAAAGATCTGTGGGATAAGTCCAAAAACGAAAATGGATGCAGACTTTGCGATATCCGGAGCTTGCCCTACAAATATCAGGACCGGTTCTGAGAATACGTAAAGCAGAGTTAGAAGCAGACCCGTTAAACTGAGTAGTATAGTTGATCTTTGCAAATAAATTCCTAACATATCGAACTTTTTCGCTCCAAAAGCTTGTCCACATAGTGTTTCCACTGCACTTCCCATTCCCAACTGTTATTTCAACATCAAATGAATCAGTTCAGCAGAAAAGAAAAAGAAAAAGAAAGAATAGTACTTACCATTAATCCGTAGGCGAAAATTTGAATACCAGTATTGCCTAAAGAAGCAGCAGCAAGTTGAAGATTTCCAAGATGGCCACAGAAAATCTGAGTAGACATAGACATGAGGTAGTTGATCATGTAAACAGCTACAGCAGGAGCAGCGAGGTGAACCAAGAGTTTCAGTTCGATACATGACGCTAACTGGAGGCGATGAAACAGTGGTTTCTCTGTGTCGGAAAGTACCCTCTCTAACTCAATGCTTGCATCGATGTTATTTTCAGATGATTGAGGTGATAGAATTAAGGATTCTTCATTTTCTTGATTTAAAGAATCCATCAATAATTATAATAATGGAAAGTTATTGGTGGATATTAATTTGATGATTGAGGAATTACAATACTGATTGGTGGAGACGGACTCAATGAAGAATGGTAGATATATATAGTAGTTCATAAAGTAGGTGGAAGCGCATCTTTTTGAAAAACGTTATTCTTAGAGTAAATATGAATTATATGGATAGTTATAAGCGTTTGGAACAAAAAAAAGAATTATATGGATAGTGACTTTTATGAACTTCTATCCACATAATTTGTTTCATAAAAAAAAAGATAGTGACTTGTATTATTATTTATTTTTTAAATTGATTATTTGGGTAAAATATGATTTTAATTTCTTTTTTCAAAAAATTTGATTTTAGTTTAAAAAAGGTGTTTCACACTTAAAAGGGAGGTACATAGTTCGAATCTTCTCTTTAACTGGTGTAAAGTGAGAGGTAAAGGTTCGAACCCTTCCTTGAATATGAGTAACCTAGTTCTGATTTACCTAAAAATATATATGAGGAGGTTTGTATATTTCTACGGGATTAGTCGTGGTGCGTGCAAGCTACCTTGGACCACCCACGTACCAAAAAAAAATGTTTTCATCTTATACAATATCTAACAACCTCATATTTGTTTTTAAGGGGAAAAACATTATATAGATAACAAAAAAATTAGAAAATGTTTCATATAATTTCTCAAGGAAGATTATTTAAAACTATACTCTTCTTATAAACTTATATGTGGATATTCAATTCAACTCATGAACTGGTAGTCAAGCTCACAAAGACTAGGGTTTAAGGTTACCTATTCTCTGTATATATGACTCTGTACTTTGTTATCCAGACACTTCAAATAATCAGTAGAATACTATTCTCTCTATCTCTTCACTGTTCACAACACGTTGTAAACATGACATGCAATACTATCCAAATATCAGGTAATCAATTTTTGTATTAATCTTTTTTATCTTATGAATCACATTTTTTTAACGTTGTTTAATTAACGTCCAACTACTATACTAGAACATGGATATCATAGATCAACAAACTTTTGACAAAAAATTGTGTCTCATGCTATGTTGTAGCTCTCGGTTTTGCGGCCTAGGCGGTTGACGGGGCCTAGCGTCTAGGTGAGATTACACGAGGACTAGGCGGAATTATACGGTTTTGAATCCCGCTGTGTAATTTTGTATATTTAGTAATATATATGTAGTAATTATAGCAATTTTAACTATTTAAGTCCTAAGATTCATCTAACAACACTATAATAAATATAAAAATACTAAAATTGAGTTATAATATCAGTTAAAGAATTCTCGAGAATAAGAAAAATAACAAGAAGGTCGATGCATGCATGTTTTGCCATTAATCGACGCCTAGGAGGCCATTTTTTCCATTAATCGGCGCCTAGACGGGCTAGGCGCCTATTCCACGGTGACTAAGGCGCTAGACAAAAACGCCTAGTTTTAACTAGGCGTAAACGGCTGAAGGGGGAGTTGACGCCTAGACGCGCCTAGGCAGGGAGATCTACATCATAGGTCTCATGTGCCATTTTACTATTATATTGATCTCATAGATCAGATGTTTGACAAAATTGTGTCTCATGTACCATTTTACTATCATATGGATCTAATAGATCAGAAAACGTTTGACAAAATTGTGCTTCATGTGCCATTTCATGTTATTGGATGTGACAAAATTCATATCAGATACGATTATACTTGTATTAGTTTATATCCAGACTATTCACGAAAATCAAATTATATATACGACATATACACAAATATATGTATTTTATGCATAAATATATTTATAACCTATGAAAAGATATCTGGCCTATTCTCTATGTATCTTATGCGAAATATTATTTGATATCTCATAACCTATCAATTTTTATTCATATAAAACATATACACAAGTTGTATATTGTATGTCGTACTTATATCATTTGATATTGTATAACATATTCAAATATATAACGTTAATAATATGTATTTAATTCATCAAACAAAAATCGTATTTGGAAAATCACGAAAAATACATTTTGTATTTTGGCAGAATCTTGTACTTCGATTTTCGTGTAGTATATATTTTATTTCAAAAAAAATTTATCTGAGCAAGGTCTTTGATTTGATATATTATACATCCTCCAATTCAAAGCGTGTAAAAGTAATTTCATTTTAAAATTCGAGTAATTTCTTATGCAAAATTTTGGACAGTTTTGCGTATTATTTTTATACGAATTGTTTGGAGAGATTCTTATTATATATTTTTCTTGTACATTTTTTTATGATAACTAGACTTGTTTATCTAGGTATAATTATTTTTTGTTAATGTTTGAGTAATTATATATTATATAAAAAATTGAATAAGTAAGTGTTATTTGACAATTTTTATCGAATTTGTTAAAATATATATTTTTTAATAATCAAGCCATGTTTTTTTTGTTACAACGGAGGTCCTCAGACCATGGTAAAAAAACAAACAAATACAAACTCACACTAGAAGGCCCATTCTCTGAATAAATTCTTCTAGGCCAAGTCCATCCAACTCTGTCCCTGGCTATATCTCTTCCAAGACTAACTGGTGGCTCATGGAAGACTTCCACCCCATTACTTTGATTTAATCCCAAATACGCGAGTTTGTCGGCACAAACATTTGCTTCTCTATAAATTTTCTTACCCACAAAGCTTGGGTTGTCCCGCAGAATCTGTCGGATCCTTATAATACATCGCCACGCTGGGCCACACGCCTCTTCTGTACTATTAACGACCTTCCAAGTCTCCTGCGAATCCGTCTCAAAACACAACTCCTTAATGCCCAATTCCGCTGTTAGCTTTAACCCTTCGTATAATGCCCTTATTTCTGCCACCGCTGCAACATCACAATCGAATTTCGATGCGAAGCCCCTCACCAAACAACCTTCCACATCCCTAATTAATCCACCGGCACCTCCTACACATTGTACCTCTACACAACTTCCATCAACATTGAGCTTGTATCCGTGATTGGGTTTGCACCATCCTATCATATCTACATAGTCTTCGAATCCTGCACTTTTACCTGAATTCATGCGCCATGCTCGTAAAAATTCAGCTGTGTTGTCTTTTGCTCATCTTATTAATTTTTCAACCTTCCCAAACTCCACGTTATTGAATGTTACATCGTTTCTTTCCCACCAAATGACGCCCACTAGTGCCACGAAGAAGATATTCCAGGGGAGACCGGCAAATAACCCTTTTTCCTTAAGATTATTGTCCCACCATCTGTCATTCAGTGTTCGATAATCATCTTGGCGCTGCACTGGATCTTCTTGACTTCTCCCACGCGCATCAGCAGCTGTTTCCCTCTCGCGCTGAGCTGCTGCGTTTTCCCTTAGCGAGATCTGCACCTGACACTGTTCTTCCCTGATCGTGTCCAGGTCCCGATTACCGCCACCATGGCGCTCCAACCTGCTCCTTCCCTCTCCTATTCCTTCAGCAAGATGTCCCTGTTCCATGACCCTATCAGACCCATAAAACTGCTCACTGATATGCCAATTATTAAAATCACAATTTAAAGTACTGTACACTTCCCTGTTGTGAATCCATCTCTCCTCGGAATCGTTAAGCTGGTGTATCCCTCTTTGCCTTGAATTTAATATCTCTCCCGTGCTATCTCGTTCACCACTGGCTCGAGAGTTTGCCTCCCTAGCTAAGTCACGATCTGCATAACTCCTTGTACTATCGCCCAAATTTGCCACCTGAGTTGTTACTGATCTCGACACCTGATCTGATGCAGCTACATCAGTCCCGGCCACACTCCCCTGCCATTCTCTCTTAACTCGACTCCAGACCCTCTTAACCATCACAAACTCTTTAAACAAATGAATAGCTGTTTCTTCGCAATTCCCACACCACTTGCACCTATCCGAAACATCCATTCCTCTTCTCTTTATGTTTCTTCCGGTAGCTAGCCTTTCTTGAACGGATCGCCATAATAATATTCGGATCCTTTGAGAACATTTCAGTTTCCAAATTCTACCCCAAACCACACCCCCCACATTATTCACGTCCGGTGGTTCCCATAAGGCTGATTTAACTGAATAGATTCCACTGACCTTATGTTCCCAATACAGATTATCCTTGTCAAAATCGTCTCCCGACCTATCCACCTCTGCAATTTCATGTAACTTATCCACTGGTAAAAGATTTCGAAATCTCTCCCAGTCCCATAACCCATCCTCACCTATATATTCACTAACTTTCTCCTTACGTATATCCTCTCCTAATTCATACAGTGACCAATTCACCCATGGCTCCATTCCAACCCAAGTATCCAACCAAAATAGCACGCTTCTTCCATTTCTAATCCTCCAACGGGACCCCCTTTTAATCGTATCCATCCCTACTACTATGGAACAACATATTTGCGAATTATACGGCCTCACAACATACTGTAATTGCGTATCCTTAAAGTATTTTGTCTCAATTCCCTTACCCATAGCGTTTTCGAATCCTGAAGTAGCTTCCAGCCAAGTTTTCCCAATAAGGCCCTATTCATATCCTCGGCTTTCTGAAACCCTAAAGCCCCTTGATCTTTCGGAGAACATACCTTATCCCACGCGACCCAACTTATTTTTCTTTGATCTCCCTAGGATCCCTAAATAAAGTCTCTTACAATTCTATCTATCTCTTCGCATACGTACCCAGGTAACACCTCCACTTGCATTATATAAACGGGCATTGCACACAACACAGATTGCGTAAGAGTTATTCGTCCTGCCAGTGAAAGGGCATGACTTTTCTATCCCGATAACTTACCCCGAAGACCATTAATCATCTCTCCATAGAAGCCTCTAGGCCTCCTACCTGATAATATTGTAACACCCAAATATTTTCCTAATCCCTATCTCCTACAATATCCACTCCTTAAAGTGATTTCACTAGCAATATTCGAATCCACATTTTTTAAGAAATAGATCAAAGATTTATCGCGACTAATGGCTTGACCCGAATTGCTGCAGAATAACTCCAACGCACCCTGTAAAACGTCAAAATTAGTAATAGATACTTCAGAAACAAGATAAGATCATCCACAAAATATATATGAGATAAAGGAATCCCCCCTGAACAAAATCGAATAGGCTTCCATGCTCCATCCTCAACTAGCTTCTGTATCAGTAACAAAAATCTCTCCATACATAGTGCGAATATATACGGTGATAGCGGATCTCCTTGCCGGATTCCTCGTCTAGGCACGAATGGTGTGAGAGGTGAGCCGTTCCACAATACGCTAAACTTATTCTCATCCATACTTGTCGCCACAAGCGAAACCCAACTAGCCGGAAGTCCTAGGGAGGTCAACGATTATTGAATAAAGTCCCATCGGATACGATCATAAGCCTTCGCTAAATCTACTTTAATTTCCATGTAACTCCTCTTCCCTTTAGCGTGTCTAAGTAAATAATCGATTTCACTAACCATGACCACATTATCTATCGTACAGCGCTCCGGTAAAAAACTGCTTTAGTCCGGACCTATATACTCCATCAGGATTGGTCTTAACCGATTTACTAAAACTTTCATACCAATCTTGTAACACACATTGATTAAACTGATAGGCCTAAACTTCGTTATATATTCTGCGTATTTTTCTTGAACAAATGACTAATAATTTGATATTAATATTTTTCTAAAATAATCTTCTAAACAAAATTTGGGAGATAATATTTTAGTATTGATATTATATTTTTTATGTTTAAACTACTCTGCGAATTTTTTTGATATTGCAATATTTGAAATATATATCACTTTATTTTTCTGTAATATGTATGATTTTATCTAAAATTCAAATGATATTCCATGAGAACTTGTGCATGATGATGTAAATTGTGTATTATATATTATTTTGTCAGCTGATGTGAACTATATATAAGTATCTAAGTAATCAAGTTTCACGAATAAATATTTCAATAACCGATATTTTGTCTTCAGTAAATTGTTGACCCTGCTAATTTTGGAAATTAAAATTATTATAATCTTATGCAAAATCATGAACAAAATAGCGCGGATCATTATCGATTATATTTGGTTATATATCACTCATTTTTTATCTTGCCGACATTATCGTTAGTATCTTTTTTTAATAATATAAATATTCACAAGTGAAAAAGTTAGAGATCACGATGGTCAATAGATATCATCAAATTGGCGCCAAACAAAAATTTGCATCCCTTTTAATTTTGATATATAATCGTCTGTTTTTTCATGACGAGATCAAAGGATATATACGAGTCTAGCAAATCTATTGATTAAATAATCTATGACGAATTGGTATGACCATTACTCATAATAAATACTCCATATTGGTCAAATACCAACAAAAAAATTATTTCATTAAAATATTTGATTACGCAGTTTACATTACAATTGCTCCACCACCGCGCAATAGGATGGAATATGAGAATACATGTTATAAAATTATTATCAGGATTAGGTGGAGAAAATATATACTGGAATAAAAATATATCACTTATTTATCCCCGCAAAATTCAAGCTCTCCATTGCATAGTTGTGTGTAAGGTAAATTCTATCAGCCTTTACACTTCATTTATTTATGGTCTAAATGATAAAAATGATAGAAGGATTTTGTGGAGAGATATCCTTATCATGCTTCTATCTTTGACTATATGTGGCTTCTATTGGGTGATTTTAATAATATTCTAGCATAAAACGAGGGAATAAATGGGAAAAATGTTACTTTGGGCGATTTTGAGGAGTTTGCGGATTGTTATAATAGTCCTGGTTTGGAAAATATGCAATATTCAGGGCAATGGTTACTTGAGATACTAATCATGTACTAAGAAGGATTGATCGTGCGTTGGGTAATCGAAGACTTAAAGCTCAAGATCAATATGTTCATGCAGGATTTTTACCGAAGTCTAATGTTTTCGATCAGTCTCCTTGTATTGTTACACTATTTCTTCAACATGTTAAGAGATTTACTCCTTTTCAATTATGTAACATGTGGTTGGAACATGTAGTTTATAATCATGTGGTGGAAAGTGGATGGAATAGAAGCCACATATTGGGTACGAAGCAATGTATTGTTTGTCAAAAATTGCGAGCTTTGAAATTTGATTTGGGGAGCTTAATAAGGAACATTATTATTTATTTCAGAGAGCTCTAAGAAGGAGAGAGAAGAGCTTGAAGTAGCCGAGGTTAGTTTTCACCAAAATATGGGTAATAATGTTAATTTGATGAGTTAGTTGGGATTCTTGAAAAGGAAAGGTCTCTCGAAAAGGCCGAGATTAGTTTTCTTCAACAAAAAGTTAAGCTCGGTTATACACTTAAGAGCGATAGATGCTCAAAGCTTTTGTATGGTATCATGAAGAGTAAACAAAGGTGTTCGTCTGAATGGTGAGGCTACTACTTTGTGTGACCAAGTTTATGAAGCTTTATCGAGCATAACAAGGCCTTGTTGGGAACGAAGATTACTACTTCCAATGTTGATCATGAGGTGTTTAATTGGGGTAAGATTCTTTCGCAAGAACAAGGTATGGATATGTGCATATATGTATATGAGGTTGATATTAATGATACTATTTTTTGGTTGCTAATGGAAAATCTCCCACCCCGATGGCTATTCATCTCTTTTCTTTAAGCGATCGTGGGATCTCATTGGTGAAGAAGTTATTCAAGCGGTACATGATTTTTTTTCACTTTCGGTCTTTTGCTTTAACAACTTAATTGTTACTATTATTGCTTTAATTCCAAAAAAAGATGACTCAGTTAAAGTTGATGATTATGGACTCATTTCTTGTCGCAACGTTATTTACAAGGATATTAATACGATTATTACAAGTCGGTTGAAACCGTTCTTGGATGAAATTGTTGATAAAGCTTAAAGTGCGTTTGTTTTTGGAAGATCGATGACTGAAAATATTAATCTCATGCAAGAATTAATAAGGGGACATAATAATAATAATATCTCTTTGAGGTGTACTATTAAGATCGATTTGTGTAAAAGTTATGATTTAATTTCGTGGGAATTCTTCATGAATTGCTTAAGGGATTAAGTTTTACAAAGAAGTATGTAGATTGGATTATGGCGTGTGTCACTTCTCCTTATTGTTCAGTGGAAATTAATGGTGTGGTTCATGGTTTCTTCAAGGGCCAAAAATGATTAAGACAAGGTGATCCACTCTCGCCTTGTCTCGTTATTCTTTGTCTTGATTATTTTTCAAGGTTTTCGAAGAGGAATACGGATCAAGGTTTCAAGTATCATCGCAAGTATGGAAAAGTAAAGATTACTTTCGCTGATGATTTAATGCTTCTTTCCGAAGGTGATCATATTTCTGTCAAGATTATTATGGATAACTTAAAGAATTTTGGAGAGTGTTCCTTGCTTCATTTAAATATGACAAAAACGAATATATATTATACGGGGGTTAAAAGTGTAGAGCTTAAGAACGTCTTGGAAACTACACGCTTGAAGAAAAGAGATATGACTTTTTGATATTTAGGTGTACCTCTTGGTCCGTCGGTTTTACTTTTAGGGGATTAAAAACCTTTTTTTGACAAAGTGGAGAGGTATGTAAGACCTTGGAATGCCTCTTCCCTTTCTTTTGGGGGAAGATTGGAACTAATTAGATCGGTTCTTCAAGGTGTCATTTTCTTTTGGTTCACTATATTTCTGGTTCTGTTTGGTGTTCGTGATCGACTCATTAACATTTGTAGAATTTTTTATTGGGATAGGAAGCCACCGCAAATTAAATGGAGCAACATTTGTATTCCGAAAGAGGAAGATGGTCTTGGTTTGAAAGAGTTGGTTGCTTGGAATATAACATTGTTAAGTAATATTTTTTGGAAGATTATTGCAAAACAAGTTTCTCTTAGGATTAAATGGATCCTTCGGGAATATCTTCATAATGTAAACTTTTGGGAGTGGAAACCGAGGAAGGTGGATTCTTTGTTGTTGAAGAACATTTGGGAATGTAAAGACATGATTAGAGGGTCACTTGGAGTGGATGGAAGAGAGTGTATTTTGGCTCGGTGGTTCTCCTCAACAAACGATCATCTGATTATTCATGAGGTATCTAGTGAGAATTTTATGCTTTACATAAGAAACCTTATAATTTGTTTCACCATCGATCTTATGTGAGGCCTTGGAAGAATATTTTTTGGGATACTTGTCACTCCTAAACATGTCATTGTTGTTTGGATGACATTAAGGTATAGACTTAAAACGAAAGATCATATGACCTACTTGGAATTGGATCCACTTTGTGTATTATATGGTGAGAATTTTGAGTCAAATAAGCACCTTTATTTTAATTGTGCTTATACTAGAGATATTTGAGATGAAATTAAGAAGTGTTTGGGGTTTGTTTAAGGAGATAAATACTTAACTGAGTGCATTAAAGTGGATTAAGAACCTCAAAACTCGTGAGAATTGGAGAATAAAGTTTTGGAGGATAGCTTTTGGAACCACCGTGTATTGATATGGAGGGCAAGGAATAATCTTTCCATGAGAGGCGATCCTACTTTTCGGGAAGTGGTTGTCAAGGAGTCAAAGTAATGCACTTATTCCATACTAATATCTTTGTTCTCTCATCATGTCTTCTGGGATGATAGTGAGTGTATATCATGTAATAGTATGAGAGTTGTTTGTGAATATTTATTGCTACCTTAAATTTCGAGTATAGGTAGGTGACTTTTTGTAAAGTATACAGTTTCTCAGGAACATATAACCGTTTACCCAAAACAAAAACAAAAATCTATTGTATTTGTCACAAATGGATTTACAATGTAATAGTGTGTGTCGTGAATGTAGTAAGATGATCTATTTTGATCGATATGTAGTGCGTCCTTTGGGTCTTATGAAACGTTCTTGTCATGCTTCAAGATCATTCATATATTTGTGAATTTCTAATGCAAACGATATTTTCACCACGAGTAATGTTGGGTATCACTCAAAAAGAGATCACCCAATCATCACCCATGATGTGACATTTAAATTATCCAATTTTGTTATTTTTCTTTCTAAGTGTATTTATTTCTCTCCCTTCTATGATTGGAGTATATAAATATCATATCATGGGGATGTTTGGGTGATCTTTTTTTAGGTGATACCCAACATTAAGCTTTCACCACTTCCTATATAAGATATTCATTAGAAAGTGTTTATAAAAAATTTATTCCCTTTATTTAGACCAGAGGATCATTATAAACGAAAATAGATACAAGAGATTAATTTATCACAAGTATCGACAGTATTATTCTTAAAAGTGCTAAGCGCTACTAGGGAGGTCGAACACCTTCGAGCGCCAAAATGGTTAGGCGGCACATTAATCGGAAACTAGGCGCTTTTTTATCTAGGTGATTTTTATATTATTTTATATTAAATTAATATTACTAATACATTGATTTGAATAAAATTGACATCCTAATATACTTAAGAGATAATTCTCAATTAATTACACTTCTTTACTTTTCATTCTCAAAAAAAAGGAAGGAGGAAATTACTTCCTACGTACTCACAAATTTTCAACTTAATTCTCAATTAAGCACATGGTCATATTTACCTTCCATTATTGCCCTTATATGGTTTTTTATTTTATTAAATATTTATATTATATTTATATTTAATATCTGAATTTATTTTTTCATTTTTTTAAATAATTTTTTTTTCATTTTTTTTTTCATTTTTTTAAAAAAAAAAATTTTCGATTTTTTTTTTGGAATTTTTTCTTTCCAATTTTTTTTTCTTTTTTTCGATTTTTTTTTTCGGAAATATTTTTTTAAATGTTTTTTCCCGAATTTTTTTTTCAAAGATTTTTTCATTAACACACAAGTCCATACTGTTTTGTGTTACTGTAACTCACACATCAAGCAATTGTGTGTTACATTAACACACAATCAGATGTTCAGACTATCTGTACACTATTATCTATTACTGTGTACAAATATTCTGTATATCTTATTCTGTGTTCCTGCAACACACAATTGTTATTTGTGTGTGTTTAAGCAACGCAAAACTGTAAATGACACACAAGTCCATACTGTTTTGTGTTACTGTAACTCACACATCAAGCAATTGTGTGTTACTGTAACTCACACATCAAGCAATTGTGTGTTACATTAACACACAATCAAATGTTCAGACTATCTGTACACTATTATCTATTACTGTGTACAAATATTTTGTATATCTTATTCTGTGTTCCTGCAACACACAATTGTTATTTGTGTGTGTTTAAGCAACGCAAAACTGTAAATGATAAACGCATTGTGTGTCTTACCAACACAAAACCCATACTGTTGTGTGTTACTGTAACACATACTTCCAGCAATTGCGTGTTGCATGAACACATAATCAGCCTACATATACATTATTCTATACCTTTGTGTACAAATATTCTGTCTGTCTGATTTTGTGTTCATGTATCACACAATATGTTATTTATGTGTGTTTAAGCAACTCAATATTATACATATCGGGTGTTCATGCAACACACAACACATATGATTTTGTGTTACTTTAACACACACAATTATCATATGTACTAATCCTACATCATGGAAAAAAAATTCGGGGAAAAAAAAATCTTGAAAAAAAAAATTCGGAAAAAACAAATATTTTCCGAAAAAATAAAAATTTAAAAAAAATTTCGAAAAAAAAATATTTTAAAAAAAAATCTGAAAAAAATAAATAAACATTAAACTATAATTAATAAAATATATAATTAAAGTAATTAATAATAGGTGGAAGGATTTTTTTGTAATTGGGTAATATTTTGTACTTAATTGAGAATTAAGTTAAAGTTGTAATTAATAGGGAATACTTACCTTCTCCGCGTAATTAATTGGGCGTTGCCCCTATACTTAAATGAGATCAATTTAACATATTAACATATATTTAACTATAAATATAATAATTCATTATTATGTAACCTAAAAAATGACCAATTCACTTGAAATTTAAAAAATTATACTTTCTTTTTTTTCTCGCGTGTTCAAAGTCTAATATAAGAAGTTTTTTTTTTATATAATTTGCTTATGTGTTGGGTTAGTTTAGATTGTATTAGTTATTCATGGGATAGTCTGCTATGTAGTATTCGAGTTGGGCGACCCATTAATTCGATTAGGTAGTTTATTTATTAAATTATACATAGAAGACGAACCTTCTAGAAAAATTTTAGGCGGATCGCACTTTAAAATGTCTAGACGGAACGCATTAGGCCGCTTTTTAAAGCACTGATCGGGAGTTAGTGCTCTAACGTTTCATAAGTTTAGTTATGATCTATCTTTATTAAACTAAATTAATAAATACAATGAAGAATTACAAATGTATGACGCTGCATTAAACATCTAATTGCTTATATGAAATATAACTTCAAACAAATAGCTAAACTATTTGCAAATGCAACTATGGCTTCAATTGAGCTATACGAGAAAATTGAGGATCATGACGGAAGCCAGTATCAGGTATATCTTCTTCTTACCATTCTGGTCAGATGTTGCCCTGGGTTGTTCTGGAAGACTACCACCTATAGCTACATAACACAAACAAAAAAAGCTTAGCAAAAAATCACATAACACATCTCAATTACTAATAGGATAAGATACTTGAGTTTAAATTATACTAAGATAATTAAAGAAAGATTAACCGAGCATTCGTGGTTACTTTTATTGCAGGAAGAAGCCTTAGCAGGAGTACCATAGTGCCAAGGGGCTCCAATATTGTTGTTGAGATCGCAAATAAATCCAATCCCGGAAGTATTATCATATGTTACATCCGATGGTAAGCTTGGCAAGAGGCAACCAGAGTCTAGATTAAAAAAAAAAATTAATCAGAAAAATGATGTGCAAAATATTTACTCTTTTTTAAGTCTGTATTAGTCATTACCTTTCGAGTCTGCTGATGTGATGAAACAAACCGTTCCCACCATTCGAAACAAAGAAGCCCGAATATTAATAATTTCAGATATTGGAAATGAAAATAGGGAATTAAATACGATTATCACTAACCTTGAAGAGAGAAATCCTTAAGCTTTACATGACATAATTTGTAAATATCGCTTGAGATATTAGCGTGCTGCAATTTGATGGCGAGTCCTGTAGCACAACTTATAGCTTGCAAGTTCGTTATAAAACTCTGTTCTTGCAAACTAGACATGTAATTCTCTATGGAAATGCAGCAAGACGTCTCATTAGTTATCACATTCCCACATTTTCCCTTAAGATTCGCAACTTCTGGAAGAGCCAATGGGCATTCTAAAAGTAAAAGGCAAACGAATAATTGATCAGAAAGCAAACCATGAAATTAGAGATTGCGAATAGTTGTCTATCACAGTATCACTTACCTTTGTTAATCTCGCAACTGGAAAGTCCCCTGACCATTTTATTTGCAGAAGAAGGACCAAGTTTACTAGCCAGCCATCTGATAACTATCCTTTCACAATCAATTAAAGAAGTTGAGTTCCCGGTCTTAACATTCGATTTGCTAAAACTCCTCAAAGCAATCTTTTCTGCTGCATCGGAGATAGAATTCCGACAAACATGGTTACAGCACTCGATTGCCGGATCAAGATACTTACAAGAAGCCAAAAGAGTAGATATATCGATGATGGTCTCGATCTCGTGAATATGTATTAACGGGCAAGATGATTCCGTGAGATCTGAAGGGTAAACTGAGCATATCTCAGTAAGATTTTCATTGGCACCTTGACTTATGAGAATCTGTTGAACATCTGAAAGGCAGTGTTTAGCTTCGGTATGATTCAACATGAGCTTCTTTGACTGGCCGAGTAAAATTACTAAACTAGCTTCAAGCTGTGGACAGCATATGACGTTTGCAAGGTACGGAGCAAGGGGAGACCAGCAATCTTTAGCCGTCACTCTCAAAATGCTTTCGACACTTGAAAAGTTCAAGCTACAATGTCCTGATAAAAACAGTATTTTATCAGTGATTACAGAGTGACAAGATTAAGACAAAAAACGGGTATATCTGGTATACAATACCTGATAATTTGGGGATACCATTATACGTGAATGGAAGCATAGGTGAAGGATTAACAGGTTGGAGGGGTTCGGGTTCCATTTCATTAGAACGAAAACTTTTCGTGTATGAGTTACAGAGTGCTTTCTTGAAACCTGCAAAAAAAGAAAAAAAAACCAATTCATCAAGAGGACCAATTTAGTGATCAGACAAGACATAGTACAATCATATTCTCAAATTTAAGATAGCTAAGGTGAAAAAACCTGACAAACAAGAATCATTAATATTTCATACATCTTACATGAAAACAAAACTAGAATAAATACTTGAAGGACAAACTTTAGCCCGTGTCTTCTCATCCTTGTTCTTTTTCCTATAACATAAACAAAAATAGGAAGAATATCAAAATAATAATTAGCTAATGATTGTATAGTTTTTCTTACCTGGGTGTGCTCTTATAGACTACATCTTCTTTTGATATATATATACTACATCCTCTTTTATTAATATACATATAATTGCAAAATTTATAACTAAACCTATCAATTATATAAATGATTTATAAGGTAACCCTTTCCTTTTTCTTACTAGCGTAAAAGAGTGGCTTAACGTCAAAAGATGGAGTCCAACAGCTATTCCTGACTTTTTTTTTCTTTTTCTTCTTTTGTTAAAACAACTATCCTTCACTAACTTTCAAAAGTATAATGGTACATATACATAATAAAATACATAATAAAGTAATGTCATATATCACCCGTTCCCTTCTTATTTGACATTAAATAAAAGAGAAAAAAAAGTTATCTAAAAAAATTATATAAAAAAAAAAGAAACATTATGATGGGTTTTTAAAACTTTTACATATTTGACATATAAAAGATGAAAAGGTGAAGTGGTAATAAATAGCTTTACTCTACACAATACATGCACTACTTTAATAATTAAAGAACATTACATTTCAATTTTAATATTCTTAAATTAAATTATCTAATAAAAAATCGTTTGATGAATTTAACAAGTCAGGGCTCAAACTAGAAAAAATTTCAAACTAGCTATTTCGGTTCTTGTTCATCAGCTTGAAAATTGTAAAATTGATTCATTCAAACTAGAATGTTGAGTATTTGATTTACTTCGTTTAATTAAGTTTCATTTTAAATAAATAATTTCAAACACCTAATGTTTGGTTCAGCTTGGAATCATGGCTTGTGTGATCGATCAAGTCGCAGCTAGCTGTACGTTGTGTAATACACTATTCAAGTTTAGATTAGCTATAGATCGAAATTTATTATACCAATCAGATTTTCTTAGCGGAATTCGAAAAATAAATTCTATTAAATATTAATTAAATAAACGAAATTAGATATCTAGTAAAATTGGTTCCGCTCGATTTAATGGCATATCAATCAGTGGCAACTAGCTGTACGTTGTATGGCTTTGAAGTGAAGAATGGTCACGTGATAATCAGCATGTTGCTGCTGATTCGGGAATTCTCTATGGAAGCTTAAACTGGTCGATTGCTTAAGTATAAAATATGTGTTTCCTGAGCTCATGGCATGCATGACTTTTGATCCGTTTGATACGTCTACACTAGAGGATAACTGTAGTAACTAGTCAGGCCTTCAATGATTTTCATGTGGTTGTTAATGGAGTATGCATAGATTCCGAGCTTACAGAAGATATCCGAAGAAAATATTACGAGCTTTGTTGCAGTAAAAACTCGTATCTCCATGATCGTTTACTCCCCGGACTTCACTATAAATTAGCTGCGGGAATGATATTTGAATTTGTGAATACAGCTGAAAGTATTCGAGGTTGTAAACTCACTACAGCTTGGAGAAAGTTTGTGATATGGGATAAATCTTTACAATCTTTTGAATTGTTGGGTATGAATGTTGGGTTCTTAAGAGCGAGGCTTCTTAGGTTAATTTGTCTTGCATTTGATTCTGATGGTGCTTCTAAAACAAAAAGGCACTGGGACGCAAAGATTGAGATAGTTCAATGTGAAGAGGAGATTATGTGCCTTGAAGCTAAGCTTGAAGGGTTGAAATTAGCTTCTGAGAAATGTGACGAGGAGATTGAAAATTTGAGGTCTAAGGAGGAAGTTATGACGAGTTTTGTTTCAAAAAGAGGTTAATGCACCGTGGTGAAATTTCAGAAATTTCAGAAAGTTGATTTTTATGTAATGATGATTGAGTTTAGGATGTGGTGACTTTAAAGTTGCTTTGAACCGAATGCTAGAGTTTTATATTTATACTTTTGAAAAGTTTTTAGCTGAGTGGTTGTTTAAATATTTGTTTGATACATAAAATATTCGGCTATTCAGAATATATTTTGTAAGTTTTGATTAATTTCACGATTAATCTGCATGAATCGCTTTTGTGTTTTCTTTTTCTTTTTCGCCACTATTAGGTATTACTCTTTTAAAGTCTTGGCTTAGGTGGGGTCCCAGAAATTTAAAATGCCCTTGGCGAGAATTTAGAATACGGTTTCTTGTGTTGAGGTTCATGAGGGATTCTTAGTGATCTTCTTTGGGGTATTGTTTTCACAATAATAAGGTTGTCTTTAAGCTCTTCTATGGAGGTTTGGGAGGGGTTTTACTTAATCTTTTTTACGGGGTTGTGTATTCACATTATTAATGTCGCCTTAAGGTTTACGAGGGATTGTACTTCTCTATAGTCATGTATTTACTATATCAATGTGGTCTTCAGATAGTTGATAACATTTAAACATCAGGTTCTTTTTGTTGATAGATTTGCTCGAGTTTCTTGCTAAGAGCTCATTAAGGCTTATTTTTTCGACTATAAATTTCATGAATGAACCCCTTTCTTATATTAGTTTATTCGTGTTTGTTGTTCCTTCTGTGTATCTTCCTTTTCCGGACGGGTAAATCAATCCGGCTGTATAATTTGTTTTTTATTGTCTCTTTAATATAAATATCTCAGTTTTTCAATTTCTTTTAGTTGAGACAGTTTTTCACAATTTTTTACTTATCTCCACGAGGCAAGAATGGTGAAATTAAACTAAAATTTGCGGGAAGGAAACCTGTTACTAAACGATCTAAATCTAAAAGTTTTGACACATTTAAAGGTGAATTATGTAAATGTCACATTCTTCAAACATAACTTCTTTCAATGAGATTTTTGTTACTCAACTGAAGAAAATCCAGTGTCAACTGACACCTGGGTTCTTTTCTTGCAGGCTTGTTCTGGACTTTAGGGGAAGGGTCAGATGAGGACAACATCTCTATGTTGTTACAATAGATTATTCTTAGAGGGTGACGTCTCTATTTCTGTAATACGAATATAATGTTGCTCTAAAATGAGGACTTTAAGCCTAAAATGATGTCTCTGAAGTATATTATATTATCACAAATGAGGAGACATCAAGACCCCCAACTCAAAGTTGTATCGTCCCGATACAATAAAAGTAAAGAACAGTAGGGTAGTCAAGAAGAAGAAGTAGGAGGAAATCAAGAACAGACTATAATGAATGATCCTAGAGCATTATATCTAAAAAGTCTCATGTAGTAATGCTCAAGAAATAATGCACAAATATGCTTAATATACAGGTAATCAACAATCCATAAATTCAAGTCCAGATTAATTTCGCAATGCCAGAAGGAGAGGATGATAACTTAGTTCAGGTTAATGGCTATAGGTTGTTCATAGGTCCCAAATACAGCATCCAATGGTCCACTTACCTACTACCTAATAGTTCAATTGTTTCTCCATCTAGTAGTTAGAAATCCTAAGGTCTTGGTTATAACTTGGCTTAAGGACGGGTGTGGTATATTTGGATAATGAAAAGTGAGCTTTTGGCTCTCTCCTCACTAGCCATCAACGAATCGCCCTAGAGCTTGAGTTTTCACTCGAAGATGTTCTCACTCAACCCAATTTATTGATGCTTTTTTTGCATCCCCAATTAACCCAATTAAAACCTTTGATTATGATATACAAATTCCACTTTGCCGGTCCGAATATATATTCTTTTCATATCATTTTTTATTTTGTATAGCTATGATTCTTTTTTGATGTTGAGATATCACACTATTTTTTTCATATATATATATTCTTTCTTTTTAATGCCCTTGTTGGCAAATTTAGCTCGTAGCTTCTTTTTCATTCACTATTACCCCGGCAAAGGGTTACAATAATAAAAATTCATCATCAATAAAATCACAAAGATAATACCCAAATCCCAAAGTTCCCTAATGATGAAACCCACCACCCCAAACTCAAGCTCTAAAACGAGTTGTCTCAGGTTTTGCGATTCGAGTGCGGGTTATATAGATAAGTCCTAAAACTAGGGTAAGGATTATAATGTGTTTCAATAAAGGCTTTAGAAAGGCTCAGAGGGGCTAAGACGGATAAATAACAATAATATCAAACAAAAGGGTGAGAAAGTATAAAAGGCTTCAAGTGTTTTAATCATGAAAGAACTGCCTTATTCATTTTTCTAACTACCGGATTTTGTTACTTTTTCATTAATAGTTCATAGACAAGTGGGTTTTCAACTAATTTTAAACCTCACGTTCTACACACCAAATAACTATTCCTAAGTTTCAACGTGATTTCTTAGCATTGCTTATTAACTTTTCTATCCTTTATTTCCTGTTTTCATACATGCATCTAAACATATTTGTAACATCTTTCAAAAATATACTACTTACTATCATTAACTTAATAAAATCATGCTCAAATAGGTACATTCAAAGATATTCTATGCCTAATTCAACCCAAAAATTTTTAAATTTTATGAAAAACAAAAAGGAAGATGAGGACAACGAATCCCCACCCCCAACTCAAAAATGAGCCGTGTCCCCACGACTCGAAAAAGACTCAAGAAAGAATAAAATTTAAAATTAGCATACATATTGCACATAAAGAAATGGTAGGGAAGAAAGAAAACATACTCTTCGAGGCTTACCTCGCCTTGTCGATACTCGGATTAAATCTAATGTATCTTCTTCACCCAACTTCTTATTCGCTTTTTGTTCAGGACACGTGATCATAATAGGATATTGCATTATATAACGTCATGGGAGAGATCGAAAATCCGTATCACCTCCTCATAGATCAACTGTGCCACATCTTCTTCTTCTCCTCATAAAATACAATTCACAAACAACCCAAAGCATTCCAAATCTCCATGAACCTTCATGTATTCACCTTCAACTTCTTCTTCAAATACTTTCTCATAAGAAAAAGGTAGTTCCTTTAATTGTTGCTTCGGAGAAGCTATCAGGGCCTTTGAAGCTTTCTCTTTTTCTCTTGGGTATAAGGTCTTTGATCTAGAGAGGTCGTGTTGTCTTCTTTACTAAATTTGGAACCTTTTTGCTCATTGAATCAAACACAGCTAGCTAACCTCTCTTCTCTTGACTTGTTTTACCCATTAAATTGGAACTAGGACTTGTCTCACTTGATTTCTTCTCAATTAAATCCAACACCTTGATTTCTTCATCTCCCATACAGTAGATATTGTTCATGTTCACTTAATCATCTCAATTGACCCCAACTCAAAGCTTTAACCACTCTTGAAATTTGAAACTCTTGATTATTGGTTGTACAAGCTTAATTTGGGTTAGGAAAGGTGATTTGATGATGATTCTCTATGTGGGTAAGATGGGTTCTTCATGGATTGGCTTGGATTTAAGAAATTGTAGGATGAATTTCTGAAATTTAAGCTTTTTATTCTTGGATTCAAGGTGTTTTGGGATGATATAGGTGGTTGAATCTTCTTTGTAATGATGTGGGGAATGAATTGGATGTGTTTTCATGGTGATTGGGTAGTGTTTTGATGATTGGTGAAGGTTTTATGAAGCTTTAATGGAGTTAGGAGAGTTTTGGAGAGAAGAAAGAGGTTTAAGGTTTAATAAATTCGGAATAATAAGCTTTAGATCTTCATATAGCCTTGAAACCCTTTATTTTCTCTCTCTGGCGGCTCGTGCGGACTACCCCTGCGGACCATGGGGTGCACCGCGGGGTACACCGCGACATCTGATGCTCGAAAATTTTTGCTCTCTGGTCTTGACCCGTGGTAGGACCCCGTGGCACGTGTTTCTGAGCTACGGACCAGGGTGCGGTGTACCGCGGGGGTGCTCCGCGCTTCCTACGTCAAAATACCCGTGGTAGGACCCCGTGGCACGTGTTTGTGCGGTGCATGGCGCGGTATAGGGTCCGGTATACCGGACCCATCAGCTATATTTTTTTTCTTTTCTGTACACAACACGTGGTAGGACCCCGTGGCACGGGTTTTTACCTTGCGGTGCACCGCGGCTGAGGTCCGGTGTACCGCACGTGGCAAAAACCTCCCCATCAGCTAGATCTCGAAAAGTTATGCAGTTTAGGCTCAAAGATCACCTGATTTCGACATCCGAGCGTAAAGATATGGCTTGCCGAAGTTTCTGTCCGATTTTTTTTTTTTTTTGCTCGCTTTCCCTAACTCGATTTCTCCAATACCTATTCATCAAAAACACTAATACCTTTCTCAAATATGCAATATCAACTAAAATTAACTAAGCTAAACATAAATAAATAAATAAATAAAACTAAAAATGTAAAAACATAAACGAAATTACGGGTTGTCTCCCGTACAATACTGCAATCCTGGTGATATGGTGGTTAAAACAAACCCTAATGACTATCTAGTTAGAATTATGTTTTGTCAGAACTAATATCGACACTAGACGTTATGTGGTGGTTCAATAGTTAAACACTCTGTCAAGGAAACCATCTAACTACTATTAAGGTAATCCTATACGCATGCATTCGCAAGGAAAACAATCATTAAATCAAAACACATAATCAAGTATAAAGGTAAGTAGCTAATATCAGATTAAAACATATAATTACCAAAGAACTTAGATAGAAGAATTAGAATTCATAGTTTATACATTATGCAAAACCTAAGCTAATAGAATTAGTTCATACAAAGAAAAGAAGAAGAAAGAATTAAAAAATAAGAGGTTGAAGGAGACATGATTGATGCACAGCTCCCTCCAGACTTCTTCTCTTGTGTTGCAGCTTCCTCTTGGCCTTAGGGTCTGGCCAAGGATGATTTTAGAGTGTTAAGAGGCTGTATTTATAGTGTATAGGTTGACCTAATTCGTTTGGTAGAGATAACTTCAAGTAATGGGCTCCTGGCCCAACCCAAATTCGTAAGATAAACACTGCTGCGTTGTTTGGTCATAACTTCTTTGTTATTGGTCCGTTTGAGCTCCATAACATACCAAAAGAATCGCAACAGAATTATCTTGACCCTTTAGAAGGAAATTACCAAATTCGGCCTATTTCTTAGGTAAAAACGCCTATCTTTGGACGTGTACTGCAGAATCCCAGATTTAGGCAGCTTTTCCTTTTCCTAATTGAACTCAGTTTCCTTCTATCTCCAATTTCCATGCATATCTCTTTCCATAAGTTGTAGTCTTTGACTTGGACTCTAATTAATCTCCATAATTATCTTTAAAGCTTCACACTAAATAAACAATTAAACCCAATATGCTCTAAAAATAATAATTCTACAAATCAAGACTCAAAATAGGAAAGTGCACTAAATTAAGCTAAGATCGACCTATAAACTAATAAATAAGCCTAAAATGATGTCTCTGAAGTATATTATATTATCACAAATGAGGAGACATCAATTATATAAAAGGGAATCACAAAAAACCCTATCGATATTTAATCAGTCGGCGCCTCTTGGGTTACTCTTAAAAAACTATAGATTATTTGGATCCTTAATTAGACATCCCCTCCTCCCCTCCTTCCCTTTCCTTCCCCCTCCCCACTTCCCTCCAAAGTATGTAATTTTTTTTTTTGTGGAAGGCTTTCAAAATGGTCTTCCAACTAAAGATAAATACTAGACGATGTGCCTTCAACTGTACTTGTAAATCATGTGGTAATGAAAGAAAATTATTGAGGGACTCCAATTTGCGTCCCCCTTCACAAAGGTTATGTGGTTTGCTTAACCTGACAAGTTTTTTTCTCGAACCAATGCTAAAGATATACAACTAGTTGGGTTAGCTCAACTGACCAGAGTCTTGTTATTTTTTCAGCACTTAAATGAAAGGTACAGAGTTCGAATCCATTCCTTAACGAGTGTGAAGTAAGAGGTACAAGGTTTGAACCCCTCTCTGAACATTAGTAACCTTGTTCTGATTTACATGAGGTGACGTGATTTACATGGGGAGGCGTGTATATACCTGTGGAATTAGTCGTTGTGTTATGTCTACAATACTTGTTGACTTTAATACCATTAGTCGTTGCGTTATGTCTACACTACTATTTGACTTTAATACCACTCACTCTGATTCTAGTAATATATAGTAATTGATATTGTAATTATTCTACCTACTAGAAATGAAAAGGGGAATCGATTAATTGAGTGGCTATTGCGTTCGAGCATGACAAATCTAGGTGGTGGGGGTCTCCTTCCACCTCTCCGGGAGTCAGTTTAAAGATTAATCGAGTGTTTTTAGATTAAAATATTTAAGAAAAATAGACTTTCATCCCTAAATCTTAAATTTGCGCGTGTGCAGTCTAAAGCTCTACTTCTAATCTCTCCCCAAACTAGAAATAACCCTCATTGATTGTTTTAACTTTTCACCTCCCGGAGATGTGCTCCTGGGTCCGAGGCTGCTTTAGCTATTGAAGTTGAATTTCAAAGATTTTGTTTAGCGAGTATGGATGCATAATGATATTAGGTTACTAGCGTGATAATAGAGAACGTTCGTGCATACATCACACGACATCTCTCGCTAGAAATTGTTTCTCATTTTGTGCATATTTATATAATATTTCAAGAGAAACTATTTTCTATTCAAATACTTGTAAATTACTGTTAATTTGTATTTAGAGAGACAGTAATTGTGTTATTCAAGATATAATTTACAATTTTACGTCCTGTCTGCTTAGATCCTTTGGGATCGACTAACTGTTATAATATATTTTTCAAAAATAATTTCCCCCATAACGTAACAAAATAGGTGCACTAATTAGTCTAAAAAGACCACCACTACCATATAAACAAGACAGGAAAATACAGGATTTACACCTTCCCTCGAGTCCGTCACTCAAATTTATTCTGCTTCCTGGTTTCCCTTTTCCCCTTCCATCAATATATTAGCTACCCCATGGACCCAAATCTTAAAGCGTCGAACAAATGTCAGCAATGAAGCCAAAAACATTAGTTGTCTGATTACAGCTACCATGGGAAGAGGTGGTGGTGGTTCAGCCAAATCCAGAACCAAATCAGGTTCCCGAAAAGGAATCTGTTGAGGAATAAAGAGAGCACGGTTATGAATAGCCTACACATGACGATGAAGCTGCTCCTAGAACTACGACTATCATTTTTCCAAACACTTCTTCTTCATCTCCATCCACTTTTCTCCTGGTCTCTCTCTCTCTCTCTCTCTCTCTCTCTCTCTCTCTATATATATATATATATATATATATATATATATTCATGTTTAGCTTTGTTAAGTATGTATCTTTGGTTTAATTTCCCTAGTTAATTGTAGATCTGGTTTACTATTACCAGGGGAAACGAAAGAGGAAGCCGAAGGCCAGAGATTCACGATAAGATTTCACCAATTATTCCCCGGAAAAAAGAATTCTTCTTCTAAATCTAAACACGTAAACTGATCCAGGATATCACCGAATTTTCATTTTACCTCAAGGTTTTTCGATTTATCAGATGGGATGCTTTACTTTGTAATCAATTTTTTTTTATCAAGATTTCCGAACTGTCAAGATTATGTTAGATTTCCGAGTGACAATATTTGCTTGCAGATTGTTTCCTAATTACATTTCGATAGCTGAGTACAATGAATAGAACTTTACAGAGTACCTTTTTGTTTTCGACTATTCCTTCTAAATTCTGATTTATTATATGTTCTTAATCAGGTACTTAATTGTGGGGCAAGGAACTTGAGGTGAGTTAATTGCATCATATGTTTTTTATTTAATATTCTCGATACTTAATGAATATCTTTGTACGCGTAAAAAGTCATAAACCAGATGTACCTGGAGAAAGATCAAGCACAGCTATACAGCCGCTAGCTGTCCCTCAAAAATCTCCAACCATGATAAGAGCAGAGGAGGTTCAAGCCAGCTTAGGAAATGAATATCCGAGCTTTCTCAAATCACTAGTTAGATCAAATGTTGCTAGTTGCTTCTGGATGGTATGCATTTTTTTAAACAAATGGCCTAGATTGTGCCACAATGAGGGGCTCAGATTAATAATCGATTTTTTTTCTTTCTCGACAGGGTCTTCCTGTTCCATTCTGTAAGCAACATTTACCAAGAAAGGCCGCTACTGTAACAGTAGAGGATGAAGATGGTGAAATACTTTACGGAAAAAAATGGACTTACTGCTGGTTGGAGAAAATACGTTGGTGCTCATAAGTTAGTCCAAGGTAATGTTTTGATCTTCCAGATTATGCTAAGTTTAAGGTAACAATATTTTATTTATTTTATTTTAGTTCAAGGTTAACATTTGATAATATGTGATTAATAAATAGATTCATGTAATAAGATCACATGGTATGCCTGAAGTTGATGGTGCTCTTAGCGGATTCAATCTTGACGCCCTTACTCAATCTTGTAATCAATGCCTGACATAAACTTTATATGTCAATCACCAATTTTTTTTATTACAACACATGCCACTTTCGAATACACTTAGAAAGGATTAAATACAACCTTTGACATAATATATTATTTATGTCACAAAAAATGACATTTTTAAATATAAAAAAAATCAAGGGTCAATTACCTAAAGAGACTTGAGAAAAATCAATGTACCACTTAGAAGCTAGTCAATTCCTCTCTTCTTCTTAGAAGCCAATAAAATGTCCAATGTCATAACTACCTTTCTAGTGCATATAAGACAAAAAAATAGATTATTTCTCTCTCCTCCACTACCATTACTCTCTCTCCTCCATTACCATTAATCTCTCTCCTCCTTTATCATTTTTTCTCTCTCCTCTTTCATTAATTATCAAATATTTTCCAGCTCCGACCACAACCACCGATCACCGCCGGCCGCCTCCGGCCACCGCCGGGAAAAAGTTCTGAGCGTGGAAAAAAGTTCTGAGTCTGGAAAAAAGTTCTGAGTCTGAGTGCAAAAGTTCTGAGTCTGAGTGCAAAAGTTCTGAGTCTGAGTGCAAAAGTTCCATTAACGCCACATTTTTAATCGCCAACAGTGTTGAGTGCAAAAGTTCTGAGTCTGAGTGCAAAAGTTCCATTAACGCCAGATTTTTAATCGCCAACAGTGTTGAGCGCAAAAGTTCTGAGTCTGAGTGCAAAAGTTCAAAGTCTGAGTGCAAAAGTTCTGAGTCTGAGTGCAAAAGTTCCATTAACGCCAGATTTTTAATCGCCAACAGTGTTGAGCGCAAAAAGTTATGTGTGCAAAAGTTCTGAGCGCAAAAGTTCTGAGCGCAAAAGTTCTGAGCGCAAAAGACCAAAAAAATAAACAGAAACACGAAGCAAGAACAAATCTGCTACATAAACTTGCTGAGCATCTCGAATCGACTTGCTACCGGAGATCCAAGCTTCTTCTTCACAAATATAAGCACAAAAACAACTTCGTTTATCCATGGCTTTCAAATCCGATCTTAGAGATTATTGTGCAGCAGATCAATTTCTTCCTTCTCACTTTCTTCCTTCCATGGCGGAACCCTAGATCGAAACTCTATTTTGGATCGGTCAAATCTCCACCTTCACTGCGGTATTCATCGAATTTCATGCCAACGATCTTCTTCTCCGCGCTCTCTTCTTCGGTTGCTTGTTGGCTGCGTGCTTCAAGTGAAGCAATGGAAAGAAGGTATATTATGGAGTGGAGAAGAGAGGCGTTGATTGTAAGAGGTGAGGAGAGAGGTAGAAAGAGAGAGAGAAATATTTCTGAAAATGTAATTTAGGATTTAAAAGATATTATGCTAATATTTAGTATATATAGAGAATAAAAAAGGGTAGGAAAGTAATTGGGAAATTAGGTTCTAGTGTTAAAATTAGTTTGTGGCCTTTAGTAAGAAGAGCCAAAAGAGGCGGTCTTGTTAGGTCTCGGTGTAGTGATTTCAAGACCCTTTGGGTAATAATCTCAAAAATCAACAAGCCACAATATTCATAAAATAATTTTTTAACACCTAATTGATATAATTTTAGACACACAGAAATGCTCAAATGGAAAGATTGGCATAATATTTCATTTTTGGGTGATTAACCCTACAGTTCATGGACTATTGTCATTTGCCCATCAAATGCAATCCACCCAAAAAGTCTGTATTGCCCTTCTGATCCATAAATATCTTTTGATTTAACAAATTAAAACTATTTTCCTAATTATATGCAACTAATTAATTAATATCAAAACAAAAAGAAAAAAGTTGCCAAAAATATTAAATTAAAGTACAAAACAAAATGAATAAAATGAATAGAAATCAATGATTATATATATCTTTAATATTTTTTTTAATTGTAATCGTGGTATAATCTGTCGTATATAACCCACCTATATTACCTAGCACACCACAAATATTAACTAGAACACCACTAATATTCCACACATAACCCATCAAAAACATAAGATTAAATATTTCATGTGCAGTGTGTATACCCTTTGTTTTTGCCTGATACACCATAACAAGATAAAAAGATTCCATCAAGACAAAAAAATGATTTATGTACAAACATCAGTAATTACAGACCACCAATATTAAGTAGCGCATCACTAATATTCCACAAATAACCCATCAGAATTCTTCATCTTGATCAGCGTTTGTTTACCTATTCTTCAGTTTTTATCCGTTCAATAAAAAGAAGAAGAAATGAGGCTCAATTGGTTAGATATGCGATAATGGAGTCGGTGGTTTGGGATTAATTAGATAAAAATCAACACAAACCTGTTATGTTGATGAAGAATAGAAAAACCAGTGGCTGGGGTTTTTGTTACAGATATAAGTTTTCTGATTTGGGTGAAAGAATCAGCGACCGATCTCTGATATATGATCTCTTTGTTGCAAATACAGTATATTTTTTTTGATTTGGGTGAAAGATCAGTGTCAGAAGAGTAAACCCATAAATCCATCATCTTCATTGGCTGAATTCTTCATCTTGACCAGCGGCTGTTTATCTATTCTTCAGTTTTTATCCGTTCAATTAAAAGAAGAAGAAATGAGACTCAGTTGGTTTGATATGGGATAATAGAGTCGGTGGTTTTGAATTAATTAATTAAAAATCAACACAAACCTGTTATGTTGATGAAGAATAAAAAGATCAGTGGCTGAGGTTTTTGTTACAGATATAAGTTTTCTAATCTGGGTGAAAGAATCAGCGTCCAATCTCTGATCTATGATCTCTTTGTTGTAAATACAATATTTTTTTTTTGATTTAGGTGAAAGATCAGTGGCAGAAGAGTAAACCCATAAATTCATCATTTTCATCGGCTGAAAGTGGGATGGGATCGGTGGTTTGGGATTAATTAGATACGATATGCTATGAAGGTGGGATTAGTTAGATATGTTATGAAAGTGGAATAAGTTACAATACAATATCTATGGTATGAGATATTATTTCTCCTTGAATAGAGGGTATATTTGGGATATGACAAAAAATCTGGACCTTTTGGGTGGGTAAAATTAAGATGGAATCTATAAATAGGGGTGGGTTAATGAGTATTTGGAGTTAATTGGCTAATAACTCTTCATTTTTAATACAATTACATGCAATTTTCGAATACAAATAACATAAAATCCACAATATTCATAAAATATTTTTTTCCAAACCCATTAATGCAATTTTTTTGATACGTGGGTTCTAGGCTAGCTTTCGCACACCCAACTAGTCCCACGAAAAATATGCCCGCCCTCCCAAGCATACCTCCAGGCACGTTAGAACTAGGTGTTCTGAGAGGGATCATTAATGCAATTTTCGACACACTTAATTGAATAAATTGTCATAAAATTCATTAATAACCCAAAAATATGTTTATTATGAAAAAAAATAACAGAAAAGTATAAAAAAGCTCAAAATAAGAAATTTCCTCACCTATGAACAATAAACAGGAATTGAGAATGAATCTGTCCAAAAACAGTATATGAATAAGTATTAGTTAACTCAAATATATAACAATCGATCTAAAAATATTTAGTTAAAATAAAAATAATATATATGAAAAGAGGGAAGATAGATGAAATACATTTGAGGAAATAGTTATATAACACCAATTACTATAATCCCACATATATATAGCCACAAAATACATCAATAATCTGTGAAAATCCATCTACTTATATAATAAAATCATCACAAACTGCTACCACGGACCAATAAATTACTATTTCATCAGGATTTATGCATGTATTAATTGATTACCATCGAAATTACCTACCAACCCCGAAAACATGAAATGTTTTACCTTGGTTTGGTAAAAAAAATGTAAACCAACAGGGAAGAGTTGTAACAAAGCAGATTTAGGGGAATAAAGTTATAGATAGTAGATAATTTATTGTAGATTGAATAGGGTTTCATTGGGATTTGTTGGGAGAATATGACAAGACAGAGAAGGAGGCGAGAACTACCGTCTATATGGGTATATTCTATAATACATAGGCCCAGTCAGATCCAAGAGAATTAATAAAAGGAAAGCCCATGGTATATTGCCGGGTCCAGTAATATTATTAGGGGGAAGGCCCAAGTTAAAATTGGTCCATTATTAATTTTACCAAATGACCTTACAAAAATACCCCGGGTCAGTTTGGTGACCAAATGAGATTATCATTATAGATGACGGGGAAGCATATAAGGGAAAATCACTAATCACACGAATAACATACTATGTAATAAAATCTATAATCGGGATAATAACAATATTTTCAGTTAGACACTTGTTTCTTTCATTTCACATGGCTCAACAAGAGATGATTTGATTAACTTAAAGGTTTAAAGTAAGAGTTAAACAATTAAAACCCCCTCCATTAATATGGGTAACATAGTTCTTATTTTCATGGGAGTTTGCATGGGAAGACGTGCATATTTATAAAAAAAAAAGACGATTTGCTTAAGGATGACTCTGTTATTATATTGCCTGAAGGCATGATTGCACAAAAGAAGAGAACCAAAAATCTTCTTGAACATTTTTAAGATTTATCAAACAAATATTTTGAGTTTCAAAATATCTAGAGGTACTCATGGGTGATATAGGTATCATATTTACCATAACCTAAAAGGGTCACCCATATTTATGCGAGAGATCTTATGAATGATGATGGTTCAAAATGTAATCTTGATATCTTGAATGAAAATATTCTCCAAACCCATTTATATTCTTATATTTAGGCTAATAATAGTGGTTTCCAACTGTAAGATATGTCCACTTGGAATATTTATAAGGATAAAATTGTCTTTGTTGAGAAAATATAATATTATATGAAAGGGAATCAAGGAAAACCCTATCAAACCTTAATTAGTCGGGCCCTCTTGGGTTACCCTAAAAAAACCATAAAGACTTTTTTTTGATCCTTAAACACCCCCTCCTCCCCCCTCAGCCCCAAAGTATGTAATTTTTTTGGGGAAGGCTTTCAAGAATGGTCTTCCAATTAAAGAAAATGCTAGACGATGTGCCCTCAACTGTACTTGTAAATCGTGTGGTAATGAAAGAAAATTGGTGAGCAACTCCCATTTGCATATGCCTTTACTGAAGTTATGTGGTTTGCTAAACCTGAAAAGTTTCTTTCTCAAACCAATGCTAAAGATATAGAAATACAACCAGTTGGGTTAGCTCAACTTGTTAGAGCCTTGCTTTTTCTTCAACACTTAAAGGGGAGACACAAAGTACGAAACATGTGTGAAGTAAGAGAGACAAGGTTCGAACCCCTCTCTAAACTAGGTACCTAATTCTGATTTACTTGGAAATATACATGGGGAGGCGTGTATACCCCCGTGGGATTAGTCGTGGTGTTATGTCTACACTACTTGTTGACTTTAATACCACTCACTCTGATTTTCGTAATATAGTGACTGATATTGTAATTATTCTACCTACTACTAGCGTTTTCTCTTTTCATACCAACATTTGTGATTTTCAGGTATGATGAATATACTAACATATACAAGTTCTACACCACGAACTTTGATCGAAAGACCATATATGGTAACCTTTTCCCATCAACTACTTAAAAATTAATTGTGATGTTTCCTCATTACTCAAAATTTGTAAAAGTTTGTCTATCTATGATGTCAGAAATAAGAAGGGGAACCGATCGATTGAGTGGCTATTCCGTTCGAGCATGGCATATCTAGGTGGTGGGGTCTCCTCCCACCTCTCGGGGGAGTCAGTTTAAAAAATAATCGATTTTTTTAGATTAAAATATTTATAAAAATATACTTTCATCCCTAAATCTTAAATTTTCACGTGCAGTCTAAAACTCACCCTCTAATCTCTACCCAAACTAGAAAATACCCCCACTAATTGTTTTAACTTTTCACCTCCCATAGATGTGCCCCTGGCGTCCGAGACTGCTTTTGCTATTGAAGTTGAATTTCAAAGGTTTTCTTTAGTGAGTATGGATGCATAATGATTCTAGGTTACTAGCATGATAAGAGAGAACATTCTTGCATACATCGCACGGCATCTCGCTATAAATTGTTTCTCATTTTCTGCATATATATATAATATTTCAAGAGAAACAATTTTCTATTCAAATACTTGTTAATTTAATTTGTATTTAGAGAGACAGTAATTGTGTTCTTCAAAATATAATGATCATTGCTTTAATAAGATGTAATTTTTTCCAAGCTTAACCTTTTATATACAAAAATCCTTCCATTTCAGCATTGCCAACTATCATGCGTATTGGGCCGGACCAAACTGAACCCAAAACAAATAGCAGTACTAAATACTTGGCCCGGCTTGGAACCTAGTTTCATAGTCTTATCCGAAGTCCGGTCAGTACGTTCTTTTTAATATATTATTTTGGATATAAAAAATAGATAAATGCCAATAGAGTCCTAGAACCCAACTTCCCACCCCCAACAAGTCCAGACCATGATTTCACCCCATCAAGGTCCAAAACGTTTTTAGTGTACACCGTCACTACCCTTCACCAGGATCAAATAATATCATGCATTCCTTGATTATCGCTTATAAATGATTCCACCACATCAGCAAATATTCTAAATCCCTTAATTAGCCATTTATTATTGGAAGCTTTGTTTAATACGTTAATATCAATATCATATCGATATTACATTCACGCCGACCACCACCAAACTCCATTCACGCCGCCCCTCTTGATCCAAACTCCGACCATCAGCCACCGCCGAGAAGATACACAGCGACAACAACAAGCAACACCCAACCTCCCGTTCTCTTCCATCGAAGCCGACCCATGCACCATCGTTCTTCCTTCAACACCGACCACCACCAAACTCCATTCACGCCGCCCCTCTTGATCCAAACTCCGACCATCAGCGCCTGACATCCGACCCACCGTAACCCATTAGTTTTAAAATGTAACCCATCAATATCATACACATAACCCACTACCAATAGACGACATCACTAAAGGCTAACCCACCGAACTCAACATTCACACCATCGATATTACAAAGCATTACCCATCATCTTCATTCCCACCTTCATAGTCTGCACCAGTTTTTGCTAACCCAACGGCTTCAACATTCACACCATCGATATTACGAAACATTACCCATCGAGTTTAGTGGACAACCCACCATCGTCCATTGGAACAAAAGTTTCAAGTTTTTCATCAGTTGCTGCATTTGAATTTTATTAGTTATTGATTGTAATATTTCTGGGTTATTGATTTGATTGATTGCATAATTTTAGCAATTTTTGTTTGTTTTAATTTCTTTATTTTAATTTTTAACTGATTGCATGATTTTAGTGTTTTAGTTTTGGTAACAAATCTCCAATTAATGGGTAACTAGGGGCAAGTCTGTCATTTGCGGTGGGCTGGACCTGATGGGCAATCACTGATTACTTGTGGACTCTATAAGGAAATCACCCAAAAATAAAAATTAACAAACAAATTAAAAAATAAAATGGAAAGATTAAAAAAGCAACCGACTTAGCAATAAAAAGCTAACAAAAAAAAATAATCACACTCAAATGAACTGAATTGAAATGAACTGGACTAACCGATTTCAGATTGACAGAGCGGTCTGAATTACATATTAAACTATGTAAAGCGGTTCAAAACCGACGGTGGATACATATGAATCTCATTCAGTCTAATCAAAATTTGATTTAAATTGGTTCAAATATGTCTGATATCAGGTTAATTCGTTGTAAACATGTAACTATTCAACGAAGGAATAATTACCAACAAAAAGTCTAGAAACTGTGTTAGTGTCCTCCTCCATCATTTTTATTTCGCCTTAACATAAAAAGGTATCATTAATTAAAAAAATGTGTTGTTGTAAAATTAAAAGAAAAAGTAAGAGAGAAGAGTGAAGCATTATTGATCGTATAAGTGTGTCGATTACAATGTATAGTTGTTTAATTAATAGGGAAGATGTAAACCCTAAACCTTAGTATTCATGGACTGGATTGTAAGTCATTGGGCTGGATTGAATGTCCATATAATGTTTCATAACACCCCCCCTTGGATATTCAATCCTTAAGAATATGTCTCGATAAAACCTTCCTGATAAAACCCTTTGGGACAAAATCCAGAAAAAGAGTACAATTTTCTTACGCTTCAAATATGCCTTGTTAAAAGCCTTCTCAGAAAAACCTTGTGGGACAAAATCTTGATAAAGAAAAAAAGAGTGTAGTGCGTATTTATCTCCCCCTCATGTAAGTATAACAACAATGATCTTCAAGTTGTCATCTACTCTCGATATCAAGATCTCAAACAATATAATAATTGTAACCATAATTCAGATTAGACAATATATTTAGTCAAATTAGTATACATCACTACATTATGCAAAACATTAATACATGTATATAAAATGTAAGAAATAATTACGTTCAGTTACAATAACAAGTATTCATGCACAATTATATATGAACACGTTCAATTTACAACATATTACACAAATATATATATGGTACATTACATTGAACATTTAAGACAAGCATAATATATAATGACACTCTAATTTACACAAATATATTTCTAATATATATCTCGGGATTTATATTAAGTGTTTTTAATCCTTTCAAAACTTTCATATGAAATGTTTGTATCAAATGATACATATAGGTAAGTTTATTTACCATAAGACGTACATGAATTATTTTACTAAATTTTCAGGCTATAATCATCATACATTCACATTTACCATGTGGGTATGAATCTCCCTGATCACGTCTTTCTATAGTTGACCATATTTTGTTGTCGACGTTTTGAATTGGCTTTGATTCAGTATCCTAGCTTTTGACATTAGATTTTGTATAATCATTTGCGCATATAATTTGATCATGATCAATATATTTTTCGATTCCATACTTGTGTAGTAATATAACTGAATGAGATTTATGTATCTCAATTGTCCAATAATGATAAATATTTAGGTACCCGATACTCTAAAAGAATTATTATTATTTCTCTTGTATTATCTACTTTATTTCATCATAATATAAATCTGATTTTAAACTTGTAGAAGTTTCAACTTGCTTATATGGAAAGGTCGACCACTCTATATGCATTGAAATAGATTTTCCATCAATAGGAGTAGGAGCCTTTAAAGCTGAAGTGTGGGTTGACACACATCTCATTTTTCACCATTCTGTCTAGAATCATTTTTATGTGGGTTGGCATAACCATTAAAAATCCACCTCCGCATAGCAAATTTGAATTTTTCCTTGACTTTCCATTCAGACCTTTGTAGAACATGGACAATTGTTTTTCTGTTCAGTAACCATGATCTGGAACTCGCCGTAAAACATATCTGAAATCTTGTCCAACACGTTCCCACTAATTCCTCTTGCTCTTGACGGAATGAAGTCAACTTTAATTGTGCTTCCAACCTCATGTTTCTCGGATAATAACGGTCAAAGAAAGCGGTTTGTAATTCGTCCCAAGTGGTGATTCGGTCTCGTGGTTGTTGATCAAGCCACTCACTTGCTGCACCTGTGAGAACAAATGTGAAATTTGAGAGATACATTTGTTCTCGTGCCACACCTTGCATGATGTATGCATCGCATATCTGTATGAACTTCTGCATAGCACTTACTGCATTTTCACCAGCAACTCCATGAAAATTATTGAAGGCAGGAACCTGCATGAACCATGGATCATGTCTGAACTGGATTTGAGCATTCACCCTGAGTGGAAGTTGAACATATCCTCTATGTGGAGGTTGTTTCTCGTCCTCTATGCAAATTACGGGATCGTCTTCAACACGAGCCATCTCTTTCTCAAGCTTAAGTTGTTCTCTTTTTCTTTCCCTATAAGTTTTTAGTAATTTCTCGGGATTCGAGATCATGCACCAAACCTAAAAGATCTTAAAAAGACAAAAACAAAAGACGAGCGTAAAACAAAAAATAACAATTAACTCTACTTAAAAGAAATAAACATAAAAATCTAACGCTGCAATCCTCAACAGCTATGCCAAAAACTTGGTTGCTCCTAGAGTGTGAGATAAATCATACTAAATCAAAGGAGCAACTAATCGCAAGTGTATGGGTCGTTCCAAGTAATAAGTAAGAAATAAGGGATTCATTTCCATATGGTCTACTAGACTAGATCGATATGTTCAAACAAGAAGTAGAACTAATTTAAATGATAAATAAAATAGATATTTGTTGGGATTTTGAATATTAAAAGATTAAACGCAAGAATGCTAAGTAAAGTAATTTAAACTAGGAAATAAACTAAATTAAACACTAAAGAGATTACGCAGATAAGAGAGATATACTTGAGTTTTGCTAGGGAATAACCTAAGTTCATATATTTAATGCTTTCGTTTCAGAGTAAAATTGGTATTTTATATTAGTCGAAAAATTTAATATCCTCCTAACTCTTGTCAGGGTATACTTAGGAGGTGATCCTACGGTATTGATGTCACCCGTGACATTAAAGTTACTTTCAGATGATTAAGAAATTAACCCAATTGGCTACGCGATTAGTTAAGGCCGTCAGGCTCAATAACGAATACCACACATCTATAAGCTAGTTCAGTAATTAAACCCCCACTTCTGGATGATCGGCGCCATTAATGAATAGCCTAATTACTATAGGCTATACCTAATTGATTTACATAAGATATAGTAATTAAGTGCAAGATAATAGTAAATATAGAAATACACGACTTTAATTAAACTGAAACAATCCCAAATTCGAAAAACATTTAAATAAACTAAGGTTCAACACATATCGCGATTCTCAAGTATTTAGGATTTTGCTCATAATTAAATGCAGAACAAATTTGAAATTAATAGAAGACATAATAAAATTAACACTGAAATAAACCTCATTGTTGGAATGATTGGGATGATTGTAGAGGAAGAAAGACTTCTCTACTTTTTGACTTTTGCTTTTGAGCGCTTTTGGCTACTCCTTTTTTAGAAAATTAGTAAAAATATGTAGCATGCTGAATTAAGAGGTCTAAAAATTATTATATAGAGCTGGAAAACGGAGTGAGCCCACTTTTGGGATCAATAAATGATTAAGGGTCTAAATCCGTTTTATTAATCCCGCACTGCTGTACACCACTCCAATAAAAAGGTTATAATTTTTGTATCGTAAGTCCAAAACCACTAAAATCACTTCACAAATTTCGCTAACTCAAAGGCCCATCGTTTTCATTTAAAGAACCAAGTCAGAATCTGCACCGCTTGGGTCCGAGATGAGCTACAAGTGCCGATTTTCTGGTTTCCAGGATTCCTCCACCTGCACTAAAGTAAAGTTTTTCGCTCCTTCAATGCTTTTTCTTGATCTTGAATTTTAAACTCTACTTATTCTCTTTATTTTGGTGCCTCCTAGTAACCAAGTACCTAAGAAATTCATACTAAACACACAAATTAACGCACAAAAACTCTTAAAGCAACAATATGTCAAATCCGAAAAGAAATGCCATATATCAAAATATGACTATAAATCTATCAACTAGGTCCAAATTCAACCTAAAATAATATCTCCTAAGGTGATTTATCTATCATAAAACGGAAGACATAACATACAATAAAAAAAATTTAATCAAATATTATTCTTTTCCAATTGAATAGAATATTTTTAGGTCTAATTATTTAAATATACATTTCACGTGGAGGTTGTAATTCTAAATTCAAGAATTTCTTATCTAGGAACGATTTCGTAGCTCTTAATGTAAATGATACTTAAAACTACAATATAACAAATAATGAAATGTGAGGATTCGTCCATGACATAAGAAATCACGAGACAAACATAATGAATCATTATATAAGAATACATGAAAAATTACTTAGTCATGCATATGAGGGATGTCAGACTAAGTGAGGAACACTAACTGAATGCTTCTTCAAACTCTGTGTTGAGGATTTCTTATTTATTTGGACTCTTCCTTTTAACTGAGAGAGAATTGTTCTAGGATATATGATAGGCCCCGAGCATGAGATAATATACGTATACGTACCTTGTTCTGTTAGATGTCCCGCATGTATGTAGTATCGTCTAAGTAATAATGTTTGAAGTCCATATTGTTTCCAAATAGAGTGAGAAACTAATGATGTGCTTTCGTTTTATTGATTGTTGAATACGAAAAGGAAATAACAATAAAGACTGGTTGAATTATAACTATGATAGCAAGATATTAACAAAGACAATATATATTTTTTTGACAAGGTCTGAAAAACTAGTTATTACAGCATTTAGTAAGAAATTCAAAAGAGCTAATAACTGAAAAATCTTTCCATCTTGATAGGTCGATATTCTTTTTAGCACACTTTGCCAGAGCATCCGCAGTTGTATTGTGATTTCTGCTTATATATGAAATTTTCCATGTTGGAAAAGCATTGAACCATCCTCTGATTTCTTCAATGATTGGGTTAAGCTTCCAATGCAATCTAATATTTCTCTGTATGCCTTGAACAAGTTCAAGGTTGTCAGAGTAGAAAGAACTACTCTGGATGCCCGTTGATCCTGCTGATCTAAGGGCCAGGAGAAGAGCCCAAGATTCCCCTTCCAGTGTATTGCTGATTCTGCATCTAATCGCTTTTTTGTGCTTAATGATTCCCTCATTATTGACTCCAATTGCTGAAATAGCCGCTGGTTCGCATATAGAAGTGAACGATGTATCACTAAACCATATCATTTCCGAATCATCCTCAATTGCCGGGTTGTTCTGGTTGACTATTATTGTTTTGTTCTCAATCGCTTTTTTGCCCTTTCCATTATTCCTTTTATTTCCAAACAAACGAGCAATTATGTCGTTCGTGCTCTTTGTTATGTTATTCACCGTCCATTCCTTCCTTTCGAAAAGACCCTTCATTCTTTCTTTCCATATGTTCCATGCCGTAACCATAATCATGGCAGTTACTTTCTTTTTGTCCATTCCATTGCGGTGTAACTTGCAATTGTCTTAATGAACCATTCTGAGAACGAATCCGTCATTTGATCATTGATTTTGATTTGGAGGGATGATTCAGCCCATTCCATAGCACTAAATGGGCATTTTAGAATAATATGATCCGTGCTTTCTGTTTCTTCTTCACACCATTCACAACTACTCTTTGTCTTACATTTTCTCCTTCTTAAATTTTGCTTCGAGTGAAGTAAGTCTCTACAAACTCTCCAACAAAAATTCCTAACTTTCGTCGGGACATTAGCATTCCAGATCATATTCCAAAGAACCTTATTGTTATCTTGCTCACCATTCGTCGAAGATTGCGGCTGTTTTCTAACATCTTCATTTACAAGAGTGTGGTATCCCGATCTTGTTGTATAACTACCATTCTTTGTGTACGGCCATATAAGTATGTCATTTTTTGCTCTGTTTGTGATAGGGATTTTCATAATTTAATTTCCAACTATTGGGTCAAAGACTCCGTTAATAAGATCAATGTTCCATCCTAGTCTTTGGTTGTCTATAATCTCGCTTACCCATCTTATTGTACTCTTGTTATTGTTTTCTAGTTTATATCTATTCATTAGCCATTTATGCTCCCAAATATCAATAGTTTTCCCATCCCCTACTTGCCATATCGCATGCTCCTTAAGAAACTGAATTTCTTTAAATATACTAGCCCAACTCCACGATCTTTTGTTTGTTAACTTCGTGTCCCATAGGCTTCCATTCGATGAATAAATACCTTTGAGAACTTTATGGACCAGCGAGTCGGCATTATTGAGGATTCTCCAAGCTTGTCCAGCCAACATTGCCAAATTCATTTTTTGAAAGTCTCTGAACCCTACTCAACTTGTACTTTTTGATCTTGCCATCTAATCCCATTTTACCCAATGAATTCTTTTTTTATCTTTTGTATCCCACCAAAAATTAGCAACGAGCGCAGTCATTTTTTTACATAAGGTTTTTGGGAACTCAAAAATAGACATGGCGTAATTTGGAATAGCTTGCAAAACCGCTTTAATAAGCGTTTATTTTCCTCCTTCCGATAGTAATGAAGCCATCCTACTAGCTGATTTGGCCAGCAGCCTATCCTTGATGAATTTTAGATTCTCCGTTTTTGACCTCGTTAAAGTTAGGGGGAGTCCCAGGTATTTACCCAGGTTTTCTGTAATACCAATATTAAGCGAGTTTGAAACCTCTTGTTTAACCCCTTCTGGAGTGTCTTTACTGAACATGATCATTGATTTTGAAAGGTTAATCCTTTGTCCAGAAGCTTGGCAGTAAAGATGAAGAGTTTCCCTAAATGCATCTATTTCTTGATCAGAGATTTTAATAAAGAAGAGAGCGTCATCTGCAAAGAATAGATGTGTAAGCTTCGGGCACTGTCTAGTGATTGAAATTCCGTTGATGTTCCCTTCTCTACACTGATTGTTGATAAGGCAAACAAGACTTTCTGTGAGGATGGAGAATAAAAGTGGTGATAACGGATCGCCTTGGCGGATTCCTTGCTTTGGATAAAATTTCTTAAGTCTTTGTCCATTGATTTTAATTTGCATAGAGACTGTAGTAACGCAATTCCTAATCCAATTTATCCATTTTTCCCCAAATCCAAGCGTAGACATTGTTTCAAAAAGGAATTCCCAGTTGACTTGATCGTAATCTTTTTCCATGTCAATGTTGACCGCCGCGTAATGTGTTTTTGATTTCCTTTTGGTGTTGAGATAATAGGATATTTCTTGCGCTATAAGTATGTTATCTTGTATACTTTTTCCTTTGATGAATGCCGATTGTGTTTGGGAGATAATATCGTTCATAAACGGTTGCAACCTAAGCGCCAAAACCTTTGCAATTATCTTATAACAAAAATTAACGCACGCAATGGGCCTAAAATCTTTTATAGTTTCTTGCTTTTCTCCCTTTGGAATTAACGATATAATTGTATCGTTAATTAGGTTAAGTGGAGTATTATACTTAAAAAAATCAATGACCATCTTGTAGATATCGTTTTTTAATATGTCCCAAAATTCTTGATAGAATATTCCGGGTAATCCATCAGGGCCGGGCGCTTTTGATCCGTCCATTGAAAAGACTGTGTTCTTGATTTCTTTGACGTCCGGTGTTTTCGTGAGTATCTCGTTCATGTGGAAAGTGACTTTTGAAGGAATATACTTCATGACCTCTCTTATGTTAAAAACCTCCTTTTCTTTAAATAGCTTATTGTAAAAACCTTGTATATTATTCCTGATATGCTGAATATCTTCACACCATTCCTTTCCATCGCATTTTAACTTTTTAATTCTATTAACCTTTCTGCGATGCATTGTTTTGGCAAAGAAATATTTCGTATTCCTATCTCCCTCTTTGATATTAAGATCTCTTGCTCTATCTGCCCAATATATTTCCTCCTCCTCCCAACACTTTTCGATTAATTTTTTTATCTCGGATTCCTTCTTTTTATTGACTTTCGACATCTCTTCATCTTGTATTTTCGCTAGTTCCTTGTAAAGGTTGTTAATTTTTCTCCTATTGTTAAGAAAAATATTTTTGCTCCATCCTTGAAGTGCAAGACACGTTGCATATCTTTTATTACAAAGTCCTGAATATTGTCGGCTATTCCATTTTTAGCCCATTCATTTTCAATAACTTCCCTACACTGGATATGCTCTAACCACCTTGATTCGAATATAAAGTATTAATCATTATTTTCCGTTTGTTGTTCAAGTTGTAAAACCAATGGTGAATGATCCGAACCAAGAGCCGGGGGCACAATTAAACTCGAGTTAGTGAATTTATTACACCACTCAAGGTTCGCAAGGCCTCTATCTAATTTCTCCTTAACGTTCTCTCCATCGCTTCTACGATTTGTCCATGTAAAAAAACAACCTTTGCTTGGCATATCCACTAAGTGATTTTTGTTAATGAATTCGTTAAATTTCAAGATTCTATCAATATCGGGTTGTGTTTTACCAATTTTCTCCGAAAACTTTGTAATCTCATTAAAGTCTCCAAGAATAATACATGGTCCATTAAGTTTATTTATCCAATTTGAGATTAGAGACCAAGTGTCATTCCGTTTATCAATATCATTAGGAGCGTGAACACAAAACAAAAACCAACTTGAACCATTCATTTCGTTAAACTTGCAAATAACAACGTTAAAGGATGAAAAAATAATATCAACCGAGATATTATCCTTCCACATCAAAACCATACCCCCGGACAAAAACGATCTTCCTCCGGGGTCCACTACGTGAAATTTGGTATAGTTATTAAAGTGAGAGCATGACCTAATGTCCTTCTTTCTCAACTTCGACTCACACAAACATACAAAAGACAGATTAAACTTATTAACTAACGATTTAAAAGACTTCCTTGTCAAGGGCGCCCTTGCTCCTTGACAATTCCAAACACAAACACTATCCATTAAATCCGACCAGTTTACGGGACCGGTCGACATCCACTTGTTCATTTTTAACTCTAGTTGCAATCACAGGGAGTCCTTGATTGCCATTCGAGTTATCCGAGCTCTCACTACTTGAATCGTATTCAATGTGTTCACTGCAGTCATCACCTTTGCAGAAATAAAGCCTCTCACCACCCTCCTCGTAACCATCATCTACTTCATTAACTCTAACACCATCGCACCCTTTCTCTTTGTTCTCCATTTGACCCCTTACTTCATAAAAATTGTCACTGATTTCGCTAATGAATCCTTGTAGATCGTTGATGCGTTTCTCCATAGCTTTATAATCTTCATTTGTGAATTCCTGAACTTTCGCGTTGCCAGGGCGCCCACTAGGAGCAGCTTTCCTCTTAAACGTCTTTGGCCAAGTAAATTCCCTCAATGGTTTGAATCCTTCAACCTCCTCTGTCTTATCCTCCTGTGTAACCTCCTCATCGGGTCTTGGATGTTGGCTAATATGGATGGATTGGGAATTTGGAGATTCCTCTTCCGGTTCGAAAGTCTCCGATTCAATCAAAACACCTTTGCCCTTAACCTCATCTTTACCCGTCTGCTCGTCCATTTTGAGCTTCGAAGTCACACCATATTCGAAGCTATTATTTCAGAAAAGTTCATTTGCGATAAAACCAGCATTACTACCCACATTTTCATTGAGATCATTAATAATTCTCCTCTCACTTGTTACTTCTGTTATGCCATCTCCATTGTATCTCTTTTCTTCTCCTCTTTTAAAACTGTTGTACATCTCGTCGATATTAATATTTTGAGCGTTAAGCACTATCCCATGTTGTGCTACTTCCAAGGATCTTCTACTAATTATTCCCGTAACACATGTGGCAATAAGAAAGACATTCCATGTCCATTTAATATCATATGATAGAAGTGATTTCTGCTCGTAGACTAAAGCCCAATTAAAACAGCAATTAATCGTGTGAGACCAAATCATAAGTGTTCTCCCTAATAAGATCATGTCACTGTGAAAATAATAAATAGTTTGGCCCCTGTTCGCACTTATAATTTCCTCATAATTTGTTTGGCATTTAAAGTTATTCATTAATTCCTCAATCCTAGTATTGATAAATAGAGCAAGAATAGTATAACTAAATAAGATAGCGAGAGTCGGAATTAGATAGCACCTGTTAGTAGCAGCAATTTTAGAATTATTTTTAAATTGATCATTGGTACATCTGTCACATGTTGAGTATAATCTACCCATCATGAATTGGAGTGAATCTAAAGGAAAACTTTCCCATATCTCGTATTTCATCATCTCAGCAAAAATACCATATCTATTGATTTGATTAGGCTCCCAATTATTCTCATGAGACCAATGCATGTACATGCAGCCTAAGGTAAACCAGATTTTGTTTTGATTTCCTTTCCGCCGTTCCCTAAGCCAAATCTTCCAAATCCAAACAACTTTCCTCCATTCATTAATCACTATATAATTCAGCTTATTTATCCATATAAGTAGAGAATTAAGGGTTCTCCTATCCCTATTCAAGGTCAATCGAGGGTCAAAACCAAGCTACATGCATGCTATATTGAGGGTAATAGTCAATGCATACCATTGGAGTAGAACAATTTAACCCAATTTAATTTCCAAATGGGTCCTGGATCAATTTCTTCCTTCCCAACCATGCCATATTCCATGGCTTTTTGTGGTCCGTAATGTTATTTGGTGTGGGTAGGGAAATTAAGAGTAAATTAGATGTACAAGAGGGTAAGGTAAAAAAGAAAAGCTTAGAAATTAAGCAGAGGATTGAAGGGGATGATGTGTGCCAACCATGTACACTATTTTTCTCTTCAATTTTGGCATTATACTAGCAACGATTTCATACTTGTGGTATGTATTTAAAGACAATATAGTAAGAGAATACTTAATAGGTAGTCCTCTTGAAACCATTTAACTTCCACCAAAGTGCACGATCCGTTTTCAATGTTACGTTTTACTCTTTCTGTCCCTTGATGAACGTATTTTTTGATATCGTTAGCCTTTTTTCCATTTTTCTATCAGTTGACCGTTAATCAATGTCATCTGGCGCCATGCCGCCACATCACCGCCACGTCACCACCAACCGTCTTTGTCATCATCGTCCCTAACTAAAAAAAAATCCTTCGAATGTTTGAATGCTTCAAATCTTCACCAATGAAGAACCATCCATTTTGCAAGACTTATAATCTTAATATCGCTGGCCTGATTACTTTCTTTAACCATGTAACATCCATTTTGCATTGTTTGTATATAAATGGCAAGAACATATCTAGTTAATTCAACAGAATCAAAACCTTCTTCTTTTTAATCGAGAATCATCATGCCAAATCTGCTGTTGAACAATCTGTAATCTATCTTTACCATTTCCACCTCCTTGTTGATCTTCAATATTTCTAATATGTCTTCTTTGCACAATAAGAGGTCGATTTTGATTCTTAACTACACCCTCATCAAAATGCCTTTCAAAAACATCTTTATCTTGATCTTTAGAATTAAGTGAATAACCACCATTATTATTATTATTATTATTATTATTATTATTATTATTATTATTATTATTATTATTATTATTATTACTATTACTATTACTATTATTCCCACCATTATATGTATTAACAGTTTCTCTATACGAAAGAATCAGACTCACTTTCACCACCACCAAACTAGTTTCTCTCATCACTTTCACCCCTACGAAAATTATGAAACCTCGTATTCGACCATCAAAATACTCATCACTGCCATTTCTTGAACTCTTTCGCCGATCAACAACTTCAAGTCTTCTATTTGTACGCGGAACAGAAAATACTCTATCACTAGCATCAATTATCAGATACCCTCATATGTATCCTCATTAGCTCACCTATTGTTACGGGTTTCTTAGACTTTGAACCTGAACCTGGGCTTCCCTCTGTCTTTTTGGTTAATCCAGTATTCGAGTTGGATCTTAAACCAAAAGATTTCTTCATCTTCGAAGCAGTCGTCGATGTCAACGATCTCTGGAACGCTGATGGTGATGAAGGTTTTTCGGTAGAGGAAGGCGAATTGGGAATATAAGCGAGGGGTTTTGCAGTGGAGGTATGGTTGGAAGCTACGAATATTTCATAGGCGGTGTCACGGAGGTCAGAGGTGGTAAGATTGGTGGTGAGATCACCGAAAGGGGAAGGAAGAGGTGAAAGGATTTTTTTAGTTAGGGATGATGATGACGAAGACGGTTGACAGTGATGTGGCAGTGGTGTGGAGCTGACGTGGCACCAGATGGCATTGACTAACGGCCAACTGACAGAAAAATAAAAAAAGGGCTAACGGTGTCAAAAAATAGGTTCATCAAAGGCCGAAAAGAGTAAAACGTAACATCCGGGGCGGATCGTGCACTTTGGCGAAAGTTAAAGGGCTTCAGGAGGGTTTTACCTACTTAATAATCATGGATGGGTTAGTTCGATCGCCATGCTCACCAAATTAACACTTACATGAATTTAAAATGATTAAGGGTTAATTGGGTTTACAAACATTAGGCCTGTTTTCGATATCCGATGTAGGTTTTTGTGAATTCACTAGGAGGAAACAATACTAATACTCGAAATCCCTCCTATGTGATCCCAAAATAATATCAAGCACTCTCACCATAAAACCTATAGAATAAATGAAATTTTTTTAAGACTATAAATAGGTAATAGTGTTATTTTAATAAATTGAAGCGTGACATGAAATTTTAACCAGTTAATTTTTTTGTTACACATTTTTCTTTGGATAATTACTGATCTCATGATCTTATGATCACCACATAGTACTATTTCAATCTCAATTTCAATCTCAATCAGTTGAACGATTATCGATTTTTTCAATCAAATTAATATTTAAGACTCAAATACACAACTGCGTAGATGTGTCACAAAGCCTTTAACAATTGATATAATCCATTGTTTTTCTAATCACATACTCCCTCCATTCCTTAATATATGAAGTTTTAAAGTTTCTCACATATATTAAGAAACCTAAAAAATAGGGAAAGTTTAGTTAAAAATTACTAAGATATCCCTACTTTTAAGAGAGAGAAAATTAATGATTAAGTATTAAAAAAATTTAAGTGAAGGATAAAATAGGAAAAAGATCATTTAACTTGTATTGAAACTTGAAATGTGACATATATTGTGGAACAAATTATTTTGGCCAAAGCGTTAATTATTATGGAATGGAGGGAGATTTTTGTTTATGTTGGAAAATGAAGTTTGACCCATTAAGAAATTGCTCACTTTACCTCAAAATCACTTTACCTCAAAATAACTTTGATTTATGTAACTTGGAATGACTCGGAATATAAATCAAATTTGTAGGCCTTTTTGAAGATTAAAGTAATATTATCATATGCTTAAAATAATTTAGTATGGAATAAGATCTTAAGTTTTCAAAATGACTTGTTGGAAAGGTGCGGAAAATACCTATATCGAAAAGGCTATAAACTTACTAAGCCGGAAGATTGTACGTTAACTAAGATTGCTGAATGTTTCATTAACAACTTCACTAATTGGAATTATGATATACTTAGGAGTTTCTGCACTTCTAGGGATCTAATCGAAATCAGGAAGATTCCTATTATGCAACTGGACAAGGAAGACAAAGTCATTTGGCCGTTCACAAAAGATGACGAATTTACTACTAAATCGGGGTACCATAGACTAGTGTAGAAAGATGCTGATAAAGAAGGGGAATCTTCGGCTGATGGGGAACATAATAACGTCAAAATATGGGACATTACTTGGAATTCCAATATGCCGCTTAAAGTTAAAAATTTCATTTGGATAATATTCAATAATGCAATACCAACGAAGGTTAATCTCAAGAAAAAGAAATGCACGGATAATAGTGTATGCGAATGGTGTGAAATGGAAGACGAAAGCGTAATGCATCTCTTTGTCAATTGCCCCTTGAGTAGAGCAGTTTGGGCTAACTCTCAGTTACAATGTAAAGTTGACACGTCCTTCAAAGGTAATATTAGCGACTGGATTTGTCTAATCGTGGATAACTACTCTAGAAACGGATGGGATAAAAGACTAGCCTCAGCTACAGTATGCACCACGATTTGGAATATTTGGAAAGCGAGAATGGGAGGTTTTTTTGAGAATAAGGCCTGGAATGTCATTGAAATTAACGAGAAAACAAAGGATATTTTAAAACATTTATTTTCTGATATTAACAGCAATGGCGACAAAAGGATTAGAGCAAATCAGAAGAGGAGGGCGCCACAAACCCTTTTTTGGAAGACGAGGCGGATATATTATTGATGTGCGATGCATCTTTCAATCATAGATGGGAACCGACAGGTATTGCGGCGATTGGAGCAAACAGAGAAGGATTAATAGAACATAAAATCGTCAAACGCGCTAGAGTTAACAAAGTTGTAGAAGGATAAAGTTGGGCGGTGTTGGTGGCCATGAGGGCTACCGCAGAACATCATTTACAGAATAGTTCCTTCTATTCTGTCAACCTTGAATTAGTACAAGGTATCACCAAAAACGGGTGCGTTAGTTGGCAAATCCGGCCAATGATTAACGAAATACTCGGATGGATGGGAAGATTCCCAAATTGGAAGATATTCCACATTAGGAGAGATTTGAACCAGATTGCTGATTTAGCTGTTAAAGCAACTAGGCGAGGAGTCGACATCTCGGGCTTACCATCGAGTTCTATCACCGATTTTTATAATATTTTAACAAGAATCAAGTTGTAATGTTTTTATTTTCTTTCATTTACAAAAAAAAAAAAAAAAAAACTTGAAGATTAAAATGTGCTTACAAGCTACTACCTAAAAATAACAGCATTATAAAACCTAAAAATAATGCTGTGACCAAGGCCATACACCTCATGAATGAGGATAAAACTTGGAATACCAATCTTTTAAAGAATCTTTACTGTAAAGAGATTAGTGATAAAATTGAAAATATGATTATTCCCAAAATTGATTGTGAAGACCTTATCAGCATTAATTTATGTAAAAATGGTACTTATACTGTTAATGAAACTTACCATAAGTTAAAAAATGAAAAAAACCAAAAAGAAATTATTAAGAATTAAAACACACCTTCAATATCCATCACCAGAGATAAAGAACTTTGGAATCTCATTTGGCATATGGAAACCCCTACAAAAATAAGGAACTTTATGTGGAGAGCTATTAGAAATCTCCTACCAACAGAAGAAAATCTTTTTAATAGGAAATGTAATGATACAAACTTATGCAAAATTTGTAACAATAACATTGAAACAGTTGAACATATACTCTTTAGATGCCCCTGGGCCAAGTGTGTATGGTTCTCTAGCCCTTTTAATATAAAATCAGATAATGATAGCACTAATCGAACAGATCAATGGATTTTGAACTATGTCCAACAAATTACCACTAAATTTGATAAAAAAGATAGAATACTTGAATTCATTTGTACTATTCTTTGGCAAATTTGGAAGAGTAGAAACAATTTTGTTTATAATGGAAAAAATTGTGACCCCATAAGAACTATTAATAGTTCCATTGAAGCTTGGAAAAAATATTTTAACATTTCTAACCCTAATGACATTAACTTCATGGATAAAATGAATGAAGAGGTTGGTGCTATTCAACCCTTAACTCATACCACAAGGCACCAATCCTAACATAAATGTAAAATTTAAAGAGAAATGGAAACCCCCCCCCCCCCTAATAAATTTAAAATAAACTGTGATGCGGATAAAGGATCTGCCATCGCATGTTTAGTAAGAAACTCTAATGGTGAATTTGTTACAGGTAAAAGTTGGAAAATCGAGACAGATTCAGTGTTAGAAGCAGAAGCCACGGGGATCCTTAAAGCAACTTAGATGGCATTAGATTATCCTTTTGGAAGCGTAATTATAGAGAATGATGCTGAGCAAATCATGAAGCCCTTTTCTTCGGGTTTACTAGTCTCTAATCATTCTATTAAAAACATCATTTGTAATATTTATTTTTTGGCGGAACTTTCGAGTCCTTCTTTTACTCTTATTTCTAGGAGTAAGAATTTTGCGGCTGACTGGGTTGCCAAACAACTACTTTTAAGCAATTTGTTTGACAACTGGGATGTCTATATCCCTCCCCAGTTAGCTTCTATCTTTAGAACTGACAAAGACCCGATAGGGGTAGGGTAATTTGTAACCGTTCTTTCTATCTATCTATATATTAATGCTTTGAACAAAAAAAATGAAAATATTTGGACCCCTTGGGAACCACATTTTATGAAATAGAAAAAATCTAAACCCTTCCTAGTGAAACACGCACGCCGGTTGGCTCGAGCTCGTGGCGAGGTGCGATGAGGTGGGGTGGCTTGTCCGTATTAATTTTTGTTACTTCAATTAATCATATTTTAATTTATTAATTATTTAATTTTTAAAATAAATATTAAATCCCTTTGGCTAGTTTATTTTTTTTTTAATAGAATCCTCTTTAAAATTTAGCAACCATCATTAACAGGTACATGTCCTAAGCGCGCCTACGCGCCACCTAGGCATCAACTCCTCCCTCAGCCGCTTACGCCTAGTTAAAATTCTAGGCGTTTTTGCCTAGCGCTATAGTCGCCGTGGAATAGGCGCCTAGCCCATCTACGCACCGATTGATGGCAAAAAAAAGGCCCCTAGGCGCCGATTAATGAAAAAATATGCTCGCATAGACCTTTTTGTTATTTTTCTTATTCTCGAGAATTCTTTAGCTGATATTATAACTCAATTTGTAGTATTTTTATATTTATTATAATGTTGTTAGATGAATTGTATGACTTAAATAGTCAAAATTGCTATAATTACTACATATATATTACTAAATATACAATATTACACATCGGGATTCGAAACCGTATAATTCCGCTGGTGGGGGCAAAGGTGTGATAAAATAATAGATAAATAAAGATAATAATAAAGAGCACACACCCTTGAGAACCACAGAACTCACTGCAAGTATCACAGATCGTTTGCAAGTTTTAATGATAAGTCAAGTTCGTTCGCAGGGATTGTATCCGTTAGATCTACTTATGTTTAACAAGCGTAGATGAATTTAGATGTTTTAGAATAAAATATGAAAAGATAAAATAATATGAATAACTATTTGATGAGAAACAATAAATAAGAACACATATAAATAAATATGGATGTAAGTCTAATAGATCAGGGTCACTAATATGAGTCTATTTTACTAAGTTGTTATTCTAACCTGTCACAGATTAAGCATTATATATTAACCATGATTCTAAATTCTACCTAGCCTTTTATAGGCTTAGGAGCAACCTCTCCACTACCAAGGATTCCTGAGTAATGACTGGTGATTAAATCAAACCTTTATGGCTATCTAGTTAGGCAAAGGATCAAAACTAGATAGTTATGTGGTGTTGTCAATAACTAAGAATAAACCTAAGATTGGCCAAATCTAGGGTTGAAAAAATAAGTCAAAACACATAATAACAATATACGCCAAGCTCAATCAATTAAAATAACAAATAGTATTATGGAATTAAAGACAAAATAATAACCCAACAATTAAAAGTAAAACTTACAGAATAAAAGCTTAGAAATATGGTTGAGGATAAATCTATAGCTAATTACCCTAAATATAGAGAAGGTGAGATGTAGAAGAGGAGTTTGTCACTCTCCAACTTCTTCTTCTTGTCTTCCTCTATAGGTCAGCTTGCTCCTTGGATGAATAGCTTGATACTAAGGTTGAATATTTAATATAAGGACTAAGCAATTATTTAAAAGTATGAAAATACAAGCAAAGACTAAGCCTAAGCTTGAAACTGAGCAAGGACATGTTTACAATGGTATAAGGGTGTATTTATAGGTGTTTAGGAAGACCTAATTCGTTTTCTTGAAGGAGAAGTAAGTGGTGGACTCCAAGCCCATCTCTAATTCGTATGGAAATAAAGATAATTACTGGTGACTTGTTTTAATCATATCTTCTTCGTTATTGGTCGGTTTTGGAGTTATCACCACTTCTTTAGACGTAGCTGCAGAAATTCAGATTTAAGGCAGCTTTTCCTTTTCCATGATTTTAGCTTTTCTTTCCTTATCTCCAATTACCATGCTTATCTCTTTCCATATCTTGTAGTCTTTGACTTGGAATCTAATTTATCTCCATAATTATTTTCAAAACTTCACACTAAATAAACAATTAAACCCAATATGCTTTAAACATATTGTTTTACTAAATCAAGACTCAAAATAGGAAAGTGCACTATTTCTCAAGAAAACCAATTAGAAAGACTTCTAAATCACTAAAAATGATGTCTCATCTTAACATAAATCTATCACAAATGAGGAGACATCATCCGCCTAGGCCCCGTGTAATCCTGCCTAGGCGCTAGGCGCTAGGCCCCAGTCGACCGCCTAGCACCCCAAACCGAGATCTACAACATAGATTATAGGTAATAAAATAAGAAAGATAATTTTGTAGGATCATAAAATTCGAAGTGACGAAGATTTTGGACGTCTGTTTATTAAAATAAATTATCGTTGTATTTTTAAGACTAAAATTAATTTTTTTATACGTGGGCTCTAAGCTTACACCGGACTAATTCCACGATAGATATGACTGCCTCCCCAACCATACCTCCAGGCAAGTCAGGACTAGGTATTCATGGATGAGAAATAGAGTCTGACCAATAACTTTCTAAACCTTCATAACTTTTTTAACTTTATTCCACCTTTGGGTTTCAAACTTTGGACCTCATGGATAAGAAATAGAGCATTGCCCAATAACCTTCTAAACCTTCATAACTTTCTTAACTTTCTTCCATCTTCGGGTTTCGAACCTCGGACCTCATGGATGAGAAATAATAACCTTCTAAACCTTCAGAACTCTCTTAACTTTATTCTACCTTTGCGTTTTGAACCTTGGAACTCATGGATGAGAAACAAAGCCTGGCCAATAACCTCCTAAACCTTCATAACTTACTTAACTTTCTTAACTTTTTTTCACTTTCGGGATTCAGACCCTGTACCTTTTAGTTAAGAAATAGAGCCTTGACCAGTAAAGCTACCTCAACTAGTTACTAAAATTAAATATATATATATATATATATATATATATATATATATATATATATATATATATATAAATTATTAGTTTTGAGTCTAACTATCTTAAAATTATCTTGTGATTTTTTTATCTATTCTATTTTTTTTCATAGTTATACATTGAAGATTTTGTGATTTTATAAAGAGAAAATGCCACTTAGGGACTTGAACACACCCCCTCTTCTCAATCCCAACCCCTCTTTCTTGCTCTTCTTACTAAAGACCTCCAATAAGATTTAACACATGAGACCTAATATCCCTATTACCATACTACCCTCAAATGATTTCTAGTTTTATATAAATACTAAGTTGCATTCTCTCTCTCTCTCTCTCTCTCTCTCTCTCTCTCTCTCTCTCTCTCTCTCTCTCTCTCTCTCTCTCTCTCTCTTAATTTCCGTGACATTCTGTTACTCAATTCTCTCTCTCAAATTTCGTGAGCTTCCTTTTAGAGCTTTCAGGTTTTATTTCAAATCCTTCATTACCGATTTCAACCTTCTTCGTTTTGTATCATACGTTCAAGACGTTCATTCCTTCTACAATCTAGATAGTGTTTCACGTATTTATCCTCATTATAAGGTTTGTTTGAAATCTTCTTACTGTTATTTTTCAGCCATTTATATGGGTGTTTGCGTTTTCAGTCCATTTTTGCAATTTGTACCATTGTTTATACCCAATATCCATTATATATGTTGATATATGTTTTTTTTTTGGTTTATTCCATGTTTATGGGCTTATACATTATACTCAGTTCATTATTCTTTGCATTTTTTACGTTTGTCCATGTATTCAATCGTAGATTTGTTCATGAGATGTTTGTTATTGCTTTGATTCGTTACATGTTTCGTGTTTCTTCCATGGTTTTTCAGTCAGTACGTTAGTTTTTGTTCGTTTTTATATCTCTAGAGTTTATCACAGCCGCCTGCATGCATTATAGTATAGCCCAGTACTATACTCATCGTTTTTTAAATTTATGGAGTACTCATCGTTTTTAAAATATAGTGAGTACTCATCCTTTTAAAAATCGATAGAGTATTCATCGTTTTCTAAAATCGATGGAATACTATATGAATTATACCAAGAATGGAGTACTCTATACATTTTATATGGAATACTCATTGTTCCTTAAAATGGCAGAGTACTCAGCAGCTGACTATGAGTAATTAATCTGTATCAAAAATGATGAGTACATTGCAAATTTCAAAAAGGATGAGCACTCCATATACAAACTCAGAGTACTCTATACTTTTCAAAACAAGGAGTACTCATCTATTTGATAGTCATCCATAGAGTACTCTTAGTTTTTATCAACATGTACTATATACTGAGTTTTCACATGTTTGTTGACAGATATAATGTTCAAAGACGTGCTTGTTGTGTTCAAGTTGGGAACATAGCAGATTTTCCTCCCTTTTGATCAGCTGGATGGTTTCAACTAAGTAAAGAAGTTTGTTGAGTCTAGGTGGCCTCATCTATCTAAAGCTGCTGCTATATCTTATACTATAGGAAAGTATAAAGATTCCCTTCTAGCAACTGAAACAGATTTTTCCACAATTAAGTGGATTCTTGGACGTGGTGTGTTTGACAAGATTTATATTTACATTAATGATTCCAAGGCCGCTTGCTTCAACAATATGTCCTCTACAGAATCATCTGGCATTACTACACCTATCTCCTTGGATCCTATCCGGTCTGTTGTTGCCTCGTCCCCTAATCCAACTTTTTTTATTCATGAAAAGAAGGATATGAGGAGCGATTCTTGGAAATATGGGTTACAAGGTGTTGACCAGTGTTTTGTAGGTGGTTCTGAGCAGTTCTGTTCCGTTCTTTGCAAGCAAGCTGCTATCGATGGATTTGATTTCGACTACATCTACAGTAATAAGTACAATCGCATCAGCACTCAGTGCTTTTTCAAGATCGAGAACGGGTGTGATTGGTATATATACATATCGCGAGAAAAGACAAACAGCTTTTGGTATTTGCGTTCATTTAGGAGTACTCACATGTGCAGTCAAGTTTACAAGAAAACTTCACACTCCCGGTTGGATTTTTCCATTCTAAGCCGTGTTATTTCCGATGAACTTCGTTCAAAACCATTGGGTAGGCCTAGAGACATTCAGTCTATTTTAAAGGAGAGTTATGGTTTCGATATTTCGTACAAAACATCTTGGGCTTCTCTCAATTAGGCTAAGGACAATCTATACGGTGATATTGGATCTTCATTCAACTGTTTGCAAGCTTACTTTGAAAAGCTCCAGAAACTCAATCCACTAATGTCTTTTTCAGTTCAGTGCGATCCCGTGTCTTGTGTATTTCACAATTTTTTTTTCTCATTTGGTGGGTCTATTACTGGTTTTAAGTCTTGTCGCCCCATGTTATTTTTGGATGCTACCTTCCTGAAGTCCAAGTTCAAGGGCTCGTTATTGGTTGCTACTGCAAAAGATGGAGATCAAGGTATTATATCAACATACTACTGTTTTTTTTACTTATTTTAAAGTTTCATTTGTATTGTTGATTTTTACTATTTTATTGCTTGTTATACTCAGGTTTATTCCCTGTTTCTTTTGGTGTTGTACTCGGTGAGGACACCGACAATTGGACTGCATTTCTTCATTTTTTAAAGCCTCACGTTGTTGGTCGTCCTCTCACATTTATATCAGACCGCCACAAGGGACTAATAAATGCTGTTAGGGGAGTTTTCCCACAAGATAGTCACAGTTTCTGCATTAAACATATTGAGAAAAACCTCAGGATTTCTATTTCCGGCACCCCATTTTTCCGTGATAGGATTGTGTATCTTCTCAAGCAAGTCGCACATGCTCCAACCGTTGAACATTATGATCAATATATGGCTATTCTGTTGTGTGAAGGAAAGAAGCAGGTTAGAGACTTTTCAAAGGGTTTGCCAAAGGAAAATTACGCAAATGCTCATTTCCCTGGTAGACGATATGGGGAGATGACTTCCAATGCAGTCGAGTCGTTTAACTACTGGAAAATATAACAAAGGGGTCTTCCTGTTTGTGAGCTTGTTGAAGCTCTTCATATTAAGTTAATGTAGTGGATTTATGAACGATCTTTAAAGTCATCCAAATGGACTTCACCACTATGTCCGGCTATTATGTTGTTGTATAACACAAATGTTAGTCTAAGTTGCACTTGGACCATTAAACAATCCACCCCATCTATTTTTTTAAGTCGGCTCAAATCCTATCATGGTGGTAGATATAGATTCCCGTACTTGTTCTTGTTGTGAATGGCAAGAGCTCGGCTTCCCGTGTCAGCATGCTTTATGTGCCCTATCTAGTGCGTCTGTGCATGATCTGTTCGATTACGTGGAGTCCTATTTTCACACTTCATCAGACATTAAGACTTATTCAAAGAGCATACCTGCTATGTCTACCTTTCAAGTTGAAATCCCGGTTAACCAATCTCAGACTATTCTTGCTCCTGCTGTTAGGGTTCAACCGGGTAGGCCTCAGACTAAGCGCTTTCGTTCAAGATCCGAGAAGGTGGTCCGTAGAATCCGTTGTGGCAATTGCAAGAAGTTGGGTACTCATAATCGTTCTACTTGTAGATCTGCACCCTCACGATAATTTAATAATGGTTCTTTAATAGTATTTATGCTTATTAACTTCTGGTTAATGTTTACCTTTACGCGTTGGTGCCATTGAATTATGTTTACATTATATGTTTTTGAACTTCAATGCTTTATAGACTGAGATTATTTGTTAATGATATAAGCTTTCTTGCAATACGAGTTTGGTATGGTAGACAATTGAATACTCTCATTGTTGTATTTATAATTCATACATTTGTATAAATACTCTTTACACTTACAGAAATACTCTATATTATTGTACTGAGTACTCTATTCATTTATCTAAGTATTCTTTACTTTTACAACGTGTACAATACGTTGTCCTAGTACCCTATTCTTATTACTAAATACTCTAAATGGGAGTATGCATGAGGAGGCGTGTATATTTCCTATGGGAATAGTCGTGGTGCGCGTAAGCTGGCCCGGACACCCATACATCTAAAAAAAAAATACTCTGTATTTTATTTTTGTCTGAGTATTATGTACCTATTATTATTTTTTTTTGGTTACATGGGTTCCGGGCTAGCTTGCGCACACCCGACTAATCCCACAGAGATATACATGCCTCCCTATATATATTCTCATGGTAAATTAGAACTAGGTTGCCCATGTTCAGGGAGGGGTTCGAGCCTTGTACCTCTTACTTTACACCCGTTAGGGAGGGGATTCGAACCGTGGACCTCTCCTTTAAGTGCTGAAGAAATAGCAAGGCTCTGGCCAGTTGAGCTAATATGTACTTATTATTGAATAATGTATCATTTATATGAGTACTACATCATTTGTATGAGTACTCCTTACTTTTTATTGAGTACTCTATCATTTGTCTGAGTACTCTACAATTTGTCTGAGTACTCATACAATTTGTCTTAGTACTCCTTACTTTTTACTAATCGGGGTACTCTGCACATTACCAAAACCATACATTCACATTTAAGATATGTGCTCAAAACATTCAAAATACGCCAGCTTAAAACATTCAAAGTATGCCAGCTTAAAACATTCAAAATATGCCAGCATATCAAAGTTACATAACAAAAACATTCAAAAAATGAAATTCCATCAAAGTTCAAAATCTAGACATATTGCATTGTTAAATTAATTATTTGCTACCCATGTTGATGCACTGCGAGTATTTGCTACGCAACAACTTACAAATGATCATGGCTCGTCCTTCGTTAATATAATTTTGTTTGTATGTGTTTTGACGTAGCAACCCATTGCGATAATAGCCATAACACCATAGTATGAAAAATACACCACAGTCCACACTCCCTGGTTCTTGTTGATCAGATTCCACATGTCTCAATATATATTTGTGTTCCATATCCGGGTCGGCAGGCCTCGATATATTTTCCACCAAAAACTTCCTATATGTTGCTGCTTTTTGTTCTGCCTTTGAACCGATAGATTTTGGATTTTTTGGTTTGATCGAGTTGTAATGCAAAAATTCATGATCTTCTCTGCTATACACTAAGAGAATCCAGTATCCACAATCACCATCCTCAACAAACATGGGCAACAGAGTGAAAGCATATTCTTTACTGTTTTCTATAAATGGCTGGGCAACAAACATAACCGTGCCATCTACATTCTCGTTATCGATGAAACCCTGCACCAAAATTGAACAATGTAAATTACAACTCGCATTATTACTGGAATTGAACTACAATATATCAGAGTACTCACATATTTGGCTTAGTAAATATCAGAGTAATCACAGATTTGGCCTAGCAAATCTAAAAGTCCTCACAGATTTAGCTTAGTAAATCTCAGAGTACTCACAGTTTTCATATTGTAAATCTAAGAGTACTCTCAGTTCGTTATTTGATTAACAAAATCTCAGAGTACTCATAGATTTTATATTGAAAATAAAGAGTACTCACAGATTTGGTATAGTAAATCTGAGAGTACTCACAGATTTGGTATAGGGATAAAGTTGCAGTTATTTAATTATCATATAACTTGTATATTACCATGCACATCGCGCTCTGATGGGTCACGCTATGCCTCCTTCCTTTTATTCCATATAATTCGTTTATAATTTTTAGCATTGCGTCAATTACCTGATTGTTTATTATACACATAGTCAATGCTCAATATAGCTCTGTTGTTATTCAATGTTCATATTTAAGTTATTTACCTGTGATTCAACCATCTCTTTATTTGCAATAGCAAACGCGTCATTTCCCGATACTACTAATTCATCTTTTTTATTCCACCAGATTGCATCGCCCAAGTGTTCTTCTTTAATCTGCAACAGAAAATTATAATCTTTCTCATCTACAGTGTCCTGTCCACTCCATTTTTCTTTTAATTTTCCTTTACTCCCTTGTTCGCATTGTTTTTTCTGTATTTCCTTCTTCTTTTCCTCTTCATCAATCGTTTCCTTGTTTTTTGGTTGTTTTTTTAGTGCTCCATCCTGTTGTTTATTTGTTACCCTTTTGCGCTTCATTATTGGTTCTTCAACAAAGTCAGAATCTACGTTTTTTGCTGTAGCTGCAGCACGGTTATTTTTTTTAACATTTCTCGGTATTGACCCTGGTGTAGATAGTCTGTAGGATCTTCTGCGTTTTACGTTTTTTGTAACCTCACCCACTAACTCCACATCAGATGTAATCCCCTCTTTCTCTGTAGACACCTCTTTCTTTTTTGGTCCTTTTGCGCCTTCTATGTCATTACTTTCTAAAATTGTTGTCGCTGCTCTCAGGTTTTCGCACTCAGCCTTGTACTTTTCAAGATCGTCTAGGCTTTCATTGTACCACGTGCTTAATTCTTTTTTCTCCTTGTCCTTTTTCATTATCTCATTCTTCATCTTTTCCTTCTACTCCTTCAGCTTTGCAATTTGCTCCCTAAGTCGATTTATTTTCGCTTCTTGACTCACTATTGCGTCCTCCAACTCCTTACCCCTGACTTCTTCTTTGTTCACCTGGTTGCTTAGCGTCTCTACTATCTGTACCATAACAGCCTTCTCTTTTTTCAGTGTTTCTATATTAGCTTTCATCTCTACATATTTGGCTACTGAATTTTCGTAACTATTACTTTCCTCTGTTAGACTCTCAATCTCATCGAGTAATTGATTTTTTTCATTACCTGACTCAATCAACTTTTCTCTTAGCGACTTAACCACTGGATCTGTAGACTCTTTACCTTCTTCTATTTCCCCGTTAAACCTATACCTGCTTGGGCTAACTTTGTGAATAACCATCCCCACTAGGTTGTTCAAATAATCGGGTTCTTTTCTTTTTGAGTTCACTTCTCTGTTTTCTCCATTGTTTTCTTCTTCTTCTTTGCTTAAGCTCGCCTCTAATGGAATATCCATGTCATTCTTCTCTACTTCTTTACCCCCTCTCGGTGGGCCATCGTCTATATAGTCATCTATCTCCAGTTCTTCCTCTGCACTACCATCAGGTTTGTCCATGTCCATATCATACCCTTCTTCGTTATTATCAATATATGTGCCTATTTTTACTTGTTTCTTCCTCCCCAAATACGCCAGCATTATCGTTATTGTGTGATGCTTTACTCCCTTCCTCGACTTTATCTGATTCTGAAGGTTCCACTTCCACTTCAGTGTTCTTATCGGTACGCTCAATTTTATCATCTTCACGATTAATATCACTCATCAATCGGTCCCCCTTATCGTTCATCCAACCATCGACGTCTAGCATTTCATCATCATCCAAAACCTTTTTACCCACTGTTGGATTTCCCCCCTCATTCAAGACATCTTCTTTTATCACACTATTATCTCCTACGAATTCTACTCCCTCTTTTTCTGCCACCACACTGCATTCTCCTTGCATTAACACAGTTGCTTCAGCACCTTCGTTTTCGTTATCACCATCATTTCCTAGCCATTCCTCTTCCTCAGGAGTTGGTTTCAGCTCCTTCCTTCTTACCTACGTATTTGTTAATTTGAATAAATAGTTAAATATATATACATATATCAATGTATTTGATAGAGATGTAAAATATTATTCTATAACCTTTTTCTTCTTCACTGATTCCACCTTGATTTTGCTAGCCCCAAGCATGTACTCCCATTTAAGACATCTAGGAACTGCATCTTCTTCCTTTAATTTTCCAAGATCTTTCACGCGTTCGAAACACCATGGATACAAGTAAAAAAAGTATATTTCAGTATTTTACTGTAACAGTTTAATATACATTTTAATGTAATCATCTTACCAATAACACAAACAAACCCCCCTTTGCTCGGGTTGTATCTGAACATTTTCGTATTGATTTAATCATGTAATTGCTTAATGCACCAGCCCAGTTGTACTTTTTTAGTCTATCCAAGTCCTCGCAGATACTTATGTGCAACTGCTTGGCCTGGTAATGTCGTTTTGACAAACACAGCGACGTTAAAGTATAGATGGATAACAACTTTGCCATGTCTTCACGGGCCTCTAACGTGAGTTCTCTACCTTTAAACGCTTGTATTACACTTTCTATTTTTCCAGTTAGTAGTTTTAAATTTACTGTCCCTGCATTTCCAAACACCCTCCTATACCAAGTCGACCTGTTGTTTCCATCAATTGTAACTTTCTTAGGCAAATGATCGTGTCCACATTCTATTCCTAAGAGTATTTTTATTTCCTTCTCCGTTATTTGAATATCTTTTCCACCGATGACGAAACTTCCACTTACAGATGAATAGCAATCTATAATTTGTTTAATTAGCACGTCTGATTTCTTTGTAAACTTATACTTATGCCTTATGTCAAACAACCCCTTCCAGAGCCTGTAAAACGGTGTCCTTGTGCACTCTGACAAGTGAGCCTTAGTCATACCCTCCAACTACATGATTCCTAGTAAACCATTCAGGTTTGAACGGTATTGTATAGCCATTTTTGTCTTCTGCAAAGCGTTTAACAACAAAAAGATCAATACAATACACTTTATATACGTAAGACTCACAGATATTGTATAATAAAATTGAGAGTACTCCCAGTTATTGGATCATTATAACACAAAACTAAGAGTACTCCAAGGATTGATCTACTAGTACCGAGAGTACTCATAGATTTAACATATTCAAACTAAGAGTACTCATAGTTTTTCGTATAGTAAAACTAAGAGTACTCACACATTCTTAATCTCAGAGTACTCACATTTTTACCATACAGAAAACATAGAGTACTCACAGTTTCGTTTTGTAAAAGAGGAATAAACAAAACAGAGAGTATTTCACTAAATCTATGGAGTATAGAGCAAAAAACAGTGAGTATCGGCCATAAAATAGTGAGCACAAATTCAAAACACAAAAAACCAGTGAAAACACATGCAGATTCGAAATAAAACGGAGAGTATTTCAGAGAATCTATGGAGTATAGAGCAAAAAATAGTGAGTATCGGCCATAAAATAGTGAGCACAGATTCAAAACACAAAACCTAGTGAAAACACATGAAGATTCGAAACAAAACAGAGAGTATTTCAGAAAACGAAGTATAGAGCAAAAATCGGTGAGTATCGACCATAAAAGAGTGAGCACAGATTCAAAACACAAAAACCCAGTGAAAACACATGCAGATTCAAAACAAAACAGAGAGTATTTCAGAGAATCTACGGTGTACAAAGCAAAAATCAGTGAGTATCGGCCATAAAAGAGTGAGCACAGATTAAAAACACAAAATCCCAGTAGAAACACATGCAGATTCGAAACAAAACAGAGAGTATTTCAGAGAATCATGAAAACCCAGAAACAAACGAATCAAAAAACCCAGGAAAATCTCAGAGTACTCAAACAACGATGCTAACCTTCGTTTGTTCACCGGAATCGCTGTCCGAATCTCCATTACTCATTGTTTGCTATCGATTTGACAGAGTCGAATCGACGCTTCAATTAGGAGAGAGAAACGAGAGGGTTTTTGAGAGCTCTTTTTTGGAATTTTCAGAGAGAGAATGTGACGATATTGGAAAGAGAAAGTGAATATTAAGAGTATATATACTCCAAGGGTAGAAAAGACTATTATCAAAACTGAAATCTCTAATAAGAACAAATCCATAGACTATACTCTATAGAAAAGAAAGATTGTCTCTAAAACCTTATATATAATTCACCTTTTTATAAATTATATCACAACAGGCTATTCTTTTACTTAAGCAGACAATCTTCGCCGAAACGAAATCACTTTTCTTTTTCTTTTTTGGTTTCAAAAATCTCATTTTTTTGGACGACAAAAATCACCTATTCGTAAGTTGCTTACTAATTACATAGTAAAGACAAATTCAAGCATCTTTTCAGCAATATTCATGTGCTCTTTTCTTGTTTTTGCGGGAATAAGATTTCACGAGCTCAATATTCGTAAATTCAGGAAACTAAGTAATACAATAATATGAAACCAAGTCCCTTTGACTAATAATACACTTACTTATATACTTTATTTTTTGAAGATGTTTCCTAATCACCTCTAAAAAGTAATGAAAATAAAAGATGATTTAAATTCAAGAAAATTTATGTACCTTTGCTTTGCCATGGTATGTATAACAGGGGCGGCGTGTCACGATACCGAGACTAAAAGTGATAAAAGAATTTAGTGGAAAAAAACACTTTGATCCCCTTTCCTGTCTAAACTTCGTCCTTCAAAATAAAAAGGATAAATTATATATAGAGTCTTGAAGAACATCTTTTTTCTCTATAGAGTAGTTCCAAAAATGCTCTTCTTCTTAGGGACCTCAATTTTGACAATAGTCTTTCCTACCCTTACTACCACTAAAAGACAAAAAAGTGTGATGTCACTATTTCTCTCTCCTCTACCTACCACTACCCACCTACCTTCAACCTCAAACCACCTACCACCGTCCACCGACCACCGACCACTAACCTCCGACCACCAGTCACCGGTCACCGGAAAAAACATAAAGTATCGGAAAAAACATAGAGTACTCTATATATTTGCGGAGTACTCTATAATTTTTCAGAGTACTCTCTAAAAAATTTCTGAGTGCACGAAAAAATCTCGAAGTACTCTAAGAAAATCTCGGAGTACTCTTTAAATTAGAAAGCAATTTTAAAAAGAGTAAATGAGCAATGAGTCTAATTTAAAAATAATAATGAGTATTATTCAAATAATTGTATTATTACACAATCAAGAAAAAAAAGGAAATTCTATTTGGTTTGACCAGATCTAGATCTGGTCAACCATGACAAACTAAACAAAAAAAAAATTCTATTCACGCGTGAAACAAACACGCCAAACACCAAACTGCATCTCAAACTTTGGCGAGATCTTGAATGATTCATGAAGCTTAGACTCGTCCATGGTGGTCCACTCCAAACTACAGCTCCGGAGAAGAGCAACCACGAACAGCAACCACCGGCGAACAGCAACCACGAACAACACCGGCGAACAGCAACCACGAACAACACCGGCGAACAGCAACCACGAACAGCAACCACCGGCGAACAGCAACGGCGAACAGCAACCACGAACAGCAACCACAACCATCCAACCTGACGGCGGCTTCCTTCATATCGGATCTGCGTGACCACAACCACCCACAACCATGGAAGACAGTGTAGATCGAAGGAGAGCCATGGTTATTCAAGCTTCCATGGCTGCACGAGTGTAGATCGAAGGAGAACGAAGGTATTCAAGCTTCCATTACTCTTCGCCTGAGTGGTGGTGGTCACGAGCAGTTGGAGCTCCGGTGGTGGTGCGATGCTGGAGTTTTCCATGGCTGTTACAACTTCGCGTGGCGGTTTGGGAGCTGGGGGAGAAGAGAGAGACAGGGGAGGTGGGAGATGGTGGTGGTGGTGGTTGTTCTCATGCCGGTGGTGGTTGATGGCGGCGCATGTGTTATGGAGGTGGTGGTGGCGGATTGGGAGATGGGGGAGGAGAGAGAGATAGGAGAGGAGGGGAGGTGAGAGAATAATGAGCTGAAATTATAATGGGTGGCTTTCTAAATTAGTATATATATAAGTCTAAAAGGGTAGTAAAGGGTTTTGGGGTTCATGTGTTAAAAACTTCCTGAGGTCTTTAGTAAGAAGAGGCTCTAGGCCGGGTCCCCGTCTTGAAGAGGGGGGTGTGGTCAAGACCCTAACGTGAATTTACTCAAATAAAAATTTTGCCCCCCAAAATTCGGATTTAACCAAAATAGTTGGATTTATCATTCTTTATACGATTATTTTTTCGTTTTCTGAAAAATCTATTCTGGATCTGCTAGTGATGTATAGAAAAATTAAAAAATAATTTAAGACAAACAATATAACAAAATATAAATAAAAAGTTTTTAATTGATATAAACTTTCATCCGTAAAATTTTGAAGACATTATGTAAGGATTTAAACATTTTACTTTTTTAAGTTTATTTTTACTAAAATCTAACTTAAAAAAATATAACTTAATCAATATATATATCCAAACTTTTTATTTTTTCAAAATACTCTTAATACTCTTTCTTTCTCAGAAAAAGTTCAACGAGGTAGTTCGTGGTAGTGAATTTGCAGCATCTTTTGGTGTAGCATTGGCAGCGAGCTACAATGGCGATGGTTCAACCTATAGGATTAGCGGAGCTCCATGGCACCATCGGTGATGGAGCTAGATTTTTTCCGTGATGCAACAATAAAGCACAGTGGATTCGAGATTTTCAGCTAGAGACTAAGTGCTCGAGCTCATGCAAGCTAGGTTTTCAAAGATATATGGTAGTTTAGCTAAACAACAACATAACACTAGAGATAACAATACTCTTAATGATGGATGTGTGGATCTGAAAAAAAAATATGGGAATAACTCCAGTTTGAGTTGTTAATGGTGGTGAGTTTGGTGGTGGATATGCGGAAAAAAGTTACTTACTCTTTCCGTCTTTTCAAATTTATAGGTTATGTTGTAGAACTCGGTTTCGCAACATAGGTGGGTTATCAGAGCCTAGCGCCTGGGCGGAATTACATGGGGCCTAGGCGGGATTACACGATTTTGAATACTGCTATATAACTTTATATATTTAGTAATATATATGTAATAAATTATAATAGTTTTAACTATTTAAAACATAAAAGTCATCTAACAACACTATAATAAACATAAAAAAACTAAAATTATAATTATAATATCCTTATATATTATAGATTAATCTAGTAGTAACATTCTCAGTTAGTGGCACAGTCTTGTATATCTCAAATTCATTCTTTTTGGAGAGTGTCTTCTTGAAAAATCTCATATACTTAGGCACTTTCTTGATTGCTTCGAGTAAAGGGAGGTTAATCTTCACCTAGATTAGAATCTCAACAAAATTCTTATATTTTGAAGCATCACCCTTTTTAGTTACCCTTGATGGAATGGGTGGTGATGGAAGAATTTCTTGTAGTGGAGGTTAAACTCTCATTTTATCTTGCATCTTTGATGCTTCAACCAGTTTGACCAATTTCTCTTTCACGTCGTCAACCAAATCCTCTACTGTTACTTCATCTAAATTTTTCTTGATAAGCTCTTTTTCTTTGGAGATCTCTCTCTTACTAAACACAACTGGTAGGGGTGCTACAATCTTTCCACTCCAAATCTTGTTGGCATTACATGATTCATAACTTTAATTACCGTCCTGATGTCTTCCTATTTGTTCTAATTATTAGCCCTTTGGAGACATACTTTTAGGTGAATAAATGACTTATTTGATAGACTTTTAGGCTTATTTGATCATATTGCACTTTCTCCCCTTGGAAATTGACTATTTGCAGATTCTGAGCTTTTATGCGTAAGTTTGATTGTTTTTAATGCAAAGTTAATAGGTTCTTGAATTTCATGAAAGACCGATCCAAGGAGGAGAAGTGAGAATTAAAGTCTTATTGTATTTTAGAGTGTTAGGAAATGTTTTACTCGAGTTTCTATTTTTAGAGTGTGCTTTACTATTTCTATTTCTTGATTTATTGATTTATTCTTTTTAAAGCATATGCGGTTTAATTATTTATTTATTGTGAAGTTTTAAAAGATAAATGGTAATTACTTAGATACCAAGTCGAGATAAAGAAGTAAAGGAAAGAAGATTTACATGGAAATAAGAAGATTTAGGAAAGATATATGCAAAGAAGGAAAAAATAAAGGTGTCTTATAAATATGAAATTCCAGCCACGTTTCAAAGAGGAGTCCATAACTTAAGATTGGCTAGGAATATGGACGAGTGGTCTTCACCAATAGAAAGCTCTTTCCAAGACAAGCAGTTTCATATATTGGAACTCCTCAAACCGATAAGCATTGAATGAGATATGACCAAATCAAATCAGCAGCATAATCTTACCTTTCCAAGAATTTAGGGCTACGAATTTAAGAGTTCTTAACGTGTCTTCCACTCTAAGAAAATTCTACCTAGGGTTCCCTAACACCTATAAATACACCCCTTATCCTCCTCTTTTCACACACTTCAGAGAATTACACAAGAGGCTTAAGGTTTTCAAGTCAGAGCAAGAAGGCAAGGAGAAGCTAGTGCTGGAGGAATTCTGTTCTTCCATCAACAGTCATCCTACCCTTTAGGTTATTAATTTATCTATTGTTAGTCTTTAAATTTATTATGAGCTAAATTTCTTTATACTTGAGAATCGCATTAAAGGGATGAACCTTAATTAATTAATCTATGTTTTGAATTTGGGATTGTTTATATTTAAATTGAATTGAGTTTTATATATTGGATATTACTTTGTTTTCATTACTAATTCTTTTAGGAACAACTAGAATTAGCTGTTAGTATTTGGGCTATTCACTTTAGTGGCGAAGTGATCATCCGGCAGGGGGGTTTGAATACAGATCTAGGTAATACCCGTGTAATGTCCGTTATTGACCGACAAGTTTAACTAGTTACATAGCCAAAGAGGTAAAATCATATCATCCGAAGAGGCATATTCGACCATACAAGTGTTTATGATACCTTAGGATAGCTCCTAGGTCCACCCGACAAGGGGTTAGGAGATAATAGAGTCCCGACTAATATTATAATTCCAATTCTACCCTTAAAAATAGCATAGGTTATATTGATTAAGTGGATTCCTTGCGAGACTCAAGTATCCCTCTTATCTGAAGTTAGTCGTTTATTTACTTTATTTCCTTTCTGTTTATTTAATTTTAGTCTTTATTTTATTTGCATCTTTTAATTTACGAAAACCAAACAAAAATTCTTATCTTTTATTTTCTGTTTAGCAATTATTCTTACTATTTGATTAATATTTGGGTTGAACCTAATCCGTCCTTGAGAACGAACTTGATTATCATATATTACTTGGGACAACCGTAAACTTGCGGTTAAGTTGTTCCTCTTTATTTTGCACTTAATTTTATAACACCCTAGGACCCACCACGTCCCCATTCCAGACTAACTTGACATCAAAATTCATACCTTGTATTATTCGCTATAACTGGTCTTGTTGTTGACATTGAAGATCTTGAGTGATTTGTGACATTTGATGTTCCAATATATTTAATGCTTCCCCTTAGGAGTTCAGCTTGTCATCAATTTTCGATATCCTCTCACTAGTGAGTAACATGAATTTATTTAATGTATCTTCCAAATTACTTGATCCCTATTGTGGATGTGACATGTGCACCTTTTGACCACATTATCTGCATATGATTTGTAACCAGGCTGTTGAGGAGCGTAATTTCCGTAGGTTGGTCCACGCTAATATTGGTCATTATGAGGCCTTTTTTGATAATTATTCCCTTGACGATGGTGTTGAAACTGATTCCCTTGATAAAATTTTCCATGGTTAAAGGCTCTATTTTGATTAGACCACTAAAAACCCATATGGTTATTTTTGCTACCCTGTTGATAGACTTGACCACCTTGTTGGTAGTTCCACATATTTTTCATGAAAAATATCAATTCCAAGTTGCTCTGACACACTTTCCAACTATGATCTCCCATACCATAACTTGGATGCCCAAACGCATCTTATACCATATTCACACTAGCTTGTTTAGCTTGCACACCTTGTTTACTATTCATCGATAACATATTCAATTGATTCCAAATGGTTGCAAGTTTAGAAGTTATCATCGTCTCAAAATCTCAACGTAACGTACCTATCAAAGTTTAGTGAATGGGGGATATAGTATGTCTCCAACTCAACTCGGTTTTCATGATCCTATCCATGTCCACCATGGCCTGATTTAAGAGCATCATCATGAATTCTCTACCACAAAATCCATCACAATTCCCTATGAAGCTAGCATCGAGACTCTTGTAATACATCTCAAGTTTCATATAGAGTAAATTTGATAAGGACACTTCTTTCAGCAAGTTTAGAACCTATTCCACGTTTCAACTAAGGACTTACCTTGTTATTACTTGATCACCGCTAGGTGTGTTTGAGATTTTACCCTCGTGTTGTGATGATAATATATGTCAAAGAACGTGGCTGGTTATTGATCCCACGTAGTTATTAGAACCGATCATTGATGTCCCAGCTCACTTGCTGGTGGGTCCTAGTGTGTTATAAAATAAAGCAGATAAAGAAGAGGAACCCCTAACTGCAAGTGTACAGTTGTTCCAAGTAATATATGATAAACAAGTTCGTTCTCATGGACAAATTGGTTGACTCCAATGTTATCGATTAGTGGAATAATTGCAATTAACGGAAAAATAAAAGATATAATGTTTGTTGGGGTTTTTTTTTTATTAACAACTAAAATGAAAAAGTAATTTAAATTCTAAAGTAATTAAACTAAAATATAAAATACGCAAAGTAAATGAAGTAGACGCGAAAGAAAAGTAGTACTTGAGTCACGCTAAGGTTTCACCGCAAACTTTTCTAATTAATGTTTCTTTTTAAGGGTTGAGTTAATTTCTTACGATAGTCGAGATTCTAAAATCTCTTATCCCCCGTCAGGGTGGACCTAAAAGCTCTCCTACGGTCTTCTAAACCCCGTCAGGGTGATTAAAACCACTTTTAGATGATTAAATCTTACCACTTTGGCTAATGGCTAGTCAAGCCTGTCAAGGACATTGGCATATACCATCGGCAAATACCTAGTTCTATACCCAAACCCCCCGTCAAGGTGATCCATACACCACTATATGGAATAGCCTAGGTACTAAAACTTATCCCTAGTCATGACTCTAAGAATAATAAACAAGCATAAAGTAAACGTCAATGTAAAATAGAAACTCAATTAAAATTAATTCAATCCCAAATCGGAAAAACACTAATTATTCAAGAATGGGCGCAACCCATGTTGCGATTCTCAAGTACAATAAAAACTTAGCTCATAATTGAAATTAAATCGAAAGAAGAAATTAAAATAATGTAATTCATGTTCAACAGAAAGAGAATAAAATTAAAGATCTAATTAGGAGGTTGGATTTGGCTGTTGAATTGGAGATATTGAAGTCTTCAGCTCTTAGCTCCTTCCTTCTTCCTTGTTTCTGCATTTTTATCTGAAGCTCTGGCTTTGTGGAAAGTGAGCGGTGTGTAAAAATAAAGTCAAAAAACCTATTTATACTATGATTTTCGGACTTGGGCTAAATTAAAAGAATAATCAAATATTAAATGGCCCAAATCCACTCTTCAAGCCCAAAATCCCGTAACTGATGTACACCATTCACGAAAACGGCTGTAACTTTCTCAATTTAACTCCGAATTGACTCATTCAACTTGCTAACTCTTCGTAACTCGATAAGGTACGAATATTATTCATAAATCAGAGACGGAATCCATCTTTAAGTGGCTCAAAATCAGCAATTACCATCAGCCTTCCAGATTTTCAGCTCAAATTTGTCAACTCCTCGGGATATTTCTTATAGCTTTTGACTTCTTTACACGATTTAAGACTTCTATTATTGATTCCTCTCCTTTCTAGTATTAGAAACCTACAAACTTTTTACTAAAACAAACCATATTACGCGCAAAAGCTTAATAAATCAAAAATACAAAAATCTAAGAAGAGAAAATAAAATACAGCATATTATTACTAAAAGTCTATCGGATTAGTCAAATAATCACCTAATTTGATGTCTCCTAAGGGCATATAAATAGAAAAAAAGAGGAGACATCAAGACCCCCAAACTCAAACCTTTGTCGTTCCGACAAAGTAAATTTAAAAACAAAGGGGAAAGGTGATTGCAGAGACGCATAAGCTAATAAATACACCCAAAGCAACACTTAAAGTAAATCTCATATAGAAAACATTAGGAACTGCTAATCATGCAAAATCAAAAACAAATAATATCAATCTTAAAATTAACTTCACCATGCTAGAAGGTTGCACTTGTACTTATCTCAATATGATGGCTATAGGTTGTTCCTCGATCCTTACTCGCTTTGAACGCTCCCCTTAGTATATTCCCTATTAACTTACCATGTATCTAGGAATCACGAGGACTTTACGGTTTTAGCATCGGCTTAGGGACGGTGTGGTATGTATATTTGGTAAATGAATTTGGAGATGTACTATCATGTTCTTGATATGATCTCGAGATAGAAGCTAGATGGTTTATATGGAAGAGGCTTAATGATGGTGCATCCGAATCAAGTTCTTGTGATTATGGACCGAGTGGTGAGAAGTGAAATGAGTTGGAACCATCAAAAGCTTCAGTCTATCATTCTTTGAAAGTTACTTTCATATTAGACGCCGATACGACTTTGAGTGCCAAGCTTGTTACACTTGAGAACTAGATGAAACAACTCAAAATGAGTATGAATAAATGTAAGATAGATAATGTACATGTAGTTCAAGAACCTGAGATATGTCTGAGTTGTGGTATGAATGATCAATACAGAGTCGACTCTTAACATGGGTAATGGAGGGGCCCACCAGTCGGGTGGTCACACCTATCAATACTGGAATCATAACAACGATCTCGGTTTCCAATGATCAAATCCTAGTGGGACCGTGAGCGAAGATTATTCTTACCAAGGAAACCCATATCTAGCTCATCCCCAAGATAACAACTTCCGAACATGTCCTCAAAATAAATATCAAGGAGGACAAGGCTATGGTAATTCCGCCCCACCAAAGGCCTCTTACAATACCTATGATGAGACACATTCTCAAAATCCACTTCCCTCACATCCATAAAAAGGTATGTATACTAGTAAATCCGAAAGAATTTTGAATAACTTTATGATTGTGTTCTTTGAGAAGAATACTAAGACAAGTGAGGCACTTCAATCTCATATGATACTATTAAAAATACTTGAGCAAAAAATGTCTTAAATCGCGAATGCCTTGAATATCCAACCCCAAGTTCAAATGTCGAGAAGTACCGAAAATCCGAAAAGTAAAAAAGTGTGGGATCAATTTATACTAAGAAGTGGGAAACAACTACACCCTCTCTTTGTGGCTACAAAAGAGAAGTTACATTGTAGACACCGTCCAATGTATGCCTTGAAACAATGGTTATTTAATTTGATCGGATTGTTGATTGTTTAGGTATATTTAGAAATTTGAGGATCAAATTTTTTTTCTTTAAAATAGAATTGCTTTCATTGAGAGTTGAACTCAAGACCTCCCGCTTACTAAACGGGTGCTCTAACCAACTGAGCTATGAAAGCATTGTTGCAAAGTTTTTGGTGGATACAGTCTAATTGTTTTTGTAAAATGGCTAATAATGCTTCTGGACAAAAATTACCCATTCGTTTTATAGATCGGACTTAGAAGTTTCCTAGATTGATGCTCAGGTAAATTCAGCCTTGACCAAGTTTAGTTATGGAAATTTACTAAAAAGTTGCTTTATGCTTGGTGAGTTCTGTATAGCTACAATACTTTCTCATAGTTTCTTTTTTTAGAGTAATAATATATACTATCCAAATACAATCCAGTGATGTGACGTGAATTGTTTAGTTAACAATTGTTAATCTATTAATTTTCTTGATCTAATTAATTATTGTTAACCAACCAATTCACACTACGTCAATGGATGGTATTTGGGTGGTATGATTTAGGACGGTATATATCATTACTTTTCTTTTTAATACATTGGAGACCGAAGTTGTTTAAAAAATATCACCATTTTCTTTTTAATACTATATTGATATACTGAAAATTAGGGGCCTTCAATACAATATCTGATTGTAAGGTTGACTTTGCAGCTCCTGTTGATTATAAGGAGCCTGAAGCAGTTATTAAACCATGAGTCTGAATTAATAGCCAAATAAAAGGCTGAATTTCCAACTTTAACTGCTATTGGAAGGTGTTTAATGGGGACACTGGTCACTCCTGTTTCAAATTGATTGGTAGATACTAGAGAAAATTTGGCAACTAAATAAGAATTTTCGCGACAAAATCGTAACGGAAAGGTTGTCTTTGGTCTCATGAAGATGGCAATTTTAGGCCAAGCATGTCATTTACTCCAGTCTCAGAGAAATTATGAAAAGCTGAAGTCCGCTTCTCAAGGTAAAGAAGTATACATCACCTGGCTGAAATCCTTGTTAATCTTAATTGTTATTATTTTTTTCATTATCCTTTGTTATGTCTCGAGTAAGGATTAAATTCCATGACTAAGAATATTAATTATGAAGATCGGAAATTGGTTTGCCAAGAAGTGGAAATATAAAATACCAAACTAATCAATGCAGTATCTCTCTGATAGTTTGTTAGATATACAAAATCTACTTGTTCGAAGAGAAGTGTTTTGAATGAATTTCAATTGTTTATTGTTTGCTCAGTTCGCGAATAACATAAGGCAGCATTCCTCCGTGGTTGTTATAAGCCAGTTCCACCTAGAAAGAAATAATTTGAAACGAATAAACATATCGCCCATATATTCTGGATAGATAACACAAGTACAAGACTAATGATATTATATAAAAAGTTACCTTAGTGTTGTTACGTAGTGTGCAAGTGAAGGACTTCCCAGAGAGTCAGTTGTTACAGTAATGTCTTGATGGGGACGGATCTCATCAATCCTGATTGGAAGATGAATGGTATATGCTCGTGACCCGTCAATCCTAGAGTATCTGCATCTTTCACCTGCCTTGAAACATAGAGGGACTACACCCATTCCAACCAAATTGCCCCAATGGAGCTTCTCAAGGCTTTTTAGCAATTTCTGTTTTCACTCCCAGTTAGAAAGCTTAATAATATTCCCACGAAGAAACATATCAGAATTAAGAGAAGTTTGGAGAAACTCTCACCTGTAACATTGGACCCTTGGCGGCCCAGTCTCAAGAGCTTCTACTCCCATACTCTACACCGGCCAAAATAATGGTGTCATGTCCAACAGAATTGTATTTATGGAAGGCGTATGCTACGGACAAAAGCACAAAACAGAAAATATGTAAGCCCGTTTGGGATTGATTATTTTGGAGCTAAAAGCGCTTTTTGATTAAAATTAAAACATTTGTAAAAAATATTAAAAAATATTTTGACATCAAAAATCACTTTAAGTGATTATTTTAATAATCAATCTACTGCTTTTCCAAAAAGTGATTCTAAGAGTCTAAAATATGGTTATGGATCTAAAATCACTTTAAGTGATTATTTTGAAAAGCAATCCCAAATGGGCACTAAGTCATTGAAATGGAAATAATTGTAAAAGAAGATTTCACCATTGCAGCATAAAAAACATGTAATATTTCTCCAGTGGGAACGTGTATTGTCTTTGCACCAACTTCCCCATTTAAAAGTTTGTTTACAATACGAATATCAGCTAAAGTTCCTCGAGCCATAATCAATCATTCCAGGAAGGCTTCTATAAGAATTGAAATGCTTCAGCTCTACGCCACGCTCAATGAGGTATTTAACAGCTGGACTATCCTTGCTAATGTTTCCTGCAAGAGAGATGTGATCAGTTGTAATTACTATCACCAAAGTTGAGTAAGTAGTAGGCATCCTTGACTGTGTGGGGCCGAGAGGCTCCATGTTCATATTTTTGGGTATGGTGAAATAATCGATGGTTATTACTATAAGATACATGCTGCCACGTCATAACTAATTGACGGAAATGGCTCGAGGACTAACGGTGGACCAAAACAAAGTTTGGGGATCATTTGGATAAGAGTAAATACACCGTTTACCCTCTGAACTTTGGCCCGATTGACAGACTGCCCCCCAAAGTTTAAAATGCGACTAGTTGCCCCCTAACTTTAACTGCGTGACTCGATGCCCCTTGTGACCATTTTCCGTCAATTTTTTCCGTTAACTCGCAGCATGGGTGCCACGCGCCGTTAACTCGTGACTCGTTGCCCCCTAAACTTTAACTTCGTGACTCGTTGCCCCCTGAACTTTTTTTTCAGAATTATTTTGACTCGTTGCCCCTTGAATTTTTTTTTTCAAAATTAATTATTTAAAAAATCATTTCAATAGGGGCAAATTTGGTATTTCAAAACTTCTTCTCCATGATCTTCTTCTCCAAAACTTCTTCTCCATGATTAAAGCTTCAAAGCTTCAAAACTTTAAATCTTCAAATCTTCAAATCTTTAAATCTTTAAATCTTCGAATCTTCAAATCTTTAAATTTTCAAATCTTCAAACCTTAGATCACCACTACGAGCTTCTAAATTACGCTATAATTAATACAAAAATCCAGTATCATCTTCTTCCTTTCTCCCTGTCGGTCTTCCTGGCGCACGTTAGCAACAGCTACCCCATTTTCTTTGCTTCGTGATCTCTCAGATTCATTGTCGCCAGGTACGGTTTTGTAACAATACCCAACATCGAAAGTTTTCCATTTTCTCACTTAGATCTGTAATTTTTCTACTTTTCTTCTTTAATTTTTGTATATTTTTCTTGAATATATCATTCATTTAATTGAAAACAAATACCAGAAAGAATAGATTAAAAAATTGATAAAAGTCGTGACTTTTTTTTGGGTCTCCCATTGGTTTTACAAAAATTGATATAATGAAACATAACATGTTCACGTTTAGGTTGACAATATCAAGAATCAATACCAACTGTACAATGTATTGTAGCAAAAACCTTGACTCGAATTACAAAAGTAAAACGAAAAAATCTTGCGTTTTGAATATTGGATGTCAAGTTTAATGAATATTGGAAGAAGAATTTAAAGAAAGAAGGGTATGAAATTAATGAAGAGTTTATTCATGAAGATTTTTTTTATCAAACTTTCTCCACTAAAGAAGAAGAAGTGTAAAATACCCAAAATACCCATCTTTAAAAAAAGGATATAATTAACAATTTAAAAAAAAAAAACTGAGGGGGCAACTAGTCACGAAATTAAAACTTTAGGGGGCAAAAAGTAGGGGGTAACTAGTCCACGCGCGCGTGTAATGCACGCTGCGACTTAACGGAAAATTTGGACGGAAAACAGCAAAAAGGACTAACGAGTCACGAAATTAAAGTTTAAGGGCAACTAGTCGCATTTTAAATTTTGGGAGCAGTCTGTCAATCGGGCCAAAGTTCAGGAGGTAAACAGTGTATTTACTCTTTGGATAATTTTAAAAGTTCAACGACCATTTGAAAAATTGTCCTATAGTTAGAGGAAGAAAAAAGAAATTTTGTTTTCTTTTTTTACATTTGCCAGATTGTATAGGTAACCGAATGAATATGGCCGCTAATATATTATCTGATTTGATCAAATAGCTAAATAGCTTGGTAAAAGTGAACATCAGCGGGGTCTCTCCGAATTAATGAAATTACATTTGATCATGGACATTAGACAGTTTTATAGTTGACAAAACAGAAGATATCCCCAATAGAAGGTAAGAGAATGTTAATTCAAGAAACTCTTAAAAATTTATCGGAAAATAACTTCGAAAACAAATAGAAAGCTCCTCTTTGTAGATGAAATATCAAAAGACACTTGATTTTTCAAGCCAGTTCATTAACCGGAAATAACAATTCCTCTTGTTTGTTTGTTTGGCAAACAAATTTACTTGCTCCTGATGTTCCAAAAGAAGAAAAGTGTTTCGATTGAGAAATGTTGTCGCTTATTAATGTTTGATCAGTTGACGAATAATATACGGAAACATTCCTCCATGATTGTAGTAAGCCAGCTCCACCTACAAAACGAATTATAACGAGTAAACACATCGCCCATTTATTCTGGATGGATAACATGCGCTAACAAGAACAAGAGTCATAATATTATATACAAAGTTACCTGAGTGTTGATACATAGTGTGCAAGTGAAGGACTTCCCAGAGTCAGTTGTTACAATAACGTCTTGACCAGGACGGATCTCATTAATCGTACTTGGAAGATCAATGGAATAACGCTCTTGACCTGTCAATCCAAGAGTATTTGCATCCTCACCTGCCTTAAAACATAGAGGTATGATGCCCATTCCAACCAAATTGCTGCGATGGATCCTCTCAAAGCTTTTTGCAATCACTGCTTTCACTCCCTGTTAGAGCTCAAGCTTAATAATATTTCATTCAAAGAGCATCTTATAAGACAAGGAAGGAAAGAAGAAATATTGAGAAACTATCACCAGTAACATTGGACCCTTGGCGGCCCAGTCTCGAGAGCATCCACTTCCATACTCTGCATCAGCCAAAATAATGGTGTCGTGTCCAGCAGACTTGTATTTCTGGGAGCCACATTTTACAGACAACAACATTACAAAAAAGAAAACAGGTAAGTCATTGAAATGGAAATAATTTTATAAGAAGATTTCACCATTGCAGCATAAAACACATGTAGTATTTATCCAGTGGGAACATGTACTGTCTTTGCACCAACTTCCCCGTTTAAAAGTTTGTTGATAAGACGATTATTATCAAAAGTTCCTCGAGCCATTATCTCATCATTTCCACAACGGCTTCCATAAGAATTGAAATGCTTCGGCTCTACACCACGCTCAGCGAGGTATTTAGCAGCTGGAGTATCCTTGCGAAAGTTTCCAGCAGGAGAGATGTGATCAGTTGTAATATTATCACCAAATTTGAGTAAGCAGTAGGCATCCTTGACTGCGTGGGGCCCGGGAGGCTCAATTGTCAGATTCTTGAAATATGGTGGCTCGTGAATGTAAGTAGAACTCATGTCCCACGAGTAAAATTTTGACTGGTGGATGGATAACTCATTCAACTTGTGTTCAACCTCCATATTAGGCTCGTGAGTACTCTTGAGTGTCCTAGGCAATATATTGGATTTAAAAACCTGAAATATGCAATTTTCAGAATTAATTCATCATTGTCCACTATAAAAAGAAGTGGAATATTAATAAGAAAAAAACCTCTGCAATTTCTTTGGAAGATGGCCAAATTTCCCTAAAATAAACATCTATTCCATCTTTCCCTACACCAATTGGTTCTTTCTCAAAATCTATATCAACCTGCCAAACAATTTCAATTTTAATATGAGATGATAAGCAAAATAGGATTGCATATTTGTTCATACGGACAATTTTCAAGTTCTACAATGCCCACAAACTATGAAATCTCAAATCCAAAATTAGCGATGGTAACATTATGATTTAATTCCTCAAAAGGGGTCACGAGTATCAGCCATGGCTATACTGTGAAACCAGAGATGGACCCCAATTTTTTTATAAGTTAGACCCTCGCCACAAGTTGCTTACAGTTACCTTTCCACTAATACAAAGATTGCATTAATTACCGTTCCAGCAAGAGCATAGACAACCACTAAAGGAGGTGAAGCAAAGTACTTGGATCTTGTCAAGGAACGAGCCCGATCTTCAAAGTTCTTATTTCCAGAAAACACCATAGTAGCAACAATGTCTGTGGAACACAAGAAAGGTTAAATTGGAGAAACAACGAAGCAAAAAGAGCATTGGAAATTATAACACACCATTTTCTTGTATTGCAGCATACACCGAGGGATGCAAATCACTACTTCCGTAGATACTTCTGGTGTTATACTCGTTGCCCATAAAAAAGCCTTGCTTATTCAGATACTTCTGCAGCCCACTTTGCATCAAAAGAATACTCAACGTTGTCTTCTACATAGTAAATCCTCAAATATATAAAAAAATAATTGTTTGTGAATCAGCAATACCTCTTTACTAAGTATTCCGTAGAAACACCAGATCCAGCAATCAGCCATGTTTGTACCCATGGTTTAACCTTCCATAATACATTATCATCTACCACGATTTAAGTTATTTACTTTTATCCATATGTAATGAGACCTCAACTTACCAGCAAACACAATTCACTAGCCTTTTTTGCAACAAGGCCTGCCCCTATAAGAACGCTAGGGTCTGATGTGTTTGTGCAGATTGAAATTGAAGCAATCACAACACTTCCATGCTTAAGCTCTGCCACCTCTCCATTATAAGAAAATTTTGCCACTTGTCCTTGTGCCTCTTTAGGCAAAGCAAATCCCTTTATTAAAAGTACTTTGTTATTGGAATTCAAAGGTGATATGCAAAACACAGACTTATAACCTAACAATGTCATGTTTTGTGTAAGTTCATATAGTTAAAGATTAATGGATGTTAGATAAGTTGATGGGGAGAAGAAATATTTCAATATTAACCATCAAAGATGTAAGAGCTCACCTTAAACCCTATTGTGTTGTCTAGGCAAACATGCCAGTCAGTCTTCATATCTTTCAAAGGTACCCAGTCTTGAGATCTATCAAAGATTGTTACATGAATGAGTATAGACTTAAATATAACTAAAGTTATATGAAGAAGCAAGATCATGCACCTCTTTGGCCCTAAAAGACACATTCCAACAGTTGGAAGGTGAAGATGCAAGTAAGATGAGTAAATTCTTTCTGGTTGGGGCTGAAGGCAAAGATGGAAACATGTGTGTGATCTAAACAGTATCTAATGAAGAAGAAACTAAGAATAGCAAAAAGTCTACCTCATTATAATCAACAAACAATTTATTTGCACGCAGATAAGCTTCTATCACTGCCACCTAAATGTGTTCAAAGTTGGATGAAGTTGAACCGACATTACACAGAAAACTAATTTACAATGAAAGTTAATTTTATGCAATGAAGGTACACACTTTTTCATCACTTGTACCAGTTGATTTAAGGTATTGCAAAGTGACATTATCTACGGGGAAGAATCCCATTGCTGCACCAAACTCAGGGGACGAGTTTGCAATAGTGGCCCGGTCAGACAATGAGATTTCACCCACGCCCTCACCTAAATACAAGTGTCACATGATTTAACTGTTATAGCTCAAGTACTAGTAGCAATTCAGGTTAAAAAAAATTACCATAAAACTCGACAAATTTGCCTACAGCACCATGCTTCCTTAGTATTTGCGTGACTGTTAGAACTAAGTCAGTAATCGTAACTCCATCAGGTAATTTTCCTGACAACTTGAATCCAACTACTTTAGGCAACAATATGCTAATTGGCTGCCATAGTGTGGTTCAAAGCATTAGCCACAATTTATTGAATTTTTAGAATTACCATAGAGTTTCACTGATTAAGCACCTGACCAAGCATTGCTGCCTCTGCTTCAATACCTCCAACTCCCCAACCAGCAACTCCTAACCCATTAATGATAGTTGTGTGAGAATCCGTGCCTATAACACTATCTGGATAGAGTATACCATCATCATTGACAACCACTCTACGAAGATACTCGAGATCTACCTAAATTACAAAGTTGACTCAGTTATGCCTTGCTTGGAGAACACTAGAGAAGTGAAGACAAAACGAATGACAATAAGTAAACCACAAGATTGTCACATTCTAACTCTAATACCTGATGCGCAATATCCGAGCCAGGTAGAACAAGAAGCACATTGCAAAATGCTTTAGATCCCCAATTAAGAAAAGGACAACTCTCCTTGATACTCTCCAACCTACATTCTGTTCCATAGTGGCCTCCTTGTTTCGATGTTGCGAAATCGACTTCAATCGAACGATCAATCATAAGATTCACGGGAACCTTCAAACATAAACGCAAGATTTTATAACAGAATAGACGAAAGAAAAAGATATTATACTGTGGAACTCATATACCAGGGGATTCAGCTTGTTACAATCTATACCAAGGTTGTTCATGGCGTCACGCATGCAAGCAGGGTCGGCCACAGCAGGTACACCGTGAAATCCTAACAGTGAGAAATAACTTCCTTAGATAAGCAATGCAATGCTACTGAAACAGATTTCCCTAAAATACTCGAACATCATACATGTTGGAAGCTGATTATTAAAAAATAATTACAGGAGGAGATTTAGATATAAAGTACTGGACAGGAGAATATAAACTTTAACTCTATTTTTTCTTATACTTTTTTTTACTGATGAACTACGCTACTACTTCTATTTATATTAGTAAATTACTAAAGTTACTATTTAGGTACTAAGAATACAGACACAAACTCTTAACTTTCTAACTACTCAGAAGTCCAACGTTCTGTCTTGATTCATTCAGCAGGTAGGCCAATGATCTGTCTTGATTCATTGTGCAGCTTTGATTCATCCACTAAATGACTTTCCACCTACTCCTAAATACAGTGCATAATATTGATACGCGTATTCCATATCCATTGAATTTTATTAAGTTTAATTATCAACACTCCTCCTTAAACTTGATGCTCGCATTCCAAGAAGACTCTTCAACTTCTCGAACACGTCCTTTTTTAAAGGCTTTGTGAAAATGTCTGCTACTTGATCATCTGTCTTCACATACTTGACTTGAACCTCCTTCTTTGCAATACATTCCCTGATGAAGTGAAAACGAGTATCGATGTGCTTACTTCTATCGTGAAATACTAGATTTTTTGCTAAGACAATTGCTGACTTGTTATCAACATGAATATCAGTTGATTCAACTTGATTAAATCTCAACTCTTTAAGAAGATTTCTTAACCAAAGTGCATGACACACACTAGATGTTGCAGCCACGTATTCCGCCTCACATGTTGACAATGTGACAATTGGCTGCTTCTTTGAAATCCAGGTGAAAGCTGATTCACCAAAGTAGAAAACAAAACTTGTTGTACTCTTGCGATCATCAATATCTCCATCCCAATCACTATCGCTATATCCTACCAACTTCAAATTTCCAGAAGCAGGATATAAAATTCCATGAGCTATAGTACCTTTAATATATCGGAGAATCCTCTTTGCTACTTTAAAATGATAGATGGTCGGGTTCTCCATAAAGCGACTAACAAGACCAACAACATATAGAATATCTGGTCTAGTGCAGGTTAAGTAACTTAGGCTTCCAATCAAGCTTTTAAATAAGGTTGGATCGATCGGTTCTCCACCAATATGCTTAGATAACTTCTCACCTACATCGATCGGGGTGCTAATTGACTCGCAATTCTCCATTTTAAATTTCTTTAGAACTTCTCTGGCATAACTTTCTTGACAGATGAAAGTTCCCTCACTACTTTGTTTCACCTCTATCCCAAGATAATAAGACATCAAACCGATATCTGTCATCTCAAACTCCTCAGTCATTTCTTTCTTAAATGAGGCAATTATTTCATCATTATTTCCTGAAAATATTAAATCATCGACATAGAGACAAACTATTAAGATATCGCCTTTTTCATTTGTCTTGACATAGAGTGCATGCTCGTGTGGGCATTTGTTGAACCCCTTCTTCTGGAAATGTTGATCTATGCGACTATTCCAAGCCCTCGGGGCTTGCTTCAACCCATATAACGCCTTCTTCAATTTTAACACCTTATTTCCATGCCCTTTAACAACATATCCTTCTGGTTGCTCTATATACACCTCCTCTTCAAGGTTTCCATTCAAGAATGCTGATTTAACATCCATCTGATAAATCTTCCACTTCTTTTGTGCTGCCAAGGAAATAAGAAATCTGATTGTCTCCAATCGAGCAACAGGGGCAAACACTTCGTCATAATCAATCCCTTCTCTTTGTTTGTAACCCTTTACAACAAGCCTTGCTTTGTACCTTTCAATTTCTCCTTTTGCATTCTTCTTGATTTTGTAAACCCACTTCACACCGATGGGTTTGTGCTCCGGAGGCAAGGTAGTCAACTCCCAAGTTTTATTTTTTTCGATAGCGAAAATCTCTTCATTCATCGCGTCTATCCATTTGTCACTTCTACTTGCTTCCTCAAAACTTATAGGTTCTGTATCTGCGAACAAACAAAATAAATTTGGGTTCTGATTGAGATCATAGATTTCTTGCAATGATCTTGTCTTTTTGGGGCGTTCACTTCTAGAACTTTCTCCTTCTGATGAGGATGGATTTGGTGAAGGTGGAGTAATCGTCTCCTCTTGCTCATTCTCTTCATCATCACTACTTTCCTCGTTCGGTAAGAAAATATATTTTTCATTTTCTTTTGAACTCCATTCCCATGAACTTCTTTCATCAAACACAACGTCTCGACTAGTTTTTCTCGTTTTCTCAATAGGATTATACAATTTATAACCCTTTGATGCATGATCATACCCAACAAAGATAAACTTTTGACTTTTATCTTCCAGCTTCTTCCGCTGCTGATCTGGTACATGCATGTGTGCAATGCTTCCAAAAACTCTCAAATGTGATATGCTCGGCTTGTATCCACTCCAAACCTCCTGGGGGGTTTTATCTTCGATGCTTTTTGTCGGACAACGATTCGAGAGATACACAGCACAATCAACAGCCTCGGCCCAAAACTCTCTTGGCAAATTCTTACTCTTCAACATAGACCGAACCATATTCATAATTGTTCGATTCTTTCGTTCCACAACTCTATTTTGTTATGGTGAATATGGAACAGTGAGAGGTCTACGAATACCGTTCTCATCACAAAACTCCTTAAATTCATTTGATGTGAACTCTCTTCCTCGATTAGATCTCATAGCCTTAATATGATAGTCACTTTGTTTCTCCACGAGTTCTTTGAACTTCTGGAAAGCAGAGAATACCTCAGATTTGTTCTTCAAAAAATAAACCCATGTCTTCCGACTATAGTCATCAATGAATAGAAGAAAATATCTATTCTTTCCAAATGAGGCAGGATCGATCGGCCCACATACATCAGCATGAATTAACTCCAATGGTTATTTTGCCCTTGACATAGATTCCTTAGGAAAAACTCTCCGATGTTGTTTCCCAACAAGACATCCTTCACATAGTTTATCTGGTTGATCGATTTGAGGTAATCCTTTTACCATATACTTAGACGACATCGCTTTTAATCCATCAAAGTTGAGATGTCCTAGCCTAAAATGCCACAACCAGGATGGATTTTCATAACATGACTTTAAACACTTTGCTTCATCGTGGTGGATGTTCATTATAAACATCCTATTACTAGTCATTGGAACTTTCGCAATTAAGGTCCCGTCACCACTTTTCAAATACAGACTCTTGTCTTCTAACTGCATAGTGTGGCCTTTCTCCAGTAACTGACCCATACTCAAGATATTTGCCTTCATTCGTGGAACAAAATAAACATTAGAAATAAACTGATGTTCACCATTCTTTAATCTGATCATGATTTTTCCTCTGCCTTTGACTGGAGTTTTTGACATATCACCAAAAGTTATATTACCGCTTACAGATTCATCCATCTCGATGAACATGCTTTTATTTCCACACATATGATTACTTGCACCTGTATCAAGGTACCATTCTGATTTGTTCTCTTCTATCGATGCCTTGTACGCCAATAAAAGTGTCTCATCTTCTTTTTTCTCTTCTGCAAGATGAGCTTTTTCTTTTCCTTCTTGAGGTCCATCATAACACTCATATGAATAGTGTCCAAATCTATGACAATTGTAGCACTCAATAGATTTCTTGTATTGTTGTTTATAGTAGCCTCCTCTTCCTCGTCCTCTAGTCGATTTAGACTCAACTTTTGTTTCACTATCGTGCCATGTGGCTTGACTATCACGACCTCGACCACGGCCTCTACCACGGCCTCGACCGCGTCCTCTCCCTCGACCACGCCAGCCTTGATTACTTGCATTACCATCATTTTTAATATTCACTTTTGCTTGCAAAGCTTGGTCGATGGGTTCTTTTGTCCTTCTTTTTATCTTTTCTTCGTGGACTTGTAATTTTCCTGTTAACTCGTCAACAATCAAGGTTTCCACATCATTGGACTCCTCGATGGCTACAACAACATGATCAAACTTTTGATCAATCAAACGAAGAATCTTCTCAACCACACGATTTTCTGGTAAATCTTCGCCATTCATTTAAAGTTGATTTACCACTGCGTGAATTCTTGATACATAATCAAATATTGATTCTGTATCCTTCATTTTCAATGATTTGAACTCACCTCGAAGACTTTGGAGACGAACCTTTTTCACCCTATCAATTCCTTTGAACGTATTATGGAGAATTCCCAGGCCCTATAAGAGGTAGTGGCTTGTGCTATCTTCTCAAAGATGGAATCATCAACACTCAGTTGAATGAGAGAAAGAGCCTTTTGATCTTTCACTCGAGCATCTTTGGAAGCCTTCTTTTGGGCTTGGCTAAGAGCAGCCAGACCCTCTGGTTCTACATATTCTTCTTCAATGGCATCCCACGCATCTTGTCCACGAAAATATTCCTTCATTTGAATGCTCCACCTCTCGTAATTACTCTTCGTGAGTTTTTGGAAATGGCATGCCTCCACTAATTGTTGCCATATCTACCTTGCTCTGATACCAATTTGTTGGAAGCTAATTAAAAAATAATTACAGGGGAGATTTAGTTATGAAGTACTGGACAGGAGAATATAAACTTTAACTCTATTTTTTCTTACACTTTTTCTTACTGATGAACTACAATACTACTTCTATTTATACTAGTAAATTACTAAAGTTACTATTTAGGTACTAAGAATACAGACATAAACTCTTAACTTTCCAACTACTCAGAAGTCCAACGTTCTGTCTTGATTATCAAGTTTAATTATCAACAATACATGCATAATAACACGAGCGGGCTTAAAGGGAATTTCAACTTCTTGAGGGGTTGTTTTCTCCCAATCAACAATCTTCTCAACGTCTTCCTTTGTGACTTGAAACCCATCACAATTACGAATCGTTGACTCAAGTAGGATTTTGATAGAGTATGGCAGCTTATCTGGCAGACAAACAATATAAGATGAGAAATATAATTCCCTAAACATTAAAAGGTACTTAATCACATGTCAAAATCACAAACAAAATGTTTTGGAATACGTACCAGGTTCAATAATAAATAACTCATTCATATATAAACACATAATACATTAAAATTTTTAGGTCTAATCATAAGAGGCTCAATAATAAAATTCACATACATAATCTTTAACTACTACAGATCGGGGTTTTACCCACGACAGTTTACCGACGACACGCAAAGTCGTCGGTAATCTTTTGTTATTTACCGACGACATGTAATTACCCACGAGAAATCCTTCGCCGGTAATTTACCGACGACTTGTCTCGTGGGTAAATCATAAAACGCCGTCCTTATCTTTTTTTTTCTTTTTTTTTCTGATTGGAATTGTCGTCGGTAAGTTACCGACAAATTTAAAATTCGTCGCTAAATCTAGAATATAGCGACGACTTATTACGTTTACCGACGACTTTACGTGTCGTCGGTAAATTTGACGTGCATATATGGACAGTCTGTATTTTTATCTCCTTAAACCCCAAAAACCCCATTTTTTTCTCCCAATTTCTCCCAAAAACATCAATCAAACTCATTCAAATTTTTTGCAATACCTTCTCCAATTCATCTCTAACCATTTGGAAGCTTATAATCAAGGTGGGGCATCATCAACACACAATTTCATCTACAAATATTATGTAAATTTTTGATTTTTTTTATTTTTTATTATGATCATATTTGGTGTAATTCTTGCAATAATATGGGTTTAGGTTTATTGTTACATTATCAAGGTTGAGACTTCATCATCAATATCCAATTTCTTCCACCAATTCAAGGTATTTTCTTAAAATTTCAAACTTTTTAATTTTTTTTTATGCATGAATTTTGAATTGTGTATTAGTTGCTATAGGTTATTATTTTGTATATTTTTTGATTGTCTTGTTATATATTGTGTATAAATCATGCATACATTCATTTATTTCATATATTATGTTTCATATATTTTTGTATTTGTGTATTTATTTATGTGAAATTGTTTATATATTTATTGTGTTGTAATTTTATTTATTTATTTATTATGATGTAATTTTATTTATTTATTTATTTATTGGTTTGTAATTATATTCAAGCCATTGGTTTGTAATTTGTGTTATTTATATTCATTGTGTTGTAATTTTTTTTCATTTTATCAATTGGGTTGTAATAATTATTTATTTTATTTTCATATGAATGTAGTTGTCTTGTTATCTAAAATTGTTGTAAAGAGATGGCTTTGGATAAGAGTTGGATGGATGCTACGAATTTATTCGATCCAAACCATCTTGTTGGGGTTTTGGGTTTTATCGCATATGCAAAACAACATTCGCAATATGGAGATCTTATATTTCCCGTGTAACTATTGTAAAAAAAATCGTCAATTAGCCTCTCGGACGGTTACGAACCACCTTTATAATGAAGGGATTATGAAGTCGTATCGGGTTTGGATAAAACACGGTGAGCAGCCGGTCGTTCTTGAAGAAATCCCTATTCCGAATAGAGTTAATGAAATTGCCGAGGTTTATGACGATGTGAGACACAGTTACGATGTTGGCGGTCATCAGGGTGACACCGAGATGAGAGACGCAGAAATTCCAAGTAGTTTTGGAAAACTGTTTAACGAATTGGAGACAGAATTGTATCCAGGTTGTAAAGCGATGAGTTCATTGAACTTCATTGCCAAGCTTATGCACGTAAAAGTAAAGAACAAGTGGACTAACACGTCATTCACCGAGCTATTGGAGTTGATTGGTCGTATTTTGCCCAAACCTCACACTTTGCCCGATTCGTATGATTCATGCAACAAGAAGTTGAAAAGCTTGGGTATGGGGTATATTACCATCGATGTTTGTTTGAACGATTGTGCCATATTTTATAAAGAGTATGAAGACCTCGATAAGTGTCCAGTTTGTAGCGAGTCTAGATGGGACCCAAAGAAGGGTATCAAAGTACCGCATAAGAAGCTCCGCTATTTTCCGATTGCTCCCAGGTTACAGCGACTATACGCTTCAAAGCACACCGCTGAAGACATGATTAGGCACCATACCAGTAAGAGTGCCGATCCGGATGTGTTGCGTCATCCGGTTGATGGTGATAGTTGGAAGAGATTTGCCGCGCTACACCCTGAGTTTGCTAGAGAACCTCGTAATGTATTTTTGGGTCTCGGTATCGACGGGTTTTGTCCTTTCTCTATGCAAAACAACTAGTATAGCATGTGGCCTGTTATATTAACCGTCTATAACTTGCCACCATGGGTATGCATGAAGGAAACCACATTTCAGCTTTGTTTGTTGATTCCGGGTCCTCGTTCGCCCGGTAAGGACATGGATGTTTACCTCCGCCCTATGATAGATGAGTTGGACGAGTTGTGGAGTAAAGGGATCCTTACTTATGATGCCCATACAAAACAAGAGTTTACTATGAAGGTTTGTCTGTTGTCCACGACCAATGATTTCCCCGCTCGGTCATACACTTCAGGATGGTCGGGTCAAGGTTACATGGCTTGCCCGGAATGCATGGATTCCACACCGTCATTGGGTGTGAAAAAAGGTGTGGTTTACTTTGACCATAGACGTTGGTTACCCACCGGACATCGGTATAGAAAAGATTGTGTTTTGTACCCGGAAACCAATTCTACTAAGCGACCGAAGAAATATAGTCCAGCTAGTATTCAGACACAGTTAGATGGCCTTCCCATTGTGTTTCCCGGCAAACACAAGGATTTTGGAGGCAAGGTGACGAAGACTACAGGTCCTCGCGAGACGAATTGGAAGAAAAAGAGTATTTTCTATCGTTTACCTTATTGGTCCGAAAATTTGTTGAAACATAACATTGATGTCATGCACTGCGAGAAAAACGTGTGTGATGCTCTTCTCGGTACAGTTATAGCAGTCGATGGGAAACCAAACAAAGATAACGTTAAGGCGCGGGAAGATCTTAAGAAAATGAAATTCAGGAAAGAATTGTGGTTGACAACAGTAGGAAATAAAACGATTCTAAAACGTGGAAAGTATACGTTGTCAGCGGAGAAGAGAAAGTTGTTTCTTGAGTGGTTACAGGTACAGAGGTTTCCCGATGGATTCGCGTCTAGTATGAGGAATAACGTTCAAGCCGATACAGGGAAGATCATTGGAATGAAATCTCATGATTGTCATGTTATGATGCAGTACCTTTTTGTTTGTTGTCTCCCCGGGCTTCTAGATGATAAATCGATTAGCGACGCAATTATTGGGTTAGTTAACGTGTTTAGAGTCGTTTGTAACAAGAACCTGAGTAGGAAAGAGTTGGGATGGTAAGGCGAAAGTGGTTGAAGTGATGTGCAAGTTAGAAATGATCTTACCTCCCGCGTTTTTTGATATCATGATCCACTTAGTGATTCACTTATATGATGAAGCGTTGTTAGGGGGCCCGGTTCAAATGCGGTGGATGTACCCATTTGAAAGGTATTTGAAGAAGTTGAAAGAGTATATTTGAAACCCGGCTAGGCCTGAGGGTTCCATAGCCGAGGGTTACGTGGCGGAAGAGACGTTGACTTTCATATCGCGGTATCTTAGTGAAGAAAAAACAAAGTTCAACGATCCAGGGAGATACAACGAACAACTGCCAGAACCAAAAGAGATATCCGTTTTCAATTCTCAGTGTACTCCTATTGGCAAGAAAGAGTCAGTTGCTTTACCAGCTCTTCAGAAGGAGCACGTCAGTTGGTATATTTTGAATAACTGCGACGAGCTCGAACCATTGACTAAACACTCAAGTTTGACCCTAACTATTGATTAAACATCCCAAACACTCAAGTTTGACCCTAACTATTGACCAAACTCCCCAAACACTCAAGTTTGACCCTAACTATTGACTAAACACCCCAAAAACTTAAGTTTGACCCTAACTATTGACTAAACACTTCAAACACTCAAGTTTGACCCTAATTATTGACCAAACACCCCTAACACTCAAGTTTGACCCTACTGTTGACCAAACACCCTTAACACTCAAGTTTGACCCTAACTGTTGACTAAACACCCCCAAACACTCAAGTTTGACCCTAACTGTTGACCAAGCACCCCTAACACTCAAGTTTGACCCTAACTGTTGACTAAACACCCCTAACACTCAAGTTTGACCCTAACTGTTGACCAAACACCCCTAACACTCAAGTTTAACCCTAACTATTGACTAAACACCCCTAACACTCAAGTTTGACACTAACTGTTGACTAAACACCCCTAACACTCAAGTTTGACCCTAACTGTTGACCAAATACCCCAAACACTCAAGTTTGACCCTAACTGTTGACTAAACACCCCTAACACTCAAGTTTGACCCTAACTGTTGACCAAACACCCCAAACACTCAAGTTTGACCCTAACTATTGACTAAATACCCCAAACACTCAAGTTTGACCCTAACTATTGACTAAACACCCCCAAACACTCAAGTTTGACCCTAACTGTTGACTAAACACTTCAAACACTCAAGTTTGACCCTAACTATTGACCAAACATCCCTAACACTCAAGTTTGACCCTAACTGTTGACCAAACACCCCTAACACTCAAGTTTGACCCTAACTGTTGACTAAACACCCCTAACACTCAAGTTTGACCCTAACTGTTGACCAAACACCCCAAACACTCAAGTTTGACCCTAACTATTGACTAAACACCCCTAACACTCAAGTTTGACACCAACTGTTGACTAAACACCCCTAACACTCAAGTTTGACCCTAACTGTTGACCAAACACCCCAAACACTCAAGTTTGACCCTAATTGTTGACTAAACACCCCTAACACTCAAGTTTGACCCTAACTGTTGATCAAACACCCCTAACACTCAAGTTTGACCCTAACTGTTGACCAAACACCCCAAACACTCAAGTTTGAACCTAACTATTGACTAAACACCCCAAACACTCAAGTTTGACCCTAACTGTTGACCATACACATCAAACACAAATTTGTGTGTGTATATCTTAATCCAAAAAAGAATAAAAAAAGAAAAGAAATCAGGGAAAAAAATAAAATAAAAAATGTTTACCGACGACATTCAATGTTTACCGACAACATTCTTGACTTGAATGTCGTCGTTAAAAGTTTACCGACGACATTCAAGTGAAGAATGTTGTCGGTAAAAATTTAACGACGACATTCAAGTCAAGAAGTCGTCGGTAAACCCAAATCCAAAATTTATTGGCCAAAATGGGCGGTTCATTTTTCCCGCCAAAGAATTTACCGACGACTTGCGAAAAGAAGTCGTTGGTAAACTAGGACACGCAACAGTCGTGCGTACGACTGTTTGACGCGTGTCACGTTTAGCGACGACATTGACCTGTTTACCGACGACTTTCGTGTCGTCGGTAAACAATTTATCTATTAAACCCTATCGAGCTCATTTCTTAAACACAAAAGCTTCAAAACACTCTCCAGAAATTCGATTCCGAGCAACAAGGAGCTATTCCGAGGCATCCCCACACGCAAACAACATCAAATGTAAGTGATTTCATGCCAAAATCAATGGTTTTTTCAATTTTTTTCTTATTTTTCTAAATCAAATCCTAACATTTTTGTTGTTTTTGTCCTTCTTCCTTTCTTGCGTGGCATGGATTCCTGGACATCTTCAACACAAATTTCACGTAATAGGTACACGAAATCCTATCTAAACATTTTTTTTTTAAGAATTGAATTTTTTTCCGGATTTGTATTTGGTTTTTTATGATTTCCGAGTAATTGTGTTAGTGTTAGGGATTGTTTAAACGTTTTTGTTAGTTAAATACACCATGTAATTAGGATTTTGTGTAATTTTTGACAAAATTAGGGTTTTGAATAATTTGTGGATTTTTTTGTTAATTTATACATGTTATTGGATTAAACTGTAAATATGTTGTATGTTATCAGTGATTTCAAATTTGTGTATGTTTATTAATTTTTGTGTTTGTGAATCTTGGGGTTTTTTTGTAAGTATGAAAAATTTAGGGACTAAAATGCAATCTAGGGACTAAAATGTAATTTAATAAACTTCACATTTTTTGACTTTAGGGTATTTTTTGTAAATATATAAAATATAAGGACTAAATTGCAAATTAAAAAACTTAGAAAAAAATTAATATGGACTTTAGGGTTTTTTTTTATATAAATAAGGTATAAGGACTAAATTGCAAATTAAAAAACTTAGAAAAAATACTATGGACTTTAGGGTTTTTTTGTAATTATATAAAATATAAGGACTTAAAAAATATTATTTTTCAAATTTATACGGGTATTTTTGTAATTTTTAATAAAAAAAGGTCTAAAATGCAATTTTATTAATTTTATTTAAATTACAGATGGCCGATGTGATGTCCAATTACCACCGGGGTGATGGTAGCGGTGAAGACCCGAACCGGAATCAACCCCCAAACCTCAATGACTGTAACCAGCCACCGGGTAATATAAATTATTTTATAAAATTCATTTAATATATGTTAGTATTTTATTTAACATAATTTTATTATTATACAGTTAGGCGAAGGAGGAGACCCCGAAATGTCTCGACCCTCAAAACCGCTAACGATGCTAAGGAGAAGCTAGGTGGGCCACTTCCAGTGGACTTCTGCATTTTAGATGACACGTGGAACCCATACGGAGAATATGGGAAACACGTGGCCCAAGTGGTGGGTCTCGCGGTTCGAGAAACAGTCCCTCCCTACTACAGATCGTGGAGTGCAGTGCCGAGGGGACTAAGAGTCGCGATTCTCGGAAAACTGGAGGAGTTCTTCAATCTCGAGGAGTGGAAGGCCCGCGAAGATTGGCCCTTTATCAGCGGGAAGCTACTGCAGTCTCAGTCCGCTGCCTACAGGCGGTGGAAGAGCGACCTGAAGACCGATTACTTGGGCACGGACGAGTGTCCCCCGGATGTGCTTCCCGATGACTGGAAGCTGACCCAAGAGATGATGAATGACCCTCAGAAGAAGGTAAAATCTTAAATTAATTATTTTATTATTAAATTAGTGTTTACTTATTTTTTTTTCTTGAATTGTAACAGGCTCAGGCGGAAATAAATAAGCAGAATCGGCAGAAACAGAAAAGCCGAACAAGTCAGGTTCACGGACCCAAACCCAGACCCGCCATGAGATTATCGAGGTATAATATATTAAAGTAAAAATAAAAGTTAACAGTTATTTAATTTAATTTTTTAATAATTATAATTTTTATGTATTTTTTATAGGGTAAGCTAAAGATTAACACGAAGGAGCCCCTGAGCTTTATCGACGAGCAGACCCAAGAGGAGGTCCCACTTCCACCGATGGGCGGATACTTCGAGTACTTGGGCTATGACGCGGCGAAGGGCAAATGGGTCGATGATAGATGGGAGCAGGCTAGTGTAAGTGTTTTATTTTACTTTTTATTGCTTAAAATTAATTATTTAACTTTAAATTTATTTCTTTGTTATTTTTATTAATTATTTATTTGAAATTTTATTACAGGGAGTTTATCGGGAGAAGCTTAGGGAGCGGGTTATCGAGACGGGGTCCCAATCGGCTGATGATGTTCCAGTGGAGGAGCAGACAGGAGCGTTAAAGGAGACGGTTCAGGAGGTGATGAAACCGGCTAAGAGCAGACACTGGATCCCGTCAATCGGAGATGTCTTCAAGAAAAAGAAGGACCCGAAGCCGCCTGTTTCGGACGAGACCGCAAAGAAGAACGCGAGAAAGATCCAGCGGATATTTGACGGGATGAACGAGCTCCACGCAGTCCAAGGAATACCTCCTATGCCGGATGACAATGCTCCACCGAGCTCCTCCTCTAGGTCCGATGATTTTTTCGTGAAGATGCTCAAAGGCCTCAACGAATCTCGTGAAAAAAATGGTCTCGCTCCGGTCTCCGATGAATATGAAGATGAAGAAGAAGATAGTAGTGAAGCTAGTGATCGAGGAGAAGATCTATCGGGCCCGTGATTGATTTTTATTTTCCTATGTTTATTTACGACTTTGATTTTATTTACGTTTATATTTATGACTTTTATTTAAGTTTTTATGTAATATTTTGACTTTTAACTCCGGGAGTTTGACTTTATTCTCGGGGTTTGACTTTATTGCCCGGGTTTTGACTACCCGGGTTTATTTATATTTTATGAATATAATTCCAGATTTCTAGTATATTATTTTTTTTAAAACGAAAAACCAAATTAAATAAAAATAAATTTAAAATAAAAATTAAATAAAAAATTTTTTATATAAAATTTAAAAAAATAATAATAACAATACTGACGACATTCATGTGATGAATGTCGTCGGTAAAGATTCTAAAAAAAATAAAAATAAAATTATACCGACAACATTCATCACATGAATGTCGTCGGTAAAGATTTAAAAAAAATAAAGTATACCGACGACATTCATGTGACTTATGTCGTCGGTATACTATTTTAAATCAAAAAAAAAAGATTTAATTACTACTATACCGACAACACTGTCATCGGTAAAGTATTTATTTACCGACAACATGCGTCGTCGGTAAAGTAATGCTTATTACCGGCGACCAAACAAAGAGTCGTCGGTAAGAGAAAATTCGCCGACGACAATGATTTCGTCGGTAAAACAAGATGGTTATCGACGAGGGGCCAAAAGCGCCGTCGGTAAGCTTGATTTTACCGACAAACTTCTAGGGACGACAGCTTACCGACGAGTGGTCGTCGGTAAACAATTTTACCGACGAAATTGGACTTTTTACCGACGACAGCTGTCGTCGGTAAATCCTCGACCTGCTATAGTATTTACAATGTGCCAAATATGCAATAAGTTACAAAGTTAGCTGCATAACTGAAGTTGGATGATAAAAATGGATCAGAATTCATTGAAAATAGCCAACTGAACAAGCACCTTTGCTTAGGTTACTCAGACTTGGATTTCAGAAAGAGAATGCCAATTTTCATAATTTTATGTGATATCCGTCACTTCTATCAGCTCTGTCTAGCGTTTGTATATGGACTGAACATTAGCGAATACCAGATATACAAAGTACATATTGTTCATTATAATTAGACTTTTGAACGAGGCAAACTCGAAAATGAGCCTAGCTTGAACTTTATGTACTAACACGATTTGTATATAATAATAAATTGAGCTAGAGGAAATTATTTTAGAATCTCAAATTATTCATGAACGGTTTGTTTTTTATTTAGCAGATCCAGAGGTATTTAGGGCTGCAAACCCCGATGATAACCGGGTTTTTAGAGAAATTTGCTAGAATTTTTTTATTTGGAGGAATTCGTACGTGAGTAGAAAAACATTAATTTTTTTGGACAAATATTTAGTCCCTCCCAGGGTATACATTACTTTTGGTGATTCTTATTTCCCATTTAAGAACAAAGATATCTTAACATATTTGAAGCCAAATTAGGAAGTCGTTTTTAGAGATAACACTCGCCAAATAAGAATGTATAATAGACAAATTAGGAGTATATAATAGACAAAGTTGGGATGATATATATGGTCAATATACAAATTTACCAATCCTTTGATCATTGAGAGCCGGTAAGCTATAGAATTTTCCGAATTCTCCACCTCCCGACATGGGAAGACTGGTCAAGATTAACCACTGGACTAGCTCAGTGGCCAGGACCTTGTCTCTCAACTAGGAGGTACAGGGTTCGAATCCCCTCAGCCGTGTTATTTTTTGAGCTCTTAAAGGAGGTAAGCAAGGGATGCATGGTTCAAGTCTCCTCCCTGAACATGGGTAACCTAGTTCTGATTAAGTGGGAGTATGCTTGAGGAGGCGTGTATATTTCCTATGGGATTAGTCGTGGTGCGCGTAAGCTGGCCCGGACACCCATACATAAAAAAAAAAAAACTGGTCAAGATTCCCTTGAATGCATTCTCAGATGCTGCGAAAATACGCAAACACTCGTGATCAGATAAATCATATACTTCAATAGTATAACTTAATTGCGTTGCAACAAAAACTGAGCCATAAACTACAAGATGCTAACTTTCTATTACTGATCCATTGAATTTTGTCCAATCTTTAGGCTTAGTAATAGAATGGGGTAAAATGTGATTGTTAGATTAAAATATTAAATAATCAATATCTAATGAGTTACAAAGTGTTAAATATAATAACAAAAATGCTCTTTTCTTCAAAAGTAAAATGATCTTTAATATGAAATTACACATAACTATAGAAAATGTAACACTCAATAAAGTAGGCACCTCGAGTAGAGATGTTGCGATGGAAGATATTGAAAGAAGAAACAACCGCCCTGATGAGTGGAGGAGTAAGTTTAGAAATAGCAAGAGACTTCCAATCACCACCATAACTCCACCGCCTAGACAACTTTGACAAGAAACGATTGGGTGATGAAGAAGAAGAGAAAAATCGGTGATATGAAGATGAAGAAGATGCTCTTTTATAGAGAGCAGCTGCCGCAGCTGAAGACGATTTATGCCACATGATTGAGCACGAGAAGTACGCATCGTCTGTAATATATATACACATATATGTAAATGTCAATGAATATGTATGCATTTTATTTAAACTATATCTGAAGTCTTTGCAACTCACGGTCTCTCCATTATTCCCAATCTCAAATGAACGTTCTCTCCGTTTAGTTGTCAAGCTCATTCTTTATTGAGTAATTTATTTAGATTTATTATGTGGGTCTAGAGTGGAAGAATATATATAAATATATGAGAGTTAATTGTTCAAACGTCTAAACACATATTCTCTCGGCCTCAACAATTTCAGATTCTTAATGATGGTTATCATTGTATTTTGTATGGGATACTAGTTTTCTAAATGAGATATTTATTAAAAAGAAGTCTAACAAAAGTATGTAGCCTTTAATAATGAGATAATTACACTTAGGGTCTTGATCACACCCCCTCTTCAAGATGGGGACCCGGCCTAGAGCCTCATCTTATTAAAGACCTAAGCAACTTTTTAACACATGAACCCCAAAACCCCTATTACCTTGCTACCCTTTTAGACTGGTATATATACTAATTTAGAAACCCACCCATTATAATTTCAGCTCATTATTCTCTCACCTCCCCTCCTCCACTATCTCTCTCCTCCCCCATCTCCCAAACCGCCACCACCACCTCCATCAACCACCACCGGCATTAGAACAACCACCACCACCATCTCCCTCCTCCCCTATCTATCCTCCCAAACAGCTCCGTGCAGCAACCTCAAACGGAGCAGCAATCTAGTCTGCTACTGCCGACATATTCACGAACGGGATCAGAGTTTTTCTGCTGCTTTTCAGATCTGTTCCAGCCATGAAAAACTCCACCATTGCAGCACCGCATCGAGCTTCCAGATCCGCCATTCTTCACCTCACGTCATTCTCCAGATCCGCCATTCTTGAACGGTGCATCACGAACGGAGAACAACCTCGGTGATTCGTTGCTTCACCACGAACGGAGAACGCCATTCTTGGTCCAGCTCGATGAAGAACAAGGCTTGCGCGAAACACGACGGGGGAGCACCACCGCGAAACACGACGGCGGAGCACCACCGCGAAGCTCTTCCTCACCTCGCGAATGAGCTGTGAACCTCCATGTCTGCTCCGAGCTCCAATGGTGGTTAGGTGGTGGTGTTATTAAAAGAACTCCATGGTATTGCTGCTGCTGCTACAATGGATAAAGCAGCTTGATTGGACGGAGACAGATTCCGTGGTGGTGGTGGTGCTCGACGAGAAGGCCTTTTGATGGTGGTGGTGGTGCTCGTCGACGAGGAGAAGGCTTTTTGTTTTTTTTTCTTTTTTTTTTCATTTCAGATCTAGATTTGGTCAAACAAGATCTGGTCAAACAAAATTGTAATTATTTTTTCATTTTTTAATTGTATATCCTTTTGTAATTGTTTAAAAATTTGTAATAAAAGGTGAATAAATTTTTTTTTTACTATTTATGCCTTGTTCTTAAATAATACTCATCGAATTATTAAAATACTCACTAATTTTTTGAGTACTCCGAGATTTTCTTAGAGTACTCTGAGATTTTCTTAGAGTACTCTGAGTTTTTTCTTAGAGTACTCTGAGTTTTTCTTAGAGTACTCCGAGAGTTATTAGTGCACTCGAAAAATTTAGAGAGTACTCCGCAGATTAATAGAGTACTCAGCAAATATATAGAGTACTCTATGTTTTTTTCCGATACTCTATGTTTTTTCCCGGTGACTGGTGACTGGTGGTCGGAGGTCGGTGGTCGGTGGTCGGTGGTCGGAGGTCGGTGGTAGGTGATGGGAGGTTGGAGGTAGGTGGGTAGTGGTAGGTAGAGGAGAGAGAAATAGTGACATCACACTTATTTGTCTTTTAGTGATCTAAGGGTAGGAAAGACTATTGTAAAAAATGAGGTCCCTAAAAAGAATAACATTTTTGGAACTACTCTATAGAGAAGAAAGATGTTTCCCAAGACCTTATATATAATTCACCCTTTAATAATTTGTTTTATAAAAAAATAACTAACAAAAAAATTAGAGGTAATTGTAGATAAATGTCTTCTTAATTAAGCCTTTAATTTTTGAGATAAATGCCTAATAGAACAATTATTTATAGATAACATTCTCTTTATATTTTTTATACCTATACTATCCTTCTTATTAAATATATTATTTTATATTTAATACAATATTTATTTTTAAATATTAAACAAATAATAGAGTACTTCTACTACTACCACCACCACCACCACCACCACCACAACCATCACCACCTCCACCATCACAACCACCACCACCACTACAGCCACCACAACCATCACCACCTCCACCACCACAACCACCACCACCTCCACCACCACAACCACCACCACCACCACCACCACCTACTACTAATTTCATCACACGCGCGCGTCCGTGAAATTTTTTAAAATCATCATAACTAATTCAAAAATATCAGAAAATTAAAAATTTGCATTTTTAGATAAAGCAAATTAATATTTACATCTATGATTTTTTTTTGATTTTTTTTTACGCAAACACGAAATTCCATGTTTTAAACAGTGAATTTCGTGTCTGCGGAAAACGAATTTCTTATTTCAAAACATGGAATTTCATGTTTAAAACATGGAATTCCGTGTGCGAATTAAAAAATTTAAAAAATCACTAAAATTCCGAAAAAAATCATAGACGTAAATATTAATTTGATTTATCCAAATATATAAATTTTTTTATTTTTTTGATTTTTTTAGAATTAGTTATAACGATTTTAAGAAAAAAAATCACGGACGCGCGCGTGTGTTTATTAGTTTTTGTTTTGTTTTTTTTCTAATTTCTTTTTTTTAATGGTTAATTATAAGGGTAGTTTGGGATTGGGCTGTTTTCTATAAAGTATCTTATTCTAGACACCTTTATTAAATAAGTTTTTTAATAGGCATTAATCTATAATTGGCTCAAAAAATTATTTATACAAAACATCTTGTATTTTTTTATATCTTTAATATTTTTATTAATAAATATATTATTTTATTCTTAATACAATATTTATTTTTTAATATTAAAAAATAATAGAACACTTCCACCACCATTACCACTACCACCATCACCATGTATTTAACCACAGCTACAGCTACCACAACTACAAGCACCGCCACCACCGCCACAACCACCACCACCTTTACTACTAACTCCATCCCACATGCGCGTGTCCGTGAGATTTTTTTTTTAAATCGTCATAATTAATTCTAAAAAAACAGAAAAATAAAACTTTTTTTGGATAAAGCAAATTAATATTTACGTCCATGATTTTTTTCTGTTTTTTTATTCGAAACAGTGATTTTTTTTTTCGCAAACATGAAATTTACTGTTTAAAACATGAAATTAAATGTTTGAAACAATAAATTTTATGTTTGCGAAAAAATTCGTCAACATAAATACTAATTTTCTTTATCCAAAAATACAATTTTTTATTTTTCTGATTTTTTTTAGAATTGGTTATGACGATTTTTTTTAAAAATCAGGGATGCGCATGTGTGATTTTATTAGTAGTAAGTGGCGGTGGTGGTGGTTGTGGTGGTGGTTGAGGTTGTTGTAGTGGTGGCGGGGTAACCTCCGGTCTGGACGCCCCTGACCTAAGAAGTGGTGGTGGTGGTGGTGGTAGTGGTGGTAGTAATAGGGTGGTGGTTGTGGTGGTGGTGGGAAGTTGTAATAGAATAGTTAAATTTAAATGATAAAAATAGAGTAATTAAAAAGATTATATAAAGGTATTTTTGTAAGGAGAAAATTACCATTTAAGTCACAAAACCAATAATAATAGCCCTCCAGCATCCTTAGTTTAATAATCCCCATAAAAGTCCCCAAAAAAATTTCTCATTCCTTTTCTGCCCTTGTTTTATTTTTTCTTTTGATTAGTCTAATATATATCATTATTCATATATCCAACCTAACAAAACACTCCCTCACGATCGCCTCCACCACTCCGACATCATCACCACCACTCCTACATCATCGCCACCTCTATCAACGTCGTCTTCAATAATATCCTCCGTTTCGATCTCCATATAAGGAAACGATACACTGGATGAAGATTAAGTTAGTGAATTGATTATCGGCCTTGAGTTGTGCTTCCGTATAATGGCGGAGCAGGTGGTGAAGAATAGACGGTCGAAAGATGTTGATCTGAATAAGAAGAAAATTAAAGAGGATATCACAGCAGATCCGGAGTACTTCAGTTGCTTACTTCAGCCTTCGCCTGCCGACTCCGATCCTAATTACATCGGCATCCGCCGCCTACTTCTTTTCCGTAAAGCCGAATCCGGCGTGCTCCGCCGCAAAGTACGTTCTTCTACCTCCATTAACCATACACATAAAACGTGAATAAGTGCTTTGTAAAATTCAATTCAATTTCATTTCTCTGGACCTAGTCTGATTTCTAGAAATTGCTTCTTTATTGCTCTGTTTTGTGCATAATCTAAATAATTAGCTATATGTGCATATGACTCTACGTAATTCTGTGAATGATGATGTACTGTTTGTAGAACAAAAGGATTTTATTAGGTATGTTTGAATTGGGCAGGGAGATAAATGTGTTTTCTTTGTTTGGATTTGATAGGATTTTAAAGAAATATTGAAAATAAAAACTAAAGTTGGTTTTTTATATTTTTGTAGTTACTGTAATGAAATTTGGGGATACAAGTTTTGATTTACTTGCATATGGAGCAGCTGATGGGAGTTTAACAGTGTGTACTGTTTCTTCACCATGTTCAGTAATTAAGCATTTAATAGGACATTCAAAAGATGTCACAGGGTGGATTATCTGGTATTTAGATATGTAATTTCTTCTTTAAATTTTCTGGAACTATGCTGCTGATTTCTTTAAATCTTCTTTAAATTTTCTTTTAATATAAGGGTTCCATGCTACTTTCTTTAAAATTCAAACTATGCTGCCGATTTTTATTTTTCTACTAGTGGAATTTATCTACCTTCTAAATAATTCTACTAGTACTGATGCTCGAGATAAGTTATGTATACCATAATTTCACATTAAGCTGCTTTTTCCCGGAGAGGTTAGATGTTCTACGATCCTCTTTACTTCAGGGACTATATTGCAATCCTCAACTCGATCAGGTAGTTGAGACACCTGTCTCAGATGATCATCAAATTATTGTTGACACTTCTACTGCAGATGAAAGTCTTGTAAAACAGGTTAATTTTATTTTAATAATTAGTTGAATTTTCATTAGATTTCTCGTATCATAACATTTTCTTATTCCCCTAGCAGTTGCTTGATGAAGTGGCGGAGCTAAACGCTTTTAAGGCAGAGTATACACAGAAAGTGTCTACTTTGGAGCAAAAGCTGGTAAGTTTTTCCATTTTTTATATGTTCAAATTTATATTATATATATACCATGCAATTAACTCGATGTTTTTTTCATCTCAGGAAGAAGCAGAAATCACTGAACTGACTTACATTTTTGTCCTTGTTTTGTTAACTTAAAGAAGGTTATTTTGTAGAATTTGGTGGGATTTTTCCCACCAAATAATAACTTACTTTGGTGGGATTTTTCCCACCAAATAATCACTTTGGTGGGATTTTTATTTACCTTATCTTATCTTTTATGTGTTTTTAGCTGTAAATCAGTTCACTCAACAAAGTTTGCTGTCTTGTAAACCTGTATTGACTCCAATATGGGTAAGCAAACTCAGGGGCATAGGGTCCCCAAATATTTTTGAGTTAATTGAACTATAGGTCCCTATATTATGCAAAATAACATATAATAATTGCAGTAAAAGCTGACTTTTAGATCTTTTTAAAAGTCTGGGGGCAAGTGAATATTTTCTAAATTTTCGGAGACCATATTGAATACAGATAGACACATCGATACAGTAGATGTTACTGACAGTGTATATATAATATCTTCTTTACAGATTATTACTACATTTCTTATAATAGGCGCAATTTTTGTTGCATTTGGAATTGTTTTTCTCAATGTTTCCCAAAGTGTAAGTTCTTGTTTTTCATGTTTTTTTCACATAATATTCACTTTACAGGGAAAATTTAACTTTTTGTGTGTAGGTTGTAGAAATTATAGACAAATATGATATTGAATGTATACTCGATACATATAGAGGGAGCAAATTGGAATATATAACAGACAGTTCAATTTCCAAAAACTGTACTAGGCACCTCAAGGTAAAGATTTTAATATAAAAGCTCTTATATGCAATTTATGAATATTACATTGTTATGTCCAGCGATATATTTAGTAGCCGAATGAACTACAATATCAGCTCCAAGAGATAAAGCTTTTTGATTAAGAAGAGTTGCGAATATTCCGTCTATACATACTAAAGCTCCTTTTTCATGGCATAGTTTCGAAACTAATTCAATATCACCACATCTTAAGAAAGGATTTGTTGGAGATTCTGTAAAATAAAGTGACACATGTCCATACATACACAATATATATATATATATATTCAATCTTTTCTAATTAGTTTGTTATAGTTAGTTACGTACATTGTTGTTGGATAATGCAGATTTTTTTTTTGGTCAAATGGATAATGCAGATTTCAAAGCTTCAATATCTGCTGGATCAATAACTGTGGCCTGTAATTTTAATTCAATCCCCACTTGCAATTCATGTTACTTTTTTTTTTTGGACGCAATTCATGTTACTATTTGTAATTAGCTGCTTAGTATTTAATTTGGTGGAATTTTTCCCACCAAATAACAACATAAAAATGTAGTGGGGAAAAAAATTAGCCAAAATTTTTTGGTGGGAAAAAAAATTGTCCGAAAAAATTTGGTGGGAAAAAAAATTGGCCGGAAAATTTTGATGGGAAAAAAAATTGGCCGGAAAAATTTGGTGGGAAAAAATGTGGTCGGAAAATTTTGGCGGGAAAATAATTTGGCCGGAAAAGTTGGTCGGAAATTTTTTGGTGGGAAAATTTTAGTTTGGTGGGAATATTTAGTCAAGGGTATTATTGTCTAATTATATTTTTTATATTAGACATGACTTTTATGGGCAATATCACCTCTCTCTAGGGTGGTATTGGTAATTGCCTCTTTTAATAAATAATTTTATTATACAATGTGTTTAGCAAATAATTATTAAATAAGTATTTATTAATTAATGACTCTTTTTAAATAGGTTACATATTTTTAATTAGTTTCGTATATATTTTATTAATCTTTTTGTATTAAATTACGTGAGTTTATTAACGAGTTTATTAATAAGTTACATTATAAATCCAATTAGATAATAAATTTTTTGAATTTTATTGAATAAATGTTTCTATATATTATAAAACCCACCTAAATTTTACGAAATCCATTTATCCCCAATTTATTTTTATTGTTTATTTTTGCATTTTACTATCTTTGATGTATTTGTTTTCAAACATCAGTGTTATGTATAAACAATATACTATGAACTTAATGAATATTAAATCAGAGTATAAGAAAATATTTTTCCCTATCCCTAATCTAAAATTATCTTCTCTAAAAAATAACATAATAAAAAATAGCTCTTGAATGTGTGTCTGTGCTAGCGTTGGATTGACTTGATCGGAAAAAGTAATTCTTTGTTTTAATTTTTTATAAAAAAATAAAATAAACGTGATAATAAAAGTTGGTTTAATTTTATTTTTTAATTCCCAAGATCCAAGACCCATGAATCATTACCTGGGCGCGAGGGTGGGGCAGATAATGATGGTGGTGTGTGTAAGGATCAGACCATATATCTCATCTCATACATGTGGTATACTTTTTTGAAAATTATAGAGACCACAAAGTATTAAATAATGTAACTTCAAACCAAGTAAATAGTTAATATTGATGGATTTGAAACACATGTAGCTAACAATCTCCCACACCTTGTTTGTCTAAGACATGAAAGAGATATAGGTTTTTAAAAAAAGTCTTTTGTACGAAATGAGGTCGGATTGTACTTAAGTGTGAAGGTCTTATAATTTGGATTGCCACGTAGCGAGTGAGGCAATAATCAAATCTAGTCAAGTGAACGTATTTTCAAACTTAACGTTCTTCAATTGAGACCCCCATCATATATTCTAACCTTTTATTTTTAATATAGATTTCACAATTTTATAACAAGTGTCGCTAGGGTTATATGCACATACTTTGATCCTCGTGAGTACTCCAAATACACTTCATATATCTTTTATAAAAGGTGGTCCCACCTTTACACTTACAAACACTGCATATATCTGGAATTTTTTTGAGTCTGACCAACTCGAGAGAGAGTGTCATTTTTTTTTGTTATTAGATTGACCTATATTTGTAAATTTTAATAGAAATTTAGCCAAAAATGATTTTTTTTTTTTATATCTTAGTTGTTTAATCCTTATATTTTAGTTACTTGGTCGGAGTTGGTGGTTCGACGTTGGTGGTGGTTGATAGGTATTTGAGAATTTTGTTATTATTAATGAATAAAAAAATGTTATACTACAATATATAATATTAAATATTGAATAAGAATAATGGTATCTTTTACTTTTGTTATTAAAAGTAGTTTGAAGAATAGTTTTTTTTCTTTTGTCTTTTGGGTAACTAAATAGCTTTGTGTTAATTTTAGTTTAGTCGAATCCTAATTTAAGACAAAATTTGAATTTAGATAATTTTTATGTACTTATAAACAATTATAATGAAGTTCCTTTGATGCCCATATTGTTAAAGAGTTTCCAAATAAACATATTGTGTTAAAATCATATATTCAATGAAGTTTTATCTATAGTAACTATAACTAGAATCATCATACAATTGTAAATTAGCATTTAGATATTTGAAGAAGAACTTACATGCATTTAGACCCCCCAAACTATTACACTTAATGTTAAAGATTTCCTGGCTTAGGTTGAATAAAAATGAGTAGAAAAATATATATTCCATGGTTTACATTGTATGTTGTTTAGGATTAATGTTTGTCTAGAAATTTTGGGTTCGTACATATGCAGCATCTTTAAAGACATACACGTATTATGATGAAGGTTCAAGAAAGGTTGATATTACGGTGGCACACACGTTCCTTTCCATAATCATAAACATAGAACGATAAGTACGATAATTTAAGTATGATGGCCAAGAAGATTGGATTTGGGGAAGATGCTAAATTTTACAATAGACCTTATGGATCTTTATAGTTTAAGCTTGTGCATATATCCCATGACGGGGATTTAAGAAATGTGGCACTAGTATTCGAGTGTGATGTTTCTGTTGAATGTTATGTGGAAGGGACAATGACAATGACAATGAACTTATATGTGTTGGTGGTGATCTTCCTCTTGATAGAAAAAAATATGCGAGAGACAGTGATACAGATAATAGAGCTGAAGCGATACTTACTATGCTGAGAATGAGTTTGAAGATTTTGATGGTGGGGAATTTTCACTGCACAAGAAGTCTGGTTGGTTGCCTCTTTGTGTCGTAATAAGATCAAGATAACCAGTGAATTCTACTTCACACTCGAACAACATGAGATCGTAAATAGAGAGAAAGACTCTCACATGTTTCCTTTTGATTCTGAGGATTTTGATAGTCGTAATAGTGATTCAGCTGATGCCAATTTGAGAAAACCAAAGTTTTAGAGGTGTAACAAACAAAGTTATATGCGAAAGCTTGTTTTTTTATTGTTGTATTGTTAGGATTGTGCTAGTGTTGCACAAGGTATTATTGCATACTCCAGAAGAATGTGAAGGATTTCCAATTGAAATACAACACCAAGGTTAAAGTATGGGTTATACACAAAAATCTGATGTGTGAGTGGTTAATTTATTCTAGAAAGTTACAAGAGTCACTTATAGTCCAAATGCAAATTCTAAATACAAAACATTCATATGGAAATTTATTAAGTTACAACTTGTTGTCTGTATAAGAAAACATGAAAAATGTATATCGATTATATTCAGAATGACATCTACAAGATGGTGAAAAGCCTTGTTTCCAAGATAAGTAGTAAGTTATTGGTAGTTTTTTCTAATAAAACTAGTTTACAGGGCTATTAAATTTTCAAGGATTATAATTAAGGGCGAGTACAAAAATTAATTAATATATTGTAAAGGTTTGTGTAGGAGTTAAGGCGGAGCAATTGCGGGTCTACCATTACAACAGAATCTATTAAAGAAGAAGAGACATGGATTGAAGTGAGTAGTAGGTTGTGTATCTGTCGTGTCAGATGCAAGGGTGGTCTCTTGGGCGGTTGTAGAAGTGGGATAGGTTTGAATGAGTGCCATCTGAAGGGAACCCACCCTAGATATTGACGATCATAGTGGTATTGGTTCAAATGATTGCATTTATCTGATTGCTTATTGTGTGGTTGAAAGAGAAAACACGAGTACTTGGACATTATTGTTGAGGTTGTGGATTGCGAATTTGGGGACTACATTGCATTATAATATGGGATTTTTATGTTTGACAATAAAAAGGTAACTTATATCGATTATTGATGTCATTCAACAATTATAGTACACAATATTTTCTCATTTGTTCAACTGTTTATTGTGGGGTTGGTACAAGTAGTCGACAAACTTCTTCCCGTTATTGAGGATTGCCATTCTGTCCTACATTTGGTTAGTAAATTTAGTGCACTACATCCAGTATCCAATTTAAATAAGATGATGTATTGGGATGCCAAACGACCCAGAGTCTAGTTGGTTAGACAAATCATGGATAAATTAAATATTTTTGATGAGGCGGCGTTCCATTCATTTGAAAAGGAAACCCCAAGTTTTGGGCTAGATCTCAAATCAATCCACAACCAAGTGCAACGTGATCTTGAATAATATCTTAAAGCATTCAAACTCAGTTCTAATCTAAGCAAGAGAGAAGGCTACGATTTTCATACTTATAATGATAAGAATTTAAGTTTGATTAATAGAATGGATATTATAACAAAGTTGATTTGAAATATGATAGGGGGCATTTACTTGAAGATTTTCAAGTTGATAAATTGAAACAAAAACCATACATCATTGTGGAATGAATCACTTACAAGGTATAAGATATTCCAAATTATTGAGGAAAAGAGATACAATATATTGTTGAATTCAACAGGATTTACTGTAATTTTTTTGATACATCTGAGAGTCACTTTGGAATCAGAATCATTTTGACTCCAATAAGATTCGATCACAGGAACTCTTGTAGTTTTCGCCGATGGAAATTGTCATGTTTATCACGTACACATAAAATCATTGAGATTACATATATGGGAGAGGATTTAGAGGCATATGTTGATCAATGTTACAATAAATCTACATACTTACAAGAATATGATCTTGCATAATGCCCACCGATTGTCCATCAATATGGTCATCATCTTTGAATTTACCTTAGCATGAACCAGATTCAGTGAAAATACCTAAAAGACTAAAGTCTTACTGAAGAAGAAAGTCGGGTGAAGGAAGAACTGGAGCATCTATTCATGTTTGGAAGGAGGTAAAAAGTCGAGAAACCCCGTTATAGTAGTAAAGTATTCAAGGTGCAAGTAAGCCAGGCTTTATAAAAGGACTTGCAAGGTTGTTGTTGAGCAGCTGGTGGTAAATGAACTTGAAAATCCTCCTCCCGCAATCGATGAACCCATTTAACAGATAATGCGTTTGATGGTGAAAATCTAAACAAAGGCAATTTCGTTTTCACAATGGCATCTATTTTGGGAGAAGGTGGAATGAGTAATTTGCTAGGTCGATGGTATCATGAGGACTTTCAAGCATTACTTGATTATCATATGGATAACTTTGAGAGCTCAATTGGGGCTTAGTCTCAACTACCATCTAATGAAAGTATAGTGGTTGAATCAGACAAAGAACTGAACAACGAGTTGAAAAAAGGTAGTATGGAAAGAGGTAGAAAATTAATACGTGGTCTTTGTCGCAACTTGGGACTGACATGAAAAAATGCCGACATGCAAATAATAGTGAATTATATTTTCATCAATCACTAACAATGACATATTTTTTTTCCTTTTGTAGAAGAAAAAGGTTCTGAGGCTACTACCTCAACCTCTAGTGAAAGAACTCCACTCATACCCTGTATTAATGTGAGTAGAAAATCCCACTGATATTTCCTAGATTGAAAAGGTCAAGATTTGTTCACTTGGTAAAAAAGAAAGGAGCTAGATTGATTTTTGTTTTGTTATAAGAAACTGTTTTTGGGGTGTAATTTAAAATGACTTATATTATTTTGATGTGTTTTGTATGTTTGTTGTTTCTACATATTTGACGATGGATGTATTTTGGATAATTAAAATTTGATGTGGCTATTTTATGGTGTAATGATTCAAATGAAAGATATATTGGTTTTATTTATGCTTGATAATTTTTAATGCATTATTACACAGTTGGTTCAATTAAAAATTGTGTGGTTGAGTGTTGAATGCATTGCATATGGTTTGTTATTGAAATGATCAAAAAATTTAAAGATATACGAGGTATTTTTTTTTAACATATATCATTGAATGTGAGTGTAGATGAAACTTGATCCTTTCACAAGTGATATATTTTTTTTATATTATTACACCATACTCTAGGGGTCATAGTAAAATCAATATTGTTACACAAGTATAACATTGCAAATTTATCAAATTTAGCCTAATACGAGGGTATTTTTGCGTATTTTAAAATATATGGGTCAATATGAAAATTTCAATGGTATTAAAAGAATATAAATAAAATTTATATTTATATGAAAAGTTTGATCAACTTTTTCATTTGATTTGTCAAGTTCAAAACAAATTTAGTATAGGGTGTACTCCCCGATTCAGGGAGTATAGTAAAATGTAATAAGATTCATGTTTATGGTAGTCTTCTTCCGATATTTCCTTAACTTACCTTTTCGAGAGCAGTGGCGGAGCCACAACCAAGGTATGGGTGGCCATGGACCCCCCTGAGTTTTAAAAAAAAATATTTATAAGCTTTAAAAAAAAATTATAACATAATTGGCCTCTAGATTTTTGCTTGGCCCCCCTAACTTTTACAAAATATTGTAACCTCCCCACTAAATATCTCACTTTCCTAAATTCCTTATATAAAACATCTAACAAGTACCACATTTGCTGAACCACAGTCTAATAAGCCAGTAAAATCAATCACTTATCCACCAATAATATAGAGTTTTGCAAAATATAGCGACTTTTAGAGCATTTACTTTAAAATATAGCAACTTTTGCGTATTTTTTGCAAAATATAGGGATGTATAGTGCAATTAACCAAAAAAAAAATCATGGGCGTTGCCCCCACACCCCCTTGGCCCCCCTTGAACATATATCCTAGCTCCGCCCCTGTTCGAGAGTTAATGGACTTTGTTTCTTCCCGACCTAAACTTATACTTATTGTATAAGCTTTTGTGGGGAAATAGTTATTACTTTTCCTATCTCTTTGTTTGCATCTAGTTAGAGCTATCTATAACTGGGTAAAATCTATTACAATGATATAAATAATATATTTTTGCATTATTTGTAATTTAAATACACAAAATCTGTATCAATTTCCTAAGTATGTTGATGCAGATTTTGCGTATTTAAATTACCCAACTTTCTCTGGCACAACACTTAATGAAGTTTATATTCCACCATTAGTCCTATTTTGTCCAATAGGAAAATATACCCCTTGTATATTAGATAAGGTTTGCATGTATCTCTGAGTTTGTGTGCATTTGATATGAATTAATTGGTCTATTTAATATATATAGTGACAAACCTTCAAGGGATAGTCATATTTGTGTATTTTTTATAAAACAAGGGCAATAGGTGCAATTAACCCAACAATCAAATATAACTGAAGTGTGAGTTTTGTGGGGCCTATGTTGGTGTTAGCAATTTGGTGTTTTTATGCTGCACTTTTTCAATTTTTTTGTAGTAATAATTCATCCATTTGGCTACTTCATCAATAAAGTGAAATCGAGAAGTTCAAATTACGGTAAAAAAAATACCATTAAAACTCTAATAAATTGATTTAATTTTAACATAATCTCATCACTTCTATAATGTTTCAAAATTAATGTGGTAGCATCTTAAGATATGAAAATAGTCATTTTTTATCTCTTTTAACCACTATTTAAGGTACAATGTGATTTTTATTTATTTATTGCTGTTAAGAAATACAATAATTTTCCACTTTGGTCCATCAAATATTATTGAAACTTTATGTTTTTTTTAGTTATATTTTTACAGAAATTGAAATCTAAGAAAAAATTCTAACAGTGTTTTTGCTTTAATGGTAAATGCTCCAGAGAACGGATTCCTCCAATCGAGTTGACCTAAAAGCTCAAAATGATACCATTAATGTCGTCATCTCAGGTCATTCAATTAAGGATCAAAACAACATTTTTTTTCTCCTTTTAATAGTAGTAAATTCAGCTATATCCGCCCAGCATCAATGACAATGAAGTGATGGCTGAGGCTGAGGCTGAGGTTGAAGATGGAGGAAAAAGGTTTGAGGAACTGGTCTATCCGCTAATATTCCGATTCAACCAAAACCTAACTTTCCTAAATTCGCTCTGTTTATATTCCAATTCAACCAAATGACATCATGCAAGAGTTTGTTTCTTGGTTTGAAGAGAATGGCAGGGTTCCTTTGGAACACCATCTCAAAAATTTGTTTCAAGTAATGAATAGCCTTCATGTGCATGAAAATATTGATACTTCCGTGTAATCATTTGTTTAAAGTGCAACATTTTATTTATTTTGAATTTCTTTGTGGAAATTCATCTATTTTAGCGCTTTTGAGTTGTTTAATTTGTTATTAATTGGAAGTAGAGTAGTGTCTGCTTTATTTATGGGTTTTAATTTTGGCATTGGTTATTTAATTTTAATTGTTATATTGGGTTGATGGAACAATTGATATATGTGATATGAGAAATATTCATATATACATGTGCCCCTCTACCTGAGTATACTTTTATGTTCTAGAAAAACAAGGGAATTATGTATATATCATTGTACTAACGTTGTAGTTTATTGTATTTTGTGTGATCTGAATGATGAAAATTATATATTTTGTTGACACAACGTGATGAAATAAGTTGAAAGTCCTAGAGGGGGGGTGAATAGGATTACTAATAAGATTAATGCCTAATTTAAAAATCTTTTGGACAATTATAAGTTTAAGTGAAAACTTCTAAGTCAACTAAATATATCAAACACTTATAGGATCATACAAAGGATAAGTTAGAGGTTTGATATATATAAGTATAACAAGTAAATCGACAATCTAATATCTTACTACTCTAGAAGACTATATGTTAGATAAACTAGATAATCAATATCACAATAATCATGCTAGCATATTATCAAACATATAAAGTGCGGAAAGTAAATAGAGTAGGGATAGAAAGATACACGCGATTTATAGTGGTTCGGTTTCCCTACATCCACTACCTAAGGAAGCCTCCTTAGGATTTCAAGCTTTTCACTAAGCTCCCGTGTCTCTCTTAACCGGGTCGAGAACACAATAACCCTTACAACCTCTTCGATAACACGAAGGACAAACACTTGTGTAATCACAACACAAGGATACCAAGTATACTCCCTATACTTGAATTCTCTCTTAATCTATCTATTACAAGACCTAGACTTAAGAGGATAGAAACAAAGTGTTTAAGGGGTTGCTTATAAAAGCTTGTAACTAAACTCCTAAAAGAGTGGATATGAACTATATACCTTGTAAACTCCTCTTGAGTAGATAGAACCTTGTGGCTTATTTGATTAACTCCTTGGAAGGACTTATAAGCTCACTAAGATTGATTTTGACTATGTATAGCTCTTGACACCTTCTTGAATGATAACAATTAAGCTCCTTAATGTTTGTAATTAGTTGGTGTAGTTGTAGCCTTCAAAGAGCTTCAATTTATAGCAGAAAATAGCTTCCAACGGTCATAAGGCTTGGGTCCAACGGATCTATTTATTTCCCAACGGATATATTCCTTATGACTTAAACTTTGTGCAGAAAAACCTCTCTTGCGGTGTACCGCAAGTTTCGTGCGGTGTACCGCACCTCAACGGTTAGATTTTCTAACTTTCTGACGGGCTAGCCTATGCACCGCGCCCTGGTCCGCATTCTTGGTCCAGTGTACCGCGCCTTTGGTCCGGTGTACCGCGCCAAGTATCTTTGAAAGAATTTGACTATGCTATGATGCTCGGATCAATAAATCTTCTTCACGAAAGTTGTAGATAATATCATTCTTATATACATTGTAGTTGATCATTAAAGCTATATCTCAAAGTACATAAAGATAAGAATAAAAGAGAATGCAATGAGATATAATAAGAATGGTATGAAAAGTGTTTTTGATGAATAATAGTGCAAGATAGGATGAATATTATAAGAGTAATTAGCACACTAAACATAAGAGGATTTGTCACATTAAAACAACCTATTAAGGGAGGCTATATGCCAACATAAGTCACTGTACTTTAAGGAAACCTATATTATGCTAAAAAGAGCGTATGTGCATCGTGTGCCAATAGCTTTGTCATAGTTGTATATGTGTATATGATAATGTTGTGATATGGTTGTTCTGAAAGAACCAATGAAAAATTACCAAATGAAAAACTAAATGTGAAAAAATTTAATATAGTTGACTATTTTTGTGCTTTATGATTGCTCAAGTGTTACTTCGTTTTTCTCTCATTGACTCATTCATGGAAATACTTTACATCTCCAAGTAGTGTAAAAGTTCGATCAATCAATCAAAATATATTTGACTAAAATACATATATATGTCTTGGTGATTTTCATTTTGGTGTTTCGAGTCGGGAGGTGAAGAGCGGGCTTTGACACAAGAACAAATTCCCACTGGTAAATAAGTTACTATTGTATCATCCAAATTTACTCCTAAAATTAAGTAATGTTCTCTAAACCATCTCTTTTTGTAAGTATTTATGTCCGATTAATTCACCGTGTCAACAAAATTTTAATTATCTTTTAACAACGAACAAATAATTCTTGTAGCCTTAACTATAATAATTCGAGCCTCAACAAGACTTTTTAACCAAAATCGGGTGAACCCGCGTCTAACTGAACACTTACTATTTTATTCTAAACCAAACAATTTGAAACCATCGCATAGGGGTGATCATATACCGAGTACCAGACCAAAATTCACAATTTAAGGCGGGTTTTCTTTACTCCTTCTATATTTCCAGAGTTTGACCATTTGTAGCATATGCTAGGGTTAAATAGTATATACAAAAACTACTTATATAATGAAATGACTTGTCTAGCTGTTTGGCAGCTATCAGAGTTTAAATAAAATGTATTCCAATCCTAAGTTAAAACAAAGGCTTATAAATTTAGAAAACCAATTCTAGTTCGGGCTTAAATTTTAAAGATTGGTTGAGTTCGTTCTTCAAATTGGATCATTTTTAGGCTTTGCTTGCTCACTCCTAAATATATTTAACACCGCAAATGAATCCAAAATTTCTAAATACAGAAATCTTATCCATGGTTATAGAAAAAAATTGAAAAGAAAAATAAAGTCTCAGTTTTTGTATGGGGATGTTTTTGTTGCAAAAATGTAATTATTTTTATAGGTTTTATCATGTTGTCTTTCCTTGACGATACTTTGGTAATTCCAGCCATTATTGAAAGTGCACTCCCGAAAAAAGTCTTGATAGCCACAAGAAGCTCAAAAGATCACGTATAAGATGAAAACTCATTAGATCCACTCAAACATTATACTAAAATTCGAAGGTCAGAGCGTAATTTTTATATGACATGTCGAGTTACCGTTAAAACTCGTCCCACGAAAGAAATGTCATGCACAATCCAAACAATGTTTGTGGTTTTAGACTACGAGTCCTCTAACAGTGTTTGTGGTTGTAGATTACGAGTCCTCTTGTCATGCATGCCATTGTAAGGAGAACCACTTATAACAAGTTTAAGATATCGTATTTACATATGATGTCATCATAAAGTTCACAACAGACAATGAGGTAATTCATGTAAGAGAGTACTATACCAATTTATTTGCCATACCCGGGTTTTTCGTCGTACAACAAAGTTAACCGCTAAAAAAACCTTAACAATAACAATTTATTTCAATAACTATTAGTTATATTTTTCAAACCAACCAGACCATTAGGTTTAGATTTTTTGAAATGTATTTTATATTTTTTAACCATATTCTGAAATATAACTCTATAAATATATTTAAAAAATTTACATACTAAACTGGTGCTCTAACCAATTGAGCTACGAAAACATTGTTGTTAAAGTTGGGCGTGGAGCAGTCTAATAATTTTACAAAATAAAATATCATAAGTACTAATTATAATTTGATTTATTAATTAAATAATCAGAGATCTACAATAAAACATAACAAACACAAACAAATATAAATATATTTTCAACAATAATAAACAATTTCAAAAATTAATACTCATAATGTTGTCCAATATAAATTAATTTATAAAACCAATTAAAAATATCATTCAATTTTAAATCTAAAATAAAAAACTAATATTTTTATTAAAAAACTTAATGAACAAAAATATTTTATAAATACAATAAATAATTTAAATACAAATTCCAGACAATTATTTTAATATGTTTATGTTGGTCTCAAATAACATATCAAAATTACAATTGATAAAATAAAGTCGTAATTAAAATAATTAATTGAATAGAAAATTAAAAACTCATATATAAAATAATTAGCTGTTTGTATAAAATAACATCATTTTGCAATTATTGTAAATGGGTTTGTTTTCCAGCTTTTTTTTTTTTTAATTCTATAACTCTTAGAAAGAATTTATTGTTTGAATATGTTGACTTAGGTTAATTTGTGGCGTGTTAAATATATTAAGCTTTTATATATGTTGAAAAATGAACAACTAAATCCTGAAAATGATCCAAAAATCCTAGCTTTATTTCTAGATTTATAAGTCTAATTTGAGTTTAAAATCAAAGTCAGGTTAAACTATATTTCTTATAAACTTGGTCCGTCCTTTTATTATATAAGATAATTTTAATAAAACTAGCCTACATACGATTTATCACATTTCAAAAAATATCATAAGTAAAAGTTTTGTTAGACAAAAATACCAAATCTTTGATAAATTGGGCAACTAAAAAAAATTGATTGCTAAATTTTGTGTGCCTATATGCACGCTAAGTTGACTGGGAATCGTTTTTTTGTGAATTTAAAATCTAGTGTGTGTTTGCGCCCAAAAAAAAAAAATCTAGTGTGTTTTAATATAATTTTTTCACTTGACTATATAATGTCTGAGGTATACATATTTTACGGTTATCTTTTTTTACTTGACTATATAATTAAGAGGCCTTTAATTAAAAGACTCTAATACCAATGGACCTCTATCGTTTTTTAACCTTTTCTTTAATGACAACAATTAGGGCCTAAAGCATAACCTTATCTTATGCTTAACTGTTTTCTTCTTTCTCCTTCCCAATTTTAATTACAACGACATCAAACTCAAACTCAAACTCATCACCCCACCCATCCCGTTTGCTCCCACTAAAGAATTCAAAGTAAGGTAATTAATTTTTTGGTTTTAAAACTCTAAAAGTTGATCGTCGTTCCCTCCCACATACGCTATTCTCCGCCATAGATCTGAAAAATTAAGTAATTGACATTTGAACATTCTCCTACTTGAACATTTATGCTTCCACTCTAAAGTTCTTCCCTTTAATGGACATTTAAGTGTTATTTTTTATATACAATCTTTGTTATCTCATTAATTGTATTTCCCTTTCTAGAAAATTATCCAGTTGCATATGAGTTTTGTGTGCCAACATTTGAAGTTCTTGCTGGGAAGCAAAACTTTCAAACTTGACCATGGCTTAGTTTATTGGAATTCAAGATTGGAGAACATGAGCATTTACTACAAGAAATAGTAGCATTAGCGGGGAAACTATTGCGGCAACAACTAAAATGACTTCTAATAATATTTTTAAAAACCAAAATAGCCTCTAATTATATTTTTAGTGGCAATATTTGCCGCTAAAGATAAAGTTAATAGAGGCAAAAACAAATAATTTGCTACTAAAGTATCTTCAGCGACAAACTTATAGAGGCGACAGATAACAACTATTAGCGGCAAAATTAAGATTTTTAGTGTTAAATTTTTTACCATAGATATTATTTCTTGTAGTGATTTAAGAGTGGTTTTCTCTCTTTAAATTTGGAGAAATTATCTCTCACATCAATCTGAAAAACTTGATTTAATTACTTTTACTTGATTTTTTAGAGTATCAAAAACCAAAAAATTAATTAACATATTTTGAATTATTCGATGGGATGATGGTGGTGGAGAATCATTTTATTGTGCATGATAACGAGTTTGATGTTGTTGTAATTGGAATTAGAGAGGACGAAAAAGAAGAAATCTAAAAATGAGGTAAGATTGGGCCTTAGGCCTTAATTGTTGTAATTAAAGAAAGGCGATTCTTGAGGTACCGCCGGCATAGTGTCTTCTAATTATTTCTTTGCAATAGGCCAACGATGAAAAAGACTGACTTATGACTAAAAAAACATAAGTCTTCGGAGGTAGATAAGAAATTTGCTACCCACTCATTTCTTTTTTGTTTTAATCTTGGATCTTCGTCTCTTCCATCTTCTTACATATTAATTTACTTCTTACCCTCACTAACATTAAAATCTCAGAGAATTATGGCTTTCTTTGAATCCCTTCAAAATCTTTCCGGTATTCATCCTTTATTAGCACACAACAGTATTATTGTGGAGTGTACTGAGATTGAATTTTCTGCTTTTGATGCTCTCCTTGAATTTCTTACCAGTTCCCTTGTTGTATCTCCAAAACTGATAAAGGACATTATAACTGATGCTGTAATCATCAAAGCAATCCTCATAGATCCTCCTCCTCAAGAGTTAATTGAAGATGGTGATTTACAGGTATCTAGATCTGTTGTCAGGAATGTCGGATCCTTTTTCTACACATTTGATCTCAATAAAATGAATGAATACATGGGCCTTCAACTTTGTTCTCAGCTATGCAAATTTTTTCATCAGCTAAACGATACGCATAGTTTCCAACGTTTCAGAGTGGAGAGGCCAATTATACTTACATATCCAAAAACGAGTCCATTCATCTTTATTAACCATCTATTGGAGAATCTTGAGGAGTTATTGGAAGACACAACTAGTTCAACTCTCCTTTTCAATGGTTTCATTCAGAGGGTGCAAAGTGAGCTTTGTTTCTGGTATTCTGACCTCATAGAAATCTCAAGCAACCCACCATTGTTTTTGAAGGAGACTATTGAAACAATTACAAAATTGGCATATGATGTAGAGTATGTTCTTGATTCATATCTTGTTGGAGATTTTCCTTTGTGGCGCTGTATTTGCTGGCTTAACGATATCTTTCTAGATTTTCTCAAAATAGAGCAAGAAAGAAAGACAAAGGAAGATTTGAAAGAGGATCTCAAGGGGAAGTGTACAATGATAAAAGATAGGCTTCTTGGTGAAGATGAGCCACTCAATATTATCACCATTGTCTGTCCTTTTGGAATAGACGAAACTGCATTAGATATAGAATTTTACAATTCTCCTTCTGTCATCAGTCACTTCGAGTCTCGTTTATTTTGTTACACTGTATTAAATATAAGATACATATTATTTAAGTTTCTGGGTGCCCTGGTTCCTCTTACAGATGAATATCGTTCCAAAAATAATGAAGAACTAACTAAAGTACTCTTTAAATGTCTCGAGGAAAAGAGATTCCTTGTTGTACTTATTATTGAGAAGTGTTTCGATTGTTGGGATATAATACAAAGTTGGTTCCCAGATTCTCACAATGGAAGTAGAATCGTATTAATTTCTCAAGAGGAGGAGTTTGAAATCCCAGCTAAATCTAAGAGCATAGGGGAACCCCAATCTCCAAGAATCTGGGAGTCATTCTTTCAAATAGTAAGCTGCCCTGAAGAAATGAAGGAAGTCGGAATGAAAATCGCTAAAAGATGTAAACCAGAATCAAAGACTTTTGTAGTTGCTCTTCTTCGGACCATTCGTAAAACAGTGAATAAGTGGGAAGAAGTAGCACAAATTTTAGGGTCCCGCGTATTTGGTCTTAGGGGTTCACAGGTAAGTCGCGTACTAGATTTGACTTGCATCTATTTACCGGACCATTTAAGATCATGCTTTTTCTACATAAGAGTATTTTTACGTGCACGTGTTTCAGTCTCAAAACTGATACGATTGTGGATAGCAGAGGGATTTGTAAAACATACGGCATCCCAAAGCTTAGAGAAGACAGGAGAGGATTATTTAGCCGATCTTATTTCAAGAAACCTACTGAAACTTACTAAAGAGGGTCCTGGTTTTGGCAAGGTCGCTTGTGTTTATAATCCTCTGGTATATAACTTCCTCGGAAGAAAAGTTATGGAAGATAATTTCGTGCAGATCGATATGGATTCTTCTTCTTCTTCTTCATCACCCACGATATATTATCAACGCCGTCTCCAGGTTTTTAAAAAATTGGATAAATTTGTTATGTCCTCTGGGCCATTTCTGCATTCGTTGTTTTTTACACCTTTATTTATTGATGATATCTCGAGGAACCATTCATATGATATTTCGTGCAGTTATAACAAATTTAAGTTTCTTAGGATATTGAATATTCCACATCTCATTATAGGAGACTCTTTTATAGAGGTTGGTGTTCTTGTTCTGCTAAGATACTTGGCCGTCAGAAGCTCAGTGAAATTTATTCCGCCATCCATATCCAATATTTGGAACCTTGAAACTTTTCATTTTGAACAATCAAATCGTGAAGTTGTAAAAGTAGCAGATTGTATATGGGACATGATAAAGCTGAGACACATTCATATAAGTGCTTTCTCTTCTTTTGATTTAAAGCCCCACAGGCTTGACAACTCTTATTCCATTCTAGAAAATCTACAAACCTTTTCGGAACCCATTATTGCTTATGGAGACAATATGGAGAAGATGTTGAGAAGGTTATCAGGCATTTTTGAATTAAAGTGTAGATTTCTAGATTCATGGGATGATGATACGCAATGTAACCGGTTCCCAATGCTAGAGTTTCTCAATAAACTAATATCACTCAAGGTGGAGTACATGGGTGCAGGTTTATATCCGTGTAAGTTCAATTTCCCTTCCAATCTGAAGAAACTTACTTTGAGAAATTTTAAAATGCCATGGAATGCAATGTTACAACTTGTGATGCTAAAGAATCTGGAGGCTCTCGAGTTAAATTTCAATGCATTTGAAGGTGAAAGATGGGATATGGAAGAGGAAGAGGTGTTCACAAAACTCAAATACTTGAATTTGGTATTCATGGAAGATCTGGAATACTGGAATGCCACTCGTAATCACTTTCCCAGCCTCGAAGATCTGGTTGTGTACCATTGCAATAAGCTTGTAGAGATCCCTCAAGATTTTGCATATATTTCTTCCATACACTTGATTCAGGTGAAAGGTTGCAATAATTCTGCTGAAAAATCAGTCAGACTTATTCGAGATCAGCATGTGAAATATTGGGGTCATAATCAACTCAAAATATCTTTCTTATATGATAAAAAGTAATCAGGTGTGTTTATACTCTTCTAAATTCTACTCTTAAGTTTTTTATTTATTATTCCATGTCCCACCATTTGATTGCTAATATACTTTTAGCTAGTCACAGCTTTTATTTGGCTTATAATTATCTCCATTCTCTTAACAGGAGTTTGTAGATGATGATCATGGGGAGGTTACTGTTACATTTGTTTGATTCCATCAACTTATCTTGTCTTTCTTTTAATGTTTGTCTTCAACTGGAATCTAGGACATGTCTGAATCTCAGATATGCCTCTCTAAACTTTAAATGTTATTGATTACTTTTGTATATTGTGATATATTTACACTTTAATTTTTTTTTAATTATGTAATCTATTTTCTATTCTCTTCTATGCCTGAGTATTAATTTAGATTTGTGTTCTCCCATGTGAAAAAACTAAAACTAGAATTCCTATGCAAGTTTTTAATCTATTTTCTATTCTCTTCAACTGTAACTTCGTTTCTCTTTTATCGTGATAATCCTACTGTTAAATCTCATTGGCTTGATGATAAAAGAGGTGAAAAAGGTAGGGTGGATGTTAAATGTGGTGGGTATAAACGTGGTGGTGATAGTGGAAGTGGTGGGAAGAAATATGGTGGTGGGGTGAAGTTTCGGTGGAGTTGTATGAGGGGTTTAAATTCTAAGTAGAGTTTTGGTTGAATCTAATGGTGGTTTAAAATGTTACTGTTATGTTATGATGGGATTGATTTCAAGGATTATGTTATTTGTTCTTGAGTACGTTTCATATTAGAATTATGAATCGAAGTTTAACTACTAGTATGAATTTTATAACTTACTTGAGAAATCTCTTACATATTATTTGTTCAAATAATACGGATGTTAACTCTTGTCGATGCGGAAATGTTAAGGATATATATACAGTCCAGGCAATTAGAATTAGGATCTTTTTACTTGTTCACTTTTCTGGTGCATAAATGTTAAAATGAAAATTTAATATTGTTTCCTTTTTAATTAATATAGATAAGGTTATTTATTTCCATATACTAGTATCATAGTTGTCCTACTATAGTAGTTTTTGATGCTTGATGTTCGGCTCCATGTCTAGTGCTTTTTGCGAGTTGCTTTTTGCGAGTTGATCGGCTCTTATATTATACCTTCGCTGAGGTGATTGAACTATAGGTGCTTATATTATGCAAAAGATGCACAATAGGTCCTTTTTATTATGCAAAAATCTGCCTTATATGTCCTTATATTTTGCAAGAATTGAGTTTATTGAACTATAAGTCTATTTTTTTTGAGTTAATTGAACAGGTCTTATAACTATGCAAAAGTTGCACTGCAGGTAAAATTGCACTATAAGTCCTTTCATTATACTTGAGTTACAGTATAGGTCCATTTCTTACGCAAAAATTGCACTATAGGTCCTTTTACTATGTCCATATATTATGCAAAAATTGCACTACGGGTCCCTATATTATGCAAAAATTGCTCTATATCTCCCTATATTTTACAAAAAATTAACTGCAGATCCCTATTTTAAAAAAATAAAGTTAATTGCACTATATATTACAGGTCCCTATATCAAATGCTTTTCGGTTTATGAATATTCATTTCCAAAAGAGTGGAAACAACACTTAATCAGCAATGCGTAGATAATTCTACATCAGTAATTCATATCATTTATATATCTATAATATATACAATGAAGCTCATTCATAACAAAAATTCTCCAATCTGAATAGTTAAATGATTGATTCTCCCTCCCTATTATCTTGAATAACTACAATAACAGAAAGCATTCTCTTCAAAATGGAATTCACAATTTACTAAATGAATCAAAATGACTATTAAATTGCAGTATGGCATGAAATTATATATAAAATAAGAAGTGAAATTTTGATCGGGTTGTTCAAGGACTATAGTGCAATTAATTATTACCTTGGAGGCGGAACAGATAAACACACAACATGCATTCTATTGAAGCATTATTAAACAAATATAAAAAACTAGAAAGTATATAACAACTGTTGCTAATTTTTAAGAAATGGTTAACAAATTAAAATGAAGGACGGGAAAAACACACATACTTATAATCTTGAAAACCAATAAATTAAGAATGTAATATATGGTGAGCAATGTGGAAGGACTCTGAACCCACATGTTTATTATCGTCCATATACAGAAGAGGGCTCTAAATCCATTAAAGCAGAACAATCCCACATCTCGTATATGGGAGGAAGAGATTGGCCAACAGATACAACATCTCCTGATAATGAAGGAGCATTTTTATGCCATGCATACTTAAGGCCTGCAACAACTTGATCCGTAGTAGGACATTCACTTGGTTCTTTATGCAAACATTGTTTAGCAAGATCCAAGAATTTATTTAAACTATTTGGAAAAATTTGTCCCCTTAGAGCCACGTCAATGATCTGATCAACTTCTCCCTTTTTGATCCGCTCTTGGGCCCAAATGCTAACCCATTTAAGAGGCTCTGATCCATTGCCGGTCTTCCAGACAAAACAACCAACATCACAACACCAAAAGCATAAACATCACTCTTCTTATTTAGCCTACCGGTTATATAACATTGTGGGTCCATATATCCCATTGAGCGTTGAAGATCTGACTTACAGTAATTGTCCGAGGATGTCAACTGGAAGTGGTAATCTAAGAAATGAGATCCATGCTTCTTCAGTATTCGTGTGACAGTTACAACCAAGTCAGTAATAGTAGCTCCAACAGGTAATTTACCAGACAACTTGAATCCAGCTACTTTAGGTAAAACCATGCTCATTGGCTGCCATAGTGTAGTTTAAAGCTTTAGCCACACAGTGAAAAAAACAACATATATATTATTGCATGCAGCCTTAGTACCTGACCGAGCATTGTTGCCTCTGCTTCAATACCTCCAACTCCCCAACCAGCAACTCCTAACCCATTAATGATAGTGGTGTATAAATCCGTGCCAATAACACTATTTGGATAGAGTATACCATCAACATTCAGAACCACTCTACTACAAATATACTCGAGACTAGCCTGAATAACAAAATTGATTCAGCTGTGCCTTGCTTTGCAAAAGCAAGAGAAGTTGATGCAGAAGACATGGGCTGTTTAATTCATCCCAAGTCCAAGAAACAAAAGTTAAAATTGAATCCCTAGAGGACTATGATAGAGAAAGAATGTGCGATTTTGGCCCATTTGTGAGTTTTCCTCTTGCAAGTGGGGCACAGATTGCACATCGTTTTTCCATCCTAGGCTCCCGGACATCAAATTTCACTTTTCTCTCTGGGCTATTTGATGATCCTTACGAGCCCATGCCTTCTTCACGGCATCATCAGAAGTGAAGCCAAAAATATTGACAAGTAATAAACAGAACATACATTACAGCTTATGAATGCAACCACAAGACTGAGATGTTGTAACTCTTATACCTTATGCGAACCAGGCAGAACAATAACCATATTGTGAAATGCTTTAGATCCCCACTTAAGGAAAGAAAATCTCTCCTTGTCACTCTCTGATCCAAGTTTCATTCCATATCAGAATTTTTGCTGAGACGTTGTAACATTAGCTTGAATCGGTCCATCAATCACCAGATTCACCGGAACCTAGACACGTAAAATGAAGATTTTGAAAGGGATTGGGTGAGCATATAGTAAAGAAAATGATATTACACTGTTCTAGTCATATACCACTGGATTGATCTTGTTCTAATCACTACCAAGATTGCTCATGGCTTCACGCATGCAAGCGAGGTCAACTAGAGCAGGTACACCAGTGAAATCCTATCAGTGAGAAATAACTTCTTTAGATTGTATTGCAGTGCTATTGAACGAGATTTCCTATAAGTATTCGAAGATTCATACATGCAGAATTACACGACTGGGCTTGAAAGGAATTTCAACTTCTTGATGTTAAAATTAATATCTTTGGATACAGATAAGACTCATTGAGTCCATTCTTTGTATCTCTTAGTCTATATCCAATGAACTTATAGGAGTCTCTTAGAGTCTATACATTGTATCTCTAAAGAGTCTACATTCATTGTTTCTGTAAGTGTCTCTTAGAGTATTTCAAATGGCCTATATAAGAGCCATGATGTAGAGAACTTTATTCATCAATTCAAACAAGAAAATATAAGTGACTACTCAAACTAGAAGTAGTCTTATTCATCTCTCTCTCTCTCTCTCTCTCTCTCTCTCTCTCTCTCTCTCTCTCTCTCTCTCTCTCTCTCTCTCTCTCTCTCTCTCTCTCTCTCTCTCTCTCTCTCTCTCTCTCTCTCTCTCTCTTTTCATTACTTAAAATTCTCACATATTATTTCCAACAAAGTGGTATCAGAGCCAAGTTGTTCATACAATTTGGGCGTAAAAAAAAAACAACAATGGCAAATCAAGCATCAGGAAGTTTACAACCTTCATTTCCTCTCTTTAATGGAGAGAGTTATGATTTTTGGTATGTGAAGATGAGAACAATATTCATCTCATATGACTTATGGGAGTACATTGAAGACGGCTACGATGACCCAGAAGATATCTCAACCTTATCAAATGAGCAAAAGAAACAATTGAAGGAACATCGAAAGAAAGATGCAAAGGCACTTAATCTTATTCAACAAGGAGTTAGTGAAGTTATCTTTCCAAGAATTATCAACGCTACAACTGCAAATGAGGCATGGAAAATTCTTGAAAAAGAAAACCGAGGTAACGAATAAACAAAAGCTGTGAGACTTCAATCATTGCGAAGAGATTTTGAAAATCTAAAAATGAAAAATGACGAGAGTTTAAAAGACTACTCATCAAAAGTCGTGAAAAACGTAAATCAAATGAAATCTCTAGGTGAAGATATGAGTGATCAAAGAATTGTAGAAAAAGTTCTCATTAGTTTGTCTGAGAAATTCGATCCGATTGTTGCCGTAGTTGAACAGACACAAGACATTTCAAATTTGAGTCTGGAGGAGCTTTTGGGTTCGATCAAAACTTTCGAGTTGAGATTGAATAGGCGTTCTGAAAAAACTATTGAAAGTGTCTTTCAATCTAAGCTCACTATTCAAAACAACGATAACATCGGTGGTGATCGAAATAATGGTGAGTCACATCGAGGTAACAAATCTGGAAGAGGAAGAGGTCGACCTTCAAGAGGAAGAGGTAGAGGAAGATCCAATTTTGATAGCTATTCAAACTTCGAATCCACTCAACAAAATCAACAAAAGTTTGGAATTTGCAAAAGAAGCAGTCATGTTGATAAAGATTGTTGGTTTAAAGGAAAACCACAATGTCATAATTGTAAAATGTTTAGACACATTCAAAAATATTGTCGATTAAAAAATGATCAACAAGCCAACTTTACCAAGAAGCAAGATTATGAAGCAATGTTTTATGCTAATCACACGACAACTGAACACAAGAATCAAATTTGGTTCATTGATAGTGGATGTAGCAATCACATGACTGGAGATGAAAATATTTTTGTGGAACTTGATTCAACCACAAAATCTCAAGTAAAGATGGGAAATGGCGCATTAGTTCAAGCGAAAGGAAAGGGAACTTTTGTTGTAGAGACGAAGAAAGGAAAAAGGTACATTCACAATGTTTTACTTGTTCCAAATTTAGAACAAAATTGTTGAGTCTTGGACAACTGGTTGAACACGGGTATTCACTTGAATTTGGAGATAACTCATGTAAAAATTTTGACAATAAAAATCAAGTTGTTGCAAAGATTAAAATGGAGAAAAATTGTAGTTTTCCTATTTCATTACATTACCTGAGTAATATTGCTTTGAAAATGGATATTGTTGACGAGTCTTGGTTATGGCATCGAAGGATTGGCCATTTGAATTTTCAAAGTATAAAGAATTTGAAAGAAAAGGATATGGTTTATGGTTTACAATCTATCAAAGAAATTCAAGAAACTTGCGAAGGATGTGCACTTGGGAAACAACACCGAGAGTCATTTCCAAAAGACAAAGCATGGAGAGCTAAAACACCCCTAGAGCTTGTTCACACTGACGTGTGCGGACCAATGTCGACTCCAACTCATACTGGTAACAAGTATTTTTTAATTTTCATTGACGACTTCACGAGAATGACTTGGGTTTATTTCATGAAACAAAAATCTGAAGTGTTCTCTAATTTTAAGAAGTTTCAAATGTACGTTGAAAGGCAGAGTGGCTTTCCTTTAAAAGTCTTGAGAAGTGATAGAGGGGGTGAATACAACTCAAATGAATTTAACAAGTTTTGTGAAGATATTGGGTTGGACAGACAACTTATTGTTGGTTACACTCCACAACAAAATGGAGTCGCTGAAAGAAAGAATAAAAGCATTGAGGAGATGGCGAAATCGATGATTTATGAGAAGGGTTTGCCCAAATCCTTTTGGGGCGAAGCTGTGTATACATCAATATATTTGCTAAATAGATGTCCAACAAAAGCTTTAGAGAACAAGACTCCACTCGAAGCCTGGAGCGGAAGAAAACCATCTTTAAGTCACTTGAAAGTTTTTGGAAGTATCTGCTATGCTCATATTCCAAAAGAGACGAGGAACAAGCTCGATGAAGTAAGTGAAAAATGCATATTTGTAGGTTATAGCACAAAATCAAAAGGCTATAGACTATATAGTTTGCAGAAAAATAAAATTATTATTTCACGTGATGTCTTATTCAACGAGAATATGTCATATGATTGGAAAGAAAAGAAAGTTCAAACTGTTTCTAATTCACTTGATGATAAGAACGAATGTGAGGTTGAAGACGATATTCAAGAAGAGGATCCTTCTACTTCAAGCCCTTAATCTTCCACATCAAATTCAAACTCTTCAACTTCAAGGAAAATGAAAAGTTTGGATGAAATTTATGCTAGTTGCAATTATTGCGTTACTGAACCAGAAAGCTTTGAGGAAGCAATAAAGGAGGAAGCATGGAAGAAAGCTATGCTAGAAGAAATTCAATTGATTAATAAAAATGAAACTTGGGATTTGGTGAAAAGACCTCAAGAAAAGGATGTCATTGGTGTGAAATGGATTTTCAAAACAAAGTTTAATCCCGATGGTTCGGTTAAAAGAAACAAAGTGAGACTTGTAGCAAAAGGATATTCACAACAACCCGGAATTAATTTTCAGGAAACTTTTGCACCGGTAGCTCGACTGGATACGATTCGGGTACTCATTGCATTGGCTACTCAAAAAGGTTGGTTTTTATATCAACTTGACATAAAATCAGCATTTTTGAATGGTAAATTGGAAGAAGATGTTTATGTTGAGCAACCACAAGGATTCATTATCAAAGGAGAAGAAAACAAATTGTACAAATTGAAAAAGGCGTTATATGGGTTAAAACAAGCACCCCCGAGCATGGTATAGCGAGATCGATTCATATTTCCTCAAAACAGGTTTTCAAAGGAGTAAAAGTGAGGCAACATTATATGTGAAGACACAAGGTACTGGGATTCTTATCGCTTCACTTTATGTTGATGATTTAGTATTCACTGGGAATAACAAAGAAATGATTGAAAGTTTTAAAAGAGACATGTTGAAAAAATATGAAATGAGTGATATGGGTCTCTTGCATTACTTCTTGGGTATTGAGATTTGTCAAAACAAAGATAATATTTTCATTAGCCAAAAGAAGTACGCCAAAACTCTTCTGGAGAAATTTAGAATGAGAGATTACAAACCGGTGGCTACACCTTTGATTGTGAACGAAAAGCTGAAGGAAGAAGATGGAAGTAAAGAAGTAGACAATTCAGTTTATCGAAGTTTGGTTGGAAGCTTGTTGTATTTAACCGCAACAAGACCGGACATCATGTATGCTACAAGAATGTTGTCGAGATACATGCACAAGCCGAGTCAAAATCACTTTGGAGCTGCAAAAAGAGTGTTGCGATACATTCAAGGTACTCTTGGATTTGGTATATCATATGAAAGAAATGTTGAAGCAAACTTGCTCGGATTTTGTGATAGTGATTGGGCTGGATGTGTTGATGATATGAAAAGCACATCGGGTTATGCTTTTTCCCTTGGTTCAGGTATATTTTCGTGGGCATCTAAAAAGCAGAAAACAGTCGCACAATCATCAGCAGAAGCCGAATATATTTCGGCATCCTTAGCAACCTCTCAAGCTATGTGGCTAAGGAGAATTTTAGAAGATATTTGTTTGAAACAAGAAGAAGCTACTATTCTCTTATGTGACGACAAGTCTGCTATTGCAATGACAAAGAATCCCGTTTACCACAGTCGCACAAATCATATTGCAATCAAGCATCACTTTATAAGAGAAGCTGTAGAAGAAGGAGAAATTCAGCTCAAGTATTGCAAGACTGAAGAACAAGTAGCTGATATTTTCACCAAAGCACTTCCAAGAGACAAGTTCGAGTTTTTCCGTGAACTAATCGGAGTTACCAAAGACATTAAGGGGGAGTGTTAAAATTAATATCTTTGGATACACTGAATCTAAAGAAAAGGAAGTGTAAAGAGGAAAATACATGTGAATGGTGCGAAATGCAAATCAAAAGTACCGACCATATTATACTAAAATGCCCCTTCAGTCTACAGGCATGGGCGGAATCTTCACTACAAATTAAAATTGATGAACAAATGAAAGAGTCTTTTTCAGAATGGTTTCTTAAAATAATCACAAACTATACAGAAAATGGAGGAGACAAAAGGAAGGTCACCGCAACAATTATGACCACAGCTTGGAATATTTGGAAAGAAAGGATGAAGGGTTACTTTGAGAGAAAAGAATGGTCAATAAGGAATATTACTCAGAACACAAATGATACTATTGCAAGGCTTTTTAATTCAATAATTGAGAAGAAAAGAAGAATACAATCAGCGATTGAGAAAGGAAATAATAACGATAGAAATGAAAATCCAGCTATTACTGATCAGGCAGATATGATATGGTTTAGCGATGCATCCTTTACCTCAGAAAATGAGCCAGCAGCCATTGCATCTATTGGGGTTAACTCTCAAGGACTTATTACTCAAAGAAAGGGTATAAGATGCAGAATGAAGAATGTTCTGGAAGGGGAAGCCTGGGCACTTTTACTTGCCCTTAGATCGGCATGATCAATGGGCATTCAGAGTAGTTCTTTCTACTCTGACAACCTTGAGCTTATTCAAGGTATCAAAAACCAAAGAAAATTGCATTGGAGTCTTAATCTGATCATGGAAGAAATTAAAGGATGGTTCAACTTGTTTCCGCCATGGAAGATCACATATATTAGCAGGGAGCACAACACAATTGTTGATGCAATAGCAAAATGCACAAGAAGGAACGTAAGCTTATCGAATTGGAAGGATTTTTCTGTTATTAGTTCTTACCATTTCCTTTCGAAATATTGTAATTTGTAACTTTTCTTTACTTGTCAAAAAAAAAAAAGGATACACTGAATCTAGATAAGACTCATTGAGTCCATTCTTTGTATCTCTTAGTCTATATCCAATGAACTTATAGGAGTCTCTTAGAGTCTATACATTGTATCTCTAAAGAGTCTACCTTAATTGTTTCTGTAAGTGTCTCTTAGAGTATCTCAAATGGCATATATAAGAGCCATGATGTAGAGAACTTTATTCATCAATTCAAACAAGAAAATATAAGTGACTACTCAAACTAGAAGTAGCCTTATTCATCTCTCTCTCTCTCTCTTCATTACTTAAAATTCTCACATATTATTTCCAACACTTGAAGGGTAGTTTTCTCCCAATCTTTAATATTCTCAATATCTTCTTCAGTGACTTGAAACCCATCGCAATTACGAATCGCTGACTCGAGCAGGATTCTGATACAGTGGCAGCTTATCTGGTAGACAAACATACGCTAAACAATCAAAAGAAATATAATTCATGCATAATCACACTCAAGATATCAAAATTAGAATACTTTCCCGTTTTTATATTAATAAATCATGCACATCTTTATGTAAATCTCTTATTTTCACCTCACATGCTAATTTTCCGAGACCAAATTCCTGTGTAATGACTCCCCATTGTTTATACGCTTTTTCAGTTACAGCTTCAGGCCCAAATGTTTCAAAAAAGTTTTTACATATAGTCATCTCCATCAGAATCAACGTAAATTTTGACAGTAAAGCGAAAAGGAGTCAGTACATATTAGAAACTAGCAATGAAATTTTCGCAATGTCTATATTTTGATTTTAAACAAGTCACCATATACACGTAACACACGCAAAATAAGATTAAATGACAGATGTATTTTAGATCAATTTAAAAAATACCTATCCTCGGATCATTGAAAGCTGATAGGTTATAGAATTTTCCGAATTCGCCACCCCCGAGCTTGGGAAGACTCGTCAAGATTCCCTTGGATGCTTTCTCAGATGCTGTTAAAATCCACATATATACATGATCAGAAACGTAAATTACTTAAATTACAAGGTTATTTGTTGCTTCAGTGGTTGGGAAGTTATGTTGTAGTGATTTTTAGGTTGTGGGATCAAATCTCACCAATTTCATTACGACTCTCCAATGAATGTAAGAATTAAAATTAATCACAACACCTTATTTTTCTTGTGCTGAAACCAACACAGAACTGGATACAAAAATGGTGGTTGGACTATATATGTCAAACAATAACAAATAGTGATTATTGAGAAGTTTAAATAAGCACCAGAATGTCATTATGTTAAAAAATGAAATCATGATAAAATTCAAGAAACTAAAACATAAAATGCGCCACAAGCTACTAAACTTGCACAAAGTTCCAAATTAACTATCAAACTACGTTTTTATATCAACTTATAAACCAATTACTTATTATATTTCGCTTGATTACGGTCTCTAGCTAGTTTTCCAGAATTTTAACGGTTACCTATTTTACCCCTATAATGGAACTGGATATATTGGACTACAAGTTACTAAACATGCACAAAACTGTAAATCACCCATTACATAGATTTTTTAATTTTACATCAATGATAAGAACCTTCCTATTTTACATTTATGGAAGAAGATTTTTGTATTTAGTTTGTAAAGCACAAGCACGTATTCTCCTTTGTAAACCACATTGAGTTTTTTGCGCTAACAGATCACAATCATCATGTTCTTAACTTTTTTCTTCTTTCTAGTTCATTATTATAAATCTAACTTCTATTTTATACCATAAAAGTACTGAAATAAGAAAATTACCTATAGTAGAGATCTTGAGATGGAAAACTTTAAAGGAAGAAACTGCAGCCCTTCGTATATTGGGAGTAACGCTTGCCGAAGACTTCCAATCAACACCATAACTCCACAGCCAATGACGAGATGAAGAGGCTCTTTTAAGAAGAGCAGCTGCAGCTAAAGACAATGATTTATACATGATTATGGATCATACTTAATTAATTTGAGCTAAATATGATAACCATATATATTAAGCCTTTGCAACTCACGTTCTCTCATATTATTCTTTTTTATTCATAAATGCTTCTTACATGCATGCACGAATTGAGAGAGGATTACATTGACTTAGTCTCCAAAATGTAGTCCTAGTAAAAAGATAGTAAAGTGAATTCCTCCTAACAGCTTTGGCACAAAATTATGTATAAACAAAGTAAAAATAAATCAGAGTACCACAAATACATATTTTACTTTCTCATTATGTTGTTCCATTTATTCAAAAAAATATCGAGATACTCATTGTTTCAAAATTAGACAACTAGGTATTTAATTTTTTAGATGTGGACAATTGGATACTGAACATTTTCGATTTGGTCCAACTGTTATTATCCACCATCAATATAACTGGTAGCAAGGATCATATGGATACCAAATTGTCCTTTTTTAATTTTTTTTGGTACTTATTTGTTTTTATTTTCAAATTCCTTGATATTTCAATGTTTTTTCCCTTTTCTTTTATATATTTCTACGTAATCATATAATGTGAAATAAATTGCGGGTACTAACTATTGGAGTAAATCAAAATCTTGAATACTTGTTTGTTTATTTTGAAAAATATAAGTATTTATTTGTCTTGTTCATTGTCCAATACTCTTGAGATATTTTTTCCTATGTTCATTGCACAAATTACAAATTAGACACTCACAAAAAGTTGGACTGACTAACTGATCCAAAACAAAAACAATTGTAAAACTAGTAAAAATATTACTTGAACACCCATATAATAATTGCTAAAGTAGATAACATATATATAAGTTTCTTGTTAAACCGTCTAAAACAACATTTTCTACGAATTTTGCAGAAACCACAAAAAGTCCCCTATCTATGAATTAAATGCAAATATGCTCATAGCTTTGTCCCTTCTGAAAATTTTCTTAGTAATCCTTTTTACCAGCATCCATTGGATGATCTGACAACCAACTCTCTAGCAGACACTTGTAGTAGTCGCTACAGACATCCTTTTAGCCACTATAAAATGTTCGTCATATGGAATTTTTTGACTTGAAAGTAAAGAAATTAAAAGAAACCTTCACCAACCGAAAAAGTCACGTTTAGCTAACAACATGTTAACGACCACCACATTTTGTGGGTAGAAGCTTATGATTAGCGACTAAAAAGTGGTCACTAAAGTGATTTATAATCTATATTACATACTAGCATTTTTCTAATATAACTATTTTTCCCTATCCAGTTTCATCTCAAAAATCCACCTCCTCTAACTGTTACAAAATCCACCTCGCCCAACTTCTCATTATTTCAATTTTCACATCAACATAAAACTAAAATTCATCTCTTCACAATCTTGGAACAAAAAACAAAAAGAAATAGTCTCTTCACCTTTACCTTTTCACCAAGCCGCTCTCCTGTACAAGAAACCGCCACCATTTGGGGAGCATTCTCCACTATCATCAACAGACTTGGCGAATAACCCAAATTAAGCTAAAAAAAATTATTTTTTACCATGAAACTTTAAAAATTGAAATATTTTTAATCTAATCTCATTACTCTTACAATTTTTCAGAATTATCTGATTTAATCATAAATTAAATTCATGTTGTTTATTATATTTTTATAGAAATTCTACAGTGGCCATCTTAGAGCACACACAATGAAATGGAAAGATCTAAAGTAAAAAAAGAATTCTGTCAATTGAAAATGGAAAGATATGAAAAAGAAGAGGATTTTTCGTTGCAAGTTTATAATTGTAGAAGTTCTGTTTGTAGTAGTGGTTTTGCAAGAAATAGTATTTTTAGTGGCAAAAAATTTAACACTAAAATTCTTAATTTTGCCGCTAATAGTCGTTATTTTTCGCTTCTATAAGTTTCTCGCTATAGATACCTTTAGTAGCAAATTAGTTGTTTTTGCCTCTATCATTTTGGTTTTTAAAAATATCATTAGAGGCCATTTTAATTGTAGCCGCAATAGCTTTCCCGCTAATGCTATCATTAGAGGCCATTTTAATTGTTGCCGCAATAGCTTCCCCGCTAATGCTACTATTTCTTGTAGTGGAGGGTATGATAACCACAAGAAGACAGGTCTGATATTTTTTATGTTTTCTGTTTTTAATTTAACAATTCATTCATAATTTTTTATGCATAAAAATTGAATCATAATTTATAGACAATACACCATTGTTTCTCGAGAATAATTCAAGCTTTTGTGTCTATATAACAGTCAACTCTAATTCACGAATTACAATATTTTGTCGAACTTTTTACTAATTTTAAAAACATTTATGCGTTACAAGTTTATGTTATAGATGTGATGAATTTTAAATCTGGGTTAAGTAAAATTTGTAAGCGTGTTTCTGGTGTAAAGTACTTTCTAGAACATCATAACGGATTTTTTATATTCTTACAAATGCTCCTACAAAAGAGGATAGACGTGGTGATGAAGGTTATTATGTGGCAAGATGTAAAGTTGAAGATATTGAATCAACTAATTTAGAGGTAATAATTTATCCGATGTTTATCTACTGGTTTTTTGAATCTTGCCTAGTGAACTTATAATTTATCCGCTGTATAGTGAAATACAAGGTTGTCTTGAGTCACTTCAAGCAATATTCTGAGTATGTTCATACAGATTTTGCGTATTTAAATTACCCAACTTTCTCTGACACAACACATAACGAAGTTTATATTCCACCATAGTCCTATTTTGTCCAGAATAGGAAAATATACCCCTTGTATACTAGAAAATATGCCCCTAGTTTGTGTGTGTATTTGAAATCTGAGAAAAAAAATTCTAACAGTGTTTTTTGTTTAATGGGAAATGCTCCGGAGTACGAATTTCTCCAATCGAGTTGACCTGAAAGCTCAAAATGACACCATTGATGTCGCCGTCTCGGATCATCAGTCAATTAAGAATCAAAATAGCATTTTTTTTCCTACTTTTAATAATTGTAAATTCAGCTGCAGCCGCCCAACAGCTGAGGCTGAGGTTGAAGATGGAGGAAAAAGGTTTGAGGAATCGGTCTATCCGCTAATTTAACCAAAACTTATTTTTCCTTAACTCGCTCTATTTATATTCCAAATCAACCAAATGACATCATGCAAGAGGTTGCTTCTTAATTTGAAGAGAAAGACAGGGTTTCTTTAAAACACCATCTCAAAAATTTGTTTCGAGTAATGAATAGCCTTCCTATGCATAAAAATATTGATACTTCCATGTAATCATTCGTTAAACGTGCAAAATTTTATTTGTTTTGAATTTCTATGTGGAAGTTAATCTATTTTAGTGCTTTTGATTTGTTTAATTTGTTATTAATTGGAAGCAGAGTAGTGTGCATCACAGGTATATGTCGGCTTTATTTCGGGCTTTAATTTTGGCATTGGTTATTTAATTTAAATTGTTATATTTGGTTAATGGAACAATTGGTCCCTGCGCTGTGCGAAATATTCAAATATATACATGTGCCTCTTCACCTTGGTATATTTTTTATGTTCTGAAAAACAAGGCATTAGGTATATATCATTGTACCAATGTTGCAGTTTATTGTATTTTGTGTGATCTGAATGATTAAAGTTATCTTCAATCATAAATTGCATCTTTGATGATTTGTTTGACAAACAAAATGTATTTTTTCTTAATGCTCCAGAAGAAAAAAAGTGTTTTGATTAAGGAATGCAATTGGCTTATTGCTTGATCATTTGGCGAATAACATACGCCAGCATTCCTCCATGATTGTAGTAAGCCATTTCCACCTACAAACCCAATTTCAAATGAGTAAACATTCTGGATGGATAACAAGTATGAATTATATAGAAAGCTACCTCAGTATTGATACGTAGTGCGCAAGTGAAGGACTTCCCAGAGTCAGTTGTTACAATAACGTCTTGACCCAGACGGATTTCATTAATCATGCTTGGAAGATGAATGGTATAACGCTCGTGACCTGTCAAACCTAGAGTATCTGCATCTTCACCTTCTTTGAAACATAGAGGGATAATGCCCATTCTAATTAAATTGCTGCGATGGACCTTCTCAAAGCTTTTAGCAATCACTGCTTTTACTCCCTGTAAAAGAGAAAACTTAATAAAAGAGAATTTAAGAGAGACTGCGAAATTCCACTTCTCACCAATAACATTGGACCCTTGGCAGCCCAGTCTCGTGAGCTTCCACGTCCGTACTCTGCTCCGGCCAAAATAATAGTGTCATGTCCAGCAGATTTGTATTTCTGAAAGTAGTACTTTACAGACAGAAGAATTAGAAACACCAATCTATCGTATTTATTACATACAATTCTTAAAATTAATAAATGAAGATTTCACCATTGCGGCATCAAAAACATATTGTTCCTCTCCAGTGGGAACGTGTATTGTTATTGCGCCAGATTCCCCTTTTAATAATTTGTTAACAAGACAAAAATTAGAAAAAGTTCCTCGCGCCATAATCTCATCATTTCCCCAATGGCTTCCATAAGACTTGAAGTCTTCCAAATCCACACCACGCTCAAGTAGGTAGTTAGCTGTTGGGCCATCCTTGCAAATATCTCCAAGTGGAGAGATGATATCTGATGTAACATTATCACCAAAGTTAAGTAAACAGAAGGCATCCTTGATTGCATGGGGCCCAGGAGGATCAACTGTCATATTCTTGAAATATGGTGGCTTGTGAATGTAAGAAGATTGTGGGTCCCATAAGTACAGTTTAGACTCTGGGATGGACAATTCGTTCCACACGGGGTTACCCTTTGTAATAGCCTCGTGAGCACTTCTGAACATTTGAGGCAAGATATTGGATTGAACGACCTGAAATATGTAATATAAGTCACTCTCTCTAACAGCTTAAGCTTTTAGGTCGGTTACAAGCTATACAAACAAACACTAGAATAAGCATGGAAATATAACGATATGAACACCTCCGCAATTTCTTCTGTAGATGGCCAGATATCCCTAAGATAAATATCTTTCCCATCTTTCCCTAAACCAATGGCCTCTTTCTCCAAGTCTATATCAACCTAGAAAAGAATTTGAATGTTAATTTTAGCCGATGAGCACAATTCTGATATATATATATATATATATATATATATATATATATATCTCTGTAATTATGGACAAGTATGAAGTTTTAATGATCACAAAATCAGTTTTTTAAGCATGGCTTTCATCAATTTTAAGTTGGTTTTGCACAACTCTGAATAGGTACTTGCGTTAATTCATTTTATTAGTTTCCATAAGCGTCATGTACAGTTACATGCATAATATTACATTTATCAAACAGGTTTGATTACCGTGCCAGCAAGGGCGTAGGCAACAACTAAAGGAGGTGATGCGAGGTAATATGCTTTTGCAAAGGGATGGGTCCGCCTCCTATAGTACCCATCTCCAGAAAGCACTGCAGAAGCAATAAGTTCTGTGGAAGACAAGTGAAGTATAATTTGAAAAGCAACATTTAATAGAGCAAGCAAACGATTGAAAGCAGACTGTACACTTATGAGGTATAAGAGATAGGACATAAAAGTGAAAAAAAAAACCATTTTCTATTATTGCATCAGCGACTGAATGATAGAATTCCCATTCTATGCTCCCGAGTATCATTGGGTAGCCATAAATAAAACCTTGTTGTTTTAGATACTCCTTCATCCCACTACATTAAACATAAACTCATTTTTCTTTTGCATAATAGCAACAAGTATCCTACTGCAAATCAGCATTACCTCCTTTCTAAGTATTCTTTAACATCTCCAGAGGCTGGAAACAACAATGTTTTTACCCATGGTTTGGCCTGCAGTGTTGCATAAAAATAATCTTCTAAGAGACAAGTCTTAAACTCATTTAATTTTTCATCTGTAATGAGACTACAACTTACATGCAGGCCCAAATCAGTAGCTTTTTGTGCAACAAGGCCTGCCTCCAATAAAACAATAGGGGATGAGTTAGTGCAGGTTGAAATTGAAGCATACACAACACTTCCATGCTTGAGTTCTGCCTGCTCTCCTTCAAAAGAAAATTTTGCCACTTTTCCTTGTGCCTCCTTAGGCACAGCAAATCCCTGCATCAGAATCACTTTGTTACATGAAACCTAAGTTCAATAGTAAATCACTGACTGAGAATTCAACAGTGTAGTGTAATGTTTAAGATCATACTGTACAAAACTGACCAAAGAATAAATACCATCAGAAAACTAGGTATAGTATATATACTTATATAAAAGATAGATACGTTTGTTAAAGTATAGGCCCCAGTAAAGGCAATCACAGGAAATCCTTATAGTCTGGGACAGCTAATATTCGGTGTAGACTATAACCCATCAGTAGTATATATAGGCTATTATCCATTGGTATTATCCAATGTGTATTATATATATATATATATATATATGAATAGGAAAATCGCAGCAATAGGAAATCCCTGGTACTACTTTGCTCGCCTCTATGACTTTTGTCCTCTTATTTTTAGATGTTCTCTGGATCTTTGGAAAAGTAATCAGAATTGCACCACAACACATCACATTTCTTGTTTTGTGTCTTATAATCATTTATCTAGTTCTAATGTAGTCTTTGTTACTTCACTATCATCTTTGTATGTCCCTACCTCTCACATAGATTCTCTTACACATCCTGGTAGGATATTTTTGCTTTACCTTTTAAGGTAAATGTTACTAGGGGTCACTAAACTATCTCAGCGGTCCTATTTGGACCACTTAACTATTAATGGTTCCAAACAACCCACTAATGTATTAAAATCGTGCCAAATCAGTCATTCCACTAAATTAATTTTTGTTAAATTAGTTTTACTCTCTCTATTTCCAAATTCTATTTATGGGAGCAAATTTCATTAGGCCATTACCCTTGATATTCAATTCATGGATTTAATGGTCCCTTACTTGACTCTCCAAATGAAAAATAAAAAAAGAGGCTGTCATGGCTGCAATACTTAATTCCTTATCACAGACTTTTTAGTTAAGTGGAGGCTGTTTTGCAACATTTAACTCCTTATCACACCCTTATGGGTCAGAAAAATTGACCATTGAATTTTTCAACATTAGGCCTCCTTTTTTATTTTTCATTTGGAGAGACATGTAAGGGACCATTAAACGGTTCTAGAAATTGAATTTCAAACGTAATGGCCGAATGAAAGTTTCTCCCATAAATAGAATGAATAAAACTACTTTAAAAGTTAGTTTAATGGAGTGACTGATTTGGACCGATTTTAATACATTAGTGGGTTGTTTGGAACCCGTAATAGTTAAGTGGTCCAAACAAGACCGCTGAGATAGTTTAGTGACCCCTAGTAACATTTACCCTACATTTTAATGGTACTTGGGATTTAGTTGATCTCCCATGCGGAAAATCTCCACTTGGTTATCGATGGGTATTTACAATGAAAGTCTCTTCATATGTTAAAGTAGATCGTTTGAAAGCTCATCTTGTGGTTAAGGAAAATTCTAGTTTCGTAGAAAAACAAGAGACAGAACGCGGTAGGAATATCAACTGTTGAATCTAAATATCGTGCTACGTGCTTAACTACTTGTGAGTTGATATGGGCGAAGCAATTATTTGCAGTAATTATAGTTAATTGCACTTATCCTATGAAACTTCTTTGTAATAATCATGCCAATACAGATTGTTACATATCTGGTATATCATGAGTGTACTAAACACATCATGGTTGATTGTCAGAGAAAATATTTTGTCAAATGAGATTGTAACATCTTATGTTACTTCAGAGTGATCGCTTAGCTGACTTGTTAAATAAGTCCTCGAAAGATCTCGAAAAGTCCTAGAATTCATATAGATGCTCCAGCTTGAAGGGGAGTGGGCAGTATAGTTTATTACCCTTTGGATAGTATAGACTTTTGGGTATCATTCACGGTGTATTGTGTAATGTTCTATATATATGAATGACTAGTGTGTGTTGATACATTAGTCATTTCACACTCTAAACTGATTCTATACTTCAATAAAATAGATGGAGACAAGGAAATTATTTGAACAACTAAAGATGTAGAGCTCACCTTAAATCCAACTTTATTGTCAAGACAAGCCTGCCAGTCGGTCTTCATATCTTTCAAATTCACCTGGTCGCTAAGTCTAACACACATTGTAGGTTGAGTACACACAAAGATACATATCAAGAGATACAAACTAAATTTAGGCCAAGATGCCATATTATGCACCTCTTGGGCCCTGAAAGACACGGTTCAATATTTGAAAGGTCCAAATGCAAGATGGACGAATAAACTCGTTCTTGCTGAGGCTGAAAGCAGAGTTGAAAACAAGTGTATCATCTTATTATTATCTAAAGAAGAAGAGAGCTAGAAATAGTAAAACGCCTACCTCATTATAATCGAAGAACATGTTATTTGCACGTAGATAAGCTTCTATCATTGCGATCTAAATATGTTTAAAGTTGGATTAAGTTTAGCAAGAGAAACCAACAATTTACACAGTGAACATCAAATTAACGTAAAAAACGAAATTACTTACTGTATCATCGCTTCTACCAGTTAATTTGAGGTATTGCAAAGTGACCATACTCGGGGGACATGTTTGCAATGGTGGCACGGTCAGCCAATGAGATTTGACCCACACCCTCACCTAATCACAAGTCACATGATTAATCCTTCTGAAAATTATAGCTCAATTAGGAATTCACATGTTTGGAATAATTACCATAAAATTCGACAAATTTGCCTACAGCTCCATGCTTCCTCAGAATTCGAGTGATAGATAGAATTAAGTCACTAGAAGAAACTCGATAGGATAATATTCCTGATATGTTGAATCCAACTACTCCAGGCAAGACCGTGCTAATTGGCTGTCATTGTGGAGGTCACATCATTAGCCATAGATTGCAAAAGAAATGAGACCACAACCATACTATCTGTAGATGCATCTATTTACACTTTTTTAATATAGGTTTATGACATTGCAATGCAGTATTCATGACAAAAAGAAAGGGTAGTTTCAGTAAATTCACTAACTGCATGTTTATTGCTAGGTAAAAGATTTTAATGTACAAATACATGTGAAACATTTAGCTAGTCCATGCCCTTTCTCCACTAGTATCTGGAGAAAAATTACATGTATCGCAAAATAGCGAAGTAAGGAGGAGGCAAACTGATTATCAAGGGGCGCTAAATAGCTAGCCTGAGAATTTGTTTTATAATGGTTTTTTAGACAAGGAGTTGAAATAGAAGATCAAATGTTGCAGCAGCTAAAAAGTTCAGTGCCTTAGTACCTGACCAAGCATTGCTGCCTCGGATTCAGTACATCCAACTCCCCAGCCAACAACTCCTAACCCATTAATCATGCTGATGTGATAATCTGTGCCAACAACACTGTCTGGATAGAGCATACCATCAACATTGAAAACCACTCTTGCAAGATACTCGAAATAGACCTAATCACACATTTATTTAGTTGAGTGAAGCCAAAAATAAATACAAGTATTAAACACTACATGCCTTAAATATTATGAATACAAATAACTAGACTGTGACACAGTAAATTCTCTACCTGATGCACAATCTCAGAACCAGGTGGAACAACAAGCAGATTGTGAAATGCTTTAGATCCCCACTTAAGGAAAGCAAATATTTCCTTGTTTTGCTTGATTTCAGGTTCCATGTTATAACCAATTACGCTTTTTGCTATTCGAAGATCATTTTGACACCAGTTATCAATCACTAGATCCACAGGAACCTGAAACATAAATCCAAGATTTTTGAAGGGCTTATTAATTGAATTGTAAAATAAAAAATATTATACCCGTGGATTGATCTTCGTGTAATCACTCCCAAGGTTGTTCATGGCATCACGCATGCAAGCAAGGTCAACTAGAGAAGGTACACCAGTGAAATCCTATCAGTGAAGAAGGACTTCTTTAGAAATGCAATGCAAAGATACTGAAAGAGATTTACATTTAATTGTTCCAAGATCAATACCCATAAAATTACACGAGCAGGTTTGAAGGGGATCTCGACTTCTTGAGAGGATGTTTTCTCCCAATCAATAATTTTCTCAACATCTTCCTTAGTGACTTGAAACCCATCGCAATTTCGAATTGCTGATTCAAGCAGGTATCTGATAGAGTATGGTAGCTTATCTGATAGACAAGTAGTATAAGGTGAGTATGGAAGATTAGCCAAACAATTAAAATGTACATAATAATCATAACTTCAGTCTCAGCATATCAAATTTTTGGATTACATACAAAATAATCTTATTAATATACAGAATTCGCAGTGCTTTACATGGTTGAACATTGATGACTAGAATGGACAAAAATCCATGCAAAACAGCCAAGCAAACAAGCAGTCAAGCACTATCTTAGGTTACTCAGACCGACAATTCAAAAAGAGCAGTGATATATGTCACATTTTGATGTGACATTCCTCAATTATCACCTCTCACTAAGGTGGTAAACCAACAGAGCCAAACCAAGTACAAAATGTACAAAGTACAAGTACATCTCATTTGTTCATTTCAAAATTTGAACGAGCCAAACTCGAAAATAAGCCGAGCTTTGAACTAAATGTTCGAACTCATTTTATATATTTTAATAAACGAGTTCAAACGAGCTTTTTCCGAGCTAGAGCTATTCGTAAACTACATTTCACTACAAGGTCTGTATGTATACTTTGCCTTGAGCCTTGTGAAAGATCGATTAAATTGAGTGAATGCATTGTACGAAAGAGGGAGTGGAGTTGTTAACAAAGAAAGAGCCCAAAGAAGGAAAGAAGTAAGTGATGTATAGGTATATAAGTTTATATGATTTACAAATGAAAAAATAATTATATTGTGTACAAACTTAAACAAAAAACTTGTGAAGAAAAGCTTGGATAAGCTCTGTACATATAGTTTATTGAGCTCAAATTCTATATGAACCGCTTAATTTCGTTTTGTCCCTACCTCTAATTCCAAATATCAAACACTCTACTTGGTCAAATTTACACGTAACACACCAAGTAAGGCTGTATAATAGACAAAGTTGGAACAATATTATATGATTAATTTTAAAAGTTACCGATCCTTGGATCATTGAGAGCTGGAAGGCTATAGAATTTTCCGAATTCACCACCTCCCGGCTTAGGAAGACTAGTCAAAATATTCTTGAATGCATTCTCGGATGCTGCAAAAGAAACCCATACGCTTATGATGAGATACATAATTTACTTTATCATTTCTTATTTAATTATTTTGGTCCAATCTTTATGCTAAGAAGAGTATTAGAGAATGGGGTGAAATGTGATGGTTAGAGTAAAAAAGTGATAATTAATAAATATCAATGATATACCAAGTCTTAAACAAGAACCAAAATGTTTTATTCAATAAAATGTTGAGATGGAAAATGTAATACTATTTAATCAAGTAGCCACCTAAGGTAGAGATGTTGCGATGGAAAATATTGAAGGAAGAAAAAACCATCCTGATGAGTGGCGGAGTAAGGCTAGTTGTAGCCGGAGACTTCCAATTAACACCATAAACCCACCGCCAAGACCACTTTGACCAGAAACGATTAGGTGACGAAGCAGAAGAAAAGCCTCGGAAATATGAAGATGAAGAAGAGGCTCTTTTATGGAGAGCAAACAACATGATTAATCATGCATGCCTGCACTTCATGCCTCCGTAGTTTGTAATTATATATACACATATATGAATATATATGAATCATTCTCCTAAACTATACTCTGGATGTATTTTATTTAATTATATATGAAGCCTCTCCAACTCACGTTCTCTCCATATTAGTTAGTCAAGCACACTTGTTGGTTTTAAAATAATCGTGTTTACGTTGAAAATTCGAACTAACGGTTGCACAGACAAAACACTGAACCTTATTCTTTTCCCAGATCATTAATAAATTCCACGGTAATCTAACAATTTAATTTAACCCAACTCTATGAATACCAATATCCATAGTCTATTTTAATATAAACATACAACTATAATATTGTTAAAAAAATTCAAACATATATGTATATATCTATATAATATACGATAAATACACAACCATAAAATACATTTTCTTAGCTGTTCATTGCATAAAATAGTTAAACACACTTGAATTTAAAAAAAAAATACCTAATTTTAATATATTGTATGGAAAAATTGAAGTAGAAGTAAAGCTCACTCGTGTTAAATGGTCCCTAAGAAACAAATGATGATGTGACGTTAATCGGGTTTCGAATTAGATTTAATGATAGATCAAATAGGGGTAGAGATTTGAGGAAATCGAATTAGATTTAATGATAGATCAAATAGGGGTAGAGATTTGAGGAAAAAAGGAAAAAAAATTTAAACATTCTATCCAACAGCAATAAATATGTCTTCATGATTCGTGATGATATTTTTGTTTTTTTTTTTTTTGCTAAATAGCAATTTTATATATGAGCAAATTTCATTTTTAGGCCATTACGTATGGCCTAATAATATTTTTAGGCCGAACGTTTCAAAAGTCACATTTTTAGGCCAAACGTATTCAAAATATCCATTTTTAGGCCATTTCACTAATTTCGTGAGATATTTCGTTGATTCTAAAGATAATTTAGGCATTTCAAAAAAATTATATGTTTATTTGGCTGCATCACAAATTAAGAACTCTATCTAAAGTGTCTAAATTATCCTTAAAATTTATGAAATGTCTTAAGAAATTAGTGAAATGGCCTAAAAATGGGTGTTTTGAATACGTTTGGCCTAAAAATGTGACTTTTGAAACGTTTGGCTTAAAAATGTTTTTAGGCCATAGGTCATGGCCTAAAAATGAGATTTTCTCTTTATATATCATCAAACGTATCTGTTTACATGGCATATTGGGCTATTACATTTTTTATTTGGGTTAGTAACTAACTCAGCCCAATACACTAACAACATAATACGCCAAAATACAATCCAATATAGAATCTAACATACTAGTCTAAAGTACAACTAAGTACATTATCTTCGGACTCTTCATCTATTCCACCGAACCCTAACTAGGTTTACTTGCACCTTCTCTTTCTTCCTGGTAAATCTTGTTAGATTCTCTCGAAATGCCATTGTTATACCATCAAATATATCCACTGTCTTGAATACTTTATTGAAGACTTTATTATTACGCTCAGTCCATACGGTGTATAAGACAATCGATAGAAGAGTCTTCAAGATATTATCTGAAGTGGATTTGCCGTTGTGAAGCTTGGCGAACCACTCCATTGATGAGGTCCGTGAAGTAATCTTGGTTTGGATACAATGTGTGGTTAAACATCGGATCCAAATTCTTTTAGTGAATGAGCAGTCCCAGAATAAGTGGTCTCGGTTTTCAAACATTTGATTACAGAATTCACAAATAAGGTTTGAAATCACTCCCCAAGTCACTAATCTCTGTTTTGTTGCTATCCGATCCAAATGTATAAGCCAAAAGATAAATTTATACCTCAGAAAACTCTTTGAGCTCCAGATAACCTTGTATTGATCCATTTTAGGCTTCTTAGTTCTGAGCTGCTCATACGTTTCTTTAAAGGTAAAAACCCCTTTCTTGGTGAATTTCATCTTCTTTTTGTTCATTGCATTCAACAATTAAAGTAATTGAGTCCATGAATTGAAACTTTGCAGGCCATTTCCACTTATTATTACAGATGAATGTAGATAATTTGTTGTCTATGAAATATCCAAAGGCAAGATTACTTCTCGAAATATCTGTAAGCCGCTTCTGATTTGGTAACCAGTAATCCCACCAAAGTGAAATATCTTTACCATTACCAATATTGTATTCAATAAATTGTTCAGCGATAGTCCTCAATTTCAGAATTTTCCTCCAGCCCCATGATGTGTCTTGAGGAATTTCAACTTGCCAAAATGATTTACCTTTCAGTAAATTCTGTTGCACCCAATAAGACCATAATGTTTTTTTGGGATGCAGCAGTTCCAAACAAGTTTAAGGATACATGTTTGATTCTGAATATAGGGATCTTTAATACCAAGTCCACCCTCTTTTACAGGTAGACAAACTATATTCCAAGCAACTTTAGCCCCTCATTTAGATTCACTTGTACCTTTCCAGAGATATGCCATAATTTTACTCTGAATTTCTTTTATGATCTTCTTAGGAATCGCAAGTATACTAAACCAATAAGAAGCTAAGTTACTCAGTACCATTTTTATAAGTTGCAACCTTCCTGCAAAAGATAAATATTTAGCACTCCAATGGTCAATATGTTTAACCATTTTTGTGATAAGTGGTTTACAATCTTCAATACTTAATCTTCCTGATATTAAAGGGACTCCTAGGTATTTCATTGAAAGCTGACCCTCAGGTATATTTAAAACCTCCCAAATTTCTTTTTTAGTATTATATGTACATCCACCATAAAATGCATCACTTTTGTTATCACTTATTTGCAGGTCAGATAAACAATAAAACAAATCAATCCCTTGCTTTATATAGGTAACTGTTCTTCTTGTTGGTTTGAAGAAGACCATAAGATCATCTGCAAACATAAGATTATTTAACATAAGACCCTTACACTTTGGGTGCCAATGAAAATTCTTCTTTTCTTCAGTTCTCTTCAGAATCTGGGTAAGAACTTCCATACATATCACAAAAAGGTATGGGGAGATGGGGTCCTCCTGCCTCAGACCTCTAGCACCATTAAAAAAACCTCTTGGTGACCCATTGATCATGATACTGTAGGATATTGAGGTTAAGCACATTTTCACCCAACAAATGAATTTATCTGGATAACCAAAGGCTATAAGTGTATTTAAAACAAATTCCCAGTCTATAGAATCATAGGCTTTCATGAGATCAAGTTTGAGTATACATCTTTCAATCATAGTTGCTTTTGAGTATCCTCTAACTAGCTCTTGAGCAATAAGAATATTTTCACCTATATGTCTATCTTGAACAAAAGCTGATTGGTTCTTTGATATAAGGCTTGGTAATGTTACTTTAAGTCTGTTGGCTATAATTTTTGATATACATTTGTATATCACATTACAACAGGCTATTGGTCTATAATTTTTTACTGAGGTTGGATTCTGAATTTTTGGTATAAGTGTAATAGCAGCTGAGTTAATTTCCTTAAGAATCTTACAGTCATTCATAGTACTTATAATTGCTTTACATACCTCTGGTCCAGTTATATGCCATGTTTTCTTGAAAAAAGCAGATGTGTATCCATCTGAGCCTGAACTCTTAGATCCATCAATTGAAAACATAGCAGCTTTAATTTCTTCACAGCTAACAGGTTGAATCAAATCCTCCACACTATTTTGATCAATTTTCTTTCTGCATATATTTTTTATCACACTAACATCATATTGTTTTTCTTGATCTCTTTTTGTACCAAGTAGGCCCTCATAATAGCTAGAAATTCAGCAGTTATTTCATTCTCATCTGAGGTAATAGCACCATCATGTTTTGTTATATTATTGATGCTATTTTGAACATTTCTGCCATTAACCCATTTCATGAAATACGCAGTGTTTAACTCACCATCATTAATCCATATTTCCCTAGACTTTTGCCTTGTGATTGATTCCTCTTTGAACTTTTCACTATGAAGGTCACCCAGTAATATAGTTTCCTCTTCAAGAATAGCTTTGTCCATATTACCTTGTAATCTACTATTCTGTACATCCATGAGTCTGCTTTGAATATGATTGATATTATTGGAAGTATTTTTGTATTCAACATCATTTAATTCTTTAAGCTTTCTTTTCAGGTACTTTAACTTCCTGGTTAGGATGTACAAAGGGGTCCCATTAAATTGGGTACTCCATGCTTCAACCACCGAGGCATGAATTTCTCATGTTCCATCCATATGTTATAAAATCTTAATGGAATAGGTCCCTTTTTCCTGGCTTGTACAACCTATAAGTGTTGACTACAATGATCTGAGACTCCAGGAGGTTTTAATACTGAATTTGTTTGCTGGAATTTAATTAGCCAAGCATTATTGACTAAAGTTCTATCAATTCTGGTGGCCCTCATATCATCTCCAGCAGCTCTGTTAGTCCATGTGTACTTTGGCCCATTATATTTTAAATCAGTGAGCTCAAGATCATTAAATACAATCCATCATCTCACTAGATCCTTTAGAGAGAACATCACAGATTAATCTTTCCTCAATACTTAGTATTTCATTAAAATCACCTTGTATAGCCCGAGCTTCATTTTGAACAATATTTTCCCAACCCCTTAATGTATTCCACAGATGATGTCTAATGTTTTCATCATTCATGGCATACACAGGGGAAAAAATACATTAGTATTTGACTGGATATGATGAACTTTGCAAAGCATAGCCTGACTAGTCATGTCTATTACTGTTACATTAACAACTGTGGGGTCCCAAAAAGTCCATATTCTTCCATGAATATCATGATTATAGTTTGTTGCTACTTGCCATTTATTGAAAGTAGAATTTAAAACTTTAACTGACTTATGATGCTTGATCTTTGTTTCAAGGAAACTGAAAATCCACACATTTTTATTTACTACCTACTTTAAACAATCAAGTTGTTTAAGCTTTTTATTCATGCCCCTAACATTCCAGCTTACAATCATTAAACATGTGAGGGGTCAGGAGTCTTTTAAGCAGCCACCTCTTCATCTACATTAAGTAATATTTCAACAGCTTCATTAATGGTATCATTGTTCTGGACATTAAATCTATTATTGGTTCTCATGACTTCTTGATTTTGATGTTTTTCAGGAGAATTTATCTTCTTTGAGGCTACAGTAATCCATTTATCCTTTTGTGCTCCATCATTTTGATTGCTCGCCTTATCTGGATTCAACTGCCTCTTTGGCATCCAAACTTCTTTTGTATTCCTACAAGTAGTTTCTGAATGCCCTAACATTTTACATTTTTTACACAGGATAGGTTTCCATGAATACTCAACTTCTATTGTATCTATATTGCCATTACCCGTGTCCAGGTCAAAATCTTCAATGAGCTCTTTATTCAGATCCATCTCAACACAAACCCTAGCATAGCTTAATCTAGTGTGGGATTTTGTGATTTCATCCATCTGTATTGGGTTACCCAATGCACTAGCAACAACACTAAATCCTGCATTAGACCAAAGCTCTCCAGGAACTTTTCTGAGCTTGACCCAAACTGGTACTTTATCTAGCTTAAATTTTTCAAAATGAGTGTTGGGTTTCCATTTTTTGAGTAACAATGGCCTATTATTGACATGCCATAGCTCCCCAAGTACTTTGGCACAGGCTTCTTCAGTTTCAAATTTGAACATGAATAGACCTTGATCTGATGTACTTATGATAATTTTACCAAGATCTTTCCACTGTGTGTTCACCATGTTCCTTACCATGTGAAATGGTTTAGGTCTTTCAAGGAATTGACCAACAATACAGTTTACCCAATCTTTACACCCATCTTCTATTATTTCTTGAGCTGGCGTAACCCTAAGTCTGCCATTAACAATTGTTGGAGCTACAAAATCGAGTTTGACAGCATACTTTATTTTACCATCAAACATGGAACTCCAGGCTTTAGCTGGTGAAACTCTTTGAGTATTTACCGTAATTTCTGGGGTTCTACTTGGACTCAAAATTATTGGAGAAGAATGCTGATAATTTTTTGACCCCTCACAAGACACAAACCCTGTAGTTTTACCCATAGGTGAAGGAAGGGGCGGAAAATCATCTTTACTTATAGTATTACTCCTCTGTACTTGTAAATTCTTACTACTCGAAGCTTGAAAAGCAGGAGAACTTACAGATATAACATTAATTACAGGTACAACTTGTTTGTTTCGATTAGCGGCACTTATACCAGCTGGGCTTTGATTATTGAGTCCAGATCTGGTACTAACAGTCTGTTTTGGTTCATTTGCAGATTTTAGATTAATTTGCTGGACCTTGTTAGCCCTTCCTCTTGCCATAGATTCAACTACTCAGGAGGATATAGATGAAGATTTAAGTAAGAAAAGGGAAAAGAAGGAGTGAAAAAAGAAAAAAGACCAAAAAAATAGAGTAATTTCTTAAATCCGAAGCAAAAAGTGAAAGAAATTGACAATTTTAGCTAGGAATTAAACTAGGGAAAATGTTAAAACTATTTGTGGTCCACGTTAGCAAAGCTAACGTGCACCTAAGTTGTACCTAACTTGAGAGCACTTTCTATCATGAGAGAGAAAACTTTTTGTCATTACCAATGACATTCAATTAGTCGATAGAAATACTTATTAGCGATGATAATGTTTTGTCGCCATTTACCAAGATCATTAACGACTACATTATTTATCAATAAAACAACATATATTTTTATTTCTTCTTTATCAAAGTTTCCAACAATTTAATTTAACCCAACTCTATGGATACCTGTACCTATAGTCTATTTTAATATAAGTATACATCTATACTAATATTAAAAAAAAAAATATTCAAATATATATATATAATATATACGATATATACACAACCATAAAATACATTTTTTTCACCTGATCATTGCATAAAATAATTAAACACACTTGAATTTTGAAAAAAATACCTCTTTGGTATATTGTATGAAAGAATTGAAGTAGAAATAAGGCCCACTCGTGTTCAATGGTCCCGAAAAAAACAAACGGTGATGTGGCGTTAAACGGGTTTCGAATTGGATGTAAGTATAGATCAAATACGGGTAGAGATTTGAGTTCATTTTAAACATTCTACCCAACAACAATAAATATGTCGTCATGATTCTCGATGATATTTTTGTCGTCGCCAATGACATTCAATTAGTCGCTAGAAATACTTATCAGCGACGATAATGTTTTGTCGCCATTTACCAAGATCATTAGCGACTACATTATTTATCAATAAAACAACAGATATTTTTATTTCTGCTTTATCAAAGTTGAAGAAATAACGCAAAATAAATTCATGAAACCAAATGGAGGATCTTAATTATGTTGTGTTTTATTTGTATAAACCAGTAAAACAATATAGAAACTAATGCAGAAATAAAATAAAAATAAATAAATAAATAACTTTACTTGTCGAGGCTCGGATTGGATCTGATGTCTTTAAGGTATTTAGTCCACGTACATGTGTCTTACGTTTGCTGGCTTCAACCTCCAGGATACAACAACAAAACTATTCAAAAGAAACTGACACACGAATTCTTAAGAATTTCAACGAACTTAATAATGCTGCTTCTTTCTATCTCTCTCTTATAATTTTAATGCTTTGAAAAATGAATTGAAGAAAATGGTTTAGTTGGACAACTATTTATAGAAAATGAAAAGGTGGCTTGCCAAAGGTTATGATGTTTCATTTTGGAGTTACGTTGTATTAATTTAAGATACAACGTTTACTTAAAAGACCAAAAAACTTGGGCTGGTCCAGATTGTATGAACCTAAGGCCCAAAAGCCCAACAAAGATGATGGTCCAAGTTCATACACCACCTAAGGCCCAACAAAGGTATAGACCTAAGGCCCAAAAGCCCAACAAAGCCCTTTTTTTTTCTTTGTAAAAAAAATAAAAATAAAAATAAAATAACATATATTATTATATTTTTTTCTTTTAATTTTTCCAGATTACATGACTCAATTTCTCATTCAATTTCAAATGATTTTAACCAAGTGAATATATTACGTTAATCTTTACGACTTGAATAAACGTATTAATATCCGAATCATTTCATTTAAATTGAGTCACCGACTAACATCGTAAACATGGTCAACACTTGGGTAGAATCCCATTTGTCAAACAATCCCCACATGAATGAAAATTGACTAACCACCTTAAAATATTATGCAAAAGAATGCTAAACACTTGGGAGAGAGCGAGAGAGAAGCATAGAAGAATACTACATCGAGAAAGGTAGCTTTTGGCCTTGAACCTTCTGTAGTAAGAGCTATCGGATTTACTTGCTAACTAGTGAACGTGATGTCTTGAACTATTCAGCTTTTGTGTAAACCAAGACAATAGAACTTACATAGTATACTTTCAAACATTATTTGGTTCTCACGGTTGTGTCCATTTACGGCCCTGGACAACTCCTGGTATTTCATGAATAACCGTCGGAGAATTTCGCCTTTAAAAATTCTCGTAGGGCGGCCCTACCCATGTTATTCATATAGGTGGTCTCTTGTCAAGAGTATTCTGCATTACTCTATCTTATGTTATCTAAGATACAAGAACCATTAAAAGTTTAACTTATCCTTCACTTTTACAAGTAACACTGTTTAATTTTGTCCTAGGAATGGTTTGGGGAGGTCTCCCCACAGTGCGTCGCACCAAGTTGCAGTTTCATGATTCAGTTTTCCCTTTGAACCTAGATTGTGGGATCTCCACTCTGCTAGGTAGGGTTCCCATCATAGCAACTCAGCTTTCGTAGGCTTAAGACCCATTCCCCTTGACAACACTCACACATGCTCTCTTTGTAGACCTTTGGTCAGTGGATCCGCTATATTATCCTTTGATCGAACATAATCCATTGTGATAACTCCGTTTGAGAGCAATTGTCTAACGGTATTGTATCTACGACGTATGTGTCTAGACTTATCGTTATACATTTCATTTAGTGCCCTACCAATGGCATTTTGACTATCGCAATGTATACAGATAGCTGACACAGGCTTTGGCCAAATGGAATATCATCTAAGAAATTCCGAAGCCACTCGGCTTCTTCAGCAGCTTTGTCTAAAGCTATAAACTCAGATTCCATAGTGGATCTGGCTATGCAAGTTTGCTCAGTGGATTTCCAAGACACAGCTGCTCCTCCTAACATGTAGACAAATCCACTAGTGAATTTTGAGTCGGTGGAGTCTGATATCCAGTTTGCATTACTGTATCCTTCTAGTACAGCTGGATATCCTGTGTATAACAGCCCTTCGTTCATAGTGTATCTAAGATACCTTAGAACTATTACAATAGCAATCCAGTGGTTCTTCCGTGGATTATGTGCAAACCTACTTAGCTTGCTTACTGCATGTGCTATATTTGGCCTAGTGCATTTCGTTAAGTACATGAGACTCCCAATAATCCGAGAGTACTCCAACTGGTTGGTCATATCACCAGTGTTCTTAGCAAGATGTAAATTTACATCAACAAGTGTCTTGGCGATATTTGTGTCGCCATTACTAAATTTGTTTAATACTTTCTCAATATAGTGTGACTAAGATAGTATAACACCTTCAGATGTTCAGAGAATCTTGATACCCAAAATAACATCCGCAAGGCCTAGATCTTTCATGACAAACTTACTTGAAAACATCCTTTTGGTGAATTTAATCACATCATTGTTACTTCCACTGATTAACATATCATCCACATATAGACTAACAATGACATATCCTGTCTCATTTCGTTTTACATAAACGCATTTGTCACATTCATTGATCTTGAAATCATTTGAGATCATAAATCTATCAAATTTGTCATGCCATTGCTTCGGCGCCTGTTTTAAACCATATAAAGATTTAACAAGCTTACATACTTGCTTCTCCTTACCTAGAACTACGTAACTCTCAGGTTGTTCCATATATATCTCTTCATCTAGTTCTCCAATTAGGAAGGCGGTTGTTACATCCATTTGATGTATTTCGAGCTTGTATATTGAAGCTATAGCGATTAACATTCAAATGGATGATATTCTCGTGACTGGAGAATAAGTATCAAAATAGCCAAGTCCTTCTTTTTGACTATAACGTTTTACAACAAGGCGAGCCTTGTATTTTTCAGTAGACCCATCGGTCTTTAGAATCTTCTTGAATATCCATTTGCATCCAAGTGGTTTTTTCCCAGGAGGGAGATCCACTAGTTCCCATGTACGGTTTTGCATAATGGAATCTATCTCGCTATTTACCGCTTCTTTCCAGTATGGGGGGTCAGGGTTTGACATAACCTCCTTGAATGTTCGCGATTCGTCATCTAGCATGTAAGATAGAAAGTCGTGACCAAAAGACGTAGAGGTTCCATCCGCTTACTTCTTCTTGGTTCTCCTTCATTTGGCAATGATTCTTGATCTTGCTTTTCAGTTGGCAATGATTCTTGATCTTGCTCTACTTGAATTGCATCACGTGTTCTTTTCAAGGAACCAGATTCTGGTGTGGTCTTGTACGGAAAGTTTGTTTCAAAGAAATGTGCATTTCTTGATTCAATCACCGTATTGACGTTAATGCCAACATGACAAGATTTGTGTACCAGGAATTTATATGGATCACTATTGTGAGCATATCCAATAAAGACGCAATCGATGGTCTTTGGTCCTATTTTGACCATTTTAGAAGCAAGAAGTGCTACCTTTGCCAAGCATCCCCACACTTTTAAGTATTTGAAGGAAGGTGGTTTTCCTTTCCATAATTCGTAAGGAGTTTTATCTACCTTCTTGTGTGGTACCTTGTTGAGGATGTGATTTGCGGTGAGCAAAGCCTCTCTCCACAAGTTCTGTGGTAACCCTATGTTAATCAGCAAGGCATTCATTATTTCATTCAACGTGCGGTTCTTACGTTCAGGGATCCCGTTTTGTTGAGGCGAGTAGGGGGCCGTGGTTTGATGGATGATTCCATGTTTAGCGCAAAAATCTTCAAAAGGAGACACGTATTCTCCTCCCCTATCCGTTCTAAAATTCTTAATCTTTTTTATTTAGTTGATTCTCAACTTCAGTTTTGTATTGCATAAATGCTTCTGAGTCCTCATCCTCACTTCGAGGCAATTATTTGACAATACCTTGTGCAATCGTCGATGAAATTTATGAAATACTTTTGACCACTTTTAGTTTGCACAAATTTCAAGTCACATTTGTCACTGTGAATTAACTCTAAAGGTACCAAAGTCCTTTCTATAGATTTAAATGAGGTTTTTGTTAATTTTGACTCAACGCATACTTCACATTCCTTCTGAGAATTGAAGTTCACATTAGATAGTAACCCGACGTTTACTAGCTTATTTAATGAACCAAAATTAACATCTCCTAATCTATCGTGCCATAAATAAGGTGAGTCAAGGATATATTACTTTCTCGGTTACATTTTGGTAGGTACTATGGTCATTACATTCATCTTACATAAACCATCACATAGGTACCCTTTGCCCACAAATATCCCACCTTTAGTGAGAATAAATACTAGTTTGGAGCCATTCTTACTCAATCACGAACCTGAAACTAGATTCCTTCTAATGTCAGGCACATGGAGAACGTTATAGAGACTCAACTCTTTTTCAGAAGTCATTATTAGAATAACGATTCCAGATCCAACTACTTTTGGTGTAGAGAAATTTCCCATACATAAAGTCTCTTCAGTAGTTGCAACTTTGTATGTCTTGAACATACATGTCAGGTGGCCCCAGTATCCACCCACCAGTGTTCGGTATTGCCAACCAAATTTACTTTAGAAACTAATGTTGTAAAAGCAATCTTATTTGATCTTAGTAATGGTTGCTTGGCCTTATTTTCCTTTCATGGAATTGCCTTTACCCTCTGTGATTTCGGCCATATATTCCTTTACACAGATAGTCATTTCTATTTAACCTCTTAGACTCCTCAACGGGTCTATAAGAGTCGGGATCATGTCCCACAAATGTATTTTACATAAGTGAAATTGCTGATGGTATGTTGTTATCGATTCCATCATTTCTGGACATATTGTTTATCTTGGTAGACATCATTTCAATTACTAAGGATTACACAATATTATAGATAATTCAAACAAACAAATTATTCAACCTTTCTCACTAAAAGACAACACAAAAACTTGATTCTTTCTTACGACAAAATGATTAAATTAATTTTAATTTCCCAAGTTTTTATATTCTTGTTAGTCCTCCAAGTTTTTATATTCTTGTTGTAGGGGATAGAAGAAATTAAAAGAGATAATCAATTCACGTAAAAGAAGAATCTCAATCAATTAAGAATTCTTTTAGCGGAAAAATTTTAAACCACAAGGTTCGACAAGTATGCAGATACTAGCAAGATTGATATTAGTTGTTAAAAACACACTAATATTACAACGTAATATGACGTTAGTAAGCGAGTATTTTTCTAGTATGTATACACAAGCCTAGAAATTAGAATAAGAGAAAAGAAATAGAATGTAATATACATGTTCTGTATACACAGACCCAGAAATTTCGTAAAAGTAAAGTTTATAAAAACATAAAGAGAAAATGTTTTCTGGTTTATACAACGTGAATCGTAAATACCTTAAATTGTTGTGTTTTATTTGTATAAACCAGTAAAACAATATAGAAACTAATGCAGAAATAAAATAAAAATAAATAAATAACTTTACTTGTCGAGGCTCGGATTGGATCCGATGTCTTTAAGGTATTTAGGCCACGTACAGGTGTCTTACGTTTGCTGGCTTCAACCTCCAGGATACAACGACAAAACTATTCAAAATAAACTGACACACGAATTCTTAAGAATTTCAACGAACTTAATAATGCTGCTTCTTTCTATCTCTCTCTTATAATTTTAATGCTTTGAAAAATGAATTGAAGAAAATGGTTTAGTTGGACAACTATTTATAGAAAATGAAAAGGTGGCTTGCCAAAGGTTATGATGTTTCATTTTGGAGTTACGTTGTATTAATTTAAGATACAACGTTTACTTAAAAGACCAAAAAACTTGGGCTGGTCCAGATTGTATGAACCTAAGGCCCAAAAGCCCAACAAAGATGATGGTCCAAGTTCATACACCACCTAAGGCCCAACAAAGGTATAGACCTAAGGTCCAAAAGCCCAACAAAGCTAATGGTCATGGATCTAAGGCCCAAAAGCCCAACAAAGCCCTTTTTTTCTTTATAAAAAAAATAAAAATAAAAATAAAATCACATATATTATTTTTTTTTCTTTTAATTTTTCCAGATTACATGACTCAATTTCTCATTCAATTTCAAATGATTTTAACCAAGTGAATATATTACGTTAATCTTTACGACTTGAATAAACGTATTGATATCCGAATCATTTCATTTAAATTGAGTCACCGACTAACATCGTAAACATGGTCAACACTTGGGTAGAATCCCATTTGTCAAACAAATTATGAATTATACAATTAATTTGCTTTCATTAAGAGTTGAACTCAAGACCTCGCGCTTACTAAACGGGTTTCGAATTGGATGTAAGTATAGATCAAATACGGGTAGAGATTTGAGTTCATTTTAAACATTCTACCCAACAACAATAAATATGTCGTTATGATTCTCCGCCATTTTACCAATGATTTTAACCAAGTGAATATATTACGTTAATCTTTACGACTTGAATAAACGTATTAATATCTGAATCATTTCATTTAAATTGAGTCACCGACTAACATCGTAAACATGGTCAACACTTGGGTAGAATCCCATTTGTCAAACAAATTATGAATTATACAATTAATTTGCTTTCATTAAGAGTTGAACCCAGACCTCGCGCTTACTAAACGGGTTTCGAATTGGATGTAAGTATAGATCAAATACGGGTAGAGATTTGAGTTCATTTTAAACATTCTACCCAACAACAATAAATATGTCGTTATGATTCTCCGCCATTTTACCAAGATTATTAGCAACTACATTAATTATCAATAAAACAACAGATATTTTTATTTCTGCTTTATCAAAGTTGAAGAAATAACGGAAAATAAATTCATGAAACCAAATGGAGAATCTTAATTATGAAATATACAATTAATTTGCTTTCATTGAGAGTTGAACTCAAGACCTCCCGCTTACTAAACGGGTGCTCTAACCAACTGAGTTATGAAAGCAATGGTGCTCTAACATATATTTTTATTTCTGCTTTATCAAAGTTTCCAACAATTTAATTTAAACCAACCCTATGGATACCTGTACCCATAGTCTATTTTAATATAAGTATACAGCTATAATAATATTAAAAATAAAAAATTAATATTCAAATATATATAATATATACGATATTTTTTCACCTGATCATTGCATAAAATAATTAAACACACTTGAATTTTAAAAAAAATACCTAATTTTGGTATATTGTATGAAAAAATTGAAGTAGAAATAAGGCCCACTCGTGTTAAATGGTCCCGAAAAAAACAAATGGTGATGTGGCGTTAAACGAGTTTCGCATTGGATGTACGTATAGATCAAATACGGGTAGAGATTTGAGTTCATTTTAAACATTCTACCCAACAACAATAAATATGTCGTCATGATTCTCGATGATATTTTTGTCGTCACCAATGACATTCAATTGGTCGCTAGAAATGCTTATCAGCGACGATAATGTTTTGTCGCCATTTACCAAGATCATTAGCGACTACATTATTTATCAATAAAACAACAAATATTTTTATTTCTGCTTTATCAAAGTTGAAGAAATAACGAAAAATAAATTCATGAAACCAAATGGAGGATCTTAATTATGAATTATACAATTAATCTATTTTCATTGAGAGTTGAACTCAAGACCTCCCGCTTACAAAACGGGTTTCGAATTGGATGTAAGTATTAGATCAAATACGGGTAGAGATTTGAGTTTATTTTAAACATTCTACCCAACAACAAATATGTCGTCATGATTCTCGATGATATTTTTGTCGTCGCCAATGACATTCAATTAGTCGCTAGAAATGCTTATCCGCGACGATAATGTTTTGTCGCCATTTACCAAGATCATTAGCGACTACATTATTTATCAATAAAATTTCATGAAACCAAATGGAGGATCTTAATTATGAAATATAGAATTAATTTGCTTTCATTGAGAGTTGAACTCAAGACCTCCCGCTTACTAAACGGGTGCTCTAACCAACTGAGCTATGAAAGCAATGGTGCTCTAACATATATTTTTATTTCTGCTTTATCAAAGTTTCCAACAATTTAATTTAAACCAACTCTATGGATACGTGTACCGATAGTCTATTTTAATATAAGTATACAACTATAATAATATTAAAAATGAAAAATAAATATTCAAATATATATATATATAATATACTATATTTTTTTACCTGATCATTGCATAAAATAATTAAACACACTTGAATTTTGAAAAAAAAAACTAATTTTGGTATATTGCATGAAAACATTAAAGTAGAAATAAGGCCCACTCGTGTTAAATGGTCCCGAAAAAAACAAACGGTGACGTGGCGTTAAACGGGTTTCGAATTGGATGTAAGTATTGATCAAATACGGGTAGAGATTTGAGTTCATTTTAAACATTCTACCCAACAACAATAAATATGTCGTCATGATTCTCGATGATATTTTTGTCGTCGCCAATGACATTCAATTAGTCGCTAGAAATGCTTATCAGCGACGATAATGTTTTGTCGCCATTTACCAAGATCATTAGTGACTACATTATTTATCAATAAAACAACAGATATTTTTAACGCAAAATAAATGCATGAAACCAAATGGAGGATCTTAATTATGAATTATACAATTAATTTGCTTTCATTGAGAGTTGAACTCAAGACCTCCCGCTTACTAAACGGTATTCGAATTGGATGTAAGTATAGATGAAATACGGGTAGAGATTTGAGTTCATTTTAAACATTCTACCCAACAACAATAAATATGTCGTCATGATCCTCGATGATATTTTTGTCGTCGCTAGAAACGTTTATCAGCGACGATAATATTTTGTCGCCATTTACCAAGATCATTAGCGACTACATTATTTATCAATAAAACAACGGATATTGTTATTTATGCTTTATCAAAGTTGAAGAAATAATGGAAAATAAATTCATGAAACCAAATAGAGATCTTAATTATGAAATATACAATTAATTTGCTTTCATTGAGAGTTGAACTCAAGACCTCCCGCTTACTAAACGGGTGCTCTAACCAACTGAGATATGAAAGCAATGGTGCTCTAACATATATTTTTATTTCTGCTTTATCAAAGTTTCCATCAATTTAATTTAAACCAACCCTATGGATACATGTACCCATAGTCTATTTTAATATAAGTATACATCTATAATAATATGAAAATAAAAAATTAATATTCAAATATATATATTATATACGATATTTTTTCACCTGATCATTGCATAAAATAATTAAACACACATGAATTTTGAAAAAAATACTTAATTATGGTATATTGTATGAAAAAATTGAAGTGGAAATAAGGCCCACTCGTGTTAAATGGTCCCGAAAAAAACAACGGTGATGTGGCGTTAAACGGGTTTCGAATTGGATGTAAGTATAGATCAAATACGGGTAGAGATTTGAGTTCATTTTAAACATTTTACCCAACAACAATAAATATGTCGTCATGATTCTCGATGATATTTTTGTCGTTGCCAATGACATTCAATTGGTCGCTATAAATGCTTATCAGCGACGATAATGTTGTGTCGCCATTTACCAAGATCATTAGTGACTACGGGCCCGTTTGGAAGTGCTTATTTTAGAGTATAAAAGCGCTTTTAGATTAAAATTCAATATTTTAAAAAATTATTAAAAATAATTTTGAAATCTAAAATTATTTTAAGTGCTTTTTTTAAAAAGCACCTATTTGGTGCTTCTCAAAAAAGTGCTTTTCAAAGTCAAAAAAACTTTTAAAATGCTAGAAGTACTTTTAAGTGCTTCTCCAAAAAAGCACTTCCAAACGGGCACTACATTATTTATCAATAAAACAACAAATAACGGAAAATAAATTCATGAAACCAAATGGAGGATCTTAATTATGAAATATATAATTAATTTGCTTTCATTGAGAGTTGAACTCAAGACCTCCCGCTTACTAAACGGGTGCTCTAACCAAATGAGCTATGAAAGCAATGTTGCTAGAGTTGGGGTGAGGGCAAACTAATCTTCAAATATCCTTTCTTCTTTCTTCTTCCTTCTTTCTTCTTTCTTCTTACTTTTGCTCATTTTCTTAACATGATCAACTGAATACTTAAAAACACTTAAATGATTGTATTGTAACTGAAGTCCAACGTAGCTTAATCGACATAGAATGGCTAATAATTTTTCTGGACACTAGACATTTGTTTAGTGGTGGTGGTGGTGGTGGAAATAGCGAAGTTGTTGGTGGTCTATTATTTTTTTGATATCAAAAAAATATTATATTAAAAAAGTTTAGTTATAAGAAGAATAGTGTAGGTATAGAAAGATAGATGAAACGTGTTTTACAAATATTCAGTTTAGTGAATAGCTTTTTAATAAAGTAAATTATTGAAGGTTGTTTTATATAATTAGATAATTTCATTAGTATGTTTTGGATAAAGACCCCATATAATAAAGTCAAACACGTTTTTGGAGTAGTGGGCCCCATTCAAATGTTCCAAGTCAACCCAAAAACGTTTCAAGGCAATCCTGACTAGTTTGAGCCACGGTGGAAGCAATATCTTGAACTTTGTCATCATAACTCTTAGTCGTAAATCATTACCTATCACATGCTCCTGACTTCAATTAGTATCATGAAACCAAATGGATCACTTCGAATTCTAGCATATTGCGCATGGTTGCTCCCTTAAGTCGACTTCAAAGTTTTGCCAATAAACGTTTTAGCTTTTATAAAAAGGATTTTGAGTCTTTTAACGGCGTGACTTAGGGTTTTACTTTATATCTTGACTTATTATCATCCTCTGGGGGTCTTGTATCATCCAAGTACCCAAGAGTTGCACACTTAACACATAATTAACACACAAAATCTCTAAAAGTAACAAAATATCCGAAACAATACAAGAAATCGTGAAATTACAAATTATAGGGCTAATCCCTCAAATAGGACCAAATAACCCCCAAAATAATATCTCGTGATACAATTATTCTATCACAAAAGACGATACATCGGGTAAGATAAATCAGGCTACTTGCCTTTCCAAACTTTCATTAAGGATTTGAAGTCAATGTATCCATTGTGACTTCTATTAATAAGATAATTATATAATGCTTCTCCCCATAATGGTTTAGGCAAACAAGAAGGAAATAGTGAACTCCTTACCTTTTCTAATAAAGTTATATTCATTCACTCATCAACCCCATTTTGTTGAGGGGGTTTTTAACAGTTCTATGTCTTTGAATACCATTTTCGTTACAAAATTAAACAAACTCTTCATTATAAAATTCTAAACCATTATCAGTTGATGTCTCGTCTTGTATGATATCATTTAATACATATGAGACATTATTTTGGTTTTTTTTTGAATAAAAATTGGGATTTATCCCTTGATTTAGCTTATTTTGAATTCTTAGCTATTATATGAAAGTCTTCGTCTTTTAGAGAAATTTAAAATAGTTTGTGTTCAGATTGTTTAACTCTTAAAATATGGAGGATCCAAAGATTAAAAAGCCAAGCTAAGAAAACACACAAGATGGGTGGAAACGAGGTTGATATTAGCCAATAATTCAAAAAGATCATTAGAATCAAAGCATCAAACCTGGAAAAACGGATTTGTCAACTTCAAAAAATCATGAAAAAAATTTGGTGCTGACTCTAATCATTTCCTTTCCACACAATATATCTCTTGGAATATAGTACGTGGATAATAAACAGAGATCAATTCTGAATTGATACGAGAAATTATGAATGTTTTGACAAGATGACTTGAGAAGTCCAGATTCAACAAAGAAGTCAACGAGCTACTTTTGACTTATTTTTCTGGGTTCATGACTTAATCCTCTGAATTTCCTAGTATATATTATTATTTCAGATTATTAATCACACTTTACTTATTATTAACTTGTAGAGAAAGAGAGAAGTAAGGAGAGCAAGGAATACAACACAAATTCTTCCAATCTGTAATTCTTTTTTCCTTAAACTCTTAATCATGACTTTATTTTATTTATTTCAAACTTGAGCTAAACTATTTATTATTTTGGGATGTCTTAGTGTAAACCTTATTAGCTTCTATATTTTATAATTTATTATTATTGGGATTTTTAAGTTTAAATAAGTTAGGTATTTTTCCATTAATTATTATTTTCTTTAATGTTAAGTCATTCATAAAGGCTACATAAATTGAATTACTAAACTTATGAATTACACTGGGAAGGGGGTTGATAGGTAGACCTAAATAATAATCGTATAAATTTATCTTAAGAATTGGAGGCCTAAATACTTTATATATTCGTTATGTGGGTTTATTCTAATAGCATCCTATAAAGTGTGTAGGTTTATCCGGAATAAACTCATATATGTAGAAGGTAGATTGATGTCTCCCTAATTGTTCTTATTTTCGACCCTTAGGAGACATGGTGTTTATGTAATCAATTTGATAGACTTTTGGACTAAATATGTAATAATATGATTTTCCTCTTTTATTTCTAGCATTTTTAGTTTATTAAGCTTTTGCGCGTAATATTGGTATTTTTAGTGTAAAGTTTACAGGTTTTAGATGTTAGCTAGAAGAGGAACCCGAGGAGAAATTCAAAGATCACGAGATAGAGTCAAGACTTGAAGATAAAGCCCGAAGATATTATTTTTAGAGCTGAAAATCCATTTTCCAGGCCATAGATTGCTGATTTCGAGGTGCTTAAGCGATGATTTAGCTGCTGACCTTCGAAGAGAAAACATTCCTTATCGAGTTACGGAACTTTAGCAACTGGAATGAGGTCAATCGGAGTCATAACGCATCGGGAAAAGCCGTTTTAGTGAAGGCATATCAGCAGTTACGGGATTTTGGGCTAAGTTAGTGGACTTGGGCCTTTTATATTTCGTTTAATTAAAAGCCTAGGTCCAAGTCCGAATTTGCACTTATAAAAGGAGGTCTGGACTTCTATTTTTCACATAATTCACATTCCACAAGATTAAACACCAGAGAGAAGCAACTGAAGGAAGAAAGAAGAAGCTGTAAGAACTGGAGAGGGTCTATATCTCCGTTCTCAGTCATTCCAATTCCGTAAATTAGGTTCTTTTTATATTTAATTTTGTAATCAAATATGAATTCCATTTCTTTTAATTTAGTTTTTCTTTTTAATATGAGCTAAACATTTCATAGTGCTTGAGAACAATTAATGGGTGAATCCCAATCTTATTGAATTTCGAATGTTGAATTTGGGTTTCTGTTAAATTAAATTAGATTGGGGCTTTTACTCTTTTCTATAAATTAAGATTATTTACTGTTTTTAGCGTCATGAACTGGGAACAGGTGTTAGTATTTAGGCTATTCCAATTAGTGGCAATTGGATCATCCTGACGGAGGTTTTAAATACAGAACCATTTATTCAATCTAGGATAGAAGCTATTGATTCTGACGAACTTAGCTAATTCTAGGGCCAATGAGATAATAAAACTTAAACATCCAAAAGTGGATCATATTTACCCTGACGGGACTAGTGACACTCTAGGATCGCCTTATAGTCCACCCTGACGGGGGTATAAGGAACTTAGAATCCCGACCATTGTAATTGACCAATTTAGCCCTTAAACAACATAAGTTAGGAAATAGGATTGGGAGGATCCCTAGCGTTGCACTTATAATTTGTTTTTCATTCAGTAGCTTTAATAACAAAAACCAAACAAACATACTACTTTTATTTGCTTTCATAAGTGCATTCAATCATTAATAGATAAGCATTGTAGTCAACCATCCCGTCCTTGGAACGAATCTGTTTTATCAGTTATACTACTTGGGACAACCGTACACTTGCAGTTGTGGTTCGATTATTTATTGCATTATTTTTAGAACACACAAAGGACCACCATAGATCCTATATACCCATAATGGACTTAGGTGTAATTTAAAATTCAGGTTAATGTGAAAAATCTCAATTTTATATTTAATCGATGAATCATAGTAGTCACTGATTTGGTGAGTATAGACATTCCAAACTAACTTCTCTATTCTTTTAAAAACATTAATTTGTTTCACTTTTATTAGTTATTTTAGTTGTATCACAATTTGGCCCTTTACGTTTATATTTTGTGACACCGTTAGCCTTTTTTTCCATTTTTTTCGTTGACCGTTAGTCAACGCTACGTGGCGCCACATCAACGCCACATAAGCATGTCGTCATCACCCTTGTAACTTTTTTAATAGAAAATTCATCAAAAATCTATTGATAATCATCACCTTCATCCTATGCGGTAGAAATCGCCGCCTAGGCGCGCCCTCGGCGTCAACTCCCTCTTCAGCCGCTTACGCCTAGTAAAAATGCTAGGCGTTTTTGCCTAACGCCTTAGTCACCGTGGAAGAGGCGCCTAGCCCGCTTAGGCGCCGATTAAATGCAAAATATGGCCGCCTAGGCGTTCTTTTTATTTTTATTTTTTCTTTAGAATTCTTGAATTGATATTATAACTCAAATTTTTGTATTTTTAAATATACTATATCATTGTTAGATGAATTTTGTGTCTTAAATAGTTAACATTGTTATAATTACTACGTATAATATCACTAGATATACAAAATTACACTGTGAGACTCAAAGCCGCCTAGATCGCCTAGTCCCCGTATAATCCCGCCTAGGCGTTAGGGCCCGGTCGACCGCCTAGGCCGCGAAACCGAGATCTACAACATAGCCTCCATCAGTTGCCCCATATGAATATTTACTGCAAAACTATTCAAAAAATTCAGTATAACACCAAATGGCTCACTCCCCATATACGCTATCCTGAGTTGCTCCAAATAGATCTTTACTGCAAAACAAGTCAAAAAGTAAAAATTAAGACCAAATTTCTCAACGACACATCATGGGACCCACACGACATCCCCCAACCCATATACTCTATTCTCAGCGCACGGCCATTCATAGTCGTCGGAGAAGCCCAAATGGTCCTCGAAACAATTCAAAAATGCAATATAAAACCAAATTGCTCACCAAAGGCTTACACATGTCATAAAATGGACATTATAGGATTTGTAAGAAATATAATAAACACGACTGTAATTATACTTAAATTAGATAATTTTGGAAATTTGTAAAAGTGATGAGATTAGGTTAAAAATATTTCAATTTTTAGAGTTCCAATGTTTAAAATTAATTTTTTATCTTAATTTGGGTTCTTCAATTGTTGATGGTGTAGCCAATCCGGTTGATGATGGTGGAGAATAACCACGAGTGGCAGCGGTTTTCTTGTGCAGGAAAGAGGCAGCCATTGATAATGGTGGAGAATGGACCACGAGTGGTGGCGATTTTCTTATGCATGTGGTGGCGGTTTTCTTGTGTAGTAGAGCGACGACCGTTAATGATGGTGGAGAATAGACCACGAGTGGCGGCGGTTTTCTTGTGTAGGTGGCGGTAGTTTCTTGTGCAGTAGAGCGGTCGTTGATGGTGGTGGAAAATGAACCACGTGTGGTGACAGTTTCTTGTGCAGGAGAGCGATCAAGATGACCTGGTCATCTTTTTCAAGGGATTTGTTTTTCTTTTTTTGGTCGGTCTTCAAGGGAATTAATTATAGGGATTTTTGAAAAAAAATATTAAGAGTCCTGATGTGTAATGATGATGAAGTAATGCTTATGGGTTGGTTACATGGCGTTGAGGTGGCGCCACGTGGTGTTGACTAACGGTCAATTTACAGAAAATTGGAAAAAAGACTAACGGTGTCATAAAATATAAACATAAAAGGTCATACCGTGAAAATGGTATAATAGGTGTCTGTTCGGTCAATTTCATGAAAGTTAAAGAGACACGGGAGGTTTTTACCCAAAATTAAATACACAAAAATTATACAAAAGACTAATTTTATATGTCTCTTACTAAATCATAAAACAGATATTCTAATTTAAACCCTAATTTTTATCAAAAAACCAGCTTTTTAATTATAAAATTAATCAACACACTAATAACTTAATATTTTAATTAATAATCAACTATAACAATACTAAAACATACTCAAAAAACTCGGATTTAATAATATATGAGATTTTGACCCAAGGGGTCTTGAACACACCACCCCTATGTCCCAACCCAACCCTATCTTTTTGCTCTTCTTAATAAAAACCTCAAACAGATTTTAACACTACAAGGTAAAATCCCATTTACATTTAACCCTTTTTGTTTTTTCCTTATATAAACTAGTTATCTATCAGATTTTTTTATTATATCTCTCTCCTCACACTAAACCTAAAGAAGCTCTCCTTCTTCGAGCCTCTCTCCTCACACTAAACCTAAACCATGACTTCTCTTTTGCTGAACTTCATCGGAGATGCTTCGAAAATGAAGATATCATCCTTGCATCAACCAAACTTCGCCGGAGTTTAGTTGAGCTCGCGTGAGAAACGAGAACCTGGATTATGCTACGGAGAATAAGGCCTTTGAGCTCTGTTCGAGCTCCATGGATGGTGGAAGCTTCGTTGCTTCGCCGGTGGCTATGGTTTCGCGGAACGGAGGCCCCTCAGCAGCAAAGAAGAAGATCGATGCAAATCATTCCACTATCACAGCTCATGGGAGTGCTCAAACCAGCTCCAGATCCGTTCGAGAAGACCAGCTCCAGATCTGCCTCCAGGTCGCCGCCTTGCTACAAAGGATAAAGACAAAGTATTGAAAATCAACTACAGACAGCTTGACAAGGTAAATGAAGTGGACAAAAGTTGTGGAAGGATATAAAGAAGAAAGAGGTTGCAGAGAAGATAGACTGGAATTTTAATGGCTAAGATAATGGTGGTGGGTCAGGGTGACTATCGAACCAGTCCTACCGGTCCTACGGACCAGACCGACACGAACCGACGCTATAGGGGATGTCTAGACCGGATCGGACCACTAGTAGGCTTACCGGTTCGGTTCCCGCTAAAAAAATCGATGGTTAGGGTCGGACTGGACCGCTAACCCTTAATATGTAATTTTTTTATTTCTCATTCACATATTCAACTCTTCACCTCCCCTCCCTTCTCTCTCGTTAGAAGCGTCTATTCACTTCACCAAACCCGCCGCCCCCAATGCAATACCCCTCTTATCCTTTCCATTCTCTAATATCTTATTTGAGATTGCTTCACTAAGCATCAATGTTGGTTTTGTAACTTATGGTGGTGGTGGTGTGTTGTATTATATGTAATCTTATGAAATTGGTTAAATCCATCTATGTAATCTTCTGAAATCGGTTAAATCATCTATGGTGGTGGTTGTGGTGTGTTGTATAATAGGTAATCTTCTCTATTGATGTTGGTTCTTTCTTCTTTCTTCTAAGTTTGGGTTTCCTGATGAACGAATTTATTCTGTTTTGTGAGGAATTTTGATTTCTAAAATCTAGGCCTTTTTGTCATGGATTGAGTTTGGTTTTGAAGCAAGTAAGATTCTAATTTATATATTTTATTCAATTTATTTATTTCTTTTAAAGATTTCTAATTTGTGTGATTTTGATTGGTATTATTGTCCCTATTTCTTAAATCATTGCCTCCTTGTCATGGAATGGAATGAGTTTAGTTTATGTATGCTATAATCTCAATTGTAGAAAGGAAGTTTTTGTGAAAATTGTATGATTGAAATGGAAAATTGTATAACAAGGTGATTTGTTATACTAAAAAGTGTAGATTAATCCATGTATTATTCAAAATTTGCATATTCTAGTCCATATGTGATTTGGAAATTGCAATTTTCTATCCCTGTGATATTGGAAAATTGCAAAAAATCCCCTCCTTTATTCAAAAATGATGAAATAAGTTCCAAAAGAGTGAAAACTTTGATCTTTAGGAGCTTGAAAAGTGTTGTTTTTACATTAAAAACATGAAGAAAAGTGTGAGTTAATGATATTGTTGAAATTCTTGCAATATTTGCACTACTGGTCCCTAAGGTTTTCTGTTAAGTGCATATTAGTTCCTATTATATTCGAAATATACTTACTAGTCCCTGTATATTTCGAATATTGCAATTTAGTTGGCTTGGATTACATGGTATAAACAATTTTTACTGATTTGAAGTTGGTTTACTTTCCTGTGATATGCGAAATTTGGAAATTAGTCCATGTATTAGTAAAAAATTCCCTATGATAGGCAAGTTTTGCATACAAAGTCCCTACTTATTTTGAAAATATGACTATAACTATCAAGCATATATAAAATTGCAACTTTTGGGCCCTTAAGTTTCGAAAATGATGAAAATTAATATAATACCTGATTTATTAGCAACTAAATGCATGTAATTTTGAAATTTATTGTACTTCTGATTTGAAACTAATTGGGCCTTATGATGGTAATTTAATTTTGTTTGGTAATACACACTACATAACTTGTGTATTTCGAAAGTTAAAGGGGTGGTATGTTTTGAAAATTTGATTGAAATTACCAACTATAAATAAATTTTCAACTTTTGGGCCCCTAAGTTTCAAAAATGATGAAAACAAATATTATGTTTGGTACAAGCCTCAAAGTTTAAAAATTAAGATGAAAAACTTAAAGAGTTCTCAATTGTTATTGTAATTCTGATTTGAAACATATTGGCCCTTAAAATGGTAATTTTATATGTATGTTTTGTACTACACACTAAACAAAGTGCTTGTTACATAATTGGATTACTTCATATTTTGATGCAATTGAGACAAATTTGTTGTCTATTTCCTTCATGACCAATTGAATATATCTTTTTTCATACTATTTCATTCACTTAAGTGTTTCAATTGTGATTTCTAAGGATGAGTTGCAACTTCAATTTTGATGGAATTATTGATTTTTTTTTTTGAAGAGTTTTAATAAATGTCTAACTCTTCACAAACATCTTACTTATTTCTGTCTAATGGTATTATACTTTGAGATAGATATGCATTTGTCAGATAGTCAACATGTTTTTAGTCTCTCAGATGACTTTTGATGGCTTATTAGAAGAAAAAATGACAATTTGACTTTAAATGAGTTTTTAGTCTCTTAGAAGAAAATGGAACAAAACTCGTGACTTTTGCCACCTGTGCAAGAGGTATTTCATATTCTTGTGATCTTATTAATATAGTTATGCAATAAATAACTTATTTTTTGATTTTATTTGTTTGAATTGGTAGGCTAGTTCAGCAAAATGGGAGCCACCACATAGAAAGTTCAATCATTTCCTCTATCCATGGGCTGAATATGTCAAAGTTTGTGTTGTTTTAAGATATTGTGCATATGAAGTTATGGCACTTCATGGTGTTCTTCATTTAGAAATTCAATAGCTTGAATGAAAATTTATCCTACCCTGAAATTATCATTTGTTAATTATTAAGCATGTAATTTTTTTCTTTAATTTTATTTGAGTTAAATTGTATTTTATTAGTTTTTATTAAAAAATAGGAAAAACCGGTTTGGACCGGACCAGAACCGGTCAAACCGGTTCTTCTTATCGGTTCGTGTCTCTCATATATCCTCTTTGAAACCGGACCGGACCGGTCCGATAAGGGGAGGACCGTTGGACCGGAACGGTCCGATAAGGCCTAGGTCCGATAAGAACCGGTCTGGACCAGTCCGAACCGGGCCGTTAGCCAGGCTGAGTGGTGGGGCTTTGGATAGATTATTGAAAATGAATGACAACAATAAAGAACTCCTAAAAAAGTATAGTAAATATCAAGGACTAAACGCGGATCGTAAATGGGAAAAGTTTAAAACTGTTTTATAGTGGTGGACGATGGTTCTAGGGCTTCATATAGGTTTGTGCCAAAAGAAATCCGACGATGTTTTTACTAGTAGAATTTGGAAATTTTCTAATTTTAAAATTAGAAATTAATAATTTGAAATAAAACCTAACCATCCCAAAAAAATATATTTGTAAGAAATAACCTTATATAATAAAAGAGTTAATGAAAAAGTTATTTTAAATAACTGTGTGGAATGGGAATACAAGAGTTGATACACTAACAAAAAAAGGCTAGACACAAAAGGGCAAACACTGGCAACGAAACACCAATCATTGAAGATTTTACACAAGTTCTCGAAGTTAGAAATAGAATAAGTATATATTATAATATGTAATTTTACTTTCCGACCAAAATAAAAAACAAAGTTGTAAGAATTAGCCCCAAAAATCTTTTTATCATATTAATTTTATGGAAAATTCTTCAATCTAATATTGGATGGTCCAATATTAGCATTAGCCATTTATATTATGACACATGCCACATGTTTAAAAATCACATTAATTAATCTAAAGACACGTGTGTTGTTGTTATATCCAATAACCATGATTTATATATTTGACTGTCCAATATTGGGTGGAAGTCTTATATGAAATAAAAATTCTGCTAACTTGAATATTTTTTTTTTTAATTTTTTAAAATCTGAGGGTAGCTTGTTTGGATTTTTTTTAAATTAACCGGGGTTATAAAAACACTTAGACGGTTTGGGTTTTTTTACTTTCGGATTGGGTTTGAGTTACGGTAAGTTTTATAAAGAATTTTGGGAAATAATTAAGATTGATGTTATACGTATCATTGAGGATTTTTTTGAAAATAATTGTTCGGTAGAGAGGATTAATGACACGCTTATTACCCTAATTCCAAAAGGTATTACTCAAGAAAACCTAGGAGACTTTAGGCCGATCTCTTTTGTCAATTTTATCTATAAAATTATTACTAAGATACTTTCTAACCGATTAAGGGAAATTATGAACAGTAGTATATCGCCTACGCAATCAGCTTTCATTAAAGGTAGGGCTATTCAGGATAATATCATTATAGCGCAGGAAATATCTTTTTTCATGAGTAGGAAACGGAAGAACAATTGATATGGCAAAAGCGTATGATCATGTAAGATGGAATTTTCTTTTTAAAGTACTAAATAAGTTAGGATTTGAAACTTGGATTAAATGGATGGAAAATTGTATCACTTTTGTCTCGTTTAACATTAATCTGAATGGCGGGAGACTTGAGAATTTTAAACCAGGTAGGGGCCTCAGACAAGGGGACCCCCTATCTCCTTTCCTTTTTTCTATTATGACAGAGTCCCTCATTAGTATCATCGATCATTACATTAACGAAAAGGTGATCAAGGGCATAAAAATTAATAGAAATTGCCCGACGATTTCTCACCTTTTATTCGCAGATGACTCTTTGTTTTTTCTAGAATCAGATGATATGAATATTGAACATTTTAAGGAATGCTTGGATATCTATTGTGCAGGATCAGGACAACAAATCAACTTGCATAAATCAGCCATTCTATTCAGTAAAGAAACACCAGAGGAGATGAAAGAAGAAATTACTACTATAATGAATATCACAGAAACGGAAGATTTAGGATACTACCTAGGGATTCCACTATGCCACAAAAGATCAAAGGTGGAGTCCCTGGACTGGATAGCAAAAAGAGTTTTCAAAAACACAGAGGGATCGAAAGCAAAGTTACTCTCGGAAGGGGGCAAAGAAGTTCTTATTAAATCATTCTCCAAGCAATCCCGAATTATTACATGTCTAATTTTTCATTTCCTATTACCTTTTGTAATAAACTCATCTCATCTATATCTTTTGGTGGAGTTCAGGTGAAAAAAACAGGATACATTGGGTCGCGTGGGAAAAAATAGCAGTAAGCAAACTAATAGGAGGACTAGGCTTCAAGGATTTAAAGATGAACACGGTATTACTAGCAGCTCAAGCTTGGAGACTAATGAACAACCCGAATAATTTAGCGGCAAGATTACTCAAAGGTATTTATTTTAACAAATCTAATCTAATGAATTGTAAACTCAGACAAAGTAGAACATGGAGTTGGGAAAGTATTATAGAAGGTAGAGATTTTATTAAAAAACACGGAATAAAGATGATAGGAGATGATAGAGATACGAATATATGGGAGGATAAGTGGATAGATACTAATTGGAAACTAAAAAAACCAGAAGGAACTACTATTACAAAAGTTAATGAACTAATGAAGGAAGGTAAAGATTAATGGGATTCAGAGAAATTAGACGACCTATTTCCCGAGCCCATTACACATCTTATAAAAAAGACGAAGATTAAAGAAATAGATAACAAGGATAAACTAATTTGGCCTTTCTCAAAAGAAGGCACTTTCAATACAAAAACATGATATAAGGTTATAACAGAAGAGCAGATTATCAACAAGGCAACAACAACAAAAACTAAAGCAATGCAAGACTCACCAATATGGAAGACAATTTGGAGCTCTAACATTCCAAAAAATATCAAATTATTTATGTGGAGAATAGTTAATAACGCGATACCAACTAGAGACAACCTTTACAAGAGAAAATGTGCAGATCCTACAAATTGCTTATAGTGTAACCACAACTATGAAGATGTAGAACATTTACTTCTCCATTGCAATATGTGCAAAGATATCTGGGCTGGATCGATCTTGCAAATAAAAATTCAAGACAAGTGGGAAGGAACAATGGAGAATTGGTTCTTAAAAATCATTGAAACTTTTACAAAGGGGGGATGGGAAGAAAATATAGTACGAGACTTCATTATGATTAATCTATGGAACATCTGGAAAGCAAAGATGAAAGCAATACACGAGGGAATATCAGTATGTGGCACATGTATAAACATAGCTTCAAAAAAATTAATGCAAGAAATCCATAAAATAAATTGGAAAGCGGAGAACTACAGAGGTTTGGGGAAAGCGGAAAAAGAAAGCATAGACAAAAACAGGGAAGAGCAAAATCAAGATTTGACGATCTTTTGTGATGCATCGTTTAACAATAAATGGGAGCCAGCCGGAGTAGCAATCATAGGAGTGAATAACAACAGCAGCACATCCTTCGAACAAAGCTACAACATTGACTGTGACTCTGCCTTGGAAGGGGAAGCGAATGCGGTTCTCAAAGCTGCACAAATAGGGCAAATTTTCCAAGGAAGAAGATCGCTATCTACTCTGATAACCTTGAGGTTATTCAAGGTATTAAGCAGGTGTCAGCAGGCGCGTTGAAATATCCAACCCATCATGCGCAAGATTATCCACATTGCTGCGGAGTTCGGGCATATCACTTTCCAGCACATCAGTAGGAAGCTCAACAATAAGGCGGACAGGCTTGCAAAGGAAGCTAGACACGGGCAACGCTCGCTCGTCGAAATTCGATTAGTTTTTTCGACTTGTCTTCTAGATTAAATAAATTAGGGATAGGAAAATTGTCTTTATTTCAGGTGTCTAGGCACCTCCAAATTTTTATTTTTTTTAAAAAAAAAGTTTGGATTTGAGTTGGACTCCAATATTGGTTTGGGTCTCAATATTGAAAGTGGCTCATTTGATCAAATTATCTTTACAGACCCTTATCGATAAAAAGTGGAAGAAACAAAAGAAAAGTTGAAGGATCAAATTTACGAAGATGATGATGACGTTGAAGAGTTCACTTGAAGATAATTCTAAGGCTACGCATATGAAGAGTTTACCTGAAGATTTAATCATATTAGTTCTAGTGACATTGCCTGTTTAGGTATTGATGTGATTCTAAACAATTCTCAGTTTCTGGTATTCAAAACACATATCATTGGTGGTATCCTCGTTTTCTGTGGAAAAATGAAGCCATACTTATTGAAACCAGTTCTAGGGAAGAGAAACCAAAACTGTTATCATGTGCTCTCGACACTCATAAAATGACCAATACAAGATTATTGAATTTGAATTATTATGATTTATATGGAATTATGGTTTACAAGGAGAGTTTGGTTTCAATATAGTTTAGAACCTTGAGAATGTTTAATTTTACTGTATTGCTCGATCTGTCCAAACTTGTATGTTTTTATTTAATTTTGTTTTTATGGTTTGATCTTGTCCATAGTTTGCATCTTACATATATTGGAAGGTAGTGTTAATCATTACTGCCAATTCACGAGAATATTTGTCTTGTACCTAAATTTGCAATGCGAAAAAGTCTAATTATATGTTATTAAGATTTGCTTGAATGAAATACATAGGGTGAACAAGGCATGAAGGTATAAAAAAAGAGCCTTTTAAATCTTATCGTATAAGATCAAGTCCAGATTCGTTTGCTTCTGGATCTGAAGAGAAATACTTGTCTTTGAAAGATTTCGCACATACACTTATGAACAATCTAAAACTAGGAATCTCTACAGAATTTGGAGGCGAAACAATCTCTGGAACTGGAATTTTTGAATCTTCAATAAGTTTAGAATTAGAGTCAGAATTAGTGACGCCACGGAGTCTATAACATCTTGAACGTGATGAAATCATTCTCTTTTATGGTTGTGTTATTTGAAGCCTCGTGTAATATTAATGCGTCAACAGCGTGAACAACTCCTTCTCTAATAACATCTTTACGAAAATCTCGGGAAGTTTTTCCATTGAAATTTCCGCTATTTGAAGAGCTGGAACAAGTACTTAGGAATCTTTCCAAGTTAAAACACCCGCTAGAAAACAGTACAACAGTAGATAATCATAATCAGCACTTTTTAAAAATATGAGAAATATATTTATACCTTGCAAAGTTTTTTTTTTTTTTTTGTTACATAGGAGAGCCACGTTGGACTCGGAGTCATTGACTCGGTTCGAACCTGCACCACTAGATTGGTAGACCAAGGCCCTGGCCAGTGAGCTAATCCCATCTGGTTATACCTTGCAATGTTTGTGGAGCTTATTAATGATTATCAGCGTTACTGAAGTACATAAGATTCCCAATAACTGAGAGACACTTGTGGCTAACATACCGTGTATGTGGATGTGCTTAAAGAAGCTTGACCACCACCAGAACTACTGGTTGAAATAAGTGAAGCAGCTTGAGTAACTAAACCATGGTTACATAACTCATCGAGCTTCTCAGAGGAAGAAGCAAATGACTCAGCAATTCGAGTCAAGCATATAGAAGCATACTCCAAAACCTTACAAATACATGAGAATGATGAGTAATAAATAAAATAAAAGAAGTAAAGAGATATTTTGAGATAGTAAGATAAATATTTCACTTTTGCATGATAAAATAATAATTTCAAGTCCAAAGTAAATCTCCAATGTAATAAAAAAACTTTATTACTCTGTTACTTATGACATTTGAATTTGATTATTCATTCTTAAGTGTACTTTTGACATGTTTAGTCATTGAAAGGAAATTTATGTGAAGGAAGAGTGAATCGGAGGGTAGAATGAAAGTCCATTATTTATGGATTTGTTATATTTGTTTTCCATTCAAAATTAGATATAGCGGACCTTTTATGTATGTGGATATAAAGAACAAAGTTTCACTGATGATATAAATGTCTTTTTACTAATACAAGACCTGGTTTAGTTTTGAAAATCCCAATAACAACCTCTTCAATTGTGCATTACCCACATTGCCGTTTTTCATATACAGGAAGAAGACACATCTCTTTCTAGCATTCCATCAAACACCTATGCGCTCTGTTTAATTTCCCTCACTTAACGTAAAAATGAACTAAAGATGATTGAACAAAGCTATTCAAAGCCAACACAGATGTGAGGGAGATACAATGAAACTATTAGTCCAATTTTGAGAATAAAATGTAATGCAAGCTTTGATACCACTTGGGAGTATGAATTTGATCCTTAAGCTTTGAAGAGTTTGATCCTTGGGTAAATGAATGTAGCTGTTAACTGTAATTGCTATCTGTATATGATAATTGAGTCATTTAAACCCTATCAATTCTCACAAATCAAGTATATGTTTTCATTTTTTTAGGCAAAACGAGGTTTATATTTAAATAGGTCGTCTAGTATGAAGTAACCCACACCAAACGAATCAAAAGAGTTAAAGTCATTACACAAAATAGTCAAAAGATCAGCATTATATGTTAAATATGTAATTCATTCACGCAAATCTTAATAAACATATAATTAGACTTTTTGAGGTTGTAGGTTTAAGCCATAAATACAAAATACAATAAATAACATACAAGTTTGGACAGAACAAGCAATACAGTAAAGTTCGATCTAATAGCTCATAAAGCACAAAGCAGATAATCTAAGACATCTTTTCAAACACATTATTACACTACACTGAAACCAAACTCTCCTTGTAAACCATAACTCCAAGTAACTCATAATCATTCATTAATCTTGTATCGATCATATTATGAGTGACACGATCACATGATACCAGTTTTCGTTTCTCTTCCATAGTTTTGGTTTCTAAAAGTAAGGCTTTATTTTTCCCCATCAAACAAGGATGCCAATAGATATATGTTTTTTGAATACCAGTAACTGAGAATTGTTTAATCCAAGATCCTTCATCTCCATATTCCTTCATTACCCATATATCCACATACTTTGATTCTAAATCATGACTGGATATTGATATCGTAAACAAAGCTAGGCAATCATTTAAGATTGTGAGAATCTTCTCTATTACTTCACAACTTTGAGGGATAATTTGAGGAAGCTTTATCTCTTGAAATACCTCAGTGCTCATATCCAAATAAATAATAATATAATAACCAATATCATGTCCTCCAACAGCCCAATTCAATGCTCCATTATACAGTATCCCTTTAGCAGCACTAGTAGTATATATATCGTCAGTTTTAGGAGGGTCGATTTGTCTCCATAAATTAGTACTCACATTGTAGACTAAGCTTATATAACTATAGTCATTATCATCATATAGTTGAATAAATGCTTTGTATTCATTTTTGTTTGAATCAAAACCCAATCCAAATTTGTACACCACCCGATCTGGAGAAGGGAATGGATGTGGAGGAAGAAGTTTAAATTCCTTAGTTGCTGGGTTACATAAAATTAAGGTACTTGTATCATACGATACTAATAACAACAAACCATTACAAGGGTTTGAATCATCAAATCTTCTATCGTTAGAATCGAAATTAAGTTGAGGTATCTCGAGATTTGGTGAGATAACATTGAGCGAATCATATGAAAGAAATGACAATACTGTTTCACTACGAGTGCTGATACGGTGAATTAGGATACGTTCATTCTTTTTGTGTTGTGTGTAAAGCAAATGCATTTCAATAAATTTAGGGCTTCGAATTAAATCATACCAAGATTTACAAACGCACCTGAATCGCATCAATATCTTAACTGGCAATGCCAATAGAATTAATATGATTAAATCTTCAGGGAAATTCTGCAACGTCGTCATCCTCTTCTTAAATTTGATCAGTCTTTCTTTTTTGGTCTAAACGCATATATAAATTTGATCCTTCAATTTTTCCTTTGTCCCGTAGCTTTCATTTTCTTCCACTTATTATCGATAAAGTGATAAACCCAAGTGGCAAAGGGTTTGTAAAGATATTTTGAACAATCCAGATCCAAGCCCGATCCGAACCCAATCCGAACTTCTTCTTTCTTATTTTTTTTTTTTTCTGACAAGGAAAGATGCCAAAGCACCAAATAATAAAACCAAAAACTTAGTTAATTCCTAGTCTAGAAAAGGAACTTAACTAGTTCAAAACAGCTAATGTTATGAAGAGATGCTTGAGTAGTCCCGTGTCTAGCTATTTTTTCGATCCCTATCATTTAGGTTCCTTCGAAAGAAACGAAATATCAAAGGTCCCACCTAGACCGCTTTAGAGATAATTCTTCGGACAATCAGTTGTGTTTTCTAACACGTTGCTGACACCTGCTTAATATCTTGGATAAGTCCAAGGTTATCTGAGAGAATAGTTTTCATCTCCCCAGGAAATCTTCTGCAAATTTGGACTGCTTCTAAAAGTGCCAGAGCTTCCCCTTCTATTGTTGAATCACATTACGCTGAGGTAACTTTTTCATAATCCGAACTCAGGAGTCTTTTTATATCCTACAATTTTTTTTGTTACAAAACAGAGCCACTTTGGACTCGGAGTCATTGTCTCAGTTCGAACCTACACCACTAGATTGGATAGCTAATGCATTGTTTGGATTCAGATTATCAAAGGAAAAAAATGATAGGAATATAAAGATATTAAAGGATTAGAAAGAAAAGTGATAACCGTGTCTGGATTATAAAAAATTAATAAAGAAAAAGAAAGTAATTGATTAAGGAATCACTTATTTAGATTCACATTATTAAAAGAAAATAAAGGAAAAGATTATTTTACATAAAAATACTTTTATACCCTTTTTGTGTTATGTAATAATATTATATATTAAAATCATAAGGTTAGTTGTGACATTTAAAAAAATCATCTATTTTTCTTTAAAATGACTTCAAAATGGGAGGATTAAATAATTGACATTCTAAAGGAAAAGAAAGGTTTCTACAATCCATTGAATTACTTTCTGTTAATTAAAAATCGAATTCAAACAAAGAAAAGGAAAAGGAAAATTTATTACTATCATTTCCTTTCCTTTCCTTTAAAAAACTGAATCCAAACAATATATAAGGGACTGGCCAGTGAGCTAATTCCAACTGGTTAATTTAAACAATATTCGGGTGGGTAGTGTTTTCCTTTTTGCATATTTGAAAATATTTCATTTAGATATTTAAGATAAAAAATTGTTATTTAAGATATTATTTCAAGTTGTAAATTTCTAGTTTTAAATTTAAGAAGTTATAATTTTAACATAAAAGATAAGAAATTAAAGATATCGTCAAGTTTTCTCTAGCATAAACCCTTAGGAAGCTCTGATCGTCCTCCACCACAAAATAGTTTTAAACTTTCTCATTTTTCAATATGCATTTAATCTTTGTCATATACCGCAGTTATTAAGGATTTTCCATTCTTTATTGTTGTCATTTATTCACAATCATTTGCCAAAAACTCCACTACCATCATCTTTGTCATCAAAATCCTTAACCCAATGTTAAAAAAAATCCCTAACCTACCTTCTCTGCAACTTCTTTCTTCTTTATATCCTTCCACAACTTTTACCCACTTTACCTTGTTAGACTGTTTGTATTTGATTTTCACTACTTTGTCTTCAGCCTTTGTCATGGAATTCTTCGTTACCTCACATCCTTAGAATGGTTTTGACAGCTTTACGCTAACACTGATGAGGATTCGATTTATGCTAGTCTTGATCAAGAGAAATTGTTTGCACATATCGTATCCGATGATACGATTTATTTTGGTTACTTAAAAAATTTATCCAAACTTTTTAGGGTTTAAAAGGCCATCTCTCGGTTGCGAAACGTGGTTTGAACATCTAGACTCTTAACTTCCAAAGAGCTTTCCTTTTTAGGGGGCCCAACTATGTTCTTGTGTGAGTCCTCTAACTAATGAAGAAACAAATGAGTCGATGGGTCCACTTTATCAGTCTCAAGTATTACTAGATACTGAGGATTGTAGCCCACATCTTATAATAGAAAATAATATTCTACAATTGGTAGGGGAAAGAGTGTGGTAAAAATAATATTAAAATAAGATAAGAAGTAAACATTTTAACTTCCACGTTACTTACTGCAAGTATCACAGATCGTATGCAAGTTTAGATAGTAAGTAAGAATCGTTCTTAAGGACTTAGTATGTAGAAATTAAGATTAGGAAAGAAAGCGTAGTAAAGAATAGTTGTTGAATGAAAAGAAAATATATAAATATGAGAGAATAATTGTGAGAATAATAATTAAACTACTAATGCAAATAATTAAATACAAAAAAAATAAGATGAGAGTTATAACTTAGGTTTGCGTGTATGCACTTATCCTTCTAAATTTTTCTACTTGTTATAAGGGTGATTAAAGCTCTTAGATAAATAATCAGGATTCTAAATTCCTCCTAACCCCCTTCTGGGTGGACTTAGGTGGGCACCTAACAATTACCAAGGGACTTGGGGAAGGGGACCCTGCGCAAAATGTTCGGTGGTTAAATTAAACCTTAGTGACTATCTAGTTAGGAAAGCCCGTCAGGATCACTACCCCACACTAGACGCTCATGTGGGTTTTCAACAATTAGACACCCCTTTTGGGAGACCATCCAACTGCTATTAATGGGGTAGTCTATACGTTTGCAACTACAAGAACTACAGTCAATACATCAAAGCACATAAAACAATTAGATAGGTTAAGTAGCTAGAATTGATTTAAAAGGGTTTTTCCAAACAAATTTAGATAGAAGAAAATAGAATTCAAAGATTATACATATTCAAAACCCAAGTTATGGGAAATTTAGTTCATGCTAATAAGAAATAAACTAAAAGAAAGATACATAACGTTAACTTGCTTCGTTGATGTTAAACTTGATACTACGGACTAATAGTTAAGCAAGGACTAGGCAAGGACATGTTTACAATGATAAGAGGGTGTATTTATAGGTTTTTTTAGAATCCTAGGTCGAAATCTTGGAGTAGAAGACAAGTAACTAGAGTCCAAGTCAACTCAGACTTTTTTCCTAAAATATAGAATTAGATAATTACTGTTGTTTTGTTTTGTTTTGACCATATCTCCTTTGTTACTGGTCCAAATTTCGTCCACTTTATATCAAAACGGTCGCAACAGAAAGATCTATCTAACACTTTAAAGACCCTTCCAAAATCTCAGCCGATTTGAAGTTGTCTTCACTTTTGTGTACGTAGCTGCAGAATTCCAGATTTATTTGATAGCTTTTCCTTTCCTAATTCAACTTTGTTTCCTTTTATCTCTTGATTTCTACTGGATCTTCGTTCCTTAACTCCTCAGAATTAATTTGGAATTTAATATATTTCCATAAACCTTAAGAGCTTCAAATTAACACACAAATTAAACCAAATATGTTCTAAAAGTAATAATATTCCAAATCAAGACATGAAATAAGAAAATATCTAATAATGGGGGGAAATCCCTAACTAATTAATCAATTACACCTAATGATGTCTCATGAGTGGATTAAATCACAAATAGGGAGACATCAAGTATCTTACAAATTACTTCGTTATTGGGTTATTTTGTATAATATATGGACTTACAGTGGAACTAATGTTAAAAAAGTAATACCAAGGCCCATAGTACGATTTATACATAATATAGGGACCTACAGTGCAATTAACTTGGGAAAAAATCCGTGTTGTTGTAAAAACCTTTAAATCTTTTTAGTTTGAAACTCATTTGATTCAAGAGCAGATAAAAAATAAAGTGCGGAAAAATAAAGAATACAAAACCTTATCGTGGTTCAGTCAAAATGACTCACATCCACGTTGAGCTCTAATGACACCTCGAGGTTACAAATCTCAGTACCAATCTCAAATAATACACCACATTAACTGAATGAATATACCTCTATCCATAAATCTCTAACCTAACAACAAGCTGAAGGTTACCCGGTGAAGAATCAAGATGATACTCGCCTATTACAAGAGATATTACAATTTATAGGCTAAACTACCTTGGATCTAATGCTAAAATCAGAAACCAACGGTTTATGAAGAATTAAGGTTTGAGAGACGAGAGACGAGAGAGAGAGAGAGAGAGAGAGAGAGAGAGAGAGAGAGAGAGAGGGGCGTGAGGGCGTGAAGACTTCAAAAGGTGAAAGAGTGAATTAGTTAGACTTAATCAACAAAAAGGCTATTTAAAAGAGACCAAACACGTGATAAAATCTGGAGCATCGATCAAGTAAACCATCAAGGGCTGAAAACGTGGCACGTCGCCTCGGGGACCAAAAATGTGTAAAATAACTTGGCACAAGTTGTAACATTTCACAAGAATAAAAATATAACATATATATATTCCACAATCTCCACCTTGAAGTAAATCTCCACTTCCTCCACCTGAAAATGTATCTCCTCTAGGGCATCATAGTGATCTGGCCAACTCAATCATCTTCTCGGCTCAAAACCCTACAAAAACTCAACCAACAAATAAAAAATCCAGGCAATAATTGAACTTGAAATTAGTAACAATTTTAGTACCAAAATCTGCAGGATTATTTTGATTACAATTTTAGCAACTGAACTTTCCCACTAGAGAGGACATTCCTTATAAAATTAAATTGACATCTGTATGCTTAGTTTTTTCATGCTATACACAATTTTTGCTCAATTGGATAGCACTTTGACTATCAGAATGTATAGATACTTTACCCTTAACCCAACTTGCTTCTGAAAGTAAACTTTGTAACCAAATAGCCTCCTTAGCTGAATCAGTTTTAGACACATACTCAGCCTCAGTGGTTGATAATGCAACCAAGGGTTGAAGTTGAGATTTTTCAAGAAATACAAGTGCCCTTAACTGTAAAACAGTAGGAGGTGGTAGATTTTCTAGAATCTATATCACTTGCAAAATCTAAGTCCATATATCCAACTAATTCAAAAGGAATATTATGATAACTGAAAGTCCTAGAGAGGGGGGTGAATAGGATTACTAATAAGATTAATGCCTAATTAAAAATCTTTTGGACAATTATAAGTTTAAGAAAGAAACTTCTAAGTTAACTAATATATCAAACACTTATGGGATCATGCAAAGGATAAGTTAGAGGTTCGATATATAATTTTAACAAGTAAAACGAGTTTCTATTCTCTTACTATTCTAGATGGCAATAGGTTGATTAACTAGATAAACATTATTACGATATTTATGCTAGCAAGTAATCAAACATATAAAGTGCGGAAAGTAAATAGAGTAGGGATAGAAAGTACACAACGATGTATAGTGGTTCGGTTTCCCTACATCCACTACCTAAGGAAGCCTCCTTAGGATTTCAAGCTTTTCACTAAGCTCCCGTGTCTCTCTTAACCGGGTCGAGAACACAATAACCCTTACAACCTCTTCGATAACACGAAGGACAAACTCTTCGAAACCACGAAGGAAACTCTTGTGTAATCACAACACAAGGACAACGAGTATACTCCCGATACTCAAATTCTCTCTTAATCTATCTATTACAAGAACTAGACTTAAGAGGATAAATACAAAGTGTTTTAAGGGTGAAACAACTTTGCTAAATAATCTCCTAAAGAGTAGATATAACTATAAGCATGTAAACTCCTCTTGAGTAGATAATAACTTTGAAGCTTATTGGTTTAAGCTCTTGATCAAGCTTGGATGATTAACTTTGATAGCTTGAGACCTCTAATTTTGTAGGAGAATGATATGTATAATAGTTGAAGTGTGAGAGGTGAGTTTCTCCTTCAAAGAGGCCATATTTATAGCACAAGAAAGTCCCCAACGGATATAAAGTTGGCGGTATACTTTGTGCCAAACCGGGTTCCCGGTTTCCCAAATGCGGGTACCCGGATTCAATTGCAACGGCTACATAACGGCTATAAATACTTGATGTTGACTTGAGCTTCACCAAACCGGGTTCCCGGTTTTACCAAATGCGGGTACCCGGTTCTTACTGACTTGGAATATTTGATATTTTGATTCGTTGCTCGGATGGAAAAGTTATCTTCACGAGAGTTGTAGTAAACATCATTTTAAGAAACTTTGTTGTTGATCATGAAAGCTAATTCTCAATGTACACATAAGATAAGGTTAAAAGTAATGGTATGAAAATTAGCTACTTAGGATATGATAACAAAGCTTTGATCTAAATGATAAAGATTGTGCTTTTTGATGAATTAGAGTGCAAGATAATAAAGTAAAATTAGCACACTAAACAATAGAGGATTTGTCACATTAAAACACCTAATCGATGGGGGCAATATGCCAACAATCTCCCCCTTTTTGATGATGACAAATCAATCACTAAAACACCTAGGAATGATATGAAATATAAGTCTCTAAAGGATTTATGCTCCCCCTATCAATGTGCATACAAGATGTTAAGGAAAAAAGCACATATGGAGTCTAACTCCCCCTCACAACAAGCATTAAGTCAAAGTGTATTTTTATGAAAATGATATGCATTTGTGAGTTTTGTAAAGTGCAAATTTTGAAAGTTTTAGTGCACATATTTCTCCCCCTTTGTCTTCATCAAAAAGACGGGATAAATGTATAAACCATAACTAAAGAAGAAGAGCTAAAACTCAAGTGAATAGTTTTTTAAAAAACAATGTAAAGAGTTTATAAGTTTTAGAGCAAAGAAAACATTTTAACTAATTGAAATGCACAAAGCTCATTTAGATGAAGCATGAAAGAAAAATGCAATTTTGCAAAGTTTAGAGTTTTAAAATGCAATTTTTCAAAAGATTTGGACTATAATGGCAAATAATTACATGTGAAGATTATGAAGTCCAATTTTTGGCACTTTGGTGTAATTTTATAAAAGTGTGGGGTCAAAGTGCAATTTATATAACGTGGGGACTAAAATGCAATTTGAAAAACTTTTAAGGACCTAAGTGCAATTTTTCAACCATTTTATGAACTAAGACAAAATAGAACAAACTATAGGGACTATAAAGCAATATAGAATAAGATCAAGGATAAGAGATGCAATAGTACCTATATCATCAAAGAAAATGTTAGCAATATCAACACATTTAAATAATATTCGAAGCATAAAATTTAAGCATCTAACATTCAAGATAAAAACATAACAAACTTAACCAATTATCCAAGTTAAATACATAGCATCCTAAACCAAATATCCAAATTTAACCAAGTAGCAATAAAATCCTAAATGTCCAAAACACGGACCCAAAAGAAATTTAAGGCATAAACACATAGTCCAAAACAACCATAATAAGACACGATAAAAACCAAGTAGGATAATATAAAAATTAAAAACACCCAACAAGAAACAATTAACGATTTTCCCGAGGAGAGCGGCTCCTAGACCTACTTCCATTTCCAACATCATCACGAAGACATGAAACTTCGTTCTTCAACCCCTCAATTCGATTATTCATATTTTCAAACCATCCTTTGATTTCCGCAAAACCCTCTTTAAAAATATTTAGCAAGGTAGATTCAACTCTAACAAGATCATCTTTAGTAGTAACATTTGAAGTAGAACCAATGGAATATTTAGGACGGGAAGTACGATAAGACGGAGGAGGATCACTAGGCATAACCTCACGGGAAGGAATGTTAAGAGACTCAATAGTGGGACCCGAGGAGGTGATATTTAGCCCAACATTTTTCAAGATAGTTTTACGAAGATTTTCGGGAAGATGATCAAAAATATGCTTATCAATGTATTCTCCATTGTAAATGAAGATTTTCATAGTTTTCAAAAAAGCAATATCAAACCTCCAAATTGGTTCAAAATCACGAGGGTCAAGAGAGGGAGAGATTTTCTTAACATTGACCAAGAGATAACTAAGAGCAATACCATATGGTAAAGTAGAGTTCGAATGAGCACGATAATCCATGTTACGAATGAAAATTTTACAAAAATTGATAGGCCTTTTTGAATAAAGATGAAATAAAAGGATTGCTTCATAGGGAGCAATTGTTCCATCCTTCCTATCTTTTCCTAAAAGACAAAACAAGATAATTTTGTGTGCCAAACGAATATCCGGAGAGAATAAACTCGATAACCAAGGTTGAGTATGGAATTGAATCATTTTCGATGACATAAAAGCTTCAACCTCGTTTTTCAAAGGGATATCAATAATTTCTTTACTTCTATTCCAACCCGAGACAATAAAATTCTCATATCCACTATTTTGATGATTAAAAGCTTTTTCAATAGTTTTAGGATTAATTGAAAGGTTTTTGTTTGACACAATTGTTTTAAAAGAGCAAGAATCACAATCTATAGGATGGATGTTTTTGTAAAATTCACTAACTAAGGATTGATGAGAATTATTTTCTAAAGATAGGAAAAAATCTAATCCTTGAAATTGAAATAATTGGAAAAGATTAGAATTTGAGCCATTTACCAAAGAGATGGAAGCACTTAGTGAAAGAGATGAAATTGATCTTCCCCAAAGGATCTTGATGTTTTTCCTCACCATTCTTTGTTTTGTGGGTTCTTCTTCAAGCTTTAAATCATCTTCTTCATCTTCATAAATTGAATCTATCTCTTCATCTTCTTCATCAATGATTCTTTTGTTTTTGGAAGCCCTTGAAGCTCTAGAAGCTTTGGAAGAGGAAGAAACCATGTGAGCTTTGCCTTTTGAAGCCATGGCCAAGGAGATGATGAAGGTTTAATGGAGTAAGTTAGGGTTTTGAAAGAGGGTTTTCGTTTTTGAGAGAGAGAGGAGGAGAAAACGTTTTGAGAAGTGAAAGAATAAGAGAGAGACCAAGGGTTTTGACCAATTCGGGTTGTACACAGATCCGGAACCGGGTTCCCGCATTCACCAAAACCGGGTACCCGGTTTCCTTTCGTAGGCCTCGACGAAAAAGGGTATGAATGGAAAAAAGTCATTTTGCAAATTCACCCGAAACCAAATCGAAAGCTCCCCAATAGTTTAGACATGTTATAAAACTTCCAAAATAATTTTTGTTATGAAAAATTATGAAAAGGAAATCACGAAAATAGAGAAAACAGTTTATTGCACAAAGACCCCTATATTTTCTAAAAAGTACAAAAAGACCCAATGTAAAAACTAAGCAATTTTAAGCATGAAAAGGTCAACACAAGCAAGATATTAGCACATAGAGGATAAAACACATAAACACGTAATAAAACACAATCTAAAAAAGAAAAGAAGGAAGGAATTCACCGGATTTTTCTTTTACGAGATTTGAGTGTCTTTTTGTATATCAATTCAATTTCTTGACGCTCAACACCTACAATAAAATATTAGTATGGTATCCAAGGTGAAATGGATCCGGGAACACGATTAGTACTTTTCACGATCCATGTCGGTTTTTCCCACGAGGGTATCAAAGACGCGTATTCAAGTTGTTTGTGGTAATGACACGAAGAAACATGGTGGCCGGGTTTACCACAATAATTACAAGTACTTCTTTTACGAATAGAAATATCACGAGAAGGTTTTGAACACGAATTTTTCTCATTATTTTGTAAAATCAAATTTTCACTCAAAAATAGTTTTTCTTTAAAAAGATCATTTTCATCAAATGGAGTGACATTTAAATAGGGATGATTTTCTAAAGTTTTAAGAGCAAGGGAAAATGCTTCATCCACTTTTTCAAAACCTTCTATATTTTTCTTCATAGAATGTTGACTTTTGTTGGAAGAGAAAATATTTTCGAAACAAGGGTTTTTAGTATTACCCAAAATATCATCTAAAGTGATACAACAATTAAAACAATTCTTTTGCTCAACTTTAGCCTTTTTCAACAAAAGGTTATTCAAGTGGATTTGAGAATCAAGAATTTTTAAAAGGGATGAAATATGCCTAATATCATCATAATTATATGAAGGAGACAAAGAGTAAGGATAAATTGCTACCTCATGGTTTGGGTTAAGATTGTCATGAGATTCATCATTGATTAAGCTTTCTTTTTCTTCATCGTTCTTGACAATTCCATATAGAAACTCCAAACGATCCCAAAGCTCTTTTGCGGAATTACAATTTAACATTTGTGAGAAAATCTCTTCGGATATTCCACAAATTAGAGTGTACATCGGTTTTGCATTTTGAGTAAGCTTAGCATTATCCTCATCGGTGAGTTCATCATAATCTATTTCTTCTTGATTTAGCTTAAGAACTCCCGCTTCATTTAACTCCTCTTTATATGGAACGAATGGACCTTCCATAACGATTCTCCATTGATCGGGATCTTCGGCTTTGATAAATTTCTCCATTTTTGTTCTCCAAGCAAAATAGTAAGTTCCTACAAAAAGTGGAGGTCGGGTAGAAGACGACTCTTCCAAAAGATTGAATTCCATATCGTTTACTCTACTAACGATTAAGCTATTCACGTAGAGTTAGGCTCTGATACCAATTGAAAGTCCTAGAGGGGGGTGAATAGGATTACTAATAAGATTAATGCCTAATTAAAAATATTTTGGACAATTATAAATTTAAGAAAGAAACTTCTAAGTTAACTAATATATCAAACACTTATGGGATCATGCAAAGGATAAGTTAGAGGTTCGATATTTAATTTTAACAAGTAAAACGAGTTTCTATTCTCTTACTATTCTAGATGGCAATAGGTTGATTAACTAGATAAACATTATTACGATATTTATGCTAGCAAGTAATCAAACATATAAAGTGCGGAAAGTAAATAGAGTATGGATAGAAAGTACACAACGATGTATAGTGGTTCGGTTTCCCTACATCCACTACCTAAGGAAGCCTCCTTAGGATTTCAAGCTTTTCACTAAGCTCCCGTGTCTCTCTTAACCGGGTCGAGAACACAATAACCCTTACAACCTCTTCGATAACGCGAAGGACAAACTATTCGAAACCACGAAGGAAACTCTTGTGTAATCACAACACAAGGACAACGAGTATACTCCCGATACTCAAATTCTCTCTTAATCTATCTATTACAAGAACTAGACTTAAGAGGATAAATACAAAGTGTTTTAAGGGTGAAACAACTTTGCTAAATAATCTCCTAAAGAGTAGATATAACTATAAGCATGTAAACTCCTCTTGAGTAGATAATAACTTTGAAGCTTATTGGTTTAAGCTCTTGATCAAGCTTGGATGATTAACTTTGATAGCTTGAGACCTCTAATTTTGTAGGAGAATGATATGTATAATAGTTGAAGTGTGAGAGGTGAGTTTCTCCTTCAAAGAGGCCATATTTATAGCACAAGAAAGTCCCCAACGGATATAAAGTTGGCGGTATACTTTGTGCCAAACCGGGTTCCCGGTTTCCCAAATGCGGGTACCCGGATTCAATTGCAACGGCTACATAACGGCTATAAATACTTGATGTTGACTTGAGCTTCACCAAACCGGGTTCCCGGTTTTACCAAATGCGGGTACCCGGTTCTTACTGACTTGGAATATTTGATATTTTGATTCGTTGCTCGGATGGAAAAGTTATCTTCACGAGAGTTGTAGTAAACATCATTTTAAGAAACTTTGTTGTTGATCATGAAAGCTAATTCTCAATGTACACATAAGATAAGGTTAAAAGTAATGGTATGAAAATTAGCTACTTAGGATATGATAACAAAGCTTTGATTTAATTGATAAAGATTGTGCTTTTTGATGAATTAGAGTGCAAGATAATAAAGTAAAATTAGCACACTAAACAATAGAGGATTTGTCACATTAAAACACCTAATCGATGGGGGCAATATGCCAACAATAACCATAGCACAATCCAACTCCAAGTGTACTTCTGACATAAGCCAATACATGTTTCAAGGCACACCAATGATCCAAACAAGGATTTGACATATACCTGCTAAAAATGATATAGCAAAAGACAAACCTGGTCTTGTTGGCATACATCAAAGAACCAATCACATTTGCATAAGGGATAAAACCCATCTTAACTATGTCTGACAAAGTCTTGGGGCACTGTTGCTTAGACAAGACAAAATGACCAGCCAAAGGAGTCAACACTTGTTTGCATTTTAGGCTACCAAATATAGAAACTACTTTTCTCAAATAGGGTTCTTGATGTAACTTAATCATGCATAATTTTCTATTCCTGTTAATAATCATGCCAAGTATTCTCCCAGCCTCACCTAAATCCTTCTTATCAAATCCACTTTTCAACTTATTCTTCAACTCAGTAATGCACTTAAGGTATTTAGACATTATGAGCATATTATCCATATACAACAACACGGATACATGGTTTTCAGGTTTGATAGACATATAGAAAGAAGCATCGTACTCAGACCTTACAAAATCACATTTTATCATAAAATAATCAAATTTCTTATACCATAACCTAGGTGATTGTTTCATTCCATATAAGGATTTTTTTCAACAACCATACATGTTTAGGATTGCTCTTATCAATAAATCCCCCAGGATGCCTCATATATATAGTTTTCTCTTAATCACAATGTAAGAATGCAGTTTTAACATCTAATTGTTCAATCTCAAGATCATAACAAGCAGCATAAGCAAGCATGACTCTAATAGTCTTGAATTTGACCACATGAGAAAAAATCTCATTAAAATCAATACCATCCCACTGAGTATAGCCCTTAGCAAATAACCTAGATTGGTATATAGGGGGATCAGAATCATGCATTCCCTCTTTAAATTTAAATAACAATCTACACTCAATTACTTTTTATTTATCAGGTTGCTTAATTAAGACCCAATTATTATTATGTTTAAGAGACAAAATTACATCCTTCATGGCATCATTCCATTTATCACAATCACTAGACTCAAGTGCATCCAAAATAAGAAGTAGGTTCAGTATTTGTTACCTCTACAGCTGCATTTAATGTAGTATACACTAAGTCAGCATATGAATACCATGAAGGAGGTCTTATTTCCCTTCTTTCTCTATCTCTAGCCAATTGATACCCTTGAAGTTGTCCTAGTGATGACTCAACGAGCTGATCAGTCCCTTTAGTGTCCTCAAGAGTCTTAGCTGCATCATGGGTCAGGTCTTGATCAGCTCCAAGGTATCCAACTAGAGTAGCACACTCAGGTCCAGGCTCTTCCTCTTGCTCAATTCCCACAGTTTGTTGAGGTGCTATTGGTTCAGCAGGTGCATCATTACCTACAATCACCTTGAAAGGAAAAGTAAGCTCATCAAATATAACATCTCCACAAACAATTGCTTTAAACCCTTTAGCATCCTTTTCCCACAATCTATAACCCTTTACACCATGCTATTTCGGTAACTGGTGGTCCTTTGTGTGTTCTAAAATAAATGCAAATGCTAATCGAACCACAACCGCAAGTGTACGGTTGTCCCAAGTAGTAATAAGGATAATGCAGATTCGTTCCAAGGACGGAATGGTTGATCACAATGTCTAGCAAATAGTGATTGATGCACTTATGAAAATAAAAGATAATAAAATGTTTGTTTGGTTTTCGTATTAAGACTAAATAGATGAAAGACAAATATTAAAATGCAAGTAAAAGCTAAGACGCAAGTAAAATGATGTAAAACGCAATATGAGAAGTAGTACTTGAGAACGCAAGGATCCTCCCAATCTTATTTCCTAACTTATGTTGTTTAAGGGCTAAATTGGTCAATTACAATGGTCGGGATTCTAAATTCCTTATACCCCCGTCAGGGTGGACTATAAGGCAATCCTAAAGTGTCATTAGTCCCGTCAGGGTAAATATGATCCACCGTTGGATGATTAAGTGTTTTACCTCATTGGCCCTAGAATTAGCTAAGTTCGTCAGAATCAATAGCTTTTATCCTAGATTGAATAATTAATTCTATACCTAAACCCTCCGTCAGGATGATCCACACGCCACATATGTGGAATAGCCTAGATACTAATACCTGTTCTTAGTTCGCGACTCTAAAAACAGTAAATACTCACAAATTATCGAAAAGGGTAATAGACCTAATTTAATTTAATTTAACATAAACCCAAATTCAACATTCGTTATTGCATAAAATTAGGATTCACCCATTGTTTGTTCTCAAGCACTATGAAAAGTTTAGCTCATATTAAAATTAAAAACTAAATTAAAAGAAATGGAATTCATATTGTTTACAAAATTAAAATATAAAAAGAACCTAATTTCCGGAATTGGAATGACTACGAACGGAGCTATAGACCCACTCCAGCTCTTCTAGCTTCTTCTTTCTTCCTTCTGTTGCTTCTCTCTGGTGTTTTTAATCTTGTGGAATGTGAATTGTATGAAAAATAGAAGTCCAGACCTCCTTTTATAAGCATAAATTCGGACTAGGGCTTGGACCAGAAAATAAAATACTAATTAAATGTCCAAGCCCAAATTCTAAGCCCAAAATCCCGTAACTGCTGATACACCTTCACTAAAACGGCTTTTCCCGATGCGTTATGACTCCGATTGACCTCATTCCAGTTGCTAAAGTTCCGTAACTCGATAAGGAATGTTTTCTCTTCAAAGGTCAGCGGCTAAATCATCGCTTAAGCACCTCGAAATCAGCACTCTATGGCCTGGAAAATGGATTTTCAGCTCTAAAAAATAATATCTTCGGGATTTATCTTCAAGTCTTGACTCTAATTCACGATCTTTGACTTTCTCCTTGGATTCCTCTCCTAGCTAACATCTAAAACCTGTAAAATTTTCACTAAAAATACCAATATTACGCGCAAAAGTTTAATAAATTAAAAATGCTAGAAATAAAAAGGGAATTCCGGATTATTGTAAATTTAGTCCAAAAGTTTATCAAATTAATTAAATAAACACCAAAAATGATGTCTCCCAAGGGTCGAAAATAAGAACAATTAGGGAGACATCAAGGCCCCCAACTCAAACCTTTGTCGTCCCGACAAAGTAAAACAAAACAAAGGGGCGGAAGTAAACGTATAAACAAGTAGAAGCTAACAAATAAACCCTAAAGCAATTCTCAAAATAAATCTCATATAGCAAACTCTAGAAACTAATATACACATACATCTAAAATGCAACATCAAACATAAATAATCTCAATCATAAAATTAAAGTTGCAATGCTTGAAGGTTACACTTGTACTCATCTCTGTATGATGGCTATAGGGTGGTCATTAATCCTAAATCGCTTTGAACGCTCCACATAGTGTATTCCCTATCAACAGAATAATAAATTCACTATGCACTTAGGAATCACGAGGTCTTTACGGTTATAATATTGGCTTAAGGACAGGTGTGGATGTATATTTGGTAAATTTGAAGTGAGCTTTTGGCTCTCTCCTCACTTACCATCAACATTGTCCTCGAGCTTGAGTTAACGCTCAAAAGATGTTCTCACTCACCCATATACGCAACCATTTAGTGTCCCATGTCTACCCACTATAAATAAGATGATTTTCAGAAAAATTCCACTTTGCCGGATGTTTTATTCATATGTATTTTTCTTTTCCTTTTCTTTTCTCTTTTTCTCTTTTTTTTTTGTACAGAAGCAAACCAGGTTCCCGGTTCCTACTGTATGAATTTTCAAATTTTTTCATTTTTTTTTTTTTTTCATTTTTCTTCATTCCCGGCAAAGGGTTACAAGTATATATCATCTGCAATTGTGCTACAATACAAAGCACATCAATCTCTACCCATTTAATTTCCCATAAGTGGTCCCACCACCCCAAACTCAAGCTCGAGACATGTCTCAGGATTGTGATTCAAGTGCGGGTCATATGGTCATGCCTAATAATCTAAGGGATAATGGCTTATATCGTGGCTACAAAGAAAAAGGCTAAAGGCTCAAAGTGGGCTAAGACGGATAATAATTATTACAAGGGATAGAAAGCTAAAAAGGCACAAATGGCTAACAAAGAACTGCCCCTATCATTTTCCTAAGTACATAGCTTGTCTTTAGTTCATATCTAGGTGGGTTCTCTACTAATTAGGATTTCACGTTCTACACACCAAACATATTCCTTGAGTACAAGCTTACTTCATTTGCATTGTTCATTAATTTTTCCTATTAATTACCTATGTTTGCATGCAATTCTAAATGCGTTTTATATCAATCCCTAAAGTCCACTATTTACTATCATAGATTCATAAAAACTATGCTTAAAGGGATATTTAAAAATTTCTACAGTCAAACGCAACTCCGAAAATTCTTTTATTGAAAGCAAATAAAGCAAATAACACATAAAAACTGGGATGAGGCAACGAACCCCACCCCAAACTCAAAAATGAGTCGTGTCTACACGACTCGAAAAGACTCAAGAAAGCATTTAAACTAATCTACACTAAGAGGAAAGTTTAGAAAACGTATCTTAACCAGCGCGAGGCTGGTTATCGGTGTTGCGTTCTGGACCTTTATCTCGCGTAACAGCATCATAAATCGCGTTTTGAAGTGTATTTACGCCTAGGATTAAATTTCGCAATAGGTCCAATTCTTTTGTAACGTTTCCCAAGGTAGCAATCATCTTCTCCTGGTTCTCTTCCAACACCTGAATCTTCGATTCCAACTCAGGTACAGTTTTCGCTCTCTTTGATTGAGGAGTTCTCGGACTTCTTGTAGCTCGTGTTGCTTCTTCATGGATGTTCTTGATTGTTCTCAAAGCTATACTCACACCAACTGAAACAATGTCAATATCTGCGTTCTTACGCGGAATCTTTGCGTCTAGACACAACTAAGTAATAGTACAAGGAAACTTCAGATTTTGTTGTTTCATTGGTGACTTTGCGAACTCCATGATTGTGTCATAAATGATCTTAGCAACATCAAATGGTTTCTCCTCCAAAATACACTTAATAACAAATATGTGCTCTTTCTTCAACTCGGAAGTGTGTTTAATACCAAAGAAAGTGGGTATTACGAAACGAGACCAAACCTTAGCACGAGGTGTCAAACTACTGCTGTAAAACTGTCCAGGATATCTTTCACCTTCAGGAATTGGGCTAGTCCCATTAACAAGCACGGTCCCCCAAAGGGATTCAAAATCAAAAGAAGGGTCATTAAGAGTTTCTTGGAATGGGCATGTTCCAGAAAAGTTGGGTAGTTTCAATGATTTCCGAATACGTTCAATAGAGAAAGGAACTACCTTTTTGCGGATATCAATGGCATCACGGGAGGTAGCTAAACCTTTGTGAAATTCTCGCACAAAAGTAGGAATAAACTCAAGCTTCCTTTCTTGTAACTCTTTCCAACCAAACTTAGCACATGTCAAGCATATTCTTTGTATTCACTACTCATAATACCCTTAGGAAAATTCGTCTCCTCACCAAATTTTAAAAATTCAATTCTTTCACGAACCTGAGTATTCCAACAAGTATAAACCCTCTTAGGCTTGTGGGCCCACATCTTTATACGCGGAGGTTTTTGAACAGGTGCTTCCGGAATCTCTTGTTCAGTTTCCTTCTCAATGTTCTTCGCAATTTTCTCTTCTGGTTCCTTCTCACTTTCAATCTCATCAATCAATCTTCTCTTTTGACCCGTGATTTCTTTTCTGTTAGAATCAAGCTTAACTTCGTCAATTTTTCGTTTAGGACGCGAATCAGGAATCTCAATAGCTTGATCTTGGGAACCACCAATGGTGGTCTTTTTTCTAGGAGCAGTTCTTCGAAAATCACCGGTTCTGTTAGTCATCTCTTTCCACCCCAAACTCAAAACTTCAAATAATGAAAAACTTAGAGAAAAAGTTTAGAATTATGATGTTTTGAGGCTTAGGAATTGAAGAACTAGGTGGAATATGAGATGGGTCTTGTTTAATTTGGATGGAAGAAGAAAGAATTGGGTTTAATTTAAGGAGTGGGTGAAGAAGAATTTTGGGAAAAACTAAGGATTTGATGTTATTTTGGAGAGGAGGTGAGTTGATTTTGTGTTTTTGTGGTGAAAGAGGGTAGGAATTGATGACATATAGTGTTTTGGATGATGAATTTCGGAGGTGGGGAGGCTATTGGTGCGTTTTAGGTAAAGACTTGCAAAAGAGGCTAAGAAAACTAGGTTAAGGCCTCAAAAACCGACATCACAGCTTCAAAACCGGGTTCCCGGTTTTGGCAAACCGGGTTCCCGGTTCCGCGTCGCTGTGACGGCGCGGAAAAACAATGATTGAATTTTTATTTTATTTTTTTCAAAACGCACCAAAACGCTGGACCCCAAGACGCTGGGTCAGAGATTTTACTCGCCGAAACCGGGTTCCCGGTTCTGTGGAATGCGGGTACCCGGATTTTCTCGATGGCGCGAGTCAAGACGCGCCAAAACGCAGGACTCCAAGAAGCTGGGTCAGAACTTTTGGAGGATTACAGCTCCGAAACCGGGTACCCGGTTTTGCCAAATGCGGGTTCCCGGTTTTGTGTCGATGGCGCGAATCAAAACGCAGCAAAACGCAAGCCACCAAAACGCTGGATCAGAACTTTTCAGAAATTACAGCACCAAAACCGGGTTCCCGGTTCTGTGGAATGCGGGTTCCCGGTTCCGACGCTGTATCGTGAACCCAAAGCGCCAAGTGTTGCGTTAAAATGGTTGGTACCAGCTCCAAAATCGGGTTCCCGGTTTTTGCGAAACCGGGTTCCCGGTTTCTCCTGGACATCCAACCATTTTTCTCCTATTTTCGCCTCATCGACCCCAAACTCTTGACCTTTTTACCCCTGAAATCATCAAAAACAACTACCCTTCCTCATTTCTTAATAATAAACACTAAAATTACGAAAATCAAACTATTCTAAAATGCAAAAATTAAAAACTCAGCTAATATACAATGAATTGGCTTTTGTTTAACGTCGTTAAGCTCGACGGGTTACCTCACGCTTCTAAGGAGTCTCGAGGAGATACATGACCTCCCCGGGATGTGGATCTTCCGAGCGATTGGTATCTTCACCTCCATGGTATATCTTTAATCTGTGACCGTTAACCATAAAGGTACGGTTCTCTAGCGGATGTTCTATTTCTATCGCCCCATGAGGTGTAACTTTGGTCACAATGTATGGACCCGACCACTTAGATCGTAACTTACCCGGATAATTGCTGAACTTTGAGTTATACTTCAACACTCTTTGCCCCACTTCAAAGTTCTTTGTACGAATCCGATTGTCATGCCATTTCTTTGTGTTTTTTTTGTAAAGTTTGGCATTTTCATAAGCATGCAACCGGAATTCGTCAAGTTCATTAAGCTTCATCATACGATTCTTTCCGGCTAAGATAGGATCTAAGTTCAACTGCGCAATTGCCCAATAAGCACCCATTTCAAGCTCTAAAGGTAAGTGACAAGCCTTACCATACACCATACGATAGGGAGATGCACCCACTGGAGTCTTAAACGCAGTACGATAGGCCCACAACGCATCATCTAACTTCATTGACCAATCTTTTCTTGTAGGACCAACGGTTTTCTCTAGGATTGACTTGACTTCACGGTTCGATACTTCAGCTTGACCATTGGATTGTGGATGATATGCAGTAGATACACGGTGTCTAACTCCATATTTCTCTAGAACAGTCTTCAGATATTTATTAACGAAATGAGATCCTCCATCGCTAATAATCACTCTAGGTGTGCCATGTCTAGTGAAAATATGTGATTTCAAGAACTTGATCACCACTCGTGAATCATTAGTAGGTAAAGCCACCGCTTCTACCCACTTAGACACATAATCAACAGCTAATAAGATGTAGAGGTTACCATTTGAAGGAACGAAAGGACCCATAAAGTCTATACCCCAAACATCGAATATCTCAACTTCTAATACATTATTACGTGGCATCTCATCCCTCTGAGATATGTTTCCGGTAAACTGGCATCTCGTACATTTCTTAACATATTCATGACAATCTTTAATAAGAGAAGGCTAGTAGAAACCTGATTGAAATACCTTCGCAGCAGTTCTGTCTCCTTTGAAATGTCCTCCATATAATGAATCATGGCACCCAGCTATAATGGCTTCAGTCTCTTCCCTTGCTACACATCTTCGTATCATTTGGTCAGCACAAACTTTATAGAGGAACGGATCCTCCCAAAAGAACTGTCTAGCACGATGAGCTAACCTCTTTCTTTCTTGATAAGTAGAACCTTCAGGAAAAACACCACTCACCACTAAATTCGCAATATATGCATACCACGGAGCTTCATAATCTCGAACAGCGAATAAACTCTCATCAGGAAACTCTTCTCTAACTGCTTCAGTACCACTATTCATCTCTGAACCCTCTAAGCGCGATAGATGATCTGCAACCTGATTCTCACAACCCTTTCTATCCTTGATTTCTAAATCGAACTCTTGAAGTAATAACACCCATCTGATTAACCTTGGTTTAGCATCCTTCTTTTCCATAAGAAATCTGATCGCGGAATGATCTGTATAAACAATAACTTTCGCTCCAAGAAGATAGGAGCGAAATTTATCAAACGAATAGACAACTGCTAGCAACTCCTTTTCTGTAACTGTGTAATTAATCTGAGCACCACTGAAAGTTTTACTAGCATAGTAAATCGAATGAAAAACTTTCTCTTTTCTCTGTCCCAATACAGCTCCCATACACAAATCACTCGCATCACACATAACTTCAAATGGTAAATTCCAATCTGGAGGTAACACTATAGGAGCAGAAATAAGCTTTTCCTTAATTGCTTGGAAAGCCGCTAAACAAGCTTCATCAAAAAGGAATTTGCAATCCTTTTCGAGTAAGTTGCATAACGGCTTAGCAATCTTAGAAAAATCCTTAATAAAACGCCTATAAAAGCCAGCATGGCCAAGAAAACTTCTTACCCCTTTAACAGAAACAGGAGGGGGAAGAGTTTTAATTACCTCTATCTTTGCTCTATCAACCTCTAAACCAGCACTCGAAACTTTGTGACCCAGAACAATACCTTCGCGAACCATGAAGTGACACTTCTCCCAGTTGAGCACCAAATCTGTTTCCTTGCATCTCACTAACACTTTCTCCAAGTTATCTAAACATATATCAAAATCATCACCAAACACGGAGAAATCATCCATAAACACTTCAAGGAAATTATCAATCATATCCCGGAAGATGGCCATCATACACCTTTGAAAAGTAGCGGGAGCGTTACACAACCCAAATGGCATTCTGCGATATGCAAAAGTGCCAAATGGGCATGTAAAGGTAGTCTTATGTTGATCTTCTGGAGCTACGTAAATCTGATTGTACCCGGAGTAACCATCCAAGAAACAATAGTACTCTCTTCCGGCTAATTTATCTAACATTTGATCGATGAAGGGCAAAGGGAAATGATCTTTTCTGGTGGCCTTGTTCAGCTTTCTGTAGTCCATGCAAACTCTCCATCCAACTACCGTTCTTGAAGGAATCGCTTCATTTTTATCATTCAAAACTGTTGTCATTCCTCCTTTCTTTGGCACACACTGAACCGGACTCACCCATTCACTACTCGAAATGGGGTAAATAATCCCCGCATCTAAAAGCTTGATCACCTCTTTCTTCACCACATCCTTCATAGCTGGCATTAATCTTCTCTGACCTTCAACTAAGCGTGCGTTAACATCTTCAAGTATGATTTTGTGTTGACAATAGGATGGACTAATGCCTTTGATGTCAGCAATTGTCCAACCTATTGCTTCTTTGTTGGCTCTTAACACACGCAACAGTTTATCTTCTTGAGGACCTGTTAGATTAGCTGAAACAATAACAGGTAAAGTTTCATTAGTACCCAAATATGCATACCTCAAGTGTGCTGGCAATGGTTTTTCTTCCAACTCCGGAGGAGATTCAATTGAAGGCTTCTTTTTAGGAATAATCTCCCCCGGTTCTCTCACAGGTTCATAGGCAAGACGCCTATACTTCGGATTTTCAGAATTGAGAGCTGCCACTGTTTCGGTAAGCTCCTCCATCATCTCAGGTGAATCTAATGTCAAAGCAGCCTGCACGATATCATCAAAATTTAAGCAATTAAATACCTCTTGCGATGCTTGCTCTACCACATCCATTCTGAAGCAATCTTCCTGAGAATCTGGGAATTTCATAGCTCGAAATACATTGAATTTGACTTCCTCATCTTGTATCCTCATTGTTAATTCGTCATTCTCTACATCGACCAGTGTTCGCTCTGTAGCTAGGAATGGTCTACCCAAAATAATAGGGACATTTCTATCTGCATTGTATTCAAGTATTACGAAATCAACAGGAAATATAAGTGTACCTTCCTTAACAAGGACATCCTCAATGCGGCCTTCAGGATGAGCAAGAGACCTGTCCGCCATTTGCAAGACCATAGAAGTGGGTCTTGCGTTTCCAATTTTAAGCTTATCAAAGATTGACTTGGGCATTAAATTGATGCTTGCCCCCAAATCACATAACGCATTTCCTTTCCATTCTTCTCCAATCGATATCGGAATCGTGAAACTCCCCGGATCAACTAGCTTCGGAGGTAATTTACTCTGGCAAATCGCACTACATTCTTCAGGAAGGCCAATCATCTCATTATCACAGTAGGGCCTTTTGTTAGTGAGGGCCCTCTTCAGAAATTTCGTATACTTAGGAATATCTCGAATCGCCTCAAGTAACGGAATATTAATACTCAAACCCTTCACTCTATTAAAGAATTTCTGAAAATCACCCAAATCACCCTTTTTCTGAACTCGAGATGGAAACGGTGGTGGAGGGCGATTGATCACAATATCATCTCTCTTTTTCGGAACTTCTCTTGGTCTTTCGATTTCTTCAACCTCACTATCTTTCTCATTCTCTTTCTCTTTCTCACCCACTTCCTTTTCTTTTCTTGGAACTTCTTTCTCTTTCATAACAGGAAAAGGATGTGGAGGAAGGTTCTTACCACTTCGTAATGTAACGGATTTGCAATCTTCTCGTTGTATTGGATTCTCAGTATCGCTTGGAAGTTGTCCTTGTAGACGCTGATTCAGTTGTTTATTAATTTGACTTAGCTGATTCTGGAACAACTTCATATTTGCTTCAACTGCATTTTGACGTTCCAAACCTTGTGTCTGAAGAGTAATTAAACTTTCAACTGTTTTCTGAAGTGTAACTACTCCTTCTTGTGGATGGGCAGGTAAGGCTTTCTGATTTAAGTTTTCATCATAAGTATTCTGAGGAGCTTGTTTTTTTTACATAGTTGCCTTGATTCTGTCCTCCTTGATAATTGTTGTGTGGTCTTGGATTATAGTTGTTGCCTTGGGGACGCGGCTGATACGCGTAGGTAGGATTGGCTGCCCCATTAGGATTTGAGTATTGAAGCCCAGGATGGTTTCTGTTAGGCTGATATCCATTACCACTTGAATTGAAGTTACCTCTATTGGACATAAACATCACGAAATCTTGGTTATTCAGACAACTTTCCTCATCATGATCATCTACCTTACAAATCGAACACATATACACCTCTTGTGCAGCATGCACAGCTACCTTCTTACCTGAAAATCCTTTCTTTACAGCTAGAGTAAGCTGCTTCAATTGTTGCTCTATGGTATTCTGAATCTTATTCTCAAGCGTAGCAAATTTCTCTTCCATATCAACATTATTCACTCCTTTAACCAGTGTTCTTACTGAATTCCACCCAACTTCATTCTTGACTGTTCTCTCTAAAATGATTTTAGCATGAGCGGGTTGAACTTGAAGAAAACCTGCTCCACATAGCGTATCCAATTTCTCTCTCAAAGTTCCATCAAGGCCTCTATAAAAGATCTTTAATTGTTGTTGTTCTGAAAAGCCATGATTTGGACCTCTACGCAAACACATCTGAAATCTTGTCCAACTCTTACCCACAGTTTCATCATATTCTTGACAGAAATGCGTCAATTCTAATTCAGCATCTAATCTCATGTTACTTGGGTAATACCTGTCAAAGAAAGCAATCTCTAATTGATCCCAATTGGTTATCTTCGTGGGATCTTGCGTATCGTGCCATTCACTCGCTCCATCAATCACAAAAAATTTAAACGCAGAATCACACATTTGTTTAGACTTCTGTACTGCTCTGAGGATCTTCTGATGGTCTACCACGAAAATTTCCAAAGTTTTGGAATTGAGCTAACTTACCCGAATATGGACGGAATCGGGGAACATCAATATCTGGAGCACCTACTCCTATAGCAGGAGCGCGGAATGGAACTTCTGGAGGACCATTAGTAAACCACGGATCTTGATTCATCACTATCTGAACTTGAGGATTAGGAATCACTGGTGGAACTGGAGGAATAACGCCTGGAGCTAAAGGTTGGCCATTCGCATCTAGCTGGCCTTGTCCATTATTCTGTTGACCTTGAAGATTGATATTCTCCATTCTGTTACTTAACTCTTCTACTTCTAAAGCTTCTCGTTCTCTTCTTCTCTTGTTAGCAAGTCTGATCAACGATTCTGGATTACTAAGGATCGGAGGTGTTGGCTCTAGATCCTTGAATAGTCTTCTTCGCATACACCAAACCTAAAAAACTGAAAAGAAATAGACAAGCAAAAAACGTAAAACTGATAAAATAAAATAAATGCAACGATCACTAAAGGATAAACACCGTGGTCACACGCTACCGTCCCCGGCAGCGGCGCCAAAAACTTGGTGGTCCTTTGTGTGTTCTAAAATAAATGCAAATGCTAATCGAACCACAACCGCAAGTGTACGTTTGTCCCAAGTAGTAATAAGGATAATACAGATTCGTTCCAAGGACGGAATGGTTGATCACAATGTCTAGCAAATAGTGATTGATGCACTTATGAAAATAAAAGATAATAAAATGTTTGTTTGGTTTTCGTATTAAGACTAAATAGATGAAAGACAAATATTAAAATGCAAGTAAAAGTTAAGACGCAAGTAAAATGATGTAAAACGCAATATGAGAAGTAGTACTTGAGAACGCAAGGATCCTCCCAATCTTATTTCCTAACTTATGTTGTATAAGGGCTAAATTGGTCAATTACAATGGTCGGGATTCTAAATTCCTTATACCCCCGTCAGGGTGGACTATAAGGAAATCCTAAAGTGTCACTAGTCCCGTCAGGGTAAATATGATCCACCGTTGGATGATTAAGTGTTTTACCTCATTGGCCCTAGAATTAGCTAAGTTCGTCAGAATCAATAGCTTTTATCCTAGATTGAATAATTAATTCTATACCTAAACCCTCCGTCAGGATGATCCACACGTCACGTATGTGGAATAGCCTAGATACTAATACCTGTTCTTAGTTCGCGACTCTAAAAACAGTAAATACTCACAAATTATCGAAAAGGGTAATAGACCTAATCTAATTTAATTTAACATAAACCCAAATTCAACATTCGTTATTGCATAAAATTAGGATTCACCCATTGTTTGTTCTCAAGCACTATGAAAAGCTTAGCTCATATTAAAATTAAAAACTAAATTAAAAGAAATGGAATTCATATTGTTTACAAAATTAAAATATAAAAAGAACCTAATTTCCGGAATTGGAATGACTACGAACGGAGCTATAGACCCACTCCAGCTCTTCTAGCTTCTTCTTTCTTCCTTCTGTTGCTTCTCTCTGGTGTTTTTAATCTTGTGGAATGTGAATTGTATGAAAAATAGAAGTCCAGACCTCCTTTTATAAGCATAAATTCGGACTAGGGCTTGGACCAGAAAATAAAATACTAATTAAATGTCCAAGCCCAAATTCTAAGCCCAAAATCCCGTAACTGCTGATACACCTTCACTAAAACGGCTTTTCCCGATGCGTTATGACTCCGATTGACCTCATTCCAGTTGCTAAAGTTTCGTAACTCGATAAGGAATGTTTTCTCTTCAAAGGTCAGCGGCTAAATCATCGCTGAAGAACCTCGAAATCAGCACTCTATGGCCTGGAAAATGGATTTTCAGCTCTAAAAAATAATATCTTCGGGATTTATCTTCAAGTCTTGACTCTAATTCACGATCTTTGACTTTCTCCTCGGATTCCTCTCCTAGCTAACATCTAAAACCTGTAAACTTTTCACTAAAAATACCAATATTACGCGCAAAAGTTTAATAAATTAAAATGCTAGAAATAAAAAGGGAATTCCGGATTATTGTAAATTTAGTCCAAAAGATTATCAAATTAATTAAATAAACACAAAAAATGATGTCTCCCAAGGGTCGAAAATAAGAACAATTAGGGAGACATCAGTAACCTAGCATAATACACTTCAATGACCTTGGGTCAAGCTTACCATCTTTGGCATGTGCATAAGCAGCACACTCAAAGGGTCAAAGATAAGATAGTCCATGTTTTTTACCTTTCCATATTTCCATGGGTGTTTTTAGGTCAACTGACCTATCTGGACTTCTGTTCACCAAGTAAGTAGTTGTATATATTGCCTCACCCAAAGGTAAATAACATGCGCCTGACTTTATCCAGTCTAGTCATGTTCATCCTTTCATCCACACCATTTTGATGTGGTGTGTGTCTCATAATTATGTGTCTCAAAATACCATTATCTTTACCATATGAATCAAACTCAAGGTTACAAAACTCTAAACCATTTTCAGTTCTCAAAATTTTTAAAGGTAAACCAGTTTGTTTTTCCTCTAAAGCTTTCCACTACTTAATTTTTGAAAATGTTTTATCTTTTGTTTTAAGTAAAACAGTCCAAACTTTTATACTGTAATCATCACCTAAGGAAATGAATTACTTAAATTTATCATGAGCATCATACCTTTCAGGACCCCACATATGAGCATGAACATATTCAAGACATGTCTTGGACTTCTGAGTCCTAGGCTTAAAACTCAACATGTGTTGCTTACCCATAATGCATGTTTCACATAAAGGAAGTTACTATTTCATATTTACCCAGCATACCATGTTTGCTTAGAAAAATGAGTCTTTGTTGACTCATATGCCCAATCCTTAGGTGCCCAACCCATTACAAGGCCATGAAACATTCAATCTACTATCATTAGGATCAATATTCAGTGTAAGCATCTCAAGATCTAGTGAGATAACATTGAGAGAATCATATGAAACTATTTCACGATGATTGTTATTACAGTGAAATAGGATATATTCATTTTTTTGTGTTTTGTTTAAAGCAAATACATTTCAATTAATTTAGGGCTTCGAATTAAATCATACCAAGATTTACAAACTTGGTGGGTCCTAGTGTGTTATAAAATTGAGAACTGAAAATAGAGGAACCACAATACCACAAGTACACGGTTGTCCAAGTAATATCCGATAAATCGGCTTTCGTTCTCAGGGACAGATTAGGTACAACTCTAGTATTAATCAAATAGTAGAAATAATTGCTTGACAGAAAAATAAGATTTTTGTTTTGTTTTTAAATTAAAGATGCAATAAAATAAATTACTATGATAAAATAAAGCAAGTAAAATAGATTTAAACTTAAGAAGAGAAAGAGTACTTGATCCTCGCAAGGGTTTCACCTAGCCTATATAATTAATGCTTTTGTTTAAGGGCTAAACTGGTATTATTGTGCTAGTCGGGACTCTAATATCTCCTAACCCCCGTCAGGGTGGAATTAGGAGCTATCCTATGGTATTACAAACCCCACCACCCTACAATTGAGTTTCATCACTCTCCAATCATGCTTCATTTGAATAACATTGTGGCTAAGTCCAATAGTAGATTTATATTGGATAAAAATTGGCACAATGGACTCTTGTAACGATATTACTTTAAAAAGTTGGGTTGATGTCTCCTGGTGGGGGCAAAGGTGTGATAGATAAATAGATAAATAAATATAATAATAAAGGACACACCCTTGAATACCACGAGAAACTCACTGTAAGTATTACAGATCGTTTGCAAGTTTAGTTGATAAGAAAAGTTCGTTCGCAGGGATTTAATCTGTTAGATCTACTTGTATTAAATAATCGTAGACGAGTTTAGATGTTTAGATAAAAAAAGGATAAGATGAATAATTATCTAACGAGAATAGATAAATAATGAAAATAAATAAATAAATATGAATGTAAGTCAAATAAATTAGGGTTACTAATTTGAGCGTATCTTACTAAGTTGTTATTCTAACCTTAAGGGTGAATTGAGCATTATATATTAACCGGGATTCTAAATTCTTCCTAACCCACGTCAGGGTGGACTTAGGAGAAACCTATCCACTACCAGGGGACTTGGGTAAGGGGACCCTGAGTGATGATCGGTGGTTAAATCAAACCTTTATAGCTATCTAGTTAGGCAAGCCTGTCAGGATCACTACCGCACACTAGACGATTATGTGGTATTGTCAATAATTGAATCCCCCTTCCGGGTGTTAACTCAATTACTAAGGATAGTCCTAAGATTATCCAAATCTAGGGCTAGAACAATAAGTTAAAGCACACAATACCAATATATGTCAAGCTCAAATTAATTAAAATAACATATAGTATTATGAAATTTAAGACAAAATATTTACCCAAATAATTATGAGTAAAAATTACTTAATAAAAGCTTAGAAATATGGTGAAGCCACAAAATGATAGCTAATTACCCTAAATATAGAGAAGAAGAGATGTAGAAGAGGAGTTCATTACTCTCCTTCTTCTTGCTTCTTGTCTTCCTCTACAGACAAGGTTGCTTCTTGGATGATAAACTTGATACTAAGAATTAATATTCAAGTAAATACTAATATATGGCTTAGAACTGAGCAAGAACATGTTTACAATAGTTAAAGGGTGTATTTATACGAGTCTAGGAAGCCCTAATTCGGATTTCTTGGAGTAGGAGGTAAGCAATAGTCTTCTTTTCCAAATCAAATTCGTAGCCTAAAATATGGAAAAGGTAAGAAACCGTCGTTGTCTTGTTTTGGACGTAAGACGCATTTGTTATATCGAAATTGATCGTCTCGAAAAACTTTACACTTTTTATTTAGACCATTCTTCCAAATTCCCAACTAATATTGAGTTATGATCACTTTACTAGACGTAGTTGTTGAAATTCGATTTTCTTGGCAACTTTTCTTTTCCTATTTTATCTTTTCCTTCCTTTATCTCCAATTTCTATCCTTATCTTCTTTCCTTTATCTCTTATAATTGATTTGGCATCTAATTAATTACCATATATCTTTAAAGTTTCACAATTAACAAACAATTAAACCAAATATGCTTTAAAAATAATAAATCATCCAATCAAGACAAGAAATAAGAAAATACTAAAATAAATATAAAAATCGAGTATTACTTTCCTAAATACACCTAAAATGATGTCTCCAACCTAGATTAAATCATCACAAATAGGGAGACATCATATCTCTGTTTGTGATATAAAAATCTAGGTTGGAGACATCATTTTAGGTGTATTTGATAATTAATTATAGATTTCTTTTCGTATTTTGATAATTATTTTAGAGCATATTTGGTTTAATTTGTGTGTTAATGTGAAGCTTTATAAATTTATGGAATATAATTAGCTGTCTAATCAATTCTAAGAAGATAAGGAAATAAGATATGGAAGGAAGAGATAAAAGGAAGTAGAGATAAAATAGGAAAGGAAAAGTTGTCAAGTAAATCTGAAATTCTGCGGCTAAGTCCAATAAAGTGAATATAACTCAAAATATGCTGGGAATTTAGATAAGCATTCAAAATAGTAAATATATATCTTTCTGGTGTGGTCGTTTCCATATAAATTAGTTGAAAACCGGACCAATAACGAAGGAGATATGATCAAATTAGTGAGCAGTGTTTATCCTCTCCGATATTTTAGGAAACGAATTTGAGTTGGACTTGGACTCAAATTACTTACCTTTTAATCACCAATTTCGACCTAGGGTCTTCTTAGCACCTATAAATACGCCCTCTTATTATTGTAAACAATCAGTCCTTAGTCATTCAAAAGAAGCAAGTTGACATCATGTATCTTTATTTTAGTTTATTTCTTTCCAGCATGAACAAAATTTCCCATAGTTTGGGTGTTGCATATGTATAATCTTTGAATTCTATTTTCTTCTATCTAATTTTGTTTAGGAAAACCTTTTTAAATTGTTTTTAGCTTCTTAACCTTTATATTTGTTTTATGCTTTTTGATATATTGACCGTAGTTCTTGCTAGTGCACGAGTATAGACTACCCCATTAATAGCAGTTAGATGGTAACCCGGATTAGGTGTCTAATTGTTGAAACACCACATAAACGTCTAGTCTGCGGTAATGATCCAGAATGGCTTGCCTAACTAGATAGTCATTAAGGTTTGAGATTTAACCACCGATCATTGTGCATGGTCCCCTTACCAAATTCCACTGGTAATTATTAGGTCGTCACCTAAGTCCACCTGGAAGGGAGTTAGGAGGAATATAGAATCCTTGCTACTTACTTTATGAGTTTTAATCACCCTTATTAACTAGTAGAAGAAATAGAAGGATAAGTGCATACTAGCAAACCTAAGCTATATTTATCATCTTATTCTCACATATTTTATTTATTGATTTGTCTTTAGCTTAATTAATCTCTCCACAATTATTCATCTTTACTTTTTTGTCTTTAATTCATTATTACTAAACTCTTACTACGCTTTCTTGTAATCCATTCGTATAACACACTAAGTCCTTAAGAACGAATCTAACTTATCATTAAAACTTGCATACTGCTTGTGACGTTATATGATATCTGAAGAGATTACCCAATTCTCGAAGCGACGAATTATATGTTATCTGAAGAGATTTCTGAATACCCCGATCCTAGCTGCTAACCTACGCTTCTTTCGATTAATATCCCTAAAACATTCCACTTTCCATTTCATAAGGTGAGACTGCATCCCTAACCCCCGGACCTACTCCAAGATTCTTTCCTTCCCGCTTTTCTTCAACAAAACCTCGAAAGTCTTTGTGAAGACACCAAGCCGCTTCAAATCGAAAGCGGCGAGGACGAATTCTAGGCCTTTGTTGAGGGCATATTTGTATCAGAATAGGCATGTGATCAGAATGAACTCTAGCCAGATGAATCACACGCGCATTCGGAAAAAGTGAGTGTCATTCCGAATTACCATATGCTCGATCTAACTGTTCCATAATTCGTTAACCCGTATTTCAAGAATCACACCATGTAAATCGTGGTTCTTCGAATCCTAAGTCAACCAATCCACAACTTTGTCTCCATTCCTCAAACCTTTCCATACGTCTCGTAACTCCCACTACCCCTCATTTCTTATCTTCTTCTTTCCCTATTTGATTAAAATCTCCAGCCACCCACGGAATGTTTAAGTTATGAAAAGCTTGATAAAGTGCATTCCATAACTCCTCCCTTTATTTGTAATGTGTATGCGCGTATATGGTCGAGAAAACCCACGATGTACAATCTGTTTGACTCACTTCAATGTTGATTACTTGACGGCCAGCGGACATAACTCGAACCGAGATATTCGAATTATCCCAAATTAGCCAAATTCCCCCTTTGTAACATTCCGAATCAATGCGTATAGAATTGTCTTTCTGTAATGAATTATAATTCTATCCGCATTAATCCCACTCACCCGCATCTGAACGATTACGGTTAACCATATTCTATGACTCGCCATCATATCTCAAACAATACGGAGAAACCTCGGATTTGTCGTCCCATAACAATTCCAAATAAGAATATTAAGAGGCTTCATTGCGCTATTCCAATTATTCTCTGTATCATCAATTGTAGACATCATTAAATAATAATAATTTACTAGTATAGGGGATACCCGAATGCTCCTTATAGTGACAATGTCGACATCTCCACATCTTTGCTCCCCTGCTCATTCCCTTCTCTAGCTGTAGTGTTTGTTAGATTGTGTTTCAAAAATTTGACCTTCCAACATACAGTAGTCTACTTCTCTCTCCATATGAGACTCCTCACGTGGACTAATGATGCCATCAGGAGGCTTGGCATCTTCTATTATTTTAGGCGTTGCAGAATCCAGGAAAGGTGCAACTCGTAGTTGCTGATGTAACATGACTTCCAGGTGGCACAATATAAGGTTGCACTTCAGTAGCTATATTTAGAACATTAATACTTTGACCCCCTGAATTTTCACCATGCTCAAAACAGCCCCATATATTACCCGTAACACCTTTCACCCCTATTGACTCACTTTCGCCCCTTACAATAACAGCCTGATCCATCCCAATTCAGCCCTTTTAGCCCCCTTATTTCCATTTGTTTTCCGTCCTGAGTTACCTCCCGCAATGATTTTTGGATCCGAAGTAAATTCTCTAACTTCCACTATCGAGTGAAGCGACTTTTGATGCTCAAAGTTTGGGGTTGCAATAATTTTATGCCCCCCGAAACCAGTGGTGACTCTCCGTGATCCCCCGTTAATTACTATTACTTCTCCTTTATTGTTTGTTCCTCCAACCCTGGACGATTGACCTTTAGGATGAGCAATATTCGTACCCCTTCCTTCTGCACAATGCCCAACCTCCTCAACTCTTAAAGCCTCAAACCTGGAGCCCAGTCTTTTCTCCACATTAGCTTTTTTACCACTTTGTCCGTTAAATCCTCTATCTTTCCCGTACCCCTTGTTACCCCTTCTCACCGTCATCCACTCCCCATACTTCTCCACAGGAGCCGGCTTATCGCCGCTATTTCGGTAGAATGTGAATATGGTTTTGATTCCCTTCCCCATTACTTGCGTTGTTCCTAGGTATGTTAGGCAGACAACTTTTTTCGGTGTCCAAATTTACCGCATCCGAAACAAATTAGGTGCAACCCCTCATACTATACCTTACACACATCCGATCCTATTCTTACTTCCGGTTCTAGTGGTTTGTTTAAATCAATCTCCATTGCCAATCTCGCGTAGTTTCCACGAAGTCTTCTTTTTGTAAGAGGGTCGATCCTTACGGTTTTTCCAATCTTATCACCGATCTTTCTCAATACTCGGGCCGTGTAGTTATGCATTCCGACATTAGATACTCTAACCCAAGATACAGTTGTTATTTTAATGGAGTTAGTAACGGCATTGAAACTTGGCGATAGTGATCTAACACATCCATGGATGGACTGCCCGAGATAGCAAAATTAAAATCCTCCTTATCCACAAATTTTATATCCACCAACTCTAATTGACCCACAGGGTTCCATATTTGACGCAGTTTAGTTAAAAGATACGTAAAGCATACCTCTCTACCAAGAAGCCTCACTACCACTACTGTGTTTCTCCATAACCGAATTCCTTTCTGAATTTCATCTCGGGTTCTTAAAACCATTGGAATTGTCTTGTTTTCGTCCGCGACATCATCCTCAACTAAGTCCTCCCATTCAGAAATTTCTTCTCTCCTAAGGCCACATTCTGTTTCTTTTCTTTTTTGTCAATAATTACCCGAATAATTACATTATTACCGGTTAAAGACCCTTTCCATCCGTTGAGCTTTAGTCCTGGATTGAATCCTTTATACAACACAGTAGCAGCAGCGCTATTGCTATGTATTGGAGTCTGTCGCGGCGGCTGCGTCACTGTTTGTGGAGCGATAAGGAGCGGTTGAGCCACAGTACTAGTACCTGAATCATTGTTCGCTTCTGGCCTTTGTCTCTTTCCCTGCCTTGACTTCTCCATAGAATTTAGTAAGTCAGGAAATTCATCAGAGTTGTGTTCTTGCATTAGCGTATCATCATCTCCCATGAGGAGCTAGGGGAATAGCTTTTCCAGAGGGAGCTTTGTCTCCTGGCGTTGCAGAACGCGGTTCCGGCGGCAGAGCAGCCATGAACGTGATTGCATGATCGTTGTTTTGGATATTAGGGCTCCCGCGTTTTAAGATGGGCTTTTAGGCCTAAAAACGAAATTATTTTTATTTGAAAGAGGATTATGATTGGTCACAAACACAAACTTCTTTCTATTAAAAACAAACTTCTAACAAGACAAGGAGATTTGCTCCTCTATTTAAATACTTTTGTTGTTCGCGTTTTGTTTTATCCAAGAATCTCGGCCTTCTTGTACTCTCTCTAAGCTTCGAACGCGCTTGGAATTAAAAAGCTCTGATATACCCATTGATACATCGTCAACAGCTTGGCAATTCCCACTCGGAGTTAAGGTTGTAACTAACGAAGGTAAACACTACTTTCTAATGAAAAGTCAGCATCTTTATTAACCTGTTTTCCTTTGTTATTTTCAGTTATCTCCCGGTTCATACCCTGCGTATCCTTAAAAGTAAAGACCAATTTATAATAGTTATTATTAAAAGATGAAGATTGATCGTAGAGATTATATTATACCAGATGGACCTGGTAGTTTAGAGGTATATTTTTTCTTCCTTTACTCGTCAACTAAAACGAAAAAAAACTATAATATGTTCTTATTTATTGGGTGATGCAGATGGTGCCTGATGAAGCAGATGATTTGTGGGTTGCTTATAATTTAATTGCCGAGGGTGACTATGTCTTAGCGGATACTGTTAGGTACTCATAAATTGAACTAGTGATAGAGTAGAAATTATTTATATAAAGATGTAATAATAAATTTAAATTTGTAGGAAAGTTGTACGAGAAACTGCTTCTGGAGGACGAGATGCAGGAAGGATGAAATTGAGATTAGAAATTAAAGTGGAGGTAAGACTAGTGTTTGTTTTTTAAAATTGTAAAAAGGAAGATTCATAGATGATGATACTTTTTCAGACAATTGAGTTAGGGTCTGCCTTGCGCATACGTGGAAAGAATATTCTGGAAAATGAACATGTAAAGGTGTGTTGTGTATATACTTATTACATATACACTTGTTTTTGCTTTGATAATAAGTAGTGTGATTTTTCTCTTGCATTCAGATTGGGCAATTTCATACTCTGGAACTTAAGCTACACAAGCCATTTGTGTTGAGAAAGGTATTGATTTAATTGTCTGTTTAATAGCTAGAGTTAGTTATATAGAAAATAACATCCTCGTATTTTGTAGGAAAAATGGGATAACGTGGCATTAGATACACTTCGACAATCTTCTGGTATATATATAATATTCTATTTATGTAAAAATTGATTTTCCTTTAATATATTTTGATGGTTACAGAACCCACAGCAAGTGCTGATCTGGCAGTGATTTTAATGGAAGAAGGATTAGCGCATATTATACTTGTTGGTAAAAGGTACCTTATCTTGCAAACAAATGTAAATGTTAAATTGGAATTTAATTTGTTGTTAATATTTGGGCAGTACCAAAACTATATGTTCTCACATAAAGGCTTCGATACCTCGCAAACATGGACATGCAATAGCAGGTTATGATAAAGTAAGTGAGAGTTTGATTTTTGAAATTGAATTTGATATTCTTTAATCTTCTTATTCAAATGAATTTTATGTTGTGTAGGCTTTGAATAACTTCTTTGACAAGGTTTTACAGGTGAGTAAGGTTAAATTTGTTTGTGTCCGCGAAATGAAGAATTTATCACAATCTTTCTTTCTGACAGGCCTTGGTTACACATGTTGATTTCATGGTTGTAAAATGTGCTGTAATTGCAAGTCCAGGATTTACAAGGGTAGGGTGTGTATTATAATTTATAATTTATAATTTATATTTTAATAAATAAATGTAACAGGAACAATTTCACCGCCATTTGATGTTGGAAGCAGATAGGAAGCAGCTGAGAGCTATAATTGAGAATAAATCACGCATTATTCTTGTGCATACAACTTCAGGATTAGAGTAATTATTTATATTATATATATATATATATATCTGAAAAATGCCGTGACATTTATCTTGTTTCATAAATTAATTATATACAGGCATAGCTTAAAAGAGGTTTTGGAAGCCCCAAATGTGATGAATATCATTAAAGATACAAAAGCTGCTAAAGAGGTCCAAGCTCTTAAGGATTTCTTTGCTATGCTTTCAAATGTCAGCTTCTATCCATCATTTTTTTTTTTTCTTTTTTCTTTTTGACATTAAACTCAACATTTACATATGTAGGACTCTGATCGTGCATGCTATGGACCAAAGCATGTAGATTTTGCCCATGAGAGGTTCGCTATACAGACACTTCTAATAACTGATGAGCTTTTCAGGTATGTATTTATATTTTTATGTGAGAAACAAAGAGTAAATTATAAGTGATATATTTAATTTTTAATTTTTTCAGGAGTCCGGATGTAACAACCAGGCAAAAATATGTAAATTTAGTTAAGTCTGTCAAGGATTCAAGGGGAATTGTTTACATATTCTCATCCATGCATGTTTCAGGAATACGTGAGTTTATTTATTTATTTATTATACTTTATATTTCTTATTAAATATCTATTTTCTCTCCAGAACTAGCACAACTTACTGGAATTGCTGCAATTCTACGATTTCCTTTGCCTGATCTCGAAGACATAGAGATGTGAACAAATACACTCTTTACTTGTTTATTATTCTTATTCTAATACTACTTGTTTTATATCTTTATTCTTTCATATGAGGAAAACTAACTCCACTAACTAAAACTCTAGCTTTTAAGGCTGGGTCCAAGAGCCATCTAATTGTGGCTTTTTTCTACAATTGGGGGTTCAATACTCCAACAACCTCCCATTAATATGAATCCTAGTACTCTTATTCAAAGTCTTTTCTCGCTACATCTATTGATAAAGGATTAATTTAATACTCTTATTCAAAGCCTTTACATGGTTGGGCCAAAGGATTAATTTAATTAAGAAAAATTATGTCTTAAATAATAACAACTGCAATAATAAAATTGGACATATTAAAATTGGATGTAGATTATTCATTCGTTTAATTTTTCAATCTAACTTGATATGATTGATCGTTCACATACATCAACAATTATGCTCGTCTACACGATACCGTGTTGCTATATTTGATTTTAACTTCTGTAAACTTTGTACGAGTAAGGAGAGAGTTCGGTAAATTTGAGTAACGATATATACCACCATGTTGTGATTTAGTTGGATGAGAATTATTCATCCCTTTAATTTTTTAATCTAATGATTGATCGTTCACATCCAAATAAAATAACGCCAGATGATTGGTGTTACATATCATTGGAAAATGAGGAATATACTTTTTGAGGTCTCAAATTCAAAAATGAGAATTTTAAAAGCCTAGTAAAATTTTATATTTTTTAAGGGTCTAACTAGATTTTTTTCTAGTTAGGGTCACGTTTTTAGGGGGTACATACCCACTTTTTTTACTTTTTTTGGAGGTATATACCCCCTATTTTAATTTTTTGGGGGTACACGCCCACCGTTTGTCTATTATATTATAAGTCCATATTGTTCAGAGTTCAATGTTCTTTTTTCCTTGTTCAGGTCAGTCCAAAGTGAGTCCAACGTGAGTCTATTACCCACTAAAACAGCATGCTTACCCCCTAAAACAGCATGCTTACACCCCTAAAATAACAAGATTACTCCCTAAAACAACACACCCTAAAAGAGCACGAAACAGTGGGCATATACCCACTAAAAATTCTAAAAAGGGGTATTTACCCCCTAAATATACAGATCTGGAAATGCGTCCCCCTGCAAAAATAGAACAACAGATCTGGGAAGAAGGAAGGTGAAGGTGGCGGTAATGGTGGGAAGAAGGAGGCGGAGGGGGAGGGGTGGCTTCGTCACAGCACCACCACGGCGGTGGCGGATCTGGACTGCAACATAAACGGATAAGGGAACAATGGTGGTGTTGCAGCGTTTCGTTTTCTGCAGCAGCTTAAGATCTCCATTGTTGCAGCAGCTTGAGATCTCCATTGTTGCAGCAGCAGGTCAGATCTCCGGCGACGCAGCAGAGGTCTTTCCGTTCGAGCAAATCTGAAGGTTGGTGATGGTGCTGCGCCATGAGAGGCTCTCCTGCCGCCAGCAAAAAATGGTGCCCAGAAGGTTGGTGGTGCTGGTCCTCGTCGGTGGTGCGTAACAGAAGTTGTGATGGTGTTGGTCCTCGTCGGTGGTGCGTAACAGAAGTTGTGGTGGTGGGGTGGAGAGAGAAAGGGGGAGGGGGAGGGTTTTTCTGCAATTATGTCGAGAGAGAAAGGGGGAGGGGTGGGTTTTTATGGGTATTTTTTTAGTTGGATTCTAATTAGGCTAGTTGGATTCTAATTGAGGCTTTTTTTTATTAAACACTAGTGTAAGTAGACCCTTAAATCTCACCCTGCAAAATTTGATGCCAATGAAATGAAAAGATATATTGAAAGGTATATAAAGCTAGCCTAAGAATCCACACAAAGAGAATAATAGAATAGCGCTTGTTTATGATTTAGAGCTACACCAAATAAACATTAAACATAATCTTCTCAACGGAGATATTGAAGAAACGATTTACATGATGCAACTAGAGAGGATAGAGGCTAACACCTCAAATCACTTCCTATGTAAATGAAATAAGTCCATTTGTGCTAATGTGCTATAAAACAGAATTATGGATAGTTGTACAAGAAATTTGATTATGTACACACGATTCTAAAAAGAATATATTTGACATATGTGTACACCTGAAATACAATGAGAGGGCATATTTCTTGCCCACAATAGTAGAGTGTTGGATGACAAACAAATGGTATCGAAAGACTTTAATATGAAAGACCTCAGAGACACCTCGTTTCTTCTTGCCATTCAAATTGATAGAGATTGTAGTCAAGAAAAACTTGGATTGACACCAAGAGAATACATCAGACAAAATTCTCCAGCATTATGGCATGCTCAATTGTAGTACATAAGTTAAAGGAGATAAGTCTGTTTTGTCGCAATGCTCAACAACAGGACTTGAGAAGGAAGAAATAGGAGAAAAATCGTACTCCTTGGTGATTGGAAGTCTTAATACAAGACACAGTCTATAAGGCATAACATTCACTGTTGGCCTGCTTCCTCAATATGTGACCAGCCCAGACATTGTTCATTTGGAAAGTCATCAGAGGAGTAACGACATTTAAAGAGAACTAAAGTTACTTGTTAAAGATCATCCATACTGGAATTATTAGGTTACTTAGATTCATATTTTGGTGGTTATGAAAGTAAGAGTAGAGATCTATATAGATCTATATCTGGTTTTATGTTCAAACCTTTGGGTGGATCCATTAATCTCTATGTAGACATCAACCACAGAGACTAATCAATTGCATGCTATGAGGCGTCGAATTATATTATATAGTGACAACAGATTGGTAAGCTCTACTGACAACAGATCGGCATATCCTACTCTACATGGGAAAGGCCTTTAGTAATCTAAGTGACAACAGATAGGTAGAGCATGTAATCAAAGACAGACATTGATATTGAATATCTTAACGTAGAAAGGGTCTCCGCAAATTATAATCTATCCTAGTTGAAAAAAATTCATTTTAACAATTAGATAACATAATAACCTGAACAGAAAATGAAAAACTACTTCTTAGTACATTAAATTCCAGCAAAGTGATGATGTTTCAACAAATGGAAACAATAAAGTAACTACCAAAAGACACTTAATCTCTCAACACCGGAGGAAACAATCTTTATTTTTAACAAGGAAATAAAATGAATTTATATATATTTCCTCAGTTTAAATTGTTTGGCAAACAAATTTTGTTTGCTCTTTCACACTCCAGGAAGTAAGAAAAATATTCCCGTCCCAATGAAAAGGGTTTTCAAAGTTTCAACATATTATTAAGTAATTTGTAACTGTTTACTGCTTGCTTAATTGGCGAATAACATATGGCAATATTCCTCCATGGTTGTAGTAAGCCAATTCCACCTACAAAAATCAATTTGAAATTGTTAGAGAACATAATTGGAAGTCTCATTTTTATATTCAGAATAAAATATATATAAATACATACCTCAGTGTCAAATCGGACAGTGCAGGTGAAGGACTTTCCAGAGTCAGTTCTTACGGTAACATCTTGACCAGGACGGATCTCATTAATATTGTTTGAAAGATCAATTGTGAAACGCTCCTGACCTGTCAATCCAAGAGAATCTGCATCTTCACCTGACTTGTAACATAGAGGGACAATACCCATTCCTACTAAATTACTGCGATGAATCCTCTCAAAGCTTTTAGCAATCACTGCTTTCACTCCCTGTTAAAAAGCAACCTTAATAATATTCCCACAAAGATGGAAAGAAATATAGAAATGTTAAGAGAAAAAACTCTCACCAGTAACATTGGACCCTTTGCAGCCCAGTCTCGTGAACTTCCACTTCCATACTCTGCTCCAGCCAAAATAATGGTGTCTTGTCCAGCAGACTTGTATTTCTGAAAGCAGCATATTACAGAAATAAGAATTTTAAAATAAATAAAAAATAGGGAAGTCTTTTAAATTAAAATAAGAGTGAAGTCCCACTAAGCACTACTCCCTCTATCCAACAATATCTGTCCAACTTTCTAAAAGGTGTCCAATATCATTTGTCCCTTTGTCAATACCAAGACACTTTTTCTCTACTTTTTCCAAGACTACCCCTAATTAAAAAGTAGAAAGAGTATTGCTATAATTGACTTCATGTGTATTAATTAAAGGCAATTGTGTAAAGAGGAAAAGCATTAAGATGTGTGCACCAAAAAAGTGGACAAATCAAGCTGTACAGAGGAGTACTAGTTTCCACCAATTTTGGACACATCTTTAACTAATTTTGACTGAATTGAAAGGCAAATCAGTCAATTTGATGTGTTATCATTGCAATGACCATTTGAAGATGTTGACTAAATTGTGAACATTGCAAATATAACGCATTAAATGACTAATTCGCCCTTCAAATCTGTCAATTTTACAAAAAAGTTATGAAAGATGTTGCCAAAATTAAACACATGGTCAAAATTTGTGAATGTGTATAAAATAGTAGGACTTTACTCTGAAAGTAAAAGTAGAAGTAAAAGAAGATAAGAGATATTTATTACCATAGCAGCATCAAAAACAAATAATTTCTCTTTAGTAGGAACATGAACAGTCTTAGCACCAACTTCACCGTTCAATAGTTTATTAACAAGACGAATATTAGCAAAAGTTCCACGAGCCATAATCTCATCGTTACCACGTCTACTTCCATAAGAATTGAAATGCTTCGGCTCTACACCTCGTTCAATAAGGTATTTAGCAGCTGGACTTTCTTTACTAATGTTACCAGCAGGTGAGATATGATCAGTTGTAATACTATCACCAAAGTTGAGTAAACAGTACGCATCTTTAATTGCGTGGGGCCCAGGAGGCTCCATTGTCATGTTCTTGAAATATGGTGGTTCGTGAATGTAAGTGGATTTTGAGTCCCATGTGAAGAGTTTTGACTGTGGGACAGAGACTTCATTCCACATAGGGTTACCAGTTGTAATAGATGCGTATGTACTTTTGAACATATCAGGCAATACATTCGATTGAACAACCTGAAAAGTATTACCCAAGTTAAATGTTATTTTCCTAGCTATATTAAAACGTAAGAAAGCAGAATGAGTATATGGATAACACAAAAAACCTCTGCAATTTCTTGGGAAGATGGCCAGATATCCCTAAAGTATACATCTTTTCCATCTTTACCCTTACCAATTGGCTCTTTCTCAAAGTCTATATCAACCTGTAAAACAATAAGTATCAAATTAGTTCCTGATTCTATGTTGCAAAATGCTCAGATAGAAATTTACAACAATTTACTGATATGGAATATTAATTTATGCACATATGTTAAATATTTATGTGATTTAATTTGGAATTAATTATTATGTAGTATATGAATTATAATATCTTGTGTAATATCACATTTAATTAATAGTTTTTGGTTGAATGCATGATTATTCAATTATTTCCTATTTTGTAACAATTTCTTAGGTTGTTTTACATATTTGAGAAGCTAAACGGATTTGGCTGTGATTTTGAAAATAGCAGGTTTTCCTCAGGTGATTAAATATTTTGTTTTTATCATTTTTTTGTTTTAAGCACGTGCAATATTTTGGTGATTAAATGAGTTTGAAAAAGTCAACAAGACATAAAATAATATATAAATTAAATTACCGTTCCAGCAAGAGCATAGGCAACAACTAAAGGAGGTGAAGCAAGGTAATTTGCTCTTGTCAATCTATGAACTCTTCCCTCAAAGTTCCTATTTCCAGAAAGCACTGCAGAAGCAAGAATATCTGTACAAAACAAGAAAATTTAAATAAGAAAAGTCAAGCAATTATTTGTTTTATTTCATGATATAAAATCATGGACATGAAAAAAGTTATAACGCACCATTTTTCTCTATTGCAGTATGTACTGACTCATGCAATTCCCCAGAATTTCCAATACATGTTGTGCAACCATACCCAACTATATTGAAACCTTGCTCATTCAAATACTTTTGCAACCCACTATATCAACAAACAAGAAAACATACTTAAATCACTATTTTCTTCATAATAATAATCTTTCTTAATCAGCTGATATATATGTATATACCTCTTTTCTAAGTATTTAGTGGCAACACCAGATCCAGGAGCCAAACTAGTTTTTACCCATGGTTTAACCTGTAAATTTTAGTAATAATGAGCATACATAATTCAATTTCACAAGTAAATTAATGGGACTTTAACTTACTTTGAGACCCAGTTCAGTAGCTTTTTTAGCAACTAAACCAGCCCCGAGCATAACACTAGGGTTTGATGTGTTAGTACAACTTGTAATTGCAGCAATTACAACACTCCCATGCCTAAGCTCTGCTGGTGTACCTTTGAAATCGAATTTTGCAACTTTTCCTTGTTCCTCCTTTGGTATAGCAAAACCCTGCATAACAAGTACACTTGTTATAAGCATCTCAAACTTCATATACTTCTTCAAAATCCAACATTATATAAAAGTTAGCCCCCATTTAGTTTACAATTAAATAATTAGAAACCTAAATATAATATTCTTTTAGTTTTTCTAACCAATTATACACTTAATATACTGATACATAAAATTTAACCCCCAAAATTATTATTCTTTCAGTTTTTAGCATCCATTAAGGATGATTCCTGGATTTGTACATGCCAGCAAGTATGAATACTTGTAAAAAAGCTTAAGATTGGAGAAAAGAATTTGCTTTCTCATACTTAACAATGAAAGATGTAAAATCTCACCTTAAATGATACTTCGTTGTCAAGACAAGCATGCCAATCAGTCTTCATATCTTTCAAAGTCACTCGGTCATGAGGTCTATATCCAGAAAATATAACATAATTAAGTATTGGAAAAATATATATATACATATATCTATGTATGTATACTTATTAAAGCGTACCTCTTTGGCCCTGAGAGACAGGGTACAACGTTTGAAAGGTCTAGATCCAAGTAAGACGAGTAAAATTTCTCTTCTTGAGGCTGAAAAATGAAGAAGATGGAGACACGTGTGTTAGTTATCTTAATAGTACCCAAAGAAGAAGAAACTCAAAAAAATTGGAGAACTAGGAATAATGAAGAGCTTACCTCAGTATAATCGACAAACATGTTATTTGCACGCAAATAAGCTTCAATCATAGCCACCTACATATGTTCAAAATTGGATAAACTTTAGCAAGAGAAACCAATAATTAACAGTGAAGATAAAAATTAACGAAAATACTTACTGTTTCATCGCTTCGACCAGTTAATTTGAGGTACTGCAAAGTGACCTTATCAACAGGGAAGAATCCCATAGTTGCACCATACTCAGGGGACATGTTTGCAATGGTGGCACGATCAGCTAATGAGATTTCACCCACGCCCTCACCTAAACACAAATAGTGTCACATAATTCATTTTCCATACACTTATTATAGCTCAATTAGTAATTTACAGGTTTGGAATAATTACCATAAAACTCGACAAATTTGCCTACAACTCCATGTTTCCTTAGAATTTGTGTAACAGTAAGAACCAAATCAGTAGCAGTAACTCCATCGGGTAATTTACCAGACAACTTGAATCCAACTACTCCAGGCAAAACCATGCTCATTGGCTGTGACATTGTGAAGGTCACAGCATTAGTCACATATGATATAACATTAAGTTAAATAAAGTAAAAAAAATTACTGTCACGTAAAAATTATCAGTACCTGACCAAGCATAGCTGCCTCAGCTTCAATACCACCAACTCCCCAACCAGCAACTCCTAACCCATCAATCATAGTAGTGTGTGAATCCGTGCCCACAACACTATCTGGATAGAGCATTCCATTAGAATTGAAAACTACTCTTCCAAGATATTCCAGATTCACCTGAAATCATAAGGTTATTATAGGTAATTTCTTGTTTAGAGAAGGATTTGTAAATTGTAATTCCAGTACCTGATGGACAATACCAGAACCAGGTGGAACTACAAGCATGTTTTGAAATGCTTTTGATCCCCACTTCAAGAAAGCAAATCTTTCCTTGTTTCTCTCGAATTCAACTTTAAGGTTATCTTTGTCTGCATTGTCATACCCAGCAAAATCAACTTGAACTGAGTGATCAATTACTAGATCAACAGGAACCTGCTCATATAAACCCCAAAAATAAGTTGATGACTCAGCAAAAACTCGTAAAAAAGAAGTACTAATTGTTAAAGTTAACACACACCAGTGGATTGATCTTGTCAGAATCACTCCCAAGGTTGTTCATGGCATCACGCATGACAGCAAGGTCAACCACAGCAGGTACACCAGTGAAATCCTATTAGTGAGAAACAACTATTTTAAATATTTTATTTAATTATTTTAAATAGATTATCTTCAAGTATTACAAGATCAATACCTGTAGAATGACACGAGCGGGTTTAAATGGAATTTCAACTTGCTGAGGGGCAGATTTTTGCCAATCAATAATCTTCTCAACGTCTTCTTTAGTGACTTGAAATCCATCACAGTTTCGAATTGCTGACTCGAGTAGGATTCTGATAGAGTATGGCAGCTTATCTGGAAGGTAAAAAGTATAAGATGAGACATAACATTCGCGAAAACAATCAAAATGAATGTACATATCATAATCCCATTGAAGCAAATTTTAAAATATGTAACTATATTTTTTGCTTGAAAACTAAAATAATCACGGTCATAAACAAGCAGTTTACTAGTTTAAGCTCTGTTGGGTCAGCTAGCTCAAACAGTTTATGAAGTTTTCGTTTCGTTAACAAGCCTAATTATCACAAACCAAATGTCAAACACTTCACAAATATAATCAATTGGAAAAATCAACGAATAATACTAATTAGTAGCCAAATTTTGTCAAATAAGATAGGTTAGACATGCCAAATAATACTGTATGGTAGATGAATATTGTCAAATATAATCAATTATTGGAAAAGAAAAATTACCGATCCTTGGATCATTGAGAGCTGTTAGGCTATAGTATTTTCCGAATTCACCACCTCCTGGCTTGGGTAGACTGGTCAAGATTCCCTTGAATGCGTGCTCAGGTGCTGTAAAACAACACAGTCATTCGTGATCAGATAAACAATTTAGTACAACTATTTAAAAAAATATAGCATTTTATTAAATCAAAAGGATCGTGATAGAGATCTTGAGATCAAAAAGAGGTAAAATCATATCAAAAAATAATGAAATAAAAGTAGTGAAATGAAGAAAGTACCTATGGAAGAGATCTTGCGGCTGAAAGTGTTGAAAGAAGAAGCAGCAGTCCTGATCTGTGGAGTAAGGCTAGCCGGAGACTTCCAATCAACACCATGACTCCACCGCCAAGCAGACGCTGATCGACACCGATTAACAACGCCACCACTGTTAGATGACGAAGCAGAAAAAGTCCTAGAAGATGTAAAGCATCGACGAGATGAAGAAGCTCTTTTGAGAAGAGCAGCCGCAGCTGAAGACGATTTATACATGATGACGACGAATTGATCTATCTATATTAATTGCATCAATACAAAAAACAATAATGATGATGATATGAATCGAGATAAAGGTTATGGTGATGCGATATGGGAAGAAATGGGCGTGTGGAGAGCAGAGGACGATGGCCTAGGGTTGTGTGCCGCCTATTGACTCTCTCTTTCTCTCTCTAACCTATAGTTTTACACACCAAATGTTTGTAAAAATGATTGTGAAAACATGCGAATTATGCTGACTTTATATATACATGAAGAAGATGGAAAGAGAAGCTGCTGTGTGAGCTGTGTGTTATTCGCCTCTGTTATTTAATTGCTATACTTGATTCCTTTTGCTATTTTTTTCCTTTTTTAGTATTGGTTAAACGTGTGGAGTGTGGGACCCAACGGACTATCTTTCTTTTTATTGGTTGATATTATGTAAGTACAAATAATTTGGACCGTTAATTTTTGACTTATCCCTCAAGTAATGTAATTAAGGGTTATGTTTGAATTAAGTTGGGATTATAGAAAAGGATAGCATAGGAAGGAAGAAAAGAGGTATTTATTTTGTTTTGATTAAATTGAAAAATAGGAAAAATATTAATAACGAATTTTTTGTATGTTATTTTTGGATTTAGGAAATAATAAAAAGAAATGATTATTTTATAACTAAATTATTTTTATTTTATTACAATATTTTATGAGCCAATTGTTAAGAAATGCCCATTAGAAAACTTATTTAGAAAAAGGTGCCCCTAATAAGACATTTTATAGAAAACAGCCCCACCCCAAAATACCCTTACACATGATAATTAAAAAAAAAAAAAAAAAGATAGAAAACCAAGTATTGGCTGATTTTTAAATCGGTTATTAAAAAGAAAAAAAAAAGAAAATCAATATACACACGCAAAACAAAACACACACAACACATAGTAAAAACACATAGTACAGAAACGAACGGTCTTTGAGAGAGAGAGCAAATCGGCGACGACAACGAGAAGCGGCGAACGGCGACGGCGGTGCACACAACCAGGAGAACTACTCCGGCGAGCAAACTACGAAACAAACTCACTCGATCACCGAAGAGATTCGACTCAAAAACACAAAAAAAAAAACCATAGGTAAATGAAAACTCAAATAGAATGCTATTTCTATGTTTATTTCGAGGTTTTTTATAGTATTTCACAATTTAGAACCTGTGTTTGTGTGATTCATGAAGAAAAACACAACACAAATATAGTGTATGTGGATTTTGTTTAATTTCTACCGATTTCTTAATGATTTATAATCAATTTTTTACTGATTTCTATATAAAAACCGAAATTAGAAGTTCCTAGGGTTGAAAATATGATTATTTGATGAATGTGTTCAATAAACTTTGATAAACATGAACAAATGTGTGAAACAGGGACCTATAGTGCAATTATTTGAAATTTTTAAGGAATAACTGTCAAATATATATATAAACAGGGGCCTGACATTGAAATTTTGGTATATATTATGAATATTATATACATAATGCGTAGTTTAGGGACCTTATAGTGTAATTACTGTATAATATAGACACTTAGAAGGTAAAAAAAGTGTGTTCTGCAGAAAAATTTGATAACTGTACAAAACATGGAATTCCATGTTTAATATAGTTATAAAAACATGGAATTACATGTTTTGATAACTGTATTATAGACAAAATGTGTAGTTTAAGGACCTTATAGTGTAATTAATGCATAATATAGAATTCTGCAAAATATTTTTAGTAACTGTATTAAACATGGAATTCCATGTTTAATACAGTTATTAAAACATGAAATTCCATGTTTTGATAACTGTATCAACTGTATTAAACATGAAATTAACTCATTTCAGACTACTAATATGTTTACTTATGCTTGGAGTTTGTGTAAAAACAGGTGAAAATGGCACCAAGAAGAAAAGTGAAAAATCAAGCAAAAGATGAAGAAGAAGCAGAAATGAGGACATTTAAAGAAACGTATAAGTCAACTCTAGCTCCAATTGTAAAGTTAGTGACTGAAAACAAATTTACTGAGCAACACATAGAATGGTTATGAAGAAGAAAAATGAAGAATTTGTTTATGTTTTTTAATATTCTGTTGAAGTTACTTATTATTTCGTATTTTATTTGACTTATTTCGGAAGTTTTAGTTTGTAATGTTTAAGATGAATTGTTAGACTTGATAAGTATTACCAAGGATTTGATTACTAATGATATTGCTATGGTTTATTATTATTTTTGTTAAAAACTAAGTTTTAAGAAAAAAAATGAAAATGTTATGTATTGTTTAACTTTTCACGATACAAACTACAACATAAAAAACAAACAATAGGCATAGTTGTGTATGTATAAGTATGTCTCACAAATACAAAGTCCAAGGGAAAAGTGAAGATCAGTAAAACACGGCGGAAAAGTCAAAACAGAGAGAAATTCCATGTTAAAAACATGGAATTCCATGTTTCAAACATGCAATTCCATGTTTCAAACATGCAATTCCATGTTTCAAACATGCAATTCCATGTTTATAACATGGAATTCCATGTTTAAAATATGAAAATGAGATAGCGACTTAAGTTACAAGGCTCGAAACCTGTATTAAAAGACAATAATACTAACATAATGAACAACGAGACAAATATAAACACAAAAAAGTTCAAAAACTTAACAATACAAATGTAAACAATGTTAAGTACGTGAAATTAATAGACCGTTACAAGAATATAAAGATCGTAAAAATAAAACATCACTCATAGAGGAGCTTGACAGGATTTAGCGTTATGGTGCCCTCGGTCATAGACTGAGACGCGTCTATTTCCCGATCATCCGTGACGTATATATCCATACGCTGCAGAGTTGACTCGTTCACCAAAAGCTGCATGTTCGAGAAGTCTTCTTCGTTGTTCAACACACAGTGAACGTCATGTCCGACTGAATACAATAAACGAGTGGAGTTTAATACCAAGGAAGGCCAATTGGAAGTCACGTACTCGAGAACAGAACCGAGACTCGGGAAAAGATCAAACGAACGCATAGAACGTTGGGAACCGAACCTAACAACAGCCATAAACATCTGCAGTAAACAATTCATAACCTTAGGAGTTGGACATAATCACATACACAAGCAAACAAGGCATAACATTGTTGCAGTTGCAGAATTCCATGTTTACAACATGGAATTCCATGTTTTATACAGTTTCCATGTTTTGATAACTGTACAAAACATGGAATTCCATGTTTTAAACATGGAATTCTGCAACTGCAAAAACAAAGGCAGAACATAACAACTGAAAATCAAACTCCAATCAAATCAATGCAGCTTAAACACGAAATTAATCAAAAGTAAAGCAACATATCAACGAAATGAAGAATATACTACACATACATATAAAAAATGCAGGAGAACGTAATCAAAAAACAGAAATATGTATAAAATGAAACAAAAAAAATGAAGAACAACAAACACATAACACAACAGAACATGTATATGAACGAATTCAGAAAGTATTCAAACAAAAAATCAAGTTGCAGTACAAACCTTGAAAAACAGGGGAAAAGGAAGCAAAATGGAGAAGAAAGAGTAAGAAACTTCAATCAAATTGCAGTATCAATGAATAATTCAAACACTAAAGCTCTTCAATATATGAATTCGTAACAGTATTACAAATCTGCAACAAAAAATCGAACAAATGAAAGCAAAAATTAGAAGAAAAACAAAAGGAAAAAAAGAGAAATAGCAGGAGAAATTATGGAATGAAGTAATGAGCCGAGCTAGAAGAAGATAGAGGAGAAGAGAATAAAAGAGAACCTGGCTTCACATGAGAGAGAGAAGAGCTTGGCAGCTATGGCGAGAGGGATAAGAAGGTGAGCTTCGGCCGTTATGGAGAGAGAAAGAAAAGAGATAGAGTGGAAGAGAGAGAAGATCTAAATGGATTATGGGAATAATTAATTAATTGTTAAATAAATATAGTATATATATGGGGTAAAGTAGGAAACAAAAATAGATAAGGGATGTTTTTTACAAATAAGTAATTAAGAAGGTATATATGTACAAATAAAATAATTAAAGGCTTAAATAAAGAATTAAGAACCTTAATGGGGATGTTATCAACAATAACCTCATATTTTATAAATAGAATACAAGAATGTTAAAGATATATTACCGATGGAAAAAAGTTATCTTCTAATGATAGTAAATTGGAAGGATTAAATATAATTGGTTGAAAAATATTTTTACAATCTTGTATTAACTAATCCTTTTAATTTTTACAGTCCAAACTAGGATGGCATAGTTACAGTTAAAATACGAAATTAATGGAAACCAAACTGATTATATAATTATGGTTAAAATCATTAGATTATAGTTTTTAACAGTGCAACCATTGGTTAAACCGTTAGGTTACGGTTTTTTAGATAAAAATAAAATTGAACAATCAAAAATCGTTTATTACCATATATATTTTTATATTTTGTAATAATTTAGGTAAATATATATTCAAATTTTAAAACTATAATATAAATAATAAGCTTAACCAGGACTAACATATATCCAATTTTATCAAAGACCAATATAATGTATATATGTATTTTGAAGATTTTTTTTATATGTGTGGTCTTATTTTAGAAAAAATAATATATAGACTTACTTATGATTAAAAACCGTAAACCGCTTAAAAATTCAAAATCTAATGGTTAAAAACCACAAAATCGATGGTTAAAATTGTTAGGTTATGGTATTTTTATAAAATAAATGGTTATGCTTATAATTTTTGACTTTTTTGCAAAACAAATGAATCGCTAATTTCCCTAATCCAAACATATGATATGATAATTAGTCATTGACCTATAGGGTTTTGGAGACCAATTTTATAACCAATACGAAACACATGACTATATTTTTTTTCAAAGAGTCTGCGACAAATACAAAAATATTCTCAAAAAACAAACACCACATAAAAACAAAAAAAGGCAAAAAGTATGAGCCATTAAATCACTGAGGATCGGTATTATTCATCTCTCGTCACCCATCCACTGGCCACTGTTGGCACCGCCACCCGGATTGTAACTTATCATACTAGTAAATGAATTATTTTTTGCAATATAAAGTTTGTCCTTTGAATTTGGCTGCAAAACATACACTAGAAGTAGATTTTAGCCAGCAAAATTGCAGTTCAAGACTTAAAATCACCAATAATGAAAAGAGAGACCCCTTAAAAAATGTTGTTTTTCTCTGAGTTCGGGGCTATCAAGCAAAAATTCAACTTTCGGCTATGTTTCAGCCCTGTAGAAGGAAAGTGTACTAATTTGGAAAATGTCATTTAATGCTTTTCTATTATATTGAGAATTCATTTTCCATATAACATGCAGATTCATTTTGTGATTATCTATACAACTTTCCAATAGAATTTTTTGGTCTTCTCAACCTTCGCATGATATCCAGTTAGCCTTCCTATGGATTTTTACTTACCTATGCACGCTACATTGCTTCTTTTCTCTCAGTCTTAGACACTTGGTAAAGATTGTTTTTACCACATGCCTTATGGCTCTACAAGTTCATTTTGATTTACAATATATATCCTGCTGAGATTCATTAGCTACTCACCAAAACTTTACCTTTTCAAAATATTTTGTAAACCTACAACAATGTCAACCAAAAATAACCATGCCTTACCGCTTGCGAAAATCAACAATGACAACTTGGAAAAATTTGTAGTTCTGTATCTATATACCAAAGCCTCGTCAATCAAGATTAACCAGTCATAAATTGTCTTCATTTCTAAGATGAACTCGGATCGTGTCTTTCCACTTGGGGTTTTCAGAAAAAATGTTCTTGATAAATGGGGTATCAAATGTAGACTTATCTTCGAAGAAATGGCACCTAATATCTTCAAAATAACACTCGATTCTAAAGATGAAGCTGAGAGACTTTTCTTTATCAAGCAATTCTTAGCTCAGACTATGTGTGTCCTCCTTTGTCACTAAAATGATAGTGAGAAATTTCAGGATCTCGATCTCAATGATCTTATATGAATGGAATCGAATATATGGTCTTGCTGGTACACGGTGTACAATTGAAACCATGGAAACTATAGGCAATTTTATTGGCGAAGTGGTGGAGATTGATTACCCAATTGCTAACAGGGATGATTTGATCTTTGTGAGGTTTTGTGTGAAATTCAACACAAGGGAACACATCAAACTACAGTGTATATCGAGCAGTTTGAAGGCGCAACATGGGTTGCTTATATTTATGAAAGTCTCAGACTATTTTGCTACAATTGTGGTTTCTTGGGGCACAATAAAAGCTTCTATTTGAAAGTCTAAAACTAAGGCCATGGATTCCTTAATCTCTAAAACTGCTTTAAAATTGAGTGGATGGAAGAAGTCTCTTCTATCTATGGCAGGGAAGGTTGTTCTTATCTCTTTTGTTATCCATGCCTTCCCCCACTTACTTCATGTCCCTCCTTTCTATCCCCAAAGGTGTTATTAAAAAACTTAACTCACTCGCTAGCCATTTCCTTTGGGGTAATGAAGATGATTAGGGTATTCATTGGGTTAGTTGGAATAGGGGTTCTTCTCCAAAATCTATGGGGGGCCTTGGGATAAAAAAATTAGAGGCTTTTAACCTTTCCCTCTTAGCCAGACAAGCGTGGTCTATTCTTAATAATATTGAATCTCTTGTCCATTTACACTTAAAAGACAATTATTTTTCTGAGAATGATCTGCTTGACACCAAAACTGTCAGAGGAGCCTCTTGGATTTGGAATAGCATTCGTAAAGGCTGCTCTTTCCTCAAAGACTTCTCTGTTAAACCAATGGGATGTGGTCTCTTTACTAAAATTTGGGAGGATAATTGGACTGGAGCCTTTATTGAAAAGCCCCATAACTATAGCGAAGACCCATCTATTCCTAAGTATGTGGCAGATTTATTTTGCTCTTCTACTAAATCATGGAAAACAAATATTATCTCTCAGTTATTCCCAATGAATATTGCTACTAAGATTCTTAGTCTTAATATCCCATGGTCTGACCAACCTTTTTCTATGATCTGGCCTTTTACGAAAAATGGTAATTATTCTAGTAAATCTGGGTACCTTTTAGTAGTTTCCTCCCTTTTTAGTCCCCCCTCTCACCCTGGTACTTCTATTTTTTCTGATAGTGATTTACTAAAACTTTCTTGGTCCTCTAATGTTCCCCCAAAGTTTAAATTCTTCATCTGGCGTGTGCTTTTAAATGCTCTCTATACTGAGAGTAACAGATTTCAAAGAAGATGTTTTTATACAGATCTTTGTCATATTTGCCTTAAAGAAGAAGAAACTATTGAACATCTCTTCTTGAGATGTGATTGGACAAGAAAATTTTGGTGCATCTCCCCCATTCATTGTCAGATTGATCCCTTTTATAATTTGAGTATTAATTTGTGGGTTAGTTGTTTAATTGATAGATGTAATAACATGAGAGAAAAAAGTAAACTGTTAAGTACTATTACCCTTTGTTTCTGGGTTATCTGGATTACTAGGAATCAATTTATATTTCAGGATATTCCCATTAACTTTGATTCTTGCCTCACTTTGATTGATATTTTTTATAGGCAAAACTTTTTTAAAGAAGAGTCCCCTCATGCTTCTGCCAGTTTCATCAATCCTCTGTTTACTACATGGTTGTCTACTGATCCCTCTTGGTTTCCTCCTCCAGTGCAATGTTACAAAATGAATGTGGATGCCTCGTTTAGATTAGAAAAAACAATTGTTGTTGCAGTAATCCGTGACTGAAATGGTAAGATTATATGTGGTTTTGCTATGGATATCTCTGCCTCTTCCAGTTTTGAAGCTGAAGCTAAGGCGTTAAGATCGTCCATCTCTTTCGTCCTAGAAAAAGCCCCCTTTGCGTCAGAATTGAGTCTGATGCTGAAACCGTTCTTAAAGCCTTATATTTGCCAAGCACGGGCTGTTCTTGGAAGAACAGAGCCATCCTTGACGATATCAAAAATTTGTCTGACACTGTTCCTTCCCTTCAAGTACGTGGCATAAGAAGAACGGCGAACAAGGTTGTTGATTGGCTTGTTACTGCTTTTTCTTAATCTATTTTGTCTCCTAATTGATTTTGTAATATTCTCCTGACTTACCGTTTTTGGTTTGTAATGACTTATGTAATGATTTTTGTACTGTTCACATGATTGAGGTTGGTTGATTTTTTTTAGCGCTTTTTTGATTTATTATAAGTCCTTTGTTTAAAAATAAATAAATCCAACTACCATAAGAAGTCATCTTGATACTTGTCCCAAAATAAAAGAAAATATGAAGTCATCTTGAGGGGTGATAGAAACAACGGCCATGATTCTTCAACTACGTGAATGGGCAAACATTACATGGTGGTGGGCCGGGTGGCTAGCTTACTAAAGTCAACTGAGCTTTGTAAAAACAACAGGGCCATCTCTGAGCTCGAAATATTCTTCAACATGATTATTTTAAACAATGCTACGTTGCAACATAAATGAATCTCTAACATTCACCTTTTTTTTTAAGACATTTTCTTAATTTTGTTCCCTTATTACAAAGCAGATTCTACATTTAGCATTGTGTCAGTTGATCATGAGAATGTTGTAAAACCATAGTTTTTTCAATTTTATATAATTCCTTTTTATCCACTAACTAAATATATGCCTAAATAGTCTTTTACTACATTAATATCTGTCATGTTTTTTTAGACAAATTAAAAAATAAAAATGACAATATCTTTTATTTTTACTAAACTAAGTTCAATCAACTAGGTAAATAAATTTAATAACAATAAACTTTTAAATAATAAATAAGGATAAAATTGATAAAAAATATAAAAAAGCTCATTGATATTTTAAATAGATAATTTTTTATGGACATTTAACTTTAGAAATTGCGACTAACATTAATAGACGGAAAGAGTAATTTGAGACCGTTATTCTATTTCTATCCATACAACTATATTTTTTAAAAGTGTCATATGTTTCAAAATCAGGTACAATTCATTAATTCTATTAGATATTTAATAATTTTAAGATTAATATAAATATTTTAAAATACATAATATGTAAAAAAAATATAATTTATTTAAAATTCTCCAACGGTTGAGTCTCCCGCGGTCAAGGATGCTCCCAACTGAAGATGTCATCTCCTATCTTGGAGGAGGTTTTGACAGGCAGTCTTTTATGGTCTAATGCTACTGTGGTGAATGGTGATTCAGGTGACACTGTTGGGACGGGCCATATTCCTATGTCGCAGCTGGTCGTGCGTACGGTCGTCTCGGAAGAAAGGGGTGGACGCACACGATCATATAACGAAGCAGTCCGAGATTTTACACCAGAGGATCATAGGTCTGCGAAAATAGTTAATATAGAGATGGTGGCAGCGAAACCTGATGGAAGCACGAACACTATATTAGTGAGACAAAGGGTAGGTATAGGGTTGAGCAAATAAGAACCAAAAAACAAACTGGACCAAAAAATCGGAAAAAATCGAACCAAAAAAAACGAAAACCGAAAAACCAAATGGTTTGATTAACAAGTTTTCAAAATCCGAATTTTTCTGGTTTGGTTCGGTTTACTACGCAAAAATCGAACCAAAAAAACTGAACAAAAACCAAACTGGCGAAAGAAAAAAATAGGGAATGTGTAAATTTTTTAGTAAGAATTATGTGGGAGAAACTTTTGGTGAGCATTTATAATCTACGTGAAATTTTAGTTTTACTATTCAATGGTGCTATTAGTGAGATTTTTTATAGAATTTAATATTATAAGTATCTATTACTTGACTGATTTATTAATCACGATTGTATGAATTAGGAAGTAATTGATTAAATTTTATAAATTTATGTAGTATTGTATATTAAAATAAGTATTGTTAGATTATATGTTTTTATTTAATTGATATATTAATAGCCCACATAGAAAAATAATAGTAGCATGATTGTATTGGAATATTAGTCTCTATTAGACAATGAATTTAAAGAAACGAGGTGAAAAATATTATTGACCAAGCATCTGAATTCGAAGCGAACCAAAACAAAACCGAAACGAACCAATTCGAAACCAAAAATCGAATGTAGAACCAAATGCAAACTACCCGATTTGTTTATTAAATTATAATAAACCGCAATATTCGGTTTGGTTCTGGTTTTGGCCAAAAACCAAAACGAACCGAATCATGCTCACGCCTAGGTAGGTATCCCTCTTGGCACTCCAACACTCGATAAGATATATCACATCTTCATATCGAGAAATGTTTATCTCTTAGCATATACCACTGACTTGAGTTTCATAGTGCTGCTAGGGTAATCCCACCCCTTTGGTCCACTGATTTCGTATTTAATTTCAGGTTATAACTAGTCTATTCTCAAAGTTTAATTACAGATTGCTTAGTTAACTTGTCACTCGGTTTGTTGATTACTCATTTATTTAAAGTAGGAACTTTGTATGAACATTCGACGTATCTTTAGCACTATTGTCTGAGAAGTGTTGGTATCCTATTTATGTAATGACAATGTTGATGTGGTGGTGTGACAGTGAGGTACATTATGTATATTGCAGCCTGGTGGTTGTTTAGCTCGATTTTCATAGGCTTGTTCTTGCAGGTATTACTGTTGAGGTGGCTTTGGGATGCTTTCCTTAACAGATATAGCGACTTGTTGTATTTGTTCTTGCAAGCTTGAAATCCTCGCTTCTTCTTCTTCGTTAGTGGTAGGAGTTTGTTCTTGTGGCCAACTCATGTTGTTCTCAATGATTGTTTCCATACCACTCTTTGCTTCTTTTGGATCCATAGAGACAAAATTACCACGACCCATATTATCTGCTCTCAGCCTTGACTCTCTATCGAGTCCATTATAGAACATGGATAATTGTAATTGTGGCGTGTATCCATGTAGTGGACATCTTGCCAACATCTTTTGAAATCTCGTCCATGCTTTGCCAACACTTTCTCCGGCTTCTTGTAAGAAATCCATAGGCTCAAATAGTTCCTTCACTCGCATACTTGTAGGATAAAATTTATCAAGGAATCTTTCTTGAGGCTTGTCCCAATTGGTTATTAGCTCGAGAGGTTGATCATCTAACCAATCGCTTGCTTTCCCTGTCAAGAAAAATTGAAACATTAAATAATACATCTGTTCTTGTGTAACACCTTCATTAATGTAGGCATCACAGAATTGCATGAATTTTTAAACAGATCTGACTGGATCTTGATTTGTATTACCATTAAATTTCCCATAGCTCGCGAATTGATTGATTAAATCAGGATCAAGATTGAATCTAACGGCTTGAATATTTGGGATGCGAATTCCAATGCGTTGAACTCGGAATTGGCTAGGAAAACCTAGCTCTAACCGTTGATTAGACATCTAAAACCTGAAAAAGACTAAAACAAAAAGAAAACGCGTAAAACTGAAAACAAATAAAAACTTCTACACTAAATAAACACAAAATAGATTTAACTTAAAGATAAATCCCCGGCAGCGGCGCCAAAAACTTGGTGGGGGCAAAGGTGTGATAAATAAATAGATAAATAAAGATAATAATAAAGAGCACACACCCTTGAGAACCACGGAACTCACTGCAAGTATCACAGACCGTTTGCAAGTTTTAATGATAAGTCAAGTTCGTTCGCAGGGATTGTATCCGTTAGATCTACTTATATTTAACAAGCGTAGATAAATTTAGATGTTTTGATAAAAATATAAAAAGATGAATAATAATCTAACGCGAATAAATAAATAATGAAAACAAATAAATAAATATGAACGTAAGTCTAATAGATCAGGGCCACTAATATGAGTCTATTTTACTAAGTTGTGATTCTAACCTATCACAGATTAAGCATTATATATTTACCAGGATTCTAAATTCTACCTAGCATTTTCTAGGCTTAGGAGCAACCTCTCCACTACCAAGGATTCTTGAGTAATGATTGGTGATTAAATCAAACCTTTATGGCTATCTAGTTAGGCAAAGGATCAAAACTAGACGATTATGTGGTGTTGTCAATAACTAAGAATAATCCTAAGATTGGCCAAATCTAGGGTTGTAACAATAAGTCAAAACACACAATAACAATATACGCCAAGATCAATCAATTAAAACAACAAATAGTATTATGGAATTTAAAGACAAAATAATAACCCAACAATTAAAAGTAAAACTTACAGAATAAAAGCTTAGAAAGATGGGGAAGCCACAATCTATAGCTAAATACCCTAAATATAGAGAAGGTGAGATGTAGAAGAGGAGTTTGTCACTCTCCAACTTCTTCTTCTTCTTGTCTTCCTCTATAGGTCAGCTTGCTTCTTGGATGAATAGCTTGATACGAAGGATGAATAATAAATTAAAGGACTAAGCTATTATTTAAAAGTGAGAAAATACAAGTAAGGACTAAGCCTAAGCTTGAAACTGAGCAAGGACATGTTTACAATGGTATAAGGGTGTATTTATAGGTGTTTAGGAACCCTAATTCGTTTTCTTGAAGGGGAAGGAAAGTAATGGACTCCTAGCCCAACTCAAATTCGTAGGTAGATAAGGATAATTACTGCTTACTTGTTTTTACCATATCTTCTTCGTTACTGGACTGTTTTTGCTCCATAAGATATCACAAGAATCCTCACGGAATTATCTACGTCCCTATGAAAGGGATCTTCCAGAATCGGCTCGGTTTTGGAGTTATCACCACTTCTTTAGACGTGGGTGCAGACATTCAGATTTATTTGACAGCTTTTCCTTTTCCTAATTGAACTCTGTTTCCTTCTATCTCCAATTACCATGCTTATCTCTTTCCATAAGTTGTAGTCTTTGACTTGGACTCTAATTAATCTCCATAATTATCTTTAAAGCTTCACACTAAATAAATAATTAAACCCAATATGCTCTAAAAATAATAATTTACTAAATCAAGACTCAAAATAAGAAAGTGTAGCATTTCTCAAGAAAATCAATTAGAAAGACTTCTAAATCACTAAAAATGATGTCTCATCTTAACATAAATCTATCACAAATAAGGAGACATCAAAGACACTCAAGAAAAAATTTATTTTGTTGACGGAAATCGAAACTAGGTTTCTAAGTCAAGGTCAACATTAAGGTCAAGGTCAACGTTAAGGGTTAAGGTAAATGTTACGTTTAAGGTTAAGGGTTAAGGGAAAGGTCAAGGTCAACGTTAAGGTCAAGTCTACGACAAAGGCTAAGGCTAAGGTTTAGGTTAAGGTTAAGGTTTATTTTAAAGTTAAGGTTAAGGTTAATTTTAAGTTTAAGGTTTTGTTTAAAGGTTTAAAGTTGAGGTTAAAGGTTAAGTTTAAGGTTAAGGTGAAGGTAAAGATTAAGGTTTATGGTTTAAGGTTAAAAGTGTAAGGGTTAAGATTAGGGTTAAGTTTAAGGTTAACGTTCAGATTAAGGTTAAGTATAAGGGTCAGATTAAGTTCATGCTTAAGGGTTAGGCTAAAGTTAAAGTTAGTTTAAGCTCAAAGGGTTAAGGTAAAGTTAAGGTTAGGGGATTAAGGGCTATGATTAAAGTTATGGTTAATTTAAAAGTTAAGGTTAGTGTTAAGTTTAAGGCTAACCATTTAAAGTTTCCTAAATGACTACAACATTATTGTTTTGATAATGGACCACACTCAAGAAAGAATATCAAATTCAAATTCAAATTCAAAAGTGTTTGTATGATTCAATCGTATATAATGATGCCTATAAGTATATGTCACACATCTTTTAATAGGTGAATCAAGACTGTCCAAAAAAAAAAATAGGTGAATAAAGAAATACTATTAAGGGTCAAAGGACCAATAAATGAACTATTAATTATTCTAAAACATATCATTTGAATCACAATATTTTTCAAAACACTTTTTACTAAAATGAAAAATTACTCCTAATGATTTTAACCCTACATAAATAATAAATATATTCATTTATATATATAAAAAAAACTAAACATCCACTCCCTTCTCCTTCTCTCTCACCACGTACCTATGAGTTTGGCATGATACAATGTGATTAAAAAAAACTTCAGAGGAATAGAAAGACAAACACAGTAGATTTTGTAAGCTCTACTGTTTACTCACAATATACTTACACGACTTCCTTGTGCTTTATATGTTAAAAGATATTTAGGGAAGCACAAATTAAATTGTATCATTGGTGTTCAAATCTCCTTGTAATTTAAAAATAGTAAACCCAAATTCGTGGTGATTAACATATTCCTTGAATTGTATATTGATCCCCCTACAAAATTAAGTAAAAAACAGAAATTCGATGGGATTCAGCGTTGGATAAAAAATGAAAAAATTACGGTTACTTCATATCATGATATTTACTTTTGCACTTTCTTGTTACCTTTATGCCTCTTCCCTTATCTTTTGAAGTACATCCATCATCTTTGACATAAAAGAAGTTCAATACTTGGATCATATTTCAAATAAACCTTTGCAAGCTTTTGGAACAACACGCTCCTTCCTTTGAAAGACTAATCTCAGAATTTTTCTTCTTTACTTAAACTTTGAAAAGACTGCTTTTTAGTCACATCTCCTCTACCATGAATCATATGTAGTGACATGCATTTAATATACCATTGTTAACACTTTCCAATGAGGAAGTAGAAGGCTACTAAACTTTGGGGCCCTTATGTTGAAGCAAAACTTAGGAGAAGGCTTAACATGGGGGGTGAATGCATCTAAGATTATTGAAAAATAAAACATTAGGATATAAGGAAAGCATATAAAATCACCTTTAAGATCAACCATCGCAGAGATGGAGAATAATGCTGCAACTCCCTTATACTTTAGAAGTTGCATTTTGGTCCTGATGTCTCCCTAAATGTTCTAATTTTATGCCATTGGGAGACATCATTTTTGGTGTTTATTTGATTATTTAGATAGACTTTTGGTGCTAATATGCAATAATCCGGAATTTCCATTTTATTTCTAGTAATTTTGGTTTATTAAACTTTTGCGCGTAATATTGGTATTTTTAGTGTAAAGTTTACAGGTTTTAGATGTTAGCTAGAAGAGGAATCCGAGGAGAAAGTCAAAGATCATGATATGGAGTCAAGACTTAAAGATAAATCCCGAAGATATTATTTTTAGAGCTGAAAATCTATTTTCCAGGCCATAGATTGCTGATTTCGAGGTGCTTAAGAGATGATTTAGCCGCTGACCCTTGAAGAGATTATGTTCCTTATCGAGTTACGGAACTTTAGCAACTGGAATGAGGTCAATCGGGGTCATAACGAAGCGGGAAAATCCGTTTTAGTGAAGGTGTATCAGCAGTTACGGGATTTGGGCTTAATTAGTGGACTTGGGCTTTTCTAATTTTTACTTAATCCTTAAGTAAAAGCCTTAATCCGATTTTATGATTATAAATAGGTCTTTAGACCTCATTATTCAGTACCTCTCATTTTATTCTTCAAATTAAATCATCCTTAGAAGAGAGCGTCCAGAGAGAAAGTCGGAAGCAAGGAAAAGGAGAAAGCTTAGAGCTGGAGAAAGTCATCTTCTCCAAATCACAGCCAAACCCGATTCTTAATTAGGTTCTATCTTTTATTTCTGTAATTGAAGAACATGAATTCTTTCTGTTTTAATTTAGTTTTTCTTTTTAATATGAGCTAAACATTTAATAGTGCTTGAGAACGCATAATGGGTTAACCCCAATTTGATTTCATTCTATACATTTGGATTTGGGATATTTATTATTTAAATCAAATTGGGTAATTCGTATTTTTCTTTAATTTGCATTTTAAATTACTATTATTGACGTAATTAACCAATGATAGGACTTAGTATCTAGGCTATTCCAATTAGTGGCGATTGGATCACCTTGACGGGGGGTTTAGGTACAGAAATAATTAATGAATGTAAGTTAGAAATTATTTGACTCTGACGAGCTTAATTAAACCTATGGCCTATTGGGTAATTTACATTTAAACACTTGAAAGTGGACTATAATCACCCTGACGGGGTTTGTAGCACTTGAGAGTTGCTCCTTAGTCCACCCTGACGGGGGTAAGGAGATTATAGAATCCCGACCAATACAAATTTACCGATTTGTCCCTTAAACAATGTATGAAATGAATGATAGTTAGGAAAGCCCTTGCGTCTCTCAAGTACTACCTTCTCATACTTGCGTTTCAAATTTATTTACTTGCATTTTAGTATTTAATTGCATTTTCCATTTAGTCTTTCATTACTTAGAATAATAAAAACAAACAAACAATCAATATATCTTTTACTTACTTTCATAAGTGCAATCAATCATTAATAGATAAGCATTGTAGTCAACCATCCCGTCCTTGGAACGAATCTGTTTTATCACTTATATTACTTGGGACAACCGTACACTTGCGGTTGTGGTTCGATTATTATTTGCATTTATTTAGAACACACAAAGGACCACCAAGTTTTTGGCGCCGCTGCCGGGGACGGTAGCGTGTGACCACGGTGTTTATCCTTTAGTGACAGTTGCATTTATTTTTATTTTTCAGTTTTACGCTTGTGTTTGTTTTGTTTTGTTTTTACAGGTGCTTTATTCAGGTAATGATCAAGAAATTTAATTAAAGATGTATTGAGGACATTACCCAGATCCCGATCCATATGACTATTGGGAAGACTCTTCGGGACAACAACAATGGGGTAGTAACTTCTACCAACAACCTTATCAATACCCGCAAGAGCAAGGATGGAACAATCAATGGATCGGAAGTACTCAACAACAAACACCATATCACTATCAACACGAGCAAGAATGGAACAACCAGTGGGTTGAAAACATTCAACAAACTTCACCTCAACACTATCAGCAAGAGACACTACTAGAGAGAGTTAATCGCCTACGCGAGGAATTTCAAGCAGGAGAACCAGAGCGTAAGGCAAGAGATGAGGAATTCAAATCCACCCATGCACTCATACAACAGAGCCTAGATGAAATGGCTGCCCGAAACAACCCTCCTAACTTAGTTGAAACTGGTAGTATGTCTTATGAAGATTCCACTCCCCCGAGGGATAGAATAGATCAACTGGAAGAAGTAGTTGAGGAGGAGGTGTTGAAGGAAGATACTATTGATAGTGATATGACCATCATGCCGGTTATAAATGAAGACCACCATGTGGTTAACAATCCTATTAGCATGGTGGAAGAAGGAGTAGCAACAAAAATCCTAGAAATTGAAGCTGAGATTGCTATTCCTATGGTGCGTGCACATGATCCAGAGACTGAACGCAAACAAGAAGAAGAGGTGATCGAGATTCAGATTCCACATCGAGAATATGATGAAGTAATAGTGGAAGATTGGATTGAAAGCGAAGACGAATGTGAAGTGGTTGAGAAATCAATTGAAGAGTTAAAGCTTCATAATAAAAGAGAAATCGAATTCCCACCACAAAAAGTTCACCAATCCCTATCTCCACCACTAGTCATCATTAGAGATAAAATATCGGAATCACCTCTATTATTAAAAATGATCAAAAGGTGCTACGCAAGAAAGGTGCTACACCGCGAGAGTAAAGCGGCAAGGAGAAGCACCTACCCACCACACTTTAAAGAGGAACGCGAGATTAAAGAAAATACAAATGAGCTTATACCGTCGAGAACGGTTATCTACTATCGTGTGGTGAAGAACGAGTTTCGCCATGAAAGCAAGAAGGCGCAACGGAGATACTACCCTCCCCCTTTCAGAGATCGATTGAATAAAATTTTAAGGGGGAAGGTTTCAAAGCTTACATGCCAAGGACGAGGCGAATTCAAGCGGAGGAGAACCGCAAGGGCCTCAATACCATCTTCATGGAAGGTAACGCGTCGAACTTAAAGACGTAATAAACAAAAGTGCTTCTTGGGAGACAACCCATGTTTTAAATTGCTTTCATGTCTTTTAAATTCTTAGTGTGAATTAGAGTAATGGTTATTTATTTAGTGTTTATTTTTAAGAAATGAGAAAGGTTGGTGTTTTTGATGATTACAGGAGTAAAGGTCACGAGTTTGGGATACCTAGAACGAAAAAGAATGAAAATTTTGGGTTCCAATACAGTAGAAACCGGGTACCCGGTTTGTAGAATGCGGGTACCCGTTTTCGGTGTTGTACCCCAGGTATCAAAACTTCGGAAGATCATAACTTGACGCTCGGAGGTCGGAATTAACTTTTTCTTGAGCCTAAACCACATAACTTTTCGAGCTCTATCCAATGGTGAAGTCGAAAATTTCGTATGAACAGATAAAAGTTTCTGACCCAGCGTTTTGAGGCCCGGCATTAGTTGCGTCTCGTGGTTGCGTCTTTACTTAGCACCATTGATGACGAACCAAAGCTCCAAAAACACTTAAATTCCATCATCAAAACACCAATATATCACCAATCCTTACCTCTAAACATCATCCCAACACATAATCAATCACAAATCTTTCCAAAAACACCAAGAAATTCAAGTTTTAACCCAAAAATTTCTTCACCAAAGCTTAAATTATATCCTTTAAACCTTTCCAACACCATAGATATTAAATACCCATCTCAACTAAATCACAAATTCCACTACTGTGCCACTTTCAACAATATCAAGAGACACAAATTTCATCAAAAGCTTTGGTAATTTGAAGGTTGGAGATTGCAAGTGCAAGGTATCAAATCATCATAAATTCCATGGCCAATCCGGTAAAATAGCTAGAACTATTCTTTTATTTCTGTTACCAGTTGGGAATTAAGATTTATTTTAGTTATTTAGCGGAGGAATTGTGAATTGTTTGAGCATATTAATATTATATATTTTGCAAGTAATCTTTAAGTAGGTGAAAAATTGAGTTTGGGGTCATCAAAGATGACCATGAAGGTTGGAAAAGGTACGAAGAACATGATGAAGATAAAAAGTTGGATGTTGAGGAAAGATTTTCATAGAAGAGATGATGATTTAGAGGGTTAGGAAAAGATGAAGACTTGGAAAATATGACATGAGAGTTCGAAGTATTCAAAACTTCAACATGAGACTACACGTAATCGGCCTAGTGCCGATACAGATATGTTTTCCTATCCTTTCTCATTTAGTGTATATTAGTTTAATTGCTTTATTGAGTCTTTTCGAGTCGTGGGGACACGACTCATTTTTTAGTTTGGGGTGGGGTTCGTTGCCTCATCCCAGTTTTTATGTGTTTATTTGTTTTAATTGCTTTCAATAAAATAATTAGGAGTTGCGTTTGACTGTAGAAGATTTTAAATGTCCCTTTTAAGCATACTTTTGATGAATCTATGATAGTAGATAGTGGACTTTAGGGAATAACATAAAACGCACTTACAATTGCATGCTAACATAGGTAATTGATAGGAAAAATTAATGAACAATGCAAATGAAGTAAGCTTGTACTTAAGGAATATGTTTGGTGTGTAGAACGTGAAATCCTAATTAGTAGAGAACCCACCTAGATATGAACTAAAGACAAGCTATGTACTTAGGAAAATGATAGGGGCAGTTCTTTGTTAGCCATTTGAAGCCTTTTAGCTTGCTATCCCTTATTATAATTTCATCCGTCTTAGCCCAATTTTGAGCCTTAAGCCTTTTCTTTTGTAGCCACGATATAAGCCCATTATCCCTTAGATTATTAAGCATGACCAAATGACCCGCACTTGAATCACAACCCTGAGACTTGTCTCGAGCTTGAGTTTGGGGTGGAGGGTCCACATTTGGGAAATTACATTAGGAAGGGATTATATGTGTTTGTATTGAGGCACAAAAAGGTAGATGATATTATTATTTGTAACCCTTTGCCGGGATTTGAATTTAAAAAAAAAAAAAAAAAGAGAAAGAAAAAGAAAATTATAAGAGACATGACTTTTCACATCAAAATAATGGTCATGGGTATCTTGTACAAAAAAAAAGAGAAGAAATGAAAAAGAAAATAAAAAGAAAGAAAGAATAAAATAAACCGGCAAAGTGGAATATTTTTGGAATTCATCTTAGTCTCATTTGGGTTGACATTGGGGACGCAACATTAGCGCGTCAAATGGGTGAGTGAGAACATTTTTTAGCGTAAACTCAAGCTCGAGGACATTGTTGATGGTAAGTGAGGAGAGAGCCAAAAGCTCACTTCAAATTTACCAAATATACATCCACACCGTCCTTAAGCCATTATTAAAACCATAAAGACCTCGTGATTCCTAAGTGCATAGTGAATTTATGATTCTGTTGATAGGGAATACGCTAGGTGGAGCGTTCAAAGCGAGTTAGGATTAATGACCACCCTATAGCCATCATACAGAGATGAGTACAAGTGTAACCTTCAAGCATTGCGACTTTAATTTTATGATTGAGATTATTTATGTTTGATGTTGCATGATTAGTGTATGTATATGTTAGTTCTTAATGTTTGCTATATGAGATTTATCTTTAGCATTGCTTTAGGGTTTATTTACTAGCTTCTATTTTCTCTTGCATCTACTTCATTCCCCTTGTTTTATTTAGTTTTGCTTTGTCGGGACGACAAAGGTTTGAGTTGGGGGTCTTGATGTCTCCCTAAATGTTCTAATTTTATGCCATTGGGAGACATCATTTTTGGTGTTTATTTGATTATTTAGATAGACTTTTGGTGCTAATATGCAATAATCCGGAATTTCCATTTTATTTCTAGTAATTTTGGTTTATTAAACTTTTGCGCGTAATATTGGTATTTTTAGTGTAAAGTTTACAGGTTTTAGATGTTAGCTAGAAGAGGAATCCGAGGAGAAAGTCAAAGATCATGATATGGAGTCAAGACTTAAAGATAAATCCCGAAGATATTATTTTTAGAGCTGAAAATCTATTTTCCAGGCCATAGATTGCTGATTTCGAGGTGCTTAAGAGATGATTTAGCCGCTGACCCTTGAAGAGATTATGTTCCTTATCGAGTTACGGAACTTTAGCAACTGGAATGAGGTCAATCGGGGTCATAACGAAGCGGGAAAATCCGTTTTAGTGAAGGTGTATCAGTAGTTACGGGATTTGGGCTTAATTAGTGGACTTGGGCTTTTCTAATTTTTACTTAATCCTTAAGTAAAAGCCCTAATCCGATTTTATGATTATAAATAGGTCTTTAGACCTCATTATTCAGTACCTCTCATTTTATTCTTCAAATTAAATCATCCTTAGAAGAGAGCGTCCAGAGAGAAAGTCGGAAGCAAGGAAAAGGAGAAAGCTTAGAGCTGGAGAAAGTCATCTTCTCCAAATCACAACCAAACCTGATTCTTAATTAGGTTCTATCTTTTATTTCTGTAATTGAAGAACATGAATTCTTTCTGTTTTAATTTAGTTTTTCTTTTTAATATGAGCTAAACATTTAATAGTGCTTGAGAACGCATAATGGGTTAACCCCAATTTGATTTCATTCTATACATTTGGATTTGGGATATTTATTATTTAAATCAAATTGGGTAATTCGTATTTTTCTTTAATTTGCATTTTAAATTACTATTATTGACGTAATTAACCAATGATAGGACTTAGTATCTAGGCTATTCCAATTAGTGGCGATTGGATCACCTTGACGGGGGGTTTAGGTACAGAAATAATTAATGAATGTAGGTTAGAAATTATTTGACTCTGACGAGCTTAATTAAACCTATGGCCTATTGGGTAATTTACATTTAAACACTTGAAAGTGGACTATAATCACCCTGACGGGGTTTGTATCACTTGAGAGTTGCTCCTTAGTCCACCCTGACGGGGGTAAGGAGATTATAGAATCCCGACCAATACAAATTTACCGATTTGTCCCTTAAACAATGTATGAAATGAATGATAGTTAGGAAAGCCCTTGCGTCTCTCAAGTACTACCTTCTCATACTTGCGTTTCAAATTTATTTACTTGCATTTTAGTATTTAATTGCATTTTCCATTTAGTCTTTCATTACTTAGAATAATAAAAACAAACAAACAATCAATATATCTTTTACTTACTTTCATAAGTGCAATCAATCATTAATAGATAAGCATTGTAGTCAACCATCCCGTCCTTGGAACGAATCTGTTTTATCACTTATATTACTTGGGACAACCGTACACTTGCGGTTGTGGTTCGATTATTATTTGCATTTATTTAGAACACACAAAGGACCACCAGGTCCTTAATTAATTAGACCCCAAAACAACAAATTCCAAGCTTTAGAAAATAAGCTATGCAAAAACCATCAACAACATTGAGAATGAGATAAAACTGTCAAGCCCTCAAACTTTCAAATATATGCAAATTAAGCCCTAGGTTATGGAAAATAATAACAGCATCCGCCGAAGAAAACAGAATATCAACAGCAGGTCCGAAATATATAAAACAATTTACCCCTGCACAATTGCGTTCACAAATCTTTGAAAAAAGACCACAAATCATAGAAATACGACCACGTTTAGGACTATGATGATATTGTCTTGGATGAGCCTACCCTTTATGAAAGCAGATTGGGATGGGGAAATAACACTTGGGATAATATGAGCAAGTCTAAGAACCATAACTTTCGAAAGAATCATATAGAGGAAGTTGGTGCAAGAGATGGGTCTGTATTGTCCTATCTTCTGAGGGTGTCTACATTTAGGAATAAGGACAATATTAGTATCACTAATAGACCCTAAAGAAGCTGAACCAGAAAGGACCCCATTGCAAATGGCAAGAATGTCATCCTTAATAAGTTCCCAGAACTTTCGAAAGAAAGAAACAGGGAAACCATCAGGCCCAGGGGCTTTAGAAGCCCCTAACTGCCACGTGGCATTTTTAAGTTCATTAGGGTTGATGGGGGACATTAGCATCTCGTTTTGGGGTTGAGAAATGCAAGGAATCACATTCTGAATAATAGGATCTATCAATCTGGGCCCAGAATCAGAATATAAATCTTTGAAGAAACCAACCACATGGTCATGAAGCTCAGAGACACTAGGATTCCATGATTCATCATCCTTCAAGAGGGAGATCATTCTATTAGAGGCTCCTCTCAAACGAGTAAAGAGGTGGAAGAATTTAGAATTCCTATCCCCTAACTTAAACCATAACACTCTAGATCGAGTGGCCCAATATTTTTCTTCGAGGGACCAAAAATACTCAATTTTTTTAGAAATTGAGGAGAATTGCTCCTGGGAAGAATCAGATAGGCCAGAGGGATTAGACTGCATGAGCGCTTCAAGTTTTTTAGAAAGAAGGTTAATAATAGCAGCATTATTTCTAAGGTTCACCTTCTTCCATCTCAGGATGGTTTTTTTACACTTAAGAAACCTCTTAGGGAATCTAGTTGAAGGGGGGCCAAAGAAGTTACGGGAGGAAACAAGACACCCCTTGATAGCAGCAGAACAAGACTCGATATCCAACCAAGTGGGATCAAGCTTGAATGCAGTTTTAGGAGAAGCTAAAAGAGGATCATCCCAATGGAGAACCATTGGAGAATGATCAGAACCAATAGGGGGAAAGTTTTGTATCCACGCATCAGGGAAAATATCAAACCAAGCAGCAGACCCCAGACCTCGGTCTAATTTTTGTAAAATAAGGTTATCTTCACAACGGTTATTCCTCTAGGTAAAAGAACATCCTTTAGAAGGGATTTCATTAAGCTCATTAAGGGTAATGTTGTTATTATTCTAACTAAAATAAAATAGAGTAATGATACATACCACCCAAATTCATACCACCCAAATACCACTCAATGACGTGGCGTTAATTGGTTGGGAAAAAATCTTTAATCCAATCAAGAAAATAAATAGATTAACCATTTATAACCAACCAATTCATGCCACGTCATTGAGTGGTATTTGGGTGGTATGAATTTGGGTGGTATATATCACTACTAAATAAAATAGAGTATTACATTTTTTAACAAAATAAAAAAAATCAAGCAACCTTCACTCTTTGTACGGGCTACTGTGGCACTCGCCTGAGCACAAGAAACTGCAGACACAAGAAAATCGATGCCACAGTGAACAATAACCACTTTGAACCACCTTCAACACTTTGAACCACAACAAGCACTCCGAATCGTCGCCCCTCTCCGCCATGTATCTACATCAGCTCCGACACATACTCAAAGGAGAACCAGCACAAAAGACAAGAGCTTTACTTTTGAGCATTCTCTTCACTGTTACGTGACCGGTGCGATTCACGGAGTTCGTTCGCATATGGTTAACGAATCAATTCTTCATAGCTTTTGGACAGATCTGAGCCATTCTTCTTCAATGAGATCTCTTCACTGGAAAAAAGATCTCTAACTCCTCGATTTCACACCATTCTTCTCCCTCTCTGCAACATCTCGAAGCTCCACCGTGAAACTCACCATTCGCCAGAGATTTGCTGGAAAACAGATCTTCGAACGGAGACTCTTCACGAATCTCTTCTCGGACTTCAAACGTAAAACTCACCTAAGCTTCACTTCGCAAGCAGAGATCTTCTGCTTCTCCGGACTTTGAACGGATACGCTTCACGGTTTCTTCTCGAAGGACAATCTCGAACATACAGCAACTCCGGTGGTCAGAAGCTTCTCTTGCCGGATGTTCACTGCTTCGTCGGAGGTTCCTTCTTCAAGGCCTGACCTTCAATGGAAGCTCGAACGGCGGATTCCTTGTGTAGCAAATATGGTGAGAGAATGAGAGAGAATATAGGTGACGGAAAAAGAGAGAAAAGTGAGAGGAGAGAGAAATGAATTTAGGGTTTCTAAAATATTCTAGCCAAAATTAGTGTATTTAAGAAATAAATATAAAAAGGGGTAAAAATGTAAATGAAATTTTGATTTATAGTGTTAAAATTTGTTTGAAAATTTTAGTAAGAAAAAGATAAAGTTAAAAAAGTAAGAGGTGTTTTCAATTCAAAAATATATTATTATATTCTAAGAACCCAACTTTATTTAAAAAGAGTCAATTATTAATTAATGCCTATTAAAAAACTTATTTAAAAAAAGGTGCCTTGAATAAGATACTTTATAGAGAACAGCCTCATCCCAAACTACCCTTATAATTAACAATAAAAAAAAGAAATTAGAAAAAATAACAAAACAAAAACTAATAAAACACGCGCGCGTCCGTGAATTTTTTTTAAAATCGTCATAACTAATTCTAAAAAAATCAAAAAAATCAAAAAAATAAAAAAATTTATATATTTGGATAAAGAAAATTAATATTTACGTCTATGATTTTTTTCGAATTTTTTTGAATTTTTTGATTTTTCTTGAATTTTTTAATTCGCAAACATGGAGTTCCATGTTTTAAACATGAAATTTCATGTTTTTAAACATGAAATTCCATGTTTTGAAATAAGGAATTTGTTTTCCGCAGACACGAAATTTACTGTTTAAAACATGGAATTTCATGTTTTAAACATGGAATTTCGTGTCTGCGGAAAAAAAATTCAAAAAATAAAAAAAAATCATAGACGTAAATATTAATTTGCCTTATCCAAAAATGCAAATTTTTTAATTTTCTGATTTTTTTTTGAATTAGTTATGAGGATTTTAAAAAAAAATCACGGACACGCTCGTGTAATGGAATTAGTAGTAGGTGGTGGTGGAGGTGGTGATGGTTGTGGTGGCTGTAGTGGTGGTGGTGGTTGTGATGGTGGAGGTGGTGATGGTTATGGTGGTGTTGGTGGTAGAATTACCCTATTATTTGTTTAATATTTAAAATTAAATATTGTATTAAAAATAAAATAATATATTTAATAATAAGAATAGTATAGATATGAAAAATATAAAAAGATATAATTTATAAATAATTGTTTTATTAGGTATTTATTTTTAAATAAAAATGTTAAAAACTTAAAAAAATTAAGGTTAATTAAAGAAGCATTTATCTCTAATTATCCTATTTAAAAATAATGGTGTCTCAAACTTTTTTTATTTCCCGTCCAGAAAAAGAAAAACTTTTTTATTTTATTTCAAATTCTCTAAAAGTTAAAAAGCTGTTCGGATTACTCCAAATTAAACTCTCTTTTGACACTTCCTGATGTGACTTTTTTAATTTTCTTTTTCCAAATATCTCTATGGATCTTGAATAGACGGACCTTAACGGTTGGGACCTCCATTTGAATTAATCAAATATAGGAGTAGTTTCGTATTGTACTTGGCCTTTGATAACCACAAAGTTCTCTAATATTTAATTTCTTATTTTTTTTGTTCGGCGGAGGGCGAGAAAAATCAAAATAAAGTAGAAGATATGATTTGGAAATCTAATGTACCGACAAAAATTAGGAACTTCATCGTGAAGATTTGTAATAATGCTATTCCCACCAAGGTTAACCTTAAAAAGAGGAAATGCTCGGTTTCAGACTTCTACGAATGGTGCGAGACTGATGCCGAATCTATTGAACACTTATTTATTAAATGTCCTTTTAGTAAGGGAGTGTGGGCCAACAGTCAAATTCAATGCAAAATCGAAAACAATGTGGAAAAAGAGATCCACGAATGGATAGAAGATGTAATTGCTAGTTACTCAAAAAATGGATCGGATGAAAGAAAGGTAACAACCATTATCTTCACTACACTATGGGATATCTGGAAAGCTAAAATGAAAGGTATTTATGAGAAGTGTTAATGGAATATTTGGGAGATGAATAATCGAACAAAAAATCTAATGAAATATCTTTCAATGCTAGAAGAGTGTTTCAGAGTCGGGAGGTTCACGGGAGAAAAAATCAGACAGATAATAATGCGATTCTTAACGACGAGGCTGAGTTTATTTGCCTTAACGATACTTCGTTCAGTAATCATGGGAGCCAGCCAGCATGGTGTCTTTAGCCATCAACACAGTCAAGGCGAAATTAAACACAAGATAGCTAAACGTAGCAAAATTAATTCGGTTATTAAAGGAGAAATGTGGGCCGTTCTCTTGGCCATGAGATCTGCAGCAGATCTCAATTTAAATAGTAGTTCTTTCTACTCTAATAACCTTGAAGTGGTTCAAGGTATTTTGGGAAAAAAGGGAATGAATTGGAGAATCCGTCCATCCAATGGTGAATGAGACCTGGAGGTGGATGAATCAGTTTCCTAATTGGAAAGTTGTGCACATCAACAAAGAATTCAATGGAGTTGCGGATAAATTTGCCAAGTGCGTTGGACTCAATATTGACACGTCGGGGTGTCCTAGTGGATTAGTTATTGATTTATTTGGTAGCTTATCTAGGTTATGTACTATAAGAGGTATTGTGTAGGTGTAATTGTTCTTCTCTTTTGACAAAAAAAATTAATTTCTTTTTTTCAATCAGAAATAAATTTGCATAAAAAAACCTAAAAAATCACAAAAGGTTAACCAATCCTTTTGGTGTCAAAGTCAAATGAGGTCAACTAATTAAGAAAGAATTTAAACATAAAAAAGCTAAACAAATTACCTCTTCGCGTTTGTTTAGCCACCTAATCAGCTATTCAGTTAATAGTTTTATTAACATACAGAAACTTAATGTTGTACTTAGTTCTACAAAAAGAAATGAACTTAACCAAACTACAAGTACAACTAAATAATCTAACAATTCTAGAATTAATTTGATTAATAATAGTTAGGCTACCATTCTCAACTTTCACAAAACCAGAAAACAGCTTCAAGGCAATCTCACATGCTAATTCATTCCTCTAGCTTCTGCTGTAACTACTGAGTTAGTTTTAAAATCAAAAGAAACATCACAATTAACTTTAAATTTTTCTATAGTCGGGGGTATTCATTTCCTATCCCCACCCTAACTACAGACTCATTTTGATTTTGAGTGTTGTTCAACTCTCTATCACTAAGATTTCTTGTCACATCAACATTTAGAATACAATTCAACTTAGCATTTGAATTCAATTTTAAGTTTAAGACCCCAATAGTATGCTCATTAGCTGAACAATTCTCATCATATGTGTTTAATGATCTTTGAACAATATTCATTGGGGCCGGAGAGATTCCTCCAAAGATACACGCATTTCTTCCTTTCCAAATATGCCAAGCAATAAATAAAGCCATTTCCCCAAAATTAGTTGATTATCACTGTTCTCGGAGGCATATCCTTTAATAAATTTGATCCACATTAACATATTATAGGTTCAGATAAAGAGTTATAACTCAAAGAACTAGCCATCCAAACAGCCCTGGCACATGAACAATGGAAAATTAGATGTTCAACACTTTCATACTCAGCTCCACACAACTGACATTTAGGTTTTTTGATTTCCTCTTCCATCTGTTCTCATTATTAGGGTTTAGGGTTTAGGATTTAGGGTTTAGGGTTTAGGGTTATGATTTTCTCTTCCTTCACTACTATGTTCCTATTAGAGGCCAGTTAGTATTAAAAATAAATTTAAAATTATTATACTACTTTCATACCCCAGTTACCCTATCATACTATAACCCACAAACCTTAAAACCATATTAGACACACCTTAATACTCTGAAAACTCTCTCAACTCCCTAGAATAATTCTCTCAAATAAGTGGTAATGGTGGTTCAAAGGCTTATATGCGATGGTGAAGGTGGCTGTTGGTTTAGGATGAACAAGATTAATGGTGGTAGTGTTCATGCTATACGAGTTAGAGTAGTGGTGGCATTTAGGATTGGGTGGGGACTTAAGTGTTTGTTCGAGCTACGGTACATCAGGATGTTCTTGTAGTTCAAGCTAGGGTTCAATACAATTTTATAGTGGTTCGAGTCAGGGTTCGTCTAACGTCGTGGTATTTCAAATCAAAGTTAGTCGTGGCTTGTGGTGGTCTCCGCTCGCGGCCAATGAAGCAGTAGTGGTGGGTTAACAGATGCAACAATGGCGGTCTATTGGATCAGGCGACGACAAGATGATAATATTAGATTTGTTCAAAGAAAGGTGGTGGTTAGGCGTAGATCCATGGTTGTTCGAACACCAGAGCTCATGCGAGGAATAAGCTCATGGACGATGCTAACGTCAGTTACGATTCATATATATTCTTTTTTCCTTTTTTTTCTTTTAGGATTAAATATCCTTTTTAATGTAAAGTAACTGTTAATTTTTTTATATATTAAATTTATTGAATGTAAATAATTATTTTTTGTTTAAGTATTATTTCATTATTTAAAAATATACATTAAAAGATCGATAGTTGGTCTAGTGGTTAGACTACTCCGCAGAGATCAAGAGGTTCTGAGATCTAATCTTACTGGAGTCAAAATAATTCCGAGTCCAAAGTGGCTCTCACATGTATTCAAAAAAATATACATTACAAACACGGTACATTGAGAATGTTCAGTAAAAATGCTAAGCATGTTCAAGAAAAATTACCCTATTAAAAAAAGGGTTAATGCCCAATAGGCATCTGCCACCTTACACTCTATCCCATAAAAGACATTGTATTTTTTAAAGAACAGTGAGTTATGGGAAGCTTCCTAAAACTTAAAATCTGAGTTTTGGAAAGCTCACCATAACTCAAAATTTGAATTCTGGGAAGCTTCCCATAACTCAAACGACTATTTTTTTGGGAAACAAAAGGAAAAGCCAAAATGTACGTGGCCTTTTATGGGCAAAAAAATGATGTTTGGGGTGAGGAGGAATTAATTCTAATTTGAGATGTATCATGGGCATTAATCCTTAAAAAAATATTGAATATGCTCAAATATTTCACTGAGCACGCTTATATATATATTTTATGTTTAGAGATTCTTCGAGTAGATTTAGTGTTGTCTCGGGCGGTGTCAATGGCGTATCAGTGACGGTGTCCAGTGATCGGGGAATGACGACAAACAATGAACGATGGCACCTTTACTATACTCAATATTCATTTTGCTACTTTTACAAAAAATAATTTATAAGTAATTAATCTTTAAATTTTAAAAAAAAAATTATTTGGTACCCTCTAATTTTTAAAATTTATAATATTAGATTTAAATTATTTTATTTATAAGATTTTTTAATTATTTTTACAACAATAAAAAATAAATTTATAGAATAATTAATAAAAAAAATAGGGAAAATGACCCAAAAAATCAAAATAATATTATTTTCAGCCCAATAACATCAATGACAAAATTTCTGCCAAATAAAATCATCAATTGAATTATTTTATACATTATTTGACTATACTATCCTTACTTATGTTATACATTATTCGTCGGGTGATAGGAATCGTCCGTGACGGGAATCGTGACAGGAATCGTCTGTGACGGGAATAGTGCTTAAGGGTGTAAGGGTAAATATGTAATCTTATAATAATAAGTTAACAGATGATTTTTTGGGGCAAGTATAATATTATTTTAATTTTTTGAGACATTAACCCAAAAAAATAATATCCAAACTTATATTATAACTTTTACATGATCTATAACACATTTTTCCATAACATAAAAACTTATTTGATAATTTTTCCATAATATGTAAATTTATCATACAAATATAATGAATTTCTTCTTTTAGGACGTTACCTTCAAACTCTCTTTGACCTTCAAACCCTCTTAGTCCTCCAAAGTCAATTTCCTAGCTTCGTCCTTGTGAAGGCTAGAGAAGTCTGTATTTAGAACGTTGGTTTTGCTAGTGATTTCATAGCTGTTTCATTTTTTATTTTCAGAAGAAGCCTTTCATTCGAATTTTTCATTACCTCTTGACAATTCACAAAAGTATTGGGTCGAAGAAAAAAAAGGGGTAATTAGAGATAAATGCCTCCTTAATGATGCCTTTAATTTTTTTAAGCCTCTAATTTTCTTATTTAGAGATAAATGCCTAATAGAACAATTATTTATAGAAAACATCCCCTTTATATTTTTTATACCTATACTATCCTTATTATTAAATATATTATTTTATCTTTAATACAATATTTATTTTTAAATCTTAAACAAATAATAGGGTATTTTTACCACCACCACTACCACAACCACCACCACCTCCACCACACAGCCACCACAACCATCACCACCTCCACCACCACAACCACCACCACCACCTACTACTAATTTCATCACACGCGCGTGTCCGTGATTTTTTTTAAAATCGCCATAACTAATTCAAAAAAAATCAGAAAAATCGAAAAAAATTATATTTGGATAAATCAAATTAATATTTACGTCTATAATTTTTTTTCGGAATTTTCTGAATTTTTTGGTTTTTTTGATTTTTTTTAATTTTTTAATTCGCAGAATATGGAATTCCATGTTTTAAACAGTGAATTTCGTGTCTGCGGAAAACAAATTTCTTATATCAAAACATGGAATTCCATGTTTAAACATGTTTAAAACATGGAATTCCATGTTCAGCGAATTAAAAAATTCAAAAAAATCAAAAAATTCAAAAAATTCTAAGAAAAATCATAGACGTAAATATCAATTTGCTTTATCCAAATATATAAATTTTTGATTTTTTTGATTTTTTGATTTTTTTAGAATTAGTTATAACGATTTTAAAAAAAAATTCACGGACGCACGCGTGTGTTTATTAGTTTTTGTTTTGTTTTTTCTAATTTCTTTTTTTTAATTGTTAATTATAAGGGTAGTTTGGAATGAGACTGTTTTCTATAAAAAATCTTATTATAGGCACCTTTTTTTTAAATAAGTTTTTTAATAGGCATTAATCTCTAATTGGCTAAAAAAAAAAATTATCTCTTAAATGGCCTTGTTACCAATTTAACCTTATCATATTCTCCCTTACTTTTGATTTCCCTCCCTTTTGATGATTTAGGAACAATTACATATTTATATAAGGGGTTATTGTTGAAAACATCCTTATTAAATTTTCTAATTGTTTTTTTTTGCCTTCAATAATCTTATTTATAAAAAAATGCCTAATGAAGTAATTATTTATAGAAAACATCCCCTTTATATTTTCTATACCTTTACTACCCTTATTATTAAATATATTATTTTATTTTAATACAATATTAATTTTTAAATATTAAACAAATAATAGGGTACTTCTTTTTCCTCCTCCACCACCACCACCACCACCACCACCACCACCACAACCACCACCACAACCACCATGTATGTAACCACTACTACATCCACCACAACCATCACCACCTCCACCACAACCACCACCACCACCACCACCACCACCTACTACTACTAATTCCATCGCACGCACGCGTCCGTGAATTTTTTTTTAAAATCGTCATAACTAATTCAAAAAAAATCAGAAAATTAAAAAAATTGTATTTTTGAATAAAGAAAATTAATATTTACGTCTATGAATTTTTTTTGATTTTTTTGATTTTTTTTTGATTTTTTTAAATTTTTTTGATTTTTTTCGCAGACACGGATTTTCATGTTTTAAACATGGAATTCCATAAAAACATGGAATTCCACGTTTAAAACATGAAATTCCATGTTAATTTCGTGTCTGCGAAAAAAAAAATAAAAAAAATCAAAAAATTCAAAAAATTCCGAAAAAAATCATAGACGTAAATATTAATTTGATTTATCCAAATATAATTTTTTTTATTTTTTGATTTTTTTTGAATTAGTTATGACGATTTTAAAAAAATTTCACGGACACGCGCGTGTGATTATTAGTTTTTTTTTTATTTTTTAATTGTTAATTATAAGGGTAATTTTGGGATGGGGCTGTTTTCAATAAATATTTTTTCTTAGGCACTTTTTTCTAAATAAGTTTTTTAATAGGAATCAATCATTGGCTCTTTATATAACGATTGCAACTCATCAAACGTAAACAAGGCGCGAAGAAAGAATATGAACCGACTCAACCTCGCAAATTATAGCTCTCCACTGAACCATTTTTACCATGTTTCTAACAAGGAGACGATTGCGATTGTATTCTTGTCGGAGCATCTCTTTATTTATCGAATCTTTAAGTATCTATTCACTATCAATGCACACTCTTCCACTACAAGTCCCAATTCATCATCATCCGTTTCTTCGCGTATTTAATCAATACGAAGCAACAAAGGATAAATTTTCAGTAAACCATCATAACTCAATACTCTCTCCACCTGAAAATGATACAATACTCGAAAAAATTGACTTTCTTGTTGAAAAGTATAGGTTTTCATCTACTATATCTAGTTCCAAAAGTTTCCATTTAGAAATACTTAAAAATGGGTTCGGTAAAGATGTGTTTTTGTGTAATACACTTGTTAGTGTTTATCTAAGAGCTGGTGATTTAGCGTCTTCTGTCAACGTGTTTGATGAAATGCCCGAAAGAAATCATGTCTCCTGGTCTTGTTTAATTTCTGGTTTCACTCAGAATGGAATGTTCGATGAAGCGTGTCAGTATTTTCGAGAAATGATGCGGTCTGGGTTTTTTCCTACTCATTATGCTCTTGGAAGTGCTTTACGTGCTTGTCAAAATTTGGGAGCTCCACGTGGACTCCATATAGGATCTCAACTTCATGGTCTGATATCAAAGTGCAGCTATGGAGATGATGTCATTGTATGCAACGGGTTAATTTCAATGTATGGGAGCTGTGATTATTCAGTTGATAATGCTCGACGTGTTTTTGATAATATAAAGGTTAAAAACTCAATATCTTGGAATTCTATTATTTCAGTTTATACTCAAAGAAAAAACGCAGTTTCTGCATTTAATCTCTTCTCTAATATGCAAAAGGAAAGTTCAGGATTCAATTTTAGGCCAACAGAATATACTTTCGGTAGCTTAATTACTGCATCATCCTCTTGTGTAAATTGCAACTTATTGTTACTTGAACAAATACTAGCGAAAATAGAGAGGTTCGGTTTTTTAAAGGATTTATATGTAGGAAGTGCTTTAATTAGTGCCTTTGCGAGATATGGTAAACTTGATACTGCTATGAAGATTTTCGAGCAAATGGGTGCGAAAAATGCTGTGTCCATGAATGGGTTAATGGTTGGGTTAGTTAAGCTAAAGCGAGGAGAAGATGCGTACAAAGTGTTCACTAAAATGCGTGACTTAGTTAAAATAAATTCAGATTGTTTTGTAGTACTTTTAAGTGCTATAGCAGAATTTTCATCTTCGAAAGAAGGGAGAATGAAGGGTAAAGAGGTCCATGCATATGTTACTCGAACGGGATTAAATGACTCAAAAGTTGCTATTGGAAATTCTTTGATTAACATGTACGCTAAATGCTTATCAATCGAAGATGCTTGTACTGTTTTTAATCTCATGACTTGTAAAGATTCTGTTACTTGGAATTCCATGATTTCTGCATTAGATCAAAATGATAGATTTCAAAATGCGTTATCGATTTTCTGTACAATGAAGGGAACTGGATTGATTCCTTCAAATTTCACGTTAATAAGTGCTTTAAGTTCATGTTCGAACCTAGGTTTTATCCGTATGGGTCAACAGATTCATTCCGAATCGATTAAATTAGGGCTTGATCTAGATGTATCAGTATCAAATGCTCTTCTCGCTCTATATTCTAGTACTATGTGTATCACTGAATGCAGGAATCTATTTCATTTAATGCCGGAACATGATCATGTTTCATGGAATACTATAATCGGGGCATTTAACGATTCAAAGGAATCTGTTATTAAATCCGTTGATTATTTCATTAAAATGATGAGAACTGGTTTGGGTTTAAGTAAAGTTACCTTTATAAGTATATTATCTGCAGTATCAACTCTTCCTCTACTAGAGTTTGCTCGTCAAGTTCAAGGTTTAGCGTTAAAATATGATGTCATGGATGACAGTGTTATCGAGAATGCACTTCTTTCATGTTACGGAAAATGCGGAAATGTGAGAGATTGTGAATTAATATTTTCGAGAATGTCTGATAGAAGAAACGAAGTGAGTTGGAATTGTATGATATCTAGTTACTTACATAACGAGCTTTTTGATAAAGCGATGGATTTAGTATGGCATATGTTACAAAATGGTCAAAGACTTGATTGTTACACTTTTGCGACGGTTTTAAGTGCGTGTGCCTCGGTTGCTACTTTGGAACGAGGCATGGAAATTCATGGTAGTGGATTACGCGCTTCTTTAGATTCTGATGTTGTGGTGGGGTCCGCGTTAGTTGATATGTACGCGAAATGTGGAAGAGTTGATTACGCGTTAAGGTTTTTTAATCGTATGCCTATACGAAACGTGTATACATGGAACTCAATGATATCTGGTTACGCAAGACATGGATATGGACATGAAGCTTTGGAATTGTTTGAGAAAATGAAGTTTGAAGGTGAAGTACCGGATCATGTCACGTTTGTTGGAGTATTATCAGCTTGTAGTCATGTAGGTTTAGTTAAACAAGGGTTTCATCATTTCGAATGTATGAGTGAAGTTTATAAATTATCTCCTCGGATTGAGCATTTCTCGTGTATGGTGGATTTACTCGGACGAGCCGGTGAGTTAGATAAAATCGAAGATTTTATTAATAAAATGCCGATAAATCCGAACGTTCTTATTTGGAGAACGGTTCTTGGAGCGTGTAGTCGAGTAAATGGTCGTAAAACAGATTTAGGTTTAAAAGCCGCTCGTATGCTTATGGAATTAGAACCTCAAAATGGAGTAAATTACGTTCTTCTCGCTAATATGTACGCCTCTAATGGGAAATGGGATGATGTGGCGGAGACTCGACGTGCTATGAGGGTAAAATCAGCAACTAAAGAAGCTGGAAAGAGTTGGGTGATGATGAAAGATGGTGTGCATATTTTTATAGCGGGTGATAAATCGCACGCGAATAACGATGCGATATATGAAAAACTACGAGAATTGCATAGGAAAATGAGGGATGTTGGATATATACCGCAAGTGAAATTTGCGTTATATGATCTTGAAGAGGAGAATAAGGAAGAACTTTTGAGTTATCATAGTGAGAGACTTGCGGTTGCTTTTGTGTTAACGCGTGAATCGGAATTACCGATAAGGATTATGAAAAATCTTAGAGTTTGTGGTGATTGTCACACTGCGTTTAAGTATATATCGAGTATTGTTAGGAGACAGATAATATTGCGGGACTCTAATAGATTTCATCACTTTGTTGATGGTAAATGTTCATGCAATGACTATTGGTGATTGAAATTTGTTTGTTTATGTTGCATCGTTTACTTGTAATGTTTTCTTTCCATATGATAATAGTTGCTTGTTTATCGATAACAAGATGAATAAATTAATCAATCCCTAAGGGGTGGAAGATGTGAATTAAAGGCAAGACTTGAATCAACACTATATTTAAGCTCCAAATACACTTATTTTTATGATGTTAATGTTTACCCACTTACTCCAAAGATTACTACTCTAAGAATTAAATCTCGGTAAAAAATAAACCTTGTTAATATTTTCTATATTTGGGATGTTTAGACCTACAACTTCTTTGTTATATCAAATATTCTCCTAGAAACTCTTGTCTCTGTGTTTTTTTCAGATTGCCTTTCTATAAAAAGCTTGATATATTCTGATTCAACTTGTAAATAACTTATTTGGGGAGTAAGAAAATTATACATTAAAAAATTGTTTTTACTTACTAGAACCATTCTAATTAGCTCTAGCTTGCCTGCATAGGATAACTGTTTCGAACTCCACTTGTTAATATAACTGCAAATTTTTTCAACAATAAGTGTCCTAAAATTTTTTATTAGTCTAGGTGTAGGATTAACCTCCATATTGATGTTCATAAAGGCTAGCATCATCAATACACTTAACAAATTCAATAGAGCTCTTTAATAAGATATCACATTTCAGCCTATCCTCTACATGAAATTTCATTATAATCTCCCATAAAACAGACATTGTGATCCTTTAAGTCATTACTCAATTTAATCATATCACTCCATAAACATTTTCTCACATCCTTATCATTACTAGCATATATAAACCCCAGGAACAAGGTGAGACTCATAGCATGTATGTAAACTTTTACAAACATTATTTGTGATGATTCAAATATCAGTTTCACGTCTACAAAGTTTTTGTCCCACATAACCCAAATTCTTCCTGACTCGCTTTTATTATAGTTGTGCAACTCTTCAAGATGAGAGAAGTGAGCATTTATTATAGATAAACTCTTATCAACCTAGCCTTAGTCTTTAGCATGCCAATAATCTTGACATGATTACTAATAATAAAATCCTTAACATCTAATTGCGTAAGGATATTATTAAATCCTCTTACATTCCATGAAGCAATAATTATAAATATAGAGGTCTAGTAACCTCTTTACCGCCAGTATTATTGATGAACTTGAGCATATCATTAGGGCCGGTCCTGGGGAGAGGCCAAGGAGGCCATGGCCTTGGCCCCTCCCCAACTCTTATAATTTTGAGGGCTCTTCTAGAGCATATTTTCTTTCTTAGTAAAAAGGCCCAATTTTGGCCCACTTGAAATAAAAAAAGAACAAGACTTTGTTTTTTAGTTATAAAATATTTAATTAAGTTATTACTTGTTGATTTTTTTTACGAACATAACTCGGTGACTAAAAAAAGACTAAGATCTTTTTTCTTGTAAATTTATTTGATTATTTTTTTTATTATATTTTGAATTTTTTTTGTTTTATATAACTTGAAACTTTTTTAGGGGTCTGTTTTTTAAGGTTTGCCTTAGGCCCCCGAAATGTCAGGACCGGCCTTGCATATCATTGTCAATTTCACCAGGCTTATCATCCTGCAATTTCTCAAATAAATTAGTGCATAAAACAGAGGAAGACGGTTTATCCTTGTCATCTTTTTTCTTACTACTAACCACCTGACATTGCTCTTCAATAACCTTCTCTTTACCTGTATCATTACTAATGGTTGATGTTTTTGGCATCTACACTTTTTGTATGTTTGGGCATTTGCCTTCCACATGTCCTATCTTATTGCATTTCAAGCATACCAGCGGTTTCCAATCATATTCCATCTTCACCACTTGGAGTTCATTTGTACCAATGTCAACATAAAGATCCTCTGGTAACTCTTCTTTACGGTTAGTCTCAACACACACTATAGCATACCCTAGCCTAGACTTTGACTCAATCATTGAGTTCATTTGCAGAGGAGTACCAACACCACTAGCGATATAGCCAAGACCCTTTTTAGTCCACATTGCCATAGGAATGTTAATTAACTTCACCCATATCGGGATCTTTGACACATCAATTTTCTCAAATTGTATCACTAACCTCCACAACCTAAGTAATAATGATTTTCCATTTATATGCCACAACTGTTCCAAAGCTTTACCATAAAACTGTTCATTCTCAAATTTAAAGATAAGTGTTCCTTGATTGCTCGATTTAATGATAACCTTACCCAAATTGGACCATTGACATCGTACAAAATTTGCAACAACATGAAAAGGAGGAGAATTGTCTAAAAATCGGTCCAATTAAACAATTTTCCCATAACTTTGTGCCTTCTTCTAGAACATCTGGAGTAGGTTTAATAATTTTCCGCCCTTCATGGCGAGTAGGTTCATGATAATCTAGTTTGAGTGATTGTTTCACACAACCTTCGAACAATTTTAACCATGGTTGATATTTGGGTTGTTTTTCACTCAGATCTACCACCTTTACCTCATAGATTCTCCAATATGTACTTATGGGCTGTTGCTGAATAACCGATTCTTCTTCGCTACTTAAATCTCTACTAGATATATGAGCTGACACATTAACTGGAGTAGATTCGTTTGAAACTTGAGTATCAGGAGATAGAATCAGTTATGTTATATCACGATACTCCCTTCTGCTTTTCTGCGCCAATTGAGACGCATTAACATGAGCTGAGCTTAATGTACATGTCATAGTGAGTAAAAAAAGACACAAAAAAGAAGAAAAATAAAGAAAAATAAAGAAAAAAGAAAAGGAAATAATGGAGAAATGAAGGAGGCAGTGAGGGTGAGAAAGGGAAGAGAGATAACCAGTGGGGTTAAAAAATAGAGGTGGAAAGAGAAAAAAGATAAGGTGTTAGATCCCATATTTTTGGGATTAACACCAAATCTAATGAAAAGAAAAGCAAAAAGCTTAAAAAATGGGGTCTTTAAATGTTAAATTTGAATACCTAAAAATAAAAATAGATTAAAAAGCAACATCAATGGTGTTTTTGAAGACTCTCTACATATAGAGATAGAGACTGCATATGTATAATTTTTTTCAAATATAACTAGATGTATACATATTTGACATTTTATCAAATTACATAAAGTGTAGATATGATATGAAAAAAGTAAAATAAAAAATAAAAATAGATTTATTTATAGGTTTTCCAGAAGAAAGAAAAATTACTATATAGTAGATTAAAGAGACTTGTTAATTTTAAATTAAGAAAATTAAGTAGTCTATTGATTGATTAAAAAAATAAGTTAGATTAGAGTGGTTTAATAAATTAAAATAGTCTGGATTTAAGTAATTAATGAATTATATTATATTATTTATTTATTTATTTATATAGGTGATATAATTTATTTAATGAGATATTTCAAATGAAATATAAGATTTTCAACCAATTTTTATATATACTTCAAATATATACCTAAATTTATTAATATTTACATCAAAATATTAATAATAAAATTATTATCTAAATAAAAATTAGTCAATATTAAATTAATTTATTAATATAAATTATAATATCAAAGTAATGTATGTAATTATTAGTATTTTTCATATAAAGACTCAAATTTAAAATCAAACATTTGGTGTTGACAATGATTTGAAGACTCCATTTTAACAATGGGTCTTTGAATTGGATTTTTCAAATCTGGTTTTGAAGACCTAAAATAAAGACCCTATTAATCATGCTCTTAGTATTCTACAATTGCTAAATTAGAAGAGGAAATTACAAAATTAAGTCTCAAGTGTCTAAATGTTATTTTTAAAAGCCCATGTACTTAGATGTTCTTGTAAAGTACTTAGTTACAATTCAGAGTTAGCCAATTTAGCTATACACTCTTTCTATTTAATTTAATTTATTTATTTAATTTTATTTACTTTTATTTTTGTATTTAGGTTACAGATTCGTTATAGTTATGGGTACGCGCCCAACAACAGGTTTTAAGTGGGTACAGACCCACGACCCTTTATAATGGGTTTAAAGTTAGTTGTGGTGTAATTTGCATTATGGGTCCCGTCTCGAAACAATAGACGTGTTCATTATAGATTAATTACAGTCAAGGTTCAAGTTGAAAGAACAGTATTATAGGTTAAGTCCAACCAAGATACAATGTGCTTGAACCATCATTTCACCACTCGATAGCATAGGAACAAAACCAGTCACAAACATAAGGGGTCGTACCCATCAACACAAGAAGCCGACTCCCATTTAATCTATTCCATATTGCATTGGAACACAATTGGTGTGGTCAAGGGGGGCTGTACCCAGTTCGTTTGGTCAAGGGGATGTACCCACGACATATGGTCAAGGGGCTGTACCCACGGCATGCACATAACTAGAAGGGGATGTACCCATCTCTTAAACTTCACCACTGCCTACCTGCAAAAAAAATAAAACAATTAAAAGTAAACGTTTTAAAACAATGAAACAGAAACAACAAAAACAAATTCTAATCAAAACAACTAACAAGATCTGGGTGGAGGAGATCTGGTGAAGGGGCCTGGTTTTGTCACCCAGAAGTGAAGAGTTTTTTCCTAATGCGAGTGTAACAAGATACCTTTTTGGTTTTGGTTTTGTAATCCAACGAGTGTGAGGAGATCTTGTCCACCGGGTCTGTACCCACTTGCAGGCGAGTGTGAGGAGATCTGCTTCCTGTGCAAACGAACGACGGTAGTGATGGTGGTGAGAAGGGCCACGAACAGTTCGGTGGGTACAAACCCAACATGGCTGTACAAATGGGCTCTTCACAGTTGGTGGGTACAAACCCAACGGGCTTGCCTAAACAACAAACGAAATCTCTTGGCACTCGTTGCAATGGAACAAAAAACAAAACGAAATCTCTTCTAACTCACCACTGGAAGGGAGATCGGCTTGGTACGAGGGTGAGGCCTAAATGGTGAAAAGAGGGAAGAGCGACAAGAAGGTGAGATTGGTGTAAAAAGAGAGAAGAGTGCGGTGGATTGTCTTCTGCGAGAGAGCTTGGTAGTGGGGGACGGTGAGATCTGGAAACGAGAGAGAAGAGAAAGCGAGCGGCGGTTTTCTTATGAAGAGAGAGAGAGAGCATATTGAAACATATGAGAGATAACAAAGTGACGAATTGTAATTGTTTCCCCGAACCTATATGGGTTTTGTTTTTAGGTTTTCTGTTTTCACTGTAACAGAGGGGTAGATGGAGGGATTTTTTAGACTTTTTGGCTTCTTTAGTTTGGATCTAATGGGCTCTTTAGTAAAGGTCCTTTTATTATAAAGACTTAGGTTGTTTAGGTCTCTATTTATAATTGCCCCAAATTAGAATAGCATAATATTTACGCCCGGACTAGCTCAATGGTGAACTTGTTTGCTTAGAGTTTTGGTCCACCGATAAATGAATTGTCAGGAGTTACTTGTAAAGTCAAGAATACGAATCTCTGGAATATTTCTTAATCAAAGTTTTCTCAAATCTTGAGCAAAATATTTTTGAATTTCATTCAACGTTAAAACAAAGCTAGTAACAACATAAGCATTTTTTATGTTGACGTGAGAACCAATTGGTGAAACGCTGTAGAATGATAAAGTCCAACCATTTTTTGGTAATTTATGAATGCAACATTAAATCCCTTTACATGCAATGGTGCAGTTCAACCTTCTAACCGGGTCAGTCTATACCGGTTCCCAGACCCGAGGAATAGTAAAAGCACGAACCGGATCAGACCGGTTGCGTGCTTATCGGTTCGGTTTTAAAAAAAAATATGTTGCTTATGAACCGGTTCGGACCGGTTTACCTATTATATAGTTTTTTTCTTTTCATTAAGTTATTGATTAAGCATGCAGATGAGCCAAATTCATTTATACGGTGTAAAAGCCAAAAAATTCAACTTTACTCACTCCAGTAGATACAACAAAAAGTGAGACTTCACAATCTACCTACGCCATTTCCTTTCTCATTTACTCCATTTCCATTGCAGTTGTATCACACAACAAAATTCTATTAGTATTTAAAAAAACTATATAATGTGAGAACCGGACTGAAACCAGTTCGAACCGTTAAAATAGGGGGTCCTCTATAACGGTCTGGTTTTCCATTTTAGTTATAAAAGGACCAGACTGGACCAGACCGATAAGAATATGACTAGTAGACGAACCAGACCGTTAAGCACTAAACCGATAAGGACCGGTCCAAACTGGATCGGTGAGACTGATAGCCAGGCTAAGGTGCAGTGTACACATGTGGCAAGTTGCCTAGGTAAGAATACACCTGGAGGTGTGATTATTTTATTACCATTCTTATGGCTAGGGTTCCTATTTCTCTATATTTTGGTGCGACTGGCTTAAAATTAAAGAAAGCTTGTTCAGTGAGATTTTCCATAACAATTGTTAATATTAAGTGGTACGGTAACTTAAATAAATATTTTTTTTAACAAAAAAAGTGTCCCATCGTTCTTTAGTGTTGGGTTAAGCTAAAACTGTTTAGTTTTAAATAAAATTGAACTTATGTCATATGTTTTGTGTAAAAAATATATAAATAAAAGGCCCTAAAATTATAAGAATCGAGAGGGTACCTAAGGCCTTGGCTTCCTTAGCCTCCTTCTAAGACCGACCTTGGTAACATATGGTCTTTTTGGATACTGAAGATGAAGATATGACATATTTTGACACTTCCAAGGTTAAGCTAAAGAACCTTTGCTAGTGAAATATGATTCTTTCATTTCTTTCCATCAAAACAGGCGTGTGCTAAAATTGTTCATCTTTTTCTCTATAAAAGTACTGATACATTTGACTCTACGTGGTGTTGGACAGACGTTGAAGGTTATAGTTAATTTAATAACCCCACTGGTTTCAATCTATATTATATTAAATTTACGAAGGATTGTGAATGCTACATGCATTCAGTGGGTATGGTCTGTGTCGAGATTTTCACTATTTTTTTCTGGAAAAATGATTTGATAGGTAATAACGAACGTTATACGGAAGTATAAATATCAGAGTTGACAAAAAACAAATAAAAGATAGATCATAAACAACAATATTCCATAAAAAATAACAAAACAGAGGATAAATATCTTACCGCCAGTCACTATCCAAGTAATATAACAATGCATTCGAGTCCACCATCGTCGAGTAGCCAACATAGATTAAAAAGTTCAGAATCAAGTGGAGAATCTCAATCATGATCAACACACAACAACCATGACCTTTATTAGTAAAAAACACCACAATTCCTCCAAAATACCTATCATCCAATGGCTTAGGACAATGGAGAACTCAAGGAGTGGAAATAGACCCAAATAACATCAACTTTTAGAGAAAGCACCTCTGGTACTTTTCGACCACCTGAAAAAACAAAGCAAATTAAAAGGGATCGCAAATCTGAGTTCATACCAAAACACAATCAGACATAAGTCAAGACTAGAGTTTGATATGGACAGACTTACGACCAAAATATTCGATCTTAATACCGATAATAAAAATATTTGAATAACACTTTTTATTATTAATAAAACTTTAAAAAAAAGTTGAAATTGCAAGGTTGGAAAAGAAAAAAATAAGGTAGAACAAGATAAGAATTTTTTTAGAGAGAGGAACCAATCGTTTAGATTTCCAATCAAATTAGGCTTTTCTACGACATTATTTAGTACACCCTTGCAATCTGACGTAACCTTTCCTCGTCATTTCTCCAAGTTTTACAATGTTACAGAGTTAATGCTTACCTTTTTATGCCAATCTATTGGGTTAAGTACATATACTCATAAGTTTTTACTTTTTAACCATAGTTAAAGTCATCTCACAAAATATGATAAGACAAGCTACCGACTCAACACCTCGAGAGAGTTTAACTAACCACAAGTGTACGGATTGTTGACAAGTATTTTTCTAACTTCCTTTTAACTCCCTACAGGGTAGTTTAAAAGGATGCCTAAGTATTACTAGAGTTATCGGGTGAGATTATTCTACGCAACAACTCGGTGCTAGAAAGTACTTAACCTATATGATTATCCGTCTAGGCAAGCCTGTCAGGACCACTACTGCACATTCACCCCAATACCTATTCTAAAACGTTCCCAGATAATTTTCGCAAACTTCTCAATGTAAATTAGATTAAAGGAGGGGTTTGTCACGTTATTCAAGATCCATCCCTTAACCACTGAATTAGCTTTCTTGAATCAAAGTTCGAGAGACAGAAGCCTAGCATGTTTTTCTTTGGTAATTTCTCCATTGGCCTCAATTGAAGGGAGTACCATAAGAACGACAAGGTCTTGTTCATATTATTCAAGGCATATCAATAGCTTTTGTGTCCAACGTTTGTAATTAGAATCATCGAAAGGCTCCAACATAGTCATATCGGGAATGGCTTTTGCGTTCAAGTATGAAGCAATCGCCGAAATAGAAAAATCATTTTACAACCAGTGATAATACAAATATTTTTTGATATGTTGGTAAAGAAACTAACAACATCACTGGTAAAGTAAAAAATAGATTTTAAAAATATTCTAGAAAATGTAACTATTACAATAAGATTAAAAGTCAGAATATATAGGTATACCAAAAGATGTAGTACTACAACTATTACAAAAAATTGAAAAAATAGAACTTACACCAAAATTAAGAGAATGGAAATGGACACAAATACACAAAATTGTGTTAAAAAATATATTCCGAGAGCACTAACAAGCATATCTATCTATTATTCTAATCTCTACGTCAAATAACCGTTTTGAGTAATCACGGAGAAGAATTATTTTCCTTTTGAATTCTTAGTTCTTTATTCTCGCTAATATATTCACTAATCTATTTCTAAAAAATGTTTAAAAAAGAATGGATAATTTGAACATTTGAGAAACAATATTTTTCATCCTTGCAAATGAGCTAAGGATCTCTTTATATAGGTGAGAAGGAGATAATACACTAAATGACATCCATTAACGGGAGAAAAAAAACTACCCAATTAATGCATTTAAAGCCTAATGGTTACATATTCTTTGTGCCTGAATATTGAACTTGGACGTTTTTTAGCCGCGTAGTTCATCCGGACCACTGCACCTAGACGTCCATTGGTCTTGTTGTTCACAATAAATCTAGGCACTTTGACCAACGTGACTCGAGTATTAGTTGACCATCATATAAAATACCTTTTTAAACATTTACAGTAAAATAATTTTTTTTTCTGAAAACACCTTTTAATCTTTCTAATAAAATAAAATAATATATTATGAAAGCAACTATTTAATCTTTCCAATAAAATAAAATAAATTTTATGAAAACACATTTTTAGTCTTTCCAAATAAAATAATACTTTATATTATTTTTCCAAAGACCCAAAGACCCAATGTTCAAAGTCCTTCTCCAAGAATATGAAAAATATAAAAATAATTTTTAATTTCCAAAGCAATGTTGCAATATATTCTGGTATTTCACATAATACAGTGACCAAATAAAAACTAATCTTCAAATGTATTCTTTGTTTATATTATTTTTTAACTAACAAACGATAGAAGTGTCATTCACTTTTTTTTTGCTAAAAAACTAACATGAAAGGGGATGATTGGACCTTCATGACTTTTGTAGGCGATTGCAATATATTTTTTTATTGAAGGGAAGTTAATTTAAAATAAAAAAGTATGTATCATGTATTTAACTTGACTTTTATAGTTAAATTGACGTTATATAAGTATGAATTGAGTCACTGTACTGATTTCTAATTCAACGCAAGATAAATTCTATCTTTTAAAAATATGGAGCACGCTGAACCACTCGTGCAAACATAACAAGTTGTGGGGAGGAATTGCGTGTAACATTTTCTTATTTTGGGATAATAAGTATAATAATATATAATTTGATTTCCGTTTTCATGATTAATATAAGTAAATACTATCATAACATTACATAATCACATGTGTTGTGCACATGTAATGTTAAAACTAAATTTGTAATAGACTAAATGTATAGTTTGAAACTATGTTATAACATATTGATTAGTTTGGGACACTTTTTAATTAAGTTTCCAAAATATGATTATTCAAATACTTTTATAACCCCTAATATATATATATATCCTCAAATAAATATTTTCAAGGCTTTAATTTTCAACAAATTTAGTTTTCTATCATGAATTATTTTTAGCTATAAACCGTATTTTTATTATTTGAGTATAACATTACTTATACATTGTTCAGTGTAAATTTTTTTGTGTTATGATGTTTACCCCATGACTGTTATAATTTTGGTACGTTCAGATACTTATTAATATTTCATATTGTTATGACTTGTAAAATTTCATATTTAAAATTATTTGATCATATATTTTCACATAAAACCATACAATTGGATTAAATATTTTATTTTGTTGAAAGAATTTTTTTTTATTAACTACACTAAGTTACATGTTTTGGTGACAGTAAAATAAGCAATAGGATTCACTTGTATAACAATGATCTGGTTCATAAGTACAATACCAACACCATCTAGGCACCGACCCTTGTTTCTTAAAACATAGGCTCTCGTCTTTTGTAGTCTCGTACATTTTTGGCAAAACATTGTATCCCTCTTTGGTCTTAATTGTGCCTAAAGAGTCCCAAACATTCATTGAAATGATATAAGTTCAAGAAGAGACATTATATAGTCTTTTATTCTATTTTTTAGTATTTTCAGTTATATGCATTTAAGATCTACGTAATCTTCTAAGATTGTGTAATAACTTCTTCATGTTAATTCATTTAGTTATAAAATCTAATAATAACATACAACATGTCAATGTCACTCAATATCTTGATAATGTATTGATATATCCCTACAATTCCAGCCATTTTGTCAATTTTTTTTATACATGACGAAATATAACCATCAAATCACAATAAAACGTTCCAAAAATCATGACTAACAAAATTGGAAAGGAAAACAAGTTGTCATTTTCTCTTGCCACAGTAGGAGTGACTAACAAAGAAAAATTGTTAAAATTATTAGGTCCAGGACATCTGAAAGATTTTAATGAGAAATTAGTTATAATTGAAGATCATTCCAGGGATTTTTGAAAGTAGAAAATAGATTATAAATGTGTCATTCAGATATCATTATTTCAAAATATGAAAAGTATAAATATATATAAGAATATCACAGACATGTAAAAACTCATAATGTTAATCACATCGTAAAAGTGACAAATAATAAAAAAACTAGTATATAAAATTTAAAATCTTCATTGTTCACTATGTTATAAAGGTAACCTAGAAAATTAAAATTAGAAAGTACTTATTAAAAATAATAGACTTACACTCATGAAACGTGATAAGTGCAAGGAAAGTAACACAAAGTAGTGCGAAAAGAGATGAAAACTTATTTGTTGTCATGGTACTTATCGTTGGAGATTGAAATTTTAATTTAATGGGTTTATAAAAGAACATGGATAACTTCATCTTATATAGCCTTATGAATCTACTTTTTAGAATTTGTCAACTATAACATTTATCATAGTAATAAAGTTATTTGCTATTTTTTTGGACAATATTAAAGTCTTTGACTAGTGATTATATTAATGTGATATTTCTTTAATAATAAATATATATCTTGTTTTTTTGTTACATAGGAGAGGACCTAGAGCATTTATCATAGTAATAAAGTCTTTTGCTATTTTTTTTAGATAATAATAAAGTCTTTGATTAATGAATATATTAATGTGATATTCCTTTAAGGGTAAAGCCTTCCTCTGGCCCTTTATCTTTCCCCAAAGTGCGCGATCCGCCCTCGATCTTCATTTTTACCCTTTCTGGCCCTCCATCTCAATACTTTGTGACACCGTTAGCCCTTTTTTCGTTTTTCTGTCAATTGACCGTTAGTCAACGCCACATGGCGCCAGGTCATTGCCACATACGCTCCACGTCATCGCCAACACAGCGTTACGTCATCGATGCACCTTGGTGGATTCTGATGTGGCAAGGGTCATTTATGTCTTTTTACATCATTTTACCCATTTACCAAAACCTAAACTAACCCTCCCCCCGATTCATTTACCCTATCCTCTTCTTTATCTTCTTCGTTGTTCGTAATCATCCTCCCTCCTCCCTTCCGATGGCCGAATCCAGAAACACCACCGCTTCATCTCCTCTCAGTGACCCCGGTAAGGAAGACTGGATATGCTACTGTGGTCTACGGGTGAAGATCAGCACGTCTTGGACCGTCATGAATCCGGGTCGACGTTTCATCGGTTGTTCTAAGTATCAATCCACCACGGAAAAGTGCTCTTTCTTCTGCTGGTTAGATCCTCCGATCTGTGATAGGAGCCGGGTTGTTATTTCGGGGTTGCTTAAGTCGTTGTCAAGGAAAGACGAAGAAATCGAAGCTCTTAAATCGAATGAAGGTAATAAACAGAAGATTCGGTACCTGGTTTTAGTCTTTATTTTAGGTTTTTTTGTATCCCGTTTGTTCTAGTGTGTGATCAAGGCGTATTGTGTTTCTGTGATTTAGGGGTTTTTACGGTGTTGATGGTTGTTTGTGTTTGGGATTTGTTTATGTTGTTTTATTTTGAAATGTCAATGGAAGTTTTTTTCTGAGTTGTGCGCGAATGTTGGTTTTGTGTGGCTTAAGGTTATGTATTTGTATCGTTGAAGGTGATCTTTTGGCCCCTAATGTTTTGTAGATGGTGATACTATGGCCCCTTTTTTTTAATTTTTGTAATTTTTAGCCCCTTATTTTAATATTAATTTTATTTAAGGACCCCAAGTAAGCGTGTAAGTTATACACGGAAACGTTTTTTTTTCTTTTTTTTAAATGGGAGTTGAAACGGTTTTGCATGGGGAATTAAAAAGGAACCCGAATGGTTTTTCTCGGGGAATAGAAAAGTTGAATTGGGTCAAGTTTCCAGATTAGAAGTACTTATGATTTCCCTTGTTTATATAATAATCAACTCCATCTTCGTATTCTTCCTAAACCAAAAACCGATAGCGATATTATAAGTCATTTTGAAAAATCATGAAGAATCAAAAGGAGGTTCAAGAAGCTGTGAATTCGAAGGGAAAACAAAGTAAGTTTTTGTTTTTTTTTTGTTGTTTTAATTAAACGATTAGGTAATTAGTAAAGTAATAAAGAAAGAAATTTTCGTATTGCTCTACCTTCTCGTTATACTATTATAATGTTACGTTATTCCCATTAAGGTAAATTCATGGTTTTACATTTGATTTAATGGTTGCAATGTGTTTCAGAGATGGCGTCTAATTCCGCTCCACTAAGAATCCGACCACCCCCGAAGACTTATAGGAAGCACGATCCAGGTTATAGATGGAGTTTTCGAACGGCGACTGAAGCAGTTAAGGAGAAGGTTAAGACCAGGGTAGTCCCTTTACCGTATGGCCAAGAGTTGATCATCGTCGAGTCAAGTTCTGAAGGTGAAGATACCCCGTCGCCTAAGAGGAGGAAGATTGATCGACCGGCTCCTATTGGTGTTTCGTCTCCTAGGTATTTCAAGCTTGAAGACGAGGAAGAAGAGTCCAAGGCTTGATGAATGTTGGTTATGGCGTCAGTTTTTTTTCTGGTTTTTTTTTTGGATATTAAGTATTTGGTTTTAGTTTAATTACGTGTGTATTTGTTAATGGACTATTAAGTTGGGTTTTGGTAAAATGGGATCCGAATCTGGGTTTAGTCGTGTGTTTTGGACTTTAATTATGTAATTCGCTTTTGGACTATCTATTGGACTAGAATGTATTTTGGACTATATAACCCAGTTGTCTTAATGAACTTATTTTGGACTTTAAGCCTTTTTTTTATCTGTCATGTATTTTAACAAATTATTAGATAAAAGTATTATGATAAACAATTAGTTTTAGTAGTGAATTAAAAAGGTGTGATTATGTAGGAATAAAAAAACTAAATAATTCAGAGTGATCTGCAAAAGCGTAATAACTAAAACTTGCAAATACCATTACCAAAATTAAACATAACAAAGAACACATAGAACATCATGTAAACATAAATTGCTTCTACTTGCAAATGAAACAAAAACTAGATGGTAGCAAATGCATTTACTCACGTTTCTGCAAATTTTTGGCATGATCTTCAGAGCTTGGAACTTCCTTACTAGTTGAAGGTAATGGAAGTTCATCCGGTCCAGGTAACCAGACGAAGAAATGACATTCTTTTTCAGGCAAATCTTGGTATCTGAAATCCTCGAAATGACATCTTAGCGAACTAAATTTCTTATTACCACCCAAGTCAAAGGTTTGAATCAAGGCTGGCATTCCACAATGGCAAACTTCAGTGATTGAGTAGTTCTCAGGGGACATGTTCATTAATGGTGATGGTTTGATTGTTAGGTCACTTGGGGTGAAGTCTGGAAAGAGTGGTGAATTAGCTGACCATTGGTCACTCCCACTTGAATTGTAGTCCGACATTAGAGGAGTTTTTCTTGGTTGGGAGTGTTTGTGTATGTTTGTATGTTTAGTTGTTGTAGATAGATATGAAAGTGTTGTGTTAGGCTTTTAACAATAACATATAGTGAATACGACAATTTACAACTTGTAAAGAAAGATTCCTCTTACAAAACCACAGCATGCACGTGAATAAAAGTGGTCCTTTTTCAACAACCAATGCAAAGACTTGACTAAACGTTCAGACATATACTTCTTCCAAACCATTAATGTAAAAAGTTTTTCTACACGCAAATACGAATTAAAGTACATAATTAAAATAATAGTCTTAACTACATAGACATCAAATTAAGATAATAGTCTTCAATAACCTAAACTTAATAATATAGTCATCACATCCTTTCCTTCTTCACCTTTAATAACTTAACACCCTTAGCCTTTGTATTGGATTCAACTTTTGTAGAGTTTCCTTTCTTCAACTGTGTTGTTACCTTCCTATTTCCCTTTGTTTTTTCTGCTTTCTCTATTGCATTGACATCTGGAGTTATTTCTTTTGACTTTTGAGTGTTTTGTGGGCATATCTTTTGTTCAGCAGCCTTTTCTTTGGATTTTGAACTTGAACCTCGGTTGAAAAGGCCCTTCATGTAGCTTGCCATGTTCTTATCAAATTCTTTGAAGGCTTCATTCACACCATTCATATCAATTCCTACTGTACCTTTACCAGCAGCTCTCAAAGTTTCCAAACTTATACTTGGCTTACCCTTGTATGAAAACGAATTTCCATCTAGCTTCTTGGTACCAATTGTAATGGAACCTGGGGTAGTTAATTGCGTAGGAGCTCTTGTGTACACTCCCATCCCAGCTGGTCTAAACGGAGGTCTTTTGGACTTATCCTACAAAAAAACAACATTGGTGGAAGACTATTTTTTCACAAAATTAGAAGAGCTAAAGTACACTTACACTTGGCTGCCCTAGTTTCTTGACACCAGTTGGTAGAAATCCTTCCTTACCCTCTGGTGCACAAAATTTGGTTACCTCCACACACGGCTTTTTATTTGGGGTAAACTACAAAAGGAAAAAAAAGGCTTACAACCCAAAACAAAATAATAAGTTTAAAAAATTTACCTTTTCATTCTTTGAGGGACCTTGAACTCTATCTCTCTTCTTCTGTTGACCCATCCACCCAACTGGTTCATTAGTACTCCCTTGAGTCAATATCACAGCACGTTCATTACTATCAGCAGAAGCCTATTTAAAAAACACAAAAACAAAAAACAAGATTAATAAGCATAAAAACTAAATTGTATAGAAGAATATTACCTTGGAACCTTTACTAATATCTTTAGACACCTTTGATTCTCCCTTTGACTCTATTCCTTCTCCAATATCACCATTATCAGTTTCTTCATTAGACATGGTAGCTGTAAATCCTCTCTTAGCTTCAGATTTAGTTCTCCTACCCGTAGGGCTTCCCACTTGGGTGGTTACAACTATGTTGCTATCATTTACATCTAGGTGGACATCACTCGCGTCAATGTTTACATCAACCTTGCTCTTACACCCCTTTAGTTGAAGCTCACTACTTAAAGCATCAACATTGACATCACTATTAACCACGTTAATATTGACATCACTATTTGTGGCATTGACATAAACATTGTTCTCAGAAATTACTGGTTTTTTCCTTATTCTACTAGACCTTCTCTTGTCATTCTTCACCACACTGCTACTTTGAGTTTGAGAATCCATTGTTGCCGTGTTTGGAGCTTCTGTGCTTTGGTCTTCTAAGCTCTTAAGCTCCATTGGATCATTAATGACGCTTTCTGCAGCACTTGGACCAGGAGTTTTACTTTTACAGCTTCTTTTATTATGTCCAACTTCTTTGCATGCGCTACATTTACCCCTCATCCCTTGTCTTCCTAGTTTTTCTACATTTGCTCTAACATCCTCCTTTCCTTTACCTTTAGCTCTTGCTTTTTTCACTCTCTCTTCAACATCTTCCCCTTCTGCTCTATCTCTTTTTTTCTTGGGTCTACCAGCTAACTTAACACCTTTAGGAGCTACAACTTTAGGCCCACTAGTTTGGGGCCATAACTCGGGTCCATTAATTGGTTTAATAAATGGCTCGTATGCTTTTTTAAACGTGCTTGTCTTAAAATACTGAGATGTGTAGTCCTCTGGCTCAAGTCCCGTTGAGGATAATGCTGAAATCACGTGGACACAAGGGATTCCCGACAAGTCCCACCCTCTACATGCACAATTAAAGGTATTTAAATCCACCGCAAATTGCGCCCCGTTAGAACCCTTAACCTGGAAAGTACTACCACCACAGTGTAGTGGAATCCACTTGGATGACCATTTCTTTTTCAAGTTGATAATTTCCTTATTTTTGGACAAATTTCACCTTGCCACCTTTCTATCCACTTTCTCCTCTTCTCTAGTCTCTCAACCAAATACAACCTAATACGTTCTAAACAAACTAAAACAGATGAATCCCTAGCATCTAACAATTGCTTATTCCAAGACTCACACATATTATTCAATAACACGTCACAATGCGTGTTGGTCCTAAAATGAGAGCGAGACCAATACCTTGGATGTTCTTTAGCTAACCACTCATAAGCTTCCAAGTCCATCCCTTTTATCATCTCCATAACATTAGTAAACCGCTCAACATATGTCGCTCTAGCCGCTTCCCACATCTTGTCTTTCAAAGCAAAGGACCCGTGTTTTTTCTTAAAATTTTGATGTAAATGTCTAACACAATGCCTGTGCTCGACATTTGGTAACAACTCCTCTATAGCTATACCTAACCCCTGCAAATTAACATACTTAAACTTAGAGATTACAATTATAATTAGTAAATATTCAAGTAGATGAGTAATACGCAATTACCTTTTGTTTATCCGTAACAAAGACCCACATATCTGGATCATCAATATCTAAATCATCAACCAACAAACTAACAAACCATCTCCAACTGTCCAAATTTTCAGTCTCAACCAACGCGTAACAAACTGGATATATGCAATTGTTAGCATCCATCCCAACTGCGGTCAATATCACACCTGGATGAGGTCCTTTTAAATGACACCCATCCAATCCTATCACCTTTCTACACCCATTCTTAAAACCTCGTTTCAAAGGTTCTAAACAACAATATAACCTTAAGAACCTTTGTTCCCCTGTAACTTCATCTTCCTCAGTTTTTAAAAAAACAGTAGAACCAGGATTAGTCCTTAACAACTCAGCACAGTAGTTGTTGAGCAAGCTATACTGATCTAAAAAGGACAATTTATCCAGAGACTTACCCTTTTTGATGGTCCTATACGCTTGTCTCCGACTTATGTTTACATGAAGATCATGTAACACTTGTTCTTGTAAATCGATTGCTTTCATTGATGAACTTAACTTCAACTGATGTGCATATCTCCTAGCTAAAACGGTTGAATTAACATGCTTACTGTTCAAAGCACACCCACATGTATGAACAAGATTAAAGGTTCGTATTTGAAAACTACCATCTGACCGTTTAGTTGCATACACAAACCATTCACAGTTCTTGCCTCTACACTTAGCTCTGACCCTACCGGGTTCATTACAGGGGAACCAAATGTTCCTCACATCAACAATAGCTTTTGATTTCACAGCTTCTTTAAATTCAACCCCGTTAGCGAATATCATACCAACCTTCAATTTCGGCTCATCCTTATCAACCACTACATTAAACCTTGTGTTTCTTCTAATACGATCACTACTGCGTTCACCATCTTCCTCATCCGTTGTCCCTTCCAAGCTTATCAAATTCTCAGACTCTCCACACGATCCCTCGTTAAAATCATCATCGTCTATTACAGGTAATTCTTTCAGACAGGGAAGCTCTATTCCATTTACATTAACATATGGAGATGAACCAACACCTACGAATTCAACGCCGATGTCGACGTTATTTTGGAACAAAATGTCATCTTCATCATCGTCTAAGTTATTGTCGCTATCGTGGAAAGAAAAATCTGAACCGCTATTATCAACAGCGGATTTATTATTCAATCCTTCACCATTATCCGAATCTGCGATATACAATACCATACCTTGTTAATACGCAACTAATAAACCCTATTGTTAGAATATTACTCTTATATTAGCTATATCGTTAAACCCTAACTTTCTAGAATGATAAAATGAAAAGTGTTAAGAAGAGAATTACCTGAATCGCTCTCGATTTCGCTAAGATACGCCATTACGCAATTTCTATGACAATTTCTGCAATTTTTAACCCAAAAAAGGGTAGACCACGAAATGACAAGCTCAAATGATTTTGATTTGATTCGTTTTAATACGCCGGGAAATTAAAGGCGTTGACGGGTTCAGATGCCCGTTCAATTTGTTCAAGAATTTGGGTAATTTCTGAATTTTTTAACGAAATGGTGTGAAGAACACCAAGAACACGCACTACTATGTGTGTTTTGATTATGTGTTGAAGTGTTATGATCCGAATAGAGATGAGATGTCGGTGTGTAAATGGGTAAAATGATGTAAAAAGACATAAATGACCCTTGCCACATCAGAATCCACCAAGGTGCATCGATGACGTAACGCTGTGTTGGCGATGACGTGGAGCGTATGTGGCAATGACCTGGCGCCATGTGGCGTTGACTAACGGTCAATTGACAGAAAAACGAAAAAAGGGCTAACGGTGTCACAAAGTATTGAGATGGAGGGCCAGAAAGGGTAAAAATGAAGATCGAGGGCGGATCGCGCACTTTGGGGAAAGATAAAGGGCCAGAGGAAGGCTTTACCCTTCCTTTAATAATAAATATTTATCTTTTTCCTATTTTTATTTATGTTTGTTACATAGGAGAGCCACTTTGGACTTAGAGTCATTGATTTGGTTCGAACCTGCACCTTTTGGGTCACTCTTCTATCATACGGTATATTATATACCTTTCCTTTTAGATTTTATAATTAAAAATCAAAATAAATGATATATACACTATTACTAAATTATCCTTTTATATATATATATATATATATTTTTTTTAAATAATATTTATCTATTGACTGAAATACCCATGATACTAATATATTTTCTGAATACATGTGAGAGCCACTTTGGATTCGGTATCATTTTGGCTCCAAAAGGATTTGATCCCAAAACCTCTTGGTCTTTGCGGAGTAGCCTAACCACTAGACCAACTATTGATCTTTTACTTAATTATATTGTAAAAATATAAAATAAATATTAATAACTAAATCAAAATAAAAATAAATAAATAAACAAAATAAAAATAGAATATAATTTTCCACCCACCCACGCTTAGCTTGCAGAAGCATTCGAACAAAAAATAAAGAAAAAACATGTACCGTAGGTAATGAACATTCGGGAAAAAAACTTGCATAGTGCTTAAGGTTTTGTTAATTTAATCCAAAAAATTGAAAATTCTTCAAAGAAGAAACATCCTTTTTGTTGGAAATCTAGAATTTTGTTTACAAAACCTAAAAGAAGAAGCGTGCAACTATCATATTCCTGATTTTATTCCGCAAGGCCGATTCATAGTTTACATCTCATTCAATTGATCGGAGTTCCGAATATTAAACTCATACAATTCGTCATTCCTTATTTTACAGTTAGTAATTCCTTCTTTACGGTTTGTAATTCTTTCTTTTACGGTTCGTAATTCCTTCATTAACCGTTCGTAATTCTTTCGTTAACGGTTCATTACTCCTTCATAAACGGTTCGTAATTCCTTCTTTAACCGTTCGTAATGCCTTCTTTAATGGTTCATAATTCCTTCATTAATAGTTCGTAATTCTTTCTTTAACCGTTCGTAATTACTTCTTTAACGATTCATAATTCCTTCATTAACGGTTCTTAATTCTTTCTATAACCGTTTGTAATTCCTTCTTTAACGGTTAGTATTTTCTTCATTAACCGTTCGTAATTCCTTCATTAACCGTTCGTAATTCCTTTATTAACGGTTTGATATTCCTCTATTAATGGTTCGTAATTCCTTCTTTTACCGTTCGTAATCCCTTCTTTAACCGTTTGTTATTCCTTTATTAATGGTTCTTCATTCCTTCATTAACCATTCATAATTTCTTCTTTAACGGTTCGTTATTCCTTCATTAACGGTTCGTAATTCCTTCATTAACGTTTCATTATTCCTTCTTTAAACGTTTGTAATTCCTTCATTAACCGTAACATTAACAGTTCGTTATTCCTTCATTAACCGTTCGTAATTCCTTCTTTAACTGTTCGTAATTCCTTCATTAACCATTCGTAATTCCTTCATTAACGGTTTGTAATTCCTTCTTTAACGATTCGTTATTCCTGCTTTAACGGTTCATTATTCCTTCTTTAACAGTTCGTTATTCCTTCTTTAACAGTTCATAATTCCTTCTCTAACGGGTCGTTATCCCTTCTCTAACGGTTCGTTATTCCTTTTTTAATGGTTCGTTATTCTTTCTTTAACGGTTCGCAATTCCTTCTCTAACGGTCCGTTATTCCTTTTCTAACGGTTCGTTATTCCTTCATTAACGGTTTGTTATTCCTTCATTAACGGTTCGTTATTTTTTCTTTATCGGTTTGTTATTCCTTCATTAATGGTTCGTTATTCCTTCATTAAAGGTTCGTTATTCCTTCATTAACGGGTCGTTATTCGTTCTTTAATGGTTCGTTATTCCTTCTTTAGCGGTTCGTAATTCTTTCTCTATCGGTTCGTTATTTCTTCTGTAACGGTTCGTTATTCCTTCTTTAACGGTTTGTTATTCCTTCTTAAACGGTTTGTTATTCCTTCATTAACGGGTTGCTTCTTTAACGGTTTGTTATTTCTTCATTAACGATTTGTTATTCCTTCTTTAACGGTTCGTAATTCCTTCTCTAACGGTTCGTTATTCATTCTCTAACTGTTCGTTATTCCTTCTTTAACGGTTCGTTATTCCTTCTTTAACGGTTCGTAATTCCTTCTCTAATGGTTCGTAATTTCTTCTTTAATGGTTTGTTATTCCTTCTGTAACGGTTCGTCATTCCTGCTTTAACGGGTCGTTATTCCATCTTTAACGGTTCGTTATTCCTTCTTTAACGGTTTGTTATTCCGTCATTAACGGTTTGTAATTCCTTCATTAACGGTTCGCTATTCTTTCTTTAACGGTTTGTTATTCCTTCATTAATGGTTTGTTATTCCTTCATTAACGGTTTGTTATTCCTTCATTAACGGTTCGTTATTCCTTCATTAACGGTTCGTTATTAATTCTTTAACGGTTCGTAATTCCTTCTCTAACGGTTCGTTATTCCTTCTCAAACAGTTCATTATTCCTTCTCTAACGGTTCGTTATTCCTTCTTTAACGGTTCGTTATACCTTATTTAATGGTTCGTGATTCCTTCTTTAACGATTCGTAATTCCTTCATTAACGGTTCGCTATTCCTTCATTAACGGTTCGTTATTCCTTCTTTAACAGTTCGCAGTTTGGTGTTGCCTAAGGTGTGATAAAAAGATGATATAATTTAGATGCAAATAAACACCCTAAGCTAACACAGTACTGCAAGTATTACAGGACGTATGCAAGTTTTAATGATAAGAAGATTTGTTCCTCAGAGACTGACGAAAGTTAGAGAGAACTTATGCAAATTATCAAGTGCAAATATGAAAGATAGAAAAGATAATACGCAAATAGAAAGAAAATATAGACAAATATTTATTTGGGTTTTAAATAATAAAACTAAACCTAATAAACTAAAGACAGAAAATAAATAAAAGAAAAGAAGATAGTATGAAAGTTAGCTTGAGTAAATAGCATGTAATCCCCACTAACTTTGCCGTTCTAAACATGTAAGGGTGAATTATGTAGTATGTCAATAATCGGTTCCAATTCGCTAGGTAGTTTTAAATAGGATTTACCTGTGTCAATAAGGCTTCCTAAGCAAACTTTTCCTGTAATTGGTAAATAGTCACAAGAACTAAACCATAGTGATTATCTAGTTAGGTTGGGTTGTCAGATCAAACCTTATACTAGACGTTATGTGCTAAACATGTAATTAAACACCGTTGTCAATGGTGACCTAATTACTAGATGGTAATTCTATATGGCCATGGTTCCACAAGAACACAGAATATAAATCCAAACACATAAACAGAGAATAAAAACAATAATTCAATTTAAAACATAGAATTCCCAAATTAGATAGATGTCAATCAAAACTAGGGTTCATACATATATGCTAAAAAACTCAAGCTAAAAAGAATTAGTTCATACTAAGAAAAGAAGAGAAAATAGTTACAGAATCAAAGGTTGAAGGAGACATATGGTGTTTGCTCCTTCCAGACTTCTCCTCTTGTGTTGCAGCTTCCTCTTGGCCTTAAGTTCAGGCCAAGGATGATTTTATAATGTTAAGAGGCTGTATTTATAGGGTATAGGAAGACCTAATTCGTTTTCTTGAAGGAGAAGGAAAGTAATGGACTCCTAGCCCAACTCAAATTCGTATGGAAATAAAGATAATTACTGCTGAACTGTTTTGAGCATATCTTCTTCGTTATTGGTCGGTGTTTGCTCCATAATATACCAAAAGAATCCTCAGCGAATTATCTACGTCCCTATGAAAGGAATTTACCAAAACCGTCTTCGTTTTGGAGTTATCACCACTTCTTTAGGCGTAGCTGCAGAAATTCAGATTTAGGCAGCTTTTCCTTTTCCTAATTGAACTCTGTTTCCTTCTATCTCCAATTTCCATGTTTATCTTTTTCCATATCTTGTAGTCTTTGACTTGGACTCTAATTAATCTCCATAATTATCTTTAAAGCTTCACACTAAATAAACAATTAAACCCCATATGCTCTAAAAATATTATGTTACTAAATCAAGACTCAAAATAGGAAAGTGCACTAAACTAAGCTAAAGTCGACCTATAAACTAATAAATACGCCTAAAATGATGTCTCAGAAGTATATTTTATTATCACAAATGAGGAGACATCAAAGTTCCTTCTCTAACTGTTCGTTATTCCTTCTCTAACGGTTTGTTATTCCTTCTTTAACCGTTCGTTATTCCTTTACTAATGGTTCGTTATTCCTTTTTTAGCGGTTTGTAATTCCTTCTTTAACGATTCTTTATTCCTTCTGTAATGGGTCATTCTTCCTTCATTAACGGTTCGTTATTCCTTCTTTAACGGTTCGCAATTCCTTCTCTAACGGTTCATTATCCATTCTTTAACGGTTCGCAATTCCTTCTCTAACGGTTCGTTATCCATTCTTTAACGGTTTGTTATTCCTTCTTTAACGGTTCGTTAATCCTTCTTTAGCGGTTCGTTATTCCTTCTTTAGAGGTTCGTAATTCCATCTTTAACGGTTTGTTATTCCTTCTTTAACGGTTCGTTATTCCTTCTTTAACGGTTCGTTATTCCTTCATTAACGGTTTGTTATTCCTTCATTAACGGTTTGTAATTCCTCATTAACGGTTCGTTATTCCTTCTGTAACGGTTCATTATTACTTCTTTGACAATTCGTTATTCCTTCTTTAACGATTTGTTATTCCTTCATTAACGGGTTGTTATTATTTCATTAACGGTTTGTTATTCCTTCATTAACGGTTCGTTATTCATTCATTAACGGTCCGTTATTCCTTCTTTAACGGTTCGTAATTCTTTCTCTATCGGTTCGTTATTCCTTCTTTAACGGTTCGTTATTCTTTCTTTAACGGTTCGTTATTCCTTATTTAACGGTTTGTTATTCCTTCTCTAACGGTTCGTTATTCCTTCTCTAACGGTTCGTTATTTCTTCTCCAACGGTTCGTTGTTCCTTCTCTAACGGTTCGTTATTCCTTCTTTAACGGTTCGCTATTCCTTCATTAACGGTTCGTTATTCCTTCATTAACGTTTCGTTATTCCTTCTTTAACGGTTCGTTATTCCTTCTTTAGCGGTTCGTAATTCTTTCTCTAGCGGTTCGTTATTCCTTCTGTAACGGTTCGTTATTCCTTCTTTAACAGTTCGTTATTCCTTCTTTAACGGTTCATTATTCCTTCTTTAACAGTTTGTTTTTCCTTCATTAACGGTTTGTTATTCCTTCTTAAACGGTTCATTATTCCTTCATTAACGGTTCGTTATTCCTTCATTTATGGTTCGTTATTCCTTCTTTAACACTTCGTAATTCCTTCTCTAATTTGTAATTCTTTCTTTAACAGTTCGTTATTCCTTATTTTACGGTTCGTTAGTCCTTCTTTAATGGTTCATAATTCATTCTCCAACGCTTTGTAATTCCTTCTCTAACAGTTCGTTATTCCTTCTTTAGCGGTTCGTAATTCTTTCTCTAACGATTCGTTATTCCTTCTGTATTGGTTCGTAATTCCTTTTTTAACGATGGACAATTGATTCTCGATATCAAGTTACAAATGACGAGTTGACCAATAATATTGAAACTTCAGAAGTTGACCACGATCTATTTTGGAACATTCGTCACAATTACAATCAAGTTTTAGATGCTGCATACAAATTTCCTTTCGTTGCTTAAAAAATGAATGTTTTTTTTTACAGAAACGTTAGTGGAAATTTCTAGTTTCAAATTACCTGAAAAAGTTGATGTGGTATCTCAAGAACTGAATAGCCATGTGAATTCTACAGGACCACCAATCTCCCTAAGTTTTTCTACCTTGGTGCCTGGAATTAATATCCGTGATCCAATTGAAGCAAGTAGACATAAAGGGCGACCAAAATTAGCTTCAAGAATTAAGTTTGGATTGGAAGTATCCCAACAAGAAGGTGTAAAAAAGAAAACGTGTGGAAATTGTGGCGGATTTGGTCATTATAGAACGGGTGAATTATATATAGGGTCTTGGAGACCATCTTTCTTCTCTATAGAGTAGTTTCAAAAAAGCTATTCTTCTTAAGGACCTCATTTTTGACAATAGTCTTTCCTACCCTTACTAACACTAAAAGACAAAAAAAGTGTGATGTCATTGTTTCTCTCTCCACTACCTACCACTACCCACCTACCTCCCACCACCTACCACCGACCACCGACCACCGACCACCGATCTCCGAGCACCGACCTCCGACCACCGACCACCGACCTTAGGCCACCAGTCACCGGTCACCGGAAAAAACATAGAGTACTCTGAGAATTTGCTGAGTACTCCGACAATTTTGCTGAGTACTCTATATATTTAAATGAGTACTCTATATATCCAACCACCGACCACCGACTTCCAACCACCTACCTCCGGCCACCAGAAAATTGCGAAGTACTCTAAGAAAATCTCGGAGTACTCTAAGAAAATCTCGGAGTACTCTAGGAAAATCTCGGAGTACTCTTAAAATTTGAGGAGTACTATTAAAACACACAAAGAGTATAATTGAAAAATGCTAAAAAAATAAAATTATTGAGTATTATTAAAAATGATCACATTTACACATTTTATTACACAAAAAAAAAAAACTTTTACCAGATCTAGGTCTGGTGAACAATTTCTACAAAGAAAAAAAACAGCTGCCATCACGCTGAAGGAGAGACCTCCGTTTCGTTCTAGAGCTGCAGTGAAGCTCACGGTGGCATCAATGGAGTTGAAGCTCATCGTGAAGGCCATCTGTTCGAGCTGTTCGTGGATCAAGTCTCGTCGGAAGTGGGGATGGTGGTGTTGCTCTTCTCGGAGTTGCTGTTGCTCTTCTTCCTTTTCAAGACTCTCGCGCAGCTCCTTTTCGTTGCTTCGCCGGAGCACAAATCAAGGCTGCACCATCATCTCTCATCTCCGGCGAGCACCAATACTCCAGCAAAATCGGAGGCAGAAGCTCCTTCTTCTTCTTGTTCGAGTTCCAGATCTCCTCGTCCATGGAGGTTGCTAATGGAGGAGCGCTGGAGAAGCCATGTTAGCAAGCTCGTCCATGGAGGTTGCTCCTTCTTTTGCAACTCCGGTCATGTTAACAAGTTAGTACGGTGGAGGAGGAGATGCAGCTTTTGGAGGAGGAGATGCAACTTTTGGAGATGGTCCACAGTAACAAGCCTCGAATGGCAGCAGATCGTGAGGATGCAGCTTTGTTTTTTCCTTTTGTTATTAGCTTACACATTACGCAACTAGTACGTTTTTTAAAAAAAAAATTCAGATCTGCTTTTAATAGAAGGTGGTGGTGGTGTTATGGTTGTTGTGTTATGGTAGTGGTGGTGGTGGCGGTTTGGGGGAGCTATTACCTAGCTCACGGAAGGGAAAAATGGGGAAGAGAGAGAGGTGAGAGAAATGGAACTAAAAATATAATATAATGGGTTCTAAATTAGTATATATATAGGAATAAAAAAACAAAAGAGGGTATAATCGTAAATGGGATTTTGGGGTTCATGTGTTAAAAACTTTCTGAGGTCTTTAGTAAGAAGATGCTCTAGGCAGGGTCCCTATCTTGAAGAGGGGGGTGTGGTGTGTTCAAGACCCTAAGGTGAATTTTCTCTTATGGAACAGGCTGCCCCAACACTAAGGTATTGTACATTTATTACATTTTTTTTATATTTTATGGAACTAAGTATCACTATTAGGGAAAAAAACTTGCAATCAATTTGGATGCCTTCCAAATGCTACCAAGTACTTAATGAAGCATAAATTTGCAAAAATCCTAAAACTTGAGAGGAAAAGTCAATTAGGACTATATAGTAATGATTTAATTTTATTGGTATTTTTATGTTTTTGAAAAAATATATAATGTATTGTTCTATACTTGTAAGACAGATCTTTTAGCTTTCCACATACATTTGTAATCGTATAATTATTATTTATTTATATTTGAGATTTATAATTGGATTTTTTTATTGATTATGGTGGACACAATTAAGGGGTTACGAGATGTAAATACATATTTGTACTGATATAACCTAGCTATGTACAACTTTAGATATAAAGTCAAAAGGAATACTCATTTTGATCTAAAATTAAGAATTAGTCTAAATTTTTGCATCGTTCTTGTCAGATGTATTACTGATCTTATTACATAAACTATGCAATTTTCCAATTTGAAGTACATAAACATATGAAAATATTGTGAGTGTCATCCACTGTTTTTCCTTGATGCATATGAAATGTTAAAGCGATTATTCAGTCATGATAATCTTGTTTATAATCGCCAAAGATTTAAACAAGATAAAAAACAAATATCTTGATTTTGAAATGTTAAGCATGTCCTTCAATCCCACATATAGAGTAATGATATCTACCACCCAAATTTATACCACCCAATTGACGTGGTATGAATTGATATTAATTTGTTTATTTGTTTTTGAGTTGATTAAAGATTTTTTACCTACCAATTCACGTCACGTCATTGGATGGTATGAATTTAGGTGATATGTATCATTACTCATCTATATATATCTGGATTTTCCAAGTTTGTATTGAGTCATAATACTTCCTAAACCCAATATTTCTTTTGATTATCTGTGTTAATCTTCTAAAATATAGCTTAAGAAAAAATAGTTTGCTTGGTTAAGTTGGAAAGTATATGAAAGCACTATAATAATAATGATAAAACACACCGGGAAGAAACATGACAACAAATGTAAAAAGTAAATCAATGGGAGGTGTAACATGGGCAAAAAACGTAACACCCTAAATTAACTTGATAACACAAACAAAATAAGCAAATCTGTCTAAGTATAAAGGCAAAGCAAACCAGTTGAAGAGCACTACAAATTTTCCATAAATATGGATATTAATTGATGAATACCTTATCGTATATGTAACAAGAGACTGGTCTGAGGCTACAAACAATCTGGAAAATTTTACAGGAACAACTGCTACAACTTAAGAAATTCAAACATCCAGGCTGAATATAGATTAAGACGAGTAATGCATACAGATACCTTTACTTTAATCACTTTCTGTGTGAAATTTTAGCAAACTACACTGGACAAAGATCCGATATATTACATTAAATTCTATAAAATTCTCATTTACATTAATTTCTCTACAATTTTCTTTTCTAATACTAAACAAATAATAATTTGGATCATGCCATACAAATGCTAACTTAAACCTCAACACCAGGTTCAACGATGATGGAGGTGATTTGCTTCACTACTTCTGGGTAGATGAAAAAGGTCATCTTTCTTTTGTAACACGAAACTCAAAGCTTCCTTAGTAATGAATGCTGCGGAACTCATCTCTGAGTTGAAAAGTTCGATGGCCACCGATCCCATCGATGAACAATGTTGGTAAAAATTTCGGAACTGTAATGGTGATTTTAAACACAAAACCGAAATGCGAAAATGGCTTTAAGTAATTTTAAAAACAGAATTATAAAACAGAGAATAAAATGGACAGACTGGAGGCGATAACAAAAGTAGTGCCGTGGAGAAGCCACTGCCTTAAGAACGATGATGGTTTGGAATCTGTATAAAAGCTTCGCTCAAGAACAGTAGGGAGTAGAGAGGAGGAGAATATGGCTGCATAATTTCGTTAGGAGAGTTGTGTGTATTTCGGAAGTGAAGACCAGCTCTATATATTATATAGGTGGAGAAGTAGCTGTTACGAGCTGACATCAAGGGATTTGTAACGCAGCTGTTACGAGCTGAGATAAAGGAGCAACAAATCCGCACCTGTTACTCAAAATCTGCTTCCAAAACGTGTGAAAAAAGGTTTAAAACGTGGGGATAAAATCTGGGAATTTAAAGCACGTTGACAAAGTCAATAGGCCAATAAAACCGGGTATAAAAATTTATTTATTTTTATTTTTTCCCCAAGACCCATGACCCGGACCCGGACCCGGGCCCGGGCTCGGGCCGGGTGGGTGGTGGTGGTGCGCGCGTGTGGGCTTATCCATTACCCTTTCATGTGCATGGGTGTTGGTTCTTTGGTAGCTAATGTAACCACAAAGAATAAAAGCAGATATTAGAGCTTATAACCCGCCGATGTGGGAAAACTCAATATCACATGCAAATGTTCTAACAATCCTCCACACATTTGAATGTCAACAAAAGGTTTGAGAGAAGGTTCCGCAAAAACAAAGAAGGAAAAATTGAGCGAAGAATGGGTGAATTGTACTTAAGTGTCAATATCTTGCGATTTGAATTGACACGTAGTGAAGTAAGGCAACAACTGAGTCCAGTCGAGTGAACGTATTCTTGAACTTGGCGTTCTTCAGTTGAGACCCTCACAACACATACTCTAACCCATTAGGAATATACAGACCCCGCGATGTAATCACAAGCACTTTTAAGGCCATGCGCATACCTTGGATCTCATGAGTGCTCTGAAAAGATTTCTCAAGTCTTTTATAGAAGCGGCCCCCACTTTCACACTCACATAGGTGATTTCAAGAATGTCTATACAACATAGATTTCAAGAATGTCTATACAACATAGACTACCCCTCAAGGGTCTTGAAGTCATTAAGAGCCTTAAAGCTCAACCTCATCGTATGCCGGTGAATTCATCAAGTCCTTCTCAACAGGACCACCACAAAGGGCTATGAACATCATTAAGAGCCGAAACTCAACCTCGAAATAAACATCAGTGATTCATCAAGTCCTTCTCAATAGGATCACCACAAAGGGCTATGAATCGTTAAGAGTCGAAACTCAACCTCGAAATAAACATCGGTGATTCATCAAGTCCTTCTCAATAGGACAACCACAAAGGGCTATGAATCATTAAGAGTAGAAACTCACACTCATTTGCACTATTGTATGCCATAGGGATGGGTAAGTAGTGCATCACATGTCATCCATATGACCCCCATGAATGGGCTTAAGCCCCATCTCCCCCGACATCTCCAGAACTACTCTCTTGGTTAAACCTTTAGTGAATGGATCAGCCAAATTTTTCTCGGATTTGACAAAGTCAAATGCTATCACACCATTCTTCAGTAATTATTTTACTGAGCTGTGCCTGATTCGAATATGTCTCCGTTTTCCATTATAGGAGCTGTTGTGAGCAACGCTGATAGCCGCTTGCGAGTCACAATGAAGAGAAACTGGTACAGCTTTATCCTCCCATAATGGGATATCTGCTAGGAGACTCCTCAACCATTCGGCTTACTGTCCTGCCAACTCTAGTGCTATGAACTCAGATTCCATGGTTGATCGTGCTATACAAGTTTGTTTAGACGACTTCCAGGATATAGCTCCTCCACCCAAGGAAAATACATAACCACTAGTAAAGCTCACTTCATCATTATCTGATATCCAATTCGCATCACAGTAGCCTTCCAAGACAGCAGGGAATCTACTATAGTGTATGCCTATATCCATAGTACCTCTAAGATATTTCAGTAATCTTCGAAGAGCAGCCCAGTGTTCACTACTAGGGTTATGGGTATAGCGACTAAGTCTACTTACGGCATAGGCGATATCAGGCCGAGTGTAGTTCATTAAGAACACCACACTTCCTACTACCTTAGCGTATTCGGTTTGAGATATTGCACTTCCCTTGTTCTTAGTCAAATGAATACTAGAGTCATAAGGATTTCTAGCAGGTGTGACATCAAAGGAGTTGAATTTCTTCAACAACTTCTCTACATAATGGGATTGACTAAGGGATATACCATTTTCATTTCTTAATATCTTAACCCCTAAGATAACATCAGCTTCACCCATGTCTTTCATCTCAAACTTAGATGATAAGAAGTCCTTAGTCTCATTAATGACTTTAAGGTTAGTGCCAAAGATCAGCATGTAATCTACGTATAGACATATGATCACACATTCGAATCCTAACACTTTCATGTAAACACATGAATCAGAAGTGTTGACTATAAAGCCATCGTTAGCTAAACTACTATCTAATTTTTCGTATTATTGTTTGGGTGCTTGTTTCAAACCATATAGAGATTTCTTAAGCTTGCAAACTTTGTTTTCTTGACCAGATGCCACAAACCCTTCGGGTTGTACCATATATATCTCTTCCTTCTAAGTCTCCATTCAAAAACGCGGTCTTAACATCCATCTGATGTATAGTGAGTTTATGAATAGAAGCTAAGGCTATGAGAGTTCTTATAGTGGCTATTTTGGTCACTAGGGAATAGGTGTCAAAGTAGTCCAATCCTTTCTTTTGAGTAAAGCCTCGAATCACAAGTCTAGCCTTAAACTTCTCTATAGAACCATCTGGTCTTAATTTCCCCTTAAAGATCTATTTGCTACTGGTTGGCTTACACCCCTTTGGTAAGTCAGTTAAGTCCCAAGTGTGGTTTGATCTAATAGATTCTATTTCGCTGTTTACTGCCTCTTTCCAGAAGCTAGCATCAATGGATATCATAGCTTCGGAAAAGGTCTTAGGATCTTCCTCAAGAATGAAACACGAAACTAGTTCTTCACATATCATATCTACATGAAAATCCTCAGTCAAGAAAGCAGTGATAAAGTCTGGTCCAAAACTAGACTCAGTCCTACGTCTTTTGCTTCTCCTAATTTCGTTGTCAGGGTGTGTTGCCTGAACTCGAAGGGGGAAGAGAAGCAGACAGATTATCACTAACAGGTATAACAGTATTGACTGGTGAGTCATTACTGGTAGAAGAAGAGGCATGATGAACAATGTCCTTTTTCAAGGGAAATATATGTTCAAAGAATTCATCATCTCTAGATTCACTTATAGTGTTATCAACTAAGGACATAAACCTATAAGCTGCACTATTCTGAGCATATCCTATAAAGATAGAGTCTATGGTTTTGGGTCCAATGTTGACTCTCTTAAAGTCGGGTAAAGCTACCTTAGCTAAACACCCCCACACTCTTAAAAATTTCAGGTTAGGAGGGTATCCTTTCCACAACTCGTAAGGGGTCTTATCTATACATTTATGGGGTACTCAGTTTAAGACATAACAAGCAGATAAGACAGCTTCCCCCCACATGTTGGATGGTAGGCCTGAACTAATTAACATGGTATTCATCATTTCCTTAAGGGATCTATTTTTCCTTTCGGCTATGCCATTTTGTTGGGGTGTATAAGGGGCACTAAGTTCATGAATAATTCTATTATTTTCACAAAATTCTTTAAGTGTGTTTGAACTATATTCACCGCCCCTATCGGACCTAAACCTTTTAATCTTTCTATCTAGTTGGTTTTCAACCTCAGCCTTATATCTTAAAAAGGTGGATTCTGCTTCATCTTTAGACTTTAAAAGGTATACTTTGGTGAAACTAGAGTAGTCATCTACAAAGGTCATATAATAAAGTTTTCCTCCTCTACTAGCGGTAGTTTTAAAGTTAGCTAAGTCAGAATGCACTAGTTCTAAGAGTTGTGATTCTCTAGTGGTTACATTTTTAAAGGGATTTTTCGCATGCTTAGCCTCTACACATATTTGACACTTAACTAAGTCATCATTATGGTTAACAGGTATTAGACCATGATATTTAAGTCTTTTAATAGAGGAAACATTTAAGTGCCCTAATCTAGCATGCCACATATCAAGAGATTCAACAATATAAGCAGAAGTAGATGCATTTTCATTCAAAGCAGAAAAAACGTTAAGTACAAATAGTCCACCATTAAGGTAACCTTTCCCTACAAAGTCACCATTTCTAGAGATAATGATTTTCCCACCCTCAAAAACTAGTTTAAGTCCAGCTTTGTTTAGAAGAGACCCAGAGACTAAATTTCTACGAAGCGTGGGGACATACAAAAGATCATTAAGGGCTAAGGTCTTGCCAGAGGTAAGTTTAAGACACACCTTTCCCTTGCCAAGGACGCCCGCAGTTGTAGAGTTTCCCATGTATACGCATTCCCCATCAGCTACATCTTCAAACCCTTGGAATAACTCTTTGTTGGTGCAGAAGTGTCTTGAAGCTCCATTATCGAGAATCCATTCAGCCTTGTTCTCTACCAAATTCGTTTCAACCATTACCGCGGCAATTACCTCTTCAGTTTCAGTCAGGTTGGCGCGAAGTGGATTATTTGGGTTGAACATATTCTTGCATTGGTACGCCTTGTGACCCTCTTTTCCACAATAGTAGCAAGTTGCCTTATTTTTCTAAATATTGTTAGATGGTTTGAAGTTGTTACCTCCGGATTTGTTGAAGTTACCCTTTGATTTGTTGTTCTTATTCTGACCATGAGATTTCCCTTTACCTTTATTCTGACCATGAGATTTGTTGTTACCATACCCAGAAGTCTCGACCAAATTTGCCTTCGAAGAATAATGAGGCAGAAATTCAGACTTATCTTTGATGCGATTTGCCTCTTCGGTTCTCATGTGGCTGATTAGCTCTTGGATCGTCATGTATTTCTTCTTATGTTTGAGGTGGTTGCGGCAGTAACTCCAGGATGCCGGGAATTTCTCAAGTAAAACATTAGCTTGTAAAATTTCACATAATTTCATACTTTCGGATACAATTTCGGCGCACAGATTTTCGTAAACGTGAACTTGTTCCATGACTGGTTTTTGATCGGTGATTGTGAACTTAAGCCAGTTTCCGACAACATATTTTTTCTTACCAGAGTCGTCACCTCTGTACTTAGTGTTTAAACAGTCCCAGATATTTTTTGTAGAATTTTCATTTACGATTAAATCAAATAGGGGGTTTGACATGTGGTTTAAAAGGTGACCCCTAGTAAGTTTATTAGCTTTTTCGTATTTTAAAATTCTAGCGGCTATAGTAGCATCCGCGTCGCTAGTTGCAACAGGAGGGTTTTCAGAAAGCACAAAGTAGATTTCTAATTGTTCGAAGAAAATGAGGAGTTTTTGGGACCAACGTTTGAAATTAGAACCATCAAGTGGTTCGAGTTTTGACATATCGGGCAAAGTTTTCAAAACCAAAGGGGAGGCTATTACAGTTTTAGATATAAAGAGTTTTCGTTCTTAAATTGTTGGTAAAAATTTCGGAACTGTAATGGTGATTTTAAACACAAAACCGGAATGCGAAAATGGCTTTAAGTAATTTTAAAAACAGAATTATAAAACAGAGAATAAAATGGACAGAAAAATTAAAGTACGAAAATAAGATGGACAGAAATAAAAAGACGGAAGAAAAATACGAACCGGAAACTATAGGCGATAACAAAAGTAGTGCTGTGGAGAAGCCACTGCCTTAAGAACGAATTTCGGGACAACCGGGATGCTATACTGTGTTTCCGAACGTTCCCCAAGGTTGAACACTACTAACCAGCTCTCGTGTGCACTCACAAGGGATGGTTTAGAATCTGTATAAAAGCTTCGCTCATAGAGAGGAGGAGAATATGGCTGCAGAATTTCGTTAGGAGAGTTGTGTGTATTTCGGAAGTGAAGACCAGCTCTATATATAGGTGGAGAAGTAGCTGTTACGAGCTGACATCAAGGGATTTGTAACGCAGCTGTTACGAGCTGAGATAAAGGAGCAACAAATCCGCACCTGTTACTCAAAAGCTGCTTCCAAAACGTGTGAAAAAAGGTTTAAAACGACAAAGTCAATTGGCCAATAAAACTGGGTATAAAAATTTATTTATTTTTATTTTTTCCCAAGTCTCAAGTCCCAAGTCCCAAGAACCAAGACCTAAGAGCCAAGGCCCATGACCCATGACCCGGACCCGGGCTCGGGCCGGGTGGGTGGTGGTGGTGCGCGCGTGCGGGCTTATATATTACCTTTTCATGTGCATGGGTGTTGGTTCTTTGGTAGCTAATGTAACCACAAAGAATAAAAGCAGATATTAGAGCTTATAACCCACTGATGTGGGAAAACTCAATATCACATGCAAATGTTCTAACAAACAACGTATCTCCCATAGATAAAAAGCTTGCAAGCTACGAACAAGGAGAGTCATTTCCGTAAATTTGGAGTGAATCTTTGGGCCGTTTCCATAAATTCCAGCTTCAAGTTTCTTATAGCTCCTCCCTGAAACATTCAAGTCAAATATACAATCAATCATCAGGCATTACTACTAGAGAGTGCCTTTAAAATGTACCTGTATAATCCTCCAAATTAAATATAGCAGTAAAATCACCATTTTCAACCTATAGTGAGATACCAGCTCATAAAAAAGTTAAGCAATTGTTATTTATAATTCAACACGTGATTAAAAGTGGTACCTGTATTGCATTAACAATTGTTGTTGTGACTGAATGTTTTGTGCAATTTCCTTCACACAGATGTGATCATACTTTGATATTTCCTTTTTGAAAAGATCCTCAAATGACCCCTTAATGTCATCAAATTAGGCTTTTCTACGACATTATTTAGTACACCCTTGCAATCTGACGTAACCTTTCCTCGTCATTTCTCCAAGTTTTACAATGTTACAGAGTTAATGCTTACCTTTTTATGCCAATCTATTGGGTTATGTACATATACTCATAATTTTTTACTTTTTAACCATAGTTATTGTCATCTCCCAAAATATGATAAGACAAGCTACCGACTCAACACCTCGAGAGAGTTTAACTAACCACAAGTGTACGGATTGTTGACAAGTATTTTTCTAACTTCCTTTTAACTCCCTACAGGGTAGTTTAAAAGGATGCCTAAGTATTACTAGAGTTATCGGGTGAGATTATTCTACGCAACAACTCGGTGCTAGAAAGTACTTAACCTATATGATTATCCGTCTAGGCAAGCCTGTCAGGACCACTACTGCACATTCACCCCAATTCCTATTCTAAAACGTTCCCAGATAATTTTCGCAAACTTCTCAATGTCAATTAGATTAAAGGAGGGGTTTGTCACGTTATTCAAGATCCATCCCTTAACCACTGAATTAGCTTTCTTGAACCAAAGTTCGAGAGACAGAAGCCTAGCATGTTTTTCTTTGGTAATTTCTCCATTGGCCTCAATTGAAGGGAGTACCATAAGAACGACAAGGTCTTGTTCATATTATTCAAGGCATATCAATAGCTTTTGTGTCCAACGTTTGTAATTAGAATCATCGAAAGGCTCCAACATAGTCACATCGGGAATGGCTTTTGCGTTCAAGTATGAAGCAATCGCCGAAATAGAAAAATCATTTTACAACCAGTGATAATACAAATATTTTTTGATATGTTGGTAAAGAAACTAACAACATCACTGGTAAAGTAAAAAATAGATTTTAAAAATATTCTAGAAAATGTAACTATTACAATAAGATTAAAAGTCAGAATATATAGGTATACCAAAAGATGTAGTACTACAACTATTACAAAAAATTGAAAAACTAGAACTTACACCAAAATTAAGAGAATGGAAATGGACACAAATACACAAAATTGTGTTAAAAAATATATTCCGAGAGCACTAACAAGCATATCTAGCTATTATTCTAATCTCTACGTCAAATAACCGTTTTGAGTAATCACGGAGAAGAATTATTTTCCTTTTGAATTCTTAGTTCTTTATTCTCGCTAATATATTCACTAATCTATTTCTAAAAAATGTTTAAAAAAGAATGGATAATTTGAACATTTGAGAAACAATTTTTTTCATCCTTGCAAATGAGCTAAGGATCTCTTTATATAGGTGAGAAGGAGATAAAACACTAAATGACATCCATTAACGGGAGACAAAAAACTACCCAATTAATGCATTTAAAGCCTAATGGTTACATATTCTTTGTGGCTTAATATTGAACTTGGACGTCTTTTAGCCGCGTAGTTCATCCGGACCACTGCACCTAGACGTCCATTGGTCTTGTTGTCCACAATAAATCTAGGCACTTTGACCAACGTGACTCGAGTCTTAGTTGACCATCATATAAAATACCTTTTTAAACATTTACAGTAAAATAATTTTTTTCTGAAAACATCTTTTAATCTTTCTAATAAAATAAAATAATATATTATGAAAGCAACTATTTAATCTTTCCAATAAAATAAAATAAATTTTATGAAAACACATTTTTAGTCTTTCCAAATAATATAATACTTTATATTATTTTTCCAAAGACCCAAAGACCCAATGTTCAAAGTCCTTCTCCAAGAGTATGAAAAATATAAAAATAATTTTTAATTTCCAAAGCAATGTTGCAATATATTCTGGTAATTCACATAATACAGTGACCAAATAAAAACTAATCTTCAAATGTATTCTTTGTTTATATTATTTTTTAACTAACAAACGATAGAAGTGTCATTCACTTTTTTTTTGCTAAAAAACTAACATGAAAGGGGATGATTGGACCTTCATGACTTTTGTAGGCGATTGCAATATATTTTTTTATTGAAGGGAAGTTAATTTAAAATAAAAAAGTATGTATCATGTATTTAACTTGACTTTTATAGTTAAATTGACGTTATATAAGTATGAATTGAGTCACTTTACTGATTTCTAATTCAACACAAGATAAATTCTATCTTTTAAAAATATGGAGCACACTGAACCACTCGTGCAGACATAACAAGTTGTGGGGAGGAATTGCGTGTAACATTTTCTTATTTTGGGATAATAAGTATAATAATATATAATTTGATTTCCGTTTTCATGATTAATATAAGTAAATACTATCATAACATTACATAATCACATGTGTTGTGCACATGTAATGTTAAAACTAAATTTGTAATAGACTAAATGTATAGTTTGAAACTATGTTATAACATATTGATTAGTTTGGGACACTTTTTAATTAAGTTTCCAAAATATGATTATTCAAATACTTTTATAACCCCTAATATATATATCCTCAAATAAATATTTTCAAGGCTTTAATTTTCAACAAATTTAGTTTTCTATCATGAATTATTTTTAGCTATAAACCGTATTCTTATTATTTGAGTATAACATTACTTATACATTGTTCAGTGTAAATTTTTTTGTGTTATGATGTTTACCCCATGACTGTTATAATTTTGGTACGTTCAGATACTTATTAATATTTATATAGTTATGACTTGTAAAATTTCATATTTAAAATTATTTGATCATATATTTTCACATAAAACCATACAATTGGATTAAATATTTTATTTTGTTGAAAGAATTTTTTTTTTCATGAACTACACTAAGTTACATGTTTTGGTGACAGTAAAATAAGCAATAGGATTCACTTGTATAACAATGATCTGGTTCATAAGTACAATACCAACACCAACTAGGCACCGACCCTTGTTTCTTAAAACATAGGCTCTCGTCTTTTGTAGTCTCGTACATTTTTGGCAAAACATTGTATCCCTCTTTGGTCTTAGTTGTGCCTAAAGAGTGCCAAACATTCATTGAAATGATATAAGTTCAAGAAGAGACATAATATAGTCTTTTATTCTATTTTTTGGTATTTTCAGTTATATGCATTTAAGATTTACATAATCTTCTAAGATTGTGTAATAGCTTCTTCATGTTAATTCATTTAGTTATAAAATCTAATAATAACATACAACATGTCAATGTCACTCAATATCTTGATAATGTATTGATATATCCCTACAATTCCAGCCATTTTGTCAATTTTTTTTATACATGACGAAATATAACCATCAAATCACAATAAAACGTTCCAAAAATCATGACTAACAAAATTGGAAAGGAAAACAAGTTGTCATTTTCTCTTGCCACAGTAGGAGTGACTAACAAAGAAAAATTGTTAAAATTATTAGGTCCAGGACATCTGAAAGATTTTAATGAGAAATTAGTTATAATTGAAGATCATTCCAGGGATTTTTGAAAGTAGAAAATAGATTATAAATGTGTCATTCAGATATCATTATTTCAAAATATGAAAAGTATAAATATATATAAGAATATCACAGACATGTAAAAACTCATAATGTTAATCACATCGTAAAAGTGACAAATAATAAAAAAACTAGTATATAAAATTTAAAATCTTCATTGTTCACTATGTTATAAAGGTAACTTAGAAAATTAAAATTAGAAAGTACTTATTAAAAATAATAGACTTACACTCATGAAACGTGATAAGTGTAAGGAAAGTAACACAAAGTAGTGCGAAAAGAGATGAAAACTTATTTGTTGTCATGGTACTTATCGTTGGAGATTGAAATTTTAATTTAATGGGTTTATAAAAGAACATGGATAACTTCATCTTATATAGCCTTATGAATCTACTTTTTAGAATTTGTCAACTATAACATTTATCATAGTCATAAAGTTATTTGCTATTTTTTTGGACAATATTAAAGTCTTTGACTAGTGATTATATTAATGTGATATTTCTTTAATAATAAATATATATCTTGTTTTTTTGTTACATAGGAGAGGACCCAGAGCATTTATCATAGTAATAAAGTCTTTTGCTATTTTTTTTAGATAATAATAAAGTCTTTGATTAATGAATATATTAATGTGATAATCCTTTAATAATAAATATTTATCTTTTTACTATTTTTATTTATGTTTGTTACATAGGGGGCCACTTTGGACTTAGAGTCATTGATTTGGTTCGAACCTGCACCATTTGGGTCACTCTTCTATCATACGGTATATTGTATACCTTTCCTTTTAAATCTTATAATTAAAAATCAAAATAAATGATATATACACTATTACTAAATTATCCTTTTATATATATATATATATATATATATATATTTTTTTAAAATAATATTTATCTATTGACTGAAATACCATGATACTAATATATTTTCTGAATACATGTGAGAGCCACTTTGGATTCGGTATCATTTTGGCTCCAAAAGGATTTGATCCCAAAACCTCTTGGTCTTTGCGGAGTAGCCTAACCACTAGACCAACTATTGATCTTTTACTTAATTATATTGTAAAATTATAAAATAAATATTAATAACTAAATCAAAATAAAAATAAATAAATAAACAAAATAAAAATAGAATATAATTTTCCACCCACCCACGCTTAGCTTGCAGAAGCATTCGAACAAAAAATAAAGAAAAAAACATGTACCGTAGGTAAAGAACATTCGGGAAAAAAACTTGCATAGTGCTTAAGGTTTTGTTAATTTAATCCAAAAAATTGAAAATTCTTCAAAGAAGAAACATCCTTTTTGCTGGAAATCTAGAATTTTGTTTACAAAACCTAAAAGAAGAAGCGTGCAACTATCATATTCCTGATTTTATTCCGCAAGGCCGATTCATAGTTTACATCTCATTCAATTGATCGGAGTTCCGAATCTTAAACTCATACAATTCGTCATTCCTTATTTTACAGTTAGTAATTCCTTCTTTACGGTTTGTAATTCTTTCTTTTACGGTTCGTAATTCCTTCATTAACCGTTCGTAATTCTTTCGTTAACGGTTCATTACTCCTTCATAAACGGTTCGTAATTCCTTCTTTAACCGTTCGTAATGCCTTCTTTAATGGTTCATAATTCCTTCATTAATAGTTCGTAATTCTTTCTTTAACCGTTCGTAATTACTTCTTTACCGATTCATAATTCCTTCATTAACGGTTCTTAATTCTTTCTTTAACCGCTTGTAATTCCTTCTTTAACGGTTAGTAATTTCTTCATTAACCGTTCGTAATTCCTTCATTAACCGTTCGTAATTCCTTTATTAACGGTTTGATATTCCTCTATTAATGGTTCGTAATTCCTTCTTTTACCGTTCGTAATCCCTTCTTTAACCGTTTGTTATTCCTTTATTAATGGTTCTTTATTCCTTCATTAACCATTCATAATTTCTTCTTTAACGGTTCGTTATTCCTTCATTAACGGTTCATAATTCCTTCATTGACGTTTCATTATTCCTTCTTTAAACGTTTGTAATTCCTTCATTAACCGTAACATTAACAGTTCGTTATTCCTTCATTAACCGTTCGTAATTCCTTCTTTAACTGTTCCTAATTCCTTCATTAACCATTCGTAATTCCTTCATTAACGGTTTGTAATTCCTTCTTTAACGATTCGTTATTCCTGCTTTAACGGTTCATTATTCCTTCTTTAACGGTTCGTTATTCCTTCTTTAACAGTTCATAATTCCTTCTCTAACGGGTCGTTATCCCTTCTCTAACGGTTCGTTATTCCTTTTTTAATGGTTCGTTATTCTTTCTTTAACGGTTCGCAATTCCTTCTCTAACGGTCCGTTATTCCTTTTCTAACGGTTCGTTATTCCTTCTTTAACGGTTTGTTATTCCTTCATTAACGGTTCGTTATTTTTTCTTTATCGGTTTGTTATTCCTTCATCAATGATTCGTTATTCCTTCATTAAAGGTTCGTTATTCCTTCATTAACGGGTCGTTATTCGTTCTTTAATGGTTCGTTATTCCTTCTTTAGCGGTTCGTAATTCTTTCTCTAACGGTTCGTCATTTCTTCTGTAACGGTTCGTTATTCCTTCTTTAACGGTTTGTTATTCCTTCTTAAACGGTTTGTTATTCCTTCATCAACGGGTTGCTTCTTTAACGGTTTGTTATTTCTTCATTAACGATTTGTTATTCCTTCTTTAACGGTTCGTAATTCCTTCTCTAACGGTTCGTTATTCATTCTCTAACTGTTCGTTATTCCTTCTTTAACGGTTCGTTATTCCTTCTTTAACGGTTCGTAATTCCTTCTCTAATGGTTCGTAATTTCTTCTTTAATGGTTTGTTATTCCTTCTGTAACGGTTCGTTATTCCTGCTTTAACGGGTCGTTATTCCATCTTTAACGGTTCGTTATTCCTTCTTTAACGGTTTGCTATTCCTTCATTAACGGTTTGTAATTCCTTCATTAACGGTTCGCTATTCCTTCTTTAACGGTTTGTTATTCCTTCATTAATGGTTTGTTATTCCTTCATTAACGGTTTGTTATTCCTTCATTAATGGTTCGTTATTCCTTTATTAACGGTTCGTTATTAATTCTTTAACGGTTCGTAATTCCTTCTCTAACGGTTCGTTATTCCTTCTCAAACAGTTCATTATTCCTTCTCTAACGGTTCGCTATTCCTTCTTTAACGGTTCGTTATACCTTATTTAATGGTTCGTGATTCCTTCTTTAACTATTCGTAATTCCTTCATTAACGGTTCGCTATTCCTTCATTAACGGTTCGTTATTCCTTCTTTAACAGTTCGCAGTTTGGTGTTGCCTAAGGTGTGATAAAAAGATGATATAATTTAGATGCAAATAAACACCCTAAGCTAACACAGTATTGCAAGTATTACATGACGTATGCAAGTTTTAATGATAAGAAGATTCATTCCTCAGAGACTGACGAAAGTTAGAGAGAACTTATGCAAATTATCAAGTGCAAATATGAAAGATAGAAAAGATAATACGCAAATAGAAAGAAAATATAGACAAATATTTATTTGGTTTTTAAATAATAAAACTAAACCTAATAAACTAAAGACAGAAAATAAATAAAAGAAAAGAAGATAGTATGAAAGTTAGCTTGAGTAAATAGCATGTAATCCCCACTAACTTTGCCGTTCTAAACATGTAAGGGTGAATTATGTAGTATGTCAATAATCGGTTCCAATTCGCTAGGTAGTTTTAAATAGGATTTACATGTGTCAATAAGGCTTCCTAAGCAAACTTTTCCTGTAATTGGTAAATAGTCACAAGAACTAAACCATAGTGATTATCTAGTTAGGTTGGGTTGTCAGATCAAACCTTATACTAGACGTTATGTGCTAAACATGTAATTAAACACCGTTGTCAATGGTGACCTAATTACTAGATGGTAATTCTATATGGCCATGGTTCCACAAGAACACAGAATATAAATCCAAACACATAAACAGAGAATAAAAACAATAATTCAATTTAAAACATAGAATTCCCAAATTAGATAGATGTCAATCAAAACTAGGGTTCATACATATATGCTAAAAAACTCAAGCTAAAAAGAATTAGTTCATACTAAGAAAAGAAGAGAAAAGAGTTACAGAATCAAAGGTTGAAGGAGACATATGGTGTTTGCTCCTTCCAGACTTCTCCTCTTGTGTTGCAGCTTCCTCTTGGCCTTAAGGTCAGGCCAAGGATGATTTTATAATGTTAAGAGGCTGTATTTATAGGGTATAGGAAGACCTAATTCGTTTTCTTGAAGGAGAAGGAAAGTAATGGACTCCTAGCCCAACTCAAATTCGTATGGAAATAAAGATAATTACTGCTGAACTGTTTTGAGCATATCTTCTTCGTTATTGGTCGGTGTTTGCTCCATAATATACCAAAAGAATCCTCAGCGAATTATCTACGTCCCTATGAAAGGAATTTACCAAAACCGGCTTCGTTTTGGAGTTATCACCACTTCTTTAGGCGTAGCTGCAGATATTCAGATTTAGGCAGCTTTTCCTTTTCCTAATTGAACTCTGTTTCCTTCTATCTCCAATTTCCATGTTTATCTTTTTCCATATCTTGTAGTCTTTGACTTGGACTCTAATTAATCTCCATAATTATCTTTAAAGCTTCATACTAAATAAACAATTAAACCCCATATGCTCTAAAAATATTATGTTACTAAATCAAGACTCAAAATAGGAAAGTGCACTAAACTAAGCTAAAGTCGACCTATAAACTAATAAATACGCCTAAAATGATGTCTCAGAAGTATATTTTATTATCACAAATGAGGAGACATCAAAGTTCCTTCCCTAACTGTTCGTTATTCCTTCTCTAACGGTTTGTTATTCCTTCTTTAACCGTTCGTTATTCCTTTACTAACGGTTCGTTATTCCTTTTTTAGCGGTTTGTAATTCCTTCTTTAACGATTCTTTATTCCTTCTGTAACGGGTCGTTCTTCCTTCATTAACGGTTCGTTATTCCTTCTTTAACGGTTCGCAATTCCTTCTCTAACGGTTCGTTATCCATTCTTTAACGGTTCGCAATTCCTTCTCTAACGGTTCGTTATCAATTCTTTAACGGTTTGTTATTCCTTCTTTAACGGTTCGTTAATCCTTCTTTAGCGGTTCGTTATTCCTTCTTTAGAGGTTCGTAATTCCATCTTTAACGGTGTGTTATTCCTTTTTTAACGGTTCGTTATTCCTTCTTTAACGGTTCGTTATTCCTTCATTAACGGTTTGTTATTCCTCCATTAACGGTTTGTAATTCCTCATTAACGGTTCGTTATTCCTTCTGTAACGGTTCATTATTACTTCTTTGACAATTCGTTATTCCTTCTTTAACGATTTGTTATTCCTTCATTAACGGGTTGTTATTATTTCATTAACGGTTTGTTATTCCTTCATTAACGGTTCGTTATTCATTCATTAACGGTCCGTTATTCTTTCTTTAACGGTTCGTAATTCTTTCTCTATCGGTTCGTTATTCCTTCTTTAACGGTTCGTTATTCCTTCTTTAACGGTTCGTTATTCCTTATTTAACGGTTTGTTATTCCTTCTCTAACGGTTCGTTATTCCTTCTCTAACGGTTCGTTATTTCTTCTCCAACGGTTCGTTATTCCTTCTCTAACGGTTCGTTATTCCTTCTTTAACGGTTCGCTATTCCTTCATTAACGGTTCGTTATTCATTCATTAACGGTTCGTTATTCCTTCTTTAACGGTTCGTTATTCCTTCTTTAGCGGTTCGTAATTCTTTCTCTAGCGGTTCGTTATTCCTTCTGTAACGGTTCGTTATTCCTTCTTTAACAGTTCGTTATTCCTTCTTTAACGGTTCGTTATTCCTTCTTTAACAGTTTGTTTTTCCTTCATTAACGGTTTGTTATTCCTTCTTAAACGGTTCATTATTCCTTCATTAACGGTTCGTTATTCCTTCATTTATGGTTCGTTATTCCTTCTTTAACAGTTCGTAATTCCTTCTCTAATTTGTAATTCTTTCTTTAACAGTTCGTTATTCCTTATTTTACGGTTCGTTAGTCATTCTTTAATGGTTCATAATTCATTCTCCAACGCTTTGTAATTCCTTCTCTAACAGTTCGTTATTCCTTCTTTAGCGGTTCGTAATTCTTTCTCTAACGATTCGTTATTCCTTCTGTATTGGTTCGTAATTCCTTTTTTAACGATGGACAATTGATTCTCGATATCAAGTTACAAATGACGAGTTGACCAATAATATTGAAACTTCAGAAGTTGACCACGATCTATTTTGGAACATTCATCACAATTACAATCAAGTTTTAGATGCTGCATACAAATTTCCTTTCGTTGCTGAAAAAATGAATGTTTTTTTTTTTACAGAAACGTTAGTGGAAATTTCTAGTTTCAAATTACCTGAAAAAGTTGATGTGGTATCTCAAGAACTGAATAGCCATGTGAATTCTACAGGACCACCAATCTCCCTAAGTTTTTCTACCTTGGTGCCTGGAATTAATATCCGTGATCCAATTGAAGCAAGTAGACATAAAGGGCGACCAAAATTAGCTTCAAGAATTAAGTTTGGATTGGAAGTATCCCAACAAGAAGGTGTAAAAAAGAAAACGTGTGGAAATTGTGGCGGATTTGGTCATTATAGAACGGGTGAATTATATATAGGGTCTTGGAGACCATCTTTCTTCTCTATAGAGTAGTTTCAAAAAAGCTATTCTTTTTAAGGACCTCATTTTTTACAATAGTCTTTCCTACCCTTACTAACACTAAAAGACAAAAAAAGTGTGATGTCATTGTTTCTCTCTCCACTACCTACCACTACCCACCTACCTCCCACCACCTACCACCGACCACCGACCACCGATCTCCGAGCACCGACCTCCGACCACCGACCACCGACCTTAGGCCACCAGTCACCGGTCACCGGAAAAAACATAGAGTACTCTGAGAATTTGCTGAGTACTCCGACAATTTTGCTGAGTACTCTATATATTTAAATGAGTACTCTATATATCCAACCACCGACCACCGACTTCCAACCACCTACCTCCGGCCACCAGAAAATTGCGAAGTACTCTAAGAAAATCTCGGAGTACTCTAAGAAAATCTCGGAGTACTCTAGGAAAATCTCGGAGTACTCTTAAAATTTGAGGAGTACTATTAAAACACACAAAGAGTATAATTGAAAAATGCTAAAAAAATAAAATTATTGAGTATTATTAAAAATGATCACATTTACACATTTTATTACACAAAAAAAAAAACTTTGACCAGATCTAGATCTGGTCAACAATTTCTACAAAGAAAAAAAACAGCTGCCATCACGTTGAAGGAGAGACCTCCGTTTCGTTCTAGAGCTGCAGTGAAGCTCACGGTGGCATCAATGGAGTTGCAGTGAAGCTCATAGTGAAGGCCATCTGTTCGAGCTGTTCGTGGATCAAGTCTCGTCGGAAGTGGGGATGGTGGTGTTGCTCTTCTCGGAGTTGCTGTTGCTCTTCTTCCTTTTCAAGACTCTCGCGCAGCTCCTTTCCGTTGCTTCGCCGGAGCACAAATCAAGGCTGCACCATCATCTCTCATCTCCGGCGAGCACCAATACTCCAGCAAAATCGGAGGCAGAAGCTCCTTCTTCTTCTTGTTCGAGTTCCAGATCTCCTCGTCCATGGAGGTTGCTAATGGAGGAGCGCTGGAGAAGCCATGTTAGCAAGCTCGTCCATGGAGGTTGCTCCTTCTTTTGCAACTCCGGTCATGTTAACAAGCTAGTACGGTGGAGGAGGAGATGCAGCTTTTGGAGGAGGAGATGCAGCTTTTGGAAATGGTCCACAGTAACAAGCCTCGAATGGCAGCAGATCGTGCGGATGCAGCTTTGTTTTTTTCTTTTTGTTATTAGCTTACACATTACGCAACTAGTACGTTTTTAAAAAAAAATTCAGATTTGCTTTTAATTGAAGGTGGTGGTGGTGTTATGGTTGTTGTGTTATGGTAGTGGTGGTGGTGTTTTGGTGGTGGTGGCGGTTTGGGGGAGCTATTACCTAGCTAACGGAAGGGAAAAATGGGGAAGAGAGATAGGTGAGAGAAATGGAACTAAAAATATAATATAATGGGTTCTAAATTAGTATATATATAGGAATAAAAAAACAAAAGAGGGTATAATCGTAAATGGGATTTTGGGGTTCATGTGTTAAAAACTTTCTGAGGTCTTTAGTAAGAAGAGGCTCTAGGCAGGGTCCCTATCTTGAAGAGGGGGGGGGTGTGTGTTCAAGACCCTAAGGTGAATTTTCTCTTATGGAACAGGCTGCCCCAACACTAAGGTATTGTACATTTATTACATTTTTTTTATATTTTATGGAACTAAGTATCACTATTATCACTATTAGGGAAAAAACTTGCAATTAATTTGGATGTCTTCCAAATGCTACCAAGTACTTAATGAAGCATAAATTTGCAAAAATCCTAAAACTTGAGAGGAAAAGTCAATTAGGACTATATAGTAATGATTTAATTTTATTGGTAATTTTATGTTTTTGAAAAAATATATAATGTATGTTTTTCACGTCACTGGATGGTATGAATTTAGGTGATATGTATCATTACTCATCTATATAATATCTGGATTTTCCAAGTTTGTATTGAGTCATAATACTTCCTAAACCCAATATTTCTTTTGATTATCTGTGTTAATCTTCTAAAATATAGCTTAAGAAAAAATAGTTTGCTTGATTAAGTTGGAAAGTATATGAAAGCACTATAATAATAATGATAAAACACACCGGGAAGAAACATGACAACAAATGTAAAAAGTAAATCAATGGGAGGTGTAATATGGGCAAAAAACATAACACCCTAAATTAACTTGATAACACAAACAAAATAAGAAAATCTGTCTAAGTATAAAGGCAAAGCAAACCAGTTGAAGAGCACTACAAATTTTCCATAAATATGGATATTAATTGATGAAAGCAGTGATAAAGTCTGGTCCAAAACCAGACTCAGTCCTACGTCTTTTGCTTCTCCTAATTTCGTTGTCAGGGTGTGTTGCCTGAACTCGAAGGGGGAAGAGAAGCAGAAAGATTATCACTAACAGGTATAACAGTATTGACTGGTGAGTCATTACTGGTAGAAGAAGAGGCATGATGAACAATGTCCTTTTTTAAGGGAAATATATGTTCTTAGAATTCAGCATCTCTAGATTCACTAATAGTGTTATCAACTAAGGACATAAACCTATAAGCTGCACTATTCTGAGCATATCCTATAAAGATAGAGTCTATGGTTTTGGGTCCAATGTTGACTCTCTTAAAGTCGGGTAAAGCTACCTTAGCTAAACACCCCCACACTCTTAAAAATTTCAGGTTAGGAGGGTATCCTTTCCACAACTCGTAAGGGGTCTTATCTATACATTTATGGGGTACTCAGTTTAAGACATTACAAGCAGATAAGACAGCTTCCCCCCCCCCCCCACATATTGGATGGTAGGCCTGAACTAATTAACATGGTATTCATCATTTCCTTAAGGGATCTATTTTTCCTTTCGGCTATGCCATTTTGTTGGGGTGTATAAGGGGCACTAAGTTCATGAATAATTCCATTATTTTCACAAAATTCTTTAAGTGTGTTTGAACTATATTCACCGCCCCTATCGGACCTAAACCTTTTAATCTTTCTATCTAGTTGGTTTTCAACCTCAGCCTTATATCTTAAAAAGGTGGATTCTGCTTCATCTTTAGACTTTAAAAGGTATACTTTGGTGAACCTAGAGTAGTCATCTACAAAGGTCATATAATAAAGTTTTCCTCCTCTACTAGCGGTAGTTTTAAAGTCAGCTAAGTCAGAATGCACTAGTTCTAAGAGTTGTGATTCTCTAGTGGTTACATTTTTAAAGGGCTTTTTCGCATGCTTAGCCTCTACACATATTTGACACTTAACTAAGTCATCATTATGGTTCACAGGTATTAGACCATGATATTTAAGTCTTTTAATAGAGGAAACATTTAAGTGCCCTAATCTAGCATGCCACATATCAAGAGAATCAACAATATAAGCAGAAGTAGATGCATTTTCATTCAAAGCGGAAAAAACGTTAAGTACAAATAGTCCACCATTAAGGTAACCTTTCCCTACAAAGTCACCATTTCTAGAGATAATGATTTTCCCACCCTCAAAAACTAGTTTAAGTCCAGCTTTGTTTAGAAGAGACCCAGAGACTAAATTTCTACGAAGCGTGGGGACATACAAAAGATCATTAAGGGCTAAGGTCTTGCCAGAGGTAAGTTTAAGACAAACCTTTCCCTTGCCAAGGACGCCCGCAGTTGTAGAGTTTCCCATGTATACGCATTCCCCATCAGCTACATCTTCAAACCCTTGGAATAACTCTTTGTTGGTGCAGAAGTGTCTTGAAGCTCCATTATCGAGAATCCATTCAGCCTTGTTCTCTACCAAATTCGTTTCAACCATTACCGCGGCAATTACCTCTTCAGTTTCAGTCAGGTTGGCGCGAGGTGGATTATTTGGGTTGAACATATTCTTGCATTGGTACGCCTTGTGACCCTCTTTTCCACAATAGTAGCAAGTTGCCTTATTTTTCTAAATATTGTTAGATGGTTTGAAGTTGTTACCTCCGGATTTGTTGAAGTTACCCTTTGATTTGTTGTTCTTATTCTGACCATGAGATTTCCCTTTACCTTTATTCTGACCATGAGATTTGTTGTTACCATACCCAGAAGTCTCGACCAAATTTGCCTTCGAAGAATAATGAGGCAGAATTTCAGACTTATCTTTGATGCGATTTGCCTCTTCGGTTCTCATGTGGCTGATTAGCTCTTGGATCGTCATGTATTTCTTCTTATGTTTGAGGTGGTTGCGGCAGTAACTCCAGGATGCCGGGAATTTCTCAAGTAAAACATTAGCTTGTAAAATTTCACATAATTTCATACTTTCGGATACAATTTCGGCGCACAGATTTTCGTAAACGTGAACTTGTTCCATGACTGGTTTTTGATCGGTGATTGTGAACTTAAGCCAGTTTCCGACAACATATTTTTTCTTACCAGAGTCGTCACCTCTGTACTTAGTGTTTAAACAGTCCCAGATATTTTTTGTAGAATTTTCATTTACGATTAAATCAAAAAGGGGGTTTGACATGTGGTTTAAAAGGTGACCACTAGTAAGTTTATTAGCTTTTTCGTATTTTAAAATTCTAGCGGCTATAGTAGCATCCGCGTCGCTAGTTGCAACAGGAGGGTTTTCAGAAAGCACAAAGTAGATTTCTAATTGTTTGAAGAAAATGAGGAGTTTTTGGGACCAACGTTTGAAATTAGAACCATCAAGTGGTTCGAGTTTTGACATATCGGGCAAAGTTTTCAAAACCAAAGGGGAGGCCATTACAGTTTTAGATATAAAGAGTTTTCGTTCTTAAATTGTTGGTAAAAATTTCGGAACTGTAATGGTGATTTTAAACACAAAACCGAAATGCGAAAATGGCTTTAAGTAATTTTAAAAACAGAATTATAAAACAGAGAATAAAATGGACAGAAAAATTAAAGTGCGAAAATAAGATGGACAGAAATAAAAAGACGGAAGAAAAATACGAACCGGAAACTATAGGCGATAACAAAAGTAGTGCCGTGGAGAAGCCACTGCCTTAAGAATGAATTTCGGGACAACCGAGATGCTATACTGTGTTTCCGAACGTTCCCCAAGGTTGAACACTACTAACCAGCTCTCGTGTGCACTCACAAGGGATGGTTTGGAATCTGTATAAAAGCTTCGCTCAAGAACAGTAGGGAGTAGAGAGGAGGAGAATATGGCTGCAGAATTTCGTTAGGAGAGTTGTGTGTATTTCGGAAGTGAAGACCAGCTCTATATATAGGTGGAGAAGTAGTTGTTACGAGCTGACATCAAGGGATTTGTAACACAGCTGTTACGAGCTGAGATAAAGGAGCAACAAATCCGCACCTATTACTGAAAAGCTGCTTCCTAAACGTGTGAAAAAAGGTTTAAAACGACAAAGTCAATAGGCCAATAAAACCGGGTATAAAAATTTATTTATTTTTATTTTTTTCCCAAGTCCCAAGTCCCAAGAACCAAGACCCAAGAGCCAAGGCCCATGACCCATGACCCGGACCCGGGCTCGGGCCGGGTGGGTGGTGGTGGTGCGCACGTGTGGGCTTATATATTACCTTTTCATGTGCATGGGTGTTGGTTCTTTGGTAGCTAATGTAACCACAAAGAATAAAAGCAGATATTAGAGCTTATAACCCACCGATGTGGGAAAACTCAATATCACATGCAAATGTTCTAACAAACAACGCGCCTCCCATAGATAAAAAGCTTGCAAGCTACGAACAAGGAGAGTCATTTCCGTAAATTTGGAGTGAATCTTTGGGCCGTTTCCATAAATTCCAGCTTCAAGTTTCTTATAGCTCCTCCCTATAACATTAAAGTCAAATATACAATCAATCATCAGGCATTACTACTAGAGAGTGCCTTTAAAATGTACCTGTATAATCCACCAAATTAAATATAGCAGTAAAATCACCATTTTCAACCTATAGTGAGATACCAGCTCATAAAAAAGTTAAGCAATTGTTATTTATAATTCAACACGTGATTAAAAGTGGTACCTGTATTGCATTAACAATTGTTGTTGTGTCTGAATGTTTTGTGCAATTTCCTTCACACAGATGTGATCATACTTTGATATTTCCTTTTTGAAAAGATCCTCAAATGACCCCTTAATGTCATCAAATTAGGCTTTTCTACGACATTATTTAGTACACCCTTGCAATCTGACGTAACCTTTCCTCGTCATTTCTCCAAGTTTTACAATGTTACAGAGTTAATGCTTACCTTTTTATGCTAATCTATTGGGTTAAGTACATATACTCATAATTTTTTACTTTTTAACCATAGTTATTGTCATCTCCCAAAATATGATAAGACAAGCTACCGACTCAACACCTCGAGAGAGTTTAACTAACCACAAGTGTACGGATTGTTGACAAGTATTTTTCTAACTTCCTTTTAACTCCCTACAGGGTAGTTTAAAAGGATGCCTAAGTATTACTAGAGTTATCGGGTGAGATTATTCTACGCAACAACTCGGTGCTAGAAAGTACTTAACCTATATGATTATCCGTCTAGGCAAGCCTGTCAGGACCACTACTGCACATTCACCCCAATACCTATTCTAAAACGTTCCCAGATAATTTTCGCAAACTTCTCAATGTCAATTAGATTAAAGGAGGGGTTTGTCACGTTATTCAAGATCCATCCCTTAACCACTGAATTAGCTTTCTTGAACCAAAGTTCGAGAGACAGAAGCCTGGCATGTTTTTCTTTGGTAATTTCTCCATTGGCCTCAATTGAAGGGAGTACCATAAGAACGACAAGGTCTTGTTCATATTATTCAAGGCATATCAATAGCTTTTGTGTCCAACGTTTGTAATTAGAATCATCGAAAGGCTCCAACATAGTCACATCGGGAATGGCTTTTGCGTTCAAGTATGAAGCAATCGCCGAAATAGAAAAATCATTTTACAACCAGTGATAATACAAATATTTTTTGATATGTTGGTAAAGAAACTAACAACATCACTGGTAAAGTAAAAAATAGATTTTAAAAATATTCTAGAAAATGTAACTATTACAATAAGATTAAAAGTCAGAATATATAGGTATACCAAAAGATGTAGTACTACAACTATTACAAAAAATTGAAAAACTAGAACTTACACCAAAATTAAGAGAATGGAAATGGACACAAATACACAAAATTGTGTTAAAAAATATATTCCGAGAGCACTAACAAGCATATCTAGCTATTATTCTAATCTCTACGTCAAATAACCGTTTTGAGTAATCACGGAGAAGAATTATTTTCCTTTTGAATTCTTAGTTCTTTATTCTCGCTAATATATTCACTAATCTATTTCTAAAAAATGTTTAAAAAAGAATGGATAATTTGAACATTTGAGAAACAATTTTTTTCATCCTTGCAAATGAGCTAAGGATCTCTTTATATAGGTGAGAAGGAGATAAAACACTAAATGACATCCATTAACGGGAGACAAAAAACTACCCAATTAATGCATTTAAAGCCTAATGGTTACATATTCTTTGTGGCTTAATATTGAACTTGGACGTCTTTTAGCCGCGTAGTTCATCCGGACCACTGCACCTAGACGTCCATTGGTCTTGTTGTCCACAATAAATCTAGGCACTTTGACCAACGTGACTCGAGTCTTAGTTGACCATCATATAAAATACCTTTTTAAACATTTACAGTAAAATAATTTTTTTCTGAAAACATCTTTTAATCTTTCTAATAAAATAAAATAATATATTATGAAAGCAACTATTTAATCTTTCCAATAAAATAAAATAAATTTTATGAAAACACATTTTTAGTCTTTCCAAATAATATAATACTTTATATTATTTTTCCAAAGACCCAAAGACCTAATGTTCAAAGTCCTTCTCCAAGAGTATGAAAAATATAAAAATAATTTTTAATTTCCAAAGCAATGTTGCAATATATTCTGGTAATTCACATAATACAGTGACCAAATAAAAACTAATCTTCAAATGTATTCTTTGTTTATATTATTTTTTAACTAACAAACGATAGAAGTGTCATTCACTTTTTTTTTGCTAAAAAACTAACATGAAAGGGGATGATTGGACCTTCATGACTTTTGTAGGCGATTGCAATATATTTTTTTATTGAAGGGAAGTTAATTTAAAATAAAAAAGTATGTATCATGTATTTAACTTGACTTTTATAGTTAAATTGACGTTATATAAGTATGAATTGAGTCACTGTACTGATTTCTAATTCAACGCAAGATAAATTCTATCTTTTAAAAAGATGGAGCACGCTGAACCACTCGTGCAAACATAACAAGTTGTGGGGAGGAATTGCGTGTAACATTTTCTTATTTTGGGATAATAAGTATAATAATATATAATTTGATTTCCGTTTTCATGATTAATATAAGTAAATACTATCATAACATTACATAATCACATGTGTTGTGCACATGTAATGTTAAAACTAAATTTGTAATAGACTAAATGTATAGTTTGAAACTATGTTATAACATATTGATTAGTTTGGGACACTTTTTAATTAAGTTTCCAAAATATGATTATTCAAATACTTTTATAACCCCTAATATATATATCCTCAAATAAATATTTTCAAGGCTTTAATTTTCAACAAATTTAGTTTTCTATCATGAATTATTTTTAGCTATAAACCGTATTCTTATTATTTGAGTATAACATTACTTATACATTGTTCAGTGTAAATTTTTTGTGTTATGATGTTTACCCCATGACTGTTATAATTTTGGTACGTTCAGATACTTATTAATATTTATATAGTTATGACTTGTAAAATTTCATATTTAAAATTATTTGATCATATATTTTCACATAAAACCATACAATTGGATTAAATATTTTATTTTGTTGAAAGAATTTTTTTTTCATTAACTACACTAAGTTACATGTTTTGGTGACAGTAAAATAAGCAATAGGATTCACTTGTATAACAATGATCTGGTTCATAAGTACAATACCAACACCAACTAGGCACTGACCCTTGTTTCTTAAAACATAGGCTCTCGTCTTTTGTAGTCTCGTACATTTTTGGCAAAACATTGTATCCCTCTTTGGTCTTAATTGTGCCTAAAGAGTGCCAAACATTCATTGAAATGATATAAGTTCAAGAAGAGACATAATATAGTCTTTTATTCTATTTTTTGGTATTTTCAGTTATATGCATTTAAGATTTACATAATTTTCTAAGATTGTGTAATAGCTTCTTCATGTTAATTAATTTAGTTATAAAATCTAATAATAACATACAACATGTCAATGTCACTCAATATCTTGATAATGTATTGATATATCCCTACAATTCCAGCCATTTTGTCAAATTTTTTTATACATGACGAAATATAACCATCAAATCACAATACGTTCCAAAAATCATGACTAACAAAATTGGAAAGGAAAACAAGTTGTCATTTTCTCTTGCCACATTAGGAGTGACTAACAAAGAAAAATTGTTAAAATTATTAGGTCCAGGACATCTGAAAGATTTTAATGAGAAATTAGTTATAATTCAAGATCATTCCAGGGATTTTTGAAAATAGAAAATAGATTATAAATGTGTCATTCAGATATCATTATTTCAAAATATGAAAAGTATAAATATATATAAGAATATCACAGACATGTAAAAACTCATAATGTTAATCACATCGTAAAAGTGACAAATAATAAAAAAACTAGTATATAAAATTTAAAATCTTCATTGTTCACTATGTTATAAAGGTAACTTAGAAAATTAAAATTAGAAAGTACTTATTAAACATAATAGACTTACACTCATGAAACGTGATAAGTGCAAGGAAAGTAACACAAAGTAGTGCGAAAAGAGATGAAAACTTATTTGTTGTCATGGTACTTATCGTTGGAGATTGAAATTTTAATTTAATGGGTTTATAAAAGAACATGGATAACTTCATCTTATATAGCCTTATGAATCTACTTTTTAGAATTTGTCAACTATAACATTTATCATAGTAATAAAGTTATTTGCTATTTTTTTTGACAATATTAAAGTCTTTGACTAGTGATTATATTAATGTGATATTTCTTTAATAATAAATATATATCTTGTTTTTTTGTTACACAAGAGAGGACCCAGAGCATTTATCATAGTAATAAAGTCCTTTGCTATTTCTTTTAGATAATAATAAAGTCTTTGATTAATGAATATATTAATGTGATATTCCTTTAATAATAAATATTTATCTTTTTCCTATTTTTATTTATGTTTGTTACATAGGAGAGCCACTTTGGACTTAGAGTCATTGATTTGGTTCGAACCTGCACCATTTGGGTCACTCTTCTATCATACGGTATATTATATACCTTTCCTTTTAGATTTTATAATTAAAAATCAAAATAAATGATATATACACTATTACTAAATTATCCTTTTATATATATATATATATATTATTTTTTTAAAAATAATATTTATCTATTGACTGAAATACCCATGATACTAATATATTTTCTGAATACATGTGAGAGCCTCTTTGGATTCGGTATCATTTTGGCTCCAAAAGGATTTGATCCCAAAACCTCTTGGTCTTTGCGGAGTAGCCTAACCACTAGACCAACTATTGATCTTTTACTTAATTATATTGTAAAAATATAAAATAAATATTAATAACTAAATCAAAATAAAAATAAATAAATAAACAAAATAAAAATAGAATATAATTTTCCACCCACCCACGCTTAGCTTGCAGAAGCATTCGAACAAAAAATAAAGAAAAAAACATGTACCGTAGGTAAAGAACATTCGGGAAAAAAACTTGCATAGTGCTTAAGGTTTTGTTAATTTAATCCAAAAAATTGAAAATTCTTCAAAGAAGAAACATCCTTTTTGCTGGAAATCTAGAATTTTGTTTACAAAACCTAAAAGAAGAAGCGTGCAACTATCATATTCCTGATTTTATTCCGCAAGGCCGATTCATAGTTTACATCTCATTCAATTGATCGGAGTTCCGAATCTTAAACTCATACAATTCGTCATTCCTTATTTTACAGTTAGTAATTCCTTCTTTACGGTTTGTAATTCTTTCTTTTACGGTTCGTAATTCCTTCATTAACCGTTCGTAATTCTTTCGTTAACGGTTCATTACTCCTTCATAAACGGTTCGTAATTCCTTCTTTAACCGTTCGTAATGCCTTCTTTAATGGTTCATAATTCCTTCATTAATAGTTCGTAATTCTTTCTTTAACCGTTCGTAATTACTTCTTTAACGATTCATAATTCCTTCATTAACGGTTCTTAATTCTTTCTTTAACCATTTGTAATTCCTTCTTTAACGGTTAGTAATTCCTTCATTAACCGTTCGTAATTCCTTCATTAACCGTTCGTAATTCCTTTATTAACGGTTTGATATTCCTCTATTAATGGTTCGTAATTCCTTCTTTTACCGTTCGTAATCCCTTCTTTAACCGTTTGTTATTCCTTTATTAATGGTTCTTTATTCCTTCATTAACCATTCATAATTTCTTCTTTAACGGTTCGTTATTCCTTCATTAACGGTTCATAATTCCTTCATTAACGTTTCATTATTCCTTCTTTAAACGTTTGTAATTCCTTCATTAACCGTAACATTAACAGTTCGTTATTCCTTCATTAACCGTTCGTAATTCCTTCTTTAACTGTTCGTAATTCCTTCATTAACCATTCGTAATTCCTTCATTAACGGTTTGTAATTCCTTCTTTAACGATTCGTTATTCCTGCTTTAACGGTTCATTATTCCTTCTTTAACGGTTCGTTATTCCTTCTTTAACAGTTCATAATTCCTTCTCTAACGGGTCGTTATCCCTTCTCTAACGGTTCGTTATTCCTTTTTTAATGGTTCGTTATTCTTTCTTTAACGGTTCGCAATTCCTTCTCTAACGGTCCGTTATTCCTTTTCTAACGGTTCGTTATTCCTTCTTTAACGGTTTGTTATTCCTTCATTAACGGTTCGTTATTTTTTCTTTATCGGTTTGTTATTCCTTCATCAATGGTTCGTTATTCCTTCATTAAAGGTTCGTTATTCCTTCATTAACGGGTCGTTATTCGTTCTTTAATGGTTCGTTATTCCTTCTTTAGCGGTTCGTAATTCTTTCTCTAACGGTTCGTCATTTCTTCTGTAACGGTTCGTTATTCCTTCTTTAACGGTTTGTTATTCCTTCTTAAACGGTTTGTTATTCCTTCATTAACGGGTTGCTTCTTTAACGGTTTGTTATTTCTTCATTAACGATTTGTTATTCCTTCTTTAACGGTTCGTAATTCCTTCTCTAACGGTTCGTTATTCATTCTCTAACTGTTCATTATTTCTTCTTTAACGGTTCGTTATTCCTTCTTTAACGGTTCGTAATTCCTTCTCTAATGGTTCGTAATTTCTTCTTTAATGGTTTGTTATTCCTTCTGTAACGGTTCGTTATTCCTGCTTTAACGGGTCGTTATTTCATCTTTAACGGTTCGTTATTCCTTCTTTAACGGTTTGTTATTCCTTCATTAACGGTTTGTAATTCCTTCATTAACGGTTCGCTATTCCTTCTTTAACGGTTTGTTATTCCTTCATTAATGGTTTGTTATTCCTTCATTAACGGTTTGTTATTCCTTTATTAACGGTTTGTTATTCCTTCATTAACGGTTCGTTATTAATTCTTTAACGGTTCGTAATTCCTTCTCTAACGGTTCGTTATTCCTTCTCAAACAGTTCATTATTCCTTCTCTAACGGTTCGCTATTCCTTCTTTAACGGTTCGTTATACCTTATTTAATGGTTCGTGATTCCTTCTTTAACTATTCGTAATTCCTTCATTAACGGTTCGCTATTCCTTCATTAACGGTTCGTTATTCCTTCTTTAACAGTTCGCAGTTTGGTGTTGCCTAAGGTGTGATAAAAAGATGATATAAGTTAGATGCAAATAAACACCCTAAGCTAACACAGTACTGCAAGTATTACAGGACGTATGCAAGTTTTAATGATAAGAAGATTCCCTCCTCAGAGACTGACGAAAGTTAGAGAGAACTTATGCAAATTATCAAGTGAAAATATGAAAGATAGAAAAGATAATACGCAAATAGAAAGAAAATATAGACAAATATTTATTTGGTTTTTAAATAATAAAACTAAACCTAATAAACTAAAGACAGAAAATAAATAAAAGAAAAGAAGATAGTATGAAAGTTAGCTTGAGTAAATAGCATGTAATCCCCACTAACTTTGCCGTTCTAAACATGTAAGGGTGAATTATGTAGTATGTCAATAATCGGTTCCAATTCGCTAGGTAGTTTTAAATAGGATTTACCTGTGTCAATAAGGCTTCCTAAGCAAACTTTTCCTGTAATTGGTAAATAGTCACAAGAACTAAACCATAGTGATTATCTAGTTAGGTTGGGTTGTCAGATCAAACCTTATACTAGACGTTATGTGCTAAACATGTAATTAAACACCGTTGTTAATGGTGACCTAATTACTATATGGTAATTCTATATGGCCATGGTTCCACAAGAACACAGAATATAAATCCAAACACATAAACAGAGAATAAAAACAATAATTCAATTTAAAACATAGAATTCCCAAATTAGATAGATGTCAATCAAAACTAGGGTTCATACATATATGCTAAAAAACTCAAGCTAAAAAGAATTAGTTCATACTAAGAAAAGAAGAGAAAAGAGTTACAGAATCAAAGGTTGAAGGAGACATATGGTGTTTGCTCCTTCCAGACTTCTCCTCTTGTGTTGCAGCTTCCTCTTGGCCTTAAGGTCAGGCCAAGGATGATTTTATAATGTTAAGAGGCTGTATTTATAGGGTATAGGAAGACCTAATTCGTTTTCTTGAAGGAGAAGGAAAGTAATGGACGCCTAGCCCAACTCAAATTCGTATGGAAATAAAGATAATTACTGCTGAACTGTTTTGAGCATATCTTCTTCGTTATTGGTCGGTGTTTGCTCCATAATATACCAAAAGAATCCTCAGCGAATCATCTACGTCCCTATGAAAGGAATTTACCAAAACCGGCTTCGTTTTGGAGTTATCACCACTTCTTTAGGCGTAGCTGCAGAAATTCAGATTTAGGCAGCTTTTCCTTTTCCTAATTGAACTCTGTTTCCTTCTATCTCCAATTTCCATGTTTATCTTTTTCCATATCTTGTAGTCTTTGACTTGGACTCTAATTAATCTCCATAATTATCTTTAAAGCTTCACACTAAATAAACAATTAAACCCCATATGCTCTAAAAATATTATGTTACTAAATCATGACTAAAAATAGGAAAGTGCACTAAACTAAGCTAAAGTCGACCTATAAACTAATAAATACGCCTAAAATGATATCTCAGAAGTATATTTTATTATCACAAATGAGGAGACATCAAAGTTCCTTCTCTAACTGTTCGTTATTCCTTCTCTAACGGTTTGTTATTCCTTCTTTAACCGTTCGTTATTCCTTTACTAACGGTTCGTTATTCCTTTTTTAGCGGTTTGTAATTCCTTCTTTAACGATTCTTTATTCCTTCTGTAACGGGTCGTTTTTCCTTCATTAACGGTTCGTTATTCATTCTTTAACGGTTCGCAATTCCTTCTCTAACGGTTCGTTATCCATTCTTTAACGGTTCGCAATTCCTTCTCTAACGGTTCGTTATCCATTCTTTAACGGTTTGTTATTCCTTCTTTAACGGTTCGTTAATCCTTCTTTAGCGGTTCGTTATTCCTTCTTTAGAGGTTCGTAATTCCATCTTTAACGGTTTGTTATTCCTTCTTTAACGGTTCGATATTCCTTCTTTAACGGTTCGTTATTCCTTCATTAACGGTTTGTTATTCCTTCATTAACGGTTTGTAATTCCTCATTAACGGTTCGTTATTCCTTCTGTAACGGTTCATTATTACTTCTTTGACAATTCTTTATTCCTTCTTTAAAGATTTGTTATTCCTTCATTAACGGGTTGTTATTATTTCATTAACGGTTTGTTATTCCTTCATTAACGGTTCGTTATTCATTCATTAACGGTCCGTTATTCCTTCTTTAACGGTTCGTAATTCTTTCTCTATCGGTTCGTTATTCCTTCTTTAACGGTTCGTTATTCCTTCTTTAACGGTTCGTTATTCCTTATTTAACGGTTTGTTATTCCTTCTCTAACGGTTCGTTATTCCTTCTCTAACGGTTCGTTATTTCTTCTCCAACGGTTCGTTATTCCTTCTCTAACGGTTCGTTATTCCTTCTTTAACGGTTCGCTATTCCTTCATTAACGGTTCGTTATTCCTTCATTAACGGTTCGTTATTCCCTCTTTAACGGTTCGTTATTCCTTCTTTAGCGGTTCGTAATTCTTTCTCTAGCGGTTCGTTATTCCTTCTGTAACGGTTCGTTATTCCTTCTTTAGCAGTTCGTTATTCCTTCTTTAACGGTTCGTTATTCCTTCTTTAACAGTTTGTTTTTCCTTCATTAACGGTTTGTTATTCCTTCTTAAACGGTTCATTATTCCTTCATTAACGGTTCGTTATTCCTTCATTTATGGTTCGTTATTCCTTCTTTAACAGTTCGTAATTCCTTCTCTAATTTGTAATTCTTTCTTTAACAGTTCGTTATTCCTTATTTTACGGTTCGTTAGTCCTTCTTTAATGGTTCATAATTCATTCTCCAACGCTTTGTAATTCCTTCTCTAACAGTTCGTTATTCCTTCTTTAGCGGTTCGTAATTCTTTCTCTAACGATTCGTTATTCCTTCTGTATTGGTTCGTAATTCCTTTTTTAACGATGGACAATTGATTCTCGATATCAAGTTACAAATGACGAGTTGACCAATAATATTGAAACTTCAGAAGTTGACCACGATCTATTTTGGAACATTCGTCACAATTACAATCAAGTTTTAGATGCTGCATACAAATTTCCTTTCGTTGCTGAAAAAATGAATGTTTTTTTTTACAGAAACGTTAGTGGAAATTTCTAGTTTCAAATTACCTGAAAAAGTTGATGTGGTATCTCAAGAACTGAATAGCCAAGTGAATTCTACAGGACCACCAATCTCCCTAAGTTTTTCTACCTTGGTGCCTGGAATTAATATCCGTGATCCAATTGAAGCAAGTAGACATAAAGGGCGACCAAAATTAGCTTCAAGAATTAAGTTTGGATTGGAAGTATCCCAACAAGAAGGTGTAAAAAAGAAAACGTGTGGAAATTGTGGCGGATTTGGTCATTATAAAACGGGTGAATTATATATAGGGTCTTGGAGACCATCTTTCTTCTCTATAGAGTAGTTTCAAAAAAGCTATTCTTCTTAAGGACCTCATTTTTTACAATAGTCTTTCCTACCCTTACTAACACTAAAAGACAAAAAAAGTGTGATGTCATTGATTCTCTCTCCACTACCTACCACTACCCACCTACCTCCCACCACCTACCACCGACCACCGACCACCGATCTCCGAGCACCGACCTCCGACCACCGACCACCGACCTTAGGCCACCAGTCACCGGTCACCGGAAAAAACATAGAGTACTCTGAGAATTTGCTGAGTACTCCGACAATTTTGCTGAGTACTCTATATATTTAAATGAGTACTCTATATATCCAACCACCGACCACCGACTTCCAACCACCTACCTCCGGCCACCAGAAAATTGCGAAGTACTCTAAGAAAATCTCGGAGTACTCTAAGAAAATCTCGGAGTACTCTAGGAAAATCTCGGAGTACTCTTAAAATTTAAGGAGTACTATTAAAACACACAAAGAGTATAATTGAAAAATGCTAAAAAAAATAAAATTATTGAGTATTATTAAAAATGATCACATTTACACATTTTATTACACAAAAAAAAAACTTTGACCAGATCTAGATCTGGTCAACAATTTCTACAAAGAAAAAAAAAACAGCTGCCATCACGTTGAAGGAGAGACCTCCGTTTCGTTCTAGAGCTGCAGTGAAGCTCACGGTGGCATCAATGGAGTTGCAGTGAAGCTCATCGTGAAGGCCATCTGTTCGAGCTGTTCGTGGATCAAGTCTCGTCGGAAGTGGGGATGGTGGTGTTGCTCTTCTCGGAGTTTCTGTTGCTCTTCTTCCTTTTCAAGACTCTCGCGCATCTCCTTTTCGTTGCTTCGCCGGAGCACAAATCAAGGCTGCACCATCATCTCTCATCTCCGGCGAGCACCAATACTCCAGCAAAATCGGAGGCAGAAGCTCCTTCTTCTTCTTGTTCGAGTTCCAGATCTCCTCGTCCATGGAGGTTGCTAATGGAGGAGCGCTGGAGAAGCCATGTTAGCAAGCTCGTCCATGGAGGTTGCTCCTTCTTTTGCAACTCCGGTCATGTTAACAAGCTAGTACGGTGGAGGAGGAGATGCAGCTTTTGGAGGAGGAGATGCAGCTTTTGGAGATGGTCCACAGTAACAAGCCTCGAATGGCAGCAGATCGTGAGGATGCAGCTTTGTTTTTTCTTTTTGTTATTAGCTTACACATTACGCAACTAGTACGTTTTTAAAAAAAAAATTCAGATCTGCTTTTAATAGAAGGTGGTGGTGGTGTTATGGTTGTTGTGTTATGGTAGTGGTGGTGGTGTTTTGGTGGTGGTGGCGGTTTGGGGGAGCTATTACCTAGCTCACGGAAGGGAAAAATGGGGAAGAGAGAGAGGTGAGAGAAATGGAACTAAAAACATAATATAATGGGTTCTAAATTAGTATATATATAGGAATAAAAAAACAAAAGAGGGTATAATCGTAAATGGGATTTTGGGGTTCATGTGTTAAAAACTTTCTGAGGTCTTTAGTAAGAAGAGGCTCTAGGCAGGGTCCCTATCTTGAAGAGGGGGGTGTGGTGTGTTCAAGACCCTAAGGTGAATTTTCTCTTATGGAACAGGCTGCCCCAACACTAAGGTATTGTACATTTATTACATTTTTTTTATATTTTATGGAACTAAGTATCACTATTATCACTATTAGGGAAAAAAACTTGCAATCAATTTGGATGCCTTCCAAATGCTACCAAGTACTTAATGAAGCATAAATTTGCAAAAATCCTAAAACTTGAGAGGAAAAGTCAATTAGGACTATATAGTAATGAATCAATTTTATTGGTATTTTTATGTTTTTGAAAAAATATATAATGTATTGTTCTATACTTGTAAGACAAATCTTTTAGCTTTCCACGTACATTTGTAATCGAATAATTATTATTTATTTATATTTGAGATTTATAATTGGATTTTTTTATTGATTATGGTGGACACAATTAAGGTGTTACGAGATGTAAATACATATTTGTACTGATATAACCTAGCTATGTACAACTTTAGATATAAAGTCAAAAGGAATACTCATTTTGATCTAAAATTAAGAATTAGTCTAAATTTTTGCATCGTTCTTGTCAGATGTATTACTGATCTTATTACATAAACTATGCAATTTTCCAATTTGAAGTACATAAACATATGAAAATATTGTGAGTGTCATCAACTGTTTTTCCTTGATGCATATGAAATGTTAAAGTGATTATTCAGTCATGATAATCTTGTTTATAATCGCCAAAGATTTAAACAAGATAAAAAACAAAGATCTTGATTTTTGAAATGTTAAGTATGTCCTTCAATCCCACATATAGAGTAATGATATATACCACCCAAATTCATACCACCCAATTGACGTGGTATGAATTGATATTAATTTGTTTATTTGTTTTTGAGTTGATTAAAGATTTTTTACCTACCAATTCACGTCACGTCATTGGATGGTATGAATTTAGGTGATATGTATCATTACTCATCTATATAATATCTGGATTTTCTAAGTTTGTATTGAGTCATAATACTTCCTAAACCCAATATTTCTTTTGATTATCTGTGTTAATCTTCTAAAATATAGCTTAAGAAAAAATAGTTTGCTTGGTTAAGTTGGAAAGTATATGAAAGCACTATAATAATAATGATAAAACACACCGGGAAGAAACATGACAACAAATGTAAAAAGTAAATCAATGGGAGGTGTAATATGGGCAAAAAACGTAACACCCTAAATTAACTTGATAACACAAACAAAATAAGCAAATCTGTCTAAGTATAAAGGCAAAGCAAACCAGTTGAAGAGCACTACAAATTTTCCATAAATATGGATATTAATTGATGAATACCTTATCGTATATGTAACAAGAGACTGGTCTGAGGCTACAAACAATCTGGAAAATTTTACAGGAACAACTGCTACAACTTAAGAAATTCAAACATCCAGGCTGAATATAGATTAAGACGAGTAATGCATACAGATACCTTTACTTTAATCACTTTCTGTGTGAAATTTTAGCAAACTACATTGGACAAAGATCCGATATATTACATTAAATTCTATAAAATTCTCATTTACATTAATTTCTCTACAATTTTCTTTTCTAATACTAAACAAATAATAATTTGGATCATGCCATACAAATGCTAACTTAAACCTCAACACCAGGTTCAACGATGATGGAGGTGATTTGCTTCACTACTTCCGGGTAGATGAAAAAGGTCATCTTTCTTTTGTAACACGAAACTCAAAGCTTCCTTAGTAATGAATGCTGCGGAACTCATCTCTGAGTTGAAAAGTTCGATGGCCACCGATCCCATCGATGAACAATGTTGGTAAAAATTTCGAAACTGTAATGGTGATTTTAAACACAAAACCGAAATGCGAAAATGGCTTTAAGTAATTTTAAAAACAGAATTATAAAACAGAGAATAAAATGGACAGACTGGAGGCGATAACAAAAGTAGTGCCGTGGAGAAGCCACTGCCTTAAGAACGATGATGGTTTGGAATCTGTATAAAAGCTTCGCTCAAGAACAGTAGGGAGTAGAGAGGAGGAGAATATGGCTGCATAATTTCGTTAGGAGAGTTGTGTGTATTTCGGAAGTGAAGACCAGCTCTATATATTATATAGGTGGAGAAGTAGCTGTTACGAGCTGACATCAAGGGATTTGTAACGCAGCTGTTACGAGCTGAGATAAAGGAGCAACAAATCCGCACCTGTTACTCAAAAGCTGCTTCCAAAACGTGTGAAAAAAGGTTTAAAACGTGGGGATAAAATCTGGGAATTTAAAGCACGTTGACAAAGTCAATAGGCCAATAAAACCGGGTATAAAAATTTATTTATTTTTATTTTTTCCCCAAGACCCAAGACCCATGACCCGGACCCGGACCCGGACCCAGGCCCGGGCTCGGGCCGGGTGGGTGGTGGTGGTGCGCGCGTGTGGGCTTATCCATTACCCTTTCATGTGCATGGGTGTTGGTTCTTTGGTAGCTAATGTAACCACAAAGAATAAAAGCAGATATTAGAGCTTATAACCCGCCGATGTGGGAAAACTCAATATCACATGCAAATGTTCTAACAATCCTCCACACATTTGAATGTCAACAAAAGGTTTGAAGAGAAGGTTCTGCAAAAACAAAGAAGGAAAAATTGAGCGAAGAATGGGTGAATTGTACTTAAGTGTCAATATCTTGCGATTTGAATTGACACGTAGTGAAGTAAGGCAACAACTGAGTCCAGTCGAGTGAACGTATTCTTGAACTTGGCGTTCTTCAGTTGAGACCCTCACAACACATACTCTAACCCATTAGGAATATACAGACCCCGCGATGTAATCACAAGCACTTTTAAGGCCATGCGCATACCTTGGTTCTCATGAGTGCTCTAAAAAGATTTCTCAAGTCTTTTATAGAAGCGGCCCCCACTTTCACACTCACATAGGTGATTTCAAGAATGTCTATACAACATAGATTTCAAGAATGTCTATACAACATAGACTACCCCTCAAGGGTCTTGAAGTCATTAAGAGCCTTAAAGCTCAACCTCATCGTATGTCGGTGAATTCATCAAGTCCTTCTCAACAGGACCACCACAAAGGGCTATGAACATCATTAAGAGCCGAAACTCAACCTCGAAATAAACATCGGTGATTCATCAAGTCCTTCTCAGTAGGATCACCACAAAGGGCTATGAATCGTTAAGAGTCAAAACTCAACCTCGAAATAAACATCGGTGATTCATCAAGTCCTTCTCAATAGGACCACCACAAAGGGCTATGAATCATTAAGAGTCGAAACTCACACTCATTTGCACTATTGTATGCCATAGGGATGGGTAAGTAGTGCATCACATGTCATCCATATGACCCCCATGAATGGGCTTAAGCCCCATCCCCCCCGACATCTCCAGAACTACTCTCTTGGTTAAACCTTTAGTGAATGGATCAGCCAAATTTTTCTCGGATTTGACAAAGTCAAATGCTATCACACCATTCTTCAGTAATTATTTTACTGAGCTGTGCCTGATTCGAATATGTCTCCGTTTTCCATTATAGGAGATGTTGTGAGCAACGCTGATAGCCGCTTGCGAGTCACAATGAAGAGAAACTGGTACAGCTTTATCTTCCCATAATGGGATATCTGCTAGGAGACTCCTCAACCATTCGGCTTACTGTCCTGCCAACTCTAGTGCTATGAACTCAGATTCCATGGTTGATCGTGCTATACAAGTTTGTTTAGACGACTTCCAGGATATAGCTCCTCCACCCAAGGAAAATACATAACCACTAGTAAAGCTCACTTCATCATTATCTGATATCCAATTCGTATCACAGTAGCCTTCCAAGACAGCAGGGAATCTACTATAGTGTATGCCTATATCCATAGTACCTCTAAGATATTTCAGTAATCTTCGAAGAGCAGCCCAGTGTTCACTACTAGGGTTATGGGTATAGCGACTAAGTCTACTTACGGCATAGGCGATATCAGGCCGAGTGTAGTTCATTAAGAACATCACACTTCCTATTACCTTAGCGTATTCGGTTTGAGATATTGCACTTCCCTTGTTCTTAGTCAAATGAATACTAGAGTCATAAGGAGTTCTAGCAGGTGTGACATCAAAGGAGTTGAATTTCTTCAACAACTTCTCTACATAATGGGATTGACTAAGGGATATACCATTTTCATTTCTTAATATCTTAACCCCTAAGATAACATCAGCTTCACCCATGTCTTTCATCTCAAACTTAGATGATAAGAAGTCCTTAGTCTCATTAATGACTTTAAGGTTAGTGCCAAAGATCAGCATGTCATCTACGTATAGACATATGATCACACATTCGAATCCTAACACTTTCATGTAAACACATGAATCAGAAGTGTTGACTATAAAGCCATCGTTAGCTAAACTACTATCTAATTTTTCGTACCATTGTTTGGGTGCTTGTTTCAAACCATATAGAGATTTCTTAAGCTTGCAAACTTTGTTTTCTTGACCAGATGCCACAAACCCTTCGGGTTGTACCATATATATCTCTTCCTTCTAAGTCTCCATTCAAAAACGCGGTCTTAACATCCATCTGATGTATAGTGAGTTTATGAATAGAAGCTAAGGCTATGAGAGTTCTTATAGTGGCTATTTTGGTCACTAGGGAATAGGTGTCAAAGTAGTCGAATCCTTTCTTTTGAGTAAAGCCTCGAATCACAAGTCTAGCCTTAAACTTCTCTATAGAACCATCTGTCTTAATTTCCCCTTAAAGATCTATTTGCTACTGATTGGCTTACACCCCTTTGGTAAGTCAGTTAAGTCCCAAGTGTGGTGTGATCTAATAGATTCTATTTCGCTGTTTACTGCCTCTTTCCAGAAGCTAGCATCAATGGATCTCATAGCTTCGGAAAAGGTCTTAGGATCTTCCTCAAGAAGGAAACACGAAACTAGTTCTTCACATAGCATATCTACATGAAAATCCTCAGTCAAGAAAGCAGTGATAAAGTCTGGTCCAAAACTAGACTCAGTCCTACGTCTTTTGCTTCTCCTAATTTCGTTGTCAGGGTGTGTTGCCTGAACTCGAAGGGGGAAGAGAAGCAGACAGATTATCACTAACAGGTATAACAGTATTGACTGGTGAGTCATTACTGGTAGAAGAAGAGGCATGATGAACAATGTCCTTTTTCAAGGGAAATATATGTTCAAAGAATTCATCATCTCTAGATTCACTTATAGTGTTATCAACTAAGGACATAAACCTATAAGCTGCACTATTCTGAGCATATCCTATAAAGATAGAGTCTATGGTTTTGGGTCCAATGTTGACTCTCTTAAAGTCGGGTAAAGCTACCTTAGCTAAACACCCCCACACTCTTAAAAATTTCAGGTTAGGAGGGTATCCTTTCCACAACTCGTAAGGGGTCTTATCTATACATTTATGGGGTACTCAGTTTAAGACATAACAAGCAGATAAGACAGCTTCCCCCCACATGTTGGATGGTAGGCCTGAACTAATTAACATGGTATTCATCATTTCCTTAAGGGATCTATTTTTCCTTTCGGCTATGCCATTTTGTTGGGTGTATAAACGGCACTAAGTTCATGAATAATTCTATTATTTTCACAAAATTCTTTAAGTGTGTTTGAACTATATTCACCGCCCCTATCGGACCTAAACCTTTTTATCTTTCTATCTAGTTGGTTTTCAACCTCAGCCTTATATCTTAAAAAGGTGGATTATGCTTCATCTTTAGACTTTAAAAGGTATACTTTGGTGAAACTAGGGTAGTCATCTACAAAGGTCATATAATAAAGTTTTCCTCCTCTACTAGCGGTAGTTTTAAAGTCAGCTAAGTCAGAATGCACTAGTTCTAAGAGTTGTGATTCTCTAGTGGTTACATTTTTAAAGGGCTTTTTCGCATGCTTAGCCTCTACACATATTTGACACTTAACTAAGTCATCATTATGGTTCACAGGTATTAGACCATGATATTTAAGTCTTTTAATAGAGGAAATATTTAAGTGCCCTAATCTAGCATGCCTCATATCAAGAGATTCAACAATATAAGCAGAAGTAGATGCATTTTCATTCAAAGCAGAAAAAACGTTAAGTACAAATAGTCCACCATTAAGGTAACCTTTCCCTACAAAGTCACCATTTCTAGAGATAATGATTTTCCCACCCTCAAAAACTAGTTTAAGTCCAGCTTTGTTTAGAAGAGACCAAGAGACTAAATTTCTACGAAGCTTGGGGACATACAAAAGATCATTAAGGGCTAAGGTCTTGCCAGAGGTAAGTTTAAGACACACATTTCCCTTGCCAAGGACGCCCGCAGTTGTAGAGTTTCCCATGTATACGCATTCCCCATCAGCTACATCTTCAAACCCTTGGAATAACTCTTTGTTGGTGCAGAAGTGTCTTGAAGCTCCATTATCGAGAATCCATTCAGCCTTGTTCTCTACCAAATTCGTTTCAACCATTACCGCGGCAATTACCTCTTCAGTTTCAGTTAGGTTGGCGCGAGGTGGATTATTTGGGTTGAACATATTCTTGCATTGGTACGCCTTGTGACCCTCTTTTCCACAATAGTAGCAAGTTGCCTTATTTTTCTAAATATTGTTAGATGGTTTGAAGTTGTTACCTCCGGATTTGTTGAAGTTACCCTTTGATTTGTTGTTCTTATTCTGATCATGAGATTTCCCTTTACCTTTATTCTGACCATGAGATTTGTTGTTACCATACCTAGAAGTCTCGACCAAATTTGCCTTCGAAGAATAATGAGGCAGAATTTCAGACTTATCTTTGATGCGATTTGCCTCTTCGGTTCTCATGTGGCTGATTAGCTCTTGGATCGTCATGTATTTCTTCTTATGTTTGAGGTGGTTGCGGCAGTAACTCCAGGATGCCGGGAATTTCTCAAGTAAAACATTAGCTTGTAAAATTTCACATAATTTCATACTTTCGGATACAATTTCGGCGCACAGATTTTCGTAAACGTGAACTTGTTCCATGACTGGTTTTTGATCGGTGATTGTGAACTTAAGCCAGTTTCCGACAACATATTTTTTCTTACCAGAGTCGTCACCTCTGTACTTAGTGTTTAAACAGTCCCAGATATTTTTTGTAGAATTTTCATTTACGATTAAATCAAATAGGGGGTTTGACATGTGGTTTAAAAGGTGACCCCTAGTAAGTTTATTAGCTTTTTCGTATTTTAAAATTCTAGCGGCTATAGTAGCATCCGCGTCGCTAGTTGCAACAGGAGGGTTTTTAGAAAGCACAAAGTAGATTTCTAATTGTTCGAAGAAAATGAGGAGTTTTTGGGACCAATGTTTGAAATTAGAACCATCAAGTGGTTCGAGTTTTGACATATCGGGCAAAGTTTTCAAAACCAAAGGGGAGGCCATTACAGTTTTAGATATAAAGAGTTTTCGTTCTTAAATTGTTGGTAAAAATTTCGGGACTGTAATGGTGATTTTAAACACAAAACCGAAATGCGAAAATGGCTTTAAGTAATTTTAAAAACAGAATTATAAAACAGAGAATAAAATGGACAGAAAAATTAAAGTACGAAAATAAGATGGACAGAAATAAAAACACGGAAGAAAAATACGAACCGGAAACTATAGGGGATAACAAAAGTAGTGCTGTGGAGAAGCCACTGCCTTAAGAACGAATTTCGGGACAACCGGGATGCTATACTGTGTTTCCGAACGTTCCCCAAGGTTGAACACTACTAACCAGCTCTCGTGTGCACTCACAAGGGATGGTTTGGAATCTGTATAAAAGCTTCGCTCAAGAACAGTAGGGAGTAGAGAGGAGGAGAATGGCTGCATAATTTTGTTAGGAGAGTTGTGTGTATTTCGGAAGTGAAGACCAGCTCTATATATAGGTGGAGAAGTAGTTGTTACGAGCTGACATCAAGGGATTTGTAACGCGGCTGTTACGAGCTGAGATAAAGGAGCAACAAAGCCGCACCTGTTACTCAAAAGCTGCTTCCAAAACGTGTGAAAAAAGGTTTAAAACGACAAAGTCAATAGGCCAATAAAACCGGGTATAAAAATTTATTTATTTTTATTTTTTCCCAAGTCTCAAGTCCCAAGTCCCAAGAACCAAGACCCAAGAGCCAAGGCCCATGACCCATGACCCGGACCCGGGCTCGGGCCGGGTGGGTGGTGGTGGTGCGCGCGTGTGGGCTTATATATTACCTTTTCATGTGCATGGGTGTTGGTTCTTTGGTAGCTAATGTAACCACAAAGAATAAAAAAGAAGATATTAGAGCTTATAACCCACTGATGTGGGAAAACTCAATATCACATGCAAATGTTCTAACAAACAACGCGCCTCCCATAGATAAAAAGCTTGCAAGCTACGAACAAGGAGAGTCATTTCCGTAAATTTGGAGTAAATCTTTGGGTCGTTTCCATAAATTCCAGCTTCAAGTTTCTTATAGCTCCTCCCTGAAACATTCAAGTCAAATATACAATCAATCATCAGGCATTACTACTAGAGAGTGCCTTTAAAATGTACCTGTATAATCCTCCAAATTAAATATAGCAGTAAAATCACCATTTTCAACCTATAGTGAGATACCAGCTCATAAAAAAGTTAAGCAATTGTTATTTATAATTCAACACGTGATTAAAAGTGGATACACCTAAAATTATGTGCCGTGAATAGATAAATTCATCAAAAATATGAATAAGAACTCTAACTCAAAGTTGTGTCGTCCCGACACAATAAGAAATAAGAACATAGGGATATCTATAAATACCAGCTAAGTCAAATAAGCATATGAAGAGGAAGAATGTAAAGAATAATCATAAAAAAATACTTAACAAGTTTCATGTAATAATAGTTACAAACTAAATCATATATATACTCTTACGATACAAACAATCAACACGGTTTAATTTAAAGATTAGATTTGTTTTGCAATATACAAAGAATAGGACTTTCACTTAGTTTGATAAGTAGGATATAGAGTGTTCATCGATCCTAAGAAAGTATCCAATGATCAATATAACAACTCTCTATTAGATCAATCGCTTCTAAATCACATAATTAAGAATCACAAGGTCTTTAAGGTTGCAATGTTAAGCTTAGGGATGGTATGATCGAATATTTGAATAATGTACAGTGAGAATATTGGCTCTCTCGTCACTAGCCATCAACAGGTCCCCCTAGAGCTTGGGTTACTCCCATAAGATGTTCTCATTCAACACAATATTTGATGCACTTATTTAGCATCCCTATAACCCAATATATAAAGAATCAAGATGATCACATAAGAACTTCACTTTGCCTGTCCAATTCATATAAAATTTTCATGTCAATTTGTTTCTCTATCTATCAATCTCTTTTTGATGTGAGATATCATGCTACTTCTTTTCATTATTTTTTTCTTTTACCCCGACAAATAGTTACAATATAAATAAGTGAATCATCATCAAGAGCACAATACATATGCTCAAAAAATACCCAACCCAGGTGTTTCCCATAATCGTATCCCATCACCCCAAACTCAATTTCTAAAATGGTTGTCTTAGCATCACAATTTGAGTGTGTGTCATATGGAAAAGTCCTATAATATAAGGGTATGACTTGTAATGTGATTAATAAAAGGCTATAGAAAGGATAGAATGGGCTTAGACGAATATATATATATATATATATATATATATATATATATATATATATATATATATATATATATATATATATATATATATATATATATATATATAAATAATATTTGTTATGAAAGCTAAAAGGAAACAAAGGCTTATAAAAAAGCTACCTTAATTACTTCCTAAAATATGTAATTTCATTACTTTCTCTCCTCTAGCGCATTTGGTAAATGGGTTTATCTACTAGGTCGGATCTCACAGCCTACACATTTTTCAAGGCTTCCTGAGATCAAACTTACTTCTACTGCTTTGTTTACTAATCCTTTCTTCACTTTTAAGGTGTGTTTTCATGTTCATACTCTAAGCATACAAAACGACTACTTTATAAACAAATTACATCTATATCATTACCTCACTAAATATTATGATTTTAAGCCATTAAACACATTCTACATCTAATTCCATATCTAAATAAATTTAATTTTACCTAAAAATGCAATAAATCACATATAATATAGAGATGAGGGACAACGCATCCCCACACTCCCAACTCAAAAATGAGTCGTATCCCCACGACACGAAATAGACTCGATAAAAATAAAAACTAACACATATATTGCATGTAATGAAAGACGGTAAGGAAGAAAGAAAACATACTTTCAAGGCTATTGCCTCGTAGAAACGATACCAACTATAGGATGTGGTAGATCTTTCGCGATATCGCGTCTACTTTGCTCTAGGAGTGTCATGATATGCGTTTGATTTCCTTTGATTTGTGCCACATCCTCGACTAATAAAGTTTGAGCTGCTTCTACTTGATTTAATCGCTCACTTACCTTTTCTCGCCATGCAATATCCTCTTATTTCGAACTTGTCTTTCTCTCACGAGAAGTCTCTACCTTTGGAGGAAAAATCACAACTTCTCCTCTCAAAATTGTCTTGATCCATGCATTATCGATGTTGGTGCTTATGTTTTAAATATTTTGTCTCTTTCTCATCAAGTTTCACCTTTTAGTAGTCTAGTAATTGTTGATGGGTATTTAAGGTTAAACACCTTTGTTGGTTTGATCGTTATTCCCATAGCCTCATCAAATATTAGTTATGCTACATTTATTTCCTTCTCTCGTACTAACACAGTTCAAAAAGAGAGCAAATTTCTTACTTACTTCTGAGTTGCGAGTGTTTCCCCAAACATTTGGTGTGAGGAAGTTTTGTCATATCTTTGCATTAGGTAGAAGGTGCTTCTAAAGCCAAGTTCCTTTCAAATTTCCTTTGTGCGATTACACTAAATCACGACTCAACACATCATCATATAGTAGGTATTAATCAAAATTGACAATGTTCTTCACCATTTCTTGGTATTTGCATCGTCTAACTAATTTCTTGAACTCGAAGTGGTTATGAATCTTTTAAACTATAAAAAGAACTAAATTTCCTTTAACTGGAACTTGACCTTCACTATCTCGGCTAAAGAGACCTTGATAGAACTGAAAACTATCTCAGTATATAATCTTGAACTCCTCATCATGAATGTGGTCCATCTCAATCTCTAACCCATCTCTAGAAGCTCTTTTATTCTCCTTCTCCAACTTCTTTTTTGAATTTTCTCTCATGAGCAGGTGTTAATTTGGACATATTTGCTTTAGCAATAGTTAATAAGGCAGCTCCGCTCAGCTCAGGTGGATGAATTTAGACTTGGAGAGGTTTTGGTGTTTCCTCTTTGAAAATATCAATCGTTTGAAGCTTTAATTTCACTATAACTGGTTCCTCTGTACTTTCTAATTATATTTTTTCTTTGTTTCCGAACTTGAACACTTCTCACTTGATTTCTTCTTAATCTCACCCAATACCTTGCTTTGATTCTTCTTCATCTCCTTAACACAATATAGTGTCTCCGTTCTTTTCGTCATCTCTTTTGACCTCCAACTCAAAGGTTTAAATACTCTTGAAATACCTTTTGATTATAGATATATAAGGTGTTATTTGGGTTAGGAAAGGTGTAAGGATGATGATTCTTTATGTGGGTATGATAGAATCTTGATTGGATGATAAGGATTAAAAAAATTTAAAATAATTTGAAAAAAATTGGTTTTAATTATTTGAATCTTGTTGCTTTGGAATGATTTGGATGGGTAAATATTGTTTATATGAATATACGAACGGATTTGGATCTGAATTTTTAATTTCTTGTACACATTTGTTTCTAATGTTATAGACATTTATTGTATTTAGCTTGCATGAATTTTTATACAAATTAGTTCATGGTTAAAAGAATAAGGTTCAAATTTCTTGGTTCAAGACTCAAGGATCATGAAAAAAATAAATTTTCTGTTCCCTTAACGGGACAGGTCCCTTGGGTGAAAGTTAGATATCCGAATTGTTGGGACGACGTAAATTTTGAGATATGTAGTCAACATGGATCAAACACAAAACCTTTAGATATACAATAACATGATTTAAGGGGCCCTAAATAGTTTGTATCATATTTTATCTAGCGAATTCGGGCCATCTAAAAATGTATGATTTATAATACATATTTTTCTATTTACAGATAGTACAGATAGTACAGAAGTATAGTATATCGAAAATCATAAAGAAGGTAAGATATAAATGAAATACATACATTTATTTAATAATTAAAAAAGTATCATCATTATAATATTCAAAAAGAAAGATTGTATTTACCTAGATTATAGCGATGTTGTTTGTTGTTAGGTCAGAATTATTTTTTAAATACATAGAGAGTAAGTGAGAGGAGAGATATGTTGGTTTATTTTAATAAAATAAGTTTTTATTAAATCATTGTTATGGTTTTTTTAATTACAATGGCGGTCTAAAAAAGACTGGTACGTATAGCTAAAAACTTACTAAATTGTCCTTCCGAGGGGTCTAAATACGCAATTGGTGCATCCGCAATGATACTCCTATATTTACTAACCAATCCGCGCATGTGTTAGTATCTCGATACATGTGAATAATATCAAATTTCCTATGACGATTAATTAATCTCCTACGATCCGCAATTATTTCATACAAAAAATTCTCGTTGTTCTCAACGTCCTTCCTTAGAGCGTGTAACTCAAGCGAATTAGTCTCGATTATTAGCGTCTCATATCTCTGATTAACCAACATGTATAGTTTAAAATGTAAGGCAAAAAGTTCGGTTTGGAATGCAATTGAACTTCACAAGAGCCTGCAAAGCCTCCTAAATATTCTCATTCTCTATCTCGAATAAGTCCCCCAACAACCGCTCTATTAGTCCCATTAGCAAAACAAATGTCGACATTAAGCATGATCCCCAATGTCATTTGCAATTGCATTTTTTACCACAAATCTGAATACTTTCATTGAATAATTTAGCCCATTCCCGTGATATATTTGATCATTTGATGCATCACTTTCCCGTGATATATTTCTCAAGTTTTTGACTCTGGCCAACCTTCCCAAAGATCATCATATATTATGTAGTCACAAAATAGATATGCAAATTTTTCACGCGCAGTCCTACTCCATTGACATATTGGTCACATGGACATATTGCGTTTCCAAAGACTAACTTTTCTGGATCAGTAACTTCCAGAATTAGATGAATGAGAGTACCATTAAGATTCGTTGGTGCCTCACTAGTGTTAATGCATCATCTCACCATTTGACAAACTAATGGTCTAACCGAACTCCAACATATATGGTAAACCGTCTCAGATATGCCATCGGATCCAGGCATTTTTGAAGGATTTGTATGAGACACTGCCTCCAAAAACTATAGCAACAGGTCACTAGCCTCTTCTTCAGCCAAACTAGGAAAGTTAGGCAAAGAGAAAGGCCCAATAAATTCCTCCTTGATTGAATACAGCGCCGAACTATATTCTTGATATCCTGCTCAATTATCGCTATTATCTAAAAGTCTAGTGATCTTGGATGATTTCCTCCTCCGAATAGTGGACAAGTGATGGAACCTCGTGTTACATTCCCTAAATGAATCCATTTCTCTTTTGACTGCTGAAATCACAATATTTCTTCCTTTTCCACAACTCTAAGATATTCCACCTGAAATCTTTTCTAAAGTCTGAATAAGGATGAATTATATGTGCATTCAAGTGATTTTCAAATGCCTCTAAGCCTCTCAATAATTAAGCGTTTCTTTCTAATTTTATCTTTTTAAAAATTTGCAAAGCCCTTAACTGAGGGATTTTAGAAATAAAAAATGAGATATATATTAATTTTATATTTTATGCTCATTTACATAATGTTTTCAAGCACAGGATTTGTAAGTCCATAATATATTATTATTATTATCCTAATAAACTCATAACACGATAAAATATTAGGCCACTAAAAAATTGACTATGAAAATCTTATTTATCTTTAATAATTTTTGTGGAGGTTGGAACACTTTATTTATACCAAATAACTTACATATATTGATTCATTATTTTTCTTAAATAATTAATTTATAAGTTTTCACAATTCATATAATTCATCAAATCTTTTTTTTCAAGATTATCAAGACAAACAACAAATTTCATAAATAAAATATCTCGGTTAAATTCCACATTGCACTAAGAAAATGGAAGTTCAACCTTCTCGCTACCTTGTCTCTCTAAGTTTTAAAGGTTTTTTCATTTATTTGAGTTTTCTTTGTTCCCTATGCCATTTGTCCCTTTCACCTACCTCATCCACCCTCGCCTCTCTTCGCACTTTTTGGTTTTTCATTTTCATCTTCTTTTCGCTATTTTCCTTCTTTGGAAAACTTTTATTTTTTATGTTTCATTATTGCTTCCATTAATATAGCGTATTAAACAGAATTAAATAATTAAAGGAGTAGCTGAAAAGGTGGTTTATCCAACATTATAGTGAAAAAAGGGACACATATGATTTCTTTTATAGTTTTTACTTTTTGGTTTGGTTTGAAAGAGTTTGGACTGCAAGCAAATCTACATCGATTTTAGTTGCTCAAATGAATGTACCAAATCTAATAAAAGGTCATAATTCACTAAGAATGCTTGCAACTTGATCTTCTCTTTTCTTCTCCATTACTAAATTGAATTGGGTCCTTATTTTTTGCGTTGAATTTACGTGATCGGGCTCTATAATATGGAACCTAAAGAGAAGAATATGTTAAGGCTCTGAGAGAAAGTGTTGTGGATGTAATGTATATTCTAGCTCCAACTACCACTTATATGGTTCCCATCACTCGCGATGACATGGGTCATCGTAAGTGTTGATATACGTCGTCACCAAAGACCTTGTTTTGTTATTCACGAAGAATTTTCGTCGCGTATTTATTGTCTTTAGTGTCTCTTTATCCGAAGTGGTCTTTCATGTCATAATGTGAGTGTTCTTGCAAATGAGAACATATATCTTGCGACAAAAAGTTTTGCTCGAATGAGGAAATGATTTGCGAATAAAGTCATATGTCACTAATTAAATCTCTTTTGTTATGAATTATATTCTTCGCTACTAAGATTACATTTTACGACGAAATACAGTTGTTGCTAAGACGTATATTTTACGACTAAACTTTGTGTTACCTAAATTATTTCTACCTACGACCCCGTCGCCGATAGTAATAATATATATTTATTGTTTACATATATGTATTTTTAAATTAGTCTTATTTAATTTTTGTTTCATTTATGATAATATTAAAATTAAATTATGGTGGACCCAAATGTGTGATAAATAAACGAATAATACAAGATAATAATAGAACCCACACCTATGAAAATCCACGAGAAACTCTTCGCAAGTGCATGTATCGTTCGCAAGTTATAGTTGATAAATAAACTTTTTTCTCAGGAATTTAGGTAGTTAGCTCAAACTTGTGTTCATTAATAGTGTAGATGATTTTAGAAATTGATATTAAAAACATTACTTATAAGATAAATATATTCTTAGCATTAATAATCAATTAATAATGCAAATAAGATACCTTAGGGTTACTAGTTGTGTTGTTAAAGCGAAAAAAGGAAAAGAAGCGATGAACTTGAAAATGATTTAAGACGCAAAGTGCTAGCCTAGGCATTTAAGGCCCCCTACATACAAATGCATGTATGTGTATATATATATATATATATATATATATATATATATATATATATATCGAATTCGAACCATCTAAAAATGTATGATTTATAATATAGATTTTTCTATTTACAGATGGTACAAAAGTATAGTTGATTGAAAATCATAAAGAATTATAAATTTAAATGTAATACCTACATTTATTTAATTATTAAAAAATTATTATTATTAAAAAAATATTTAAAAAGTAATATTGTATTTACCTAGATTATAAATGTACTACGTACATTTATTTACAATTTCAGTTAAAATACCTACATTTATTTAATAAATAGGTTTATATTTAATTTTAAATAGAATTACGCTATATCATCATAAAGAAGGAAAAATTATAAGCGTAATACCTACATTTAGTTATATGGTACAAAAGTATATCATTTCTCTATATATATTTTTTTTCAAAACTCTGTTTTTGTGTAGTGAACGATATTTCTTTTTCTTTGCCCGAGGATAATATTTTTCTAGCAAATATCTAGGATAACATTACGTGTCTGAGCATATACATGCAATTAGGCATGCAACTTATGTAATTAAAACATAAAAAGACGAACAAAATTTTAGAAAAAATCATAAATTACAAAACGCTACATATATATTTGATACAAAAATAAACTGCTACATTAACTCATGAAGAAAGAAAATAGTCCAAAGTTGATATGTCCTAACATGAATGAGTTTCCAACCACATTTACCTATCTCTCTCAAATCACTACTAAGTACATTCATTCATCACAACAAATATATCTTAACATTCTAATACTTTCAAATCATACTACAAAAAAATCATCATATCACATGAAAAAAATTAAGTTATGAGAGGCCTCTACTTTGTTCCAATCATTTGGAAAACCTTAGATCATTATCCATATCCTAATCCGTTCTCATTATAATATGAACGTGTCTATCGATATCCATAATATCACTTATCATTAAAAATAGTCAAATTTACGCACAAAAGCTCAGATTCTGCAAATAGTTAATTTCCAAGGGGAGAAAGTGCAATATGATCAAATAAGCCTAAAAGTCTATCAAACAAGTCATTTATTCACCTAAAAGGATGTCTCCAAGGGGCTAATAATTAGAACAAATCGGGAGACATCACTTATCATTAAAACTTGCATACGTCCTGTAATACTTGCAGTATTGTGCCTGTCTAGGGTGAGAGTGCGTAGTTTTCTTGACCTTTATTTGTATTAATTTTATCACACCCTAGGCGACACCAGTGATGTCTAGAGCTCGGTGGGTGGTGGTTGGTGGCCGGAGGCTCGAGATGAACAATGCGAACACTTTTTTTGTCTTTTAGTGTCTTTTGTATTATTATAAGGGTATTTAAGTATGTGGTCATCCTTGAGGTCCCTTTAAAGAATTAAGATTGATACTATTTCTTATACATCAAAAAATTAGTCTTCAAGACCTTATGTCTCATTCATCCAAATTCTTAACATATTAGACAAAAAGGTGGATTTTTATATTTTTTTACTTGAGTGAATTGAAAAATAAATATAATTTAGTAATGTTTTAGTTATATATTTTGTTATTCTCGCAAACAATCTAATTTTAATAGAAATAAATAGTATCAATCCTTTTAACTTTGGTTATAAATTGGTATTATGGTGCGTTTTATCTTTTTAAATTTTTGGAGTGCCTTCAGTTATTGGCTATACCCAGTAAAAAACTAAAATTGGGCAAAATAATGTTAGTCGAGTATTATCCCTTTTTGGTTTCATTTTAGGTCGGTGGTTTTCATTCCATGGCCCTTCTAACCCTAACGCTCACTCTACTCCTCCAAACCCTTAGTCTCACTCTTCTCTGATCTGCACTCTATTATCTAATTCTCGACATAAATTTGTCTAATCTAGTGACTGATTTGTGGGAGATGGCTTATACTGTTGGATGGGGTGATTTATGTTTGAAAGAGTATTGATAAGCCATCATTTCCTAAAGGTATGTCCTTTCATTTTTATTTAAGGTATGTTTATGTATGTTTTTAGTTGAGATGATTTAGTATGTATTAATTGTTTATATGTATATTTGTGTTTTTTTAGTATGATTTAGTTGAACAATATGTATATTTATTGTTGTATTGGTATGATTTAATTATTTATTCGTATATTATAAGTTGTCTGATATGATTTAGGTGTTTATATGTATAGTCTGAGTCGTATTGTTATGATATACTTATTAATATGTATATTTTGAGTTATTTTGGTGAGATTAAGAGCCCGTTTGGGATTTCTTTTTAAAATAATCACTTGAAGTGATTTTAGATTCGTAATAATACTTTAGACTTTTAAAATCATATTTAAAAAAATCACTAGCTAGGTGTTATTTAAAAAACCACTTAAAGTGATTTTGGATGTCAAAATATTTTTTAATATTTTTTATAAATATTAAAATTTTAATTGAAAAGTGTTTTTGGCTCTAAAGCAATCAATCCCAAACGGGCACTAAGTTGTTTATATATATATATATATATATATATATATATATACACACGGAGAGTTATTTTGAGCATGATTAAGATTTGTTTGAATAAGTGATGTCTCCTTTTATATGATAGATTAATCTAATCACGAGACATCTTTTTAGGGGTTAATTGTACTTATTTGAGAAATTATTCCCTATATTTAGATAGTTTCTCATTTCTTATTTAGTTTTAGATATTTATTATACTCTTAGAGTTATTTGTGAAATATGTGTGTTAAGTGTGCAGCTCTTATGTACATGGATGATATGAGATCCCGAGACGAGGATAATAAGTTGAGACATGATGGTCTGTTAAGGGACCAAAAAGCCACTTTTTGAAAGCTAGGTCGTTTACCGACTAACTTTAGAAATCAGCAAGATAGAGTCACCACGTGGATTTGATGAATATTATGAGGGATCCAGTTGGTTTCATGGTAGTACTTGACGTAAGGACTGTGTGAGAGTTGACGGTTCGTAATTTGAAGTTAAGATGAAGAAGTTATTAAAGTTGCAGTTGTCGTGGATCGAACCAGTCCATTTGTTTAGTAAAAAGTTTTTTGGGTTGACTTGGGACATCTAAAAGGGGACCACAATACCTAAAATGTTTTGTACTTTATAAATATATATCGTTTGTTATCATTAAAAAAGAGACCTAAGTCATTACACGTCAATATTTTTTAGCAGTGAGAGAGGAGAAACGCTTGGAAGGAGAAGAATAGAAGTTGGAGCCTTATTGCACCACTTCTACACCATTCCACCTTTATCATTAGGTAATTAGTATTCTTTTCTTGTCTTAATCATGATTCTTGTACTTTTACTCTTTAGTTTTATTGATTAAATTATCAACTAAATACCATTAGTTTGAGTTGCTTTTTCGTATGAACCTTAAATGAAGATTGATTGTTTTTAATGTTGTTTGGGATACTTTCAATTAATTGAATTGGGTGTTTAAAATTTGGTGCATATGAATTGTGATAATTAGTTGTTTATATATTGATCAAATATAGGCATCCATTTAGTACCCTGTACTATCACCGTGGTGGGATGGGGGATTAGGGAACGGAAATAAATTATATGCATCCTTGTGCGTTAGTGATCCTGACGGGTTTAACTAGCCAGATATTATATAGATTAACTACTTTTTGCTCTGATCATTACGTAGAATCCCTCACCGAGTACTCTGGAAGTTAGAAAGAAGTTAGAATCATGATTAACGATAATTTTCCAAATTCAACCTCATAACTAGAATCAATCATTCTCACGATTGGGAATTACTTGCAACTTGAGTTATATTCTCATATCTCCGTAGTTTGTTTTCTTTAGTAGTTTAATTCTGAATCTAGTTTAATTTATTTGTATTTAGTCCTTTAATCATACAAACCAAACAAATATGTATTTTAATTTGAGTCATGTTAATCATAGCAACCAAATCACCTACATTGCCTAAAAACAGGATATTAAGATTTGCAGTCATTGTACATGTAGGAAGATAACTCTTACATACTTACTTTTATTACTTGTCAACGATCTGTATACTTGTGGTTAGTTAGCTCTCTAGCGGTGTTGAATTTTTAAGTTATTCAATCACATCTCTGGAGACTTCCCAACTAGTGTTTATTCCTTATTTTGTCGGGACGACAAAATGTGAGTTTGGGTTCTTGAGGTCTCTATTTAGGCGATAGATTGATTTAGTCACGAGAAATCATTTTAGGTTCATATTATACTTAGTTAAGGGATTTTTCCCTATTATTTGATAACTTTTCCATACTTTCCTAGTTTTGGAGAATTGTTAATTTTAGAGGTATTTTGTGCATAAATTGAGGGTTAGTGTGAAACTATCAGGTACATGGATATTATTATATCCTCAGACGAGGATAAGAAGTCCAAAAAAGAAGATCAAACTCGAAATGAAAGAGTTAAAGGACAAAGAAGCCACTTTTGGAAAGTGGAAGCAGTTACCGGCCAGATTTAGAAAGTGGATTTTTTGAGTTACCAAGCGATATTGATGAGGATTCTAAAGGATCCCTTTGAAATATAGCTAGTATTTGAAGTTAGGAACGCATGGCCACTAACATATTGTAATTTGGAGCTGAATTGAAGAAGTTATTGAAGTTGCAACTATTGTGGGTCAAACCAGGATAGTCTTTAAGTTAAACATGTTTGGTTTGCATTAGGTCACTTAAAAGAATCCCACAACCCATAAAACATTTTCTCCTCTATATACATCAGGTTTTAGCATGAGAGAGGTGTCCTTGGCAGTCCTTGATAGCTTGAATTAGTACTTGGCAGACCTAATCATTATTTCTCAGAATTTTAAGTCAAGAAACCTAATTGAGGAAGAGAGAAAAGTTTAGAGAAGAAGTGGAACCCTATTGCACCACTTATGCACCATTCTACCATTGATCTTAAGGTAATTTAGTATTAGATTATTATCGTAGACATGATTCTTATACTTTTATCCTTTTATTGTATTGCTTTAATTATGAACTAAAATACTTATAGCTTGAATTTGCATCTTGTATAAACCTTGAAAATTGTTTTTATATATTCTTATGTTGTTTGCGATTTACGCTTAACTGAATTGGGTTTTTAAATTATAGCTGAATATGGATTGATTGAGATTATGCTTTCTATAACTTGGTCACTTATACATTGACTTAAGTTTTTAAATTATCACTCTGGCGGGGGGTTAGTAACAAAACTGGTTCATATACGTTTGGTGTGCGGTATTAATCTTGACAGGCTTGACTAGCCGAATAATCACATAGGGCTAGTGTATATCGTCAAAATTTTGCATAAAATAATCTTACCCAAGGACTCTAGTAATTGTAAGGTAGCCTTCTACGCTACCCTAAAGGATTAGAAAGGCTTTAGAATCCCGATTAGTTATAACGGCCCAATTTGCCCTTATCATTGGATATATCAGTTTAGTAGGATTGGGGAATAATAGCAACTTGAGCTATATAATCTCTCATCTAATCTTCGATCTTGTCTCATATTTAATTTATTTTGAAGTTTAATTTTAAATTTTCATCATATTTCTTTAATTCAAAAAACCAAGCAAAAGTTTATTTCTTTATTTTGTCTTCAGTTAAATATCTAAATCCTCTACAGTATTTACGAACACGAGTTTGAAGTTAACGGCTTAAGTCTGTGTAGCACGATACTCTTATACTTACTTTATTACTTGTCAACAATCCATACACTTGCGAAAAGTATTTTCTCTCTTGAGGTGTGTGTTTTATCTACATTATTTTATCACGCCTTGGGAGACGACACTTGTAAGACTGCCTTAATAATTACTCCTTTTCCTCCCTCTAATAGAAGGTTAGAATTCTCAGTATTGTATTCCCTTTTCTATCCATAAACTCATTTCTCTATCTGCCTAAAATGATTCTTCCATATTCTATAGATTTTCAAGTTCATGATTAATGTTGATAATTAGATCTTGACTTTGTTCATTCGGAGGCTCATTCTGGAGATCATTGAGAATTTTTTACATTTATTTATACGTTTTTGATTATTCGTAAGACCTTTATACTCCATTATGTGAGTGACAAACATGTCGCATCCTTTTTAGACAAAATTCTTGTAACAATTCAATGTTGTGCCCTTTCTCTCAATGACATCCCGACATTGTTGATTTTACATCCGTCTAGACTTGAACATGAAATATCTTTTGTTACACATCTTTGTAATATTTTTTTGATGGATAATCGGAGAATGATCTTATCCAATCGTTGGTATTGCTTTGATTACAACATTGGGAAACATATTAAACCATTCATTAGATATGAGCACTCTATCCAATTTTTCTTTTATCAATTCCTCGTCTTTTCTCTCATTTGTTCATGTGTAGAAACATAAATTAGCGGGAATATCAATCAACTCATTATTGTTAATGAATTCACTGAATTTAATAACTCTTTCAAGGCTTGTTCCACCTTACCATATTTCTTTGACATTATAGCATTTCAATGAAGACCTTAATAAAGTTACTCGGTTTGCGAATTTTTTACCTCGTTGATGAAAGATTTTCCCACAATTTTTGTCTATCGTTTGCATTTGTCGGAGCATGAATTAAAATATTGTACCATGAAACAAAAGTCAATTTATCGATATTCGCAATTACAAGATGAGAATTATAGTTAACTCCAAGGTTGATGAAATCCTTCCAAACCAATAGAATTACCCTGGACGTAAATGATTTTCCTCTGGGTCAACTACATGAAAATAATTGAAACACTTAAATAGGCCACGCGATCTAAGACCGTCCTTCCTTATTATAGAGTCAAGTACACAAGATAAAGAGAAATTGTACTTAATCGTGAGGATTTTAAACATATTTTTAGTCATCAGTGCCCTTGCTCCTTGACTATTCCACACAAGCATATTATCCATGGGACCCAACCCTTTAGAGGACTGGTCGCCCGTCCCTCGGCTGATTTAGGTCCACACTTTCTTCACGATTGAACACCGAGTACTTGTACCTTCCTTAATATGACTGTCACTACTCTCTCCTTTATACAAACGCCTATCACAATCGTCTCCATTACAATAGTAATACTTCTATGAATGCAACCCACCATCCTCGAACTTACTCATTCCATTTTTAGACGTGTTCCTCTTTGCAACAAAGATATCCCTGATATTGGCATCGTCTTCAATGTTGCTAAAGTTTCAAATGTCATCAATCCCGTATAGGGTGAGCAATACATAAGCACTAACATTCTGGCCCAAAAAAAGGTCCATGACCATTCAATTATACACATAATTGTCAATTTTTAAAAAGAGATTGCGCCAACTGTCTGAAGGAACAAAACATGTACCAATGGGTAATACATTTTCAACAAACTTAACATTCACATAATCATTACTAAAAACCCGAAAAAAAACACTAAACAAAATCAAACAAACTCATAAACCAAATCATCAAGAGACACAACGCAACACAAGGCATAACACCATATCTTAAGGAAGGAAATTTTTACCAAGAATTTGTAGTCAACTATCTTTTCACCAAAAATCTCCACTCTTTATCTTCGGGGGTGTTTGTTTTTTAATCTGGTTCATTAAGACACTAGATCAATAAGATTATTTGTTTTTCCTGTCCAATTTAAATCTAAATGCCTCTTCTTAATGGTATGTTTCATTAACATTTCAAACTAAGTCTGAATCATTCAGACATAAGTTTTATTCAAATGTTCGTATTTAGACCTTATTATTTAATAAAAACAAACGAAGTGTAGCCACCACTTCTCTTCATGCATGCGAAGATTTTTTAAGAAACAAAAGAAAATTCCAATGTACCTAATCTGCACTATGTTTCGATAATCATTGCGCGCGCGCCAAGTATCTGATATACTCCTTCCATTTTCTTTTAGACATAGCTAAATTCAATTTGTTGAAAAGACAAAGAAAACCACTCACTCTCTCACCTGAGTTGGCCTCTCTCCTTCCTTCATCATGTCGCATTCGAAGATTTCTATCACGTCATCCGAATTTAAAATAAATGATCCGGAGACCCCAGTAGAACTGCGATTCCTAATCAAATTGTTATACGATGGTTGTGATGATTATGTCTTTACAGAAGAAAACCTGAGAAATTGTAGCTTTAATGGCCCTTTGTTTTGTGAAGCGATTCGCTTGGAAATTGCCCGAAACAGGTATTTCTCATTTTTATTTAATCTAAAATTTATTATTCTTTATAGCTTGATTGCCTTGAATACATGAATTTTTAATCAAAGAAATTATAGTGGTAAATTTTAGGTCTTTTATAAAAAATAAAAAAAAATTATAGCTTAATTGATTTTCTTTGTCGAAGAAGCTTCTTCAGAATAATAGGTAGACATGCAGTTAAATTAGTGGTATATTTCTTTCTTTTATAATTTGTTTTTATTTACTTAGTTTTTATGCTCTTAATTTCATAAGTGGTAATATTCAATTCTGTTATAAATTTAAATGATTTTTGTAGCTTAATATTTGCTATGTAAAAAAGTTACTTTAGATCAATATCCAAGATATGCCTAAACCAATTATATACAGGGGTACATTCCAAGGACCCGATTTGGGTCGGGTCAAGCATTACGACTATTCTACGATTCTGAAATGCACTGATAGCTTCGATAAACACCGCTTAATCAAAAACGTCATTGGAGGAAGACTATTCCGGGGTGATTTGGATGGTCGTGAGGTAACCGTTAAGACATGGGATTTTCGCTTGCCGCCGGGACCACATATCTTCGCTTGTCCATATAAATTTGTGGTATGTATAAGGGTGTTATATCAGTTATAAGTATGTATTCATGTTTGTTTTGGTTTCGGTTTTTAATGTTATATATATATATGTATGTTTCCAGACTGAATTGTTAATGCTTACTAAGGGAGAAATCCGACCAAAGCCCGGGACTATAATGCATCCTATGGAGGAAATTCTGAAAACAAATGACAACTTGGTGAAGGTGATCGGGTACTCGTGCGAAAAGATTTACGCTGTTGTATATGACTTAAAGTCAAAACAAACTGTTGATGAAGTAATTACTACAGGTTTGTTATTAATTTGTTTTGTTTAGCAATAACTTAAGATCATAGGCTATTATTGATCAAAGTGATCTGATTTTGTAGATATGTTTGACTGGAAATCTCGAATGAGACTAGCAATGGAGATGGCTCAACTGGTCAAGCTAATTCATGATCATGGACACTCGATTGGCAGCATTGATACACAAAATATAATGATCGATGAGGTTCGTTTGATATTTTACCACTATCGATTAATTGGATTTGATGATGATTCAATTTAATTATTTGAGATGAATGATGCTTGTAGGAGGGTAACTTCAAGTTATTTGTGGTTGGTATGCACCTTCTTATTGGCCCTAAAGAACAGTCATCAATCACATTCAAAAACTATGACACTTACTTTTCGGAGAGTCATTTTGCTAGACGAGCCCCTGAGATGCATCCAGGTATTTTTCTTTATATATATATATATATCCATATTAGTGTGAGGTCATGCTTGTGTCCTATATTTGTAATTACGGATACTCCTAAGTCTACTCTAGGATAGACCTTAACTCGTGCCATGCAATTCTCTTATAATTCTAACTTGATTATATGGCTCACAACTTGAGTAAATAATGTCCATGAACTGCATTTTGCAGATGTTGAATTTGATTTTCAGAAAGTCGACATATATGCATTTGGGATACTATTATGGGAGTTGATAACCAAACATGTGGTTAATGGCTTAATTCATCGTGATACGATGGGGCGAGGATCAATTGTGGACGCATCATTTGGAGTCAAAGATGAAGTTGGAGATAAGATCACAGATCTTTTACACTCTTGTTTAAATTTTTATCCAGATAAGAGGCCAGAAATGAGCTATGTTTGTGATGTTCTAGAAAAAATCAATGAGGAGCTTCTTCATCCCCTAAAGAAACCGAAACTAGAGGATGATGATGATGATGCTAAATAGGAGATTAAGAATTCATTGGTGTTTACATGTATGTTTTTTGTTTTTGTTTTTATGTATTATGAATTGGAAGGGGCATCACTCAACTTCTTCAATTGTATGAGTATCACTTGACTTTTCATGTTAATCGCGAATCTTGAAAAAACATATTGTAGTTAATCTTTGTTTATATATATTTATTTATTTTAATTTATATTTATATGGGAATATGAAACTCTAAGGTGCTATGAAACTGTAATTACCATAAACATATTCAAGTCATCAATTAAGTCTAATACTTTTGGCAACAATTTGTGAGAACAATAGATGATAAAATAACTCTAGTCGGATTTCAATTATAGGCATTGCATCTTTACAAAGGAGATAGAAGAAAAATTGAAACCAAAACAACATTTAACTTTACGAGAATTACAAATGGCTTGGCTTAGTAGTGTCAACTGTCACAAGTGCGATTAATATGCTTTATGCGGTTTTTGAACCTCAACAATTTGTCCTGTCCTTGAAGGCTGGGAAGACATCTGAGTTAAGTATTTCCGGTCCCCTTTCCTTGTCAAAAATGAAGAACACTAATAAATTCTTGTGTCCAATATTGTCTATAGGACCAATAACTGAGACTTGTGATCAACACCGTTGAAGATAAATGTCCCACACATGGGAACATATTGTCTTGTGATAAGCTGTTATGACAACAAAAAAATTAGATCTCGGATAAATCCATTCATAAAGAGTGAAATACCAAAAATAATCATACGATACATACTTTGATGACTTCTTGTGATGCAATACCACCAATTATAGCAGATACTGCATGAAGTTCAGCAGCTCCATAGCGACAAGATCCTCTGTTAAGCTTGAACCATTACATCCCAGATTGTTAACTAATCCAATAGCAATTGTATTTAATCGTGATATATCATCATCCATTGAACCATAATATAGAATTACATTATTATTATTAATATCATTGAGGATTCACCTTTGATCCTCGACAAAAAGTTACCAAAAAAATACAAGGTTACTTAAACAAATTGTTCACTTTTCTTGAAATGCCATGGCCATCGATCGTATTCTATAAATTAAATACTTCACAAATGAGTGAACAGAAAATAAAATTTTAATAAACTATTTTTTTTAATTATATAACATGAACTTCTAGTTGCAAATAAAGGGAAAAAAATGTAGATAATATAGAGAAAGACAAAATGTAGTTCAGTTATTTATTGTTTCTATACTTTCCTTCTAAAAACTTCCTAGATAGAAAGGATGGAGTTCAGACTGAAGTGCACTTTAGTCCATGCCCTTTAATAGTATACTTATTCTACTTAAAAACGAAAAGTGAATGAGGAAAGATATTTGGACATTCTTGAATTGATACTTATAACAAGTAACAAGCTAGTGATGGATATGCTATTTCTTCTCATGCTAGCAAGTAAAGTATTAATCTCAAGTGAAATTTCCTTAAGGAAAGTAATTCCATTCTCAATTATTGTGTAGTGTTTTAAATAATTGAACATTGATGAAGTTAAAAAAAAAGAAGGAATTTAGTAAAACTGAGTAATGAATGCCTAAGATGACCTTTACAGTATAACAAGTAAAAAAGCTACTCTCACGCTAATCGAACCTCTACGGATCCGATTCAATAAGAGACAACCATAATTCTTATAAGGAGATAAAAACAAACATATGCCATACCTTAGGGTTAATGGTGCAAACGGTGATCGTTATACCCTCACAGTCTATACCGTCTCTATCAGTAGCTACGGTTGATGATTGGACGATTAGTTCCCTCCTTATCAGATTGGATAATCAATCTGGAATTAAAACTTGTTATTCTGTAAATAAGGTCCAAATTTGTACGAGCGAAATAAGAAACTCTAATTACTTTTACAAACCAATTAAGATGAAAGAAGAAATTCGATCCGAAGAAAAAAGATTTGAAGATTTAACAAGTGGAAGAGAAAAAAGAAAATAATAAAGGATTAAGAAAAAATTGAAAAAAAAGACGAGTTAAATTAGGTTTTATGATCGTCTAAGAAAAACCCAAATTTCCGATAGAGAAGTTGAGATTAGATGAGTAAGCTTTAGACGAAGATAGTGATCTGCGATTGAATTAAAAACTCGCTCATCTTACCCAAACATGAATAACAAAATGGAAAATTTAAGAGAAACCCTTGAAAGTCTCACTTTCCGTTTGGTATATAAAAGGAGAGGGTAGTCAAGGCGGTGCAAAACCGACCCAACCCAAAATCCAAGTAAAACCGAAACCGGATACCTTTTACCCCTACTCAACCCGTGTTATCCTTTAGTCCTAATACACCAATTCTCATACAAACTATATTGACCCAAAGATTAAATATGAAAAAAACTAATAACCTAGGTAATTACTTAGGAATGCCAACTGAATGGAGTAGGTCAAAATCAAAAAATCCGTAAGCTAAGAACATAATACACCTAAAATTATGTGCCGTGAATAGATCAATTCATCAAAAATATGAATAAAAACCCTAACTAAAAGTTGTGTCGTCCCTACACAATAAGAAATAAGAACATAAGGATATCTATAAATACCAGCTAAGTCAAATAAGCATATGAAGAGGAAGATTGTAAAGAATAATCTTAAAAAAAATACTTAACAGGTTTCATGTAATAATAGTTACAAACTAAATCATATATATACTCTTACGATACAAATAATCAACATGGTTTAATTTTAAGATTAGATTCGTTTTGCAATGTACAAAGGATAGGTCTTTCACTTAGTTCGATAAGTAGGATATTAAGTGTTCATCGATCCTAACAAAGGTTCCAATGATCACTCTAACTACTCTCTATTAGATCAATCGCTTCTAAATCACATAGTTAAGAATCATAAGGTCTTTAAGGTTGTAATGTTAGGTTTAGGGACGGTATGATCGAATATTTGAATAATGTAGAGTGAGGTTTTTGGCTCTCTCCTCACTAGCCATCAACGAGTCACACTAGAGCTTGGGTTACTCCCATAAGGTGTTCTCATTCAACCCAAGATTTGATGCACTTATTTAGCATCCCTAATAACCTAATATATAAAGAATCAAGATGATCAAATAAGAACTCCACTTTGCCGGTCCAATTCATATAATCTTTTTCATGTCAATTTTTTCTCTATCTATGAATCTCTTTTTGATGTGAGATGTCATGCTACTTCTTTTCATTACTTTTTTATTTTACCCTGACAAATAGTTACAATATAAATAAGTGAATCATCATCAAGAGCACAATACATACGCTCAAAGAATACCCATCCCAGGTGTTTCCCATAATTGTATCCCACCACCCCAAACTCAATTTCTAAAATGGTTGTCTTAGCATCATGATTTGAGTGTGTGTCATATGGAAAAGTCCTATAATATAAGGGTATGACTTGTAATGTGATTAATAAAAGGCTTTAGAAAGGCTAGAAGGGGCTTAGACGAATATATATATATATATATATATATATATATATATATATATATATATATATATATATATATATATATATATATATATATATATATATATATATATAACAATATTTGTTATGAAAGCTAAAAGGAAACAAAGGCTTATATAAAAGCCACCTTAATTACTTCCTAAAATATGTAATTTCATTACTTTCTCTCCTCTAGCACATTTGGTAAATGGGTTTATCTACTAGGTCGGATCTCACAGCCTACACATCTTTCAAGGATTCCTGAGATCAAACTTACTTCTACTGCATTGTTTACTAATCCTTTCTTCACTTTTAAGGTGTAATTTCATGTTCATACTCTAAGCATACAAAACAACTACTTTATAAACAAATTACTTCTATATCATTACCTCACTAAAGATTATGATTTTAAGCCATTAAACGCATTCGACATCTAATTCCATATCTAAATAAATTTAATTTTACCTAAAAATGAAATAAATCACATAAAATAGAGATGAGGGACAACGAATCCCTACACCTCCAACTCAAAAATGAGTCGTGTCCCCACGACTCGAAATAGACTCGATAAAAATTTAAAACTAACACATATATTGCATGTAATGAAATACGGTAAGGAAGAAAGAAAACATACTTTCATGGTTATTGCCTCGCAAAAACGATACCCACTATAGGATGTGGTAGATCTTTCGTGATATCGCGTCTACTCTGCTCTAGGAGTGTCATGATATGCGTTTGATTTCCTTTGATTTGTGCCACATCCTCGACTAATAAAGTTTGAGCTGCTTCTACTTGATTTAATCGCTCACTTACCTTTTCTCGCCGTGCAAGATACTCTTATTTCGGACTTGTCTTTCTCTCACGAGAAGTCTCTACCTTTGGAGGAAAATTCACAACATCTCCTCTCGAAATTGTATTGATCCATCCATTATCGATGTTGGTGCATATGTTGTAATATTTTTTCTCTTTCTCACCAAGTTCCACCTTTTCTTCACTTAGTAGGCTAGTAATCGTTGATGGGTATTTAAGGATAAACACATTTGTTGGTTTGATCGTTATTCTCATAGCCTCATTAAATATAGTTATGGTACATCTATTTCCTTCTCTCGTACTAACACAGTTCAAAAAGAGAGTTAATTTCTTACTTACTTCTGAGTTGCGAGTGTTTCCCCAATCATTTGGTGTGAGGAAGTTGTGTCATATCTTTGCATTAGGTTGAAGGTGCTTCTAAAGCCAAGTTACTTTCAAATTTCCTTTGTGTGATTGCACTAAATCACGACTCAACACATCATCATATAGTAGGTCTTAATCAAAATTGACAATGTTCTTCACCATTTCTTGCTATTTACATCGTCTAACTAATTTCTTGAACTCGAAGTGTTTACGAATCTTTTCAACTGTAAAAAGAACTAACTTTCCTTTGACTGGAACTAGACCTTCACTATCTTAGCTAAAGAGACCTTGATAGAACTGAAAAACTATCTCAATACATAATCTTGAACTCCTCATCATGAATGTGGTCTATCCCAATCTCTAACCCATCTCTAGAAACCTCTGGTATTCTCCTTCTCCAACTTCTTTTTCGAATTTTCTCTCATGAGCAGGTGGTAATTTGGACATATTTGCTTTAGCAATAGCTAATAAGGCAGTTTCCCTCATCTCAGGTGCATGAATCTTGACTTGGAGAGGTTTTGGTGTTTTCTCTTTGAAAATATCAATCATTTGAAGCTTTGATTTCACCATAACTAGTTCCTCTGTACTTTCTTGATTATAATTATATTTTTTCTTTGTTTCCGAACTTGCACACTTCTTACTTGATTTCTTCTTAATCTCACCCAATACCTTACTTTGATTCTTCTTCATCTCCTTAACACTATATAGTGTCTCCGTTCTTTTCGTCATCTCTTTTGACCTCCAACTCAAAGGTTTAAATACTCTTGAAATACCTTTTGATTATAGATATATAAGGTGTTATTTGGGTTAGGAAAGGTGTAAGGATGATGATTCTTTATGTGGGTATGATAGAATCTTGCTTGGATGATAAGGGATTAAAAAATTTGAAAATAATTTGAAAATTTTTGGTTTTGATTATTTGAATCTAGGTGCTTTGGAATGATTTGGGTGGGTAAATATTGTTTATATGAATATACGAAAGGATTTGGATCTGAATTTTTAATTTCTTGTACACATTTGTTTCTAAAGTTATAGACATTTATTGTATTTAGCTTGCATGCATTTTTATACAAATTAGTTAATGGTTAAAAGAATAAGGTTCAAATTTCGTGGTTCAAGATTCAAGGATCATGAAAAAAAAAATTGTTACCTTAACGGGACAGGTCCCTTGGGTGAAAGTTAGATATCAGAATCGTTGGGACGACATAAATTTTGAGATATGTAGTCAACATGGATCAAACACAAAACCTTTAGATATATAATAGCATGATTTAAGGGGCCCTAAATAGTTTGCATCATATTTTATCTAGCGAATTCGGGCCATCTAAAAATGTATGATTTATAATACAGATTTTTCTATTTACAGATGGTACGGAAGTATAGTTGATTGAAAATCATAAAGAAGGTAAAATCGAAATGAAATACACACATTTATTTAATAATTTAAAGTATCATCATTAAAAAATATTCAAAAAGTAAGATTGTATTTACCTAGATTATAGAGATGTTGTTTGTTGTTAGGTCAAAATTATTTTTTAAATACATAGAGAGTAAATGAGAGGAGATATATGTTGGTTTATTTTAATAAAATATTTTTTTATTAAATCATTGTTATGGTTTTTTTAATTACAACGGCGGTCTAAAAAAGACGGGTAAGTATAGCTAAAAACTTACTAAGTTGTCCTTCCGAGGGGTCCAAATACGCAATTGGTTCATCCCCAATAATACTCCTATATTTACTAACCAATCCGCGCATGTGTTAGTCTCTCAATACATGTGAATAATATCAAATTTCCTGTGACGATTAATTAATCTCCTACGATCCGCAATTATTTCATACAAAAAATTCCCGTTGTTCTCAACGTCCTTCCCTAGAGCGTGAACTCAAGCGAATTAGTCTCGATTATTAGCGTCTCATATTTCTGTTGTATAGTCCAAAATGTAAGGCAAAAAGTTTGGTTTGGAATGCAATTGAACCTCACAAGAGCCTGCAAAGCCTCCTAAATATTCTCATTCTCTATCTCGAATAAGTCCCCCAACGACCGCTCTATTAGTCCCATTAGCTAAATAAATGTCAACATTAAGCATGATCCCCAATGTCATTTGCAATTGCATTTTTTACCACAAATATTAATACTTTCATTGAATAATTTAGCCCATTCCCCACAAAATAATTCTCATTCCGATTAATCCATATTTTACGACGTATAGCTACTACAACTATCCCCAATTCCATGCCATTATCCACAACCTGGCATCCGATTAACTCATTCCACCAATCTGGAACAACTTCCCTTTCTGTCAAATAATCAGGGCCTACTTCCTCGGTTTCAGTTCCAGACTCTCTATGCTGGTCAAATCATCTTCAAGTTCCATGACCTGTATTGTCCCATTGCATGTTCCCTTCTATAATTTCCTTCAAAACCAACTCGATAGAAACACTACTGTCCAAATTCTGAGTTCCATGTGTCATGCTTAGCAGATTATTTGATGCATCACTTTCCCGTGATATATTTCTCAAGTTTTTGACTCTGGCCAACCTTCCCAAAGATCATCATATTTTATGTAGTCACAAAATAGATATGCAAATTTATCACGCGTAGTCCCACACCCTTTACATATTGGTGACACAAACAGACTGTGTTTCCAAAGACTAACTTTTCTGGATCACTAACTTCCAGAATTAGATGAATGAGAGTACTATTAATATTCGTTGGTGCCTCACTAGTGTGAATGCATCATCTCACCATTTGACAAACTGATGGTCTAACCGAACTCCAACATATATGGTAAACCGTCGTAGATATGCCACTGGATCCAGGCATTTTTGAAGGATTTGTATGAAACACTGCCTCCAAAAACTATACCAACAGGTCCCTAGCCTCTTCTTCAACCAAACTAGGAAAGTTGGGCAAAGAAAGGCCCAATAAACTCCTCCTTGATTGAATATAGTTGCTTGAAAGAATTCCAAACTATATTCTTGATATCCTGCTTAATTATCGTTATTATCTCGAAGTCTAGTGATCTTGGATGATTTTCTCCTCCAGATAGTGGACAAGTGATGGAACCTCGTGTTACATTCCCTAAATGAATTCATTTCTCTTTCGGCCGCTGAAATCACAATATTTCTTCCTTTTCCATAACTCTAAGATATTCCACCTAACATCTTTTCTGAAGTCTGAATAAGGACGAATTATATGTGCACTCAAGTGATTTTCAAATGCCTCTAAGCCTCTCAATAATTAAGCGTTTCTTTCTAATTATATCTTTTTAAAAATTTGCAAAGCCCTTAACTGAGGGATTTTAGAAATAAAAAATGAGATATATATTAATTTTATATTTTATTTTCATTTACATAATGTTTTCAAGCACAGGCTTTGTAAGTCCATAATATATTACTATTATTATCCTAGTAAACTCATAACACGAAAAAATATTAGGTCACTAAAAAATTGACTATGAAAATCTTATTTATCTTTAAGAATTTTTGTGGAGGTTGGAACACTTTATTTATACCAAATAAATTACATATATTGATTCATTATTTTTTTTAAATAATTAATTTACAAGTTTTCACAATCTATATAATTCATCAAATCTTTTTTTCAAGATTATCTAGACAAACAACAAATTTCATAAATAAAATATCTCGGTTAAATTCCACATTGCACTAAGAAAATGGAAGTTCAACCTTCTCGCTACTTTGTCTCTCTAAGTTTTAAAGGTTTTTTCATTTATTTGAGTTTTCTTTGTTCCCTATGCCATTTGTCCATGTCACCTACCTCATCCACCCTCGCCTCTCTTCGCACTTTTTGGATTTTCATTTTCATCTTCTTTTTGCTATTTTCCTTCTTCGGAAAACTTTTATTTTTTGTGTTTCATTATTGCTTCCATTAATATAGCCTATTAAACACATAATTTAATAATTAAACGAGTAGCTGAAAAGGTGGTTTATCTGACATTATAGTGAAAACAGGGACACATATGATTTCTTTATTAGTTTTGACTTTTTGGCTTGGTTTCCATGCAAAGTTTGGACTGCAAGCAAATCTACATCGATTTTAGTTGCTCAAATTAATGTACAAATCTAATAAAAGGTCAAAATTCACTAAGAATGCTTGCAACTTGATCTTCTCTTTTCTTCGCCATTACTAAACTGAATTGAGTCCTTATTTTTGCGTTGAACTTACGTGATCGGGGTCTATTATATGGCACCAAAAGAGAAGAATATGTTAAGGCTCTGAGAGAAAGTATTGTGGATGTAATGTATATTCCAGCTCCAACTACCACTTATATGGTTCCCATCACTCGCGATGACATAGCTCATCCCAAGTGTTGATATACGTTGTCACCAAAGACCTTGTTTTGTTATTCGTAAAGAATTTTCGTCGCGTATTTATTGTCTTTAGTGTCTCATCAACAGAAGTGGTCTTTCATGTCATAATGTGAGTGTTCTCGCAAATGAGAACGTATATCTTGCGACAAAAAGTTTTGCTCGAATGAGGAAATGATTTGCGAATAAAGTCATATGTCGCTAATTAAATGTCTTTTGCTACGAATTATATTCTTCACTACTAAGATTACATTTTACGACGAAATACCGTTGTTGCTAAGACGTATATTTTACGACTAACCTTTGTGTTGCCTAAATTATTTCCACCTACGACCCCGTCGCCGATAGTAATAATATTTATTTATTGTTTACATATAAGTTTTTTTTAAATTAGTCTTATTAAATTTTTGTTTCATTTATGATAATATTAAAATTAAATTATGGTGGACCCAAATGTGTGATAAATAAACGAATAATAAAAGATAATAATAGTACCCACGCCTATGGAAATTCATGAGAAACTCTCCGCAAGTGCATGTATCGTTCGCAAGTTATAGTTGATAAATAAACTTTTTTTCTCAGGAATTTAGGTAGTTAGCTCAAACTTGTGTTCATTAATAGTGTAGATGATTTTAGATATTGATATTCAAAACATTACTTATAAGATGAATATATTCTTAGCATTAATAATCAATTAAGAATGCAAATAAGATATCTAAGGGTTACTAGTTGTGTTGTTAAAGCGAAAAAAGGAAAAAAAGCGATGAACTTGAAAAAAAGCGAAAAAAGCGATGAACTTGAAAAAAAGCGAAAAAAGGAAAAAAAGCGATGAATTTAAGGCGCAAAGTGCTAGCCTAGGCATTTAAGGCCCCCTACATACAAATGCATATATATATATATATATATATATATATATATATATATATATATATATATATATATATATATCGAATTCGAACCATCTAAAAATGTATGATTTATAATATAGATTTTTCTATTTACAGATGGTACGAAAGTAGTTGATTGAAAATCATAAAGAAGTTAAAATCGTAAATGTAATACCTACATTTATTTAATTTTTAAAAAAGTATTATTATCAGAAAAATATTTAAAAAGTAATATTGTATTTACCTAGATTATAAATGTACTACGTACATTTATTTACAATTTCAGTGAAAATACCTACATTTATTTAATAAAAAAGTTGATATTTAATTTTAAATAGAATTACGCTATATCATCATAAAGATGGAAAAATTATAAACGTAATACCTACATTTATTTATATGGTACAAAAGTATATCATTTCTCTCTATATATTTTTTTTCAAAACTCTGTTTTTATGTAGTGAACGATATTTCTTTTTCTTTTCTTTGCCCGAGGATAATATTTTTATAGCAAATATTTAGGATAACGTTATGTGTCTGAGCATATATATGCAATTAGGCATGAAACTTACGTAATTAAAACATAAAAAGACCAACAAAATTTTAGAAAAAATCATAAATTACAAAACGCTACATATATATTTGATACATAAATAAACTGCTACATTAACCCATGAAGAAAAAAATTAATCCAAGTTGATATGTCCTAACATGAATGAGTTCCAACCACATTTACCTATCTCTCTCAAATCTCACTACTTAGTACATTCATTCATCACAACAAATATATCTTAACATTCTAATATTTTCAAATTATACTAAAAAAAATCATCATATCACATGAAAAAATTAAGTTGTGAGAGGCCTCTACTTTGTTCCAAGCATTTGGAAAACCTTAGATCATTATCCATATGCTAATCTGTTCTCATGATAATATGAACGTGTCTATCGGTATCCATAATATCACTTATCTCTCCAATATTTCTTTAACGCATAAGTTGCTTCTTCAAAAGCCACCAATCTTTCTTTAACGCACAAGTTCCTTCTTCAAAAGCCTTATGCATCTTACCCCTACCAAATGACCCAAGCTGCCACGTCTTCAAATTTGGCTTTTCCCGGAAAGACCTGAGGAGCGAAGGTGATGGAGGGGATGACTGTGTCATCTGGATCCTTTCAGGAGCCTTTTCAGCGAGATCCTTGAAGCTTTTTAACACCGCCATACATATAAGTAGCCTCTTTGCATCTCTGCCTTGCAAAAATTCTCAACAAAATAGAATGTTTCAATAACCACAAAATTTTGATTAATTAAAGTATGGATATTTATATGTGGATCATTAAGGTAGTTCAAGATAAGATGGATTTAATTAACAGAGAAAGTAAAAAGTTAACCCTTTTCCATTACATGAAATTATTTTTTCCATTGAAGTTGTATGAATCTGGATGACTCTTATGTATTCTCCAATAATTTGGATTACTCCTAAACCTCTACACATGCTCCATAAATATATATGTATTATTCTCCAAATAAAGAAAAAAGAAATAAAGTACATTCGAACACACTATAAAAATAAACAGGAGCCCACTCCAACCGTCACGGCAAATGAAGGACCCACAAAACTCACACGTCACACCCTCCCAATATATGTTATTTTCCTGCGTCATCGAATTTGTATAAATATATAATTAATTATAATTCTGATAAATTGTATAAGTGATGAGATAAGATTAAAATTAAATTAATTTTTAAGAGTTTCAATGTAAATTTTTTTTTACCTTAAATTGGGTTACTCTATTGTTGCTAGTGTAGCTAAGTTGGGTTGATGATGGTGGAAAATGGTTCCTAATGGCGGCGGTTTTCTTGTGCAAGACAACGGCTTGGTGAGAAGGTGAGTGTGAAGAGATTTCTATTATGCTTTTTTTGTTTCGATGAATGTTGTGAAAATACAAGTTTTGTATCTAAGTGAAAATAAGTTTATGGAAGTTTAAGTTGATAAAGGAAATTATTAATCGCTTATACGTAATATAGATTTTTTACCAATCTATTTACTATTTATACTCATTATACACGTAAATATCTTAACTCAACCCAACATTATCATTCCCGAAAATAACTCCAAAATAAAACTGGTAAAATATGTCATATCATGCTCTAATACGATGTTAAGCTTTAATGTTTCTTAAAATTATTATTGATAGATTTATATCTAATAGATCAAAATATCATCCTTCATAATTTATATATAATGAAATGTTAGAGGATTTACTAAATATAAACACATGCAATATTATTCATTAAACTGATACTTACAACACAAGATATTGAAAACCGACAAGCGATAATATTTTCAAAATGAAATAATCAAGGTAACACAGATAAATTCAAGTATGGCCAAAATTAATAACTACTCCCAGCTTCAATACGAATATTTTTCTTAAAGTTATGAATTTTCACTATGTCCACTCAAGTATCACCAACAAAGTTTATATTGGCATTAAAGGGAACCCTAATTGATAATTCTATATACAATAACATTTTCACCCAAACTAGTTCATATGCTTGCCAAAGAAGTGTTTTATATGGAGTTGCAAGTCTGAATCAACTGAACTTGGAACACAATGAATATTTGTTGATGGAAGGTTGCCAATATAAATAATGAAAACGATTCATTCTGGTAAATGTGTGATATCCATGTAATAAAGTACATGGCAATGCCCTGCCAAACTTGCAAATGATGAAGTAACCATGCAGGTTACAACTAAGAAGATCAGGTTTTACTTTTTTCATACATAATTAAATATGTAATATTTTGTTTGAGTGTAGGAAAAATTCAAAATACACCACTAGGTCCAGGATACAACCATTTATGCCTTCAATATATGTCAATTATGTACTCGTGACCCATGGATCAACTCCACCATGTGGCGATGCCCTTAATAGAAACAATTATTATAGAGATTATTGGTTCTATGTGACTAGTGATTAGGGAAATAATTTATGTTTTTATGTCTTGGTGCCTTGAAATTTAATTAAGAAAATTTAATAATCATGTGAGAAAAAAATTAAAATATATCCTTTGCCCTCTCGTTTTACATCAAAGTTATTTACAAAAAACCATCGTCTACTACCCCATCGACGGAGTACAAGAAAGTTTCTAACATATAGAGATATACAATACTATTTGTACAAAAAAAATATTAGATACACCTAATTCTAACATCTATCTAATTTTGTAAGTTATGCGGCACGACCCTTCAATTTAAAGTTTCTCTTCCCAACATAAGATTGTTGTGTCCTGCATCTATAATCGTTTACATAATAAAAAATTAATCCCTTATATAACTAGAAAAGAAGGAGAGAGAAAATTAAAAGTTATTTAATTTACAAAACTAATGAACTTACACAAATTATTCATATGGAAGTATTATCTTTTAGTCAGACTGGAAAATGACATTTCAATCCAAATCAAATCAAATGAAAAACAAATCAATATATGCTTATTTTGTGAATTAATGTATAAAAAAACCATAATTTTTAAATTTACCTGAAACATTGGGTGATAATAACACATCCTTGTATGTAGGAAAGGTTATACTAAAACATCTTCAAAAACTTGTAAAACATTGATGCACAAGCTCTTTCAACTTTCTATATATTAGTGTTAATGGAGATGGGGTTTTGTATTAGTTGATAGTGAGATGGATACTCAATCCTTAAAAGATAAATTATCTATGAAGGAATCCTTAAAATATGATTTTCTAATATTTTGTTTGGCTAATTGGAAAGAAAATTCGAAATCTCTTTAGAAACTAATTTATTTACCATTGAAATATTAAATTACTCCACTGATAATGACAAAAATAAAAAAGTCAACACCATATATTAGATTTTTTGATAAAGAAAAATGAATGTTGAAAAAATTAGTTATGTACATCTTATCCTAGAAATTTAGATATGAAGATTAAGCAACATTTTCTTCTTGAGTCAGACATCAAAATAAATAATGGAGAAAGATATGAAATTAAAGAATAGTTGGAGGAAGATATGAGTTTGATCCAAGGACTGATTGGATGATGCATAATATTTGAATAATGCCTAATGAGGACTCTACTTTCTTCTTCCAATTCCTGAAATATATTATTGAAAATCCATCGTTAACTCTTTCATACGATCATAGATCATCAGATTCTATAATTTAAGATGCAAAGGGTATAGACTTACCATGTAAATTACACGAAATTTTCTCTTTACTTGAAATATCATGACCAACAATCGATTTCCTGAAAATTAAGTAGAAAGTAAAGTATCAATATCACGAGAACCTCAAGTAAAGTGTTTATGTTGTCAGTTATGTATAGCGTTTGAATTCAGAAACAAGAAAAAAATCTAGTTTCGAAAGAAAATAAATTAATTTTAAAGATGTTAAATAAAAAAACCTATAATTTTTATTTAAGGTTCAAACATAGGCTTTAACTACACTAGATGAGTACTATTCATGACAACTATACTTAATTCAAATTGTTTGGTTAGATTATTACGTAACTACTATAATAAAAAATATTAGATTACTATGCATGATTCCTAGTCTATACTCGAAAAAAAAAATTATATGTTATTACCATACCAAAAACAATGGACTTGTTAAGCTATTAGTACCATCTAGTTTTCATCTAGTTTTGATCAATGATGGGACAGTAATGGTTAGTCAGGATGCAAAACAAATTATATAATGATATGCCATCCATGTTAATATGTTCATCAAAAGAGACTTTTAGCGAGCTATATCTACCATTATAAAGCCTTATAACATATTCATTTATAACCAAATAATTAAAATGAGGAAAATAGTACAAAAAATAGAGGAATTTCCAACAGTTTCCTTAATAATAATCCTTGTGTTGTCACAAAATATTTATTATAAACCAAATACAAAATTTGTTCCTTAATAATAATCCTTGTGTTGTCACAAAATATTTGTTATAAACCAAATACAAAATTTGATGGAATATAAATTAAGCTACAAGTTTTATCGAACATCTTCAAATCAAATTGTATAACCAAAATTCTCAGCTTATCAACTTTACACTCTAGATCTGACATATTTTTTGTTAGAAGTAGTATTATTGTGGGATTTTTTTATTATATCAAGAGGAAAACCCAAATTCAAATTATTTCAATTTCATATATACATAAAATTATCAAAGAAAATAAAATAATGCTTACAATTTTATCTATTGGATCTAAGAAGAAAAATAATATGAGTAATGCTGGGTATCACCCAAAAAACCATCACCTAAACATCACCTATGATGTGACGGTTAGGTGGACCAATCATGAAGTTTCTCTTTCCAGATTTATTTTTTAGGTGGACCAATCATGATTGGTCCACCTAACCGCCACATCATGGGTGATGTTTAGGTGATGGCTTTTTGGGTGATACCCAGCATTACTCAAATAATATATATAGATAGAAATACATAAAACATAAGAAATTGACATTCTTTATCCTTTGCAATCAGGACTTTGTTTGTTTTAAACTTGAAATGTAGACTACTGAATTAGATTTTCTAATAACTAGATAGTGCTAGGAAAAACAAATCAGTGCTTGGAGAAGACAGATTTAGGGTTTTTAGATGTACAATTGTTAATTGGTGTTGATGAAGATGATTTACAACAACAAAAAATGGTGATGAATTTCAAGTAGTGGGCCTGGTAGTTGTGATGGGTGGCCGGGCTGTATAACAATGTTGTTTGTTGTTAGGTCAGAATTATTTTTTTATATATAGAGAATGAGAGTAAATGAGAGGAGATATATGTTTTTTTTATTAAATCATTGTTAAGTTTTTTTTAATTAAAACGGAGGTCCAAACAAGACCGGTAAGTATACCTAAAAACTTACTAAGTTATCCCTTTGAGGGGTCCAAATATGGAATTATATCATCCGAAGAATTCTCATTGTTCTTACGTTCTTCCCTAGACCGTGTAACCCAAGCAGACCAGTCTCGATTATTAGCGTCTCATATCTCCGATTAACCGCCATATATAGCTCAAAATGTAAGGCAAAAAGTTCGGTTTAGAATGCAGATTGAACCTCACAAGAGAATGCAAAGACACTAGATATTCTCCTTATCTATCTCGAAAACGTCCCCCACATCCGCTCTATTAGTCCCATTAGCTAAACAAATGTCTATATTAAGCTTGATCTTCAATGTCGGTTTTATCCATTTTTTAACGTACTTGTGGGTGAGAACCACTCCCCCATTATTTTCCTTCCCAAATTACGAATGTAATTTACAATTGTATTTTTTACCACAAATCTTAATACTTTGATTGAATACTTTATCCCATTCTCCTCAAAATAATTCTCATTTCGATTAATCCATATTTTTCGACAAATAGCTACTGTAACTATCCCTAATTCCATGCCATTATCCACAACCAGAAACACTACTATCCAAATTCTGAGTTCCATGTGTCATGCTTAGCTGGTCATTTGATGCATCACTTTCCCATGATATATTTCTCAAGTTCGTGACTCTGGCCAACCTTCCCAAAGATCATCATATTTTATGTATTCACGGAATAGATATGCAGATTTTCACGCGCAACCCCACACCCTTTACATATTGGTGACACGGACAGACTGCGTTTCCAAAGACTAACTTTTTCTGGATCAGTAACTTTCAGAATTAGATGAATGAGAGTACCATAAAGATTCATTGGTGCCTCACTAGTGTTAATGCATCATCTCACCATTTGACAAACTGATGGTCTAACTGAACTCCAACATATATGGTATAATATCGTAGACACGACATCCGTTCCAGGCGCTTTTAAAGGATTCGTTGGAAACACTGCCTCTGAAAACTCTACCAACAGGCCCCTAGCCTTTTATTCAACAAAACTAGGAATTTTAGGCAAAGAGAAAGGCCCAATAAATTTCTACTTGACCGAATACAGTTGCTGGAAGCAGTTCCGAACTATATTCTTGATGTCCTGCTCAATTATCATTACTATCTTTAAGTGTAGTGATCTTGGATGATTTCCTCTTCCGGATAGTGGACAAGTGATAGAACCTCGTGTTACGTTCCCCTAAATGAATCCATTTCTCTTTCGACCGTTGAAACCACAATATTTCTTCCTTTTCCATAACTCTAAGATATTCCACCTTAAATCTTTTCCAAAGTCTGAATAAGGATGAATTATATGTGCGCTCAAGTGATTTTCAAATGCTTCTAAGCCTCGCCATAAGTAATCGTTTCTTTCTAATTTTATCTTTTAAAAAATTTGCAAAGCCCTTGACTGAGGGATTTTAAAAATAAAAAATGAGATATACATTACTTTATATTTTATTTTCATTTACATAATGTTTTCAAGCATAGGCTTTGTAGGTCCATAATATATTACTATTATTATCCTAGTAAACTCATTACACGATAAAATTAAAGGTCACTAAAAAATTGACTATGAAAATCTTATTTATCTTTAATAATTTTTGTGGAGGTTATTTATACCAGATAAATTACATATATTGATTCATTATTTTTTTTTAAATAATTAATTCACAACTTTTCACAATCTATATAATTCATCAGATCTTTTTTTTCAAGATTATCTAGACTAACAACAAATTTCATAAATAAAATATCTCGGTTAAATTCCACATTGCACTAAGAAAATGGAAGTTCAACCTTCTCACTACTTTTTCTGTCTAAGTTTTGAAGGGTTTATCATTTTATTAGATTTTTCTTTGTTCCCTATGCCATTTTTCCCTGTCACCTACCCCATCCACCCTCGCCTCTCTTAGCACTTTTTTTGTTTTTCATTTACATTTTATTTTCGTTATTTTCCTTCTTCGAAAAACTTTTATTTTTGGAGTTTCGTTATTGCTTCCATTAATATAGCCTATTTAACAAAATTTAATAAATTAAAGGAGTTGATGAAAAGGTGTTTTATCTGCCATTATAGTACAAACAGGGACACATGATTTGTTTTTTAGTTTTTATTTTTTGGTCTGGTTTCAGTGAAGAGTTTGTACTACGAGCAAATATACATCAATTTTAGTTGCTCAAATCAATGCACCAAATCTCCTAAAAGGTCGGAATTCAATAAGAATGCTTGCAGCTTGATCTTCCCTTTTCTTTGCCATTACTAAAATGAATTGAGTCCTTCTTTTTGTGTTGAATTTATGTGATCGGGGACTATAATATGGCACCAAAAGTGAAGAATTATGTTAAGGCTCTGAGGGAAAGTGTTGTGGATGTAATGTATATTCCAACTCCAACTACCACTTATATGGTTCCCATTAATCGCGATGACATAGGTTATCGCAAGTGTTGCTATACGTCATCACCAAAGATCTTATTTTGTTATTTTTGATGAATTTTTGTTGCATATTTAATGTCTTTAGTGTCTTATCATCAAAAGTATTCTTTCATGTCATAATGTGAGTGTTCTCACAAATGAGAACATATTTTTTGCGACAATTGTTATTGCTCGAATGAGGATATGATTTGCGAGTAAAGTCATTTGTCGCTAATCAAATGTATTTTGCGATGAAATATATTCGTCGCTACTAAGACTAGATTTTACGACGAAATACATTTGTTGCTAAGAGGTTTATTTTACGACTAACCTTTGTGTTGCGTAAATTATTTTTACCTATGACCCCATCGCCGATAGTAATAATATTTATTTATTGTTTACATATATGTGTTTTTAATGAGTCTTATTAAATTTTAGTTTCATGAATGATAATATTAAAATTAAAATATGGTGGGCCAAAAGGTGTGATAAATAAAAGAATAATAAAAGATAATAATATCACCCACGCCTATGGACATCCATGAGAAACTCTCTGCCAGTGCATGGATTGTTTGCAAGTTATAGTTTATAAATAAAGTTCGTTCTAAGGGATTTCGGTAGTTAGCTCAAACTTGTGTTCAACAATAGTGATGATTTTAGATATTTATATTAAAAACATAACTAAGATGAATATATTTTTAGCATAAAAAATCAAATAAGAATGCAAATAAGATAACTCAGGGTTACTAGTTGTGTTGTTAAAGCGAAAAGGCGGAAAAAAGCGATGAACCTAAAAATAATTCGAGGTGCAAGCTGCTAGCTTAGGCATTTGAGGCGCCCTATATACAAATGCGTGTGTATACATATATATCTATAACATGCTTATAACTTATAAAATAAAATTATAGGACCTAAAATGAACATAAAATCAAATATAAAGTTATTAGTTTTTTTAACAAAACTTCATTATCTTAAATTTGTAATCAAAATCCACCAACTTCATTATCATCATATTCATCATCAACTTCATTTTTACCCTCCTCGTTATTAGTATAATACTCAGTATCAACTCTTTCATCTTCATCATCATCTTTCTCATTTAATAAACTCAACCTCGATCTTGATGATTGTAAACCTCTAGTAACTCTTATTGGTTCTCCAACTCCCAATGATGTTTCCATGGTACCCCAATTTAAACTACTCTTATTATTGACTAATTCTTCTGCTGCATCAATGTTAGCTCCCATTTGTCCAACTAACAATTTGTTACAATCATCAATATATTGCAATGAAATTGATTGATGTTATCTTTCAAATTATGAAGATCAATAAGAGCTTGATTATATTTCACGTACACTAAGTCTTGAAGTTTTTGATGAGATAGGTTGTTTTTTTTTTTTGAGTGAATCTGTAAAACATAAATATCTTTATTAGAGTTTCAAATTTCAAATATTAAATATTTATCATAAGATTAAAATTGTAATAAATATTAAATAATTATTTACCTGCTCGAACACACTCCGGTTACGTTCACAACCAATTGCACTACATGTCAGTGATAATATCCATATGGCCAACTCTTTCGAGTTGGTCTTCAACGCCATATGAACTCCGCCAATCAGCCGAAGACTTTGATTTTCTAGCCCTTGTTGCAATTTGAGTACTAAAGAGTCTAACATAAACCTTGTACTTTGACAACTCTTTTCCAATTGTATCTTGATCTTCGAACGAGAAAACCATTTTCTCGATGACATCCATCAACCCTGTAACTAAGTGATGCACAACTGCATGTAACGGACGATGAAGTTGGCACTCCTGTCGCTCATCAATTATCTTGAAAATTTATGCATATTTTTTTATATGTGAAAGAATTGGAAATTTCTTCTTTAGCTCTACCCATAGACTTATAAACGTAACCCATCGATGGTTTTTTCACATTATCAACAAGTCGAAGAACTTTTACTAAACCAGATGGGTTAGCTCAACTAGCCAAGACCCTGTCTCTCAACCAAGAGGTACATGGTTTGAATCCCTCTCAGGACATGGGTAACCTAGTTCTGACATGCCTGGGGTATGCTTAGGGAGGGCAGGGCATATTCTTCGTTGTATTAGTTGAGTGTGTGAAAACTACCCTGGAACCCGTGTACAAAAAAAAAGAACTTTTACTAATGACCCCATGATTTTCAAGATATAGTACACGATATTCCAAAAAGATGTCAACATCACCAGTTCTTGTCTTCTTTTTCCCTTCGCCTCCTTTCACCATTTACTATTCCCCCATTCTTCACTTGTGAACATAGTTTAAGAGGTTGTCCTTGCTTATTAGTACTACTCAACGTCAAAAATATTGTCGCAAATCTTGTCACTCCATGTCAAACAACATTCTTGTTATTGGTGAAGGTTTATATACTATTAAGTACTCCAAGATGGTTATAAATATAACCAACAAGAAATATACCGTTTTCTATAGTTTACTTCACTAGAGAGATCTTTGCAATATCTTCCAAAATTATATCCAAGCAATGGAGTCCAAAATATGTGTTTTCTTTTCGCTTCCAATAGTTCCCCTATCAGTACATAATAGATTAGCATATGATATAAGCTAAGTCATAAAAAAAACAAATTACACAAAATAATAATTACCTGCTAATACATAATTTCTTCCGTTATCCGTAACCACTTGAACAATATTCTCTTCCCCAAATGTTTTAGAAATTTATCAAGAAATTCATATATTGCATTTCCACTCTTCTCAATGGACGATGCATCAACAGACTCCACAAACATTGTTCCCAAGGAACAATTTAGCATCAAGTTGATAGTACTCCTCCGAGTTCTATCAGTCTACCCTTCAGAGATAATAGAACAACCATTTTTTTCCATTCAGATTGATGAGGACTCGACAAGTTATCGTTATATTCCACCTCATTTTTTTAGTAAAGGAAGCCAAACCTCATGATAACTAGTTGGTCTTAAATGTGTTACATGCTTTCCAACAACAAGGAGCATTTCCTTGAAAAATCCATAGTTGGCGACATTAAACGCGATCCCAGCATGATAGAAAAATCTAGCGATGTATTGTATAGTTCAAGTCCTGACTTCTTTGTTACAAGAATCTGCGATGCCTTGTTTTTTTAATTCAGCTTTACGTGTTTCATCATGAACAAATCCATAGGAATTTTTTTTACTTGAAGACCCTTATGCCCTCTATTTTCTTCTTTTTGCTCTGACCCTCGCAGTTTGTTTTACGACCATAAGTTCATCGTCATCATCTCCTAATTGCTCACCATCCTCATAATCCTCATATTAATTTTTTGTTCCATATTTTAGTTTTATTTTCTCATTCATTTTTCGAATCAACTCTTCTTTAATGTCAACTTCTAAGGGGCTTTTTGACATATTTGTGTATTTGAGAAATTACACATTTGGTGTTACTTGGCTCGAATATATCCCTGGTTGTTTTGTGCCCATAAAAGTTTCTAATATCAATATTTTATTAGTTTCACTATTATTGTTGTATTTTCACCCGATATCCTTTGTCTAGTCGAATTTTCACCCATTATCCTAAGTATATAAGTAACAACAGAATATTAGAAAAGATAGTCTTGGAAAATTGGAAATGAATGCCAAAAAAACTCAAATTAAATAAGTTAAACTGAATATATATTCTATAAAATAGTACACCTCACTTCAGAGAATACATGTGCTACTCATATTAAATCATTACCACATGCAAAATGGTTTTTATTGATACATCAATCAAACAAAGTTAACAAACTACAGCTGTACAAAGCAGTACACAAAGTTTTAACTTAAAAAAGATAAACAGGTTCCAGACAAAAAAAATTAATTAAAGAGGGGCATGCAAAACTTAACTTACTGCTACTGATATTTTTCTTATGCTTTTGAGTTTTAACTACAGCATTACACAAAGTTAAGAAAATTAAACATGACAAAATTAAAATTTAAAAGTAACACAAACTAATTTATAAAGCTTTGAAGGTACTTCTGTGTAAATGGCCACCCGCTGCTGATGATATTCATGAATAATTATGGTTTCGTGTGTATGTTGTGACTTACGAAGATAGCTTAAGTTCTTAATGTATAATTTATAGGGATTTGTTAGTTTTTTGGCAATTTGGGCCTTAGGGTAAGTTTTTTTTATAATTAGAAAACTAAGGTTTTAGTATTAGTTTTTCAAATTATGGAAAGTAAAATACAACTTCTTAAAATATAATCAAATCTGTCTCAATTAGATTAAACTTCTAAAAATACAATCAATATGGCTAAATTAGAGGCGTGAAAAGCGAATACTCTAATTATTATAGTAGGCCTTAAAAATTCAAGAAAAACCATCAATTAGCCATTCTATGTGTTTTGCTCTTACTAAGCCGGTATTCTAATTAATGAGGGTGAATTGAGAAATATATGAGTAGCCTTGATTCAATTATACTTCTAACTCCCGACCAGTGTAGTTTAGAAGGCAACTTCAACACTACCAAGGGACTTGGATAAGAGATCGGTGAAAAGAATTTAAACCTTATTGACTATCGAGTTAAGCAAGATTGTTAGAATCACTACTACACACTAGATGATTATATATTGTCTTCTATAATTGAATTCCCCGCCAGGGTGATAATCCAACTACTCAGAACGGTCCTAAACTTGGTAAGAGTTAGGGATGGAATAAGGAAAACACAAAATTCAAATATATAATTAAAAATTTAATTCAATTAAAATAGCAAAACAGTAGTTAAGGGTTTATGAATAACAACCAAACCAATTAATTAAGAAAACTAAATAATAAAAGCTTAGAAATATGTTAAGCCAAATATCTATAACTAATTACCCCAATTAAAGAGAATGAGAGATGCAAAAAATTTATGTTGTGATGCTTTAGATTTGTTTTTTCTTCTCTAAGTCGACTTGTTTTCTCTTTGATGGATAATATAAAGGCTATGAAGGCAAGGATAATTTTATAATGTCACATATTATATTGATGTTGGAAGAAATATCTAGGTACCGGATTGGGTTTTAAAGTCCTAATCCAACTCAAACTAATTTTCTTTAAAAAGTGGATTGATTGACCCATAGAGTTTGTAAAAATCATAGTTTTTTCTTTACAATTCCAAATTACTTCATTCTAGTTGTCACACGACCGAAAGTCAATGATATTTCTTAATAAAAAAGGCTCCTTCAAAATACTTATCGATTTTATGCAGCATTGAAAACACTACACGTCTTCACAACTAGACAACAATTTTTGGCAGTTTTTGCACTTACTTAAAACCAGTTGTTTTCCTTTTGACTGTTGATTTCGTCTTGGATCTTATTTTCTCAACTTCTTAAAATTTATTTGGCATTTAATATCATCATTGTACATAAGAATAGTATACCACAAATGCTCTAAAAATAACACACCTCCAAATACAGGCAAGAATTAAGAAACTAACAATTAATATGGAAAAATCCGTAAGCTAAGAACATAATACACCTAAAATTATGTGCCGTGAATAGATAAATTCATCAAAAATATGAATAAGAACTCTAACTCAAAGTTGTGTCGTCCCGACACAATAAGAAATAAGAACATAGGGATATCTATAAATACCAGCTAAGTCAAATAAGCATATGAAGAGGAAGAATGTAAAGAATAATCATAAAAAAATACTTAACAAGTTTCATGTAATAATAGTTACAAACTAAATCATATATATACTCTTACGATACAAACAATCAACACGGTTTAATTTAAAGATTAGATTTGTTTTGCAATATACAAAGAATAGGACTTTCACTTAGTTTGATAAGTAGGATATAGAGTGTTCATCGATCCTAAGAAAGTATCCAATGATCAATATAACAACTCTCTATTAGATCAATCGCTTCTAAATCACATAATTAAGAATCACAAGGTCTTTAAGGTTGCAATGTTAAGCTTAGGGATGGTATGATCGAATATTTGAATAATGTACAGTGAGAATATTGGCTCTCTCGTCACTAGCCATCAACAGGTCACCCTAGAGCTTGGGTTACTCCCATAAGATGTTCTCATTCAACACAATATTTGATGCACTTATTTAGCATCCCTATAACCCAATATATAAAGAATCAAGATGATCACATAAGAACTTCACTTTGCCTGTCCAATTCATATAAAATTTTCATGTCAATTTGTTTCTCTATCTATCAATCTCTTTTTGATGTGAGATATCATGCTACTTCTTTTCATTATTTTTTTCTTTTACCCCGACAAATAGTTACAATATAAATAAGTGAATCATCATCAAGAGCACAATACATATGCCCAAAAAATACCCAACCCATGTGTTTCCCATAATCGTATCCCACCACCCCAAACTCAATTTCTAAAATGGTTGTCTTAGCATCACGATTTGAGTGTGTGTCATATGGAAAAGTCATATAATATAAGGGTATGACTTGTAATGTGATTAATAAAAGGCTATAGAAAGGATAGAATGGGCTTAGGCGAATATATATATAAATAATATTTGTTATGAAAGCTAAAAGGAAACAAAGGCTTATAAAAAAGCCACCTTAATTACTTCCTAAAATATGTAATTTCATTACTTTCTCTCCTCTAGCGCATTTGGTAAATGGGTTTATCTACTAGGTCGGATCTCACAGCCTACACATTTTTCAAGGCTTCCTGAGATCAAACTTACTTCTACTGCTTTGTTTACTAATCCTTTCTTCACTTTTAAGGTGTGTTTTCATGTTCATACTCTAAGCATACAAAACGACTACTTTATAAACAAATTACATCTATATCATTACCTCACTAAATATTATGATTTTAAGCCATTAAACACATTCTACATCTAATTCCATATCTAAATAAATTTAATTTTACCTAAAAATGCAATAAATCACATATAATATAGAGATGAGGGACAACGAATCCCTACACCTCCAACTCAAAAATGAGTCGTGTCCCCACGACTCGAAATAGACTCGATAAAAATTTAAAACTAACACATATATTGCATGTAATGAAATACGGTAAGGAAGAAAGAAAACATACTTTCATGGTTATTGCCTCGCAAAAACGATACCCACTATAGGATGTGGTAGATCTTTCGTGATATCGCGTCTACTCTGCTCTAGGAGCGTCATGATATGCGTTTGATTTCCTTTGATTTGTGCCACATCCTCGACTAATAAAGTTTGAGCTGCTTCTACTTGATTTAATCGCTCACTTACCTTTTCTCGCCATGCAATATCCTCTTATTTCGAACTTGTCTTTCTCTCACGAGAAGTCTCTACCTTTGGAGGAAAAATCACAACTTCTCCTCTCAAAATTGTCTTGATCCATGTATTATCGATGTTGGTGCTTATGTTTTAAATATTTTGTCTCTTTCTCATCAAGTTTCACCTTTTAGTAGTCTAGTAATTGTTGATGGGTATTTAAGGTTAAACACCTTTGTTGGTTTGATCGTTATTCCCATAGCCTCATCAAATATTAGTTATGCTACATTTATTTCCTTCTCTCGTACTAACACAGTTCAAAAAGAGAGCAAATTTCTTACTTACTTCTGAGTTGCGAGTGTTTCCCCAAACATTTGGTGTGAGGAAGTTTTGTCATGTCTTTGCATTAGGTAGAAGGTGCTTCTAAAGCCAAGTTCCTTTCAAATTTCCTTTGTGCGATTACACTAAATCACGACTCAACACATCTTCATATAGTAGGTATTAATCAAAATTGACAATGTTCTTCACCATTTCTTGGTATTTGCATCGTCTAACTAATTTCTTGAACTCGAAGTGGTTATGAATCTTTTAAACTATAAAAAGAACTAACTTTCCTTTAACTGGAACTTGACCTTCACTATCTCGGCTAAAGAGACCTTGATAGAACTGAAAACTATCTCAGTATATAATCTTGAACTCCTCATCATGAATGTGGTCCATCCCAATCTCTAACCCATCTCTAGAAGCTCTTGTATTCTCCTTCTCCGACTTCTTTTTTGAATTTTCTCTCATGAGCAGGTGTTAATTTGGACATATTTGCTTTAGCAATAGTTAATAAGGCAGCTTCGCTCAGCTCAGGTGGATGAATTTAGACTTGGAGAGGTTTTGGTGTTTCCTCTTTGAAAATATCAATCGTTTGAAGCTTTAATTTCACTATAACTGGTTCCTCTGTACTTTCTAATTATATTTTTTCTTTGTTTCCGAACTTGAACACTTCTCACTTGATTTCTTCTAAATCTCACCCAATACCTTGCTTTGATTCTTCTTCATCTCCTTAACACAATATAGTGTCTCCGTTCTTTTCGTCATCTCTTTTGACCTCCAACTCAAAGGTTTAAATACTCTTGAAATACCTTTTGATTATAGATATATAAGGTGTTATTTGGGTTAGGAAAGGTGTAAGGATGATGATTCTTTATGTGGGTATGATAGAATCTTGATTGGATGATAAGGATTAAAAAAATTTAAAATAATTTGAAAAAAATTGGTTTTAATTATTTGAATCTTGTTGCTTTGGAATGATTTGGATGGGTAAATATTGTTTATATGAATATACGAACGGATTTGGATCTGAATTTTTAATTTCTTGTACACATTTGTTTCTAATGTTATAGACATTTATTGTATTTAGCTTGCATGAATTTTTATACAAATTAGTTCATGGTTAAAAGAATAAGGTTCAAATTTCTTGGTTCAAGACTCAAGGATCATGAAAAAAAAAATTTATGTTCCCTTAACGGGACAGGTCCCTTGGGTGAAAGTTAGATATCCGAATTGTTGGGACGACATAAATTTTGAGATATGTAGTCAACATGGATCAAACACAAAACCTTTAGATATACAATAACATGATTTAAGGGGCCCTAAATAGTTTGTATCATATTTTATCTAGCGAATTCGGGCCATCTAAAAATGTATGATTTATAATACATATTTTTCTATTTACAGATAGTACAGAAGTATAGTATATCGAAAATCATAAAGAAGGTAAGATATAAATGAAATACATACATTTATTTAATAATTAAAAAAGTATCATCATTAGAAAAATATTCAAAAAGTAAGATTGTATTTACCTAGATTATAGCGATGTTGTTTGTTGTTAGGTCAGAATTATTTTTTAAATACATAGAGAGTAAGTGAGAGGAGAGATATGTTGGTTTATTTTAATAAAATAAGTTTTTATTAAATCATTGTTATGGTTTTTTTAATTACAATGGCGGTCTAAAAAAGACTGGTACGTATAGCTAAAAACTTACTAAATTGTCCTTCTGAGGGGTCCAAATACGCAATTGGTGCATCCGCAATGATACTCCTATATTTACTAACCAATCCGCGCATGTGTTAGTATCTCGATACATGTGAATAATATCAAATTTCCTATGACGATTAATTAATCTCCTACGATCCGCAATTATTTCATACAAAAAATTCTCGTTGTTCTCAACGTCCTTCCCTATAGCGTGTAACTCAAGCGAAGTAGTCTCGATTATTAGCGTCTCATATCTCTGATTAACCAACATGTATAGTTTAAAATGTAAGGCAAAAAGTTCGGTTTGGAATGCAATTGAACCTCACAAGAGCCTGCAAAGCCTCCTAAATATTCTCATTCTCTATCTCGAATAAGTCCCCCAACAACCGCTCTATTAGTCCCATTAGCAAAACAAATGTCGACATTAAGCATGATCCCCAATGTCATTTGCAATTGCATTTTTTACCACAAATCTGAATACTTTCATTGAATAATTTAGCCCATTCCCGTGATATATTTGATCATTTGATGCATCACTTTCCCGTGATATATTTCTCAAGTTTTTGACTCTGGCCAACCTTCCCAAAGATCATCATATATTATGTAGTCACAAAATAGATATGCAAATTTTTCACGCGCAGTCCTACTCCATTGACATATTGGTCACATGGACATATTGCGTTTCCAAAGACTAACTTTTCTGGATCAGTAACTTCCAGAATTAGATGAATGAGAGTACCATTAAGATTCGTTGGTGCCTCACTAGTGTTAATGCATCATCTCACCATTTGACAAACTAATGGTCTAACCGAACTCCAACATATATGGTAAACCGTCTCAGATATGCCATCGGATCCAGGCATTTTTTAAGGATTTGTATGAGACACTGCCTCCAAAAACTATAGCAACAGGTCACTAGCCTCTTCTTCAGCCAAACTAGGAAAGTTAGGCAAAGAGAAAGGCACAATAAATTCCTCCTTGATTGAATACAGCTCCGAACTATATTCTTGATATCCTGCTCAATTATCGCTATTATCTAAAAGTCTAGTGATCTTGGATGATTTCCTCCTCCGGATAGTGGACAAGTGATGGAACCTCGTGTTACATTCCCTAAATGAATCCATTTCTCTTTTGACTGCTGAAATCACAATATTTCTTCCTTTTCCACAACTCTAAGATATTCCACCTGAAATCTTTTCTAAAGTCTGAATAAGGATGAATTATATGTGCATTCAAGTGATTTTCAAATGCCTCTAAGCCTCTCAATAATTAAGCGTTTCTTTCTAATTTTATCTTTTTAAAAATTTGCAAAGCCCTTAACTGAGGGATTTTAGAAATAAAAAATGAGATATATATTAATTTTATATTTTATGCTCATTTACATAATGTTTTCAAGCACAGGATTTGTAAGTCCATAATATATTATTATTATCCTAATAAACTCATAACACGATAAAATATTAGGCCACTAAAAAATTGACTATGAAAATCTTATTTATCTTTAATAATTTTTGTGGAGGTTGGAACACTTTATTTATACCAAATAACTTACATATATTGATTCATTATTTTTCTTAAATAATTAATTTATAAGTTTTCACAATTCATATAATTCATCAAATCTTTTTTTTCAAGATTATCAAGACAAACAACAAATTTCATAAATAAAATATCTCGGTTAAATTCCACATTGCACTAAGAAAATGGAAGTTCAACCTTCTCGCTACCTTGTCTCTCTAAGTTTTAAAGGTTTTTTCATTTATTTGAGTTTTCTTTGTTCCCTATGCCATTTGTCCCTTTCACCTACCTCATCCACCCTCGCCTCTCTTCGCACTTTTTGGTTTTTCATTTTCATCTTCTTTTCGCTATTTTCCTTCTTCGGAAAACTTTTATTTTTTATGTTTCATTATTGCTTCCATTAATATAGCGTATTAAACAGAATTAAATAATTAAAGGAGTAGCTGAAAAGGTGGTTTATCCAACATTATAGTGAAAAAAGGGACACATATGATTTCTTTTATAGTTTTTACTTTTTGGTTTGGTTTGAAAGAGTTTGGACTGCAAGCAAATCTACATCGATTTTAGTTGCTCAAATGAATGTACCAAATCTAATAAAAGGTCATAATTCACTAAGAATGCTTGCAACTTGATCTTCTCTTTTCTTCTCCATTACTAAATTGAATTGGGTCCTTATTTTTTGCGTTGAATTTACGTGATCGGGCTCTATAATATGGAACCTAAAGAGAAGAATATGTTAAGGCTCTGAGAGAAAGTGTTGTGGATGTAATGTATATTCTAGCTCCAACTACCACTTATATGGTTCCCATCACTCGCGATGACATGGGTCATCGTAAGTGTTGATATACGTCGTCACCAAAGACCTTGTTTTGTTATTCACGAAGAATTTTCGTCGCGTATTTATTGTCTTTAGTGTCTCTTTATCCGAAGTGGTCTTTCATGTCATAATGTGAGTGTTCTTGCAAATGAGAACATATATCTTGCGACAAAAAGTTTTGCTTGAATGAGGAAATGATTTGCGAATAAAGTCATATGTCACTAATTAAATCTCTTTTGCTATGAATTATATTCTTCGCTACTAAGATTACATTTTACGACGAAATACAGTTGTTGCTAAGACGTATATTTTACGACTAAACTTTGTGTTACCTAAATTATTTCTACCTACGACCCCGTCGCCGATAGTAATAATATATATTTATTGTTTACATATATGTATTTTTAAATTAGTCTTATTTAATTTTTGTTTCATTTATGATAATATTAAAATTAAATTATGGTGGACCCAAATGTGTGATAAATAAACGAATAATACAAGATAATAATAGAACCCACACCTATGGAAATCCACGAGAAACTCTTCGCAAGTGCATGTATCGTTCGCAAGTTATAGTTGATAAATAAACTTTTTTCTCAGGAATTTAGGTAGTTAGCTCAAACTTGTGTTCATTAATAGTGTAGATGATTTTAGAAATTGATATTAAAAACATTACTTATAAGATAAATATATTCTTAGCATTAATAATCAATTATAATGCAAATAAGATACCTTAGGGTTACTAGTTGTGTTGTTAAAGCGAAAAAAGGAAAAGAAGCGATGAACTTGAAAATGATTTAAGACGCAAAGTGCTAGCCTAGGCATTTAAGGCCCCCTACATACAAATGCATGTATGTGTATATATATATATATATATATATATATATATATATATATATATATATATATCGAATTCGAACCATCTAAAAATGTATGATTTATAATATAGATTTTTCTATTTACAGATGGTACAAAAGTATAGTTGATTGAAAATCATAAAGAAGTTATAAATTTAAATGTAATACCTACATTTATTTAATTATTAAAAAATTATTATTATTAAATAAATATTTAAAAAGTAATATTGTATTTACCTAGATTATAAATGTACTACGTACATTTATTTACAATTTCAGTTAAAATACCTACATTTATTTAATAAATAGGTTTATATTTAATTTTAAATAGAATTACGCTATATCATCATAAAGAAGGAAAAATTATAAGCGTAATACCTACATTTAGTTATATGGTACAAAAGTATATATTTTCTCTATATATATTTTTTTTCAAAACTCTGTTTTTGTGTAGTGAACGATATTTCTTTTTCTTTGCCCGAGGATAATATTTTTCTAGCAAATATTTAGGATAACATTACGTGTCTGAGCATATACATGCAATTAGGCATGCAACTTATGTAATTAAAACATAAAAAGACGAACAAAATTTTAGAAAAAATCATAAATTACAAAACGCTACATATATATTTGATACAAAAATAAACTGCTACATTAACTCATGAAGAAAGAAAATAGTCCAAAGTTGATATGTCCTAACATGAATGAGTTTCCAACCACATTTACCTATCTCTCTCAAATCACTACTAAGTACATTCATTCATCACAACAAATATATCTTAACATTACTTTCAAATCATACTACAAAAAAATCATCATATCACATGAAAAAATTAAGTTATGAGAGGCCTCTACTTTGTTCCAAGCATTTGGAAAACCTTATATCATTATCCATATCCTAATCCGTTCTCATTATAATATGAACGTGTCTATCGATATCCATAATATCACTTATCATTAAAAATAGTCAAATTTACGCACAAAAGCTCAGATTCTGCAAATAGTTAATTTCCAAGGGGAGAAAGTGCAATATGATCAAATAAGCCTAAAAGTCTATCAAACAAGTCATTTATTCACCTAAAAGGATGTCTCCAAGGGGCTAATAATTAGAACAAATCGGGAGACATCACTTATCATTAAAACTTGCATACGTCCTGTAATACTTGCAGTATTGTGTCTGTCTAGGGTGAGAGTGCGTAGTTTTCTTGACCTTTATTTGTATTAATTTTATCACACCCTAGGCGACACCAGTGATGTCTAGAGCTCGGTGGGTGGTGGTTGGTGGCCGGAGGCTCGAGATGAACAATGCGAACACTTTTTTTGTCTTTTAGTGTCTTTTGTATTATTATAAGGGTATTTTAGTATGTGGTCATCCTTGAGGTCCCTTTAAAGAATTAAGATTGATACTATTTCTTATACAGCAAAAAATTAGTCTTCAAGACCTTATGTCTCATTCATCAAAATTCTTAACATATTAGACAAAAAGGTGGATTTTTATATTTTTTTACTTGAGTGAATTGAAAAATAAATATAATTTAGTAATGTTTTAGTTATATATTTTGTTATTCTCGCAAACAATCTAATTTTAATAGAAATAAATAGTATCAATCCTTTTAACTTTGGTTATAAATTGGTATTATGGTGCGTTTTATCTTTTTAAATTTTTGGAGTGCCTTCAGTTATTGGCTATACCCAGTAAAAAACTAAAATTGGGCAAAATAATGTTAGTCGAGTATTATCCCTTTTTGGTTTCATTTTAGGTCGGTGGTTTTCATTCCATGGCCCTTCTAACCCTAACGCTCACTCTACTCCTCCAAACCCTAGTCTCACTCTTCTCTGATCTGCACTCTATTATCTAATTCTCGACATAAATTTGTCTAATCTAGTGACTGATTTGTGGGAGATGGCTTATACTGTTGGATGGGGTGATTTATGTTTGAAAGAGTATTGATAAGCCATCATTTCCTAAAGGTATGTCCTTTCATTTTTATTTAAGGTATGTTTATGTATGTTTTTAGTTGAGATGATTTAGTATGTATTAATTGTTTATATGTATATTTGTGTTTTTTTAGTATGATTTAGTTGAACAATATGTATATTTATTGTTGTATTGGTATGATTTAATTATTTATTCGTATATTATAAGTTGTCTGATATGATTTAGGTGTTTATATGTATAGTCTGAGTCGTATTGTTATGATATACTTATTAATATGTATATTTTGAGTTATTTTGGTGAGATTAAGAGCCCGTTTGGGATTTCTTTTTAAAATAATCACTTGAAGTGATTTTAGATTCGTAATAATACTTTAGACTTATAAAATCATATTTAAAAAAATCACTAGCTAGGTGTTATTTAAAAAACCACTTAAAGTGATTTTGGATGTCAAAATATTTTTTAATATTTTTTACAAATATTAAAATTTTAATTGAAAAGTGTTTTTGGCTCTAAAACAATCAATCCCAAACGGGCACTAAGTTGTTTATATATATATATACTAGATATGAACCCGTGCCTGAAGGCACTCTAATAATATTGATTTAAAAAAAAATTAAAAACCGGATAAATAATATTTCTTGAGATAAAAACAAACTAAAAAATACTAAGATTTTTTGTTAATTTTTTTTAGATTAGGATAAGATATTTTTGTTAGGTTAACTATATATATTGATAGATTGTATTTTCTATCCACAAAAATTGGACTGGAAAAAATAAAAAAAATCAGTTCACAACAAAACTTTGTGTTAATTAATGGAGCATTTACTTTTTCACAAAACCAAAAGAAAAGGTGGAACCATACAAAATATGAATAATATGACTATTCTCATTATTGTTAAGTGAAGCTACAGTTAGACCTTTTGCAAAGAAACCATTCATTAGAAAAAAATAACCTTTTCTAAAAGGTCTGTGTTTAATGTCCAAAAAAAAAAAAAGGTCTGTGTTTTAAGAAAATAAAATACATCACAAATTCAATGATACAAATGTAGTCTTTTAAATTTTTTTAGTCATTTGTTCTTCCAATTCAAAATCAAACTGTTTGATAAAAATCTTAAAAAAATAAGACTATACTTATCAAGAAAAACTAAATTTTCATATTCTTTTGATATTTTCAAGAAAATTGAATTCCCATACCTTTTGACGTTTTCAATGGATGGATTTATATTATGTCATGCAAATCAACGATATAGACCAGCAAAATCTAACATTTAAATGGTAAAACAATTGTAACTTTGACTCAATATACACATGTCAACACTAATATAGTTGGGAAATGACAGTTTTATATAATAAGTATTTTAACAATTTATTAATTAACAATGATATATAACTAATTAAGAATTGTTAGGGCTTTAGGGTTGTCAATAATTCGAACAAAAAAAAAAAAGGTTGTCAAAGAAATTTTCGTAATAAAATTGTTTTCTGAGAAGGAAAACAATGGTAGCCATCATTTGACTGAATTGCAATAGGATAAAGGCTCAATGACTCAATCTCTGCTTTTGGCGAACCACAAAATATTGTTTTTGTTATATTACCATTTCTTATATATAATCACTTCTTTACTTGTATAGAAGAAAGTCACAATTATGAGACAATAGGTTCCAATATAATATGTGGGAGCAAGAGGCTTGTTTCATCAAAAGTAAAATGTCAACTGACAACACGTGAGAATTCATCAATTGAATGCAAGTTAATACATTGAATTATAGTGCAATAAAATAAACCCAAAAACCAATAATAAGCTAATACATGACTTGTGACTTATGCAATTAAATCATAAAAATACATTCAGTGACTTATAGTGAAATTAACTCAGTAACTGCATATTATAAAGGACCTATAGTGCAACTACCTCAAAATTTCTATCCTGCGTGGTTCCAACCAGGTCCGAGATTATTGTCGCAGATTATACAAAGATTATTGTTGGCTTCCCAACTTCACGAAGATAAACACCCTTTTTGACTTATAATCATCTTCACATGCAAACCAACAATAGAAAATTGATCAAGTGGGAAGCACTGCTATTATTCCTTTTTCCCAGTGGGTGAAAGAGTGCTCCTTGGGAATTAAAATAACAGAAAAGGACTAAAAAAACAAAATATAAAACGACAACACCAATCACACATACCTTGGATCCCACTGGAAAGTAAAATACAGTAAAATAGAATTGGGCTCTGGAGTACAGTCTCTTAGCATGACCTATCATAGCATGACCTATCACTCTGCAATCAAAATTATTGAACCTTAAAGGTCTAAATACAAAGAAACCTTTGTATCGGTTCTTTGTGGGAATGAATCTTCAATAAAATTAAATCGAATCGTTTCAATGTTAATTAATATAAAAATAAATTACCTCAGTGAGCTGCTGAATGTTGGTGGCAAGACGGTGATGGTGCCTCACTTCTTATACGGTATAAGGCTTCTAATATCATGAAATTACCTTTGAAGGATTTGTAATAAAAATATATAATAAACAACACGATTGTAATTCTAATTAAATCAGATAATTCTGAAAATTGTAAAAGTAATGAGATTAGATTAAAAATAATTCAATTTTTTAGAGTTTCAACGGTACAAATTAATTTTTTTACCTTAACGATGGTGGAGAATGGTCGGTTTTCATGTGCAGGAGAGCGGCTTGGTGGGAAGGTGAGTTTTTACCTTGTATTTCCAGATAAAGTTGCTTTTAGTGTCTCGAGTGAACCAATAAGAGGAGCTCCTGAAATCAAGTGTTAATTTTTTTATATATTTTGAAATAAATATTTCTTAAAGTCGAGAATTGGGGTAATTAATATATATACCAACGGCAAAATAAGCATGAATGTGATCATCTAGCCATTGAATAAGTATCTGAATACATTGTTACCCATTGAATGAGCGAAAACTAAGGATGGCCCACCACGAAGTTTAAGAGCTGTCTCAAATATAATGTTAACCTACAGAGTGTTAAAACTATGAAAATATCTGTCTAATTATTAAAAATTCAGAAAAGAAATGGAGAAAGAGTTTATAAATAAATACATACTTGTGTTTGTGAAAGTAAAGGCCTCGTTCTTCAAGTTTTGAAGGTGTTAATCTCCAATCATATGGAGCAGCAATTATTGTGTTTGGTTCGAATCCAAATTCAATGCACCATTTTACCCATTCTTTCCATATTGTTGAGAGAGGACCTGTCAATAATTAAATTTCTTACCCTGTTAAGCATTAAACTACAATTAAAAATTGCACCATTGGTCCCTGAGACTAATAATATACATGTTTTAGATAGTGAGTATTTGATGTACCTGTAATGTAACCAGGATCAAGCTCTGTAATAGCAGAAAGACCACTATCAGGGCGAGATTTGCATTGTGGATGATCTGTTTGATTATATGGATCTAACACCATGCATTTTAGCAAGCAATTTACTGCAGAAAGAAGCTTCGTGATACATGATAATCCTTTTCTAATCAGAAAGTATAGATAACTCATTTACAATATACGGTAAACATGATGTCGTCAATAATCCAAAAAAAAAAAAACACCACAATAATATAGATGCATACATATCTATAGAAAGAGAGTACCGATGTGTGAAAATCACTAAAATGGAAAAATGTGAACAGATCTGAAGAGAGATGTGAAGAGCAAAACCCTATTATTAAAAAATTATTGCATTGATGTAATGTAATGATAATGAATCGGAATGGATTGCTTGGAAATGAATGTATATACATATATAGTTACATATATGATGTATCTATAAATAAAAGCTATACAATAAGTAAAGTATCTCTTTTTCATAGAACATAGGGATTTGAATAAGAACAAAATATACTTAAACCAAATTATTCTGAAAAATTATAAAAGTTATCAAATTAGGTTAAAAATCATTTCAATTTTTTACCTTAATTTAGGTTCCTAAAGCCGATTGATGATGGTAGAGAGTGGTCCCTGAGTGGCGGCGATTTTCTTTGCATAGGAGAGCGACATGGGATGGTGGATAATGGTCTCGAGTGAAAAATTAAATCCCATAATACTACAAAATTAAATCCAGTAATACTGAAAATATACTTAAACCATATTATTCTGAAAAATTATAAAAGTGATGAGATTAGGTTAAAAAAACATTTCAATTTTTTACCTTAATTTGGGTTCTTAAAGCCGATTGATGATGGTAGAGAGTTGTCCCTGAGTGGCGGCAATTTTCTTTGTGCAGGAGAGCGACTTGGGTTCTTAAAGCCGACAGAGAACATTATCTGGGTTCTTCGATTAGCCAAGTCGGTTGACAATGGTGGATTTTTCGATTGAGCGGCTTGGTAGGAGAGAGAGAGAAAACGCAGGGTTCTTCGATTGAGAGCCAAGTCCGTTGACAATGGTGGATTCTTCGATTGAGCGGCTTGGTGGGAGAGAGAGAAAGTGTAGCTTGGTTTAGAGAGAGAAAGTATACGTGAACGTGAGCTGTGAGACGTGACGTTGTTTTTGTTTTAAATTTTGAAGTTTGGGAAAATAGAAAAGTAAAAATAAAATAGGAAGATCCGAGGGCTGAAAAATATAAAGGATAGATCAAGACATTTTAAATCGTAGATTGAATTTAGACAATCTGGACCATTAATTGAAATCGATCTAAAGGTCGAAAGTGATTGCAATTTGATCCAAAGGTTGAAAAATGTGGAGAAAAATGAGAGACATTTCGGGCCGTTGGCCCTTCTCCAATATTATATAGATATATATATATATATATATATATACACACGGAGAGTTATTTTGAGCATGATTAAGATTTGTTTGAATAAGTGATGTCTCCTTTTATATGATAGATTAATCTAATCACGGGACATTTTTTTAGGGGTTAATTGTACTTATTTGAGAAATTATTCCCTATATTTAGATAGTTTCTCATTTCTTATTTAGTTTTAGATATTTATTATACTCTTAGAGTTATTTGTGAAATATGTGTGTTAAGTGTGCAGCTCTTATGTACATGGATGATATGAGATCCCGAGACGAGGATAATAAGTTGAGACGTGATGGTCTGTTAAGGGACCAAAAAGCCACTTTTTGAAAGCTAGGTCGTTTACCGACTAACTTTAGAAATCAGCAAGATAGAGTCACCACGTGGATTTGATGAATATTATGAGGGATCCAGTTGGTTTCATGGTAGTACTTGACGTAAGGACTGTGTGAGAGTTGACGGTTCGTAATTTGAAGTTAAGATGAAGAAGTTATTAAAGTTGCAGTTGTCGTGGATCGAACCAGTCCATTTGTTTAGTAAAAAGTTTTTTGGGTTGACTTGGGACATCTAAAAGGGGACCACAATACCTAAAATGTTTTGTACTTTATAAATATATATCGTTTGTTATCATTAAAAAAGAGACCTAAGTCATTACACGTCAATATTTTTTAGCAGTGAGAGAGGAGAAACGCTTGGAAGGAGAAGAATAGAAGTTGGAGCCTTATTGCACCACTTCTACACCATTCCACCTTTATCATTAGGTAATTAGTATTCTTTTCTTGTCTTAATCATGATTCTTGTACTTTTACTCTTTAGTTTTATTGATTAAATTATCAACTAAATACCATTAGTTTGAGTTGCTTTTTCGTATGAACCTTAAATGAAGATTGATTGTTTTTAATGTTGTTTGGGATACTTTCAATTAATTGAATTGGGTGTTTAAAATTTGGTGCATATGAATTGTGATAATTAGTTGTTTATATACTGATCAAATATAGGCATCCATTTAGTACCCTGTACTATCACCGTGGTGGGATGGGGGGATTAGGGAACGGAAATAAATTATATGCATCCTTGTGCGTTAGTGATCCTGACGGGTTTAACTAGCCAGATATTATATAGATTAACTACTTTTTGCTCTGACGTAGAATCCCTCACCGAGTACTCTGGAAGTTAGAAAGAAGTTAGAATCATGATTAACGATAATTTTCCAAATTCAACCTCATAACTAGAATCAATCATTCTCACGATTGGGAATTACTTGCAACTTGGGTTATATTCTCATATCTCCGTAGTTTGTTTTCTTTAGTAGTTTAATTCTGAATCTAGTTTAATTTATTTGTATTTAGTCCTTTAATCATACAAACCAAACAAATATGTATTTTAATTTGAGTCATGTTAATCATAGCAACCAAATCACCTACATTGCCTAAAAACAGGATATTAAGATTTGCATTCATTGTACATGTAGGAAGATAACTCTTACATACTTACTTTTATTACTTGTCAACGATCTGTATACTTGTGGTTAGTTAGCTCTCTAGCGGTGTTGAATTTTTAAGTTATTCAATCACATCTCTGGAGACTTCCCAACTAGTGTTTATTCCTTATTTTGTCGGGACGACAAAATGTGAGTTTGGGTTCTTGAGGTCTCTATTTAGGCGATAGATTGATTTAGTCACGAGAAATCATTTTAGGGTCATATTATACTTAGTTAAGGGATTTTTCCCTATTATTTGATAACTTTTCCATACTTTCCTAGTTTTGGAGAATTGTTAATTTTAGAGGTATTTTGTGCATAAATTGAGGGTTAAGTGTGAAACTATCAGGTACATGGATATTATTATATCCTCAGACGAGGATAAGAAGTCCAAAAAAGAAGATCAAACTCGAAATGAAAGAGTTAAAGGACAAAGAAGCCACTTTTGGAAAGTGGAAGCAGTTATCGGCCAGATTTAGAAAGTGGATTTTTTGAGTTACCAAGCGATATTGATGAGGATTATAAAGGATCCCTTTGAAATATAGCTAGTATTTGAAGTTAGGAACGCATGGCCACTAACAGATTGTAATTTGGAGCTGAATTGAAGAAGTTATTGAAGTTGCAACTATTGTGGGTCAAACCAGGATAGTCTTTAAGTTAAACATGTTTGGTTTGCATTAGGTCACTTAAAAGAAGCCCACAACCCATAAAATATTTTCTCCTCTATATACATCAGGTTTTAGCATGAGAGAGGTGTCCTTGGCAGTCCTTGATAGCTTGAATTAGTACTTGGCAGACCTAATCATTATTTCTCAGAATTTTAAGTCAAGAAACCTAATTGAGGAAGAGAGAAAAGTTTAGAGAAGAAGTGGAACCCTATTGCACCACTTATGCACCATTCTACCATTGATCTTAAGGTAATTTAGTATTAGATTATTATCGTAGACATGATTCTTATACTTTTATCCTTTTATTGTATTGCTTTAATTATGAACTAAAATACTTATAGCTTGAATTTGCATCTTGTATAAACCTTGAAAATTGTTTTTATATATTCTTATGTTGTTTGCGATTTACGCTTAACTGAATTGGGTTTTTAAATTATAGCTGAATATGGATTGATTGAGATTATGCTTTCTATAACTTGGTCACTTATACATTGACTTAAGTTTTTAAATTATCACTTTGGCGGGGGGTTAGTAACAAAACTGGTTCATATACGTTTGGTGTGCGGTATTAATCTTGACAGGCTTGACTAGCCGAATAATCACATAGGGCTAGTGTATATCGTCAAAATTTTACATAAAATAATCTTACCCAAGGACTCTAGTAATTGTAAGGTAGCCTTCTACGCTACCCTAAAGGATTAGAAAGGCTTTAGAATCCCGATTAGTTATAACGGCCCAATTTGCCCTTATCATTGGATATATCAGTTTAGTAGGATTGGGGAATAATAGCAACTTGAGCTATATAATCTCTCATCTAATCTTCGATCTTGTCTCATATTTAATTTATTTTGAAGTTTAATTTTAAATTTTCATCATATTTCTTTAATTCAAAAAACCAAGCAAAAGTTTATTTCTTTATTTTGTCTTCAGTTAAATATCTAAATCCTCTACAGTATTTACGAACACGAGTTTGAAGTTAACGGCTTAAGTCTGTGTAGCACGATACTCTTATACTTACTTTATTACTTGTCAACGATCCATACACTTGCGAAAAGTATTTTCTCTCTCGAGGTGTGTGTTTTATCTACATTATTTTATCACGCCTTGGGAGACGACACTTGTAAGACTGCCTTAATAATTACTCCTTTTCCTCCCTCTAATAGAAGGTTAGAATTCTCAGTATTGTATTCCCTTTTCTATCCATAAACTCATTTCTCTATCTGCCTAAAATGATTCTTCCATATTCTATAGATTTTCAAGTTCATGATTAATGTTGATAATTAGATCTTGACTTTGTTCATTCGGAGGCTCATTCTGGAGATCATTGAGAATTTTTTACATTTATTTATACGTTTTTGATTATTCGTAAGACCTTTATACTCCATTATGTGAGTGACAAACATGTCGCATCCTTTTTAGACAAAATTCTTGTAACAATTCAATGTTGTGCCCTTTCTCTCAATGACATCCCGACATTGTTGATTTTACATCCGTCTAGACTTGAACATGAAATATCTTTTGTTACACATCTTTGTAATATTTTTTTGATGGATAATCGGAGAATGATCTTATCCAATCGTTGGTATTGCTTTGATTACAACATTGGGAAACATATTAAACCATTCATTAGATATGAGCACTCTATCCAATTTTTCTTTTATCAATTCCTCGTCTTTTCTCTCATTTGTTCATGTGTAGAAACATAAATTAGCGGGAATATCAATCAACTCATTATTGTTAATGAATTCACTGAATTTAATAAATCTTTCAAGGCTTGTTCCACCTTACCATATTTCTTTGACATTATAGCATTTCAATGAAGACCTTAATAAAGTCACTCGGTTTACGAATTTTTTACCTCCTTGATGAAAGATTTTCCCACAATTTTTGTCTATCGTTTGCATTTGTCGGAGCATGAATTAAAATATTGTACCATGAAACAAAAGTCAATTTATCGATATTCGCAATTACAAGATGAGAATTATAGTTAACTCCAAGGTTGATGAAATCCTTCCAAACCAATAGAATTACCCTAGACGTAAATGATTTTCCTCTGGGTCAACTACATGAAAATAATTGAAACACTTAAATAGGCCACGCGATCTAAGACCATCCTTCCTTATTACAGAGTCAAGTACACAAGATAAAGAGATATTGTACTTAATCGTGAGGATTTTAAACATATTTTTAGTCATCAGTGCCCTTGCTCCTTGACTATTCCACACAAGCATATTATCCATGGGACCCAACCCTTTAGAGGACTGATCGCCCGTCCCTCGGGTGATTTAGGTCCACACTTTCTTCACGATTGAACACCGGGTACTTGTACCTTCCTTAATACGACTGTCACTACTCTCTCCTTTATACAAACGCCTATCACAATCGTCTCCATTACAATAGTAATACTTCTATGAATGCAACCCACCATCCTCGAACTTACTCATTCCATTTTTAGACGTGTTCCTCTTTGCAACAAAGATATCCCTGATATTGGCATCGTCTTCAATGTTGCTAAAGTTTCAAATGTCATCAATCCCGTATAGGGTGAGCAATACATAAGCACTAACATTCTGGCCCAAAAAAAGGTCCATGACCATTCAATTATACACATAATTGTCAATTTTTAAAAAGAGATTGCGCCAACTGTCTGAAGGAACAAAACATGTACCAATGGGTAATACATTTTCAACAAACTTAACATTCACATAATCATTACTAAAAACCCGAAAAAAAACACTAAACAAAATCAAACAAACTCATAAACCAAATCATCAAGAGACGCAACGCAACACAAGGCATAACACCATATCTTAAGGAAGGAAATTTTCACCAAAAATCTCCGACTCTTTATCTTCGGCGGTGTTTGTTTCTTAATCGGGTTCATTAAAACACTAGATCAATAAGACTATTTGTTTTTTCTGACCAATTCAGATCTGAATGCCTCTTCTTAATGGTATGTTTCATTAAGATTTCAAACTAAGGTGTCGTTTGTTTTTTCAAGTAATAAGTGTTGAATGCTGAATGAACAGCTGAATAGAACTTATTCTGTTAAGAGGCAGTCTCTGAATGATTCAGACTTAGGTGTCGTTTGTTTTTTTAAGTAATAAGTGCTGAATGCTGAATGAACAGCTGAATAGGACTTATTCTATTAAGAGGCAGTGTCTGAATGTGATTCAGACTTAGTTTGAAATCTTAATGAAACAGACCAGTTAAGAGCCATTCAGATCTTAATTGGTCACGAAAAACAAACAGTCTTATTGATCCAGTGTCTTAATGAACCAGATTAAGATCTCATTAAGTGCAAACAAACACCCCCTTAGTTTGAAATCTTAATGAAACAGACCAATTAAGAGGCATTCAGATCTGAATTGGCCAGGAAAAACTAATCCAATGTCTTAATGAATCAGATTAAGATCTCATTAAGTGCAAACAAACACCCCCTAAGTCTGAATCATTCAGACATAAGTTTTATTCAAATGTTCGTATTTAGACCATATTATTTAATAAAAACAAACGAAGTGTAGCCACCACTTCTCTTCATGCATGCGAAGATTTTTTAAGAAACAAAAGAAAATTCCAATGTACCTAATCTGCACTATGTTTCGATAATCATTGCGCGCGCGCCAAGTATCTGATATACTCCTTTCATTTTCTTTTAGACATAGCTAAATTCAATTTGTTAAAAAGACTTAAAAAAGAAAACCACTCACTCTCTCTCCTGAGTTGGCCTCTCTTCCTCCTTCATCATGTCGCATTCGAAGATTTCTATCACGTCATCCGAATTTAAAATAAACGATCCGGAGACCCCAGTAGAACTGCGATTCCTAATCAAATTGTTATACGATGGTTGTGATGATTATGTCTTTACAGAAGAAAACCTGAGAAATTGCAGCTTTGATGGCCCTTTGTTTTGTGAAGCGATTCGCTTGGAAATAGCCCGAAACAGGTATTTCTCATTTTTATTTAATCTAAAATTTATTATTCTTTATAGCTTGATTGCCTTGAATACATGAATTTTTAATCAAAGAAATTATAGTGGTAAATTTTAGGTCTTTTATAAAATAAATAAAAAATTATAGCTTAATTGATTTTCTTTGTCAAAGAAGCTTCTTCAGAATAATAGGTAGACATGCAGTTAAATTAGTGGTATATTTCTTTCTTTTATAATTTGTTTTTATTTACTTAGTTTTTATGCTCTTAATTTCATAAGTGGTAATATTCAATTCTGTTATAAATTTAAATGATTTTTGTAGCTTAATATTTGCTATGTAAAAAAGTTACTTTAGATCAATATCCAAGATATGCCTAAACCAATTATATACAGGGGTACATTCCAAGGACCCGATTTGGGTCGGGTCAAGCATTACGACTATTCTACGATTCTGAAATGCACTGATAGCTTCGATAAACACCGCTTAATCAAAAACGTCATTGGAGGAAGACTATTCCGGGGTGATTTGGATGGTCGTGAGGTAACCGTTAAGACATGGGATTTTCGCTTGCCGCCGGGACCACATATCTTCGCTTGTCCATATAAATTTGTGGTATGTATAAGGGTGTTATATCAGTTATAAGTATGTATTCATGTTTGTTTTGGTTTCGGTTTTTAATGTTATATATATATATTTATGTTTCCAGACTGAATTGTTAATGCTTACTAAGGGAGAAATCCGACCAAAGCCCGGGACTATAATGCATCCTATGGAGGAAATTCTGAAAACAAATGACAACTTGGTGAAGGTGATCGGGTACTCGTGCGAAAAGATTTACGCTGTTGTATATGACTTAAAGTCAAAACAAACTGTTGATGAAGTAATTACTACAGGTTTGTTATTAATTTGTTTTGTTTAGCAATAACTTAAGATCATAGGCTATTATTGATCAAAGTGATCTGATTTTGTAGATATGTTTGACTGGAAATCTCGAATGAGACTAGCAATGGAGATGGCTCAACTGGTCAAGCTAATTCATGATCATGGACACTCGATTGGCAGCATTGATACACAAAATATAATGATCGATGAGGTTCGTTTGATATTTTACCCCTATCGATTAATTGGATTTGATGATGATTCAATTTAATTATTTGAGATGAATGATGCTTGTAGGAGGGTAACTTCAAGTTATTTGTGGTTGGTATGCACCTTCTTATTGGCCCTAAAGAACATTCATCAATCACATTCAAAAACTATGACACTTACTTTTCGGAGAGTCATTTTGCTAGACGAGCCCCTGAGATGCATCCAGGTATTTTTCTTTTTATATATATATATATATATATCCATATTAGTGTGAGGTCATGCTTGTGTCCTATATTTGTAATTACGGATACTAGTAAGTCTACTCTAGGATAGACCTTAACTCGTGCCATGCAATTCTCTTATAATTCTAACTTGATTATATGGCTCACAACTTGAGTAAATAATGTCCATGAACTGCATTTTGCAGATGTTGAATTTGATTTTCAGAAAGTCGACATATATGCATTTGGGATACTATTATGGGAGTTGATAACCAAACATGTGGTTAGTGGCTTAATTCATCATGATAAGATGGGGCGAGGATCACTTGTGGACGCATCATTTGGAGTCAAAGATGAAGTTGGAGATAAGATCACAGATCTTTTATACTCTTGTTTAAATTTTTATCCAGATAAGAGGCCAGAAATGAGCTATGTTTGTGATGTTCTAGAAAAAATCAATGAGGAGCTTCTTCATCCCCTAAAGAAACCGAAACTAGAGAATGATAATGATGATAAATAGGAGATTAAGAATTCATTGGTGTATACATGTATGTTTTTTGTTTTTGTTTATATGTATTATGAATTGGAAGGGGAATCACTCAACTTCTTCAATTGTATGAGTATCACTTGACTTTTCATGTTATCGCGAATCTTGTAAAAACATATTGTAGTTGATCTTTGTTTATATATATTTTTTTTTTAATTTTTGTTATATGGAAATATGAAACTCTAAGGTGCTATGAAACTGCAATTACCATAAACATATTCAAGTCATCAATTAAGTCTAATACTTTTGGCAACAATTTGTGAGAACAATAGATGATAAAATAACTCTAGTCGGATTTCAATTATAGGCATTGCATCTTTACAAAGGAGATAGAAGAAAAATTGAAACCAAAACAACATTTAACTTTACGAGAATTACAAATGGCTTGGCTTAGTAGTGTCAACTGTCACAAGTGCGATTAATATGCTTTATGCGGTTTTTAAACCTCAACAATTTGTCCTGTCCTTAAAGGCTGGGAAGACATCTGAGTTAAGAATATTTTTGGTCCCCTTTCCTTGTCAAAAATGAAGAACACTAATAAATTCTTGTGATCAACACCGTTGAAGATAAATGTCCCACACATGGGAACATATTGTCTTGTGATAAGCTGTTAAGACAACAAAGAAATTAGATCTCGGATAAATCCATTCATAAAGAGTGAAATACCAAAAATAATCATACCATACATACTTTGAGGACTTCTTGTGATGCAATACTACCAATTATAGCAGATACTGCATGAAGTTCAGCAGCTCCATAGCGACAAGATCCTCTGTTAAGCTTGAACCATTACATCCCAGATTGTTAACTAATCCAATAGCAATTGTATTTAATCGTGATATATCATCATCCATTGAACCATAATATAGAATTACATTATTATTATTAATATCATTGAGGATTTCACCTTTGATCCTCGACAAAAAGTTACCAAAAAAATACAAGGTTACTTAAACAAATTGTTCACTTTTCTTGAAATGCCATGGCCATCGATCGTTTCCTATAAATTAAATACTTCACAAATGAGTGAACAGAAAATAAAATTTTAATAAACTATTTTTTTTAATTATATAACATGAACTTCTAGTTGCAAATAAAGGGAAAAAAATGTAGATAATATAGAGAACGACAAAATGTAGTTCAGTTATTTATTGTTTCTATACTTTCCTTCTAAAGACTTCCTAGATAGAAAGGATGGAGTTCAGACTAAAGTGCACTATAGTCCATGCCTTTAATAGTATACTTATTCTACTTAAAAACGAAAAGTGAATGAGGAAAGATATTTGGACATTCTTGAATTGATACTTATAACAAGTAACAAGCTAGTGATGGATATGCTATTTCTTCTCATGCTAGCAAGTAAAGTATTAATCTCAAGTGAAATTTCCTTAAGGAAAGTATTTCCATTCTCAATTATTGTGTAGTGTTTTAAATAATTGAACATTGATGAAGTTAAAAAAAAAAAGGAATTTAGTAAAACTGAGTGATGAATGCCTAAGATGACCTTTAGACAGTATAACAAGTAAAAAAGCTACTCTCACGCTAATCGAACCTCTACGGATCCGATTCAATAAAAGACAACCATAATTCCTATAAGTATATCCAACTGAACCCATAATTGCGTGATGAAAGACATAAGGAGATAAAAACAAACATATGCCATACCTTAGGGTTAATGGTGCAAACTGTGATCGTTATACCCTCACAGTCTATACCGTCTCTATCAGTAGCTATGGTTGATGATTGGACAATTAGTTCCGATTTGTACCTCCTCATCAGATTGGATAATCAACCTGGAATTAAAACTTGTTATTCCGTAAATAAGGTCCAAATTTGTCCCAATTGAGCGAAATAAAAATTTAGAAAAATAAGAACCTCTAATTTCTTTTACAAACCAATTAAGATCAAAGAAGAAACCCGATCCGAAGGATAAAGATTTGAAGATTTAACAAGTGGAAGAGAAAAAGGAAATTAAAAAAGGATTGAGAAAAAATTGAAAAAAGACGAGTTAAATTAGGTTTTATGATCGTCTAAGAAAAACCCAAATTTCCGATAAAAGAGTTGAGATTAGATGAGTAAGATTTAGACGAAGATAGTGATCTGCGATTGAATTAAAAACTCGCTCATCTTACCCAAACAGAATAACAAAATGGAAAATTTAAGAGAAACACTTGAAAGTCTCACTTTCCGTTTGGTATATAAAAGGAGAGGGTAGTCAAGCGGTGCAAAACCGACCCAACCCAAAATCCAAGTAAACCCGAAACCGAGTACCTTTTACCCCTACTCAACCCATGTTATCCCATCGTAGAGTCTCCTCTTAAGTCGGAACAGATTGTGACAGGTTACAAAGATCTCTACATCGAAAGTGATTCGAATGAGTTTCATGTGCTAGTAAAGGGCGGTAGAACTTCAGGTAATCTAATTTTGAATATAGACCGTAAATATACGGATATCTTACAAGCTCATCCAAATTTTGAACTTGATCACATCTATCATGAGGCAAACAACTGTGCAGATAAATTAGCAAAAGAAGGCGCAAATGACTAGGTTGCACCAATTCACTTAATGGATCCCTCGGACTACCTCTGAAGATATATTACGAAGGATAAAAATGGTTGTGCTTCCCTTAGAATTGTATTAGATGTGCAGAAAGGATCAAGTGATCCTCATTAGTTATTTAATTATCGGCTACTAAGCTTTTGATGTGTGCTTAAAAAAAATATGACTAATTAAAAGTTTGTTTCATTCTTCTCTAAAAAATAATTCAACCTCTCGAAAATTCGAAAAACCTCTCCAAAACCCAGGCTCTCATAAACTCATTATATATCTCATTATCATCTATTAAACTCACTAATCTTCACTTAATTATATATATATATATATATATATATATATATATATATATATATATATCAATAATCTATTCATATATTAAATTTATATTTTCTTGGTGTAGGATTTCATTTACAAAACACACCTTACAATGTCATGAGCATAACCCGCAGACATGCTAAGAACGTCATGTTAAGAAGCCTTTTAAAACTGTGACCACTTAAAGAAACTCAGCTCTTAGAACTAGTGCTTTCTAATTTTGCAGACTTTAAAACTATTGCTAGTAGATGGGAAAAATTATATAATATGATCTTTGTAGATGACTACTCTAGGTTCACCAAAGTATACCTTCGGAGCTCTAAGGATGAAGAGGAATCCACCTTTTTAAAATATAAGACTAAGATTGAAAAGCAATTAGATAGAAAGATTGAAAGATTTAGGTCTGATAGGACGGAGAATATAGTTCAAAACTTAAAGAATTTTTTTAATGTAATGGAGTTATTCACGAACTTACTTCCCCTTATACACCCCAACATAATGGAAACATTGAAAGAAAGAAAAAAATTTGTCCCTTAAAGAAATGATGAATGCCATGTTAATAAGTTCAGGTATACCATCTAACATATGGGGGAATTGTCTTATCTACTTTCTAAGTATTAAACCAAGTGCCCCATAAACATATAGATAAGACCTCTTACGAGTTGTGGAAAGAATATCCACCTAACCTGAAAGTTTTAAGAGTATGGGGCATTTGTTTAAGGTAGGGTTATCCGACTATAGTAAGTCAACATTGGATCTGAAACCGTAGAATCTATCTTTATATGATATGCTAAACACAATGCAGCTTATATATTACCTTTGAAAAAGAATTTTGCTCTTAATGCTTCCTCATCTACCAGTAATGGCTCACCAGTCAATACTGAAACACCTGTTAGTGATAATCTATATACTTGTCTATTTTCCTGGAGTTCAGGAACAAACCTCAACAACAAAATTAGGAGAAGTAAAAGACATAGAATTTAGTCTAGGTTTGGACCACACTTTATCACTGCTTTCTTCACTGGGGATTTTTGCATAGTATGTTATGTGAAGAGCTAGTCTCTTGTTTTCTTCTTGAATAAGATCCCAAAACCTTTATCAAGGCTATGAGATCAATAGATGCCAGCTTCTGGAAAGAGGCGGTACACAGTGAGATAGAATCCATTAAATCAAACAACATTTTTTACTTAACTAACGTACCAAATGGATGTAATACAATTTAGCAAATGGATATTTAAGAGGAAATCAGGACATGGTGGTTCCATAGAGAAATTTAAGGTTAAACTTATTATTCAAGTCTTTACTCAAAAGAAATGTTTGGACTATGTTGGCATATAGCCTCCCTTAATAGGTTGTTTTAATATGACAAATCCTCTTATGATTAGTGTGCTAATTACTCTTGTTATATACATCCTAACTTGCACTATTATTCATCAAAAACACTTATCATATCATTCTTATTATATCTCTTACATATGCTTTTATTCATATCTTTATATACTTTGAGATATAGCCTTAATGATCAACAGCAATGTTTATAAGAATGATGTTATCTACAACTTTCGTGAAGAAGATTTATTGATCCGAGCATCAAAGCATAGGTCAATTCTATCAAAGATGTTTGGTGCGGTACACCGGACCTATGGCGCGGTACACCGGACCAAGAATGCGGACCAGGGCACGGTGCATGGCTAGTCTGGTCAGAAAGATAGAAAATCTAACCGTTGAGGTGCGGTACACCGCACGATACTTGCGGTATACCGCAAGGAAGGTTTTTCTCCACAAAGTTTATGTCATAAGAAATATATCCGTTGGAAGATTAATAGATCCGTTGGACTCAAGCCTTATGACCGTTGGAAGCTATTTTCTGCTATAAATTGAAGCTCTTTGAAGGCTACAACTACCCCAACGAATTACAAACATTAAGGGGCTTAATTGTTATCATTCAAGAAGGTGTCAAGAGCTCTACATTGTCAATATCAATCTTAGTGAGCTTATTAGTCCTATCCAACTCATCCAAGGAGTTAATCAAATAAGCCACAAAGTTTTATCTACTCAAGAAGAGTTTACATGCTTATAGTTATATCTACTCTTTAGGAGATTATCTAGCAAAGTAGTTTCACCCCTTTAAACACTTTGTATCTATCCTCTTAAGTCTAGGTCTTGTAATAGATAGATTAAGAGAGAATTCAAGTATAGGGAGTATACTTGGTGTCCTTGTGTTGTGATTACACAAGTGTTTATCCTTCGTGTTATCGAAGAGGTTGTAAGGGTTATTGTGTTCTCGACCCGGTTAAGAGAGACACGGGAGCTTAGTGAACAGCTTAAAATCCTAAGGAGGCTTCCTTAGTTAGTGGATGTAGGGAAACCGAACCACTATAAATCGCGTGTATCTTTCTATCCCTACTCTATTTACTTTCCGCACTTTATATGTTTGATAATATGCTAGCATGAATATTGTGATATTGATTATCTAGTTTATCTAACATATTGTCATCTAGAGTAGTAAGAGATTAGTTAGTTGATTTGCTTGTTAAACTTATATATCAAACCTTTAACTTATCCTTTGCATGATCCCATAAGTGTTTGATATATTAGTAGACTTAGAAGTTTTCTCTTAAACTTATTATTGTCCAAAATTTTTTTAATTAGGCATTAATCTTATTAGTAATCCTATTCACCCCCCATCTAGGACTTTCAATTGGTATCAGAGCCTAACTCTACGTGAATAGCTTAATCGTTAGTAGAGTAAACGATATGGAATTTAATCTTTTGGAAGAGTCGTCTTCTACCCGACCTCCACTTTTTGTAGGAACTTACTATTTTGCTTGGAGAACAAAAATGGAGGAATTTATAAAAGCCGAAGATCCCGATCAATGGAGAATCGTTATGGAAGGTCCATTCGTTCCATATAAAGAGGAGTTAAATGAAGCGGGAGTTCTTAAGCTAAATCAAGAAGAAAAAGATTATGATGAACTCACCGTTGAGGATAAGGCTAAGCTCACTCAAAATGCAAAACCGATGTACACTCTAATTTGTGGAATTTCCGAAGAAATTTTCTCACAAATGTTAGATTGTAAATCCGCAAAAGAGCTTTGGGATCGTTTGGAGTTTCTATATGGAATTGTCGAAAATGATGAAGAAAAAGAAATCTCAATCCATGATAAATCTCATGACAATTCTAAACCAAACCATGAGGTAGCAATCTATCCTAACTCTTTATCTCTTCCTTATAATTATGATGATATTAGGCAAATTTCATCCCTTCTCAAAATTCTTGATTCTCAAATCCATTTGAATAACCTTATGTTAAAAAAGGCTAAAGTTGAGCAAAAGAATTGTTTTAAATGTTGTATCACTTTAGATGATATTCTAGGTAATACTAAAAACCTTTGTTTTGAAAACATTTTTTCTTCAAATAAAAGTCAACATCCTATGAAGAAAAATATAGAAGGTTTTAAAAAATTGGATGAAGCTTTTTCCCTCGCTCTTAAAACTTTAGAAAATCATCCCTTTTCAAATGTCACTCCTTTTGATCCAAATGGTCTTTTTAAAGAAAAATTGTATTTGAGTGATAATTTGGATATTGAAAAGAATGAGGAAAATTCGTGTTCAAAACCCTCACATAATAGTTCTATTCGAAAAAGAAGTTCTTGCAATTATTGTGGTAAACCCGGTCATCATGCTTCTACGTGCCATTACCATGAACAACTTGAAAGCGGATCTTTGATACCCTCGTGGGAAAAGCCAATATGGATCGTGACAAATGCTAACAACATTTCTGGATCCATTCCACCTCGGTTACCATAGTAATATTCATTGAAGGTGTTGAGCGTCAAGAAAATGGAATTATATGCAAAAGGACGTTCAAACCTCGTAAAAGGAAAATACGGTGAATTCTTTCCTTTCTTCTTTTTATTTTCATGTATTATTATGTGTTTATGTGCTTTATCCTCTATGTGAAAATATCTTGTGTATCTTGACCTTTTCATGCTTAATATTGCTTTGTTTTTACATTGGGTCTTTTTGTACTTTTAAAAAAATATAGGGGTATTTGTGAAATAAACTGTTTTATGTGTTTTCGGGATTTCCTTGTTGTTTCTTTTCAAAACAAAAATTTTCTTATAAGTTTTATACCATTCCGAATCTTTTGGGGAAGTTTCGAATGCGTTTCGGGTGTTTTTAAAAGAACCAAAAAATTCCTTCTTAGTCTCTAAGTCGAACACTTTTGCGGTGCACTGGACCATTCCGCGGTACACCGCGATCCAGGGTTTCAGCGTTTTTTATTTTTCCTTTATTTTTCGCCCAGTTTATTTTTGCAGTGCGGTACACCGCACGGTTTCCGCGGTACGCCGCGAGTTAGGTTTTTGTCAGCGTTTTAAACCCGTAAATCTCATTTTCTTCTTCATTCCACCATTAAAACAAAAACCACTCACCACTGCAGCGATTTCCGGCGACTCCTACGCCCGTTTTCCGCCGCCTAGTGCTCCATCTTCTCCACCAAATCAATCCTCTCTCTCTCTCTCTCTTTCATTACCCACCTATTTTCACCATGAGAGAAAAGAAATCTGCTCCAAGGAAGAAAGCCACCACCGGAGCCTCCTCCAGCCGCCGCCGTGCACCATCTCCGGCGAGGTCACCAACACCACCTCCACTCCGGCCATTCGATCCTCTCCCGGGCAGAACCATTAGTGCTTCAGCTTTTCCCTCGGGTGATAATTCTCTTTTTGAACTTCTTTCCTTCCAAGGTTGTGATAATATCTTTCAATTTTCGGGTAGTCAATTAGCTAGTGGGTTGATTGAAGAATTTTACTCTAATTTTGAATATGATTGTGCTAATAATTCGATAAAATCAATAGTTTCGGGTACTCCTTTACGATTAAAGTTAAATGTTTTGTGTGCTCGTTATCATATTCCTTCGGATGGGTTTAGTGGATTTTGGTCAAGTGGTTGGGATGGTTCTAGCCTTGATATGGTTGCTCAAAACGAGGTTATTGAATTCGTTAATAGTAGAATGCTTATTCGTGATGGAAATTGGAATTTACGTAACTTTGATCCGGAGTTCATAGTGGCTCACAAATTTCTTATTTCGGCCGTGATTCCAAAGGATAAACATGATGCTAAATTAATCCCTTACGAAGCTTATCTCCTTTTTTTGATCTTCGCTAAACAACCGATTAACATTATTGCGATAATGTTCAAATGGATGAACCATGCTAGAGTATCAAGGGATAAAGTCCCATACGGTATTTTTCTAACTAAAACCTTTGATGCTAGTGGAATTTCCTTAGGAGGAACAAATGTGAGACCAATAGATAAGGCTTGGTGTTTTGATTATAGCACGATTAAGAGAATGAAATTTGCTATCTATAATAACACCTATGTTTCGCACTCACATATTAATCGTATTTCGGATGCTTCAATTCGTAATCGTATCTTACAAGCAAGAGAAGGAACTTTCGGTCCGGAGCTTAACACACTTGAACTATTGGATAACCCGGCCCAACAAAATCCTATCCCTAATGAGCCTACTCAAAGCCAACCCTTTCATGAGGATCCTCCTAATCCATCTCGTTTTGAAAGCTCAATTACTCGTTTTATGGATTATATGGGTAGGAAATTCGAGGTTTTGGAAGAAAAATTAGAAAGGAAATTTGGGGTTTTAGAAGAGAAATTAGGACATCTTGCTAGTGAGTTATCTTGTGTGAAGAACAATGTCTCGTGTATTAAAGATGATGTGTCACATTCTCGCCATCGTTCTAGAAGCCGCTCTCCCCGGGAAAATCGTTAATTGGTCGTGTTGGGTGTTTTTATTTTATCCTTCTTGGTGGTTATGTGTTTTATTGTGGTTGTTTTGGACTAAGTATGTGGTGTTTATGCTTTAATTGTTTTTGGGTCCGTGTTTTGGACATTTAGGATATTATTGCTACTTGGTTTTATTTGGATAATCGTTTAGGATGCTTTGTGTTTAACTTGGATAATTGGTTAAGTATGTTTTGTTTTTATCTTAAATGTTAGATGCTAAATTTTTATGCTTGGGATATTATTTAAATGTGTTGCTAACTTTTTCTTTGATGATATAGGTACTATTGCATCTATAATCCTTGATCTTATTCTATATTGCTCTTTAGTCCCTATAGTTTGTTCTATTTGTCTTGGTTTTTAAAATAGTTGAAAATTGCACTTAGGTCCCTAAAAGATTTTTCAAATTGCTTTTGAGTCCCTAAAACTTTTTGAAAAATAATTTTTATTCACCTATATTTTTCAAAAATTACATTTTACCCCTAAATTTCTTAAAAATGATTTCAAATATTTTTTTAGGGAGAAATTGTAGATCAAACTTTTACAAAATTGAAACAAACTCTATGCATTGTGTAAGGGGGAGTTTTTGTTAAATCATATTTAAAAACTCAAATGCTTAGACTAATCATTTATCTCATATATTGCAACTAATCGTTTGTGTCATTAGAAAGCATATGAAATGAAAATCTATCGATCAAGGAGTTGGTAAAAAGTCTCTATCTCTTAGCTCTTACAAATATCTATCTTTGTGCATCTCTTTCTAAAATTGTTTTAATCCCTAAACTTTTGCACACTCTTAGAATCGTTGTTTAAAATCTATTCACTTGAGTTTTAGCTCTTCTATCTTTAGTTGTTTTTATTACCCCGTCTTTTTGATGAAGACAAAGGGGGAGAAATATGTGCACTAAAACTTTCAAAAATTGCACTTTTTAAATCTCACAAATGCATCTCAAATCTTATATGCTTATTGTGAGGGGGAGCTTAATTTCATTAGTGCTTAAACTTTCATATCATTCCTAAGGTGTTTTAGTGAAGGATTTGTCATCATCAAAAAGGGGGAGATTGTTGGCATATAGCCTCCCTTAATAGGTTGTTTTAATATGACAAATCCTCTTATGATTAGTGTGCTAATTACTCTTGTTATATACATCCTAACTTGCACTATTATTCATCAAAAACACTTATCATATCATTCTTATTATATCTCTTACATATGCTTTTATTCATATCTTTATATACTTTGAGATATAGCCTTAATGATCAACTGCAATGTTTATAAGAATGATGTTATCTACAACTTTCGTGAAGAAGATTTATTGATCCGAGCATCAAAGCATAGGTCAATTCTATCAAAGATGTTTGGTGCGGTACACCGGACCTATGGCGCGGTACACCGGACCAAGAATGTGGACCAGGGCACGGTGCATGGCTAGTCCGGTCAGAAAGATAGAAAATCTAACCCTTGAGGTGCGGTACACCGCACGATACTTGCGGTACACCGCAAGGAAGGTTTTTCTGCACAAAGTTTATGTCATAAGAAATATATCCGTTGGAAGATTAATAGATTCGTTGGACTCAAGCCTTATGACCGTTGGAAGCTATTTTCTGCTATAAATTGAAGCTCTTTGAAGGCTACAACTACCCCAACGAATTACAAACATTAAGGGGCTTAATTGTTATCATTCAAGAAGGTGTCAAGAGCTCTACATTGTCAATATCAATCTTAGTGAGCTTATTAGTCCTATCCAACTCATCCAAGGAGTTAATCAAATAAGCCACAAAGTTTTATCTACTCAAGAGGAGTTTACATGCTTATAGTTATATCTACTCTTTAGGAGATTATCTAGCAAAGTAGTTTCACCCCTTTAAACACTTTGTATCTATCCTCTTAAGTCTAGGTCTTGTAATAGATAGATTAAGAGAGAATTCAAGTATAGGGAGTATACTTGGTGTCCTTGTGTTGTGATTACACAAGTGTTTATCCTTCGTGTTATCGAAGAGGTTGTAAGGGTTATTGTGTTCTCGACCCGGTTAAGAGAGACACGGGAGCTTAGTGAAAAGCTTAAAATCCTAAGGAGGCTTCCTTAGGTAGTGGATGTAGGGAAACCGAACCACTATAAATCGCGTGTATCTTTCTATCCCTACTCTATTTACTTTCCGCACTTTATATGTTTGATAATATGCTAGCATGAATATTGTGATATTGATTATCTAGTTTATCTAACATATTGTCATCTAGAGTAGTAAGAGATTAGTTAGTTGATTTGCTTGTTAAACTTATATATCAAACCTTTAACTTATCCTTTGCATGATCCCATAAGTGTTTGATATATTAGTAGACTTAGAAGTTTTCTCTTAAACTTATTATTGTCCAAAAGATTTTTAATTAGGCATTAATCTTATTAGTAATCCTATTCACCCCCCATCTAGGACTTTCAATTGGTATCAGAGCCTAACTCTACGTGAATAGCTTAATCGTTAGTAGAGTAAACGATATGGAATTTAATCTTTTGGAAGAGTCGTCTTCTACCCGACCTCCACTTTTTGTAGGAACTTACTATTTTGCTTGGAGAACAAAAATGGAGGAATTTATAAAAGCCGAAGATCCCGATCAATGGAGAATCGTTATGGAAGGTCCATTCGTTCCATATAAAGAGGAGTTAAATGAAGCGGGAGTTCTTAAGCTAAATCAAGAAGAAAAAGATTATGATGAACTCACCGTTGAGGATAAGGCTAAGCTCACTCAAAATGCAAAACCGATGTACACTCTAATTTGTGGAATTTCCGAAGAAATTTTCTCACAAATGTTAGATTGTAAATCCGCAAAAGAGCTTTGGGATCGTTTGGAGTTTCTATATGGAATTGTCGAAAATGATGAAGAAAAAGAAATCTCAATCCATGATAAATCTCATGACAATTCTAAACCAAACCATGAGGTAGCAATCTATCCTAACTCTTTATCTCTTCCTTATAATTATGATGATATTAGGCAAATTTCATCCCTTCTCAAAATTCTTGATTCTCAAATCCATTTGAATAACCTTATGTTAAAAAAGGCTAAAGTTGAGCAAAAGAATTGTTTTAAATGTTGTATCACTTTAGATGATATTCTAGGTAATACTAAAAACCTTTGTTTTGAAAACATTTTTTCTTCAAATAAAAGTCAACATCCTATGAAGAAAAATATAGAAGGTTTTAAAAAATTGGATGAAGCTTTTTCCCTCGCTCTTAAAACTTTAGAAAATCATCCCTTTTCAAATGTCACTCCTTTTGATCCAAATGGTCTTTTTAAAGAAAAATTGTATTTGAGTGATAATTTGGATATTGAAAAGAATGAGGAAAATTCGTGTTCAAAACCCTCACATAATAGTTCTATTCGAAAAAGAAGTTCTTGCAATTATTGTGGTAAACCCGGTCATCATGCTTCTACGTGCCATTACCATGAACAACTTGAAAGCGGATCTTTGATACCCTCGTGGGAAAAGCCAATATGGATCGTGACAAATGCTAACAACATTTCCGGATCCATTCCACCTCGGTTACCATAGTAATATTCATTGAAGGTGTTGAGCGTCAAGAAAATGGAATTATATGCAAAAGGACGTTCAAACCTCGTAAAAGGAAAATACGGTGAATTCTTTCCTTTCTTCTTTTTATTTTCATGTATTATTATGTGTTTATGTGCTTTATCCTCTATGTGCAAATATCTTGTGTATCTTGACCTTTTCATGCTTAATATTGCTTTGTTTTTACATTGGGTCTTTTTGTACTTTTAAAAAAATATAGGGGTATTTGTGAAATAAACTGTTTTATGTGTTTTCGGGATTTCCTTGTTGTTTCTTTTCAAAACAAAAAATTTCTTATAAGTTTTATACCATTCCGAATCTTTTGGGGAATTTTCGAATGCGTTTCGGGTGTTTTTAAAAGAACCAAAAAATTCCTTCTTAGTGTCTAAGTCGAACACTTTTGCGGTGCACTCGACCATTCCGCGGTACACCGCGATCCAGGGTTTCAGCGTTTTTTATTTTTCCTTTATTTTTCGCCCAGTTTATTTTTGCAGTGCAATACACCGCACGGTTTCCGCGGTACACCGCGAGTTAGGTTTTTGTCAGCGTTTTAAACCCGTAAATCTCATTTTCTTCTTCATTCCACCATTAAAACAAAAACCACTCACCACTCCAGCGATTTCCGGCGACTCCTACGCCCGTTTTCCGCCGCCTAGTGCTCCATCTTCTCCACCAAATCAATCCTCTCTCTCTCTCTCTTTCATTACCCACCTATTTTCACCATGAGAGAAAAGAAATCTGCTCCAAGGAAGAAAGCCACCACCGGAGCCTCCTCCAGCCGCCGCCGTGCACCATCTCCGGCGAGGTCACCAACACCACCTCCACTCCGGCCATTCGATCCTCTCCCGGGCAGAACCATTAGTGCTTCAGCTTTTCCCTCGGGTGATAATTCTCTTTTTGAACTTCTTTCCTTCCAAGGTTGTGATAATATCTTTCAATTTTCGGGTAGTCAATTAGCTAGTGGGTTGATTGAAGAATTTTACTCTAATTTTGAATATGATTGTGCTAATAATTCGATAAAATCAATAGTTTCGGGTACTCCTTTACGATTAAAGTTAAATGTTTTGTGTGCTCGTTATCATATTCCTTCGGATGGGTTTAGTGGATTTTGGTCAAGTGGTTGGGATGGTTCTAGCCTTGATGTGGTTGCTCAAAACGAGGTTATTGAATTCGTTAATAGTAGAATGCTTATTCGTGATGGAAATTGGAATTTACGTAACTTTGATCCGGAGTTCATAGTGGCTCACAAATTTCTTATTTCGGCCGTGATTCCAAAGGATAAACATGATGCTAAATTAATCCCTTACGAAGCTTATCTCCTTTTTTTGATCTTCGCTAAACAACCGATTAACATTATTGCGATAATGTTCAAATGGATGAACCATGCTAGAGCATCAAGGGATAAAGTCCCATACGGTATTTTTCTAACTAAAACCTTTGATGCTAGTGGAATTTCCTTAAGAGGAACAAATGTGAGACCAATAGATAAGGCTTGGTGTTTTGATTATAGCACGATTAAGAGAATGAAATTTGCTATCTATAATAACACCTATGTTTCGCACTCACATATTAATCGTATTTCGGATGCTTCAATTCGTAATCGTATCTTACAAGCAAGAGAAGGAACTTTCGGTCCGGAGCTTAACACACTTGAACTATTGGATAACCCGGCCCAACAAAATCCTATCCCTAATGAGCCTACTCAAAGCCAACCCTTTCATGAGGATCCTCCTAATCCATCTCGTTTTGAAAGCTCAATTACTCGTTTTATGGATTATATGGGTAGGAAATTCGAGGTTTTGGAAGAAAAATTAGAAAGGAAATTTGGGGTTTTAGAAGAGAAATTAGGACATCTTGCTAGTGAGTTATCTTGTGTGAAGAACGATGTCTCGTGTATTAAAGATGATGTGTCACATTCTCGCCATCGTTCTAGAAGCCGCTCTCCCCGGGAAAATCGTTAATTGGTCGTGTTGGGTGTTTTTATTTTATCCTTCTTGGTGGTTATGTGTTTTATTGTGGTTGTTTTGGACTAAGTATGTGGTGTTTATGCTTTAATTGTTTTTGGGTCCGTGTTTTGGACATTTAGGATATTATTGCTACTTGGTTTTATTTGGATAATCGTTTAGGATGCTTTGTGTTTAACTTGGATAATTGGTTAAGTATGTTTTGTTTTTATCTTAAATGTTAGATGCTAAATTTTTATGCTTGGGATATTATTTAAATGTGTTGCTAACTTTTTCTTTGATGATATAGGTACTATTGCATCTATAATCCTTGATCTTATTCTATATTGCTCTTTAGTCCCTATAGTTTGTTCTATTTGTCTTGGTTTTTAAAATAGTTGAAAATTGCATTTAGGTCCCTAAAAGATTTTTCAAATTGCTTTTGAGTCCCTAAAACTTTTTGAAAAATAATTTTTATTCACCTATATTTTTCAAAAATTACATTTTACCCCTAAATTTCTTAAAAATGATTTCAAATATTTTTTTAGGGAGAAATTGTAGATCAAACTTTTACAAAATTGAAACAAACTCTATGCATTGTGTAAGGGGGAGTTTTTGTTAAATCATATTTAAAAACTCAAATGCTTAGACTAATCATTTATCTCATATATTGCAACTAATCGTTTGTGTCATTAGAAAGCATATGAAATGAAAATCTATCGATTAAGGAGTTGGTAAAAAGTCTCTATCTCTTAGCTCTTACAAATATCTATCTTTGTGCATCTCTTTCTAAAATTGTTTTAATCCCTAAACTTTTGCACACTCTTAGAATCGTTGTTTAAAATCTATTCACTTGAGTTTTAGCTCTTCTATCTTTAGTTGTTTTTATTACCCCGTCTTTTTGATGAAGACAAAGGGGGAGAAATATGTGCACTAAAACTTTCAAAAATTGCACTTTTTAAATCTCACAAATGCATCTCAAATCTTATATGCTTATTGTGAGGGGGAGCTTAATTTCATTAGTGCTTAAACTTTCATATCATTCCTAAGGTGTTTTAGTGAAGGATTTGTCATCATCAAAAAGGGGGAGATTGTTGGCATATAGCCTCCCTTAATAGGTTGTTTTAATATGACAAATCCTTTTATGATTAGTGTGCTAATTACTCTTGTTATATACATCCTAACTTGCACTATTATTCATCAAAAACACTTATCATATCATTCTTATTATATCTCTTATATATGCTTTTATTCATATCTTTATATACTTTGAGATATAGCCTTAATGATCAACTGCAATGTTTATAAGAATAATATTATCTACAACTTTCGTGAAGAAGATATATTGATCCGAGCATCAAAGCATAGGTCAATTGCGGTACACCGGACCTATGGCGCGGTACACCGGACCAAGAATGCGGACCAGGGCACGGTGCATGGCTAGTCCGGTCAGAAAGATAGAAAATCTAACCGTTGAGGTGCGGTACACCGCACGATACTTGGGGTACACCGCAAGGAAGGTTTTTCTGCACAAAGTTTATGTCATAAGAAATATATCTGTTGGAAGATTAATAGATCCGTTGGACTCAAGCCTTATGACCGTTGGAAGCTATTTTCTGCTATAAATTGAAGCTCTTTAAAGCCTACAACTACCCCAACGAATTACAAACATTAAGGGGCTTAATTGTTATCATTCAAGAAGGTGTCAAGAGCAATACATTGTCAATATCAATCTTAGTGAGCTTATTAGTCCTATCCAACTCATCCAAGGAGTTAATCAAATAAGCCACAAAGTTTTATCTACTCAAGAGGAGTTTACATGCTTATAGTTATATCTACTCTTTAGGAGATTATCTAGCAAAGTAGTTTCACCCCTTTAAACACTTTGTATCTATCCTCTTAAGTCTAGGTCTTGTAATAGATAGATTATGAGAGAATTCAAGTATAGGGAGTATACTTGGTGTCCTTGTGTTGTGATTACACAAGTGTTTATCCTTCGTGTTATCGAAGAGGTTGTAAGGGTTATTGTGTTCTCGACCCGGTTAAGAGAGACACGGGAGCTTAGTGAAAAGCTTAAAATCCTAAGGAGGCTTCCTTAGGTAGTGGATGTCGGGAAACCGAACCATTATAAATCGCGTGTATCTTTCTATCCCTACTTTATTTACTTTCCGCACTTTATATGTTTGATAATATGCTAGCATGAATATTGTGATATTGATTATCTAGTTTATCTAACATATTGTCATCTAGAGTAGTAAGAGATTAGTTAGTTGATTTGCTTGTTAAACTTATATATCAAACCTTTAACTTATCCTTTGCATGATCCCATAAGTGTTTGATATATTAGTAGACTTAGAAGTTTTCTCTTAAACTTATTATTGTCCAAAAGATTTTTAATTAGGCATTAATCTTATTAGTAATCCTATTCACCCCCCCCCCCCCTCTAGGACTTACAATTGGTATCAGAGCCTAACTCTACGTGAATAGCTTAATCGTTAGTAGAGTAAACGATATGGAATTTAATCTTTTGGAAGAGTCGTCTTCTACCCGACCTCCACTTTTTGTAGGAACTTACTATTTTGCTTGGAGAACAAAAATGGAGGAATTTATAAAAGCCGAAGATCCCGATCAATGGAGAATCGTTATGGAAGGTCCATTCGTTCCATATAAAGAGGAGTTAAATGAAGCGGGAGTTCTTAAGCTAAATCAAGAAGAAAAAGATTATGATGAACTCACCGTTGAGGATAAGGCTAAGCTCACTCAAAATGCAAAACCGATGTACACTCTAATTTGTGGAATTTCCGAAGAAATTTTCTCACAAATGTTAGATTGTAAATCCGCAAAAGAGCTTTGGGATCGTTTGGAGTTTCTATATGGAATTGTCGAAAATGATGAAGAAAAAGAAATCTCAATCCATGATAAATCTCATGACAATTCTAAACCAAACCATGAGGTAGCAATCTATCCTAACTCTTTATCTCTTCCTTATAATTATGATGATATTAGGCAAATTTCATCCCTTCTCAAAATTCTTGATTCTCAAATCCATTTGAATAACCTTATGTTAAAAAAGGCTAAAGTTGAGCAAAAGAATTGTTTTAAATGTTGTATCACTTTAGATGATATTCTAGGTAATACTAAAAACCCTTGTTTTGAAAACATTTTTTCTTCAAATAAAAGTCAACATCCTATGAAGATAAATATAGAAGGTTTTAAAAAATTGGATGAAACTTTTTCCCTCGCTCTTAAAACTTTAGAAAATCATCCCTTTTCAAATGTCACTCCTTTTGATCCAAATGGTCTTTTTAAAGAAAAATTGTATTTAAGTGATAATTTGGATATTGAAAAGAATGAGGAAAATTCGTGTTCAAAACCCTCACATAATAGTTCTATTCGAAAAAGAAGTTCTTGCAATTATTGTGGTAAACCCGGTCATCATGCTTCTACGTGCCATTACCATGAACAACTTGAAAGCGGATCTTTGATACCCTCGTGGGAAAATCCAATATGGATCGTGACAAATGCTAACAACATTTCCGGATCCATTCCACCTCGGTTACCATAGTAATATTCATTGAAGGTGTTGAGCGTCAAGAAAATGGAATTATATGCAAAAGGACGTTCAATCCTCGTAAAAGGAAAATACAGTGAATTCTTTCCTTTCTTCTTTTTATTTTCATGTATTATTATGTGTTTATGTGCTTTATCCTCTATGTGCAAATATCTTGTGTATCTTGACCTTTTCATGCTTAATATTGCTTTGTTTTTACATTAGGTCTTTTTGTACTTTTAAAAAAATATAGGAGTATTTGTGAAATAAACTGTTTTATGTGTTTTCGGGATTTCCTTGTTGTTTCTTTTCAAAACAAAAATTTTCTTATAAGTTTTATACCATTCCGAATCTTTTGGGGAAGTTTCGAATGCGTTTCGGGTGTTTTTAAAAGAACCAAAAAATTCCTTCTTAGTGTCTAAGTCGAACACTTTTGCGGTGCACCGGACCATTCCGCGGTACACCGCGATCCAGGGTTTCAGCGTTTTTTATTTTTCCTTTATTTTTCGCCCAATTTATTTTTGCAGTGCGGTACACCGCGAGTTAGGTTTTTGTCAGCGTTTTAAACCCGTAAATCTCATTTTCTTCTTCATTCCACCATTAAAACAAAAACCACTCACCACTGCAGCGATTTCCGGCGACTCCTACGCCCGTTTTCCGCCGCCTAGTGCTCCATCTTCTCCACCAAATCAATCCTCTCTCTCTCTCTCTCTCTCTCTCTCTCTCTCTCTCTCTTTCATTACCCACCTATTTTCACCATGAGAGAAAAGAAATCTACTCCAAGGAAGAAAGCCACCACCGGAGTCTCCTCCAGCCGCCGCCGTGCACCATCTCCGGCGAGGTCACCAACACCACCTCCACTCCGGCCATTCGATCCTCTCCCGGGCAGAACCATTAGTGCTTCAGCTTTTCCCTCGGGTGATAATTCTCTTTTTGAACTTCTTTCCTTCCAAGGTTGTGATAATATCTTTCAATTTTCGGGTAGTCAATTAGCTAGTGGGTTGATTGAAGAATTTTACTCTAATTTTGAATATGATTGTGCTAATAATTCGATAAAATCAATAGTTTCGGGTACTCCTTTACGATTAAAGTTAAATGTTTTGTGTGCTCGTTATCATATTCCTTCGGATGGGTTTAGTGGATTTTGGTCAAGTGGTTGGGATGGTTCTAGCCTTGATGTGGTTGCTCAAAACGAGGTTATTGAATTCGTTAATAGTAGAATGCTTATTCGTGATGGAAATTGGAATTTACGTAACTTTGATCCGGAGTTCATAGTGGCTCACAAATTTCTTATTTCGGCCGTGATTCCAAAGGATAAACATGATGCTAAATTAATCCCTTACGAAGCTTATCTCCTTTTTTTGATCTTCGCTAAACAACCGATTAACATTATTGCGATAATGTTCAAATGGATGAACCATGCTAGAGCATCAAGGGATAAAGTCCCATACGGTATTTTTCTAACTAAATCCTTTAATGCTAGTGGAATTTCCTTAGGAGGAACAAATGTGAGACCAATAGATAAGGCTTGGTGTTTTGATTATAGCACGATTAAGAGAATGAAATTTGCTATCTATAATAACACCTATGTTTCGCACTCACATATTAATCGTATTTCGGATGCTTCAATTCGTAATCGTATCTTACAAGCAAGAGAAGGAACTTTCGGTCCGGAGCTTAACACACTTGAACTATTGGATAACCCGGCCCAACAAAATCCTATCCCTAATGAGCCTACTCAAAGCCAACCCATTCATGAGGATCCTCCTAATCCATCTCGTTTTGAAAGCTCAATTACTCGTTTTATGGATTATATGGGTAGGAAATTCGAGGTTTTGGAAGAAAAATTAGAAAGGAAATTTGGGGTTTTAGAAGAGAAATTAGGACATCTTGCTAGTGAGTTATCTTGTGTGAAGAACGATGTCTCGTGTATTAAAGATGATGTGTCACATTCTCGCCATCGTTCTAGAAGCCGCTCTCCCCGGGAAAATCGTTAATTGGTCGTGTTGGGTGTTTTTATTTTATCCTTCTTGGTGGTTATGTGTTTTATTGTGGTTGTTTTGGACTAAGTATGTGGTGTTTATGCTTTAATTGTTTTTGGGTCCGTGTTTTGGACATTTAGGATATTATTGCTACTTGGTTTTATTTGGATAATCGTTTAGGATGCTTTGTGTTTAACTTGGATAATTGGTTAAGTATGTCTTGTTTTTATCTTAAATGTTAGATGCTAAATTTTTATGCTTGGGATATTATTTAAATGTGTTGCTAACTTTTTCTTTGATGATATAGGTACTATTGCATCTATAATCCTTGATCTTATTCTATATTGCTCTTTAGTCCCTATAGTTTGTTCTATTTGTCTTGGTTTTTAAAATAGTTGAAAATTGCATTTAGGTCCCTAAAATATTTTTCAAATTGCTTTTGAGTCCCTAAAACTTTTTGAAAAATAATTTTTATTCACCTATACTTTTCAAAAATTACATTTTACCCCTAAATTTCTTAAAAATGATTTCAAATATTTTTTTAAGGAGAAATTGTAGATCAAACTTTTACAAAATTGAAACAAACTCTATGCATTGTGTAAGGGGGAGTTTTTGTTAAATCATATTTAAAAACTCAAATGCTTAGACTAATCATTTATCTCATATATTGCAACTAATCGTTTGTGTCATTAGAAAGCATATGAAATGAAAATCTATCGATCAAGGAGTTGGTAAAAAGTCTATATCTCTTAGCTCTTACAAATATCTATCTTTGTGCATCTCTTTCTAAAATTGTTTTAATCCCTAAACTTTTGCACACTCTTAGAATCGTTGTTTAAAATCTATTCACTTGAGTTTTAGCTCTTCTATCTTTAGTTGTTTTTATTACCCCGTCTTTTTGATGAAGACAAAGGGGGAGAAATATGTGCACTAAAACTTTCAAAAATTGCACTTTTTAAATCTCACAAATGCATCTCAAATCTTATATGCTTATTGTGAGGGGGAGCTTAATTTCATTAGTGCTTAAACTTTTATATCATTCCTAAGGTGTTTTAGTGAAGGATTTGTCATCATCAAAAAAGGGAGAGATTGTTGGCATATAGCCTCCCTTAATAGGTTGTTTTAATATGACAAATCCTCTTATGATTAGTGTGCTAATTACTCTTGTTATATACATCCTAACTTGCACTATTATTCATCAAAAACACTTATCATATCATTCTTATTATATCTCTTACATATGCTTTTATTCATATCTTTATATACTTTCAGATATAGCCTTAATGATCAACTGCAATGTTTATAAGAATGATGTTATCTACAACTTTTGTGAAGAAGATTTATTGATCCGAGCATCAAAGCATAGGTCAATTCTATCAAAGATGTTTGGTGCGGTACACCGGACCTATGGCGCGGTACACCGGACCAAGAATGCGGACCAGGGCACGGTGCATGGCTAGTCCGGTCAGAAAGATAGAAAATCTAACCGTTGAGGTGCGGTACACCGCACGATACTTGCGGTACACCGCAAGGAAGGTTTTTCTGCACAAAGTTTATGTCATAAGAAATATATCTGTTGGAAGATTAATAGATCCGTTGGACTCAAGCCTTATGACCGTTGGAAGCTATTTTCTGCTATAAATTGAAGCTCTTTGAAGGCTACAACTACCCCCAACGAATTACAAACATTAAGGGGCTTAATTGTTATCATTCAAGAAGGTGTCAAGAGCTATACATTGTCAATATCAATCTTAGTGAGCTTATTAGTCCTATCCAACTCATCCAAGGAGTTAATCAGATAAGCCACAAAGTTTTATCTACTCAAGAGGAGTTTACATGCTTATAGTTATATCTACTCTTTAGGAGATTATCTAGCAAAGTAGTTTCACCCCTTTAAACACTTTGTATCTATCCTCTTAAGTCTAGATCTTGTAATAGATAGATTAAGAGAGAATTCAAGTATAGGGAGTATACTTGGTGTCCTTGTGTTGTGATTACACAAGTGTTTATCCTTCGTGTTATCGAAGAGGTTGTAAGGGTTATTGTGTTCTCGACCCGGTTAAGAGAGACACGGGAGCTTAGTGAAAAGCTTAAAATCCTAAGGAGGCTTCCTTAGGTAGTGGATGTAGGGAAACCGAACCACTATAAATCGCGTGTATCTTTCTATCCCTACTCTATTTACTTTCCGCACTTTATATGTTTGATAATATGCTAGCATGAATATTGTGATATTGATTATCTAGTTTATCTAACATATTGTCATCTAGAGTAGTAAGAGATTAGTTAGTTGATTTGCTTGTTAAACTTATATATCAAACATTTAACTTATCCTTTGCATGATCCCATAAGTGTTTGATATATTAGTAGACTTAGAAGTTTTCTCTTAAACTTATTATTGTCCAAAAGATTTTTAATTAGGCATTAATCTTATTAGTAATCCTATTCACCCCCCCTCTAGGACTTTCAGACTACTTTGATACTTATTCCACAGTGACCAAATAGCCACCATAAGAACTCTAATAGACTTAGCTGCCATTCATAAACTCACTGTACATCATATGGATATTAAGACCACGTTTTTAATAGATACCTAGATGAAGAGATATATATGGTCCAACCTAGGGGCTAGGGGTCAAGATCATAAGAAATGAAAGTGGTATATCACTTAGACAGACTCATTAAGTAGAGAATAAGGTAAGGAGATTCAACTCCTTTGTGTCATGCCCGCTCACACCCCTTATGACTCTAGCATTCATTTGACTAAGAACAATGGAAATGCAATATCTCAAAATGAATATGCTAAGATTATAGGAAGTGTGATCTTCTTAATGAACTACACTCGACCTGATATTGCATGTGTCATAAGCAGACTTAGTCGATATACCATAACCTTAGTAATGAACATTAGGTTGCACTTGTCTAAGAGGTACTATAGACATAGGCATACGATAAAGCAAGTTATATGCTGTCTTTGAAGGTTCCTGTGATATGAATTGGATATCAGACAATGATGAAGTGAGATCTACTAGTGGTTATGTGTTTTCCTTAAGTGGAGGAGCTATATCCTGGAAGTCGTCAAAACAAACTTGTATAGTTGGTTCCACCATGGAATCCGAGTTTATAGCATTAAAGTTGGCAAAGTCATGAAGCTGAATAGTTGAGGAGTCTTCTAGCAGATGTACCACTATGGGAAGATAAAGACGATCTGGTTTCTTTTCATTGTGACTCGCAAGCAGTTATTAGTGTTGCTCATAACAACGTCTATAATGGAAAGCGGAGACATATTCGCATCAGACATTGTTTAGTAAAACAATTACTAAACAATGGTGTAATAGCATTGAATTTCGTCAAATCATAGAAAAATCTGGCTGATCCATTCACTAAAGGTTTAACCAGGAGAGTAGTTTTAGAAACGTCGAGGGAGATGGGGATTAAGCCCATTTATGGGCACATATGGTTGACATGTGATGCACTACTTACCCTATGGCGTACAAGAGTGCAAATGAGGTTGAATTTTGACTCTTAATGATTCATAGCCCTTTGTGGTGGTCCTATTGAGACGGACTTGATGTATTCAGTGATGATTTTGAGTTTAATTATCAATGATGTTCATAGCCCTATGTGGTCGTCCTACTGAGACGAACTTTATGAACTACCTGATCTATGATGAGGTTGAGCTTTAGGGTTTTAATAACTTCGAGACCCCTGAGGGTTAGTCTACAATGTATAGACATTTTTGGAATCACTCATGTGAGTGTGAATGCGGGGTCACTTTCTATAAAAGACACAGACAATCTTTTTAGAGCACTCATGAGAACCAAAATATGTGCATGGCCCAAAAGGTGACATCACATGTTCTATAAAATTATAATGAGTTAGAGTATGTGCTATGAGGGTCTCAGTTGAAGAACGTCAAGTTCAAAAATACGTTCACTTGACTGGATTTAGTTGTTGCCTCACTTCAGTAGCGAGTGTTCTAATGGTTATTCCTTAGGGAGCGTTTGGATAAACAGTATATTATCTTAGTTGTCTAGAAAACCGTTCTAAAGATAGTGGATTCTCCACGACAATACAATTCATTTATGTTGTGCTATTCTAGTTTGTTCTTAATGTTTTCTTTTAAGCATTGTTTTATTTTCTACGTTAAATAGTTAAAACATTTTTGTATTAAACCTTTTTAAATCTGTTGCAGTATCGCTATTACGAAACAATAATGGTGGTAGCGGTGGCCGGGAAAAAATTGCCGATGGCGACAACGGCGGTCGAAAGTGGTGCAAGTCGAGAAAAAAACAAGAGACAATTAGAGATTAATGCATCCAGGTATTTTTCTTTTTCTATATATATATCCATATTAGTGTGAGGTCATGCTTGTGTCCTATATTTGTAGTTACGGATACTAGTAAGTCTACTCTAGGATAGACCTTAACTTGTGCCATGCAATCCTCTTATAATGCTAACTTGATTATATGTCTTCACAACTTGAGTAAATAATGTCCATGAACTGCATTTTGCAGATGTTGAATTTGATTTTCAGAAAGTCGACATATATGCATTTGGGATACTATTGTGGGAGTTGATAACCAAACATGTGGTTAATGGCTTAATTCATCGTGATAAGATGGGGCGAGGATCACTTGTGGACGCATCATTTGGAGTCAAAGATGAAGTTGGAGATAAGATCACAGATCTTTTACACTCTTGTTTAAATTTTTATCCAGATAAGAGGCCAGAAATGAGCTATGTTAGTGATGTTCTAGAAAAAATCAATGAGGAGCTTCTTCATCCCCTAAAGAAACCGAAACTAGAGAATGATAATGATGATGATGATGATGATGATAAATAGGAGATTAAGAATTCATTGGTGTTTACATGTATGTTTTTTATTTTTGTTTTTATGTGTTATGAATTGGGAGGGGCATCACTCAACTTGCTCAATTGTATGACAGTATCACTTGACTTTTCAAGTTAATCGCGAATCTTGAAAAAACATATTGTAGTTAATCTTTGTTTATATATATATATATATATATATATATATATATATATATATATTTTAAATTTTTGTTTATATGGAAATATGAAACTCTAAGGTGCTATGAAACTGTAATTACCATAAACATATTCAAGTCATCAATTAAGCCTAATACTTTTGGCAACAATTTGTGAGAACAATAGATGATAAAATAACTCTAGTAGGATTTCAATTATAGTCATTGCATCTTTCCAAAGGAGATAGAAGAAAATTGAAACCAAAACAACATGTAACTTTACGTGAATAACAAATGGCTTGGCTTAGTAATGTCAACTGTCACAAGTGCGACTAATATGCTTTATGCGATTTTTAACTCAACAATTTGTCCTGTCCTTAAAGGCTGGGAAGACATCGAGTTAATCATATTTTCGGTTCCCTTTCCTTGTCAAAAATTAACAAGGACCAATAACTGAGACTTGTGATCAACACCGTTGAAGATAAATGTCCCACACATGGGAACATATTGTCTTGTGATAAGCTGTTATGACAACAAAAAAATTAGATCTCGGATAAATTCATTCATACAAGTGTGAAATACCAAAAATAATCATAAGATACATACTTTGATGACTTCTTGTGATGCAATACCACCAATTATAGCAGCTACTGCATGAAGTTCAGAAGCTCCATAACCACAAATTTTATTAATAAGATCCTCTGTTAACCTTGAACCATTACATCCCAAATCATTAACTAATCCAATAGCTATTGTCTTTAATCGTGATATATCATCATCCATTGAACCATAATATAGAATTACATTATTATTATTTGATAGGATCTCGACAATTATGGTTGTGTTTGGAATATGACTCGTATACAACTCTGGACTTGCTGCAGATCCTATCACTCGGTAGTATACTTAACATTGAGGATTCGCTTTGATCTCGACAAAAAGTTACAAAAAACTATGTCACAGTTACCGTTTGTTCACTTTTCTTGAAATGCCATGGCCATCGATCGTTTCCTATAAATGAAAATGAGTGAACAAAATAAAATTTTAAGAACAAATATACATTAAAATGTTTATAAACTATTTTTTTTAATTATATACATGAACTTCTAGTTGCAAATAAAGGGAAAAAATGTAGATAATATAGAGAACGACAAAATGTAGTTCAGTTATTTATTGTTTCTATACTTTCCTTCTAAAAACTTTTCCTAGATAGAAAGGATAGAGTTCAGACTAAAGTGCACTTTAGTCCATGCCTTTAATAGTATACTTATTCTACTTAAAAACGAAAAGTGAATGAGGAAAGATATTTGGACATTCTTGAATTGATACTTATAACAAGTAAAGTATTAATCTCAAGAGAAATTTCCTTAAGGAAAGTATTTCCATTCTCAATTATTCTGTAGTGTTTTAAATAATTGAACATTGATGAAGGTAAAAAAAAAAAAGAAGGAATTTAGTAAAACTGAGTAATGAATGCCTAAGATGACCTTTAGTATAACAAGTAGGGTAAATGTTAATAGGGGCCACTATACTATCACAGCAGTCCTGTTTGGACCACTTAAGTCCTGTTTGGACCACTTAACTATTACGGGTTCCAAATAACCCACTAATGTATTAAAATCATTTCAAATCAGCCCCTTCATTAAATTATCTTTTAAAAATGAACAACTATCAACCTCGTAACAATCATCGGATATAGTTCTGTGAAGTGTAATAATATTATATAGATTCAAGAATAAAAAAAAATTCCAGGTGCTTTGGATCAAATATACTGTAAATAGAGTTTAAAGTAGTGGATAGTTTATTAGATGGTTGATCTGTTAATGTTTTGATTTAATTATATTGTTGATTCTGAAAAAAGATGGAATCATCTGGTGAGCCGTGGAGAATTACCTTTTCTTTTGTTAAAGTGTATTTTTACTAAGATCTTGTTTGCATGTGAAATTCTTAATTTAGTTAAAAACCTATTCAAAGAGAAATTAACAAATTAACAGATTGTATATGGATTGTGAAGAAACATGGATAGCTCAAATTCTTTTAGTCATTAAATGTATGATAATTAGTTGCATTTTATGGAAGGAAGCCTAAGCTGGCTTGGTGTAAATCTCTCTTCAAAATACTCCCTATATAACAGTTATTGCCGTGAAGTCTGTGTCGCTCACTTAATGGACACATCCTTCCTCCAAAGATAAAAGATTTGTTCTCATCGGAAAAAAGAAAACGAAATATGTAAATCGCATTCATTACATCAAATGCTTTATGTGGATGGCCAAGATTTGTTTCACATTTTCGGTTGATATAGTATTTTGGAGAGTATCAAATTTTACTAGCTAGAATTTAGGATTACAATAAATATACTAACATTACGCTTCACAAAACTATATCAGATGGATATGAGGTTGATAATTGTTCATTTCTTAAAAGTACTCTAATAAAGTGGCTGATTTGGAACAGTTTTAATAGATTAGTAGGTTGTTTGAAACCAATAATAGTTAAATGGTCATAGTTTAGTGGCCTCTAATAACATTTACCCTAACAAGTAAAAAAGCTACTCTCACGCTAATCGAACCTCTACGGATCCGATTCAATAAGAGACAACCATAATTCTTAGTGCCATGTTATATATATTGTATATTCAACTGAATCCATAATTGCGTGATAAATACATACGGAGAGAGAAAAACAAACATATTCCATACCTTAGGGTTAATGGTGCAAACGGTGATCGTTATACCCTCACAGTCTATACCGTCTCTATCAGTAGCTATGGTTGATGATTGGACAATTAGTTCCGATCTGTACCTCCTCATCAGATTGGATAATCAATCTGGAATTAAAACTTGTTATTCCGTATATAAGGTCCAAATTTGTCCCAATTGAGCGAAATAAAAATTTAGAAAAATAAGAAACTCTAATTAGTTTTACAAACCAATTCAGATGAAAGAAGAAACCCGATCCGAGGAAAAAAAGATTTGAAGATCTAACAAGTGGAAGAGAAAAAAGAAATTACAAAAGGATTGAGAAAAAATTGAAAAAAGACGAGTTTAATTAGGTTTTATGATCGTATAAGAAAAACCCAAATTTCCGATAGAAGAGTTGAGATTAGATGAGTAAGATTTAGACGAAGATAGTGATCTGCAATTGAATCAAAAACTCGCTCGTCTTACTCAAACAGAATAACAAAATGGAAAATGTAGAGAAACACTTGAAAGTCTCACTTTCCGTTTGGTATATAAAAGGAGAGGGTAGTCTAGGCGGTGCAAAACCGACCCAACCCAAAATCCAAGTAAACCCGAAACCGGATACCTTTTACCCCTACTCAACCCATGTTATCCCATCTTAGAGTCTTCCCTTATGTTAGAACTTCTTGTGCTTCAATACGGATTGCAATTGGCGATAAGGACAGGTTACAAAGATCTCTGTATCGAAAGTGATTCGAATGAGCTTCATGTGCTAGTAATGGGCGGTAGAACTTCAGGTAATCTAATTTTGAATATAGGATGTAAATATACGGATATCTTACAAACTCATCCAAATTTTGAACTCGATTACATCTATCATGAGGCAAACAATTGTATGCAGATAAATTAGCGAAAGACGGCACAAATGACTAGGCTGCACCAATTCACTTAATGGATCCCTCGGACTACCTCTGAAGATATATTATGAATGATAAAAGTGGTTGTGCTTCCCTTAGAATTGTATTAGATGTGCAGAAAGGATCAAGTGATCCTCATTAGTTATTTAATTATCGGCTACTAAGCCTTTGATGTATGCTAAAAATATATGACTAATTAAAAGTTTGTTTCATTCTTCTTTAAAAATAATTCAACCTATCAAAAATTCTAAAAACCTCTCAAAAACCCAGACTCTCATAAACTCATTATCATCTATTAAATTCACTACTCTCCACTTAATTACATATATATATATATTTCAATAATCTATTCATATATTAAATTTATTTTTTCTTGGTGTAGGATTTCATTTACAAAACACACCTTACAATGTCATGAGCACAACCCGCAGACATGCTAAGAACGTCATGCTAAGAAGCCTTTTAAAACTGTGACCACTAGAGAAACTCAACTCTTTGAACTAGTGCTTTCTAATTTGGTAGACTTTAAAACTACCGTTAGTAGATGGGAAAAATTATATAATATGACCTTTGTAGATTACTACTCTAGGCTCACCAAAGTATACATTCTGAGTTCTAAGGATGAAGCAGAATCCACCTTTTTAAAATATAAGACTAAGGTTGAAAACCAATTAGATAGAAAGATTGAAAGATTTAGGTCTGATATGGCGGAGAATATAGTTCAAAACTTAAAGAATTTTTTGAATGTAATGGAGTTATTCACGAAGTTACTTTCCCTTATACACCCCAACATAATGGCAACACTGAAAGAAAAAAATATGTCCCTTAAAGAAATGATGAATGCCATGTTAATAAGTTCAGGTATACCATCTAACATATTGGGGAGTTGTCTTATCTACTTTCTAAGTATTAAACCAAGTGTCCCATAAACATATAGATAAGACCTCTTACGAGTTGTGGAAAGAATATTTACCTAACCTGAAAGTTTTAAGAGTATGGGGCATTTGTTTAAGGTAGGGTTATCCGACTATAGTAAGTCAACATTGGATCCAAAACCGTAGAATCTATCTTTATAGGATATGCTAAAAACAATGCAACTTATATATTACCTTTGAAAAAGAATGTTGCTCTTAATGCTTCATTTACCAGTAATGACTCACCAGTCAATACTGAAAAACCTGTTAGTGATAATCTATATACTTATCTATTTTCTGGGAATTCAGGAAGAAACCCTAACAACGAAATTAGGAGAAGTAAAAGACATAGAATTTAGTCTAGGTTTGGACCAAACTTTATCACTGCTTTCTTCACTGGGGATTTTCGCATAGATATGTTATGTGAAGAGCTAGTCTCTTGTTTTTTTCTTGAATAAGATCCCAAAACCTTTATCGAGGCTATGAGATCAATAGATGCCAGCTTCTGGAAAGAGGTGGTACACAGTGAGATAGAATCCATTAAATCAAACCATATTTTTTACTTAACTGACTTACTAAATGGATGTAATCCAATTTAGCAAATGGGTATTTAAGAGGAAATTAAGACATGGTGGTTCCATAGAGAAATTTAAGGTTAAACTAATTATTCAAGTCTTTACTCAAAAGAAAGGTTTGGACTACTTTGATACTTTTTCCCCAGTGACCAAATAGCCACCATAAGAACTCTAATAGACTTAGCTGCTATTCATAAACTCACTGTACAACATATGGATGTTAAGACCACGTTTTTAATAGATACCTAGATGAAGAGATATATATGATCCAACCTAGAGGCTAGGGGTCAATATCATAAGAAATGAAACTGGTATATCACTTAGACGAACTCATTAAGTAGAGAATAAGGTAAGGAGATTCAACTCCTTTGTGTCATGCCCTCTCACACCCCTTAAGACTCTAGCATTCATTTGACTAAGAACAATGGAAATGCAATATCTCAAAATGAATATGCTAAGATTATAGGAAGTGTGATCTTCTTAATGAACTACAATCGACCTAATATTGCATGTGTCATAAGCAGACTTAGTCGATATACCATAACCTTAGTAATGAACATTAGGTTGCACTTGTCTAAGAGGTACTATAGACATAGGCATACGATAAAGCAAGTTCTATGGTGTCTTTGAAGGTTATTGTGATATGAATTGGATATCAGACAATGATGAAGTGAGATCCACTAGTGGTTATGTGTTTTCCTTAAGTGGAGGAGCTATATCCTGGAAGTCGTAAGAACAAACTTGTATAGTCGGTTCCACCATGGAATCCGAGTTTATAGCGTAAAAGTTGCCAAGTCATGAAGCTGAATCGTTGAGGAGTCTTCTAGCAGATGTACCACTATGGGAAGATAAAGACGATCTGGTTTCTTTTCATTGTGACTCGCAAGCAGTTATTAGTGTTGCTCATAACAACGTTTATAATGGGAAGCGGAGACATATTCGCATCAGACATAGTTTAGTAAAACAATTACTAAACAATGGTGTAATAGCATTGGATTTCATCAGATCATAGAAAAATCTGGCTGATCCATTCACTAAAGGTTTAACCAGGAGAGTAGTTTTAGAAACGTCGAGGGAGATGGGGATTAAGCCCATTTATGGGCACATATGGTTGACATGTGATGCACTACTTACCCAGCCCTATGGCGTACAAGAGTGCAAATGAGGTTGAATTTTGACTGATTCATAGCCCTTTGTGGTGGTCCTATTGAGACGGACTTGATGTATTCAGTGATGATTTTGAGTTTAATTATCAATGATGTTCATAGCCCTATGTGGTGGTCCTACTGAGACGAACTTGATGAACTACCTGATCTATGATGAGGTTGAGCTTTAGGGTCTTAATAACTTCGAGACCCCTGAGGGTTAGTCTACAATGTATAGACATTTTTGGAATCACTCATGTGAGTGTGAATGCGGGGTCACTTTCTATAAAAGACACAGACAATCTTTTTAGAGCACTCATGAGAACCAAAATATGTGCATGGCCCAAAAGGTGACATCACATGTTCTATAAAATTATAATGGGTTAGAGTATGTGCTATGAGGGTCTCAGTTGAAGAACGTCAAGTTCAAAAATACGTTCACTTGACTGGATTTAGTTGTTGTCTCACTTCAGTAGCGAGTGTTCTAATGGTTATTCCTTAGGAAGCGTTTGGATAAACAGTATATTATCTTAGTTGTCTAGAAAATCGTTCTAAAGATAGTGGATTCTCCACGACAATACAATTCATTTATGTTGTGCTATTCTAGTTTGTTCTTAATGTTTTCTTTTAAGCATTGTTTTATTTTCTACGTTAAATAGTTAAAACATTTTTGTATTAAACCTTTTTAAATCCGTTGCAGTATCGCTATTACGAAACAATAATGGTGGTAGCGGTGGCCGGGAAAAAATTGCCGATGGCGACAACGGCGGTCGAAAGTGGTGCAAGTCGAGAAAAAAGCAAGAGCCAATTAGAGATTAATGCATCCATGTATTTTTCTTTTTCTATATATATATCCATATTAGTGTGAGGTCATGCTTGTGTCCTATATTTGTAGTTACGGATACTAGTAAGTCTACTCTAGGATAGACCTTAACTTGTGCCATGCAATCCTCTTATAATGCTAACTTGATTATATGTCTTCACAACTTGAGTAAATAATGTCCATGAACTGTATTTTGCAGATGTTGAATTTGATTTTCAGAAAGTCGACATATATGCATTTGGGATACTATTGTGGGAGTTGATAACCAAACATGTGGTTAATGGCTTAATTCATCGTGATAAGATGGGGCGAGGATCACTTGTGGACGCATCATTTGGAGTCAAAGATGAAGTTGGAGATAAGATCACAGATCTTTTACACTCTTGTTTAAATTTTTATCCAGATAAGAGGCCAGAAATGAGCTATGTTTGTGATGTTCTAGAAAAAATCAATGAGGAGCTTCTTCATCCCCTAAAGAAACCGAAACTAGAGAATGATAATGATGATGATGATAAATAGGAGATTAAGAATTCATTGGTGTTTACATGTATGTTTTTTATTTTTGTTTTTATGTGTTATGAATTGGGAGGGGCATCACTCAACTTGTTCAATTGTATGACAGTATCACTTGACTTTTCAAGTTAATCGCGAATCTTGAAAAAACATATTGTAGTTAATCTTTGTTTATTTTATTTTTTTTATTTTTTTTATTTTTGTTGTTTATATGGAAATATGAAACTCTAAGGTGCTATGAAACTGTAATTACAATAAACATATTCAAGTCATCAATTAAGTCTAATACTTTTGGCAACAATTTGTGAGAACAATAGATGATAAAATAACTCTAGTCGGATTTCAATTATAGGCATTGCATCTTTACAAAGGAGATAGAAGAAAAATTGAAACCAAAACAACATTTAACTTTACGAGAATTACAAATGGCTTGGCTTAGTAGTGTCAACTGTCACAAGTGCGATTAATATGCTTTATGCGATTTTTAAACCTCAACAATTTGTCCTGTCCTTAAAGGCTGGGAAGACATCTGAGTTAAGATTATTTTTGGTCCCCTTTCCTTGTCAAAAATGAAGAACACTAATAAACTCTTGTGATCAACACCGTTGAAGATAAATGTCCCACACATGGGAACATATTGTCTTGTGATAAGCTGTTAAGACAACAAAGAAATTAGATCTCGGATAAATCCATTCATAAAGAGTGAAATACCAAAAATAATCATACCATACATACTTTGAGGACTTCTTGTGATGCAATACTACCAATTATAGCAGATACTGCATGAAGTTCAGCAGCTCCATAGCGACAAGATCCTCTGTTAAGCTTGAACCATTACATCCCAGATTGTTAACTAATCCAATAGCAATTGTATTTAATCGTGATATATCATCATCCATTGAACCATAATATAGAATTACATTATTATTATTAATATCATTGAGGATTCACCTTTGATCCTCGACAAAAAGTTACCAAAAAAATACAAGGTTACTTAAACAAATTGTTCACTTTTCTTGAAATGCCATGGCCATCGATCGTTTCCTATAAATTAAATACTTCACAAATGAGTGAACAGAATATAAAATTTTAATAAACTATTTTTTTAATTATATAACATGAACTTCTAGTTGCAAATACATGGAAAAAATGTAGATAATATAGAGAACGACAAAATGTAGTTCAGTTATTTATTGTTTCTATACTTTCCTTCTAAAGACTTCCTAGATAGAAAGGATGGAGTTCAGACTAAAGTGCACTCAGCACTATAGTCCATGCCTTTAATAGTATACTTATTCTACTTATAAACGAAAAGTGAATGAGGAAAGATATTTGGACATTCTTGAATTGATACTTATAACAAGTAACAAGCTAATGATGGATATGCTATTTCTTCTCATGCTAGCAAGTAAAGTATTAATCTCAAGAGAAATTTCCTTAAGGAAAGTATTTCCATTCTCAATTATTGTGTAGTGTTTTAAATAATTGAACATTGATGAAGTTAAAAAAAAAAGGAATTTAGTAAAACTGAGTAATGAATGCCTAAGATGAACAGTATAACAAGTAAAAAAGCTACTCTCACGCTAATCGAACCTCTACGGATCCGATTCAATAAGAGACCACCATAATTCTTATAAGTATATCATGTATATTCAACTGAACCCATAATTGCGTGATAAAAGACATAAGGAGATAAAAACAAACATATGCCATACCTTAGGGTTAATGGTGCAATGGTTATACCCTCACAGTCTATACCGTCTCTATCAGTAGCTATGGTTGATGATTGGACAATTAGTTCCGATTTGTACCTCCTCATCAGATTGGATAATCAATCTGGAATTAAACTTGTTATTCCGTAAATAAGGTCCAAATTTGTCCCAATTGAGCGAAATAAGAATTTAGAGAAATAAGAAACTCTAATTACTTTTACAAACCAATTAAGATGAAAGAAGAAACCCGATCCGAAGAAAAAAGATTTGAAGATTTACCAAGTGGAAGAGAAAAAAGAAATTAAAAAAGGATTGAGAAAAAATTGAAAAAAGACGAGTTAAATTAGGTTTTATGATCGTCTAAGAAAAACCCAAATTTCCGATAGAAGAGTTGAGATTAGATGAGTAAGATTTAGACGAAGATAGTGATCTGCAATTGAATAAAAAACTCGCTCATCTTACTCAAACAGAATAACAAAATGGAAAATTTTCCGTTTGGTATATAAAAGGAGAGGGTAGTCAAGCGGTGCAAAACCGACCCAACCCAAAATCCAAGTAAAACCGAGACCGGATACCTTTTAACCCTACTCAACCCATGTTATCCCATCCTAGAGTCTCCTCTTAAGTCGGAACAGATTGTGACAGGTTACAAAAATCTCTATATCGAAAGTGATTCGAATGAGTTTCATGTGCTAGTAAAGGGAGGTAGAACTTCAGGTAATCTAATTTTGAATATAGACCGTAAATATACGGATATCTTACAAGCTCATCCAAATTTTGAACTTGATCACATCTATCATGAGGCAAACAACTGTGCAGATAAATTAGCAAAAGAAGGCGCAAATGACTAGGCTGCACCAATTCACTTAATGGATCCCTCGGACTACCTCTGAAGATATATTACGAAGGATAAAAATGGTTGTGCTTCCCTTAGAATTGTATTAGATGTGCAGAAAGGATCAAGTGATCCTCATTAGTTATTTAATTATCGGCTACTAAGCTTTTGATGTGTGCTTAAAAAAAATATGACTAATTAAAAGTTTGTTTCATTCTTCTCTAAAAAATAATTCAACCTCTCGAAAATTCGAAAAACCTCTCCAAAACCCAGGCATTCATAAACTCATTATATATCTCATTATCATCTATTAAACTCACTAATCTTCACTTAATTACATATATATATATATATATCAATAATCTATTCATATATTAAATTTATATTTTCTTGGTGTAGGATTTCATTTACAAAACACACTTTACAATGTCATGAGCATAACCCGCAGACATGCTAAGAACGTCATGTTAAGAAGCCTTTTAAAACTGTGACCACTTAGAGAAACTCAACTCTTAGAACTAGTGCTTTCTAATTTTGCAGACTTTAAAACTATTGCTAGTAGATGGGAAAAATTATATAATATGATCTTTGTAGATGACTACTCTAGGTTCACCAAAGTATACCTTCGGAGCTCTAAGGATGAAACAGAATCCACCTTTTTAAAATATAAGACTAAGATTGAAAAGCAATTAGATAGAAAGATTGAAAGATTTAGGTCTGATAGGACGGAGAATATAGTTCAAAACTTAAAGAATTTTTTTAATGTAATGGAGTTATTCACGAACTTACTTCCCCTTATACATCCCAACATAATGGAAACATTGAAAGAAAGAAAAAAAATTGTCCCTTAAAGAAATGATGAATGCCATGTTAATAAGTTCAGGTACACCATCTAACATATAGGGGAGTTGTCTTATCTACTTTCTAAGTATTAAACCAAGTGCCCCATAAACATATAGATAAGACCTCTTACGAGTTGTGGAAAGAATATCCATCTAACCTGAAAGTTTTAAGAGTATGGGGCATTTGTTTAAGGTAGGGTTATCCGACTATAGTAAGTCAACATTGGATCTGAACCCGTAGAATCTATCTTTATATGATATGCTAAACACAATGCAGCTTATATATTACCTTTGAAAAAGAATTTTGCTCTTAATGCTTCCTCATCTACCAGTAATGGCTCACCAGTCAATACTAAAACACCTGTTAGTGATAATCTATATACTTGTCTATTTTCCTGGAGTTCAGGAACAAACCTCAACAACAAAATTAGGAGAAGTAAAAGACATAGAATTTAGTCTAGGTTTGGACCACACTTTATCACTGCTTTCTTCACTGGGGATTTTTGCATAGTATGTTATGTGAAGAGCTAGTCTCTTGTTTTCTTCTTGAATAAGATCCCAAAACCTTTATCAAGGCTATGAGATCAATAGATGCCAGCTTCTGGAAAGAGGCGGTACACAGTGAGATAGAATCCATTAAATCAAACCACATTTTTTACTTAACTGACGTACCAAATGGATGTAATACAATTTAGCAAATGGATATTTAAGAGGAAATCAAGACATGGTGGTTCCATAGAGAAATTTAAGGTTAAACTTATTATTCAAGTCTTTACTCAAAAGAAATGTTTGGACTATGTTGGCATATATCCTCCCTTAATAGGTTGTTTTAATATGACAAATCCTCTTATGATTAGTGTGCTAATTACTCTTGTTATATACATCCTAACTTGCACTATTATTCATCAAAAACACTTATCATATCATTCTTATTATATCTCTTACATATGCTTTTATTCATATCTTTATATACTTTGAGATATAGCCTTAATGATCAACTGCAATGTTTATAAGAATGATGTTATCTACAACTTTCGTGAAGAAGATTTATTGATCCGAGCATCAAAGCATAGGTCAATTCTATCAAAGATGTTTGGTGCGGTACACCGGACCTATGGCGCGGTACACCGGACCAAGAATGCGGACCAGGGCACGGTGCATGGCTAGTCCGGTCAGAAAGATAGAAAATCTAACCGTTGAGGTGCGGTACACCGCACGATACTTGCGGTACACCGCAAGGAAGGTTTTTCTGCACAAAGTTTATGTCATAAGAAATATATCCGTTGGAAGATTAATAGATCCGTTGGACTCAAGCCTTATGACCGTTGGAAGCTATTTTCTGCTATAAATTGAAGCTCTTTGAAGGCTACAACTACCCCAACGAATTACAAACATTAAGGGGCTTAATTGTTATCATTCAAGAAGGTGTCAAGAGCTATACATTGTCAATATCAATCTTAGTGAGCTTATTAGTCCTATCCAACTCATCCAAGGAGTTAATCAAATAAGCCACAAAGTTTTATCTACTCAAGAGGAGTTTACATGCTTATAGTTATATCTACTCTTTAGGAGATTATCTAGCAAAGTAGTTTCACCCCTTTAAACACTTTGTATCTATCCTCTTAAGTCTAGGTCTTGTAATAGATAGATTAAGAGAGAATTCAAGTATAGGGAGTATACTTGGTGTCCTTGTGTTGTGATTACACAAGTGTTTATCCTTCGTGTTATCGAAGAGGTTGTAAGGGTTATTGTGTTATCGACCCGGTTAAGAGAGACACGGGAGCTTAGTGAAAAGCTTAAAATCCTAAGGAGGCTTCCTTAGGTAGTGGATGTAGGGAAACCGAACCACTATAAATCGCGTGTATCTTTCTATCCCTACTCTATTTACTTTCCGCACTTTATATGTTTGATAATATGCTAGCATGAATATTGTGATATTGATTATCTAGTTTATCTAACATATTGTCATCTAGAGTAGTAAGAGATTAGTTAGTTGATTTGCTTGTTAAACTTATATATCAAACCTTTAACTTATCCTTTGCATGATCCCATAAGTGTTTGATATATTAGTAGACTTAGAAGTTTTCTCTTAAACTTATTATTGTCCAAAAGATTTTTAATTAGGCATTAATCTTATTAGTAATCCTATTCACCCCCCCCCCCCCCCCTCTAGGACTTTCAATTGGTATCAGAGCCTAACTCTACGTGAATAGCTTAATCGTTAGTTGAGTAAACGATATGGAATTTAATCTTTTGGAAGAGTCGTCTTCTACCTGACCTCCACTTTTTGTAGGAACTTACTATTTTGCTTGGAGAACAAAAATGGAGGAATTTATAAAAGCCGAAGATCCCGATCAATGGAGAATCGTTATGGAAGGTCCATTCGTTCCATATAAAGAGGAGTTAAATGAAGCGGGAGTTCTTAAGCTAAATCAAGAAGAAAAAGATTATGATGAACTCACCGTTGAGGATAAGGCTAAGCTCACTCAAAATGCAAAACCGATGTACACTCTAATTTGTGGAATTTCCGAAGAAATTTTCTCACAAATTTTAGATTGTAAATCCGCAAAAGATCTTTGGGATTGTTTGGAGTTTCTATATGGAATTGTCGAAAATGATGAAGAAAAAGAAATCTCAATCCATGATAAATCTCATGACAATTCTAAACCAAACCATGAGGTAGCAATCTATCCTAACTCTTTATCTCTTCCTTATAATTATGATGATATTAGGCAAATTTCATCCCTTCTCAAAATTCTTGATTCTCAAATCCATTTGAATAACCTTATGTTAAAAAAGGCTAAAGTTGAGCAAAAGAATTATTTTAAATGTTGTATCACTTTAGATGATATTCTAGGTAATACTAAAAACCTTTGTTTTGAAAACATTTTTTCTTCAAATAAAAGTAAACATCCTATGAAGATAAATATAGAAGGTTTTAAAAAATTGGATGAAACTTTTTCCCTCGCTCTTAAAACTTTAGAAAATCATCCATTTTCAAATGTCACTCCTTTTGATCCAAATGGTCTTTTTAAAGAAAAATTGTATTTGAGTGATAATTTGGATATTGAAAAGAATGAGGAAAATTCGTGTTCAAAACCCTCACATAATAGTTCTATTCGAAAAAGAAGTTCTTGCAATTATTGTGGTAAACCCGGTCATCATGCTTCTACGTGCCATTACCATGAACAACTTGAAAGCGGATCTTTGATACCCTCGTGGGAAAAGCCAATATGGATCGTGACAAATGTTAACAACATTTCCGGATCCATTCCACCTCGGTTACCATAGTAATATTCATTGAAGGTGTTGAGCGTCAAGAAAATGAAATTATATGCAAAAGGACGTTCAAACCTCGTAAAAGGAAAATACGGTGAATTCTTTCCTTTCTTCTTTTTATTTTCATGTATTATTATGTGTTTATGTGCTTTATCCTCTATGTGCAAATATCTTGTGTATCTTGACCTTTTCATGCTTAATATTGCTTTGTTTTTACATTGGGTCTTTTTGTACTTTTAAAAAAATATAGGGGTATTTGTGAAATAAACTGTTTTATGTGTTTTCGGGATTTCCTTGTTGTTTCTTTTCAAAACAAAAATTTTCTTATAAGTTTTATACCATTCCGAATCTTTTGGGGAAGTTTCGAATGCGTTTCGGGTGTTTTTAAAAGAACCAAAAAAATCCTTCTTAGTGTCTAAGTCCAACACTTTTGCGGTGCACCGGACCATTCCGCGGTACACCGCGATCCAGGGTTTCAGCGTTTTTTATTTTTCCTTTATTTTTCGCCCAGTTTATTTTTGCAGTGCGGTACACCGCGAGTTAGGTTTTTGTCAGCGTTTTAAACCCGTAAATCTCATTTTCTTCTTCATTCCACCATTAAAACAAAAACCACTCACCACTGCAGCGATTTCCGGCGACTCCTACGCCCGTTTTCCGCCGCCTAGTGCTCCATCTTCTCCACCAAATCAATCCTCTCTCTCTCTCTCTCTCTTTCATTACCCACCTATTTTCACCATGAGAGAAAATAAATCTGCTCCAAGGAAGAAAGCCACCACCGGAGCCTCCTCCAGCCGCCGCCGTGCACCATCTCCGGCGAGGTCACCAACACCACCTCCACTCCGGCCATTCGATCCTCTCCCGGGCAGAACCATTAGTGCTTCAGCTTTTCCCTCGGGTGATAATTCTCTTTTTGAATTTCTTTCCTTCCAAGGTTGTGATAATATCTTTCAATTTTCGGGTAGTCAATTAGCTAGTGGGTTGATTGAAGAATTTTACTCTAATTTTGAATATGATTGTGCTAATAATTCGATAAAATCAATAGTTTCGGGTACTCCTTTACGATTAAAGTTAAATGTTTTGTGTGCTCGTTATCATATTCCTTCGGATGGGTTTAGTGGATTTTGGTCAAGTGGTTGGGATGGTTCTAGCCTTGATGTGGTTGCTCAAAACGAGGTTATTGAATTCGTTAATAGTAGAATGCTTATTCGTGATGGAAATTGGAATTTACGTAACTTTGATCCGGAGTTCATAGTGGCTCACAAATTTCTTATTTCGGCCGTGATTCCAAAGGATAAACATGATGCTAAATTAATCCCTTACGAAGCTTATCTCCTTTTTTTGATCTTCGCTAAACAACCGATTAACATTATTGCGATAATGTTCAAATGGATGAACCATGCTAGAGCATCAAGGGATAAAGTCCCATACGGTATTTTTCTAACTAAAACCTTTGATGCTAGTGGAATTTCCTTAGGAGGAACAAATGTGAGACCAATAGATAAGGCTTGGTGTTTTGATTATAGCACGATTAAGAGAATGAAATTTGCTATCTATAATAACACCTATGTTTCGCACTCACATATTAATCGTATTTCGGATGCTTCAATTCGTAATCGTATCTTACAAGCAAGAGAAGGAACTTTCGGTCCGGAGCTTAACACACTTGAACTATTTGATAACCCGGCCCAACAAAATCCTATCCCTAATGAGCCTACTCAAAGCCAACCCATTCATGAGGATCCTCCTAATCCATCTCGTTTTGAAAGCTCAATTACTCGTTTTATGGATTATATGGGTAGGAAATTCGAGGTTTTGGAAGAAAAATTAGAAAGGAAATTTGGGGTTTTAGAAGAGAAATTAGGACATCTTGCTAGTGAGTTATCTTGTGTGAAGAACGATGTCTCGTGTATTAAAGATGATGTGTCACATTCTCGCCATCGTTCTAGAAGCCGCTCTCCCCGGGAAAATCGTTAATTGGTCGTGTTGGGTGTTTTTATTTTATCCTTCTTGGTGGTTATGTGTTTTATTGTGGTTGTTTTGGACTAAGTATGTGGTGTTTATGCTTTAATTGTTTTTGGGTCCGTGTTTTGGACATTTAGGATATTATTGCTACTTGGTTTTATTTGGATAATCGTTTAGGATGCTTTGTGTTTAACTTGGATAATTGGTTAAGTATGTCTTGTTTTTATCTTAAATGTTAGATGCTAAATTTTTATGCTTGGGATATTATTTAAATGTGTTGCTAACTTTTTCTTTGATGATATAGGTACTATTGCATCTATAATCCTTGATCTTATTCTATATTGCTCTTTAGTCCCTATAGTTTGTTCTATTTGTCTTGGTTTTTAAAATAGTTGAAAATTGCATTTAGGTCCCTAAAAGATTTTTCAAATTGCTTTTGAGTCCCTAAAACTTTTTGAAAAATAATTTTTATTCACCTATACTTTTCAAAAATTACATTTTACCCCTAAATTTCTTAAAAATGATTTCAAATATTTTTTTAAGGAGAAATTGTAGATCAAACTTTTACAAAATTGAAACAAACTCTATGCATTGTGTAAAGGGGAGTTTTTGTTAAATCATATTTAAAAACTCAAATGCTTAGACTAATCATTTATCTCATATATTGCAACTAATCGTTTGTGTCATTAGAAAGCATATGAAATGAAAATCTATCGATCAAGGAGTTGGTAAAAAGTCTCTATCTCTTAGCTCTTACAAATATCTATCTTTGTGCATCTCTTTCTAAAATTGTTTTAATCCCTAAACTTTTGCACACTCTTAGAATCGTTGTTTAAAATCTATTCGCTTGAGTTTTAGCTCTTCTATCTTTAGTTGTTTTTATTACCCCGTCTTTTTGATGAAGACAAAGGGGGAGAAATATGTGCACTAAAACTTTCAAAAATTGCACTTTTTAAATCTCACAAATGCATCTCAAATCTTATATGCTTATTGTGAGGGGGAGCTTAATTTCATTAGTGCTTAAACTTTCATATCATTCCTAAGGTGTTTTAGTGAAGGATTTGTCATCATCAAAAAGGGGGAGATTGTTGGCATATAGCCTCCCTTAATAGGTTGTTTTAATATGACAAATCCTCTTATGATTAGTGTGCTAATTACTCTTGTTATATACATCCTAACTTGCACTATTATTCATCAAAAACACTTATCATATCATTCTTATTATATCTCTTACATATGCTTTTATTCATATCTGTATATACTTTGAGATATAGCCTTAATGATCAACTGCAATGTTTATAAGAATGATGTTATCTACAACTTTCGTGAAGAAGATTTATTGATCCTAGCATCAAAGCATAGGTCAATTCTATCAAAGATGTTTGGTGTGGTACACCGGACCTATGGCGCGGTACACCGGACCAAGAATGCGGACCAGGGCACGGTACATGGCTAGTTCGGTCAGAAAGATAGAAAATCTAACATTTGAGGTGCGGTACACCGCACGATACTTGCGGTACACCGCAAGGAAGGTTTTTCTGCACAAAGTTTATGTCATAAGAAATATATCCGTTGGAAGATTAATAGATCCGTTGGACTCAAGCCTTATGACTGTTGGAAGCTATTTTCTGCTATAAATTGAAGCTCTTTGAAGGCTACAACTACCCCAACGAATTACAAACATTAAGGGGCTTAATTGTTATCATTCAAGAAGGTGTCAAGAGCTATACATTGTCAATATCAATCTTAGTGAGCTTATTAGTCCTATCCAACTCATCCAAGGAGTTAATCAGATAAGCCACAAAGTTTTATCTACTCAAGAGGAGTTTACATGCTTATAGTTATATCTACTCTTTAGGAGATTATCTAGCAAAGTAGTTTCACCCCTTTAAACACTTTGCATCTATCCTCTTAAGTCTAGGTCTTGTAATAGATAGATTAAGAGAGAATTCAAGTATAGGGAGTATACTTGGTGTCCTTGTGTTGTGATTACACAAGTGTTTATCCTTCGTGTTATCGAAGAGGTTGTAAGGGTTATTGTGTTATCGACCCGGTTAAGAGAGACACGGGAGCTTAGTGAAAAGCTTAAAATCCTAAGGAGGCTTCCTTAGGTAGTGGATGTAGGGAAACCGAACCACTATAAATCGCGTGTATCTTTCTATCCCTACTCTATTTACTTTCCGCACTTTATATGTTTGATAATATGCTGGCATGAATATTGTGATATTGATTATCTAGTTTATCTAACATATTGTCATCTAGAGTAGTAAGAGATTAGTTAGTTGATTTGCTTGTTAAACTTATATATCAAACCTTTAACTTATCCTTTGCATGATCCCATAAGTGTTTGATATATTAGTAGACTTAGAAGTTTTCTCTTAAACTTATTATTGTCCAAAAGATTTTTAATTAGGCATTAATCTTATTAGTAATCCTATTCACCCCCCCCTCTAGGACTTTCAGACTACTTTGATACTTATTCCCCAGTGACCAAATAGCCACCATAAGAACTCTAATAGACTTAGCTGCCATTCATAAACTCACTGTACATCATATGGATATTAAGACCACGTTTATAATAGATACCTAGATGAAGAGATATATATGGTCCAACCTAGGGGCTAGGGGTCAAGATCATAAGAAATGAAAGTGGTATATCACTTAGACAGACTCATTAAGTAGAGAATAAGGTAAGGAGATTCAACTCCTTTGTGTCATGCCCGCTCACACCCCTTATGACTCTAGCATTCATTTGACTAAGAACAATGGAAATGCAATATGTCAAAATGAATATGCTAAGATTATAGGAAGTGTGATCTTCTTAATGAACTACACTCGACCTGATATTGCATGTGTCATAAGCAGACTTAGTCGATATACCATAACCTTAGTAATGAACATTAGGTTGCACTTGTCTAAGAGGTACTATAGACATAGGCATACGATAAAGCAAGTTATATGCTGTCTTTGAAGGTTCCTGTGATATGAATTGGATATCAGACAATGATGAAGTGAGATCTACTAGTGGTTATGTGTTTTCCTTAAGTGGAGGAGCTATATCCTGGAAGTCGTCAAAACAAACTTGTATAGTTGGTTCCACCCTGGAATCCGAGTTTATAGCATTAAAGTTGGCAAGTCATGAAGCTGAATAGTTGAGGAGTCTTCTAGCAGATGTACCACTATGGGAAGATAAAGACGAACTGGTTTCTTTTCATTGTGACTCGCAAGCAGTTATTAGTGTTGCTCATAACAACGTCTATAATGGAAAGCGGAGACATATTCGCATCAGACATTGTTTAGTAAAACAATTACTAAACAATGGTGTAATAGCATTGAATTTCGTCAAATCATAGAAAAATCTGGCTGATCCATTCACTAAAGGTTTAACCAGGAGAGTAGTTTTAGAAACGTCGAGGGAGATGGGGATTAAGCCCATTTATGGGCACATATGGTTGACATGTGATGCACTACTTACCCTATGGCGTACAAGAGTGCAAATGAGGTTGAATTTTGACTCTTAATGATTCATAGCCCTTTGTGGTGGTCCTATTGAGACGGACTTGATGTATTCAGTGATGATTTTGAGTTTAATTATCAATGATGTTCATAGCCCTGTGTGGTGGTCCTACTGAGACGAACTTGATGAACTACCTGATCTATGATGAGGTTGAGCTTTAGGGTCTTAATAACTTCGAGACCCCTGAGGGTTAGTCTACAATGTATAGACATTTTTGGAATCACTCATGTGAGTGTGAATGCGGGGTCACTTTCTATAAAAGACACAGACAATCTTTTTAGAGCACTCATGAGAACCAAAATATGTGCATGGCCCAAAAGGTGACATCACATGTTCTATAAAATTATAATGGGTTAGAGTATGTGCTATGAGGGTCTCAGTTGAAGAACGTCAAGTTCAAAAATACGTTCACTTGACTGGATTTAATTGTTGCCTCACTTCAGTAACGAGTGTTCTAATGGTTATTCCTTAGGGAGCGTTTGGATAAACAGTATATTATCTTAGTTGTCTAGAAAATCGTTCTAAAGATAGTGGATTCTCCACGACAATACAATTCATTTATGTTGTGCTATTCTAGTTTGTTCTTAATGTTTTCTTTTAAGCATTGTTTTATTTTCTACGTTAAATAGTTAAAACATTTTTGTATTAAACCTTTATTAATCCGTTGCAGTATCGCTATTACGAAACAATAATGGTGGTAGCGGTGGCCGGGAAACATTGCCGATGGCGACAACGGCGGTCGAAAGTGGTGCAAGTCGAGAAAAAAACAAGAGCCAATTAGAGATTAATGCATCCAGGTATTTTTCTTTTTCTATATATATATCCATATTAGTGTGAGGTCATGCTTGTGTCCTATATTTGTAGTTACGGATACTAGTAAGTCTACTCTAGGATAGACCTTAACTTGTGCCATGCAATCCTCTTATAATGCTAACTTGATTATATGTCTTCACAACTTGAGTAAATAATGTCCATGAACTGTATTTTGCAGATGTTGAATTTGATTTTCAGAAAGTCGACATATATGCATTTGGGATACTATTGTGGGAGTTGATAACCAAACATGTGGTTAATGGCTTAATTCATCGTGATAAGATGGGGCGAGGATCACTTGTGGACGCATCATTTGGAGTCAAAGATGAAGTTGGAGATAAGATCAAAGATCTTTTACACTCTTGTTTAAATTTTTATCCAGATAAGAGGCCAGAAATGAGCTATGTTTGTGATGTCCTAGAAAAAATCAATGAGGAGCTTCTTCATCCCCTAAAGAAACCGAAACTAGAGAATGATGATGATGATAAATAGGAGATTAAGAATTCATTGGTGTTTACATGTATGTTTTTTGTTTTTATGTATAATGAATTGGAAGGGGTATCACTCAATTTCTTCAATTGTATGAGTATCACTTGACTTTTCATGTTATCGCGAATCTTGTAAAAACATATTGTAGTTAATCTTTGTTTATATATATATATTTTTTTTTTTAATTTTTGTTTATATGGAAATATGAAACTCTAAGGTGCTATGAAACTGTAATTACCATAAACATATTCAAGACATCAATGAAACCTAATACTTTTGGCAACAATTTGTGAGAACAATAGATGATAAAATAACTCTAGTCGGATTTCAATTATAGGCATTGCATCTTTACAAAGGAGATAGAAGAAAAATTGAAACCAAAACAACATTTAACTTTACGAGAATTACAAATGGCTTGGCTTAGTAGTGTCAACTGTCACAAGTGCGATTAATATGCTTTATGCGATTTTTAAACCTCAACAATTGTCCTCCTTCAAGGCTGGGAAGACATCGAGTTAAGAATATTTTCGGTCCCCTTGTCAAAAATTAACAATACTAATTAATTCTTGTGTCCAATATTGTCTATAGGACCAATAACTGAGACTTGTGATCAACACTGTTGAAGATCAATGTCCCATACATGGGAACATATTGTCTTGTGATAAGCTGTTAAGACAACAAAGAAATTAGATCTCGGATAAATCCATTCATAAAGAGTGAAATACCAAAAATAATCATACCATACATACTTTGAGGACTTCTTGTGATGCAATACTACCAATTATAGCAGATACTGCATGAAGTTCAGCAGCTCCATAGCGACAAGATCCTCTGTTAAGCTTGAACCATTACATCCCAAATCATTAACTAATTCAATAGCTATTGTCTTTAATCGTGATATATCATCATCCATTGAACCATAATATAGAATTACATTATTATTATTAATATCATTGAGGATTCACCTTTGATCCTCGACAAAAAGTTACCAAAAAAATACAAGGTTACTTAAACAAATTGTTCACTTTTCTTGAAATGCCATGGCCATCGATCGTTTCCTATAAATTAAATACTTCACAAATGAGTGAACAGAATATAAAATTTTAATAAACTATTTTTTTTAATTATATAACATGAACTTCTAGTTGCAAATAAAGGGAAAAAAATGTAGATAATATAGAGAACGACAAAATGTAGTTCAGTTATTTATTGTTTCTATACTTTCCTTCTAAAGACTTCCTAGATAGAAAGGATGGAGTTCAGACTAAAATGCACTATAGTCCATGCCTTTAATAGTATACTTATTCTACTTAAAAACGAAAAGTGAATGAGGAAAGATATTTGGACATTCTTGAATATAACAAGTAACAAGCTAGTGATGGATATGCTATTTCTTCTCATGCTAGCAAGTAAAGTATTAATCTCAAGAGAAATTTCCTTAAGGAAAGTATTTCCATTCTCAATTATTGTGTAGTGTTTTAAATAATTGAACATTGATGAAGTTAAAAAAAAAAAGGAATTTAGTAAAACTGAGTAATGAATGCCTAAGATGACCTTTAGACAGTATAACAAGTAAAAAAGCTACTCTCACGCTAATCGAACCTCTACGGATCCGATTCAATAAGAGACCACCATAATTCTTATAAGTATATCATGTATATTCAACTGAACCCATAATTGCGTGATGAAAGACATAAGGAGATAAAAACAAACATATGCCATACCTTAGGGTTAATGGTGCAAACTGTGATCGTTATACCCTCACAGTCTATACCGTCTCTATCAGTAGCTATGGTTGATGATTGGACAATTAGTTCCGATTTGTACCTCCTCATCAGATTGGATAATCAACCTGGAATTAAAACTTGTTATTCCGTAAATAAGGTCCAAATTTGTCCCAATTGAGCGAAATAAAAATTTAGAAAAATAAGAACCTCTAATTACTTTTACAAACCAATTAAGATCAAAGAAGAAACCCGATCCGAAGGATAAAGATTTGAAGATTTAACAAGTGGAAGAGAAAAAGGAAATTAAAAAAGGATTGAGAAAAAATTGAAAAAAGACGAGTTAAATTAGGTTTTATGATCGTCTAAGAAAAACCCAAATTTCCGATAGAAGAGTTGAGATTAGATGAGTAAGATTTAGACGAAGATAGTGATCTGCAATTGAATTAAAAACTCGCTCATCTTACCCAAACAGAATAACAAAATGGAAAATTTAAGAGAAACACTTGAAAGTCTCACTTTCCGTTTGGTATATAAAAGGAGAGGGTAGTCAAGCGGTGCAAAACCGACCCAACCCAAAATCCAAGTAAAACCGAGACCGGATACCTTTTAACCCTACTCAACCCATGTTATCCCATCGTAGAGTCTCCTCTTAAGTCGGAACAGATTGTGACAGGTTACAAAAATCTCTATATTGAAAGTGATTCGAATGAGTTTCATGTGCTAGTAAAGGGCGGTAGAACTTCAGGTAATCTAATTTTGAATATAGACCGTAAATATACGGATATCTTACAAGCTCATCCAAATTTTGAACTTGATCACATCTATCATGAGGCAAACAACTGTGCAGATAAATTAGCAAAAGAAGGCGCAAATGACTAGGCTGCACCAATTCACTTAATGGATCCCTCGGACTACCTCTGAAGATATATTACGAAGGATAAAAATGGTTGTGCTTCCCTTAGAATTGTATTAGATGTGCAGAAAGGATCAAGTGATCCTCATTAGTTATTTAATTATCGGCTACTAAGCTTTTGATGTGTGCTTAAAAAAAAGATGACTAATTAAAAGTTTGTTTCATTCTTCTCTAAAAAATAATTCAACCTCTCGAAAATTCGAAAAACCTCTCCAAAACCCAGGCTCTCATAAACTCATTATATATCTCATTATCATCTATTAAACTCACTAATCTTCACTTAATTACATATATATATATATCAATAATCTATTCATATATTAAATTTATATTTTGTTGGTGTAGGATTTCATTTACAAAACACACCTTACAATGTCATGAGCATAACCCGCAGACATGCTAAGAACGTCATGTTAAGAAGCCTTTTAAAACTGTGACCACTTAGAGAAACTCAACTCTTAGAACTAGTGCTTTCTAATTTTGCAGACTTTAAAACTATTGCTAGTAGATGGGAAAAATTATATAATATGATCTTTGTAGATGACTACTCTAGGTTCACCAAAGTATACCTTCGGAGCTCTAAGGATGAAGCAGAATCCACCTTTTTAAAATATAAGACTAAGATTGAAAAGCAATTAGATAGAAAGATTGAAAGATTTAGGTCTGATAGGACGGAGAATATAGTTCAAAACTTAAAGAATTTTTTTAATGTAATGGAGTTATTCACGAACTTACTTCCCCTTATACACCCCAACATAATGGAAACATTGAAAGAAAGAAAAAAATTTGTCCCTTAAAGAAATGATGAATGCCATGTTAATAAGTTCAGGTACACCATCTAACATATAGGGGAGTTGTCTCATCTACTTTCTAAGTATTAAACCAAGTGCCCCATAAACATATAGATAAGTCCTCTTACGAGTTGTGGAAAGAATATCCACCTAACCTGAAAGTTTTAAGAGTATGGGGCATTTGTTTAAGGTAGGGTTATCCGACTATAGTAAGTCAACATTGGATCTGAAACCGTAGAATCTATCTTTATATGATATACTAAACACAATGCAGCTTATATATTACCTTTGAAAAAGAATTTTGCTCTTAATGCTTCCTCATCTACCAGTAATGGCTCACCAGTCAATACTGAAACACCTGTTAGTGATAATCTATATACTTGTCTATTTTCCTGGAGTTCAGGAACAAACCTCAACAACAAAATTAGGAGAAGTAAAAGACATAGAATTTAGTCTAGGTTTGGACCAAACTTTATCACTGCTTTCTTCACTGGGATTTTTGCATAGTATGTTATGTGAAGAGCTAGTCTCTTGTTTTCTTCTTGAATAAGATCCCAAAACCTTTATCAAGGCTATGAGATCAATAGATGCCAGCTTCTGGAAAGAAGCGGTACACAGTGAGATAGAATCCATTAAATCAAACCACATTTTATACTTAACTGACGTACCAAATGGATGTAATACAATTTAGCAAATGGATATTTAAGAGGAAATCAAGACATGGTGGTTCCATAGAGAAATTTAAGGTTAAACTTATTATTCAAGTCTTTACTCAAAAGAAATGTTTGGACTACTTTGATACTTATTCCCCAGTGACCAAATAGCCACCATAAGAACTCTAATAGACTTAGCTGCCATTCATAAACTCACTGTACATCATATGGATATTAAGACCACGTTTTTAATAGATACCTAGATGAAGAGATATATATGGTCCAACCTAGGGGCTAGGGGTCAAGATCATAAGAAATGAAAGTGGTATATCACTTAGACGGACTCATTAAGTAGAGAATAAGGTAAGGAGATTCAACTCCTTTGTGTCATGCCCGCTCACACCCCTTATGACTCTAGCATTCATTTGACTAAGAACAATGGAAATGCAATATCTCAAAATGAATATGCTAAGATTATAGGAAGTGTGATCTTCTTAATGAACTACACTCGACCTGATATTGCATGTGTCATAAGCAGACTTAGTCGATATACCATAACCTTAGTAATGAACATTAGGTTGCACTTGTCTAAGAGGTACTATAGAAATAGGCATACGATAAAGCAAGTTATATGCTGTCTTTGAAGGTTCCTGTGATATGAATTGGATATCAGACAATGATGAAGTAAGATCTACTAGTGGTTATGTGTTTTTCTTAAGTGGAGGAGCTATATCCTGGAAGTCGTCAAAACAAACTTGTATAGTTGATTCCACCATGGAATCCGAGTTTATAGCATTAAAGTTGGCAAGTCATGAAGCTGAATAGTTGAGGAGTCTTCTAGCAGATGTACCACTATGGGAAGATAAAGACGATCTGGTTTCTTTTCATTGTGACTCGCAAGCAGTTATTAGTGTTGCTCATAACAACGTCTATAATGGAAAGCGGAGACATATTCGCATCAGACATTGTTTAGTAAAACAATTACTAAACAATGGTGTAATAGCATTGAATTTCGTCAAATCATAGAAAAATCTGGCTGATCCATTCACTAAAGGTTTAACCAGGAGAGTAGTTTTAGAAACGTCGAGGGAGATGGGGATTAAGCCCATTTATGGGCACATATGGTTGACATGTGATGCACTACTTACCCTATGGCGTACAAGAGTGCAAATGAGGTTGAATTTTGACTCTTAATGATTCATAGCCCTTTGTGGTGGTCCTATTGAGACGGACTTGATGTATTCAGTGATGATTTTGAGTTTAATTATCAATGATGTTCATAGCCCTATGTGGTGGTCCTACTGAGACAAACTTGATGAACTACCTGATCTATGATGAGGTTGAGCTTTAGGGTCTCAATAACTTCGAGACCCCTGAGGGTTAGTCTACAATGTATAGACATTTTTGGAATCACTCATGTGAGTGTGAATGCGGGGTCACTTTCTATAAAAGACACAGACAATCTTTTTAGAGCACTCATGAGAACCAAAATATGTGCATGGCCCAAAAGGTGACATCACATGTTCTATAAAATTATAATGAGTTAGAGTATGTGCTATGAGGGTCTCAGTTGAACAACGTCAAGTTCAAAAATACGTTCACTTGACTGGATTTAGTTGTTGCCTCACTTCAGTAGCGAGTGTTCTAATGGTTATTCCTTTGGGAGCGTTTGGATAAACAGTATATTATCTTAGTTGTCTAGAAAATCGTTCTAAAGATAGTGGATTCTCCACGACAATACAATTCATTTATGTTGTGCTATTCTAGTTTGTTCTTAATGTTTTCTTTTAAGCATTGTTTTATTTTCTACGTTAAATAGTTAAAACATTTTTGTATTAAACCTTTTTAAATCTGTTGCAGTATCGCTATTACGAAACAATAATGGTGGTAGCGGTGGCCGGGAAAAAATTGTCGATGGCGACAACGGCGGTCGAAAGTGGTGCAAGTCGAGAAAAAAACAAGAGACAATTAGAGATTAATGCATCCAGGTATTTTTCTTTTTTTATATATATAACCATATTAGTGTGAGGTCATGCTTGTGTCCTATATTTGTAGTTACGGATACTAGTAAGTCTACTCTAGGATAGACCTTAACTTGTGCCATGCAATCCTCTTATAATGCTAACTTGATTATATGTCTTCACAACTTGAGTAAATAATGTCCATGAACTGCATTTTGCAGATGTTGAATTTGATTTTCAGAAAGTCGACATATATGCATTTGGGATACTATTGTGGGAGTTGATAACCAAACATGTGGTTAATGGCTTAATTCATCGTGATAAGATGGGGCGAGGATCACTTGTGGACGCATCATTTGGAGTCAAAGATGAAGTTGGAGTTAAGATCACAGATCTTTTACACTCTTGTTTAAATTTTTATCCAGATAAGAGGCCAGAAATGAGCTATGTTTGTGATGTTCTAGAAAAAATCAATGAGGAGCTTCTTCATCCCCTAAAGAAACCGAAACTAGAGAATGATAATGATGATGATGATGATGATAAATAGGAGATTAAGAATTCATTGGTGTTTACATGTATGTTTTTTATTTTTGTTTTTATGTGTTATGAATTGGGAGGGGCATCACTCAACTTGTTCAATTGTATGACAGTATCACTTGACTTTTCAAGATAATCGCGAATCTTGAAAAAACATATTGTAGTTAATCTTTGTTTATATATATATATATATATATTTTTTTTGTTTATATGGAAATATGAAACTCTAAGGTGCTATGAAACTGTAATTACCATAAACATATTCAAGTTATCAATTAAGCCTAATACTTTTGGCAACAATTTGTGAGAACAATAGATGATAAAATAACTCTAGTAGGATTTCAATTATAGTCATTGCATCTTTCCAAAGGAGATAGAAGAAAATTGAAACCAAAACAACATGTAACTTTACGTGAATAACAAATGGCTTGACTTAGTAATGTCAACTGTCACAAGTGCAACTAATATGCTTTATGCGATTTTTAACTCAACAATTTGTCCTGACCTTAAAGGCTGGGAAGACATCGAGTTAATCATATTTTCGGTTCCCTTTCCTTGTCAAAAATTAACAAGGACCAATAACTGAGACTTGTGATCAACACCGTTGAAGATAAATGTCCCACACATGGGAACATATTGTCTTGTGATAAGCTGTTATGACAACAAAAAAATTAGATCTCGGATAAATTCATTCATACAAGAGTGAAATACCAAAAATAATCATAAGATACATACTTTGATGACTTCTTGTGATGCAATACCACCAATTATAGCAGCTACTGCATGAAGTTCAGCAGCTCCATAACCACAAATTTTATTAATAAGATCCTCTGTTAACCTTGAACCATTACATCCCAAATCATTAACTAATCCAATAGCTATTGTCTTTAATCGTGATATATCATCATCCATTGAACCATAATATAGAATTACATTATTATTATTTGATAGGATCTCGACAATTATGGTTGTGTTTGGAATATGACTCGTATACAACTCTGGACTTGCTGCAGATCCTATCACTCATAAGAAATGAAAGTGGTATATCACTTAGACGGACTCATTAAGTAGAGAATAAGGTAAGGAGATTCAACTCCTTTGTTTCATGCCCGCTCACACCCCTTATGACTCTAGCATTCATTTGACTAAGAAAAATGGAAATGCAATATCTCAAAATGAATATGCTAAGATTATAGGAAGTGTGATCTTCTTAATGAACTACACTCGACTTGATATTGCCTGTGTCATAAGCAGACTTAGTCGATATACCATAACCTTAGTAATGAACATTAGGTTGCACTTGTCTAAGAGGTACTATAGACATAGGCATACGATAAAGCAAGTTCTATGCTGTCTTTGAAGGTTACTGTGATATGAATTGGATATCAGACAATGATGAAGTGAGATCCACTAGTGGTTATGTGTTTTCCTTAAGTGGAGGAGCTATATCTTGGAAGTCGTCAAAACAAACTTGTATAGTCGGTTCCACCATGGAATCCGAGTTTATAGCGTTAAATTTGGCAAGTCATGAAGCTGAATCGTTGAGGAGTCTTCTAGCAGATATACCACTATGGGAAGATAAAGACGATCTGGTTTCTTTTCATTGTGACTCGCAAGCAGTTATTAGTGTTGCTTAGAACAACGTCTATAACGGGAAGCGGAGACATATTCGCATCAGACATAGTTTAGTAAAACAATTACTGAACAATGGTGTAATAGCATTGGATTTCGTCAGATCATAGAAAAATCTGGCTGATCCATTCACTAAAGGTTTAACCAGGAGAGTAGTTTTAGAAACGTCGGGGGAGATGGGGCTTAAGCCCATTTATGGGCACATATGGTAGACATGTGATGCACTACTTACCCAGCCCTATGGCGTACAAGAGTGCAAATGAGGTTGAATTTTGACTCTTAAAGATTCATAACCCTTTGTGGTGGTCCTATTGAGACAGACTTGATGTATTCAGTGATGATTTTGAGTTTAATTCTTAATGATGTTCATAGCCCTATGTGGTGGTCCTACTGAGACGGACTTGATGAACTACCTAATCTATGATGAGGTTGAGCTTTAGGGGTCTTAATGACTTCAAGACCCTTGAGGGTTAGTCTACAATGTATAGACATTTTTGGAATCACTCATGTGAGTGTAAAGGTGGGGTTACTTTCTATAAAAGACACGGACAGTCTTTTTAGAGCACTCATGAGAACCAAAATATGTGCATGGCCCAAAAGGCGCTTGTGATAACATCACATGTTCTATACAATTATAATGGGTTAGAGTATGTGCTATTAGGGTCTCAGTTGAAGAACGTCAAATTCAAGAATACGTTTACTTGACCGAATTTAGTTGTTACCTCACTTCAGTAGCGAGTATTCTAATGGTTATTCCTTAGGGAGCGTTTGTATAAACTGTATATTATCTTGGTTGTCTAGAAAATCGTTCTAAAAGTAGTGGATTCTCCACGACAATACAATTCATTTTCGTTGTGCTATTCTAGTTTGTTCTTAATGCTTTGTTTTAAGCATTGTTTTAATTTCTACGTTAAATAGTTAAAACGTTTTTGTATTAAACTTTTTTAAATCCGTTGTAGTATTATTATTATGAAACAATAATGGTGGTAGCGGTGGCCGAGAAAAATTTGTTGATGGCGACAACAGCGTTCGAAAGTGGTGCTAGCTGAGAAAAAAACAATGAGAAGTATTGATGGGATTAGTTAAATTAAATTGAATTTTTATGTAGATGAATAAAGTAACTAAAGTATTAAATAATTAGAGATCGATAGTTGGCCTAGTGGTTAGGTTACTCCGCAAAGACCAAGAGGTCCTGGGATCGAATCTCATTGGAGTCAAAATGACTCTGAGTTCAAAAGTGGCTCTTTCATGTATTCAAAATAAAAAAAGTATTAAATAATTATTTTTACTAATTAATCTATCAACTGGTTGTATTCGCGAATTAGTTAATAATTAAAATAAGATGTAATTGTAGATTTAAAAAGAAAATTATCTCTTAATTTTTATACTTTATTAAGATTTTTTAATTTTTTGGACACATACTTTATTAAGAATTGAATAGTCAAAAATTTGAATTAAAAAAGTCATGGCGTCCAAAAAAAAAAAAATTAAAAAAGTCATGGTGGACAAGGATTTCGGATCACTTTAGTAAGTGACTTTAATTTTAGAACGGAAAGAAAAGAGTATAAAAAGAAAAACTGGACGCATATTAGGTAACGTAGGCCGTTTCTTAAAAATGAATTTTTTTTTTTTTTTTTTTTTTGGTTACATGGGTTCCGGGATAACTTGCGCGCACCCGACTAATCTCACGAAGATATATATGCCTCCCCATATATATTCTCATGGTAAATCAAAACTAGGTTACCCATGTTCAGGGAGGGGTTCGAGCCTTGTATCTCTCACTTTATTTTAAATATCACCCATGGTAAAAACGAGTAATGCTAAGTATCACCCAAAAAGTGATCACTCAAATATTATCTATGATGTGTATCTTAGGTGATCCAATCATGTAGGAGAGAAAAAAAAACCACGAAAAAGAAACAGTTTAATTAAACCACCTAGATGGTGATATTTGGATGATCACTTAGCTTTACTCTTTAAAAACCAAGCATTACCTAATTGTTCTTTTTATTTATAGTTACAATGTAGATGTTCTCACTGCATAACATTTTCACCAATTGCTCTGGTGCCTGGAGGCAAATAGATTAATACTTTTGGCAATAGTAATTCACAAGAGTAATAGATGATAAAATAACTCTAGTCAAACTTTAATCATACTCATTTCATCTTTCTAAAAAGGAGAAAAGAAAATTTGAAACCAAAACAAAATCCAACTCTACGAAAATAACAAATGGGTAAGAGAGTAATCACAAAAGCATAGATTCTCTATTTACTGACGAAAGGATTAATATGCTCTATGCAACATTTAAACCTCAACAATTTTTGTCCTGTCATTAAAAGACCGACAATAAACCCCCACCAATCAATTCTTGTGTCCGTAATTATCACCGGCTTAATATCTATAGGATCAATAACTGAGACTTGTGATCAACACCATTGAAGATAAATGTCCCACACATGGGAACAAATTGTCTTGTTATAAGCTGTTATCACAACAAAAATTCAGATCTCAGATAATATTCATACAAGAGCGAAATACTGAAAAACAATAAATACAAAAAATACGAAAAATAATCATACCTTGATAACTTCTTGTGAAGCAATACCACCAATAATAGCAGCTACAGCATGAAGTTCAGAAGCTCCATAACGACAAATTTCATTAATAAGATCCTCTGTTAAACTTGAGCCATTACATCCTAAATCATTAACTAATCCAATAGCTATTGTCTTTAATCGCGATATATCATCATCCATTGATCTGCAATATTACATTATTATTATTATTTTTAATTACTTTTTACTTTTTAATTTTTACTTACCCATCAAATTGGCCAGGGAAAGTGAAGTAATTAGCAGCAAATCGATCAGCAGCTCGAAGTAGTAAATAAAACCCCACAGCAATACTGCTAAATCAGCATAAACTCACATTATAAGAAAATAAATAATTCAGACATATAATATAATATAATAATCACATTATATATTATAACAATAGAGTGAAATATATATGCACCTGTAATCTTCATCTGTAAGACATTTCTGTAACTCAGGTTGAGATGGAGAGTTAAACTCATCTTCAATACTTCTATATCTACATACCTACAATGTATTATACTCACTCAATATCTTTCATACAAGTAATATAAAACTTCAATAAAGTTATTTATTTATTAAATAAAACACTTACTTTGAGCTTCCTTGCATTTTTACAAAAGCTTTTTATAGTAGCTTTTGAGATACTATCTGAATCTCTACCAATTTCTTTAAGGATTTTACCCACACGTTGTACCATAACATGAAAATCAGACTCAGCCTTGGCTTGGTATATTTTCTGGAGATTTACGTACATCCTAAAATACAATTCTGGTCTTAAAATACAATTAAATATAAATTTAGAAAGTAATATTTAATTATTTTTACTCAGTTGAAGAAGTCATATCAGGTATTGATCCTTCAAGTGGTGCCTCTCCACCCCCTTCATTTGATATAAATTCCTGCAATTTCACCAAAAAAAATCATAACATATATATACATATATATATATACACACACACATATATATATACATGAGCAGGCTTACCTTTAAAGCAGAAACCATAACCCAAAAATCAGATGAACTAGAATCAACTTCTGCACAGCTATCATTGATTATTTGTTGTATTTCTGAATCTGAAATACGAAAATATTAAGAAAAAAAAAAGGTAAGAGATTTGTTTTATATTAAATGTACAGTAGGGAAAAGATTTTACTTCACCAAAAAAAAAGGTAAAAATACATTAAAGCAAGGTTTGATGCTAAAACTTACTGATTCCTCGAGGAGCAAATACTTTGAAAGAAGCTTCCATAGCTTCTTTATAGTTATCTTCATCTGGTGAAACCATTCTTGATTTGATTAAATCCTAACACATATAAAAAGCCATTTAAATCACCTTAGTAGATGAAACATGTGTGTGAAAAAACAACGTTAAACTATGTGTAAACAACCTTAAATTGTTTCTTCTCATCTCTAGTTGATGGGAGAGTATTATTATGAGTTTTAGCCCATTCCTCTGCAACTTTAACAAGAATGATCACATATGGTGTGTGTTTATGTATAACTGTATCAGCTGTGTTTAAATCTATTGTTTCTGCAAATCTGACATGTATAATAAAGTTATACACCACGAAAATTAAAAAACATAAATCGATAATGTGGAAAATAAACCTTTTAAGCTCTGGCCATGGGTTATTTAAACGCAAATCATCTAAAAAATGATCAGGTTTTGATTCAATCACTGTGTGTTCCTACACAAATAAAAGAAGGTAATTAAACTCTGTTATTTTAATAAATAGCATTTACATAAAAAAAAATTATATATTACCTTAACACTGATCCGTAAAAAACCAGTCAAGCCATAAGAACGTGCAAGTATCAACATAACATTTGCTTCTCGACAAATCCTATCTAACTTCACCATTGAATCTTCAACAAGCTTTAAGCAAGTACAAGGAGATTTAAGTAATTTAACGTAATATATAATCGAGGTTATATTTGAATTACATGTACCTGTGTAGCAACTACTAAGGTAAACTGAGAGAAGAATGATGGGTTAGTTTCAATCAATGTTTCAGGAGATTCCTCTATGAACTTAGCTTTAACAGCATCGTTTAGTTCTTGAAGAAATGCACAAACACATTTTGCCTTTGATTGTCCAACACTTGATTCATCAACTATTGAGATATCATATATTAAGTTAAAATTGAAACCTTACACATCAAAATACACGCATATGTATAGTGTTTACATACCCATAAAGTTGTTTCCAAGGTCTCCTACTTCAACTTTTAAGCCATCAACAACAGTTATACTTCCAACTCCTCCAAGTACAAGATTCTTTAATGTCTCAGAACCAGTAGGACCACAATTTAATAAGCATATACTTGCTTTTTCAAGGGCAGCTTGTCCTTGCTCACCCCATATCCTTCATATAAAATCAGAAATTCAATCAACTATACAATTTGTGAATCGTAAACCTCTCTAATAGCTAATCTTTGAAAGCTATTGAATGAATAACTCACTATAAACGGATAAAAATAATCTAAATTGAAATTCATTAATGAAAATACGAATTAATTATATTATTACTGAACACTTTCTCGTGCCCTTGCGATTAGGGGAATAAAAAGTAATGCTAAAATAAATAAATAAATTAGCTACACTATAATCAAATTAGCGTGTAAAATATGTTATATATCAATATTAATTAACTACAGTATACTTGAGGGTATAAGTGATGCGAAAGATATACACACGAGTTGATGAAAAGAAAAATGAAAAATAATAGCAGTGAAAAGAAGTAGTAGTACCTCAGCTGACGATCATATTTGACTTTAGGTTCCGCCATGGCCGTCTCTCTTTCTCTCTCTCTCAAGCTCGAGCTTCTCTGGTTTAGCTTGCTGACTACGCGTTCAAGCTTTAGGATGTTGGGTTTGGGCGTACATTAGAGATTGGGCTTATATTGGGCCCGTAATATTGCGGACTTTTAGCATTTGTTACTATTTTTAACTCGAAACTGGATTACTTGGCTCTATTTTTTCTTTTTTAAATAATATAATAAAAGTACCAATTATAAAAAAAATGGGAAAATGACCCAAAAAATCAAAATAATATTATTTTCAGCCCAATAACATCAATGACAAAATTTCTTCCCAATAACATCATTAACTAAATTTTGTCCTTGATGGGAATCGTCCTTGACGGGAATCGTCCTTGATGGGAATCGTCCTTGACGGGAATCGTCCTTGACGGGAATCGTCCTTGACGGGAATCGTCCTTGACGGGTAAACATGTAATCTTATAATAGTAAGTTAATGGATGATTCTTTGGGGCAAGTATAATATTATTTTGATTTTTTGGGTCATTGACCCAAAAAAAATATCATTAATAATTTACTTTATTAAAAACTTTTTCACTAAACGAAATATTTATAAAAAAATATCTTAATATATACTTCTATACCATATTTACTCTTATCATTGAAACGGACTTGTGTGAGTTGCACGCGGCTAGTGAAGGGCGGTATGAACTAAGGGGGTTTTCAAGTGATATAATAAAAGCGTGTCGTGATATCCTAGAGCATTTCGAACTTGTATGGTGCTATCGAGAAGTGAATAGTTGCACAGATTGGTTACCAAAGTTAGGAGCGGGTAGCGAGGAGGGTTCAACCCCATTCAAATCCTCTGGATGGACTTTGGCGCCTATTAACAAAAGATCGATGTGGTTAGGCCGTACCTTGAGTTATTTTAGACAGGCAATAAGATCTTCCTGGTCTTTTAGACCTCTTATGTAACAAAAAAAAGAATTACTTTTATTTTAACTATTATATTATATTTTTAAGGGTGATTGACACATAGGGTCTTAGAGACTAGTTTTTTGGCCTATAGAAACTAGTGGGCTCTTACTTTTTAGAGAGACCTAAAAGATGACCAAATACTAAAATATTCTTACTACCACTAAAAGACAAAATGAGTGATGACACTGCTCATCTCTCTCCACTACCTACCTACCTCCGACCACCTACCTCCAACCACCGACCTCCGATCACCGTCCTCCGACCGCCGACCATTGACCTCCAACCACCGGAAAAAATATAGAGTTTCAATAAAAAAACTGATGAGTTTCTAAGAAATGATAAGTACACTATAGAAATTGATGAGTTTTCTACAAAAGTTGATGAGTATTCTTTTAAAAAGGCCGATTATTCTATAAAAAAGGCTGAGTATTATTAAAAAAAGGCTGGGAATCACTTTTACAACACATTATTACAACAAAACAAAAAAAAAACTAACTAATTACAACAGCTATTGAATCGTTGAACAAATAAACTAAATAATTACAACCTAAACTTAATCAATTTTCAAATCAAATAAAAAAGCCATAGCGTTGAATCGTCTTCTCCAGCCAACGCAAATTTACACAGGATCGAAGCTCACAAACCAAAAAAAAATTAAAAAATCACGGAAGAGAGATAAATAGGCCAGATCTGGAAGCTTGAACTGAGCAGCGTGAGCAGCGCCGAACAGATCTCGCGCCATCTCCGTGAACAACAGAGCTCAAAACGGCAGCGAACTGAGTCTTAATCACGAGCTCCGGTTTGGTCCTCGAACGCCTTCATCACGAGCTCTGCCGGAATCGTCACCTCTTGCCTTCTCCAGCAGCAAGAAATTTGTCTTCAAAAGCCATTACTCCTTCTCCAGGAAACCTTGTCGACGATGTAGATCTGATAGGGGCTTGGCTTTGTCTTCATGGTGATCCACGGTGGCTTGGCTTCATTACGAACCACTGGTGCTCTCCTCGCAGCTGCCTTGATATTCCTTCTCCCGCGAGCGCAGGCGGCGTCCATGGCTTCTCACTGGATCTTTGATGAAGCTAGGTATGTGCAATACTCGAACGGGAGAACGAGCTGTTTCTCCTTCTCCATCGAGCTCAAAAGTGTCGCGAACGGAGGATGTGAAGCCCGATCTGTGCAGTACTCGATGGTGGCTGGATGTCTTCTTGTGCGAAAGAGCTTGTGAGAAGGAGCTCCATGGCGGTTTTCTTGTGCAAGTGGTGTGAGGAGAGTGTAATCCTAGAGATAGAGGGTATAGGGAAGAGAGAGAGAGAGAGAGAGAGAGAGAGAGAGAGAGAGAGAGAGAGAGAGAGAGAGAGAGAGAGAGAGAGAGAGAGAGAGAGTAACAAATTGAAAATGATTAGGATTTATAAATTATTTTGAAAAATATTAGTATATATATGGGGAAAACAAAAAGGGGTAAATATGTAAATGAGATTATAGGCTATAGTATTAAAATCTGTTTGAGGTCTTTAGCGAGAAGAGCTAAAAGATGGGGTTGGGTTAGGACTAAGGGGTGGGTGTTCAAGACCTCTTGGGTCAAAATCTCTATTTTTAATATAATATTTATTTTTAATATTATACAGTTCATTGACCATTACAGTTTACAAGTACCAACTCCGACCATTACCAGCACCACTACCACCACCTACCAAATTTTTTTATTTTCTTAATAAAATTTGGACCACCACCACCAAACACCACTACAGTTGGTGTCGGTTAGGGCTTAATAAAATAATGACAAATTAAAGATACAACTAACACCTCAACCGAAGCACGTTACTCACTACAAGAATCACATATCGTACGCAAGTTTTAATTATAAGTAGAATTCGTTCCTCAAAGACTACGAAAGTTAGGAAGAACTTATGCGAATATAAAGTGAAAATAAGAAAGCAAGAAGAATAATACGTTGGAAATAAAAGACTCTGAAATATTTGTTTGGTTTTTAAAGACTAACAATTAACTAAATAAAGTAAAGACAAGAAAATAAATAAAGGGAAAGAAGTAGTATGAGAGTTTAGCTCGAGATCTAGCAAGTAATCTCACTAGCCTTGTTATAACCTATTTTTGTAAGGGAGAATTTTGTGATATGCAAGAGGCAGGATTCTATATTAGTCCTAACCCCCTTCAGGGTGGACTTACTAACAATTACCAGGGGACTTGGGTAAGGGGACCATGCGCAATGATCGGTGGTTAATCTCAAACCCTAATGACTATCTAGTTAGGAAAGACCTTCCGGATCACTACCGCACATTAGACGTTTATGTAGTGTATCAATAATTAGAAACCCCTTCCGGGTGACCATGTAACTACTATGGTAATCCTATACATTGTACACCTCAAAAACTATTTACAATAAATCAAAGCACATAAAAACAGTGATAGCAACATTAATTTCACTTAAATGTAAAAGACATCCCAAATTAAAATAAATATAAAACAAGTCTAGGGCTCATGCCCTTATGCTAATCTAAAGTTAAAATAGAATTAGTTCATACTAGAGAAAGAAAGAAAATTAATTGCAAATTTGAAGGATTGGAAAGGCATGAATAGTTGTCCAACTTCTTCTGATCTTCTTTTCTCTTGATGTAAGCTTCCTCTTTGTATTTTGATGATTAAGGACTAACCAATGATGATTTCTTTAAGATGGGAATAGGTATATATAGGTCCTTGGTCAAAATTAGGAGTAGTCCCCAAGTTAAAGAGTCCAAATTTTACATAAATTCGTATTCCTAACTTGGAGGAAGGGATAAACCTTAGCAAATATTTATTTGGTCATATCTCCTTCGTTACTTATCAGATTTTGACATTCTTTAAATGGAAACTACTATGTTGAAAATATCTAGTTGCTCATATAAAAATATCTTACTAATTCCAGTCTATTTTTATGCAATAAATTAATTAGTGGATGTATGTGCAGTTTTGGCAGCTTCTTTACTTTCCAAATATATCCAAACTTGACTTTTTTTACTTTGACTAAGGGATTTCCATTACTTTTCCTTTTCAAATTTGTTACCTTAGGTGTAATAGCTTCCATATACCTAAGTGATACACAAATAACACACAAATTATGCGCAAAAGCTCACAAAATAACAAAACACCTAAAACAAAACAAGAAAGTGCAAAGTATGAATAAACGGGGGGAATCCCGAAATTAATAACTAAATAACCCTAAAATGATGTCTCAAGTATAAAATAATATATCACAAATAGAGAGACATCAGCAGCCACCACCACCGTCTCTACTACCATAAGATTTTTTTTTATTTCTAGCATCATCACCAACTATCCCTGCAGCCATCACCACCACGCCTCCACCACTACCACCTCTTCCGGCCAATTGTTGTTTTATTAAAAAAAATGAAATATTCCAACCACTGCCGTTGCCACCACCATCACCACCATCCAGTTTGTTTTATTTCTACCACCACCACATCTGGCCACTATTGCTGCAACCATGTACTTGAAGAATTTTTTTCCGGTAAACTATTTTTTTTGCAAATATGAAATTCATTATTCAGAATAATGAATTCCTTGTTCTGAACAAGTAATTCTTTCTTTCAAACAAGGAATTCATCCTTAGAATATCGAAAATACTTTGCATAACCAGTTGGGGGCAGCGCAACAAGCTAGAACCTTGTCTCTCATCTAGGCGGTAAAGGGTTCGAATATTCTCCTAGAATGTGGGTAACCTAGTTCTGAGTTGCCTAGAGTTAGGTGTGTGGAGGCGTGCCGATCTTCCATGGAATTAGTCGGGTATTGGCCTGGACCACCCACGTAACAAAATAAAACGAGCAATGAATTCCTTGTTTTAAACAATGAATTATTTGTTCCGAATAATGAATTCTATTCCTTGATCGGGTTCTAGGTTGTTAACGGCGGCAAGAGTGACCAGTGGTGATACCAGTTTAAAAAACGCTGACGGGAGGTGATAGTGGTTACAGTGATGGTCGGTGGTGGTGTCTGATTTCTTTTGAAAAAATAAATAAAAATTGTCCAGAGATAGTGGTGGTGGTTGCAGCTGTGGTCAGTGGTGGTGCCCGAACTCTTTTGAAAAAAATAATTAGTCGGGGGTGGTGGAGGTGGTGGCGGCAGCGGTGGGCGGTGGTGGTGTCCAAAATTTTTTAAGAAAAATAAACTAGTCGAATGTGGTGGTGGTAGTGGTGGTGGATGTATCGATGCTCAGTCGTGGTGCCCGAAGTTTAAAAAAACTAGATGGATAGGGTGGTGGTAGTGGTGGTGGCGGCTGCAGCATTGGTTAATGGTGGTGGTCGGAATTTTAAAAAAAATACGTAGAGATGTGGTGGTGGTGGTGGTGGTGGTGGTGGTGGTGGTGGTGGTGGTGGTGGTGGTGGTGGTTAGAGATTGTAATAGAGTTGTTAAATTTTAATGATTTTATATATCGATGAATAATAATTAAATAATTAAAGAAATTATATAAAGATATTTTTTTAAGATATTGATTGTTTTAACAAATAAATTTTTTAATGGTTATTTCTAATTAATGGTTTTTTAAGATCAAAAAAAATTTGCAATCATTTTGTTTATTAACGTGTTTTTACCCCATGAAAAATAACAATAGTCACCAAAGAATAGGGCTGTAAACGAACCAAGCCGCTCACGAGCTGCTCGAGCTCGGCTCGGAGAAAAGCTCGTTCAAACTCGTCTGTTTATATAAACGGAAAAAAAAGTGCGTTCGAACTCGTTCGTTAAAAAAACGTGTACGTTCGAGCTCGGTAGTTAACTCGTTAAAAATTTATAATCTATAAATTAATGGTTTATTTATCAATAAATATATTGTTAAACCTATAGAAAAACAAATTATTCGTTAATAACTCGAGATCGGCTCGAAAAAAGCTCTTCGATATGATAACAAGCCTTAAAATTTGAGCTCGGCTCGACTCGGTAAAATTTGAGCTCGACTCGGCTCGACTCGTAAAACTTATCAAACAAGCTTGCAAATCTGGTATTCGGCTCGACTCGCTTCGTTTACAGCCCTACCAAAGAAGGAAAAGAAAATTATTTTTACTTGAGAACACAAACTATGATCAAATAAAAAATTACCATTAAATAAATTATCTCTCATATATAAATAAACAAATGGTAAAATGATCATTGAACACTTTTTTAAAGAAAGACCGAACACCGAATATGTTCATTGTCAGTCACTGATCATTGCCCATTGCCAACAGCGTTGATGGAAGTGACATAGAAAGCTTCCGAGTCAGCTAAAAGAATCTTGAAGTTAGCTCAGACGGTCTTCAAGTCGGCTAAAAAAGTTTCTGAGTCAGTTTAAGGGCATTTGTTACTTTTGTGGGAAAGAAGGATATATAGTTTTCGAATGTACTCTTAGAGCCGGCCAGGGTTCCAAAGCTGCGGTAAATCTGAACGAGACCAAAGAAATAATTGTCGCAGTAATGGTTGAGGTAAACTGAGTTGAGAACAAAACTGAGTGGATCCTTGACACCGGAGTTTCACGACATTTCTGCGCAAACAAAGCCTTGTTCTAAAAATTTGAGAAAGCAACTGATGGTGAATGCATGTATTTGGGTGACTTTTCTACCGCTACGGTTCTCGGAAAAGGACAGGTGCCCTCAAACTCACTTCTGGTGAGATTCTAGAGTTAAATGATGTTCTTTTTGTCCCTTCTCTTCGTATGAACTTGTTTACCGGTGCTCTTCTTAATAAAGTAGGACTCACACTTGTTTTCGAGGGAAGGGGGGATCAATATTACAAAAAATGATGAGTTTGTGGAGAAAGGGTATTTAAATTATGGTTTGTTTGTTTTAAAAACTATAACCCCTAATGAGAATGCTTCTAATTCTGCTTATATTGTTGAGTCTGTTGATACGTGGCATGGTAGATTAGGTCATTTAAATGTCTATTCTGTTAAAAGGCTTAAAAATCTTGGACTAATACCCATTCTCAATGTGGATGACTTTGTAAAATGTCAAATATGTGTAGATACCAAACTAGCTAAAAAAACCTTTTAAATCCATAACCACGAGAAAGACTAAACTGTTAGAATTAGTACATTCGGACTTAGCTGATTTTAAAAACTCCGCTAGTAGAGGAGGAAAAATTTACTATATAACCTTTGTAGATGACTACCCTAGGTTCACTAAAGTATACCTTCTTAAAACTAAAAATGAGGCGGAAAATGTGTTTCTAAAATATAAAGCCGAGGTTGAAAACCAACTAGACTGTAAAATCAAACGACTTAGGTCTGATAGAGGAGGCGAGTATAGTTCTAATTCCCTTAAAGAGTTTTGTGAAACTAATGGAATTATCCAGAACTTAGTGCCCCTTATACGCCCGAACAAAATGGCATAACTGAAAGAAAGAATAGGTCCCCTAAATAGACTATGAATGCCATGTTAAAAAGTTTAGATTTACCAACTAACATGTGGGGAGAAGTTGTCAGCCTGTTATGTACTCAATAGGGTACGGCTTAAATCCCTAAATAAGACCCCATATGAGATGTGTAAAGGCTTTCCACCAAACCTAGAATTTTTTAAAGTGTAGGGGTGTCTTGCCAAAGTCAAACCACCTGATTTTAAAACAGTCACCATTGGACCCAAAACCATAGACTCAATATTCATAAGGTATACTCAGGGTAGTGCGGCAGATAGATTCTTAACTTTAGATGATAACTCAATTTGTGAATCTAGAGATGTTAAGTTCTTTGAACACATTTTCCCCTTGAAAACTTTGAATTCTGTTAATGTTTCTTTACATGTTGATAATTTTTCTATTAATGTTGTTTTACCTCTTTGTGATGTTTCTTCTGGCCCCTCTACTTCTATATAGTCTAGTAGTATTCCCGAGGAAGAACCTAGGAGAAGTAAGAGGCGTAGGATCGAGTCCAGCTTTGAACTTGACTTTATCACTGCCTTCATGACCGAAGGAATTCACATTGACCTTATAAGCAAACAGGTTGTCACATGCCTCTTCATGTAGGAAGACCATAAAACTTATGACGATGCTTTAAAATCTATAGATGCTAGTTTTTGGAAAGAGACCATTACTAGTGAACTTGAGTCTATTAAAATCAACCATACAAGGGAATTAACCGACTTACCTAAGGGTAGAAAACCTATTAGTAGCAAATAGATTTTTGAGAAAAAAATGAGACATGGTGGTTCAATAGAAAAATTCAAAGCGAGACTTGTTATTAAGAGTTTTACCTAAAAGAAAGGTTTAGATTACTTTGACACTTACTCCCATGTGACCAAAATCGCCACTATAAGAACCCTTATTGCTTTAGCCTTCATTCACAAACTAGCTATACATTAAATGGATATTAAAACCACGTTTTTGAACAGAGATCTGGATGAAGAGATCTACATGGCGCAACCTGAAGGGCGTGTAGTTCCTGGTCAAGTGGACAAAAGTTTGTAAGCTAAAAAAGTCTTTGTATGATTTGAAACAGACACCTAAAAATTGGTATGAAAAACTAGATAGTACTCTCATTATCGGTGGCTTTGTGGCTAACACTTATAATTCATGTGTTTACTCCAAAGTAATAGGCTCAAAGTGTGTTATCATCTGTCTTCATGTAGATGACATGCTCATCTTTGGTACTTCTATTCATATCATAAATGAGACTAAACACTTCTTGTCTTCTAGGTTTGATATGAAAGATATTGGAGAAGCTGATGTGATACTCGGGGTGAAAATCATTAGAAGCAGAAATGGTATATCTCTAGAATCAGTCTCATTATGTAGAAAGGATGCTGCAATAATTCGAATCTTTTGAGGTAACACCTGTAAAAACTACTTATGATTCTAGTATTCATTTGTCCAAAAAATGTGGGGATGCTGTATCCCAAAATGAATATGCTAAGATCATAGGTAGTGTGATGTTCTTAATGAACTACTCTCGACCCAATATTTCCTATGTAGTAAGTAGACTTAGTCGCTATACTCATAACCCGAGTAGTGACCACTTGGTTGCACTTCGTTGTCTATTGAAGTACTTAAGGGGTACCATTGATCTAGGCTTGCATTATAACAAATTTCCTGCAGTCCCTGAGGGATTTTGTGATGCAAACTTGATTTCTGACAATGACGAAGTAAAATCCACCAGCGGTTATGTGTTTTCCTTAGGGGGAGGTGTTGTATCGTGGAAGTCTTTTAAACAGACTTGTATAGCACGCTCCACCATGGAGTCTGAGTTCATAGCACTAGAGTTGGTTGAGCAAGAAGCTGAGTGGTTGAGGAGTCTCCTATCATATGTGCCACTTTAGGGAGGAAGTGCCACACATGTGTGTATCCACTGTGATTCACAAGCAACCAGTAGAGTCACCCATAATAGCGCCTATAATGGGAAGAGGAGACACATTCGCATCAGACATGGTTCAGTAAGACAGTTACTGAAAAATGGTGTAATAGCCTTGGAATATGTACGATCAGAGAAAAATCTAGTTGATCTTTTACCAAAGGCTTAACCAGAAGAGTAGTCCTAGAGACGTTGAGGGGGATGGGATTGAAAGCCATTGATGGGGAACATGTGACTTATGAATCAATGTGATTTCTCTCCATCCCTATGGCTCAAAACAAAATCGTCTTAAAAATTCATAGTCACTCGTGGTGGTCTTGTTGAGAAGGACTTGATGAATAAGGCGTAGTGAGTGTTTAACTCACAGAGAATTCATAGCCTTTATGGTGGTCCTTTTGAGAAGGACTTGGTGATTTCACAGGTAATAGTGAGACCCAACCTTCTTGATAGAATATTAAGGAGACGTCCTTAAACAAACTTAAATGAAGAAAGCCACAAAGTTCATAGCCTGCAAAGGGTGGTCCTTAGAGAAGGACCTGATGAACAAAACTGAAAGGTGATGCTCGAGGGAACTATAACTTTCAGCAGGGTAGAGTATGTGTTTTGAGGGTATCGATTGAAAACTGTTAAATTTCAAGAGTAATTTCACTTAAACGGAATTCGGTGGTTGTCTCACTTCACTACATGTCAATTCAAATCGAAAGATATTGCCACTTAAGTACAATTCACCTCAATACTGGTAAATATGGAAACCGACCACCTTCTCTCCCAAAGACCCTGAGTGGGGGATTGTTAGGATTTATATTATTTTAACATAAATACATCATTCTCTTTTGAAGAAGTGGAAAAGATTCAATTTAATATGAAGTATTAAATAAATCAATTAAATCCTGTTCTTTTGGAGAAGTGTGAAAGTTACTTTTTGTGAAGAAAAAGTCTCACATAGGAGGAGAGATGAAAAAAATTATTGTTTATAATATTTTACCTATCTATTACTTCCCAAAGAACTAAAGGCTATGAAAGCCAAAAAGGAAATGACAAAGCCCTACACCCGTGCACCACCACCACCACCCACCCGGCCCGGCGACGGCGACGGTGTAGGTGTGAGGAGTGGGGGAGTTTAAGGAGTCAAAAAATGAAAAATGAAACAAGTTTTAGAAGTAAATTCAGTGGAAAGAAGACTAGTTCTTATAGTAGTCTGTGGCAAGTCAGATTCTTTCAGCCAAAAGACAAAAGTCCACCAATTACGCACCAATCAATAATTACAGAACTTGGTCAGCACGAGAATGAATCTAGTCAACACAGTGTCCAGGCATTAATTGGGCCAATTATTGAGGCAATCAATGGCATTAATTTCGACGTTTCTGACAAGGCTTTCTTCTTACCCACTCACCTATAAATACAGCACCTCCTCATTTGTCTTAGCTACGAATCACATCCAAAATCGAACAAACACTTTACTTCTCCTCTCTCTGAAATTATAGTCGTAGAATCTCTGTTAGAGATAACCGGTACGCCAGAATATCTTTTTAACAACATTATAATTTCGTGCAACTGATTTTCTTTTTCAATTTCCGTGTAAGTGTCTCGTTTGTATTTCCATTTCTGTAATAGTTAGTTTACATTAGTCGAAATTATTTTTCTAGATTTCCATTTCTTGTTTTCAAAACGGTGATTTCAATTTTTTACCAACATAAATGCAGCTGGATCAAACCAAAAAAGAGGAAAAAACAGTTTAAGGTGCCACAAGAAGGGAGTAAAAAACAAACAACAAGGTAGAGGAGAAGAAAAGCAAAGGAGGAACAAGAAGAAACACTCAAAACATCATTACAAACTAATGTTTTATGATGATAAGAGCCACAAAAGAGATGTAATTTCTTAGATAAAAGTTATTTTAGTGTAAAGATTTTGTTTTGAGAGAAAAAGTTAAAAGGGTAGGCGGCATATAAACTCACACTTTTTGTTTCAAGATTTACTTTTTGAAAGAAAGGTTATAAAGAAAGAGTGGAAAAGTTGAGGAGAGAATTTTATAATCTTTTTCCACAATCCAAATATACTTAAACTTCAAATGCTCATATTCTTTAACAACACGATATGAACCGGGGTGGGCAAAACGAAACCGAAAAACCAAACCGATTCAAAAAATCGAAAAAATCGAAAACCGCCAAAACCGTTCGGTTCGGTATATGCTTTATAAAAACTGAAAAAGTTCAGTTCGGTACGGTTTTTCTATGTTAAACCGAACCGAAAGAAATACAAAAATTAAGACGTTCTTGAATCTAATTTATATTCTTGAATATATTATGACAATGTGATAGAAAATAGAGTAAATGTTGAAACAAAAATGTCGTAATATGCAACATATTTTTACATAAGTCATTAGTCGATATATTTTAAAAATTCTTTCGTTTATTAATATGTATTGAACGTAAAGCATACACATTAAATTTTAAAATAATCCTTTGAAGTTATATCTTTAGAACTAATATATAATATTTGAGTTCCAAAAATACAATTTCCTACCTGGGTCAATAACATGTAAATCAAACACTTCATATATGGAAGATAAAATGTCTCATGTAAACGCCCTTAAAATCTATCCAACTATCGAATTATACACATACCAAAACCGAAAAAAACCAAACCGAACATATAGTAAACCGAAAGCCGATAAAATCGAACCGATAAAAACCGTTCGGTTCGCTACCGACAACTTTAAAAACCGAGCCATGCTCACCCCTAGTATGATCCCAAATGCTCCTATTATTTTATTCCTCTTTTATCATTCTTATGTTTTTTTTTTTTTTGTTAATTTACTAGGTAATTAATAATTTCATTAAAAAAAAAAACCTCAACGATACTTATATATGTGGTGGACTATAAGGTCTACATATCAAACCTTGATTAGCAATAATAATGCACCTAGATATGTTGAAGAACAATATTTGACGTGGCTCAACTCTTATGTTTCTCAAGAAATTACTCAAAAAGCTAATCAAAATCATTTCTGGTTGGAATGATCACCCACAGCCTCAATTTATCACTGTTCTTCTTATGTGATCACCGCCTTAACAAAGATATTTTAAGTCAGTGAAGGTGTTTCCTAGAAAGCAAACTAATTTTAAGTTCCAAGGGAGTGGCATTATAATGAAACTCAAAACCTCATTCTCGACCAGTGTGGCTACAACATATACATTTTCTACTTCGCTTATAGAGATTTATATGCTTGACAACACTCTTCAACCTCTAAATATCAAATCTCGCAAACAAATTTTGCAAAACTATGATCTATTATCTATACTAGATTTTCAAAATCAACCATCCAGATGGTTACTAAATCAAGTATCAAACAATGTTAGATGTCTAAACAGTAACCGTACATTTAGAATTTAAGCATCATATAGCACACAATGAGATAATTAATGGGCAATGTAGATCAACCATTCAATAAATGAGATGATTTTCAATAATAATAAGCCAATTCTAATCCAATTAACGAAGTATAATTAACATCACAAATATGAAATTGAAAATCTAACAAGATTTATTAATATATTTTAATTAATTTCACCAAGTTCATTAAATGAACTGGAAATCCATCATAGCTATAGTCTTTACTGTTTCCTTAAGCGACAAGAATATCATTAACACTGTTATTGCTTAACAAGTCAATAATTGGACCGGGAGATTCAGCAACCGGTCCAGGACTAGACGGGTAGAGGAAAACAGATCTAGCTGCTACGAGTTTCTTCCTCTGAGGACAACGCGGACTGTAGATCCGGGCCGAGTAAAAGCAAGGTGGGTCATCCAAGGTGAGACCAGTTTGTTGAGTCTGAGAGATAGGGGAGCGGGAAGGAGAGCGGATCTGGGTCGAGTTAGGTATGACTCGGTGAGTTCGGGCACTGATTCGTGAGTCACGAAGTTGGGCTAGAGCGCCGGGCTTGAGGTAGCGGAGGTAGCTGTTGTTTGGGGAGGAGGATCTTCTAGTGCGGCGGTTCATGGTGGGTATTGGAGAGAGAGTGTGAGAGAGAGAGACAAAGAGAGAGTTGAGATTGTAGAGAGACGTGGCTTTAAAATAGGGGGAAGGGGGAGGCGGGAAAGATAAGGAGGGGGAAGAGCGGGACAAGAAATGATGTTTCAAAATTAAATAATATTTGCGGCAGGGGTGGGATCCTATCCTAAATACCTAATATAGCAAAAAAATCACGTGAGAATATTTTTTTTTCCATACATACAAAAATTAATTGAATATTTTTATAACAAGTTAGATACCGAATGATAAAGCAAAATATAACACTTATACTCGGTCACGCATAAAAGAATCCCAACACACTAAAAAACGAGTACTTACGCTACATTGAGGGATCGATACACATATGCATGAGGATAAGTGCGATCAGATCTCATTCCTGAGCCAATCTCCCGAGGATGAGTTACACGCACAAGTATCTTGAGGCTATATGACGCAACAATAGGCAACTTTACCGAGGCTTATATTGCTCATCCGCCTTATGCTTAAAGTACGCACAAGCAACATTTTGCGTATCTATTGACATCTATAAATACCTCCCGCTCCAGTAAAAACGGGACCTCTGGTTACTCTCTCTAGAAACTCTATCTTTCTCTCTCTAAAATGGTTGCGGTTGTTATACAATCGACATAAGTCTCCATAACTCCTCGGGTTAAGTTATTCCCGATAGAGATAATGTTAATGTTGAGCGTCAAAGCGTCATCGTGAGCGCACCGCCCTTTGGTCCTGACCTAGTGTCTGGTTTCAGGAAGATTGTATGAAACTAGTGGATCCTCGGACCTTCGTCGAGCTCTGCATAAAGACTACGCAGAAACTTCTCGCTCGGTCATTTGGTACCGCATTATCTACTCTCCTTCGTGTATAATTCGATATTCCTAACGCTCCTCTCCTTCTGCCTACACATATGCATATTTATTGTTGCGGTTTGGTTATGCTTGTATCCTCGAGTCGAGCGTGGTCCCGAGGCTGATGGTATCGTGATTTTCATGCTCTAACATCTAGCGTCTTCTGTGGGAATCAGATTTTAAACCCATTAAGATTCCACGAGATTTTAACACAAACCGTGAAGAGTGTTTCATGATAAGTAGATACGGAAGCGGAGAATAAGACTCCAACATCGATGAAGGGATCAAAAGTTGAGATATAATAAGGAATAACTATAAGCGACAACTAAGGAAGGATGCGACAATATCGTACATCTAGCTGGTGAACCCAGCCTAACACTATATGTCAAAACTGAAACCCTGAGTAAATTACCTTTTATTTTTAAAGGTTTATTTGGTGTTCATGTGAAGTAGGAATGCCATTGAATAGGTGAAAAGGAAAATTCCCTACCTGGAAATATTGATAGAATGTAAAAAAGAATCTAGGACTTTATTAGGGGGTCGACCAATAGATTCCCGACCTGAAAATGTCGGTATAATGTAAAAAAAAATCTCAGCCTCCGTTATGGGTCGGCCAATGGATTCCTAAACTAAAAAAAGTTGATACAGTGTAAAAAACTTTTCTTAATTCCCTAAGATTATCAAGTAGGGGGTCGGGCAATGGATTCCCGGCATGAAAAAGTCGATAGAATGTAAAAAACTTTTCCCAGTTCTTTAAGATCATCAACTAGGGGGTTAGCCAATGGATTCTCGACCTAAAAAAGTCGATATAAGGTGAAAACCTTTTTCCGAAACCCTAAGATCATCAAGTAGGGGATCGACCAATGGATACTCGGCCTGAAAAAGTCTATAAAATGTAAAAACTTTTCATAATACCAATTTCAGACTGGATTCACAAAGCAAAAGACCAACACATTTGGCAAAAAAGACCACGTTTTAGCACACCGACACTATTCCTAAGTGACTAAGGGGACGACCAACAAAAATACTCATCAGCACCAAGATCGGTCGATCGATCAAAAGTATCATTTTTTACAAAAATTTATAGACTTGTAATATATTTGAGATCAGCAGATTATCCACTAGATCAACGTAGCTTCAGTAGGTGAGAATATCCACATGACCAACGTAACTTCGGCTGGAAAAGACATCCATAAGACTGCTGTAGCATCGACATGAAAAAATAATCAAATTCTGTCGTAGTTTCGATAATCTCATTCAAAGTTTGATCGAAAGGCCATCACAAAGATGTATTTGTAAATCCAGCGAGGTCTTATCAATCTCATTCAAAGTCCGACTGAAAGGTCAACACGAAGATATATTCGTAAGTTCGATGTAGTGTCGGCAATCTCATTCAAAGTCCGACCACATGGTCGACATAAAAATATATTTGTAATTTCGATGTAGTCTCAAAATGGTCATCACAAAGATATATTTGTAAGTCGAAGTCTTATTCAAAGTCCGACCGAAAGGTTAACATGAAGATATATTTGTAAGTCCGACGTAGTTTCGACAATCTCATTTAAAGTCTAACTGAAAGGTTGACATGAAGATATATTTGTAAGCTCGACGTAGTCTCAATAGTCTCAGTTAAAGGTCGGTCGAAAGGTCAACACAAATATATATTTGTAAGTTCAACATAGTCTCGGGAATCATATTCAATGTCCGACTGAAAGTTCGACATATAGATAGGTTCGTGAGTTTGATGTAGTCTCCGAAATTTAATTCAAAGTCTAACCAAAAGGTTGATACATAGATATGTTCGTAAGTCTGGCGTAGTCTCGACAATCTCATTAAAAGATCGACGTGGTGTTGAGGTAAGTACAACTAAGATAATGGCAGTAAAGATTTTTTTTTCAGCCAAGATAGTTTAAAAGGTAAAGACCAATAAAGCTTTAGCATTCAAAATCAAAGACCACCGGGATTTTGGCAACAAATAAAAGTTTTGACAAGCAAAGGACAAACAAAAAGCAAAATAAGGGTAAAAAGGGTCTCATTTGGCCCCGAGTCTAATAGTGGGGTAATTTCAAATATATAAATTTATACACTCTCCTATTAAGCTCGAAGCAAGCTAAGAAATTGTGATAAGACCTATAACAAGCACCAAACATGGATTTTATATTTCCCAAGGCAAGGGGTAAAAGGCATATAGTAAGCAAAGAAGCAAATATGCATCGAGAAATAGAGTAAATGCCTCTTTTACCCCTTGGGGTTTGGCCCGTTTGACAGTTTACCCCTCATAGTTTAAAATGCGTCTGACTACCCCCTAATGTTTATTTTCATGACTCGTTGCTCACTGTTAACGTTTTCCATTCAAAAACACCGTTAAGTGTCATGTGCCTGGTACATGCCTGCGTTTTTAATATTTTTTTATTCTTAATTCATTTTAATCAATTAATTAACTTAATCCAGGTTTTTTACAAGGGAAAAATAGGTTTTAATAATAGTTTTAATATTATTAAATATAAACAATAAAATAAAAAAATAAAAAGTGACGCAAGGTCCGTCTTCAACTTGGGCGGTGACTTTTTCAAGAATGTTTTTGATGTTGAGATATGCTTGGTGGGACCCACCTGGCATTAGCGAGGGTCCGTTCCGGGCACCTTCTTCTCCATCGGAGACACCCATTCCAAGTTAGAGGAGAACCATTAAATTAGCTTCGATTATACGACGTTCTGTGTTTTTGTACCATTCATTACCACCATCGATGATGGTGTCACCGGTCTCCATATGGGTTGCAAGAGCGGAGATGGTTTGGTCAACGGGGGCACCAGCTTTGACCAGAATGATAATGGATCTGGGTTTTTTAATTGAGAGGATGAAATCTTTTGGGTTGTAAGTTCCGGTTAAGGGATACGGGCCTTCAAGATGAGCCTGATCGAGGGTTTCATCGACTTTTGAGGTAGTGCGATTGCAGACAGAGAGTGGGAAGTCTTTTTCAGCGATGTTGAGGGCTAGGTTTTGGCCCATAATAGCTAGGCCTGCAAGACCGATTCATGAGATTGCTTGTGTTGTGGCTGCTCCTTCCATTGTTGATGATTGAAGATGAACTGTCAAACGGGCCAAACCCCAGGGGGTAAACGAGGCATTTACTCCGAGAAATATTAGGAAAAGTAAAAAAAGCAAGCAAATAAGAAGGTAAAAGTAGAGGAAAAGAAATAATTTTTTTCAACAAATTTTGTATTGCAAAGTTACAAAGACAGGGCATTATGAACCACGAGAAAATTATAAATCAAAAAAGAAAAATCCTAAAAGGTACATACCTGAAGTTGGAATCCTGAAGGCATCACAAGCCAAACTTGCAAAGATTCCTTGCAAAGGACATAGTGACAAGAAACTCTAAACCTGGAGAGCAAAAAGAAACACAACAAAAAGTATTTCAAGTCAAGCATACAAGGAAAAACACGTAAAGTATACGAAGAAGAACAATAAAAATCCAAAGTGTCATCCGAGGAATGTTTAAAGCAAACCCGAAGAAAAAAAGAAACAATTCGAAGTCGCCCAACTTTAAACTAAGTTGAGTACAAGGTAAGAGAAACAACAAACAAATTCTCAAGGCCAAAGGCCTTGTTACAAATAGTCATCCAACAATATAAAATCCACATTAGTAAAGAATGAAAGTCAGTCATCCAAAGAAGTTATGGATCCATCGGCGCTATCATCGTTAGTAGCTCATCGAGAAACAATTTGCTCAATCGTATGTCCGGAATGCTGAACAACGATGAATCTCTAGCTCTAGGCAGAACCCATGCAAAGAATCACAAAAATCAGACTCGGGAGATACTTGAAAGAATCGTAGGATTATATCCCTTCTAGAGAAGGATAAAGCTTAAGCAAGTCTTCCATGTATTTTTGATACCCTCGGTGAAGACTTGACTGCATTGTAGGCACGCTATACTCCAACAACTGGTTATTATACTCGACATCACATTCCTCTTTTACCTCCTCCCTAACTCAAATAAGTTGTGGAGAAAGCTCAGATATCCTTGCATTATCCATTTTTTATTTATCTCCACTTTCTTTATCCTTTACTCAGTTGTTGCAAGCTTGTTACCACTATCTGTATCCCGAGCTAAAGCTTCATCCTTTTAGAGCTTAAGAGAAGTCGCCAAGGATTGCAAGAGGATTATGATCGAGAAGATAGTGGAAGGAGGGAGAAACTCCTATTCAAGAGTCCCCGCAATCCTAGATGTCCTGTCTTCCATGCACATTACTTGAGTCTCATCAGACACCTTTCCGTTCTTACCCCTTCTACTTTAAAGAATCGTAGGATTAACTATCCCCTCTAGAAAGGGATAAAGCTTAAGCAAGTCTTCCATGTAATTGATACCCTCGGTGAAGACTTGCCTGCATTGTAGGCACGCTATACTCCAACAACTTGTTATTACACTCGACATCACATTCCTCTTTTACCTCCTCCCTAACTCAAAGAAGTTGTGGAGAAAGCTCAGATATCCTTGCATTAGCCGTATTCAAATTATCTCCACTCTCTTTATCCTTTACCCAGTTGTTGCAAGCTTGTTACAACTATCTATATCCCGAGCTAAAGCTTCATCCTTTTAGAGCTTAAGAGAAGTCGCCAAGGATTGCAGGAGGAATATGACCGAGAAGACAATGGAAAGAGGGAGAAGCTCCTAGTCAAGAGTCCCCGCAATCCTAGATGTCCCGTCTTCCATGCACATTACTTGAGTCTCACTAGCCACCTTTCTATTCTTACCCCTTCTACCTGACTCGGGAAGAAGAGAGTTGGAGATTATTTTCTTGCAGTTTTGAGTGTGAGTGGAACAAGAGGTTGGAATGTTTGTTGCATGTTATTTTCCTGTTCCAAGAAGAGTTAAAAGAAAACGTTTTAAGAAAACTAAGAAGGGGTGGAATAACACAAAGAAGTAAAGTAAAAATTGTCGAGAATATAAATCCATATCTAAAGAATCATAGGGGACTTCATCATTAGGAAGTATAGGAGGATTTATACCTGCCATAAGAAAATAATCTATCATGGGTGGACCAGCTTGAGGCAGAGTGCCATCAGGATCAGAGTCTGGGTCAGTAACTTTGGGACCTTTATAGAGTGGAAACATGCCAACTGAAGAAAAATAAGCCTGTTTAAAGCTTTGACGTACTACCAACAAGGAGGGTCTGCTGTAGCTACATTCCATTCTGTAACAGTGTTGTCAATCTAAGAAAGGGTGAGATCTCTAGTAGCAATGTCCAGAGGAGGGGAAATTACATATTTAGCAACCACCGCCCAAGTTGATTTTAATATTACATGCTTCACCCCCACCCACCGTAATACCATATATATATTGTAAAATATGATATATATACCATATGTTTGTGGATTAAAAAACCAAAATGTAGCAAAAAAAGAGTAGTTTGATTTTTGAGAAATTTTCCGAAACTCAGATTCCGAGTTTTGTGAATTTTCTCAAAACTCCAATGGTTTTTATTTTTTATTTTATTTTTGCATTCTTGATATATTTAGTTATTTTTCAATAATTATATATATCATAAAACATGATATATATACATATGTCTGTGTGTTTACCTTCAATTTGAAGAACAATTTTCCAAAACTCAAATTGTCTTTTTTTTTCTTTCTACTGCATATCATTTCAGTGTTTGTATTTAAAATAATTAATGACTCTGATATTTTTGTACAATTTCTTGATGTATCAATTTAAGGTATTTTGTTGCCGAAATGAACTCAAAATATCTTAGGAAGGTAAAAAGACTATATATTTTACAAGATATTGCACAAGGGTGAAGGGATATATTGAGCATTAACCTTTTAAGTAAAGTAATTTTTTTGTCGAAAAGTTAAGTAATTAATTCACCACTTACATCTTATCGCAATTATTTAACGAGGAAAATACATTTTGAGGCAAAAAATTGGCCAACTTTATAAAATAAGTCCTAACTAAAAAACCCTACTTTATAAGGCCTTTTTTCTAATTGTCTGGTTTCGTTTTTGATGTTTTTACCCTTTTCTTGGGCTGAGACCATTATCCTTGCTCTTTTGCCGATGGGTACAGCCCCACAAGAACACCTTCACCTATATTCGTAAATAACATTGTTATGGGTACGGACCCGTATCGACTATTACCACAATAACAAACAGATTCATGTTTTTGGGTTGTACCCAACAGGAGTTATAAACTATGAATTGTATTGTGCTTGGGCTGTCCTGACCATGAACAAAATAATAAAACAAAAAAGGAATATCTTCACAACCCAATTCAAAAACGAAAAAGATATGTTTTTACAACCCACTTCTGGTGGTCCTTTGTGTGTTCTAAAATAAATGCAATAAATAATCGAACCACAACCGCAAGTGTACGGTTGTCCCAAGTAATATAGTTGATAAAACAGATTCGTTCCAAGGACGGGATGGTTGACTACAATGCTTATCAAGTAATGATTGGTTGCACTTATGAAAGCAAGTAAAAGATATAATGATTGTTTGTTTGTTTTTATTATTCTAAGTAATGAAAGACTAAATGGAAAATGCAAATAATTAACTAAGACGCAAGTAAATAAAAGTAAAACGCAAGTATGAGAAAACAGTACTTGAGATACGCAAGGATTTCATCTAACTCTTATTTATTCCATGTTTCGTTTAAGGGACAAATTGGTAAAAAGTAATGGTCGGGATTCTAAGGTCATCCTTACCCCCGTCAGGGTGGACTAAGGAGCTACTCTTAAATGCTAAAAACCCCGTCAGGGTGATTATAGTTCATTCTTAAGTGATTAAGTTTATTTTACCCAATTGGCCATAGGATTAATTACGCTCGTCAGAGTCAAATAATTTCTATCCTACATTCATTAATTATTTCTGTACCTAAACCCCCCGTCAAGGTGATCCAATCGCCACTAATTGGAATAGCCTAGATACTAAGACCTATGATTGGTTAATTACGTCAATTATAGTTATTAAGAACAAATTAATTAAAAATACCTAATACCCAATTTGATTTCAATTGTAAAAATCCCAAATACAAAAGCATAGAATAATATAGAATCAAAATCTATCCATAATGCGATCTCAAGCACTAATTAAAATTAGCTCATAATTGGAAAAACTAAGAAAATAAATAAAAAGGAATTCATAATTGTTTTACAGAAAGGAAAATAGAAACCTAATTAGGAAGATGAATTGGCTGCAACGTGGAGATATAGACAGTCTCCAGCTCCAAGCTTCTTTTCTTCTTGACGCTCTCTTCTAATGATGTTTTAATTTGAAGAATATAATGAGAGGTGCTGAATAATGAGGTCTAAAAGCCTATTTATAATGATAAAATCGGATTAGGGCTTTTACTTAAGGTTTAAGTGAAAATTAGAAAAGCCCAAGTCCACTAATTAAACCCAAATCCCGTAACTGCTGCACCACCTCCACTAAAACAGCTCTAGCCGATTCGTTATAACTCCGATTGACCTCAAATCACTTGCTAAATTTCCGTAACTCGATAAGGAACATAATCTCTTCAAAGGTCAGCGGCTAAATCAACTCGTAAGTGCCTCGAAATCAGCAATCTTTGGCCTGTTTTTCAGATTTGCATCTTCAAAATATAATTCTTTTCGGGATTTATCTTCAAGCTTTGACTCCATATCACGATCTTTGACTTTATTCTCGTGTTCCTCTCCTAGCTAATATTCAAAACCTACAAACTTTTCACTAAAATACACAAGATTACGCGCAAAAGTTTAATAAATCAAAAATACTAGAAATAAAAGAGGAAATTCAGATTATTGCATATTTAGCCCAAAAGTCTATCAAATTAATCAAATAAACACAAAAAATGATGTCTCCCAAGGGCATAAAATTAGAACATTTAGGGAGACATCAACTTCATAAAGAAAATGTAATCTCTTCACACTGGCATTATTGGAACAAAGAACAATAATAAAAACTAAGAAATGGAACAAAAACTAAATCTGAATTCGAACACAAATATCATCACAGTGTTGGATCAAAAAAATTTAAAAAAAGTAATCTAGAAGAAATGGAACAAAAACAAAAACAAAATTAGCCTTTATGGGATGTACCATTCAAACAAAATTGATTGTGCTTCACGAGGTTGTACCCACGGTGTTGTTTTGCTTGGGCTGGACCCACGTGTACAGTTTTGCTTGGGCTAGAGCCATGGTGTGGATAGGCTTGCATTCACTGGCTGGACCTATGGTGTGGATGGGAGGGCCTTCAACGGTGGGGCTGTATCGTGAAGATGATGGCGGTGATGGCAGGAGATAGACAAGGCGGCGGGATTTCTTTTGCAGCGAAGAGATTTTTTTTTTGGGTTTCGATCTGAAATACAGAGAACAGATCGGCCCTTTAATGGTGACCTTCAATGGTGGAGAATGGAAGGTCGGATCGGGGTGGGATTCTGCTAGTGATGAAAATGATGGTGGATCGGTAGGTCTGTGGGAAGGTGGATCTACTAGTGATGATGGTGGTGGGATGGTCAGAGGGAAGGGAAGAGAGGGTGACAGTGGGATGGCGGTAGGATGGCTGGTTTCAGTTCGTAACAGAGAAGAAAGAGGGAAGTGAAGGATAGCGTTTTTAGAATAGGTTCTTAGTAGGGTTTGTATTTTAGATCGTTGCTTGATAGGGTTAGGGATTGGTTTTTTGGGTTTTTTTGTGGGTAATAGGGGAGTGGGGGGTGTTTTGGGTTTTTTATCCCCTTTTAATTGGCTTCTAACTAGTAATTAGGATTGAGCTTTATATTATAAAGAGGGATATGCTGTTGGCCTTAGAAAGTTAATGCCACTTATTTAACCCAAATATAAACAATGACGCATTACATGGTCCAAACCAAGAAACATCACAACAACTTAAAAGTGTACCTAACAAACTATAATATAAAACACCCATATATTAAAATCCAGGTATATCTCTATGCGGATGGATTGCCAGATAATGCAACATTTGTTGGTCGTGAGAATACAATCTACAAAACAGACCATTCATATATACGTTAGATTCATTGAATAAACTATCTATATATACATATCTATATGATAGGTTAAGCAATAGAAAAGAGTTAAAATCAATCGACTACCAAAGCAGTATTTTGTCACAAAGACTCATGAGGATATATACCTGGTAATCTCCGGTTATGCGACTCTTGAAACCAGCAGCACTATAATCAAAATAATATTCCCACGTTCGGATGAACTTTTCGTCAAATCCCAACTTCATAATTAGGCTAAAACACAAGCAGCATAGTGTCCGGGATGTTAATTACGAGCACTTTATATAATTATCGATAACAATTCTTTATCATAGCATCCTGCATTGGAGTTTATTATTACCTCTGATTTTTTAGAAAGTTTGTCCTCCAATATCTGAGTGTTTGATAATAATGACTTCCTATACTTTCTATATTCTCCACACTGCATTTAGTGAACTTTATAAATTTGATGAATAATATTTAGTCAGAGAAAGGAATATGGTGAGATGAGACGAGATGTACTTAAGGCTGGATCCAGCTGCCATTGCTGCGATGACTCGATTGAGCGAGAGTATGCAGGCTCCTGGGAATATATATTCTGTAATAAAGCCTGGGCTTTTCCTATTTGCATCGTACTTGTCATCTTGTATTGATATGAACTATATATATATGTATGGACATATTAATTAACCTTATAAACAAACATTAGCACTAAATGACCATACTGGACTATAACCAATATTTATCTGTAGCACTAAAAGCCCATCTTCTTTCAATGCTGAATCACAACATTTAAAAAACTCATCTACATATGCATGCCCAACATGTTCTATCATCTCACTGCATGCAAATAATCATCAATAACTTTGTATAAATCTCTAAAATTGGCTAGACAGAACCGTTCAAATTCTGTCTAGGCCCTCGCCTAGATCCTAGCCTTTTTTGGAACGGAGATTGTACTTTAACTTCATATATTGAGAGAAAAGGTCAAGTGGTTTACCAAACTATAATTCTGTCAAATTTGCAGGTTTCTGGCAATTGGCGATAATCGCACAAAATAAATTGAATATGATCCTGAAGGCCAGCTTCCTTCACTTTTTCTTCTGCATATTTGAGTTGTTGAACAGACAAGGTGATGCCTGTATATTTACACCCGGTGCGCTTCACAACTTCAATAGCAAACATTCCCCAACCACATCCAATCTCCAAAATGTGATGTTCCTTACTTATTCTTGCCTTTTCAATCAAGAGTGACATTTTCCTGAGTTGCGCAACTTTCAAGTCTTCACCTTCATTCTATCAAGTGGATTGTTAAATAATCATACAGTATAATATCGAAAAATAAAAATCGGCCAAAAGCTAGAAGAAACAAAAAACTAAAGCTCAAATTCAAACCTCAAATATTGCACAAGAGTACATCATTGTTTCATCCATGAAGAGAGAAAAAACTTCATTACCCTGTGTAAGGAAAGATAATATAGTAAACCAAAATCCATATAGTTCCCCGACAAGCATATATATCACCGACAGTTGGGAGGCTCAGCGATTATAGGAATTTTAAATGGACGGGGATTACCAAAAAAACATTTTATCTTACCAAATCGTAATGGCGCGAGATATTCTGACGAGCCTGAGTTAAAGTATTTTGTCTTAAAACATGACGAAGAGTTGATGATATTGCTGATGCTAATCCTGTTGAGACAAGTAACGGTGTCCACCAGCCACTGGACTTACGTAATATGAGACAAATACATACTAGTTAGAATCTTGAATAATTTACCATATGCATGAACATATAAGTAAGTCATATCATCTCAACATTAGCCTAATGTACCTGATCATGTTTGATCTAGGGATAGAATCATTTAAATCAGGACTGTTGGCGATAAATATCTGCAAAACCAATATTATACAGAGAGAAAAAAAATATTAAATTTCATTAACATACCATAATTTTTTGCTCGGTTTGGATTATTAACAAACCATTTCTTACCATGAAAAGGGTAACAAGACCGTAATTTTTATCAACAAGTGAAAAATCCCCATCTATATACGCATCAGCTAGGCCTAAATGACCTCGAGTTGCTATCTGGAAAAACAATGTTGCATTAGATATATATACATTTCAAAAAGCTTGAGACAGAATTAGAGAATAACCTTCCAGTAAAATTCGGGATTGTGAACTCTTAAAGAAACCTCCAAAGGAGTAGTCTTTTTCGTCTTGCCTTCAAAAGTTAAAATTGTTCCTTGGTCTTCCAATAAACTGTTGGAAATTTCCAGTTAATTTTCACAAAACAGACTCCAAATATAATTATACTGGCAATGGGGACTGTTCGTAATAGAATTTGAATGATAGGTAAACATGTTTGAATCAAAAAAAAAAATGCTATAGAGATCAATAGTAATTTTGTATATAGTTTAATACAACTAGTAGGATGCTTAAGGTTATTGTATTATCACATTCTTCAAACCATAACTTAAATAGATGCATAATGTGAGAATTATATTATAATGACACTCACATTAAGCGGCCAGTAGCAATAAATTGTTCGAAAAATCTAGTGACAAGAAGGCGCGCTCCAGTCTGTCTCCAGGAAAGTGCCATGGCTTCCGTGTTGTTCAGAATCAAGCCTTGTGGGCTATTTATCAGGGAGAAAACACAAATTATTAGCCTATGATCTGGAATGATGTATTGAACAGAATAAACTTGCTTATATTTTATAGACTCCTTGGTTTCGACATTACATTAAGACAACTTGCCAACCTTCCTGATTAAGAAAAGAAAAAAAAATTGCTAACCTTCTTTACTTTACCTAGCTATAATACCATACGCCGAAAACTTTAATAATATCAGCTACAATTGGACGTAGAGAAATTTATTAGCTCACGATTTTACAACTTTGAATGAGATATTTCTGTGTTCCAGTTAATGTTTATTTAGTCGAAAATTTCAGTTAATGTAAATAGGCCTTAAGTTTAAAATTTTAGTGTATGAGCTTTAGACCAAAATAAACTATTTAGATTTAGGAGAGTTTCTTTGAATTATGATATTTTGACCTCTGATTTGGAGATCCCTTTAAAAACCCAAAAACCATAATATCTTACTATATACTCCATTATTAAGAATTCAATAAAATTCAAAAATTAATTATAATTAAAGAATCAATTAACACTAAAATTAATATCAGAAAATCAATAGTTGCTCTAGTAGTTATAGTATTCTGATATGACCAAAAAGTCATCTGGTCTAATTTTATTGGAGTAAAAAGGATTTCAAATTCAAAATAATTTGTAGATGTATTAAAAAAATGATATAAACTTACTTATTTATTCAAAGATAAAATAAAATAATTATTTTTTACAATTTTTTTTTTATTATAATCCTGTAATTATTATTTATATTATATATAATTTTTTTTATTTTATTAATAAATAAAATTATCAAATAACCACCCACCACTACCATCTTCGACTACCATCCTGCCACCTCCGTACAATATCGGACCAACACCTCTGTTCACCACTGTCACCGATCTTTGACGACCTTCTCCGACCATGGTGCCGCCATCGACAATAACCACCACCACCTACCGTCGCAGATCTTTGATGAATAACACCGCAAAAAAGAAATTCTCGGTTTGAAATAATTTCGTAAACAAGGGCATTTCATGTTTGAAACATTTTGAAAATAAATAGTTTTTCTTTTAAAACAATTTCAAAACAAGGAATTTCGTATTCAAAAACAGTTTCAAACATAAAATATGTAATTTCATGTTCTGGATGTTTCAAAACAAGGAATTCCGTGTTAAGTGCAGTTTCAAATACAAAATTCCCTATGTTGCAGATATGTTCAAAAATAGGTCACTGGAAGTTTAAGTTTATTTCAAACAATGACTTACCTATTTTGAAACTATTTTTAAGCATAAATTTTCTATTTTACGGAACTATTTGTTTGAAACTGCCTCAAACAAAGAATTCCTTGTTTTCAATTTTTTTTAAACAATGAATTCCTTGTCTGGGGGCTATTTGTCGAAGATAGGCAGCAGTGGTGACGATGAATACCTTGGTCGTGGTAGATGATGGTGAATTTCTTAGTGATGTCCGATGGTAAAGAATTCCTTGTAGGTAGTCGATGGCGGCATGGTGGCTGGAGATAGTGGTCAGGTCACAGTGGTAGGAGATGGTTATTCAGTGGGAGCGAATTAATATGATGATAGGCGGATGTGTTGGTCCAGCGATAGCGGAATTGGTGGCCGGGGAGGGGTTGTGATGAACTATTTATTTAATATTAAAAATAAATATATATCATTATTAAATATGAATTAAAAATAAATTGTAATAAAATAAGAATATTTTAAGTATAAAAATCAGTATCGTAGTGAACAGTAAATACTTATATAATATAAGAATTATTTTCCTTAACCATGATTTTGGTGGTAATTTATTCTTAATTAATTATAATAATTTCATACCCTAATTACCCTTATATATATATTATAACACACACAAATATTAAACATAAATCACACAAAACCCTAATTTTTTGAAAACTCTCTCAACTCCTTCCCACACCTTTATTCGAAAACTATCGCGGCAGAGCTAGGGTTCATGTGGTTTGAGTGGTGGTGGTGGAGGTGGTTCAATGGTGGTTTCCATGGTAATGGTCTGTGACTACTCGTGGTGGTTGTTAGACAGCAGTGGTGGCAGAGATGGTTAGTTTGAAATTCAGATACAGGCTTCGTGGTGGAGTATGTGGTTGGTGGTGGCCAGGGTTTTAGGCTCGTTGTTGGTTTGGCAATAGAGTGTATGGTTGGTGGCAGTGGAGAGATTCAATGGCCGAGTTAATGGTGATGGTTTGTGGTTAGAGTTTTCATGGTAGATTTGTGTTTCTGGTTGAGCATGCGAACCAGCAGCATTGCTAAAGGTCAAGAAAGGGTTAGATTATAACTTAGTAGTGGTGGTGCTGGAGGTGGTATGGACCATGGTTAGTAGGGTGGTGACTATGGTCTACGTCGATGGTGGGCGCCTAGAGAATTCAAAAACAAGATAACATTAGGTTGTTGACATCATCAACCAGTCAATTTTTTTTTCTTTTCTTTACTTACGTTTGTAGCTTTTTTTTTATACAAATACAAATCAAAGTTTACTAAATTTTGTTAATTTACTTATATGTTTATATATTTATGCTCAATAAAATAATAAAAAAGGCTCATATTATACAATAATGCGCAACAAAAAAGAAACATGCTTAGAGATTTTCTAAGCATGCTTAGACATTTTTTGACATGCTCAGACACTTTTTTGACTAGGATCAGAGAATATTTTGAGCCGTATTAGTGAATTTCAAAGCAGGCTAAGCGATATTTTGAGCCATCTTAGAGATTTTTTTAGCTTGCTCAGAAAAAAATTTCACCCCAGAAACTTTTTCATCTCTAAGATTTTTTCCATGAACCCACCTCGGACGGAGGTCTCAAACCAACGATGATGTTCTTCGATCGGTGGTTGATGATAAACAATGTCGGTATTAAGTGATGTGTGCTTTGCAGGATCATTTATTTCTTACGAATCACTATTAATGGAGATATTTTATGTGATAATATCAATTACTATTTATATTACTCTTTATCACTTTCATGATGTCAAGGGTCGATCCACTGAGGACTGGGGATATTATGTATAAGATGTGTTATCTAGATTCGTTAATGGGGGATTTATAAGCATGAGTTGTAAATCTAAGCTTACTAATGCAAATAAATTAACACCAAAGTAAAATGAAAGATGGTGAGAGACTGGCTTGGGATGTTACTTAGATGATAACTCTAACTATAGAATGACTACCTATGGATTTCTAATCGATGTCGACTATGACATGGTCTCATTGCATGGGTTGCAAAAGACTTTCGTTGCCCAAATAGCGTGTTCGGATAATTCAAACCCTAAGTAGTAGCTTAAGGTAGAGCAATTGACTATTAACGCCCAGCCTAATTCTTCTAGATGCTTGGTCTTATAAATATGTATTTTCTTGGGTTTTATACATGGAACCTAATCATACTAGAAATATGTGCACTTGATAATAATGTTAAAGATCCGTTAATTTATAAAATAAGCAAGTGAAATAAAAAAGAGTAATGTAAACATAATATATATAATAATATCTAGAAATCCTTAAATAACAAAGTAAAATCTTAAAGAATTACATCCATTGGTAGGTAAGAGATTTTCATTTGCTCATAAAGATGTAGATAAATAGATTCGGCTTGGAGGATCTAGACACATAGCATGAGTAGTTCCTTTCCCTTATCGTCCTTATTCTCTTGATCTTGTCTTCAAAAATGGCTTCCTATTCTTCCATTTAGTCTCTAGCCTGTAATTAATTACGTATTCGCTATATATATATATATATATAAAATTTAATAATCTAGCTAAACTAATTAAAATATGATAAGTATGAAATTTAAATTATCAATTCATAGTTTTAAGATAAATATATTTGTCTTAAATCTATATCTTTCCTCTTATTTTCTTATATTTTTCTTGCATTATATTAAATTGACTTTGAAAAGGTTCGACTATGTCCCACAATGGAGTTAAACTTATAGCTTCTAGTCTTCCCTTTGCTTGATTTCCGTTGGGATTGTATGACCAAGGTGATGACTTTCTATTGAGCAACTACAAATATAAGAGATAACTATAGCCATTATGATTTAGACAATGATCGCTTAGTGTAATGATGATCATAAATTATGACATCTTATAAGGCCAGTTGATGTTTTGAGTGTAAGGACACGACCGGATGTCAGATGACGCCGCGTATATCGTAGGTTGGTACCTCGAGATACTCACATCATAAAGCTTCTTGACCAATTAATAACTGTTTGGCGCTTTGATTATGTGGAAGTCATAGTGGAGGACGATCATAGTAGTAAGTGGCATGCCTACGGCCATCACAGTAGTCTACTGGCGTCTCTTTTTTATGGATTAATCCATTCACGCGACATTATTTGGGAGTTTATTGGGCTTAAGTGTGAGATTTTCCCTGTTATTTGTTATATTGCACTTTTACTTCTAGTTTTGGACTTATTACTGTTTATAGAGCTTTTGTGCCTTAATTGTGTGTTAAGTGTATAGTTTATAGGTACATGCTTGATACAAGGGTCCAAGATGAGGATAAGAAATCAATAAGTCAATATAAACCACAAGTCGAAGCGGAAATTGAGCTTAGAGCCCCTTTGGGAAGTTGGAGCGTTTGACGAAGAAATCTTTGCGCCTTAGTGTTTCAGTCACTATAACATAGGTGAGATATTTGTACCTGATTCCTTTTGATTTGAAGAGAAATTGAAGTCAGTGTCGCGTGGAAAGTGACGGAAAGTCAATTCGGAGCTAAGATGAAGAAGTTATGTCATATGCTTCCAGCGTGGTTCGAACTAGAATTCTGGTTAGTAAAACGGGTTAGGCCCCTTCTAAACCTAATTAAGCAAGCTTAGAGGGCCCAAACGTGTGTTTAGATGATATAAAAGCTATTTTTTCAGCCCCCAATTCATAATCTATCATTCTTATCCATCAATTAGAATGGGAAAAAGTGCTGGAACAAAAGGATGAGGAGAAGATAAGGGTTTGTCTATGAACCCATTGATTCCACCTCAACCATTAGTCATTTCCTTCGTCACCAAAAGTAACATAGCTTTATTTTCTCTTTTAAACATTATTATGTTCTTAGTTTTTATTAGTTTATCGTCAATTAGCTTTTCTTCTATTATGAACTAAAACCTTATTGATTGAGGATTCTATTATGAGAATTACAATTTATCTCTTTAATAGAATTATTGCATTTAGAATATTGATTATATTTAATTGACTTGTTTTGATTCATTCTCATTGCTTTATATGTTTGTATTAACACTACTTGTACTCTGTCCAAGTAGTGGGAGGTTGTAGTAATCAGGCTAGCACCCGAATAGGGGGGGGGTTTGTTTATGGAATTAACATGTAAACGCCTAGTGTGAGGCATTGAACTAGATCGTCTTGTCTGCTAGGTAGTCATTAAGGGTAGAGATCATAACTCATCGGATTGCCAGCTGGTGTGTAAGGTCGATCTCTAATTTCACCGGAATAGGGACTTAGAGTGCATTAGAAACTCAACTAATGTGAACACAACCACTCACCCTTATCGATAATACTACTAATTAGCGGCATAAATAATCACTATAACTTCCTCAAGCAACCATATCTTATTAGTTCATCTTCTATTTATTGACTTGGTTATCTTTATTCTTAGTTTAGTCATTGTTGCTTTTACTTTTGTAGTTGTTAATTATTGAAAACCAAACAAACATTTTCCTATTTAAACTATTTACTATTTTGTTATTTCTATTACAAGTTTCACGCATTTACACTACTTTAAGCAACATTAATATCATAAATAATCCATGTGAAAAACGATAACTAATATAATTAACGCCTAAACAAAATCTTTTCTCGATTCAAACACCTAAAGGATCATGTAATGTGGATAATAGTCATCTGATAAATAAGCTAAGCAAGATATAAATATGATATGTAAAAGGATATGGTTAACCCTTATGATTTTAAACTTATCCACTAAACTTCTCGATTTTCTTAATAGTAAAAAATGAAACCTATACAATGTTAATTTTTTCCTACTGAATCACAATTCGAATGAGATTTTTACTAAATCTCAATCTCAGCCTCTAAACACACTCTTCTATAATATAGAGAAAGATAAAAAGACTGAGTGTTTATATAAATATTACAATTTGAGAGCACAATCCTTAATGAGCAAATGATACTATGATGGTAATGAAACTCCTTGATGAGTTGATTGAACAATGGAACTTGATGAATATGTCATTGTAGAGTAAATAGTACTTTGATTATCTTTGAACTCCTTATTGATTTGATGATAAAATGACTATGACTAATTCTCTTGACTGAATATGAAGGTGATATTTGATCAAATTTGGTGATGAAAAATTGACTTGACCGAGATTTGATTATTGCTTCATATGCTCTCCAAAAATGTATACACGTGTATAAGAAAATATATCTCCAACGGATTTATCTATGTGGTATCAATGAAATCCGCAACAACTGAGCAAGAGCGAGATTTCCGCCTTCTACGACTATTTTTTAAGTGACACAAGCTGAGAAACGGTCATTTGATGAGTTGGATTTGGAAAGGTGTCATCTTGGAATAAATTGGGTTTCTGATTTTAAGTTTAGACTGGTAACATGTATGAATTGGATTTCTGATATTGATAACGTTGTCGATTCTAAATGTCTTGCGTGTTTAATAACTTTTAATACGTTGCTCACACACTAAAACTTCTTCCATGAGATATGTTCAAATACAATTCCGAGGAGGGTTTTAGTTGATGACATATTCAAATTTTCTATAAATAACAAGTTATGCCACAAACAATGAAAACCTATATGTTAGTAAAAATACACAGTTTAGCATAAATAATGATACTTGGATATTTTAACTTATAACACAATATATGTTCTAAATATGTATAAAAACAATTAGTTAATCACTTTTGAAGATATCATCAAGAGATATAGTCTAAAACATATTCAAAAAGATATGCATAATAGTAATGTTTAGATACTTTAACACGTAACGTGGATAATGTTCAAAATGAGCATCTACATAAGTATTTAAGTAGACATTTTTGAAATTATGATGTATATAATAAGTTGTAGAATAAAGTTTCTAAAACTCATACAAAATCACATACAATCAAAGAACGGATACTTATTTGTTTATAATTAGATTTATATATAAGTTTAGTATACACATTTAGAAAGGTTAAGTGAATAGAAAGTAATATCAAAGAGTGTGCTTAACTTAATCAAGATTACAAAATTAAGAAATGTGCTTAATAACAATTGGGTGCACATGTAATTATAATGTCTATGCGTGTGTATTTTACTCCTAGTATGAGATGTGTTCTAAATGCGAAATCATATAATAATAAAGTTTACACCATTTTAGGCACAATCAACCTATAACAAGTTGATGCATGACATGTTTGAACGTTTTAGTTCTTAACATGTGAAATGGTCTAATGGAACGTACAAGTAAGATTATAGTTGATAACATGCAATACATATAATAAATTTTATATGTTAGGTTGTGATCAACTCATATGAACAACCTATACAACAAGGATGTTCATGTTTGAGACAATCTATGTTCATGTTTGAGACAATCTTACTAATAACAAATGATATGTCGGAGATATGAAAAGATGTAATCATGTAATTTGTAATAATTAATATATTAAACATATAAAACTTTATCTCATAAAAACTCACACAAAAAGAATGATATGCTAACAAATTTTGTTTTGACTATAATAATAAAAATTATTTTCTATATAACATGAACAAAATGTTTAATTGTATACCATTGAATATTTTTTCGATATTTAAAAAAAGAAAAAGACATTTCCATCTATAAACAAATGATAAGTAAGATTCCCAATTAAAAGTAATCAAATACGTGCTTCTGCTCGAAAATTAACCCTAGAAGGTGACCATGGTGAAAGAAGAACCTTTTTAACATTATTTAAAACACCTTGGTCATGAGGATTTTGTGAGTTCACATATTGGTGTCGGTAATTTTCGTAAGTTGTCTGCAAAAATTAGTTTAATGAGTGAGATCAATAAATAAATTAAATATATCTACTCAAATTTAATAGTAAAAAATATATAAACATCTTTCTATAAAATCATTATATAGTAGATTAGGGGCGAATAGGGGTAGGGTTGGGTTATGGTGATAAAGTGATTGGAAGAAAACATTAATTGATTTATACTTTACTTTAATTTCAGTCTCTAACCATTCATAAACAAAATATTATTTTCTTTTCTTTTAGTTTTTTCCGGATAGGTTAAATAGTTGTATTGAAAAAAATTATTCCTATTCAAGACAGAACGAATTTTCTTATCTCCAGTATTTGAGACAAGGTAAGACGTGATGAGCAAAAGATTGATAAAAAAACAATCAATCAGACTTCAAAAGTAAACATCTTAGGTATTAGGTATGTTAACTATGTAATCTTTTCACTCATATTTTTCTCTAAATTAAATAATTTTTTTATTAAATTTGTGTAAGGTTTCAAATGTCATGGTTCTTTGCCACCTCATCTCGTCCTTGTTATTTTTTTTGGTACGTGAGTGATGCGGGGCTGATTGTGCGCACCACGACTAATCCCACAGGAATATACACGCCTCGTAGTATATATTCTCAGATAAATCAGAATTAGGTTACCCATGTTCAAAGAGAGGGTCGAGCTACTCAACTAGTTATCCCCGCCCTTGTTAGGGAATAGTGCTTTCTTTTTGGGGAAAAAGGAGAAGAAGGAAGGAGGTAGTGAGGAAAAAAAGGAGCAAAGAAAATGTTTTTTCCTAAATAGTTTTTTAGGAATCATTCAATTTATTCAAAAAAAATCAATTACAAAATTATTCTCGTCTAATTAAATAAGTTTGTAACATTTTATAAAAAAGTAATGATAAACATCTCAGGACAACTATATTTAAATCATACCTGGTTTACAAGAAGTAGATAAACTTGATAACAAGCTAAGCAACCAAGAAAGCAAGAAGCCGCAAAGGTGAAAATAGCCAACATCAACGTCTCAGGACAAGCTTTTAGCAATCCAATCAATCCTAAAATCCTCTTACTTTCAATAAATTTGCATGAAAATACAAATATATAGATAAATAATGCCAATGCGGTATATATAAGCATCATGTAGAGTCTATAATTGCGCTGCACAAAAAAAAAATGTAAGTTCGACAAAACGTAATAGTACATTATTAACCGATGATAGAAAGTACCAATCCGATGCATTGGCCTAGCCAAGGGCAATGGTGATCAAATTTGTCAATACAATTTCCACAAACAACGCAATGACAACACCTCGGTGGTCGAATAATATTACAAACTCGACAATACTTTAATTTGATCTCCACTTCGTTAATAGTAACATGTTTCCCGCTTGATTTATTATTGCTATTATCATTGAAATCAAATTCAAGAGATGGTCCATCATTTCTGGGGATGATTCCTGGATCTATCATACTAACCATTCCCAAGTTGACAAGAACCTGCGTTTAGATCATATATATTAGGTAGAATTGTATTAATTTTAGTATTCACGAGTGTATCATTTAATCAAAAGAATATTAAACTCTAGAGCATTATCATTTGATCACAAGCTAAAATACAACTCCAATTTTGCGATATCTCGATGCAGAGCTAAGAATATTGTCTAGTAATTAAGAGTTTGAGGGCAATGTCCCCAAATCTTTTTTTTTTTCAATTAATTGCATCATAGGTCCTCTACATTATACAACAATTGCACCATATATATGTCTTTATGTTATTAAAAAAAATGTAATATAGGTCTATATATAGCATTCTTTCAGATTGAACTTTACAAACTAAGCTTAGAATTAAAATTTCCAAAGGTCTTTTTATTCTTGCAAAATCAAAATAAAAAGGTTCAATCTAAATAAAATTTAAAAGAATTTTTAGAAAGGAAGATGGATAACCGTAAATTATTTTAGGTAGTCACTAAATCAAATAGAATAAACATTTATTCTCTTATTTTACCGAAATATTAAGAAAGTTGTGGACTAAGTCACTCAAGTTCTTATATTATACAAAATGACCTATATTTTATATATAAACAACGAATGTAAGTGAAAGTTTTCGAAACATAAAACCATGAGTATGTTATATAAGAATAATATGGATAAAAAATTATTTTCAAAGCTCAGACCGCAGGATAGAGAATCTGCTCCGTTATGAACAAATTTTTAAAATTTTAGTGTCCTTTCTTAAATTTTTTGTTAAATATGTATTTGAAGGTATTAGGCCTACAATAATAATGGTTTATAAGGGGGACTAAATCGACATCAAACTTTATAGAGGTAAATTATTCAAACAAATCGCTAGACATTTTGATCCCCTTACCATTGCGCTTAAAATGATGGTGCATGCAATAATAGTGAAACACTTTGATGAATTAATAGCAACATGAATGACAAAGATCCAACTAGATAGACAAATAGCAACAACGGTCAAGATCAATCCTCTTGGATCCGGACCACAAATAAGTCGTCCACCGAAGAAAAACACCTGCATACACGCACAACTCATTATTAAATAAATAACTATGTTGGTCTCTATACTATATAAAATAGTCAATTATACCCTGTTCTTTACAATAGTACATATTATTCCAAAAAAGAGTACATATAGCCTCGTATTATTCAAAAATAGCAAATCTGCCTATCAAATATATATGCTACTTTATAAGCAAGTAGATATATTTGGATATATATAAGCTATTCTCAGGACCATTTTTTTAATTAATTGCGTTATGGTCCCTATATTATGCAAAATAAACTACATTTTTAAATTAATTGCAAACATGTCTTTACTAATTAACAAAAATGGAAACTTTGATCAACAAACAACTTAGTGTACTTTTAATTAAAAAGAATAAGAAAAGTTGAGTTATTAGATTTTTTACAAGTTTGGAGAACCAACTACCAAGTGAGAGTTATTCTGGAAGCCAAAAGTAATTAAAATAAAGAATTTTTTAAAACTAAACTTCTGTGCCTTCGCCACTGCAACTCTGCAAGGACCAAAGTTGCAATTAACTCTTGCATACCGTCGCTGTAACTTGTACGGTTATACATAGGACTAAGTCGGGGAATTGGAATTTGCTTACTAAAAATATACAATATATTTAAACTTTTGTGTAAGGGAATTCCAATTTATTTTTTCTTCAAAACATATCTGAATAACTAGATTCGAAACTGATAAGAAAAGAATTTACGTACATTGTTTCCGGGCCAAACATGGTAGACTCTAATTCTTTCAATTTGGTCACCCCAGAATAAATGAATGCATTGATCCTTCACAAATTCTATATTTTTCCATAGGCTGAATAGTAATCTCTTGCTCTGTCCATCTTCAGCGTTGCTTTGCATGGTGACGAGTCACTGTCGACGTTTTTTTTGGGGTATTTGAAGGTTAATTCTTGTTATTCTGGTTTTGCCAATTATAACATCTGGAAAACTAATGAGCAGTTAATTTAACAGTTTTATCTTAGTTTAATTTAACAGAACTAACTAAGAAATAAACCATTAAGTGATATCCATATGTAATCACAAAGGACTAACCCATAACCAACCCAATATTTCATAGTTGTCACGTTTTAGTGTCCGTTTGGTTTTAAAAACATTAAAAAAAAATTCTAGCATTTAAGATTTTTTTTTACCTTAAAGCCATATAAAAAAAACTAAATATATGCTTTTGGAAAAAAACACTTAAAATAACTTTAGGAGTTTGTTTGGATATAGAGGGGATTAATTATTAAAGGATAGGAAATGATAGTATATTAAAAGAAAGGAGAGGAGAGTATTAATCTTGTTTCGATTAAGTAGAAAAAGAAAGGAAAATATTTATAAAAGGATTATTTGAATGTTGTGTTTGGATTGTATAAGTAAAGGAAAGGAAAGATTATTTTATAACTAAATTACTTTTATACCCCTAATAAAATATATTTTAAATAGAATATAAGGGTAATAAAGATATTTTACTATTAAAACTAATCCTTTTCTTTTAATGACTCCAAATTGGAGGGATAGGATATAAAGGATTAGAAGGTATAATTTTAATCCTTTAATAACTTATCCCTTCAAAAATTTATAATATAAACAAAGGAAGGATAACTATTATCATTTATAATCCCTTCCCTCCTCTTCTAATCCCTCAATCAAAACATACCTTAGATGTCAAAATTATTTTTAATAATTTTCTAAAATTTAAAATTTTATTCTAAAAGACCCTTAATTCTATATATTTTATTTATTTGTATTTAAGAGGATACCTGATTAATAACATGTAAAAAAATATTATTTATTTAACAACGTTTAAAAAAGTAATTTCAATTTAGAACAAAATCAAACATAATAACTAAAATACTCATTAAATTGTTAAAAAAAAAATTCTCTTCGTCCTTCCCTCTTTGGTTAAAATCAATCACGACCAACCACCATCAACAGAACGACCAAAACTCAATTCATATCTCTTTCTCCCTAATCTCATTTTTCTCTCCTGGTTAAAACCCAGACTCGCCCAATCACCACTGTCATAATTGATCACCACTAATCGAACAATTCATATCTCTAGCGAAAGATGCTAATAATGTTGCTCTGGTTTCCCAATGAATTCAATCTACAACAAAGAAAGAGGTTACTCCACCAAGTGAAATATTTTTTTTGGAAAGACTTATTTCTGTTCAAGGTATGTAGTGATCAAATAATTCGAAAATGAATACTGGATGATAAAATCTGTGGAGTAATCTAAAGTCATAACTCGTCATATGGAGTCACTTCAAAGACAATCAAACGACGGAAAAAAAATATTACAATCTCTATAAAGATTATCATGAATATGTGAAGCAATACACGCCATGCCACTCCAACAGAACAACTCCAAGAGGGATGAAATGCCTCTCAACTATGTCTTGGAAGTGGAGATATTCAATGTGTGTGAAATATACTTCATGTGAAAATTTGTTTCATCCTACGATAATCAATATATTTTGTTAGGCGTATAGTAAGTTTCTAAACGGGTTAAAGTGGTAGAATTTCTTACCAACTATTCGAGAGTAGTGATTCAAATCTTGGAATCACACATTTTCACGAGACATGGCACTCCAAGGGTTATCATTACTGATGGAGGTATGTACTCTGAGAATAAAGTTTTGAAGGCGGTTATCGTCATATATGGGGTGAGACATCGAGTAAAGACCGTGTTCATCCACACACAAACAAACAAGTCGTGGTCTCTAAGCGAGAGATCAAATATATTCTTGAGAAGACTGTGGGACTAACAAGGAAAGATTGGTTGATGAAACTTGATGATGCACTTTGGGCGTATAGAACAACTTCCAAAACACCAGGGGAATTTCCATACCAAATGGTGTACGGGAAAGCATGTTATATACCACTTGATTTTGAACTTGGCTTATATTGGGTAGTAAAAGTATTGAATATGGATTCAAAACTAGTGGGTGAGCAACGATTAATGCAATTGAATGAGTTAGATGAATTTCAACTACATTCATATGAGAATGCAAAGTTATACAAAGAGAAAACAAAGAAGTTGAATTATACTGAATTCGTCCGAAAACATTAGATGTAGGGAAATGAACCTAAAGTAAAACTCAGAGTTCATGAACTATCTGGGAAGTTGAGATCAAGATGGTTTGGTCCTTTCATAATTACCATAGTCACACCTCATGGAGCTATTGAGGTAGAGCATCTGATTGAGCACCAAATCTTCATGGAAAATTGTCACTGACTGAAGATTTAACATGGAGATTATGAAGTAAAGTGCGGAGATTGATGAATCTCCTAGACACATAATGAGGTAACAACGTTAAACAAAAGTTATCTTGGGAGACAAACCATTACTTTCATTGAGTTTTTATTATATATTCTATAATATTTATAATAGTCTAAATCTTAGTTAGTGGGTACTATGTATAATAATAAGAGTAGTGGAGTTTGTCTATGATGCACAAGTATAAACAGGTGAAATTTGAAGCTTAAGAAAACGCTGGATAAGAAAAAAGCATGAAAAAGGATATTATCGAAATAGCCATTGGAAATTTTGAGCAATCAAGTACATCAGGAGCGATGTTTGCAATGAGAATGAAAAATATTATTGTAAAACAACCACTGGCCAAATAGACCAGCGGGGGCAGTTCATTAGCCCGATGTACTAGATCCCTTTAGCAACGAAACAAAATCTGGGTAGAGAGTCGACCTGGTTGGACTAGACACTTCCTCCATGGATTCAGACTGAACAAGAGCAAATTAGGAAATAAAGTTCGTCTAATCCAGCCGGACTGTTCATTCGCTGCACTGGATCTTTACTTCCTAAAAACAGAAGAAGGGTCGCAATTCTGGCCGGACCGGAAAGAGTTAATGCCAAAAAAATCATGCAGTCCCCCTAACCGGACGGACCGATTCGACCAGACCAAGAGTCCGTTGCACCAGATTGTTTCAAACACGAATCAAATAACAAAAGGTTTGGCCGAATCGGACCAGTCGGCTTTTGTACTTGACAAAGAATAAAACAGAAGAGGAGTAAAGTTGGGTCCAGACTGAAAAACTAAAAAAATGGTGAGTTGGGAGACTTCGGCCGAGCCAGACAGAAGGTTCGGCCTGACCAAATCGAGAAGTATTGTACGATATAAAAATAAATAAAAAAGACAATACCAAAAATATGTGTACTCGATACCTAACCAGACCAAAATTCCTTTCATATTCTTCATACTTCCTCTCTTTCTTCTCATTCTCTATCAACCTCCATTAAAACACTCCTTAAGGATCATCCTTTTCCATAAAATCACCAAACCAACATCACTTTCTTTACTACAGATCATCTACCCGCTTCATATCTAATTTTCTCACTATCCAATTACCTTCATAAACATTGTCTTATTCCTAAAAACCTCCCGAATTTCTTACCAGTTTTTTCAATATTTTCCATATCCACTACTACACATAAAATCATCCTAACATCAAACCCATCTCCAAAACCAACACAAACAACCCAAAATCAACCAAATAATTTAAAATCCTAACTTTTTAAATCAAAGATTCTTGAGGTTTTGGAGCTTTTAGAGATCATAGAGGATACTGCCATGACATCAAATATATTAATTTATGGACAATTCATCATCAGTATAATAGATTTATCTCAAGTTTAGGTTTACATTGTCAGGATGACAATTCTTTGAGTTGGGGATCTTGATTTTGTCGTCATTTTCACGTGACATCATTTCAGGGTTGTGAAAGTTGGGATTTATCCCTTTATTTAGCACACTTTGATTTTTTAGCTTATCCATGTAATTTATCTGTCTATTGAGAAATTTGAGGTAATTTGTTTGTTAAGTGTGCATCTCATAGGAACACGGAGAATACAAGAACCAAAGAAGTCAAGGAGCTAAGTAGAATCCCCAATTAAGTCGTATAGATCCCAAAATAAGCCATTGAGTCAAAAGTTTCACTAGAAGTACAAACTCAAGTACCGGCAAAACGTCACCGTCAACTTAGAAAAATCATGATAAATAATTAGCTAGGACTTTGCGTATGACCTCTGTCCACAAGGTAGACCTTGGAGTCTAGTTTGTGTGAGAATAAACAACATACATTTTTTATTTGAATTGAAGAAGTTATGAGCGTTTTGCTACGAAGACTCAAGCTGACCATATTTTAACAAAAAGACATGTGGGCCATTTTTTAACCACTTAAATGGGCCTGGCTATAGGATTAAAAATTTTTAGAGTTAATATATATCTTTCCAATATTCAAAAAGGAACTTTTTAATTTGAGCAAAAGAAAAAACTCAGAGCAAGGAGGAAGCAAAGGATGAAGCAAAGGAGGAGCAAGAACAACCCTCCAATTCACCACTTTGAAATCAGTTAACCTTTACATTGATGTAATCATTCAATTCCTTTTAATCTTTCTTTGACTACGTCTTTCCTTTACACTGTATTTTAGTATTTTATTATGAACTAAACACTTTTTAGCTTGAGATGCTTTTGTATGAACCCTATAACATGATTTCAGCATTACTGAATGAATTTAGGGTTGTTTTCACGATCTAATCAAATTGAGAATATATTGTTGTTCATATTTTTGTATTTAACGTTGAACTCAATTAATTGTCCATATGTTTAGTTTGGTTAGCCTTTGAACAACACCCGAGGGGTAGGGGGGTTTAATTAGCAAAAATAATATATGAACGCTCAACTTAGTTTAGAATCGTGAGACTAAAACTAGTTAGGTAATCACATAACTTAAATGTGAGAAAATTTGTAGGTTCACTCAAGAAAGGTTCCTAAGTTCGGATAACAACCCTTATTTACTCCGGAGAGACATAGGGTGACTTTAGAATCCTAGTTAACATTAAATTCACTTTCGCCCTTAATTCATGAATAAACCCATGTCATAACTAGTGGTAAAATGATCATCTTGATCTATCTATCCATATATTTGCATTTTTAGTCCTTAAGTTTCAACATTATTTACATTTTAAACCATCATTAATAATATTTTATCACCATCTACTATTTTGATTATAAATTTAAACAAAATAATTATATTATTTAATTATTGTCTTGAACAACGAAAATCTAAACTACAATTTAAAAGTACACATTTAGCTTTACATTCCCTATAGAGAATGATTGAACTTACTACTTTATTACTTGGGGCGACTCGTATACTTGTAAGGAATATTCTACGGGGTGTTGATTTTTATATCATGCTTTGGAGGACACATGAAGCAAATCTAATGTGCCAAAATTTAGCACATTTCAGAATTTTGATGCTTAAAGTAGCTGATGAAGAAAGGACGTGGCACGTAAATTGTTATCGTTAGGGAGAAAAACAGAATGCTGATTTTAGGACTGGGATGTCGTAGTTCTTATACTTCTGAACAGAATATGCCACATAGCACGTGATCATTGGGGCCTTTGATTGTTATATATATTGAGTATAATTCAACATATTACTCATCTCACGAAGTCTCAGTTGCCAAGCCAATAAAGGGAAACATCTGAAAGATATCTCAAGTACTATTCTTCATGTTATTATCATTGAAATTAGCCCGTTGTGATATCTGCTTATTAGGAGTCATCCACTATATTTGTAATATATCAAAATTAAGTTAGTCCTCTTGCTAGATAATCTAGTCAAAGGCAGGTTGATGTAACCAACATGCCAGATGCGTTACCCAGAGAGACCTTGAACCATGTCATCATAGGCATGGAAATCACTGGGGTGATATTTATCTTGTGATATGCATTTATGAAAAAAAACCCATGTGTGCTATCGATGATGATATGATTCATTGTCACACCCCTATATTAACAGTTACAATGAGTGCATCGATGTGGTAAAACACAAAGTCTTTTGCAACATTGTAGTTGCTAAACATGAATATCTCCAGATCAGGGTGTGCCTTCTCCCTTTCATTGTTGTAACCAACACCACACAAGCCTCGATAGATAAATTTTGAAGTCAAGGTTATTTTGACCCTTAAAACTTTGACGTCGCTTTATGGACCGATGTAACCTATGTTGTTGTGGTTCTGGTGTTAGAGGGATTTCTACATTAACCCGTACCTAATCAAGATGATTTTCTAGTTGTATTTTTTAGCCTTCTTGAGTCTGCTACATGACTTGATAACTTGGTGGATCCCATCCTCTGAGGACAGTTGTGCAACTCTTCATTGGGCGATAATTTGATAACAATTGTTATATTGCATGAGGCAATGATGAGAGTGTCTTGTAGTGTGCAATATCGAGATTTATTATAAGTTATAAGTTTTATATATGTATATCAAGATATAATTCGAAGTCTATGAACTACTCTATGCGGGTAAGGAGCGAGAGTTGTATCGGGATGAAGATTGTTCGTTCAAATCTCTCCAGATGAATTTCCTATACTTATCCTAGTTTCAAGGACTAGGTGCCCCTCTGGAGTTGCACCCGGATCCCTTCATGCACTTTCTTGGTTATCTTTGTATTTTCATCCACATATGTTGTCGTAACATATGCCAGACCATGACACTCACTAATTGGTGATGTGTTGTTGCGATTGGTGCATTCGACGCTGACATATATCGCTTCGTGAAGTTCTTACAATATGTCAAACGAAGGATTAGTGCTAGACTGTTGAGCGAGTTTAATTTTGGATGTTGTTAGTCCACGTATCTCTATTTACATCATTGCGATGCCTTGTCTCGTATTGCTTCCTACAAAATAACTTTACCTCCTAGTGTTTGTTTTTCCATCATGGTTTACTCAATAGGTAGGTGGATATTCCCATATATGGCGCCAAACTGATAATAAAAAAAGGTAACTGCTTTTGAGTCCATCATCTACAATGAGAAGAATTAACGAGGAACTAGGTAACTAATATCACAACTTTAAGAATAGACTGTATCTAACCTAAAACCGAACAAAATCCAATGAACGAAAGGAGTGGGGTGTCCCTATTGGCACTCCAACACTCAAGTCATTAGACAACAAGCCAACAGTCTAATGTTCCGCATGATGAAAATGTTAGCTATCTTATCCAGGGTGGTTCGAAAGGAATTTTTTTGCATTCAAATATATTGTATGAATGTGACAAGTAAGAATTGTGCTATAATTTTTGTGCGTAATTATGCTGTGTGTAAATTTTTTTGTGGTTTTATGGTCTTTATATGGACAATAGATTTGAAAGGTTGAGGCCATGACACAACACTCAAGTCAGTGGACTATAAGCCAAAAGTAGACCGTGCCTCAAGATGAAAATGTTAGACATTTATCGAGGATGGTTTGTAAGAATATATTTGCATACACATATATTGTATAATTATGACAAGCAAGAGGATGAGTTTTGATACTTGTATTTAATACCATGTGTAATTTTTTGGGGGATTCATAGTCTATATTGACAATTAATTTTAAGGATTGACTTTGTGACTGGTAGTTAAAGATGAGGAGGTTTAACCGATGGGGTAACCTTCCTACCTTCCCATTATGAGACCATGAACTTAGTGGACAATTTGTAAGCGTTTTATCCGGTGTAAAATCTCCACAACTATTTTCAAAGGAGTGTGGATGAATTACGGGTGGAAATATAGGTGACCTTCTGTTTTCCCTTTACTTTTAAAGGATAAGGGCCTTCAAGTCAAGTTGCTTGTGTGGCGTTATTCTTACTTGTCGATACCACCATGGGTGGGACACTTCGTATTCTTGTCACATAATAATGCTTCTTCGACTGTGTAGATGATCATGGTCCTTTTAGTATATCAAATGCGTGTGTTTACCTGTTTATTATTATATTGTGTTATTATACCAATCTAGGTAATTAATAGTTTTTAAGTATATTTACCATATATTTGCCATATATTTGCCCCTATTTAAGTAACAACTACATAGACTCTTACATAACTTTTATAACTTATAAGGTATTGTGTTGATTTAGTTGTAAAATTGTAATATCATAAGATATATCCACTCGATTATTGATATATTTACGAGTTCACCAACAATACACCCTAAACCCGTTACATCTAAAATACAATGATTTATGTAATACATTAAGTAGGCATTTTACGAATTAAAAAAATGTATAAGAACCGCGATTTAGATATTCATCATCTTTTATCCTTAAAATCGACATGAAACCGTGTGGTAATAAATCAGACGGCCCAATAAAGTGGAATTGCAAAGTCCCGACTATATTCAGCCCAAATATTCATAATTCCCGCGCTCAAGGCCCAATCGTAATTAAACAATCTAATTTCAACCATAAGATAAGCCGCCATAGCCGCCGCCTGTGAGCTTTTGATCCGCTTCAAACTCGAAAACATAAATAGAGCCAAGCTCCAATTATCGAAGAAAATAAAAAGCAAAATGGAAAAGCTGAAACTAGCAATAAGCATCACATTAGCTTCATGCGTGACTCTAGCAATCTCCATTTACATCACCAAGCAATTCAACAAACACAAAAAGCTCAAGAAATCAAAAGCATTATGTTATCTCACAACAGAAGAAACAAAGCCTCAACATAATTTCAAGCGCGTTTTCGCTAATAATTCTTATTCTCAATTCAAACATATCAACAATCCAACCGGTAATTCTTTAATTTTTTATTTTTTATTTATGTCGATACTTTTGATTCCTTCATTGTACGCCATTGACTTCACTAATGTTCAGCTGTTGCGGCTGAGGAGGAAGCGGAGTATGTGAATGTGCATCCATACAAGGAGGAAATAGCAGCTTTAGTGAAAAATCCAGATGTGGAAGGATTGGAATTTTTTGAAGGGAAATTTGAGGAGTTGGAGATGAGAGAAGAGTATGTATGGGTTGAAAATGAGGAACAATTACGCGATTTGGCTGAAGCTTTGAGTAAAGAGAGGGTTTTCGGGGTGGATACAGAGCAGCACAGTGTTAGATCGTTTTTAGGTTTCACAGCTCTTATTCAGGTTTTATTTCATTTTCGCAGAATAAATATGTCTTCACTTAAGTTTATGTGTACTCTAAAGTGATATTACTTGTGTTCATCTTGAATAGATTTCTACCAAATCTGAAGACTATCTGGTGGACACAATAGCACTCCACGATGTAATGGGAATTCTTCGTCCTGTTTTTGCTGACCCTGCTATTTGTAAGGTATTGTCTTATTTGAATACTTATAATTAAATTACTTTTGATTCACACATGATTTTGAATTGCTTTATCATGTGTTAGAATTTTATGGCAATGTGAAAGGTTGTCCAATATATGATGGTATTTAATTGACTGGTGGGAGAAACTTTTGCTATAGGTATTCCATGGAGCTGATAGTGACATTCTTTGGCTCCAAAGAGACTTCCATATATATGTCGTCAATATGTTTGATACAGCAAAGGTGAGGTGTCACATCAAATTGGTTATTTTGATAAAATCATGTTATGCTTTTGACTGAAAAATTATAATAATGTTAGGCTGGGCCTTTTAATGTGCGTAATATCATCTTAATTAGAAAGTAGAAAATGAGAGAGTAAAAACTTTTTCCATCACTGGTGTCTTGCTTTCTATTGCTTAAGTATTAAATCTCTTATATGGTTTTAATTTTCAGGCATGTGATGTTTTATCAAAACCACAAAGGTCCCTGGCTTATTTGCTCGAAGAATACTGTGGTGTTGCTAAAAACAAAATATTACAGGTCAGTCTATACAATTAGCTTCAACAAAGTTTTTGCTTGAAAAGGACTATTCATTTGAGGAAACATATATGCTAAAGTATGAGGAAAATGAAAACATATACTCCCTTTGTCCCCAAAAAGATAGGAACATATGAGTTTTCTCACAGATTAAGAGAATAGAACTGTAAATAGAAATATCTAACTACCTGGTTGTTATGTCTATATTTCCATATTCTTCCATCATTGTTTCTCATTTGAGTGTATTAAAGAGGGGGTAAAATAAGTCATGAATTGAGCGGCAAGTTTCCTCTTTTTAAACTCACAATGTAAATTAAGTTGGGGAAATCTTTTTTGGGCAGATTTAGTATTAGATTACAAAATCAAATTATCAAAGAAATATTTATCTTTGTAAGAAACGTTTGGTGTAACATAGAGCATATTAGTGTATATTTATTTTTATTTGTTTACTTGAAAACATACACTTTCAACTATTAATATATTTATTTGTCTTACCATCTAATTATAGCGAGAGGATTGGAGGCAACGTCCCCTTCCAGCTGAAATGGTGCAATACGCTCGAACAGATGCACACTATTTATTGTACATTGTACAATGTCTTTCATTAGAACTCAAACAAATGGATACTGGTATGAAATAGTCTGATCAAAATACTATATTTCTTTTTTCCAAAGTAGAAATTACCTAAAAACTATAATTATTTATGTGTCAGAAAATTCATGTCCCGATGACAAATTGAATTCTTTTCTTGAGGCAAGTCGACGTTCAAATACAACTTGTTTGCAACTTTTTTCAAAAGAAATCGAAGCTTATCCTGGAGACTCTGCTGCTTCATCGATGATTTCTCGTAAATTGAACGATCAAGGAAGTTTTTCATCAAGTGATCGTGAAACAAATGTAAGTTAAATTTAAGGTTAAAACAGTTGTCATTAATATTGAACACTCTGATTTCTGATTTCCATTTTGTTTGTTCAGTTTCAGGAACTTGTGAGACTATTCTGTGCATGGAGGGATATAATGGTGAGTAAATCATCCTCCATAGATTTGTGTTCAATTTTTAAACTTATAGGAATCTCTCCTTTCTGGAACAGGGAAGGATAAAATCTTCCATTGTGCATTTATCATCAGTGTGGTTTATCTCAGTCACACACTTGTAAGAACCTACATAATTACAAACATGTAGAGTAATTAATCCTTTAGGTCTAAGAAGAAGAGTCCAAAGTGATTCATTCAACTTTAGCCATTGCATTTTTGTTTCATAATAGTTTACCTTTGACCTCTTTCACACTGTTCACTCTAAATATATTTGAAAATAGAGAAAACTACAAAAATTATCATATTTGGCCTTTTCCGTATATAAGCAAAATATATATTACACTAAAAAAATATTTGTACATCTCTTTAACCACAATTATCTTATCATATCTTTTTTTGTTACTGTTCATTTTTAGGCGCGTATGCATGATGAGAGTTTGAGATATGTTTTATCAGAGCAAGCTATTATTGCACTTGCAACTAAAGTACCCACAACTGAACTAGAAATATACAACACTATATCCGAAGCTGATCTCAATTCTGATTCAGTAAATTCTATTTTTTACTATCAATCTCCTTCCCCTGTAGTCTGTAGCCATTGGGAAGATTTTGAATACATATTCCAAGGAAATAGTGACAGCCCTGAAGACATTTTGCAATTAATTCTTGAAAAACACCTCAGTTCAGATGGAACTTGTCCTCTTTCTATTTACAATTATGGTTTACTGTCCAAACGTAGCCTAAAAGTCACAAATAGATCTGCTTCTAAACAAAATGGACTCAAAACTAGAAGACGAGGGACACGTATGGCTTCTCGACAATTATTTGTTCAAAAGTTTTCTTGCAAGTCCCAAGTTTATCATAATTGTAAGATTTACGCTAATGATGGACGATTGTTATGCCATTGTGATCGTAAAAAGCTTGAATGGTATCTAGCTAGAAATTTGGCAAAACTTGTAGAGGAAGATCCGCCAGCTATTATGCTACTTTTTGAACCGAAAGGTCGTCCAGAAGATGAGGGTAATGATTTCTATGTTCAAAGTAAGAAAAATATATGTGTTGGGTGTGGTGAAGGAAATCATTATTTAAGATACAGAATAATACCCTCGTGTTACAGAATTCACTTTCCGGAGCATCTAAAAAGTCATAGATCTCATGATATTGTACTTCTTTGTGTGGATTGTCATGAACTTTCTCATGCTTCTGCTGAGAAGCACAAAAGAAAAATAGCTGATGAGTTTAATATACCACTTTATGTACGTCATGTAATTGACTCTAATTCGAGTAATCAAGTATCAGATACAAAGAATATAGAGGAGTCAGGTGTATCTCCTCTTCAGCTTCGTACAGCAGCTATGGCTTTATTACGTCATGGTCCCGCAATGCCTGTTAATCGCCGTGAAGAATTGACACAGGTGTGTGATAATTTTATTATAAAGTTTGTTTGAAATTTTATTATTGACGTATGCTCTATATTTGTAGGTTGTGATGAAGTATTATGGAGGAAGAGAAATATCAAAGGAAGATTTAGAACACGCTTTGTTAGTTGGTATGACTCCTCATAAAAGGAGGCAGCTTGAGAAAAAGGCTGGGTTGACTTTAAACCGTTCTGAAACTAATGGCAAACATGAAGATGAGACTGTTGAAAAAACAGATGATATTGAAGTTAATGGTGTTAATTTAGAGAAAGATATAGTTTCAGAGATCTCATCGGCTGATACCTTGGATTCTGGTCTCTCGGAAAATGGAATTTTATCAAATTTGATAACTAAAAGTGGGGGTAGAAATTACATTGGAAATGGTTCAACGAAGCATAAGTCAAAATATTCATTGTTGGGGCATGGCCCACATGGGAAACAAGTTGTTGAGTATCTGCTTAAGGAACATGGAGAGGATGGGATTCGTGATTTTTGTCAGAGATGGAGACAAGTTTTTGTTGATTCTCTTCAGCCACGATTCTTGCCTGGAGGTTGGGATGTAAATCACAGGTATGTCCATCTTTTATTCTTGTAATCCTTTTATTTTTCAAATTGATACTTATTATTTGAGCATGCTTTGTCTAAATCTCTAATTAAAAGTGGACAAATAGTCAGTGTTTACTCTTTCTAATGGAAGACTATCAATTTTCTTATCATATTCTTTACATGCATATTGAATTGTTATTTCAAGAGTTTTGGGAAGATATTCTATATATTGAACAGATAATTCCACAAACTCTGAAGCCAAGAATTATTTGTGTATATTAGATGGTCCAATATTACTTTTATCTGTCTTACCTCATATTTAAACTCAACAAAACTAATTAGAGTAACTTTTTTCTATTGGACCATCAAATATTGGATAGGAATTCTTAGTTGTATAAATTTGAATTTGAATTTGAAAGCTTTAAACAAAACTTTAAATTAGACCATTTATTTTAGAAAAATTATTTATATCCAAAATTAACAAAAAATTCCAAACAAATATTTCTGTAATTGAAGTTAAAAAAAATGTTCAAAAAATAGAATTAGTCACGAATTTAAGAGTTTGGTGTCTCAGGAAGGTTTGAGGTTAATACTCCATATTTTTACCATGTAGATTCTTTTCATGTAATTGTAGAATAGTTGAAATTTTTTTTAATTGATTTTCAAACATAACATCTCATTTTTACTTAAATTAAAAATAAATTTTGTTACAAATTTATACATTATTAGAATGTTTTATGAAATTAATATTATATTTATAGAATTCAGGGTGTCTTTTAATTAATTGTTATATATGGTTTGCTTATATTACTATCATAAGTTATTTATCATACCATTAACAATCATTAACCTATATAAAGTATATAAAGTAGTGTTCAATCAATAATAATAATTATATATCATAAAAATAAATTTTTGAACATTATTTAATATTTTCATAATAAAATATCAAAATATATTAATATAATGTATCATGAAAATTATATGTTCTAAATATTATTAGTGGTTAAATTACTCTTTCAAAGCTAAAATTTCTAAATTTAAATTTGAATATATGATATCGTGGTATATATCAAAACATTAATTTTTAAATTATTGATCCAAAGGCCAACTATAAATCAATCAACTATTAATATTCTAAATAATCAATTCATAAAATTTAGCTAATCATTCAATTTAAGTAGATGAAGTTCAAATTGTTAAAATTATAAAAACACATAGAATAATTAATAAGATAAATAAAAAAATGTATAACTGAAGTAATATATTGACTGAAAATTGGTTAGTGAATATAGTTTATTTATACCCCCACTTAGGTTAAGAATGTGTGCATGAAGATAAATTTGCAGTTTGAATTTACTCAAATGATTATCTTTCTGTTAATATTAAGTACAGTATATAAAAGTAAAAATAATAATTTAGGCCCTATTTTCCTAAACAATGTCTCTTCTACCCTTAATCAGAGATAATTCATAGGAGTCAAATCTCTGTTCTGTCACAATGCTTTCTCCTTTTCTCTAGATTATGGTATTAAAAGCTGGTTGAAGTTCAAACCTTTTCTAAGCCCTCTTTTTTACCCTCTAATGAAAATTTCAATTCTCCCTCCTTTAATCAGGAACTCTATAAAAAGTTCCCCCACTACCAAACAGCGCCCACCAGGGCTGAAATTACTCTTACAAAATTTTCATACTCACTTTTATATACTCATTTCTATTATTGAAGATTCAACTTGTTGCTACCTTGGACAAGCATCTAAAACTTGTATCACATGCTTAATCTCCCTCTCAGTCTTACCACAAATCCTCTGGTGTATTATGGACATCCATGCATCAAAGATTCAACTCTTTAAGTAGAACTCATATCTATCGACTCAAGAATCAGTTGCTACTTTTATTATAATGCCATCATTATGATAAAAGCTGACCGAGTTCTTAGGTTTTGTGCTTTTTTCCTTCATTTTTTTCTATCAATGAGGCTAGATACACTATGGGGCACCAGGGCTGCAAACCACCCTCACCCACCCAACACTTTGTACAAATAATTTGGTTAAAATTGAAGAATAACTCATTGGAGTATCCAAATTGAGTTGTCAGTTACATAGTTGTAATTTTGTTGTATAACTGAGTTATTGTTCATTTGTGCAAAGGATTTGATGTTGAACATTTTTTAACTACCAGTGGCAAAAGAGATTTTGGCGAGTTTAGCGTCTACAATCCATCGCTCAAAGTATCTTCCACCTCTCCCCCAATTGATCATCATCGACAGCCGCAAAAATGATTATTAATGAAGAGGAGTGTGCTGTCTGGACCATGGACTCTGGGTGAAGAAGCATTATTATGGTGAGAGTATTTATTTTTTTGATCGAGGTTATAATATAACGTAGTTTTGCCATTTTGTTGTAACACATCATTTAGTTTCTTTAGTTATGTTAGTTCACCAAGTATATGTATCCCAAAACCTGAATTCTGTCCGCTGTAATATTTACTCAGTTCGTGGCTCGATGCAAACATGAGTTATATATGCAGTCATGATATTATTTCATTATTCAGTTGTAGTTTGAAAATTGGGTTTGATATTTATATAATTATATTACTATTTCTATGTCGATCACTAATCCATAACACAGGGTATAATTGCTCTGTCAAACCACAAGGGTATATTAGCTATTTTAAGCATAAGACAAGGACTAGTGGTGTATTTTACCCTTCTTTTTACACTTTAGTCTCGGTGCTGCCTTGGTCCACTTCATTTATACACTCTTTGGTTTCTCTCCAATCAAGATGCTTCCAGAAATTTACAGCTCAACTATTTATTTAATTTTAATAATTTTTTTTTTTTGAAAAAATTTGAGTATTTTTGTGATATTCTTTCCCATTGTTGCAAATTGTATCAGGCCATACTTTTTTTCTTTTCAAAGGAAAATGAGGATTTTTTTTTTTTTGGACAAAGAAAATGAGGATTTAAATGTCTATATATTGTCCGCATGTATGAAATTTATTTAAAATAGTTTTCTATCCACTAACTATGTTACAACAGCTGGTGGCTGAAATTCTTATAGGGTAACTTTTAGCTTGGGATGACTAAAATCTAATATCTAGTTAGAGAAGTTAAAATTTAGATTTGGGAGACTAGAATCCATTATTAGTAAAGCTTTTTATCTATTTTTTTCTCAAACAGATTTCTTTTCTTATCGTGCTTGGTGATGTGGGCTACTGCCCCTTAGATCCGTCGAGATTTGAAATGTATAATTTAAGAGCCAGTTTAATATAATTTATGGAAGTGTTTTCTTTATTTGTTTACAGAAATCACTTTTATAGAAGAAAAAAAGGAAAAAAAAGGATTTCATTTTGCGTAAAAAATTAACAAAAAGAATTTCTTAAACAAATTATTTGTATTTTTTTTGGATTAGGAAAAGTGCTAAGAAGCATCGAGAAAACACAAAAAGTTCAACAGATATCCGTCTTAAAATCATCAAGGAAGCCGTAAAAGTTAAGGTCGTTCTTAAAAGACTCTATGGCTCCGTGTCTAATTTTTTTATAAGGTTATTTGTTTTTTTGTTAAACTTTTTTGGGATAAATATTAAAATGGACTCAAATTTGAAGTGCTTTTCAAAAGAAGCACTTTCATACCGACACTAATGTTTTTTAAATAAACATTTAAAATAATTTTAAATTTTAAAATTATTTTTAATAATTTTTTTAGATTTAAAGTTTTATTCTAAAAATATTAATTTTGCTCTAAAATAAACACTTTGACCCCTAAAATTAATTTGGAATGGTTTGAAAACCATTTTATATGTACTATCACTCCAAATATTACAACAGGATAACCAAGATCTAAGTAAAAACACTCATTAGTCAATAGAGTCATAGTCAACCCTATAAAGAAATTTAAAAGTTTTAAACAAAACTTTACATTAAGCCATTTATTTTAGTGAAAATAATTTATAATAAAAATTAACAAAAATATATTTCTTTAATTGAAGTTAAAAAAATGTTCAAAAAATAGAATTAATAACAAATTTAAGGGTTTAATGTCCTATGAAAGGTTCGAAGTTAATATTCTAGAATTTTACCATATAGATTATTTTCAGATCAACGTAGAGTAATTATAAATTTAAAATTTTTTAAATTGATTTTCAAACATAACACCTTATTCTTATTTAAATTTAAAATAAGATTTATCACAAATTTTTAAGTTATTATAATATTTTATGAAATTAATATTATATTATAAAATAGGAAAATGACCCAAAAAATCAAAGTATTAATTTTTTATGTCCAATTAAATCTGCCCAATAACATCATTAACTTATTTATTTAATAGATTATTTTACTAAACTAACCTTACTTACTTTTTATACTACAAATTACTTAATATATATATCCTAATTATTATAAAAGTTTATTTCATTTTCATTCTTCTTTCTCTCTCTTCCTCTGTCTTTCTCTCTCTATCGATCGATCGTGTATCTTCATGGCCGATTACTTCTCTCTCTCTCCACGATTCCTCTCTCTCCACGATTAAACATTTTATGTGCAGCTTGATTTCTACATTCTCCTCAAGTGTTTAGAGTTCTCTTCACCAAAACAGTGTTATTCTTCTTGTTTCACTACTAGTAAGTAATTTATTAAAGATTTGTGATGGAATTTAGACATCGGATGGGTTTTAAGAAGATGGGATATAGATGTATGATAGGATTTAGATGTGTGAAGGGAGCTAGGTTTGTTGATGGAATAGGACTTAAGATAGTTATGGGATTAAATTAGTTGATGGGATTTTAGACTTTTGATGATGGGATTTATGCCGCTTTAATGGATTTAGGGATTTAGATGTGTGATGGGAATTAGGTTTGTTGATGGGATTTTGGACATCTAATGGGTTTGAAACTGCTTTCAGTCTTTATTGATTTGCTAGTCTTTTTGATGAGAGTAGGGAATTAATGAGTTGGGTATACACTCTAGTGTCATGTGTTAGTGTATGATGTCTTGCTTTAGAAAAAGTAGTTGCTTCACTTGAACTTCCATGTAAATTTAACGTATATGGATGTATCAGAATATACCCTTATTACAGCAAGTTAAAGCACGAGTCACAATGTCCATTTCGCCCCTATAATTGATGAGATTATCTACAATGTCATTAAGTTTATAAGTGGTTGTATGTCATCACTTTCTGCAATGATCTAACTTGAACTACCCCATTATAACATTCTATCGAAAATGGACCTTGTTACCAACCAAAAAGAGATTGAGAAGTTAGTATATATATCTATAATATCTATAATATAGTCTTTTTCTCAAATATATAAGTTTTATTTTGCATATTCTAATAATTATATGTTTGTGTCCTCAGTTACCTAGATCCAGAGCCTCAGATGCTTCTTACAGAGTTACACCAGCGCATGGCTCCACGATTTGGAAAGCTTAATAAAGCTCTAATTGAATTGATAAGTTAGAGCTTTAGTAACCACTATTCTAATATCAAGCTTTCTTGTATATATTAGACTAGTTTGGTTTGGTTATCAGGTTAACAATACAACAGGGTGAGCTTTTTGCCTATAGACTTGCATAAAGAGAGCATGTATTTTCTCTATTTCATGCATTATTCGTGTGTCTAATCTGTTTGCATTATTAAAGCTTTGATATCTTACACAACTTTACTATTTCTTGTAGTATACAGTACATTTTGTCAAAGGTGGACCAATGCATTCAGTAAGGAGAAGATGCAGATGTGAAGATTAAGAATTTTTTGAATTGGAGGGGTTATTTGCATACTTCAGGGACCAATGGTGCAATCGTCGGGTGACGGGATTCGTCCCACTTTTCGTTTCTTATTATTATTTTGATTAATTTTTTTTTGTGTGTAGAAATATCTTATTGAGCAACGAGCTGTAGTTGATATTGAAGGACGAAAATTACTAAACGAGGATAATGATATTTGATCAGTAAGTTTTTGATTTTTTTAATTAATTATTTTAATTTTTTTTACTGTTATGCAGGTGCTTCAGTATCTTTTAGATGATGTATCGGATTTTATAAAAACTAAATATATTTCAGATGAAGAAAATGACATTAAAGGGGGTATTAATGTACTTAAAGCTTTTATAGATTATATATCTGAAAGAGAAGGAAAATTTTCGTAGTAGAAGACGCGAAAATGAAGATTCAGTTACACTTACTACAATTCATCAGGTTTTATTCATTCACTTTCTTTAAATTGCAATTTAGTTCCTGACACTTTTGCTGACTCTTGAATTCTATCTTTATAGTCAAAGGGGTTAGAATGGGATACAATTTTTTTTGTTAAGGCAAATGAAACTGAAATTCCATTGTTACATGAATATAATGGTGCTGTAAATGAAAATGGGACTTCTATTGAGGTAAAACTTATGTTGTTTTTTTTTTACTATTTTACCCTCGTAACAATTATGTATTTTTAATTTTTTAAATTAGGAAGAGAGACGTTTATTATATGTAGCTATGACTCGTGCAAAGAAAAAGCTCTACATATTATACCTAACAATGGATTCTAATTGGCAGGTTTGATTTTTAATTTTTTTTTGGCTTAATAATTAATTTACTTTTTAATTTTAATAATCTATGAATTTTTTTAACAGATTCTTCAACCTTCACGATTTTTAAGAGAAATTCCTCGTCATTAACTTGATACTCAGGTATTGTTTAAGTAAATAGTTATAAAATTAAAAACAACTTTTGATTAATTTACTTACTAATTTATTTATTATGTAGACGGTACAATATCCAGTGGAGCATCCAGAGAAATTTGAGAAATTTGGGATGTCACCTTCAAAAGGGAGTTTTATTCTATGGCCCACCTAGATGTGGAAAGACTTTATTAGCTAAAGCAATTACTAATGAATGTCGAGCGAATTTTATTAGTATTAAAGGTCCTGAATTACTTACTATGTGGTTTGGTGAAAGTGAAGCTAATGTTAGAGAGATTAAGTGGGTGATAAATATAATTGATGTATTGGTTCTTTATATGGGTGATAAATATAATTTTTATTTTTAGGTGAGTCTCACGCTTCAAAGTCACAATAGAAATAGGAAGAATATTCTATCTTTGTGGGTGAATACTCATCATTCTTGCAACTTGTAGACCTTGTACATCTTTACGTGGCACAAAACTATGTTAATACATCATATAAGGAGGACCTTTAGTGCAATTATTTCTTTGTCTTTACGCTCGCTCTTGTTTTGTTAAGTTCTCTTTTAAAGCACGTTACTGATTAGGTTATTATTTTGCAATTGTTTACGTGGGTTCCAATCTTCCCCAACGGCTGGCCGGCGACGATTAGCTATATATATATTTGGGTTGCACACCATAAATCGTATAAGCTAAAAATAATTGCGGTCCATTTCAAAGATTGAAGCAATTGAGTCCCATCACTTTGATAAATCCCATCACGTGCTGAATTCCATCACTGCGATGCATCCCATCATCGCGATGAAGTCCCATCAGCGCGACGAATCCAATCAGCGCAACGACTCCCATTAGCGCAATGAAGTCCCATCATCGACGAATCCAATCAGCGAGACGAGTCCCATCAGCGCAATGAAGTCTTATCAGCGCGTTGAAGTCCCATCAACGCGATGAAGTCCCATCAACGCGACGAGTCCCATCAGCGTGATGAGTCCCATCAGCGCGTTGAGTCCCGTCAGCGCGGTGAAGTCCCGTCAGCGCGACGAGTCCCATCAGCGTGTTGTAATATTGTTGTATAACTGTTTGATTGTTCATTTGTGCAAAGGATTTGATGTTGAACAATTTTTTAACTACCAATGGTAAAAGCGATTTTGGTGAGTTTAGCGTCTACAATCCATCGCTCAAAGTATCTTCCACCTCTCCCCCAATTAATCATCATCGACAGCCGCAAAAATTATTATTAATGAAGAGGAGTTGTGCTCTGTGGACCATGGACTCTGGGTGAAGAAGCATTATAATGGTGAGAGTATTTATTTTTTTGTATCAAGGGGATAATATAACATAATTTTGCCATATTGTTGTAACCATAGTTCACGAATCGTGATTCGTATCGTGAATCGAAATATTACATTTTTGAATCGCGTATCTGGTGGTCCTTTGTGTGTTCTAAAATAAATGCAAATAATAATCAAACCACAACCGCAAGTGTACGGTTGTCCCAAGTAGTAATCCTGATAAATCAGGTTCGTTCCAAGGACGGATGGTTGATCACAATGTTTAGCAAGTAGTGATTTATGCACTTATGGAAATGAAAGATACTAAATTGTTTGTTTTGGTTTTGTTTATTATAACTAATAAATGAAAGACAAATATTAAAATGCAAGTAGAAGCTAAGACGCAAGTAAAATAAGTGAAAACGCAATATGAGATGTAGTACTTGAGAACGCAAGGATCCTCCTAATCTTATTTCCTAACTTATGTTGTTTAAGGGCTAAATCAGTCAATTACAATGGTCGGGATTCTAAATTCCTTATACCCCCGTCAGGGTGGACTATAAGGCAATCCTAAAGTGTCACTAGTCCCGTCAGGGTAAATATGATCCACCGTTGGATGATTAAGTGTTTTACCTCATTGGCCCTAGAATTAACTAAGTTCGTCAGAATCAATAGCTTTTATCCTAGATTGAACAATTGATTCTGTACCTAAACCCCCCGTCAAGATGATCCACACGCCACATATGTGGAATAGCTTAGATACTAATACCTAATTTTAGTTCGCGACTCTAAAATCAGTAAATAATCACAAATTGTCGAAAAGAGTAAAAGACCTGATTTAATTTAATTTAACAGAAACCCAAATTCAACATTCGTTATAATATAAAACCAGGATTCACCCATTGTTTGTTCTCAAGCACTAATGAAAGCTTAGCTCATATTAAAATTAAAAACTAAATTAAAAGAAATGGAATTCATATCGTTTACAAAATTAAAATATAAAAAGAACCTAATTTTCGGAATCAGAATGACTACGAACGGAGCTATAGACCCACTCCAGCTCTTGTAGCTTCTCCTTTCTTCCTGCTGTAGCTTCTCTGGTGTTTTTAATCTTGTGGAAAGTGAATTGTGTGTAAAATAGAAGTCCAGACCTCCTTTTATAAGTAAAAATTCGGACTAGGGCTTGGACCAGAAAATAAAAGCCTAATTAAATGTCCAAGCCCACTTTCTAAGCCCAAAATCCCGTAACTGGTGATAGGCCTTCACTAAAACAGCTTTTCCCGATGCGTTACAACTCCGATTGACCTCATTCCAGTTGATAAAGTTCCGTAACTTGATAAGGAATGATTTCTCTTCAAAGGTCAGCGGCTAAATCATCGCTTAAGCACCTCGAAATCAGCAATCTATGGCCTGGAAAGTGGATTTTCAGCTCTAAAAATGATATCTTCGGGATTTGTCTTCAAGTCTTGACTCTAATTCACGATCTTTGACCTTCTCCTCGGATTCCTCTCCTAGCTAACATCTAAAACCTGTAAACTTTACACTAAAAATACCAATATTACGCGCAAAAGTTTAATAAATTAAAAATGCTAGAAATAAAAAGGTAATTCCGGATTATTGAATATTTAGTACAAAAGTCTATCAAATTAATTAAATAAACACCAAAAATGATGTCTCCTAAGGGTCTAAAATAAGAACAATTAGGGAGACATCAAGACCCCCAACTCAAACCTTTGTCGTCCCGACAAAGCAAAACTAAAAACAAAGGGGTAGAAGTAAGCGTATAAACAAATAGAAGCTAGCAAATACACCCTAAAGCAAGTCTCAAAATAAATCTCATATAGCAAACTCTAGAAACTAATATACACATACACTAATCATGCAACATCAAACATAAATAATCTCAATCATAAAATTAAAGTTGCAATGCTTGAAGGTTACACTTGTACTCATCTCTGTATGATGGCTATAGGGTGGTCATTAATCCTAACTCGCTTTGAACGCTCCACCTAGTGTATTCCCTATCAACAGAATTATAAATTCACTACGCACTTAGGAATCACGAGGTCTTTACGGTTATAATATTGGCTTAAGGACGGGTGTGGATGTATATTTGGTAAATTTGAAGTGAGCTTTTGCCTCTCTCCTCACTTACCATCAACAATGTCCTCGAGCTTGAGTTAACGCTCAAAAAGATGTTCTCACTCACCCATATACGCAACAATTTAGCGTCCCATGTCTACCCACTATAAACAAGATGATTTCAGAAAAATTCCACTTTGCCGGATGTTTTATTCATTCATATTTTTCTTTTCTTTTCTCTTTTTTTTTTCTTTTTTTTTTTGTACAGAAGCAAACCGGGTACCCGGTTTTGACGAATCCGGGTTCCCGGTTCCTACTGTATGATTTTCAAAATTTTTCATTTTTTTTTCTTTCTTTTTCATTTTTCTTCATTCCCGGCAAAGGGTTACAAGTATATATCATCTGCAATTGTGCTACAATACAAAGCACATCGATCCCTACCCATTTAATTCCCCATATGTGGTCCCACCACCCCAAACTCAAGCTCGAGACATGTCTCAGGATTGTGATTCAAGTGCGGGTCATATGGTCATGCCTAATAATCTAAGGGATAATGGCTTATATCGTGGCTACAAAGAAAAGGCTAAAGGCTCAAAGTGGGCTAAGACGGATAATAATTAATACAAGGGATAGAAGGCTAAAAAGGCACAAATGGCTAACAAAGAACTGCCCCTATCATTTTCCTAAGTACATAGCTTGTCTTTAGTTCATATCTAGGTGAGTTCTCTACTAATTAGGATTTCACGTTCTATACACCAAACATATTCCTTGAGTACAAGCTTACTTCATTTGCATTGTTAATTAATTTTTCCTATCAATTACCTATGTTCGCATGCAATTGTAAGTGCGTTTTATATCAATCCCTAAAGTCCACTATTTACTATCATAGATTTATCAAAAGTATGCTTAAAGGGATATTTAAAAATTTCTATAGTCAAACGCAACTCCGAAATTTTTTTATTGAAAGCAAATAAAGCAAATAACACATAAAAATTGGGATGAGGCAACGAACCCCACCCCAAACTCAAAAATGAGTCGTGTCCCCACGACTCGAAAAGACTCAATAAAGCATTTAAACTAATCTACACTAAGAGGAAAGTTTAGAAAACGTATCTTAACCAACGCGAGGCTGGTTATCGGTGTTGCGTTATGGACCTTTATCTCGCGTAACAGCATCATAAATCGCGTTTTGAAGTGTATTTACACCTAGGATTAAATTTCGAAGCAGGTCCAGTTCTTTTGTAACGTTTCCCAAAGTAGCAATCATCTTCTCCTGATTCTCTTCCAACACCTGAATCTTCGCTTCCAACTCAGGTACAGTTTTCACTTTCTTTGATTGAGGGGTTCTCGGACTTCTTGTAGTTCGCGTTGCTTCTTCATGGATGTTCTTGATTGTGCTCAAAGCTATACTCACACCAACTGAAACAGTATCAATATCTGCGTCCTTACGCGGAATCTTTGCGTCTAGGCACAACTGAGTAATAGTACAAGGAAGCTTCAGATTTTGTTGTTTCATTGGTGATTTCGCGAACTCCATGATTGTATCATAAATGATCTTAGCAACATCAAATGGTTTCTCCTCCAAAATACACTTTATAACAAATATGTGCTCTTTCTTCAACTCGGAAGTGTGTTTAATACCAAAGAAAGTGGGTATTATGAAACGAGACCAAACCTTAGCACGAGGTGTCAAACTACTGCTGTAAAACTGTCCAGGATACCTTTCACCTTCAGGAATTGGGCTAGTCCCATTAACAAGCACGATCCCCCAAAGGGATTCAAAATCAAAAGAAGGGTCAATAAGAGTTTCTTGGAAGGGGCATGTTCCAGAAAAATTGGGTAGTTTCAATGATTTCCGAATACGTTCAATAGAGAAAGGAACTACCTTTTTGCGGATATCAATGGCATCATGTGAGGTAGCTAAACCTTCGTAAAATTCTCGCACAAAAGTAGGAATAAACTCAAGCTTCCTTTCTTGTAACTCTTTCCAACCAAACTTAGCACATGTCACAGCATATTCCTTGTAGTCACTACTCATAATACCCTTAGGAAAATTCGTCTCCTCACCAAATTTCAAAAATTCAATTCTTTCACGAACCTGAGTATTCCAACAAGTGTAAACCCTCTTAGGCTTGTGGGCCCACATCTTCATACGCGGAGGTTTCGTAACGGGTGCTTCCGGAATCTCTTGTTCAGTTTCCTTCTCAATGTTCTTCGCAATTTCCTCTTCTGGTTCCTTCTCACTTTCAATCTCATCAATCAATCTTCTCTTTAGACCTGTGATTTCTTTTCTGTTAGAAGCAAGCTTAACTTCGTCAATTTTTCGTTTAGGACGCGAATCAGGAATCTCAATAGCTTGTTCTTGAGAACCACCAATGGTGGTCTTTCTTCTAGGAGCAGTTCTTCGGAAATCACCGGTTCTGTTTGTCATCTCTTTTCACCCCAAACTCAAAACTTCAAATAATGAAAAACTTAGAGAAAAAGTTTAGAATTTTGATGTTTTGAGGTTTAAGAATTTAATAACTAGGTGAAATATGAGATGGGTCTTGGATAATTTGTATGGGAGAAGAAGGGATTGGGTTTAATTTAAGGAATTGGGTGAAGAAGAATCTTGGGAAAAACTAAGGATTTGATGTTATTTTGGAGAGGAAGTGAGTTGATCTTATGTTTTTGTGGTGAAAGAGGGTAGGATTTGATGATATATAGTGTTTTGGTAGATGAATTTCGTAGGTGGGGAGGCTATTGGTGCGTTTTAGGTAAAGACTTGGAAAAGAGGCTAAAAACTAGGTTAAAACACCTCAAAACCGCCTCTCACAGCTTTCAAACCGGGTTCCCGGTTTTGGCAAACCGGGTTCCCGGTTCCGCGTCGCTGTGACGGCGCGGAAAAATAATTGTGGACTTTTTTTTTTTTTTCAAAACGCACCAAAACGCTGGACCCCAAGACGCGGGGTCAGGGATTTTGCTTGTCGAAACCGGGTACCCGGTTCTGTGGAATGCGGGTTCCCGGATTTTCTTGATGGCGCGAGTCAAAACGCGCCAAAACGCAGCACCTCAAAACGCTGGACCAGAACTTTTGGATGTTTACAGCTCCGAAACCGGGTACCCGGTTCTGCCAAATGCGGGTACCCGGATTTGTGTCGATGGCGCGAACTAAAACGCACGAAAACGCAATCCACCAAAACGCTGGGTCAGGGATTTTCAGAAATCACAGCACCAAAACCGGGTACCCGGTTTTGCCAAATGCGGGTTCCCGGTTCCGACTCTGTGATATTACCCAAAAACGCCAAGTGTTGCGTTAGAATGGTTGGTACCAGCTCCAAAACCGGGTTCCCGGTTTGTGCGAAACCGGGTTCCCGGTTTCTCCTGGACATCCAACCAATTTTTCTTCTGTTTTCGCCAAATCGACCCCAAACTCAAGTCCTTTTTACCCCTGAAATCATCAAAAACAACTACCCTTCCTCATTTCTTAATAAAAACAATAAAATTACGAAAATCAAACTAATCTAAATTGCAAAAATGTAAAAACTCAGCTAATATACAAGTAATTGGCTTTTGTTTAACGTCGTTAAGCTCGACGGGTTACCTCACGCTTCTAAGGATTCTCGAGGAGATACATGACCTCCCCGGGATGTGGATCTTCCGAGCGATTGGTATCTTCACCTCCATGGTATATCTTTAATCTGTGACCGTTAACCATAAAGGTACGGTTCTCTAGCGGATGTTCTATTTCTATCGCCCCATGAGGTGTAACTTTGGTCACTATGTATGGACCTGACCACTTAGATCTTAACTTACCCGGAAAATTGCTGGACTTTGAATTATACTTTAATACTTTTTGCCCCACTTCAAAGTTCTTTGGACGAATCCGATTGTCATGCCATTTCTTTGTATTTTCTTTGTAAAGTTTAGCATTTTCATAAGCATGCAATCGGAATTCGTCAAGTTCATTAAGCTTCATCATACGATTCTTTCCGGCTAAGATAGGATCTAAGTTCAACTGCGCAATTGCCCAATAGGCACCCATTTCAAGCTCTAAAGGTAAGTGACAAGCCTTACCATACACCATACGATAGGGGGATGCACCAACTGGAGTCTTAAATGCAGTACGATAGGCCCACAACGCATCATCTAACTTCATTGACCAATCTTTTCTTGTAGGACCAACGGTTTTCTCTAGGATTGACTTGACTTCACGATTCGAAACTTCAGCTTGACCATTGGATTGTGGATGGTATGCAGTAGATACACGGTGTCTAACTCCATATTTCTCTAGAACAGTCTTCAGATATTTATTAACGAAATGAGATCCTCCATCGCTAATAATCACTCTAGGTGTGCCATGTCTAGTGAAAATATGTGACTTCAAGAACTTAATCACCACTCGTGAATCATTAGTAGGTAAAGCCACCGCTTCTACCCACTTAGACACATAATCAACGGCTAATAAGATATAGAGGTTACCATTTGAAGGAACGAAGAGACCCATAAAGTCTATGCCCCACACATCGAATATCTCAACCTCTAACACATTATTACGCGGCATCTCATCCCTCTTAGATATGTTTCCGGTAAACTGGCATCTCGTACATTTCTTAACATATTCATGACAATCTTTTATAAGAGAAGGCCAGTAAAAACCTGATTGAAATACCTTTGCAGCAGTTCTGTCTCCTTTGAAATGTCCTCCATATAATGAATCATGGCATCCAGCTATAATGGCTTGAGTCTCTTCCCTTGCTACACATCTTCGTATCATTTGGTCAGCACAAACTTTATAGAGGAACGGATCCTCCCAAAAGAACTGTCTAGCACGATGAGCTAACCTCTTTCTTTCTTGATAAGTAGAACCTTCAGGAAAAACACCACTCACCACTAAATTCGCAATATCTGCATACCACGGAGCCTCATAATCTCGAACAACGAATAAACTCTCATCAGGAAACTCTTCTCTAACTGCTTCAGTACCACTATTCATCTCTGAACCCTCTAAGCGCGATAGATGATCTGCAACCTGATTCTCACAACCCTTTCTATCTTTGATCTCTAAATCGAACTCTTGAAGCAATAACACCTATCTGATTAACCTTGGTTTCGCATCTTTCTTCTCCATAAGAAATCTGATCGCGGAATGATCTGTATAAACAATAACCTTTGCTCCAAGAAGATAAGAGCGAAATTTATCAAACGAATAGACAACTGCTAGCAACTCTTTTTCTGTAACTGTGTAATTAATCTGAGCACCACTAAAAGTTTTACTAGCATAGTAAATCGAATGAAAAACCTTCTCTTTTCTTTGTCCTAATACAGCTCCCATACACAAATCACTCGCATCACACATAATCTCAAATGGTAAATTCCAATCTGGAGGTAACACTATAGGAGCAGAAATAAGCTTTTCTTTGATTGCTTTGAAGGCCGTTAAACAAGCTTCATCAAAAAGGAACTTGCAATCCTTTTCGAGTAAGTTGCATAACGGTTTAGCAATCTTAGAAAAATCTTTAATAAAACGCCTATAAAAGCCAGCATGGCCAAGAAAACTCCTTACCCCTTTAACAGAAACAGGAGGGGGGAGAGTTTTAATTACCTCTATCTTTGCTCTATCAACTTCTAAACCAACACTCGAAACTTTGTGACCCAGAACAATACCTTCGCGAACCATGAAGTGACACTTCTCCCAGTTGAGCACCAAATCTGTTTCCTTGCATCTCACTAACACTTTCTCCAAGTTATCCAAACATATATCAAAATCATCACCAAACACGGAGAAATCATCCATGAACACTTCAAGGAAATTATCTATCATGTCCCAGAAGATGGCCATCATACACCTTTGAAAAGTAGCGGGAGCGTTACACAACCCAAATGGCATTCTGCGATATGCAAAAGTACCAAATGGGCATGTAAAGGTAGTCTTATGTTGATCTTCTGGAGCCACGTAAATCTGATTGTACCCGGAGTAACCATCCAAGAAACAATAATATTCTCTTCCGGCTAATTTGTCTAACATCTGATCAATGAAGGGCAAAGGGAAATGATCTTTTCTGGTGGCCTTGTTCAGCTTTCTGTAATCCATGCAAACTCTCCAACCTACTGACCGTTCTTGAAGGAATTGCCTCATTTTTATCATTAAGAACTGTTGTAATTCCTCCTTTCTTCGGTACACACTGAACTGGACTCACCCATTCACTACTCGAAATGGGATAAATAATCCCCGCATCTAAAAGCTTAATCACCTCCTTCTTCACCACATCCTTCATGGCTGGCATTAATCTTCTCTGACCTTCAACTGAGCGTGCATTAACATCTTCTAGTATGATTTTGTGTTGACAATAGGATGGACTAATGCCTTTGATATCAGCAATTGTCCAACCTATTGCTTCTTTGTTGGCTCTTAACACACGCAACAGTTTATCTTCTTGAGGACCTGTTAAATTAGCTGAAACAATAACAGGTAGAGTTTCATTAGTACCCAAATAAGCATACCTCAAGTGTGCTGGCAATGGTTTTTCTTCCAATTCCGGAGGAGATTCAATTGAAGGTTTCTTTTTAGGAATAATCTCCCCCGGTTCTCTCACAGGTTCATAGGCAAGACGCCTATACTTCGGATTTTCAGAATTGAGAGCTGCCACTGTTTCTGTAAGCTCCTCCATCATCTCAGGTGAATCTAATGTCAAAGCAGCCTGCAAGATATCATCAAAATTTAAGCAATTAAATACCTCTTGCGATGCTTGCTCTACTACATCCATTCTGAAGCAATCTTCCTGAGAATCTGGGAATTTCATAGCTCGAAATACATTGAATTTCGCTTCCTCATCTTGTATCCTCATTGTCAATTCGCCATTCTCTACGTCGATCAATGTCCTCCCTGTAGCTAGGAAGGGTCTACCCAAAATAATGGGGACATTTCTATCTGCATTGTATTCAAGAATTACGAAATCAACAGGAAATATAAGTGTACCTGCCTTAACAAGGACATCCTCAATACGGCCTTCAGGATGAGCAAGAGACCTGTCCGCCATTTGCAAGACCATAGAGGTAGGTCTTGCGTTTCCAATTTTAAGCTTATCAAAGACTGACTTGGGCATCAAGTTGATGCTTGCCCCCAAATCGCATAGCGCCTTTCCCTTCCATTCTTCTCCAATCGATATAGGAATCGTGAAACTCCCTGGATCAACTAACTTCGGAGGTAATTTGCTCTGGCAAATCGCACTACACTCTTCAGGAAGGCCAATAATCTCATTATCACAGTAGGGCCTTTTATTAGTGAGGGCCCTCTTTAAAAACTTCGTATACTTAGGAATATCTCGAATTGCCTCAAGTAACGGAATATTAATACTCAAACCCCTCACTCTATTGAAGAATTTCTGAAAATCACCCATATCACCCTTTTTCTGAACTCGCGATGGAAACGGTGGTGGAGGGCGATTGCTTACAATTTCATCTCTCTTTTTCGGAATTTCTCTTGGTCTTTCTAGCTCTTCAACCTCACTATCTTTCTCATTCTCTTTCTCTTTCTCACCCACTTCCTTTTCTTTTCTTGGGACTTCTTTCTCTTTCATAACGGGAAAAGGAGGTGGAGGGAGATTCTTACCACTTCTTAATGTAACAGCCTTGCAATCTTCACGTTGTGTTGGATTCTCCGTATCGCTAGGAAGTTGCCCTTGTGGACGCTGATTCAGCTGTTTATTAATTTGACTTAGCTGATTCTGGAAAATCTTCATATTTGCTTCAGCTGCGTTTTGACGTTCCAAAGCTTGTGTTTGAAGAGCAATCAAATTTTCAACGGTTTTCTGAAGGGTAATTACTCCTTCTTGTGGATGGGCAGGTAGAGCTTTCTGGTTTAAATTCTCATCGTAGGTATTCTGAGGAGCTTGTCTTTGCACATAATTGTTTTGATTCTGTCCTCCTTGATGATTGTTATGTGGTCTTGGATTATAGTTGTTGCCTTGAGGACGCGGCTGATACGCGTAAGTAGGATTGGCTGCCCCATTAGGATTTGAGTATTGAAACCCAGGATGGTTTCTGTTAGGCTGATATCCATTACCACTTGAATTGAAATTACCTCTATTGGACATAAAATTCACTGATTCTTGGTTATTCGGACAACTCTCCTCATCATGATCATCTACCTGGCAAATTGAACACATATACACCTCTTGTGCAGCATGCACATCTACCTTCTTACCCGAAAATCCTTCTTTCACAGCTAGAGTAAGCTGCTTCAATTGTTGCTCTATGGTATTCTGGATTTTATTCTCAAACGTAGCAAATTTTTCTTCCATGTCAACATTATTTACTCCCTTAACTGGTGTTCTTACTGAGCTCCACCCAACTTCATTCTTGACTGTTCTCTCTAAAATAATTTTGGCATGAGCGGGTTGAACTTGAAGAAAACCTGCTCCACATAGCGTATCCAATTTCTCTCTTGAAATTCCATCAAGGCCTCTATAAAAGATCTTTAACTGTTGTTGTTCTGAAAAGCCATGATTAGGAACTTTACGCAAACACATCTGAAATCTTGTCCAACTCCTACCCACAGTTTCCTCATACTCTTGACGGAATTGTGTCAATTCTAGTTCAGCATCTAACCTCATGTTACTTGGGTAATACCTGTCAAAGAAAGCAATTTCTAATTGGTCCCAATTGGTGATCCTCGTAGGATCTTGCGTATCGTGCCATTCACTTGCTCCATCAATGACAAAGAATTTGAAAGCAGCAAAATACATCTGTTCTCTTGAAACCCCTTGTGTGATATAAGAATCACATATCTGCTTAAATTTTTGTACCGCTCTAAGAGGATCTTCCGATGGTCTTCCGCGAAAATTTCCAAAGTTTTGGAACTGAGCTAGCATACCCGAATCTGGACGGAATCTCGGAACATTAATATCTGGAGCACCTACTCCTATAGCTGGAGCGCGGAATGGAACTTCTGGAGGGCCATTAGTGAACCACGGATCATGATTCATCACTATCTGGACTGGAGGATTAGGATTTAGTGGTTGAACTTGAGGAATAACGCCTGGAGCTAAAGGTTGGCCATTTGCATCTAACTGGCCTTGTCCATTCTGTTGACCTTGAATAATGATATTCTCCATTCTGTTACTTAATTCTTCTACTTCTAAAGCTTCTCGTTCTCTTCTTCTTCTGTTCGCAAGTCTGATCAACGATTCTGGATTACTAAGGATCGGAGGTGCTGGCTCTAGATCCTTGAATAGCCTTCTTCGCATACACCAAACCTAAAAACCTGAAAAAGCTAACAAACAAAAAGCGTAAAACTGATAAAATAAATGCACTTATCACTAAAGGATAAACACCGTGGTCACACGCTACCGTCCCCGGCAGCGGCGCCAAAAACTTGGTGGTCCTTTGTGTGTTCTAAAATAAATGCAAATAATAATCGAACCACAACCGCAAGTGTACGGTTGTCCCAAGTAGTAATCCTGATAAATCAGGTTCGTTCCAAGGACGGATGGTTGATCACAATGTTTAGCAAGTAGTGATTTATGCACTTATGGAAATGAAAGATACTAAATTGTTTGTTTTGGTTTTGTTTATTATAACTAATAAATGAAAGACAAATATTAAAATGCAAGTAGAAGCTAAGACGCAAGTAAAATAAGTGAAAACGCAATATGAGATGTAGTACTTGAGAACGCAAGGATCCTCCTAATCTTATTTCCTAACTTATGTTGTTTAAGGGCTAAATCAGTCAATTACAATGGTCGGGATTCTAAATTCCTTATACCCCCGTCAGGGTGGACTATAAGGCAATCCTAAAGTGTCACTAGTCCCGTCAGGGTAAATATGATCCACCGTTGGATGATTAAGTGTTTTACCTCATTGGCCCTAGAATTAACTAAGTTCGTCAGAATCAATAGCTTTTATCCTAGATTGAACAATTGATTCTGTACCTAAACCCCCCGTCAAGATGATCCACACGCCACATATGTGGAATAGCTTAGATACTAATACCTAATTTTAGTTCGCGACTCTAAAATCAGTAAATAATCACAAATTGTCGAAAAGAGTAAAAGACCTGATTTAATTTAATTTAACAGAAACCCAAATTCAACATTCGTTATAATATAAAACTAGGATTCACCCATTGTTTGTTCTCAAGCACTAATGAAAGCTTAGCTCATATTAAAATTAAAAACTAAATTAAAAGAAATGGAATTCATATCGTTTACAAAATTAAAATATAAAAAGAACCTAATTTTCGGAATCAGAATGACTACGAACGGAGCTATAGACCCACTCCAGCTCTTGTAGCTTCTCCTTTCTTCCTGCTGTAGCTTCTCTGGTGTTTTTAATCTTGTGGAAAGTGAATTGTGTGTAAAATAGAAGTCCAGACCTCCTTTTATAAGTAAAAATTCGGACTAGGGCTTGGACCAGAAAATAAAAGCCTAATTAAATGTCCAAGCCCACTTTCTAAGCCCAAAATCCCGTAACTGATGATAGGCCTTCACTAAAACAGCTTTTCCCGATGCGTTACAACTCCGATTGACCTCATTCCAGTTGCTAAAGATCCGTAACTTGATAAGGAATGATTTCTCTTCAAAGGTCAGCGGCTAAATCATCGCTTAAGCACCTCGAAATCAGCAATATATGGCCTGGAAAGTGGATTTTCAGCTCTAAAAATGATATCTTCGGGATTTGTCTTCAAGTCTTGACTCTAATTCACGATCTTTGACCTTCTCCTCGGATTCCTCTCCTAGCTAACATCTAAAACCTGTAAACTTTACACTAAAAATACCAATATTACGCGCAAAAGTTTAATAAATTAAAAATGCTAGAAATAAAAAGGTAATTCCGGATTATTGAATATTTAGTACAAAAGTCTATCAAATTAATTAAATAAACACAAAAAATGATGTCTCCTAAGGGTCTAAAATAAGAACAATTAGGGAGACATCAGTATCGTATCGAATCGTGATTCGTAACGATTCATATATTAAATTTTAAAATATTATATATTTAAATATATACTTTATTTATAATGCTTTTAACTAAAACTACTAATAAAACTAGCCTTATATCATTTATATATCAATATAATACGAGATTTATTATTTATGACATCCATATATATATATATATATAATATGCTCAAAAGTGCAGTGCAATTACTGACCTAAAAACAGTGTATTGCAAGTGATTTTAAAAAAGAAGAAGTTATTCTGTATCATTGACAAACAAAAGAACGATTATTCAATATTATAAAATAACAAAAGTCTTATCAATTAAAGTAGTTTGGGTTCAAATTCACCAAATGAAAATATAAAAATATTACAGAACAAAAAATTGTTTCAGTTTTCAGAGTAAATAATCCATAAAGTTAATGGTAGGTATTCATCTAATTAGTGATTTTTTTTATAATTATCTGAATTTAAAATATTTTTTCGTATTTGTCTATGAATGTGAATTGCACGAATCGAAGTGATTCAGAACGATTCATGTACATCCTGGGCTAACAACGATTCGAAGCCTGATTCGAATCAAAACATATGTGCATCGTAATCGTATCGTAGAATCGTACCCTACGGTGAACAGAGGTTGTAACACATCATTTAGTTTCTTTAGTTATGTCAGTTCACCAAGTATATGTATCCCAAAACCTGAATTCTGTCTGCTGTAATATTTACTTAGCTCGTGGCTCGATGCAAACATGAGTTATATATGCAGTCATGATATATTATTTCATTAGTTTCTTGGCTCGGTGTAATAATATTTCATTTTTCAGTTGTAGTTCGAAAATTGGGTTTGATATTTATATGGTATTACTATTTCGATCACTAATGCATAACAGGGTATAATTGATCTTTTAAACCACAAGGATATTTTAGCTATATTAGCAAAATACAAGGACTAATGGTGTATTTTACCTTTTTTTTTACACCTTTGTCTCGGTGCTGTCTTGGTCCACCTTATTTATACTTTTTTTGGTGGGTAAATTATGTTTTAGGGCCTAACACTACTAGTGTTTTATAAACTAGGGCCCCAATTGGATCCAAACCAGTCCAATTAAAAACCAACTAAAAAAATACATAAAACCCACCCCTCCCCCTTCTTTCTCGACAGAAAACCCAATCCCCCTCCCCCTCACCTTTCATTCTCGACCAGAACCCCTCTCCCCCTCACCCATTCCCCCCGCTGCTTCGAACCACCACCACCATCGAAGCTAGCTTCTACAACCACGACTGCAACCTCTCGCCGGCGCTGCTGCTGCTCCCTCACCCATTCCCGCCGCTGCTTCGAGCCACCACCAGATCTGCTTCGTAGCAGCCCTCCTCCGTACCAGCCCCACCATCGAGATCCACCACCACGTTCGAGATCCACCACCACTTTCGAGACCACCACCACGTTCGAGATCTCGCCTACCCTCGTCGCCCTACCCTCATCGCCGCCAGCTCGAGGTCCACCACCACCGGCATCGTCGAGGACCACCAACACCACCATCCACCATCAACAAACCCCCCTGCGTGAAACAGATTCACCATCAACAACCCACCCTGCTTGAATCAGATCCACCATATACAACCCCCCCTCTGCCGCGACGAGCCACCAGCAGCGACGAGATCTTGACAGCACCACCAGCAACGACGAGATCTTGATAGCACCACCAGCAGCTACATCACATCACCACCACCACCAACCCCACCAGCGACATCACAGCAACACCACCACTAGCGACATCACCAACACCACCACCAACACCAGCTGCGAGCTTCCCAACCCCACCAGTGACCTTCCCAACCCCACCAGCGAGCTTTCCAACCCCACCAGCAACACCACCACCAACACCAGTTTATTTTAGGGTTTAATCTGATATGTTAGGGGTATTTGAGATATTTTAGGGGGTATTTGTGATATTTAGGGGGTATTTGTTGTATTTTAGGGGGTACTGTGGTATTTTAGGGGGTATTGTGGTATTTTAGGGGGTAATCAGATACTTTGGGGGGAAAACTGAAAACTTAGGGGGTATATCCCCCTGTTTTGGACTAACCTGAATCTTTGGATTGCCTTGGACAATATGGACTTTGAACAATATGGACGTAACTTAAAAAACGGTGGGCGTGTACCCCCAAAAATTAAAACTCGGGAAAATCTACTTTCAAAAAAGTAAAAAAAAGGGGGTCTGTGCCCCCTAAAATCGTGAACCTAACCAGAAAATTTCTAGTTAGGCCCTTAAAAAACATAAGATCTAACTAGCCCCTTAAAATTCTCATTTTGGAAATTGAGGCCCTAAAAAGTATATTCCTCTTTTTTGGTTTCTCTCCGATCAAGATTCTTCAAGAAATCTACAGCTCAACTATTTTATAAATTTTAATATTATTTTCTTAATTTGAGTATTTTTGTGATATACTTTCCTATTGTTGCAAATTGTATCAGTACATATTTTTTCTTTTCAAAGGAAAATGAGGATTTAAGGCTTTTTTTTGGTTTGTGAAAGTAATAGGCATTTTTTGTTTTTATTTTTTATATTTTTAAAAATAGTAATAAAAATGTGTTTGGCTAAAGAAAATAATAATAGTTTTTTAGAAAATATAAAAAAAATACTGCAATATTGGAGAACGGAAAAAACATTTTTTAAAATTTAATTTAAAGATAAAAATAGATAATATTTCACAAACCAAACAAGGCCTGAGTGTAAATTTAAAATAGTTTTCTATCCGCTAACTATGTTAAGGGGTTAAAAGCTACAATAACAACGGGTGACTGAAATTCTTTATAGGGTAACTTTTAGCTTGGGATGATTAAAATCTAATATATATATTGGAATAGTTAAAATTTGAGATTATTACCCAAAGGGTCTTGAAAACACCACCTCGTGACCTAACAAGACCGGCTCTTTAGCCTCTTCTTACTAAAGGCTACAACAAAAAATTAACACTATAAGCCAAAAATTCAATTACTTTTTTACCCCTTTTTTGTTTTTAATTTCTCTATATATACTTATTTAATCAGAATTATTTCTAAAACCTAATATTTATTCTTTCTGTCTCATCTCTCTCCTTTCATCTCTCCTCTCATCTTTCTCACGTCAAAGCTTCCAAAACACCTTTAAAGCTTGACAACTCCGATGAGCATTCAATCCACTGCTCAGAATACCTTCGTCATTCAAAGCTCAGATCTGTCGCAGAAGATCACCGGAGTTCGTGAATCTTTGGTGAGGTTTTAGATCGGAAAAATACATCAATCTTCCTCCTTGCAGCTGCTTCAGCAGTATCCGACGTGAGCTCCGCCGTCTTCTCCAGCCTCGAGATCAGGATCGTTAATGATTTCAATTTCATCTTCTCCATCTTTGCACAATGATCAAATGATTTCGTCGCGTTCGTGGTTCGTTAATGTCCAGATTTGACACCGTGAAGTTTCGTGATATTGATCTTGAGCGAGCTAAAGATGTTGTGAGCTCCGGCCATGGCGTGCGCAAGCTTTGTGGTTTGTTAATGGCTACCGAGAAGAAGGCAGATCTGTTCGAAACTGCTGGTTTTTTCTTTAGCTGAGCACGCTCAGCAAGTTACTAGTTCCTTCACTGCTAGTCTATTCGAAGCTGCTGGTTTTTTCTTTAGCTGAGCACGCTCAGCAAGTTATTGAGCCCGCTCAGCAAGTTACTGATTTCTTCACTGCTGTTTTTTTATATTTTCTTTGTGAATTTTAGCTGTGTTTGATTTTTGGATTTAAGAGGTGAAATTTCTGTTTAGATTAGGACATTGAGGGATTGTTTATGCAAAGGTGTGATTTGATTTTTTAGGGATGAAGATGAAACTTACTAAGCTTATTTTTTTTAATATTATCAATTTTAATATTACCAATTTTGTGTTGATAAATTATTGCTGAAAATCACTCAATTTGTTCCGTAAAAATCCCGAAAATTCATTGATTTTTTTTGCATACTCAGTATTTTTACTGAACACGCTCAACAAGTTATTGAGCGCACACAGCAAGTTATTGAGCGCACAGCAAGTTATTGAGCGCACACAGCAAGTTACTGAGCAAATGAGCATGCTCACCAACTTTTTTCGACACTCAGAACTTTTTTCCGATACTCAGCAATTTTTTTCATGCTCAGTAGCCCCTACTCAGTACTTTTTCCCATGCCCAATACCCCATGCTCAGAACTATTTTCTACGCTCAGAACTATTTTCCATGCTCAGAACTATTTTTCAGACTCAAAACTTTTTTCCAGACTCAGAACTATATCCAGACTCAGAATTTTTTTCCACGCTCAGAACTTTTTCCGGCGGTGGCCAGTGGTGGTCGGCGGTGATCGGTAGTTGTGGTCAGAGCTGGAAATTATTTGATAATTAATGAAGGAGAGAGAAAAATGATAAAGGAGGAGAGTGATTAATGGTAATAGAGGAGAGAGTGTAATGTTAGTGGAGGAGAGAGAAATCTATTTTTTTGGTCTTATGTACACTATAAGAAGGGTAGTTATAGCTCACTAATTCTCCTCAAGTCTCTTTGGGTAATTGACCCTTAAAATTTAGATGGGTATTTGTTAAAAGATATTTAATAAAAGTACCTAATTATTAAATTAATTACTTACTTATTTGTTTAATATAAAAAATGTCTAATAAAACAATTATTTATAGAAAATGTCCTCTTTATATTTTTTATACTTTTACTATCCTTATTATTAAACATATTATTTTATTTTTAATGCAATATTTATTTTTAAATATTAAACAAATAATAGGGTATTTCTACCACCACCACCATGTACTTAACCACCACTACAGCTACAATAATCATCACCACCACAACCACCATCCCACCACCTACTACTAATTCCATCACACACGCGCGCCTGTGATTTTTTTTAAAATCGTCATAACTAATTCTAAAAAAACTAAAAAATAAAAAATTTGTATTTTTGGAAAAAAACAATTTAATATTTACATCTATGATTTTTTTTTCGATTTTTTTTTTTCGGAGACCCAGATTTTCATGTTTAAAACATAATTCACTGCTTGAAATAGTGATTTTTTTCGTAGACACACATTTTCATGTTCAAAACATGAAATTCCGTGTGTGAAAAAAAAATTTAAAAAATTCAAAAAAAAAATCATAGACGTAAATATTAATTTGATTTATCCAAATATATAATTTTTTTAGAATTAATTATGACGATTTTTAAAAAAATTCACGGACGCACGCCCGTGTTTATTAGTTTTTGTTTTTTTTTCTAATTTTTTTAGTTACTATTTTAGGGGTATTTTGGATTGAGCCATTTTTTATAAAAAAAAAAATCTTATTTTAGGTATTTTTAATTAATAGATTTTTAATAGATATATTTTGATAATTGGCTCAATTTAGATTTTAGGTACTGTTGAGAAGCACAAAAGAAAAATAGTTGATGAGTTTAATATACCACTTTATGTACGTCATGTAATTGATTCTAATCTGAGTAATCAAGTATAAGATACCCCTAAAATGATGTCTCACGTATCCATCTGTCTTCCCCTAGATCATTGTCCACCACCGTCTTCCACCACGCTTCTTCAAACAACTCTATGGTGACAGGAAGCCACATGAGTTTCTTAAAGATACTCCCAAATCCTTCAACTTTCACATTTGTAACAGCATTGCGATTCAAATGCCAAGAACACAAACGCTGGACTACCCTAGGGTAAACTATCTCGATCGTCGATACCATTGATCTATCACCATCTGTTACAACCGATCTTGGTTTCTTCCCATTCATTGTCTCTGTTAATGTCTCTAGTACCCACACGTACGATTCCGTCATCTCGTACTTAACCAACGCGATACCAAATATACAAGTCTCTAAGTTTGACCAATAGTCAACTAAGTTTGACTGATAGTCCTCTAACCTTGAATGAAGACCATTTAAATAGTAACCACCTAACTTTTACTAATAACCACCTAAGTTTGACCAATAGTCAACTAACTTTGACTAATAGTCTTCTAACCTTGACTGAAGACCATTTAACTAGTAACCATCTAAATTTTACTAGTAACCACCTAACTTTGACCAATAGTCTTCTAACTTTGACCAATAGTCTTCTAACCTTGAATGAAGACCATTTAACTAGTAACCACCTAACTTTTACTAGTAATCACCTAAGTTTGACCAATAGGCGACTAACTTTGACCGATAGTCTTCAAACCTTGAATGAAGACCATTTAACTAGTAACCACCTAACTTTTACTAGTAACCACCTAAGTTTGACCAATAGTTAACTAACTTTGACCGACAGTCTTCTAACCTTGAATGAAGACCATTTAACTAGTAACCACCTAACTTTTACTAAAAACCACCTAAGTTTGACCAATAGTAAACTAACTTTGACCGATAGTCTTCTAACCTTGAATGAAGACCATTTAACTAGTAACCACCTAACTTTTACTAGTAACCGCCTAAGTTTGACCAATAGTCAACTAACTTTGACCGACAGTCTTCTAACCTTGAATGAAGACTATTTAACTAGTAACCACCTAACTTTTACTAAAAACCACTTAAGTTTGACCAATAGTAGACTAAATTTGACCGATAGTCTTCTAACCTTGAATGAAGACCATTTAACTAGTAACCACCTAACTTTTACTAGTAACCACCTAAGTTTGACCAAAAGTCGACTAACTTTGACCAATAGTCTTCTAACCTTAAATGAAGACCATTTAACTTGTAACCACCTAACTTTTACTAAAAATCACCTAAGTTTGACCAATAGTAGACAAACTTTGACCGATAGTCTTCTAACCTTGAATGAAGACCATTTAACTAGTAACCACCTAACTTTTACTAGTGACCACCTAAGTTTGACCAATAGTCGAATAACTTTGACCGATAGTCTTCTAACCTTGAATGAAGACCATTTAACTAGTAACCACCTAAGTTTGACCAATAGTCGACTAACTTTGACAGATAGTCATCTAACCTTAAATGAAGACCATTTAACTAGTAACGTTATTTGTAATATTTATTATTTTGCAGAACTATCTTCCCCTTCCTTTCAATTTGTGTCTAGGGGTAGAAACGGGGCAGCTGATTGGGTTGCTAAACAGGAGCTCTTTAGCACTTTGTTTGGTAATTGGGATACTTGTATTCCTCCCCAGTTAGCCACAATTATTTGTAATGATGCTGATCCTTCTGGGGTCGGCTAAACCTTGTAACCGTTTTTTTACTATCTATATTATTATGCATTTGAACAAAAAAAAAACTAGTAACCACCTAACTTTTACTAGTAACCACCTAACTTTTACTAGTAACCACCTAAGTTTGACCAATAGTCAACTAACTTTGACCGTCAGTCTTCTAACCTTTAATGAAGACCATTTAACTAATAACCACCTAACTTTTACTAAAAACCACCTAAGTTTGACCAATAGTAAACTAACTTTGTCTGATAGTCTTCTAACCTTTAATGAAGACCATTTAACTAGTAACCACCTAACTTTTACTAGTAACCACCTAAGTTTGACCAATAGTCCACTAACTTTGACCTACAGTCTTCTAACCTTGAATGAAGACCATTTAACTAGTAACCACCTAACTTTTACTAAAAACCACTTAAGTTTGACCAATAGTAGACTAACTTTGATCGATAGTCTTCTAACCTTGAATAAAGACCATTTAACTAGTAACCACTTAACTTTTACTAGTAACCACCTAAGTTTGACCAATAGTCGACTAAATTTGACCGATAGTCTTCTAACCTTGAATGGAGACCATTTAACTAGTAACCACCTAACTTTTACTAAAAACCACCTAAGTTTGACCAATAGTAGACTAACTTTGACCGATAGTCTTCAAACCTTGAATGAAGACCATTTATCTAGTAACCACCTAACTTTTACTAAAAACCACCTAAGTTTGACCAATAGTAAACTAACTTTGTCTGATAGTCTTCTAACCTTGAATGAAGACCATTTAACTAGTAACCACCTAACTTTTACTAGTAACCACCTAAGTTTGACCAATAGTCCACTAACTTTGACCGACAGTCTTCTAACCTTGAATGAAGACCATTCAACTAGTAACCACCTAACTTTTATTAGTAACCACCTAAGTTTGACTAATAGTCAACTAACTTTGACCGATAGTCTTCTAACCTTGAATTAAGACTATTTAACTAATAACCACCTAACTTTTACTAAAAACCGTTTAAGTTTGACCAATAGTAGACTAACTTTGACCGATAGTCTTCTAACCTTAAATGAAGACCATTTAACTAGTAACCAATGCGCTTTGATTTTTAGTCACCTAAATTTGACCGGTCAAATGTAAGTAGTAAGACAATAATGTTATCATTGTTGTGTCTTTGTGTTTGTGTAACATCTCAATCATCTAGATTTGTGTCCACGTCATACAATCACTATTTGCTACTATATAATTTTTTCATTATATAACATTTCAAGACTTCTCTATAAAACCAGGACGTTATTCATTTCTCCAAACACACCAATTCCACATACACTACAAATTAGTACTACTATGTCTTACGATAACTCAAGCGGTAGTGATCAATGAGAGACCATGTCACCACTAGTCCCTGATTTCACTCCAAGTGACTTAACCGAAGGGATTGTCTTCACTTACATTACATACTATGTAAACAAATTAACATGCAAATAATTTAAACGATACTAATAAAGCACAAATTGTGGCGGGATTTGGTGTACCACTTCTGCATGGTCTCTTTCAACTAACGACTCCTCGTCGCGTAACCGACTTCGTTTGTTGGGGCAGTTATTCTTTTGGTGTCTACATCTACGTGGTTGAGTAGTGGCGGTTCCTTTGGGTCGTGCGTGTTCAGGATCTTCTGCAATAATCCTTGTAGGTAGCTGCAAGAGTTAAATCGTGATTGTGCTCCAAGACGAAGAGAGTCACTACAAATCATTCAAAAAATTTATCAAATTTGGCTCTTAGGCGAGCCATACATTGACACATTGTCTCAGCCCCGTGCCCTCGAACCCTGTCTTTCATCTCTAAGTACTGCTTTTGACGAATCCCGGAACATGAACAAACGAATAACCTACCAACGACTTCGCCATCTCTACTGGCCGCCTTATCCAACCGATCCTTCCGAACACTAAAACCGATTGCACGAGCATAAGAGTTATAGAACATATAAACTTCTTCCTCGCTAGCGAACCTCAACTTCATCACATCTTCGTGGGTCAAAGATGTTAGTGCATCATCCCCCATCAGATTGGAAACACCGTTTATGGAACAACTACCTACGGAGCCTAAAAGCAGTCATGGATTAGTAACTTTGACTTTAAAAAAAAAATCGATACTAAAGTTCGTTAAAAAAATTTAATAGCTTGATTTAATAAATTTAAACCGAAATGGATTTATGTAAATTCACTATATTATGTTAATAATTCTACTTAAATAAGTAATAATATTTATTTTATGAGATATATTTAATTCGAAGTTAAAAAATTATATAAATGAAAAAATTACATCAACTATAAAAAAGAAATATAATTTTCAAATTAAACATAAATTTTTCTTAAAATCTTAAATAAATATATAACAAACTTGAATATTTTATATATAACAAAATATTAATAAAAAAATTATCTAAATAAAAGTTTATCAATATTAAAGTGATTTATTAATGTCGGTTTATCCGTAGCTTGACACGTGTAAGATTTGCAAATCTACAGCGGTGACTTTTTGGAACAAAAAATTGTTAGCCTCACCTTGTTTTTATTCCCGTTTTAATATTCGACAAATCATCATTTAAACTAAAATTCATTTGATATCACTTTAAAGGTTTTCCAAAACCCCTCATTAGATTAGTTGTGTTTTAATCCTTGGACTTTAGCTTGAGATTCAAAAGAACAGTGCCGCGGTACACCGGACGAGACACGCGGTACACCGCAGAGCCACGGACCAGAGATACGGTGCACAGGATAGCCCGTCAGTAAGCTAATAAAATTGCACGGTACACCGGACCAAAGGCGCGGTACACCGGACCAAAGGCACGGACCAGGGATGCGGTGCATAGGATGGTCCGACCAGTAAGCTTGAAGTTTAGACGAACGTTTTCGCGGTGCACCGGACCATACCCGCGGTACACCGCAAGAAAGGGTTTTCTGCACTATTACTAGAGGACAAAGCTTATATCCGTTGGAGATAAAATAGATCCGTTAGAGAGAAGCCTATTGACCGTTGGAAGATATTTTCAGCTATAAATTGGACCTCATTCAAGACACAACTCAAGCCTTCCATCTACCAATCTTAAGAGCAATTAATATTATCATTCAAGAAGGTTTCAAAGGAGCATTCAAGTCATATTCATTGTGAAGCTACATAGTTCATATCCACTCATTTAGGAGTTTAGTTACAAAGCTTTTATAAGCACCCCCAAACACTTTTTCTTTTCCTCTTAGTTCTTGTAATAGATTAAGAGAGTAGTGTGAGCATAGGTTTTATGCTTGGTTCCTTGTGTTGGTGATAACACAAGTGTATTTCCTTCAAAGGTTTTTGAAGTGGTTGTAAAGGGTTTGTAAACTCACCCGGTTAAGAGTTACGAAGATTAGTTGAGAATCTTGCAAATCCTAAGGAGGCTTCCTTAGGTAGTGGATGTAGGGAAACCGAACCACTATACATCGTTGTGTATCGTATTCTATCTCTACACTCTTTACATTTCCGCACTCTATATGCTTGATAAAATGCCTACTTGAATAGTTTGATAATATTGTCTTTTAGGATTATCTAGTTCTTTACTATTTAGTTTGATAAAACAATAGGATTCAAATTAGCTTTTAATTTTATTTACTTGAAATAAAATTAGCCGATTAATTTCTATTGTCCTATTCAACCCCCCTTCTAGGACGCATATAGACTATCAATTGGTATCAGAGCCTAGCTCTATTGTACTTAATCGTTTCTAGAGTTAATACGATATGGATTCTAATCAACCGGAAGGTTCATGTTCTACTAGACCTCCGCTTTTTGTAGGAAAAGACTACTTTGGATGGAAAAAGAAAATGGAGATTCACGTCAAAGGAATTGATTACTTTTTGTGGCTTGCCATCAAGAAGGGTCCTTATATTCCTTATATTACGGGTAGTAAAACGGAAGTAAAAGATGAAGATGATTACAATGATCAAGACATAGCTAAACTCACCAAAAACAACAAAGCTATGAACATCCTCATTAATGGATTAAGTGTCACGGAATACGCTAGAGTTAGTGAATGCAATTCCGCTCATGAAATGTGGCAACTCTTGGAGCTATCATATCAAGGAACGGAAGATATCAAAGAAACTAAGATTGGTCTCTTTATCACTAAGTATGAGCTATTTCGTATGGAGCCCGATGAAGCCTTAAATTCTATGCATCAAAGATTTTCTAACATTGTCAACACCTTGAAGACTCTTGGTCAAGAGTACACCAACAAAGAACAATGCCGAAAAATCTTATTTGCTCTTCCAAGGAAATACAAATCAAAAATCAATTCTATAAGAGACACTAAAGATCTTTCAAAAATGACGGTTCATGAACTCATTTGCAACCTCATGACGGAAGAGCTTGTGCTTGAAGAAGAAAAGATAAGAGATGATGAGGAGAAGAAGATTAAGAAATCCATTGCTTTCCATGCCTTGAGTACCAAGTTGAAAGAACGAAAAGAAAGGAAGGAAAGTGAAGAAGAAGAAAACTCACATGAAGAAGAAACTAGTGAAGATGAAGGAGTGGCTATGTTGGCAAGAGATATGAAAAAATTCATGAGATACAAACGCTTTGCCAAGAAAGGAAGTTCATCCTCACCCTACAAGAAGAATGTTAGAGCTATCAAACAAGATGAACCCACTTGCTATCATTGCAAGAAAGTTGGTCACATAAAAACTTATTGTCCTCTTCTTCAAAAGGATAAACCTAAGAGAGCAATGCATGCTAATATCACTTGGGATACTCAAAATTCGGAGGAAGAAGAAAGTGATAACGAAAATGTTAATCTTGTTGCTTTTATGGGAAAAGTTGAGAATGATGAAGATGCTTCTTCGGATGATGATACCGGTTCAACTCACTTTGCCTTTATGGCAAATCATGATGAGGTAACTCCTAAATCTAAACTCTCTTTATCTAATGATGATGCTAGTGAACAAGATATTCATGAGGCATTTGATTCTCTTTACAATGATTTTTTAAACTCTATTGAAACAAACAAAGTTTTAACAAAAGATTTAGAATTTGAGAAAAATAGAACTAAAGAGGTTTTGAAAGCTTTGGAAGATTGTCAAAATCTTTGTGATGAATGTATAGATGAAAATGAAAAACTTCATCTTATTGAGAAAAATCTTTTAGAAGAAAAAGCTTTGCTAGAGAAAAAGGTTGTTGATCAAAATGATATTATTTTAAAATTTACAAGTGGGCAAGAAAACTTGGATTTGATTTTAGGTTCTCAAAGAATGGCCTGTGAGAAAAGCGGTGTTGGATATGTTCCATTCACTAACCAAAAACCCTTGAAAAATGTTTTTGTAAAACCAAAAATTTCAAATGCAATTCCATCTTCTTCAAAATCTTCTATCACTTGCACCTATTGTGAAAAAATTGGTCATGATGCATCTCATTGTTACTATCGTAAATTATTGGATTTGGGATCTCTTGTGCCAATTCGGAAAAGGCCCATATGGGTCTTAAAAGAAAAATCCACTAACCCTCATGGACCCAAACCGAATTGGGTACCTAAAGCTTAAATTATTTTTGTATGTAGGGATTGAGCATCAAGAAGCAAAATATATGGCTCCTTGATAGTGGATGCTCAAGACACATGACCGGGAATCCATCATTATTTACACGTTTATATAAAACAAAAGGTGATAGAGTTACTTTTGCCGACAACACTAAGAAACGCGTTTTGGGTAAAGGTAACATTGGTAATATGAATTCTTTACTTATCTCTAATGTGTTACTTGTTGAGGGTCTCTCTTTTAACTTGCTTAGTATTAGTCAACTTTGTGATGTTGGTTTTAGTGTTAAATTTGAAGCATCTAGATGTGTTGTTTTTAAAAATGATGAGTTAGATACTATGTTTATAGCAAAAAGATCGGATAATGTTTTTGTTGTTGATCTTGAGAGTCTTATGTCTAAACATATTAAATGCTTATCCGTGGTAAATGATAGTTGGCTTTGGCATAGACGTTTAGGGCATGCTAGCATGGATTTGATTTCAAAATTATCTAGAAAAAATCTTGTTGTTGGTTTGCCTATTCATAAATTTGATAAAGATAAATTATGTGATGCATGTCAACTTGGTAAACAACATCGTTCATCTTTTAAATCCATAAATAAGGTCATCACCGTTAGGCCACTTCAATTATTGCATATGGATCTTTTTGGTCCCGTTGATGTCACTAGTCTAGGAGGATCTAGATATGTCTTTGTTGTTGTTGATGATTTCACTAGATATACATGGGTGATGTTCCTTGCTTTAAAAAGTGATGCCTTCAATGAATTTGCAAAACTTTGTAGAAAGGTGCAAAATGAGAAAGGCTACTCTATTACTTGCATTCGTAGTGATAATGGTAGTGAATATGTGAATTCTCCTTTTGTGCATTTTTGTGATGAATTTGGGATTGAGCATAATTTTTCGGCCCCTAGAACTCCCCAACAAAATGGGGTAGTGGAAAGGAAAAACCGAACTCTACAAGAAATGGCTAGAACAATGCTAAAAGAACATAGCTTGCCTACATACTTTTGGGGTGAAGCCGTTCATACGGCTTGTTATGTGTTAAATAGAGTTCTAATTAGACCCCTTATTAAGAAAACCCCTTATGAGCTTTGGAATGGTAGACCACCAACTATTGCTTATTTTCGTGTTTTTGGGTGCAAATGTTTTATCTTAAACACTAGGGACTATTTGGGAAAATTTGATGCTAAATCGGATGAAGGTATTTTTCTTGGTTATTCCACTAAAGGAAAAGCCTATCGCATTTTCAACAAACGTACTCGTACTATTGAGGAATCTATGCATGTTGACTTTGATGAGACTAATCCGTTTTGTATCAAGAAAGTAGTAGATGTTGACTTAAATGAAGATACTCCACTAGATCAACCCTTAGAATCTCCTACTCAAGAATTAAATTCTCATGATGAACCTCCTAAGGAAAATGATCAAATCTCAAATGAAGCTAGTACGGATTTACCTAAATGTTGGAAACATATCAAAGATCACCCAAGCGAATTAATTCTAGGTGATCCAAAAGAAGGTGTTACCACTCGTTCTCGTATTATTGCTTTATGTGCTCATCAAGCATTCTTATCTCAAATTGAGCCCAAGAATATTAAAGAAGCCTTGCTAGATGATCATTGGATAAACGCTATGCATGAGGAATTAAATCAATTTGAGCGTAGTAAAGTTTGGACTTTAATGGAGAAACCAATTGGCCCTACTATTATTGGCACTAAGTGGATATTTCGCAACAAGCTAGATGACACCGGTATTATCACTAGGAATAAAGCAAGGTTAGTTGCTCAAGGATACAATCAAGAAGAAGGTATTGATTTCGATGAAACTTTTGCTCCGGTAGCTAGACTTGAATCTATTCGTATGCTACTTGCTTTTGCTTGTTATATGAATTTTAAACTTTACCAAATGGATGTCAAAAGTGCTTTTTTAAATGGTTTTATAGATGAGGAAGTCTTTGTTAAACAACCACCGGGTTTTGAGGATCCAAAATTTCCAAATCATGTTTTTAAACTTTCAAAGGCTTTATATGGTTTAAAACAAGCACCTCGTGCTTGGTATGAACGTTTAAGCAAATTTTTGTTAGATGATGGTTTTAAAAGAGGAAATATTGACTCCACTTTATTTATAAAAAGGTCTTCAAAAGATATCCTTCTTGTTCAAATTTATGTGGATGATATTATATTTGGTGCTACTAATGAAAATCTTTGTGAGAATTTTTCTAAAAGCATGCATAAGGAATTTGAGATGAGCATGATGGGAGAATTGAATTACTTTCTTGGACTTCAAATCAAGCAAATGAAGGATGACATCTTTGTCAATCAAGCCAAATATACAAAAGAATTGATCAAAAAATTTGGACTTGAAGATGCAAAGGAAATTGGAACTCCAATGAGCACATCCACAAAATTAGACAAAGATGAAGATGGTAAAAATGTTGATGAGAAAGTTGATGTCTCCCTAATTGTTCTTATTTTAGACCCTTGGGAGACATCATTTTTGGTGTTTATTTGATTAATATGATAGACTTTTGGACTAAATTTGCAATAACCCGGAATTTCCTTTTTATTTCTAGCATTTTTAATTTATTAAACTTTTGCGCGTAATATTGGTATTTTTAGTGTAAAGTTTACATGTTTTAGATGTTAGCTAGGAGAGGAATCCGAGGAGAAAGTCAAAGATCGTGAATGAGAGTCAAGACTTGAAGATAAATCCCGAAGGTATTATTTTTAGAGCTGAAAATCCACTTTCCAGGCCATAGATTGCTGATTTCGAGGTGCTTAAGCGATGACTTAGCCGCTTACCTTTGAAGAGAAATCATTCCTTATTGAGTTACGGAACTTTAGCAACTGGAATGAGGTCAATCGGAGTCATAACGGATCGGGAAAAGCTGTTTTAGTGAAGGTGTATCAGCAGTTACGGGATTTTGGGCTTAGAAAGTGGGCTTGGACATTTAATTAATATTCTATTTTCTGGTCCAAGCCCTAGAACGAATTTATGCTTATAAAAGGAGGTCTGGACTTCTATTTTTCACACAATTCACATTCCACAAGATTAAACACCAGAGAGAAGCAACAGAAGGAAGAAAGAAGAAGCTACAAGAGCTGGAGTGGGTCTATAGCTCCGTTCGTAGTCATTCCAATTCCGGAAATTAGGTTCTTTTCGTATTTTAATTTTGTAAACAATATGAATTCAATTTCTTTTAATTTAGTTTTTAATTTTAATATGAGCTAAGCCTTTCATAGTGCTTGAGAACAAACAATAGGTGAATCTTAATTTTATGAAATAACGAATGTTGAATTTGGGTTTATATTGAATTAAATTAAATTAGGTCTATTACTCTTTTCGATAATTTGTGAATATTTACTGATTTTAGAGTCGCGAACTAAAATTAGGTATTAGTATCTAAGCTATTCCATATATGTGGCGTATGGATCATCCTGACGGAGGGTTTAGGTATAGAATTAATTATTCAATCTAGGATAAAAGCTATTGATTCTGACGAACTTAGCTAATTCTACGGCCAATGAGGTAAAACACTTAATCATCCAACGGTGGATCATATTTACCCTGACGGGACTAGTGACACTTTAGGATCGCCTTATAGTCCACCCTGACGGGGGTATAAGGAATTTAGAATCCCGACCATTGTAATTGACCAATTTAGCCCTTAAACAACATAAGTTAGGAAGTAAGATTAGGAGGATCCTTGCGTTCTCAAGTACTACATCTCATATTGCGTTTTCACTTATTTTACTTGCGTCTTAGCTCCTACTTGCATTTAATTATTTGTCTTTTATTCATTAGTTTAAACAACAAAACCAAACAAACATTTTATTATCTTTTATTTTTCATAAGTGCATCAATCACTACTTGCTAAACATTGTGATCAACCATTCGTCCTTGGAACGAATCTGTATTATCATACATACTACTTGGGACAACCGTACACTTGCGGTTGTGGTTCGATTAGCATTTACATTTAATTTTTAGAACACACAAAGGACCACCAAGTTTTTGGCGCCGCTGCCGGGGACGGTAGCGTGTGACCACGGTGTTTATCCTTTAGTGATAAGTGCATTTATTTTATTTTATCAGTTTTACGCTTTTTGTTTGTTAGCTTTTTCAGGTTTTTAGGTTTGGTGTATGCGAAGAAGGCTATTCAAGGATCTAGAGCCAACACCTCCGATCCTTAGTAATCCAGAATCGTTGATCAGACTTGCGAACAGAAGAAGAAGAGAACGAGAAGCTTTAGAAGTAGAAGAATTAAGTAACAGAATGGAGAATATCACTATTCAAGGTCAACAAAATGGACAAGGCCAGTTAGATGCAAATGGCCAACCTTTAGCTCCAGGCGTTATTCCTCAAGTTCAACCACTAAATCCTAATCCTCCAGTCCATATAGTGATGAATCATGATCCGTGGTTCACTAATGGCCCTCCAGAAGTTCCATTCCGCGCTCCAGCTATAGGAGTAGGTGCTCCAGATATTGATGTTCCGAGATTCCGTCCAGATTCGGGTATGCTAGCTCAGTTCCAAAACTTTGGAAATTTTCGCGGAAGACCATCGGAAGATCCTCTTAGAGCGGTACAGAAATTCAAACAGATATGTGATTCTTATATCACACAAGGGGTTTCAAGAGAACAGATGTATTTTGCTGCTTTCAAATTCTTTGTCATTGATGGAGCAAGTGAATGGCACGATACGCAAGATCCTACGAGAATTACCAATTGGGACCAATTAGAAATTGCTTTCTTTGACAGGTATTACCCAAGTAACATGAGGTTAGATGCTGAACTAGAATTGACACAATTCCGTCAAGAGTATGAGGAAACTGTGGGTAGGAGTTGGACAAGATTTCAGATGTGTTTGCGTAAAGTTCCTAATCATGGTTTTTCAGAACAACAACAGTTAAAGATCTTTTATAGAGGCCTTGATGGAATTTCAAGAGAGAAATTGGATACGCTATGTGGAGCAGGTTTTCTTCAAGTTCAACCCGCTCATGCCAAGATCATTTTAGAGAGAACAGTCAAGAATGAAGTTGGGTGGAGCTCAGTAAGAACACCAGTCAAGGGAGTAAATAATGTTGACATGGAAGATAAATTTGCTACGTTTGAAAATAAGATCCAGAATACCATAGAGCAACAATTGAAGCAGCTTACTCTAGCTGTGAAAGAAGGATTTTCGGGTAAGAAGGTAGTTGTGCATGCTGCACAAGAGGTGTATATGTGTTCGATTTGTAAGGTAGATGATCATGATGAGGAAAGTTGTCAGAATAACCAAGAATCAGTGAATTTTATGTCCAATAGAGGTAATTTCAATTCAAGTGGTAATGGATATCAGCCTAACAGAAACCATCCTGGGTTTCAATACTCAAATCCTAATGGGGCAGCCAATCCTACTTACGCGTATCAGCCGCGTCCTCAAGGCAACAACTATAATCCAAGACCACATAACAATCATGAAGGAGGACAGAATCAAAACAATTATGTGCAAAGACAAGTTCCTCAGAATACCTATGATGAGAATTTACACCAGAAAGCTCTACCTGCCCATCCACAAGAAGGAGTAATTACCCTTCAGAAAACCGTTGAAAATTTGATTGCTCTTCAAACACAAGCTTTGGAACGTCAGAACGCAGCTGAAGCAAATATGAAGATTTTCCAGAATCAGCTAAGTCAAATTAATAAACAGCTGAATCAGCGTCCACAAGGGCAACTTCCTAGCGATACGGAAAATCCAACACAACGTGAAGATTGCAAGGCTGTTACATTAAGAAGTGGTAAGAACCTTCCTCCACCTCCTTTTCCCGTTATGAAAGAGAAAGAAGTTCCAAGAAAAGAAAAGGAAGTGGGTGAGAAAGAGAAAGAGAATGAGAAAGATAGTGAGGTTGAAGAGATAGAAAGACCAAGATAAATTCCGAAAAAGAGAGATGAAATTGTAAGCAATCGCCCTCCACCACCGTTTCCATCGCGAGTTCAGAAAAAGGGTGATATGGGTGATTTTCAGAAATTCTTCAATAGAGTGAGGGGTTTGAGTATTAATATTCCGTTACTTGAGGCAATTCGAGATATTCCTAAGTATACGAAGTTTTTGAAGAGGGCCCTCACTAATAAAAGGCCCTACTGTGATAATGAGATGATTGGCCTTCCTGAAGAGTGTAGTGCGATTTGCCAGAGTAAATTACCTCCGAAGTTAGTTGATCCGGGGAGTTTCACGATTCCCATATCGATTGGAGAAGAATGGAAAGGAAAGGCGCTATGCGATTTAGGGGCAAGCATCAACTTGATGCCCAAGTCAGTCTTTGATAAGCTTAAAATTGGAAACGCAAGACCTACCTCTATGGTCTTGCAAATGGCGGACAGGTCTCTTGCTCATCCTGAAGGCCGTATTGAGGATGTCCTTGTTAAGGCAGGTACACTTATATTTCCTGTTGATTTCGTAATTCTTGAATACAATGCAGATAGAAATGTCCCCATTATTTTGGGTAGACCCTTCCTAGCTACAGGGAGGACATTGATCGATGTAGAGAATGGCGAATTAACGATGAGGATACAAGATGAGGAAGTGAAATTCAATGTATTTCGAGCCATGAAATTCCCAGATTCTCAGGAAGATTGCTTCAGAATGGATGTAGTAGAGCAAGCATCGCAAGAGGTATTTAATTGTTTAAATTTTGATGATATCTTGCAGGCTGCTTTGACATTAGATTCACCTGAGATGATGGAGGAGCTTACAGAAACAGTGGCAGCTCTCAATTCTGAAAATCCGAAATATAGGCGTCTTGCCTATGAACCTGTGAGAGAACCGGGGGAGATTATTCCTAAAAAGAAACCTTCAATTGAATCTCCTCCGGAGTTGGAAGAAAAACCATTGCCAGCACACTTGAGGTATGCTTATTTGGGTACTAATGAAACTCTACCTGTTATTGTTTCAGCTAATTTAACAGGTCCTCAAGAAGATAAACTGTTGCGTGTGTTAAGAGCCAACAAAGAAGCAATAGGTTGGACAATTGCTGATATCAAAGGCATTAGTCCATCCTATTGTCAACACAAAATCATACTAGAAGATGTTAATTCACGCTCAGTTGAAGGTCAGAGAAGATTAATGCCAGCCATGAAGGATGTGGTGAAGAAGGAGGTGATTAAGCTTTTAGATGCGGGGATTATCTATCCCATTTCGAGTAGTGAATGGGTGAGCCCAGTTCAGTGTGTACCGAAGAAGGGAGGAATAACAACAATTCTTAACGATAAAAATGAGGCGATTCCTTCAAGAACGGTAGTTGGATGGAGAGTTTGCATGGATTACAGAAAGCTGAACAAGGCCACCAGAAAAGATCATTTCCCTTTACCCTTCATCGATCAAATGTTAGATAAATTAGCCGGAAGAGAGTACTATTGCTTCTTGGATTTTTACTCTGGGTACAATCAGATTTACGTGGCTCCAGAAGATCAACATAAGACTACCTTTACATGCCCATTTGGTACTTTTGCATATCGCAGAATGCCATTTGGGTTGTGTAACGCTCCCGCTACTTTTCAAAGGTGTATGATGGCCATCTTCTGGGACATGATAGATAATTTCCTTGAAGTGTTCATGGATGATTTCTCCGTGTTTGGTGATGATTTTGATATATGTTTGGATAACTTGGAGAAAGTGTTAGTGAGATGCAAGGAAACAAATTTGGTGCTCAACTGGGAGAAGTGTCATTTCATGGTTCGCGAAGGTATTGTTCTGGGTCACAAAGTTTCGAGTGTTGGTTTAGAGGTTGATAGAGCAAAGATAGAGGTAATTAAAACTCTTCCCCCTCCCGTTTCTGTTAAAGGGGTAAGGAGTTTTCTTGGCCATGCTGGCTTTTATAGGCGTTTTATTAAGGATTTTTCTAAGATTGCTAAACCGTTATGCAACTTACTCGAAAAGGATTGCAAATTCATTTTTGATGAAGCTTGTTTAGCGGCCTTCAAAGCAATCCAAGAAAAGCTTATTTCTGCTCCTATAGTGTTACCTCCAGATTGGAATTTACCGTTTGAAGTTATGTGTGATGCGAGTGATTTGTGTATGGGAGCTGTATTAGGACAGAGGAAAGAGAAGATTTTTCATTCGATTTACTATGCTAGTAAAACTTTTAGTGGTGCTCAGATCAATTACACAGTTACAGAAAAGGAGTTGCTAGCAGTTGTCTATTCGTTTGATAAATTTCGCTCTTATCTTCTTGGAGCGAAAGTTATTGTTTATACAGATCATTCCGCGATCAGATTTCTTATGGAGAAGAAAGATGCGAAACCAAGGTTAATCAGATGGGTGTTATTGCTTCAAGAGTTCGATTTAGAGATCAAAGATAGAAAGGGTTGTGAGAATCAGGTTGCAGATCATCTATCGCGTTTAGAGGGTTCAGAGATGAATAGTGGTACTGAAGCAGTTAGAGAAGAGTTTCCTGACGAGAGTTTATTCGTTGTTCGAGATTATGAGGCTCCGTGGTATGCAGATATTGCAAATTTAGTGGTGAGTGGTGTCTTTCCTGAAGGTTCTACTTATCAAGAAAGAAAGAGGTTAGCTCATCGTGCTAGACAGTTCTTTTGGGAGGATCCTTTCCTCTATAAAGTTTGTGCTGACCAAATGATACGAAGATGTGTAGCAAGGGAAGAGACTCAAGCCATTATAGCTGGATGCCATGATTCATTATATGGAGGACATTTCAAGGGAGACAGAACTGCTGCAAAGGTATTTCAATCAGGTTTTTACTGGCCTTCTCTTATAAAAGATTGTCATGAATATATTAAGAAATGTACGAGATGCCAGTTTACCGGAAACATATCTAAAAGGGATGAGATGCCGCGTAATAATGTGTTAGAGGTTGAGATATTCGATGTGTGGGGCATAGACTTTATGGGTCCTTTCGTTCCTTCAAATGGTAACCTCTATATCTTATTAGCTGTTGATTATGTATCTAAGTGGGTAGAAGCGGTGGCTTTACCTACTAATGATTCACGAGTGGTGATCAAGTTCTTGAAATCACATATTTTCACTAGACATGGCACACCTAGAGTGATTATTAGCGATGGAGGATCTCATTTCGTTAATAAATATCTGAAGACTGTTCTAGAGAAATATGGAGTTAGACACCGTGTATCTACTGCGTATCATCCACAATCCAATGGTCAAGCTGAAGTATCGAACCGCGAAGTCAAGTCAATCCTAGAGAAAACCGTTGGTCCTACAAGAAAAGATTGGTCCATGAAGTTAGATGATGCGTTGTGGGCCTATCGTACTGCGTTTAAGACTCCAGTTGGTGCATCTCCCTATCGTATGGTGTATGGTAAGGCTTGTCACTTACCTGTAGAGCTTGAAATGGGTGCCTATTGGGCAATTGCGCAGTTGAACTTAGATCCTATCTTAGCCGGAAAGAATCGTATGATGAAGCTTAATGAACTTGACGAATTCCGATTGCATGCTTATGAAAATGCTAAACTTTACAAAGAAAATACAAATAAATGGCATGACAATCGGATTCGTCCAAAGAACTTTGAAGTGGGGCAAAAAGTATTAAAGTATAATTCAAAGTTCAGCAATTTTCCAGGTAAGTTAAGATCTAAGTGGTCAGGTCCATACATAGTGACCAAAGTTACACCTCATGGGGCGATAGAAATAGAACATCCGCTAGAGAACCGTACCTTTATGGTTAACGGTCACAGATTGAAGATATACCATGGAGGTGAAAGCGTGAGGTAACCCGTCGAGCTTAACGACGTAAAACAAAAGCCAATTACTTGTATATTAGCTGAGTTTTTACATTTTTGCAATTTAGATTAGTTTTAATTTTCGTAATTTCATTGTTTTTATTAAGAAATGAGGAAGGGTAGTTGTTTTTGATGATTTCAGGGGTAAAAAGGACTTGAGTTTGGGGTCGATTTGGCGAAATTAGGAGAAAAATATGTTGGATGTCCAGGAGAAACCGGGAACCCGGTTTCACAAAACCGGGAACCCGGTTTTGGAGCTGGTACCAACCATTTTAACGCAACACTTGGCGTTTTGGGGTAATGTTACAGCGTCGGAACCCGGAACCCGCATTTGGCAAAACCGGGTACCCGGTTTTGGTGCTGTGATTTCTGAAAATCCCTGACCCAGCGTCTTGGTGGCTTGCGTTTTCGTGCGTTTTGATTCGCGCCATCGACACAAATCCGGGTACCCGCATTTGGCAGAACCGGGTACCCGGTTTCGGAGCTGTTGTCTTCAAATTTCTCTGGTCCAGCGTTTTGAGGTGCTGCGTTTTGGCGCGTTTTGACTCGCGCCATCGAGAAAATCCGGGAACCCGCATTCCACAGAACCGGGTACCCGGTTTCGGCGAGTAAAATCCCTGACCCCGCGTCTTGGGGTCCAGCGTTTTGGTGCGTTTTGAAAAAAAAAAAAAAAAGAAAAAAAAAGAGTCCACAATTAATTTTTCCGCGCCGTCACAGCGACGCGGAACCGGGAACTCGGTTTGCCAAAACCGGGAACCCGGTTTGAAAGCTGTGAGAGGCGGTTTTGAGGTGTTTTAACCTAGTTCTTAGCCTCTTTTCCAAGTCTTTACCTAAAACGCACCAATAGCCTCCCCACCTCCGAAATTCATCTACCAAAACACTATATATCATCAAATCCTACCCTCTTTCACAACAAAAACATAAGATCAACTCACCTCCTCTCCAAAATAACATCAAATCCTTAGTTTTTCCCAAGATTCTTCTTCACCCAATTCCTTAAATTAAACCCAATTCTTTCTTCTCCCATACAAATTAAACAAGACCCATCTCATATTTCACCTAGTTCTTAAATTCTTAAACCTCAAAACATCAAAATTCTAAACTTTTCCCTAAGTTTTTCATTATTTGAAGTTTTGAGTTTGGGGTGAAAAGAGATGACTAACAGAACCGGTGATTTCCGAAGAACTGCTCCTAGAAGAAAGACCACCATTGGTGGTTCTCAAGAACAAGCTATTGAGATTCCTGATTCGCGTCCCAAACGAAAAATTGACGAAGTTAAGCTTGATTCTAACAGAAAAGAAATCACAGGTCTAAAGAGAAGATTGATTGATGAGATTGAAAGTGAGAAGGAACCAGAAGAGGAAATTGCGAAGAACATTGAGAAGGAAACTGAACAAGAGATTCCGGATGCACCCGTTCAAAAACCTCCGCGTATGAAGATGTGGGCCCACAAGCCTAAGAGGGTTTACACTTGTTGGAATACTCAGGTTCGTGAAAGAATTGAATTTTTGAAATTTGGTGAGGAGACGAATTTTCCTAAGAGTATTATGAGTAGTGATTACAAGGAATATGCTGTGACATGTGCTAAGTTTGGTTGGAAAGAGTTACAAGAAAGGAAGCTTGAGTTTATTCCTACTTTTGTGCGAGAATTTTACGAAGGTTTAGCTACCTCACATGATGCCATTGATATCCGCAAAAAGGTAGTTCCTTTCTCTATTGAACGTATTCGGAAATCATTGAAACTACCCAACTTTTCTGGAACATGCCCCTTCCAAGAAATTCTTAATGACCCTTCTTTTGATTTTGAATCCCTTTGGGGGACCGTGCTTGTTAATGGGACTAGCCCAATTCCTGAAGGTGAAAGGTATCCTGGACAGTTTTACAGCAGTAGTTTGACACCTCGTGCTAAGGTTTGGTCTCGTTTCATAATACCCACTTTCTTTGGTATTAAACACACTTCCGAGTTGAAGAAAGAGCACATATTTGTTATTAAGTGTATTTTGGAGGAGAAACCATTTGATGTTGCTAAGATCATTTATGATACGATCATGGAGTTCGCAAAATCACCAATGAAACAACAAAATCTGAAGTTTCCTTGTACTATTACTCAGTTGTGTCTAGACGCAAAGATTCCGCGTAAGAACGCAGATATTGACATTGTTTCAGTTGGTGTGAGTATAGCTTTGAGCACAATCAAGAACATCCATGAAGAGGCTACACGAGCTACAAGAAGTCCAAGAACTCCTCAATCAAAGAAAGCGAAAACTGTTCCTGAGTTGGAAGCGAAGATTCAGGTGTTGGAAGAGAATCAGGAGAGGATGATTTCTACCTTGGGAAACGTTACAAAAGAATTGGACCTGCTTCGAAATTTAATCCTAGGCGTAAATACACTTCAAAACGCGATTTATGATGCTGTTACGCGAGATAAAGGTCCAGAACGCAACACCGATAACCAGCCTCGCGCTGGTTAAGATACGTTTTCTAAACTTTCCTCTTAGTGTATATTAGTTTAAATGCTTTATTGAGTCTTTTCGAGTCGTGGGGACACGACTCATTTTTGAGTTTGGGGTGGGGTTCGTTGCCTCATCCCAATTTTTATGTGTTATTTGCTTTATTTGCTTTCAATAAAAGAATTTTCGGAGTTGCGTTTGACTGTAGAAATTTTTAAATATCCCTTTAAGCATACTTTTGATAAATCTATGATAGTAAATAGTGGACTTTAGGGATTGATATAAAACGCACTTACAATTGCATGCGAACATAGGTAATTGATAGGAAAAATTAATTAACAATGCAAATGAAGTAAGCTTGTACTCAAGGAGTATGTTTGGTGTGTAGAACGTGAAATCCTAATTAGTAGAGAACCCACCTAGATATGAACTAAAGACAAGCTATGTACTTAGGAAAATGATAGGGGCAGTTCTTTGTTAGCCATTTGTGCCCTTTTAGCCTTCTATCCCTTGTATTAATTATTATCCGTCTTAGCCCACTTTGAGCCTTTAACCTTTTCTTTGTAGCCACGATATAAGCCATTATCCCTTAGATTATTAGGCATGACCATATGACCCGCACTTGAATCACAATCCTGAGACATGTCTCGAGCTTGAGTTTGGGGTGGTGGGACCACATATGGGGAATTAAATGGGTAGGGATCGATGTGCTTTGTATTGTAGCACAATTGCAGATGATATATACTTGTAACCCTTTGCCGGGAATGAAGAAAAATGAAAAAGAAAGAAAAAATGAAAAATTTTGAAAAATCATACAGTAGGAACCGGGAACCCGGATTCGTCAAAACCGGGAACCCGGTTTTCTCCTGTACAAAAAAAAAGAAGAAAAAGAGAAAAGAAAAGAAAAGAAAAAGAAAAAATATGAATGAATAAAACATCCGGCAAAGTGGAATTTTTTTCTGAAAATCATCTTGTTTATAGTGGGTAGACATGGGACGCTAAATTGTTGCGAATATGGGTGAGTGAGAACATCTTTTGAGCGTTAACTCAAGCTCGAGGACATTGTTGATGGTAAGTGAGGAGAGAGCCAAAAGCTCACTTCAAATTTACCAAATATACATCCACACCCGTCCTTAAGCCAATATTATAACCGTAAAGACCTCGTGATTCCTAAGTGCATAGTGAATTTATAATTCTGTTGATAGGGAATACACTAGGTGGAGCGTTCAAAGCGAGTTAGGATTAATGACCACCCTATTGCCATCATACAGAGATGAGTACGAGTGTAACCTTCAAGCATTGCGACTTTAATTTTATGATTGAGATTATTTATGTTTGATGTTGCATGATTAGTGTATGTGTATATTAGTTTCTAGAGTTTGCTATATGAGATTTATTTTGAGAATTGCTTTAGGGTTTATTTGCTAGCTTCTATGTGTTTATACGTTTACTTCTACCCCTTTGTTTTGTTTTACTTTGTCGGGACGACAAAGGTTTGAGTTGGGGGTCTTGATGTCTCCCTAATTGTTCTTATTTTAGACCCTTGGGAGACATCATTTTTGGTGTTTATTTGATTAATATGATAGACTTTTGGACTAAATTTGCAATAACCCGGAATTTCCTTTTTATTTCTAGCATTTTTAATTTATTAAACTTTTGCGCGTAATATTGGTATTTTTAGTGTAAAGTTTACAGGTTTTAGATGTTAGCTAGGAGAGGAATCCGAGGAGAAAGTCAAAGATCGTGAATGAGAGTAAAGACTTGAAGATAAATCCCGAAGGTATTATTTTTAGAGCTGAAAATCCACTTTCCAGGACATAAATTTCTGATTTCGAGGTGCTTAAGCGATGATTTAGCCGCTGACCTTTGAAGAGAAATCATTCCTTATTGAGTTACGGAACTTTAGCAACTGGAATGAGGTCAATCGGAGTCATAACGCATCGGGAAAAGCTGTTTTAGTGAAGGTGTATCAGCAGTTACGGGATTTTGGGCTTAGAAAGTGGGCTTGGACATTTAATTAATATTCTATTTTCTGGTCCAAGCCCTAGAACGAATTTATGCTTATAAAAGGAGGTCTGGACTTCTATTTTTCACACAATTCACATTTCACAAGATTAAACACCAGAGAGAAGCAACAGAAGGAAGAAAGAAGAAGCTACAAGAGCTGGAGTGGGTCTATAGCTCCGTTCGTAGTCATTCCAATTCCGGAAATTAGGTTCTTTTCGTATTTTAATTTTGTAAACAATATGAATTCAATTTCTTTTAATTTAGTTTTTAATTTTAATATGAGCTAAGCCTTTCATAGTGCTTGAGAACAAACAATGGGTGAATCTTAATTTTATGAAATAACGAATGTTGAATTTGGGTTTATATTGAATTAAATTAAATTAGGTCTATTACTCTTTTCGATAATTTGTGAATATTTACTGATTTTAGAGTCGCGAACTAAAATTAGGTATTAGTATCTAAGCTATTCCATATATGTGGCGTATGGATCATCCTGACGGAGGGTTTAGGTATAGAATTAATTATTCAATCTAGGATAAAAGCTATTGATTCTGACGAACTTAGCTAATTCTACGGCCAATGAGGTAAAACACTTAATCATCCAACGGTGGATCATATTTACCCTGACGGGACTAGTGACACTTTAGGATCGCCTTATAGTCCACCCTGACGGGGGTATAAGGAATTTAGAATCCCGACCATTGTAATTGACCAATTTAGCCCTTAAACAACATAAGTTAGGAAGTAAGATTAGGAGGATCCTTGCGTTCTCAAGTACTACATCTCATATTGCGTTTTCACTTATTTTACTTGCGTCTTAGCTCCTACTTGCATTTAATTATTTGTCTTTTATTCATTAGTTTAAACAACAAAACCAAACAAACATTTTATTATCTTTTATTTTTCATAAGTGCATCAATCACTACTTGCTAAACATTGTGATCAACCATCCGTCCTTGGAACGAATCTGTATTATCATACATACTACTTGGGACAACCGTACACTTGCGGTTGTGGTTCGATTAGCATTTACATTTAATTTTTAGAACACACAAAGGACCACCAAAAGTATATCGAGGTATGATTGGTAGCTTACTTTATTTAATCGCTTCTAGACCCGATATTATGTTCCCCGTGTGTCTTTGTGCTAGATTTCAATCCTCTCCTAAAGAATCCCATCTTAGCGCCGTTAAGCGTATTTTTAGGTATTTGAAAGGAACCCTTAGTCTAGGACTTTGGTACCCAAGATTTACCTCTTTTGAGCTAATAGGTTACTCGGATGCCGATTATGCCGGTTGTAGACTTGATAGGAAGAGTACTAGTGGTAGTTGCCAATTCTTAGGTCAATCCCTTGTCTCTTGGTCTAGTAGAAAACAAAATAGTGTTGCTTTATCCACGGCCGAAGCCGAATATGTTGCGGCCGGAAATTGTGTGACCCAAATTCTTTGGATGAAACAAACCTTACTAGATTTTGGCCTAGAGTATGATCGTGTTCCCATTCGTTGTGATAACACTAGTGCTATCAATCTTACCAAAAATCCTATTCAACACTCTAGAACAAAACACATCGAAATCCGTCATCATTTTATCCGTGATCACACTCAAAAAGGGGATATTGTACTTGAATTTGTCACTTCGAAAAATCAACTAGCCGATATCTTTACTAAACCTTTACCCCAAGATCTTTTTGAGAAAATTCGTTGTGAGATTGGCATGCAAATTCTCTAACCTTCTCTTCTTGCCATTATTGTTTAGTGATTTTTGTGTATATTCTCTTGTTGCTAATATTTTCTTGATGTTATAGGGTCCTTAAAGCTTCTAAATTGTTATCCATTTACTTCTTTAGTCCTTGTTTTTACTCAAAATGTGTTTTGATCCCTTAAAATTTTCAAAAATCGTATCATTAGTTCTTTTTGTTGTTGACAAAGGGGGAGAAATTTTTGTTAAACTTTTTCAAATGCATTTTGTGAGGGGGAGTTTTATAAAAACTCTAGTGATTAGGTTGAGGGGGAGATTTTGATCAAAACTTAATCTTAGGCATCTTCAAAAGTTTATGATTTGTCAAACATCAAAAAGGGGGAGATTGTTAGCCTCACCTTGTTTTTATTCCCGTTTTAATATTCGACAAATCATCATTTAAACTAAAATTCATTTGATATCACTTTAAATGTTTTCCAAAACCCCTCATTAGATTAGTTGTGTTTAAATCCTTGGACTTTAGCTTGAGATTCAAAAGAACAGTGCCGCGGTACACCGGACGAGACACGCGGTACACCGCAGAGCCACGGACCAGAGATGCGGTGCACAGGATAGCCCGTCAGTAAGCTAATAAAATTGCACGGTACACCAGACCAAAGGCGCGGTACACCGGACCAAAGGCACGGACCAGGGATGCGGTGCATAGGATGGTCCGACTAGTAAGCTTGAAGTTTAGACGAACGTTTTCGCGGTGCACCGGACCATACCCGCGGTACACCGCAAGAAAGGGTTTTCTGCACTATTACTAGAGGACAAAGCTTATATCCGTTGGAGATAAAATAGATCCGTTAGAGAGAAGCCTATTGACCGTTGGAAGATATTTTCAGCTATAAATTGGACCTCATTCAAGACACAACTCAAGCCTTCCATCTACCAATCTTAAGAGCAATTAATATTATCATTCAAGAAGGTTTCAAAGGAGCATTCAAGTCATATTCATTGTGAAGCTACATAGTTCATATCCACTCATTTAGGAGTTTAGTTACAAAGCTTTTATAAGCACCCACAAACACTTTTTCTTTTCCTCTTAGTTCTTGTAATAGATTAAGAGAGTAGTGTGAGCATAGGTTTTATGCTTGGTTCCTTGTGTTGGTGATAACACAAGTGTATTTCCTTCAAAGGTTTTTGAAGTGGTTGTAAAGGGTTTGTAAACTCACCCGGTTAAGAGTTACGAAGCTTAGTTGAGAATCTTGCAAATCCTAAGGAGGCTTCCTTAGGTAGTGGATGTAGGGAAACCGAACCACTATACATCGTTGTGTATCGTATTCTATCTCTACACTCTTTACATTTCCGCACTCTATATGCTTGATAAAATGCCTACTTGAATAGTTTGATAATATTGTCTTTTAGGATTATCTAGTTCTTTACTATTTAGTTTGATAAAACAATAGGATTCAAATTAGCTTTTAATTTTATTTACTTGAAATAAAATTAGCCGATTAATTTCTATTGTCCTATTCAACCCCCCTTCTAGGACGCATATAGACTATAAAAAATAACACTGAAACTACCGATATAAAACAGTGTTGGAACGAAAAATTGGAATAATTTAATAATAAAGTTACTATACATTCGAATAAACAAATATAAATGACACTATTCACTGATATGACAACACAGTAGACATCATAGTTACATAGTCATCATTACATGTAGAAGAGCAACAATGTCATTTTAAAAAAACATAAAATATTATTAAAAATTGGACGGCCACGATTCGTCCATGTCTTCAGCTGCTTGTCACGTGGCGCTCTTCCATTCTAGCGTACATACACGTATGTAAGAAATTTCCTAAGAATATGGAGGAGTCAGGTGTATCTCCTCTTCAGCTTCGTACAACAGCTATGGCTTTATTACGTCATGGGCCCGCAATGCCTGTTACTCGCCGTGAAGAATTGACACAGGTGTGTGATAATTTTATTTTAAAGTTTAAAAGTGGTGTATGTCATTTTAAAGTTTGTTTAAAATTTTATTATTGACGTATGCTTTATATTTGTAGGTTGTGATGAAGTATTATGGAGGAAGAGAAATATCAAAGGAAGATTTAGAACACGTTTTGTTAGTTGGTATGACTCCTCATAAAAGGAGGCAGCTTGAGAAAAAGGCTGGGTTGACTTTAATCCGGTCTGAAACTAATGGCAAACATGAAGATGAGACTGTTGAAAAATCAGATGATATTGAAGTTAATGGTGTTAACTTAGAGAAAGATATAGTTTCAGAGATCTCATCGGCTAATACTTTGGATTCTGGTCTTACGGAAAATGGAATATTATCAAATCTGATAACTAAAAGTGGGGGTAGAAATTACATTGGAAATGGTTCAACGAAGCATAAGTCAAAATAGGGGAGAGCACGGGTCGGTTTTACCCGGTTTTGAGGTTAGGGTAAACCAAGGGTAATATATTTCGGTTTAAGGAATTGTTTGGGTAACCCAAGGGTAGGGTAAAAAAAAGTTTACCCTCGGGTTAATTCGGGTTACCCTTCGGTTACCTTCGGTTTACCCACGTTAGTCAACATTAGTCAGATTTTTTTAACTCATAAAAAAGTTTATAATAATGACAAACGGTGAAAAAACTGGCATTGTTATGCCTTTTAAGATCAAAGTTACAATTTTGACATTACAAATCAAGAAGTAGTGAATCGAATACTTCAAAAAAAGTTATGCATGTTTGGAATATTCAATAATCCAAATGAAAAGATTTCTCTAATATGCATGTTTTGTATTTTTTTATATTACACGGTTTTTCGGTTTGGGTAAACCCAACCCAATAGCTTGGGTAATATTTAGGTAAAATACATAGACCCGAAAAATCATAAGGTAACCCGATGGGTAAGGTTGGCTTTGGTAAAATTAACATATATTTTAGATCGATTTAGTTAAAATTAACTCGGTTTTTCGGTTTTGTTAAAATTCTGCTCACCCCTAAGTCAAAATATTCATTGTTGGGGGCATGGCCCACATGGGAAACAAGTTGTTGAGTATCTGCTTAAGGGTATGTTTGGATGAAGGGATTGGGAGGGAGGGGATTGTATTAAAGGATAATGACAATCCCATCCCTTGTTTGTTTTGGAAATAAATAGAAGGGATAGTTTATTAAAGGATACTTGCAATCCCTTACGAACCCATATATTCAATCCCTCCAATTCGGTGGGATTAGGAAGGAAGGATTCTTTTATTATGTTGTAATATCTAAGTTACCCTTAATCTTTCTTTATAAAATATTTTAATAGGGTTATATGAGTCATTTAGTTATAAAAAGAATCCCTTCCTCCCATTATTCTTCTAATCCAAACACCGAATAAATATTATCCTTTAATAAAATTTCCTTTTCTCTTTTTATTCAATCCAAACAAGATTAAATACTCTCATTTCCATTCCATTGTTATACTGTCCATTCCTATCCTTTAATAAAAAATCCCTCCTTAATCCTAACATACACTAAGGATTATGGAGAGGATGGGATTCGTGATTTTTGTCAGAGATGGAGACAAGTTTTTGTTGATTCTCTTCAGCCACGATTCTTGCCTGGAGGTTGGGATGTAAATCACAGGTATGTCCATCTTTTATTCTTGTAATCCTTTTATTTTTCAAAATGATACTTATTATTTGAGCATGCTTTGTCCAAATCTCTAATTAAAAGTGGACAAATAGTCAGTGTTTACTCTTGCTTATGGAAGACTATCAATTTTCTTATCATAGATTTATCACATTCTTTAAATGCATAATGAATTGTTATTTCAAGAGTTTTGGGAAGATATTCTATATATTGAACAGATAATTCCAAAAACTCTGAAGGCAAAAATTATTTGTGTATTTTCACGAAATCAGTTAGGAAAATTCTTTCATCCTATATTAGATGGTCCAATATTACTTTTATCTGCGTTACCCTATATTTAAACTCAAAAGAACTAATTAAATTAACTTTTTTTTATTGGACCATCAAATATCGGATGAAAATTCTTAGTTGTATGAATTTGAATTTGAATTTGAAAGCTTTAAACAAAAATTTAAATTAGGCCATTTATTTTCGTAAAAATTATTTATATCCAAAATTAACAAAAAATTCCAAACGAATATTTCTTTAATTGAAGTTAAAAAATGTTCAAAGAATAGAATTAGTGACAGAATTTAAGAGTTTGGTGTCTCAGGAAGGTTTGAGGTTAATACTCCATCTTTACCATGTAGATTCTTTTCAGGTAATTGTAGAATAGTTGAAAGTTTTTTTAATTGATTTTCAAACATAACATCTCATTTTTACTTAAATTAAAAATAAAATTTGTTACAAATTTATACATTATTAGAATGTTTTATGAAATTAATATTATATTTATAGAGTTCAAGGTGTCTTTTAATTATTATATATTGTTTGCTTATATTACTATCATAAATTATTTATCATACAATTCGTTAACAATCATTATAGGTAATGTTCAATCAATAATAATAATTATATATCATAAAAATAAATTATTTAATATTATTCATAATAAAATATCAAAATATATTAATATAATATATTATGAAAATTATATGTTCTAAATATTAATAGTAGTTAAATGACTCATTCAGCTAAAATTCCTAAATTTAAATTTGAATATATAATAGAGTAAGACTTCCATCCAATATTCTACCGTCCAAAATGGTTGTCCTATGTAAAAGAAAAAAAGAGAGAATTACCCTAACTCTACAGTCAATATTCTAAATAATCAATTCATAAAATTTAGCTAATTACTCAATTAAGTAGATGAAGTTCAAATTGATTAAAATTATAAAAACACATAGAATAATTAATAAGATAAATAAAAAAAGTATAACTAAAGTAATATATTGAACTGAAAATTGGTTAGTGAATATAGTTTATTTATACGCGCACTTAGGTTAAGAATGTGTGCGCGAAGATAAATTTGCAGTTTGAATTTACTCAAATTATTACCTGTCTTTTAATATTAAGTATAGTATATAAAAGTAAAAACAATAATTTAGGCCCTATTTTCCTAGACGATGTCTCTTCTACCTTAATCAGAGATAATTCATAGGAGTCAAATCTCTGTTGTATCACAATGCATTCTCCCTTTCTCTAGATTTCTTTACGGTATTAAAAGCTGGTTGAAGTTCAAACCTTTTCTAAGCCCTCTTTTCTCCCTCTTTTAATCAGAATTCTACAAAAAGTTCCCCCACTACCAAACAACGCCCACAAGGGCTGAAATTACTCTTACAAAATCTTCATACTCACTTTTATATACTCATTTCTATTATTGAAGATTCTACTTGTTGCTACCTTGGACAAGCGTCTAAAACTTAACACGTGCTTAATCTCCCCCTCAGTCATACCACAAATCCTCTGGTGTATTATGGACATCCATGCATCAAAGATTCAACTCTTTAAGTAGAACTCATATCTATCAACTCAAGAATCAGTTGCTACTTTTATTATAATGCCATCATTATGATAAAAGCTGACAGAGTTCTTAGGTTTTGTGCTTTTTTCCTTCATTTTTTTCTATCAACGAGGTTAGATACACTATGGGGCACAAAGGGTTGCAAACAACCCTCACCCACCCAACACTTAGTACAAATAATTTGGTTAAAATTGAAGAATAACTAATTGGAGTATCTAAATTGAGTTGTCAGTTACATAGTTGTAATTTTGTTGTATAACTGAGTGATTGTTCATTTGTGCAAAGGATTTGATGTTGAACAATTTTTTAACTACCAGTGGCAAAAGAGATTTTGGCGAGTTTAGCGTCTACAATCCATCGCCTCAAAGTATCTTCCACCTCTCCCTCAATTGATCATCATCGACAGCCGCAAAAATGATTATTTATGAAGAGGAGTTTGCTCTCTGGACCACAGACTCTGGGTGAAGAAGCATTATTATGGTGAGAGTATTTCTTTTTTGATCAGAGGGGATAATATATTGTAGTTTTGCTATTTTATGTTGTAACACATCATCTAGTTTCTTTAGTTAACTTTCTTTAGTTATGATAATTCACCAAGTATATGTATCCCAAAACCTAGATATATGTGTTGGTAAAAATGTTCGTAACTGTAATGGTAATTTTTAACAAACCGTAATGCGAAAAAATATTTTAAAACGACAATAGTAAAATGGAAATATAAAGTACGAGAAGAGAAAAATGAACTAGGAAAAATAGGAATTTAAAAGACGTGAAAAAACAACGAACCGGAAACTGGAGGAGGAGATGAATGTGAAGCGGTAGTGCCGTGGCGAATCCACTGCCTTAAGAACGAGATTTCGGGACAGCCGAGGTGCTACACCGTTTGCCGAACGTTCCCCAAGGTTTAACACTACTAACCAACTTATCGTGTGCACTCACAAAAAGGTGGTTTGGAATCTGTATTTTGGTTTTGCTCAAGAACAGCAGAGAGGGAGAAGAAGATTTCGTAATGAGGTTGTGTATTTTCTGAAGTGAGGACATCTCTTTATATAGTGGAGAAAAAGAGCTGTTACAGACACACCAGCAAAGATCGTGGGCAAGAAATCCGCAGCAAGAAATCAGCATCAGTTACAAACGTTTAGAAGCTGATGAATAAAAAACGTGGGTAAAAACCTTTGACTAAAGAGAGGAGAGAATCTGGGAATTATCCACGCTGGGAAAAAGAAAACGGAAAGAATAAATAAAAGCTGGTCCAAAAAATTATTTTTTTTAATTTTTTTCCCAAGACCCAAGACCCAAGACCCATGACCCGGACCCGGGCTCGGGCCGGGCGGGTGGTGGTGGTGGTGGTGCGCGCGTGTGGGTTAACCAATAGGCTCTCCATGTGCATGGGGGGAAGTTCTTTGGAAGCTATTGAGCCCACAAAGTATAAAATGAGTTTTTATCCCTTCCATCCCACCGATGTGGGACAAACCAAAAGTCACAAAAGTGACCATCAAATGTTCCAACAATCCCCCACACATTTGAATGTCAACCCAAAGCGAGAAAGGAAGCAAAGAGCGAAAGATCAGGTGAATTGTACTTAAGTGTCAATATCTTGCGATTTGAATTGACACGTAGTGAAGTGAGGCAACAACCAAGTCCAGTCAAGTGAACGTACTCTTGAACTTGACGTTCTTTAGTTGAGACCCTCACAACACGTACTCGAACCCGTTAGATATATACAGATTCCTCGATGTAATCACAAGCGCCTTTTTAGGCCATGCGCATACCTTGGTTCTCATGAGTGCTCTAAAAAGATTCCTCAAGTCTTTTATAGAAAGCGGCCCCCACTTTCACACTCACATAGGTGATTTCAAGAATGTCCATACCATATAGACTACCCCTCAAGGGTCTTGAAGTCATTAAGAGCCTTAAAGCTCATCCTCATCACATGTCGGTGAGTTCATCAAGTCCTAAACAGGACCACCACAAAAGATTATGAACATCATTAAGAGTCGAGACTCAACCTCAAAAATAAACAACGGTGAATTCATCAAGTCCTTCTCAATAGGACCACCACAAAGGGCTATGAATCATTAAGAGTCGAAACTCAACCTCGAAATAAACATCGGTGAATTCATCAAGTCCTTCTCAATAGGACCACCACAAAGGGCTATGAATCATTAAGAGTCGAAACTCAACCTCATATGCACTATTGTATGCCACAGGGATGGGTAGGTAGTGCATCACATGTCATCCATATGACCCCCATGAATGGGCTTAAGCCCCATCCCACTCGACATCTCCAGAACTACTCTCCTGGTTAAACCTTTAGTGAATGGATCAGCCAAATTTTTCTCAGATTTGACAAAGTCCAATGCTATCACACCATTCTTCAGTAATTGTTTCACTGAGCTGTGTCTAATTCGAATATGTCTCCGTTTTCCATTATAGGAGCTATTGTGAGCAACGCTAATAGCCGCTTGCGAGTCACAATGAAGAGAAACTGGTACAGCTTTATCTTCCCATAATGGTATATCTGCTAGGAGACTCCTCAACCATTCGGCTTCTTGTCCTGCCAACTCTAGTGCTATGAACTCAGATTCCATGGTTGATCGTGCTATACAAGTTTGTTTAGACGACTTCCAGGATATAGCTCCTCCACCCAAGGAAAAAACATAACCACTAGTGGAGCTCACTTCATCATTATCTGATATCCAATTCGCATCACAGTAGCCTTCCAAGACAGCAGGGAATCTACTATAGTGTATGCCTATATCCATAGTACCTCTGAGATATTTCAATAATCTTCGAAGAGCAGCCCAATGTTCACTACTAGGGTTATGGGTATAGCGACTAAGTCTACTTACGGCATAGGCGATATCAGGTCGAGTGTAGTTCATTAAGAACATCACACTTCCTATTACCTTAGCGTATTCGGTTTGAGATATTGCACTTCCCTTGTTCTTAGTTAAATGAATACTAGAGTCATAAGGAGTTCTAGCAGGTGTGACATCAAAGGAGTTGAATTTCTTCAACAACTTCTCTACATAATGGGATTGACTAAGGGATATACCATTTTCATTTCTTAAGATCTTAACCCCTAAGATAACATCAGCTTCACCCATGTCTTTCATCTCAAACTTAGATGATAAGAAGTCCTTAGTCTCATTAATGACTTTAAGATTTGTGCCAAATATCAGCATGTCATCTACGTATAGACATATGATCACACATTCAGATCCTAACACTTTCATGTAAACACATGAATCAGAAGTGTTGACTATAAAGCCATCGTTAACTAAAGTACTATCTAATTTTTCGTACCATTGTTTGGGTGCTTGTTTCAAACCATATAGAGATTTCTTAAGCTTGCATACTTTGTTTTCTTGACCAGATGCCACAAACCCTTCAGGTTGTACCATATATATCTCTTCCTCTAAGTCTCCATTCAAAAATGCGATCTTAACATCCATCTGATGTATAGTGAGTTTATGAATAGAAGCTAAGGCTATGAGAGTCCTTATAGTGGCTATTTTAGTCACTGGGGAATAGGTGTCAAAGTAGTCCAAGCCTTTCTTTTGAGTAAAGCCTCGAATCACAAGTCTAGCCTTAAACTTTTCTATAGAACCATCTGGTCTAAGTTTTCTCTTAAAGATCCATTTGCTACTAATTGGCTTACACCCCTTTGGTAAGTCAGTTAAGTCCCAAGTGTGGTTAGATCTAATAGATTCTATTTCGCTGTTTACTGCCTCTTTCCAGAAGCTGGCATCAATGGACCTCATAGCTTCGGAAAAAGTCTTAGGATCTTCCTCAAGAAGGAAACACGAAACTAGTTCTTCACATAGCATATCTACGTGAAAACTCTCAGTCAAGAAAGCAGTGATAAAGTCTGGTCCAAAACTAGACTCAGTCCTACGTCTTTTGCTTCTTCTAATTTCGTTGTCAGGGTGAGAGCCTGAACTCGAAGGGGAAAGAGAAGCATACAGATTATCACTAACAGGTATAACAGTATTGACTGGTGAGTCATTACTGGTAGAAGAAGAGGCATTATGAACAATATCCTTTTTCAAGGGAAATATATGTTCAAAGAATTCAGCATCTCTAGATTCACTAATAGTGTTATCAACTAAGGACATAAACCTATAAGCTGCACTATTTTGAGCATATCCTATAAAGATAGAGTCTATGGTTTTGGGTCCAATGTTGACTCTCTTGAAGTCGGGTAAAGCTACCTTAGCCAAACACCCCCACACTCTTAAAAATTTCAGGTTAGGAGGGTATCCTTTCCACAACTCGTAAGGGGTCTTATCTATACGTTTATGGGGTACTCGGTTTAAGACATAACAAGAAGATAAGACAGCTTCCCCCCACATGTTGGATGGTAGGCCTGAACTAATTAGCATGGCATTCATCATCTCCTTAAGGGATCTATTTTTCCTTTCCGCTATGCCATTTTGTTGGGGTGTATAAGGGGCACTAAGTTCATGAATAATTCCATTATTTTCACAAAATTCTTTAAATGTGTTTGAACTATATTCACCGCCCCTATCAGACCTAAACCTTTTAATCTTTCTATGTAGTTGGTTTTCAACCTCAGCCTTATATTTTAAAAAGGTGGATTCTGCTTCATCTTTAGACTTTAAAAGGTATACTTTGGTGAACCTAGAGTAGTCATCTACAAAGGTCATATAATAAAGTTTTCCTCCTCTACTGGCGGTAGTTTTAAAGTCAGCTAAGTCGGAATGCACTAGTTCTAAGAGTTGAGATTCTCTAGTGGTTACATTTTGAAAGGGTTTTTTCGCATGCTTAGCCTCTACACATGTTTGACACTTAACTAAGTCATCATTATGGTTCCCAGGTATTAGACCATGAGTTTTAAGTCTTTTAATAGAGGAAACATTTAAGTGCCCTAATCTAGCATGCCACATATCAAGAGATTCAACAATATAAGCAGAAGTAGATGCATTTTCATTCAAAGCAGAAAAAACGTTAAGTACAAATAGTCCACCATTAAGGTAACCTTTCCCTACAAAGCCACCATTCCTAGAGATAATGATTTTCCCGCCCTCAAAAACTAGTTTAAGTCCAGCTTTATTTAGAAGAGACCCAGAGACGAAATTTCTACGAAGCGTGGGGACATACAAAACATCATTAAGGGCTAAGGTCTTGCCAGAGGTAAGTTTAAGACACACCTTTCCCTTGCCAAGGAGCAGTGGTAGAGTTTCCCATGTAAGCGCATTCCCCATCAGCTACATCTTCAAACCCTTGGAACAACTCTTTGTTGGCGCAAAAGTGTCTTGAAGCTCCAGTATCGAGAATCCATTCAGCCTTATTCTCTACCAAATTAGTTTCGACCATTACCGCGGCAATTACCTCTTCAGTTTCAGTCAAGTTCGCGCGAGGGGGGTTGTTCGATTTGAACCTGTCATTGCATTGGTATGCCTTGTGTCCTTCCTTCCCACAAACCTAGCAGGTTGCTTTGTTTTTCTGAATATTACCAGTAGGTTTGGAGTTGTTGCCTCCGGATTTGTTGAAGTTGCCTTTTGATTTGTTGTTCTTATTCTGACCATGAGATTTCCCTTTACCTTTATTCTGACCGTGAGATTTGTTGTTACCATACCCAGAAGTCTCGACCAAATTTGCCTTCGAAAAATAATGAGGCAGAATTTCCGACTTATCTTTGATGCGATTTGCTTCTTCGGTTCTCATGTGGCTGATTAGCTCTTGGATCATCATGTCTTTCTTCTTATGTTTGAGGTGGTTGCGGTAGTCACTCCAGGATGCTGGGAATTTCTCAAGTAAAACATTAGCTTGAAGGATTTCACATAATTTCATACCTTCGGATACAATTTCGGCGCAGAGATTTGCGTAAGTGTGTACTTGTTCCATTATGGGTTTTTGATCGGATATAGAAAATTTGAGCCAGTTTCCGACCACGTATTTTTTCTTACCGGAGTCGTCACCTCCGTATTTAGTTTGTAAACGGTCCCAAATATTTTTTGCAGATTTTTCATTTACGAATAAATCAAAGAGAGGGTTTGTCATGTAGTTTAAAAGGTGACCCCTAGTAAGTTTATTAGCTTTTTCGTATTTTAAAAGACGAGCGGCTATAGTAGCATCCGCGTCGCTAGTTGCAACAGGGGGGTTTTCAGAAAGCACAAAATCAATTTCTAATTGTTCGAAGAAAATGAGAAGTTTTTGGGACCAACGTTTGAAATTAGAACCATCAAGTGGTTCGAGTTTTGACATATCGGGCAAAGTTTTCAAAACCGAAGGAGAGGCCATTACAGTGTTAGATATAAAAGGTTCTCGTTCTTAAATTGTTGGTAAAAATGTTCGTAACTGTAATGGTAATTTTTAACAAACCGTAATGCGAAAAAATATTTTAAAACGACAATAGTAAAATGGAAATATAAAGTACGAGAAGAGAAAAATGAACTAGGAAAAACAGGAATTTAAAAGACGTGAGAAAACAACGAACCGGAAACTGGAGGAGGAGATGAATGTGAAGCGGTAGTGCCGTGGCGAATCCATTGCCTTAAGAACGAGATTTCGGGACAGCCGAGGTGCTACACCGTTTGCCGAACGTTCCCCAAGGTTTAACACTACTAACCAACTTATCGTGTGCACTCACAAAAAGGTGGTTTGGAATCTGTATTTTGGTTTTGCTCAAGAACAGCAGATAGGGAGTAGAAGATTTCGTAATGAGGTTGTGTATTTTCTGAAGTGAGGACAGCTCTTTATATAGTGGAGAAAAAGAGCTGTTACAGATACACCAGCAAAGATCGTGGGCAAGAAATCCGCAGCAAGAAATCAGCATCAGTTACAAACGTTTAGAAGCTGATGAATAAAAAACGTGGGTAAAAACCTTTGACTAAAGAGAGGAGAGAATCTGGTAATTATCCACGTTGGGAAAAAGAAAACGGAAAGAATAAATAAAAGCTGGTCCAAAAAATTATTTATTTTTATTTTTTTCCCAAGCCCGGGCGGGTGGTGGTGCGCGCATGTGGGTTAACCAATAGGCTCTCCATGTGCATGGGGGGAAGTTCTTTGGAAGCTATTGAGCCCACAAAGTATAAAATGAGTTTTTATCCCTTCCATCCCACCGATGTGGGACAAACCAAAAGTCACAAAAGTGACCATCAAATGTTCCAACAATATGACGATACAATTTATCTTAATATTACTTAGTTTCTATGTCGATGCAAACATGAGTTATGTATGCAGTCATGATATATTATTTCATTACTTCATTGGCTCGATGTAATATTATTTCATTTTTTAGTTGTAGTTTGAAATTTGGTTTTGATATTTATGTGGTGTTGCTTTTCGATCACCAATCCACACATAACATGATATAAGCTCTTGTGAACCACAAAGGTGTGTTAGCTACTTCAGCAGAAGACGAGGACTAATGATGCATTTTACCCTTCTTTTTCCCTTACTCTCGTCGCTGCCTTGGTCACCTCATTTATACATTCTTTGCTTTCTTTGTAATCAAAGATTATAACCAGTTGAGGCCCTTGTCTCTCAACTAAGAGGTACAGGTAGGGTAGAGCATACCCCGGGTTGGTACCGGGTTTATGTTTTTGCTAACCCGAGGTTGTAACATCCCGGGTTGGAATTTGAAAAACCCAACCCTGTCTTTTTTTATTGAACCCTCCCGGGTTCAAAATATCGGGTTCCTTCACATTACACACCGGGTTGACTCGGGTTTGTTTACGTTAAAAATATGTATTTTAGCATAAAAAGTTGGTAACTAAAAAGTAAAATTTAAACTTAGTAATAGAAAATATGTTAATCACTGTAACAGTTCTAACATAAGTTAGTACATAGCCATGGCCTATAAAGGCAATTACCAAATTCCACATATTTAAACTTAAATCTTAAGGCTTGGTCTACATGGTTCCACTGTAATAAAAAGACAATTGAGCTAATAAGTCACAAGGCTTGGTTCTTTAATGTTAAAGGATCCCATCTCTGCAATGTTGAGATATGATGATTGAGGCGAAGCAGAAAATGGATTAGGGTAACAGGTAATGTATGTAAATAGAATATATATTAATATATAAATGCAATGAAGTTTGATGTACTGGGTGTACGGGTTGGGTTGGCTACTTCTTTTATTTTTTATTAAACCGGCCCAACACATTCGGTTTGTATATCTTTTTTTATTAATCCGATAAATGGTTTAGCCAATTAAACAGGTTAGCCCAACTCGAACCGGGTTGACTCGGGTTCCTTGTCTTTGACCGGGTTAACTCGGTCAATGCTCACCCCTAGGTACAGGGTTTGAATCCCGAAGGTGGAAAAAAGTTAAACAAAAGTTGTTGGCCAGAGCTCTATTGTCTCATCCATGAGGTCCAAGGTTCGAATCCCGAAGATGGAAGAAAAAGTTAAGAAGGTTATTGGACAGGGCTCTACTGTATCATCCATGAGGTCCAAGGCTTGAAACCCTCCTAAAACATGGGTAACCTAGTTCTGACTTGCCTGGGGATATGGTTGGGGAGGCGGTCATATTCCCCGTGGGAATCCATGTATAAAAAAAGAAAAGAAAAGATTCTTCCAGAAATCTACAGCTCAACTATTTTATTTATTTTAATATTATTTCTTTTTTCAATTTTTTTTAGTATTTTTGTGATATTCTTTCCCATTGTTGCAACTTTTCAAAGGAAAATGAGGATTTAAAAGTTTATATATTGTCCGCATTCAAATTAGGTTGGATTCAAAGGGGAGTTGAAAGCTACTACAACTAATAGCCGAATTTTTTATGGAATAATTTTTAGTTTGACAGTCGGGAACATTTAAGATTAGACAAAGCTAACATTTAGATTTGGGGAACAAATTATAGTCGGGATGGGGTTCATTTTCATTAAGGGTTTCTTTATCTAAAATAATTTTTTTCAAGCAGATTTCTTATGTGTTGAGGTTAGTTGAATATTGCAATGTAATTTATTTTCATTAAAGGGGTTTTCTATCTAAAATGATTTTTTCACTTTACTATTAGTGGAAAAGAAACTGCTTATACAATAACTATTAAATGAGTAATCATCATCTAGTACAATTAAACCATGAGAAATGAAACTAGAACCTAAATACTTATCGTCATAATAGATATCTACTTGTCTGGTATGAAAATTTCTTTTAAAACCTAATTCTAGAAGAACAGTAACGGAGACTAAATTTCATCGAATGTCAGGTGCGTAAAGTACATTATGCAGTTATAAGGTTTTACCACCTCACAAGTTCAACTTGCAAGTGCCAACTCCTTTGACTTCAACCTTGTTGTTGTCTTGTACATATATCCATTGTGTTCAATTTAAAATTAGATAGTACTCTACACATGCCTCTCGGTCTTTGGCTACATGGTTTGTCGCTTTTGAATCCACAATTCATAAAGGATTAGAGTCAGCTAGCAATACAGTACTAGTAACATAAGTAAAGTTACAAGAAGTAAATGACATTGCTATCTTTCTCTGCACTCGCCAGCAAAGTGACCCATCTTGTCACAATTATAGCATTTTACTTTACTCTCGTCTTTCTTCTTATGAAAAAACGTTTTCTTTTATCGTTACCACCATTCTTTATCTTCTTGGAAGCATGCTTATTTTTGTTTCTCTTTCCATTGTTATTGCACTTAAAACTAGATGCTTTGTGGGAACTTGACTTAGCAATATATAAGTCTGACCTTGAGGCTTAATTGCATCAAGACGTTCATCTTCCAACATCACATGACGAGCGACATCTTTAAAAAAATTTGATATTGTCATTTTGAGTCAGGTTTATCTTCAAATGCTCCCACTTATTTGGAAGAGACAGGATCACAACTTGAACCTGATGTTCATCAGTAAGGTTATGACCTTCAGTCTTAAGTTCCCTAATCATGTTAGACATCTTCGAGAGATGTTATTGCCTGGTTTGATTAGGCTTTCTCTTGTAAGTGTCAAACTTAATGATCAATTGACTCAACTTAGTCATAGTCATACCCTCGTACTTTTCATTAAGAGCTTTCTACATATCGTGAGCAGTGGGGGTATTATTGGCACTCATAGTCAAGATCGTCAAATATGGAGCTCATCAACATGCCTCTTGCAGTGGAATCTCTCTCTTTTTCCGCTTCTCGTAAGTCTACATGTCCCTTTTGTTTTGAGATGTGTTGCCTTACTTAGGCTGAGTCATAACATTGTTAATAACCTCAAGAACATCTTGCTCATCTTGACCATAATGAATCTTAATCTGCCAAAGGTTATAGTTCTCACCATTCATTTTGTCTCCTTTGAGATCATCAATGATGGGTTTCAATGTCATTTTCTTATAAAGTAAGAGATTTCCGTTAGCATACATACAATTATTTAACTACTCAATGCTATTCATACAAATATAATGAACAAGAAAGATAACAAAATAAATGGTAAAGAAATTTCACTATATTTCTAATAATGAATCACTATATTTTGTTCCTCTTAACCAATCATTTAATTTCATTAACTGTAAAATAAGTTCCACTAGAACACCCACTTACTTTAACATGAATAGAGAAATATAGTATGAAACAACTAAAGCATATATATAAAGAAGCAAGTTGAATTCATACATAATAAAAGACAAGTTCGATAAGAAAACTAATTAATTATAAGAAAAAAAATTAATGTTATACTTAACGATCAAGAAAAGAAATGAAACTCAAGTAACAAATTATTTTACAAACTACCTATTGAAAGTTTTAACTGACATATCAATTTCATACCGAAATCACAAACTTAGAAATTGACTCCTCAAAGTTCACTTCCTCATAGAGACATATTGGATCATTATTTATCCACATCCGTAGTTGGAGAATGCATCCCACATTTGCACTGGTCTAACCTAGTGGAACTATTATTGGCTCCACAAGTGAGATTCAGTCAAAGCATAGACTAGTCAAGCATATGTAACTTGTCTACCATGAACATAGTCCTCGGGATACTCATCATCCCATAGGATTTCAAGATCCCTTTGCAACTCTCTTGGAAAAGTATAAAGAAAATAAAAAACCATATGTTCTTCACACATGTGATCACCCCAATCAAGGACATCTGGTATCAACTTGTTCACAACTACTACATGTTGCAATAAAGTGTAGTCAGGTCTCATCTTATACTTTGTGAGTGCATCGATACTGTCATTCAGAACTTTTTCTTTCTTTCAGTGTTCTTATAACATTTGGAATATTTGATTTTTTACGTTCATGTGAAGCTTTTTGTGATCTGTTAGAAGTTTGAGACTTAATGCTCGTGATCCGTGGGATCGTGCACACATCATTTTTCTCTCTCTAGAAAAATAAGAACAAAAAACTACAAAAATTAATTAAGAAAAATATATTTCGTAACAACAATATATATTTCCACACTTTATTGATTAACAACAAGTTTAGATAGTACAATTGGTTAGTCTGTTGTTTACTAAAACAGGTAGTTTGGGTTCGAAATGCTGACGAATCCCATATGTATGTTGACCAAAATTAAATAAAAATTATGAGGCAAGCCCATATAGTGATTATACGTCAGATCTAAAGATTAATAGCAAAAAAAACTTCACTCGTCCAAAAGATAAATAAATTATTTTAACAGATTTAGTTTTCTTCTATGTCCTCTATTTCCAGAACAATTAACAACACTTTTAAGGATCTGGCAGCGCAACACGAAAATTAACCCAAAAAAATGTCAATTTTTTTCCGACAAAAAGAGCTTTTTCTTTTCTTTCTTACGAACACAAAAATTACAAATTATAAAATCTAATTAATATATTACATGCTCTTATACCATACACAATATTTAATTAGATAATAATAAAAGAACAAGAGGTTTTAACATTACTTCTTGACAAGCAGCGAAATTGAGTCGTCTGGAAATCTGATTATCTTGCGGCCGTGTATTTTCTTAATGGAAGAGAGACCTCTATTTCCACAACCTAAGAGCCTTGTAATTTCAGATCGGTGTATATTTAATTAATAGCAGATTGAAGAAGAAAAGTAAAAGAGAAGCGTTCATATGAAATCAATTATTTTTCTTACAGTTCTTAATTGTGAATTAACTTAAAGTTGTAATTAATTGGAAATAATTACACTCTCCGTGTAATTAACTGGGCATTCCCCCCCATATATATATATATATATATATATATATATATATTAATAAATCATTAAAATGTAAATACATTAAAAAATATTACAAACTGTAAAGAGTAAACTACAAATTGAAAAAAAATAAGAATTACAAACTATGAAATAACGAAAAACAAAACGTAAAAGATAGAATGATGAAGTATATAACAAACCTACGAACCGTAAATAAGCGAATTACGATCTGGTAAAGGAGCAAAACAAAGTACAAATTGTAACAGAACGATTGATGAACCATAAATGAGTTAACTATGAAAGGTAAAAGAGGAAACTATGAAATATATAACATCAAACTATGAACCATAAAAGAGAAAACTACGAAACGTAAAGAAGAGAATTAGGAAACATGAAGGAGGGAACTACGAACCGTAAATGAGCGAACTATGAAACGTAAATGAGAAAAAATACGAATTGTAAATGAGAGAACTAAAAGTTGTAGATAAGAGAATTACGAACCATAAAGGAGAAAATTACAAACCGTAAAGGAGAGAACTACAAACTGTAAAGGAGTAAACTAACAACTGTAAAGTAGCGAGTTACGAACTGTAAAAAACAAATTACAAGTTATAAATGAACAAACTATGAACTGTAAATAAGGAAACTACAAACTGTAAAGGAACGAATTAAGAATCGTAAAAAAGTGACGACGAACTGTAAAGGAGTAGCTACGACCTGTAAATGAGAATTATGAATTGTAAATGAGAAAACTATGAACCATATATGAGGGAACTACACATCGTAAAAGAAGGAATTACTAATGGTAGTTGAGCACATTACAAACCATGAAGGAAGAAATTACGAATCGTAAAAGAGAGGACTACAAACTGTAAATGTCGAAACTACAAATTGTATATGAGAAAATTACGATATGTAGAAGAGCAATTTACGAATGGTAAGGAATGAAATTACGAAATGTAATGGTGGAAATTACAAACTGTATAAGGGAATCACGAACTATATAGGAGCAAATTATGAACTTAAAGAAGAGAATTACGAACTAAGAGAAGCAAAGTACGAACTGTTAAGGAGCGGATTACGAAATGTAATTGACTAAATTATGAATTGTAAATGAGCGAATTATGAACTATATATAATCGAATTAAAAAAATGCAACGAAGAGAATTACGAATGGTAAACAAGGGAATTACATAATGAAAAGAAGGGAATTTACGAAGTGTAATTGAGTGAATTACGAATTGTAGAGAAAGGAACTACGGACCATAAAATAGGAAACTACGAACCATAAATGAGCGAATTACGAACTGTAAATGAGGTAACTACAAACTGTAAATGAGCGAATTACGAAGGGTAAAGGAACAAATTATAAAATGTAAAGGAACGAATTACGAAATGTAACTGGCGGAATTACGAACTATAAAAAAGAGAATTACAAACAGTAAATGAATAAATTACGAATTGTAAAGAAAGAAACTTTGAACCATAAAAGAGCGAATTACCAATTATAAGGGGTTATTGCTCAAAGCATCCTCATTAAGCTACTCTAATAGTTTTTTTAAGCCTTCAATAATTTATTTTATAAAAAATGCCTAATGAAGTAATTATTTATTGAAAACATCACATTTATATCTTTCATATCTTTACTACCCTTATTATTAAATATATTATTTTATTTTAATACAATATTAATTTTTACATACTAAACAAATAATAGGGTACTTCTACCACCACCACCACCAGTACCACCACCACCACCACTATGTATCTCACTACCACTACAGCCACCACAACCACCACCACAGCAAGCACCACCACCATAACAACAACCACAACCACCAGCTACTACTACTACTACTAACTCCATCACACGCGCGCGTCCGTGATTTTTTTTTAAATCATCATAACTAATCTTAAAAAAACCAAAAAAATAAAAAAATTGCATTTTTGGATAAAGCAAATTAATATATACATCTATGATTTTTTTGATATTTTTTGTTTTTTTAATTTTTTTTCGCAGACACGAATTTTCATGTTTAAAACATGAATTTCACTGTTTGAAATAGTGATTTTTTTCGCAGACACGGATTTTCATGCTAAAAATATGGAATTCCATGTTCAAAACATGAAATTCCGTCGCGAAAAAATTCAAAGTTTTTCTCAAAAGAATTCAAAAAATTTCAAAAAAAATCATAGACGTAAATATTAATTTGATTTATCCAAATATATAAATTTTTTATTTTGTTGATTTTTTTAATTTTTTTAGAATTAGTTATGATGATTTTAAAAGAAAAATACGGACGCGCGTGTGTGTTTATTAGTTTTTGTTTTTTATTTTTATTTTATTTATTTTATTTTTTCTAATTAATATTTGTCAAGGTATTTTGGATTGAGGCATTTTTTAATAAAAATTCTTATTCTAGATACGTTTTTATTAATAGCTTTTTAATAGGTATTTTTTGATAATTGACTCCAATTATAAAAAAAGAATTATATATTATTTTTTTTGATAAATGATTGTGCAAATATCCTAAAACCTTTTATAAAAAATAACAGTTTTTGGAAATCGTCATCTCATTCACTTGTTTGACGATTTACAAATATTGTTAACACATGCAAATGTAAATTTCTTGCACATCTCTAGAAAGTTTAATTTTACCACTGATTAGATTGCAAAACAAGCTATCTCAATCAATCTTGCTAGCAATGGGTGTCTTAACATATCTCCCATTTAGCAAACCTTATTCGAATTGATAACTTTTCAACTGGTGTTGGATAAAATGCTTAGCTTATTGTAATATGTCATATACTCTGTTCTTTACTTTTATAGAATTTTTTTTAACCGTAAAAGAAAAAAGACAGAGAAAGTAGCGTCGGTACACAGAAAAAGCGTCAATGGTGATAAAATGAAATAAAATAGAATAAGTATGGGCAGGGGCGGATCCAGAAGAGAAAATGAGTGGGGGGGGGGGGGGGGGGGGTTGATATATATGGGGGTTCAGGGTTATCATTTCCATTTTTTAAGGTAAATATAAAAATCATAAATTTATAATTACAAATGTTAAAATATAGATATGGACATGCAACACTATTGTGATTCACTTTCGTTCAACAAAATGAACGTACAAGTTAGCATTACCTAAAAATGATGCAAAATAACACCATTAACGCTACTTTTTTGACATAAAACACTATCACACCTATTTGACATGGTGTCACTAAAATTATATTGTTATTTTATAATGTTCTATTCATAATCTAATTATCTAAAAGGATAAATATTATAATTTTATTAAGTAATGTATAAAAGGAATGTTAGCCTAAAACTCAAAATAAAGACTAGTATGATGGATTACTATATTTTTATAAGCCGGTGAAATTTGACAAAGTTATGACTTAAATTTAGTATATTAAATAAAAAAATAAAAATATTAAATATAAGAATAAAAGAAAATCATAGAAAATAGTTATGAAAAATTATTAATTAGTTATGCAAAATATAGATTTTCTATTTTAAGTCTATTTAAGTAAAAATAATTTTATTTAAGTTAAAAAATAAAGCAATTACTATGTTTCGAACACACGACTTTTACTCTAAATCTTAAAAACCAAGCATAACATCCACTAAGCTACTCCATCTTGTATGTACTATAAAGCAGGATTATATAATATAAACGTTTATATGGGGTTAATTATTTTTCGAGCCAAAAGTACACATGCATCTCATAAAATTTACGGGTTCAGGGGAGGCTTGAGCCTCCCCTAGACCTTAAGTAGGCCCGCCCCTGAGTAAGTATGGGTTTACTTTAGATAGTACTTGCCCAAGGGAGCTATGTTGGTTGATTAACAATACATACGTAGCAAATAAACTTGATTGTAACATATACACTCTTATGTGCAAGGGCATAACGTTTGAGGATGTAAAAATTACATTTAAAAAATTAACTGCAACACTAATTGAGCCTAGGAGTTGTTTAGTCTAAGAGTAATGCTTGGATATCACTTTAAATTGCATCGCCTTTATATCTGGATCAATCATAAAAAAAAAGAGAAAATGATAAATCAGGAGAGAGAAATCATATAATTGGCCCATTTAAAATCCATCTAAGAAGCGATATAAATGCGATACAATTTTGGGTGATATCCAGCATTACTCTTAGTCTAATTAACAAGCAAATAATGAAGCATAGATTGTCAAGTTTTAGAGGTGAAGAAAAGAGAAGACATTAATGGCGAGAAGCAAGCTTAAGAAGAAGATGAAGAACAAGAGAGATAGAGAGAGAAGAAGATAGAATCTGTTTTATTAAGTTGTAAAGTAATGCAATGTATCCGTATATATACAATTGTAATCTACATCACAGCTAAGTTACAGCTGGAAATCTAAACTAACTAACTAACTAACAGATTCATGATCTAGATTTTGTTTAATTGCATAATAGTCCCTCATCTTTGTTGCTCTCTATTTTCTGCATTTTGTTTTGTTCTAGAAGCGAATTCGTGCTCCAAGATCCCCCCACAAGCGGAAGATGGATATTAGTAAGATTCAGCTTGCTAATGTTATTGTGAAAAGCGAGAGACTCCAAAGGTTTAGTGAATATATCAGCTAACTGTAAAGTAGAAGGAATGTAAAAAAGCTTGATAATGCCTTCTTGAATCTTTTCTCGTGTGATCTTACAGTCAATGTCTACGTGTTTAGTCCTTTCATGTTGAATGGGATTAGTAGACATTGCTATAGCAGATTTACTATCCGAGTATACAAGAGCTGAAAAAGAGTGAGGAACTCCATAGTCATGTAATGCATATAATAGCCACTGAATTTCACAAGTAGTTGTTGCTAAAGCTCTATACTCAGCTTCAGCGGATGATCTACTTATGGTAGATTGTTTTTTACTTTTCCAAGAGATCAAAGAATCACCCAAGAATATGCAATAACCAGTGATACTTCGACGAGAATCCAAACAACCAGCCCAATCACTATCGCAATAAGCCTTTAATTTGATTGGTGAAGCAGAGGAATAAAATATACCCTGTCCAACTATGAGTTTAAGATAACGTAGAACACGTTGCGCAGCATTCCAATGATTAGTTGATGGTTTGGAGAGAAATTGGCTTAAGCAGGTTATAGAATAGGTCAAGTCAGGTCGAGTTATTGTTAGATATAACAACCTCCCAATCAATCTTCTGTAAGATGAAGCATCTTCTAATAGGTCCGTTTCATCTTGTTTGAGTTTTAAAGTAGACTCCATTGGAAATGCTATGGGTTTGGAACCAAGAACTCCACATTCAGTGAGTATGTCAAGAGCAAATTTTCTCTGACATAAAGATATACCTTTGGAGTTTCTTGCAACTTCAATACCAAGAAAAAATTTCAAATCCCCTAAGTCTTTAATAGTGAATTCAGAATGTAGAAAAGATTTGATCTTGGAGATTTCAGATAGAGAGCTACTAGTGATGATTATGTCATCTACATAAACCAATAGTGCAATAAAGGTTGAAGAAGTACCTTTAGTAAATAGACTGTAATCACTGTTGGAGTGTGTGAAACCATAGTTAATAAGGGCAGTAGAAAGCTTAGCAAACCATTGTCTAGAAGCTTGCTTTAGACCATATAGACTCTTGTTTAGTCTACAAACTGAGTTTGGAGGAGCTTTAAGTCCATGAGGCACCTTCATGTAGACAACCTCATTTAGCTCACCATGAAGGAAGGCATTGTTCACATCAAGTTGATGTAAATGCCATTGATTTGAAGAGGCAAGGGCAAGCATTAATCTAATAGAAGTCACCTTTGCAACAGGTGAAAAAGTATCAAAAAAATCCAAACCTTCTTGTTGATTGTAGCCCTTTGCAACAAGCCTTGCTTTATGTCTCTCAAATGTACCATCAGCTTTATATTTGAGCTTGAAAACCCATTTACTTCCAATGGGCTTCATTGCAACAGTTTGAGGGACAATAGACCATGTATGATTATCTTCAAGGGCATTGAGCTCCTTTTGTATAGCATTCATCCATTCAGGAGAAGTAGAGGCTTGTTTATAGGATGTAGGTTCAGTTTGAGAACTGATTGAGGCTATAAAGTGAGTATATGTTTGAGACAAACGAGATGTAGATAAAAAATCTTGTATAGGGTATAGGCTAGAAGGTTGTATCTGAGTTTGGTTTGAGTGAAGAGAAGAATATAAGGCTTTGGTGGGGCATATATAATCTTTTAGGTAGGCAGGAGCAGTTCTAGTTCTTGTAGGTTTAGTTGGTAGAGGTGGAGTAAGATTTTGAGTTGGAGGAAGATTATTTGTAGATGAAGTACTAAGAGAGGTAATAGATGGTTGTATAGGGAGGGTTTTTGAAGTAAACTCAGTGTATGTTTGGTTTGAAGGTGGGAAGAGGAATGTGTGAAGGTCAGCTGAGGATGAAGAGTTAGCAAAGGGAAATATGGATTCATGAAAAACCACATTTCTTGATATAAATGTTGTGTTTGTTTCAATGTTTAGTAGTTTGTAGCCTTTAGTGTGTAGAGGGTAGCTTAAAAATATGCATTTAGTAGCCCGGGAATCAAACTTAGTTCTACCTTGTTTCAAAGTTGAGGCAAAACATAAGCAACCAAAGACTCTCAGATGGCTAAGTGTAGGAGGTTTGTTATAGAGGATTTGATAAGGTGATTTATTGTTTAGTAGAGGAGTAGGTAATCTGTTAATAATGTGTGTTGAGGTGAGTATAGCTTCAGACCAAAATTGAATTGGAAGTTTAGATTGAAACAACAAAGCTCTAGCAGTTGTGAGTAGGTGTTGATGCTTTCTTTCCACCAGTCCATTTTGCTCAGGAGTCTCAACACAGGAGGTTTGATGTATAATTCCATTGGTTGAGTAGAATGAGTTAAGATTGAATTCTACACCATTATCACTTCTAAGCTTCTTTATCTTGACACCAAATTGAGTATGAACAAGATTATAGAAAGAAAGCAAATGAGAACCAACCTCAGATTTGTTTGACATCATATAAAGCCAAGTACATCTTGAAAAATCATCAACAATTGTGAGAAAATATCTATGTCCTGTGTGAGAAACATGTTTAAGAGGACCCCATATGTCACAATGTATAAGTTCAAAACAAGAAGAAGATTTAGAAGTTGAAGTAGGAAATACAAGTCTTTTTTGTTTTGCAAAAGAACAAGTTTCACAAACATTAGAAGGTAAGAAAGTAATAGAAGAATCAACTGTCTTTAAGGCTTGTAGTTTGGCCTTTGAAGCATGACCAAGTCTTGAGTGCCAAATGTCTAACTTCTGACTTGTAACTGAGTGAAAACAAGATGATTGAGAAGGAGAATGAAGATAATATAGACCATTGAGTTCATATGCAGTCCCAATCATCTTCTTGGACTTTGTTTCCTGTAATGAGCAATGTGTAGGGAAAAAGGACACCAAAACTTGAGATTCCTTAGTTAATTTGGAAATGGAGAGTAAATTGTGCTTGAATAATGATACACATAGAACATTCTTCAAGGTTATGTACTTATTTATATATATATATGTCCTGTATAGTCAGCCTGTACTACATCTCCATTAGGTAAAGATACATGTATATTTGTAGGATAGTAAGAATCCGTATAAAATGAAGGGGAAAATATTAAGTGATCAGTTGCACCAGTGTCTAAAATCCAAGAAGAGTTAAGAGACTTACCTTCTTGAGTTGAAACTTGATGAACTGCAGGAGGTGTAGAAGTGGAATTATGAGCTAGAGCAATGAGTTAGCTAACTTCCTCAGGAGTAAAATCATAAGAGCTAAGACTTCTAGATTCTTGAGTTGTGTCTTGAGAAACTGTAGCACAATTTGCTTTTGAGTTAGATGAGAAATTGTTATAAGATCTTTTACCTCGTGGACCAGTCCATCCAATTGGATATCCATGTAATTGAAAGCATTTGTCAATAGTATGCCCTGTGTATCCACAGTGAGTGCATATCACTTTCTTCTTATCTCCATAACTAGTGAATTTTTGCACATTTTTCACATAAAACGCCTGAGTAGGCTCAGAAAAAGTTGTTAATTCCCTTTGACTTTCTTCTTGAACTAACATAGCAAAAACATAGTTGAATTTAGGAAGAGGATCCATCAAGAGAATCTGACTTCTAGCAGCTGAGTAAGTTACATTCAGTCCAATTAAGAACTTGATGATGAAGTCAGTTTGTTGTCTTTCAACGATCGTATCAAGAAGCTTGCAAGTACATTGATTCATAAAGCCACAAGAACATATAGGATTTGGGTGAAAATGAACATATTCATCCCAATGTGACTTGAATTTTGCAAAATACTCAGAAATGGAAGAAGAAGATTGAGTAATTGAACTTAATGACTTTTCGAGTTGATAAACACGCGTACCATTAGACTTGCAAAAACGTGTTTTGATTTCATTATATAACTCATGTGCAGAGTTAACATATAACAAGCTACTCCTAATTTCTTTAGAGATAGAGTTAAGGATCCAAGAGAGTACCAAATTGTTAGCACGAGTCCAAGCAGAGAACAGAGTGAGGTCAGTTAATGAAGGTTGAGGTATATCACCATTGATGAAGCCAAGTTTATTCTTCACAGAGAGAGCTATTTCAATGGCGCGAGCCCAAGCTAAGTAGTTATCGCCTGTAAGTATCTCAGAAACGAGAGAGATACCAGTGCTCTCACTAGGATGTAAGTAGTAAGGACTTGAAAAATCTTCAGAAATCGGTGTATTTGAAGACATTGTTTATAGTATAGTGAGTAGGAATAGAGAATAGAGAGTGGAAGAGTACGATTAGTGCGGAAATAAGGTGTTTTGCTCTGATACCATGTCAAGTTTTAGAGGTGAAGAAAAGAGAAGCCATTAATGGCGAGAAGCAAGCTTAAGAAGAAGATGAAGAACAAGAGAGATAGAGAGAGAAGAAGATAGAATCTGTTTTATTAAGTTGTAAAGTAATGCAATGTATCCGTATATATACAATTGTAATCTACATCACAGCTAAGTTACAGCTGGAAATCTAAACTAACTAACTAACAGATTCATGATCTAGATTTTGTTTAATTGCATAATAGTCTCTCATCTTTGTTGCTCTCTATTTTCTGCATTTTGTTTTGTTCTAGAAGCGAATTCATGCTCCAAGATAGATAGATGATGCTTAAGCTTTTGGAGTTAAGAAGAGGATTGTACAGGGTACATATTTTCTTTTTCCCATATTGATACACCCGTTTACCAAACCAAAAAAAAAAAAATGAAAAAAGACAAGCCAGAATGAAGGTGTTATTTCATTTGTTGTTTGTACCAGTGGTCTGGATTTGCGAGTAGTGAAATGATATTTAGCAGCATTTCCCTTTCTGGGGCATAATATAACTTACACAAAATATTGTGTGGATTAAATTCGAATGTTCCTTCTTTATCAAATTTGTTGGTGCTGCTTATCAGCACGAGCCATGAAAGCTCTAATCATAGGCTTGAACTTCTCCACTGATTTCAAAATTCCCAAGAACATAAATCGATAAAAAACCACCATACCAAAGAGAATAGCAAGATCACCCCACTTAGAATATCCCATCTCAACCTGCCAAACATTTGTCAAGATCACATCACCATTAATGGTAGAATTATTCCCTCCTGGTCTCTCATCAAGAAATGTCAATCCATGGAACTCATTCTTGAAAAAACCTTGATTTGCATACTTATGAAACGCAATGTAATACATTGGATATCGCCAAAATGGCTTTGGAAGATCATCTGGTAATCGAAAGAAACCACCACCCAACATCATTACACCTTGTACTCCAGCACCTACTATGATTCCCATGAGAAAATCTGGGATAATACTTGCAACAATCATCATTAGGCTTTCGACTAACATCATACACGCGAAAAGCAGTAATGCGAAGTATACAAAGTGGTCAATACTCTTCTGAAGCCCGACAAGGTAATAAGCCATTGCTCCTGGGACTAGAGAGATTAGTAGCAAGTATGGTATGGAAGATAAAGTATTTCCAACAACAAATACCGAAACTCCATAGTGTCCATTTAATCTCTCCCTGGTAAAAATCTGTTTTACATTGCAATAGTTATAAATAATTATAATTACATTTCAATAATATAAAAAAAAAATTAAGTAAAATCTGCTTACTTTCATATCTTCTACAAAAGATGGGAATCCACCGATTGCCATAAACGTCATGAATGTACCAACAAACATAAGCGCTGAACCTTTGACCTGAACACATCAACTTGATGAGTACTACACACTTCTTAGCTAGATCAAGATTTAGCTTAATATGATTAACACTTGTTCCACACTTTGCAAATCCGTAAGTATAAAACAATAACCATCCGTGATTATAAAACAATAATCATTTACCTGGATAGAACCATAGGTGTAGTGAGTATCATGAAACACCGTGCCAAGACACAAACACAAGGCAATATATATGGCAAATCGAAGCCAATAATACCCAAGATCCCTATACATGTTCACAAATGATCTTCTTGTGAGAACCAGGCTTTGTGATATATAGCTTGCTTGGCCTCCTTTCTTCTCCAACGATTCACCATTCTATCATCATATAGTATAATTAATGTAAGTAACTACTTATTTATACATGACTGTATATACTGCCACTGCCAATTAAGTGCGACGACTCACAATCATGAATCATGATTAACATGTTAAAGAACTAACCACATGAATACACAAAATCAATATATTAGTAACACCCGTAAATTATTGAAAGACTATGAAGATAGTGCATGGACTAAGTAAATCGAGAGACCTGTTGGCATATATCATACACCTTTCGCTGAACATGTTGGTAAGTTTGTGATGATTTGTATGAGTTAAGAAGAATGACAATTGCTTCTTCAGCACTTACATGTTCTCCGAGTCCTCCTTGTTCAATGTCCTGAGATTCATATTAATTGTGAATTAAATAACCATGTTCAAATTTCAAGGACAATTAATTATTAATTGCTACTTACTATATCAAAATCCTTGTTTATTGTCCTGAGGTAGTGATCACATGGATTCCTCATAGGTGGACAAGGGAAGCCATTCAAACTAAAAAACTGAATATATATAATTAATTAGCTCAATCACAGTAAAAGTAACAACCCTAAATTCTTGTTGCACAGAAAAAATGCAATAAAAAAGATATACTGAAATTTACCTCATTTGCTTCTGAAATGGAACCAAAGTAAACAGTTTTCCCATGGGAAAGAAGACAAAGATTATGGAAAAGTTGAAAAACTTCAATACTTGGTTGATGAATAGAAGCAATAACAGTTCTATTATAATCTTTAGCAAGTTTTATAATATGTTTCATGACATAATATGATGCAGCACTGTCTAGTCCACTTGTAGGTTCATCAAGAAAGAGAAGTTTTGGCCGAGTTAAGATCTCAATACAAATACTAACTCTTCTCTTTTGACCACCACTTAGTCCTTTAACACTCCATCCTCCAATTCTTGTGTTAATTACTTCTTGTAATCCCATCTCTTTAATGGTTGTTTCTGCTCTCTCTTTTTTCTCGTTTGTAGACATTGAGTTGGGAAGTTGTAGCTGAGCTGAGTAGTAAACTGTTTCTTTTACAGTTAATGTTGTCATCAAGGTGTCATCTTGAGTCACGTACGCCTAAATTAGTATAAGTAACATCAAAATATTAATCAACACAATTAAAAATTGTTTAATGAACCATTTACTTAATAAATTGTTAAATATTAGTAGGATTATCGTTAATCCTTGATTTCTTTAATTGCAAGCCTTGAAAATGTATCATATAAAAGCATTCAAAAAGAAACTGTAATTTTCTATTATATTATATTTCTACTTTACCGAAGTGCCAAAAGCTAGTTTCTGCTTGGACCCATTGATGAGGATCTCTCCATTTTGTCTTGTACCTGAGTCTAGTCTTCCTGTTTTATATAATTAATCAAATCCATTACAAAGATTTTTTTTTTTTTTGTGATAATAAGAGATTAGTTACAAATATTATGAAAAAATCTACAAGTACTCAAAATAGAAAAGTCTTTCTAATCTTTTAGATTAACTCCTTTTTTCGTGCATTTCGCCAGATTATCCGCAATGTTATTTAATTTCCCGTTAATGTAGCATACTTTCCATTACAAAGAAGACACTAAAGCAAAATTATACATTAAAATATATATAGCAAGGTAAAAATACTAATTAAGAAGGTTTTACAATAATATATATATATATATATATATATATATATATATATATATATATATATATATATATATATATATATATATATATTTATTCACTATTGTTTACATAGTATTATTTAGCAATAGTACTTAAACTAGTTGAGGGTAGCTCAATTGAGTAAAAGTTTTAATAGTTTTTTAACTCTTAAAAAAGATAAAACAAAAGATACAAAACACCTCCAAATAAAAACAATAATAATCATAAATAAATAAATAAAATCCTTCCCGTCTAACATTAACTGTATTATAATACATATCTTATATATATTTTTAATTTATAAAAATAACTATATAATTAATCTAGTGATATATATTTTTTTATTATAATAAATTAAAAAAAGCATTCAATATGGAATAGTCCAATATTAATTGTATGAGAAAAAGGCTCCGTAGGTATCTATGTAATTTGAAAAGGGACTTTCTGAGTACCCATATTATAAAATAAGACTTTTAGGTATCCAATGTTTTATTTTTGTCCAACCGCTAGTGTTTTCTGTTATCTCCACGTTAAATATACCTTTCAAAATAAAAGGAAACCAAGTCCACATAGGTTGTGTTATCATACTTAATGTGTGAGATAAACGAAAAACACTAACGGTTAGACAAAAAACATTGGGTATCCAAAAGTCCTATTTTATAGTATGGGTACTTAGAAGTCCCTTTTCGAATGAGTAATGATGGGTATCACCCAAAAAGTGATCAATTTAACTCTTTCTCTTTCCTGATTTTTTTTTTCTCTTTCCTGATTACTTTTTTTTCTCTCTTATATGAAACAATTTAATTAAACCACGTAGGAAGGTAATATTTGGGTGATCACTTTTTAGGTGATACCCATCATTACTCTTCATTATATATTCTATTGTTTATATTTGCTAATAAAGAAATTAATAAAGCTTGAAATAACAAATTGGACAAATAACTCAGTTATAAACTTTTTATACATAATGACAGTTGAGTTCTTTATCAATTGTAAAATGTCATTTTCAAAGAATGATTTACCTTTGATCAATCAATAATATTACTTTCGTTCATAAATAATTGTTTCTTTTATAAAATTATAATTTATTTATAATATTAAAATATTTTATTCAATTTTTTTCATTATTGTACTTATTAATTTTTTAAAAATATGTTTATAAAAATATCTGTAATATTAAAATATTTTATGAAAGATATTATAGTCATATAATAAACATATTTTTTAATATATAGTAAAAAGGGGCAACGCCCAATTAATTACGCGGAGAAGGTAAGTATTCCCTATTAATTACAACTTCAACTTAATTCCCAATTAAGCACAAAATATTACCCATTTACCAAAATATCCTTCTACCTATTATTAATTACTTTAATTATATATTTTATTAATTATAGTTTAATATTTATTTATTTTTTTCAGATTTTTTTTTAAATATTTTTTTTTTCGAAATATTTTTTTTTCGAAAAATATTTTTTTTTCGAAAAATATTTTTTTTTTCGAAATATTTTTTTTTCAAAAAATATTTTTTTTCGAAAATATTTTTTTTTTCCAAAAATATTTTTTTTTCGAAAAATATTTTTTTTCGGAAATTTTTTTTTTCGAATTTTTTTTTTCCCCCCGGAATTTTTTTTCTATGATAACATGATGTAAGATTAGTACATATGATAATTGTGTGTTAAAGTAACACAAAATCATATGTGTTGTGTGTTGCATGAACACCCAATATGTATAATATTGAGTTGCTTAAACACACATAAATAACAAATTGTGTGATACATGAACACGAAATCAGACAGACAGAATATTTGTACACAAAGGTATAGAATAATGTATATGTAGGCTGATTATGTGTTCATGCAACACGCAATTGCTGAAAGTATGTGTTACAGTAACACACAACAGTATGAGTTTTGTGTTGGTAAGACACACAATGCGTTTATCATTTACAGTTTTGCGTTGCTTAAACACACACAAATAACAATTGTGTGTTGCAGGAACACAGAATAAGATATACAGAATATTTGTACACTGATAGATAATAGTGTACAGATAGTCTGAACATCTAATTGTGTTGATGTAACACACAATTGCTTGATGTGTGAGTTACAGTAACACAAAACAGTATGGACTTGTGTGTCATTTACAGTTTTGTGTTGCTTAAACACACAACAAATAACAATTGTGTGTTGCAGGAACACAGAATAAGATATACAGAAACAGATAATAGTGTACAGATAGTCTGAAAATCTGATTGTGTGTTAATGTAACACACAATCGCTTGATGTATGAGTTACAGTAACACAAAACAGTATGGACTTGTGTGTTAATGAAAAAATCTTCGAAAATATTTTTCGAAAAAAAAAAAATTCCAAAAAATAAAAAAATTTCGAAAAAAAAAATATTTTTCAAAAAAAAAATATTTTTCAAAAAAAAAAATATTTTTCGAAAAAAAAAAATTCAAAAAAAAATCGAAAAAAAAATTAAAAAAAAATCGAAAAAAAAAATATTTAAAAAAATGAAAAAATAAATTCAGATATTAAATATAGAAATATAATATAAATATATAATAAAATAAAAAAACATATAAGGGCAATAATGGAAGGTAAATATGACCATGTGCTTATTTGAGAATTAAGTTGAAAATTTGTGAGTAAGTAGGAAGTAATTTCCTCCTTCCTTTTTTTTGAGAATGAAAAGTGAGGAAGTGTAATTAATTGGGAATTATCTCTAGTAAAAATTAAGTGAAAAATTAATAAATAACAAAAAAAATGTATAATATATATACCGTACAAATTTTAAAGTTTATAATAATAAAGGAAATTCTTCAATCGAATATTGGATAATCCTACACCAATTATATTTATACACATACCCCATGTTGTAAACTTACAAAAGTAAGTACCTTATTAATTTAATGACATGTGTTTTGTTATAATAATAAATAGTTGTGATGTAAATATTGGACCATCCTATATTGGATGAAGTCTTATCTAATAATGAATTACAAACTTTGTTGGAAAATCAAAGAAATAAAAATTAATATAATATATTAATTAGATAAGAGTTTTTTTTTTTTTGGCGTAAAGAGGTAGTTGTTTGTATTTAATAAAATTTTAACTAATTTATTAATAAATTTAATTAATAAATGTCTATATTTTCTAACCATTCAAATTTGATAATTTTTAATTAGTTTATAATATTAAAATATTTATTTATATTTAATTCAAGATACATTATTAATTACTTAATCACTTCAAAAACAAACCTCACATAAGTTGTTAAAAAAATATATTTATCTAATAATGATAAATACCAGAGAACTAACACTCTTATAAAAAAAGATGGTAGAGATACCTGCTAAGGCATTTAGAAGAGTTGATTTGCCGCACCCAGAAGGGCCCATGATCGCCAACACTTCACCGGGCTTAACATATCCCGTTATTCCTTGCAAGATCAGCCGACGTCCCTCTTTCTTGTCCGCCACCGTCACCATCAGATCCTTCCACGTCAAAGAAATTCCATTTCCACTATTTTCTTTACTTGCCAAATGGCCATAGTTATTGTCCTCTCTTACAAAGTTATCAATTTCAAAGGATCTTTCAATCTCAGACGAAAGAGTACTACTCTCGTCGACGGCAGTAACATGTGGTGGTTCCAGAATATTCGAAGGAAAAGTACCAAAAGGGAACTTATTTTGTGGAATATCATGATCATGATCTTCAGATACAAAGCCAATAGCAGCTGCTGATATTGGCGAATCTTGAAGGAGTGCTCTTGAAGGAGTAGTATTAGGTGTCCATCTAGGGACCTTCATGGCAGAATTCCTGAAGGACATTGTTTCTAGATCAGATGTTAACTAATTAAATCTACATAGAAGCTCTTGAAGGAGTACTCTCTTATGAAATATTGTTTTTTTTTGTACAAACTCCTATCCTATGAACTATTTGAAAGGAACATATTGCTACTCTGCTAGTAGGAGTATATTTATGGCCAAGTAAAAAGGACAATAAATAAAGAGATGTGATTAAATAATATATGCACGTTTTTAGTTTTTACACCTTCGGTTTCACACATAAAACATAAAAATTATACTTCCATCTTTGTCTAATTTTCTTAAAATAGTATACAATATTTGTCTCATTTTTTATATCAATATTTTTTGTTGCTTTTCTAATAGGGAAAATGACCCAAAAAATCAAAATAATATTATTTTCAGCCCAATAACATCAATGACAAAATTTCTTCCCAATAACATCATTAACTAAATTTTGTCCTTGATGGGAATCGTCCTTGACGGGAATCGTCCTTGACGGGAATCGTCCTTGATGGGAATCGTCCTTGACGGGAATCGTCCTTGATGGGAATCGTCCTTGACGGGAATCGTCCTTGACGGGTAAACATGTAATCTTATAATAGTAAGTTAATGGATGATTCTTTGGGGCAAGTATAATATTATTTTGATTTTTTGGGTCATTGACCCTTTCTAATATTATCACTAATTAAATAAAAAAACATTACAATAAATAATTGCATATATATTGTTTAAGAATAATAATGTATAAAGTATTACATATTCTATTTTAATCTTTTTACATTAAAAAAGTAGAAAAAAATTAGACAAGATAATAATAATTAGTTAAAAAATATACTAATTACATTCTTTATCATAAAAATATCTTTTTCTTTTGATTGTAAAATATATTATATTATTTTAAAGGGATAATGCCTATTAAAATCATGATTCACATTTACTATGCCCAAATGTTGACAGGTGAATATTTCTTCCCAAATAAATTAGATTGTTTCCCATTTAAATCAAATTCACATTGTACAATTACGTTGTTACCCTCTAGACAAAGTCAGCGTTCAAAGTCAATTTTTTTAAATTTATTTATTTCGCAGCCAACTAACACCAAAAGGTTTAACACCAAAACCTTCCAAAATGATCATTCAGTTTTCTAAACTGTAATCTCTTAAAAGTCAATTCATCGTATTCGATTCAAAATTAGAGAATTATGGAAGCTACGGTGGCCGTGTCTGGGCAAGCCGCTGTAGTTGATGGTGGCTCCTGTCACCGCCACTCTCCGCCGCAGTTACAACAACAAGTTAAGATCGGCCCCGTCCCTCATTTTCTCGCCGGTGGTATCTCCGGTGCTTTTGGCAAAACCTGCACCGCTCCTCTCACTCGTCTCACTATTCTCTTTCAGGTACATATAAAAATCTCCAGATTTGGGGAGATTCGGCGATCAATAGGTCCTTATATTATGCAAAAATTGCAATATAGGTCCTTATTAATTACTTATCAACGTTTTATTAGGTACAAGGTATGCATACATATGTAGTAGTATTAAGTAAACCATGTATATATAAGCGTTTGGAACAAAAAAAAAGTAAACCATGTATATGGAAATTTATGCACTACTAAAAAAATAAAACAGTAACATGAATTGAGATTAAAATGATATTTAAACAAGTGTTATGCAAATCACAACCATCAGAATTCATCTCATATTTTCACTATTGCCGATCATTAAGATTTGAAGACAAACCAGATTATTCTTATTTAAATAGACTTTTCTGTGACTTGCTTATCCGTGAAGGTAAATAAAATACTATTTAAAAAAAATGGGATAAATCCCATCTTAGTTTGTTCACATGAAGTAAAGTCAATGTGAAAGATTAAGAGGTAGAGCCGTAGATAAGCAATATAAAGAATCGAGCGTGATGTGGCCAAAGGTCTCCAATGAATTATTGAACTTAAGTACCTTTCATTATAAATATGTAATTGCAAAAAAGATAAGAAGAATTAGAGTCAAGTAGCACCCAGATTATGAAACTTGTTTGATTTAACACATAAGGTACTTTGAATTGTATATATGCATGTGTGTTTTGGTCAAATTAATCACATTCATATGATTTATATGCAGACAGTGTTGGATTCAATTGGAGTCTTACTATGGAAAATAGCTGCTGAATTGGAGGCTCGGATAAAGATGATAATGATAGATAATTGTCTAGAGTTATGAGGATAGATAATTGAGAAATCATTGTAATAGGTAAAGTTGTAATAGTTTATTGAGTTGAAGAAATGTTGTTAAGTGGGATTTTTGTTTGTTTAACTTTAGAGACGGGGCAAATCAGATATGGGACAAATCCCATCTTAAACTTTTGTCTCGCGAAACAGCACATCACCATCTCCAACATATTATACCTTTAATTAGTTTTACGATAGAGATGGGACAAATCCCATCTTAGTTATACAATAGAGATGGGACAAATCCCATCTCAGTATTAGAATGAAGATGAGACAGATTCATCCTAATCTCAAAATTAGAGATGGGACAAAATCCCATTTGAAAAAAATTCAAAAATTCAAAAACAAAAATTCAAAAAAATCATGGACGTAGATATTAAACTTCTTGGTGGGCGACTTGTGGGACCTCGGGGGGTGACCTGAGGGCTTGTGAGCCCGGGGTTTGACGAAGACTCTCCCATTTCAAAACCTACTTCTTTTAGGCGTATAACAGGTCGTTTTCTCTGGGCCACTTCCCAAGTAAGGACTGTTCCCCTCCCATTCTTCTGCAGCAGACCGCCGCAGCAGCAGTAAACACAATCAAAGTGGAAATAGATGCTTTTCATAGTGAAACTTTTATTTTGTCTAATCTAAAAATGTATTTTTTTTATTTTTAAATAGAATGATGATTTTAAAAAAAAAATCCCGGACGTATGCGTCCGATTAAATTAGTAGTAAGTGGATTTTCACTTCTATGATAATGTTTGATTTAAATGGGAATATATATTTGGTTAAAGACAACAACTAGAATAAGGGTATTATTGTAATTTTTTCATCTAAATTGAGGTGTAATTTAAATAGGAAGTTGGTTTGTTGTTTTGATTTAAAAAGGAATTAACCCTATTTTAAAAGAATAAGGATAAAAAAAGTTAAAAGAATATCTTGATATCTTAATTATATAAATATTTAAACTAAAGTTTAAAAAAAAATTGAGTATAATATCTATATTACATAACATAAACTACTAAATTTTCTTATTTTCCTTATGTTCCCCTTTAACTCAAAATTTTCCCACTTAACTACTTAAAATCCTCAAAATTTAGGCTCTATTTGGTTTGTAAAAATTCTCAAAATATAAAATCTACTAATATTCATCTCTTCACACTCGCCTCCATTGGAAAAAAAAAACATAAACAAATCTCTTCATACTTACCTTCTTACCAAGCCGCCCTCCTTCACAAGAAAACCGCCGCCACTCAAAGACCATTTTCCATCATCATCATCATCCGACTAGCCGAAGAACCAACTAAGGTAAATATTAATTTTTACTATTGAAACTCTAAAAAATTGAATTACTCATCTCTTCACATTAGCATTCCAAAAAACATAAAAGAACCTCTTCACATTCACTTTCCCACCATTTACATTAGCATTCATTGGAACAAAAAACATAAAGGAATCTCTTCACACTCACCTTTCCACCAAGCCGCTCTCCTGCACAAGATACCTGCGGTCACCATTCTCCACTATCATCAACCCGGGTTGGCTAAGCCATTAATCGAAGAGCCCAAATAAATTAAAAATTCATTTTTACCATTGAAACTCTACAAAATTGATTTAATGTTAACCTGATCTCATCACTTTACAATTTTTCAGAATTATGTAATTGAAGTATAACATATTTATTCACACTCACCTTTCCACCAAGCCGCTCTCAAGCATTGGAAAACCGCCGCCACCACTCGGGAACATTCTCCACCAGTAACTACCCAAATTAAGGTAAAAAATTATTTACCATAATTGATTTAATTTTAACTTAATCTCACCATTTTTACAATTTTACAGAATTATCTTATTTAAGTATAATTAAAGTGATGTTTATTATATTTTTGAATAGCGTATACTCATCTATTCACACTCGCATTGGAAACAAAACAAAAAAATCTCTTCACAATCACCTTCCCACTAACAAGAGAACGCCTTACAATTTTTCATAATTATTGATTTAAGTATAATTTAATATATATATATATATAAATTTGACAATGGCCATTATTATGACTGTTGGAAGCTTTTTACCGTATAAGAAGTGGTGCGCTAAGAATAGCGTATATTTCACTATCAGTCCTCTATTAATGCTAAACTGTAGCAAAAGTCTTTGGATTAATTGAACATTTAAAGACCGGTCTGATTTTTTACATTATTCTCCTTATCTATAGAAAACAACCCAACTTAGTTCTTATGACAGTCTCTTGGCAGTTGTTATGTTGTGATATAATATGAATGCTCAATCCTAAAGAATTTAGTCAATTGATTAAATTAGCATGTGCAATGAATTTTTTTTTTTGTAATAAATGGAATTCATATTTGATAAATGCTTACAGGTGAGAAGGATAAGGTCTTTTTTTTGTTTCTCATTTGAATTTGGTTGGCTTTGGGTTCATGACTTTAGGTGGATTCAAAGTCATTTCTTTAGTTGGTAACCTCATATCTTCACATTCGCATCGCATTGGAACAAAAAACAAAAAAAAATTCTTCACACTCACCTTCTCACTTAGCCGCTCTCTTACACAAGAAAATCGTTGCCACTCAGGGATAATTTTCCACCATCATCAACCGGTTTGGCTACGCCATCAACAACTGAATAACTCAAATTACGGTAAAACTTAATCTTTAACATTGAAACTCTAAAAAATGCAGAAGGAATTGATTAGTTTGTTTATTTTCAACAATTGATTAGTTCTTTTATTTTCAACATTTTTCAAAAGGAGGAATTGAATTCTGTTGCACTGATAATTTATTGATAAATAATTACTGAATGTATCAGCATATATACATATTACTTATAATTGTATAATTACTTATTTTGAGAATTTTATTTTGCTAATTTCATGTCACATGGCTTGGCGCCGCCTACAATGCCCACTAATGATTTCTATACCGACTTAGGTATCAGCCGCTTTCTATAAATTTCACGGCGGCGGGTGGTAGATGTGCAGATTCAGATATTTTGTCTGGGGCGTTTTATTTTACGGATCAAGATACTGTTTATTAATACTGTATTGTTGTATTTCTTCCTTCTTCTTTGGTTTTATTTGCCTCACTGGCTTATTTAATTCCAGTAATTCGTGTAGCTTATAATGCCCTAGCAAGGCACTGGTACTTCCATATATGTGTTTAGTGTGATGGTTCCAGGGTCTATCCCATTACTAGACCAAGGTTCAAACCCAAAGTGTAAGATCTTTTCTAGCTTCGCGAGTTCTTTTATTCGTTTTCTATATTGTAAAACATTTTTTATAGGAAGGAGGATTATGATCTATGTGGCATTTGCTTTGGTGAGATCGAAAACTATTTGTTTCATTTTTGCACATGAAGCATTCTCGAAAGTTAGATTCGACTCTCCCTCCGAAACTCAAAGGTTAATCTGAAGGGAAAACAAATAAACCAAAGCTAGATAGCTAACTCATTCAAGATATGAGTATTGTTAATCATTGTTAATGGCTCCATTTACTACTTTCACAAAAATATGAAAATTGAGAAACAATGGCATCCTTCGGAAAATATATCAAATGTAAGTCTTTCCTTTTTCTTTGTCAATTTTTCGTTTTAATTGTGTGATTTTAGTTTTTGTTTGGTTTCAAATTCCAGTTTTATTTTTCAGAAAGATTTGGATCTAGACAGACTATTTTTACTTTTTATTTTGATAAATCCCAAGGGTTTATCAAGAAACCAATTATCCGTATTTTCTTAAAATGTTACGGTTTTTTCAGATTCGGTTGTATTTTTTGTTTAAGTTGTTTCTGAGGTGGTTGATTGTTTCTTTCGATGATTCTGAGGTGGTTGGTGTTTCTGATTCGGTAATTTGGGGATTAATTGGACCATCAGTCCTTTTGTTATGAAATGTAGTGAACAGTACACCTATGATACAAATAATAGCAAATACATCCATATGCTAATTTGTTGTTTGTTTGATCTTTTTGTTAATTTGATTGTTTATTTTATCTCATTTTTTCAAGGTTTCTGACACCGATCTTATATAATATATTCTCCATTTATTCTATAAATATATTATTCACTAGGTTAGCAATATCATTTCTCTCTTTTATATCCAAGTTTACGTCCTATACTATATAATGTTTGCATTTTTTCTTTATTATTTAAATTTTGATCCCTTATATGTATTGTTTGCATGATATTAATTTGTTTAGTTGGAATTTTGATCCATTTGGAGTTTTTTTTGCTTTTGTCTAGTTTACTTGTCTTTTCCCATTTGGACAATTTATGTATGCTTAATTTTCATAAATTATTTGTATATTGTAGGGAATGCCACGTGTGGAGGTTCATTAACAATGATGAGGATGCACTAGAAGGATTTCTTGCTTACTTGTTAAAACGTGGTTGCTAGAAGGTACACAATGAGGCTATTATGATCCCACCTCTTCTTAGTTTAGCATTACTTCCAAAGTGTTCAGTATGAAAGTCAAGCTTCCAAAAGTCAGATCCCCTATGATAGTATTGTTCTGTATATATTTCTAGCTAATACAAGATATGAGGCCACATTTGACCTTTTGGTTGAAGATATGAGGCGAAAAGAGTTTGCTATGAAAGCAACCTTCAAAAATTCCAAGCTTTTGATTTTACTTCTCCGGAACTATCAATGCTTTATTGAAGTGAGAGTCCACATTCATATATTATTACAATCTCTTTTGAATCAGTACTTACTGACAATATTTTGTAGGATTTCAGAGCATATGACATAACATATTATTCTTGGTCTACTAATAAATCTGAGCCTCCTCATTCCATTTATTTATATTATTACATTTCTCTATTTATATTCTGCATTTTTCCTTTTTTTATGTTCTGCATTTTCCTTATTTTAGTTATCCAGAGAACAAAAATATTGATATTCACATTATCATTTGTCCCATATTTTGCATTTTTCTAACTTCCATTCTTTCTTGATTACTACCCAGAGATCTTCGAAGGGGTATGTCTTCACCTAAATTTTACATTTATAATATGACATTAGTTTGCAGATAGTTATGAAGACTAAGTGTATTGTTGGCGTCAACAGAGTGGATATAACAATATTTCTCATCTTCAAAGAAAAGATAACCACATTTAGCATTGGGAGTTTGGGATATCAACATCTTATTTTTTGTTCAAGAATTGATATGTTTGAATTAGGGGGACATATTTAGGTTCAAGTATCATATTAAATGATGTATATGGACATATCATTATAAGAAGCTGCTTAAATTACAATTTGCTTGCTTTAACTGAATTTTTAGATCATTAAGAAGGACGTACAAGTAACTTCCTTATGAGAAAGGGGGTTAAGTTACAATTTGGATGTTTAACTGATGGACGTAAGATAAAAAGTAAAGAAAAGTTACACGTATATTATTTCTCACTATTATATAGATACATAGGCTATGTCTAAGTTTGATATTCAATCCCTATATAATGTACTGTGTTTTGGCCAAAGTTTTAAACAAGAGTCTTAAATAATTTAATAAGCAATAGGGTAGGAGAAGGGGCCATGCTCCCCTGAGTTTTGAAATAAAAAACTTGACCTCAACTTTTTTTCCTTCACAAAATATCATATAGACAGATTTTCAGAAACTTCACTTCAACCTTATTTTTTCCAAAGTTTGATTTGTTGTGATTGTATGAATATTTTATTGTATGATATTATATTCGTTAAATTGTAATAGGGGACTTATAGTGCAATTAAAATAGAATGATAAGGACTTATACTGTAATCTATCAAACACTAACAAAAAATTGGGCATCCCCCCACACCAAACACTAACAAAAAAAATATTATTTCCATCTTAGATAAATGATTAAATCTCTTAAATTTGGTTTCACGGAAAATAGAGAAACTCGGCAGCGTTTAAGTTTACATCATTAAATTGACCTTTAACTTTCAGTTGATGATACAAATGGATACCAGCCTATTGTGCAAAGCCATTTCTACATCGTTTAATCTTTTTTTTCGTAGTGCCTTTAGGCACGGGTCGTATTTAGTATATATATATATATATATATATAAATTTAGTATGTTCGTTAGTAGAATTATTACAACACTATTAGAAAAGTAAAAAAGTAAAAGAAACTAAAAGAAATAATCTACAAATTATTGTCTAATAGATGTTTTGTCATAAAGGCTCAATAACTCGGTAAATAAATCTGGTTTTAAGTTTTGTATAAGTGTTATATCAATTTATCTAAACCTCATAATTAAATTAGAGGTTATTGTTGATAACATCCTCATTAAACTATCTAATTATTCTTTTATACCTTTAATAATCTATTTTATAAAAAAATGCATAATGAAGTAAATATTTATAGAAAACATCCCATTTATATTTTCTATGCTTTTACTACCCTAATTATTAAATATATTATTTTATTTTAATACAATATTAATTTTTAAATATTAAACAAATAATAGGGTACTTCTTTCTCCACCACTACCACCACCACCACAACCACCACCACAACCACCATGTATGTAACCACCACTACATCCACCACAACCATCACCACCTCCACCACCACAACCACCACCACCACCACCACCTACTACTACTAATGCCATCGCACGCCCGCGTCCGTGATTTTTTTTTAAAATCGTCATAACTAATTCAAAAAAAATCAGAAAATTAAAAAAATTGTATTTTTGAATAAAGTAAATTAATATTTACGTCTATGACTTTTTTTGATTTTTTTTAAATTTTTTGAATTTTTTCGAATTTTTTTAAATTTTTTTTCGCAGACACGAAATTCCATGTTTAAAACATGAAACTTCGTGTCTGCAAAAAAAAAATTAAAAAAATCAAAAAAAATTCAGAAAATTCCAAAAAAAATCATAGACGTAAATATTAATTTGATTTATCCAAATATAATTTTTTTTGAATTTTTTTGAATTAATTATGACGATTTTTAAAAAAATTTACGGACGCGCGCGTGTGTTTATTAGTTTTTTTCTTTTTTTTAATTGTTAATTATAAGGGTAATTTGGAATGGGGCTGTTTTCAATAAATATTTTTTTCTAGGCACCTTTTTCTAAATAAGTTTTTTAATAGGCATCAATCAACAATTGGCTCATTAAATTATCGTTATTCAAAGATTTAGAAATATGTTTAAATTTCATATTATTAGATTCAACTATCCTTTTAATATTGTGTAGAATATGACTGATAATATGGTTTGATTAGAATTGTGAATACCTTGAGTAACCTTGAAATTATTTGAATATTAAAATACTACTTTACAATTAGAAGTGGTCTTACTTTCTCGCTATCATGGATGATCGTCGTAACTCCCTCCTCAAAACTTAAAATATACTTATCAAAATCTCCATGGAAACTAACCGCTTCATCTTGCGGGTTTGTACCAATACAACAATACTCGACGTAGTCCATCGATTTTCAAACGACGTATTACAAAAGAACCAAAAATTATATATGTCATTGTTATCTATAACAGAGGAAAATGCAAATTAAAACCCCAAAATCAAAAAAATTTTGGTTAAAATCTTGTTTCAAAAAACATTTTCTAAGTCCCATTTCTAACTTGTTGGTTTGATTTTTTATATTTTTACCTTGTTTTTACTGGATACGGACCCATTTCGACTCACTTTCACGGTCTGAATTAACCTGATGTGTACGTACCCAAAACGTTTTGCAATGTTTTTCATTAGTTTTTTTATTAAGTCTTTTATAGACCTATGTACCCAGTTAGAACAAAACACAGAACATAATAAAGCTACTATAATATCAGAAAAATAAACACTAACAGATGCAAATTTTACAGATCCACCAAATTACACACTACTGAAGCTGCATTACATAACTAGATGTCCAATTTACACTATAGTACACAATTTAAAAACAATTTACACTATCCAGATCCAACTACCATATTGGGGCTGCCCCCTTTCTAACAAACCCTATCTAAGGCTTGCCCCATCAGATCCAAATAAAAACCTGGGTCTGGTCCCATATGGTTTGACCATACTAAAAAAAGAACGAATCTGCTATACTAACAAACCCTATCTGGGGCTGGCCCCATCAGATCCAACTAACAAACTGGGGCTGGGCCGTACGGTTTGACCTTATAATAAAACAAATCATATGCTACTTGGATCCACGAACGGTCTCGGCGGCCCCATCAGGTCTTCGTTGTATCAGCAGTGGTGGTGGGTTTATTCACAGAGCAGAGATGAAGGAGAGGGAGGTCGGTGGTTGTGGATCCACGAACGATCTCGGCGGCGAAGATAGACTACGTAGCGCATCGGCGAGGGAACTGCGATCAGATAGGGCCACGAAAAGCTGAGCGGTGACGAGAAGCTGAGCGGCGGCGAGGAGGTGAGCGGATATTAGGAGGTGAGCGGCGACGAGAAGGTGACGGGAAGCGGCAGTTAATCAAACAAAAGTAAGAAGTGAGGTGAATTCGGTGGTACATGCAGAGGTTGAGGAGAATCCTGTGCTCACAGATGTTGCTGATAATATTTGGCTTAATGATTCCTACTTTATTAATACGTGGGATCCTGCTAGCATGGTATCTATTGCGATTAATAAAGATGGGAAAGTTATTTAATAAATCACTAGGAGGGCGAGAGTTAATAACATGGCGGAGGGGTGAGGCTTGGGCAGTTCTACTTGCTATGAGATCTGCAGATCTCGGTCTTCAGAGTTGTTCTTTCTACTCTGATAAGTTATTCAAGGTATTAACCGTAGGGGAGTAATTAGTTGGAGAATTCGTCTGATGGTCACTGAGGAGTGGAGGTAGATAGGCCGATTCCCAAATTGATAAGTTTGTCACGTTCAAAGAGAATTTAATGGTGTAGTTGATAAATTGGCCAAGTGTGTTAGGATGTGTATTGATGTATCTAGTTGTCCCAGCGGGTTTGTGATTGAGTTTTTCAATAGTCTTAATAATCTATGTACCAATAGGGGCATAGGCTAGGTTTGTTTTTGGTTTATGACAAAAAAAAAATTAAAATATAATTTAAATAAAGAATTTAGTGTGATTTTGTATATGTTAAATTAATAATTATTATTTTATTTATATTATGGTTAGTTTAGATATATAATTTAATTACGAATATAGAGTATTATTTTATTTATGTAAACTATGTTAATGTTGTAGTTTGTTTAGAGAAAAAAAAAATTAAATTTAAAATAAGAATTGAGATTCTTTTTCTTATACAGTTATAAAATTTATATTAATATTTGGTTAATTATAAAATATAATAGAAATTATATTTTTAAAATTATTTAAAAAATAAAAATATATTTTTTAATAAAAATTAAATTATAAAATAGAATTATATTATTTAATTTAGTTATTTGTTTAAGTATAATCTAAATGAAAAATTTAGTATAATTTTGTATATGTTAAATTAACAAATATTATATTTTATTTATATTATGATTGACATATATAAGAATAAATTATTTGGTGGGTGAAAAAAATAAAATATTTATATTAAAAGGAAAATAGATGGAATGTTAAACGATAGTTAATGAAATAGGTAGATAAAAACCTTTTTTTTTTTTTGCATACAAATGAGGATTTAAAAGCCGAAGTTGACGAAATACAATCAACTAATTCCTTCACAGAGAGTCTATTACTAGTCTAGGTAACATACAACCACTCCTATCCCTAGTAATAAAACACCATAAAAGATCCGGCGGATCCTCTAAGATACGAGGCTCGCCACTCGATTCTACTCCACTTTTTGCTAACTTATCGGCACACATGTTTGCTTCGCGATAAATCCACGCTACTTCCAATCCCGTATTTGCCCTCAACATATCCATACATTCACTTCCTATATGGTAATTCCAACTCGTAGAACTACCACCGCCCTTCACTAGCGCGTGAAGTTCTCTTGAGTCGATTTCAACATATAATTCAGTGATGCCACGATTCAAAGCCCACTTCAGTCCAAAATGCAAAGCTAAGATTTCAGAAATGATCGGAGCTTCCACCACACAAGGGCCCGCAAACCCCGCCACAAAATTACCTTCTTCGTCCCTTAGTAGGCCACCAATACCCGCTCGATTCCTCTCCTGATCATAACTCCCATCGATATTCATTTTAAGTTTACCTTTGGGTATCACCCACTTGATAAGCTCATTTTTTGCCATTTTTATTACCCCACCATCCAATTCCTTTCCCCACGCAGAGACAAACTCATTCGCAACCCTTATTACATCCCGTTTTAGCCCGGTCAATCTTGGGACGACACCAGGTTTCTCGAAGATTGCCTCGTTCTGTCTTGACCAAATTACCAAATTATACTCACCGCAGCAAAGAATACAAGTCTCCATTCCAATCTTCCATACATTAACTAATTTTCAAATTCAATCTTTGAGAATTTATCTCATATATTACGGGAAACTCAATTCTTAGTATGGTCTATTTTTGTAAATCTTTTTGAAATAGAATTATATTTATAATATTTTTAAAAATATAGTATAAAAATGCAAAAAACTCTCATGCTATTCATAAAACTTATTCTTCTCACACTTTAATAAGACGCGATTCTTTATAGTTTGAATCGTATTCCTATGGATCTTCCAACAAAAATTTCAATTTAATTTAGAACATTTAACTTCCAAATAACTTTATAAATTAAAAAATCCATTACTTGTGCCTTTTTGAACTTTGACATTTATCCATATCTTTAGTCTTAACTAAAGACTGATAACCTAAATTTGTGGAATAGCTTCTTGGCTTGTTATGTAGCCAAAGAAATTCATCATTATTATCAAGATCTGAAATTTCTAAAGTCTTAATATATTTATGACAATATCCAAATCTCAAGTTCATGTGTCATAATAAATGATCTGGAAGACCTATTCAATATTACACATTCTCCGCTTCTTGAATATAAAAAAAACTGGCCAAGGATCAAATCAAATGTTAGTTGATCGACCATTCCAATTTAACATAATCCTTCTTTGATCAACAATTGTCATGCCTTTAACAATGCTAGACCAGATCTAAGATTTAACATGGTGACTTTTAGCCTCCATGAAGTTGTCATGAGTATAATCAACACCTTTAAGAACCTTAGCTATAGAAAGACTAGATTTTTCAGATGATGCCAGACTTGACTTACCAGAAGTGCAACATTAATTTTTTTAAATTCTCTAAATACTAACCTTCCAATAGTTCTATTAATAACTATCTTCGGCAACTTAGTGATTTTTCTTTTTGTCGGAAAATCCAACCAAATATTAGCAACCATACTTGATAGTTTCTTACAAAATAATTTGGGAAGGCCATAAGACATAGTGTAGTTGTAAATAGAGTTAGTCCAAAAGATATTTTTATGTATTGATACACAAGAAGGCAAAATGAAAAAACTAGCAACTCCAACAAACACAAACATGGACGGAGCTCCAGAGCTACAGGAAACGACAACCTAAGCAGATCAGTTGGACACAAAAAAATACGAATAGGGATGGACTACTAGAGTTATGAAAAAGAAAACTGCCTAAGAAGATCATCTGGAGATGAAGACCGAAGAGAAAGAAGACGGGTCGTGGAGGAGCAAAAATGGCAGAACACCTAACTTTATTGGAGATTGAAGCTGAAAAAATCAAGACAAAGAAAAGATAAAAGACTAGGTTTGGATCTCCAACAAATATGAACTGGGCCTTCGATATGATTATTCTAGAATAATATGAATTAAGGGAATCAAATACACAAAGATAAAGCGAATATCCAAAGAGTCAAAATAGAGACGTTTTATAGTCGTTATCTGTATTTTGGATATATAACACACACATCAGAAACCTGACCTAGTCAACAAGACATCCAATCTACGATTTCGGGATCCAGAATAAAGACCAACGAGAGAGAATCTTAAGCCACGTTTTCCTATAATACAAGACCACTCTCTCTCTCTCTCTCGAGAAAATTTAACCTATCACAACATCATTTTCAAAAATATATCAAAAACATATACAAAGAGCTGTTTGTTTGTGTATATATATTACTAAACAACCAACCTTCATTGTAGTTATTCAAAAGTTGCTTAGTTCATACACTTCACAAATCTACTCATCAAGGATTATGGATTGAGTAGGTTAAATTGATACATAGAAATCTTAAGGGGTGTGTTCTTCCTTTTTTAAGGTTAAGGTTAAGTCTAAGGGTTAAGGTTTATGGTTTAGGTCAATGCTAAGGTTAAGTTTAAGGTTTAAGATATAACATTTAAGGTTTAAGGTTTAATAAGATTTAAAGTTTGAGGTCGAATATCAACACGGTGAATCTTCATCTGGTTAATGATAGAATTAAGCTATAAACTTTAAGATTAAGGATAAGGATAGGGTTAGGATTAGGATTAAGTTTAAATTTAGGTTAACGTAATAATATTTAAGGTTTGAGGTCAAATATCATTGAATATCCATCTAGTTAAGGTTACAAATAAGGTTTAAACCTTGAGGTTAAGGATAAGGTTGGGTTAAGGCTAAGGATAAGGCTAAAGTTAAGGCTAAGGATAAGGCCAAGGATAAGGCCAAGGATAAGGCCAAGGTTAAGGCTAAGATGAAGTTTAAGGTTAAGGTTAAGGTTAAGGTTAAAGTTGAGTTTAAGGTTTATGTTAAGTTTAAGGTTGAGGTTATTGGTTGAGTTTTTTGTTTGAGGTTAAAGCTAATATTAAGGTTTAGGTTAAGGTTAAGGTTAAGTCTAAGGTTAAGGTCAAGCTTTAGGTCAATTCTAAGTTTAAGGTCAAGTTTTAAGATTCAAGGTTTAAGGTTTAATCATATTTAAGGTTTGAAATTGAATATCAGCGCGATAAATATTCACCTGGAAAAGGTTAGAATTAAGCTTAAAACTTTAAGGTTAAAGGATAAGGTTAGGCATAGGTTTCAGTTTAAAATTAAGGTTAAGGTAATCAAATTTAAGGTTTGAGGTCGAATATCATCGCGATGAATCTCATCTGGTTAAGGTTAGGAATAAGGTTTAAATGTTAAGGTTAAGTATAGGGTTAGGTTTAGGGTTAAGGTTAGAAATAATATTTAAACCTTAAGGTTAAGGATAAAGTTAGGGTTAGGGTTCGGGTTACTGTTAAAATTAAGGTTAAGATAAAAGTTAAGGTTCAGGTTTAAAGTTCAAGGTTTGAGGTTAAGTTTACGGTTTAGTGTTAAAGTTAAGGTTTAAGGTTTGATGTTTATGGTTTAAGGTTTAAGGTAAGGTTACGATTAAGATTAAGTTTGAGGTTAAGGTTAAGGTTAAGGTTAAGATTAATGTTAAGGTTAAGATTAAGGTTATTTTTAATATATTAACACATATCCAAATAATTTTTAATTTATGGTTCATGATTTTTTATTTTTTATGGATCTTTTTCAAGCAAATTAGTTTATGGTTAAACGTATAAGGTTTAAAATTTATGTTTTGTGGTTCAAGATCCAAGGTTCGTTGTTTATGGTTCATGGAAAATAAAAATGTTTGTTTCATTAACGGGAATCAAACCCAGGTCCCCTGGCGAGCATTTAAAAAAGTTTGTTCCATTGACGGGAATCGAACCCCGGTCTCTTGGGTGAAAGTCAAATATCCAAACAACTGGAACAATAAAAATTTAAAGGATCGCGGCTAGCGTGGACCGGCCATAGAACATTCAGATAGCTAATCGATTGGGATAATGGATACTTAAGTTATTTTTATTAGTCAAAATCAATTAATGCATTTAATGCGAATGAGTGAATTAAGGGGCCACATGCGATCTTCACGGTCTCTTATGTAGAAGATCTGGACCGTCGAAAAAAGTCTATTATATAATATAAATATATAGAGAGGGTATAAAAAATGAGTAATGCTCGATATCACCCAAAAATCAATCACCCAAAAATCACCTATGATGTGGATCCTGAGTGGTCCAATCGTGCAAGAGAGAGAAAACAAAGTAGTCAAGAAAGAGAAACAGTATGATTGGACCACCCAGGATCCACCTCATGGGTGATTTTTAGGTGATACCTAACATTACTCATAAAAAATAGGTCATTATTTATGGTCTAAAAATATTTTTAAACCAAACGTTTCAGAAGTGTGCTAATTACGTATTCAAAAGTACAATTTTTAGACCATTTTATAATTTATTAGATATTTCATAAATCTTAAAAATGATTTGTCCATTTCATATAAAGTTCCTAATTTATGATGTGACCAAGTAAATATATCGTTTACTTAAAAATTTCAAATTATTTTCAAATTTATGAAATATTTAACCAAATTAGTGATATGATTTAGAAATGATACTCTTAAAATATTTGGTCTAAAAATATTATTAAACTATAAATAATTACCTAAAAATAGAATCTACTCTAGTATAATATAGTACATATATTAAAGGGGAAAAAAGAACGTAAACCATTAATAGTTTTCAACAAACGTGTAGCACTAAACTAAGGAAACTACTGTTTTGTAATCAGTTGGGTTAGCTCAACTGACAAATAACTTTCTATTTTCTTTTATACTTAAAAGATGTGAAGTGAGAGGTACATGATTCAAATTTCCTCCCTCTATATAGATAATCTAGTTCTGATTTACTTAGAGGTAAACATGAGAGACATGCATATTTTATGTGAAATTAGTTGTGATGCACGTATTAGAAAAACTTATTGTTTTGTATTCTTTTATTTTATATTTCAAAATTTGTATTTAAAAAAAATTACATTCTTCTTAATATATTAAATATTACTTAATAGAAAGGGGGGGGGGGAATTTATTTGCTAGCGAACTTAAATATACATTTTTAAACAAAGCCGTGTTCAGTGTGGGCTTGAGCCTCATCCGCTTTTTATTCCTGTGATCCAAGACTACTCCTAAAGCTAATTAACTTTTTTTGTACGCGTACATAAAGAAAATTAAACATTAAAAACACCAATGTACTTAGCCTATGCCGAGCTTCGAGAACTGGTGCAGTAGAGCGTCTGAGGAAACGTGTTCATCTAGTGTCCTGTGTCTGAGTTTTTTTACTAGTAGATCAACTCCGATATTGAACCTCTGTGGAATGTGCTTGAAATAAACTGGGCCCGCTTTCCCGGCCAGTTTGTGTATGTGCCTGATCCACGGTCTGAGCTCCTATTTAGCCGCCGACACTTGCTGGATACCTTGAATGAAATCAAGGTTATCATATAAAACCGTCTTCTCTTTGTTTGGCCATTGTCTCCCAATTTCTAGGGTTGTGATGACGCCTGTGCTTCCCCTACTTTACTGTTATTACAACAGGCTGTCGTCATGTGCTCAACCTGTGATCCATCGTCTTTATTGATTTGAATAACCCCTATTCCAGTGGAAAGATGTGTCTGTGTAAATAAGGCGTCACAAGTGATTAGCGAAAGTAGTATTAAAATCAAGATCGTGATTCCTGAAATCTGGTGTTCCAGTGCCTACTGGGTAAGTGGCCTTGTTTGTAAACTTGTTGTTTCTAAAATGTTCCTGAATATTTTTGTTTGTGACCTCATCAGGATCTATTTCCAAGTTATTATGTCGGTTTTTCATTTTTTATTTTCATAAGTTCCGAATCAACAATAGCATATATGAGATTACTACTTCCTTCTTCCAATCCCCCGCAGTATATAAGTCTACCATATTTAAGAACCATTCTCCTATATCCATCTCTACTTGTTCCACGTGTACCTGTAATGCCGATCCTGCCCATGTGAGCTTTGAGATCCCACATGTGAGCAGCAGATGTTCCACCGTTTTCTGTTCTGCACAACACCATCTACAGCCGCCTTGTACTTCACACTTTCTTTTTTCTATATTTCTACTTGTTGTAATTGCATTATTACATGCTTTCCAAGTAAAGATTCTAACCTTAGCTGGGACGTTCGATCTCCAGATTGTTTTCCATAGTGCACCCCCTAGGTATGCCAGTGGATTGGTGAGGTTCCTCGAAAATTTCGTGATCTGTAAGAACCTTGTACCCCGTTTTGTCACGTATTCACCGTTGTTTTCATGTGGCCAGATGAATCTATCGAGGACGTCGGTCGAGAAAACTTTTTCCCTGAGTATGACTGGAATGATTAGAGCAGGGAAAAGTTCGTTGAGCAAATCCGTGACCCAGAATTCATTAAGCTTTTCCACGTGAGCTCCTTGCGATTGTTCTAAGTTCCATTGTGTATCTAATCATTTATCTTTCCAAATATTGATTGATTCACCATTGCCAATATGAAATTTGCCATATTTTTTCAGCATATCGTGGCCTTCTATTAGACTAGCCTATGACCATGTTCGAGATTGTCTTAACTTTACATCGAGAAAGGTAGTTTTCGGGAAGTAAATACCTTTTAATAATCGTGCTGTCAACGTGTCTGGATTATGTAAAATTCTCCATGCCCTAGCCGCCAAAAGGGTCGTGTTCATTCGCTTAAAATCCTTGAACCCCATGCCCCCAATAAGTTTGATGCCGACCAATTTTTCTCAGGCGAGCCAGTGTATTCTTGATTTTTTACCTGAATTTCACCAAAAATCGAGATAGCCGATATTAATTTGTTACATAAAGTAATTGGAAAGGAAAAAATAGACATCGAGTAAGTAGGTAACCTCGGGAGAACAACTTTGGTGAGGACTTCTTTACCCCCATCAAATATCTGCTTTCCACCCTTCGCTATTTTTAAACAATTTTTCCGCGATCCATTATAAGGATTGTATCTTAGATTACTTATTACATAATAGTATTCCTAAATATTTCCCCAGATCGTCTTCTTCTTTATGCCTAACATATTAGTGATGTGTATCTTGTGTTTCTTCGTTGTATCTTTGCTATAGCAAATCGACGATTTATTAATTGATTCGTTGTCCTAAACCTGTACAATATTTAGTGATTCAATCTCGAAATTATTCCACTTCATTTCCTTTCAAAAAGCCCTTTTTCTTGTCAAATATTAAATGCCAAAAGTCGGAAGAACTGGAAAGATATTCGAAACAAGAACATTTATTGTATGTGCAGGCTGCCATCCCTGATAGCAATAATGACCACTAAATGCCCTGCAGTTGTCCTTTTAGCCATTATAGTCAACTTTAAGGGTTATGATATAATGTGGACGAACCGATTTGTTTTTCATTTTTTCCTAGTATTCCGAATTTTTTTTTTCACGAATAACAAGGAAATGACCGTTTTATACACGTGCCAATCCTACTCAAAATTGGAGAACTAGTTAGATGATACGGTTATGGTCATGTATAGCTTTTTCATGTATCCAATGAATTCAATTCGAAGGAAAAATGTCCTCGCGAGATTAACTAGGTAACAGACAAACAATGTTGATAAGATTAAAGGGACATAGGAGTAAACATTTATAGTTGTTTTTCTGTTTTCTTTTGGACAAGTACATTTATAGTTGTTCTCTTTTACACAAGTTCTATCTTATAGTAGTACAGTACTTTTCTTTTCCTTAAATAATATATAGGAACATTTATATTATAAGGCCCAAAAGCCATATAACTTTGCATTTTAAATCTCACCTCCTAATTAGTACTCTTTTCGTTCAATTTTATTTGTCCAACTTTTTAAAAGAAGGTGTCCAATATTATTTGTCCCTTTATCAATACCAAGACACTTTTTCCTTACTTTTTCCAATATTGCCCCTATTTAAATAGTAGAAAAATTAATGTAATAAATGATATCATGTGTATTAATTAAGGGTGTTTGTGTAAAAAAAGAAAAGTATTAAATGCTCTTTTTAATCCTTGTGCACCAAAAAAGTGGACAAATAAAAATGGACGGAAGGAGTATTTAAAAAGTCTAACTAGTAAAGGTAAATGGCAAAAATACCCCCGCCCCTAATCCCACAGTGAAAACTAAAAAAACCCTCCCAAAACTCCATTAAGACACCAAAACCCCCTCCCCCATTCTCCTCTCTCTCTCTCTCTCTCTCTCTCTCTCTCTCTCTCTCTCTCTCTCTCTCTCTCTCTCTCTCTCTCTCTCTCTCTCTCTCTCTCTCTCTCTCTCTCTCTCTCCCTCTCTCCCTCCCTCCCTCCCTCCCTCCCTCCCTCCCTCCCTCCCTCCCTCCCTCCCTCCCTCCCTCCCTCCCTCCCTCCCTCTCTCTCTCTCTCTCTCTCTCTCTCTCTCTCTCTCTCTCTCTCTCTCTCTCTCTCTCTCTCTCTCTCTCTCTCTCTTTCTCTCTCTCTCTCTCTCCCTCTCTCCCTCTCTCCCTCAATAACCCGGCGAACCACCCATCCCCGCCTCCACCTTCATCACCCCGTCACCATTAACACAACCATTACCTTCACCTTCATCACCGAACTCACCACTACCAACCCACTGACCAACTATGCCGAGTCCCACCATCACCGCCCTCCATCCATCACCACCACCACCACCACCATCGTCCTCCCTCCACCAGGAACCATCGCCCTCCCTCGCCACCAGTAAACCATCGCCCTCCCTCGCCACCCATCTCGTCACAGAAACACCACCACCAGTAAACCCTCGCCACCCATCTCGTCACAGAACGAAGCCATCGAGATCCACCACCACCACTACTTCACCGCTACTGCACACCATCACCACCAACGAAAATTACTGCACCGCCTCCACCTCTGCTGCACAGCGCCGCGCTCCTCCACCTCTGATGCACAGCGAAGCAACACAGTTTCGTGGATCTGAACAAAATCTCCGTTTCTCGCCACTGGATCGCGTCGCCGGAGCAGATCTGGGTCGCGGTCGTCACCTCCATTCGTCGCCATTCGTGTTTGTGGATCGCGATGCTTTTTTGTTTTTTTTTTTGGTTAGGTGTAATGGGGCCAGCCCCATTGGGTTTTTGTGTATCATGGGTCAGCCCCATATAGGGTTTTTGTGTAGCGCGGGCCAGCCCCATATAGGTGTAGTTTACAATTTTTGAATTTTTTGTTTTGCTTCATTATTAGGCCAGCCCCATGTAAGGTTTGGAAGTAATGGGTACATCCCTACACTGTTGTATAATTTTAGTGCTGTTAATTTGTGTAGTACAAACATAATAAAAATAATCCACTTGTATATTTAAAGTTATTCTTAATGGGCACAACCCAAAAAAAATTTGAAGGATGTGGATCTGGCCCCATATGACTGTAAGACATAAAAGACTTGGTAAAAAAGACTTAAAAAATCCATTGCAAAAAAATATATTGGGTCCGTACCCATCACATTATAATTTAGATCATGATACAAACTTGGGTTGGGTCCGTACCCAATAAGAATAGGGGTGAAGAGGTAAAAAATCCAACCAGACAAATTGAATTTGGGACTTAAAAAATAATTTTTCCCAACTAGGACTTTAATCAAAAAAAAATTTAGTTTTTGGTTTTTGGGATCTAATTCATAATTTTCTCTAATGTATATGAGTATCTCTTTCTGAACAAAAAAGAAAAACGAAACTAGAGAGAACTGCAAATTAAGAGATTTTTATCTAAGAGGTAGAGGAGGTAGAGAAAACATCTGTTACGATAATTTTCATTTTTAATTCTACTTTTCTTCTTTTTTTATTAAAAATTTTAAACAAATTTTAACACTATAAATTAAAAATTAAAATCCTATTATATTTCTACTTTTTTTTTGGTTTTTCACTCTATATATATAATAATATACTTTTAGAAAATATTAAACCCCCCCTCTCTCTCTCTCTCTCTCTCTCACACACACACACACACACACGCCAAAGATGAACATTGATGAAACAAACCACCGATGGCGAGCTCCGTTCGTGATGGAGAATGATGGCGAGCTCCGTTCGTGAATCTGATGCGAGCTCCGTTCATGTTTATCCAGCTGTGAAGAACAGTTTTTGAGTAGATCCACCGCGAGCTCCGAGGTATATGGTCGTCGTTCGAAGAAGCAAGTGTGTCCAGCGTTTTGAGATGTTTCAGAGATTTCCTTATGCGTGAGAGCACTCCGGCGCAAGGAAACTGCTGCCACTCAAGGGAGTTCGCCTCCATAGAAGCTCATCGTTGTCGAGGTGAGGAGATCCGGTCACGAAGCTCGTCGGTAAGTGCTAAAGCTTCGAGATTTGATGGAGCTTCAAGATTTTGTCCAGCCTGAGCTCGTCGGAGAAGACGAAGCTTGCGAGATATGTGAAGTCTGCTCATCCTTCGTGAAGCAGTCGCACCTCTGCGCTTTCTGCCAGAGATGGTCTATCGCTAGAAGCAGACGACGACATGTGTAGCAGTTCTCAAGCAATTTTTTTCGAATGCGTACACAGTACGTGTAGATTAGGTAGAAATAGTTTTCTTTTTGTTCAGATCTGGTCAACCAGTACTTAGTTAGTTAGTTTTTCTTGGTAATTAGTTTGTTTTGTTATTCTTTTGTAATTAGTTTGAAATGTAAAAAAAATACTCATTGATTTTATCGAATACTCACTGTTTTTTATAGAGTACTCACTATTTTTTATGGAGTACTCTCTATTTTTTGTATGGAGTACTCATCCAATTTTACGATACTCAATAAATTTTGTTTTGGTACTCTATACATTTTTTCAATACTCTATTTTTTCGATACAATATACTTTTTTTGATACTTTATACTTTTCTTCGATACTCTATACTTTTTCGACGTTTGGGTGGTGGCCGGAGGTCGGCGGTGGTTGCCTGAGGTTGGAGGTCGAAGGGGGTGGCCGGAGGTTAGTGGGTGGTGGCCAGAAATGAATAGTGTCAACACTTAACATTCCTTTTTTTGTCTTTTAGTCTTTTTTGTACTATATAAACGTATTTTAGTATTTGGTCATCTTTGAGATCTCTTGGAAGAACTAAGATTTATTTCATTCCTTATAGAGCAAAAAACCAGTCTCCAAGACCCTATGTCTCATTCACCCATAATTTAACGAGAGAGAGAATATAGAGAGGGGTAAGAGAGTTTTCTCCTAGATCACTTCGATCTAGCGCCTCTCATGGTTTTTTGTTCACGAATCATCACCAGACAATGGACCCGACTCACTTGTCCCAAGATCGAAGAGCTTCTCCGTCCGATTTGGACCTGAGAGATGATTTTCTTCTTCACCATGTCTCCTCCACTAAGGAGCCACCAGACCCCACGAACCTCACGTCATGGGCAACCCGGAACCCCGATCTCTCATGGGTATGACTAGCCTCACGCTAAATCATAAACCACTAGGAACTTTTCTCCTTGTTTCTTCCTTTGGAGAGGGTGTGGAAATGCTAGAAAGAAATTTGGGGATTTCAAGCCCTAATTTTTCTTCCCCAAATTTAAAGGATAATTCTATTGATGGCTTGACGAACCAATAACATTTTGATACATCTATTGAAGCTAGGAAATAGTTTCTTCAAGTGTGTTGAGGATTTTATAAGCATATAGTTGAAAATATATGGGAAACATTCGTAGCACACAAGGTGATTAATAAAATTAGCAAGTCACATGTTTTGGTGATTGAGGAACCTAGAGAAGGTGACGTTGAGGGCACTTTGGTATTTAAGAATGTGGTCATCGGAGGGCGTGAAACGACCACCAAGGAACCTGTGAAATTGACCGGGAAACTTGACGCCGATACAAAATGCTCGGGAAATACCCATTCAACTTGTGAACAGGGAAAAAGACTTGCTTTTAAGAACGTGCTCCAAAATAATAGGAAACCAATGGTGAGAATGTAGGTTAAGTATTTTGAGCCCGTAGAAAGAGAAATGTTGCAACAATTAGAAAGTGATGTGTTAACTATAGAACAAGCATTTGGTTTCTCATTAATTGGGTATGTAGCCGGGAAGATATCTCCGGATATGGAAGATATTTGAAGGATTGTCAAAGAATGGAATGTAGAATGTAAATTTAGGAAACATCCAATCGGGTGGTTAATATTCAAATTTGGTAAAGATGAAGATAAAAAGAGTGTCCTTTCAAAGGGCCTGTTTCTTTCGTATGGGCGGCTCCTTCTTTCAGAAATACCAGATTTTTTTTACTTTGGCAACCTCGAGATTAATAAAATACCCACTTGGGTCATGTTAATAAAACTTCCGGAACAAGCTAGAACTAATGATGGTTTAGCCAAGATTGCTTCACAAGTCGGTATACCGATTCGCACAGATGGTATTACTTTTGAAAGAAAAGATATTAGCTACGCGAGATTACTTATCGTATGTGATTTGATAAAGGAGAGGAAAACTAGAGTGATTTTTGGATCACATCAAGGGAAAAAGCATTGTGTAAAAGTTGAATACGAAAACTTACCTCCTTGTTGCGCGAAATGTAAAGATTTTGGGCATGAGAGTAACAAATGTTTTTATATTTATGATAGAGATGTGCGGACAAATAAACATAGAGAAACCTTGGGTGTTCATAAGGATAATAATTTTGTTAAACTCAGGGACCTCCAGTGCAAATTCTAGATGTTGGAATGCAAAAACATCTCATTAGCGTTACTCCAGCTGGGCCCCACTACTATCGATAGAAGAAGATTATAGCAGCTTCCTCGCATTTTCATAATCAAAGTAATATGCAGCTCATAGTTGCATCCTCTCAGCTCTCCTGTGCTGCAGAATTCCTCGAAACAGCCGCAGACAGTTTCGAAGCAGCAACTTCCTGCTCGACTGCAGATTCTTCACCCATCAAATACACCTCGCCACCAACTGCATAGCTCTAGGAGGAATCAAGTAACGCAACAGATTTCTACATCTCAAGAACATCTCAATTCCCAGCAGATCAGTCTGGCTAGAGCTGTTACTTCTATGCAGCAGATTTCTCCAACTCAATAGCAAGTAATCTCAGGTACTCCAGCGCATCAGCAGAGGCCTATTTCCGGAACTCCAGTGTAGCACAAGGGGAATTTTGGTAAGTAGCAGACCCGTACTCTACTTTCCGTCGATGTTGTGCAATAGATCACTCTTGTTACAACATAGATTTTACAAAAACCTGGAAATCATAAATTAGATCTTAATTCCATCCCTGAATTGGATAGCATCTGTGAAATAAAAATCTTCCAAGTGGGTTCGGGGCCATGCTCGGCTGAAATGGTAATTTTCTCGGAATTCGAAGCGATAAAAAATCTTTCTGAAAGCCGTTTTAGGGAGGAATGTCCGTTTGAGATGGTTATTAGTAAGAAAACCAAAAAACGTGAGGCGGGCTATAAAAACTCACTCTTGCAAGACGAGAGTATGTGTGGCAAAATAAGAAACATTAGAAGGCTAAATGCGCACAACTTAGGAGCCCGAATAAGGGGAAACCCTCCATAAGTTCTTAATGATTATTACAACTTGGAACACGAGGAGTTTAGGCTCTCCCCACAAGAGGCGGGGTATAATAGATATAATAAGGTATTAAAATATTGATATTCTAGGTATTTTGGAGACTAAAAGTAATATGGTTCATGTTAATCATTCTATGAGTAGTATGCGAAGAGGTTGCAAGTGTGTAAATAATTTTTATCTTGTTGAGCATGGGAGGATTCTTGTTGTTTGGGACCTGGATAAGGTGCAAGTGTAGATCATCGAGAGAACACCTCAAGCCATTCATTGTAAATTTGTGTGCAAGGTTACTTCTTTAAGACTTTACACCTCTTTTATATATGGTTTAAATGAAAAAATACGTAGAGACTTGTGGAAGAACCTTATTGATTTTGCCACTACTTTTGATGATTTGTGGCTTCTCTTGGGATATTTTAATAATATTCTTGCTTCGCATAAGAGAATTAGAGGGCAAAGTGTTACGGTGGGTGATTTTGAGGAGTTTGCGGATTGTTGTAATTGTTTGGGGCTTGAAGATATTCAATATACTAGACAATTTTTTTTTATCAGCAAATCAAACTTTATATATTAAGTACCAACATCAAGTTTTACACCTTTAGCCCATTATCAAATGGGCTTATACTTTCACCACTACTCGATATATGGACCTATTACAAGACCAACACAAATACATGGACATTAATCTAACTATTACAAATCTTCTCAGCTGATCTATTACATTTAAACATTCTACTCTTTAGCTTAACAACTACAAAAGAAATAATGCAGCTATAAACTCTATCTTTGTTAAGCTCCCTTTCTCCATGCTCTCTACGATTTCTCTCACACCATATGAAGTACATAAAAGTAGTTAAACACGCGCTAAGCACAAGCAAGTCTTCATAATTAGCGCAAGTTTTTTGACTCTCCTTTATCAGCTCATCAATCGAATTTATCTTGTTTTTAATACAATTGTAATTGTCAAGTAAGCGCTGCAGAATATCTTTAGAGAACTTACATTTTATGAATAGATGGTCAATATCTTCATCTTCTGCTTTACAAAGTAGACAAGTATTAGTCACATTCAGGCCCAATTCACTCATTCTGAGTTTAGTAGGGAGTTTATTTAATACCCCTAACCAAGCAATGAAGGAGCAGCGAGGAATACTCGATTTTGACCAAATAACATCACTCCAAGATAATTTATCTTTGTGCTCAGTGATTCTATTCAAATTTTTCTTAAATGAGAACAATTTTTTTACATATTCAGTCCAAATCACAATATCAGGCTTATCTACTAACTCAATGTATTTAATATGAGAAAAAGCCTTACCAATACATGGTAGAATTCTCTACCTACCCCTTCCAAAACATTCCTTGACCATATTATTACAACTCAGATTAGATTCATCAAGCTGAATTTGAAGTATTTCTTGAACACTTCTTCTGTTCACCCACTTATCCCACAAAATATAGGTAATTTCTCCATTTCCCACCACATGGTATATAAGCTCATAAGCCACACTTATGATTTTGAGTAATTGATTTCAAAGCCAAGAGTGATGTTGCTTTATATCCAAACTCCATATGCATTTCTTTTTCAGTATATTAGTGCTAACACATCTACTCCATAGGTTCTGATCTTGTGAGTAAAACCTCCAGAAAGTGAACAATAGGCATGTTTTGTTCATATACTCTATGTTAGGAATGTTCAATTCTCCTTCCTCTTTACTACACCATACACTCTCCCATGACACTCTAGCACCTGTTGCATCTTCCATTGTTCCCTTCCATAAAAAACCAGCCATTCTTTGATTCAATTTATATATTACCTACTTTGGTAGTAGAAATACTATACACCAAAACATTATTTTACTAATCAGAACAACCCTTATTGACTTAACTCTACCTGTATAGCATAGAAACTTTGAACTCCACTGCTTAATGCTATCGCAAATCTTCTCAACAAGGACATTACCATCTTTACACTTAATTTTTTAGAGTTAAGTGGAACACCTAGATACCTCACATGTAAGTTACCTGTTTTAATACCCAAAATGATTGATATCGCAGCTATAATATTATCCTTAACACCTCCAAAATATAATTCAATTTTGTGAAAATTAATATGTAAACCAAAACATCTCGTAAATAAGTCCAAAGCTTCTTTAATGACAATAGCTGACTTTATATCTGCTTTCATAAAAATAAGAAGGTCATTTGCAAATATAAGATGATTGAGATTTATCTCTTTACACCTCGGATGAAAGCTAAATTCATTTTTTCCAGTGGGCAGAATGCAACGTGTCATGTGACCGTTGGGTATCGACTACCACTGTCTTATCGGTCCTTACACCAGTATGCCGGTCCGGTTTGAAAAATCCCTTCAAAAAATGTTTTTAAGTGTAGAATATAAAATATGTTAAGTATAATGCACAATTTCAGGGATATTACAACGAGATTTGGAAAATATTGAAACAAGATTAAAAGGACGTTAGGCCAACATACTTGCAATAATGTTTCAGTTACAGGTAGTGTTGCTTTAGCTGAACCTATTGGTGATACTATGGAGTATGAGTTTGAGGTGGAGTATCATAACCCTGGAAGTTCAAGTGATCCTTCTTCCAAAGACCATCACATGGATAAACCCCAACAACATGATGATGATGATGATTAAGAAGGTGTTGAGCAACCTGATTTATTTAAGGATGGGGAGGAGGTTGATCACTTGACTGGTTGATGTCTCCTCATTTGTGATAGATTTATATTAGGATGAGACATCATTTTTAGTGATTTAGGAAGTCTTTGAGTCGATTTTCTTGAGAAATAGTGCACTTTCCTATTTTGGGTCTTGATTTAGTAAAATAATATTTTTAGAGCATATTGGGTTTAATTGTTTATTTAGTGTGAAGCTTTAAAGATAATTATGGAGCTTAATTAGAGTCCAAGTCAAAGACAACAACTTATGGAAAGAGATTAGCATGGTAATTGGAGATAAGGAAATAAAAGCTAAAAAGATGGAAAAGGAAAAGCTGCCTTAATCTGGGATTCTGCAGTACACGCCTAAAGATATGCGTTTTTACCTAAGAAATAGGCCGATTTTGGTAATTTCCTTCTTTAAGGGAAAGATAATTCTGTTGCGATTCTTTTGGTATCTTATGGAGCTCAAACCGACCAATAACGAAGAAGATATGCTCAAAACGGTCCAGCAGTGTTTATCTTTATTTCCATACGAATTAGAGTTGGGCTTGGAGTCCACCACTTACTTATCCTTCAAGAAAACGAATTAGGTCTTCCTAAACACCTATAAATACACCCTTATACCATTGTAAACATGTCCTTGCTCAGTTGCAAAGTATAGAGTTTTAAACAATAGCTTAGTCCTTTAGTTAGATATTCATCCTTAGAATCAAGCTATTCATCCAAGTAGCAAGCTGACCTGTAGAGGAAGACAAGAAGAAGAAGATTGGAGAGTGACAACTCCTCATCTACATCTCACCTTCTCTATATTTAGAGTAATTAGCTATAGATCTATTCCCAACCATATTTCTAAGCTTTTATTCTGTAAGTTTACTTTTAATTGTTGGATTATTATTTTGTCTTTAAATACTATTTGTTATTTTAATTGATTAAGCTTGGCGTATATTGTTATTATGTGTTTTGACTTATTTCCCTAGATCTGATCAATCTTAGGATTAATCTTAGTTATTGACAACACCACATAATCGTCTAGTTTAACTAGATAGCCATTAAGGTTTGATTTAATCACCAATCATTACTTAGGAATCCCTAGTAGCGGAGAGGTTGCTCCTAAGTCTAGAAAAGGCTAGGTAGAATTTAGAATCCTGGTTAATATATAATGCTTAATGTGACAGGTTAGAATAACAATTTAGTAATAGACCTAGTAATCCTAATTTAATTGACTTACATTCATATTTAGTTATTTGTTTTGTTTATTTATTTGCATTAAATAGTTATTTATATTTTTATATTTTATTCTAAAAATCTAAATTCATCTACGCTTGTTAAATATAAGTAGATCTAACGGATACAATCCCTGCGAACGAACTTGACTTATCATTAAAACTTGCAAACGATCTGTGATACTTGCAGTGAATTCCGTGGTTCTCAAGGGTGTGTGACTCTTTATTATTATCTTTATTTATATATTATTTTATCACACCTTTGCCCCCACCACTGGTTCATTAGTAAAAGGGTTACAAGATTACCTGTTGGCCAGAGATATGCAGAAAAGGGACCCCAAAGTTCCTAATAGGTATTCATATCCATACCTTGTGTATACTGCCTTAACTGCTGTAGTTGAGGTCAGAGAATATGAAACGTACTCTTATCTTGATGATATGAGTTCTAAGGATAGTAACTATGGGTTGATGCCATGATCGATGAGATTAATTTATTTTTACTTAATAAAACTTAAACTTTAGTTATTAAAATGCTGAGTTAGTAGAATGTAGATGGCTTTATAAATGGAAGGAGGGTTGTTTTGAAACTAATCCCCTAGGTATAAGGCCAGGTTAGTTGCCAAGGGTTATACCCAGAGGGAGGATATTGATTTCACTTAGAATTTCTCTCATGTTGTTAAATTTAAAACAATCAGTTTTATGCTTGTATTAACTTGGAAATTGAGAAACTTGATGTTAAGACAACTTTCTTGCATGGTGACCTTGAGGAAACAATTTACATGAGGCCGCCTGAAGTCTATATGGATACCAAACTGCTTGATCATGTGTGTCTTCTAAAAAAATCCTTATATGGGTTAAAACAATCTCCAATGCAGCGGTACAAGAGGTTTGATTACTTTGTTTTGTCCCTTAGTTTCAGAATATCCCAATATAATGCATATTTTTATTATACTTGTACAGAAAATTTGTGGGATTTATATTTTGTTATATGTTGATTATTAGTAGTTCCTTATCCCTTATAAGTAAACTTAAAAATGCTTTGAAATCTAAATTTGGTATGAAAGACTTAGGTAATGCTAGAAAAATTCTTGGCATAATTATTAATAGGAATATATCTAGTTATAAATTTACTTGAAAATGGTAGTTTCTAAGTATGGTAATTTGAATTGCAAACATGTATAGTTCGATGGACACTTTGTTTTGTCTAAGAAATTGTGTCCCAATACACAATATGATATTCTTAAAATGGAGAATGTGCCTTATTCAAACGTTCTTTGTTCACTTATGCATGCTATGATTAGTACCAAACCTAATTTATCTTTCGATATATCTTTACTTAGTATATATATATATATATATATGTCTAATCCTAATTATGATTATTGGCTTGCTCTTAAACATGTTTTAGCTTATGTGAATACTACTTTTAATGTATTATGGCACTCATAATACTTTTTGAGCTTGTTGGCTATGTAAGACTTAGATTTTGCAGGCGATGGAAACTCTAGAAAGTCTGCTACTACTCACTTTTTTACTTTAGGGAAAAATTGTATTTCTTGGAAATCTTAGTTGTAGCCACTGGTAGCTCTCTTAACTACTGAATCAGAATATGTTGTTATAGCAGATTTTTTGAAGAAATTGCCTTCAAAACTTCCTCAAAGAGGTTAAGTTGGTCAAGGGTGATTATGTAATTTTCTTTGATAGTCAAAGTGTTATAAATTTGAGCAAAAATCATATAAATCATGATCACTGAGACGGGCCTTTCCATACTTTTGCATTCCGGATTCGGGTGGGCGCCGGCCGGTCTTTCGACCAGATCCCCCGAAAGAGGCCCTGGTGAACCATAATAATTAGTGAACTAAACATGCAGATGTTAAGTACCAGTTTATTAGAGATATTTTGGCTAATGATCAACTTAAATTGTAAAAAACAGTTTCTACGTTGAATCCTTCGTATATGGGTACTAAACAAGTGTCAACCACCAAGTTCAAATTTTGTTTGGACTTGTTGTTTATTGGTTGAATTGTTTTTGCAGGTACTATTGGACAGTGATGGCAATTGAGATGGTGCTTCCATTATGGTATCCCTAAGATGTTGATGAAAAAGAAGGTGTTTGTTATAATACACACTTTAAGGTGGAGATTATTATTATATTTTTACGTGAAAGTGTAACTTTTGTGTTTTATCTTAGGCATGGCCTATTGGTTTGTTATATAGTTTTGGACAAATTATCCTTATTAGGCTTTTCAGTCTTATTGGATTTAAGTCTAACACAATAGAGTTTTACTTAACGCAGGCAGAATGATTCTCCGCCATTGATTTTAATAAGATTGGACGACCCTAATCAAAACTCTACCACTCCATATATAAGCTTTGATTTTTCAGATTTTGACTCATTCTTTTGTTTTCTCATTTTCGTTGATCTTCTCTCTCGGTTTTAGATACGAAGCTTAGATTTCTGAATAAATTAGAGCAGTTGTAATCTCTATAATAGCTAAATAATCTAACCACTATAAGAATCATTTTGATTCTTATTAGCTAGTTAGTGTAGTTGGTTAAGATTTCAATGGTATTGGTATAACTTGAGATTTCTGAGTTATTCGTTTGAATACTTTGAAGAACACTTGTGACCTGTAATCGAAGGGATTCTGTAACGGAAGAACTTCTCTCGCTGAAACTCAATGTGAATGTAAATTTTTATCGAACCACGATAATTTGTTATTACTCTTTATTCAATGTCTAGTATTTGTTCTTCAATCAGAAAAACGAAAACACCATTAAACAAAACTAATCCTAAGAGTTTTTACAACAATTTTATACCAGACAAATAACAAATAAGGAGAATCTCACGGAATAACCATCTTAAAAAATTTCAACGATCTGAATAAAGCTATGATCTGAACGTAACCCCATCAACATTTAATTTTCTCTAACGAGAATGTCAATATAAAATATTACAATTTTACAAGTATCTACTTACATTGCTATGCTTTGATTGTGACTAATTCAAGTTACAAGAAACAAAGTAAACAATGATCTTTACTACATCGCAGATGATCATAATCTTTAGAGTATCCAAAATCATAGCGATCAAATACCACTATTTCTTCTTGAAACACCCTCAAATGGCAATGTAATCTCAATTTTTCAACTGATCATAACAGATCTTTAATAAAGTCAAGATTTAGCGTGTCCCTAACAAGAAGATAAACCCCAAGAATCAAGACAAGCATAATTCCACTTGACATAATCGTTTGTTCAATTTCAACCGGAATCTTTTTCCCACCTCGTACTGCTTCAACAAGAATCAAAGCTAATGAACCACCATCTAAAGCAGGCAATGGAAGAAGATTTATTACAGCCAAGTTAAGATTCAATAGAGCTGCAAATTGATAAAGACCATCAACGTTTGACTTTGCCACTTCAGCACCTACAGCTATAATAGCAACAGGACCAGAAACTTTACTAGCAGTTTGCGAGAAATTAAGAAAAGTTTGTTTCAAACTGTCCACAACGTTAAAAGTCAGACCCCAAAATTCACGTCCCGTGAATCTAAAAGCTTCCAAAATATCCTTTGGCTTAACTTTCGCAATCTTAACATTTGGTGATAATTGAACTCCGATTCGACCAGTACCATCTGAACTTTTGTCAGGTGTAACATTAATCTCGACATTATTTTGTCCTCGTTTGATCGTAAGTAACACATTTTTTTGGGGGCTATTTTTAATGACGTCCACAATTTCGGAAACTAAATTAGGCCCTGTTTTGTCTAATACAATGCTATCCACGCCTAAAATAACATCACCAGCTAGTAAACCATCTCTAGATGCAGCTGAAAATGGTCTAACTTCAGGGACAAGCACACCATTAAAGGCCTCTTGTACAGGTAATCCAACAGACAAGACTTGAACAAAGATTATAACATAAGCAAACACAATATTAGCAATCACACCAGCTGAAATAACAAGCACTCTATCGAATATAGGACGATTTTTAAGCAAATTCTTATCATCGATTGGGATATCACTATTGGGATCATTATCAGGAAACCCAACAAACCCACCAAGTGGAAAAGCTCTAATTGAATACTCTACATTGTTTGAATTGAATTTAGCTAATATAGGACCAAACCCAACTGCAAATTTACTTACATGGATACCTTGAAGATATGCAGCCAAAAAATGACCACTTTCATGAACAACTATAATAGTTGTCAATACACCAACTGCTTCTACTACTGATCGGATACTCTCGAAGTCACCACCAAGACCAAGTGCAGGCAGAGCCCAATTTTTGACATATCTTCTATTTTCGAATGAGTATTTAGTTTTGTGACATAAAAACTGGTTTTTGAAATGAAAACTTGGCTGAGAAAAAGATGAAAAAGAAGCTTTTGAGAGGTGTGGTTTGCTTCTTAAAGAAAACTCTGTAATGGGTGGAGAAGATGACAGATTTATAATCATGGTGATTGTTGGGAAGAAGAAATAAGCTTTCGTTCCTGGATCTTGTTGGTTTTTATATTTATATGGTATCTTATTTTCTCATGTTTTACTTATGTATTGGGTTTTGGCAAAGACAAGAGAAAATAAGGAGTGGATAATCATAATCTTGATATGTGGAGAAGAAAAGAGTGAAAATGTTGCTAAGTTGAGATACGTATACTCGTTTGACAAGAAAAGAGATATGTATACTCACTCACAAGGCTTTGAACAAAAAAAAAAAAAAAAACTCACAAGGACAAAAGAAGAAAAAGAAAATGTATACTCCACATGTTTTCTTCAATTTTTTTTTTTTCATACATATGAGGCTTATAGCCGGAATTAATGAAAATTACCTAAATACGTACACCTTTACGGAGAGACTAACACGAGTCTAGGACTTCACTCCATAGAAAATCTGAAGGATCTTTATACACACAAGGTTGTAAGAGTAGTTATGCACCTTTTTTCTTTTCATTTTGTGACTCATTATAGAGTTTTGAAATAAGATTTGGATTTTCTTTTGTCAAAGATTTCTTTCAAATGTATTTTTTATTTCTCTCGAAACGTTCGAATATATAGGTAGGCTTGTTTAGTGAGGGGGTGGGTCTTCCTTTCTACATTTGAGTTCCGTATTTTTTAAAATTCCCAAAAGAAAAACTTTCTTTTTAAATGATAAATTTGCAGGTTAATTAGACTAATTCTTATCAGTTCCAACACCATATCGCACCGCCGATCTTGGAATCGATTCGAATAGGTCAACCAGTGTTCATTAGGTGACTGAACAGGACCGTTATACTATGAATCAGTTCATTTTTAATTTAAAAAAATAAGGCTAACTCAAACGGGTGCCTAATTGTAGTTAAAAATTACAATTGGGGGTGGAATATGAGAAAAATGAGTTTCAATAGACTTCTTATTATTGGGTTCCCAATTTTTTTAAAACTTTAGCTACATGTAGCTAACAAAAAACTAGCTACCCAATTCAATAAAAAAATATTTTAAATTATTTATAAAAACTAAACACATCTAATTTTTTTTAAAATTTTATAGTAAAAAATAGTAAATTAATTTTGAGCAAAAAATAATTATTTAAATTTTTTTAGAATAAAATTAGAATATAACTTTTAGAATTGGGAAGTTGAGATTGGGAAGCTGTTGAAGCAAAACTGTTATAGAGAGTTGGAATTTGAAATAGGGTAGAGGTTTGATTCTCAATTGTAGCTAAATAATCGGGAAGCTGTTGGATTTAGCCTAAGACAAATATAGACCGAACCTATAGAACCGAATCATTGAAACTAATTACATAAGACTGGGGCCCATAATGGTCCTATTGACTAGAATGAACTGTTTAAGGAGACCCTTAAACCAAAATATTATTATTAGTCCAAATAAGAATTAAACAATATCCATACTCCATTAACACTTTACACACGTTTCATTAATTCTTTACATTAACTCTCACCCACCAACTTTTCAACCTTCAAAAACCTAACCCATTCATGAGACAACATCAAGTATGCAATCTCTCTCTTATTTGTGTTGATGAAATTTTGTAATGTTATGGCTATATTTCTTCACACCGTGATGTTTATGCACTATTTTTTGGTGGTTATATTTGTTATGCACATTGTGAAGTGAAAATACAGGATTTCTCTTATTCTTTTGATGGATTTTTTTTCTAGGTAATATATTCTCATGTTTTAGTTACTCATATGGCCTTGCAATTGTTTTTCTTCTGATGATGATGAATTTCTTTTCTTGTGTCTGAGATGGAACCCGAACTTATTGTCAAAATCAAATCTTTCTGGCAATTTTTTTGGTGAGGTTATATTATTTTCGGAGATGGAGTTTTCTAATATAATGCATGTTCAATTAATTATGTCTTAATACTTTTATTGTTGTTGCATGTATTGAAATTGTTTGATTAGATATACAGTAAGCCGGTTGCATCTATATATGGTTTGATTCAAACTTGTTAGAGTTGGAAAGCGTTGCTCAGGATCTAAAAATGAATGTTTTATATTTATGCGGGTAATTTTAAGATTCTTTGATTTTTAGTGGCTTAAAAAATGTGTTATTGACAAGAAATTGCATATTGGTCCTCTAAAAAAATGAAGCTTAGTCCCTTAAAATAGTAAATTTATATTTTGTTATGTTGTGGGAAAAACCCTTATAAAGCAAATACTTTATTGTCTTTGAAACTTTAAAAACTGATGCTATAAAATCTAAAAAAATTACAAAAGTTTGCAAATTAGTCCCTGAAACTCCCGAATGTTAATGTATTGTCCCTAAAAAATGTAAATATGTGATTGTGTGAACCTTATAAAGTTAACCTTAGTATCAGATTTTTATCGTCAAAACTTCACATATTTGCATTATCATCCCTTAAAGTTACGAATATGATGATAAAATATTTGAAAATTGAAAAGTTTGCAAATTAGTCCATTAAACTCTCAAAAATTGATGTATTGTCCCTAAAAATGTAATTATGTGATTATGGGATGTTTTGGGCAATGAACCTTACAAATTAAAACTTTGTATGTATTTTTTAGCATCAAGCCTTCACATATTTGCATTAAAGTCCTTGACGTATCAAAAATAATGATAACGAATCTGAATAAATTGTAAAACTTTGCAAATTAGTCCCTTAAACTCTTGAAAATTGATGTATTGTTCCTAAAAAATATAATTATGTGATTGTGTCATGTTTAGGACAAAGAACCTTACAAAATAAAGCTCTTTATGTACTTTTTAACATCAAGACTTCACATATTTACATTAAAGTCCCTTAAAGTTTTTAAAATGATGATTAAAAATCTGATAAATTGCAATGCATTTTAGCCCCTGGAACTCTCTAAAATCTACGTATTGTTGTGTGATGTTTTGGGAAAATAACCATATAAATTTAAGTTTCGTCTGTGTTTTTTAACTCGAGTCTTCACGTAATTGGATTAAAGTCCCTTAAAGTTTTGAAAATGATGATTAAAAATATGATAAATTACCAAAGCTTGCATATTTAGCCCTTGAAGCTCTTGAAATTATTATGTCACTAAAATTTTTAATTTACCCCTTCATCTTTTGAAATGTATATAATTTATATTAATAAACTGAAAACAAATCTCTTTATTTCTTAAAAGTTGTTGGTAGGCTGGCAGATTATGATCTTGTGCGATAAATTGTTCGTGTATTATGATATATGATAAATATTTGTCTTGTCAAAGGTAGACGGGGTACTTAAATGTCCAAAAGTAAAGGGATGGATAATTTATGTCCAATAAAATCATGTTATTTTATTATTAGTATGATTTTTGGTGGTATATATAATTACTATATTAGAAAGTGTAATGATATATATTCACCACAAAAATACCACCATTTACTTTCAATCAAACCGTTCCATATCAATGGTAATATGTTTGATGATAGTTATCATTAAGGTAATGAGATATACCACCAAACATACTATCAATAGTCGTGGTGCGCGTAAGCTGGCCCGGACACCCATACATCTATAAAAAAAAATACGATATGATTTGATTGAAAATAAATTAGTATTATATTGGGATTGATCATTTATTTTTAATCAAATCGTGCAAGATCTTTGGTGGTATAATTTTTGGTGATATGTATAATTATTCCATTACCAAGAATACTGATATATACCAATAGTGCCGGAAACCTAGGAGCGGGAAGACTGATTTTTATTATATAGTTGTATAACTAAAATATAGAGTTACTTTTTAACATTTTTTGTCAACGTTTTCTTTTTATATGTTATGGTTTTTTTTTTTAAAACTTAATTATATCAGAAGTCCTAGAGTTTTCATTATTTATCTTATAACACCCCTCCCCCTTTCTTGTCTTTCGTCTTCTACAACGAAACAAAAGACAAACCAAAGTTGGTCCTGAGGGGAGGCCAAGGAGGCCATCGCCTTGGCCCCCCCTCAATTCTTATGACTTTTAGGACCCCAAATGTTCTTTTTGCATATATAGTATAATTTTTTTTTATTCAAAAAGACCCAATTTTAGCCCAGCTCAAAACAAAAATGATAGTCCGTCTTTTTTATTTTTAATAAAAAATTGTTTAATTAAGTTAAGTAAAAAAAAATCATTTGTAATACACCTAAAATTTTCTTAGGGGCCCATATTTTAAAGTTTGATTTGGGCCCCCAAAACGCCAGGATCGGCCCTAAGACAAACGTAGAAGCAGAACAAGAAACTAATTGATCGTCGTCCTCCATTATTATCACCACCATGCAATCATCATCTCTTGCAATATCTTGGAAAACATCACCGAACCATCGTCGCATCCAGCATCTGTGAATCACAACAACTATCCTCAACTTATCCTATTTCTATACAATAACAATCACATGATATGTTTCCATTTTATAACGCTGCTTACAAAAATTCACCAATTGATTTGACATTATACTCAGATATCTTATACTTATGTGAAATAATGTGACTTTTAAAAAAAAAATTGTGCTTTATTAGAATTTTTATACATGATATGAATTTACATCTACATATAAATATAACAGAATATTTATACATGTCTAATTATTTTTGTTGCATTAGTTTTTACCTTTGTTTATTTAGTTTTTTATACATGAATCAAACGATCTTTGTTTGACTTGTCATTGATCGATCTAGGGAAAGAGTTTATGAGAGACAAATGTTGAATTAATGTAAGATAGAATATTTTGCCAGTATTTCAGGAACATGGTAATAAATGTCTAACTAATTAAAATTATTCGATAAAGTATTTCGTAAGATAGAATATTTAGTCAATCTATTGGCCACTCACTAAAATGTCTAACTAATAAAAGTTATTTGATAAAACAAGAAACATAAATTAAAAGTTGTGGACAATTATCTTCTTCAAAGGTTGTGCTTACTAATATAATCGAATTACAATAAACTAGACAATTAAAGGTTGTGCTTTTCTGATGTAATTGGGCGGACGTGACACATAGTCAAGGAGTGAAGAAAGATGAATAAATTTCACATTGGTTAATTTTTCATGGGTGTCACATAGATGTGAGTGCATGACTGATAGGCCATTTGTTATATCATCTCAAGTGCAACAAGTTTTTTATGTGCAAGATCCTTTGAACACGAAATGACAAGTTGTGATATAAACTGTTCCTAGAGACTTGTTTGATCTTGGTGAGGACATTTGATTTAATCTTGAAGATAATAATGATGATGATGACTATGTTTCAGAGAGGAGTGGCTCTTATGTTCGTTAAGAGCTAGAAGAGGGTGCTTGGTTGCGGCACTACGTATATGGTGATTTGTTTAATGATTTTGTGCACCAAATTTTTTGAATTAAAGTCTAAAAAAATTTACAATAATTTAAGATATGATTATTTGTTTCTCGTAAGAATTTGTGATGTCCATTTTTATAGAGAAATCGATAATAAATTTAGTTTCAAAGAAGTTGTTTTTTCTCAAACAATATTTTACGTAATCTGTTAAAAATTTTATAAATTCGGATTGTATTTTAATTGTTAGTTGCATCACAATATTGTCATGTTTTACTCTCAAATTTATTAAAGTTATGACTTTTTCAAATGCTATTTTGGGTAAAAAAATAATTATTTTTTTGGTATATTACATTACTCTACTTATACTAATATTTTTGATTAATTGCACTAATCTATTAATAATTTTGTGTTCGTTGTACTTTGTTGTTTACCGACGCATTTGTACATACGTCCCTATTTTTTATCAATACGTTTGACGTATTTATAGGAGTCTCCCCTATTTTACTATCAACATTACATGTGTCCCTAATTAGTGTGTCAATATCGACGCTTATGTATATCGCGTCATGAAAAACTGAAAGAAAGACATGTGTAGTAAAAGCGTCGCTATAACAGTATAAATGGCGACGTTATAATAGTTGTATCCCCTATTAATGGTATTTAAAGACCCGTCAAAAATGATGTCGTCATACATACATTTAAGTATGCTTTTGTTTTTGCGTATTTGGTGGGTCAATGTGTGTTATAAATAAAATGCTAAAGTTGAGGACTCACAGACCGCAAGTGTACAGTTATTCAAGTAATAAACCGATAAATCGGATTCGTTCGCAGAGACGGATTAGATACAACTCAGGTGTGGATCAAATAGTGAGATAATTGCAAATATAAAAAAATAAATGATATAAAAATTTGTTTGAGTTTTTGTTTTAAGAACCAAGATGCAAAAATTAAAGACTAAATTAATTAAACTGAAATAAAAATATTAAAAATCATGCAAGTTGCTCAAAACAAAATGCTACATAGGTATTAAACCTGTTTAGAAAAACAACTTAAGATTTATTTTATAGGTTTCAAAAACAACCTGTTAGTTTGGTCAACTAATAGTGAACTTTTATTTCTATCCATCTAGATTTATTTTATAGGTTTAGAAAAACAACTTTAGATTTTAGCTAGCATTTTCTTAGCAAAATGCTTGTAAAGCTCACCATTCCATAGCTAGATTTTATATGTTTCAGGTATCAAGGAACAACACTACGAAGCCCTAACCAAGTTCTGAGTTTTACTTATGCCCATCACAGTTTTTAGACTCTAATCCAAAAACAATCATATATATAAAAACCTTAAAGGAGAAATCATATATATTTGTTACCACCTTTTGGATGAGTTCAATTTTTCCCCATAAACCATCTCTTTGTTCAGCAAAGGCACAAGAATGCAGATAATAATTCGTTAAAATAAATACTATTACACTCATCAACAAGTATTTTATCACTAAAGAAAATAAACGATTCCAACATCTACGGAAAATCATTCTCTCTCATTTCCACGTGCAAATGCCTTGTCACACACTTAAATCAAAACATAACATCATTATTACATACACATATTACATGTATGTAACTCCCTCATCACTTACTACCTCACCAATAGGATAAGCTGTACCATTACTCTCTTCAAGTATCCTAATTGCAGCTTCTCTCTCTACAACTAAAACCATTCCAATTCCCATATTAAACGTTCTTCTCATTTCCGCATCTTCTATTTTCCCCGCCTATACAAACACTCATTTATTAACCACACAAAAAAAAATTAAAAAAAAACAAAAAAAACTCACCTCTTGAATCCACTTAAAAACTGGAGGTACATCCCAAGAATCTGTATATACTAAAGCTCCAAGCCCTTTTGGAAAAACTCTTGGTATATTATCCGTAAATCCACCTCCTGTGATATGTGATATACCTTTAACACCTCCTTTTTCAATAATATCAAGCACCTTCAACATTAACCAAATTTTATTAAATATATACTCAAAGGAGATAAATTAATAAATTAATAAATAAATAAATACCTGTTTCACGTAAAGTGTAGTTGGTGCCATTAAAGCTTCCCCTAGTGTAACAGATCCACCGGGAAGTTGGTCTTTTAAAGAGAGTCCACTTTTCTCAACTACCCTGGAATTTATTTATTTATTAAATATTATCGTAAGATAAGATTTAAATGAAAATAATATTGAAAAACCTTCTAACAAGAGAAAATCCATTTGAATGAACACCACTAGATGGTAAACCTATAAGAATATCTCCAACTTGAATGTTTTTTCCATCGATAACTTTATCTTTTTTCACAATTCCAACAGCAAAACCACTAAGATCATATTCACCATCTGCGTAAAAATCTGGCATTTCTGCTGTCTGAAATGTATTTTGATGAGAAAATAAAATATCTTAAATAATTTGTTTTAAGGGAGTAATAAAATACCTCTCCTCCTAATAGAGCACAGTCAGATTGTTGACAACCATTAACAATACCCTTTATAACCTGCATAAGTACATAACATGTATATAATATACATGAACAGGATTGAGTAAGTAGAGATTAAAGAGAGATGATATACTTTTTCTGCAAGATCTACATCAAGGTGACTTGTTGCGAAATAATCAAGGAAGAATAATGGCTTTGCTCCAGAAGTGATAATATCATTTACACTCATTGCGACCTGATAATATGTGTCTATTGTTAATTTATGAAGAATTGGTGAATTGAAAATGGATTATGAAATGGTATTTTATTTACCAGATCGATTCCAATAGTGTCGTGAATTCCAGTTTCAAATGCTAGCTTAAGCTTTGTTCCCACACCATCAGTTCCGGCCACAAGAAAGGAGTCACCTGTAGGGAATTATACACATAACTTAGTACCTTAAATCTATTGATTTGACACTAAACTTCAATTAAAATAAATAGGAAAATGGAAATTAGAGTTGGTAAATATATATATACCTAAAGGAAATAGGCCACCAAAACCTCCAATACCAGGTGCCATTTTGGCAATTCGTCGAACAAGTTCAGTTCCAGCATCGATATCGACACCAGCATCTTTATACGTGAGACTATTTGATATAACAGGGCTATTCTTTCTACTACAATGTTTCTTTACTCCCAAATACTTATTGTCGTTCTTTGAGAACCAACCAAATTTGGGAGTTTCGACTCGTGGAGTTGCAATTTTGGTTACACAGTGAGGAGAGAGTTGAAGCTTTGAGCTATAAGACGTGGCCATAGTATTTGACAGAATAATGGAATAGCGGCAGTGGTAGTGGAGGTGGTAGCGGTGGAGCTTTTTTTTTTGGTCGAATTTGTGGAGTTTTCAGGTATTTTGGAGAAAGTGGCGCGTCTGGCTGGAAATTAGTGGGTTTGGGCTGGGCTGGGCTAGGAAGTAAGGAAGCTTGTGGTTTTTTTTTTTTAGTCAATGCAGGGTGATTGAAGAGGAAAGTTATTTATGGTGGATGGACCATGGATTTGGGCTTGGTGCATACATGTGTGTGACTATCCACCAAATGGGCCGAAAGCTTCTCTAATACTCCCTTCCCGAAAGGAAGTCACTACTCACTACGGACACCCTCGATCAGTTCAATGGGGAGTGTCTATTTATCTATCTCTTGACTAGAAATGGGATGGGCGCAGGTTTGAAAAATGATCTTGGAATGTCTAGGTCTAGGACAGGATAGAGTTCTTTCACAAAGAATTGTCAAGTGAGAAAGAAGAGGGAACAAGCACACTTAGAGAGGCCGTAGAGTATTTGAGACTACTTTTGTAGTTTAAAGGGAATTTTCCTCCACGCTCTTCTACTAAAAAACCATCAAAATCTTATAAATAAAAAATATACCTAAATTATATAAGGGAGATGAACCCTTAATTTCATTCCCTTTTTTTAAATTTCTCTCTCTCTACTCGTCAATCCATTTATACACATTTTTTAGCTTCTTTTTCAAAACATTTTGAACTCTATTTTTTAGCACCTTTAAACTCCATTTTCAAAGTATTTGAGCTGATTTTTTTGCATCACTTAGTGATTATTTGCAATACTCACTGATTTTGTGTTATAACGTAATAATTTTATGTAGAACTTAATTTTTTTGTGTAATACTCAGTGATTTTGTGTTATAATTTTTTATACTCAACACTTTTGCATTACTACTCAGTAATTTTGTGTTATAATCAGTGATATTCAGTGATTTTTTATTAATACTTAATGATTTTGTGTTATAATCAATGATAGTCGACGATTTTGCATTAATACTTAAGATTTTCACAGTGATTTTAAAACATACTCAGAGAATAAACCATCAAAAAATTAAGCAAAGAACAAACAAACAAAAATCACTACTCAGAGAATTCTTCGAGTACTCAAGGAATTAACTAGCAAAAAATTACACAACGAATTAACTAACAAAAATCACTACTTAGTGAATTCTCTGATGCCTGAGAGAAAACATTGGGTATTCAAAAAAAGTTACATTGTAAACACAACAAATGCATAAAAAAATCAACTATATTTGTAGTATATTAATATTATACCTAAAAAGTCAATAAGAAATTCAAAATTGTGTTTTTTGAATTCAAAATTAATACTTAAAAAAGAAAAAGGAATAAAAAATTAAGTAACTTCTTTTACACGGGTTTGTAAAAAAAAGTAAAATACAAATATAATAATGTTTGTTGCACATCTAATAAACACCAACCACGGTAAAAACAACAGAAATGCAAAACTTAGATTGTTTCGATGAGTTTGAAAAAATTGCAAATCTAAAATTCTTCTACACGAGTTTGGACGTCGTTGCTTCTCCTCGTCGTCGCTGCACGCTGAGATATGATTTGCATCTTCTTTTTACCCCGCTGCCTCATCCTCATGCTGGAGTTTGTGGATTTCTATTTAAGCTAGAGTTCTCTTCACGGGTCTGAAGTTGCTGTCTAAGGATGTGAGCTCGAACTATGGCTGAGATTTTTGGATGATATCTACCCCTGCAAATGGAGAGAAAAGATAGAGGAAAGAGAGAAGAGTTATAGGTGAGAAATGATAAATATTGACGTAGGGTGTGTGAGTGGAGAGGAAAGAATTTACTTTTAGGTTTAAAAAATTAGATGGATATTTTAGTATATATAGTAAAGAAAATAAAATAAAATGGGGTATAATGGGTCAACCTGGCTAACAGACCGATTTTACCAGTCCACCGGACCGGACCGGTCGGTTCCGAAACCGGAGGTGGATGGCGGTCCAGGACCGCTCCGAACCTATAACTTTGATAGCGGTTCGGTTCTTTAATAAAAACCTTATACAGAACCGTCCGTAACGAACCAGATCGTTAAGAATTATTTGTTTTTAAATTTAAACAATAAACATAAAACCCAACCCACCGACCCCATTCAATATACCCCATTCTTTCGAACCCAAACCCACCCACCCCATTTAATACACCCCATTCTTTCTAACGCGTTAATTCATCTCACCAAACTCACCTCCCCCATTCAATTCCCTTCTGAGATACTAGTGGTATAATTAATCTATGGTGGCTCGATTAAGATTTTGTGGTTTGATTTTGTGATAGTGTCTTCATTATTCGAATGATTTTGAGGTGGTTTGGGTTCGAAAAATGCCGAGATATGGTGGTGGTGGATGGTGGTTTATCAAATTCTTCCATATGCTTTGTCTAATTCATCTATAATCTTCAATTTTCACTTCTACAATGTTTTTTATCTATTATTCGTAATGATTTCTTTGGTTATTCTTATTGGCATGTTGTAATGGTGCTCCGATGATGAAGATGTGATTTATTGCTGATGGTTTATGTATTCATCTACTATGGTAAGTAGATGGATTTGAACCCATTTGTATTTGATATGATGTAGAGTGATTTTGGACTTTTTGCAATTTTTTATACTCAGTTTTAGAAAGAAAATCACTTGATGTTGATAAGTTTGAGGGGAAATCAAAGGTTTGTGCTATATTAGTCCCGTTGTTGGTGTAGTTGTCTACAACCATTGAACATATTTTCAAAATTTGTGACTTTAGTCCCTGTGTATCTTGAAAAGTATATGTCTTGGATTTTCTGCAATTTTGTTCCCTTTGATACTCGGTTTTGTAAAGAAAGTCACTATTTTTTGATAAATTTTTGGGAATTCTTAAAGGTTTGTGCTAGATTGATCCTGTTTTTGGTATTTTTGTCTACATTTGTTGAAATGAATTTCGAAAATTGCAAGTTTAGTCCCTATGTATCTTGAAAAATATATAAGTTGGATTTTCTACAATTTTGGTCCCTTTGATACTCGGTTTTTGATAAATTTTTGGGAATTCTTAAAGGTTTGTGTTAGATTGGTCCTGTTTTTTATGAAGTTGTCTACATTTGTTGAATTGAATTTCGAAAATTGCAAGTTTGGTCCCTGTATATCTTGAAAATATATGTGACAATTTGGATATTGAATATAATTGTCAACCGTGATTTCTGATTAGTAGTTATTTTGTAATGAGCTTTATATATGAATACAAGATTAGTATTTAGTTTGTTTGGATGTGTCGCACATATTTAGTGGCTCTAATCTCTCATGATTTTGTTATGTAAACTTTTCTATTTTATTTTTTTACATCAGTAAATGAATACTTCTTTGGCCAACACTTTTTAATTTTTAAATTAATTAAAAAGTTTAATAAGATAGCAATTGTTCATGATATTGTCGAAGGTAGTTTACTTTTACTCTAATACTTTTGATTTCTTGGAATATAAATTTTAATTTTATTAAAGTTTTTATTTGTGATTTGTATAGCTTTTGTTAGAGATATAACCCCATCTGGTAATGCCCCAAAAGAATAAAAAAGCAAAATGGAGCTAGCAGCTATGTATGATTTTGTGCAAGGTTATTGGTTGAGGAATGAGGGGTATTTTATTATTCATACGATTATTCATTACTCTTTTTACTTAATTCATTATTCTTCAAGATTCACATGTAATATGAGTTTGATGTCTACACTTGAAGAAATTGATGAATTGTTGGAAAAGTATGAAAAAAAGTCATTTTTAGAGGCAAGTCTTGTGAAGGATTGTGATAATGTATTTAATATTTTAAAATTTATGAATAAAAACATGTTTCCAAAATTATCACTAAAGAAACTCCTTAATAAATCGATTTTTAAAAATTAAAAAGTAATGAAATCAAGATTTATTTTAAGAAAATCTAGTCGGAACCGGTAAGAACTTGTTGAGATTTGACTCACATCCATGAACCATTGCATTGGAAGACTAAATGGTGTCTTGGAAAACCAAGTGGTAGTCTTAAGAATCAAATGGTGTCTTGAGAAACTAAGTGATGGTTTGTCTTGGAAACTTAAGAGGGTTGAAGTTTTCAAGATGACTAGATTCATTTGTTTGGATGAGTTGTGAAATCCTATAAATAGGTACCATATGTTGATGGATGAAGACAAGGAGAAAGAAAGAGAGAAAATAATATAGACACGAAATATCCAAGAGCGAGATCATAAAGGTTAACTGTGAGTGTGTAACGATCCTATAGTGATTAGAATCTTGGGTTAGTGTGAGAGTTCTTTGTTCTTTCTTTTGTGAGAGGGTTTTGAGTTTTTCCATACAAAAACCAAATTGTAATAGTGTGACTGATTATATTGAATTACTTCGTGGAGGTAGGCATCTTTGGCTCAACCACGTAAAACTTGTTCTTCTCTTTTCATTTTCTTCTGTGCACGATCCTCGAACGGGAGATTCGACCTTTTTCCCAACAGAACCGAACCCGGAACAGTACTGGTAAGACTGGTTCTTTTATCCGGTTCGTACCCTTCAAGTTTATCTTCGAGAACCGAACCGAACCGATCCAGTTAAAGTGGAACCGGTAAGCCGGACAGGACCGGTAAGGCCCAGATCCACTAAGGACCGGTCCGAAACGGAACAATAGCCACCCTGAATAATGGGTAGGTGGGTTGTTAAAAAAACTGGCATTTAGTGTAAAATTTTATATGTGGCCTTTTAGTAAGAAGAGTAGATAGGTGAGGTGTGGTTGGGTTTATAGGATGAGTCTCCAAGACCTGTTTTGTAAAAATCTCTAAAAATATCAAAATGCAAGAATGGTAATATGTACAATATTTATAAAATTAATAATAAACTAACGAAAAAGTTAAGTTATTTTCCCCAAAAAAATCTTATACAATGAGTTTATGTGGAAAGAAATAAAAATTTACAATTTCTAGAAAAGATGAGATAAGGATACAATGGAAAAAGATACCGATAAATATATATATCTTAATATTTTATACTATGCCCTCAAAGTTGGGAGCACATCCTCCATAGTAAACTTGTAACAAACTTGCCAAGTCATATATACATCCATTGCAAAAAGAAATCTTCCATGCCTTGAACTCTACTCTCGTCTTGTCTTTTTTCAACAAATTGAGCGCGCATTGTATTATAGGCATAACTCTCCCTATGCCTACCCAACTCCGCATAATCTCTATATCTTATCCATTAACATGCATTCAAAGAAATGATGCTTTGTCATTTATATCTCTTCCTTGCAATGCATACACATCAAATCTAGCTCCATATAGGTGATTTGATCCTTTGTGTTGATTTGTTCTCTAAGATGTCACCCGGTCATGCAGAATGCCATTGTGGATTTGAGGGAGTCTGAGCTCAACTTAAAAGTAATATTTAGATGTAGCGTACTCTTGGGTAGTATTTCACTTGGGCATAAGGAACGCCATTGTGGCTTTCAAGGTGTCAGAAATCAACTTAAAATCACCTTAGAAAGAGTATGCACTTGGAAGGCATATCACTTGGACATGAAAAATACCCATGTGGTTTTGAAGGAGTCAAAACTAAGGTTAGAAACACTTTAGATGGAGTGTGTACTTAGGAAGCATACCACTCAGACTTGTGGAATGCCCCTAATGCTTTGAGTGAGTCGGGATTTAACTAAAAAAATCTTTATACGTTTTGTGCTCTGCAGAACATGACACTTGGGAATGTGGAATACCACTAAGTCTTTGAGGGAGTCTAAAATCAACTCAAAAGTACTTTAGATGGAGCATGCTCTCGGATAACATGTCAACCAGAGACGCAAAATTTCACTGTGGCTTCAAAGAGAAAGAATTTATCTCAAATTCACTTTAGATAAAGTGTGATATAGTAAATCATTTCACTCCAACATTTAAAATGAAATCGTATTTTTAGGGAGTCAAAACTCAACTCTGTAACACTTTATACATAGTGTTCTCTCGAAGAGCATGTCACTTGAACATGCAAAATGCAACTGTAGTTTACAGAAGTTGGAACTAAGCTTATAATCATTTTAGTTGAATTGTTCTCTCAAAGTGAATGTCATTCAAGCATGAAAGCATTTCCCTTGTGGGAATGATAGTATATGAATTTTTGAGATTCCTTGCCCAAGATAATGACTTTTTGCTTTGATGGTACAATTGAATAGGAAATATTGCCATTGTGATCTAGAACATGTGCACATAATGTGAATAATGATCATAAACAATGCCATAACAGAAAGTCACATAATAGTTTATTGTACCGTGGTAGATCAACTTTTTATCGACGCATAAGAATGCGAAGTAGCTAATAACTAGACAAAGAGTTTGGGTGTGCAATTCATAATGTCGTGTGAGGTGAAGTTTTTCGTTTCACCTCACTGTTTTGGCCATAACTTCTAAAATAAACCCAAAGAAAATATAAAGCATCAAAATCGGTATATAGTAGACAGGGATTAAGTTGCATCTACCGAATGGGAGAGGGTATCAAACTCTTCCTAGGATAGACATCCCGAGTTGGTATCTCAGGTCCGCATTGGCTTATAGTTAACAGTCATCCTGGACTAAAGTTGCGTACCTTGATAGCTCTCTATACATATCTTCAAGCTCTATCAATACCCCACTTCACAGTCTATGCTGTAGATCTCGGTTCCGCGGCCTAGACGGTCGACTGGGGCCTAGCGCCTAGGAGGGACTACGCGGGGCCTAGGCGGGATTATGCGGTTTTGAATCCTGATATGTAATTTTATATATTTAGTAATACGCGTGTATAATTATGATAATTTTATCTATTTAAGTCATAAAATTCATCTAACACCACTATACTGAATATGGAAAATACTAAAATTAGAGTTATAATATCAATTCAAGAATTTCCGAGAGTAAAATAAATTTGATGGAGGGCCTAGGCGGCAAGCTTTTATCATTAATCGGTGCCTAGGCGGGCTAGGCGCCTCTTCCACGGCGACTAAGGCGTTGGGCAAAAATGCCTAGCATTTTTACTAGGCATAAGAGGTTGAGGGGGGAGTTGACGCCTAAACGGCGCCTAGGCGCGCCTAGGCGGCGATATCTACAGCATAGTTCACAGTATAATTCGGTATCCTCCAACTACTCTATAAAATCATTGTGAATATAATGCAATCGGGGTAAATCTCCCAGTTATTCGGGTTTGAGTGATACCCGATTGAAAAATACTTAAATTGAGCATCGGAGTGCCATCAGGAGTACATCTCCCTTTGGCCCTGACATAGTGTCTAATATTATGAAGACTCTGCAAAGTAGACATAGGCTCTGGAAGCAAAGATAAATATTCTTCATAAGAGTATAAAGAAAGGTACACTGTTATTACCTTATTCTTCCTGTAAATTCATAGTGAAACCCCTCCTTCTCTTTTTCCAAAACTTCCGGTCATCTGATCCTATATTCGTGATATCAACCGAGTCCTTGGGTCCGTTGTGTTAGTGTTGTGTTTTGATACTGATAGAGTAACTTTTTTTTGTTCAATATCAGTGTGTGAGGTGATGTATGGTTGGTGTTGGAAGGTGTGGGTGAATTATGGGTGATAAATGATGTACGGATATATGTGGATGGTACGAGATGGATGCATGGGATGTGTATGGTTAGTGGAGATGGTTGAGTTATATGATGTTTTCAATTTTTGATGAAGAAGAAGCAAAATTCAAGCTTTGAATCAAATTCCTCTTGATATCGAAAACCTTGTTGTACCATCGTATATCCTATGATTTGGTTGAACCGAGAGGCCCATGTGACAAGTGAAACTGAAAGCTTACCCTCAGATTTACCTCCACCGTAGCTTGGCGAACTAGCTATATTGAAATAGTAAAATTGTTATACCGTAGTAAAACAACGTTTATAGCTAGATATGACTCAACTTTTCCCTCTCTAGGTGCTTTCTCATCAATGGTGACTCAAAACATCCAGATTAGTTTACTATAATAACCCCAAACTTCAAATCTCAAAGTTTGGGTCAAATTTAAAATCAATCTAGAAATATTCAGAATTGGGGTGCGTTCAACTTTTCATCAATCAAAATTACACCTACAAACAATATAACAGAAACTCCATTCTACACGTCATGCATCACAATATATATATATACCGAAACCGACTCAAGATGAATAAAGAAGTTACACTAAGTAATACTAGACAATTGAGAAAGATATAGAAATAACACCCCTTGCGAGAATCATACATTCCCAAAGTTTGGGGTTGACGTTCTCAATCAATTCTTGAACTGTGTGGGGGGTTTATTGGCCTCTTAGGTTGTCTTGGAAAGAGAGTGGCATGTGAATTCACAAGAAATCCCACCATTTGTAGTGACACATTTCACAATTTTGATCATAATTTTTTCATATGACTAGGGTGTGTTTGTTGGATTATGAAAGTAACATTTTAAGATTTTGAATAATATAAGGTGAACTACCTCGTTCCTTACCAATTGTCCCAACCTTGCATTTTAATTTAAGTGTGCAAAATCGGACACACTTCTTCTTCTGCGTCACTCCTCATGAGTACTATTTCCTATGATCTCCAAATGCGATGAGGTTAGTGTAATTGGAAACTAGACTTCATCAACTTCCGAGTGACATATATTGGGCCTCGTAGTTCCTTATCAGTTTCTTACAATCCGCATTTGAAGTTGAATTTCGTGACGAATGGGCTATATCGATGTATAGATTGTTGCACTATGGTACGTCGACTTTTCACCGACGCGTGAGCACGCAAAATGGATAAAAACTAGACTAATAGTTTGGGGGTGCAATTCGCTACAACAGGGTGAGGTGATTTTTCTGTATCACCTCACCGTTTTGGACATAACTCCTTCGTTTGAACTCCAAATTGAGGGTGGCTTGTGGGGCAAGAAACTGAACTTATCGAGCTACTAATGACTAGGGATGTCAATGGTTACGGTTAAAAATCAAAACCGATGATAACTGAACCGATAAAAAATCAAATTATATAACCGTGGTTAAAACCATTAGGTTATGGTTTTGAAACGTGTAATTGATGGTTAAAACTGTTAGGTTGTGGCTTTAGATAAAAATAAAACCAAAATCCGATCATTATCATATATATATATATTCATATTTTATAATAATGTAATAAAATTAGATATATTAAAATTCTAAAACTAAAATTCAAATACTAGGTTTAAACAACTAAATAATAAATATGTAACTTAATACTAAACCAACACAATATTTTATATATCGCAGAGACTTTTCTTATATGTGTGGTTTGATTTTATGAAAATTAATATATTTATTAAATTATCATTTGGTTATGGTTAAAAACCGGAAGAACGTTTAAAAAACCGAAACTGAATAATGCGGTTATGGTTTTTTAATGTGTAACCGATGGTTAAAACTGTTAGGGTATGGTTTTTAATAAAATAAACGGTTATGGTTATGGTTTTTGATATTTTTACAAAAAAACGATCAGTTGTCATCCCTACTAATGACACATGTATCAACTCCAAATTCATCAATATCTAACCAGATGTTTGTAGTTTTACTTTAAGTCAAATATACCCTTATAATCAATCATGCGTGTTCCACTTTATTGTTTGCATAACTCAATAACCCACCCCACCTGGTTTTTATTTTGACCTCAAACTTAATGTTTTTTCCAAATAAAAGCATTTGTTGATTAAACTGTGATGTTTTCATAACTCGATTCACCCTCATTTATCCATAAACCTACACACAAATAAAAAAGCACCACTAAACTTGTGAGTCATGTATCATTGTTATTCAAATTAATAATTATACTAGAAAGAACTTAAGATAGACACAACAATATAAAAACAAAATACTACACATATTCATTTCTAGCAATTAAACTTTGGGATCTTTTGCATCTCCAACTAATTAGAGTATTTACTTAATTCTCTACTAATATAAACTCACTACTAAAACAAGTCGATCCCCGACAACGATACTAAAAACTTGTTGGGCCTCCGAGCTTTATATAAAATGAGTTAGATATAGCAATGAGGAAGCTGATATTCAATCTATGTCCTAGAAGGGGGATTGAATAGGACTATGGAAATTAATCGGCTAATTTTATTTCAAGTGAATAAAATTAAAGGCTAATTTAAATCCTATTGCTTTAGTAAACTAGATGGTCACAAACTAGATATTACTAAGAGACAATATAAGTAAACTATTCATGTAAGCATTTTATCAAGCATGTAGAGTGCGGAAAATAAATAGTGTAGGGATAGAAAGATACACAACGATATATAGTGGTTCGGTTTCCCTACATCCACTACCTAAGGTGTCCCCCTTAGGATTTGCAAGATTCTCAATATAATCTTCGTATCTCTTCAAACCGGGTGAGATCACAAACCCTTTACAACCACTTCACAAACTTGAAACCACTTGTGTTATCACAAACACAAGGAACCAAGTATACTACCTATACTCACAATACACTCTTAATCTATTACAAGGGTAAGAATTAAGAGGAAGGAAAGTGTTTAGAGGGTGATACAATATTTGTGGCTAAACTCCTCAATAAGTAGATATAACTATATAGCTTGAATGTGTAGATATGACTTTAATGATCTTAGAAACCTTCTTGAATGATAACAATAATAGCTCTTGAGATTGGTAGATAGAAGGAGTAAGTTGTGCCTTCAATGTGCTCTTATTTGTAGCTGAAATAAGCCCCCAACAGTCAAAAGACAAGTGTCTAACAGACAGATTTTACACCCAACGGATATATGCCTTTTGTCTTGTTATTTTGCTGAAGAAAACCTAACCTGCGGTGTACCGCACGAAATCTCGGTTTGTGCTTTGTTTTCTTGTCGCGGGCTAGCTAGGGTCCGTGGTGTAGTCCGCACTACTGCGGTGTACCACACGTCTAGTCCGATGTACCGCACCCATGGACTAAAAATGCTCAAGATGAAGGTTTTCGTGAATTATAAAAAAAATCTCAAATAACTATATAACTAGGATGTTTTAAAAGAACCAAAACATGACTATTGATAACCCGTAAAATAATTTTACTTAAGGATAGATTTGTCGAATATTAAAACGGAATTAAAAACAAGGTTAGGCCAACGGAATCGACACTTGGAATTCTAATATATATTCAAGTATACATGATCGTACAAGTAAAAAGACTCTGAAATACATGTTTTGATTGTCACCTCAAGTTATACGTTATGATCATTGTACATGCTAACATGTAGTTATGGAGAGAGAAACATACAAATGGGGAAAATAATAACGCTAACAGCTACTTTATTAAAAACAAGTATAAATGGGATCTTGAGCTTCTTTTTCGCTGGTTAGCTTGGGATGTGATAAATGACTCATACTTATGTTTTACTATGAATCAAGGGGAGATAAGTGGTAACATTACTAGCCATGGAATCAAATATCTACCAATTACAGAATACTCCTCTCACAATGGTCTACCACTCTGAAGCACGATAAGTAATTTTAAGGCCTAACCTTATGGAAGCTATGCGTAAGGTTTCATGGATCGTCACTTTCCTAAACTAGTCCTAGCACAAGTGTTATAATATTCTACAAGATAGTTCTAGAGAGTTCTATATTGGTTAAAACTATACTGGTCCATGTTTTGAGCATAGATTACCAAGCCATCCTTGTGAAATGTATAAGTAGTTTAGAAATGTGCATAACTATCAACTATGCTCTTGGGTCCATACATAAGAAAGTTACGTGATCCAACTCAAGCCTATCAAAATTAGGGACATGAAAAATTGCTCTGAATGAGTCATATTCACTTATACTTAAAGTGTCACTGTGGAGAGAATGCCACAGTGTTTTACCTACAGAGGAGGATTGATACCATAGGAGGTGTGATATGACACAAACTCGTACTATATATGGAGAACTTGTAGAATTAGTATAATAGATTGTTTAGTGTCCGTGGACTAATTAATACCAGATACCAGTTAATACTAAATTCAATGAGCTGAGTCACATCTTGATTGGTGACTTATTACGACTAGTGTCAAATGACAAAAGGCATCTGTGACACCATTAATTTTGTGACACAATTATTACTAGGCAATATGGAATGCTAGTAACTAGTTCGTCATGGAGGAATCACCAAGTTAATGTCCAAAACATTTTGATATCCTTACATTGCATGTTATATGATTTTGTTGACACGACATCACCATTTATTTTCTCCTTAGTCCTCTATGTATACTCTCATTTTCCTCACGTGTTTCTCTTGTAGCAGCACTTCAAGTTTGATGACCTATTAGTTGTGCAAGCTATCTCATCTCTCACTACAGAAATATAACTTAAGAACACTAGAAGGTATTTGTGTAATAGCTACCATGCAACCACATACTTATATTTGGTGGATTGAGAAAACAACCAAAATAACCGTTGATTAGAGCATCAAGCGAGTTACATTCTATAGTTAGTTTCTTGGTTGGGGTTTTGCCTCAAATAATGTATATGAGAGTTGATCAACTTAATATTTATTATTTTAACTTAAAAAAACTAATTAACCTTAAAAATCAATTAATCAACCATTGCAAAATATACAATCAATTGATACAACTAATATTGAATTAATAAACTTTTAAAAATATAATTATATAATCAAACATAAGTTACAAATACAATTAAATTTTGATACCATGAAAGTTTCATTCAAATTAATATTGATACTATTTGAAATTTTCATTCAAATTAATCTAATATCATCCAAAATTACTTCTACATAATGTCAGAGTATCTTAACAAAAATAAAAATCATATAATAAGAAATGAATTTTTTCAAACCGATTACCGAGTCCTGTTTGTAAAACGAACAAGAAACACAATTATAAATCACCAAGAACTCTTGCAATTGGGGCAATAGTGATCTTTTTCTATGTAAGTTCTACATTTATAACAAAAGGTATGTCCGCACCTGTAATATGGAAATAATAGAAATCATACATATGGATTTAATATAGTGGAGTAAATAAATACTATGAATGATTATAAATTTAATGCTTGCTACGCAGTGGCAGTGTATATAAATATATAGATTTTTTTAATGATCAACTATCTCACGATCAGAGTTGACTAGAATATAAATTTAAATTGTAGGAATTAGAGAATCGGAGTAGTTTTCTACCTAGAAAATAAATAAAAAGAAAAAATTAAATATCTAACCTGCATTTGATATACAAGCATCCGTCAATCCTTTCAACAATAATCCTGCACTTTGGACACCTAGGCCAATTCTGGGACTCAGCAAACTTCATCGCCTTAATATCGTTAATTCCTCTCTCGTCTTTATCCAATTTCTGGAACTCTTCGCAATTAATACCTTCATGCCAAGGAACCTTACACTGAGCACAAAACAATCTACTACAGTATTGACACTCCGAATTTGTTATAACTTCGTCACCTTCGTTGATCAAAAGCCCAGAACAATCCTCAAAAGGACAATAAAACCTTTGGGTAGTCAAAACTAACCCCTCACATAACGCGTTTCCCCAATTCTCAAACAATTTTTCAGGTAAAATATCTCGACAAAGTTCAGGTTCCAACAGGCCATTACATTCAGGAACTGGACATGTAATGGTTGTAATATTGTCATCAATACGAGAAGCAATATAACTACATATGCAATCGGAACAGTAACTATGATCACAACCCTTTATCCAAAACATCTCGTGTACAGGTTTCTCATCTACACATATTTCGCAGGTGACTTCGTCACCTTCGTTGACCGAAGGCCCGGAACCATCCTCAAAAGGACCATCAAACTTCTGGGTAGTCAAAATCAACGCCTCAGATAACAAGTCTCCCCAACGCTCAAACAATTTTTGAGGTAAAATTTCTTGACAAGATTCAGGTTCCAATAGGCCATTACAGTCATAAACAGGACATGTTATGGTTGTAATATTGTCATCAATATGAGAAGCGATGTACTTACATATGCAATCGGAACAGTAACTATGATCACAGCCCTTTATCCAAAACATGTCGTGTATAGGTTTCTTACCTTCACATATTTCGCAGGTTACTTCGTCTCCGTCGTTGACCGAAGGCTCGAAACAATCCTCAAAAGAACTAGTCAATATCAACGCCTCAGATAACACGTCTCCCCAACGCTCAAACAGTTTTTGAGGTAAAATATCTCGACAAAATTCAGGTTCCAACAGGCCATTACAATCATAAACCGGACATGTTATAGTTGTAATACTATCATCAATATGAGAAGCGATGTACTTACATATGCAATAGGAACAGTAACTATGATCACAGCCGTTTATCCAAAACATGTCGTGTATAGATTTCTGATGTACACATATTCCGCAGGTGATTTGAGGTGGATAAAAGCTGGATTTTTCTTCCAGTGAGTTGGAGCATTCTGCATAATCTTCATCTTCGTCTTCGTCTTCATCTTCATCTTCGGTTATAATGGGATTTTCTTCACCGAGTCCTACGATGTCGGAGATGGCAATCTTCTCGGGAATCAATGATATCTCATTGTCGTCATCGTTGATTTTCAATAAATCTGAAAGTGTGCTGCTCATCGTCGCTATTTCTTCGTTTTTTATTGTATTAGAAGGCGTCGCCGATAAGTGGTCCATCGTCAGCTACTAAGAAGATAAAGACTGCCGAAAAATTATAGAGATTGAAAGCGGAGGAAGTGGTATTTTGGAGAATGTTTGAGTTTTTTTTGGAAAATAATAAATTAAGAAGTAAATGCCTTTTTAAAACCTTGGAGAGTTTGAAAGACTTTGGATTCTCGACCAAAAGACTTTGAATGTTTGATTTGGCCGGTTTTTGATGATATTATTATTGGATTAAGTCTATTGATTATTTCATCGAACAAAAAAAAAGTCTATAGATTTTTTAAAAGAATTCAAATCAAAAGTGAATCTAATAACTGGCCAAGTGGTACCATAAATATTAACAACCTTTCTTTAATTTAAGTAGATTTTATATAGAAAGTTTGATATTTTTATGAAGTAATGATATATAATTATTAGGTAAAACCCGTGTCTGAAGACACTAAAGAAAAAATTTGTTGCGTTAACGGAAATCAAATACGGGTTATAAGGGTGAAGGTCAAGGTTAAAGTTAGGGTTAAAGATGTTCTTTTTTTGCTCATCAAAAAGAAGGTTAGGTTATAGTTAAGGTTAATGTTAGGGTTAAGGTTTAGGTCAATGTTAAGGATATGGTTAATTTTAAGGTTAAACTTAAGGGTTAAGGTTAAAGTTTAAGTCAAGGTTAAGGTTAAATTTAATTTTAAGATTAAGATTAAGTTAGAGTTAAGGTTTAAGATTAAACATTTAAGGTTTAACAAAATTCCAAGGTTAAGGTCGAATATTAGCGCGATGATTCTTCATTTGTTTAAGGTTAAGGTTACAATTAAGATGAAAGTTAAGGTTAAGGTTTAAAGTTAAAGGTTGAAAGGTTAAGGTAAATTTAAAGGATAAATGTTAAGGTTAGGGTTAGAATTCAAGTTAAGGTTAATGTTAAGATTAAGGTTAAGGTATAAAGTTTAAGGTTCAAAGTTCAAGGTTTAAGGTTAAGGTATAAAGTTTAAGGTTCAAAGTTCAAGGTTTAAGGTTCAAGGTCAAGGTTTAAGGTTAAGGTTAATGTTAAGGTTAAGGTTAAGGTTAAGGTTAAGGTTAAGGTTAAGGTTAAGGTTAAGGTTAAGGTTAAGGTTAAGGTTAAGGTTAAGGTCAAGGTCAAGGTTAAGGTCAAGGTCAAGGTTATGGTTAAGGTTAAGGTTAAGGTTAAGGTTAAGGTCAAGGTTAAGGTTAAGGTTAAGGTTAAGGTTAAGGTTGAGGTTGAGGTTAAGGTTAAGGTTAAGGTTAAGGTTAAGGTTAAGGTTAAGGTTAAGGTTTAGGTTTGGTTTTAGGATGGGTTAAGGCTAAGGTTAGGGTTAAGGTTAAGGTTAAGGTTAAGGTTAAGGTTAAGGTTAAGGTTAAGGTTAAGGTTAAGGTTAAGGTTTGGGTTTGGGTTTGGATTAAGGTTAAGGTTAAGTTTAAGGTTAAGGTTAAGTTTAAGGTTAAGATTAAGTTTAAGTTTAAGGTTAAGGTTAAGGGTAAAGTTAAGGTTAAGGTTAAGGTTGATAGTTAAGGGTCTAAGGTTATGGATATGAGAGAAATTAGAGATTTTTGAGTAGTAATATGAGTACATTCTGATTTATATAAATTAAATGTAAAGAGTGATTTAAGATTTTTTCTTTTAAGTTTTTTATTAAGTAATTAAGAATTAATTAATAGTATTAATGATAGGTGGGGTCAGAAATGATTTTGGCCACCACTTATGTTTGGCTAGAATCAATCTTGGCCTCCACTTATAAAAAAACCTTGTAATATAATATAGATGTACCATCCAATATAATATTTATATATGATGATTAAGTAAAAATAAATTGGCCGACCAAAAAAAAAGGTAAAAAGAAATTATCATTTAATATTTGTCAATATTTACTTGACAATTATCGTCACATATCTAGTAAAATATAAAAGTAAAAATTTGTTTTTCTAGGTGCTTGAGTGATTTGGTCAATTTACACTATCAATTTTACAAGAATATGCAAGTATATTTATGTAAAATTTATTATATAGAATAATAATTTTGAATTTCAAATTAACAAAAAATTTGTCCAAAAATAATAGATCTACAAAAAATAAAAAATATGTATAATATAAAAACTAGGGTAAAGCCCTCGTGTGGCCCTCTATCTATACCCAAAGTGCACGGGCCGCCCCTGATCTTCAAAATTACCCTTTTACGCCCCTTATCTTCACCTTTTGTGACACCGTTAGCCATTTTTTCATTTTTCTGTTAGTTGACCGTTAGTCAACGCCACATGGCGCCATGTCACCGCCACCTCAGCGCCACGTCACCGCATTTGTCTTCGTCAGCATCGTCCTAAACTTTTAAAAAAAAAAAAAAAAAAACTTTGAAGGTTTGAATGCTTCAAACCTTCATCAATGGAGGATTCCGAAAAAAAAAAAATTACACAATCAGCAATTTTGTTTAATCAAAAGCAAAAGAATTGAGGTCTATTAAACAATCGATTACAATGGAGGCTTTACCCTTTTTTAAAACAATAAAGGAAACTACTCTATCTATCTATTACAACAGCTTAGAAAAAGAAAGAAAATAAACTAATTCTAACACTATTAACTGCTACGCTTTTGAATAAAGAATCTCTGGATCTCCGATCTCCAACGACTTCGAGGTGTACTCTGGAGTGGCTTCCCTCTGTGAAGACCAACGCTCACAAGCAGCTCTCCGCCATGTCTTTTTGCAGAACCTAGCTCCGAGCAATAACTCTGTCCATGGCTACACTCCGAGAAGCTCGATAGCTCCGGCCATGTCCATGGTTTGATTTTAATGAACCATTCGAAAGTTTTAAAACAACTTTTGGTAACTGGGTTTTGTTTTCAACACCATTTTCACTAGTTTAAACACTCGAAACTGAACCATTTTCACTAGTTTAAACACTCGAAACCTCGTTGTAGTTTTAACAAAATTTTGTGTCAAAATTATTATTATTACTAAAGATCATTAATCCGAGGTTATTATGTAAGACTTTAATCGCCCTTTGTTTTTTGGATCGACGCGTTTTGCCTTCTTATTATTATAATTACTATTATTATTCCTTAACAAAAATCAGTATAAAAAAAGGACAGTTTTTGTTCGGTTATGTTTATGAAACAGATCTGCAGAATGGAACAGTTGAAGAAGGTACAGTTGAAGGAGCTGTTGAAGGAGAAGGAGTAGGGGTAAGTTTCTTTCAAACGGGCCAGGCTGGAAGACAAGGCCCAAGCCCAGCAATTGAAGCACCAAGAGCAGCAGGTGAAGGTCGACTTTGTTGTTCTTCTTGAGACATACCATGGACAACTAATTGCTAAAAGATGAGCTTAAATGTTGTAGTACTACTTGATAAGGAATAATGGAGGACTAGTGCATTTATTAAGCAGTTGGAAAAGCAATAAACTTGCTGCAAATAGTAGATAAATGATAATTATATTTTGTTTGTAACAGAATTTGGAGAAGCAAACGGAGTTTTAAATTTGGTGGAAAGTGAAAGTGGAGATGGGAAGCTAAATATTTGGTGATTGTGGTGGGGTCATTTAACTTGGCAGATGAGACGAATGGTGAGAGACTTGTTGGTTAATTGAATTTCAAGTCTCTATGTTTAACATGTGTGAGCAATTTATTTTCCTGTATTTTTTGATTTGGGATGAAATATGCAGAGGGTATTGTAGAAGGAAGGAGAAGAAGATTTAAAAAAAATAATGATTAAAAAAATGACTTGGAATCTCTAATGACGTCATGCAAACGTGGTGTTGAGTTGGCGCTGATGTGGCACTGACGTGGCGCCATGTGGCGTTGACTAACGGTCAACTGACAGAAAAATGAAAAAAGGGCTAACGGTGTCACAAAAAGTGAAGATACGGGGCGTAAAAGGGTAATTTTGAAGATCAAGGGCGGCCCGTGCACTTTGGGCATAGTTAAGGAGCCACACGAGGGCTTTACCCTAAAAACTAATTTAACTTGATTCAAATCCATCAATAACAATACATATTATTTCAAAATTCGTTTATAGTAATATGTAGTTAATGACACCACATGCTATTTAATATTTAAAACAATTAAAAAAGCTATTTAATAAAAAATTATCTTTTGAACTAAATAAATAGGAGTTTTTTTTTAAAAAAAAAAATAGACATCTAAACTCATCTTCTAAACAATTTCGTAGCACTATACCATAATTTTTTTCCAGAAATATCGAAAAGGTCGAACTCATCTTATTCACAATGAGAAACTCGCCAGACTCTTCAGTGTCGTGTGAAACAAATCGGAGAAGCCTGAATGTCGCGTGAAGCACTATCAACTACCTGATTCTTCTTCTCCCTCTCGCACTATGCTTATCAAATGCCTGAATCTTCTTCTCCCTCTCGCACTGCGTTGAAAAATCTTGCAAAGCATCGTCAAATGCTTAATCTTTGTCATGAAATGTGGTTGCAGACGCTTGATTCATCATTGTGAAAGGAAAAATAATTCATCGTCTGAACTGTTTTCAATGTGAGTACTAATTTTTTTATGTTTCTTCTTGAACCGTGAATGGGGGAGAAAGAACGGGAGATGCAGATTGCGGTGATTGTCCAAATAACAAGTATTTTTCCATAATATTAGGATTTTTTTTAATTAATTGTACCTCGATATTTGATTATATTGTTGGATTTATAAAAGAACTATGATTTATAACCCCTTGATATCTCCATTTATGTGATAGATTAATCTAGTCACGAGATATCTTTTTAGGGTTATATTGTGCTTATTGGAGGAATTATTTCCTATATTTTAATATATTCTCGTTTTTTGTCAAGATTTGGAGAATTGTCACTTTTAGAAGCTATTTGTGTGCAATTTGTGTGTTAAGCGTGCAACTCTTAGGTACTTGGATGATATTAGATACCAAGACGAAGATAAAAAGTCGGGAAATGGAGGTGAAACCCAAGTCAAGGCGTTTAAGGAATTAGAAGCCACTTTTGAAAAGTAAAAGCAGTTGTGGGCTAGATTTAGAAATCGACTTCTTGGTGTCACCACGTTTAAGTGATGAAGATTCTGGAGGAACCCTTTGGTTTCTAGATATTACTTAGAGTTGGGAGTGAGTAGTTTCTGATGATTTTTTATTTGTATTAAAGAATTCAATAAGTTGTAGCTGTCGTGGTTTAAACTAGTCTACTCTTCACGGAAAACGTTTAGGTTTGGATTTGGTCATTTAAACGAGGCCTACAACCCATAAAACATATTTAACCCTTTATATACCAGAAATAAAGTTTAGAAAAGGGTTACCAATCATTATTTTTCAGAATTATGAGTAAATAAGAGAGAGAGAAAGTGAGAGAGAGAGAGAGAGAGAGAGAGAGAGAGAGAGAGAGAGAGAGAGAGAGAGAGAGAGAGAGAGAGAGAGAGAGAGAGCGAGAGACTTGGGAGGAGAATAAATAAAAGTTGGAGCCCTACTGCACCATTTTTACACTATTTCACCTCTATCGTTGGTGGGCCCATAGGTGCGATAAGATAACGATATAAAATGCACACACGCCTCGAGAAACACAATTACCTCTTCACAAGTGTACATAACATTACAAGGAATAAGTAACTAAAATAAGTTTGTTTCTCAGAGATTTAGGTAATTAGTTCAAACTTGTGTTCAATAATAGCGCATATGGTTTTAGATGTTCTAATTACAAGATTAACAAATGATAAATATTTGTTTTTATTTCTAATTATTAACTAAAAATGCAAATAACATACTAGATAAGAGTTGCAAATACGCACCTATCTTACTAAATTGTTATTCTAATTAAGGGTGAATTGGTCTTTTCACATTATTCGGGATTTAATGGTCTTCCCAAATCCCTCCCGTGTAGATATGAATCTATCTTATGATACTAGAGAACTCTCTCGAGTACCTACAAATTTTTTCAGACGCTAGTTGTTTAAACCCTAGTGATTACATAGTTAGTCAATACCTTCCGGTTCACTAACGCACACCAAGCATTTATATGCCTTTCCGTAATCCAACCCCCTTCCTGGGCGATAGTCAAGATTACTGACATTATTCAATACTTGATCAGGGCATAAATAAATTATTCATTTTAGGGGTTTATTGTGAGAGATTATTCCCCTAGTATTTGACGTTTTATGATTTCTTGTCTTGTTTCAGATATATTTTTACTTTTAGAGCTTTTGTGCGTTAAATGTTCAAATCTTAGGTATATGGATGCTATGATACCCCGAGAGGACGAGAAGAAGTCGCGAATTCAAGGAAAACCCCAAGTCACGACATTAAATAACTCAACAACCACTTTTGGGAAACAAAGGCGTTTATCGACAAGACTTGGAAATTAAATTAAGAGAGTCACCACACGCAATCGGCTGAGATTCTGAGCGAGCCCTTTGGTTTCATGATATCACTTGAATTCGGGAGTACGTGAGAGGTGACAGTTTGTGATTTGGAGCTAAGATGAAAGAGTTATTGAAGTTTTCGTTGTCGTGGTTCAAACTAGTTTTCTTTTTGGGTTAACTTGGACCCCTTAAATGGGGATTAAAACACCAAAAATGTTTTGGAAAGAGTATATATGTGTATATATATATATATATATATATATATATATATATATATATATATATCATATTTTTAAGATCAAAATAAGGGTTGGATAATTTTAGAATACTTGGGAGCAGCCATACACGCCTGGAGAAGGAAGAACCAAAGATTCAACACCATTCCACCATTTTGTCATCATTTTTGGTGTAACTCTTATCCTTTTCTAGGTATTAGCTTGAATATGAATATGATTATCATTGTATTTCATATTTTCCAAATGAACAAATTATATTTTAGCTTGAGAATCGTAATATGTATAGACCCTAGTTTTTTTTACGCCATTTTGTTTTATTTTGGATTAATATATTAAAATGAATTATTTTCTATGATTTGGGTATATATTTGATTGTTGAACACAACCCCTTATCTGGACAAGTAGAGGGTTGATCTTAGTAACTGAAATGTTCGGCCTCAAAAAAGTATAAGGAGCACCAAGATTTATGGAATGCGTTGTCCCTTATATTTCATAATCTAAACAATATATGGTTGGTAGCTGGGAATTTTAATCAAATAGATAGAGATGAGAATAAGATATGAGGGGGCTCCAGGGATTACTCAACACATGAAAAAATTTAAGGAACGAAGAGACAATTATGGGTTGATTGATTTGGGTTTTGAAGGTCCACACTTTACATGGTATGACTCTTGGAACACTGGGCAACATAAAACGAAATGTTTAGAAGGAGTGTATGGGAACTATGCATGGAAGAACCTCCTTCCTCAAGCTAGGGTCCTTCATCTAGCTCGCGCTCACTTAAATCATGCGCCTATTCAAATTCAAGTATGTCTGATTCGAGGCAAAAAATAAATCGCAACACTTTACATTTAAAAATACGATGTTTTACCACCAGTCGACCATAAAAACGAAATAAAAAGTGTGGATTTCAAGACTATTGAGTGATTCAGGGAGATGGGTGGAGGAAGATGTTGACTTAAAGGTGATAATTAGTGAATAATTTTTCAAGATATATAATGAACCAACACCCATTGTAGGTGGATTTACCCTTCCACAAATGGAGTTTATTGGGGAGAAGAATGCACAATTATTGACCTCTCTTCAATTAGATGAAGAAATTAAGACTACAAATTTTCAGTCAAATACCAATAAGGCCCATGGCCAGATGGTATGTCGGTAGCCTTCTTTCATATTGTTGGTCGACGATTCGCACCTTAATTCGTGGTATGATTAGATCAGTGTTGGAGGTGGGTTTCTTTCCTCTGAGTCTGGATGACACTCTAATACATCTCATCCCAAAGAATTCAAATTTGAGTTGAGTAAGGGGATGTTTGTTTGTATCTTTATCTAGTTCAATAAGACACTAGATTAATATGATAATTTTATTTTTGACCAATTCCGATCTGAATGACTCTTAACTGGTCTACTTCATTAAGATTTTAAACTAAGGTATCCTTTGTTTTTTTAAAGTGATAAATACTGAATGTTGAATAAACAGCTAAATAATACTTATTCTGTTAAGAGGCAATGTCTGAATGAATTAGACTTAGCTTGAAATCTTAATGAAACAAACAAATTAAGAGCCATTCAGATTTGAATTGGCCAGAAAAAGCAATCGGTCTTATTGAATTAATGTCTTAATGAACCAAATTAAGATCTCATTAAGTGCAAACAAACACCTCCTAAGTCGGAATCATTCAAACACTGTCTCTTAACAAAATAAGTTCAATTCAGCTATGTATTCATTATCCAGTACTCGTCACTTAAAAAATAAACAACACCTAAGTTATCTTCTCTTTATTTGTCGAATTGATTCTCCAAATTCAATACGAATGCTATGGTTAATAGACTTCGGCCCCTACTTGCTTACACAATTGGTCCCTTTCAGGTAAAATTTTTACTAGGTCATTGTACCAATGTTGTTTTAGTGTGTGAGGTGGTCATCAAATGCGACACATTAAGATTAATGGGGTATTATAGCGGTAAAAAAAATTTGGCCAAAGCCTTTGATAAATTACGATGGGATTTCATTGAGGATACACTACTATATTTTGGTTCTCCACCAGCGTGGGTGTCTCATTATGTCTTATAATCTTATATGACTATAACGTGACATTCATGTATTATGGAATGAGGAGCCCCGTCTGGCCTTTAAAACAAAGTGTGGGGATCGCCAAGGTGACCCCCTTTATCGTATATATTTATAATGTGCATGGAATGTTTATCGCTACTTATTCGGAAATTTCATATGGCAGGTAAGTGGAAGCCAGTTTGTATTCATCGTTAGGGTTCGTCTCTCTCACGATTTTTTTCATTGATGATCAAATCTTGTTTGTCAAAATTTCTTATTTGCAAGTTAACTTGATTAAGGAGAATATAAGAACCTTTTATGACGAAGCTGGACAAACGTGAGTGTAGAAAATCATTAATAATGTTCTTATGGATTGTTTCCGAGATGGTATAAGAAGACTTGGTGGCATGGAGTGGATTTTGTATTACTAATACTTTTGGCACTTACTTGGGATCTTCTATGCATTTGGGGTATTTACCGAAGGATTTTTTGAAGTAGATTATGGAACGCATGAGGGGGAAGCTAGCATATCAGAAAACTCAAACCCTATATTTGGCGGGTCGTATCACGTTAGCACAATCGATAGTTAGTGTAATATAAATTTATATAATGTAGGTTATGCACTACCTATCTAAGTTTGTCATGAGATTGACAGTATTGTGCAGAAATTTATATGGGGTTCCATAGAGGAGAAGCATAAGTTGCATTAGGTGGAATGGGATAATCTATTTTCCAAAATCGAGAGGTTTGTGTATAAGAAATGCAAGGAACTACAATACGACTCTCGTAGCTAAACTAGGGTGGAAGCTTCTCCAAGTCTAGAATATGTTATGGTTAGCTGTCTTTAAATGTAAGTATTTTGCTTTCAGATTTACTATTTTAAGAACCAAAAACATACTCTAGCATGTGCAAGAGTATTCTTGCTGGTGGAAAGCTGCTTCGTAGTGGAGTTGTAGTAGTGAATGGAGTAGGTTGAGAATACTATAAATGGATTCATAGGAAAACAAGGTTTATTTATGGTGAGCTCCGTTTATAACTCTTTGATTTCCCCCTCGACACCCGCAAACTTTAATTTGAATTGTTTGGAAACTTGAATGTTTACAAAATATACGTGTATTTTTATGGAGAGTAGTTCTTGACCGATTACCCATATCTAAGAACTTCTTCAAAATGGAGGTTATTGAGTCATCATCGTGTAACATATGTGGAACAGGTTGTGAGAATATTAAACATGTGCCGATAGAATGTAAAAATGCTAGAAACTTTTGGGAAGAGTTGTTACCCCTAGGAATGCTCTTACATGTTACAACAAATCCAAGTCATTCAAACTTGAAGGACATGACAAAAATTTTGGCGGCTGATCATGAACTATTATCTTGTTCTAGAATGGATGGTAGGAGGACCTGCAAATTTTATCACCAACTCAACAATAACACATAGGACACCAAGGCAACCCTCATTTGGGTTGGACATTTTGGGAAACTTCCTGGAATCATACTGAGACAAAGGAGGTATGTAAGGGCTCATCTTCGTATCTTTTATTTGCAGCTTTGGTTCGGGCAATTTGGTTGAGGAGGAACGATATAATTCTTCGCTCATATAAAATTATGAAAAATGAAAATGTGAGGAAATTGCGATTTGCGAGTTTGGATTGTGATTTTATCCAAGCTTGGGGTAAATATATAGATGGAGGATATACTAGCAAAGAGCCGGTTAATAAAGTGGTCGAAGCCATTGATGGGAGTTAAATCAAACATTGATAAATGTAATAATAAAACGAAAATGGTAGCAAAAAAACGAAGACTTTTAGAATAGCCAAGGGATATTCATGTGTGGTGGAATCGTCTTTTAACTCAAAGCTAGTGATGCTCCATTTTGGATTGAGATGTGTGGAAGAAAAATAAATTTCGGACATGTGTATTGAAACTGATTGACAAGAGTTTCACGCGCTAGGAGGCAATGGTGGTTCAGTTATGGGATTAATCATATATGCCATAATTGTATGGAAACGTTACAAATAAATCCATCAATCGAGGTGCACCACATTTTTTTTTTTGTCAAAGTGCATTAATATAAAAACGAAATATAGGTTCAATACAAAAGAGGTAGACTCTCAACCAATACCACTAGGTATTAGCGAGTTGTTTGGGAGTTTAGCAAATTGGTGGGAGGGATTATCAATCCAATTACAAGGTAAAATGCCCATAAGCTTTTGCCTTGCAGCCCAATCCGCAAAAACGTTGTCTAATCTACTAACAAAGAAGAAAGACACTAGTCTATTACAACAAAAATTACGAATATCTTTAACGAAAGTCTTTAGGCGCGCATTTGGAGGAGCTTTGTTTGATTTCAGCAACTCTACCACCGTTTTGTTGTCGCAAAGAACTCGAACATCCCGGCTTTGAAAATTAATTGCTGAGCAAAGTCCATTGCGCACTCCTATCAGCTCTGCTTCATCTGGACTGTTGCATAAGAAGGACCAAGCATGGCCATGTATAAGTTTGTTGTTTTTATCAAATATAATGCTAGCAGATGAGGCATTATTTTCTTTAAAGCATGCATCAGATATGACAACTAGGGATTCCTTACTTAGCTTTTCATTCCATACCTCAGATTTATTTTCCTTACCTTGGGCATTTATACCTTTAGGGTTTCTTTCTTTTACCTGTTGAATAGTATTCATTTGGTGTTCCTGATTATCATTTTGATTTGGTGAATATTTTTTAACCTCAGAATTATTCTTATTTGAAGATAGGAATTCATCATAGGTTTTTAGTGATTGTTGCAATACATATCATGGATCAGGGACATTACCTTCATATATATATATATATTTATTCCTTGTTTTCCAAATTTGCCACAATATAATGATACTTAACTCATATAAATTTCTTCCTTTTATATCTCTTTTAGAATTCAACTTTTTTATTTCTATAAACCAATTTTCAAATCTGGCAGTAACTATAGAGTTAGATAACATTTGCAAAGGTGCACCACATCTATCAAGAAGCAAAGGTATGTGCGGATTTATTGACAACAAAGGTGCAGAATTGTCGGAGAATATAATGAAAAGTATTGACTAACCAACCTATTTGTGAAGGACCTTTACTAGATAGGAGGGTTTAGCAATTGAAATCATTTTGTACCTCAAAAAAGAGATTGTAAGTAATTAGAATTTATGGATTATTTATAATAGTCTCTAATGTATATAAAAGATCACTAATGAACCAACACTTGCAATTACAATTACGCTATCAATTAGTACATCCAATGATCTTAAATTGAAGATCTCTTAAAAACGTAATTATATAACCAATCAACTATCACAAATACAATTAAATTTTGATACCACGAGAGATTCATTCAAAATAATTTAATATCATTCAATATTACTTCTAAATAATGACATAATTATCTTAGCAATAATAAAAATCATACAATTAGAATTATTTTTTTTAAAACTCTTACCCTTCATTAATTCTATTTTTGCATGAATATTCTTATCGAATCTGGTTTATACGACGAACAATACATAAAATTATTAATCCCAAGTACGCTTGCAGTTGGGACAATAATGATCTTTTTCTATGTAAGTTCCACAACTATAACAAAATGTATGTCCACACCTGTAACATTAATATGAAGATAGTAAGAATTTACGAACATTGCTATATATCAGCTTTTTTGTTTCGTTTCACCCATTAACACCTTTTACGTATTGTCTAATATGCAATTAAATAAAGAAAAGAGAAAATAATTATTTAAAAGAGAGAAATATTATTAATGGTGTTTAAAATTTCTATATAGAAGATAATACATGGATAAAATAAAAAAAAAGTGATATATATATATCTTTACTTTTAAAGAATATATATGTGTATATATAAAAAAACTTAATGAGTAACTATCTCACGATCAAAATTGAGTACAAAGTAATATAAATTATAGAAATTAGAGTTTGATTTGGTTTCCTCAATTATAAAACAAGAATATATATATTGCCTCATCTGAAAAGAATTATTGAATAAATGACAAAATAAAATACAAAATCAACTTATATGTTTGAAATTACAAATTTGTAAAGTTATGATGTAGGGGTATGGACGTATATAGGTCTCCATGATAAATAGAATGGATTATCACATTAATCGACGTTATCTAGATAATTTTGAAAATAAAAAGACGAGACGTATATAATTAGGCCCTGTTTGGTTTGTGAAAACATTTTCTGTTTTTGTTTTCAGAATATATTTTCAGAAAATGATTTTCGTTTTCTTTTTAAAATTTTCAGAAAATATGAAAAACGTCGATTTCACGTTCTCCAATATAGCACTGTTTTCATTAAATTTTCCAGAAAACGGTTTTCATTTTTTGTAGCCAAACACGTTTTTATTAGTGTTTTCAAAAATATAGAAAATGAAAACAGAAAACACCTATTATTTTCACGAACCAAACAGGACCTTAGGATTTCTTGCTTCCATATGCAAAATATTCTAAATTTTGAATCTTTTTATATATAAAAGATTATGCAAAAATGTGCTCTGAGAATTTATCTCTGCTTTCCCCACATATAAATAGTATATATATATAAAAATATTTTTTATACTTGTTTTGAATATATTGTTCACCTTATATTTAATTAAAACTACTCTGAGGATTTGCTGTGGACTAAATAAATATGGTTATATGTATGGAAAAAATAAATAAATATGGTATCACTTATCAGACCATTACAATACCCAGCTAGTTGATAAATAAAACGAAAAAATTAAATATCTAACCTGCATTTGATAAACAAGCATCCGTCAACCCTTTCCACAATGATCCTGCACTTTGGACACCTAGGCCAATTCTGGGACTCAGCAAACTTTATCGCCTTAATATCGTTAATTTCTCTCTCGTCTTTATCCAATTTCTGAAACTCTTTGCAATTAATACCTTCATGCCAAGGAACCTTACACTGCGCACAAAACAATCTACGACAATATTGACACTCCGAATCTTTAATAACTTCGTCACCCTCGTCGATCAGAAGCCCAGAACAATCCTCAAAAGGACAATAAAACCTCTGGGTAGTCAAAATCAACGCCTCACATAACGCGTCTCCCCAAAGCTCAAACAATTTTTTAGGTAATATATCTCGACACAATTCAGGTTCCAACCTCCCATTACATTCAGAAACAGGACAGGTTATGTTTGTAATATTGTCATCAATGCGAGAAGCGATGTACTTACATATGCAATCGGAACAGTAACGATGATTACAACCCTTTATCCAAAACATGTCGTGTACAGGTTTCTGATCTACACATATTTCGCAGGTGATTTGACGTGGATAAAAGCTAAAATCTTCTTCTTCCAGTATTATAATGGGGTTGTCTTTTGAGTTGGAACACTCGGCATAGTCTTCGTCTTCGTCTTCGAGTATAATGGGATTTTCTTCACTTAGTCCTACTATGTCGGAGATGGCAATCTTCTCGTAAATCAATGTTATCTCATCATCTTCATCGTTGATGTTCACTATCTCTAGAAGTTTGCTGCTTATCATAGCTATTTCTTCTTTTTTTATTGTATTAGAAGGCGAAGCCGATAAGAGGTCCATCGTTGCTTGCTTTCCGCTACTGAGAAGATACAAACTTAGACGGCTAGACGTGACTGACTGCCGAGATTTTATGGGGATTGAAAGAGGAGAAAGTGGTATTTTGGGGAATGATTGAGTTGTATTTGGAAAACGAAGAGATAAATTAAATAAACGCGTTTTTGAAAAAGTAAATATATAAATAATTCTTTATTTGCGTCCGAAAAAAATAAAAATAATTCTTTATTTAGTTTTCTTTTTAATTTAATACCATACAAAGAGACCTAAGAGATAAAAAAATTGGAAACGAGAATCCATACTCTTTGGAAAAAAAAAATGCTTAGTGTTTTATATGCTTAATTAAGTTGCAGATGCTTGTCGAAGTTATGATTGTTTTGTGTATATCTATATTTTTTAAATCATCAATTCATGGCTTTTTATAATATGTGTTCGTGATAATTGACGCAATGTTGTTGATTTGAGATGTGTTGTGAATCAGTTAAAGTAAGATACTGCGTAGGTGTCTATCTATTAAATATTTAATAAAATTTTCATCTGATTGCGTGTAATTTAGGGGTGTAGCCTGTAGGTGTTAGATGGTGTACAAGTTTATTGGTTTATTCCTTTGATTAAGATTTTAACAAAAACAAAAAAATACTGGAAACAACCTTTACTCTGTATAGTACTTCGTTTTTTTATAGTTTCTATTTCTAAATTATAGGTAATTCTCTCTCTCAATTAATCACTCCCTCGCACAAGAAGAGCGTGGTCTTAATGTTGTCCCGACTGATTTTACCAGCCGAGAAGCTAAGCTTTGGGATGCCAAATCTAAAGCTACTAATTTGTAAAATATGTGGAGAATTGGGTCACTATACTGATGAGCAGTGTTTCTTTTAGACAAATATAGTTTATTATTGTCTATTGATAAGAAACGGTTTTTTCAGGCCCGGCCACAGGTATGGGCAGACCGGGCGACCGCCCAGGGCCCCGAGATGGTCGGGGGCCCAAATTTTTTAGATGTATGTTTGTATGTAAATGTATTTGCCTAGAAATATTAATATGTTCGTATTGTTTGCAAAAAGGTATCTTTAGTTCAATTGGTAGAGTAGTTGTGCTTGTAGTTGTTGGACCCAAGTTTGAGTCTCTTCAAATGTATATTTAGTTTTTAATTGCAATAACATTTTTAAATCCTTTATATTTATTTATTTTGTTTGTAAGTTAAAAACAACAAAATTTTAATTAAAATATAAATTAAATAATTTTATATTCTTTATATTTCAAGTTAAAGATTTGAATCATAAAATTAAATAATTTTACATTATTTATATTTTAAATTAAATTAAATTATTTCGTATTACATGTTAAATTATTTAGCAACTAAAGAATTAAAACAATATTTAGTGGACAAGTGATAAAATAATAACTAATTTTACTAAGATTTAACATAATATTTTTACATTATATTTATTTATTTCATATTTCAACCGTAACTTTTCTATTTAAGTTTATATTTTCATACATAATTTATAGAAATAAATTATTTACGTTTTTGTTATGTTCACTACATTATATATGTATTAAAAATATATTAATAGACAACAAATTATCATTCGAAAAATAATTAGGTTTTTCTTTTCTGATTTGAATTTTAGTTTTTCATTAGTTAATATATCGAATATTCCGTACAGTTTTAGTTTTATATTTTCATTATTTACCAATATAAGTTTTAATCTATCGTATTGTGATTTCTTGTTACTTTTAGTTTAATATTTATTTCACTAATATAAGAGTTTAATCATGATGGGGTTAAAAGAGAGAAACGAGAGTTACGATCGACATTCTCTTCGAAGTGGACTCTAATTTTGTTCTGTAATAAAAATTATATATTTTTTATTTTGAATGTTCAACACGCAATAAATAAAAGATTTTGATATGTATCTAGCTATTTTTCATAAATACAATGTCTGTTGTAAAATATTTAAACAAAACAAAAAAAAAAAAAAAAAAAACTATTGATTTTTTTTAACTAGTCGGCTTTGGACCCAATTCAAAAAAAAATTAAGGTTTAGAGGCAAATTCCTTTGGACCCAGAGAGGGCTCAAGCTCTTGAATTTCTTTTTGAAATCCAATATTTTTAATTAGTCATTATATGATTATATCTAATTTAAACAAACTCTTATTTAAACCTACACATAATTTAATAAATCTCAAAATAAAATGACGTATTGAAAACAAGTTTCTTTCAAATACACCCAAGGTTGGTTTTGGTTCCTTCTTTAGCCTCTATCTAACCCTTATGAAGTAAAAATTTTAATAAATATTTTTATTTTTTTAACATAATTTTGGAGGTCTAAAAAACTTAAAAAATAGACATTGTCAGTTATAACTTTACATTTTCTATGTTTATTTTGTTTTAAAAACACTATCCAGAGACCTACTTTATTTTCTAGACTTCGCCATTGTTGGGCCCAATTTAAATTTTCGCCCGGGGCCTCCAAACTACAAGGACCGGCCCAGGGTTTTTTAGTTGATGATGAATACCAAGAATAGAAGTAACGGTATCCAAACATAGGGCAAATTGCATCATTGGTCCCTGTGTTTTGGGAGATAGCCAAAAATACCCCATGGGTTTTGCGAAATAACCAACTATATACATGTGTTTCACAAGATGTAAAATATATGTATGTTGTATACTAATTTGCGATTACTGCGACGAATCCCGTCACCGCGACGAAGCCTGTCAAAACACATTGAACTTACAGACAGTTGGGATCGTGCTAAAAGTTTAAGGATATACGCATTGAAAAGAATTTTGTGATTACTGTTGATAAAAAAAATAAGAAAATTTGTAATTACAGAACCTAAAATACCTGAGAACCCCATTGTAAGATCAAGCATAGATTGTGAATTTTCTGTTTCGTATTTACACGCTTAATAAACTATTAGCTTTTATGTGTAGTCTTGAACTGATAGAGTATACAAACGATCTTGGTTTCTTGAGCTGCGAATATAAGAAGTGAATTTTCAAGGTGCTTACATTACTTCGAGCTGACAAAGTATGCATTTATGCGTAAATAAAGAGTTAATGCAATTGGAACAAAAAAAAAAAAAAGAGTTAATGCAAAGTCTTCTGAGGTGCTTAATTATTCCATCAAACAATCAATGCAATTATATTTATCCCATTTCCTTACACATCCATTCTATAAATTCGAGTGGAGTTGTAAACGAGTCGAGTCGAGCCGAAAACTAGATGTACATGTTTGTTTGTTTAATTTCTCGAGCCAGGCAAGCCGAGCTCAAATTTTAACGAGCCGAGCTCGAGTTTCCATTGATCCAAATTAAAAATGTTAGAACATGTTTATTTACCTTATTTTTTAGAGTCGAGCATGAGTTTCTCATGAACAATTTGTTTTTCATAATTGAAATTGGACTTTCATGAACGGTTAGTATTTGATGGAGCGTGTGGTATGAAAATATAAAACATAACATTAATGAAAAAATAAATGTCTAAAGAAATTTTAAATATCCAATTTGATATTGAAGGCTTAATAATATATATATATATATATATATATATATATATATATATATAATATATAAATCTATATTTTTATAATTTTAAACGAGCTCACGAGGCGAGATCGAGCTGGCTCATTTACTTATCGAGCTTAAAATGGAGCTTAAACTTGACCTTGTTTATATTCGATCCGATCTCGAACGAGCTTTTTTCCGAGCCGAGCTCAAGTTGCTCGCGAACGGCTTGGTTCATTTACAACCCTAAATACGAGATATCTTATTAATTATGGATAAATCAAAACTAGTACATAGATGCAAACAGTAAAAAAAAATACCTAGCTAGCTAATACGAAAATACATTAAAACTTGTTGACCGAATAAAAATAAAAATAAATTATGAGTTGTATCCACTCTCGAATGGATCAACCTGCAAAGGATGATACCAAAGAAGACCCAAATTTTCCTTGCAAGGTCGGAAGGATCGAATAGGTGGTGTAAGCTTTTTGTTTAAAGGATCGGGAGTGTAATGCATCTTAGGGTCCGATTGGTACGCAGTAATTGAATTAGACAGGAATGGAATAAGTTAAGTAATTGAAATAATGCGAGAATCAAATGACTTTGGTAATAAATATACCATGTTTGATATACAATAGGAATAAAATCAGGAATATATTAAATGATTCCAATCCCATACTTGGTAAAGATAGAGATTAGGAATAAATTTTAAAAATTCCAAAATTGTCCTTATTTTAATACTCTTATCTTTCAATTTTTTTTATTTTTTATTTTGTCAAAGGAAAGAAAATTACAACCTATTACAAAGACTAGTAAAGAAATTAAAAGATTCGACAACAGTATAATCCTTCAGCTGGTTAAATTCATGTATCTTTGTATGCATTTTGCGTATTGATCCGCGATAAAATTATGTTTTCTACTAATATAAGCAATCTTCTACATTGGGAACTCATTGATCCATCCGTTAATTTCATTCACTAGGTATTTTAACCCCCAGTGCAACTTCTTGTTATTTAAAATACGTTGAACAAGTTCAAGGTTATCAGAGTAGAAGGAACTACTTTGCACTTTGAGAGCACCAGCTGTCCTCAAAGCGAGAAGGAGAGCCCAAGCTTCCCCTTCAATAAAACTTCCGATCATGCATCTACTTCCTTTCCTGTGTTTAATAATACTTGATCTCTTAACCCCTATAGTAACCACACCCACCGATTCCCATTTCTTGGTAAAAGATGTTTCACAAAACCAAATAGTCTCGGTCTCGTCTTCGATAATTGGGTTGTCCTCTTGTTCGTTAATCTTTTTGTTTATATTAATTTCTTTTCTACCTTCAGTTCCATCGGTAATATTAAATAACTTATCCATCATCAAATTAGTCCTATTGCTAATATTGTCCGTAATCCATTCTTTTTTCTCAAAGAAGCCTTTCATTCGCTCTTTCCAGATATTCCAAGCTGTAAATATAATATTTGTTGTGACTTTTATTTTATCCCATCTGTTATTAGCAAAGCTATCAAATGTATTGAGCAACCAATCTCCGAAACTTATGTTATACTCTTTGTCAATTTTAATTTGCATTGTCGATTCTGCCCATGCTCTCATACTCAAGGGACATCTGAGAATTACGTGTTCGCAATCCTCTTCACACATTTCACACCATTCACAACTTGATTCGTTAACACATTTCCTCTTTTTTAAATTAACTTTTGATGGTAAAATCCCATTAGCCACTTTCCAACAAAAGTTCCTAATTCTAAGTGGAAAGTTAGCTTTCCACATTGTATTCCATAATGTAGGACTACTATTTTCCACTTCTATTGATGATTGTGGCTCCTTTTCTACCATTTCGTTAATAAGAGCATGCTAGCTTGATTTCGTTGAGTAACTACCATCTTTACTTAAAGAACAGTCTTCCATATTTAAATGAGTGGCCGAAATTCTCAAAATTTCACTAGTAACATTCGGAGTAAAAATCTTCGATAGAAGGTTAATATTCCATCCAGACATATCATGATTAAATAATTCAGCCACATATTCAAGGTTGCAATTTACCGGTTTATCAACGCTCATATTATTTCCAATCCAATCATATTCCCAGAAATTCGTCTTCAACCCATCGCCAATTTGCCATTTTGCAAATTTTTTAATCATTTGAATTCCTTTATAAACACTAGCCCAGCTCCACGACCTTGCAATTTTAAGTTTTGTCTCCCATAAGCTCTGATTTGGAGAATAAATTGCTTTAAGCACTTTCAAAACCAAAGTGTCTGGATTTGTAATAATTCTCTAAGCCTATTTTGCAAGAAGAGTAAGATTCATTTTTTGAAAATCGCGAAAGCCAATACCCCCCAAAAGTTTTGTTTTTGTGATTTTTTTCCACGCCAGCTAGTGTATTCTCTTCTTGTTTCTGTATCCCAATAAAATTAGCCACCAAACTTGACATTTTTTTGCATAAAATCTTTGGAAACTCAAATATTGGCATCACATGGTTTGGGATAGCTTGCAACACTGCTTTGATGAGTACTTCCTTTCCTCCATCCGATAAAAGAGTCGATAACCAGTTTGCTGATTTCGAGAGTTTCTATCTCTGATATAATTAAGATTTTCTGATCTCTCTTTTAATAGTTAACGGGATACCCAAATATTTCCCCATCGGGTATGTGCATCCTATATGTAAATACTATGTCACATTTTTCCTAATATTATCAGGGGTATTCTTACTAAAAAGGATCGCCGACTTGTTCAAGTTAATTTTCTATCCTGAAGCTTGACAATATTTTTCTAGTATCCCTTGAAAAGCCTTAATTTCATTATCACTTATTTTGATGAAAAATTATGCATCGTCCGCGAATAAAAGATGAGTAAGTTTAGGACAATGCCTTGTGTTAGTACCCCTGGATATTTCTTTCTCTACATTCATAGTTAATAACTCCAATAAGACTTTCAGTAAGAAGAGAGAACAACAATGGTGATAAAGGATCCCCTTGTCTAAGTCCTTGTTGAGGTTTAAATTTTCTAAGACGTTATCCATTAAGTTTCACTTGTATAGGAACCGTCGAGATACAATTTTCAATCCAATTCACCCATTTATCACAAAACCCAGACCCTTTAAACATTTCAACATAAATTCCTAATTAACTTTATCATATGCCTTCACCATATCCACCTTAACAGCTGCATGATATACTTTAGATTTCCTTTTGGTGTTGAGAAAATATGATACTTTCTGAGCAATAAGAATATTATCCTGAATATTTCTCCCCTTAATAAAAGCAGACCGTGTGGGTGAGATTAAATCATCTATAAAAGGCTGTAACCCATTCGACAAAAATTTTGCAATAATTTTATAGCAAAAATTAATACATGATATAGGCCTATAATCTTTAATTAATTTTTGTTTTTTTCCTTTAGGGATAAGCGTAATTACTGTGTCATGTGTCATTTATTGGAGTAAGAGTTGTGTTACTAACAAAGAAATACATCAAAATTTTGACAATATCCTCACTTAATATAATCCCAAAATTATCTTTCAAATTGAAAACACCCATATCACGAGGACCATTTGGAACATAAAGTTGGACAACGTAGAAATCATCTTTATAATAAATAGACTTTGGAAGTATTCCAGGATGGTCCGATGCTACGACTGAAAAAGAATGACTGTTCCCTAAACATAGGGCTTGATCACCTATGTTATCAATCTCAATCCATGAAGACGTCTCAGAAATAGATTTGTAGGTCAACTTACAAACCTTAAAATCACAAGGGATATATTCTCTAGTTCCTTTTTCATGGAAGAGGAGTCGGCGAACAAACAATAGATCTTCATCTCTGGTGTAGATGATGATGTACCTACAATATAGGATTGTAGCTGACAACCCTTTCTTCTAGTTATCAATGGTTCTACATTGATTAACTTCGGGTTTCATAATTCCAGACCAAGACATACAATAACATCACTTTGTTGTTTAACGCCATTAAACTTACCTTTGTAATAAGTAATGTCAAAAAGTCCTTTTGTTTCAGGGAAGTGTCTCTAATCATCGTCACCACGCTTAGTTACTGCTAGATAGCGATTGTTTGTTATAGCTACAACCTTATAGTCATCACACTCCAACGGATTAGCAAATAGTATAAGTTTACAAACTTCATACGCATTGCCCTGATAGACTTCATCCTCCTCCTCCATGTACTCATCCTCTTCCTCGTACTCCTCCTCCTCGTAATCTTCATATTCCTCCTCCTCCACCTCCAACTCCCATTGGTGCTTAAGTAGAGGTAGACGGATTGAATTAGCACCACTAATGAAGGGATTTATAAGGGTAATAACATTATTCTCATCCTCTGCAACAACTAACCATCCATGTGACGAACCGTATAATCTTCTAAAAAAGGACAAATTGAGACCAAATTTGTAGTACCTAGTGTTGATTATGTCGTATAAACTGCATTCCTCACTACTTTTGTCACAGGAAGAAACGATGACCATTGCCCTTTGTTTTTGAGATGATGAAAATATAAACTTGTTGCTATTTTCTAATGCTACTGAACAAGGAATTACAACCTTTTTTATCAACAAAAAAGAATTTGAAATTAAGGAAGACAAAATAATCAATAGTAGAATTTACATATCACAATTTGAGAAGAAAAGAAGATAATATGATATAGATTTTTATTATGAGCCCCATCCATCAAAACAACCAGCTGGGCCTGTTCCATCAAAACAATCCACATTGTAATATTGATATATTACACCTGGTGACAGGATTTGTCCCATTGACTAGTTGATGCCATAGTACATGTAGCCTAGCTTTTCGATCCTCTTTCGTTTGTGCAAATAAAGTGATTAACCTATACAACACAACATAAGGCCATGTGGGTGAATAAAGGTAAGTGATTAGGAAAGGGTAAATTTCACCATTGGTCCCTGAAGTATGCAAATAACCCCTCCAATTCAAAAAAGCAGTCAAATAAGTAACACGGATGGGGGTTTGTTAGTTCAAATATTTCAACTCAATTCAAATATTAAAAATAGTTTTTCCTAATAAAATTCCAATCAGTAAACACTCAAATTCTCTCAATTACTAAATAATCTAATCTTAGAGAATAATAGTAAATCAATCTCAGACAATAATAGTAAATAGGAAATAAATCTATGAATCGGCAAGCTGATGCCTTATTAAACCACACTCTTCATCCAACTTAAACTTGGATCTGGAAAATTCAGAACTTTCAAAGAATGTTTTGAGATTAGTAATCCCATAATCAAGCACCTGCACCACACCACACCACATACAATGAAGTTAAGTTATTACATTATGTATAAATGGAAATGAAATAAATAATAAAAAATATTAAACTACCTTGTTTTGAAGGTCCTCCACCTTGACATGAATATGTGAAAGATTAGCAGTAGAACCAGAAACAATTTCTTCATAATGAAGTGAATCCTTAACAAGAGCATGTAAAAGATGCATGATTATCTGTGATGTATGTTCAAAATAATTAATTAACAAAAAATGAGAGATTCAAGTATCTTTTTCTCAAAATCTTGATTATTAATCACAGGAAACACTACCACGGCTAGGGAAAACATATTTTGAATGTTTAATCAGAACATATGAGCAAAAATTGGAGTTAGATTATATCTAGATAGAAACTAGGGTAATTGAAAGCACTTGAAAAACTGGAATAGTGAGGGAATCAAGGCAGATGGGGCAATCGAACACATCCAGGTCAGCCAGATACTGCAATAGAACATGATAACGACCCACCTATCTCTGTTTCACTTCCATAGCTTCTTCAATTTCTTCATCGGACTCAAACTCAGACACTGAGTGTATCTTCATATTCTCCTTCTTCGACTTCAACACCAACGTCAAATAAAGACACTTGGTCAATTGGGTCTACTGCTGCAATCGAGGAACAATTGAATGGAGAAAATCTAATAACATGTGAAGGAAGAATGAAGAAGCATCTAAGAAGGAAGAAGAGAGAAAAAGAGAGAAGATTATTTTGGTGGAGAAAAAAGAAAGTGAGGAAAATGAGGTAAGGTGTTTTTAATAGTTTGTAATATATAGAATAAGTAGGGATAATTTAGTAGATGTTATGAACAGAAAGAATAGAGAGAAGAGAGTTCTGTTTATTATCAGAGAGTGTATAGATTACATAGTGGGAGCTCCTATTTATAGGTGATAGGAGACCCTAAACCCTAGTGTTCATGGGCTTGACTACTGGCCCATGGGCTGGACTGACTATCCACATATGGGTTTATAACACTCCCCCTTGGATATTCAGTCCTTAAGAATATGCCTCGTTAAAACCTTCCTAGAAAAACCTAGTAGGAAAAAATCTAGTGAAGGAAAAAGAGTACATTTCTTTATACGCTAACTAAAACTACCTCATTAAAAACCTTTATCAGGAAAACCTATTAGGACAAAACCTTGATGAAGGAAAAGAGTGTAGTGCGTATTTGTCTCCCCCTCTTGTCAGCTTCTTAAGAAAGATCTTGAAGTCGCTGCATGCTAATTTTGTGTATTAATTTCTTGAACATAGATGTTAGGAATGCCTTTGTAAATAAATCGTCTGAATTGTCACTTGAGCAAATTGGTTGAACATCTACTTCACATTTCTTCAAGAGTTCATGTCTAAAGGATAGCTTTGGAGATATGTTTGGTTCGATCATCTTTGATGTAGCCTCCTATGTCTTGAGTGATACAAGTAGCATATTGTTCAACTTTGTTTACTTGTCGAAAGATTGCATTTCGCTTAAATATTTAATTTTAAGAATATACCTCATTAAAGCCTTTCTAAGAAAAACCCGATGGGACAAAATCTTAGTAAAGGAAAAAGAGTACAATATTCTCCAATACGCTTATATAAATTGCCTCATTAAAAACCTTGCAAGGAAAACCCAGTGGGAAAAACCTATGCTAAGGGAAAAAGAGTGCATTGCGTAAATGTCTCCCCCTAATGTGAGTATAACACAATGGTGTATAACTTGAGACATTTAATAGGAGTAATAAATAATACGACATAAATTGGATCGACGCTTTATTCATATATAATGATTAAAAAAGCTCGACATAAGACTTATATGAAGTCTTTCATAAAAATAATAGCAAATAAAAATGCATCCACCACCGGAGATTATATCTCTTTAATTAATAAATTATATGTGCTACAACATACTATCTTATATAGTGACTCCCCCTTGTAGCACATTTGTTTCACAATTATGAAAATTTCACGTCGTATAAGTGAAATTAAAAAAATATTTGCTTTATTTATGTCTTTCTACTGATGGCCAGTCAGTTTATTTAGACATTTTAATTAAAAAAATCCTCGATTTCATTCATATATTAATAGTTATTACGCGTATATATAAATATTCGATCATGATCAATTTTAAGTTAGGTTCCAATAATTTAAAGTAGTAAAATAACTGATTGAGATCTCAATATATAATTAGGTACCTATACTCAGTAGGAGTATTTTAATTCTCAGTTATATACACTACTTTGACATTTATAAGATGTCAAAAGTCTCATAATTAACAACTTGCTCATGTTGTTGCTCCTTTGTGCTATCTTTGGAACCAAATAGATTTATTGCGCTTTAAGCGTACAATAATCTAATTTTATTAGATAGCGCTTCTGAGACATAAATATAATCAGGAGCATTGATAACTGGATTTTGTGACTTAGTCACTACACCTTTACAATATTTTCAATCATTTGAATGAGTATACGAGGATCAAGATAAATGGTGTATTCTTATATTCCAGTTTTTTTTTTCATTCCATATTCTTGAGAATGTCATATATATCATGTTCTCAAAATCCATCTTTGTGCTCGGTGGTGGAGTAATTGTAATGAAATTTCACAATCAAAATATTTTGATGGATATAATATTTGGTCATTGACCAATAGGGAATATTATAACGAGCAATGGTTATAGCAATTTGTCATATACGATTCACTAAATAAATGTGCTAGACTCCTAATATCCCTTGTTTTTGTCTTAAAAAAATAGATAATACAATATCGAAAATTATTTGGGATAAAAGTCTTTGGTAGTGCATAGCCAATTAGCTAATATTTATTTGATGTGAATATTCAAGTAGAATTTACATCTCCAAATGTAAAGATGATAATATCGAAAATACTCACAAAATAATACATCTTTAAATTTAGTAGATTTATTTTAACAATAATCTACTAGGGTCAAAATATCGCTTATTGAACTCAATGTTTCTAGAAAATGTAATTTTGATTTTTCAGAAATTTCATGTATAATTCATATCATCATACATTTTCTCATATAATATTATTTGAATTTTGGATAAATGTAAATCTTAGAAGCACAATACAAGCTTTTTCAAATCCTTCTATTAGGTTGGATGTACCTGATCTAGTATTGACAATTGCTTTAGAGGCAGAGAAATATGCTTTATTTCTTAGGTTATACGAATGAAAATCGAATTGATTGATAGGTTATGTGATATATCGACATAAAATATATCTTAAATTACCCTATATTTCGTTTTATTTGTTAACCGAAATACGATCTCCGATTGACATCTATGCATTCGCATACGTTACATAAAGTTATGTCTAATATTTTTTTCGTTATAGGTTATGCTATATCAGCGGATATGCATAAAATACGTATGCAACTTGTGTATACGTCTTATTTTTTCCATAGGTTATGTTATATTCGCGGATATGGATAAAATTTATATATACCTTGTATATTTGTCCTATTTAGTCTATATGTTGTGCTATATCAGTAGATATAAACATAAAATATATATAACTTATATTCTATATATACTAATACCATTAAAATTGGTATATTTTTCATTAAGAAAGGAAAAATAAATTATTATAAATAAAATAAGATAAATATTAAAAAAATAGCTGAAAGGCTAAGCTTTGTGATGAAATTTCATCTTTTGATAAATTTAAAGATATTCAATACATATATCACGGCATAACAAATTAATTAAAAAAAATTATCTTATATATAATATTAATTAATTGATAAAAATTACAAAAACGTAAAGAAAAATAATTAAACAAAAAGAGATCCATCATAGAATGAATTCTTGTATTATCTCTTAAACAAAAAATTCCTCTCATTGTTAATCTCCTTACAAGAAAGATATGATTCATTGTTGTTTTCCTTTTTCTTTTTCATTTTTTTCACAATTATATCATAATGATATTAAATCGTACAGGAAAAAAATATATTCCTTCATATTAAACGAGAAAAAGTATAGGAATTTTTTCTAAAAACAGCCGAGTTACACCGCCTATTTACAATTATTCCCTATAAGATTGGGATTTAATATTAAAAAAAATCAATTCAGTATTGATAAAAGAAAAGAATCAACAATATCTTTGATCGAGAAGAAAAAAAAAACCCATAAACTTTGTTTCTCGTTTGTCAAGAGCCATGACTTTTTTTTTCTTTCTTTTCTTTTTCACTGTAATGAAACCTTTGATAATTATTATATTATATAATATTATCAAATCCACCTTTAATATATATATGTCGATCAAATGATCTTCTTTTTCTTTTTGTTCTAAGTGATCAAAGGAATTTTTCTTTTGTTTGCTATATTACTGCTACACGTGTTTCTTAACAGCCATGATTTAATAAATCGTTGCAATGATTAAAGAAATAAAAAAAAACTATTTCATAATAGAAACACTTTCTTTTATGGCACTAATAGTACCCAACACACGGTATATAATTGTCCAATTAGGATTGGTCAATTTTTTCTTTTTATTTCACATGAGTGAATGAATTGCTTCACAATGAACTGCTTCTTATTACTTATTTTCAGCTACCCATGTGGGATATTGAGCTGCAAAGAGCTCTTTTGGGTTTTTAAACATGTCAGTTCATATTTTCTTTTCATCCCCATATTTGACCGAGGAGATTAAAAAGAAATCATAAATTTTTTTTTTTCAATCAAAGCTGAGGCTTTGAAAACTTCCTTTTTGCCTTTTCCTTTCACAGCGGTGAAGGTTGGTTTTTTTTTTCACACTGATTAGATAGAATCAGATTTAAAAGAATAGATTATTTATTAATCTTTTATTTAAAGAATGGATTCTTTATCAATCCATAAAGTAACAATAACAGATTACTTTTAAAATATAGTGGCAAAGACTATCGTGCTGATAACGTGTTATGAACAGAAAGAATAGAGAGAAGAGAGTTCTGTTTATTATCAGAGAGTGTATAGATTACATAGTGGGAGCTCCTATTTATAGGTGATAGGAGACCCTAAACCCTAGTGTTCATGGGCTTGACTACTGGCCCATGGGCTGGACTGACTATCCACATATGGGTTTATAACAGTAGAATAATTTTTTTAATGATGTTATTGGCAGAATTTTTTTTATTGAAATAATTGGATTGAAAATTTTATAATTTGATTTTTTAGGATATTTTTTCTAAAATAAATTTTGTCCAAAAAAAAAGAAAAAAATAAAATAAAAGTAAAACAAAATCAAGGGTAATATATAATAACTTTTTGAAATATGAGTTTTGAAACACTTATGAAAAAAAGAGTAATGATATTTGTTATTATTTTTTGGTTCATCTTTGTATCACCCCTTTATGTGGTATCAAATCAAAGAAAAAGAAAAAAAACAATTAAGAAAGATAAACACTCTAATTAGTGTTTAAAACGTCCACGTATGAGGTGATATAAAAATGAATAAAAAAGGGATGACATATATCATTATTAAATAAAAAAAGAAAGACTTTGAATGTTTTATTTGGCCATTTCTTGACATTATTATTAGATCATGTTTATTAATTTATTTTTTAGGTAAAAAAAGTCTATTGCTTTTTTTTAAAGAAATTAAATCAAATCGCTTGGATTTTTTCTTTTTTCAAATTTGATAAATTCTATTAGAGACATATGAGGTAATAATACGTGAGAAAATGAGAAGCACAATAAACAAAAACAGAAAAAAAAAGGTTGATCATCTGACATTGCTATATTTATACATCGAACGCAGGAAACCAAGGCTATTGGAGAAAGAAGTATCCATCTAAGTTGATAAATTAATGTTATGCCGAGCAAACCTAGCAAGAATATCAGCGTCCATGTTGCTCGATCTATTAATGTAGAAGACTTTCCATGTAGGATATTTGTACAGACATCGACAGATCTCACATATGTATGATGAATAATGCAGTTAGTATGAAACATCATGGTAATAACTTAGATCGATTCCAGGATATCCGAGTAAAGAAAATTACTCATTGTGTTAGATTTGGCGCTAATTTAATTGCCCCCAAAAGAGATCTAGCTTGTGCTTCATCAACCGTCTTGGCCATTACTCTTCTAGCCGAGAACTTTGAGATAGAGTTTTGCGCATTGGTAGCGATAATGCCTAGACTCGAGGGTTTCCACATGAAGCATCGCGGAACCATGATGTTTCATTCTTTTCCATACCCCTTTTCCTTGTCTGATTTCCAAGTGTATCATCAATTGAGCTTGTGTACACCTTATTCCTTTTTCATCACATTTCGTCAAACATTTTGTTGATAATTTATTTTTTCTTGTGTTGATGATGGGTCCCAGGGAACACTATTTCCAAATATTCCAAAGCGTGCAAATAATTAGGGTTGTACATATTCTTCAATCCATCAATTTTCTACAAACCCATGAGAGATAGCAATAATCCCTTCATCAATCTTCATTTGTTGGTTACAGTCGGCCTTGATTTGAAGAGCGGAATTTGCCCATATTGCAACACTAATAGGAAATGTGATGAGAATATGTTTGACCATCTCGGATCTCGATCACACCATTCTCATATACTATCCTTGATGTAATTTTTGGAATAAATATCCTTCTTTGTCTGTATGGCCCCTTTATAGATCTTCTAGGAAAAAATTCTCAATTTGTTTGTTAGATTAGACTTCCAAATAATGCCCCGTATCTCCGGGTTGATGTGAGTTGGTGCAGTGAATATTTATGGGATTTCTTTGTATTTTTTATTAACCAGTGTGTAATATCCTGATTTAGTAAAATATTCTCCGCTCTTTGTATACGACCGAATGATCTTATCTTCTTGGTCCAGGAGTAAAAGTGAAATGTTCAGAATTCGAGAACAAGTCAGGATATGAAAAGATTGTGCGACCAAATTTGTGTTCCAACCTCAACTATCCTGGCTAAAAAGTTGGGCGACCACTATGAGGTTACAATTAACTGGTTATCAAGTTTGAAATATTTACAAATCAAGTGTGATTCCAAATGTTGGTTGCCTTTCCCTTACCAATTTGTGAAGAATAATTTTCTTTAAGGAACTAAAGTCCGTGGAAAATATTAGCGCAACTCCATGACCTTTTCTTGAGTTTTGCATCACGGAGAGATGAATTACGGTGATAACTACCTTTAGGAACTCTCATATCAGGTAGTCTGGCTTACTCAAAATTCTCCATGCTTGATTAGACAAAAGAGCAACATTTATTTTCTAAAACTCTCAAAAACCAATTCCACCCATCTTTTTTGAAATTGCCATTTTTCCCACGCCACCTAGTGAATTTTTTTAAGATGTGTATCCCACCAGAAATTTTTCCATAAGCCAGGCAAATTTTTTGCACAATGTCTTAGAAAATTCAAAACTTGACATAACATAATTTGGAATTTCCTGAAGCACGACCTTGATGAGAATTTATTTCACTCCTTCTGATAAGAAGGAAGCAATCCAACTAGTTATTTTAGAAAGTAACCGATCTTTAATATAATTGATATTTTCATACATGGATCCCTTGAGATTCAATGGGATTCCCAGATATTTACCCAGATAGTTAGCTTAGCATTTCCAAGAGATGAGACGACTTGATTTTCCAAATATTCTGGTCTACCTTTGTTGAAGCATATTAATAACTTATTCAGGTTTACCTTCTGTCACGATGCATTATAGTAATCATGACCCTGAACGCCTTGATTTTGTTCTCATTAATGGAGACAAAGAAGAGAGTGTGATCAACGAAAAGAAGGTTAGAGAAACTCAGGAAATACCATGCTAAGGAGATACCCTTGATTTGTCCTTCTCTGCACTGGTTATTAGAAAAGCAATTAAAGCTTGTAAGGAGAAAAAAAGGTGAGAGTAGTCACTCTGTCTGATTCCTTGTTTTAAATGAAATTTCTTAAGCCTTTAACCATGAAACTTAATCAGAAAGGAGATCATTGAGATACAATTCATCATCCAATTTGTTCATTTCTTGCAAAAATAAGGCTTGACAAAACCCAAATAAGAAAATACAAGTTGACTTGGTCATAGGCTTTCACCATGTCAAGTTTGATTGTTGCGTAACAATTTTTGGACTTTCTTTGATGTTTAAGGAATTTGGAGACCTCTTGAGCTATGATAATATTATCCTGAAAACGGCTACTGGATTGTTTTGACAATTCTCCCAATCACGATCTTGTACACCACAGTTAGAACATCCATAAATTTCTTGTGTAACATTAACATATGCTCTTCTACCTGAAAAACTTTTTTTAACAGCTAAAGTAGGCTGTTTTAATTGCTGCTCCAATGTGTTCTTCATTTTATTCTCCAAGGAAGAGGTTTTTTCTTCAATCACAACACTACTTTTTTTGTAACTTCCACCTCGGATAGGTGTTCTCAAGGTGTTCCAACCCATCTCATTCTTCACCATATATTCAAAATAACCTTAGCATGAACTGGTTGTACCTGTAAGAATCCATCACCACAGAGAAGGTCTAAATCTTTTCTTGATTGCCCATCAAGGCCTTTATAGAATATCTTCATTTGTTGCAGTTCTGTAAGGCCATGATCAGGAAATCTTCTTAAACATAGTTGAAATCTCGACCAACCCCTACCCAAAGTCTCGTCTTGTTCTTGCTCAAAGGAAGTTAGAGCAATCTGTGCATCTAATCTCATGTTAGTTGGGTAGTATATATAAAAAAATGCAGTTTGCAACGCATCCCAAGTAGTAATTGATCTAGGCTCTTGAGAATCATGCCATTCACTTGCTCCATCTATCACAAAATATCTAAAATTTGCAAAGTACATTCGATCTCGAGTCACTCCTTGTGTAATATAGGAGTCGCAAATTTGCATGAACTTCTGTACAACACGAATTGGATCTTCTCAAGGTGCTCCTCGGAAATTTCCATAATTCTAAAATTGAGACAACATACCGGGATCGGGTTTGTATCTCGTGACATTAATATCGGCAGGACCAATTCCAAGGGTAGGAGCTCGATATGGAGCTTGTTCGGAACCATATATGAACCACATATCATTAATAACTGGAGGTTGAACTTGTGGAACAAGAGGAGGATTAATCTCGTCTTCTTCAGCCATTTTTGCTTCTTGGGCTAATTTGTCCTCTCGTTCTTTTGCTTTCGCTTCTTTCTTTCTTTTGTTTGCTTCTCAAACTAGAATTTCGGGATTCTCAAGGATCTCGGAATATTTGAGCATACACCAAACCTGTAAACCTGAGAAAGAACGAGCAAACCAAAGCGTAAAACTGAAAAATAAAATAACAATTAAGCTACTAAAGATTAACACCGAGGTCACACTCTACCGTCCCCGGCAGCGGCGCCAAAAACTTGGTGGGTCCTGGTGTGTTATGAATTTGAGTACTAAAAATAGAGGAACCACAATACCGCAAGTGCACAGTTGTCCAAGTAATATCCGATAAATCGGGTTTCGTTCTCAGGGACGGATTAGGCACAACTCAAGTATTAATCAAATAGTAAAAGTAATTGCTTAACAGAAAAATAAAATAAAAGATTTTTGTTTTCTAAAATTAAAGATGCAATAAAATAAATTACTGAAATAAACTAAAGCAAGTAAATAAGATTTAAACTTTCGAAGAGAAAGAGTACTTGATCCTCGCAAGGGTTTCACCTAACCTATCTAATTAATGCTTCTGTTTAAGGGGTAAACTGGTATTATTGTGCTAGTCGGGACTCTAATATCTCCTAACCCCCGTCAGGGTGGACTTAGGAGCTATCCTACGGTATTACAAACCCCATCAGGGTGATTATAAGCTACGTTCAGATGGTTCAGTCTCTTACCTCATTGGCTGCATGGTAAGTTAGGCCCGTCAGGGTCAATAACGAATACTACGCGTCTATTATCTATGTTTGTAATTAAACCCCCCGTCAAGGTGATCACTTTGTCACTTAAGTGAATAGCCTAATTACTATGAGCTACGTTTGATTCCGACTTCAAAATTAGTGATTAAAACGAAATAATAGTCAACACAAAATACCTAATCTAATTTAAATAATCAAATCCCAAATTCAGAAAACATAAATTAAATAGAATTGGGTTCAACCCATATAGTGATTCTCAAGTACTAAAAGAATTAATTCATAATGGAATTAAATACTGAAATTAAATAAAGGAAAGACATCATATTCAATTACAGAAAAAATAGATAACCTAAAGGTTGAGTTGGCTGTTGTTAGAAGAACAAAATTCCTCCAACTCTAGCTTCTCTTCTGCCTTCTTAATCTGACTTGAAAATATAAACCTCTGATGTAATTCTCTGTAGTGTATGTAAAAAGGAGGCTAAAGGGTCTATTTATACTAGTAAAAACGGATTAGGGATTAGGTCAAATTATAAAAAGCCCAAACTCATCTTCTTCTTTAATTCCCGTACTTGGTGTACATCCCTTAGTAAAATGACTGTAACTTTTGCATAACAACTCAAAATGGGATGATTCAACTTGGAGAATCTTCCTAACTCAATAAGGTATCAAACCTTGTTTCATGGCCCAAGGCTAAATCTGCTCCTAAGTATCCCAAAAACAACAATCTTTAACAACCTTTCAAATCTGCAACTCCTCTAGTCAATTCTTCGGAAATTCTTTTCTTGCCTTTAGCTCCTCCACTCAATCTAAGCCTTTAACTCTCACTTATCCTCCTTGTAGTGGTTCTCCATAGAACCATGAACCTACTAACTTTGTACTAAAAACAAACAAATTAACCCACAAAAACTCTAAAAATGCAAATAGTCTAATTATAAGGGGTGAAAGTGCAATATGACAAAATAAGCATAAAAGTCTATCAAATAAGTCAATTATTCACCTAAAATGATGTCTCCTAAGGGATAATATTTAGAACAAATAGGGAGACATCAGAGGATCCTTGTGTGTTATAAAATAACGTTAAGGATCAAGGACTCATAAACCGAAAGTGTGCGGTTGTCCAAGTAATAGACCGATAAATTTGATTCATTCGCAGAGACGGATTAGGTACAACTCAGGTCTGGATCAAATAGTGAGATAATTTCCAAGTACGGAAAAGTAAATGACATAAAAGTTTGTTTGGTTTTTTTTTTTAAGAACTAAGATGCAAATATAAATTAGAAACTAAATTAATTAAACTAAAATGAAAATAATGCAAATAAAAGAGTTGGAAGCAAGGAGAGAAGTAGTACTTGAGTCTCGCAAGGGTTTCACCTAAACCTTCTTGATTAATGTTTTCTAGTTAAGGGTTAAATCGTTATATTTATGCTAGTCGGGATTCTAAAGTCTCTTAGCCCCCGTCAGGGTGGACCTAAGAGCTCTCCTATGGTATTATAAACCCCGTCCAGATGATTACAACTAATTTCAGATGGTTCAAATTCTTTATCTCATTGGCTATTGGTTAGTCAAGTCTGTCAAGGTCATTGGCGAATACCAACGACAACTACCTAGGTCTGTATCTAAACCCCCCCCCCCCCCCCCACGTCAAGATGATCACTACGCCACTATAGTGAATAGCCTAGATACTAACTTTACCCTTAGTTCATGACTCTAAAGATAATAATTCAAGAATAAAATAAAAGCCAACATAAAATAACGAATTCAATTTAAATTACGAAATCCAAAATTAGAAAAACATTAAAATAATCAAGTTAGGGTTCAACCCAATTCGCGATTCTCAAGTACAAATAAATTTAGTTCATAATTGAATTAAAAACTAAGGAAATAAAAATAAATGAACTCATGTTTATTACAGAATTAAAATATAAGAAAATCTAATTGAGGATTGAGTTTGGTTGTGATTTAGAGAAGATGACTTTCTCCTTTTCCTTGCTTCTGACTTTCTCTCTGGTATTCTGACTTTTTGTAAATTGAGTTGTGTGTAAAATAAAAGTCAAAAGGTCTATTTATAAGCTTAGAATCGGTCTTGGGCTATTACTTAAGTGAATTAGTAAAATATTAAAAAGCCCAATTCCAACTTTTATTTCAAATCTCGTAACTGGTGTACAGTCCATAGTAAAATGGCTGTAACTTTTTCAAATTAACTCCAAATTGACCCATTCCAGTTGCTAAACCTTACTATCTCAATAAGGAATAAAACCTATTTCACGACCCCAAGGCTGAATCCAAGTATAAGTAGCTCAAAATCAGCAATCAATATCAGACTTCCAGATTTGCAGCTTTCTTTGTCAATTCTCTGGGAAATCTTTTCTCACCTTTGACTTTTCCACATGATCCAAGACTTTAATTCTCGATTCCTCTCCTTGTATTGATGCTCCCTAGCATCCATGGACCTACAAACTTTGCACTAAAAACAATCCATTCAACGTGCAAAAGCTTAATAAATGAAAAAACAATAAATTCCAAGGAGAGAAAATGAAATATAACGAAATAACACTAAAATTCTATCATATTAGTCAATTATTCACCTAAAATGATGTATCCTAAGGGCATAAAAGTAGAACAAAAAGGGAGACATCATTGGTGTCGAGCACACCTTCTCTTCTTCTTTCTTTTCTTGCACAATGGGTGCAACTTCTTCTTTCTACTCTTTTGAGGGTTCCTCCTCTTTCTCTAGTGCTCTACTAGCTTGTAGTTCAATGGTCGATCTAATCTCTCTTGCATGTCTTTGAGAATATCTACGAAAATCAGGTTCTTTGGAAGAGTCAGAGTCTTCGGGGCTAGGCTTGGTTGATTTTTCTTCAATTTCTGGATTTTCCATGGTAATTTCTGCAGCAGGGGTAATTCCTCTTTCTTTTTTGTTTCAAGGAAAATTGCCTTACATGCTTCGAACCCAACATTTCCATCACCGCTCTCAATGGCCTTCAGTTCTCTTGCTTCTACTAGATTACTCATAAATTTCTTTATTTAATCCACTTGTGTGCTTAAGATTTGAATTGTGGCCTCTTGTTGTCTGGACTTCTCATGATGAGTTTGAATATTATTTGTAACTAGATCCATGAAACTTTGTAATCTCTTATCTGACACTACTTCTTCTTGAGGATGTTGCGATAAAGCTTTTTGAGCTAGATTATCGGTATAAGCATCATTGGTTTGTTGTTATGGAGGAGTTGGTCTATTATAATTCCGATTTCCTTGATACAGACATTGACCTCTCTGTTGGTAAGTGTTGTTCTACGGACGTGGTTGATAATTACCTTGATTTGCGTCCCCTTGTGGATTCAAATACTACATACCTGGATGATTTATATTACCAAATTGGTAATTCCTTCGATTAGATATGAAGTATACATATGATGGATTTCCTTCACACTCTTCACATGTATGATTCGGTACTTCACAACATGGTCAACCTTGTGCTTCTTGTACTACATTTGTTGCAGCTAAATTTTGACATTTTTGTTCCATCTCAAGCTTTATCTGTTTGACTTGATTTTCTAATGGTGTTAATTTAGCTGAATGAGAAGTTTTTGTATTTAATCGAAGAGTTCCTTTGGTGTTTGTAATAGGAGCTCGTGCAATGGGCCAACTCCTTTCTGTTTCTATACTACGTTCCATACATTCTGCAGCTTCTGTAGGATCCATAGACACAAATCCTCCTCTTCCACGATTATCGACCCTCAATCTACTTTCTGCATTAATACCTTGATAAAACATAGCTAACTGTAAAGATAAGGTGTAAACTTGGAGTGGACATCTTGCTAACTTCTGTTGAAATCTTGTCCATGCGTCTCCTACTTCTTCATCATTCTCTTGGAGAAAACTAGCAAGCTCCATTTGATATTTTAATCTCATAATACTCCGATAAAAACGGTTAAAGAATGCAGCTTGTAGTTCATCCCAAGTGTTAATTGTATTTGGTGGTTGCCTATCTAGCCAATCACCAGCATTGCCGGTCAAGAAGAGCGAAAACATGACAATACAGTTGCTCGCATGTAATGCCTGGAGTAATGTAGGCATCACAAATCTGCATAAACTACTCTTACCAGATCTTGAATTGTTGCACCACTATAGTGTACGTAACTAGTAAATTGATTGAGCATTCCTGGATCAGGCCTGAACTTTATATTCTAGGTCACTAGAGGACGATACCTTAATGGTTGAATTCGAAAAGGTGCTCCCAGGCCTAAGAGGCCTTGTTCGTGACGTCGATTATTATGGGCTCTCCTCCTTGTGGTGATATTACTTGAGGAATAGGTAATACTTGAGGAATATGTAGTCTTTGGTTGTTGTTATTGTTAAGATTATTATCCTTAGGTGGAACTAAATTATCCTCTTGGTTAGACATGGCTTCTCTTTGCTCCTTCTCTTCTCTTAAGCGTTTGTTGTAAGCCATGAATACACTTTCAGGATTCTCGAGAATACTATAGAATGGATTAGAAGAGACACAAACGATAAAAACAAAAAAGAAAGCGTAAAACTGAAAAAAATAACAAAAAACTACTACACTTAAAATTAAACCCACACGCTAATGAGACAAGTCCTCGGCAGCGGCGCCAAAAACTTGGTGTCGATTAGGGTGTGATAAAATAATGATAAATAAAGATTTGAATATCACCCTAACCAAATACGTTACTCACTGCAAGTATCATAGGTCGTATGCAAGTTTTAATGATAAGTTAGATTCATTCTCAGGGACTTAGTGTGTTATACGAATGGATTAGAAGAAAGCGTAGTAAGAATTAGTTCAATGAATTAAAAGACAATTAAATAAATATGAATAATGGTGGAGAGCATAATGATTAAACTAAAACTAATGCAAATGCAAATAAATAAATATGTAAAAATAAGATGAGAAACATAGCTCAGGTTTGCTTGTATGCACCTATCCTTCTATTTATTCAATTAGTTATAAGGATGATTAAAGCTCTTAAAGTAAGTAACCAAGATTCTATATTCCTCATAACCCCCTTCCGGGTGGACTTAGGGGGCGACCTAACAATTACCAGGGGACTTGGGTAAGGGGACCCTGCAAAATGATCGGTGGTTAATCTCAAAACCCTAATGACTATCTAGTTAGGAAAGACCTTCCAAATCACTACAACACACTATACGCTTATTTGGTGTTTCAACAATTAGACACCCCTTCCAGGTGACCATCCAATTACTATTAATGGGGTACTATATACTCGTGCACTAGCAAGAACTACGGTCAATACATCAAAGCACATAAATCAAATATAAAGGTTAAGAAGCTCAATCGATTTAAAAAGGTTTTTCCCAAACAAACTTAGATAGAAGAAAATAAAATTCAAAGATTATAAATATGAAAAACTCAAGCTATGGGAAAATTAGTCCATGCTAACAAGAAATAAACTAACATAAAGATACATACTGTCAACTTGCTTCTCCGGATGACTTTTAAGAATAATATGAATTAATAACTGAGCAAGAAAATGTTTACAATGATAAGAGGGTGTATCTATAGGTGTTTTCTAAGCCTAGATCGAAATCTTGGAGTATAAGGTAAGTAATTTGAGTCAAGTCCAACTCAAATTCGTTTCCTAAAATACAGGACATGATAAACACTGCTCACTGTTTTGGTCATATCTCCTTTGTTATTGGACCGATTTTCGCCCATTTTATATCAAAACGACCGAAGCAAAAAGATCTATCTATCTCTTTTTAAATCTTTTACAAAATCGCAGCCTATTTGAAGTTATCTTCACTTTAGTGGACGTATGACTGATTTATTTGACAACTTTTCGTTTCCTATTTAATCTTTACTTCCTTTTATCTCTTGATTCCTTCCATATCTTCTTTCCTTAACTTCTTAAAATTTACTTGGCATCTAAATATATTCTATAAACCTTAAGTGCTTCACATTAATACACAAATTAAACTAAATATGCTCTAAAAAGTAATAAATCATCAAATCACATGAATTAAGAAATTGTCAAATCCCTAACTAATTAATCAAATACACCTAAAATGATGTCTCCAACCTATATTAATATATAAAAAATAGAGAGGCATCAATCTCCTTTGTTACTCATCGAAATTTGATCTATTTTATATGGAAACGACTGCAATTCAAATATCTATCTGCTCCTAAAAGGGCTCTTTCAAATTCTTAGCCAATTTTCTGCAGCATTAAAATTAGTGACATTTTTCCAGCATAGGCAGATTCTTTAACTTTCCAAATATATCCAAAGTTTCCTTTTCAATTATGAATAAGGGGTTTTCTTTGCTTTTCTTCACTTATTCTCATTAGCCCAAAGTGCAATAGCTTCCAATACCTAAGTGCTACACAAATTACACGCAAAAGATCTAAAATAGCAGAACACCAAAAACTAGACAAGAAAGTGTAAATCATGAATAATTGGGGAAAAATCCCAAAACTAAGTACTTAATACCCCTAAAATAATGTCTCATGACTAGTTTACTCTATCACATAAATGGAGATATCAAGAGGATTCCTGAGTATGGAATAGAACTCCCCATAAAATCTTATGACAAATTGAGAAGGATGAAAAGGTCTGATAGCCACACAAGATATTTGTAGAACCGAGAGAAAGGTATACAACTAAGTACTTCCATGTCCACAAGGATCATGGGAATGAAACAAAACAATGTAAACAACTAAAGAGATAAATTGAACGATTAAGAAGACTAGGAAACTACCTAATCTAGCTAATGTTAACGGCAAACATATGGAGACGGAGGGAAACCTAAAACTTCGCAATGATCTAGGTCTACAGAAAGAAAGACCCCCACATGTCAGGACGTTGGGGAAAAGAAACATGCACCGAACCCTTGGACCATCCTGGTGGAAGGGGGTATGAATTTGAGGTGAAAACAATTGTAGGAGGGCCTGAGAGTAGTCGATCAAGGAATGAATGTAAACAATATGCACATGAAGTTTGAACACGTAAGTAGTGTGTAATTTCGTCAATTGGGGACAACATACAATTTACCGATAAGGATGTTAATATTTAATTTTTCCTCACGAAAACTGGTTAGTAATCCATGTGGTCATCCTAAATGGGTTAATACAATGTGTGCTTGTAGATACAGGTAGATCGATCGACCTCATATGCGCAATTGCATAGATTCCATATTTTGGAATTGTGTGGTAATTAATTCAAGATTTTTTGCGATAATTGGAGTGTTCCAAGGAGGTTTTAGCAAACGAAAAAAATGTAATCAAGTAATTTATTTCATTGGTAATTTCCTGAATATTCAATCAATTAAAAAGAGATAAAAAAGCTATCAATCCGTACATAAACCCGATCAAGGGATATACAATACAAATATCCACCCTTAGGGCTACATTTAACTTCCATTGATATTGGCTTGGAGGAAATACTGAAGAATGTTCTTATGCAGTTTGTGGTATCCAGTTGTGAATCTGCACACCTTTACCAAATAGACGATTCTTAATAAGCTTTGAGTCGTCGTGCCAACTTATCATCTAACACTGGAATTTACAATCCAAAAGGTGTAGGAATCATCCGAGAATACCAACAACGTGCACGATAGGGTTATTACAATTCCCTCGGGGGCCGGCTATAAGGGTCAATGGCAGAGAAGTTGGAAACAAATGAGAAAACTGGTAACTTTCAAAACTCTCAAGTTAAATGCTTTCTTAATAATATTTACATAGGTCATAGATTCTCTTTTGCATTCTTTTCTCCAACTGAGGTTTTTTGATGAGACAAAAAAATATTGAGAGCAGGAAGATAATTATAATAAATATTTTAGGAAATCGATACTACATTTAGGCAAAACTTTTTACCCGACCTCCTATGATCATCAACTAGAGGGTCGTCCATAGGAATTACTAGCCTAAAAATTAAAAATACTAAAAATTTCACCTAACTACTTATGATCATCTACTAGGGTATCGACCAAAGGAAATCTTGACCTACAATAGTCGAAAGACCAATAATTCTCAAAAGACCAACTTCGTTGTTGGAAACTAAAAAACATATATGTGTTATAACATAAAGACCAATTGTGTATTATCACCTAAAGACAAACTCCGTATTTGTACCTGAAGACCAACTCTGCGTGGAACCTAAAAAATCAACTCCTAATTTGCATCCGAAGACAAAATCCATGACAACACCTGAAGATCAACTACATGTCAGCACCTGAAGACCAACTGTACATTGACACCTGAAGACCAACCACGTGTCGGCACTTAAAGACCAACGGTGTGTATGCAGCTGGATGCCAACTCTAAAAGTGATTAATATAATTTATCGATTTATATAAATAGGGTATCGATTTCCTCAGGGATTAATTGCGATTAATATAATTTATTCTAATGTAAATGTATGAAGTTTGTAATCTAAATAACAAAATAGTAAATGATTCAAATAAAAGATGTTTGTTTAGTTTTCAATATTTAATAACTAAAAGTAAAATAAATGCAAATAAGATTAAGCTAAGAATTATATTAAACTAAGAATGAAGATAAACAAAATAGTAATTAAATAATATAATAAACTAGAGGAGATGGTGGCTTTAGGAAACAGCTAGTAATAAGTTATTCCGCTAGTTGACTTTGCAATTGATAAGGGCGAGGGATTGTGTTCACATTAGCCAGGATTCAAATGCATCTGAGTCCTCGCCCGGGTGATCTTAGCTCTCTACCTTACACACTTGCGATTTTTGGGTAGGATTAGTTTCCCTAACCCTATTGACTACCTAGCGTGCAGGAACCAACCAATTCAAAGCACTAGGCGCTTATGTACTAATTCTATAATTCGTGGCCCCCGTCAAGATTTTAGCTTAATTATTGCAGATGCGTGCTACTTGGCCAGAGCACATGAATATCTAATACAAATACATATACAATGGAAATTGATATCCCAAATGCAATAGTTTAATAAAAAAAACTAATCATAAGGTATTACAGTAACATCCTCAAGCAATTAAGGTTTAGCTCATACTAGAATAAAACTAAATTAATGAAAACTAAGAACATAATCATGTTTAAAACTGAAAATAAATATGAGTTACTGTTGATGTTGAAGGGAGATGGTGAATGGTTGAGGTAGAATGGATGGGTTCATAGACAAACCCTTGTTCTTCCTCTTCCTTCTGTTTTGTCGCTTTCCCCCTTCGTGAACTGATGGATAATGAAGTGTGTATTAAAGGAGGCTGTAAAAAGAGATTATATAGCTTCTAAAAACGTTTGTGCCCCCTTTAGGTTAAGAAAATTAGGTTTGGAAGGGGCCAACCCGTTTTACTTAACTAGATTTCTGGTTCGAACCACAGTGGATGCAACTAACATAACTTTTTCATCTTAGCTCCGAATTGACTTCTATCACTTGCCAGTCGACTTGACTTCTATATATATATTTATAAATCAAAAGGAAACAGGTCCATAGCTCTCACCAATAAGTTGTAGTGATTGAAACACTGAGGTGCAAGTTTTCTTTGGTAAACACTTCAACATCCCAAAGTGGCTCTAAGCTCAAATTTTGCTTTGACTTGGGGTTTCTCTTGACTCCTTGACTTATTTACTCATCTTGGACCCTTGTATCATGCATGTACCTAAAAGCTACATACTTAATACACTATTAAGGCACAAAATCTCTATAAACAGTAATATATTTAAAACAAGGAGCAAAAGTGCAATATAGAAAATAATAGGGAAAAATCCCTCACTTAGGCCCAACAAACTACCAAAATAATGTCTCGTGAATGGATTTATCTATCACAAAAGAGAGACATCATCTCACCCCTTAATCTGACATCTAAGAAACTGATATCTATCGATGAGATTTACCCGATCGATAGGAATTCATATTAAGCTTCTGATATAGTTGGTGCATACACTGAAGGCCATTTGGACACACCAATGACCCTGCCACCCTCGTTGAATCAACTATTCACAAATGCTTTCAGCTACAGGGTGCTCAGTTTCTCTTAATGATGTTTCTTTATTATAAGATTTCACATACCCTTCTTTTGTCAGCCCAGGTCTTAGAAGAAGTATGTAACTCTATTTCTTTCTCCTTTCAAGTATATTTTTTCTAGATCAATGCCCTCTTCCCTCATTCATTGAGAATCAGCTTGGGGTCAAGGAAACAAATTAGAGGCAAAAACTTATTCATTCAAATTCCTTCCCTAGTAAAGAGTTAAGTGTAGGTTGTAGGACCACTTTGAGAATACAAGTAAATAAAGATGTACGAGGGATAGAGAGCGGGGTAAGGCAATGTCGACTACGTTGGCACTTTGGAGATGTTACCTACCAAATAAATGGCTTACTAGGTGATCGAAATTGCTCAGTCCAGTGAGGAAACTAGTATGTCACTTGCCTTGAGCTTTGTTCGAACGCTTGCCAAGGAAATCAAACCCTAGTTTCTGGTATTTCATTAGATTTGAAATAGTAGCATCTTTCAAAGCTTTATTTTTAATATTTTTGATAGCTAGTCAATGAAAACCTTTAAGTAGGCTCGTAGCTTCACCATAAGCAATGAAGGGGGGCTGGGGAAGGCCGACGAGACACTTTGGATAAGTAAGAGACTGATCACAAAATAGGGTGGGATGGACAAAATTTCTTCACCACTAGTGGAAACGAGTTAAGAGTTTCTTTTTGGATGTCGAAGTAGCTAACTGAGAGTTAAGATAAAAAGAGTCGGCAAATCGTTTCACTGTCATGTATTTTTTTTAAATGAAAAGAAAGTGATAAATGGTAATAATTCAAAGTCTTAACCAGACACTTTAGGTAAAAACCTATTTTCTTCCTGATTTATGTGGGTGTGGGACTAGCAGACAGTCACACGATCGGGCATGAGTGCCCGAAACTTGTCACTATATACTCCTGCGGGGCAAAAGACGGCGGGGAAAGAGCGGAACATTCTGCAAAATCTACCAGCAGCAAATTCCCCATACAAATAGAGGGGTCTATAAGAAAACTCCTTGGTATCCCCCTATATCTCTTCGCTCATTTGCCGGTTTCGCTATAAGAAAAAGAAGTTGCAAATAGAGGAAACAAGGTAGTTTTGGATCAGAATACAGATGAGACCCACCGAAAGGTAATCTTTAAGTTGTTGAATGAAGCTCAAGTTCCTGTTCACAGGTTTCATTCAAATTATTTTCGGTTAGACATTGAGTTCGAGGTTTGATTTTGTAATATTTAGCGTCGACCTACACAGGAAGGGAATGGAAATTCTTCCCAATTAGTCAGAGTTCTAACGTTTTTGACACTCTGTTCTGTTGTTGAAGCGTTAGGGAACATATACACCCGAGAGCTATGGAGTTATCATAAATATTTCCTTGCTCGTCTTTTCCAGCTAAGGATATCCATATTTGGTTATGATGGTGGAAAGACCCGTGCAAAAAGATCAGGATCAAATTGAATATCGGTAGTCCAAGTGGGGGTTGTATCCTCTTCAAGATTTTGACTACTTCTTTGCCTCACTCTTTTTAGATATTTCCTTGTTATCTTCCTTTATTTAACTCTTACCTTCACTGCCTTCTTCATCATCTTGCTCTATCTGTAGAGCTTGCGATGGACTTGCCTTTCCCTCATTTACTACGTTACCACGAACTTGAATCATCACGTGGCTGCTAAAGTAAGCTAAAATTCACACAACCCTGGGGAAGCCAATAAAACCTCTCATTTCACGACCGAATTTAGTCGTCGTAACTACCTCTTTAACATGCTAAAGGCATGGTAAGAAAAGGTTCAGCTAATGGAGATATTAACTCTTCTGGGAACCAGTAATGTGTAAACCTTTTGCTTTGTTGGTATTACATACTTTCCAGTGTTTTGAAAGACAGTAAGCATTGCACTGAATATGATGACCAAGTCCTCCAGTACTTCCCAAAGCGGTTTTCCGTTTCTCTCATAGCCTTCCTACCGCTAACACTGACTTCTCGGATAAAGTGTGAATCCCTTATTTTAATGTATCCTTTCTCGTGTTTAGGATACTTCTCCCTCTTTATTTTTTCTGGACGGATAGAGCAACCTATAATTGCTCAAGAGAAGTGTATTTTCTGCCCCTAGCCGCTCACTACATTTCGTTCTTCTTTTGTACCGTCCCTTGAATGAAGACATCTGATCAGGCCGACTTTCCTAAATGCCAGCCACTTCCCTTTTCCTTTCCAAGTTAGGATTTTTCGAGTGGGTAGAAAAGGAGGCCCTCATACGAAGTCACATACTTACTAGAGCATCTTAATAAAAATTAAATTTTTAAAGTAAATTTAAATAAAATAAATAAAATAAATAAAATATTATAAAGAATGAGATATTTTAGCTAAATATAAAAGAAAATCTCATATTTTAAAACCTTACTTTGATTTTGTTATTCTAACTTTTTATTAGAATAAGAAGATTATTGATTTAACCTACTAATTGATAACCAGTTTCTATAGAAATTATTAATTTTTCTATTTTCATTCTTATTTTTTCTAATATATATGTATTTATTGTACAGTTTGATGAGATTTTATTTTTCTTTCTAATAAACAAATATAGAATTCATATATATATATATATATATATATATATATATATATATATATATATATATATATATATATATATATAATATGTAAAAATTTATTCAGTCATATAATCTACCTTATAAGTAATATTTTCCTAAAAAAAGGAACAAGTAAATTTCTAAGATCTCATAAATTTATTATTTAATTAAAGAGATAACAATTAATGTACTATTCTTTATTATGGTCTTTTACTTCCATGTATAAATAAAATTAATGTGTATGTAGGTAATATCTTTTACCAATTTGGCTAATCATGACATCTTTTTACTAAATTTAGTCAATCGTATTGATTACATTTCCTAAATAAAATTATAAGTAATATTTTTTTAAAAAAAGGAACAAGTAAAATTTTAAGATATCTCATAAATTTATTATTCAAATAAAAAGATAACAATTAATGTACTATACTTTACTATGGTCTTTTATTCTCCATGTATAAATAAAATTAATGTGTATGTAAGTAATGTCTTTTATCAATTGGCTAATCAGCCATCTTTTTACTAAATTTAGTCAATTGTATTGATTACATTTTCTAAATAAAATTATAAGTAATATTTTCTTAATAAAAGGAACAAATAATTTTCTAAGTTATCTCATAAATTTATTATTCAAATAAAAAAAATAACAATTAATGTATATTATACTTTATTATGGTCTTTTACTATCCATGTATAAATAAAATTAATGTGTATGTAAGTAATGTCTTTTACCAATTGGCTAATCATGGCATCTTTTTACTAAATTTAGTCAATCGTATTGATTACGTTCCCTAAATCATGAATTAAATTATCATTTTTTATCACCGAAAACTTGTAAAAGAAAAATGGAAACCGCGTAGCAGTACCACACCAGCTAATATATAACATAACCGAGGCTCTTCTTACAAAAAAGAAAGGCCGCCATAAATAACATATCTATCCACAGATAACCAAACCAAGATCCAGACTAAGAGTCTTCTGTGTCACATATATTCAAACACTTTTCAACACACTTTTCATATTATACTACTATCAATCTAAACCAAAGCATAAAGAAATAAAATAAAATAAACAAGTTTGAAGAAATGGGAAATAAGATAATATGGTGTGTGTTAATAATGTGTTTAATTGGTTTCACCATGGGAGAAGATCCATACAAATTTTTAACTTGGAATGTTACATATGGTGATATTTATCCTCTTGGCGTTAAACAACAGGTATATTTCTCTGTTTTTTTAATTCTTTATTGTCTTATTTTCGTGTTGTTCGTTATAGTAGCCGCATAAGACAGAGACAGAGTTGTTTTTTAGCTAACAATGTCATATTCCAAAAATAGCATATGTAACCTTTTGGATAGGTAGATTGCGTTTTACACATTTACATATTTTCATATCTATTGCTTTTTTGTAGAGATTTAATGTGTTTAAGCCTTGAATGTTGAGTTGATATATGTAAAATTTGAAATATATGCAGGGAATATTGATAAATGGACAGTTTCCTGGGCCACAAATAGCTGCAGATACAAATGACAACGTGATTATTAGCGTTGTCAATAATTTGGATGAACCTTTTCTTTTCTCTTGGTGAGTTTATTATCCTAGCTATAATTTCCCACAATGCGTTCTATTACACTTCATAGTAAATATTTTGCTAAAATTTGCAAATAGATCTCTGCAAAGGCGTAGATTTGCAATTTATTTTTATTGTTAATTTTTTCCTTGTACAGAAAAATATTTTATGTAAATTAAATATGATTTGGTGGCGTTCTTGTCTCAAATAGGAACGGTTTGCAGCAAAGAAGAAATTCTTGGCAAGATGGTGTTTGGGGGACAAATTGTCCTATCCCACCGGGCCAAAATTTCACATATATGCTACAAGTTAAGGACCAAATTGGTAGTTTCTATTACTATCCCTCCCTTGCTTTTCATAAAGCTGCCGGAGGATTTGGTGGTATTGCAATTTCTAGCCGTTACCGTATTCCGGTCCCTTTCTCTCCTCCCGCCGGTGATTTCACTATACTAGCCGGTGATTGGTACAAGCAAAATCACACTGTAAGTAATATATACTAATTGATTAATTCTTAATATTTGGCCATTATATTAATACTTATTATTAACAGGATTTAAAAGCGATTTTAGATAGTGGAAACGATCTTCCTTTCCCTGATGGACTTTTAATCAACGGTCTTGGTTCAAATGGTTTCAGTCTTACGGTTGATCAAGGAAAGACGTATAGACTTCGTATATCGAATGTTGGGCTTGCTACTTCTATCAACTTTCGAATTCAAGGACATAAAATGTTATTAGTTGAAGTAGAAGGGACTCATACATTGCAAAACACGTACGAGTCTCTCGATATCCATCTCGGACAATCGTATTCCGTTTTAGTTACGGCGGATCAACCTCCGCTAGATTATTACATAGTGGTTTCAACTCGTTTCACATCTCAAGTTCTTTATGCAACTGGTTTACTTCATTATAGTAACTCTGGTGGAATTGTCATGGGACCTCCTCCAGGTGGGCATACTACTGACATCGATTGGTCTCTTAACCAGGCGAGATCAATCAGACAAAATTTAACTGCGAGTGGGCCGAGACCCAACCCACAAGGTTCGTATCATTATGGGGAGGTTAATACAACACGTACCATTAGACTGGGTAACTCTCAACAACTTATTGATGGGAAACAGAGGTACGCTGTGAATAGTGTATCGTTTATCCCAGCAGATACACCTCTTAAACTCGCGGATTATTTTAATATTACGGGGGTGTTTAACCTTGGAAGTATCCCGGATAGTCCTACTTATGGTGGTGCTTACCTTCAAACTTCTGTCATGGCGGCTGATTTCCGAGGATTTGCTGAGGTGGTGTTTGAGAATTTGGAAGATACTGTTCAGTCTTGGCATATCGATGGGCACTTCTTTTTTGTTGTGGGGTAAGTATTTATTTATTTAAAAATTCTGTGCAGTAGTATAATATACATTATATTAATACTCTAATGGACAGGATGGACGGTGGGCAATGGACCGAGGCGAGCAGATTAAGTTACAACTTGAGAGATGGTGTTTCTCGTTCTACCGTTCAAGTAATTAACATACCTTTATTTGTTTGCACACTATTATTCAACTTTTTCGGCTTATAAGTCTGACTATGTTTTGTTCTTTAACTTGTTCAATAGGTGTATCCGAAGTCTTGGACGGCTCTTTACATGCCTCTTGATAATGTGGGAATGTGGAATATTCGATCGGAGAATTGGGCGCGGCAATATTTAGGTCAACAATTCTATCTTCGTGTATATTCACCGGCGCATTCATGGAGAGACGAGTATCTAATCCCAAAGAACGCTATTCTTTGTGGGCGTGCAACCGGTCGTAAGAAAAGACCTTTATAGTTTTGATAAATGTCAACTTAACGGGTCACGAAAGGGTGACTTGATTTTTTTGACTAGAGATCATAAGACATTGTTAGAGGATGATATTGACAAAGCTCTTCCCGAGCTTCAATTTTCCATATACTTGTAATGAATCATTGTGGTTCCATATAACATTTTTATGTTGTTCTCTTATGGCTCTGTATATTTGTTTGAATGGAAACGCAGGTAGAACCTAACATATATACATGGGGTTTTCTCGGAAAGGGCTGGGGAGATGGTTTTGGGGTGTCCTTTTAGGTAGTAAACAAACTAATCCTAGACCACATGGACGTATTGTTGTTTGATTAGAAGAAAATGTAAGTGGCCATTTTGATAATTTGCCTAAAGTTTAATTGCTAACTGAAAAAGTTCATCTGATAAATAAAACCACACGGTCAGTTTTTTTTTTTCCATAGATGAGAGTCTATAAAGCTGTTAAGAATAGAGAATTACATAAAGAACAAAAGTTCTTATTGCCTATCTAGTACAACTCTATTAGTTGCACAACCACTTCTGTCTCGTGTAATCAACTTCCAAAGAAAGTCGGGTGGGTCCTTGAACGCCTCCGGTTGAGTACTTAATAATGCACCTTCTCTTGCAAGTCTATAAACACAAAAATTAGCTTCTCTATACACATGAACAAGCTCAAGCTTCGGGAATCGACGAAGTAATGCACAACACTCTTTCGCAATTGAAACATACCGACTACCTAAGCTCCCACCGCCCTTCACTAGCGCATGAAGCTTCCCCGAGTCCATCTCATAACGAGTAGAGCTCCCACCGCCCTTCACTAGCGCGTGGAGCTCCTCCGAGTCTGTTTTAATCACCATCTCAACAAAGTCACTATTGCAAGCCCATCTAAGGCCAAAATGTAATGCAAGTAATTCCGAAACGAAGGGGGATACAAAATCGCAAGAGCCCATGAACCCAGAAATACATGTCCCATAGCTATTCCTTAATATACCCCCAATACCTGCTAACTGTTTCGCTCTAATGAAGCTTCCGTTGATATTTAACTTGGTGTCGTTTTCCTGTTTTACCCATTTCACCATGATATTACTAGCAAGTTTAATTATGCCACCTTCTAACGACTTACCCCACACAAGAACGAAGCAACCCGCGAGGGAGAAAATATCTCTCTTTAGCTCTAATTCATGGGGAATATTATGCCCCTCGTTAAACACAATTAAGTTTCTTCTGACCCAAATTGTCCATAACGCGGCTAGCACTAATGGTCAATCGAATCCGTCAATTCGCGCCTTGGACCGAAGATGTCCCTCCATCCAAGCTTTAATACCCCCGGGTGGGGTTGCTGAAAATTCTGCAGCATTTTCCTGCGCTGCAGCAATTCCCGAGACATCCCGAGGCAAATGCAGCAGTTGCGCTTCCCCTGGTTCGCAGCCTGCAGCTCTTAAACCGCCCCTGGAATGCGCCCATCTCCTGTTCAACCATTGCAGCTGGTTACTGTCCGCGCTCCTCATCAGTCCAGCCTCCAGCAAGCTTCCTTTCCGCTCCATTCCGCCGCAGCAGTAGCTGCACTCCCTCCAGCCGAGACAGCAGGTCCACTACGGATCACAACTCCTGGACCTCCTCGGCTAGCAGCTCCAAGCCCACCAAAATTGGATGCTAAAGTACCTGCAAAGTCAGAAGTAAAACCCAACAGCTTCCACACTAAACAACTACTTTACACTTTAAAGAAACATGAATAACATCTTCCCTTTAAGCTCCACAAACCGCGCATGATCTAGACTCGAGGATATTTCTTTTGTAAAGATTTTCCGTTGTTGCGAGCCGATTTAGCACTAATCTCCAGAGAAAACCACGTATCTTTTGGGAACCTTCCACACCAAATCCCACTTAAAATCCATATCATCACTAGCTTCCACCGAGCTCATGAATGCGGATTTAACCAAGAAGCGGCCCGAATCTTCATATTTCCACCTTACTCTTGGCCCTTCCTCTTCGTCTTGAACAATAAACCCATCGCGAAACGCCTCTACTCCAGCTAGAATTGCTTTGTAAGCACTGAATTCATTCCCATTTTGGACGCGATTTAAAAGTCCATTTCTAAAGTATTTGTTTCTGAATATTTCCACCCATGCAACCGATTACTCCTCTTGAAGGATTTTCCATCCAAGCTTTGCTAATAATGATAAATTATACCTCTCAGACTCCCTTATACCAAGACCATCATTCTCTTTTGGTTTACACACTTGACCCCAAGCTACCCAATGTAACTTTCTTTCCGTGGCTGAGGAACCCCAAATAAAATCTCTGACTACTCTATCAATCCCTTTACAGACATAATTAGGCAATTTCAAAACTTGCATTTGATATACGGGTATCGCGTTCAAGACTAACTGAGCAAGCGTAACCCGACCCGCGAGCGATAAGGTCTTTGACTTCTAAGAAGCTAACTTATTCCTCATCTTCTCCAGTATGCCTTTATAGAACCCTTTAGGTAATCTACCCGAGTGAATAGGTACTCCCAAATAAGTCCCAAAGGAGGTACTATGACAAAACCCACTAGCCAACGCAAGGTCTTTCTGGATTTGCTCCGGGACATTAGAGGAAAAGTAGATTAAGGACTTCTCAGCGCTAATTGTCTGTCCAACCGCTTTACAGAATCTGTCCATAACCACCTGTATTGTTTGTACCTGCAATAAAGAAGCCTCACCAAACAAAATTAGATCATTTGCAAAAAACAAGTGAGATAACTTGGGACCTTGGCGACCAATTAATTAATTAAAATAGTAGTTGGGTAAATCTAATGAGAGAAGTGACTTCTGATTAGTTATCAAATAAACCAGTTTCTTGTTACTCCCTTACTTTCAGAATGTTTGTCCATATTAAAATTATTGTTTCAAAATGTTTGTCTACTTAATATTTTAAGGTATTTTTTTTCAATTTTTTCAATTATTATTAAAAAATTAAAATTTATATTTCTAATTCACATTTAAGGATCAAGACATTTTATGAAAAGATAATTTTATAATAGGAATGGTTATTACTACATTTCTTAATATGTGTGAAAAATAAAGTAGCAAAACATTTTGAAACGAAGGGAGTAAACCGTGTTCTAGAGGTGGATTTTTAAATAATATGGATTTGTTATTTTTTTTAAGTATGGATTGTTATCCATGAAAGATGATTCAAATTAGGGATAATTCACGAAGAAAATAGATTTATATAATAAAACAAATTCGGTTTAAATCATTTACATAAAAACGGTCAAGATCGTATGTCGACTTTTAATTGACTATTTACATTAATGACATTAATTGTTTTTTAATTGATAAAAAAGAATTTAATTTTTATTTATAAAATCATATCTTCTCATATATATATTCATTAATCTTTGTACAGTAAACTTAAATTTTTTAAAATTATAAACTATTATTTCTATATATTTATTATCATTCATATATGTAACGTAAAAAATAATATTAACTATAAAAGGCACGTCTAATTAATTATACATATTAACTATAACTTTAAGTCAATTCCTAATTAATAACAACTTACAAAAATACCTATAACCCTATTAATTATTACTTTAATTATATTTATCATTTAATTCTTATTATTTTTACAATTTTATTATCTTTTTGTCCAACCCTTTTTTGTTATTTTGTGTATCACAAAACAACCATTTGTGTAATACAATAATACACAAATTCATTTTTTCTATTCCACTCAAACTGATTGGTTTGTGTGTTCATGTGATATAGAAAATCACAGACTGAAAAGGGCATGACTAAAAGTGAATACATGATTTTGTGTATTGCTGTAATACACAAATGATTGTTTTGTGTATTAGATCAAAACACACAAAGTAACAAAAAGAGGTTGGACAAAAAGATAATGCATTAAAATAGTAAAAAGCGAGTAAAATTAGGGTATATGCAATTAATAAACTGAAAAAATAATTTTGTTAAAGAAGTAAATGTTTTAGATTGATTCATGATATTGTGTGTTATAGGAATACATAATTATATTTTTGTGTATTGTAGGAACACATAAAAAGCTGAATATCGAAAGTTAAAAAAATCAAAAAAGTTCGCTGATGTAGACATTAAAAAAATTTACGGACGCGCGCGTGTTGTGGAATTTGGAAGATCTTTTTTTGTGTAACACATAAGATGGATTATCGAAATTGAAAAAATAAAGAAATAAAATCAAAAAAATCCATAAAAGTATATATTAATTAGTCTAGTCCAAAAATAATTTTTTTCGATTTTTCTGGAATTAGTTATGAATTTTTCAAAAAAAAATTCACGGACGCGCGAGTGTGGTTGAATTAGTTGGTGGACTGGTGGTGATGGAACTAGTCGGTGGTGGTGGTCGGCGGAGTATAATGGTGGTGATGGTGGTGGTGGCGGGAATGGTGGTAGAGGTGTTGGGTGGTGGTAGTTGGGGTGGGTAGTGGTGGTGGTCGGTGGAGAATGTATGAGGTGGTGGTGATAGTCCTTGGTAAATGCATGAGGTAGTGGTGGTGTCAGTGGTGGTCAGTGGTGGTGACCGAATTTAATAAATAAAAAGAAAATAAATAAATCATATAGTATGAGTATTATATAATAAAAAAAAATATATATAACATTAAGGGTAATAGTGAAAGGTAAATATGATAAAGTGTTCTATTGGTAATTAATCCACTATGAATCCCTTTTTATGAAATTTGAGGATTCGTAATTAATTAGAAATTATCTCTAACTATAATTCAATAAAATATTATTTCACTATATATATTTCATCTCTTATATATTCATTACAATTTTTTATCTAAATTAATTTTTATAAATTATAAAATATTAATTTTCTATATTTATTTCTTATATATATCATGACATAAAAAAATATTTAACTGAAATTCAATAAAATATTATTAAGATTATTATAAACGGGTCTTGGAAACACCCCCTATATCCATTCCTAACCCTACTTTCCTTCTCTTCTCACTAAAAAGTTCAAACAGATTTTAAGACTATATACAAAAATACCATCTACAATTTTAACCTTTTTTGTTTTTTTAACTATATATAATAATATATTCAAGAATATATTAAAAGTCCAATTTCTCTTTCCTATCTTTTCCCGGTAACCTATTCTCTCTCTCTCTCTCTCTCTCTCTCTCACCATCAAAGCCACCTCCGAACCAGCAAGATCCATAATAAACTCCACCTCCAGAGCTTAATAAACCTTCATGGCTGTCTCGTCTGCTCCAAGGAAGCTTCGAAAATAAGCTGAGACGAATCGAAGCTGTTTCCATTTGGAGATCCCATCGAACACAAGCTTCGAGAAGACCAAGCCGCCACCATGGAGGTCTGAAGACCCGCCGTCGTGAGCTCGAGGCTACGCGAGGAAGAAGAATTTAGAGATATCCCGTTCGAGCTTCCATCCATCGCCATTCTAGCTGCCATTCGAGCCGTCTTCACGTGATGCTCCAAATCCGGAAATGCTGAGAAGACGACATGCAGTGCTCCGGTCGTGGCTGCGAAGATGAAGAGCTCGCCAAGTTTTGTTGTTGCACTTATGGTGGTATGGAGCTCGGCGGAGTTTTGTAAATAGACATGGCTTGGAGCTGGCAGAAAGGAGATCAACACAGTGCTACCGAAGCTTCGCCATTGCAGATCGGAGCTTCGCACTTCGGTTCAATTCGCTGGTTTTTTTTGTTCGTTAAATATTTGAATCTGGTCAAACTAGATCTGGTCTTTTTTTGTCGAACGTGTAGTTACTACAGTAGACAAACCTGTATTATAATAGTTAGATATTTTTTTTTCTTTTTTAGCTAATTGATGTAGAAAGTAATGAGTTTGTTATAGTTTTTTATTCTTTTTTATTCATGTTGTAATTGTTGAAAAACTAATAAAATTGATTTTGTTTGAACAATACTCTGTAGTTTTGTTGAGTATTCTATAATTTTGTGGAGTACTCCGTTTTTTATGGAGTACTATGGATTTTTTGAACAATACTCTACGTTTTTTAATTGAGTACATATCTATTTTTATGATACTCATCAATTTTTTTCGACACTCTATCCTTTTTTTCGATACTCTATACCTTTTTCCAATACTCTATAATTTTCTAGAGATGGATGGTGGCCGGAGGTCGGTGGGTGGTGGCCGAAGGTCGGTAGGCGATGGCCGGAAGTCAGTGGTCGGAGATCGGAGATGAACAGTGCCAACACTTTTTTTTGTCTTTTAGTGTCTTTTGTATTATATAAGGGTATTTTAGTATTTGGTCATCCTTAAGGTCCATTTAAAGAACTAAGATTTATACTATTCCTTATAGAGTTAAAAACCAGACTCCAAGACCTTATGTCTCATTCACCCAATATTATTTCATATGTTTTGACATAAAATATTATCCATATAATAAAACAGTCTTTTTTAAACGGTTCGGATACTCTACTTTAAAAAGGGTAATAATCGTCTGTGACCCTTAATTCACTTCTTCACATTAATGACATTAATTGGTTTTACTAATAAAAAAACTTAATTCTCACTTATAAAATCAAAATTTCTCATATGAATCAATAATATTTTTACCTTGAATTTTAATTTAATTTTTTAATAAATTATGACCTAAAAAATATTTAGTTAAAATTCAACAAAATATTATTTTCTATATATATATATATATATATATATATATATATATATATATATATTTCCTTTCTTATATGAGATATTAACCAATTAAGTCCAATAACCCAATTACCCACCCCCAAAGAGTCCAGCCTATAATTCTACCCCGAACAGGTCCAGTGTTTTATATGATATACCATCACTACCCTCCAGCTTAACAAATCGTATCAGTTTGTCTCCTTAATTATCGTTTTGTAACCAATTCCATATATGTAGCATATCTAATAAACCCCTTAATCATAGAACTTTATTATGGTAACTATTTTACACGCTTAAACACATTCAATCCAGCAGATACACCACTATTTTGCAGCATTAATCTTTCACAACATACTATTCAGCCACAGTCGAGAACAAGGTATGTATCAAATCCAATGAGCTATTTTTGTTATTGAATCGTGATTAATCAAGACTTGTTATATATATAAAGCATTTTTTTTTGTTTTGAACATAATCGTATAAGTGTATGCTAGTGCACACACCTCTATTATCTTGTATTACAAGAGGCAAGTTCATCTGCTTTTCCATATATCAATAAAATTATGTGTTACTTTATTCATATTCAGTTGCACAACCTTTATAATTTGATCTGTATAATATTCCACGTACCATCACTTTTCACAGACAACCCATCAAAATAAAAATTATAACCCACCCCAGTCTATTCCCCAGAAGGCATACAATCCATCATTTTGAACACACATCAACATAATTACAAACATTACCCACCGCCAATTTAATATTTGATATATATCCATCCACTCCATCTACTTTAACTAACACACCAACACAAATAGACGCACACACACCTACATACATGTTTTCATGTAAAACAGTTAATACAAAAGCTCAACAACCAACACAGACAACCCAACATATTTACACTACTACACAATCACTAACTACACAAATATAAACCAATACATAATAGTCGATATCATACATCTGCAAACTCAAATAATATAAGGTAATGTGACATAAATAAAATTTAATCATTTGAATATATCAGACAATATTTTCCAAATCAAATCCCAAAATTACGAAATAATTCGAAGTTTAAACAAAAGAAATGGAATGTAAATCAAACAAAACTATCTTTTTCAGCTTCAATCGTCTCTTCAAAATCTGTATCGGTTGTTTTCAGGGGTTTCTTCTTCTTTTCCAAAACCTTAGATTTCCCATCGTCAACAATGGCTCTACCTTTCTTCTTCGCCTTCACATCAGCTTGTTCATCAATATCCATTTTTTTCTTCTTGTTGGTATTCGTAGGAACCGTACCTACGAAGTCATCATCACTTACTTGCTGAGAAATTGTTTTCTTTTTTTGAACGGTATTTTTTCCGCCATTATCGACGAGTTGCTTCATCTTTATTGTCTTCACACCATCCATATTATCCAGTTCTTGATTGGTCTGCACTTTGTTTTTGCTTTTTGCCATCACCTCTACAGATTGTAGTTGATTATGGCATAGGGTTTGCTGATTTTTTAGTGGAAAGAAGATGATGAGTTGCTGATTAGAATTTTATTTTTGGTTTTGGCGATTCAAATTCCTCTATTCTAAAATTTGACTGATTGCATAGAATCAGGTGAATTAGTTTTGGCAACTAAACACTAATTAATTGGTTCATAGGGGTAAGACTGTCTTTTATGATGGGTTGGACTTGATGGGCAATCAGCTATGAGTTGTGGACTCTCTAAGTAAAAAACCCTTCTTATATATTTACTAATTTTTTTTACCTAATTTCCAAAAGAAAAACTATAATATATTATTTTTCTATATCACTTACCATCATATATTGTGACGTAAAATATATAAAAAATAATCTTTAAAATAAACAAACATTTTAAACGGTTCAGGTCTACTACTTAAAAGACGATCAAGATCGTTTCTAACCTTTTAATTCACTCATTCACATTAATAAAATTAATTATTTTTTACTTAATAAATAAAGTTAATTCTCACTATAAAATCAAATCTTCTCATATATATTCTCACTAATCATTTTACTTTAATTTTTTTTAAATTATTATATACTATTTCTCTATATTTTCTTTCCTTTCATATATTATAAAAAATCATATTTAACTAAGGCTAAGTCTAACAGCTACCCAGTTTGATAGCTAGAATTGGGGGTCAAAACGGGTTTTTCTTTCAAATAGCAACCTCTAAATTAGTTTTGCTCCAACAACCTCCCAATTTTATTAATAATTTATTAATAATAATTAATTCATAACTTTTTTTTATGTATATATATATTTATTTGTACACTTCAAAATTAATATGAAAATATTCAATGTTAATTTTTTTTATTGAATATTATTTATTATAATTATTTTTTATTATTTATACTTTTAAAAATATATCATTTGTTTTTTAAGATATTTAATTTTTTTTAAATCTTACATATTTGAAAAAAGTTGAAAAAAATTGAAAGTTGGTCAAATTCTAAATATGAAAAAATATATGAAAGAGTAAAGTGTTTGAAAAAAAATAAGCAAAGCAGCAGCATACAACAATATAGGTCAAAAAGAATTAAAAAAAAAAAAGGAAAAACAAAGGTAGCTAACAAAAAAACTAGCCACGTGTAGCTAAAAAAGTGGCAAAAATTGGGGTTTAGAATTGGGAGTTGTTTTTTTCTCCCTAAACTTTCCTTGATAATATTAAAATAAAGTAGTTAGCCTATACCCGAGGGTAAAGACTATTCATACAAAATATCTACTAATCCTCTAGATTACATCGAAACATGTTGCCATCAAACTTACATTTAACTAACCAATCTGCTGCTCTATTACAACCTCGATTACATCATTTAAACCATGGTTTAAAATTTTCCGAGATCAAATAAATGCTACTAATAATATTACAAATAGTGGGATTGGTAAATTGCTTACAACTCTCAAGGGACTGCATAATAAAAAGACTGTCACTCTCTACTATCACCCTACTATTAGATTCCTGGGCTAGTAGACAAGCTTTTAGCACCCCTAAAACCTCCGTCTCGAGAGAAGATTCAGCTGAAATATCCAACGCATTGTAGCTCCTAGTATTTCCAAGATAGTCTCTGGTAACACAAGAAATAATAGCTATATATAAAAGGTGCATCACAGTTAATTTTCAATATACTTATAGGTGGAGGTTCCCATTTAATTTCCTTTTCATCTATTTGTACTTACATAAAGCTAACTAAGGGGCTTCCTTTGTAATATTTTCATATGAAGAAATATTAAACCCCTTCTGTACATTAGTATCATCCCTTAGGGATGTTACAATTTTCATAGTCTTTCCAATTTTGGAAGGCTTTTTTCATTGTTGCTTCAGGGTCAATTTTTATATTGTTGTATTTATACTCATTTCTATCCTTCCAAATCTGCCATGCAATATTGCAGAAAATTTATAAAGTCTGCTGTGTACCTGTATTCAACTTTTTATTTTTGTGAATTTCATAAATACTAGCCATCCATAGTACTGGAACACTGGTTGCTTGTATATAAACTGAGTGGTGAAGCATACCAAACTGCTCCAACCCAATCACAATCCATAAGTAAATGTTCCACATTCTCAATTGATTTATTGCAGATATCACATATAGCATAATTCAAAATCCTTTTTTATGCAGATTATCATTAGTTGGAAGGATATTTTTAAACACCCTCCACATGAAGTTTTTAACTCTAGGAGCAATATTAAGATTCCACATAATTTTCCAAATTTTTGGGTCTATATAGTGAGATGTGGACCTTTTCTTATCACAATTAGTACTAGTTTCCTTATCCCCATTGTTTTTAGTAGCTGGTACCCTTTTTTAACTTCATAAGTTCCAAATTTTCCTTTAGTCCAAACAGGAATGTCTTTACCACCTGATAGTGGAATAAAAGTATTCAAAATTAGTTTTGCCACTTCATGGGTAAAGTTACTATTATTAAGATCAACATTCCAGCCCCTTTTGTCATTTAACATAAGATCAACAACATTTTTTAACTTAAGATCAGTAGGGGCAATTTTATCCCAATTTGTTATCCAGTTCTGAGTATGTAAGCAAATACCTTCACCTTCACCTTTTCCCACTTTCCACTTAATGTCATTGATAATAAAATCCCTACCAACCATTAGGATTCTCCATCCCCAAGAGGGAGAGTTCCCAATTTAGCATCATAAAGTGAGATGTGGGGAAAGTACTTGCCTTTAAGGACTTTATAAAGAAGGGAATCACAATTATTAAGTAAGTTCCACGCACTTGTTTACTAAGTAGAGCTATATCCATAAGGAGTACCTAAATCCTAGGCCCTCACTATATTTACTCTTAGTAGGGGATTCCCAAGAGCCCCCAATGTATTTTTTTATTACCTTTACTACCCCACCAAAACCTTGCAATTTGTGATAAAATCAAATCACAGGTTATCTTGGGAAATAAGAAAGAAGACATATAGTAATTAGGCATACTAATTAACACTACTTTAATAAGAATGTCTTTACCTGCATTAGACAAGTACAAATTCTTCCAGTTCGTAGTTCTTCTCATGGTTTTTTCAACAAGTATATTTAAATCTTTAACTTTGGATCTCCCTCACTCAGTGGGAAGGCCCAAATAATTACCTAAGTTATTGGTAATTTTCATATTCAGCTTGTTAGCAAAATTATTTTGGATATAATCAGGTGTATTGGTACTGAATTTGATCCCACATTTGTTATAGTTAAGCTTCACACCAGTTGCAAAACCATACTTATTAATGATATCATTAAAACTCTCAATTTCAGTAATATTAGCTTTCATAAAAAAGATACTATCATCTGCAAAAAGCAGATAGGTAATACTAGGCGTTGTTACTTTAGAGAGGTTGTTGGAGTGCTAGAATTGATTATTTAACTCCCAATTATAGCTTTTAGCTAGATTTGGGTGTCCGTTGGACTTAGCCTAAATTTTAAGAAAGAGGAAATGGGAGGAGAGGTCGCCTCACTTTAAAAAGTAAGGTAGCGTTATTTAGTATATAAAGAAAAAACAAGAAAAAAGAAATTCACTAATTGAAAACCAAAGATAAAAAGCATCGCCACCATAAACCTTCTGAAGAAAAACACCCCCACTGACAACCACTATCCTTTTCAATCAACCATAAACACAACTATCACGTCCCGCAACAACATTTCTAGTCCGGTAACAAGATATTCTTCAATCAATAAAATGCTTATAAGGTAATTTCTTTTTTTACAATTAAAACCCTAAGTTTGAAATTAATCTAATTTATTTGTGTTTGATTTCTTGTTTTGTAATAAATAAATCAATAAAGTGTTTTATTTTGTAGCAGATTCACGGTTATCGTCACATCACAGGAAATTAAAGACTTGAACTACTTTAGTACATTCAAGATTTGCCGACATTCAGGCCTTTTTTAAGTTTGTGAAGTCCAACCTTTTACGATTAAAATTCTGAGAGCTAAAGGACAACCTTGAGTTATGATAGGATTCGATTATTCTGTTCTTTGTAGTTTTGTAACTTGATTTTTGGTGATTTAGTTTTGTGGCTTTCTAAATGATCAAGTATATATTTTATTTATTTGTGTAATACTATATTTGAAGCACTTTTGATTTGTATGGCTTCCGACATGACAAGCCTCATGCATTTTGAAATATGTAATTTGTAATGAATAAAGTAATTTTGATAGAAATAAAGCAATGAATTGAAATGCAGAAACTTAAAAGACATGAATAAAATGAAACTTTATTGATTGATTGATTACTTTGTTCATGTATATGGGTAATTTATATATCTACATACATAGTAACTGCAATACAACGACTATAAGTTATAACGACTATGATCTATATACTTAATATATATACATAATTTTTATTTACAAATTAAGTTTAAATATTAATTCTAAGATTCATAACATTGCCTCCTTCTTTAAATTGAACATTGACCTCAAGGTTCTAAACTTGATAAACTTTGGTATAGACGGAACTAGAAGATATATCTGGAAGTGTTTCATCTGTCGAAGTAGAACAATTATTATCACTTCCTGAATCTAAAAGAAACAATTGAGGTTTTGATTTACAACGATGCCCAACCACATATGTTCATCGCAATTATATCATAGACCCTTTTCGCTACGTACTTGCATTTCAATCGGAGATAAACAACGAATGATATATCGGTCTGTGTGTTTCACTTGTGGAGAAGGCATAATGGTTTCTAATGATACTGAATTAGTAGGAGGACCAGAGGAACCAGATCAAGCAGAGTTGATTTTCATAAGTTCCATTAATTTTGACTCTTGCAGGCGTGCTAAACCCATATCATGTGAAAGTGACATAGGACGAAAAGCCAGGACTTCTGCCTTAATATCAGATTGCAGTCCTACAACAAAACAACTGAACAAAAAGGATGATGATAATCCAATTGTTCAGTTCCCAAGTGCTTCAAATTGTGTTGATATTCATCCACAGATCCGCGTTGCATTAATTTTGCCAAGGATCCTTATGAATCTTCAAATTCAGGAGGCCCAAATCGACTTTCCAAGGCTCTAGGAAATTGATCCCATGTTGAAATTTGACGATATTGAGTCATATATTGAAACCAAGGAAGTGCTTTACCATCCATATGAAATGAACATATGAGAAGACGTTGATCCCTAGAAATCCGATGGTAATAAAAAACGTTCAGCCTTAAAAATCTAACCAGATGGATCAATACCTTCAAAACGCGGAAAATCTAAACGTATCTGGCGTGCCTAGACAGCCATTGGAGACGGGTTTGCGAATCTTGGCGGAGTTGGTGGTGGAATCGCTACGACTGGAACTATAGGCAGAGGGTTAATTCGTGGTAAATCAGAAGGCCCAATAACAGTATTTTCTTTTTTCAGAAGGCGATCCGATTTGTTGTCGAGTTTGCTTTCAAGAGAAGCAATTTTAGTGACAAGATCGAATAAAATTGTGGAGTGATTTATGATTGTTTCCTGAATTTGATCGATTTTTTGGTTGAATGAATGGAAACAATCTCTTGAAGTTTGTCGAGTTTTATGGAATGAATGGAAAATGTTTCTTGAAGATTTTCCACATTATCATCTAGGGTTTTCAGACGTGTACCTTCGGCCATGGTTGAGGCAGAGGCGATGAAAATACCAATTTGTAATGAATAAAGTAATTTAGATAGAACTAAAGAAATGAATTGAAATGCAGAAACTTAAAAGTCATGAATAAAATGAAAATTCATTGAATGATTGATTACTTTTTTCATGTACATGGGTAGTTTACAGATCTACATACATAGTAACTGCAATACGACGACTATAAGTTATAACAACTATAATCTATACTCCTCCTAACCCCCTTCTGGGTGGACTTATGTGGCGACCTAACAATTACCAGGGGACTTGGGTAAGAGGACCTTGCGCAGTGATCAGTGGTTAAATCTCAAACCGTAGTGACTATCTAGTTAGGCAAGCCCTTCCGGATCACTACCACACACTAGATTTTATGTAATGGTTTCAATAATTAGACACCCCTTCCGGGTGACTATCTAACTACTATTAAGACAGTCCTAACGTGATCAAGATTAAGGTTGGAAATAAGTCAAAGACCATCAAACAAATATATGGTTAAGAAGCTAGAATCAATTTAAAAAGGTTTTCCTAAATAAACTTAGATAGAAGAAAATATAATTCAAAGATTACACATATGCAAAACACAAGCTATGGGAAATTTAATTCATGCTGAAAATAATAAAACTAAAATAAAGATTCAACTGTCAACTTGCTCCTCTTGAATGACTAAGGGTTGATATAAGGTTTAGAACTCAACAAGGACCTATTTACAATAATAAGAGGGTGTATATATAGGTGATAAGAAGACTCTGGGTCGAAATTTTGAATGGAAGACAAGTAATTTGAGTTTAAGTCCAACTCTAATTCGTTTTCCTAAAATATCGGAGAGGATAAACACTGCTCATTGTTTTGATCATATCTCTTTCGTTATTGGTCCGATTTTCACCTACTTTATATAGAAACGACCCCAGGAAAAATATCTACATCTACTATGTTGAATGTTCATCCAAACTCCCATCCAAATTGAAGTTATCTTCATTTTAATTGACGTAGCTACAGAATTTCAGATTTACTTGACAACTTTTCCTTTCCTATTTTATCTCTACATCCTTTTATCTATTGATTCCTTCCATATCTTCTTTATTGATCTCTTTAGAATTGATTTGACATCTAATTATATTTCACATATCTTTAAAACTTCACATTAATACACAAATTAAACCAAATATGCTCTAAAAATAATAAATCATCAAATCAAGACAAGACAAGAAATAAGAATTTATCAAAATACAAATAAAAATATATAATTAATTAATCAAATACACCAAAAATGATGTCTCCAACCTAGATTATTATATCACAAATAGGGAGACATCATAGGGCAATCGCGTGAAGGTAAAAATCATAATCGTTGGATAATATTGTGGGATCGACCAAGAGAGGTTTCTAGTACTAAATAGCAACCCTTAATTGCTTGGAAGAGGGTTATTGTGAAATTAGAGTCTTGATTAGCAATAACTTCAGGTTTTCCCTTAAACTGCAAGTGAGTCCAAATCAAGTTAGTGGTACGTATAAGTGTCTCGAGTTGCGTCTTCTTTTCATACTTTCGCCCTTATTTAATTTTCTTATAATTGATCTTAATTTAATTCATTGTTAGTAGTGAATCTTTTCAAATAAAACAAATAAAAAAATTTTAGTTTTAGTTTTTGTCATAATTAACTTCTTATTCTCCGTAGGGAGGATACTTCTTATCACTTTTTACTACTTGTGACGTCACGTACATTTGTGAGTTATCATTCTTCGACTGTCTACTTTATATCACACCTTGGATGATAACAAGTTTTATAAGGTTGAAATTTGTAATGTTCTTCTGGTGTTTAGTGGTCGGTAAAGATGTTCACTTTTATATATAGACAGTCTAAATAGATCGTCATTAATTTAGATGAATGTAATACCAATCTAGAAAGTCGTTGAAAAAGAATATATTCTTTTTTTTTATTAAACAAAACCTTTACCAATTTTCTATCGGTCTATAAAACAGTAGAGTAATGATATATTGGTTACAAATTGTTAATGCATTTATTTTCTTGATTTGATTAAAGATTTGTAACCAATCAATTCACGTCACGTCATTGGGTGACATTTGGATGGTATGAATTCGGGTGGTATATATCATTACTCAAAACAGTAATTTGTTTTTGATTAACGAAAATTTTAATTCATTTACTTTTTGGCAAGAAAACTTAATACCCGACCATTGGTCGATATAGTCTACTCTCTAACAACTATGATATTGAACTATAAATCTCACATAATAAATTCTCTATTTTCTCTTTAACGGTTCTAATTTTTATTTGAATTTAACATGGTATCAGAAACTTGAGATTTCTGTCTCTCCTAGTAGCCAAGTCTTCCACGTTAAGTGTTTGTAATAAATTGGTTAGGTTGCCCAAAGTTAACGCAGTTATGGTGGCTTGGCTAATTACATATGACCCAAAGTCTTCAACTATTCCGTATGGTGTAAATTAATTTCACCACCCTCTACTAGCTAAGCAATGAAGTATACTACTACTACTACATGCACTAAATACTCTCATATATTCACTACAACAATGTACAAGTCGTCTCACGAACTGTCAAATTGACAATTATTTCTGATCATTACTTTATAGTTTAATTCCCTCCAATTGGTTGGTTGAAGTTATTGCAAAACCAACCCCCACTAAAGCCTCAATAATGCAATACTTCCCATCTTATTATCGCATTAACACAATGCAAGGGCCTACCAAAAAAGAATAGCCTTATATTGTTACATTTTCTCCAGGGACCCTTTTTAAATAATGACATTCTTTTCGTAAAATAGGAATACCAACCTAAAATGAGGCTTCTCGTGATAAAATGAAGGAGTAAGTAGTTGTTTCTCAATCTCGAGTAGTGATATAAACAGGAACAAGTTTTATAATAGAAGGATTAACTTTTTCTTTGGAGGTGACACATTAATAAAATGATAATCACTTTAAAGATATTTTCCAATAAAAGCCCACAAATTGACCCATCCCTGGTTATAATATCTTTGTGTCGGTAGGGTTTGAGAAGCTTCGATATATACACAGTACAGTATTACACTATGGGAGTTTATCCAGAATCGGATCAAGTCTTATGTGATTGTTGACTTTGAATAATGTCTTTCATTTAATGTTTCTCTACTTTCCCAACTGTTTGAACGCGTAGTGAAATAACATGCACACATTGTATACATTTATGGGTTAAGAAGAAGAAAGTATCAAAGCTGACCAAGTTGGCAAGTTGGGAAACCCTATATATCTAGATGTCTCACTAGTACTGGAGATCAAGCAAGCTGAACTAAATAAACTTATTAGCTATGCCTATGGGATCTTCTTTTCAAAAATGGTTTTGCTTGTCACTTCTTATGTTGGGCATTGTTTTAGAATTGAGTGTAGTCACTCTTGCTGATGAAAAGCTGGAAAAAACTAGGTGGGGGAATGATAATGATTGTCGATTTGGGCGTTGTAATAGAGGTCGAGGAGGTCGAGGTGGTTTCGGGGGTGGTAGAGGTGGTGGTGGAGGGTTTGGAGGAGGAGGAGGACTTGGGGGTGGTGGTGGAGCTGGAGGAGGAGCAGGAGGAGGCTTTGGAGGTGGTTCAGGAGCTGGTGGTGGTGTTGGAGGGGGTGCTGGAGGAGGTATTGGTGGAGGTGGTGGCCTTGGAGGGGGTGGAGGTGGTGGTGTAGGTGGTGGGTCAGGACATGGTGGTGGATTTGGTGCCGGGGGAGGTCTTGGTGGAGGTGCAGGAGGTGGACTTGGTGGTGGTGGAGGAGGTGGAGGAGGTGGTGGTGGTGGTGGAGGAGGTGGTATTGGCGGTGGTTCTGGACATGGTGGAGGATTTGGAGCTGGTGGGGGAGTAGGTGGTGGTGCTGGAGGAGCTGGAGGTGGAGGTGGTGGTGGTGGAGGAGGAGGTGGTGGCGGCGGATTGGGAGGAGGTTCTGGCCATGGTGGTGGATTTGGAGCAGGTGGAGGTGTAGGAGGTGGAGGTCTTGGAGGTGGGGGTGGAGGCGGAGGTGGGGGTGGAGGTGGAGGTGGTGGAGGCATTGGCGGTGGATCAGGTCATGGTGGTGGATTTGGTGCAGGGGGAGGTCTTGGTGGTGGAGCAGGAGGAGGGTTAGGCGGTGGGGGTGGAGTTGGAGGAGGTGGTGGTCATGGTGGAGGAATTGGTATCGGGATCGGCATTGGTATAGGAGTTGGTGGAGGCTCTGGCCAGGGTGTTGGTGTTGGAAGTGGATCCGGTAGCGGTGGCGGTGGTGGAAGGTGATCTTACTCTTCCCCGTTCATCAACCTACAAATGACGTTCTTGATGTATGTTTACAAGCTTTTACTTACAATTGAGTATTGTAATTGTATAATTGTACTTTTATAAGCCTAGAAGGAATTATCTAGTGCTTCTCCATGCAGAAGAATACTGTTTGTTAGGACAGCAATCTTCAAATTTTATCAAGTGTAATCCTATTAACATTGTTTACATGTAAGTGCCCTTACATTTGCAATAACTCTTACATTCGCAATAACCATGCATGAAGTTCTTGTTTTATTTTTATTTCTATTTTGTCGTGAAGTCAAATAAATCAAACAAAGTTTGATCTTTTAGAATTCCATTACATTACATGTACATTTCTTTTTATACCTGCAATAACCAGCTGCTCCTCACCTTTGCTTCCTACAAAAGGTATACTAAGGCATATATGAGATTAAGCATGGCGGAATGTAGATGGATTACCTTGACTACAAGATACTTTCGAAAGAGTACTTTCAAATTTTTGACCTAGCCTACAAATCGCGCTCACTAATAGTCCTTCATGTAAATTTTCTATATGATGTCAAATAATGTTGATTAACAAGTTTTAAGACCTAATGGTAAATTAATCTCTGTCCAAACACGCTGTAATTGAATCATTTCAATTCATTACATAATAATGTATAATTTTTAGTATTTTAATTATCAATAAGACTTGATTGAGTGAAAATTACATGTTGTAGTCGCCTAAGGTGGGTTGATTAAGAAAGGCATTAGATAGATTTAGAAGCTCATGAATTACACTATCATCTTAAGGAAACTGAACTTGATGTGGTTTCATGAAAATGATAACTTTATGTACATGTTCATCTATATCTTGACATACGATAGCTAACTACATTGCAAAGTTAAACAATTAAATGATTCGGGCAAGGTTTAATATCAGGACAAACAACAGTTCATCTATAATGTGATCATTTATTGTGCGCACGATACAACTTTACTTAGAACGTCCATAACAAGCTTGCCCTGACCACATCCATTGTCTGAAAATAATTGTACACCGAAGACCCATGCAGAGAATTTGAAACAAAAGATATCGAAGGACCATGTTTGTTTCTTGAACTTAGAATAAGAACGAGATGGATTTGAATACTCACACTATGTGAGATTTACCACTAGTGACCATCAAAATGATTGCTAGTAATCGTAAAAGATCATTTCACCTTTAACGATCGTCATTGGTCGGTAAGGGTTGGCCGCTAATATCTTGTCGTTAGAGATTTCTTTTGTCGAGAGCCAATGTCGCCAGAAAAAAGTATTTCTATCGGCCACCATCATGGTTGCTATAAGTGTCACGTTTACCGACAACCTCTTTCTCGATAAATGGCCCTACAATAACGAGGAACATGCTAATCGCTAAAAATAAAGACCTCTAACAACAAGTAGGTGGTCATTAGTACTGCACCTTTTGCGATCACTTAGTGATCTGTAGTACTTCATAGCATTTTGCTGCCACATGGTGGTAGCTAGAAGTTTATAGATAAAAAAAAGATTTATTTATTTATTTAATTATAGTTTTTGAGAATTACACCTTTAACTCCAAATTAGATCACAAGCATATTAAATCTGAATTAACCAACAAAAATCACCAAAGTGAATAATAAACACATATAAAGTTATTTTGATATACAAAATAGTAATAATCAAGTTATACATTTAGTCTATCTCATACTTCCCTCTCAATGTCAATAAACTCATCATCACTATCTATATGCATCGTCTGGTGGAGATCAGCATCATCTACATACCATCTTAAGTATTGTCCGGCTTTTTTTTGTCATCTACAATAGTTGGATCGTACTTTAATCTCTCTCAGTCAATTTTTCTGTAATCTCCGTTATTCATGCTTACTCTATCTATCTTTGTGGTGTCATTCACAATAGGTATCGACTCAGAGGTATCAATCGTCGACACGACACCTCAAACATCTACACTTCAACTATGATGATTGCTCACTTCCTAAACAACTTTTCACACACTGTATCATGATCCTTTAGTGTGCACTAAATCCTCAATGTATAACATCGTTTTTTCTTAATTCCCTAGAATGTATGGCTCATCTTTGCACCAATATGAACCAACGTCGATTCTGGTCACACCATGTCCGTTTTGTTAACATTTCTTTCCGGTGTTATACCACTTGCACTCGAACACCTTTACCAAATATTTTTTTCTGAAATCCACCTTGAATACGTTAACCAATTCAGCATACCAATGAACACCCTCGACAAAACCACAAACCCCGTAATCTGCACTAACATGTTTTTCACATTTCTCACGCGAGACCCACTTCAACCTATAACACACAAATCATATTTCCACACAGTACAGTTAGGCCCATTAGCCATATAGTGAAACTCTGCGTTTACAACTGGATCACATTATTCCTTCATGTAAAACACCCATCAATGAAAAAAATAGTGAGTTCACTATCTTGATTAATGCCTTCATTTTCATGAGGATCAAACGGGTATTGAAGCCATGATCAACAATTTTATAAGGGCCTCCTTAATGAATCAAGAATGGATTGGGATTCACTGATGTCGATCAAATCTCGTGCAATATTACTATATATATGAATGACATTCTTATTTAGTAACTAACATGAAATAAGTTACAAATACGGTTTTCAATATGTCAGGGTAAAAACTCCAGGAATGAATGGTCCCCATGGGTTGTTCTTTCAAACGTATTGGGATGATGTTTGTGAAGATATCCAGACATTGGTTAGAGACTCTCATACCAATAGCGTATCTATGGAAGGTTTGGACCATACTCTGATCACCTTAGTACCAATAGGTGATCATTAAGAAACAATTGGGGATTACATACTTATTGCGTGTATTGTTTTCATCTACAAAATTATTGCTAAGGTTTTGGCGCTTTGCTTACACAATATCATGGATACGATTTTTTCTCCCATTCAATCAACTTTCATTAATGGGGGAGAATGATTTATTATAAATATTATTATTACGAATGAGGGGTATAAATTTCTCAAAAAGAAAAGGAAGTCTAGTAAACATTACGCAAGGGATATAATCGACATGACTAAGGCCTATGACAGAATGATGTGAGAGTTCTAGTTTGTTGTCCTTTAAAAATTGTGTTTCCATGAGAAATGGATCGCATGGGTTAGGAATTGCGTCAATACGGTCTCTTTCCAGGTCCATTTCAATGGTGAACTTCTTAAGATGTTTAGCCCGTCTATGGATGAGACAAGGGGACCCGTTTATTCCTTCTCTGTTTTGTCTTATGGCAGAGGCTCTTGTTGGACTTATCAATGTGGAATGTAGGAAGGGAACAATTAAAGGTCTTAAGATCACGAGGGAGTGTCTGACCCTTACACATCTTTTATTTGCGTGTGATTTTATCTTCTTTGTTTCTATTAATAAAGGGGAGATTGATTCATTCAGATGCATTATAAAAAGCGATTGTAATATGTCGTGGCAATAGGTAAGATTGGAAAATTGGGTATTTGTTTTAACCACGGTTATAAAATCCTCTAGGCGCTACTAGGGTGGTCAACCACCTTCGAGCGCCTAGATGGCTAGGCGGCCCATTAATCGAAATTTAGGCGGTTTCTACCTAGGCGGTTTTTGTACTATTTAATATTAAATATATACTAATATATTGATTTGAATAATATTTACATCCTAATATACTTAAAGTAGATCAATTTAACATGAATAACATATATTTGACTATAAAATAATAATAATTCATTATTATCAACCTAAAAAATGACCAATTCAAGAAATCTAGACTTGAAATTTGAAAAATCCTACCTTCTTCTTTTTCTTGCGCGTTTATACTCTAACCTAAGTAGTTTTTTTATATTTTTCTTATGTGTTGGTTAGAATTAGATTTAATAAGTTATTTATAAGTTAGCATGCTAGGTAATATTCGGGTTGGGCGACCCATTAATCCGATTGGGTAGATTATTAATTAGATTATGCGTAGACGAACCTTCGAGAAAAATTCTAGGCGGATATCACTTTGGAACGCCTAGGTGGAGAGCCTAGGCGACCTTGTTTTAGAACACTGGTTTTAATAAGGGTATGCTAATTGATCTGATATAGAGTACAACTAAAATGCTTCATGTAATGATTTTGCAGAATTTAAGGAAATATTTAGGCATGCCAATGGATCACATGAGATCAATAGTTTCATCCCTGACTTGAGTCTAGGATTACCCAAGGATGGAAAGAGATTTTTTGATCTGAGGGGGTCAGAAAGTTATAATCAAGCAAAATTCCAAGAAATTATTAATTACATGATGTCTATGCGTCTGCTTCCAAAAAAGCTATGTGAATCGTTCGTTTCCATGCTTTCAAGCTTATGGTGGGTGCAAATGGGAGGAAACATATTCACTAATTTGTCTGGAAAAAAATGATGTTGATAAAAAGATTGGTGGAGCTAGATTTCAGAATTTTTAATAGAAAAACAATGCTATGTTGGTTGGGAAAGTGTGGAGGCTTCTCCAAAATCTAGTCTCTTTACTACATATTACACTCATAGGTATTTATCATCCCAAGTTTGAATTTTTGGAATTTAAAAAAGCTAGTGGTAAGGGGTTGGAACTACTAAAAAAAGAATGCAGTTTCCAGATTAGATTTGACATAAGTGTTAGTATCTGGATAAAGGTATAGATCCCAAATATTTTTCCGCTTAAGAACCCACATAACATTATTTGGAAATGGTCATCAATTGTTCAAATATCATTATGAGGGGTGGAAAGTGAAGAGAATTCATGGTTTCATACCAAAACTGGTTGTGAGTATTATTTCTAACCTGTCTACTCTTCCCAGGGAGGAAAAAGACGTTCTTGTTGCCCCAAACAGAAATGTTAAGTTTTCATATTAAATTAGGATATTTTGATCTTTCTTGGGGTGATGCTAGGAACCGCTCATCTTCCTCAAATGTGAGTGGCGAGAGTTGTAAGAAAATTTGGAATATTATTTGGAAGGAAAGAGTTCCCACCAAGATTTGTATTGTTGCATGGAATCTTATTCCATGTAGAAGAAATTTTTGCATGAATAAATGTGCCCCAGATGATACTTCTATGGTGTGGAAAAGGAATATGTGGTTCACCTCTCATTTTGATTCCCCTCTAGGGACCGATTCAAATTTGTCAATATGAAAGAGGATCTTTGTATTGATGGTTGGATCAAATAATTTATCGGGGCTTCTCAGATCATGTATGTGATTAAAATATCTTCACAGTATACATTTTACATATGCTCTTGCAAATATGCATAGAAAAATTGAAAGGCCTTCATCAGAGTGAACCTTTGGAACCCAGAATGATCGTATTTAGAGTCGGTGTGTCAGTGGTTATATGGTTTTAAAGCAATTGGTACAAAAGAAGCATAAAAAAATCAAACTAGGGAGCAGAGTCCTAGAGGAAATTGGAATGAAGAGTTTTCCGGTGAGGTCAGAATTTGGGTAGATGCGTCTTTTGTTTCTAACTGAAAGCATTTATGTATTATAACTATAATATTGGACAAAAGTGGAAATACTATTTATGGCAATATTGGGCAGATTAATTGTATTTATGTGGTAGCGGGGAAGCTCAGGCAGTGGCGTAAGCTCTGAAAATTCATTGCTTGAATTCCTAGCATCTACGACTATTTTCAAGGATTGTCTGAAACTAGTTGGGTAATTAGACCATGCATATTAAAGATTTAGGAGACTCCTTGAAGGAAAATATTATATTCAGACCAGGCACACACCTCATTCGTTTAATGTCCTACATGATACAATTGCCAGATGTTTTAAAACCAGGTACCAAGAGATTGGAAAAGCTTAACGAGAGTTTTTATTCTTGCAACCCTTGGATGTCAAGCTGATAGACCTTGGAGGTAGCAATGGATGATGTGGTTAATTATGTACTTATGTTTGTTTTTTCATTTTTTGTCTTGTCATATGGATCTTATTAGTTTGTTTTTTCGCTTATTCAGTTTTCTTTCTTGTAAACATTTGTTTCTCTTAGTAAATGGGTTCAATCAAACAAAAAAAATATGGATGCCTAAGATTAAGTGTAAGGGAATGAAAATAACATCTGCTATGACATATAAGAAACTATAAGAAGATTTGAATGTCGAATACATACATACAATCAGGCGGAGGCTCATGTAAGTCAGGGAACAATGGTGCCCCATCCCAATTCACATGAGTTTGAAAAATATTGCATGATCTTCCTCAGTTTTTCGAAACCTTCATTTCCATCCCTAAATTTTTTTATATTAATCTATTTATCAATCCAATAATTCCTTTTTTTAATTATTCTTTGAGTATATAGATTGAATTGATAAATTTAATGGTGGGATGGTAAAGCTAAATTTTCGTTAACCAGTTTTAAAAGAACTTCAAATAATCCATTCTTTTAATTTTAATGGAGTCAAAGTCCCACAAAGAAAGGTGGTTCACTATTATATTTTAGTGTATATGCACTATTAAAACATATTTAGCTTAATATTGCGTGTTGCAAGTTTTAGATTCTTTTAGAACTTATATATTTTAATAGTTATGAAATTATGTCCCTATAATTACTGTTATTGTGAATTTACTACTATGATATATTTTATTTTCAAACAATCTTTATATTTCAAGAAAAAGGTCTTAACATATAGGGGGAATTTAGGATTTTTTGTTTGTAAGAGTTAAAAATCAAAATAATTAGTGAAATTTGAGACATCGTCTTAATTTTTTAGTTAGTTTCAACATGTACATTTCTATTTATAGTCTAAATACTAAAAATTATATATTATCATAGCTAAATTCATATCATGTGGTATGGTTTTGTAACAGGTCAGAAAACCCGACCAAGCAGATCAACGAGACCACTATTTTAATGATTATGAATTAATTAAGGGTTATAAACTCATTTATATTTGTAATGTGTAGGCCATATGAATGGGAATGTAGTGCATCATACAGGCTCGCCTGCCATATATCCTTCATCAATGGGTCTTAACCTTATCCCCTCGACGTCTTTCTTAATCTATCTATTACAAAGACTAGACTTAAGAGGATAGATACAAAGTGATTAAGTAGTGAAATAACTTTGCTAAACAATCTCCTAAAGAGTAGATAGAACACTAAGCATGAAACTCCTCTTGAGTAGATATAACAAGTTGATTGATCAAGTTTGGATTGATACTATGATAGCTTGAGACCTTTAATTGATGTATAAGAATGATTAGAACTGGATTGGTAAGAAGTTGTTTGTTGAATGACAAAGAGTTTCATTATATAGGCAACATTCTACCTCTGGCCGGTATGTCTGTCCTCTCGCCGGTATGCCAGTCCGGTTTTGTCTTCTAGTCAACGGGAAGATCCAACTTGGCATGTGACCGTTGGGCAACAGCTCCTTCCGCCGGTATGCCTGCCCGGCTACTAAATAACCCTTGAAAAATAATGTTAAATGCATGGAGAAACGTTATTTAGTTAGGACAACTATAAAGCACTATTTCAGGGATATTTAAAACACGATTTGGCAAATATTAAAACAAGATTAAAAGGACGTTATGCCAACACTAAACATGTAGATGTTAAGTACCATGTAATTATTGATGTTGTTGCTAATGATTAAATTAAATTGGATAAAATTCCTTACAAATTGAATCTTTCTGATTCTAGTACTAAACTAGTATTAAACACAAGTTTAAATTGTGTTTGGACTTGTTGTTTGTTAGGTATTTTTTTTTCTTTTGCAGGTACTATTGATGTACTATTGAATTATGATGGTGATAAAATTAGTGATTTGGATGCTGATGAAAAAAGTAACAATTGGTATACACATTTCAAGATGAAGATTGTTGTTAAAGTTATATGAGAACTATATTTTGGGCTAAATTTTTGGGATTGACTTCTTTGTATTATTTGTTAAGCCTACTTTGGACTTAATTTGATGGACTTGTCTTTTATTGGGTTTGGTGCAATACGACAACGTTTTCTTTTGTTTATACAAATGAACTCCCAACCCTTGATTATATACGAGATGGATGGGTGAGATTAAAATCCTATCACGACCATATATAAAGGTCTCCTTTTTATATTTCGGCTCATTGTTCGTTATCTTTTTTATTGGCTCTCTCTCAATTTTGTGCGGCGAAACTAAGATTTTGAAATGTTAGGTTAAAACTTTGTAATCTCTATAACAGTTAAATAATCTCTTCCAAATCAAGAATCTACTTAATTCTTATATCACATATTTAGCATAAAATGGGTAAGGTTTATGAAAATATTGGTTAGCTTGAGGTTTTAGGTTGATTCTTTTAAAATATTTTGAGATATGATTTTACTATGTAATGAGACGTTCTATAATGGAGGAGTTACCATCACTGAAGTTCAACATAAATGTAGGTTTTTGGTCGACACACGATAAATTGCGATTGTGTTCTTTATTTTCTGCGTCTATTATTGGTTCTATACTTTCTGAAAAAATCTACTAATCTAGTCAGTTTTACAACAGATTAATCAACTGAGTTTTTCTTTTTTTGAGTTTGAACTCTTTGTTATCAAAAAAACGAACAAGTTTGAAGGTTTATTTTAAACTAAGATTTTTTTTCGGGTCCATTTTATTTGTGGTCAAACTTTACTTAGGGTCGATTAATCTAGCTAAAACTATTCACATTTTAAGAACTACTCAATTTTAAGTAAGTCCCGTGCTAACCGGAATATTATGATCTTCATGGAAGATTATCTCTTGCAATACTGTATTAATTAGACTACACAGTTTTTATCCACAACCGGATCAAGTTGTACCTGTCGTTGACTTTGAATGATCACTTTCTTTTAATGTTTCCTCTACCTCCCCAACTGCTTGAACGCTAGTGAAAGAACATGCACTCATTATATACATTTATGGCTTGAGGAGAAAACAGTATCGAAGTTGACCAAGTTGCCAAGTCGGCTAACTGCCTAACCCTATATATTTAGAAGCCTCAGTAGTACTAGAAAAGAAGTACCAAGCAAATTGAGCAAAATACATATTGAGTTAGTTATGAATTCTTCTTTCGAAAAATGGCTTTGTTTGTCACTTCTTTTGTTGAGCATTGTTTTAGAATTGAGTGTCGTTACTCTTGCAGATGATAAGCTGAAAAATCCTAGTTGGAATAATGATAATAGTTGTGGACCTAATCGCAAGACTCTTTGTAAAAATGGTCTTGGAGGTAGGGGTGGTTTCGGGGGTGGCAGAGGTGGTGGTGGGGGGTTTGGAGGAGGAGCAGGTGGGGGTAAAGGCGGAGGAGCAGGAGGAGGTTTTGGAGGTGGTGGTGGTGTTGGTGGAGGTGGTGGTGTAGGTGGTGGGTCAGGACATGGTGGTGGATTTGGTGCTGGAGGAGGTGTCGGTGGTGGTGCAGAAGGTGGGCTTGGTGGCGGTGGTGGTGGAGGAGGTGGAGGTGGAGGTGGAGGAGGTGGTGGTATTGGAGGTGGTTCTGGACATGGTGGAGGATTTGGAGCTGGTGGAGGAGTAGGTGGTGGTGTTGGAGGAGGAGCTGGTGGAGGAGGTGGTGGTGGTGGAGGAGGAGGAGGAGGTGGTGGGGGTGGCGGTAAGGGAGGAGGTTCCGGACATGGTGGTGGTTTTGGAGCAGGAGGAGGTGTAGGAGGTGGAGCAGGTGGAGGTATCGGAGGTGGTGGTGGAGCCGGAGGAGGTGGTGGTCATGGTGGAGGCATTGGAGGAGGTTCTGGACATGGTGGTGGATTTGGAGCAGGTGGTGGTGTAGGAGGTGGAGCAGGTGGAGGTATCGGAGGTGGTGGTGGAGCCGGAGGAGGTGGTGGTCATGGTGGTGGTATTGGAGGTGGATCAGGTCATGGTGGTGGATTTGGTGCCGGTGGAGGGGTCGGTGGTGGAGCAGGAGGAGGGTTAGGAGGTGGTGGTGGAGCTGGAGGAGGTGGTGGTCACGGTGGAGGCATTGGAGGTGGATCAGGTCATGGTGGTGGATTTGGTGCCGGTGGAGGCGTCGGTGGTGGAGCAGGAGGAGGGTTAGGTGGTGGTGGTGGAGCGGGAGGAGGTGGTGGTCACGGTGGAGGCATAGGAGGTGGATCAGGTCATGGTGGTGGATTTGGTGCTGGAGGAGGTATTGGTGGTGGAGTAGGAGGAGGAGGAGGATTAGGTGGTGGGGGTGGAGCTGGAGGAGGTGGTGGTCATGGTGGAGGAATTGGTATTGGCATTGGTATCGGTGTAGGTGTCGGTGGAGGGTCCGGCAAAGGTGTTGGTGTCGGAAGTGGATCTGGTAGAGGTGGTGGTGGTGGAAGATGATCTCAGTCTTCCTCATTAAAATCAACCCAGTTATGTATTTGATGTTTGTTTACAAGCTTTCAATTACAATTGAGTATTGTAATTGTATGATTGTATTTATATAAGCCTAGAATGAATTATCTAGTGTTTCTCCTATATATGCATAAGCATATTGTTGGTTAGAACAGCAATCTGCAAATTAAAGTGTAATACAGTAATACTATTGAACATTGTTTACATGTACGTTCCCTCTGCCTCTGCAATAACTATTCAAGCAAGTTCTTAATTATCTTCATTTTGTTGAGAAGTTAAATAAGTCCAGTAAGATTTCAGAATTTCATACAAGTTCTTGTCGCCAAATAAACTAATTTTTCATCCAGAAAAGAAAATTCACTCACTAGTCCGTTTATATAAAGTTTTAGTATGATGTTAAATAATGTCAATTAACAAGACTTGAAGGTAATTTTTAACATCATTGTGCATACCTTTTTTCTTTTGATACATTAATTTACAAGAAGAATTGCAGTTTAGTTTATTTTTCTGTAGTAGTTGCCTAATTAAGTCAGGCCAAGAGAGAAGGAATAAGATAGAATTAGAAGTTGAGATCGGATTCTAGCTCCTTCACATATATTTTTGTTGTTTCTTTCATAGTAAGATTTTCTGTATTCTTGATGAGACGCAATTAATCCTTACTCGGGTAGCTTTGTGTCTTCTGATAGCTTGATGCCTATCTTTATCTCGACAAACCTTAGTTAATTATATTAGAGATTAAATGATTCAGATAAATTTTGATCTTAAGAAATACGTCTAATTCGTCTAGATAAAGTTGTATCATGTCACCCCTTATGGACATGCTACAAGATTGTTCCCAACTGTCTGAACGCGTAGTGAAATTTCACTACAAAAAATAGTATTTTTAGCTGCAAAAAATTTAACACTAAAAATCTTAATTTTGCCGCTAATAGTCGTTATTTGTTGCCTCTATAAGTTTCTCGCTAAAGATACCTTTAGTAGTAAACTATTTGTTTTTGCCTCTATTAACTTTATCTTTAGCGGTAAATATTGCCGCTAAAAATATCATTAGAGGCCATTTTGGTTTTTAAAAATATCATTAGAGGCCATTTTAGTTGTTGCCGCAATAGCTTCCCCGCTAATGCTACTATTTCTTGTAGCGAAACATAGTATAGAAGTTGACATAATCCTCTATACAAGTAAAAGCTGAGTAATACTGGAGAAGAAGTACCAGGTAAACCGAGCAAATTATATCTAGACTTTAGTTATGGGTTCTTCTAGTTCTTTTAAAAATGGCTTTGTTTGTCACTTCTTTTGCTGAGCACTTTTAAGATTCTAAAAACTGGGCAGTTTAAGTCAAATACTATAAATCACGGTAATCATGATAAAAAAGAAGATTTGATAGGCAGCCCCGGGACCGGGGAGTAGGAGGTACATGATTTAGTGTAGCTCCTAGCAGAGGTGGTGGTGTTGGCGGTGGATCTGGTAGCGGTGTCAACCATGCAACCAGTTTACAAGGTTGTTTAATTCTTGATTATGTTGTATAATTATATTTTAATAAGCCTAGAATGAATCATATATATGTATCTAGTGCTTCTCCATGTAGCAGGAGAATACTGCTTGTTAGGACACCATTCTGCAAATTATATAAAGTGTAATACTATTAAAGATTGTTTACATGCATGATGCTTGCTTATTGTCTTCTGTTTTTCTTGAAAAAAGTAAGATAATTAACTTGCTTAAGGTTTGGTCTAGCTTGAAGAAAGGAAAAAGAATACTTAAGGATATATAACGTTGATCAATTGCTTCTCAAAGGTGTATTTTTTTTCAATGAAAAAGAAAGAAAGTTACGACGTATTACATAAACTACTAAAAAAATTAAAAGGACCCTAAAACTGAATATTCCTTCCAACTTGATAAGTCCGTATTTCTCCTAATACACTTTGCATATTGTTCAACAATGTAGTTGTGATTTTTGTTTATATACGAAATCTTCTACATCGGAAACTTTTTGATCCATCCTTTAATCACATTCACCCCAGTGTAATTTTTATTTTCCATAATACCTTGAACGAGTTTAAGATTATCAGAGTAGAAACTACTCTGCGCTTTGAGAGGACCGGCCATTCTCAAAGCGAAGAGAAGAGCTCATACTTCCCCTTCTATAAAACTTCTAATTATACATCTACACCCTTTTCTTTGTGTAATAAAACCCAATCCATCAACTCCAATAGTAACAAATCTCGTTGGTTCGTGTCTCAAAACCATGTCATCTCAGCGTCATCAGTAATTGTTGGGTTCTCCTCTTGGTCCTTATTGTTTATCTTTTTACCATTATCCTTGCATCTCTTGTTATTGTTTTTGTTTTTAAACATTCTATCCATCAATGATCTTTTCATACAATCCATTCCTTTTTCTCGAAAAAAACTTTCCTTCGTTCTTTCCAAATATTCCATGCAGTGATCATGATATTTGCTTTGATTTTTTTCCATCCATTTTTAGAAAAACTTTCAGTGGTATTTAGAAGCCAATTTCCAAAACTAGAATTAGCATCCTTATCGATCTTTATTTGCATTGATGATTCGGCCCAATCTCGCATACTAATTGGACATCTAAGTATGATATGTTCATAGTCTTCAGTACTCAATTCACACCATTCACAAGTCTTTTATTTTACACATTTTTTCTTTTTAAGTTTTCTTTCGATGGTAAAATCCCATTAGCTACCATCCAACAAATATTTCTAATTCTCAAAGGTACGTTTGCTTTCCATATTGTGTTCCATAACAAGGAACTATTATTTTCTGCTTCTCTTGAGGATTGCGGTTCCTTTTCAGCCATTTCATTAATCAAAGCGTCATACCCAGATTTCGTCGAATATATACCGTCTTTATTGAGGGGCCAAACAATTCTATCTTCCATCTCCAAATGAGTTGTTGGAATACGCATAATTTCACTTGCAACATTCGGGAGAAACGTTTCTCTGACTAGACTAATATTCCATCCTGAAAGATCCTGATTAAATAACTCTACGACATATTCAAGATTACAATTTTCTGGTTTTTTCACATTCATATTGTAAACAATCCATTTGTAATCCCAAATTTTTGTTTTTATTCCGCTGCCAATATGCCACATCGAGATTTTTTTAAGCATTTGGATACATTTATAAATGCTTTCCCAACTCCATGACCTTGCATTCTTTAATTTAGCCTCCCATAAACATTGATTCGGAGAATAAATAGCTTTAAGTACTTTTGAGACCAATGCGTCTGGCTTATTAATTATTCTCCATGCTTGTTTGGCTAACAATGCAAGATTCATTTTCTAAAAATCCCGCAAACCGATTCCACCCATTTTTTTTCGTTTTAGTAACTTTTTTCCACGCCATCCAGTGTATTTTCTTTTTATTGCCCACATCCCACCAAAAATTAGAAACCAAAATTGAAAGTTTTTTGCAGAGAGATTTTGGAAATTCAAAAATTGGCATTGCGTAGTTAGAAATATCCTGTAGAACTGCTTTGATAAGGATTTCTTTTCCACCATCCGATAAAATAGTCGACATCCAGCTGGCTGATTTCGCGAGCAATCTATCCTTAATGTAATGTAGATTATCGGATCTCGCCCTTTTAATGGTTAACGGTATTTCAAGATATTTTTCCAGTGAAGCCGTACACCCAATATTTAGCGATTGTGAAACTTTTTCACTAATATTATTGGGGAAAAACTTGGGTGAACCATACCCCAAATGTGGGGTCGTAGTTTTATAATTAAAAATTCATAGTATTTGTATGAAAGAGAAGAAACACACGATATGTTTTCTTGCATGTCTGTAATGATTCTTTTTTTTTTTGGTTTATCTTTTTTTTAACCTTTTAATGAAAACTAGAAAATTTAATGTTAAAGGAAAAAGTTTTTTTTTGGACGGTTAAAAAAGAGTTAAGAAAATATATATTATATTGTATGATGTAGTTAAAAGAAATATATTCATATAAAGTTTTTTTTCTAAAAAGATGTTTTAGTTATATTTTCTGTCATATTTTTTATTGATAAATATTGTTCAAATTTTTTTATAGATGTTTTTTTTCAATTAAATATACTTTTGTACTTTTTTTTAATTAAAATCTATGATATAATTAAAGTCGATATAATTTTATAAGCATCCAACTATAAAATTGAAATTTAAAATGTTAACCTTTTAAAAGTAATTTTATTTTTAGTTTTTGAGGAGACCCAAAAAAAACAATAGACCTAGATAGCCAAGAATTATTGTTCAAAAAAAAAAAAAATAGCCAAGAATCCACTAGTCAATCTGTACAAGTATTAGCCTCCCTACCGCCGGGCTTCGTCTTTCCGCCACATTTTCAATCGACTCGATAATCTTCCAAGAATCCACTTCCACTTCGACCTATTAAGCCCCCATTGCTTCAATTAAATCCAGCCCCTCATATAAAGCAATGATCTCAGTTAGAAACGCCGAATCTTGACTGATCCTCGTAGAAAAGCCCCCAACCCAACTTCCCTCACTGTCACGAATCACGAATCACCCCACAACCGTTTAAGTCATCTTATATGTAAAAAAATTGTATGAATCGCATTTATTCACCAACAAATCAATTAATATCATATGTGTTAAAAAAATCTATAATGTAATTTAAACTTATTTATTAGATAAAAGTAAATGATAAAAAATTAATTCAATATATATTCTCACATTAGGTTATAGGATTTTAATTGGTTTGTTGGTGAATAAATGCAATTTATATTAAAAAAATTACATATAAAATGACTTATACATTAGTTGTAATTAATTTGAATAAAAATATATAGATTAAAAAACTAAAAAAAGTTATAAAATCTAAATATATTTATTCATTTCTTAATATTAATTAAGTATACTAAGGTATTCAGTAAATATATACTCTATATAATATATATTATTTTAACTCTTTTTTAATACCGTTCAAAAGAAAACTTTCTTTTAATAATAATTTTTTTAATTTTTATTAAAATTGATAGATTAACAAAAGAAAGATAAACTAAATGGAAAAGAAAAAAAGAAACATTAGATATATGTACGTATGCTTCTCTCTCTCATAAAGATAAGATTTTTTAATTATAAAACTACGGGCCCACATTTAGGGTATGGTTCACCCAAGTTTTTCCCATATTATTGGGCGTATTCTTGCTAAATAGAATAGCCGATTTGTTCAGATTTATTTTTTGACCCGATGCTTGGCAGTAATTCTCCAAAATCTCTTAAAATTGTTCAATTTCTTTATCGGAGATCTTGATAAAAAGAGGGCATCATCTGAAAATAGGAGATGAGTGAGTTTGGGGCATTGTCTTGTGATCGAAAGTCCTTGAATATTACCTTCACTACAGTGATAATTAATAACCCCAATGAGACTTTCAGTGAGTAGAGAGAAAAGAAGTGGAGATAACAGATCCCTCTGCCTAAGACCTTATTGAGGCTGAATTTTTTTGAGTCTCTGCCCATTAACTTTAACTTGCATAGTGACTGTTGATATACAATTTTCGATCCAATTCACCCATTTATTGCAAAAACCTAAGCGCTTTAAGCATTTTATCATAAAGTTCCAATTGACCCTATCGTATGCCTTCTCCATATCAATTTTAACAGCTGCATGATACACCTTAGATTTTCTTTTGGTGTTCAAATAATAAGACACTTCTTGAGCAATAAGGATATTGTCCTGAATACTCATACCTTTAATAAATTTCGCTTGTGTAGGTGAAATAATTTCATTCATAAAAGGCTATAATCTTGTTGCAAGAATTTATACGATAATCTTGTAACATAAGTTGATACAAGATATAGGTTTATAATCCTTAATCGATTCCTATTTGTTGCCTTTAGGAATAAGCATAATAATTGTATCATTAATGAGTGAGAGCGACGTATTGTTTATGAAAAAGTTCAAAACAATTTTGATGATATCGTCTTTCAGAATGTCCCAAAATTCTTGATAAAATTTTCCAGGTAAGTCATCGGGTCCTGGTGCTTTAGAACCATCCATATCGAACACTGCTCCTCTAATTTCGTCATGATCGGGTATCTTTATAATTGCTTCATTCATTTCAAAAGAGACTTTTGATGGAATACATTCAACAACCTTTTCCATGTGATAAGTTGAATTTTCTTTGAAAAGATTAGTTTAATATTCCTGAATGATTTTTTTAATGACAATAGTATCGTTGGACCATTTGCCATTATACCTTTTAAGCATTTCGATTCTATTTATCTTCCTTCTTCTCATAGTCTTTGCAAAAAAATACTTGGTATTCTTATCTCCAAGATTAATTGATAAATCCCTCTAGCGGCCCAGTATATAATTAATAATAGATGGATCGCTATCTTGAATTCTTGAAAGCTTAATTTGAAGATAATTAATGACTTTTCTGTTGTTAAGAAAAATCTTTTTGCTCCATCCTATTAAAAGTAAACTAGTCGCATCTCTGTTGTTACAAAATTCCTTGATTTTCGAATTACAACAATTATTATTCCAATTTTTCTCTACCATATCTCTACATTGTTGATGTTCCAAACACCTTGATTCAAACATGAAATCATCATCATATTTATGATTAATCTAATCTCTTTGAAGAATAACATGAATGGTCCGAACCAATTACTGGAGGCACTATAATGTTGGCATTAGGGAAATTATCACACCAAGACATATTTGGTAACACTCTATCCAATTTTTCTTTAACATTATCTTCATTTTTTCTCCCATTAGACCAGGTGAAAAAATAACCTTTGCTCGGGTAGTCGATGAGGTGGTTATTGTTAATGAATTCATTAAACTTGATAAATCATTCAAGATTAGGTTGCTTGTTCCCTTTTTTTTCACAATATTTCATGATGTCATTGAAATCAGCGATTAAAATTAACGGAGCATTAATCTTGTTAATCCATTTAGTAAGATTTTTCCATATTTCCCATCTCATCTTATCATCAATTGGGACGTGAACGCAAAACAAAATCCACGATAAACCATTATTTTCCTTAATTTTTGAAATTACAAAGAACTGACACGAAAATACGACCCTAACGTTTTTTTTGTTACAAGGGAGGTCCTAGGACCATGGTGGAACACCAATTACACAATCACACTGGAGGGACCAGTCTGTGAATATAATCTTCTGGGCCAAGTCCATCCTGCTCTGTCTCTAGCTAACGCCCCTTCAATGCTATCTGGGGGTTCAGTGAACACCTCTAATCCATTGCTTCGTTTAACTCTAATTTGAGCAATTTTATCCGCACAAACGTTTGTTTCTCTGTATATCTTTCGACCCAAGAAATTCAGATTCTCGCTTGAAAGTTTCTGAATCCCTTCAACCCATCTCCAAGCTAGACCTCAGCTACTTCCTGTGTTATTTATTACATCTAACGCCTCTTGTGAATCCGTTTCGAAACAAAGCTCATTAATCCCAACCATCACTGCTATATTTAGTCCTTCGTATATCGCTCTAATTTCAGCAATAGTAGCCATCCCACAATGAAAGCTTGTTATGAAACCCTTCACCTAACATCACTCCATATCTCTTATCAAACCACCGGCGCCTCCAACACCCCTCCAATACGACCCTAATGTTAATAGACTCCTTACAAAGAAGTATAATTCCTATGGACATATACGATCTTCCTCCAGGTTCAACTACAAAAGATTTATTAAAACCACTAAAGTGCGAACAAGATTTAATATCATTCTATCTTAGCTTTGACTCAAAAAGACATACTAACTAGTAAATTAAATTACAAGTTGAGGGACTTAAATGACTTCTTTTTCAGGGTTGCCCTGGCTCCCCGACAGTTCCAAATTGCAAAACTATACATCATTTCCAACCATATTACGAGGCTGGCTGTCGCCCCATGATTTTTTGTTGACTTCATTTGCCATCACAGGACAAGCTTGGTAGCAAATGTCATCCTCAGTGTCTTAACTACTCTCAGAATAAGCTTTCAGATGACCATTACAATCATCACCTTTGCAAAATTCGATATTTTCACCATCGCCCAAACCAATCTCTTTACCATCATCTCCAACCTCAATCGGCTTGATTCTTCCCTCGCCATCCATCTACCCCCTTACTTCGTAGAATATCTCGCTAATTTCATTTATAAAACCCATCAGATCATTAATGCGTTTCTCCATTTGTGTAAAATCATCCTTGGTGAACTTCTGCAGCTTCGAATTACCAGGACAACCACTAGGCGCCACTTTACATTTTAAGGTTTTTGGCCAGGTAAATTTAGTCAGTGGGGGAGCAACACTCATTTTTGGAGTAGTTTTCCATGCTCTACGATCGTCATCAGGCCTATGGAGTTGACTTATATGTATGTATTGAGAATCAGGTGAGTTCAAAACCGGTTCAAATGAGCTATTTCGAAGGTCGTTCTCATTAAGAACCAATCTTCTATTTCCGTTCCCAATATGATTACTGATATTACCACCTTGTTTTGATGTCCTGCCAATTTCATATTGTCCATTCCAAAAGTTCCCTTTTTCAATTGGACTAAGATTGTATCCAACATTAATATTGATATCTGATACCATTAATTCATTCTTTCCATAATTTGATCCTTCATTAATATCCTTTTTTATCAGACGTAATTTTCTTGTACATCATCTCTATATCAACATCTTAAGCGTTCAAAACTTCTGTAATGTACCATTGTTCACAATTAATCTCATGCCAATATCCCCAAGTTATTTCCTGAAAATCTTATATAGTCTTGGGTATTTTTTCTCTGAAATTTCAATTGGACTCTCACATTCTTAAAACTCTTGAAGATATCTTCCATAAGCTCAGTACTTTCCCTCTTCCTTTTGTTTGACTCATACTCTGAATTCCTACTGTCTTCTTTAGTAGCCTCTTTTTTACCAGTATTACTATTCTTTACACCACTAGTTATCTCCATATTATTCCCCGTTTGAACTGCTAGTCCTCCATTGAAAGGATTACTATCCTCATCCTCTCAATCTCCAGTGAATCTCCTAAAGGGATAAAATCTCACCACTTCATCAAAATGACCCCAACAATCTTTTTTCCTTATAACATGAAACGCTTTATCATCACCTCTTATAGTCATGTCTTTATTCCAGTTACAATACCTCGTTGCATCGTTATTCCATTGAGGTCTCACCATTGAAGTACCACAAGCACTCGTATTATGACCCAACACGCCACAATTGAAATAAAAGAGCCCCACATTTTCGTACATAAATGAAACCCACGCATATCCATCTAGTTGTACCAAATAAACCCCAATTTTAAGAGGTTCAGAACTTTAAATTTTATTTTGAACCTAATAAAACTTAAATTATCCAATTTAATGAGAGGATGATCAACTTCAATTACCTCATCCAAGAAATCCCCAAAAATTTGTATTGTTTTGAGAGTGTTTTGCACTCCTGCCAACCTATAGATTTTGACCCACACAGTTGAGTGCTTCAAGTCCAAGTCTTTGAAATCAACTTTTGGTTCCCATTTTGTGATTATCACATGCATCCCTTCCACTGTTAATGGCCGGATGAAAAATAGCCTTTTGGCCTCCTCGACTTGATCAAGAGTGGTCTTGAAGTTATTTGGTTCAATCTCCTCAAACTGAATTCTACAGAGAATCCCCCTAGCCTCGAAGACTATTTTTCAAAAGGTACCAAATAAGATAAATCTGTCTAAGATAATCTTAGCAACAAAGTTAAACTCGGGATCCTTAGGCTTAACTAATGAGACTTTGGTGGATAAAGAGAGAGTTTCTACTTTTTATATGGTTTCATTTCTCTTACGAGCCATCGGGAGAAAGTGATTGGTTATACTTGCTATGGTTTTATGAGAGGATTGATATGAAGTAGTATTGTGAAAAGTAAACGTAACATATGAAGGCTGAATCTTTATATAGCCGTACAATATATAGTATCTAAGAAGGATAAAAGAAAGAAGTCTACCCGTTTTCAAAGTAAGCTGCATGATAGCCATTTGTCTGCAACTCGAGAATGATAGAATTTTTAGCGTGTAAGAGTTGCAGTAGTATTTGTTTATTCCAATAAGTCTCGAACCTTGCTTGATTACCCTCACATGCCAATATCCAACCTTTGTTTCCCCCAAAATACCTTTCCTATGAAATAGGTATTGATATAATATAGTAATAGTAGCTATAAGTTAAGCAAGACCTTTTCCAACATTTGCAGCAATGTATTTTAACCGTATGTGAGTATAACTGCAATTTATTAGTACCCCCTATGTTGATAACAAGACCCACAACAATAAAATAAATAATAAATTTATGTTTGACGAGTCTTTGAATACTATCTTTAAAGAGTAAATTCTCATTACTTTCATTAAAGTTGCAGAAATACCCTCCATAGTTTATACCCTGGATTATACCGAATTCACAATACCAACATAAGTCTATATTCACTCCTAAAATAAATCAAAATGTTGCCAATAATATATTTGCACGCGGAAAAAGAAAAAACTTTCCTTAGTCTCATATAGTAGGCTCTTCTACAAACTACATAGCCCCTAGCATAGCCTCTTACCAATATTAATCTAATTATATCCCAAATCTTAAGCCAACCAATCTCCTTGAGACCAATGCTTTTACAACTAGTGTAATAGAAATCATATACCCAATCCATGATCATGCAACCATCGGAACCATAAATATTGATCAAATCATATAAGAATCTTTCTGCAGGAATCCAATATTCCACCATACGGAAAGAAAGATTTTGCATATTAAGAGAAATACCTATTAAGAGTCAATTTAGGGAACTAGAGGGTCCCTTTTCCCTTATTAAGACGCAAATCATCCAAACACTTATCTACATGTCCATTACCACACTTAGAAGAATAAAAAACATTGCAGAAACGTTCATGGCCCTTCGATTGCTCATGGCATATGGTCCGGGGTCAAAGCCTCTTCAGATCAACAGGGTGATGTCCATCCTTATTGTTGTTGTAGACGATAAAGTAACTTAAAGTTTTAATGGAATTACAATTAATGTACTCAATTAAATTAAAATTAGGCTGGAGAGTTGAATATAGCTTAAAAGTTTTGTAATGAAGCGTCATTATTTTCTGAAATTGTTGGAGAAGATGAACAGTTGAAGGAACCTAGAGAGAGAGAAAACGATGAATGTATTAGTCAACAGTTTTAAAGTTCAATCTGTTGGCATATAGCCTCCCTTAATAGGTTGTTTTAATGTGACAAATCCTCTTGTGTTTAGTGTGCTAATTACTCTTGTTATACATATTCTATCTTGCACTCTAATTCATCAAAAAGCACATCTTTATCATTTAGATCAAAGCTTTATTGTTATATCTTATGAAACTAATTCTCATACAAATACTTTTAACCTTATCTTTGTGTACATTGAGAATTAGCTTTAGTGATCAACTACAAAGTTTCTTACAATGATGTTTCCAACAATTCTCGTGAAGAAGGTTTTTTGATCCAAGCATCGTAGTGAAAGATATACTCATTAAAAGGTGTTTTAGACCTTTGGTGCGGTACACCGCACTATGGGCACGGTACACCGCAGATGTGTGGATCAGGGCACGGACCAGGGGGCTAGCCCGTCAGAGAGCAAGTGAATTTAGCAAGCTTGGCGCGGTGCACCTCACCAACCCCGCGGTGCACCTCACCAACCTCGCGGTGCACCTCACCAACCCCGCGGTGCACCGCAGATTAGGGTTTCCTGCAGCAAAATGAAGACAAAAGGAATAGATCCGTTGGGGATATTAATATATCCGTTGGAGACAAGTCTTATGACCGTTGGGAGCATTTTGCAGCTATAAATTGAAGGTCTTTCAAGGCTACAACTACACCTTCAACCAATATACACTAAGGGGCTTAATTGTTATCATCCAAGAAGGTGTCAAGAGCTTAAAAAGTCTTATCTACTCAATTAAGGAGTTAATCCAATAAGCCACAAAGTTCTATCTACTCAAGAGGAGTCTTTCATGCTTAAGTGTTATATCTACTCAAGAGAAGTATTAAGCTAATAGTTATATCATCTCTTTAGGAGTTCATTAGCAAAGTTGTTTCACCCTTTAAACACTTTGTATTTATCCTCTTAAGTCTAGTTCTTGTAATAGATAGATTAAGAGAGAATTTGAGTATCGATAGTATACTCGGTGTCCTTGTGTTGAGATAGCACAAGTGTTTGAGTATCGGGAGTATACTCGGTGTCCTTGTGTTGCGATAGCACAAGTGTTTGTCCTTCGTGTTAACGAAGAGGTTGTAAGGGTTATTGTGTTCTCGACCCGGTTAAGAGAGACACGGGAGCTTAGTGAAAAGCTTGAAATCCTAAGGAGGCTTCCTTAGGTAGTGGATGTAGGGAAACCGAACCACTATAAATCGTGTGTATCTTTCTATCCCTACTCTATTTACTTTCCGCACTTTATATGTTTGATAATATGCTAGTATGAATATTGTGATATTGATTATCTAGTTTATCTAACATATTGTCATCTAGAGTAGTAAGAGATTAGAAACTCGTTTCACTTGATAAAATGCTTATATGAATAGTTTGATAATATTGTCTTTTAGTATTATCTAATTCATGACTATTTAGTTTTGATTATATTCTTACTAGTATGAATATCGTGATTATGTTTTTCTAGCTAATCAAACTTTGGTCTTCTAAATTAGTAAGAGAATAGATAATCGATTTACTTGTTTAACTTTTATATCGAACCTCTAACTTATCCTTTGCATGATCCCATGAGTGTTTGATATGTTAGTTGACTTAGAAGTTTTTCTCTTAAACTTATTATTGTCCAAAAGATTTTTAATTAGGCATTAATCTTATTAGTAATCCTATTCACCCCCCCTCTAGGACTTTCACAACCCTCAAAAGTGTAACTTATACGAACTCTACCAAAGGTCCTCAATCACAAAGAGAAAGGCGATTGATGAAAACATGATCTGAGAATCAACTTTATTTATTTATTGAAATATAAAGATCCATGATCATTCTATAATAATTTAAACTTTTAGATGATTTCACAACTTTAACATTATTAGTGCCTAAGAACATGAAAATCAGGAACGACAAACAATTAACAGAACAAATTGTTTTTTCTCTTTTAAACTTTTTGGCAAATTCTACTCCTTCCGTTTCAAAAAGGTTGTCACTTATACTAAAAATAGTTATTTCTAAATGGTTGTCACTTTAGAAAATCAAGACACTTTTTTTTTTCTTTATACCACTTTTTACCCCTAATTAAATATTATAACATATGTTCCCAATAAAATACTCAAGTTATCAAGACACTTTATGGAGTGCATTTTAGTAATCACATGGATAATAAATGACATTTTTTTGTTTGTGTGCAAAAGAAAATGTGACAAACTTTTTGGAACGGAAGGAGTATTTTAGGTAGCCATGTTCTAATCATTTTCCTTTTTTCGTTCTAAATACTTGGCTTTTCGAAGAAAACTTTCCTCTTTGGTGACCAACAGTCACTAGCATGGTGAAATAGGGGAGGCCCCCACCGCCTCACCCACCGGAAACGAGCGGAGGAAGAAGCTGGCGGTCCTCGAGTCCGACTGCAAAAGCATCGTCATCTTTCCCTTCCACGCCTAGTGGAAAAATTAATCCCTCCCAAGGAAGTGCCTCACAGCGTGAAGTGGTTGTTTACCAAAAGACTTTATATCTTCTCGCAAGGGTCATTCCCTCGTTGCAGACGAACCTCGGCGACTTTATGGTTGGGGACGATCATGGGACAATGAAAGTAAGAATTCCCAAGCTCTCATTGAATTATCTAGAAAGGGACGAGTAATCTCCTATCATCGATGGGGTGAAAGAAGAATGAAGATCTTGTTGTGTTTTATTTGTATAAACCAGTAAAATAATATAGAAACAAATGCAGAAATAAAATAAAAGTAAATAAATAGATAACTTTACTTGTCGAGACTCGGATTGGATCCGATGTCTTTAAGGTATTTAGGCCACGTATATGTGTCTTGGCTTCAACCTCCAGGATACAACGACAAAACTATTTAAAAGAATCTGACACACGGATTCTTAAGAATTTCAACGAACTTAATAATGCTGCTTCTTTCTATCTCTCTCTTATAATTTTAATGCTTTGAAAAAAAATGAATGAAGAAAATGGTTTAGTTGGCCAACTATTTATATAAAATGAAAAGGTGGCTTGCCAAAGGTTATGATGTTTCATTTTGGAGTTACGTTGTATTAATTTAAGATACAACGTTTACTTAAAAGCCCAACAAAGTTAATGGTCCAGATTCATACCCACCTAAGGCCCAACAAAGGTATAAACCTAAGGCCCAAAATCCCAACAAAGCTAATGGTCCAGGTTCAAACCCTACCAGGCCTTTTTTTTCCTTTCTTTGCTTTATAACAAAAAGAAATAAAATAACATTTTTTTTTAATTTCTCCAAATTACATGTCTCAGTTTCTCATTCAATTTCAAATGATTTTAACCAAGTGAATATATTACGTTAATCTTTTCAACTTGAATAAATGCATTAATATTCGAATCATTTCATTAAATTGAGTCACCTACTAACATCGTAAACATGGTCAACACTTGGGTAGAATCTCATTTGTCCAACAATATCCACATGAATGGAAATTGACTAACCACCTTAAAAAATTATGAAAAAGAATGCTAAACACTTGAGATAGAGCGAGAGAGAAGCGTAGAAGAATACTACATCGAGAAAGGTAGCTTTTGGCCTTGAACCTTCTGTAGTAAGAGCTATCAGATTTACTTGCTAACTAGTGAACGTGATGTCTTGAACTATTCAACTTTTGTGTAAACCAAGACAATAGAACTTACATAGTATACTTCCAAACATTATTTGGTTCTCACGGTTGTGTCCATTTACGTCCCTAGACAACTCCTGGTATTTCATGAATAACCGTCGGAGAATTTCGCCTTTGAAAATTCTTGTTTGGCGGCTCTACCCGTGTTATTCATATAGGTGGTCTCTTGTCGAGAGTATTCTGCATGACTCTACCTTATGTTATCGAAGATACAAGAACCATTAAAAGTTTAACTTATCCTTCACTTTTACAAGTAGCACTGTTTAATTTTGTCGTAGGAACGGTTTGGGGAGGTCTCCCCACAGTGCGTCGCACCAAGTTGCAGTTTCATGATTCAGTTTTCCCTTTGAACCTAGATTGTGGGATCTCCACTCTACTAGGTAGGGTTCCCATCATGCCAACTCAGCTTTCGTAGGCTTACGACCCATTCCTCTTGACAACACCTGCACTTGTTCTCTTTGTAGACTTTTGGTCGGTGGGTCCGCTATATTATCCTTTGATCGAACAAAATCAACTGTGATAACTCCGTTGAGAGCAGTTGTCTAACGGTATTGTGTCTACGACGTATGTATCTAGACTTACCGTTATACATTTCGTTTAGTGCCCTAACAATGGCACTTTGACTATCTCAATGTATGCAGATAGCTAACGCAGGCTTTGGCCAATTATGAATATCCTCTAATATGAATATTAATATTTAAATATTATATTAATAAATTTAATATGAATATTTATACTACCAAAACATGAAGATGAGTAAGAATTAAAACATAAAATACAATAAAAATATAAAAATTACACTTAACTTTTACATCTTAATTGCTATTTTATAAAGGTCAAGACATGAAAAACTAGATTTATCGAATTTACAAAATATTATTGGTTGGTAATTGTTTTTGCTATCTAGTTCAACAATTAGTTTTAAAGATCATTCTCAATAAAATAAAATTATTTGTTGTTTAGGTTGTGAAAAATTATGATAACAATATTTTATGTGGTGAACAAAACGATAACTTGCATGTGAACACCTAATAAGTCATTCTCAAATGACGAATTCACTAATATATTTTTTTAAAACTTAAAATAGTTGTAAAAATGAACATAAACCACATAAAATTAAACAAATATATATGAATTCGAGAAAAAAGAAGAAAAATCTTTTAGTAAATATTACGTTTTAAAATCTCGCATGCTTAACGTGTGGCTCGGCACTCGACCACAGAAATTTTCACAGGTCAGGAGACATGTCCGTGAAATACAACCAAATATTAATATTAATATTCAAATATTATGGTAATAAATTTAATATGAATATTTATACTACCAAAACATGAACATGAGTAAGAATCAAAACATAAAATACAATAAAAATATAAAAATTACACTTAACTTTGATATATTAATTGCTATTTTATAGAGGTCAAGACATGAAAAACTAGATTTATCGAATTTACAAAATATTATTAGTGTTAATTCTTTTTGGTATCTAGATCAAAAAATAGTTTTAAAGATCATTCTCAATAAAATAAAATTATTTGTTGTGTAGGTTGTGAAAAATTACGATAAAAATATTTAATGTGGTGAACAAAATGATAAATTGCATGTGATAACCTAATAAGTCATTCTCAAATGACGAATTCATAAATATATTTTTAAAAAAACTTTAAATAGATGTAAAAATGAACATAAAAGTACATAAAATTAAACAAATATTTATGAATTTAAGAAAAAAGAAAAAAAACATTTAGTAAATACTACGTTTTAAAATCTCTCATGCTCAACGCGTGGCTCGGTAATCGACCACAGAAATCTTGACAGGTCAGGAGACATGACCGTGAAATACAACCAAATTTTAATATTCAAATATTATATTAATAAATTTAATATAAATATTTATACTACCAAAACATGAACATGAGTAAGAATCAAAACATAAAATACAATAAAAATATAATAATTACACTTAACTTTGATTTCTTGTTTGCTATTTTATAGAGACCAAGACATGAAAAACTAGATCTGTCGAATTTTCAAAATATTATTGGTGTTAATTTATTTGGCTATCTAGTTCAAAAAATAGTTTTAAAGATCATTCTAAATAAAATAAAATTAATTGTTGTTTAGGTTGTGAAAAATTACGATAACAATATTTAATGTGGTGAACAAACGATAACTTGCATGTGATAACCTAATAAGTCATTCTCAAATGACAAATTCATAAGTATATTTTAAAAAACTTTAAATATTTATAAAAATGAACATAAAAGTACATAAAATTAAAAAAAATATATATGAATTTAAGAAAAAAGAAAAAGATTTAGTAAATATTACGTTTTAAAATCTCTCATGCTCAACGCGTGGCTTAGTACTCGACCACAAAAATCTTGATAGGTCAGGAGATGACCGTGAAATACAACCAAATATTAATATTAATATTCAAGTATTATATTAATAAATTTAATATAAATATTAATACTACCAAAACATGAACATTAGTAAGAATCAAAACATAAAATACAATGAAACTATAAAAAATACACTTAACTTTGATGTCTTGGTTGTTATTTTATAGAGGCCAAGTCATGAAAAACAAGAATTATCGAATTTTCAAAATATTATTGGTGTTAATTCTTTTTGGTATCTAGTTCAAGAAATAGTTTTAAGGGTTTATGAGAGATAGGGTCTTGGAGACCATCTTTCTTCTCTATAGAGTATGGTCCAGGATTTTCTTCTTATTAGAGACCTCTGTTTTGACAATTGTCTTTCCTACCCTTACTAACACTAAAAGACAAAAAAGTGTGATGTCACTGTTTCTCTTTCCACTACCCACCTATCTCCGACCTCCGACCACCACCACCACCGACCTCCGACCTCTGACCTTCGAGCACTGACCACCGACCTCCGACCACCAGTCATCGGTCACCGGAAAAAACATAGAGTATCGGATAAATTTGATGAGTATCGGAAAAACTGAGAGTACTCTATAAATTTGTTGAGTACTCTATATAATTTAATGAGTACTCTATATATATTTTGATGAGTACTCCGGATAATTTTGATGAGTACTCCGGATAATTTTGATGAGTACTCTAATAAATGTGATGAGTACTCCGTAAATTTGATGAGTACTCAGTCAAATTGATGAGTATTATTAAAAAACAAAGCATAAATAGTCAAAAAAATCTTTATTCATCTTTATTACACATTTTTAAATAAATTAAAAATCAATATACAATTAAAAATATTAAATTAACCTAGCTACTATTTTTTTGACCAGATCTGGTCAAACCAGATCTAGATCTGAAAAAAAGAAAAAAAAACAGAACTCCTTCTTCTCCTCTAGCACCACCACCACCATGGAAACTGCATCTTCTTCTCCATCGAAGCAATCCACCACCAGCAGCTTCTTCTTCTCCATCGAAGCAATCCAGCCATGGAAGCAGCCATGGTCTTCTTCTCGACGAGCAACACACTACACGGAGACTGCTACACTCCTCCATCGAAGCAATCCAGTGTTGATAATCTCCATAGATGCAACGAAACCTGCAACTCCAATGGCGAGAGGCTTGAAGAAGCAGCGAAAATGAGCTGCGCGAGAAGCTTGAAGAAGAAGAAGAAGAGCAGCATCTCGGCGTTGCAACTCCGGTGAAGACTCCGATGGTCCGTCCGAGAACACGATGCTGCAAACTGTGATGCTCGGAGTTGAGTGGTTCGAGTGGATCTGCAGCGAAGCATCTTCGAGTGGTGGTGCTCGCCGCTGGTTCGAGGGGTGGTGTCTACCACTGCAGCGTTCTCGATCTACCACTGCAGGAAGGAGCTCGGCGAAGGAGGAGCAGATCGAGCAGAAGGTGGTGTCTTCTTCGTCAGAGTTGCCATGGCTATCTTCTTCGGGTTTTAAGATGCTGCGGTGTTGCTCGAGCAGATCTGCTCGTCCATGGCAGGTGGTGGTGCTTCGCCGGATTTGCAATGAAGTCGTGGTGGTTCTGGTGTTATGGTGGTGGTGGTGTTCGTGTGGCTGTTTAGCTTCTGGTGTGGTGTTGGTGGGGTGGCCATGGAGGATGCAGGTGGTGGTTGTTGAGAGGAGAGAGAAAGCTTGGTGGTGGTGTCGGTGGCTGTTGATATGAGAGAGAATCATTGAGATTTCTAGGATTTTGTTTTCTATTTCATAAATGCTATATTTAGTATATATAGGGAAAAAAAGAGGGTAGTAAGGTAATTGGGATATTAGGTCTCATGTGTTAAATTCTTTTTGAGGTCCTTAGTAAGAAGAAAAGGAAAGAGGGGTTTGGATTTAGAAAGGGGGGGGTGTGTTCAAGACCCTAAGTGGCATTTTCTCTAGTTTTAAAGATCGTTCTCAATAACATAAAATTATTTGTTGTTTAGTTTGTGAAAAATAACGATAACAATATTTAATGTGGTGAACAAAACGATGACCTGCATGTGATCCCCTAATAAGTCATTCTGAAATGACGAATTCATAAATATATATTTTAAAAAAACTTTAAATAGTTGTAAAAATGAACATAAAAGTACATAAAATTAAACAAATATATATAAATTTGAGAAAAAAGGAAAAAACATCTAGTAAATATTACGTTTTAAAATCTCTCATGCTCAACGCGTGGCTCAGTACTCGACCACAGAAATCTTGACAGGTCAGGAGACATGCCGTAAAATACAACCAAATATTAATATTCAAATATTATATTAATAAATTTAATATAAATATTTATACTACCAAACATGAACATGAGTAAGAATCAAAACATAAAATACAATAAAAATATAAAAATTACACTTCACTTTGATGTCTTGATTGCTATTTTATATAGGCCAAGACATGAAAAACTAGATTTATCGAATTTTTAAACTATTATTGGTGGTAGTTCTTCTTGGTATCTTGTTCAAAAAATAGTTTTAAAGATTATTCTAAATAAAATAAAATTATTTGTTGTTTAGGTTGTAAAAATTTACGATAATAATATTTAATGTGGTGAACAAAACGACAACTTGCATGTGATCACCTAATAAGTCATTCTCAAATGACGAATTCATAAATATATTTTAATTTTTTTTAAATAGTTGTAAAAATAAACATAAAAGTACATAAATTAAACAAATATACATGAATTTAAGAAAAAAGAAAAAAACATTTAGTAAATATTACGTTTTTAATCTCTCATGTTCAATGCCTGGCTCAGTATTCGACCACAGAAATCGTGACAGGTGAGAAGACATGACCGCGTGACACATAAGAAGATAACGACACACGACTCTAAAAAAACAGATATACATGACACGTAATACACGTAAAACATACGTCATGCTTTATATTCTTTTTATAAAGATTACTGTGATATTTAGATGTCAATGAATATTAGTTAACATTGTATAATTATTGTATTGGTACATGTGATATGCATGCATATCATGTATTTTATGATTTTAATAACTATCGATTATACAACTAAGATAGTTAAGAAACATAATTTATACACATAAATCACATTTATAAATATCTATAAATGATATTCTTATTTATTAATCAAAATATATATTTGGATTAGCATTTTATAAGCTAACATATATTATAAATTAGTAAACATATACTATAAATGAGTAATTTTAAAATTACATAGAATATAAAAGTCTAACAAGAAATGCCCTTAAATACCAAAAGTTTTTTTTTTAGTCGAATATACTAAAAGCTTCTCATGCACTCTTTACCATCCTTCTCATCGACATTAAGAAAAAGTCATACTCCACGCTTAAAACATTGTACCTTTTCTTTGCATTAATTAAAATATTCCATTAAATAAGTTAATTAATTTATTATAAAATCCCTCTTCCTGCCGCGAAATTTCTTCAGTCTCTCCTTTCTGTATGTAGAAAGACTGTTCAATTTCTATATAAGACCATATCCAGCAGATGCGCTATTTTTATACTCTATATTTCATTATACCGTATCAAAATATAGCTACTTCATAAATTTACCGTATCAATTTCCAATTTTACTATTTCAGTTACTCTATAATTATATTTCATATCTACTATTATTTATAATTTTGATTTTTTAATTATTTTTTATAATAATATAAATAAAAATACTACTTATAATAGTAATAATAATAATATTTAATTTTATTATTATTTAATTTAAATAAAAAAATTACTTTTACTTAAATATATATATATATGTACATAAATAATATTTATTTAATATTTAAATTTAAAATTTAATAATGTATTTAAAAATAGATTTGATTATAAATATAATATAAAATTTACCAATGAAACTTTAAAAAAAAACTTGATTAATCTCAATTTTCTTTTCCTTAATATATATAATTTTTTCAAAAATTTTAGATTTATATATATGTTTGATATTTTCATTGTGTATTGTTTATTTATATTGATAAATAAGAAAAAGTGTTTTTATTTATAAACAATCTCATAATTGATTAAAATATAATATAAAATTTTACCGTATGAAAAGAAATGCAATGGAAATAGCGTTTATGAGAACTAATATGGCGCATGAGTTTTGTGGGTCCCAACGTTTACCGTATCTGCTGGAGTGAGCAAATTGCTCACTTTTGCAGTAATTAACCATTTGACGCATCTACTGGAGATGGTCTAAACACATCATATCATATATATAAAAATATATTTACATATATCTCTCTCTTTCTCTCTCTATTAATAGTTTAATTCTTGCTTAAAAAATCCCTAATTGTTGAACTGTAATCGAAAAATGAAGCTTCGTCCGAGAGAATCTAGATTTTCAATCAACGGTAAACCTTTTCCTCTTTTCGCTTTCTATTTACTCATATCATTTCTATTTTTATTTATAAATATATACATCTGTATGGTCTGTGAACCATTTCCGCTCTCTGTTTACTCTTATAATTGTAAATTTTATTTATAAATATATATATATATATATATATATTTATATATATATATATATATATATATATATATATTTATATATATATATATATATATATATATATATATATATATATATATATATATATATATATATATATATACATGTGTGTATTTGTTGGTTTACTTTTGTGATAGTATGTAAGTGTTAACGAAAAATGTGGAAACAGGCAAAGGAAAAGAAACGATGATAAAGGATAAAGAGGACTCTGATGATGAAGAGATTAATGCATTGCCGTCTTCTGAGTCTGATAATGACTCAGACAGTGACAAAGGTAATTCGTGTGTTAATTATATTTTTAATCTTATCACTTTCTCTGCTTAATATATACATACACATGATGTGCATTTTTTATTAAAAAAATTTGAAAATTTGATACCTGTTGGAATGTGTTTGTTAATATTATTTGTGTTTTAGGTGAAGAGAATGAAGGACAAGTACCTGATATGAACCTTGATCCATAACCTGCTTTAGTTGCGAGTAATGAGGATTAACATGGTCTTAATAAGTGGGGAAAGCTTTGGGTGGTTAAAGAAGAAATATTTTAGGGCTAAGAAAAGAATTTAGAAGTAGTGGATCAAGAGCAAGAGGAGTTGCTTGATATAGATATATGTTGGTTGAAAATAAAGAGCTACTTTAATGTTATTTAAAATAAGTGCGAAAACAAGCTTTAACTTCTAATTACGAAAAGAAAGAATAACGACATAATTATTAAAAAAGAATGTAAATGACGAACCCGATTATTGAAGATAATAACTGAATGTGAAACTGTAATGTCGTGGAGGAGCCACTACTTTAAGAACGAATTCTGGGGACAGCCAAGATTGTACACGGTTTTTTGAATGTTCCCCAAGGTTTAAACACTACTACCTACTTTCATGTGCACTCACAAGCGAAGGTTTGGAATCTGTATATGTTTCGCTCAAGGACAGAAGTAAATAAGAAGTAAATAAGAAGAAGAATATTTTTGCTCCTGGTTTAATTTGGTAAGCTGTAAGTTGTAAAGTTGGTATATAATGAGCTGTGGTATTGTCCTCTTTATAGACAAGAAAAACTAGCCAGTAACCAGCCGTAATGGCTCAGTCAAGGCTGTTAGTCATGGCAGATTAATAGGAACAGTTACAACAAAAGAGCTGTTACAAACGTGGGTAAAACTCAAGACAAAACGTGGGGGGAATTAGTCAAAGTCGGACTAAGTCTTCATTAAAAAAATAAAATAAAGGCTGGTATAAAAACTAGTTTATTTTTATTTTTTAATTCCCTAAGACCCAAGACCCGGCAAAACAGGACCCGGGCCCGGGCCCGGGCTGGGTGGGTGGTGGTGGTGCGCGCGTGTGGGCTTACCCATTATCTTTTCATGTGCATGAGTGTTAGTTGTTTGGAAGCTAATGATACCACAAAGTTAATAAACACCATTTGTTTTTATTAAACCCACCGATGTGGGAAAGTGGGAAAGTCATTACATGACTTCTCCACTTCCCCCACTATTACTCTCACTACACCACTACACCTAGACCAATAAATGTATCCAACAATCCCCCACACATTGATTTGTCTACAAGATAAAAATATTTTGAAAAGAGGAAAAAGTTTTTGAGCGAAAATTGGGTGAATTGTAAATTAAGTGTCAATATCTTGCGATTTGAATTGACACGTACTGGAGTGAGGCAACGACTAAGTCCAGTCAAGTGAACGTACTCTTGAACTTGATGTTCTTTAGTTGAGACACCCACAACACATACTTAAACCCGTTAGATATATACAGATTTTGCGATGTTATCACAAGCACCTTTTAGGCCATGCGCATACCTTGGTTCTCATGAGTGCTCTAAAAAGACTTCTCTAGTCTTTTATAAAAAGCGGCCCCCACTTTCACACTCACATAGGTGATTTCAAGAATGTCTATACAACATGGACTACCCCTCAAGGGTCTTGATTAAGAGCCTTAAAGCTCAACCTCATCATATGCTGGTGAGTTCATCAAGTCCGTCTTAGTAGGACCCCCACATAGGTCTATGAACATCATTAAGAGTTAAACTCAACCTTGAATCAATCATTGGTGAATTCATCAAGTCTGTCTCAATAGGACCACCACAAAGGGCTATGAATCATTAAGAGTCAAAACTCAACCTCATTTGCACTATTGTATGCCATAGGGATGGGTAAGTAGTGCATCATATGTAACCCATATGACCCCCATGAATGGGCTTAAGCCCCACCCCCTCGACATTTCCGAAACCACTCTCCTGGTTAAACCTTTAGTGGATGTATCAACCAGATTTTTCTCGGATTTGACAAAGTCCAATGCTATCACTCCATTCTCCAGTAACTGTTTTACTGAGGTATGTCTGATTAAAATATGTCGCTAATTTCCATTATATGTGGTATTATGAGCAACACTGATAGCCGCTTGCGAGTCAAAATGAGGAAAAACTGGTACAGCTTCACCTTCCCATAATGGTACATCTGCTAGGAGACTCCTTAACCATTCAGCTTCTTGTCCTGCCAACTCTAACGCTATAAACTTGGATTCCATGGTTGACCATGCTATACAAGTTTCTTTTAATAAATTCCAGGATATAGCTCCTCCACCTAAGGAAAACACATAACCACTAGTAGATCTCACTTCATCATTATCTGATACTCAATTCGCATCACAATAGCCTTCCAAGACAGCAGGGAACCTACTATAGTGTATGCCTATATCCATAGTAACTCTTAGATATTTCAGAAATCTTCGAAGTGCATCCCAATGTTCACTACTAGGGTTATGGGTATAGCGACTAAGTCTACTTACGGCATAGGTGATATCAGGTCGAGTGTAGTTCATTAAGAACATCACACTTCGTATTATCTTGGCATATTCAGTTTGAGATATTGCACTTTCCTTGTTCTTAGTCAAACAAATACTAGAGTCATAAATGGTTGTAGCGGGTGTGACATCAAAGGAGTTGAATCTTTTCAACAACTTCTCTACATAATGAGATTGACTAAAGGATATACCATTTTCATTTCTTAAGATCTTAACCCCTAAGATTACATCAGCTTCACCCATATCTTTCATCTTGAATTTAGATGAAAGAAAGCCCTTAGTCTCATTAATGACTTTAAGGCTAGTGCCAAAGATCAGCATGTCATCTACGTATAGACAAATGATCACACATTCGGATCCTATCACCTTCATGTAAACACATGAATCAGAAGTGTTGACTATAAAGTCATCGTTAACTAAAGTACTATCTAATTTTTTGTAGCATTGTTTGGGTGCTTGTTTCAAACCATATAGAGATCTCTTAAGCTTGCATACTTTGCTTTCTTGACCAGAAGCTACAAACCCTCCGGGTTGTACCATATATATCTCTTCATTTAAGTCTTCATTCAAAAACACATACTTAACATCTATTTGATGTATAATGAGTTTATGAAGGGAAGCTAAGGTTATTAGAGCTCTTATGGTTGCTATTTTGGTCACTGGAATAGGTGTCAAAGCAGTCTAGGCCTTTCTTTTGAGTAAAGCCTCGGGTCTAGTGGTGGTCCTTTGTGTGTTCTAAATAATTGCAATAAATAATCGAACCACAACAGCAAGTGTACGGTTGTCCCAAGTAGTATAACTGATAAAACAGATTCGTTCCAAGGACGGGATGGTTGACTACAATGCTTATCTATTAATGATTGATGCACTTATGAAAGCAAATAAAAGTAATATGTTTGTTTGATTTTGTATTAATGCTAAATAAATGAAAGACAATTATTAAAATGCAAATAAAAGCTAAGACGCAAGTAAATGAGAGTAAAACGCAATATGAGAAGTAGCACTTGAGAACGCAAGGATCCTCCCAATCCTATTTTCTAACTTATGTTGTTTAAGGGCTAAATTGGTCAATTACAATGGTCGGGATTTTAAATTCCCTATACCCCCGTCAGGGTGGACTATAAGGCGATCCTAGAGTGTCACTAGTCCCGTCAGGGTAAATATGATCCACCTTTGGATGTTTAAGTTTTATTACCTCATTGGCCCTAGGATTAGCTAAGTTCGTCAGAATCAATAGCTTCTATCCTAGATTGAATAAATAGTTCTGTATCTAAACCCTCCGTCAGGATGATCCAATCGCCACTAATTGGAATAGCCTAAATACTAACACCTGTTCCTAGTTCATGACGCTAAAAACAGTAAATATTCTCAATTTATCGAAAAGAGTAAAAGACACAATCTAGTTTAATTTAATAGAAACCCAAATTCAACATTCGTTATTCAATACGATTGGGATTCACCCATTAATTGTTCTCAAGCACTATGAAAAGCTTAGCTCATATTAAAAAGAAAAACTAAATTAAATGTAAAGGAATTCATATTGATTACAAAATTAAAAGATAAAAGAACCTAATTTCCGGAATAGGAATGATTACGAACGGAGATATAGACCCTCTCCAGCTCTTGTAGCTTCTTCTTTCTTCCTTCTGTTGCTTCTCTCTGGTGTTTTAATCTTGCAGAATGTGAATTGTATCAAAAAATAGAAGTCCAGACCTCCTTTTATAAGTGCAAATTCGGACTTGGACCTAGGCTTTTAATTAAATGAAATATAAAAGGCCCAAGTCCACTAACTTAGCCCAAAATCCCGTAACTGCTGATATGCCTTCACTAAAACGGCTTTTCCCGACTCGTTATGACTCTGATTGACCTTATTCCAGTTGCTAATGTTCCGTAACTCGATAAGGAATGTTTGCTTTTCAAAGGTCAGCGGCTAAATCATCGCTTAAACACCTCGAAATCAGCAATCATTGGCCTGGAAAATGGATTTTCAGCTTTAAAAATAATATCTTCGGGATTTATCTTCAAGTCTTGACTCTATCTCTTGATCTTTGACTTTCTCCTCAGATTCCTCTTCTAGCTAACATCTAAAACCTGTAAACTTTACACTAAAAATACCAATATTACGCGCAAAAGCTTAATAAACTAAAAATGCTAGAAATAAAAGAGGAAAATCATAATATTGCATATTTAGTCCAAAAGTCTATCAAATTGATTAAATAAACACAAAAAATGATGTCTCCTAAGGGTCGAAAATAAGAACAATTAAGGAGACATCATCTAGCCTTAAATTTCTCTATGGAACCATCAGGTCTTAATTTTATTTTAAAGATCCATTTGCTAGTAATTGGATTACATCCCTTTGGTAAGTTAGTTAAGTCCCAAGTGTGGTTTGATCTATGGATTCTATCTCACTATTTATCGCTTCTTTCCAGAAGCTGGCATCTATGGATCTCATAGCCTCAGAAAAAGTCTTAGGTTCTTCCTCAAGAAGGAAACAAGAGACTAATTCTTCAAATAGCATATCTATGTGAAAATCCTCATTCAAGAAAGCAATGATAAAGTCTGGTCCAAAACTAGACTCAGTCCTACGTCTTTTACTTCTCCTAATTTTGTTATCAGAGTGTGTTCATGAACTCGAGGAAGGTAGAGAAGTTGACAGATTGTCACTAACTGGTATTGCAGTATTGACTAGTGAGTCATTACTGGTAGATGAGGAGGCATTATGACAATATTCCTTTTCAAGGGAAATATATGTTCAAAGAATTCAGCGTCTCTAGATTCACTAATAGTGTTATCAACTAAAGACATAAATCTATAAGTTGCACTATTTTGGACATATCCTATAAAGATAGAGTCTACAGTTTTGGGTCCAATGTTGACTCTCTTAAAGTCGGGTAATGCTAGCCAAACACCCCCACACTCTTAAAAAATTCAGGTTAGGTGGATATCCTTTCCATACTCGTTAGGGGTCTTATCTATATGTTTATGGGGTACTCGGTTTAATACATAACATGAAAATAAGACAACTTCCCCCCACATGTTGGATGGTAGGCCTGAACTTATTAACATGACATTCATCATTTCCTTAAGGGAATTATTTTTTCTTTCAGCTATGCCATTTTGTTGGGGTGTGTAAGGGGCAGTAAGTTCATGAATAGTTCCATTACGTTCACAAAATTCTTTAAGTATGTTAGAACTATATTAACCTACCCTATCGAACCTAAACCTTTTAATCTTTCTATCTAATTGGTTTTCAACCTCGGCCTTATATTTTAAAAAGGTGGATTCTGCCCTGTCCTTAGACTTAGAAGGCATACTTGGGTGAACCTAGAGTAGTCATCTACAAAGGTCATATAATAAAATTTTCCTCCTCTAGTAGTAGTAGTTTTAAATTCAGCTAAGTCAGAATGCACTTGTTCTAAAAGTTGAGTTTCTCTAGTAGTCACGTTTTTAAAGGGCTTTTGCGCATATTTAGCCTCTACACATGTTTGAAACTTAAATAAATCATCGCTATAGGTTCCAAGTATTAGTCCATGAGTTTTAAGTATTTTAATAGAGGAAACATTTAATCTTCCTAATCTAGTGTGCCACATATCTAGAGATTCAACAATATAAGCAGATTTAGATGCATTCTCATTAAAAGCAGAAAAAACATTAAGTACAAATAGTCCACCATTAAGGTAACCTTTTCCTACAAAGTCACCAATTCTAGAAATAATTATTTTCCCACCCTCAAAAACAAGTTTGAGTCCAGCTTTGTTTAGAAGAGACACAGAGACTAAATTTCTACGAAGCGTGGGGACATACAAAACATCATTAAGGGGTAAGGTCTTGCCAAAGGTAAGTTTAAGACACACCTTTCCCTTTCCAAGGACGCCCGCAGTTGCAGAGTTTCCCATGTACGCGCATTCCCCATCAACTACATCTTCAAACCCTTGGAATAACTCTTTGTTGGCGCAGAAATGTCTTGAAGCTCCAGTATCGAGAATCCATTCGACCTTGTTTTCTACCAAATTAGTTTCGACCATTACCGCGGGAATTACCTCTTCAGATTTAGTCAAGTTGGCGATAGGTGGGTTATTTGGGTTGAACCCGTCCTTGCATTGATATGCCTTGTGTCCTTCCTTTCCACAACGGTAGCAAGTTGCTTTGGTTTTCTGAATATGAGAAATTGGTTTGAAATTACCTCCAGATTTGTTAAATTTAATCTTCGATTTGTTGTTCTTATTCTGACCATGAAATTTTCCTTTACCCTTGATACCGTCTTTGTTACCATTCCCAAAAGTCTTGACTAAGTTTGATTTTGAAGAATAATTAAGTAGAGATTCAGACTTATATTTGAGGCGATTTGCCTCTTCGGTTCTCATGTGGCTGGTTAGCTCTTGGATCGTCATGTATTTTTTCTTATGTTTGAGGTGGTTGCAATAGTCACTCCAGGATGTTGGGAATTTCTCAAGTAACACATTAGCTTGTAAGATTTCACACATTTTCATTCCTTCGGATACAATTTCGGCACAAAGATTTTCGTAAATATGAACTTGTTCCATGATTGGTTTTTGATTGGTGATTGTGAATTTAAGCCAGTTTCCGACCACATATTTTTTCTTACCAGTGTCGTCACCTCTGTACTTAGTGTGCAAACGGTCCCAAATAGTTTGTGAAGATTTTTCGTTTACAAATAAATCAAACAAGAGGTTGGTTTAAAAGATGACCCGAGCTAATTTATTTGCTATGTCGTATTTTAAAATCTTAGCGGATATAGTAGCATCCGTATTATCAGTTGAAACAGGATGGTTTTCAAGTAGTACAAAATCGACTTCTAATTGTTCAAAAAAATTAGAAGTTTTTGCGAACAGTGTTTAAAATTAGAACCATCTAAAGGTTTGAGTTTTGACATATCAGGTAAGGTTTTCAAAGTCGTAGTTAAAGCCGAAGAAGAAGAAGCCATTACAGATTACTTATTAAAAGTTCATTCTAAAATTGTTGGTTAAAAATAAAGCGCTACTATAATGGTATTTAAAGTAAGTGTGAAAACAAGCTTTAACTTCTAATTACGAAAAGAAATAATAAAGACATAAGTATTACAAATGAAAGTAAATGACGAACCCGATTACTGAAGATGATAACTGAACTGTAGTGTCGTGGAGGAGCCACTGCCTTAAGAACGAATTTTGCGACAGTCGAGATGCTACACTGTTTTCCGAACGTTCCTCAAGGTTTAAACACTACTACCTACTCTCGTGTGCACTCACAAGCGAAGGTTTGGAATCTGTATATGTTTCTCTCAAGAATAGAAGTAAAGAAGAAGAAGAAGAAGAAGAAGAAGAAGAAGAATATTTTTGTTGTTGGTTTAATTTTGTAAGTTGTAAGCTGTAAAGTTGGTATATAATGAGCTGCGGTATTGTCCTCTTTATAGACAAGAAAAAATAGCCAGTAACTAGCCATTATGGCTCAGTCAAGGCTGTTAGTCATGGCAGATTAATAGGAGCAGTTACAACAAAAGAGCTGTTACAAACGTGGGTAAAATTGAAGACAAAACGTGGAAGGAGTTAGTCAAAGTCGGATTAAGTCTTCATCAAAAAAATAAAATAAAAGTTGGTATAAAAACTAGTTTATTTTTATTTTTTAATTCTCCAAGTCCCAAGACCCAAGACCCTAGACCCGGGCTTGGGCCTGGTAGGAAATGGTGGTGCGCGCGTGTGGGCTTACCCATTATCTCTTCATGTGCATGGGTGTTAGTTGTTTGGAAGCTAATGATACCACAAAGTTAATAAATACCATTTGTATTTATTAAATCCACTAATTTGGAAAAGTGAGAAAGTCATTACATGACTTCTCCGCTTCCCCCACTATTACTCTCACTACACCACTACACCACTACACCACTACACCTAGACCAATAAATGTATCCAACAATATAGACATAGAAGAGGACATAGAAGATATTATAGAAGAGCAATAATTTCCACATTAGAGACACTAGGAATGAGTTTTTGAGGACGTTGAGAATGAAAAGGTTTGGGTTAGGGATTTTTCCCGGAGTTATTTTCACTTGAAGATGATAATCCGAGTCTCTTCGAGTTGCCACGTCACCCAAGCTTGAAACAGAATGAGATAGAATTGCTTAGGGGAGGGGTGATGGATGAGGAAGTCATATTTGCTGTATTTCAGATGTCGCCACATAAGGCACCTGGCCCTGATGGGATGACAACAGGTTTTTATCAGAATTGTTGGGAGATTGTGGGTCCTGTAGTGTGTGGTATGATTAAAAAAAGCTTTAGAGTTGGCCCGTTTTCCGAAAGAATTTCTTACTACTCTAATCCACCTTATTCCTAAGGTGGGAGATCCTGAATTTATCACTCAATTTAGACCAATTAGCCTCAGTAACGTGAGTTACAAGATTTGTATGAAAATGTTAGTTAACCGCTTACGGCCTCTACAATCAGACTACATTGGGCCTTTCCAAAGTAGTTTCCTTCCTAAGAGGTCCACTATTGACAATATTGTTCTTGTTAGCGAGGTTGATTTTCTATTAAGACATAGTAAGGGTAAGAAAAGTTATATGTCAATTAAAGTGGATTTAGCTAAAGTGTACGATAAGTTAAGGTGGGATTTCATTAAGGACACGTTGGATTTTCTTGGCATCCCCCTCATGTGGATTAATGTGATTATGTCTGGAATGGGGGACAATGACTTGAGTGTCCTTTGGCGAGGTGAATCTTTAGAGCCGATTATACCTAGTAGAGGGATTAGGCAGGGCGATCCCATGTCACCCTATCTCTTTTCCATATGTATGGAGTGTTTGTCTATTCTTATTCAACAGCTCGTGGATGAAAGGAGATGGATGCCCATTCGATTATCATCAGGGGGTTTCCTATCTCTCATATCTTTTTCGCAAATGATCTTATTTTATTTTTTGAGGTGTCTACTCATAATTTTGATCTCTTGTAGGACACTTTGCTCAAATTCTGTCAAGATGCAGGTCAATCTATTAGTAGTGATAAGTCAATCATTTATTTCTCGAATAACGTGGATGAGAGACTAGCCTCGGAAATCACGATGCATAGTGGTTTTCAGAGAAGCGAGGGGTTGGGCAAGTACCTTGGTGTCCCCATTCTCTCGGGGAGAAGACCGAAGGGCTTTTATGGCGAATTCATCAATGGATTACGAGGTAAACTGGCAAAATGTAAGGGTAACTCTCTTTCACTAGCAGGTCGTATAGCTTTGCTCAATCTGTCTTAAGTGGCGCGCCAAAGTATATCATGCAAGTCGAAAAGTTTCTGGGTTACGTTTGCCATGAGATTGATAAGATTCGTAGAGAGTTTATATGGGGTAACGCGTATGGTCAAAGACACATAAATTGGGTTGATTGGAAGGATGTGTGCAGACCAAAGTCTTTTGGAGGTTTAGGATTCCGGTTGGCGGAGGATATGAACAAGGCCTTATTAGGTAAGCTGGGTTGGAAGTTAATTCATGACGATATATCCATTTGGCCTATTGTGATGAAGCAAAAGTATTTTAAATTGGTGGTTTTTTGATATAAATTAAAGCCTAATGATTCGCGTATGTGTTGAGCCATCGCGGAAGGTATTGCCGTAGTTAGACGCGGATCCCGATGGCTTTTACACAATGGCGAGTCCATATCATTCTGATTTGATATATGGGTGGGTAACTCCCCGTTGTTTGATCACGTTATTGGTGTAGTGGAGGAGGATGATAGAGAAAAAAGGGTTTCTGATTATGTTCATAGTGGGGGAGGTGGGATTGGGATAAGTTCCAACATTATTTCCCCATTCGAAACTTCTCGAGATTACAAACATGAGTGTGGAAAGGGACGGTGTTAATAGGGATGTTTTATCTTGGTCACTTGAAATTCTTGGGGAGTATTACGTGAAGTCGGCAAGGTGGGAGTATGAGGAACAAGGCCTATTTCGGATGTGTATTAGGATAAGGTGTGGAAGCTTAAATACCCACAAAGAACAAGAGTCTTGATATGGAGAGCGGTGTTAGACCGATTAGCTACTAGGGGGAATTTAGTTCGACGTGGTATGGCGGTTCCTATTTCTTGTCCTTTCTGTGGGATGGAGAATGAAACTGCTACCCATTTATTCAGGGACTGTTCTAGCGTGAGAGAGCTGTGGAGTTTGATACGAGATGAGGTACAGAGAAATTCCACTAGTGATCCTGATTGGGGTGAAATAAATGATAACATGTCAGAGGTTTTTAGTTTTTTATCATGGTCAAACAGGGATTTTTTGCAGCAAGACTTCACCAACAATGACGCATGCCAAGCCGATATTTTACAGCAGCATCAACTCGCTGCAACTTTTCAGCAGCAGATTACAGGGTTATGTTATAGCAGTACATGTGGGATTTCAGCTGTTCAAGGTGTCACGGCAAGGGAGCACAGCAGGCGAACAGAGACGGTACGATCCTCGGAGGAAGAAGTGGAAAATCCAGGTGCAGCTTTACCTATGTCAGATAATAGGTGGTGGTCGCGTAATCTATCTTCTAAGGGTATGTTCTCCGTGGTGTTGTGGAGTATATTTTTTGGAGCGATCATTGAGGTAATATGGAAGACACGTAATGATATTGTCTTTAACGGAGGCGAGCCAATTTCGAGTAGAGATATGTTGCGGAAAGCTAGATTCTTAGCTCACTCCTATGCTAGATCTTGGGGAAATTCCTCCGGAAGTCTACTAATTAATAGAAACTTTGTTAAATTAGTCAGGTGGTGTAAGCCAACGAGTGGGGTTAAGCTAAATACAGACGGTAGCTACAATGGATGGAGCAAGAAAGGTGGAGGAGGTGGTTTAATAAGGGACGTAGAAGGTAATTGGTTAGGTGGTTTTCCGATGAAGATTCATCATAATTATCCGGTGATTGTGGAATTGATAGCCTTATGGGAGGGGTTAAAACTACTTGAAACATTGCATTTGAGGGAGGTAAGTATAGAGGTTGATTCGTGTGAGGTTTTTGAGCTGATACGAAGCGTGGAGAGGGATAAAGGACTAGCGGCGTTCAGGGTCGAACAAATCCGATGGATTATGGGGCGCAATAGTTTGTTCACCATTGGGTTTATCTTTAGAGAGGCGAATCACTGCGCCAATTGGTTGGCTCGATCCAGGCTAGCACAGGAGGGAAATTATTGTTCATACATGGATCCACCTAAAGGGATTTGGAGGCTTCTTACACGTGATTGGATGTGCTGGAAGACACCTAGAGCTATATTTAGTAATGTGTTACTACATGACGTACTAGCTTAGCATTTCACGATCCTTTGGATCTCCCTGTAACAAAAAAAAGATATTACAGAAGAGGAGGATCTTCTTGAGGTTGAAGTGGAAAATAGTAAGAAAAGAAAGAGAAAATCGAAGAAATACAAGCCAACTTTACTATGGGAAGTATGGAAAGAAGAAAATGAGAGATGGATTCAAGAGAATTTGGACAAGAATCTTGAAAATGAAAATCAAAATGAAATTATACCTAAAACTATTGAAAAACCTTCTAATATGATCATGCGTTTGCTTAGGTATCAAAAGGAATGGTTAGCTTGGGCTTTAAAGCAAGAAGAATCTGATACTAGAGGAGGTATACTTGCAGATGAAATGGGTATGGGTAAAATTATTTATTGTTTGGGTTGTGAAAAATTACGATAACAATATTTGATATGGTGAAAAAAACGATAACTTGTACGTAATCAATTAATTAGTCATTCTCAAATGACGAATTCATAAATATTTTTTTTTTAAATAGTTGTAAAAATGAATATAAAATAACATACAATTAAACAAATAAATATGAATTTGAGAAAAAAACATTTAGTAAATATTACGTTTTAAATTATCTCATGCTCAACGTGTGGCTCAGTACTCAACCACATAAATCTTGACAAGTCAGGAGACATGACCGTGAAATACAACCAAATATTAATAGGGGCAACGCCCAATTAATTACGCGGAGAAGGTAAGTATTCCCTATTAATTACAACTTCAACTTAATTCCCAATTAAGCACAAAATATTACCCATTTACCAAAATATCCTTCTACATATTATTAATTACTTTAATTATATATTTTATTAATTATAGTTTAATATTTATTTTTTTTTTCAGATTTTTTTTTAAATATTTTTTTTTTCAAAAAATATTTTTTTTTCGAAAAATATTTTTTTTTCCGGAAATTTTTTTTTTCGAATTTTTTTTTTTTTCGAAATTTTTTTTGTCGATTTTTTTCCCCCGGAATTTTTTGTTCCAGGATAACATGATGTAAGATTAGTACATATGATAATTGTGTGTTAAAGTAACACAAAATCATATGTGTTGTGTGTTGCATGAACACCCAATATGTATAATATTGAGTTGCTTAAACACACATAAATAACAAATTGTGTGATACATGAACACAAAATCAGACAGACAGAATATTTGTACACAAAGGTATAGAATAATGTATATGTAGGCTGATTATGTGTTCATGCAACATGCAATTGCTGAAAGTATGTGTTACAGTAACACACAACAGTATGGGTTTTGTGTTGGTAAGACACACAATGCGTTTATAATTTACAGTTTTGCGTTGCTTAAACACACACAAATAACAATTGTGTGTTGCAGGAACACAGAATAAGATATACAGAATATTTGTACACATTAATAGATAATAGTGTACAGATAGTCTGAACATCTGATTGTGTGTTAATGTAACACACAATTGCTTGATGTGTGAGTTACAGTAACACAAAACAGTATGGACTTGTGTGTCATTTACAGTTTTGTGTTGCTTAAACACACAACAAATAACAATTGTGTGTTGCAGGAACACAGAATAAGATATACAGAATATTTGTATACAGAAATAGATAATAGTGTACAGATAGTCTGAAAATCTGATTGTGTGTTAATGTAACACACAATCGCTTGATGTATGAGTTACAGTAACACAAAACAGTATGGACTTGTGTGTTAATGAAAAAAAATTCGAAAAATTTTTTGAAAAAAAAAATTCCAAAAAAAAAAAAAAATTCAAAAAAAAAAAATATTTTTTCGAAAAAAAAAATATTTTTTGAAAAAAAAAATTTCTGGAAAAAAAAATTTCCGAAAAAAAAAAAAATTTCAAAAAAAAAAATATTTTCAGAAAAAAAAAATATTTTTCGAAAAAAAAAAATTCAAAAAAAAAATATTTTTTCGGAAAATAAAAATCAAAAAAAAAAATTTAAAAAAATGAAAAAATAAATTCAGATATTAAATATAGAAATATAATATAAATATATAATGAAATAAAAAAACATATAAGGGCAATAATGGAAGGTAAATATGACCATGTGCTTATTTGAGAATTAAGTTGAAAATTTGTGAGTAAGTAGGAAGTAATTTCCTCCTTCCTTTTTTTTGAGAATGAAAAGTGAGGAAGTGTAATTAATTGGGAATTATCTCATATTAATATTAATATTCAAATATTATATTAATAAATTTAATATAAATAATCATACTACCAAAACATGAACATGAAAAAGAATCAAAACATAAAATACAATAAAAATATAAAAATTACACTTCACTTTGATGTCTTGGTTGCTATTTTATAGAGGCCAGGACATGAAAAACTAGATTTATCGAATTTTCAAAATATTATTGGTGTTAATTCTTTTTGGTATCTAGTTCAAAAAATAGTTTTAAAGATCAATCTCAATAAAATAAAATTATTTTTTGTTTAGGCTGTAAATATTTACGATAACAATGTTTAATATGGTGAAAAAAACGACAACTTGCATGTGATCACCTAACAAGTCATTCTCAAATGACGAATTCATAAATATATTTTAAAAAAATTTAAATAGTTGTAAAAATGAACATAAAATTAAACAAATATACATGAATTTAAGAAAAAAGAAAAAAAATACTTAGTAAATATTAAGTTTTTAAAACTCTCATGTTCAACGCGTGGCTCAGTACTCGACCACAGAAATCTTGACAGGTCAGAACATGACCGTGAAAAACAACCAAATATTAATATTAATATTCAAATATTATATTAATAAATTTAACATAAATAATCATAGTACTAAAACATAAACATGAGCAAAAATCAAAACATAAAATACAATAAAAATATAAAAATTACACTTCACTTTGATGTCTTGGTTGATATTATATAGAGGCTAAGACATGAAAAACTAGATTTGTCGAATTTTCAAAATATTATTGGTTGGTAATTCTTTTTACTATCTAGTTCAACAAATAGTTTTAAAGATCATTCTCAATAAAATAAAATTATTTGTTGTTTAGGTTGTGAAAAATTACGATAATAATATTTAATGTGGTGAACAAAACGATAACTTGCATGTGATCACCTAATAAGTCATTCTCAAATGACAAATTCATTAATTTATTTTAAAAAAACTTAAAATAGTTGTAAAAAAGAACATAAAACTACATAAAATTAAACAAATATATATAAATTTGAGAAAAAAGAAAAAAAACTTCTAGTAAATAGTACGTTTTAAAATTTCGCATGCACAACGCGTGGCTCGGCACTCGACCACAGGAATCTTGACAGGTTAGGAAACATGACCGTGAAATACAACCAAATATTAATATTAATATTCAAATATTATATTAATAAATTTAATATGAATATTTATACTACCAAAACATGAAGTAAGAATCAAAACACAAAATACAATAAAAATATAAAAATTACACTTAACTTTGATATCTTAATTGTTATTTTATAGAGGCCAAGACATTAAAAATTAGATTTATCAAATTTAAAAAATATTATTAGTGTTAATTCTTTTTGGTATCTAGATCAAAAAATAGTTTTAAAGATTATTCTTAATAAAATAAAATTATTTGTTGTAAACATAAAAGTACATAAAATTTAACAAATATTTATGAACAGAAAAAAACATTTAGTAAATACTACGTTTTAAAATCTCTCATGCTCAACGGGTGGCTCAATACTCTACCACAGAATTCTTGACAAGTCAGGAGACATGACCGTGAAATACAACCAAATATTAACATTCAAATATTATATTAATAAATTTAATATAAATATTTATTCTACCAAAACATGAACATGAGTAAGAATCAAAAAACATAAAATACAATAAAAATATAAAAATTACTCTTAACTTTGATGTCTTGTTTGCTAGTTTATAGAGACCAAGACATGAAAAACTAGATTTGTCGAATTTTTAAAATATTATTAGTTGGTAATTCTTTTTGCTATATAGTTCAACAAATAGTTTTAAAGATCATTTTCAATAAAATTAAATTATTTGTTGTTTAGGTTGTGAAAAATTACGATAATAATATTTAATGTGGTGAACAAATGCATGTGATCACCTAATAAGTCATTCTCAGATGACGAATTCATTAATATATTTTTTAAAAACTTACAATAGTTGTAAAAATAAACATAAAACTACATAAAATTAAACAAAGATATATGAATTTCAGAAAAAATAAAAAAACTTTTAGTAAATAATACGTTTTAAAATCTCGCATGCTCAACGCGTGGCTCGTCACTCGACCACAGATTTCTTGACAGGTCAGGAGACATGACCGTGAAATACAACCAAATATTAATATTAATATTAATATTCAAATATTATATTAATAAATTTAATATAAATAATCATACTACCAAAACTTGAACATGAGCAAGAATCAAAACATAAAATACAATAAAAATTACACTTCACTTTGATGTCTTGGTTGCTATTTTACAGAGGCCAATACATGAAAAACTAGATTTATCGAATTTTCAAAATATTATTGGTGTTAATTCTTTTCGGTATCTAGTTCAAAAAATAGTTTTAAAGACCATTCTCAATAAAATGAAATTATTTGTTGTTTAGGTTGTAAATACTTACGATAACAATATTTAATGTGGTGAAAGAAACGACAACTTGCATGTGATCACCTTATAAGTTATTCTCAAATGACGAATTAATAAATATATTTTAAAAAAACTTTAAATAGTTGTAAAAATGAAGATAAAATTAAACAAATATACATGAATTTAAGAAAAAAGAAAAAAAAATATTTAGTAAATATTAAGTTTTTAAATCTCTCATGTTCAACGCGTGGCTCAGTACTCGACCACAGAAATCTTGACAAGTCAAAACATGACCGTGAAAAACAACCAAATATTAATATTAAATATTCAAATATTATATTAATAAATTTAATATAAATAATCATAGTACCAAAACATGAACATGAGCAAAAATCAAAACATAAAATAAAATAAAAATATAAAAATTAAACTTCACTTTGATGTCCTGGTTGATCTTATATAGAGGCTAAGACATGAAAACTAGATTTGTCGAATTTTCAAAATATTATTGGTTTGTAATTCTTTTTACTATCTAGTTCAAAAAATAGTTTTAAAAATCATTCTCAATAAAATAAATTTATTTGTTGTTTAGGTTGTGAAAAATTACGATAACAATATTTAATGTGGTGAACAAAACGATAACTTGCATGTGATCACCTAATAAGTCATTCTCAAATGACAAATTCATTAATATATTTTTTTTTTAAATAAAATAGTTGTAAAAATGAACATAAAACTACATAAAATTAAACAAATATATATAAATTTGAAAAAAAAAGGAAAAAAAAACTTCTAGTAAATATTACGTTTTAAATCTCGCATGCACAATGCGTGGCTCGGCACTCGACCACAGAAATCTTGACAGGTTAGGAAACATGACCTTGAAATACAACCAAATATTAATATTAATATTCAAATATTATATTAAAAAATTTAATATGAATATTTATACTACCAAAACATGAACATGAGTAAGAATCAAAACACAAAATACAACAAAAATATAAAAATTACACTTAACTTTGATATCTTAATTGCTATTTTATAGAGGCCAAGACATGAAAAAATAGATTTATCAAATTTACAAAATATTATTAGTGTTAATTCTTTTTGGTATCTAGATCAAAAAATAGTTTTAAAGGTCATTCTCAATAAAATAAAATTATTTGTTGTTTAGGTTGTAAAAAATTAAAATAACAATATTTAATGTGGTAAACAAAACGATAACTTGCATGTGATAACCTAATAAGTCATTCTTAAATGACGAATTCATTAATATATTTTTTTTTTAAAATTAAATAGATGTAAAGATAAACATAAAAGTACATAAAATTAAACAAATATTTACGAATTTAAGAAAAAAGAAAAAAAAACATTTAGTAAATACTACGTTTTAAAATCTCTCATGCTCAACGCGTGGCTCAGTACTCTACCACAGAATTCTTGACAAGTCAGGAGACATGACCGTGAAATATAACCAAATATTAATAGGGTGATTTACTTATACAGTCCACGGAGGATGTGTGATTGCCCATCAGGTCCAACCCGCCGCAATTTACATTCCTACCCTTAGTAACCCATTAATTAGGAATTAGTTACCAAAACAAATTGTCCTGATTCCATGCAATCAGTCAAAAATGGATTATTGAAATTTGAAACGTAAAAAAAAAGGCAACTGGTGGCGATGACTAAGAAGACTGCTGTGAAGACGACCAAGAAGATGCAACTCGCCGATGATGGTAGAAAAAAGAAGGGTCTGGAGAAGAAGACGACGACCCATCAAATAAGCGATGATGAGTTCGTTGAAGAGTTTCCGACTAACCCATCAAAACAAAAGGCAATTGATTGCGATGAAGAAGGTATTCTGAAAATGAATAAGAAAGGCAAGAAAGTAATGGTTCATGGGCAAACGAGTGGTGACTGTGTTTTAATAATCTTTCTACCAGAAAACCTGTGTGTGTTGGTCTCAATTTGTGGCTGAGATAGGTATAATATATATGTCATTTGGGTGGGTAATGTTTGAAAATTCGGTGATGTAACTGTTAAATATGATGGGTTACAAAAAATATAGTGATGGGTTACCTTTGTTGTTTTGATGGTGTGCGCGTTAAAATTGATGGGTTACCTTTGTTGTTTTGATGGTGTGTGCGTTAAAATTGATGGGTTACCTTTGTTGTTTTGATGGTGTGTGCGGTAAAATTGATGGGTTACATTTTTCTCAGGAATGTGCAGTAATGTCTTCATGCGTAACCCATCCATACAAACCATCGACACTACCTAACACACCACTGATATTCCATACGTAACTCCGGCCGAGCACCATTACCACCTAAATCTTCATTGCCATGGCTTATGAAGAAGTATAGCGACTTGGCTTATGAAGAGGGAGAGCAACATGGCTTATGAATAAGGAGACCGACAGTTTTCTGAGTTGCTGCAGCGACAGCTGCCGCAGATGAAGGGAGAGACACGATGGATTTCTTGAGTGGTGTATGGAGAGCGAATGAAAATGGCTGCTGGTGGCGAAGAATGGACGATGGTGTATAATGAATCGTGGAAGAAAATAACAATATTACTATAATTATTAGCTATTATTAAGGGATATTATTTGATTAGCTAAAAATAGGAATCTGTTACTAATTTAAATGATATTGTGTGACTATAAACGTGGTAACTAATAGGGGTACAGATGGAATACTTAAAAAAAAGGACTTTCATGGGGGTGGAAAAATTCCTGGACCCTATAGAGGTGGAATGTTGTATTTTTGGACTTAATTTGATATTATCTCATATTAATATTCAAATATTATATTAATAAATTTAATATAAATATTTATTCTACCAAAACATGAACATGAGTAAGAATCAAAAAACATAAAATACAATAAAAATATAAAAATTACTCTTAACTTTGATGTCTTGTTTGTTATTTTATAGAGACCAAGACATGAAAAACTAGATTTGTCGAATTTTCAAAATATTATTAGTTGGTAATTCTTTTTGCTATCTAGTTCAACAAATAGTTTTAAAGATCATTTTCAATAAAATTAAATTATTTGTTGTTTAGGTTGTGAAAAATTACGATAACAATATTTAATGTGGTGAACAAAACGATAACTTGCATGTGATCACCTAATAAGTCATTCTCAAATGACGAATTCATTAATATATTTTTTAAAAACTTAAAATAGTTGTAAAAATGAACATAAAACTACATAAAATTAAACAAATATATATGAATTTCAGAAAAAAGAAAAAAAACTTTTAGTAAATAATACGTTTTAAAATCTCGCATGCTCAACGCGTGGCTCGACACTTGACCACAGAAATCTTGACAGGTCAGGAAACATGACCGTGAAATACAACCAAATATTAATATTAATATTCAAATACTAAATTAATAAATTTAATATGAATATTTATCCTACCAAAACATGAACATGAGTAAGAATCAAAACATAAAACACAATAATATAAAAATTACACTTAACTTTGATATCTTAATTGCTATTTTATAGAGGCCAAGACATGAAAAACTAGGTTTATCGAATTTATAAAATATTATTAGTGTTAGTTCTTTTTGGTATCTAGATCAAAAAATAGATTTAAAGATCATTCTCAATAAAATAAAATTATTTGTTCTTTAGCTTGTAAAAAATTACAATAACAATAATTAATGTGGTGAACAAAACGAAAACTTGCATGTGATAACCTAATAAGTCATTCTCAAATGACGAATCCATAAGTATATAGTTTTTTAAAACTTTAAATAGATGTAAAAATGAACATAAAAGTATATGAAATTAAACAAATATTTATGAATTTAAGAAAAAAGAAAAAAAACATTTAGCACATACTACATTTTAAAATCTCTCATGCTCAACGCGTGGCTCAGTACTCGACCACATAATTCTTGACAAGTGAGGAGACATTACCGTGAAATACAACCAAATATTAATATTCAAATATTATATCAATAAATTTAATATAAATATTTATACTACCAAAACATGAACATGAGTAAGAATCAAAACATAAATTAATACAATAAAAATATAAAAATTACACTTAACTTTGATGTCTTGTTTGCTATTTTATAAAGGGCAAGACATGAAAAACTAGATTTGTCGAATTTACAAAATATTATTGTTGTTAATTATTTTTGCTATCTAGTTTAAAAAATAGTTTGAAAGATCATTCTCAATAAAATAAAATTATTTGTTGTTTAGGTTGTGAAAAATTACGATAACAATATTTAAAGTGGTGAACAAAACGATAACTTGCATGTGATCACCTAATAAGTCATTCTCAAATGACGAATTCATTAATATATTCTTTTTAAACTTAAAATAGTTGTAAAAATGAACATAAAACCACATAAAATTAAACAAATATATATGAATTTGAGAAAAAAAAACTTTTAGTAAATATTACGTTTTAAAATCTCGCATGCTTAAGCGTGGCACGACACTCGACCAAAGATTTTTGAGAGGTCAGGAGACATGACCGTGAAATACAACCAAATATTAATATTCATATATTATATTGATAAATTTAATATGAATATTTATACTATCAAAACATGAACATGAGCAAGAATCAAAACATAAAATACAACAAAAATATAAAAATTACACTTCACTATGATATCTTGGTTGCTATTTTATAGAGGCCAAGACTCATATTTATCGAATTTTCAAAATATTATTGGTGTTAACTCTTTTTGGTATCTAGTTCAAAAAATCGTTGTAAAGATCATTCTCAATAAAATAAAAATATTTTTTGTTTAGGTTGTAAAAATTTACGATAACAATATTTAATGTGGTAAAAAAAACGACAACTTGCATGTGATCACCTAATAAGTCATTCTCAAATGACGAATTCATAAATGAGCTATTTACCATATGCACCCTAGGAGGTAGTCACATTGACTATAAAAGTCACACCCCAAAATCCAGCCACAAAAAGACAAAACTAACCTTTTTTAATTTAAAAAAAAGCAACAATAACAATCAGAACATCGGATAACAACTCACAAAACACATACAAACACACAAATACACACACTAGAAAAACACGCACAAACACACACTTGAGAAAGAGAAGAGAAGATCACCGAAAACTAAACCAAAAATCGCGGAGAATCACAGAAAATCGAAACCGAATCTCAACGAATCACGAAGATTTAGCAAACACAAACAAAAAAAAAGGAAATTCGACCGTAAAAATCTAACAAAAATCAACAAAAAAAACAAATAAGGTAACACAGTGATTGCGAATGGTGTTATGTTTATTTCGAGAATATTTGTGTATATAGAGTAGCATTTGATAATTAGCTAAGAAAGCATGCATTTCCGTGATGATTATATGAACTAGGGTTCGAAAATTGAAAATAAATTAACAAATACGGATGAATATATGACTCTAAAGGAATATAAGTGTGAATATATATGTGTAATTGCGAATAATCTGTATTGATATGATTATTTATGTGTATACAACAAAAATTATTAAATAAAGTGACAGATTATTGTAAATTGTATGACGATTAACTTATTAATGATAATTGAGCAAAATAAGATGTTATAACAGATGAACAGTGTTATGAGTGTGAAAAGTGTATGATTGATGATGATAATGAACAGTTACTTATGAATTTACAGTTTAGATTAATGAATTTGAAGTTTAGATGTGTATTTGCAGTTTAGATGTGTATTTTAGATGGAAATTATATCTAAATGTTGTTTAAGTTAAGTTGTAACCAAAATCAATAATTAAACTGATAAAATTTGATAATGCAGTGAACTATTATGAATTAATTAACATTTTAGATGTGTACTGTAAATGGAAATAATCTGTAGATGATGTATGATTAAGTATTTGAAGTTTAAATCTGATCCAATATGTCCTAGATTAAGTGATTAATGCATAGGAAAAATATGATTAACCTGTTGTTATTTAGTGGGAAAAATCCCACCAAACAACAAACACTAAGAAAGTTAATTCAAATGAACATTTTTGGAGGGGAATTCTCAACAAAAAAGTCAAATGCGACTTGACTTTATTCATCTATATTTGGTGGGAATTATCCCACCAAAAGAAACATAAAAAAATAACAGGGATACAGGGGGAATTGTACATAAGTTAGTGAAATTTGGTGGGATATCACACACAAAACAAACAACAACATATACTTGCATATCAATTAGTTTCATTGATTATTCAGTTTATATATATTATTCAATTTCATATGTTACTTTATGTTTAATATTTGGTGGGATTTAGTGTATAATATATTGTGTAACTTTAATCACAGGTAAAAATGAGTAAAAGGTACAGATCAACACTAGATGGTATGTTCCAGATTCTTAAGTTACCATCAGTGACAAGAGAGCACATAAAAGCGTGCAAGAAACTTCCATTCTACCTATTAATCAAAGAAATTTACAAAATTGCACAGAATGGGAGATTAAAAGGTATGAAAGGAAAACCGAAAGCGATGAAATTCATAGAGGATTGTTATGACAGAAGCAAAAAAGCTTTTGTGTTTGAAGGGAAAAGTGTTAAGCTTACATCACAAGATGTAAGATTAATTTTAGGAGTTGAGAGTGGATCCGAGCCAGTAAAGAAATTAACAAAAAGCCAAGTAAAAGGAGCTGCTTGGTACAACAGGATGTTTCTTGATGAAGAGAAACAACCATCAAATAAGACAGTGAAAGATTTGGTGGACGAGATCTTAAAAATACAAAATCCAACAGAAGAAGATCTCGAAAAATTCGCTAAACTGATGTGTATGATAACTCTACATACTTGCTTCTTCCCAGCATCTGCAGGAAGATTAGATTGGTGGGTTGTAGGGATCTCGGGAGATTTAGAAAATATTAAGACTTACGATTGGGCCTCAAGAATGGCAAGTAAGTTAATGGAGGGCATTGATGAGACGACAAAAGGACACATAAGTGCACCCTCATGTATACTATTGGTAATAATTTTTAACTGATCTATTTTTGAATGAATTCTTTTGACTGATTTTTGACTGATTTTTTACTGATTATGATTGATTTTCCAACCATTCTTCTTTGAACATATAGAAATGTGGGAGCCTTCTGAAAACAAAGCCTACCCGAGGATACTCAGGTGGCTAAAGGTTTACAAGAAAGGATGCTTCAAAAAGAAATTTTTAGACAAGGTCAAAAACGAAAAGGTAAAAAATCAATACTAAATCGTATAATAAAAGCAACTAGAACATGAAACTTGAATTATTTTTAACAATTTTTGATATACAAATGCAGGTGAATGAGGGGAAACTTGTGATCAAACCATATGAAGAAAAGAAAATAAAAACTTATCTTGAAAATAAAGATGACGAAGAAAGTGAAGAAGAAGAAGAAGAAGAAGAAGATAATGAACACAAATATGCTGAAATCGAATTGACAGAAGAAGAAGCAAGAAGACAGAAAGAGTTAGATGGACTATATGGATTTTCATGGCATACAGAAGATGAGATTACGCTAGCAGAGATTCTCGAGCAAATAAAAACGAGTCAAACTGAAAAGATAAATAAAACTATAATCGAGACAATCGATTATGCAAATAATTTCCAAGGAAGTGTCACAGAAAAAGGAGAAAGTTCAAAAGTACATGTAGGTTATGACCTGGAATTCTTTAAAGCATTTGACTTAGGACTTGATGATAGCACACAAGAAAAAGACGGGGAAAAAGAGACTGAGACGAAGAAACAACTTGATGAAGTTGTATGTGAAAACAAAAGACTAAAAGAAGAAAATACGCAAGTAAAGAAACAACTTGAAGTAATTCAGGTTGAAAACAAAAATCTGAAAGAAGAGAATATAAAAATTAAAAAAAGATGGAAGAAATGATAATCCTACAAACTAATCGAGAAAATGAAATGAATTTAGAGATGGACAGAGTTAAAAAAGAATTATAAAAATTAAAGGAAACGCGTAACCGAAGAGTAAGCTTCAAGATAGATAAAGAGAAGAGAAAAGAGCAGTTGGAGAATGAGGAAAGTCGGGTTGAAGAAGACGAAGATATGATGGATCTAGAGATTGAAATGGAAAAACTTGAAGAAAATGAAAAAAATGATGGAACCTGATATGGTTGAAGAAAAAAGTGAAAATATGATAGAATCTGAGACAGTTGAAAAAGAAAATCAAAATATGATGGAAAGTCAGATGGTTGAAGAAGATACAGAAATGGTTGATGAAGGAACTGAACAACAAGATGATGACTATCAGCTTGAAGTAAGTTGGACAACAAGTGATTCTGAAACAGAGAAAGAAACATGGAAGCTCAAAGCAGAAGATCATCACTTCTGAAATCACCAAACTCAATGGTGAAAAAAATAAAACAAGATGATAGAGTAGGTAGGAAAAAGAAAATATCGGATGATTATGTCACAGACCCAAAACTAAACGAAGAAGAAGAATACATAATGGTTGAGGGTATAAAATGTATAATTCCAAAAAACAAACTGTGTGGATATGCAGAATATGCAATGCTATGTATTTATAGAAAAGGCAAACCAAAACAAACAAAACTTTGGGAAGATGAGGAAAACAATTGTGTTCATGTAGAAGAAGTAATGGAAGCAGCAAGAGATGGAAGAGTAACACCTAACATAAGTTTTTTTTTTTAATTATAAATGCACAACGTTAACACAAAAATGTAAGATTATTAATGTTTGTTTTGTAAAATTTGTAGTTGATTGAAGCGGTGCTAACGATATGGGAGAGGGACAGGAGATTGAAAATTGTAGCACATTTGCCCACATATGCTATGGTAAGAAGAAAAAAAGACAGTAGTTGTTTGGTGGGAAAATTCCCACCAAAAAAAGACAGTTTGTGTTTGGTGGGAAAATTCCCACCAAAAACAAACCAGAAAAAATATAAATGTTATTTGAATTAAACTGTAATACTTATGTTTGGAATATTAATTTACAAATTTTTATTTGAATAATACAGGAATTGAGGAATGACTTTAAATGGGATGAGCTAGCTAAGAAAGTTGGAGATCCGTTCATAAAATACCATACAGAAAAAAACTCACAATTATTCCTATAGAAACTAGACATGGACATGGCACTTTGTGGACACTACTTGTGTTTGACAGAGATGACAATGAATTCTAACATTTTAACTCCATGCCAGATGAAACTGATAAAATGGCAGGTAGGAAAGCAAAAGACAATGCGAAAAAAATATATGATTATTTGTCAAACAGGATAAGAATTAGACAGAAAAAAGAATCAAACACCAATATTGAGCAAGTACAATTGATTGATGTGCACGTAAACCACAGTAGTCCAAGATTATCAGATTCAGGGGCATATATTTTGCTGTATGCAAACGACCTATTTAAGAACGGGCCAGTATACCAATCATACACGACAAACGCTGCACAAGACGTTAAAAGATACATTGCCCAAAAATTATGGATAGACGACTATACGATACCAGATAGAAAACCTAAGGTAAAAAAGAATACAAAATATCTGATTTAAAACTTGAAGTTGTAGCTTATATATTTAAAATGTGTTTTTACAGGTTCAACAAGATGAAGGTACGAGTAGTAGCGCACCAGCGAATATTGAACCATCAACATCGAGACATAAAAGAAAAAGGGCAAAAAAGAAAAAGCCAAAAATTAATCTACTCAGAATCCACGTGCCTTACATAAACAAAAAGTAAAAAATATTAAATGAATTTTCAATAAATATAATCTATAATAATGTTTGATTTCTATATATAGATACACACCAAAACATCCAAGAAGAAGTGAGATACTTAGAACAATGAAAAGACCGGATTTGAAAGATTAGACTATCATAGAATTTTCAGATAGTGAAAAAGAAGAAGAAGAAGAAGAAGAAAAAGAAGAAGTAGAAAAAACAACAGAAGAAGAAAAAAATGAAGAAGGAGAAGTAGAAAAAACAGAAACAAAAGGAGAAAAAAACGCAGAAGGAGAAGGAGAAAAAAGCGCATAAAAAGAAGAAAAAATGAAGAAGGAGAAAAAAGCGCAGAAAAAGAAGAAGAAAAAAAATGAAGAAGGAGAAATAAGAGCAGAACCAGAAGAAGAAAAAAATGAAGATGGAGAAAAAAGAGCAGAAGAAGAAGAAGAAGAAAAAAATGAAGAAGGAGAAAAAAGAGCAGAAGTAGAAGAAAAAAAATGAAGAAGGAGAAGAAAAAGAAAAATAAAGATTATATTACTACTTTTTATGATTTCAGTTTCATTTAGAAATATATTACTAAACTACTGTTTCATGGAGTTTTATGTTTGTTGTTATTTCTGAATTAAGTTGTTATTGATGGTATTGAGTACTTTATATTAGGTTGTTTAAGATGTTATTTAAATTGTCTATTTCAGATATTTGATGTCTATTTCAGATGTTATGGTAATTGTTATTAATTTATAATAATGTCATGATACAATATATATAGACTCTATCAAAATAACAGCATACAACAATTCCCACAAAATAACAGTTTGGTGGGATGTTCAGTTTGGTGGGATGTTCAGTGTGGTGGGATATTCAGTTTGGTGGGATTTTATGTTTGGTGGGAAATTCCCACCAAATAACCACATACAAAAAAACCACCAAAAAGGATGAAAAAACAAAGGAATTATCATAACAAAAATAAAAATTAATGATAACAATAGGATGTTTAATTTTTAAAGCAAAAAATGTACAAAAAGAACACTAAAAAAATAAAAATTAATATCCCACCAAAAGAGAAGAACAAATTTTTTTTTTTTTGTAGTTGGTGTGATTCGAACCAAGATTAGCTTATGCATAGTATTTGTGACCATTGTGCTCAAAGAGAATTCATCTATAAAGTTTACTATTAATATTCTTATTATGAGATTCATTGTATGAAATAATTTAAATATAAAAAAGTTGTTGTTTAAGTTAAAGGTAGTTGAATGTATGGATGAACAAACTAAACTAGTATGATACTAGTTTGTTCATCAAAAAATACAACAAAATGAGATTTGATAACTAGCTAAGGACTTGATGAAACAAACTAATAGTAGAGGTTGAAACCGAGTCAATGAATAGGAATCCAAAATGACTCTACTATGAAATAAAAACAAAAAAAACTACTACTATACTACTTTAGGGAAAAAAAAGATCCCACCAAAAGAGAGGAACAAAATATAATTTTTTTTTTGCAATTGGTATGATTTGAACTAGGATCAATAGGCAAGTGTATAGCCTATGCATAGTATTTGTGACCATTGTGCTCAAAGAGAATTCATTTAAAAAGTTTACTACTCCCTCCGTCCCAAAAATAATGTCCACTTAGTATTTTCACACATATTAAGAAATGTCATTATTGAACTCTATATGTACAAAAATACCCCTAATAAATGTCATCATTAATGACAATGCACACCTATTCCTTTGCCTAGGAAAATGTAATCTCCTATAAAATAATAATTTGAATAATTATAAATTAAAAGAAAAGTAAGGGTAATTAGGGAAAAAAGTAGGAAAAGTTGTCTTGAAATGGTAAGCGGACATTATTTTTGGGACGCCATATTTAGTAACGTGGACATTATTTTTGGGACGGAGGGAGTATTAATATTCTTATTATGGGATTCATTGTATGAAATAATTTAAATATAAAAAAGTTGTTGTTTAAATTAAAGGTAGTTGAATGTATGGATGAACAAACTAAACTAGTATCATACTAGTTTGTTAATCAAAAAATACAACAAAATGAGATTAGATAACTAGCTAAGGACTTGATGAAACAAACTAATAGTAGAGGTTGAAACCGAGTCAATGAATAGGAATCCAAAATGACTCTACTATGAAATAAAAACAAAAAAAACTACTACTATACTACTTTAGGGAGAAAAAAGATCCCACCAAAAGAGAGGAACAAATTTTTTTTTTTTTTTTAGTTGGTGTGATTCAAACCAGGATTAATAGGCAAGTGTATAGCTTATGCATAGTATTTGTGACCATTGTGCTCAAAGAGAATTCATTAATTAACTTTACTATAAATATTCTTAGTATGGGATTCATTGTATGAAATAATCTAAATATAATAAAGTTGTTGTTTAAGTTCAATTGGTGGGCAAAATCAACCCAAATGAAAACAAACAAAAACAACTACCCGGGATGAAAATGAAAACGAGAAATCATAATAACATTACAATCTTTGATGTAATGCACAAAAAGAAACAAGACAAACACTTCAAAATCAAAAAGAATGTCAAAGAAAGGAAATGTATTATTAAAAGAACCAGTGTGTTTGGTGGGAAAATTCCCACCAAAGAACAACATACAAAAAAACCAACTAAAACAATGTGTAACTCAGTCAAAGAATACAAAACTAATACAAATTCATCAAACGGCTTATTTAAAGTGGAAACATTAACCTACCACAAATACAATACTTTGAGAAAAATCAAAGCTTATTAAAAAAAATGTTACTGTTATAAAAAACCAGTTAATAAAAAAGTAATAGTAAAATAAGATATTTGCTTGTGATAAATGATATGTGAATCACAAGATCAAATAAGTGCATCGCATGTGGATTTGTTGTGATAAGCATACTCGTTGCAACGACCACAAAGCCTCTTAGACCGAGTAAACACAACTTCAGAAGAATACCGATTCTTTTTCGGCCTATCGGGAAGACGCTTCACTGAAAGGGGCTGAATTGCCAAATCATCGACAGGTGGTGCGGGATCAAGATAAGTAGATAGTGCCGGAATGCTTTGAGAATAGGTTTCAATGTACTTTAAAGTAGAAAAGTAAGGATCCACGAATATATAATGATCTAAAGGCCGAAACTGATGAAGGGCTGCAAGTGCGTGTGGACAAGGAAAACCATCAATTTGCCAATGAAAACACGAACAGGTGTACTTGATTATATCGACCGTCATAACTGGATCTGACATAACTTGAAAAACGTGATCGCTTGAGGGTTTAACCAACCATGGACGGCTTGTATCGTAGTTGATCCAGTACCTCAGATCAGGATCTTTTGCAAGAAATCTCTCATATGCTTTTGCTTCGATTAATCGATCGTGCATCTGAACCATCAAGAGATTACTGATGCTGTCTATTAGCTCGGTTATCGGTAAATCCCGTAACTTCTTTATTTGACTGTTAAACGACTAGGCGGCGTTTGAAGTCCTCTCCCCGTATCTCTTTCCGAGAAAAAACGCGTCTGCGTATTGTTCCCTCGGCATATTATCCATGAATTCCGAAGCTTTCTCGGTGCCTGTGAGCAAGAACACCTCGAGACAATGCTCGTACTCCTCTTCGTTAACAGCCTTGGCACAATTATCGAGTAAAACGGACAAAACTTTGAAAGTACCGGCACAACCACGGAATTTCTTCTTCAGGTTCTGTTTCAGATGGAACATACAAAAACCGTGAAACGCGTTGGGAAAAGAACACTTCAACGCTATAGGAATACCGTGATGACGGTCAGAAATAAAAGTCAACACACGGTCAGACACGAGAGGAGCAAGAAACTTCAGGAAAAAAGTCCAACTGTTTGCACTTTTCGAGTCTGTGATAGAAAAAACTACTGGGAAAAGACCTGAAATAAGTAATTGTTGTAAGTAAAAACATAAAGATAAAGCAAAAACAAAAAAAAAACAAAAAAAAACTAGATATCTTGGAAAAAAAGGCAGAAAAAAACAGTACATGGTTGGTGGGAAAATTCCCACCAAAATAACTTAACCTATTTTTAGAATGTTTTACTTTTTGAACCCTTTATTTTTTTAAAAACTTTACATTTTTAAACTACAATAGGATATTTAGTGTAATATGCAAAAAAAAAAAACAGAATGAATGGAAAATAAAAGAAAACATAGATAGTCAGATTGTTTGGTGGGAAAAATCCCACCAAATACAAATTGCAAAAAAAGGAAAAAGTAATCGCATTACCCCTGTTTGCGTCTTTTGCAATGGCTGTGAGAAGAGTCCCCTTGAACTTTGACTTGAGAAAAGTAGCGTCGATGAATAGAAGTGGGCGGCAAGCACGGACACCGGCAATACAAGCACCGAAAGCAAAGTGGCAACTCTCGAATGAACGAGTCACGGGATCCACTTGTAAAAAGAAATGTGAAGAAGGATCTGCGGCCTTGACTTTTGCAAAGTATGCCTCGATAAGGTTGTATGAAAGACCCGAATCACCGAAAATTTCTTCTTGGGCTTTCCGTAAAGCTGTTCCTGCGATTTTATATGATATGTTGTATCCGTAATGGTGTTTGAGATGAAGAATTGTGTCTTTCGGAGTCATAGAAGGTCTTGCTCGGACTTCATCAAGAATAACATCGCAAACCACATCCGATGATAAAACACCGGTTTTCATTGACTTGTCTGGTTCACCGCAAGTGTGTGTGTTTGTGAAAGTTTTCATGTATAGACGATCGTTCCCTTTCTCGATTGAAGCATATACATACCATAGACACCCTTTTGATTCCTTCTTTTTACAATAAACACTAACTTTCGAAGCATTGTTGTGACCAAAATCGTAAAAGTAACCTGATTCGCAAGCGTATTTTTCTAGACAGATTCTGAATTCTTTCACACCATCACGGTAAAACTCGCCTACTGACTTTAATAGTTTGTCCCAGTTATGGCTTCGAAGTTTTTTAGGTTTATGAAGCAAATCTAAAGAATCGTCTCCTGAACGAATAACACTCACGGGAGATTGAACCGAAACTGAACTGTCCGAAACAATGGAAGAACTGGTTGAACTTGATGCTCCGCTATGACCAGATGATGTACTATATGAAACACTACCATCGAAAACATTAATTTGTAAGTCACCTGTGCTAGAATGCTCAACCAACCAAGTAATGGCTGCAAAACCAGCTTCCGAAACAAGTTTGCTACTTCACGAACCATATGAATAATTGTACTTCACAAGTGGATGACAAAGAGAAGGCCACCTTTCACTAACGTAAGACTTGATATCAGCAAATGAATGTAATAACTGAAAAGGATAAAAAGAATTCTCGTCCCCTAATTTGAACTCCACTAAAACAGAAGAAGACATTGAAACCTGCAAAAATAAAAATACGAAACAGAAACAAATTATACATCACGGAAACTAAAAAGACAATGCAAATGAAATGAAACAACAACATAAGGCATAAGAATACAAACAACACTAGAATAAGTGGGAAAAAAATAGACATATTGTTTGGTGGGAAAATTCCCACCAAAAAAATCTGTAGAAAAGTAAATTAAAAAACTGCAAAAAAACACGAAACAAGAACAAATTATACATCAAAGCTAATAAAAACACAATTTAAATGAAATGAAACAACAACCTAAGGCATAAGAGTAGGAAAAAAAGTGAATAGCATGAGAAAAAAAAAGACAGTTTGTTTGGTGGGAAAATTCCCACCAAAACAAATAGCCATGTATAATGCAAAAATTGAACTATAGGTCCCTATTGTTTGTGTATATAACATTATAAGACCTTGATTTAAGCAAAATCTGCAACATGTAGCACTATATTCATTTTTCTAAAGTAATTGCACAATACACACTTATATAATGCAAAAATTGCAGTATAAGTCACTATTGTTTGAGTTATTGAATTATATAAGACACTGTTTCATGCAAAATCTGCAATATAATCCATTTTTATGAACTAATTAAACAATACAAACTTATATAAGACAGAAATTGCAATATAGGTCCCTATTGTTTGAGTATATTGCATTATAGAAACTTGATTCACTAAAAAACTGCAAAAATATATCACTATATACATCTTTATCAACTAAATTGCACAATACACACTTATATACTGTTCAATGATATAAGTCAGCTAATACAAAAGCTGAGTAAGTTATAAAAGCAGTTAAATACATGAATATTTCTGATTTCGAAAATGATGATGAAGATCTTCATAAATTTATACAACGTGAAAAAAATAGCTCTTAAAAAAACGAGTCATAGAATTCTGGTTTACAAGCATTCGAAGTAAAAAAACTAACAATCACACAATCACAGCTAAAAAACAGAACAAAATGAGAAAATTCGATGTAAAAAGAAAAAGATAACATGAATTACCTATCTGAAGATGATAAAACAGAACAAATTCACATCAAATTGATGTAAATGAAGAAGAAAAACAATAATGTCTGCAAAAGATGAGAATTCAAGGTCAGAATTAAATAAAAAATCGACAAAAAAAAGTAACAAAATGAAGCAAAATAAAAAGAGAAAAGGACAGAAGAAATCACATGCGGTTTGATATGATTAATCAAGCTTGAATTCTAGCAAAAAATTTGAAAAAAAATGAAACAGCAAGGAAGAAATCACCATGGAAGCCGTTTGAGAGAAAGAGAGAAGGTGAGCTGCGTGTGAGTGCGTGTGAGAAGAGAGAGAAAGTGAGCTGCAGGAATAAAGAAATAAAAAGAAAAAGAAATGAAATAAAAGGTAATAAAGGGGTAAAAAAGGAAATAAAGATTTGGTAGGTGACTTTTATAGACAATTTAAAATGCAAGATACTGGAGGGCTATTATTGTTAAATTGGTGACCTACATGGTAATTATTCCTTCATAAATATATTTTAAAACTTTAAATAGTTGTAAAAATGAACATAAAATTAAACAAATATACATGAATTTAAGAAAAAAGAAAAAGAACATTTAGTAAATATTACGTTTTAAATCTCTCATGTTCAATGCGTGGCTCAGTAATCGACCACAAAAATCTTGACAGGTCAAAACATGACAGTGAAAAACAACTAAATATTAATATTAATATTCAAATATTATATTAATAAATTTAATATAAATAATCATACTACTAAAACATGAACATGAGCAATAATCGAAACATAAAATACAATAAAAATATAAAAATTACACTTAAGTTTGATGTCTTGGTTGATATTTTTATATAGGCCAAGACATGATTTGTTGAATTTTCAAAATATTATTGGTTGGTATTTGTTTTTGCTATCTAGTTCAACAAATAGTTTTAAAGATCATTCTCAATAAAATAAAATTATTTGCTGTTTAGGTTGTGAAAAATTACGATAGCAATATTTAATGTAGTGAACAAAACGATAACTTGCATGTGAACACCTAATAAGTCATTCTCAAATGACGAATTCATTAATATATATTTAAAAAACTTAAAATAGTTGTAAAAATGAACATAAAACCACATAAAATTAAACAAATATATATGAATTGGAGAAAAAAGAAAAAAAACTTTTAGTAAATATCACGTATTAAAATCTTGCATGCTTAACGCGTGGCTCGACACTCGACCACATAAATTTTGACAGGTCAGGAGACATGACCGTGAATACAACCAAATATTAATTTAATATTAATATTCAAATATTATATTAATAAATTTAATATAAATATTTATACTACCAAAACATGAACCTGAGTAAGAATCAAAACGTAAAATACAATAAAAATATAAAAATTACACTTAACTTTGATGTCTTGGATGCTATTTAACATAGGCCAAGACATGAAAAACTAGATTTATCGATTTTCTAAAATATTATTGGTGTTAATTTTTTTTGGTATCTAGTTCAAAAAATAGTTTTAAAGATCATTTTCAATAAAATAAAATTATTTGTTGTTAAGGTTGTAAAAAGGGGGAATTAATGTTTAAAGCCCAAGACCCATATACTCTTCTATTAAAGTCCCAAAAACAACTAAACACTAATAGTCAGTTAGAACCTAACTAAGAAGAGGAAAAAACCCAAAATACCCTCCCTTTCTTACATACCACACTGATAGAAACTAAAAACACAAAAAAAAACCATATAGGGGTTCGTTGTCAAACCTTTCCAACCTTCTCTGTGCTCTCACTGTGCTCAAGAACACAAACAACTCCACAACCCCTCACTCAACCCACCGCCCCTCCTCCTCCTTCACCCACCTCCATCCCACCACCGCACCTCCTCTTCACCTATCTTCCCACCATAACACCACCACCACCACGGATCATGGCATCCCTTCTCAACAAGAGCAGATCTCGACACCAAGAGCAGATCTCGATACCATAAGAAGCAGAAGATGCACCAGATCCCATTCTCCGTTGCGAAACACCACCGGTAAAACACCTCGACGGACTACACCATCATCACCGCCCTCAATCTCGCCGCTGTAACAGCTGGAGACTCCACCTTCGTGAGCTGGAAACATCATCACCGACGTGAACCGATGATGCTGCAGACCTTCCACCTCGCCGATGATGCTGCAGAATTACCTATTTGATGATGCTGCAGAGAACCTCTTCCCAGATCTGCTGTAACACCACCGCCCACCTTAACCACCACGAATCAACCACCGCCACGAAGCCACCACGCCACGAAGCCAGCGAAGCCGTCGTTCCAGATCTGCTGCACCATGACCGGACTTCAACTCTCCAAATCTCCATCGAAGAAAAGTGGATGCAGTCATTTGAAGAGACAGTCCTGCAACACCGAATGTCTGCTGCTGCAACACCGGAGCTCCAGCGCTTCTTGTCACCGCCGCTCCACCGTCGAGCTCATAGGTCAAGGGTCCAGATTAGAAGGTCGAGCCCACCCTTGTCCAGCCCACCCTTGTCCAGCCCACCCTTGTCTAGCCCACCCTTGTCCAGCCCACCCTTGTCTTCTTTTTTTCAAAACGTGTCCAGCTTTCTTTCTTTTTTTTTGCCGTGCGAGTGTGGTAAGAGAGGCCCATGTGTCCAGCCCATTCGTTAGGCTCTTTTCTTTTTCTTTTTTTTTTGTTTGCCGTGTGAGTGTCCAGACATAATGTGTCCAAACCGGCATGGTCCAGACATGGTCATCAAAATAACTAATTCATTTCCTTTTCTTATTTTTTTCAGGTAACGTGTAAATAAAAAAGAGGATTTGGGTACAGCCATAGGGGCAATGACTTGGATTGTTTTTTATTTCGTTAGACATGTATTTTTAGTAAAAAAAGCTTGGGTACAGCCCTATGGGTACAGACTTGAACTAATTTTGACTTGGACAACCCCGTAGCATGGAATGAATTTGGACAAATACGGACTTGTGTACAGACCGGGGTACACGAAATTGGTTGGACATGCATGTACTTGGACAAAATCGAAACATTGGACGTATAGAAAAATTTCATTTTATCCACTTAAAAGGAACTTAGGCCTGTACACACTAATATATATGTCTGGACACATCTAAATATATGTCCGTACCCATGTGTACGGATCCATTCGTTTAAGAAAAGAAGAAATGAATAAAAACGAATTTCTGAAGAAAAAAAATAAATGAAAAGGGTATAGATGGAAAAATCCAACCCAAATTTGAAACTAGGCTTTAATTAGAACAAATTTCTAACTAGGCTTTAAAAATACCTTTGGTTGCCATTTAGGCTCTAAATTGTAGAATCCTCTTGTAAAAATTTACGGTAACAATATTTAATGTGGTGAACAAAACGACAACTTGCATGTCATCACCTAATAAGTCATTCTCAAATGACGAATTCATAAATATATTTTAATTTTTTTTAAATAGTTGTAAAAAGAGATAATTCCTAATTACTTACACTTCCTCACTTTTCATTCTAAAAAAAAAAAGGAAGGAGGAAATTACTTCCTACTTACTCACAATTTTTCAACTTAATTCTCAATTAAGCACATGGTCATATTTACCTTCCATTAGTGCCCTTATATGGTTTATTATTTTATTATATATTTATATTTAATTTCTGAATTTATTTTTTCATTTTTTTTCGAAATTTATTTTTTCGATTTTTTTTTGGAATTTTTTTTTTAAATTTTTTTTTTTCTGAATTTTTTTTTTCAAACTTTTTTTTCCCCGTAATTCTTTTTTTCCAAAAAAAAATTTTCGGTTTTTTTTTTCGATTTCTTTCTCCGAATTTTTTTTCCCATAATAACATGATGTAGGATAAGTACATATGATAATTGTGTGTTAAAGTAACACAAAATCATATGTGTTGTGTGTTGCATGAACACCCAACATGTATAATATTGAGTTGCTTAAACACACATAAATAACAAATTGTGTGATACATGAACACAAAATCAGATAGAAAGAATATTTGTACACAAAGGTATAGAATAATATACATGTAGGCTGATTATGTGTTCATGCAACACGCAATTGCTGGAAGTATGTGTTACAGTAACACACAACAGTATGGGTTTTGTGTTGGTAAGACACACAATGCGTTTATCATTTACAGTTTTGTGTTGCTTAAACACACACAAATAACAATTGTGTGTTGCAGGAACACAAAATAAGATATACAGAATATTTGTACACAGTAATAGATAATAGTGTACAGATAGTCTGAACATCTGATTGTGTGTTAATGTAACACACAATTGCTTGATGTGTGAGTTATAGTAACACAAAAAAGTATGGACTTGTGTGTCATTTACAGTTTTGCGTTGCTTAAACACACACAAATAACAATTGTGTGTTGCAGGTTCACAGAATAAGATATACAGAATATTTGTACACAGTAATAGATAATAGTGTACAGATAGTCTGAACATCTGATTGTGTGTTAATGTAACACACAATTGCTTGATGTGTGAGTTACAATAACACAAAACAGTATGGACTTGTGTGTTTCTAGTACACACAATGAAAAAATCTTCAAAAAAAAAAATCGAAAAAAAAAAATTCGAAAAAAAAAAATCGAAAATAAAAAATAAAAAAAAAAAATTCGAATTTTTTTTTTTCGAAAAAAAAAATATAAAAAAAAATTCGAAATAAAAAATTTCGAAAAAAGTATATTTTTAAAAAAATCTGAAAAAATAAATAAACATTAAACTATAATTAATAAAATATATAATTAAAGTAATTAATAATAGGTGGAAGGATATTTTGGTAATTGGGTAATATTTTGTACTTAATTGGGTAATATTTTGTACTTAATTGGGAATTAAGTTGAAGTTGTAATTAATAAGGAATATTTACCTCCTCCGCGTAATTAATTGGGCGTTGCCCCTTGTAAAAATGAACATACAAGTACATAAAATTAAACAAATATACATGAATTTAAGGAAAAAGAAAAAAAACATTTAGTAAATATTACGGTTTTAATCTCTCATGTTCAATGCGTGGCTTAATATTCGACCACAGAAATTTTGACAGGTGAGAAGTCATAACCGCGTGACACGTAAGAAGATTACGACACCTCTAAGAAAAACAGATATACACGACACGTAATACACGTAAAACATACGTCATATTTTAAATTTTTTTTATAAAATAAAAATATAATTTACCGATTTCAAATTTACTATATCTTGAATTACTGTGATATTTAGATGACAATTAATTAGCTAGCATATCATGTATTTTATGATTTTAATAACTATTTATTATACAACTAAGATAATTAAGAAAGATAATTTATACACATAAATCACATCTATAAATATCTATAAATGATATTCTTATTTATTAATTACAATATCTTTGGATTAGCATATTATATGCTTACATATATTATAAATTAGTAAATATATACTATAAATTAGTAATTTTAAAATTACATAGAATATAAAAGTCTAACTAGAGATGTCCTTAAATGCCAAAAAGTTTTTTTTTTTTCTTTTAGTCTAATATACCAAAAGCTTCTCATGCACTCTTTACCACCCTTTCATACTCTACGCTTAAAACATTGTACCTTTTCTTTGCATTAATTAAAATATTCCCCATTAATTAAGTTAATTAATTTATTATAAATGTTTTCTTCCCGCCGCGAAATTTCTTCACTCTCTCTTTTCTGTGTGTAGAAAGAACGACCGTCACGACTGTTTAATCTCTATATAAACACATCATATCACATAAATATACATACATACATCTCTCTCTTTCTCTTTCTCTTCTCTTTCTCTCTCTATATTAATAGTTTAATCCTTGCTTACAAAATCCCTAATTGCTGAACTGTAATCGGAAAATGAAGCTTCGTCCGAGAGATTCTAGGTTTCCGATCAACGGTAAACCTTTTCCTCTTTTCGCTTTCTGTGTACTCATATCATCTCTATTTTTATGTATAAATATATACATCTTATGGCCTGTGAACCATTTCCGCTCTCTTTTTACTCATATAATTGTAATTTTTAATTATAAAATTATATATACATGCATATCTTGGTTTCTTGGTTTATTTTTGTGATGAATGTAAGTGTTAATTGAAAATTTTTGGAAACAGATAAAGGAAAAGAACCGATGAGAGAGGATGAAGAGGACTCTGATGATGAAGAGATTAATGCATTGCCGTCTTTTGAGTCTGATTATGACTCAGACAGTGACAAAGGTAATTCGTGTGTTAATTTTATAATTAATCCTATCACTTTCTCTGATTAATATATACATACACATGATGTGCATTGTTTATTTCAAAAAATTTGAAAATTCGGTATTTTTTTTGATACGATTGAAAATTCGGTATTTGCATTTGAAAGTTCGGTATTTGCATTTGAAAAGTCGGTATTTTTTTCGATACAATTAAAAATTCGGTATTTGCATTTGAAAATTCGGTATTTTTTTTGGATACAATTAAAAGTTCGGTATTTGTGACCGTTAGTATAGTACTTCAATTGTACTCCGTGAATGTGTTTATTAATATTATTTGTGATTTAGGTGAAGAGAATGAAGGACAAGTACCTGATTTAAACCTTGATCCAAAGCCTGCTTTAGTGGAAAATAATTCAGAAGAAGTGGATCAAGATCAAGATCAAGATCAAGAGGAGTTGCTTGATATAGATATAGACATGGAACAGGACATAGAAGATCTTATAGAAGAGGAAGAATTTCTTGAGGTTGAAGTGGAGAATAGTAAGAAAAGGAAGCGAAAATCGAAGAAAGATAAGCCAACTTTACTATGGCAAGTATGGCAAGAAGAAAATGAGAGATGGATTCAAGAGAATTTGGATAAAAATCTTGAAAATGAAAACCATAATGAAGTTATACCCGAAACTGTAGAAACACCTAGTGATATGATCATGCCTTTGCTTAGGTATCAAAAAGAGTGGTTAGCTTGGGCATTAAAACAAGAGGAATCTGATAGTAGAGGAGGTATTCTCGCAGATGAAATGGGTATGGGTAAAACTGTACAAGCTATAGCTTTAGTTTGTGCTAAACGTGAACTTAAAAATGCAATTTCTGGTACTATTTTACCCTCATGTGGTGCTTGTCCTAGTACATCTACTGAGTTACCTTCGATTAAAGCTACACTTGTGATATGTCCTTTGGTAGCTGTTTTACAGTGGCAAAAAGAAATTGAAAGGTTTACTAAGAAAGGGAGTAACAAAGTGCTTGTTTATCACGGAGCAAATAGAGCGAAAAAGTTTAATAAATTCTCCGATTATGATTTTGTGATAACTACTTATTCTACTATCGAAGCTGAGTATAGAAAAAATGTGATGCCTCCGAAAAAAAAATGTGAATGGTGTGCAAAGCCACTTTACGAGGATAAAATGGCGGTTCATTTGAAGTATTTTTGTGGACCTAATGCTACTAGAACAATTAGTCAGGCTAAGCAGAGAAAGAGAAAGGCTGTGAAGGTAAAAACAGGGGTAAAATCGTCAAAACAGGAGGTTACAAAAAAGAGACGCCCTAGAAAAAGTAAGAAGAGTGCTAAAGATAATACAGAAACTGAAAATGGAGAAACCAATGAGAATGAAGGAGATATTGAAGAGGATTTGCCTATAAAGCAGCAATCTAATCTTCATGCTGTTAAATGGGAACGTATCATTTTAGATGAAGTAAGTTTTTTAAACTTTTTAAATATTTATCCACAGGTCCTTTATTTATTGTTTATTGGTATGTGTAGGCACATTATATTAAAGATAGACGATCCAACACTACTAAAGCTGTTCTTGCTTTGATATCGAATTACAAATGGGCTTTAAGTGGTACACCACTTCAGAACCGTGTTGGAGAGTTATATTCACTTGTAAGTTTTTTTTCTTTTTTTTTTTCACTTTTATTAATTGTTTTTTTTTTACTAACAACTTTCACTTTTGCAGGTTCGGTTTCTGCAAATTGTTCCTTATTCTTACTACTTCTGCAAGGACTGTGACTGTAGAGTTCTTGATTACGGGTTAGTTTGACTTTCATATAATTTTATTTTTGCATTTTTTTTTTATATCTGATTATTTTGTATGATATGATAACAGAGTTACAGATTGTCCTAGCTGTCCACACAAGTGTGTACGACATTTCTGTTGGTGGAACAAAGTAAGAAAATTTTATTATTTATTTAAATATTTATTTATATCTTTGTACTAACACTGTATTTATAACCTTTATAAAAAGTATATCGCTTCACCAATACAAGCACATTGGAATAATAGCATAGGAAAAGGAGCTATGCTGTTATTAAAGGAGAAATTGCTGAAAAGTATAGTACTTAGACGTACCAAGAAAGGCCGAGCTGCTGACCTGGCACTTCCTCCAAGAATCGTAAGTATTTTTTTTTTATTTTTACTATAATATTAAATATTGTATTCTGATTTTTTTTTTTTATTAATTTACAGGTTACTTTAAGACGAGATTCATTCGATATAACTGAAGAAGACTACTACACATCTCTGTATAATGAAACTCAAGCAGAGTTTGACACGTATGTAATCTATTTATTTTTATTTTTTTATATAATATGATATGGTATGAGAAGAGCATGAAATATTTAAGGATGTTTTTTTGTTTTGTTTATGATGTGTAGATACGTAAACGAGGGCACGCTAATGAACAATTACGCCCATATTTTCGACCTGCTTACTCGTTTACGTCAGGTTAGTATTATTATTATTTTTTATTCTTATTCTAATGTAAGTATATATGTATGTATGTATCTAATATATGTATGTATGTATATATAGGCTGTTGATCATCCATACCTAGTGGTATATTCAAACGTTGCTATAGCAAAAGCAGCTGCTAGGATGACAAGTACTGAACCACAACAGATTTGTGGTATTTGTGATGATGTAGTTGAAGATGTTGTGGTATGTATATATATGTTTGTCTTTATTACTTACTTTTTAATTAGGGAACGTAATAATTAATTAATTAATTAATATTTGTTTTTTTTAAAGGTAACATCATGTGGACATCCATTTTGCAAAACGTGTTTGATGGAGTTTTGTGCTAGTGGTGAACAGGTGTCATGTCCTACATGTTCAAAGCCACTTACTGTTGATTTTTCTGGGGAACAAAGTAATGTTAATGCAAAGACGAGTGTTAAAGGGTATAGAGCTTCGAGTATCTTAAATAGGATACAGCTTGATAATTTCCAATCAAGTACTAAAATCGAGGCGTTGGTAAGAATATTATTACACACATTCTTTACTTTTTAATAGAATGCGATATTTAATTAATTTGTGTTTATTGATTTGTTTTTTAGAGGGAAGAGATTAGATTGATGAGTGAGAGAGATGGTGCTGCTAAAGGAATTGTTTTTAGTCAGTTTACGTCGTTTTTGGATCTTATACATTATTCACTTCAGAAGGTAAGTGTTATTATTTAGTTTTTTATTTTGATTTTAAGTAGTGAGTAATGTAACGTTTGTTGTATGTATGTATATAGTCTGGGATAAAATGTGTATCGTTAGTGGGATCGATGACTATGAATGCAAGAGATGTAGCTATAAAGAAATTTATTGAGGATTCGGAGTGTAAAGTGTTTCTGATGAGTTTGAAAGCGGGTGGAGTTGCGTTAAACCTCACAGTCGCATCGCATGTAAGTATTTTTATATATAATTGACAAAATTGTAACGTGTTGTAGTAATTAATTAATGTTGTGTTGTTTTGATAATAAATAGGTGTTCTTGATGGATCCGTGGTGGAATCCTGCTGTTGAGAGACAAGCACAGGATAGGATTCATCGTATAGGACAATACAAACCTATCAAGTAAGCAGCAAAAGCTCTTTTTCTATTTTTTAATCTATTATTATTAACTGTATATGTGTATCTGATGTTGTTGTAATGACCACTTGTTTAGGACTGTGAGGTTTGTTATCGAGAATACTGTTGAAGAGAGGATTCTGAAGCTACAACAAAAGAAAGAGCTTGTGTTTGAAGGGTAAGTAAGAAGTCTAAAAGTCACAAGGCAAAGCCTTTTCTTTCTCCTTTATTTTTTATTCATCTAATTGTGTGTTCTTTTGTTTGTTACACAGTACTGTTGGTGGATCTGTGGAGGCTCTGGGGAAATTGACAGAGGCAGATCTGAAGTTTTTATTTTGTTGAATCATTTGGTGTTGTGTAAAATAGGGTGTGGGGTCATAGTTTGTTTTTGGATTGTGTGGTGGGTCATAGTTTGTTTTCGGATTTTATGAAGTTTTGTTTTTTTGTGTATTACAGATAAATAAACTGCTTGCTTTTGGTACTTGATGCTACTATTTAACTCTTATCATATATATGAAAATTGAACTACATTACTTATTTCGCATTTTGTTTTTTAATTAACTTTTTTTGGATGGCATATTATTCTTGCACTGTTTTTTTTTTTTTCCTACATGGGAGAAAAAGCCATTATGGAGATTCGGTGTGACAATGTTTTTCTTTCACATTTTGTTTATTTCCTTTTCTTTAATGTGGCAGCATAGTTTTCTCAACTTCGATTCACTCTCGTGTAGTGTACTTGTTATGTATCAAAAAAGACCCCTATCTTTAATGCAACGTTAGCGATAGGCAGTAGCATAGCGTTACACATTTGCAATGAGAGACCAATGCCAGACTGTGGATGTCGTCTTTATTTAAATGACGTATGGAAGAAAATTGGAGTGTACAAATTTTTTATCTTTTATGGTCTCAAGATATGAAAAAAGGGATTACCTCGGCTCGGCACACCATCAATTTTGGGCATTAGCAAAACAGATTTTAGATGTTTCCTTTTATTTAAGGGTCAATTATCCAATTTAAGGGTCAATTATCCAAGGAGTCTTGTGAACCATCTTAGAGTGTCATATAGGAACCAAGTAGATTATTTGTCCTACTTAGAGGCTTCAAAATTGACAAATACCTTTACTACCATTATTTCATTAACTATTAATAATTTCCATCTCCGACCTCCGGCCACCAACCACCGCCGACCACCGCTGGATAAAGTACTGAGCATAAAGTACTGAGCATGGAAAAAGTATTGAGTATAAAGTACTGAGCATGGAAAAGTACTGAGCATAAAGTACTCTGAGCATAAAGTACTGAGTATGGAAAAAGTACTGAGCATAAAGTACTAAGCATAAAGTACTGAGCGTGAAAAAGTACTGAGTATCAGAAAAAAGTACTGAGCATAAATTACTGAGCGTGAAAAAAGTACTGAGCATGCTCGTTTAATCCATTAAAGTGCTGAGCATGCTCGTTTGCTCAGTAACTTGCTGGGCGCATGCTCAGTAATTTTACTGAGCATAAAGTACTGAGCATAAAGTACTGAGCGTGAAAAAAGTTGACCACCGCCGGAAAAAGTACTGAGCATGGAAAAAGTACTGAGCATGGAAAAGTACTGAGCATGGAAAAGTACTGAGCATAAAGTACTGAGCGTGAAAAAAGTACTGAGTATCAGAAAAAAGTACTGAGCGTGAAAAAAGTCGACCACCGCCGGATAAAGTACTGAGCATGGAAAAAGTACTGAGCATGGAAAAGTACTGAGCATAAAGTACTGAGCGTGAAAAAAGTACTGAGTATCAGAAAAAAGTACTGAGCGTGAAAAAAGTCGACCACCGCCGGATAAAGTACTGAGCATAAAGTACTGAGCATGGAAAAAGTACTGAGCATGGAAAAGTACTGAGCATAAAGTACTGAGCGTGAAAAAAATACTGAGTATCAGAAAAAAGTACTGAGCGTGAAAAAAGTCGACCACCGCCGGATAAAGTACTGAGCATGGAAAAAGTACTGAGCATAGAGTACTGAGCATGGAAAAGTACTGAGCATAAAGTACTGAGCATGGAAAAAGTACTGAGCATAAAGTACTGAGTATGGAAAAGTACTGAGCATAAAGTACTGAGCGTGAAAAAAGTACTGAGTATCAGAAAAAAGTACTGAGCGTGAAAAAAGTACTGAGTATCAGAAAAAAGTACTGAGCATAAATTACTGAGCGTGAAAAAAGTACCGAGCATGCTCGTTTGCTCAGTAACTTGCTGAGCGTGCTCAGTAACTTGCTGGGCGCATGCTCAGTTTTTTTACTGAGTATGAAAAAAATCAATAAGTTTCCTGGATTTTTACATACTATTTTGCCAAAACAGTGGAATAATGTTAAAGCATATTATCTATTAACAATTAATAGCAATATTACAATGAAAAAGAATAAAAAAAATGCAAAAGAAAATATAAACTTGACTTTGTAGCTTGAAGCCAAAAGAATTAGAAGACTAAAAACAATTATCACGGTTGCTTGACTTTACTCCTTTGTGTAATATTTAAATTCCTTGCTAATCCTATCAATACGTGTCCTATAACCATCCAAACCATATTACTTGCAACTCCTTTTATTCAATTAATTTACAGCTTTGTTCCTATTTGGATTACAACTATGACCAGAGATGATATTGAATCGATAATTAACATACTCACTTGGGACCCACGCTGCATATAAGGTATTCTCAGCAAGGTGGGTATAATTAACACACGTATAATCAACAGAAACACAGATTTGTTTTTTCAGATCGAGCAAAAACTCACCACCACCAAGCTTGAAACTAGATCGAGCAAGAACTCACCAGCGACGGGATCTTCTCACCGGATCTACGCGAGCGGAATATAGCTCGCCCGAGCTTCGTGAAAGGCGCCGGAGAAGAGGCTCAGAGGCTGCCGGAGCTCAGATAATGGAGGCTGCTTGAGAGAGGCGTTAATAGAGAGAGGAAATAAAACCTAATAATTAGGGGTTTTAAAATATTATGATATAAATTAGTATATATAGGGAAATAAAAAACAAACAAAGGGTATAAATGTAATTGAATTTTTGAGGTATAGTGTTAAATTTTTATTGTGGCCTTTAGTAAGAAGAGGCTATAGAGCCGGTCTTGTTAGGTCCCGGGGTGGTGTCTTCAAGACCCCTTGGGTAATAATCTCTTTATTTAACATGTTTAATTTTTGGCGAACAACAAGAATGGTGTGGTCATGAAAAATCATGTGATATCTGGATTTTGAGATACGAGACATCATTTATATGAGTTGTGAGGTATTTCTTTATTTATTATGTTTATAGTTGGTGGAAATATCCTTGTATCTCGTCCCACAGAAAGAAAGAGCGTAGAGCCCCGGCCCGACCTGTAGGTCCGCTAACGTAAAGCGAGGAGTTGAGCCTAAACCTTCACTACTCGCCAGAGATATAGAGGTGGAGATATTCAATAAGAAAGAGAAAAGAGGTTGTCTTATCACATAGAGCAACCTATATTTGCCCAGGATAAGTTTATTCCACGATGGATCTTTATTTATTATGCCACGATGGATCTTTATTTATTATGTTTATAGTTGGTGGAAATATCCTTTTATTGACATGTCTAGAGGAATATGGATGCTACGAACTCCGTGATGGATCTTTATTTATCATGTTTATAGTTGGTGGAAATATCCTTTTATTGAGTGTGCAACTCCTAGAATATGGATGATACGAACTCCGCGATTAATCTAGTCCCAAATCCATTTGCAAAGTAGTCAAAAGTTTCATGAGAAGTTTAACAAATATTGTCGGTAAATATTTTCATCAACTTTAATTCATGAAAAATAACTAGTGAGAAATATTTCAACTCGAAATAGTTTAGATTTTCATCAACTTTAAAAATTCATAAAAAAATATCCTTTATTGAGTGTGCAACTCCTAGAATATGGATGATACGAACTCCGCGATGAATCTAGTCCCAAATCCATTTGCAAAGGAGTCAAAACTTTCATGAGAAGTTCAACAAATATTGTCGGTAAATATTTTCATCAACTTTAAAAATTCATGAAAAATAACATCAACTTTAAAAATTCATAAAAAATAACTGGTGAGAATTTTGATCATATGATATTTCAACTCGAAATAGCTCTTGGAGTTTAGATTGTGTGATGTGAGAAGAAACAGTGCGGTAAATATTTTCATCAACTTTAAAAATTCATGAAAAATAACATCAACTTTAAAAATTCATAAAAAATAACTGGTGGGAATTTCGATCATATGATATTTCAACCCGAAATAGCTCTTGGAGTTTTAGATTGTGTGATGTGAGAAGAAACAGTGCGCATTTTGATCATATGATATTTCAACTCGAAATAGCTCTTGGAGTTTAGATTGTGTGATGTGAGGAAAACAGTGCGCACAACCAAGTTGAGAAAGTTATAGACGTTTTTCTATGAATACCCAAGTTGTCCAAAATTTACAAAATGTCAACTGTGTTTTGATTAACCTAAATTGACCCAACCTAGTTACTTAATTGTAGTTTTAGATTTTTTTAGATTTTCGTTGTTACATATTAGGTTTAGTTTCTTGGTTTTGTTTTTCGCAGGTTTTATGCTTAGTTCATGCTCGAGGATCTTGAGAATTTATTTAGCCTTTAGAGGAGACGATAAAAAGAGAGGAAAACACATGAAGCAATGATGAGGAACCAATAATTTGATGTTGAAGGTAACCCCATCATTCCACGTGCAACATTTATGGAGAATCCACTTGGTGGCAGAGGAGCACCACCAATCAATTAAGTACCCCATGGAGTTCAACCAGCTCTTAGGTCTAATGGTAACAATGGAATGCGTTCTCAAGGTGATCAAGTGCGTGTTCAAGGCCATCAGGGCCAAGGCTTCAGTTTCGTGTGCAACCACTTAGAATTCACCCACCAGTTATTCAGGCAGTAAGATTCAAGCCTAAAGTAGGTATGTTGAACCAGCTCACGAACTACGTGAACCATATTGGACTGTGCATGAAGCTTCAACCTGAGCATGAACCATAGTGGACTGTGCATGAAGCTTCAACCTGAGCTGTCAAGAAATTCATGCATATATGTGATACATATGTAACTCAAAGCGTTACAATGGAAAAATTTAATATATCATGTTCCCCTTTTTCTTGAACATGGGTATAAGCGAGTGTCTCGATCATTAACAACCCAAACAAATACCAGCATCAAACGAGCTCCAGGCCACATTCTTCAACATGTTTTATCCTAACATCAGGGTAACAACTTAAATGGATCTCTCAACCTTACGAAAAAATCTGCTGAAATTTTAGGCGAGACTTGGAAAAGATTTCAGATAAGCTTGAAGAAGTGCTCACGGGTGTACATTGCTGATCTACAACTAGCTATGCATCATCAAAGCCTTGACGTAAGTTCTATGAAAACATTTGATAAGCTATTAGTAGATATTGTTTCTTGACGATGGAACCAAATCAAGATGTGGTTTGTATAGTGAGGGTTGTGAGAAATGAGATGAGTTAGCAACCCCGCGAGCTCCTATTCCAAATTCTTTACGAAGTATGTTACAATTAGATGTTGATATTGCGATTAGTGAAAAGCTTATTACCATATAGAACCAGTTGAAACAACTCTTTAGTTGGTAACTAAGGTGGGAAAGTTAACCAACTCGAAGTGAATGTAGTGCAAGAGTAGTATGTCTGTTGGTGGTGTAGAATTAATGATCACTATAGGAAGGAATGCCAAAGAAAACCCGAGTTAGACTTCCTCATGGGAAACCATGGAACTTATCAGTATGGCGATGAAGGTTATCAACAAGTTAATCACAATCATCTTTGTCGAATTCTAATGGAACAGTTAATCAGAATACAAATTAGCAGGGTGTTGAATATCATACCTTGTGATATACTCAAATGGTGTTGTAGCATAGTTAGCTGAAGTCAGGACAACTAGTGAGAAACAATAAGTTTGTGGTCTATGTCATGACATGGTTGAAGATCATGTGGTATATTTGTTTATGATTTGTTTTTCAGGTTACAAGCATTTTGCAAATCATGTCTGATGGAATCTTGTGCTGGTGGTGAGTAAGGGTTATGTCCTACATGTTCAAAGGCACTTAAATACACTGGGAACAGAGTAATGCAAAACAAGTATTAAAGGGTATCGAGCCTTAGTATATTAATTAGGTTACACAAGGGCGGCCTAAGTTTCGGGGTATCCAAAACGAAAAAAATGGGATATTTTATAATTATAAAACAAATATTATATAAATAATTTAATAAGAATAATCTCGAACTAAATATTTATTAAGAAAAAAAATCTAAGTTATTTATATCTATATTATGTTACAAAGTATTTTTAACGGTCCAGATCTTCCACATAAGTGGTGGCCAGGATCATTTCTGGTCCCACTTATCATTAATACCATTAATTAATCTTTATTTACTCAATAAAAAAAATTATATTTTAAAATAAAAAACCTTAAATCACTCCCTTACATTTAATATAGATTTATAATATTTATATAATAAAGCATATAACACCTAACTTCACCTATTACTACTCAATTTTTTTTATTTCTCTCATAATTCATTTATTCTTCTCATAAATCTCTTTAAATATTTTATTTTTTATTTTCTCATTTATTATATCTATATAAAAACCATACTGATCTTTTTAAAAAAAATTCAAATTTAAAATATGGGAGTAGTGTATTAGCCTACACGATTTTCTAAAACGTCAATGAAGAACATTAATATTGAAATATATGTTGGAGTTAAAAAAAGTAATATCTATTTATATTACAGACTTTGATCAACGGTCCTGAATATATGAAATAAGTGGTAGCCAAATCGTTTCCAGCCCCACTTATCATTAATACAATTAATTACTCTATATTTATTTAATAAAAAATCTATATTACATTACCGACTTTGATCAACGGTCCTAAATATATGACATAAGTGGTGGTCAGGATCATTTCTGACCCCACTAATCATTAATGTATTTCATGAAACGGTCCTGAATATATGACATAAGTGGTGGCCAGGATCGTTGCTGGCCCCACTTATCATTAATACCATTAATTAATACTTATTTATTTAATAAAAAAATTTATTTTAAAATAAAAAACCTTAAATCACTCCCTTACATTTAATATAGATTTATAATATCTATATATCTATATTATATTATAGGCTTTGATCAACGGTCCTAAATATATGACATAAGTGGTGGCCAGGATCATTTCTGGCCCCACTTATCATTAATGTATTTCATTTAACGGTCCTGAATATATGACATAAGTTGTGGCCAGGATCGTTTCTGGCCCCACTTATCATTAATACTACTAATTAATCCTTATTTATTTAATAAAAAACTATATTATCTTACAGGCTTTGATCAACGGTCCTGAATATATGACATAAGTGGTGGCCATGATCATTTATGGCCCACTTATCATTATTATATTTCATCTAACGGTCCTGAGTATATGACATAAGTGGTGGCCATGATCGTTTCTGGCCCCACTTATCATTAATACCATTAATTAATCGTTATTTATTTAATAAAAAATTATATTTTAAAATAAAAAAACCTTAAATCACTCTCTTACATTTAATATAGATTTATAATATCTATATAAAAGAAGAATACACTAACTTCTCCTATTACTACTCAAAAATCTCTTATTTGTCTCATAATTTTTTATTCTTCTCATAAATCTCTTTAAATTTTAAATTTTAAATTTTAAATTTTTTATTTTCTTTATTTTCTAATTAATTTTATCAATATAAAAACTACATTGATCTTTTAAAAGATTTTTTTTTCAAATTGGAAATATGGGAGCAGTGTATTAGCCTATACGATTTTTTCGAAAAGTCAGTGAAAGAAAATAATATTGAATTATATAGTGGAGTTAAAAATAATAATAAAAATATTTATATTATATTACAAAGATTTTTTAACGCCCCAGATCTTCTACATAAATGGTGGCCAGGATCAATTCTGGTCCCACTAATCATTAGTACAATTATGTAATCCTTATTTATTTAATAAAAAACTTTAAATCACTCCTTTACATTTAATATAGATTATTAATATATATAATAAAACAAAATGCACCTACTTTCTCCTATTACTACTAAAAAATCTCCTATTTCTCTTATGATACTTTAATTCTTCTCATAAATCTCTTAAAAATTTTATTTTTTTTATTGTCTCATTTATTATATCTATATTAAAACCACATCAATATTTCAAAAGAAATTTTTTCAAATTGGGAATATGGGAGCAGTGTATTAGCCTACACGATTTTTCGAAAAGCAAATGAAGGAAAATAATATTGAAATATATGGTGGAGTTAAAAATAATAATAATAATAAAATCTTGAAACACATAAAAACAATTAGGCAAATCCGAGTTGGACCTTTACAACCAAATTACAAACGAATAAATATTTTGTTTGATAATACTATAATAGCGGAAATAAAGTATGTTTATAGGATTTAATGTCAATAATATATAATCGATAAATAACGTATTTAGAATTTTTGGTTTTACGTTTAATACGACAAATGTAGACTAGCGATTTAATTAGGATTTATTGTAAAAATAGATCAATAAAAGTTACATTATTAATTATAAAAATTATAAGACCATCCTGCATTTAATTTTCCCTATTTATATTTATAAATCCTCCATTTCTCTCATAATTTTCTAATTATTTCATTTTCTTATTTATTATCAAATTTATCTCGTTATCGTTCTTTTCTTTTTGTCTTTTTTATTGTTGATATATTAAATTATTAAAACATATTTGTCGAAAATCTTTATTTAATGATTTGGAAAAAGTGAGGCACTATATTATTATAAGAGTATCCATTTACAGCAAATTGGTAGTCGGTTTAAATAAAAAAACTTGTTTTGTAAAGAGAAATTCTTCTAGATATAGTAATCCCTTATATAATACATATTTAAAACTAAGAACTACAAGTAGTGGGAGAATGATATAACATAATGCCGTAAATCAATAATTTATTATGTGTTGGTATATTATTTCGTATAAGCGCCTTTATTTTTTAGGGAATGATGCAAAGTATATAATTTCCAACAATTTTTTTTTTCAAACAAAAGAAGTTCTAAGACCACTGTGTTAATCGTATAATATTTAAATTAACCTTAACCTTAATCTAAGCATTAACCTTTACACACAACCTTAACCTTGACCATGAACGTGACTTTGACCTTGACATTGACTTGACCTTGACCTTGACGTTAACCTTAAACGTAACCTTAACCATAACATTAATCTTAAACTAAACCTTAACCCTCAACCTTCTTATCGAAAACCTTAGACCCTTAACGATCAACCTTAACCTGAACCTTAACTTTAACCTTACCCTTAACCTTAACCTTAACCTTAACCCAAACCTTAACCTAAACCTTAACTTTAACCTTCACCCAAACCCAAACCCAAACCCAAATCTTAACCATAACCTTAACCGTAACCGTAACCTTAACCTTAACTTTAAACTTAACCTTAACCTTACGTTAACCATAACATTAACCTTAACCTTAAACTTAACCTTAACCTTCACCTTTAATTTTAACTTTATATTTACCTTTACCCTTACCTTTACCTTAACCTTAATGTTAACCTTAATGTTAACCTTAACTTTAACCTTAACCTTGAACTTAACCTTAACCTTTACCTTCACCTTAATGGCTTCATCTTAACTTTAACCTAAACCTTAACCTTGAAGTTAAAACTTAACCTTAATCTTGAACCTACTTTATTCTAACCCTAACCTTAACATTTAACCTTTAAATTTACCTTATGGATTTGTTTGTATTTATGAGGGGAAATATGATAAAGAAAAAGAAAAATTATAAAAGAAAGGACATTTTTGTTTGGATTAGAAATATTTATAAAAGAAGATTTCGTAAATGATTTTGGATTCTTTTTTGTTTGGATTAGAAAAAGAACAACCAAAAGGAAAAAAGGTTTAATTTTGGCCTCTAATTATTGAGAAGCTTCCTTTTTCTCAATTTGACTCCAATTTGGTGTGATAATAAAAGGGATTCTGGAGTGATTTTTGAAAGGACATCCTTTCTTTTCTTTAATAAAATTTCATAGTACAAACAATGTAAAAAACAAAAAATTATTTCTATTCCATTTCTTTCTTTCCATATCTCTCAATCCAAACAGACCCTAAACCCTAAACCTTTAACTTGAAACCTTAACCTTAACTTTCATCTTAACTGTAACCTTAACCTTAAACTTAAACAGATGAAGAAACATCGCTCTAATATTCGACCTTAAACGTTTAATCTTAAACCTTAACTCTAACTTAACCTTAATCTTTAAATTAAATTGAACGTTAACCTTGACTTCAAATTTAACCTTAACCCTTAACTTTAACCTTAAAATTAACCTTATCCTTAACCTTGACCTAAACCTTAACCCTAATCTTAACAGACCTTAACCTTAACCTAACCTTCTTCTTGATGAGCAAAAAAAGCAAAATCTTAACCTTAACGTTTACCTTCACCTTCACCCTTGGAATCAGTGTTCGATCTCCGTTAACAGAACATATTTTTTCTTTAGTGTCTTCAGACACGGGGTTTGCCTAGTCTATAAAATAAAGCAGAATACACCTAACTTCTCCTATTACTACTAAAAAATCCCTTATTTCTCTCATAATTCTTTTATTCTTCTCATAAATCTCTTTAAATTTTTTATTTTTTTATTTTCTTATTTATTACATCTAAATAAAAACCACATTGATCTTGAAAAATATTTTTTTTAAATTGGGAATATGGGAGCAGTGTATTAGCCTACACATTTTTTTGAAAAGTCAATGAAGGAAAATAATATTGAAATATATGGTGGAGTTAAATAAATAAATAAATAATAATATCTTGAAACACTTAAAAACAATTGGGCAAATCTGATTTGGACCTTTACAACCAAATTACAACGAACAGATATTATGTTTGAAAATACTTTAATAGCGAAAATGAAGTATATTTGTAGGATTTAATGTCGATAATAAATAATCGATAAATAATATATTTAGAATTTTGGTACTACGTTTAATACGACAAATGACAACAGACTAGCGATTTAATTAGAATTTATTGTATAAATAGATCAATAAAAGTTGCATTATTAATTATAAAAGTTATAAGAATATCCTACATTCAACTTTTCTATTAATATTAAAAATCCCTATATTTCTCTCATAATTCTCCAATTTGTCTCATAATTTTCTAACTTATCTCATTTTCTTATTTATTATCAAATTTATCTCTTTACTTTTCCTTTTGTATTTGTTATTGTTGATATATTTAGTTTATAAAACATATTTGTCGAAAATATTTATTTAATGATTTGGAAAAAGTGAGCCAATATATTTTATAAGAGTATCTTTTTACAACAAATTGGTAGTCGGATTTATATAAAAAAAACTATTTTGTAAAGAGAAATTCTTCTAGATATAATAATCCCTTATAGAATACATATTTAAAACTATGCACTACAAGTAGTATAAGAAGAATATAACATAACTCCGTAAATCAATAATTAATTAAATGTTGGTATTTTATTTCACATATACGCCTTTATTTCTTAAGGAATGATGCAAAGTATATAATTTCCAACAATTTTTTTTACAAAAGAAGTTCTAAGACCACCGTGTTAATCGCCTAATATTTAATTAACCTTCTTAACCTTAATCTAAACATTAACCCTTATACACAACCTTTACCTTGACCATGAACGTGACGTTGACCATGACATTAACCTTGACCTTGACGTTAATCTTAAATGTAACCTTAACATTAACCTTAAACCAAACCTGAACCTGAACCTTACCATCAACCCCTTATCTATAAGCTTAGACCCTTAATTATCAACCTTAACCTTAACCTTAACCTTAACTTTAACCTTACCCTCTTAACCTTAACCTTAACCTTAACCTTAACCTTAACCTCAACCTTAAACTTAACCCAAACCCAAACCAAAAACTTAACCTTAACATTAACCTTAACCTTAACTTTAACCCAAACCCAAATCTTAACCATAACATTAACCTTAATCTTAACCTTAACCTTAAACTTAACCTCTACCTTAACCTTAACCTTAACCTTAACCTTAACCTTAACCTTAACCTTAACCTTATCCTTAACCTTAACGGTACCTTAACCTTAACCTTAAACTTAGCCTTAACCTTAACCTTAACCTTAACCTTAACCTTAACCTTAACCTTAACCTTAACCTTAACCTTAACCTTAACCTAAACCTTAACCTTAACCTTAACATTAACCTTAACCTTAACCTTAACCTTAACTTTTACCTTTATTTTTACCTTTACCTTTACCCTTACCCTTACCTTTACCTTTACCTTTACCTTTACCTTTACCTCTACCTTTACCTTTACCATTACCTTTACCTCTACCTCTACCTCTACCTCTACCTCTACCTCTACCTCTACCTCTACCTCTACCTCTACCTCTACCTCTACCTCTACCTTTACCTTTACCTTTACCTTTACCTTTACCTTTACCTTTACCTTTACCTTTAACTTTAACTTTACCTTTACCTTTACCTTTACCTTTACCTTTACCTTAACCTTAAGTCCTTACCCTTAACCTTGACGTTAACCTTGGCCTTAACCTTGAACTTAACCTTAACCTTAATCTTAAACTTAAACTATACCTTAACCCCTAACCTATTATCCATAACCTTAACCCCTTAAATACTAATCTTAGCCTTAACCTTATCCTTAGACTTAGTCTTAACCTAACCTTAACCTCAAACTTAACCTTAACCTAAATCTTAACCTTAATCTTCACCTTAACCTTAATATTAACCTTAACATTAACCTTAATCTTAAACTTAACCTTAAACTTAACCTTAAACCTTAAAACTTACACCTTAAACCTTAAACCTTGACCTTGAACCTTAAACCTTAAAGCCTTATCTTCATCTTCACTTTAACCTTAACTTTAACCTTAACCCTTAACACTTTAACCTTAACCCTTAAATCTCAAGCCTTAACCTTCACCTTCATCTTAACTTTAACCTAAACCTTAACCATAACCTTAACCTTGAAGTTAAAACTTAACCTTAATCTTGAAACTTGAACCTTAAACCTCTTAACCTTGATCTTGAACCTTGAACCTTGAACCTTTAACCTTTAACCTTTAACCTTTAACCTTAACCTTAACTTTAACCCTAACCCTTACCTTAACATTTAACCTTTAAATTTATCTTAACGGTCTGTTTGTATTTAGGAGGGGAAAAATAATAAAGGAAAAGAAAAGAAAAATTATTAAAGAAAGGAAATTTTTTGTTGGATTAGAAATATTTATAAAAAATGATTTCGTAAATTATTTTGGATTTCTTTTTGTTTGGATTAAAAAAATACAAGAAAAAGGAAAAAAAGGTTAATTTTGGCCTCTAATCATTAATAAACTTTCTTTTTGTTCACTTTGACTCAAATTTGGTGTGATAATAAAAAAGGATACTGGAGTGATTTTTAAAATGATTTCTTTCTTTTCTTTTATAAAATTTTATAATACAAAAAATGTGAAAAATTATTTCTATTTATTTTTTTCTTTCCATATCTCTCAATCCAAACAGACCCTACACCTTTTAATAAAAACCTTAACCTTAACTTTCATCTTAACTGTAACCTTAACCTTAAACATATGAAGAATCATCGCGTCAATATTTGACCTTAAACCTGGAATTTCGTTAAACCTTAAACGTTTAATCTTAAACCTTAACTCTAACTTAACCTTAATCTTAAAATCAAATCTAACCTTAAACTTGACTTAAACTTTAACCTTAACCCTTAACTTAAACCTTAACTTTAACCTTAAAATTGACCTTATCCTTAACCTTGACCTAAACCTTAACCCTAACCTTAAACCTAACCTTAACGAACCTTAACCTTAACCTAACCTTCTTCTCGATAAGCAAAAAAAAGAAAAATCTTAAACCTAACTTTAACCTTGACACCTGTGCTCGATTTCCGTAACGTAACAATTTTTTTCTTTTGTGTCTTCAGACTCGGGTTTTACCTAGTATCTAAAAAATTCATATAAAAGCATTTTTTTAAAATTATGTAAGAAATACTATTTTCATTTTGAAAACATTAACTTTTCTTTCTAATGATTAAATCGGGCTTTGATTTGAAATAATTTTTACTCAAATTCGATTCTAGTACCTTTTGGTCTTTGGGGAGTTGTAATATCCCGAAATTAAGTTGGGTTAAAGTATAAATATTGAAATATTGGTTTATTTAATTTATATTGGTTAAAATAAATTTGAAGGTTATTTTGATAATTTTAAAGAAAATATATCAAAAGCTCCGAAACTTTCCAAGGGGAGGGGGAATATAGGGGAAAGGAAAAAACGAAGCAGGACAAGAAGAAAAGGACAATAATATTTAACCCTAAGGGGATCCTCTCAACAAAACGAAACAATGTATTCAGGGTCTCATTAAATTATGCAATAAATTATGCAAAGAATCTAGGGTTGTGAGAATTTTGAATAAGAGTGAGATCATAAATATTAAAGGTGAGAACATAGGTAAGTTTGAATTATCATTTTCTTTCATTGAATTGTGAAATCTGATTATAATTAAAGTTTTATTGTAGTTAATTAACCTTATATTTTCGTCAGAAATCTTTTATGCAATTGAATTATATCTTCATCTAATTTTGTGTATTATATCTGTATCTTCTGGTATTTTAAATATTTTTTATGCAATTAAATGATATTTTCTGTTAATTTGTGTACTATATCTGTATTTTTGTATGGCAATAATGATTCTATATAATTGTAGGAGCATCAGTGTTGAATAAATATGATTCTGAATTCTATATATATGCTCAAGGTTCTTTAGATTTTGATCGTTACTTAATAAATGATGTTTAAAACGATAATTCTTTCTAAACCCTTTTGTTTAGTTACATTTGTTCTCTTCATCTTCAACTCTTTTTACTATGCATTTGTAGAAAAATATGGTTGTGAATCTCTAATGTATTTTTTACCAGAGTTGTACGGGTTAAATGCAATTTTTGACCGGAGCTCCACGGGTTAAATGCAGTTTTTGACCGGAGCTTCACGCAGGGGCGGAGCCAGGAATTTTTGTAAGGGGGGTGGGGCCAAGGGGGTTCGGGGGCAACACCCCCGAATTTTTTTTTGCCTTAAATTTCTTTATAAGTCAATATATTATATAGAATTGCAGAATAGGTCCTTATATTATGCAAAATTGCACTATAGGTCCCTATATTTTGTAATATTAAAATATAAGTCTCATTATTATTATTATTATAATTAATTATTCTATAAATTCTTTTTTTTAATAAAAAATAACATATATTATATGTAAAAAAAATTAAAAATCATATAATTAAAGTAATTTATAACTTAATAAAATAAATTTTAAAAATTAGGGGGAGCCAAATGAAGATTTTACAAAAATTTGGAGATTATTTACTTATAATTTTTTTTTTTAATGTTTAGTTATATATTTTTTTTAGAAAATTCAGAGGGAGCCATGGACCCCCCTACACCCCCCCTTGCCTCCGCCCCTGGCTGCACGGGTTAAATGTAGTTTTTGAGCGGAATTGGACAGGTTAAATTCAGTCAATACTATTGTTGGTTGAGATTCGTTTGTTTGTGATTTTAGGTGCTCTACCTTAAATTTAGTTATAATTTTGCATTTCACTTCAGCTACATATTTGCGTTTCATACTGATCATTATTAAACGTTCACATGAGTGTGGGAAAGTACTATCTTTAGTATAGAAATCTCATGGAAGAATGATGGTTCATGAGCGACGGAAGTTGATCGTTTGTTCGAAGAGGAATTTATTTTGATAAGTTCAGTTGCATGTTATTATGAAAATTTTGAAAAATATTGAAATTTATTAAAAAGGATGAGTTGTTCTAATTTTATTTGATGAATATAGAAAAAAAATAGTAGTAAATGTGGCCTTACAAGTTTAGGAATATAACTTATGCTTACGGCATTCTTGTCACGAGATTTACTTGGAAATTTTTGGGGCGTTATAAAATGGTATCAGTGCATGATCTTGTAGTAATTGTTGAAAGTAATATTTTGTTTTCTTTACTAACGATACTAGAATTTAAAAATTATTCAAAGACATTAATGGATTTTACAGATTTTGTGCTTTAGGCTAAAAATATTGTTTATTGATTTGAACCTTTAGTCAATGTTAAAAAGGATTGAGAACATTATGTTTGTTAGATATTATGATAATATTATAAACTTATGGTAAATAAAAATATTTGATAGCAGAAAATGTAGTTTAGCGTGTCAGTTAGCTTTAGGTGTAAATGTTGTAGTAGAATATAAGTAATTTGGGTTGAAGCCTTGTTTGTACTTGGTAAAATTTTATTTTGGTTTAAACTTCAAAATGCTCTTGTTTTTGTAAATGATGAAAGATAATTATTTCAGGAGTCTTTCTGGTAAGATCTTTGAACGGTTATAGATGAAATTTTGTGAGGTTCTTGTTAAAATTTTGGGAACTGGAAATAAGAAATATTACGAGTGATAAGTTTTCTTGGGAAATTATGGTGCAGTTACGCTTTTCATTTATAGTACATCGTAGAGCCATTTGTCGATCTCAGTACCTTTGTAGCTGAAGATTGTATAAGATGTCTAATGGAAGCAACTATATGTTGAAACCAATAGTATTGGACAATGGAAGCCACTTAATTAAGGCTGGCTTTGCTGTTGATGATGTTCCATTTTCAATGTTTGAATCTATAATTTGGTATTCCTAGATGTGTTAAATCTCCTTTCGTTAGATATGATAAAGATTTTTATGTTGGATGTGAAGCCTATTGTAAAAAAGGCATTCTTTCACTTTTTAAACCCATTGAAAGTGGTATATTCAATAATTGGGATTATATGAAGATTTGGGATCACGCCTTAAAAAATGAGCTTTCTGTTTAATCAGGATCGCATCCGGTTCTTCTCACTGAAGTTCCATTAAACCCAAAACTAAACCGAGAAAAGATGACTGAAATTATGTTCGAGTCTTTTAATGTTTCAGCCGTCTATGTCACCTTCAGTCAATTGCTTCTTTGTATTCTACTGGTATTGTAATCGAATCTGGAGAAGACGTGAGCCACACAGTTCCTGTTTATGAAGGTTATGCACTTCCACATGCCCTTTCACAATTAGATCTTGGTGGACAAGAACTTTCAGAGTACCTATTAAAGTTAATATGTTACATTTAGCATCCTTTTAAAGTAAAAAATGAGATTAATGATTTAAAGGAAAAATACGTAGCACTAGATTATGAAAATAAATTGAAGCTAGGGAAAAAGCAACCCACATCAATTGAAGCAATTTATGAGTTGCCTGATGGGAACATTCAAGATCCATTCAAACAGATTTATTTGTTCTGAGCTTCTCTTCGAGCCTTCGATGATTGGAATTGAAACTTTGGGAATTTATCGATTAGCCAACGACTCTATAATGAAGTGCGATGCATATATTAAGAAAAGTTTGTACGAAGCAGTTGTGATTAGTGGTGTCTCGACTATTATTCCTGGATTTGCAAGTCTTTTTCATAAGGAAATAAATGCTCTTGCTCCCGAAAACATGAAAATTAACGTGGTAGAAACAATGGGTAGTGCTTGGGTAGGAGGCCCAACCTTTGCATTCCTTAATACTTTCAACAGATGTGGATCTCTTTTTAGTATAGCTGTAGGAAGAGCAAAATCTCGTTCAGAAAGTCTAGAAAAAAAAAACCAGTACAAGAATGCAACCTATTTTTCACTTAATGTCAGATAGGCTTTTTTTAAATTTTCTGCTACAGGGATTCTTTGCCTAACTTTATTTTAAGTTCATCTTAGTGGTGCTTGCCCTAAACAGGTTGTACAACGGCATAATCAGATAGATCGACAAAGAAGTAGCAAGCAAACCTCTCAGTGCTTTCTTACACATATCTTGGTTCTAATTTTTAGATTTTTGTTAGTACAATTATGAGAAAGAAAATAATTTGAGATTTGCTCGATCTTCTCGATTCAAATCCTTCAAATATCGAAGTTTAATGGGATATGGATGGAATTCTTGGTTATGCGTTTCTTCAAAGCTTGATGTATTGAAACGATACAAAGTAGATTTTGAAATACATACTAAATTTGATATTGATGAGCAAAATTTAGTGAAGAATTTATATTGTATTGTACTTAGTCAGTTATGCATAATATATGAGGTGGATGGCAATAATTGAAAGACACGATTGATTTTTCATCTACAAAGTGAAGAAAGTTGTATTTTGTTTCAATTCTAGCTTCGTGATATATTCAAGGACTTGATTCAGAAACTTATATAATTGTCTTTTGAGGACAATATTTTGGTGTCTCACCTATGTCGAGACAATACTTTATATCTTCTGAAATTAGTTGATGAGATTTTTATTTCTGAAAATGATCATAAGCTTCCGTTTCCATCAAGTGTATTAGATACTTCTCCAAATGTTTTTGGAATTAGAAAATCAAACAGATCTCAAATCTTCTTTACCTGAAGTTCTTCAAGGAGAACCCAACGACAACTTTACTAGATTATCACCAAAAGTGAAACCATCTGATCCTAATGAGGATGAGAAAGAGTGGTGGATTTTATATGACTATCTTTGGATAACAATTAGCGAAATTAACGGAAAGGGCCCAGTAAAATAATTTCTAGATCTTTATCAACACCTATGCCATCTTTGGGACAATGGACCCGTGGAATTGTGGAATCTTTATATATCCCAACTACTGCTATGACTGCAAGTGGTGTATCAGGAGGTATTCAAAATGTATTAGTTGGAAAACTGAATAAACCTACTGATAAAGCTATGATTTTATGAGGCGATAAATGTCTGAAAATTGTTTTCCGCTTAGTGGTCTCTTATCTTTGTAAATCTTCACTTGAATGTGTTTCTCAATCTGTTCAACAAGTTTTGCATTCTCTTTTGACTTCTGATGATGAACAAAGCAAGAGCAGATTGCAACTTATTATCTGGTCCTTGCTTGTTTTTAGATCCCGACATGAGATTATGGATGATGGGGCTAGGTTTCACGTGATCTCTCATTTGATTCATGAAACGATCAACTATGGAAATACAGTGCTAGCTACTAGTATTGTGGGAAGAGATAATTTAACTGATTCAAGTAATAATCCAAAAGAATCAAGCACTATTTCCAATCTAATTTAAAAAAGTTGTTTTTAAGCCGCGGTTACGGATGAGATAAAATATATAAAAAGCAACAGAATGATCAAGGCAACTGAAAGAGCTTAGCTTTAGAATGGACGAAAATTTAACCATTGAATTTGATAAAAAGAACAAGCTTTCGGAAGTGAAATACAAAAATGTGTAAGTGGTTTTCTTGCTTCGGATAAATGTAGAAGAATTTCTTTTCGACTTGCTATTCATGAGGAGCAGCAAATTCTTGCTGAGAAATGGACGCATACCATTCAGTCATTTTTTGTGAAATAAGTTTCGAGGACGAAACCCTTTTATTGGAAAGGAAAAGTGTATCCCGAAATTAGTTGGGTCAAAGTAAAAATGTTGATATATTGGTTTATTTAGTTTATATTGGTTAAAATAATTTTGAAGGTTATTTTGGTGATTTTAAAGAAAATATATCAAAAGGTCCGAAACTTTTCAAAGGGAGGGTGAATACAGGGGAAAGGAAAAAAAAGGAGGACAGAAATAAAAGGACAACGAACTTTAAGGGATCCTCTCAACAAAAGGAAATAATATTTTCAGGGTCTCATTTAAATATGCAAGGAATCTAGGATTATGGAAATTTTGAATAAGAGTGAGATCATAAATATATATATTTTTTTTGTACATTAGATCATAAATATTAAAGGTGTGAACCTAGGTAAGTTTGAATTATCCTTTTCTTTCATTGAATTGTGAAATTTAACGATAATTAAAGTTTTATTGTAGTTAATTAACTTTATATTTTTGTCAAAAATCTTTTATGTAATTAAATTATATCTTCTTCTAATTTAGTGTATTATATATGTATCTTTTAGTATTTAAATATTTTATGCAACTAAATGATATTTTCTGTTAATTAACTATATTTGTATTTTTATATGGAAATAATGATTCTGTATAATTCTAGGAGCATCAGTCTTGAATAAATATGATTCCGAATTATATGTATATGCTCAAGGTTCTTTATATTTTGATAGTTACTTAATAAATGATGTTTAGAGCCGATAATTCTTTCTAAACCCTTTTGTTTCGTTACATATGTTCTCTTCATCTTCAAATCTTTTTACTATATATTTGTAGAAAAACATGGTTGTGAATCTCTAATGTATTTTTGGGATATCGTAACTATAAGTTGTGAATTTGTATATGTTATGTAAGGGATTCACCTATCTCCAAGTGAGGGATTGGTATTCAATTTTAGACCAGAGATGTACGGGTTAAATGCAGTTTTTTACCGAAACTGCACGGGTTAAATGTTAAATGTAGTTTTTGACCAAAATTGCACGAGTTTAAATGCAGATTTTGACCGGAGCTGCACGGGTTAAATGCAATTAAATGTAGTTTTTGACCGTGGACATGCTAAATGCAGTCACTACTATTGTCTGTTGAGATTCGTTTGTTTGTGATTTTAGGTGCTCTACCTTAAATTTAGTTATAATTTTGAATTTCTCTCCAGTTACATATTTTTGTTTCATACTGATCATTATTCAACGTCACATGAGTGTGGGAAAGTAGTGTCTTCAGTATAGAAATCTCATGGAAGAATGATGGTTCATGAACGACGGGAGTTAATCGTTTGTTCAAAGAGGAATTTATTTCGATAAGTTTAGTTGCATGTTATTACGGAAATTTTGAAAGAATATTGAAATTTATTAAAAATGATGAGTTGTTCTAATTTATTTGATGAATATAAAAATATACTTGTAGTAAATGTGGCCTTGCAAGCTTTGTCCCGAGATTTACTTGGAAAATTTCGGGGCATGATAGGTGTTGTCTAACCACTAGAACAACTATTGATCTTAGCTTGAATCATTTTAAAAGCATCAAAACAATTGCTGCAAAGTTTTGAACGGAAACCTATTGGTTGTAGGTCAAGTTAATTTTCGCTGTCCCAATGCCATACAATTGTTATTTCTTAATCAGAACATAATTATATATACCGGACCGGTCCTGGGTGGGTTACAGATTGATTATTTTCTGTCGGAGTACTAAAATTGAGGCTTTAGTGAGAAACACATTCACTAAAATTGATGCTTTAATTCTTAGTGTTTTTACTTATTTGATAACATTTGTCTCAGAGAAAAGAGACCAGGTTGATGAGTGAGAGAGAGTTCTGCTAATGTAATAGTTTTTAGCCAATTTACGTTTTTTCTGGACCTCATACACCACTCTATTCAGAAAGGTATTATTAAGAAATAGAGAGAAGAATATATTTTTTGTATATTGATTTCATTAAATTCTATTTACAACAAGTAGTCTATATATAGGACAAAGAGCATTCATAATCTATGATTGGATATGTCTTACACGTTGTATAACAGAAAGCATAACATAAAATATTCCTTTTGTTTTGTCAACTTGTGTGACTCATGCTTCTTGTAGTTGTTCTTTTCCTTTTACATTAATATCCCCTCAAGTGTAGCATTCGTAAGAGGGGAAACTTGGATAGCAGGAGATTAAACTAAGTAGAGCTGAGGCCTTTAGTAAGAATATTATCAAGATTATCATGAGATGAAACATGATGAAGCAGCATCTTTTTAGTCTTTACCTAGTCTCTAACAAAATAAAAATCAACATCTATATGTCTTGTACGGGTATGAAACACAGGATTTGTTGCAAGAGCTAAGGCAGACTGATTGTCACAAGCTAAAGTGGGTTGAACAAGAGTAATATTGAGATTTTTTAATAAGAAAGTAACCCACATAATCTCTGCAGATACATAAGCAATGGCTCTGTATTCAGCCTCAGTTAAGGACCTTGAAACTGTGTTTTTCCGTTTTGAACCCCAAGAGATGATACTACTACCAAGGAAAATGCAGTAACCAGTTGTTGAGCGTCTATCAAGGGAGCTACTAGCCTAATCTGAGTCAGAGAAAGCATGAATTTTAATAGGAGAAGGTTCAAAAGTTAGACTATAATTTATAGTCCCTTTAATATACCTGAGCAACTTTTTGAGAGCCTCAAAGTCTCCATTCGTAGACTTGTGCATTGATTGACATATTGATTTACAGCACACGAAATATCAGGATGAGTAAGAGAGAACTGCAGAGCACCAGTTAAACTTCGAATAAAAAATGGATCCTCAAACAACTGGAGAGCAACATTTGACTTAACCGAGTATTTGTTGAAAGTAGGTGTTGAGGAAGCTTTACACTCACTTAAACCAGCACGTTTTAATATAGAAGCAGCATAATTTCTAGACCATTCTTCATATCGAAACGCGATTTAAGAGCTGCAATAGTATTAGTGATACAAGAAGTATTTGATCATGTTACAAGTATATCATCAACATAGATCAAGACAATCGTTAAGTGATCAGCAGATCCCTTACACAACATAGAAGAGTCAGCAGGACTAACAACAAATCCATGTGAGATGAGAAAAGTAGTTAATAAACTATTCCAAGCGCGAGGAGCTTGTTTAAGGCTGTAAAGAGAGCGTTTGAGTTTACAAACATAATTGGGATGATTGGGATCAATAAAACATTGATGTTGAAACATGTATACATCCTCCTCCAAATTACAATGTAAGAAAGCATTTGATACATCAAGTTGCTGAATTTTCCACTTATCTGTTATTGCAAGAGAAAGAATTAGTCTAATAGTTTGATGTTTGACTACATGACTAAATGTATCTGTATAATCCAAATCATATTCCTGCATAAACCCTTGAGCTACTAAACGAGCTTTGTATCTAGCAATTGACCCATCAACACGTTTCTCAGTTTAAAAATCCATTTACATGTTATGGGAGAACGTCCAATAAGAGGAGGTACTAACTCCCATGTATTTTTGTTTAGATATAGCTGAAAACTCATCATTCATAGCTAATTTCCAACATTGGTATTTGATATCTACTTTATATGTAGTAGGCTCAGAAATAGAGGGAGCAACAAGAAGATTTTCACACATGTATGTAGGCTTTAGAGAGCTAGTTTGTTTCCTTGTTACCATGAGATTTCTGATGGGAGCTGAAGGAGGTGGTTGTATAGAGGAAGAAGAGGATGGTAAGGAAGAAGTAGGTTCAGGGTTTGGAGTTACAATTGTGGAGGAGGAAGGTGCAGACACAGAACATATAGTAGACTCAAGAGGATGGGATAAAGAATGAGGATTAATTGGACTATCAAAGAGGTCTCTATAAGATGTATATGCCGAATCAGTAGTTGGGGATGCAGTATTAGCAACATGCTGAAAAGGAACGACACTTTTATTAAAAACAACATATCTTGATATAAAGACCTTTTTAGAAGACAAAGAGAAGCACTTATAACCTCTTGACTGTGTGCAATAACCCAAAAATACACATGCTTCAGATTTTGGAGCAAGCTTATGAGGGCTGTATGGTTTTAACCATAGGTAGCACAAGCACCCAAAAACTTTAAGGTGTGAATATGAGGGAGGTTTTTGATAAAGAACTTGAAAGGGACAGAGATTTGAAAGAAGAGGGGTAGGAAGTAAATTTATCAGATAAATAGAAATCAAAGGTGACTCAAGCCAAAAATTTTGTGGCAAGTAGCTTTATGAAAGAAGGGAACAAGTAGTTTCCAAGAGGTGGTGATGTTTACGTTCAGATACTCCATTTTGTTCTGGAGCGCGTGGACAAGAAGTTTGATGAACTACTCCTCTAGACTGGAGAAAGGATTTGAAATGAAGGCTAATATATTCACCCTTATTATCAAACCTAAGACATTCAATTTTGGTATTGAATTGAGTGAGAATCATATAACCTGAAAATTTTCATACACATCGGATTTTAAAGATAAGGAATAAACCCAAATGATACGACTAAAGTCGTCAATAAAATTACATAATATTCAAATGAAGAATAAGAAGCAATTGGTGATGGACCCCCCACGTCAGTATGAATTAACGCAAAGGGAGCATCACTTCGAGTTACAGATAATGGAAACGCTAATTTATGAGACTTGGAAATAGAACAAGCATCACAAGAAACACCATGAAAATTGAGTTTAGTATTTAACAAAGTAGACAAAGGAATGGAAGCACTTGTTGATGGATGACCAAGGCGATGGTGCCACAATTTTGCTGATTGAGACACGATAGTGGAGGAGAGACATTTGAGCTTTGAATTAGAAGATGAGGGAGACACATGATCACCAAATTTGAATGGATAGGGTCCATTTTCACAAGGGCCCTGAAATAACAATTTATGAGTAGAGGCATAAAAAATGGACACAGATTTGGAGGAGAAAACAACATAACAGATATTATCCTTAGTGAATTTAGAGATAGCGACGAGATTTGAGGTCATTTGTGGTACATGTAAAATAGATTATAGCAAGAAAGAAGAAGAGTTACGACACAACTTACTATTCCCAATGTGAGCAATTTTGAGTGAATGACCATTTCCAACAGCAACTGAGTTTCCATCATTGTATTGTGATGAATGTTGAATAATAGAGGAATCAGGAGTGACATGACTATTTGCTCCTGAATCTAAATACCATAATTCAGGATTATAACTTGAAGATGGTATATTGTGAGTAGCATACGCGTCCTTCTGTTGTGATTTTGGTCAGGGAAGCGTGACAAAGTCAGATCGAAACCAACAATCAATCGCACTATGACCAACTCGATTACAAATTTGACATATAAGAGCAGTTGAATAAGAGGAGTTGGACTGACAAGAACCTGTGTTTTGACTTGAAGGTTGTCCCAAAATAGAAGGGACATTTGAGTGAATACCTCGAGCGCGTCCTCTACTACGACCACCACGATTCGTATATCCACCACCACGACCTCGATAATTTGAAGATGGTGTTGATGATGTTGAAGATGAAAATAACGCGGCATGAATTGCAACCAAATTATCAACCGAGTCACTCATGGACATGTGTAATTCTTCTGAAACCAACAAACTCCCAAGGGAGTGAAAAATAAGTTTGAAGTATGCGCATTAGATATCCTTATACTGGATTTGAACTGATTATAGGAAGACCCTTAAGAGTATACATGATGACATTTTCCAATGGAAGGGCAAATGAAGCCGTTTCAAGTCCATCACAAAGATCTTGGATTTTAGCTAAATAATTAGTCATTCGCCGATCAACTTTCTTCACATTACATAACTTCATTTTGAGTTGATGTATGTGGGTGCGACACTTAGATATGAATATTTCCTCAAACTTACGCCAAACATATACCGCATGAGGAAGTTTAACAACCTGTGACAACACTGAACGAATCATTGAAGAATGTAGCGACACCTTTAGTTGATGATCATCAATAATCCAAGTAGAGTATAGTGGGTCATCATAAGCAGGTTGAGCATAAATTTCAGTAACATAAGTTAAATAACCATGGTTTCAAGCATATCCTCTAGTTGAGCACACCATATCACATAGTTAGATGAGTCGAACTTGATTTGAACAAGTCCGCTCCAATTTTGGCAAAAAAGAAGCAAAACAGCTGGGATTGAAAAGCTAGTTGATATGTGAGGGAGAGGAGAAGAAGAGGAGGAGGCTATTTGTAAATTTTAGACCTGTTTTGGATCGAAGTCGGAGATGAAAGCTTAAAGCACCATTAATGGCAGAATTATTTTGAAGCTTTTCGAAGAGTATCTCCTATGATATCTGATACCATATGATGTCTCCCTATTTGTGATGATTTAATCTAGTTTGGAGACATCATTTTAGGTATTTTTGGAAGTCTAATAATCGATTTTTACATATATTATTATATTTTCTTATTTCTTGTCTTAATTTAATGATTTATTATTTTTTAGAGCATGTTTGGTTTAATTGTTCGTTAATTGTCAAGCTTTAAAGATATATGGTAACTAATTAGATGCCAAATAAATTCTAAAAGATAAAAGAAAGAAGATATGCATGGAAATTGGAGATAAAGGGAAAAAAAGATAAGTTTAGAAAGATAAAGTTGCCAAGTAAATATGAATTTCACCAGCCACATCCATAAATGTGACCATAACTAAAAAACGGCTGAGACTTTTGAAGAATGGTCTGAAGCAAAGTTATAGAGCTTTTCAAGATGATCAGTTTCGATATAAAGAACGCATCAAACGGAGTTGAAACAATTACTTGTCTTCCACTCCAAGAAATCGTGTTATGGCTTTCAAGACACCTATAAATACACCCTTTAACTATTGTAAACATGTCCTTTCTCAGTGCCAAGTATAGGCTTAGTCCTTGCTTGTATTTTCTCAGTTTTTAAATATTAGCTTAGTCCTTTAATTTAATATTCATCCTTAGTATCAAGCTATTCATCTAAGAACCAAGCTGAGTTGTAGAGGAAGACAAGAAGCAAGAAGTTGGAGAGTGACAAACTCCTCTTCAACATCTCTCCTTCTCTATATTTAGGGTAATTAGCTATAGATTTGTAATTTCACCATATTTCTAAGCATTTATTCTGTAAGTTTTACTTTTATTTGTTGGGTTATTATTTTGTCTTAAATGCACAGGGGAAGCTGAAGAAAAAGACTAATTTTTGGTATGATGTAAGAAGAAGATGGTGATGATGTAAAAATCGAGTATTAGACTTCCAAAAATACCTAAAATGATGTCTCCAACCTAAATTAAATCATCACAAATAGAAAGATATCACCATATTAAGAAATAGAGAGAATAAAATAATTTTTGTATATTGATTTTATTAAATCTTGTTTAAGAGCATTCCCAATCTATAATTGGATATGCCTTACACGTACGTTGTATAATAGAAAGCATAACATAAATTGTTCCTTTTGTTTTGTCAACTTGTGTGACTCATGCTTTTTGTAGTTGTCTGGATCATATCTAGACTCGCTGCATACTGGACACTTGTCGAGAGATTCATTCTCCTTGTAAAAAGTGGCACAATCATTCAAGCAAACATCAATAGTAATGTAACCCATACCCATACTTTTCAACTTCTTGTAGCATTTCTTGTAAGACCCAAGCAAATTGTGAGGTTTGGGCAAAACACGCCCAACCAGTTCTGATAACTCGGTGAAAGATGTGTTAGACCACTTTTTTTTTACCTTTATGTGCATAAGCTTTGTAATGAAATTCAAGGAACTCATCACTGTAGATCCAGGATATAATTCCGTCTCCATTTCCTCGAACATAGCGTAAAAAATGCCACGACTTGGTTGATTTGCTTCTGTCATCACGGTATCACCCGAATGTCCACCAACATCGTAACTGTTTCTCAAATCGTCATACGCATTTAAAATTTTATTTTCTTGATTTGGAACGGTTTCTTCGGGAATGTCTAGTGTTTCACAGTGTTTTGTCCAAACCTCATACGTGGACATAACCCCACTAGTTAAAAGGTGAGCCTGAACCGTTTTTAATGGATAGCGACGATTATTCGAACAACGATTACATGGGCAAAAAATATAGTCATTATAACTATCTTGTTTAGCGGCAAACTCGACAATATCTGTTACACCATAAATATATTCTTCCGACAGAAGATCGGTGGCTTTGATCTTACTCTTATCAAGACCCAAAGACATCTTTTAATAACAGTATGATATAGCTAAGCAACTACATGCATATGAAAATAAAATAAAATAATTAATACAACCCAAATGATAAATACATTACAAATTACAACCCAAATGAATAAATAAATTACAAATTACAACCCAAATGAATAAAATAATTAAAATTACACCACATTGAATGAATTAAAATTACAAACTATTAAATAGAAAAAACAATTTCATATATAACTAAATAAACAACAAATAGATATATAAGAAAATAATACACAATTGCATGAATTACAACATATCAATCAAAAATAAAATAATGAAACAAGTAGTTATTAGCCTAATCACATTTTATACAATGTGATCACCTAATTATGATCAATTATAATCAAAACAATCAAATTATAAAAAATATGAATTTTATTGAAAATACCTTGAATTGGATGAGAAGATTGAAGATTGATCATACCCCACCTTGAATGTGGACCCGTTAATGGTGTAAAAATTATTTATTAACCTAATCAAACATCAAATCATGCAATTCACCATCAAATTCAACAAAAAAAAAGTGGTATTTTTTAAAAAATACCTTGAATGGGCTGAAGAATATATGGATTAACCTTGCACAAACTTGAATATGAAGCTAAGAATGGTGTTAGATGATTTAGAGAATCAAGTAGTAAAGATTTGAGAAAATAAGTGTTAGGTTTTTGAAAGAAAGTGGGGGAAAAAATTAATAATGGGGTATTTTTTGTGTGTTGACAAAACTGCTCACGGTTTATTTTAAGGTTTTTTTTCCGGCGATTCGCGTTTTCGTCGCTAACTTTTCAAATTTTCGTCGCTAACTTCGAAACATAGCGACGACATTGGTTGTCACTGATAATCAAAGAAAATTAGCGAGGACGTTTCGATTAAAAAATTAATCGAAGAGAAAATTAAAATATTAGCGGCGAATTTTTAATTATCTTACGACGAAAACGTGTCGTCGCTAATAAGAAAACATGTTAGCGATGAATTTTTAATTTCTTAGCGACGAACGCGGGCGATAATCGCTAAGTTTGTCGCTCCTAAAAACCGAACTGTAGTAGTGGTTGCATTAAATCTCACAGTTGCATCTCACATGTAAGGATTCTTATATGATTGACAACATTGTAGTGTAATGTGGTGAAGTTTTGCATTAATTAATATTGTGTTGTTTTAATAAACACAGGTGTTTTTTATGGATCATGCAGTAGAGAGACAAGCACAAGATAGGATTCATCGAATAGGACTTTATAACCTAAAGTAAGCGCTTTCCTATTATTACCTATTCTCAACTGTGTCATTATGACTTGTTTAGAACCATGAGGTTTCCCATTATTGATATTTCCGATTTCGGCCTCTCAAGTTTTGTTTGCGTTAGTTTCACTTTTTATACTGAAAAGATTGATGATATGTGGATTATCAAATGCCATAATTTTCCATCAATAATCGTTAAAATTCTCAAATTACTTTCGATTATATTGTTATTTGTGGATGTTAAAATGGTAGTAGGATTTCTCCTCTTCTTGTCGAAACTTGAGTTTATCTTTTCAATAATCGTTTGGATTGAAGTGGTTATGTTTCAAGTTTGTGCGTGAGTGGTGCTGTTCATGTTTGGGATGCTTTGTTTTTTTTTTGTTTTTTTTTTGTCTTAATTCTTTTTGTGTTTTATTTTCGTTGTATGCTTGTTTTCAGAATTGATTGATTAATTCATATACTTAGAATTTTAATATCTGAAAAGCTATAAGAAAAAAAAAAGGATCTTAAAGTTGCAACAAGAGAAAGAACAAAAAAATTGTGTTTGAAACTTTGAAGGGTAAGTCAACAAGTCAAAGCCTTTTTCTCTTTTTTATTTCGTTCATCTAATTGTGTTTTTTTTTTCTTTGTTACAGTACTGTTAGTGGATCGGGCTAGAGGCTATGGGGAAATTTACTAACAGATTCAGATCACAAGTTTCTCTTCGGTTGAAAGACACGACACCAACAATTATACAGTTTATTTGTTTATGACTTTTTTGTCTTGTGTAATAGTATAGGGGGTTAGATCATAGCTGTTTTTTGATCATCAAGATTTTGTATTACAGATAAATAAACTGCTTTTGGTACATGCTGCTACTATTAAACAGCTATAACTATAAATCATAATATATGAAAATTGAACTACAGTACTTTATGTAAATTTTGTCTTTGCCTTTTCATTTCAGGATGATACTTTTACTTGCTGGAGCATGTCAAATAACAATACCCTGTTACGAGCTCAATTACCCACCCTTCATATTCAATCTACCTACAGTAGTTTCCCTCTAGATTCCCTCACACGTTTCTTTTGCAGTCTCCTACCCTTTATAATTCTTCTTTCACATTTATGCATATCCTCAACAACCTCTATCTACACACTCTCCAATAGTACTTGTTATGTATCAGCTAGCATAGGGGCCAGGTCTTTAACGGTACGTCAAAGCAAAGATAACAGCAATAGGCAGTTGGTATTTGATTTAACGCAACCGGTTAACCCTATCATATTATACACATGTTTCTAAATTAATAACGATCATCATAGCACACATATTAAAGGACAACATAAACGTTTACAATGAGAGATAAAAAGAGGTGTGGTCCAATATAGACTGTGGATGTCTTTATTTGAATGACACCATTGTACTCGTCAACTATTAAAACCTTATTTGAATGCAAATTAATCTTATTGCTTTTATAAAATCTTTTACCCCCTCTATCCATAAAAGATCGTCACTGTTTTCAAAATTAGTTGTCTACAATAAATTATTCATTTAAAAAATCAAAATATCTTTCATTCTTTACATCAAAACACTTTAGAAGGGAGAATCTAATAACCTAAAAAGAATATGTAACTTTTTGGTTGATGGAAGGAATATCTAATTCGGAAGGAAATGGTCCCACGCTGTACACATGGAATCACACAATGGAGTATAATTTTTTTTTTGTTTGAAATTAGGATCGCGGAATGATAATAAAATAATAAACAAGTAACAAAAAAACACTAATATACGTAGAAAATCTAAATATTTTATCGAGAAAAATCACAAAAAATAAAAATATTTTATTATAGAGGATTGATTACAATGGAAAGTATAATGGCGGCTAACAGTTGAACGAGTTAACTAATAACCTATACAATATAATATATTTATAGGTAAATAGAAATAATAAGGTTTATAACTAAATGAGTCATACTTATAAAGAAGAATTTGGGTCATATCTCTAACAATCTCCACTTTGACACAAATCGCTAAGCAAAGCCCAAGAAACCTGACAGTACGTATCTTCACCTCGAACAAATATCTCCATCTAACAAAGAATTCGCTAAGGAGTCAAGATATAAATTACCGATCTTCAAAAATATCTCTCCTCCTCTTCCATAAAAGTCTCGAAGGACTGAATAAGCCTCGGACGGCTGAATAAATCACGAAGGACTGAATAAGTCTCGAAGGGCAATCTTGACGAAGAATCCGCTAGGAAGTCAAGAAATAAATCACCAATTTTCAAATATCTCTCCTCCTCTTCAAAAAAGTCTTGAAATACTGAATAAGCCTCGAATGGCTGAATAAGTCACGAAGGACTGAATAAGTCTCAAAGGATTGAATAAGCCTCGAAAGGAAGAATAAGCCTCGAAGGGCAATCTAGATGAAGAATTCGCTAGGGAGTCAAGAAATAAATCACCAGTCATTAAATATCTTTTATATCCTCCTTTTCCAAAAAAATCTCGAATGACTGAATAAGCCTCGGAGGGCTGAATAAGTCACGGAGGACTAAATAAGTCTCGAAGGGCTAAATAAGCCTCGAAGGGAAATCTTAACGAAGAATACGCTAGGGAGTCAAGAAATAAATAACCAATCTTCAAATATCTCTCCCCCTCTTCAAACAAGTCTCAAAAGATTAAATAAGCCTTGAAGGGCCGAATAAGTCACAAAGGACTGAATGAGTCTTGAAGGATTGAATAAGTCTCGAAAGGCAGAATAAGTCTCGAAGGGCAATCTTGGCGAAGAATCCGCTAGAAAGTCAAGAAATAAATCACCAGTCATCAAATATCTCTCCTCTTCATCTAAAAAGCCTCAAAGGGCTGAACATCAATTGCATGCCATATAGGTTTAAGGAACACTTGATCTAAATATCATAACTAAAAATCACTGAAGGGCTTAATTTAAAACGGCGAACGCCAATAAATCCAAAGCAACACTTGAACTAGATATCCAACTCAATGGTTAACATATTTGCAAAATAAGCATGAGTACTAACACAAGTCAATACGAGAAATAACATCCCGCACATAATATAATCCATATCAATCGGATTTGTGATATCTAAAAAGACTTATAAATACTAAAGACTACTCATCATTTCCATTTTTTCGCATTTCATCCAAAACTTGGGGATATGATATCGAAAAAAACCCCAATATAATTTTTCTTCCAAATCTGTATGCACGAGTATAACACCTCGTACCTTACCTTGCAAAAACAAAAAAATTTGTAATGCAATTGTCCAAAAGTTGCAATTAGTAAGAGAAACATATCAACAAAATACCAAGAAGAACAAGCTACACGAAAATCTGGAGAAAACTAACCTCAATAAGGTATAAGAATGTCGAAAAATCTTAAAGAACACCTCGATCAATGCAGTCAAATACCAAAAATAGCCTTAATCAGCGAATCCAAACTTGACAAGTCAAAAATATTATAACGTGCCACATTAAATATCTTGTATTGTGGTAGAATAACGGAAATAACCACAAAATAATAAAGAAATACAAGAAAATGGTAGAATAACTAAAAATTTGGATAAACATACCTCAAAAGTGGAATCATAATGTCGGAAAACTTTGAGAATACCTCAGGCATGTTCCGCAAATAGATGAAATAGCTCCGACCAATGTAGTCAAAGAATAATCTGAAAAAAAGTGGCGAAAACTACTCAAAATTCAGAAAAACCGACTTCAGACTCGGATTCGAGATGTCGAAAAGCATTCGGTTAGGTCAGGCACAAAAACCGTCAACTATGGGTCAACGAATGTGGTCAATGGGCTTCATCTCCTTCACCAACCCACCTGCAATTCCGGTCCAGAGCTCGCAAGACCCGACCCAATCCTATCTTCTTTTTTGTTACACTAAAATCAGCACTTAAGCTGCCGTTTTGATCCTTGGAACAATAAGAACACCTTGCACAACCAAAATTTCCAAAAATCATCTAAATCTTGATCAAAGTATCGAATATTAATTTCAAAATTTTAGGAAAACCCTAATCAATTTATCTTGATTCTTCACAAAAAAAAGATAATTGAGATGCCGTTTTGTTCCTTACGATGAGAACAAGAGCCATGCAAACAAAATCTATCCAAAAACGCGGGATTAGGGAGATAAAAATTTTAAATATTTTGAAAATTTCCGAAACCCTAACACAATTGTATCTCGTTCGATTATTGATAGACCTCGATAATTTTTGCGCCGTTTTGGTCCTTGCAATTATTAGAATAAATTTGTATAACCAATTTTTACAGAAAACATCTATATTGAGGAGCCCAAAAATGATTTTAATTTTGAAGTTGTTTTTTTTTTAATCCGAAATTTGGCTAATTTGAAATACGAAATTGATAAGAATAATAACCAAAATATTTGTGAATACGAATATATTTTCACAAGATAAAAAATCGTCTTGATTTGACAAAATTTTCAATAATACTTGATTTCTTTCTCTGATCTTCTCCTCTTCTGCAGTAGCATAATTTTTTTTCTTTTGTTCCTTAACTCCTTAGCCCTAATACCACTTTGTTAGAATTAGAATCGTGTAATAATACTAAAATAATTAACAAGAAATGAACGGAACACCGATATTCGTGGAAAATCAAAATTGGGAAAAATCACGGGAAGAGGAGAAGATTTTATTATAGAGGATTGATTACAGTGGAGAGTCTAACGGTTGTTTCCAGTTGAACAGGTTAACTAATAACCTATACAATATAATCTATTTATAGTTAATAGAAATACTAGGGTTTATTACTAAATGAGCCAGACCTATAAAGAAGAATTTGAGTCATATCTCTAACATTTTTCATGGTCCCAAAAAAATTATACAGTTCCCTGTATTGGCGATGATATTTATCGTCACCAATAATGTCTTTTCGTCGCGAATGATTAATATTGGTCATTCATGGTGATATTTCATCACGAATAATTCGTTGTTTGAATATTGTCATCAGAGACATGTAACAGCGACAAAAATGTTTGTTTCTACAGATGACAACCTATCTCTAGCAAAGAAACGTGTCGTCACCAAAGATATGCTCATTAACGACGACATATGATCGTCCCTTTTGTCTTTAAAGTCAGCGACAAAATGTATTCTTCGTAAAAAATAACTTTATCGTGAAAACATTTTCATCACTAGTTTGTATCTATTACGACGAATTTTGTTAAAAATAAATTAATACTAGTGACGTAAAAGTCGTCGTTAATGTGTTTTCTTATTTTTTGTAAAAAAACATTAGGTTTGTTTTAATTAGTCAAAGATTTTGGTTTTTTTGTTTGTATTTCAGATTTTGGTATGCGTGGATCTCATACTAACGATAATTACATCAAAAGCGAAAAATGTAAATTGTACGGAATTAAAATACGTTTTAGATTTAAAATTGAAAGGATGATTAAAATTAAACAATACATGAAAAGAAAACATAGATTCGATAAAGTTACATGTAAAAACAATAGAATAGAATATGTTACAAATAAAACTAATCATCTAAGAGACGTGTATCATTTTTATCTTTGTCTTCGAGTCGCCGTTGCTTAGGATAGAATGACCACTTGAAGGTATGGGAGCGCAAGAAGGATTGGGAGGTGGGGTGGGATCGAAAATTGATAGTCCCTCGATTGACTTGATCTGATTAACCCATGCCATTGCACCAATCAATTCATTGAGAGTATAAGGGTGGTGTATGTCAGCTTTCAGACTCGTGGACCGGCCACCTCCGAAACATATGATGCCTTGCCTTTGGAAATGAGGTAATCTTGGATGGCCTCAATAATATATTAAAATCATGAACTATCTCAGGTGTTGAGGTGGTGTCATCAAACCTCTAATATTTGGCCTTTGGAGGGGATCCTATACCTACCACCCAACTCCGCGTAAACGGACCCATCCCTTTTGTTGTGGTGCTCATCACAACTTCTACTTAATCATTCTACGTCAAAGAAGGAGTGGTGGATTAATATGGGGAAGAGCGAGATTGTGTATGTGACCCATGTCTCGTTCACGCATTAGGACTCTTAACTCGGTATGTTTAATGAAATATATACATAGCCATTATTAAATATCATACGTGATATACAAAAATAGAGATCATGTTAACGAAACACTTACATCAATTTTTTTATAACATCCCATCCTCCACGCATTTTTAAGATAATTATACCCGATCTTGTTGAAGAATTCAACCATATGAGGAAGGGGCATCTCCTCGTCATCTCCTTCAACAGGTTCGATGATCACCTGTGGGTTCTTCTCTTTTTCTTATTTCATTCAATTGTCAAACTATTAGCACAATTATCAATAAAAATATTTAATTACATAAAAGTATACCTCAAATAATTTCTCATGCACTCGGGAATAAGTCTTCGACGCCGCTCCACTCGGCATTTTTGTGTTGCGTGGTTCACCTTGTTTGTTGCACCCTGAGTTTGTTTTCGTGAAAAAAAATTAAATGAAAAAAATTGTATCTTATAACTTGAAACAATATCACATGGGTATCAATGTCATCCTAGTTTTTGCAACTCTCTTCTCCCAATTCTTATTAGTCACTTCTACATTTGTAGTCGTTGTATCACTTAGCACAAATAAAATTAAGGCTAACCACTACCTCGTTATAATTGGGCCTCCACCTCCAATCATTATTACGTAATCATGTAACAAAAAATCAGCACATTAACTATTGTCCCCCTTAAACATTGGATATGAAAAAAATCGAATTCGCAAGATATAATAATTTAAAGGCGATCAAGCACTTGTCGCACCATCTCTGGTGGTACTTTGCTCCAACTCTTGAGGCAAGGAAGGGATTTCTCCCTAACTGTAAGCCCGAAGACCTGGCCCACATGCTTCCCATACTTACTCAATAGATTCCACGTCTTATCGAACATGCATAAATGAACCGGAAGATAACCCCTAACCTCCTCCATCACTCTGTACGTAGACTGAAGGGTTGCCCAGCCCTTGGTTTTTGCATTTTCTGTCCTGTATTGATACACAATTAATTTAACATACTATTATAAAAACAAATAATTCACCTAAAATAGCGTATACATGGGGCATTACAACCCGTGAGAGCTAGATTGGGGTTACGAGTGGGATCGCGCCCATCGCCATCCCTGTCATGACCCCTGTGGCATAACATCTACCATCTGCACTTAAAATTAAAGAAACTGTACTAAGGCCCCTATAAATAATTTAATTGCACTAATGCCCCTAGAAATTTTTATTTGCATTAATACCCCTATATGTTTGTGAGTCTGCACTAATGCCTCTAAATGTTTGGGAAACTACTTTATAACACTTAAAAATATTTGATTGCACTAATGCCCCTATACGTTTAAGAAATTACACTATAGCACCTACAAGTATTACTAATACCCCTCTATGTTTATGAAATTACACTGTAGCAGTTAAAAATATTTTAATTACACTATTGTACTATTTTTTTATATCCCACTAAGGCACCTAATTTTTATTTAAAGTTACATAGTAGCTCTAATTTTCATTTTAATTACATTAAAACCCATAATTTTTATTTTTATTACATAATAGCCATGAGTTTCAATTAAATTACATTAAAAACCCCTAATTTTGATTTTAATTACATAATAGCCCTAAGTTTTATTAAGATACATCAAAAAATCCTACTTTTTATATTAATTACAAAAACCTTAATTTTTATTTAACTACATTAAAACCCCTACTTTTTATATTTATTACATAATAGCCCTAAGTTTCATTTAAATTACTATATTTATTTTTATTACAAAACATCCTAAGTTTCATTTAAATTACACTAAAACGCCTAATTTTTATTTTAAAATACAAAACCCCTTAATTTTTTGTTTTAACTATATTAAAACCCCTAATTTTAATTTTAAGAGATTATTACCATTTAAGCCCCAAATTCAACATTAACCCACCTTTCCCATCCCTTAGTTTAATATTCCCTTTAAAACTCCCCTTAATTTTTTAGTTTCCCTTTTTACTCCCTATTTATTTTCCGTTCCTTTTTTTATTCACATTCCTTTTCTTTTATTTCTTTTATTTTTTATATCTCTTTCTCTCTTCTACACAACCAATGCTCTCTTATCTCTCTTCTCTGTTATTTTCTTCTTCTTCTTCTCCTTCTAATCGTTGAATTTCTTTAATTTTTTTGCTGCAATTAAGGCTCGTTTGATCATCTCCACAGCCAGGTAATGTCTAAACTTCTTTTTTTATCTTGTTTCGTTTTCATTTTTTGCTTTTTGATCATTCAATTTCGAAGCATGAATTGTCTCCGAATTTCTCCGATTTTTTATATTTTGCAGTTGTTGGTTATATATTCTACTCTTAATTTCTTTTACATCAATTGTTGTGATCTTCCTTTGTTACATCATCTTCAATTAGGTATTCGTGTTCTTATTCTTCTTATTTTTTTATTGCTTTTGTTATTGTTTTATGATATATTTTAGGTATGATTGTGTTGTATAATGTGTTTATTCTCTCTTTTCTGCGTTTTGATTTCGTTTTTAGTTGTATTTTTCTCTTTTTTTTTGTGTTCATCATAGTTTTTCATTTTTTTTTGTATGCTTGTTTTTCACTGTTTATATGTTTTCATTTTACTAATTCTGTTTAATATTACTTGATTGTTAGTTTTATGTCTACATTCGTCATTTCAAGCATCATTTCTTATCTATTTTCATATATTTATGTGTTCTTTATGTTTTAACTGTATCAACTGTGTCAATTTACAAATTTGTTCTTCATGCTATGTGTGCAATGATTTTGTTGTTTTTGTATCTTTCTTTAGCTTAATTCATCCATTCCCGATGTTTGTTACTTGTTCTAGCTGAGTTTTTGCATTGATTATTGTTGCTTATGCAGTTTGTATTTGGTGAGAAATTTCCCACAAAACAATTGTTTACTTTTTTTTAAAAAAAAAAATTTTCATTGTTTTTTCTCTTCTTATGCCTTATATTGTTGTTTATTTATCTTTTTTTAGATTAATTCATCCATTACTGACGATCGTTACTTGTTCTAGCTGAGTTTTTGCATTGATTGTTGTTGTTTTTTACAGTTTTTTTGGTAGAAAATTTCCCACCAAACAACTGTCTTACTTTTTTCCTTTTTCATTGTTTTTTCTCTTCTAATGTCTTATGTTGTTGTTTATTTTCATGTTTATTGTCTTTTTAGTAGTTGTGTGTTTCAGTTTTTGATTTTTTGTCTTTCCTTTGTGTTTTTTTTTTTGCAAATTTTCTATGTCTTCTTCAGTTTTTGTAGAGTTCAAATTAGGGGATGATAATGCTTTTTATCCTCTTCAATTGTTACATTCATTTGGTGATATTAAGTCTTTTGATTTTGTAAGTGAAAGGTGGCCTTCTCTTAGTCATCAACTTGTGCAGTATCATTATTCATATGGTACCCGAAGTAGTAAACTGATCTCGGAAGCCGGTTTTGCAGCTAATACTTGGTTAGTTGAGCATTCTAACATTGCAGACTTGCAGATCACTGTTAATTATGGTAGTGTTTCCGTTAGTACATCATCTTCTTACTGTTTAGCATCAACTTCAACAAGGTGTTCAACAAGTATGATTGATAATTCAGTTTCGGTTGAATCTCTTGTTAGTCTTATTCGGTCAGCAGAAGAATCTTTAACCTTGTTTCATAAACCTAAGAAACTTCGAAGCCACAACTGGGACAAATTATTAAAGTCAGTCAGTGAGTTTTATCGCGATGGGGTGAAGGAATTTAGAATCTGTCTCGCAAGATATTCTTGCGAATCAGGTTATTTTTTCAAATTTGGTCATAATAACGCCTCCAAAGTCAGTTTTTATTGTAAAAATAAGAAATCTAAAGGTTGTTTGTGGTAGTTTTATGCTTCAGTTGAGAGCGCAAATCATCGTCTTTATGTCAAAACGTTCGTGAACAACCACACATGCGGTGAACCAGACAAGTCGATGAAAATCGTTCATTTATCTTTGGATTCGGTTAAAGATTTTATTCTCGATGAAGTCCGATCCAGACCTTCTATCACTCCCAAGGATATAATCCTTCATCTGAAACACCATTACTGATAAAATATAACTTATAAAATCGCACAAAGCCCGCAGAGATTCTGGGCTTTCATACAATTTTATCGAGGCCTACTTTGCGAAACTTAAAATCGCAGATCCCTCTACACCCACATCTCTACAAGTCGATCCAATCAGACGTTCATTAGTTAGCTGTCACGAGCTTTCGGTGCTTGTATTGCCGATTTCCGTGCTTGTCGCCTACTTCTATTCATCGACGCTACTTTTCTCAAGTTAAAGTTCAAAGGAACGTTTCTCACAGACATTGAAAAAGATGCAAATAGGGGTAAGCTAATTTTTCTTAGTTTTCCAGGGTTTTTTTTGGTGGAAATTTTCCTACCAAACAGTTTACGTGTTCATTTTTTTTTGCCAAGATGTTTATTTTTGTTGTTGTTTTTGTCTTATTTTTATTTTTTGGTTCGTAACTATCATTTTTCTCAGGTCTTTTCCCAATAGCTATTTCTATCGCATGCTCCGGAGATTCAAATAGTTGGACTTCTTTCCTGAAGTTTCTTGCTTCTCTAGTGTCTGACCGGGTGTTGACTTTTATGTCGGACTGTCATCCTGGAATTCCTATAGCATTGAAGTCTGCGTTCCCAAACGCGTTTCACAGTTTTTGTATGTTCCATCTTAAACAGAACCTGAAAAAGAAATTTTGGGGTTGTGCCGGCACTACCAGAGTCATGTTCAGTCTACTCGATATCTGTGACAAGTCTGTTAATGAAGAGGAGTACGAGCATTGTCTCAAATTGTTTTTGCTCACAGGTACCAAAAGAGCTTCTGAATTCATGGAAAACTTGCCGAGGGAACAACGCAGATGCATTCTTTCAAGGGAAGCGATACGTTAAGATGACCTCAAACGCGGAAGAGTCGTTTAACGGTCAGATTAAAGAAAGGCGCGAGCTACCCATAACCGAGCTTATAAACAGTCTCCGTAACCTCTTGATGGTTCAAATGCACGATCCTTTAATCGAAGAAAAATCATACGAAAGTTTTCTTGCAAAAGATCCCGATCTGAGGTACTGGTTCAATTACGAGAAATGTCGTCCATGGACGGTTAAACCATCAAGCGATCTCGTGTTTCAAGTTATGTTGACGATGGATATTATCAAGTACACTTGTTCATGTTTTCATTGCCAGATTGATGGGTTTCCTTGTCCACATGCTATAGCCGCCCTTCATGCATTTTGACCCTTTGACTATTACAGATTTTTCGATCCTTAATTTTCTTCTTTAAAGTACATTGAGACTTACTCTCAAAGCTTTCCGTCACTATCTACCTATCTCGATCCATCTCCACCAGTCAATGATCTTGCAATCCAACCACCTGTCGTGAAGCGTTTGCCCGGTAAGCCAAAAACGAATCAGTATTCTTCTAAAGTCGTGTTTTCTCGGTCTAAGAGGCTTTGCGGTCGTTGCAAGAGTATGCTTATCATAAAAAATTTACATGCGATGCACTTCTTTGATCATGAAACTCACACAACAACACACTTTTTATTGGAGTTCAGTTTTACATTTTTCTATGCATTTGTTAAAATAATAACAATCTTTGTAATAAGCTTTGAGATTTCTCAAAGTATTGTATTTGTGTTAGGTTACTGTTTCCACTTTAAATAAGTTGTTTTATGAATTTGTATAGTATTTTATTCTTTATCTAAGTTACACATTATTTCCTTGGTTTTTTTTTGTATGTTTTCATTTGGTGGGATTTTTCCCACCAAACACACTGTTTCTAATAATAAAGTTTGTTCCTATCTTTTAGTTTATTTTTATTTTTTATAGTGGTTATTTTGTTGTTGTTTTGCATTACATTAAAGTTTCTAATGTTATCATGATTCTCCTTTGTATTTTCATCCAGGGGAGTTGTTTTTGTATGTTTTTATATGTTGAAATTTCGCCCACCAAACTAGTATACTTGTTGTGTCATCCATACAACCAACAACAATCAACTTAAACAACTTAATCTAGATTATTTACTACAACCAATACTAACATAAGAATAATATAGAAAAGGTTATAATCTAGACAAGTAGCTTTAAGATCCCAATGTTCTCAAACATAATACATAAGCTCAACGTATGCATATTCATCCTGGTTCGAATCACCACCACTACAAAAAAAATCCCTTTCTAACACTTATATTTTACATGTTTGACTGATTTTTAGCATCACATCTTCCACATTTACCAAGTATCTTCAACAAAACTGGTTTGGTTTTAATATTTTACAGTTCATTTTTTGTGTTTTTATTTGGTGAGATGTCTTTTTGCCAAACTAGTATACTAGTTTTGTCATACATACAACCAACAACAATCAACTTAAACAACAATATTACTTACTACAACCAATACCAAGATAAGTATTGAAAAGTTTATAACCAAGACAAGTAGCTCTAAGAGCATAATGGTCTCAAACATAATAGTTAAGCTAATCATATGCATTTTGATTCTGCTTCGAATCACCACCACTACCAAAAAAAAATTCCCTTTCTAACATTTATATTTTACATGTTTGCTTGATTTTTAGCATCACATCTTCTACATTTACCAAGTATCTTCAACAAAACTTGTTTGTTTTCAATATTTCACCGTTCATTTTTTGTGTTTTCATTTTGTGGGATGTTTTTTCACCAAACTAATATAGTAGTTTTGTCATCCATACAACCAACAACAATCAAATTAAACAACAAGATTACTTACTACATCCAATACCAACATAAGTATAGAAAAGGTTATAACTTAGACAAGTAGCTTTAAGAGCCAATGGTCTCAAACATAATACATAAGCTCAACATATTGATCCTGGTTCAAATCACCACCTCTACAAAAAAATTTCTTTCTAACATGTATATTTTACATATTTTACTGATTTTTAGTATCACATCTTCCACATTTATGAAGTATCTTCAACAAAACTGGTTTTGTTTCAATATTTTACAGTTTATTTTTTTGGAATTTTTCCCACCAAAACAACCTGGAATTTTTTGTACATTTTGTTCCTCTCTTTGAGTTTATTTTTATTTCTACAGTGGTCCTTTTGTTGTTCTTTTGAATTACATTAAAACTTCTATTGTTATCATGACTTCTCCTTTGTATTTTCATCCCTAGATGGTTGTTTCGTATGTTGTTATTTGGTGGGATTTTTCCCACCAAGCTAGTATACTTGTTGTGTCACCTTTTCATATAGTAAATCATCACATTAATAATGCATTGTTAATCTATACAAGCAACAACAATCATCTTAAACAACTGAGTCTAGAGTTCTTAATACAATCAATAACAACTTAAGTAAGAACTAACAACAAACAACATAAAACTTCTCAAGACAGTATTTTAGTAATATCCTACAAGAAATTGAAAACATTAAAAGTATTAGAAAATATATATTTTGCTCCTCTTCTTCTTCTTCTTCTTCTTCTTCTTCTTCTTCTTCTTCTTCTTCTTCTTCTTCTTCTTCTTCTTCTTCTTCTTCTTCTTCTTCTAGGGTTATGCATTGGGTTAAAAAACCCGCTTAACGAACCCAACCATCCTAGACTCTCCTTCAACTAGACGGATTATTGTTTCATTGGGCGGATTATATATTTTTAAGTTCAAACTCGTAGACTATTAGAACCTTTATTTTTAAAATTTAAATTGATCCGTCCAATGAATCAAATTATAAATCTGTCTCAATTATCAACCAAGTCACCTGTAATGCACCCAAAATCCCTCATACACAAAATTCAATGGTTTATATAATATGTATTGGCAGGTGTGGGTCTATTGTTTCAAGACCTGCACAAGAACATGTCGTTTGCGGCTAAGAATTTTTTACCCCAAACCGACCTGCACACGCCCCTACACGCAACCTTCACATGACACGACTCAAGCTTGTATCACATGGCCACAGTCATTACCATAATTTTCAACCAACACCATAATCAACACACTATATTTACGATTCACTCAACCTTCAACACATATAGACACATACATAAACATCATATAATTCATTTTCAATGAACAACAAAAATTGTGTGGTCATGAAAATTTATAATCTATAAAGTGTTCAACTCATGTTAGTACTCATGTAACACACAAAGTGATACTTAAGATATTTTTGCTTCAAACACGTGATATGTTCTAAGCATGAAATACAACAAGTTTGTAGTACAATATCACATAATCAAAGAATATGATTAATATAAGTAAGTACATCACAAAATCAAGGAATATGCTTAATATAAATAAGTGCACATATAATTCACGCGTTCATACTTGTGTTCCTAACTTCTAGCATGTGATATGTTCTAAATATTGAAAATAATATCAAAACATATAACCATATAATTTTCAATATTTTAGACAAAATCAACACATAAAAAGTTATTGTATTAATATTGTTTATAGCAAAAAGAATATATTATTAGCAAGTAAGTCACCCCTTAGATGCTTCAACTCTTAACACGTGAAATGATTATTGAATCATACAAGCAACTTCATAGTTTATCACTTATGGAAATTCAAAGCATATATCAAGTTATAACCTAGAGAGTGATCAACTCATGGGAAATTCTATGTAGTAAGAATATACATAATTGACAAGAAATATGTTGCACATAAGGATAGATGTAATCATATATATGGGTGCAATTAGTATGCTAAATATACAAGGATTTGTCACGTATAAACCCACACAAGGGTAGCCTCATGTTATTCATGTCGGTGTAATGTAGCTAACTAATATAAGTACGATGTGCACTCTATTAAGTTACACCACTGATTTTGTAAGTTGTATCGAAGATGACTCTGTTACTTCCTTTTATCTACTTTATCAACTACTCTGTGCTTTTAAGGTAGGCGACGCGCGCTTAGAGGTTCTTCGTTAGTCTGGAATTCTACCCAACTGAGTTCTCTGCCTTCGCACGTAAAAGGTTAAGTCTTGGGAGGAAGTGGAAAATCTTAGTAACTTGCAATACCAAGTGGTTGTGGAGCTTGATAAGGTGTAGCTTAGTCAAGACATGGAAAACCTGCTTAGGTATTTAACTAGGATTAAGAAGTTAACTCAACAATTGCGATTGGAAAAAACTTCTTCTAACAGTGTCCATAGTACTGCCCCGCAAGTCTTTGGTTGCATATGTTTGCGAGATGGAGTAATTTTATATGTTAATGTATGGCAACAGAGTGAGGGATGGGTATATTAGATTTATTCAAGACCTTGTGTCCCATCACCCAGAATTTGTCCTAGAGGTTAATGAAAATATTTTACATGTTCCCGATGCACGAAAAGTTGATGAGAGTACTGATGCTTCCTTCACAAGAGGATGAACACTAAGCCTTCTCATGACTTATCCACTATCGTGATCTTTCAATGATCAAACACTAAGCCTTCTCATGGATTTTTCTTATCCAGATGATTTAGTAATATGCTTTTAGTTATGAGTTGAGGGTTGTGAAACCTAAGAACTAGTCCTAGTGGGGTTGGGGTCGGTAAATAGGACAATGGCCAAATAAAATTATCTTCTCTAGGATCATTCTCAATCAATTTAACTAACTTAAGTATAAAAATTTATGCAAACTATTAATTAAAAGCTCATCGAGGTTTTTTTGTTAAACATTTAGTGGATACCTTTTTCGCAAAAGGGTTTTGACAATAATCTACTAAATAAAAAAACAAACACTTCACATGCAAGATAAGATGACTAGCTTTGGGCTAGTCATAAAAATAAACACAATGTATGCAAAATATCTGGAAGACAATATTCAAATGTAAGTTGCTTTGATATATTTCAGTAATTATATTAGAGACATATCTATATTTCGATAAAAGAAATCTTATTTGTATGTAGTCATTACAATCACAGCACTAAGAATATTTTGGAAAATAAGAATTTTATTAAACAATATAAATAATTTTATGTAGATCGGTGTCTTCAGAGAATTGATGGTATACAAAAAGGGCTACACCCAACAAACTTTAGTAATAAAATTATAAAAATAGTTACGAAAGTATGTTATTAAAGTTGACCTTTTATATACTTTATTTCTTAAAAAATAATGAAAATAACAGACCACATCATTTTTATAATTACTTCATCGGTTTCAAAAAAATTGTTACTTATACTTAAAAATAGTTGTTTCAAAAAAATTATTACTTTAAAAAATCAAAACACTTTTTTATTCTTTATACCACTTTTACTTCTAATTAAATATTATAATTTATGTTTTCAATACATATTTAAAATTTCAAGACACTTTATAGAGAGCGTTTTAATAATCACATTGATAATAAATGATATTTCTTAGTTTGTGTAAAGAAAATGTGACAACCTTTTCAGAATAGAAAACGTATTTATGTCGTGCGTCTATAAGCAGTGAACTAAAAGATATTTATTGAAATAAAATTATGTGAAGCATAGATCGATAAAGTGCAATAAAAAGAAATCTAACATGACAATTCCTAAATTTAAATGGTGGTCCGTAAGTTAATAATTAAATTAGAAATCATTAAAATACTTTAAAAAAAATTTAAAAATACTAAACTAACAAAAATACATCAAATAATTAATATTAAAATCCAAATTATTGAGATTTAAAATGTAAAAATCCTTGAATTGGAATATCTAATGAATATATCACATTTCTACAAGATTTCTTGATAAGTGAAAACAAAAACGAATATAACTTTTTTAAATTGGATGAAATTTAAGTATGTTGGCATTCGGAATAAAAAGTACACTTATATTCATTTATTTGGATGAGTGAACAAGGGAGGCTTCCTACTGTTATGGAATAATCCTTTTAATATTACTATTTTGTATGTTGGCCCGAACTATGTTTCTATTAATGTTAAAACTTTGAACTTTTCGTATTATTTGGTTTTTATTCATACTCTGAACTTTTACGGTGAACGTTTACAATTGTACAAGGACATTACAAATAGATTACATTTTTATTCTGCTCATATAATAATTATGGGAGATTTTAATGATATTAATAATGCTCGTGAACGTTGGAGTTCTTCACCTCCCAATTTCCAACAAATTTTAGCTTTTAACAATTTTATTGCAACTAACGAATTAACAGAATTTACCACTTCAGGGGGCTTTTATACCTGTTCTAATAGACGAACAAATCATACGTTGGTTAAGTCCAAAATTGATAAAGCTTTTGCAAATCTGGACTGGATTAGCAAATACCCAAATGCTACCTTGTTTATTCCCCCAGCTACAGGTTCAGATCACTCGCCTATAGTGTTATTCACGGAAGGGAAAGGTAAAAAGCGCGAAAGGTATTTTTGTTTTGAATCTGACTGGGCTTTACATTAGGACTGTTACGTGATTATTGAATCTGCCTGGGGTATACAACTTGAATCTACTACAGTCCAGAATATTCCAATCAAAAGAAAAAGTACTACAACGTCACTTACAAACTGGAGTAAAACAGCATTCCCGAACAACAAGAAAAGGATTAAAGAGTTGGAGAAACAATTGACGGTGGTCACAAATCAACCAAGCACGGCGAAATTGAGACGCCAAGAAGAGGACTTGCGAGACCAAATAAAATATTTCTGGAAACATGAATAGATCTATTGGTTTAACAGTTCACGCCAGCAATGGACACTGTACAGGGATAAGAACAGTAAACTCTTCTTTACTATGGTAGCTCAACGAAGAAATGGGAACAGGATCACGGCAATTCAATCTCCAATAGGCGAATGAGTTCACGATGAAACGAATATTAAATCACAATTCAATAACTATTATCAAGAATTATTAAGCAGGAAGGAGGAACCCTTGTGCATTGATGCCTTGCGAGACATTATACCTAGAGTTACACAACAAATGAATGAAGCGCTGACCGCTACACCAGAGTTTAAGGAAGTTGAAGAGGTGGTGTTTGACATGCATCCTGGGAAAGCACCAGGACCGGATGGACTAACAGGTAAATTCTTTCACGAATACTGGCAAATCATCAAACTTGATGTATATCAGATGGTCTTGGACTTCTTTGTACACAACACATCGCTCACTACATTGAACGAAACGTTAATAACCTTGATACCAAAGGGGGACATTCAGATAAGGGTGGGGGACTATAGACCCATCTCATGCGTAAACTTCATATACAAAATAATTTCAAAAATTTTGGCTACTAGATTACAGAAACTCATGAATTTGATTACATCACCTACACAAACAACCTTCATTAAAGGGAGAGCTATTCAGGACAATATATTAGTAGCGCAGGAAATCTCGTTCTTTATGAAGCGTAAGTTGAAACATCAAGCACACCTTGGAGCAATCAAGCTGGACATGGCAAAAGCCTATGACCAGGTGAAATGGGAGTTCTAGAGGATACTATTGGAAAAGATGGGTTTTGCAACAAAATGGGTGGATTGGATATGAAACTATATCTCCACGGTTACTTTTCAACTTAATTTTAATGGTGAACGTCTACCACAGTTTACACCGGGAAGGGGTCTTAGGCAGGGAAAACCACTTTCCCCTCTTTTATTTTCTTTGCTTACGGAATCTCTTATCACACTTATTGAACATAAAGTGGAAGTAGGTCTTATCAAAGGAATTCAGATCACACGTAACTGTCCGATAATATCTCACCTTCTTTTTGCCGATGATTCCCTTTTATTTGTTTCTCTTGACGGACAGGATATTCAAGAGCTGTAGGAATGTATTGACACATTTTGCAGAGGATCGATCCAAAGGGTGAACTTTCAAAAATCAGCTATCACTTTTAGCAAACAAACACCGGATACACTAAGACAACAGGTAACGAGTACACTACATATACAGGAAGCGAATGACTTAGGAAAGTACCTTGGGATACCACTATGTCACAAACGTTCAAAAATTGATACGTTGCAATGGATTGCGGATAAAGTTTTTAATAAAGCACAAGGATGGGTGGCTAAATTACTTTTAGAAGGCGACCGAGAAGTTCTAATAAAGGCAGATTTACAAGCAATACCAACATATGCCATGTCTATTTTTTCCTTTCCACTTGCTTTTTGCAGGAAACTAACGACGATTATGGCGCGATTCTAGTGGAACTCGCTGGAACGTAGACGGATACATTGGATGGAATGTGAAAAAATGACGCTAGCTAAGATGATTGGGGGGATGGGTTTTCGAGATTTAAAGCAAGCTAATACTGCCTTGCTGGGACTACAGGCTTGGAGACTTAAACAACAACCTAACTCGTTGGCCGCCAGATAACTGAAAGGTATATATTTTCCACATCAAGACTTTCTACAGGTCAAGCTCAGACAGAGCCGATCCTGGTCATGGACAAGTTTTATCGAAGGAAGGGATCTATTATTTGAACATGGTATCATTTAGATAGGAAGCGGGTAAAACACAAGAATTTGAGACGACAAATGGCTTATGTCTGGAAGAATTAAAGATAAACCGACAGATTCGGCACTGGAGACGGTTGACCAATTAATGCACTCGGAGGATAACAGCTGGAATCGGGTTCTAATTGATTCTAATCTGCTAGAGCCGGCTAAAGAAGAGATTTACAGATTCCAATATTGGACAGAGCTGCACAAGACACCTTTCTGTGGCCTTACACCACGAATGGAACATATACTACCAAATCAGGGTACGCTACATTAACAGAGGAACACTTAGGGAGGAGTACACAATCTTCAGCACAAGCAAATATACGGGAATCAAGACTATGGACAACAGTTGGGAAATCAAACGTACCCGCAAAAGTTCGTAACTTTGTTTGGAAAGCTTGTTGGGACATCCTCCCAACCAAGCTAAACTTATTCCACAAAAAATGCAGTGACGATTCTCATTGTACATGGTGCGGGGAGACAATGGAAACAGTTCACATTTACTACTAACTTGTACATTCTGTAAACAGATCTGGGCAGGTTCAGCAGTCCAGATACGAATTTCAGAAGAGGAGCCCGGTTATATGGGCGACTGGATTATGAAAATACTCGATAATATTGATAAAGCCATTTGGGACCAACAAACTGTGACGGCATACATTTTACTATTATTATGGAACATTTGGAAACAGAAAATAAACTGTTTACATGAAACAGGGACACCAAACGTTAACACGGTTTTATATTTAACTCACGTAATATGACTGACCTTTTTGGACTGGAGCGGGCCCAAGATCAACCCACATTACAAGAAAATGAGGAACAGAGAACTCAGGAGACCGAGCCCTCAGCAGTTCCACCGGAGATACAAGTAATCTACACGTGTGATGCCTCATTTAAATCAACAACGTCGCACAGTGGAATCGGGATAGTTCGAAGAGACTGTAGATCCGGAAATCGATACGTATTCTCAGCACCCATATGGGCAAACTCAACAACTGAGGCTGAAGTTATGGCGGTACATGAAACGACTAAAATGTTATATCAAGAGACAGGTTGGAAGATCCTAATCTACCCAGACAACCTTGAAGTTATTCAAGGTATCCAGCAGAGGCCAGCAACATGGTGGAAGATTAGGCCGTATTTTGGGCAGATTCGGCACATCGCCGAATCCCATGGACAGATGTCCTTCAGACATCTCCCGAGACGCCTTAACAGATGGGCTGACAGAGCCGCGCGTAATGCTAGGATTCGGCACCATGATCATCACCAGAACCACTCGTTGGTGCAGGACTTTGGTAGACTTGGGATCGGATAAATTTGAAATGTAATATGTTCTAGCCGGCTGACATAAAAAAAAATACATTGTGTGGATATATCAATCTTTTATATGAGTTAGTTTTACCAGTTTTTGTAAATATATATTACGTTAATGCTTAATAAATTCTTATAACTTTGTTCACTATCTTATAAAATACATTGTTTTATATATTTCTTTAAGATATTTTGAGTCTGTTTCAAATTCAAAATCTTAGTATTAGGAATTTTTTTATAATTTAAAATTGAGTTCTAGAAAGTATTTTATAATTCAAATTGTTTTTTAAATAAAAAAAAGAGTAAAATATATAATGTTTTTTATAGAAAAAAATAATAATTATGATGAAAAATAATTAATTTTAACTTAAAGAGTTTCTTAAGTATTAATTTTATATTTTATTATAAAGAAATAACAAAAATCAACCCCTAATATTTTTGGGTCTTGTATTATTATTTTTTTTGTATTTTTTTTACGACTGTCTCTATTCATTAGCGACTATTTCATGTCGTTGTTAATGAAAATGTCATCAATACCCTCTGCGATAAGTAGTCTAACGTTTAAAATCATAAAATACATTTTAATAGTATTTTAAAATTCAGGAGTTATGCGTAGATTCTTGGATAATCTGAGATTTTGTCCCTAAAATTTTCAATTATACTCCGTTTATTAGTTGAATGTATACGTAGATGGCTGGCTACTTATTAAGCTGAATATACTTGCAAGGCACATATGTGTATGGGAATGGATAAATAGACACATGTTTATGACCAAAAAAAAGACACATGTTAGAAAATGAGTGACTCCCAAAAATTTCTCCATACACATAAGCTAAAAGTTACAAACCTTTGAGTAGTGAAAGGGCATTTGAACAAAAAAAAAAGGAGTAGTGAAAGGGCACGCAATTCATGACCGACCCCATCAGATCTTTGCTAAGGGATCACAAACCTCATAAAAGTAAAACAATTATGGGTGATTGAAGAGAAAATCTTTTTTTTTTTTTTGGACGGTAGGGGGGTGCCAAAGCACCCAAAATAAGACTACTATTAGCCAATCCTTAATTTAAAAAAAAGAGAAGATAAATCGAAAATACTAGAAGTATTACGATTGATAAGAGTCGCCTTGTGCCTAGCTTTCTTCGCCAATTTATCCGCTTCCCCGTTGAGCTTCCTGTTGACATGTTTAAATGATATTTGTTGGAATATTTGAAAGTAAACAATTAGTTTACTTCCCACATCGGTGGGTGGAGGGAGTATAAAACATCTTTTATACTTAGTGATTTCAACAATGTCCAAAAGCCAACATCCATGCACATGGCAAAGCAATGATCTAACCCACACGCGCGCACCACCACCCACCCGCCCGGCCCGGCACCGGCACCGGCACCGGCGGCGTGGGAGCGTGGGGGAGTTTGGGGAGTCAAAATATGAAAAATGAAATGGGTTTTACTATCAGCTATTAAAGGGATATTGACAATAAATCAAAAGTAAAACGTAAATCAATTGACTCTACCAATCACGCATCCGTTGAAGATCATTCCATCAGCTGGCCAACATGCAAAACGTGTGGAATAAGAAGTCAAATCAAAACGTGTGGAATCTTCATCAGAAAACCGTCAAATCAATCAGTAGAGACAATCACGGTATTGATTGGTCGGTTACAATTGTCAACGGATTCAAAACACCCCTCTCCCCTATATATAGAGTTCATTCTCCACCAAAGCTGAACACGAATTACAAAGGAAAAAACTCTGCCTCTTCTCTCACTCTCTAAAAACACTAAACTAGTTGTTAGTAGTTTTCCGTTCTGTTAGAGATAACCGGGTACCGCCGGAATATCTTTTTAACAACCGAGGATTAGGCTCGTTTATCTTTTCCGTGTAAGTTTGTTTTCGTAACTATTTCCGTGTAATATTAATTCGATTTTGTAATCGCATTTCCGTGTATTGTTATTCGATTCTTGTAATCGTTTTACAGTTTTATTGTAATAGTTAGTTTACGTTAAACTGGTTTTACTTTTTTTTTTTGGTTTTTCGGAATCCATTTCTATTTTGTAAAACCGGTGATTATTTTTAATCACAATTTAAAAAGATATTCATTTTCTTTTTTCACCGGTTATTTTTTGAAAATGGCTCTTCCGATTTCGGCTGTTGGTTCCTCTTTGAACACAAAGCCACTTCTCGACGCAAACAAGTTGGAACCCCTTAATGGTTCTAACTATAAGCGTTGGGCGCAAAAAATCATGATTTGCCTTGAACAGTATGAACTCGACTTTGCTATAGTCGAGGCTCCTCCTCTTTTGGAAATTGGAGCACATACTGAACAAGAGCTAGCTAGGCATGCTGCCCTCGAATCTAGGTTCAAAAGAGCTAATACCATGGCTCGGGGCTGGATGTTGAACCACGTTACTAATCCCATTTTTGACCTCCTTGCCAAAGAGAAATCGGCAAAGGTCATATGGGAAACTCTCGAGAAAAAATATGGGGCTGATGATTCGGGAAAGAAAAAGTACGTGACTGGGAATTGGTATAATTTTAGACTTACGGATCAGAAACCCATGACTGAACAGCTCCATGTGTACGAGAACCTATGCGCGGAGGTTATCGCCGAAGGCATGAAGATGTGTGAAATTCTTCAAGCCAACATTTTGCTTGAGAAATTTCCCCCATCTTGGAGTGAATACCGCAACCACCTCAAGCACAAAAAGAAAGAAATGACCCTCCAAGAGCTCATCAGCCACATCCAAGTCGAAGAAGCGAATCGACTAAAGGATAAGTCAATCTCTTTCCCTTCTCATTCCTCCAAAGCTAATCTAGTCGAAGGTTTTGGCCAAGGTAACAAAGACAGGTTCAAAGGGAAGGGAAAGCAACAAGGGTCAAACAAATCTAAGTCTGGGGGAAACAAGAATCGCGGCAACTCCAACAAACAAGGTGGAGGATTCAAGATCTCTGGTAAGATTCAAAAAACTAAAGGGGCCTGTTACTGTTGTGGCAAAGAAGGGCACAAAGCTTTTGAATGTCCCCAGAGAGCTGGCCAGGGTCCCAAAGCTGCCGCGAATCTGACTGAGACCGAAGAAATCATCGCTGCGGTAATGGTTGAGGTAAATTTGGTAGAGAATAAGAGCGAGTGGATCCTTGACACTGGAGCTTCTCGCCATTTCTGCGCTAACAAAGCCTTGTTCAAGAAATTCGAAAAGGCAACTGATGGTGAGTGTGTGTACTTGGGTGACTCTTCCACCGCTACTGTTCTTGGGAAAGGTCAGGTTCCCCTCAAACTCACCTCTGGTAAGACTCTTGAACTAAATGATGTTCTCTTCGTCCCCTCTCTCCATAGGAACTTAGTTTCCGGGGCTCTCCTTAATAAAGTTAGTCTCAAACTTGTCTTCGAGGGGGGTAAAGTCATTATCACCAAAAATGACGAATTCGTGGGGAAAGGGTACCTTAATAATGGCTTGTTTGTTTTAAACACTGTAACCCTTAATGAGAATGCATCTAATTCCGCTTATATTGTTGAGTCCGTTCAAACGTGGCACGGTAGACTAGGCCATTTAAATGTTGCGTCTATTAAAAGGCTTAAAAATCTTGGACTAATACCCGTTAACAACGTGGATGGCTTTGAAAAATGTCAAATATGTGTAGAGTCCAAACTTGCGAAAAAACCTTTTAAACCCGTTACCACGAGACAAACTAAACTACTTGAATTAGTTCATTCGGACTTAGCTGATTTTAAAAACTCCGCTAGTAGAGGTGGAAAACTTTATTACATAACCTTCGTAGATGACTACTCTAGGTTTACTAAAGTGTATCTCCTTAAAACTAAAGATGAGGCGGAAAATGCGTTTTTAAAATATAAAGCCGAAGTTGAAAACCAACTAGACTGTAAAATCAAACGACTTAGGTCCGATAGATGAGGCGAGTATAGTTCTAATTCCCTTAAAGAGTTTTGTGAAACAAATGGGATTATCCACGAACTTAGTGCCCCTTATACACCCCAACAAAACGGCATAGCAGAAAGAAAGAATAGGTCCCTTAAAGAGACTATGAATTCCATGTTAATAAGTTCAGGTTTACCAAACAACATGTGGGGGGACGCTGTCCTATCAGCCTGTTATGTTCTTAATAGGGTACCTCATAAATCCCTAGAAAAGACCCCGTATGAAATGTGGAAGGGTTTTCCACCAAACCTGAAATTTTTAAAAGTGTGGGGGTGTCTAGCCAAAGTCAAACTACCTGATTTTAAAACTGTCACCGTTGGTCCCAAAACCGGTGACTCAATTTTCATAGGGTACGCTCAGAATAGTGCGGCTTACAGATTCTTGTCATTAGAAGATAACTCTATTTGTGAATCTAGAGACGCTGAGTTCTTTGAACATGTTTTCCCTTTGAAAGATTTAAATACTGTCAATGCTTCTTTACCTGTTGATAACTTATCTACTAATGATCTTGTACCTCTTTGTGATGTTTTTCCTAACCCCTCCACTTCCATGGAGCCTAGTAGTATTCCCGAGGAAGAACCTAGGAGAAGTAAGAGACGCAGGATCGAGTCTAGCTTCGGCCCTGACTTTATAACAGCCTTTATCACAGAAGGTTCTCACATTGATCTATTAGACGAACAGGTAGTCAATTGCTTCCTCATGGAGGATGACCCAAAAACTTATGATGATGCTTTAAAATCTATACATGCTAGTTTTTGGAAAGAGGCTATTAATAGTGAACTTGAGTCAATCAAAAGTAACCATACATGGGAATTAACCGACTTACCTAGGGGTAGCAAAGCGATTAGTAGCAAATGGATTTTTAAGAAAAAATTGAGACCCGATGGCTCAATAAAAAAATTCAAAGCCAGACTTGTTATTAAGGGCTTCACCCAAAAGAAAGGTCAAGATTACTTTGACACCTATTCCCCAGTGACCAAAATTGCCACGATAAGAACCCTTATTGCTTTAGCCGTCATTCACGAACTTGTAATACATCAAATGGATGTCAAAACCGCGTTCTTGAACGGAGATCTAGATGAAGAGATCTACATGGCTCAACCTGAAGGGTGTGTGGTCCCTGGTCAAGGGGACAAAGTGTGTAAGTTGAAAAAATCTTTGTATGGTTTGAAACAGGAACCGAAAAAATGGTATGAAAAACTAGATAGTACTCTCAATTCATATGGGTTTATAGCTAACACTTCTGACTCATGTGTTTACTCCAAGGTAACAAATTCAGAGTGTGTTATCATCTGCCTTTATGTAGATGACATGCTTATCTTTGGTACTACTATTCATATTATAAATGAGACTAAACGCTTCTTGTCTTCCAGATTTGACATGAAAGATATGGGAGAAGCTGATGTAATACTTGGGGTAAAAATCATTAGGAGCAGTAATGGTATTACCCTGAATCAGTCTCATTACGTAGAAAGGATGCTGAAGAAGTTCAATTCCTTTGAGGTAACGCCTGTAAATACTCCTTATGATTCTAGCATTAACTTATCCAAACATGTTGGGGATGATGTATCCCAAAATGAATATGCTAAAATCATAGGAAGTGTAATGTTCTTAATGAACTATACTCGACCCGATATTGCCTATGCCGTGAGCAGACTTAGTCGCTATACTCATAACCCAAGTAGTGACCACTGGGTTGCACTTCGCCGTCTATTGAAATACTTGAGGGGTACCATCAATCTAGGCTTGCACTATAACAAATTCCCTGCAGTCCTTGAGGGTTTCTGTGATGCAAACTGGATCTCTGACAATGACGAAGTAAACTCCACCAGTGGTTATGTGTTCTCCGTAGGGGGAGGTGCTGTATCGTGGAAGTCTTCCAAACAGACTTGTATAGCACGCTCCACCATGGAGTCTGAGTTCATAGCACTAGAGTTAGCTGGGCAAGAAGCTGGGTGGTTGAGAAGTCTCTTATCGGATGTGCCACTTTGGGAAGGAAGTGCCACACCTGTATGTATCCACTGTGATTCACAAGCAGCCATTGGAGTCGCTCATAATAGCGCCTATAATGGGAAGAAGAGACATATACGCATCAGACATGGGTCAGTAAGACAATTACTGAAGAATGGTGTGATAGCCTTGGAATTTGTACGATCAGAGGAGAATCTAGCTGATCCGTTCACCAAAGGCTTGACCAGGAAACTAGTCCTGGAGACGTCGAGGGGGATGGGGTTGAGACCCCTTAATGGGGAACATGTGACTCTTGAGTCAAGATGATCTCCACCCATCCCTATGGCATAAAACTAAAGTTATATGGATTCATAGCCACTTGTGGTGGTCCTTTTGAGAAGCACTTGATGAATCAGAATTCATAGCCCATATTATGGTGGTCCTTTCGAAAAGGACTTGATGAATTCAAGGGTAGCAAAACCCAAAACCTTTATCAACAAAATGTTAAGGAGACGTCCTTGAACAAATGTAAATAAAGGTATCCACAAAGTTCATAGCCCGCAAGGGTGGTTCTTAGAGAAGGACTTGATGAACCCAACGAAAAGGTGAGGTTCGAGGAAACCATAACCTTCAGCAGGGTAGAGTATGTGTTGTGAGGGCCTCGATCGAAAACCGTTAAAGTTCAAGAGTACGTTCACTTAAACGGAATTCGGTGGTTGCCTCATTTCACTACGTGACAATTCAAATCGAAAGATATTGGCACTTAAGTACAATTCACCCAAACGCTGAAAGTCGTGGAAACCTGATCACCTTCTCTTCAAACTTTTTGTTGACCTTCAAATATGTGGGGGATTGTTGGAATATTTGAAAGTAAATAATTAGTTTACTTCCCACATCGGTGGGTGGAGGGAGTATAAAACATCTTTTATACTTAGTGATTTCAACAATGTCCAAAAGCCAACACCCATGCACATGGCAAAGCAATGATCTAACCCACACGCGCGCACCACCACCACCACCACCCACCCGCCCCGCCCGGCCCGGCAGCGGCGACGGCGACGGCGGCGGCGTGGGAGCGTGGGGGCGTGGGGGCGTGGGGGTCGTGGGGTCGTTGGGTCGTTGGGGAGTTTGGGGAGTTTGGGGAGTCAAAAAATGAAAAATGAAATGGGTTTTACTATCAGTTATTAAAGGGACATTGACAATCAATCAAAAGTAAAACGTAAATCAATTGACTCCACCAATCATGCATCCGTTGAAGATCATTCCATCAGCTGGCCAACATGCAAAACGTGTGGAATAAGAAGTCAAATCAAAACGTGTGGAATCTTCATCAGAAAACCGTCAAATCAATCAGTAGAGACAATCACGGTATTGATTGGTCGGCTACAATTGTCAACGGATTCAAAACACCACTCTCCCCTATATATAGAGTTCATTCTCCACTAAAGTTGAACACGAATTACAAAGGAAAAAACTCTGCCTCTTCTCTCACTCTCTAAAAACACTAAACTAGTTGTTAGTAGTTTTCCGTTCTGTTAGAGATAACCGGGTACCACCGGAATATCTTTTTAACAACCGAGGATTAGGCTCGTTTATCTTTTCCGTGTAAGTTTGTTTTCGTAACTATTTTCGTGTAATTTTAATTCGATTTTGTAATCGCATTTCCGTGTATTGTTATTCGATTCTTGTAATCGTTTTTCAGTTTTATTGTAATAGTTAGTTTACGTTAAACTGGTTTTACTTTTTTTTTTGGTTTTTCGGAATCCATTTCTATTTTGTAAAACCGGTGATTATTTTTAATCACAATATTTGCCCTAGCTCTTTAGTCTTGTGGATAACTTTTTGAAGTATGGGTTGGATAATCCAACGCGCTGCTGACACCTACTTTATACCTTGAATAATTTCAAGGTTATCCGAGTGAATTGTAATCCTTTTCCCTGAGAAAAGGGCTCCAACTTTTATTGCTTCGTTAACTGCCCTTGCCTCTCCTTCCAGAGATGAATGGCAATAAAGGTGAGAGCTTTTACTGAAGGATCTGGTTTGTCCCCTTTGTTTACCGACGACTGCTATTCCCGTAGGTTCTGTTTTGTTCGAGAAAGATGCATCACAGAATAACATAATATCCTGATCTTGGGAATCTTCATGGGTATCATTATCCATTCCCAAATTCCTATTTAGTCCTTTGTAGCTTTCCTTGGTCCATTTTATCCCATGTATCTCCTCCATTAGTTTTTTTGAAGCAAAATTAATTCCCAATCCATCAACTACGGTGCCCTCGTGTATTGCTTTCATTTTTGCTTTCCAAATATTCCATAAGTTTATCATCAAGAAGTCCCGTATTACATTCTCTTCCCATCCTCCTTCTTTGAACGCTTTAATGACTTTAAGAAACCATTCTTCCAATATGTCCCTATAACCTTCTTGTATCTTAATTTGTAGAAACGATCCTGCCCACATATCCTTGCACATGCTACAATGTAGGAGTAGGTGGTCAACATCTTCTTTTTCATGGTTACACCATAAGCAATTGGTGGCATCCGTACATTTCCTATTATAGAGATTTTGTCTCGTTGGGATCGCATTGTTTACTATTCGCCACATGAACACTTTATTTTCTTAGGTATGTTAGACTTCCATATAGTTTTCCATATTTCCGATTCCTTTGTATCCTTTATATCAGTCGTTGTGGCTTTATTGTTAAGTTGTTTGTTAATCAAAACCTTGTATCCTGTTTTTTAATTATATTTCCCATCTTTAGAAAACGGCCAAATGAACTTATCTTTAGTAACGAGGTCTCTAATTTTTGTTCTTTTAATGAGTTGGGTAATCGGTTCTGGAAAAAGATTATCAATAATTTCCAGATCCCATTCATCTTTATCTTTCTTTATTAATTCACTTACCAAAGTAATCTTTGACCCTTTAGGCCTCTCTAATTCCCAATTTGTGTCTATCCATCTATTGTTCCATATGTTGGTGTCCTTTCCATCTCCTATCATTTTTATTCCATGTTTTTTTTATAAAATCTCTACCTTCTATGATGCTTGCCCAGCTCCAAGTCCTGCTTTGTTTCAATTTACACGATAGGAAATTGGATTTATTAAAATAGATACCTTTATATAGTCTTGTCGCTAAATTATTCGGGTTGTGCATAAGCCTCCAAGCTTGAGCAGCAAGTAGGACAGTATTCATCTTTTTGAAATCCTTAAAACCAAGTCCGCCTATAAGTTTACTTACCGTGATTTTTTCCCAAGCCACCCAGTGTATCCTGTTTCTTTCACCTGAGTTCCACCAATGGCTGATATGAGTTTATTACAAAAGGTAATCGGAAAGGGAAAAATAGACATATAATAGTTAGGAATAGCCTGGAGGATTACTTTGATAAGTACTTCTTTGCCCCCCTCCGAAAGGAGCTTCGCTTTCCATCCTTCAGTGTTTTTAAAGACTTTCTTTGCTATCCATTCAAGTGATTCCACCTTTGATCTCTTGTGACATAGGGGAATTCCTAAGTAGTAACCCAAATCCTCTGTTTCTTTGATGTCCATCTTCTTTACTATATCATTTTTGATATCATTCGGAGTTTCTTTGCTAAAGATCATAGCCGATTTATGGAAATTTATTCTTTGTCCGGAAATATTACAGTAGATGTCCAAACATTCTTTAAACTGATTTATGTCTGTCTTTTCTAAATTGATAAAAAATAGAGAATCGTCTGCAAATAAGAGGTGAGATATCGTCAGACAATTCCTATTAATCTTTATACCGCTAATCAATTTATTGTCAATAAAATGATCAATCAAACAAATAAGGGATTCAGTCATAATAGAGAAGAGAAAGAGAGATAACGGGTCACCTCGTCTTAGCCCTCTATTAGGTTTAAAGTTCTCGAGTCTTTCCCCGTTGATGTTGATATAAAATGAGGTAGAAGTAATACAGTTTTCCATCCAATTTATCCAAGTATCACAAAAACCTAGTTTCTTCAAGACTTCTAGGATAAAAGACCATCTTACCTGGTCGTATGCCTTGGCCATATCAATTTTTATAGCTGCCAAATATTTATCCTTTTTTCTGTTCCTACTCATGAAGGAAGATATTTCTTGTGCTATGATGATGTTATCCTGTATCGCTCGCCCTTTGATGAATGCGGATTGTGTTGGAGATATAATTTGATTCATGATCTCTCTAAGTCGGTTCGATAGAATTTTCGTAATAATTTTGTATATGAAATTCACACACGAGATAGGCCTAAAGTCGCCTAGATCTTCTTGTATCGTGCCTTTCGGGATAAGTGTTATTAGAGTATCATTAATTGTTTCAACTGAGCAATTATTTTCAAAAAAATCCATAATGACCTGTATCACATCATCTTTAATTATATCCCAAAATTCTTTATAAAACTTTCCATTTAACCCATCAGGTCCGGGGGCTTTAGAGGTTGATAATTCATTGACTGCTCTTTCTATTTCGTCAATGCTAGGTTTTTTATTAATTATTCATTCATATTATCCGTAACTCGAGGTCTAATGAATTCGATGGCTTTTTGTGTCATTTCTTCATTACCTCCACTCACTTTAAAAAACTTTTTATAGTAATCTTATAAGCATGTTTTGATATTTTCTGAATCATCTGTCCAAATTCCTTCATTATTTTTAATTCTAGTAATTCTATTTAATTTCCTCCTTTTTATAGTAGCTAAATGGAAAAACTTAGTATTTTTATCCCCATAAATAAGCTAATTTTGCCTTTGCTCTATCGCTCCAATATTTTTCTTCTTTTTCATATTCTTATTTTATCCTTTCTTTAATATCTAGTTCTTCATTTATAGTTTCATTATCGTTGTTAGCTCGGTTAAGTTCTATAAGTTTGTCTTGTGACTTTTTAATTGTTTTTTCATGGTTTTTAAAATTCTCAGAACTCCACTTAGTAAGTTTCTTCTTAGTGTACTCCCTTTATTTTATGTAATTAGGTATAGGGATCCTATCATGGAGAATTTTCCAATTGTCCTCAACGACTCTCTTACAATTATCGTTATCTAGCCACCTAGTTTCAAATTTGAAATGTTTTTTTCCTATATTCATATTAATATCAAAGTGAAGGATTAAGGGTGAGTGATTCGACCCAATAGCCGGAGGAATATGAATTTGAGATCTTGGATATCTTTCCATCCATTCGTAGGTTGCAAGGCCCCAATCTATTCTCGTTTTAACATTCTTCTCCCCATCAATCCTGTTGGACCACGTAAAGAAACAACCATTAGAATCAATTTCCTCTAAAGAATTACAATTTGTAAAGTCTATAAATGCATTAATATGATCTATGTTGGCCTGATTCTTGCTTTGTTTCTCAGTTGTATTGAGTATCTCATTAAAATCACCTAGAATTATCCATGGTAATTTGTTTCCTTCATTCCATTTTTGTTATTTCATTCCAAGTTTCAAGTCTTAATTTAAAATCATTAGGGGCATGAATGAACACTATATAATACGCAAAAGAAAGTTAATTAATTAAAACGATAACGAAAGAACTACAACTAGAAATAACTTGCAACTGCACGTTCGAGTGCCACAAAATCAAGAACCCCCCAGAATGGAAAGCATTTCCGGAGGGTTCCACAAAAAAGGAGTTATCGAAACCAAGACGCGCCAAAACACCCTGAGAGTCCACTTCTCTCAACATCGTTTCACAAAAAGCCACCACACCAGGTCTAAATTGAGCCACCATCGAGCAAGCTTTGGATAATGTTAAGGGCGCTCGAAGACCCTGAACATTCCAAAATAAAGTCGTCATTTGGCTTTTGCGGCTTTCTTGGAGTTGCCGCCTCCATTCTTCTTCTCAAAGACATCCTCATCCTCCTCCAATGCATCCTCATACTGGAAATTCATGTCGTGATCCTCCCCACCACCTTCATAGTCTTTTTCGAAGTAATTTTCGCTGCTTTCGAAATTTCCCTCTTCCTCTTCTTCTGGTTCAAATTGCGAATCATACTCGTCAATAAGTTTAGAAATATTATCCAGTTCTTTACCTTTACCCCTGGGCATAGTGTTCTCCTCGTCTACTTCTTTTTCATTCTCTAATAAGCTGAATTGATTGTTGTTGACAAAGTTTTCAATGGGGTCAACAACTCTGAGTTTTTTAAAATTCCCAGTAACTTTAGAACTGACTTCTCCACTTCCAGTTTCTATACGAATTCCCCTGCCATCTCTTCTTCTCTTAATATTCTGTTGAGTATTAGACGAGGTATCCATGTTCTGATAAGATGTGTTGCTATGGTTTGTCACGTATTTGCCCTTGATCTTTCTCATTTCTTCTTCGAAAGCCATCAGTGCTGCACGAATGTCTCCCTCATTACCTTCCTCACCTTCTTGTATTATTCCATGAGTTTTTCTAAAAGCTTCCATCTTTAGTGTTGATTCGTGTAGTTCATTACGTATGTCGTGCATTTGCTTGTTCCAGTTCTCCCAGTCCTGGTTCTCTTTCTCTCGCTCCTCTTCATTCTGAGCTTGAATGTTTGCCTTACTTGTGTTTCCTCTTTTGGTGTAGTTGAATTTACTTAGAATGTCATCATCTTCTTCACGAATTTGTATACCTCGGATATGATTGTTATTCCTCACACTTGAACCTGCATTCTTAACAGATTTTGCACTATAAAGAAAGTTAGTAAATTCACCATTAGCTTTAATGTGTAACCCGTAAATAGGGTTAAAAGGTGGAAACTTCGCAACGTTGTCAATGCTCTAAGATGCCTTCCTACGCTCGTCAATGTCTTCAATTTGTTTAATTACTTTGACTGGACATTCACCATATTGGTGACCAATTCTTCCACACCTAAAGCATAAAAGTCCCGTGTTTTCATCATATTGGAAAAGTACCCAAGCCGCACCTTCTTCTTGATACAAGTAAGCTCCAGGGGGTAAGGGTTGTTTCGTGTTGAATCTCGCTCTAAATCTCAAAACCTTCACATCACAATTCTGAGTAGTAGGTAAGTCAACAACTTCAATTCTGATGAAACACACCTCAAGAGCTTTAATTGTATCAATATTATTCTGTTTGAACGCAAGTCCTCTTACTTGAACCCAGATTGAAGAGTAATCTGTGTTAAGATCATTAAAATCTACCACCAGTGGCCACATAGTCATGCTAAGATGAAGTTTTTGGTAAAGGCCAGGTCTCATTTCCCAAACTCTTTTGAACTCCTTCTCGTTGAAGATCTCTAGCTTGAACATGTTGTTCTTCACATCTGTTAGTCTATAGTGCCCTTGAATTCCCCACCTATCTTCAATGTAATTTCTAAGTTGAACAACATAAATAGGAGAGACTCCAATGGCTTTGATCAGGATGGCCTTCTCTTCTTTCATGCTTTCTGATAATCTAGCCTTCGAGCCAATATTGATAACTCCCAACTTACGAGCCTTGTGATCATTAAGGGGAATGATGGGTAGAGCGTGATGTTCTCTAGATGCCATTATAAGACCTGCACTTTTAAAGCAAAAAATCACAGTGCACACGACAAACAATAGGTGAAGGTGAGAGGGAATAATAAGGTGGAGAGAAAGTGTGAGTAGAAATATGCAGTTGAAACAATGAAGTGAAAGAGAAAGGATATAGAAAGAGGAGTGAGTAGTAAACCGAATTCCTGAGAAGGTATCATATAGGCCTTGATGCTTGGCTTCTTTGATAGCCTTCTTGAAGCTGCTTACACTTGGATTGAAAGTAATAGGACTACTTTGATGAGCGGAAGAGGCTATTACGCTACCTTCTTTCTTGTTCATACCATCTTGATTATTACCTGCAGTAATAATTGTCCTTGGAACTCTCACACAGCAGAGGCTTTGTTTGGTTCCTTGTCTATGGCGTTTTATACGAATGCTTCTAATACCGTCCCTTCGAATCCTAAATAGGATTCCTCCATCTGTCTTAATTAATCCCTGCACGCAAAGGAAGCCCAAATAGAAAAAGAAAATAATCATAAAAACCTCTACCTCGTAACAAGCTGAGATTTTGTCTGCAGATGGTTGAGTATTGGGGATCTCAAACGACGGTTCCAGTTCTCTCTTTGGAGCCTCATCATTAGCATCGATCCCTTCAACACTCCAACTAATTTTAATTTGGCCAATAATCCACCGTTGCTTCCAAATCAAAACCCTTTTCCCAAAATAATTTTTATGAAACCCTAGCTCTAGCCTAAAGACCCCATCTGATGAAATCCCCATTCCCAAAAGATGAGAGAGGGAAGCGTGTGTTGTAAAAACGCACGCGAGAGAAAGAGAAACCCCCGTTAGACGGTGGTGAAGGAGATCGAAGAAATTATTCGGCGAGAAATCGTACGTGAGAGGAGAGATGCGAGAGACCGTGTTTTTGATTGAAGAGAAAATCATTATTCGTTTCTTTTGCACTTTTCTTAATTAAAATTAGTCCCTAGTAATAAAGACAAATTTTAATTAAGTAATCTAACTTCTAAGTGTGTAAGTACCAATTCGTAGAATAAAAAAAAGTATGTACACATTTCCTATATAGAGTAAAATATAATGTGAAGTAAAAAATTTAACAACTTCATAATATAAGGCTTAACTAATAATTTTACTATATAAGGTTAATTTCTAATTTTCTGGTTGCATTTTTTATTTTTATATTCTTTACTTAGGCTGAAAAAATTATCTTTTTCCTATTCTGGGTGGGTACAGCCCCACGAAGAACACTATCACCCATGTTTGGAAAAAACACCGTGATAGGTACGGACTCGTGTCGTTTTCTACAACTTTTATTAATTCGTTTATTACATTTTATTAAGTCATTATTCGTAATCATCCATTCAGAAGTCCATATGGGTTCGACCCCATCTCGTCCATTAGCTCGATGAGTACGGACCCCTCTCGACCATTATGAAGTGGGTTGTACCCATGCCCCCAATAACATCACCACTCAAAATTGTTATGGGGCTACGCCCATAATGAACATAAATAAAAATAAAAATCTTCACAGCCCAAACTCATTGAACAACATCCTTCACACTTGCATTATTGGATCAAAGACCAAAAACAAAACTCTTGACACTTGACTCGACGGATCTGGAAACAAAAAAATGTCCATCATAGTGAATTGGTCCAAATCGGGAATGGTGGAGAATGGGCTCGAAGGGAGGCGGTTTTCTTGTCAAGCAGCGCGGCTTGGTTCGAAGGTGATACGGTGGAGAATTGTCAGATATGAGATGGATGAGAGATGGTGGATGATGAGGCTGTACCACCGTGCCTTATGGGGTTGTACCACTGTCCCAAATGGGATGGGGTTGTACCACCGTTGGATTTTCCTGCAAAGTAATGAACAAAAAAACAATGAAACACGCTAACGAACGGTGAAGACAAATGGGTCCACGAATGGAGGTGTGAAGTAGGCGAAGGGATCTCACGAACGGAGGCGTGAAAGTGTCCATGGATTCTAGGCAAAGATCCAGCAGTTTCCTGGTCGGGTTTCGTGTGCAGGAGAACGACGAGATGAAGGTAAGGCCTGGATGTTAGATCAAGTTGCTTTATGGTGGAGAATGGGCCACGATGGTGGCGGCGATGTTGGATGGCTATGGTGGTGTCGATGAAGATGGTGGTGCTGAATGTGGCGTCGGTTCTTGTGCAGATGGTGTGAAGGTGGAGTCAAATCTGGTGTGAAGATGGTGATGGTGAGCAGATGGATCTGGTGTGAAGATGGTGTGAAGGTGGCCTCAGATCTTGTGCAGAGAAATGGTGTCGGTTATGGTGCATAAATGGAGGTTTTATTGTTCATAGAGAGGGTGGGGGAGAAGGATGGTGATAATGATGGTGGCGAGGGAAGGTGAGCCCAACGTTTTTGTTGTTTAGAGATAGGGTGAGGGAGAGCCGAGAGGAAAGAGAGTGGAGGGGTTTGATTTCTTAATAGGGTTGGGGGTTAGGTTTTTTGGTTTCTCTGTGATTAAAGGGGGAAGAGAAGATATTTTTAGTTTTTTTTGTATATTGTAACCAGCTGCTTACAAAAGGCCTTATAAAAGAAACTCATATATCCATAAGCCTCATATCATAATTGACCCTTCCTATAATCAACCATTTCAGTTGGCTGAATCCACTTTACAATTTTAACAAAAATTACCAAATTTATTTTCAAAGTCGTGATATACCCGTAAAAAGACAAATAAATCAAGTTGAGCAGAGTTTTGACTATCCTCCAGATCTACCATATCTCTCATATGAGATAAGAATATTTTCTCAAAAAATATAAATAAAAAATAGAAAAATATTTTGACATCTACCATTATACTAAAAAGTAATATATTTAAAGTTGTTTAAATGTTCGGTTCTATACTCCAACTTACAATCAGCATTATTCATTTTTCAACTAGTCAGAGCCTTGTTATTTCTTCAACAATTAAAGGGAAAGTACAAGGTTCGAATTCCCTCCTTAACAGGTGTGAAGTGAGAGATACAAGGTTCAAACCCCAAATTGAACATGGGTTACCTAGTTCTGATTTATCTGAGAATATACATAGGGAGACGTGTATATCCCCGTGGTATTAGTCGTGGTGCACGCAAACTGGCCCGGATCACCTACGCACAAAAAAAAACATCATTCATTTTAGAATATATTTTCTTAAAACAAGTCAGCTATTTTGTATATTAAAATTCAAATAATTTACATTACATAATATATCAAGCCAACACCCAACAACTAAGCTTACTAAACTTTTTTTGCCGGATAACTAGAAATAGTCCAGCCCACTAAACCAATTCTAATCAGCTAACAAAAAACCGACATCGTATTAGCAATTAAATAAACAACATCTAACTCTAAAGGTTTCATTTTTCGAACAACGAAACTTCAGAAAGTCTCTTTCTCTCCCGACAACCTAAACCCCGTAGGTTTCTCATGGCTCTCCATATCTGCTATCTTCTCCGATCCAAAAGCACTCAACTTTATCAAGTTTTCAACCAGATAAGTGGAAATTTTACCAAATATTTCATCTTCATTCAGAATTTGGTGATTAAATGCTATGTTGTTCCTTTCAATCTAGAATGTATAAATTGCAATTGAAAGAACTAACCTGGTAATCTTCTTCTTTAATCCTCTTAACTATTTTTCAGGATCAATCAGTTATATCGCTCTATTAGTTATATCCTCGGATAAAAAGGTGATTTGATTTGGGGTGATATCTGGCATTACTCTTTTAATTATGTCGAAGGCACCATTTTGTGAGCGCTTCGGGCCCCCAAAATGTCAGGGACGGCCCTCCGTTCAAGATTCAATAGTTATTCTAATGATTAGATTAGAATACTTTTGTGACAAAAAGGTTTTAAAATCGAATATTATCCAGATCAAAATAAACTCTTAAATATATATAAAAAATTTAGTGGGTTCAAAGGTCAACTAACCAACTTTTAGCGTGAATTGCTTTATTTTTCCATTAGATCATTATTAAGATTATTCTCATCTCCTTGTATCAACCGTTAACAAACCGGATAACCATCTAATTAAATTCTAAAGCATTTACCTTCCCCAACCTACTATCTAACCTTTTTCTCGATTAAGAAAAAAAAACTATCCAACCTTTTTAAAAAAAATATGCCACATGTTGGGTAAACCTATTGCCAAGTAAGTGCCGTCCATTGCCTACTCAATCTGCCCCCAACCCCCACTTAACTTTTGCCACGTTTGTAATATTTGCCGTTGAAGGAATGGTCAACTTAACCGAGTAGGAAATAAATGAAAGACACCTATTGAACCTTCCCCTACCCAACTAAATTTGGACATTACTTTCACGCTATATATAAACCCACTAAACAATATTTCAAATAACATACTATACTAGATTCTCTCAAATATGAACTGGAGCAGAGGTCACACCATAGGCCACGGCGCTTCGGCTACCGTCTCAATTGCTCTCTCGCATAGTTCAGGTGAAGTTTTTGCCGTAAAATCTGCCGAAATTTCACAACATGAGTTCTTGCAAAGAGAGCAAAAGATTATGTCCACCTTGGATTCACCGCATATAGTTGCTTACAAAGGGTACGATATAACAAACGAGAAAAACAACACGCTCATGTTCAATATTATGATGGAGTATGTTCCTGGAGGCACGCTAACCGATGCAATTCACACGCTTGGCGGTCAACTAAAAGAATCCATGATTAGTTATTACACAAGACAACTTGTACAAGGATTAGAGTATTTGCATTCAAGTGACATAGTACACTGTGATATTAAAGGAAGTAATATTTTATTAGCCGAGAGTGGTGTCAAAATATGTGACTTCGGGTCTTCCAAACGGCTAAACTCAGGGGATCATCAAATTGGTGGTACACCGATGTTCATGGCCCCAGAGGTGGCTCGTGGAGAGGATCAAGGTTTTCCGGCTGATATATGGGCACTAGGTTGCACTATTATCGAAATGGCAACTGGTGGTTCACCGTGGCCTAATGTGGAAACACCATCATCAGTGATGTACAAAATAGCATTTTCCGGTGAATTACCTAAATTCCCAGTTTCCCTTTCTGATCAAGGAAAGGATTTCTTGAGTAAGTGCTTAAAAAGAGATCCAAAAGAACGATGGGCGGCTAAACAACTTTTGCAACATCCCTTTATTCTAGAAGTCAGTTCAAACGAAAAGCAAGATTTCTTTTCATTTACTCCAACTAGTATTCTTGATCAAGGGATTTGGAAAACTGGTGAAGAACCGGGATTTTTTTGCGAGATGATCCAGACAAGGGTGGTATCAGATTTTCAATGTGAGAGGATGAAAATACTGTCATTTAACTCAGGAAATGCAAAGTGGACATCGGACGAGAGTTGGATCACGATTAGAAGCAATATTGATGAGAGAGATACGGAAGAGGAGATGGTTGTTTGTGGGTCAATTGCAACTCTTATTAGCTAGTATTGATGTGGAGCTGGACAATGGAGGGTGAAAAAAATCGATTAAATAGTAGTGTAGGTTATGTTAGTAATTCCTAGATGAGCTACACGTCTATAGATATACAATAGTCTTGATATTTCTAGTTAATGCTAGAATAGGAATTTTGTCCTGTACAGCTTTACTATACAAAAATTCCATTATTCTTTTGAGTTAACCAATCTTAGAGGTTTGACTAATACAGAATCTTAGTCCAATAGTTCACCTGTTTTAACGTTGGGAAACTTGGGCGTATACATCCAACCCTAATGTGGCACTTGGCGTATGAATATTTGCTCTATAATATTTTTTTATTTTTTTTTACAATGGAGGTCGAAAGACCAGGAAGAAAACTTCCTAAAATAAATTATTGATCAACAATGACTGTCCTAGGTACCGCCCAACCGCATCGATCGCGCGTAAGGAGGCGCCAAAGTCCATCCGGAGAGTCCCTATGTGTTTCCGGCTCAGCCGTACCAGTCATACCAAACTTCGCCATCCAATCTGCACACCTATTCGCCTCCCGGTAGTTCCAAACAAGCTCAAAACTGTTATTATTAACTAAAATATCTTGGCACGCCTTCAGAATTTCATTCGAAAACCCCCTTGAGTTCGCACTGCCCTTCACTAGCGTGTGCAACTCACTCGAGTCGGTTTCGATAGTAAGTGTCGTCTCCCCTCTATTAAGTGCCATTTGGAGTCCAAAATGTAACGCAAAAGCCTCCGCTTCTAGGGATGAAGCCGCCACGCACCTGTCCTCAAAACCACTCAAATATTCCCCTTCTTTATTCTGAAAAACTCCGCCCACTCCCGCAATTCTCCTACCACTGTCAAATGAGCCATCTACGTTGAGCTTCACCCCAATTTCTGGCTTTAACCACTTAACTAATGTACTACGAGAAGACACGATTAAGCCTCCATCCTTTTCCGCTCCCCACGCTCTGATATAGTCACTTGCCATGCTTTTAGGAATGGCTTTTAGCTCAGATACGGACTTTTCTCTTGCCGAGCTATCGAAGAGCCTGGTGTTTCGATCTGTCCAAATTGTACAGACCATCGCGTCTGTCCAAATTTTTCTCTCAATGCCACAAAATAACTCCGACCTTGACAATGCAGAGTCCCACCATTCGAACCTGTTCTGATGTATCCCCGAGTCCCCAAGACCTGCAGCCGAGACCCCTTGCTGTCCACCAATGGCGGCTGCTGAACCGCCTCTCCGAGGATGCTGTCCAGGTCCCCTATTAGCGTCACGCTCGAAGCCCCAACTCAAACCAGTTCCGAGCTCCTCAAGACCCAAAACAGGCCCGGAAAAAGTTGCAGAACCTCCCCCAACTTCCAGCGCCAAGTTACTGTTCTCTTCCAATATTTGCACATAGGTCCCTGTGCAATATTTAATAACGTCCTTATACCTACTGCAACTTTGAAAGACATGAGCTGCTGTCTCCGCTACTTCCCCACATCCACTACACAACGAACTCTCTATCACGCCCCTCGTCATTAAATTCCCTCGGGTAGGGAGCCGCTCCCATACCGCCCGCCAAAGTAAGACTTTAACCGTTTGCAGACATTTAAGCTTCCACACCTGAATCCAATCAAAATTAGGCGAATTAAATTCTTGCGCCATCAGCCCATAACCTGACCTCACGGAAAACAAACCAGAAGCCTCATGATTCCACTTGTAAAACCGTTCCTCGCCATGACCCTCCTCTATAACGGCACTCCTAAGTATATCACAGCCAACTAGAATATTTTTAACCATCCTCGAATCAGCCGGCTTTATTGCACGATCCAGCATCCCGTCACGGAAATACTTCTGACCCAAAGCCGCTACCAATAAAGCAGAGTCCTTACGCAATACTTTCCACCCCAACTTAGCTAACAACGCCTTGTTGTAATCACGTGCATTACGTAGACCCAAACCACCAAACTTCTTCGGAAGACAAAGCTTATCCCAAGCCAACCAATGAATTTTCCTACCCTCCTCCGAAGATCCCCATATGAAATCCCTTATGACCCTATCAATCTCATCACAAACATAGACCGGGAACTTCATAGTTTGCATCAAATAAGTTGGTATAGCCGAAAGAACCGCCTGAGCCAACGTGATTATACCGGCCATAGAGAGATTTTGGCTCTTCCAATTGGGTAATTTGCTTTTCATATTCGCTATCACCTGACGGAAAAAACCACACGGTAACCTTTGCGAGCGAATCGGTGTGCCCAGATAAGAGCCCAAAGACTCACTACGCGTGAACCCACTTCTCCTAGCCAATTCCATAGCCCTTTTCTCATCCACATTCCTCGAAAAATATATGAGCGATTTCTCCTCACTCACTGTCTGTCCTGCCTCGTCACAGAACACCCTAAGCACCTCCTTGATTAGATCAATTTGCCGATCATTCGCCTCCGCAAAGAGCATGAGATCATCTACGAAAAACACATGAGATATAAGGGGACCTTGCCGATGGATGTGAATGGGCGACCACTCCTTTCCATCGCAAAGTCCCTGAATCAGACGAGATAATCTTTCAATACAAAGAACAAAAATGTAAGGGGACAGAGGATCTCCCTGCCGTATGCCCCTTTGAGGGTTGAACTCCTCTAGCTGCTCCCTGTTCCACAATACACGCATCCTATTCGCTTTCATCGTATTCATTATTAGACGAGTCCAGGACGCCGGAAACCCAAAGTACTCAATAGTATCCTCGATGAACCTCCAACTCAACTTATCATACGCCTTTGCTAAGTCGATTTTAATAGCCATAAACCCCACTTTCGATGTAAGCTTTTGCATTCTGTGGTCTATCCCTTGCACAAGAACTATGTTATCGATAGTGGACCTGCCCAGTAGAAAACTACTTCGATTAGGCCCAATCCGTTCCGCTAACATCGGTCTCACACGATTAACCATCTCCTTCATCACTACTTTAATCGGCACATTAATAGGACTAATAGGACGAAGTTCCCCAACCACCTCCGGATCCGTGACTTTCGGTATTAAGTGAATCAACGTCCCATTAAGCTTAGCTGAAAATCTACCATCCCGTATAGACTCTCGAACCATCTTGCAAATGTCCCTCCCAACGACCTCCCAACATTTCTGATAAAAGGAGGCTGCTATACCATCCGGACCCGCTGCCTTATTCGGATTAGATTGAAACACCGCTACTCGAATTTCTTCATCCGTAAACTCTTCCGCTAACAAATCTCTTTCTGCTACCCCTAAGCTACTATTGTGTGGCAAAGCAAAAGGACCCACGAATCTTCTATTCTCCGAATACAACTCCACATAGAACGTTCTAACCAAATTTCCAAGGTCTGGTTCATCTTCAACCCATTCCCCAGCCGCATTTTTCAACCTAAGTATCCTTGTGGACTTCCGCTTTTTCATGGTAGACAAATGATAAAACCTCGTATCTCTGTTACCTGACCGAATCCAGGTCTCCATCGAACGCTGAAACCACATATGCTCCTCTTCGGCCAATACGCTAAGATAATCTCCTCTGAGCCGCTTCTCAAGACTAATCAATGAAGAATTATACTCACGCTGCAATGAAATCTGAATGCCCTTGAGTCTCTCCAACAACCTCTTCTTCTTCTTCTTATTGACATCCCCAAAGACCCTCATCTTCCAATCCAAAAAATGCTCTTTCATCTTTTCTATCCTATCACCCAACTCCTCGCTAGACGTTACCCATTTCTCTTAGACATCTGTTTTAAAGTTTTTGTGTAAACACCATGCCGATTCAAAACGGAAACGTGGAGGCGGTTTCTGAACTCTCGGAGTAAGTTGAACCAGGATCAGAGCATGGACCGAATGCCGCCGATCTAAATGTATTACCTTTGCAGACGAAAAGAGAGATAGCAACCCCGTATTCCCATATGCTCTATCTAGTCTACGAAAAATCCTTTGACCTGTATTCCAAGAATCACACCATGTAAACCTTGGTCCCACGAAGCCAAGATCTGTTAAATCACAACTTTCCCTCCATTCTTCGAATTGCTCCATCCTACGGGTAACGCCGGTCACACCCCCTTTTTATCCTCCTCATTACCTACTTGATTGAAGTCCCCTACCACTAACCACAGAGTGTCAACCATACTAAAGGCCTGGTGAAGTGCCTCCCATAAGGGTTCCCTGTCCTTCGCCTTGGGTCGCGCATAAACTGCAGAAAGAAACCAAGGCACACAATTATCTCTAACAACTTCAATATTTATTACCTGGTTCCCTGCTGAAAGGACGTGAATCCCAATCTCCGAGTCATCCCATAGCATCCAAGTTCCACCTTTAAAATTTTCCGCTTCCACTCTCAAAGAATTTGCCTTGCCTAAACCACGAATTATACCGTCCGCGTTGGATCCGCTAACTCTTGGTTCGACAATTATTGTTAGCCACACTTGGTGAACTCTTATCATTTCTCGTACCACTCATTGAAAATTGGTAGCCGCCGCACCATGGAAATTCCACACTAACACATTAAGAGGTTGGGAATGTCCATCCCAACTCCCACTATACATGCTGTTAATACATGGAAAAAACAAAAAAACCGAATTAGTCCCAAAAAACAAAGAGGTTAAGACGATACCTGGTCCGCCTTCTCCGCCGTCTCTGGAACTACTTCCATCAGCTCATCATAATCCCTTTGTTCCATTTGCGTTTCCGGAACACAACTGACCTCGCCCTCACCTGGGTCAGGAGGAGGGAATATTCCGTTGTGAAGACCCCCTGAGTTATCGCCCCTGCTGAACTGCGGTGGAAGAATTAAATCCTCCTCCAAGTCCACGCAAGCAGCAACGCTCCTAGAGCTGGTCACCCAATTTTTTGCTGCAGGTCCCCAAGTTTCCGAATTTGCACTTCGTTCCCTGGTGTGGTCCGAGGTTGTAACACCAGCCAACACTTTATTACTGTTGCTCATTTTTTCCGTTCCTCTACTCCCCTCCATTTCTCTCTCGTCTTGCCCCACTTGCTCAACATCACGAATGCACAAGGGACCCACAACAAGTCTAGCGGCGCTCAGTCCTTCCACACCAGCAACCTGTTTCCCATTTCTTTTATTCTGCTCAATTTCAAGAACCTCCCCAGATTCCGCATTAACTTCCACTCCCAACTTAGCCGCGAAACTAAATACCTAGGGAGCTGCTTCCCGTTGCTTCCTCGTCTCAAAGTCTGGAGTTAACACGACCTTATGTCCACCTCCTGACTTTAATTTATTCCTATTAAAGGCTCCTGAGTTATTAGCCCTTTTTGCCTTCCCTATTAAACTTGATGAAGCCTGATTCGCATCAGTACCTTTACCACTCGTTTCATTCCCCATAAGTCCGCCCCCAGTAGCACCCAACACATCAAACCTTGTCCCAAAGTCACCACTCCACCCACTCTTATTCCCATTCGACATTCCATTTCCATTCCTATTATTTCCCCGGTTATTCCTTTTAACAACCATCCACTCGCCATAAGTAGACTAACAATCCTGTCCCTCACTCTTATTCTTCTCCAAGTCACCAGTATTGCTCACCTCCACAACTACCATACCTGTCGACGAGCTAGCACTTCCCTTACATTTATCCTTTTGGTGTCCAAATTTTCTGCAATCAAAACAAACAAGATGGAGGCCTTCTACTCCACCAAGCAAATCTCGCCGCCAATATGTATCTTAGGTGTCCACGGTTTCCCCAAGTCCAACTCAACCGCGAGACGCGCATAGTTTCTCTTTTTTCTAGCCTTTGTCAACGAGTCTATCCTAATGGATTTTCCTATTATATTACCCATCTTTCTTAAAATCCGCGCCGTGTAATTTTGCATCCCAATATTCGAGATCCTAACCCAAGCTGTAGTGGTAGTAATCGAATCAGATTGGGGCTTAAACTCAGGGGTCCATTCCCTTACCACTAAATAGTGATCAAATATCATCCAAGGTCCCCCATCTAGAGCAAACTCAAAGTCATCCTTACTAGTGAATTTTACCATTAATATCCGTAGCCTACATCGATAAGTTCGAATAACCCTTTTGGGTTCCAAATTTGTTGCAGCTTATACACTGGATATCCATAACTTACCTTAGAACCCAATAACCTTACGAATACTGTGTTCTCCCACAATTGTATACCTTCTAATATTTCATCTTTAGTTCTAAGTACCTGAGGAAATTCACAATTGGGGATGGGTTCATCATCTCTAACTGAAGCAATAAGGGTTTCGCATAATCCATTAGTTCTAATCATTCTAACCTCCTTATCATCAAAAATAGGAGGATTAATATAATTTTTCCCCATAAGAGCAGATTGCCAACCTGAATTTTTTTCTTTGTTGGGTTGATCGGATTAAGATTGGTGCGTAAAATAGGCGCCGGAGCATTCTGTTGATCGATTGAAATCTCCCCAGCGCCGTTAATTGGTTGGTCTCTCTTGTCCAGCCGCGCCACTTGTCTTTCCAGCGGAGGAAACTCCGTTTCTTCATTAATGGCCGACAAGCCATCGCCCATCAAGGTGTCTCCGCCTTCCGGCGGCCGTGGTTCTTGCATAGTCACTGTGTCCGGAGGAGCCTCCGGTGTTGGATTGAAGGGAGAAGCTATTTTGCCTGATAACGGCTAGTTTTTGGGTTTATCAGTAGAGAGCGTTTTTTATTGATTATTTTTATTTGCTCTATAATTCTAGTTATTCTATTACGTAAAAACTTCTAAATACGATTTATTATAATAAAGGCAGTCATTATGAATTTAACAATAATTCCATTTGGAATATCATATGGAAGTCAAATGTTTTTTCCAAGGTCATGAACTTTTATTAGAGGGTTTGTAATGATGTCATTCCAACCAAAAAAAAATCTGAAGAAAAAGATGTGTACGGATCAAGATACGTGTGAATAGTGTGAACTTAATGTCGAAAATTTTGAACATTGCTGCTTAAATATCCTTTTAGTATGGAAGTTTGGGTATCTACACCGATGCAAATTAAAATTAATAAGGACGCCGATATTAAATTTACAGACTGCCTCAACTCCACTATTAATAGTTTCGTAAATAATGGGTGAGATATAAGGCATATCACGGCTTTCATCTTCGTTACTATTTGGCACATCTGGAAAGAAAGAATGAAATGATTTCACGAAAACAAGAAATGGTCCATCCATAATGTGATTAATAATTCTAAAGATCTTATTTCCAGGTTATTTGGCCCTATTTTACAAGTTGGGGGGAGATGATGATGTGCGAAAGGTGAAAGAAAACGAAATACTTGATAACCCAGCTCTCACCGATGATTCATATTTTATTTGGATGTGTGATTCTTTTTCCAATAATGAACGTGAGCCGTCGGCTGTTGAGGAAATCGGTATTAATACGGAAGGTATCGTCAAAAGAAAAGTTAATAAAAGATGTTCAGTGAGAAATATTTTGGAAGGGGAAGCTTGGGCCGTTATTTGGCCATGAGATCTGTCGCAAATCTCATCCATTAGAGTTTCTCTTTTTACTCTGATACTCTTGAACTTGTTCAAGGAATTATGAGGAAGACCGACATCCATTGGAGTCTTAAACCACTTAAACTTGAGCTGGAGAAATGGTTAGGTCGCTGCACACAATGGAAGTTTAATCACATACCTAGAAGTCACAATACATTTGTCGATGCACTGGCAAGATGTACGAGAATTAATGCCGACTTGTCCCGTTGGAGTAAATTCTCTTTGATTGACGCATCAATTTTTTCATTAATCATCTTTGTAATAGTACTATTGTGTAATATCTTTGTTTTATTATTGACAAAAAATAAAGTCAGTATATTACAATAAAGTTATATTATTATATTCAAAAGTTACGCTTGATGTTTAATATTTTATGACACGCTGGTCTATTTCTTCCTTTTCGATTAGTTGACCATTAGTCAATGCCACTTAGACGCTACGTCAGCGCCACGTGGTCAATTTTGCCACATCAACAAATCAACTGGATTTTTTTGTAAACAATTTTTTTGAAAAAAAAACAAAAAACTCAAACTCACCTTCTTCACTCACCCCGCCTCAACGTTCATCATCTTCAACTTAACTAAAAAAACTAGATTTTATTAGTTCACACTCAACCCACCCAGCCACACACTCATCTTAGTCAAACTAATGATCTTTTACTATAAATTTGACGAAGAAGGTCAAATATTTCCTCTCATTTTTGCATTTTCCTATGCAATTCGACTCATCTTACTATATCCACATTCTCCTCTAAACCCCCATCTGTAGGCATTCTTTCACTCACCAATTCCCTCAACACTATTTTTAAGCTCTAGACATCTAATCCATCACAACGTCTTGATTTCTAATGAAAAGCTTTTATTGGTCCTTGAATTATGCAAATGAGCAAAAAACCCACCATATTCTTGCAATAGTAAATAAAAGTTGTGTGTATAACTTACAAAATAAGAGTTGACTAAAGTTACATGACATAAGTTATTTGCGGACACCAAGGCTGGTCTTGGATAGTCCTACTAACAAGGAAGAATAATTTTTTTGCTTACAACGTGGATCCAAAAATCGTGGAATAAAGCTCAATTACATGTTAAACAAAACCTCAAAATCTGAGGTAAAAACTTTCCTAGGCGTCTTCCATTTTCACATGTCTCTCGTGAGCGATCTCCAAATACCATCGGGAAGGTCAATGAAGATGAAGTATACATTTGTTTGCGTTAAACCCAAGTGTGCTAACCAATCAAGGCAAGTTTTAGCTCCCTAAATATACCTTTGATCCTGAAGGAATCTTTATTCCCCATAATCTTTTTAACTCATCTATCCAAAATACTGTTGACCCTCTCCCCCTGTCTACATGATGTAATGCTTGTATAGCCTTTTGCGAATCCACTTCTACCTCAATCTCTCTCATCCACATCCCTACCACCATCACCAATTCCTCATATATAGTCGCAAGCTCTGCCACCACCACTAAAGAACATCTTTAGCTCATTGCAAAGCCTTTTAACCACTTACCCTTAGAGTCCCTCAGAGTCCCTCATCACACCCCCTGCTCCTTCTTTTTCTTGATTCTCAATGTAGCTCCTATCCATGTTAAGATTTAAAATGCGATTGGATTTACATAACCGATCCATTCCACATGATTTTTATTCTTAATTGATTTCCTCGGATGCTCTCCAAGCTTTGAGGTAATCTGTCGCTGCCTATTTTTCTTTTTTAACTAAAGCCCCACCGTTTGAAAAATCCCATTGTTAAAAACTAACTCGTTCCTTTCCTTCTGGACCACACAAACTAACGCCACAAAAACATATCCCAATTTAACCAATCGAACAAACCTGTCACTGTCATATTCTTATTTACCAATCTTATTATCGGTTCACCGCTGCTCCCCCTGATGTGAGTGTCTCACGGGCTGCTGCAGCCGTCCCGAATGTTGAGCTCCACGGAATGACTACTGGTTTCGTCGTGCATCTATTATACAAATGTGCCTCCATAGTTTGGCTACTGCATGCTATAAGAACACCACAACAATTGTATATTGCGCCTACTAGTCCCTAGACCCGCTGTAACTACTTGTTACTCCCTTAATGAAACCACCATCCTACAGATCCATGCTCCTCATCAGTGGTCTCACGGTCAGTTGTTGACCAGTTCGATATGTATTACCTCTGACTTTATGAGCCCATAATCCACACAACTTCTTCAATTCGCGTGTAATTCCAAACCGGCCCCTGGTAATTAATCTAGACCCATTGTGCCACCATTCAAACTCGATCCCACATAAGTTAGGCCATTTCACACTCCTTAAAAAGGCAATTGTGCTCTTCTCTATAACTCCACACCATGGAAACAACACCAAAACATCAATTCCCTACTTCACTAAATTAGACCTCATAGCTAACCTGTCTTGCGCCGCTCTCCACAATAACACTAGAATATTTTAGGGACATTTTATCTTACAGATTCTATGACATTCAATACCATTCTCAATCTAACCTGCTGGAGTGTCAAATAATGTCGACTTGACCATATAGATACCATTTTTTTCATTTATCTAAGACATCACATCTCGATCCTCTCTATCCAAAGTCACCCTTGTATTCGCTATTTTTGTAAGCTTATGAGACGGTAACATGTGCTGAAACCATTCCCAATCCCATGAACCATCCTCTTTCACATAGTCACTAACCTTTTTAAACTGATTATCCCCATTATATGGATGCAAATGCCCATTAAATTAACAACTCATCACCTATCCAAATATCCAACCAAAACATAATATTTGCCCCATTATAAAGCGATCATCAGGATCCCCGTATAACTAGACAATACATGATACGTTAGCCCGACACACTTGAGAATCATACGAATTTGTTATATACTGAAGATGATTCTTTTTAAAATATTTTTTGATGTAGCACCAAGACCCACAAAGTCGATTCATCATGTATTATTTCCACCCTGGTTTCCTGAGTAAAGCTTGATTCATGTCTCCAGCCTTTTAAAAACCTAGCCCCCTTGATTAGTTGGAGTACATACCTTATCTCACGAAATCCATCTAATTTTCCTTTGCTCTTTTGATGAATCCCATAACCCGGTAGCACCTCTACCTGCATGGTATATATCGGTATCACGCTCAGAACAGATTGCGCTAATGTGATGCGACCTGCAAGTGACAATGCTCTCACTTTCCAACTCGCTAACTTTCCCCGCAACCCATTAATCATTTCACCGTAAAAACCCCTAGTTTCCTGTATAGAAGTCGTTGATTTATCCGCGAGGACCGCATCCATGTTTTTGAAGAAATAAATCAACGACTTTTCTTTACAAATAGATTGGCCTACATCTTGACAAAGCCTATTAAGTGATTCCTGCACAAGATAAAAAATCTGGTTAGATACTTCCAAAAAAAGTATATGTGATAAAGGCATCCCGCCTGAACAAATACGTAGAGGCTTCAATGAACCTTCTTCCACCAAGAGTTGAATAAGCAATGAAATCTCTCCACACACAAGGCAAAAATATAGGGAGAGATAGGGTCCCCCTGTCTAATCCACCTCTGAGGCGTAAACTTTTAAAGAGGGGAGTCATTCCATAATAAACTAAACTTGTTATCTTCTGTGCCCCAGAGTGTTAATGATGTTTGATTCCTCATAAGCCTAAGAGACTCCAGCGACTCTCGAATGAAGTCCCATCTGATCCTATCATATTTTTTCGCCAGATCTATCTTGATCTCCATGTATCTCTTCTTCCTTTTCGTGTGACTTAGTATATAAATAATCTCACTAAACAGGACCATATTATCAATTATAGACTTGCACGGATGAAAACTATTCTGATACAAGCGGATATAATCCGATAGCATGGGACCAAGGTGATTCACGAAAACTTTCATGCAAAGTTTGAAGTTCACATTAATTCAACTTATTGATCTGGACTTAATGATGTATTCCGGCTTACGCGTCTTGGGTATAAGATGTATAAGGGTTCCCAACACCTCTCTCGAGAAGGACATATCCACCAAATTGACTAAATCATCTCACACACGGACGCGCCCTCTACTTCCCAGAACGTATGATATAAACCTGCAGTCATCCCATTGGGACCTGTTGCCTTGTGCGACTACACCTGTTACAACGTAATGCTGATCTCTTCTTTCGAAACTGCTTCCTCGGGGATAATGATTGAAGATAGACCAAGCGGTCTCAATGGTGGTAATGAGGACGGAGAGGCCAAACCAAGTTCAACCCAATATAAAGATTTGAAGAACCCTTTAACCCACACACTTTCCTCTGGCTCACCCAGAATTATCTACTGATTATTATCTATAATGCGATACGTATCCTTCTTCCCTTTTTTGACCATTACTAACATATGATAAAACCTAATGTTGTGCTCCTCTGAATAAATCCAATCCGAACAAGCTCTCTGAAACTAGTGCAACTCCTTTTGCTCAAGGACACTTCCATATTCTCGATTAAATCTTTCTAAATTCACGAACGATCCATTATAAAATACCTGGAGTGCTTTCTAAATACCCTTGATGCACGCTAAAATTCTTATCTTCTTACTAAACATATCCCCAAAAGTATCAAACTTCAACTTCTCCAACTCTTATCTCATGGTCTCAATAGTCTCACCTAGCCGAGTTGTTCCCCATTTCCATTTATCTTTTACTAAATCTTTGAAGCCTTCATGGCTAACCCACGCACTTTCAAAACGTAATCGGCGTATTCGATGATGATGATACAGTTGGGAATCCAGCGTGATAGGCAAAGGGAACTGTACAAGGAAGTTTTTATTTAGTTACTTTATATAAAAGTAAATGTTGATTTTTATGTATATTCCTTTAACAACCATGATGCAAAAATTACAACAAATACCCCTTTTTCATCCTAGGGGTGGATCAAAATATTTGTACAAACAAAATAAATCAATGCCTCAAGGTAATTTTTAAGAAATTAGGGCCAAGTAAATAATTAAAACTAAAATATGCATCAGAAGTGTGGGAAAATTGCACATTTGGTCCATGAATTATGCAAAACAACAAAATATTTATATACCAAACATTGAATTTTCCTTCAGCACAAGGACAACATAGTATATTTCCTTTATCCCATCTGATATCACACTTCATACCACCGTTTTGAAATAGAAATCTCTTATGCGCTTGTTCTTGTAAAGAATTTGAAGAAGAGAAAAAAATTCACATCACTCTTTTTTTGGAATGCCTCTCATTTCCATTTTAGATACAGATCATCTCCAAGTAATGAACTGATATAGTAGTTGATATCACTGATATAAATATCACTAACGAATCACTTATACGCGTTGAATTACATTCTTGAAGAGGATTTACACAGTAATTTACATAGAACTAAATAATATAAACTTCAATTAGCATGAAACGCAAAACTATCCATCCCTCTCTTAACTAGCCAAGAGTCATCTCTAGGGCTCTCAAGAGAAACTAGATATATCACTTTATACTTTTACCTAAATCTCTTTTCCATCTCAAAACACTTATATGGCGGACAAGAAATTACCCTAACAGCAAGCCCATAACTTTAATTCAAAACAAAGCTCAAGCTGGTGCAAACATTCTCCAAATATCCCGCGTATTCTTCATCCTCCACGGTTGCCTCCAATAACTCGCTACTGCTGTCAATAACAGATCCCTCAGCCTAACCAACCTCAAGCTCTTTACCACATGCCATTTTGATTGTTACAAGGGAGATCTGTAAGGATCGCAAAAATCTATGCTAGTACATCTTTTTCCAAGCCTGGACTAAAAACCATTCTTGGAGTCATCCAACCAATTTTGTATCGTGTAATTAAACTCGATATCCCACTAGGAGGGTCAAGATGTGTGACATAAGGCTCTTCTTGCGACAAACATGTATGCGCTAACCAGTCAGCATAAAATATTGCTTCTCTGTAAATGCCCTTCAGGTAGAACAATCTGTTTCTCGCAACAATCGTTCAAATCTGATTAATCCACTGCGCCGTAGGCCCTGCACTTCTACCACATTACAGATTATGTCAACCACTTCCCAGCAATCCACTTCTATTTCCACCACATCTGCTCATATTTCTTCAAGTAATCTTAAACGTTCGCAAAGCATATTGTAATGATTGCTAAGTTGTGAGATATACGCATTGAGAAGCCGCAAATCCAATTACCTTCCCTATCGAGAATTATTCCCCCACCTCCTCCAATATGACGCTACTTGTTGAAGCTACCATCTGTGTTCAATTCTAAACCCCATTTCGGCTTACACCACCCAATCAAATCAACAAAGCTCTTTTTAGGCGACTATCCATTTGGAGTGGATCTCCAAGCTTTGATGTAGTTGTTCGCCAAAAATCGGGCTTATTTCAAAATAATATTGCCATCAGGAAACAAGATACAATTAAAGATCACATCGTTTCGCTCTTTCCGTATGGTCTTGATCAATACGCCGAAGAAGACATTCCATAAGACCCTTGCAAATAGTTTCTTTACCACATGCCACAAACTAACGACGTCCTACTCACAAAGGTTTAATCCTCCGTCGAAGACTTAAAGATCGACCTCATACATTCCATCCTATTTGAAAATGTCTTTGACTACTCTATCTACTCTCGCTCCGAACTAATAACCATAACCCTCAACATTCCCAAAAGAGCACTACAATTTTCTCTCAGCTGCTTAGCAATTAGAAAAAACTTTGTCCTTTAAACTACCAAAAATCTTAGTTTTAGTCAAGTAAGAAGAAGAAGTCCCCCTTAAAATGGTTATGTGGATTGATTGTAAAGAAACAAGTTCTGGGGTTTTTTTTAAACAATGTTGAGGAACGGGGTGGGTAGGGGTGAGTGAAGAAGGTGGGTTTGAGTTTTTTTGTCTTTAAGTCAAAAAAACGTTTTTTATAAAAAAATCCAGTCAGATATGTTGATGTGGAAAAATTGACCATGTGGCGTTGATGTAGTGCCCGAGTGGCATTGACTAACGACCAACTGTCAGAAAATAGAAAAAAAGACTAAACATGAGGGCCATTTGGGGTAACCTGAAGCATCGGGGTCAATGATCAAGGCCGGTCTTACCCTAGTACTATGGTAACCTTAAGTTTTAATTGTTTATAATATTTTTATTTTATTTTGAAAATTGGGAATAGAAATTTGAAAAAATAATAATTTAAAAAAGAGTACGAAATTCAGTATTAATTTGAAATAAATTTAAAATATATTGAAAATAAATAAGTATTACAAAAAATAATATACTCCAACAAATCGTGCTCTAATAGGTCAACCGAAATAGTTTGTATTAATAAGGTCCAAAATATTATTCGGTAGGATATCCTCACATTGCCCCTTTATTACACATTAAAATAGGTGACCAAAATAACAATTAATTATTTCCTAAATTTACGATTTGAATTACGGGTGTGCATCGGGTTAGAAAACCCGCATAACCCGACCAACCCGATTAACCTGAAAGTATACGGGATAATTTTTTATTGGGTGGGTTGCGATTTACATTTTTGAACAAATATACACTTTTCGCGGGGTGTGGATTTAAACTTGAAACCTGTAAACCCGCATATACTCGATTACCTTGTAGTATACAAAATTAGAAAAGTTCGTATTGCTCATTTTATTCAAATAAAATAGTAGGGGTCATGTTCTTCTCACTCTAATTTTTTTTCTATTCATTCTCTTTTACATTTTGTAAATCCCTAATTATTTCAATAATATTTTATCTAATGAATATTTTTTTCATTTCAATTATGATATCATCTCTATTCTTTGTTTAATTCATAAATTTATTTTCTTAAGATCTAATTTTATATCTTTTAATCAAAGATGATTTGAAATACATATGAGTATCCTAAACAATATTTTTTGGTTACAGTTTTTGTTTGTAATATAAATTTGACTCGTCGAATGCATATGGATACAAATTCGTCTTATTTATCGAACTAAATCACCCGCAATGCACCCGAAACCCGCCTAACCCGAAACTCAATGGTTTATGTAATGTATTGGGTGGGTGCGGGTCTCATTTTTTAAAACTCGTACAAGTATATGCAGTTTATGGGTTGGGCATTTTTCATCCAAAAACGACGCGCGCACACCCCTAATTTAAATGATATGTAAATACAAACAATGGGTTACCACCAGTGTTCATGAAATCGTGCGATTCACGATGTGAATCGCACGATGCGATTACGAGACTACATAAGAACGATGCGAATCAGGCTGTGTATCGAAGTCCACTCTAAATCGTTGCTGTCTCGGGCCATATCGTATCGAATCGGACTGGATCGCATGACAGCCCAGATCGGTCCGATTCCAAAAAAGAAAAAAAAAATCAAAAAATTTCCAAAAACTTTTCCAAATTTACCTTAATTACAAACTATTGATTGTATAATTACTTAAATAAACTTTAACCCTAATCAAATAATTCTATTTAAGAACGATTAAACCTTTTGATTTACCTTAACCCTAATTTGTTCTGCTTCTCTTCTTCTCTTCTGCTGTGCTGCCTGCCATCGATCTTCCTTAGTTTCTTTGAAATTCCAGGTTTTTGTTTTTATTCCTTCATTGTTGTTTGATCGGCTTTTATATTTAAATATAGAATGATAGATAGCTTTCGCTTTTGTATTTGTTACTGTCTGAATTTGAATGTTGTATTCATTGCTGTCCAAGTTCCAACTCGAATGTTATATTTGTTTCTGTTTTAGATTTCAAACTGGTTTTGTAGCCCAAGTTATTTATTATTATCTATGTTCTGTCCAACTTGGACAGCCGTCCAAGTCCAACCTTCATTTTTTTTTTTTGTTTTAATAGTTTTTACTTTTTAGTTTCAAAATATAGATCAAAGTTTTTCTTTTATTAATTAGTTGAACTAATTTAAACCTGAATATTAACTAATAAATATATTGTAAAAATTTTGTAGCAGATTTTCCAAATGAGGAATAAAAATCAAAAATCAAATGAGACGGATGTTACATGGAACCACTGTTCGAAAACTGAAGGAGGAAATCGAAACCAAGTGAAATGTAACTATTGTGGAAAAACAATATGGGGAGGTGTGTTGAGGATGAAAAACCACTTGGCTTGTACGCGGAAAGATGTTGCTCCATGTCCTCAAGTTAGTGATGATGTGAAATCTCTATTTGTAGGCATTTTAAAAGAAAAAGAAGCTAAAAATTCAAAGGTGAATGTAGAATGTTTTGATGTAGACAGGTCTTCTCAAGCAAAGGGTAGTATTGGATCATTTATGGTAAAAGAACAAGGTGGAGACCAACAAACGTTAAATCAAATGGTTAAAAAAAAAGAGCCTGTCATTCGAGATATATGTAGGTTTTTTTATTGTTGTGCATTACCATTTAATTTGGTGAAACATCCTATGTTTTTTCAAATGGTGAAATCGATTGGGGACTATGGTAAGGGATTAAAGCCACCTACTTATTATGAAGTACAAGTTTCGTATTTAAAGAAGGAAGTTGAGTATGTAGATCTGGATTTAGATGAATTTAAAAAAGAATGGAAGAAAACAGGATGCACATTGATGTCTGATGGATGGACAGACGGAAAACATCGTTCAATAACCAATTTTCTCGTTAACAGTCCACGAGGCACAGTTTTTATCAAATCATTTGATACCTCTTCGATTATTAAGAGTTCTGAAAAGCTGTATGAATTGCTTGATGATATGGTGAACGAAATTGGAGAAGAAAATGTGGTGCAAGTTGTAACAGACAGTGCATCAAATTATGTTGGTGCGGGTGAACTATTAATGAAGAAAAGAAAAAAATTATTTTGGTCTCCTTGTGCAGCACATTTGATCGATCTTATGCTTTCTGACATAGGTAATCTACCAGTTTCGAAAGATGTTATCGATAAAGCAAAAAAAGTGGCAAATTTTATTTATCAACATGCGTGGGTACTCAGTCTGTTCAGAAAATTTAGCAAGGATAAAGAATTGACAAGACCTGCGGTTACTAGATTTGCAACTAATTATTTGACTTTGAAGAGTTTCCACGAACTAAAAACACAATTACGAGCTATGTTTGCTTCAGAAGAATTCGTAAAGAGTTCTCATTCGAGTACCCCTAATGGAAAAACGGCACAAGAAATCATTTCGAGCGATGATAAATTTTGGAAGTCCATCAAGTATTGCATTCAATGTGTTATGCCTTTGGTTAAAGTTTTGAGACTTGTCGATGGTGATACTAAACCAGCAATGGGTTATATATATGAAGCAATGGATAGGGCAAAGGAAGAAATCGCCAAGAACTTCGACAATGTTGAAAAAAGATACAAAGCCATTTGGGAGATTATTGATGAGCGGTGGGATTTGCAACTTCATAGGCCACTTCACGCAGCTGGATATTTTCTCAATCCTAGGTATATACGTTACTTTAAAATATAAAATTATTAATATTATATATATTTTTCAGTGGTAGTACTATTTTTTCATTTGTAGATTTCACTATGATTCACAATTCAAAGCGGATAGAGAAGTAAAATGCGGTCTATTCACAACGATTCAAACAATGTTTCCAGATGTTCAAACTCAAGTAAAAGTAGACGAACAAATAGAAAAATTCAAGGAAGCGAAAGGAATGTTTGGTATTAGCATGGCAATATCCACTAGAGATAAGAAACAACCAGGTAAATATATTTAACATATTTTATGCTATAAAAATACTAATCATAACATTTTACGAATATATTTGGGTGGTTTTGATATGAAATTATATATTTTGTAGCTTTATGGTGGGAGAGTTATGGTGAAGAATGTCCTGAGCTGCAAAAATTAGCTATACGAGTGTTAAGCTTAACTTGTAGCGCAACGGGGTGTGAACGAAATTGGAGTACGTTTGATCAAGTACACTCAAAGAGGAGAAATCGTTTGCAACAACAAAGAATGAATGCTCTTGTATATGTGAAATACAACATTCACCTTCAAATTAGATATCTTAAAAGACAAGAACAAGGTGATGATTATGATCCAATTTGTTTGTCCGATATGGAATCCGATGACGAATGGGTTACGGAGAAAGAAGATCCTTGTCTCCCGGAAGATCATTCATGGATGGATATGCATGAATGCTTTCAAGAAGAAGAGTTGGCTATGGGAAGAAAAAGAAAGAGGCCTAGAATTTTAAATCCAGAAATAAAGGGTAAAGAGAAAAATAAAACGAGACTTGTGGACGAGGAAGATGACATAGTACTAAGTGATGAGGATGAAGATGGCGAAGAGACGCATTTGCACAATGAATATGATAGTTATGATGATTTATAAGTACGAAATTAAATTAAATTTTGTTTTTGAATTTCAGAATTTATATGTTGAAACTTGAAAGATATTTGTTTTGATGATTAATTTTTTATTAGTAATTTTAATTACAAAAATATCATAATTAATCTACATATTAAATATATTATATTTAAAAAAAAAAAAATCGGAATCGTTACGATTCACGATTCGATACGATATACGATTCGAAAAAGTAACATTTCGATTCACGATACGATTTACGATTCGTGAACTATGGTTACCACAACTAATTCAGATAATTTTATGGAGTAACTATATCATCAATTAGCTATTCACCTAAGAGAATATGATTCAACGTGTGTATCAGCAACCTAGAAAATATACTCAAAAATTCCACACTCAAACAATAATCTCTGCAATATAGGTATGTAATGCATTTTGTTGTGCAATAAAAGAGATTTTTTATTGTTCTTACGTGTTTGGTACATATATTACATGATTCAAATTTCTGTATTGGTTGGATTAGTGCGCTTGTTCTGTTTTGACTACATGATAGGTTGGGTGAATAACAGTTGTATATAGTACTCTATTAATGAAATTGAAGTTTTCGTATATATTAAATGATTGGAATGTATTTAGATTGAATACAACCTTCCTTAGTGATTGTTAAGCAATATTGTTTGCCTCATGCATGTTAAAAATATACTTAATTTGTAAGCAGTGTTTTTTTGTTGAACTAGGTAGACTGAAATATGAAGATATAAGAAGTTTGATATACTAATTGATAGCCACCAAGTAATTACTTTTGGTGGGATATGGCACAACACAAAATTCGGCTTTTTGAGGGCTACCCAATATATGTATGTTGGTATACTTGATTATAATAGGGTCATAGTATGGTTTGTACAATGGGCTTGAATATCATTTGTTGGTTGCAACAGTTTTCTTGGTTAATTTGTAAAATATGCAGAAATTGTAATGGGGTCGAATTTGGTTTGTGTGGTGAGAAAAATATGAATTTGTTTTGTTGTTTTGATTCGTATGATTCGATTGTGAAGCGTGTGGAAGACACATGAAACAACATGGAGCTTAAGTGTGTGGATTTCTTTTATTCGTTTTGGGAGCATTTGAAATGCAAGCTGGTGAGTGAGGGTGATTTCGAAAATGTTATGTGGTTGCTTAATCGGGGTGTTCCGCCATTTTTTATGTGATGCATGGAATGCACGAGCAAGGATTTTAATTTTTTCAGTTTAATTAAATCGTACATTAATGGGGTTTATCGTTTCTTGGGTATACGATTTTGTTTCCTATAAACATAACACTCGGAAAATAATATAGGGACCTGCCATTTTTATGAATACAACCCAGTAAATTTATACAGGGAATTGTAGTGAAATTTTTGCCTGATATAACTCAAATACCAGCCCATCAAATTTATAAATACGACCCAGTACAATAATGCTTTTAGTGTAATTTTTTCCTAAAATATTTACAAGTAGTTTTTGCATAATGTAGTGACATGTTTTTTTTTCATTTGACTATCAATTTACTTTGCTCTATTTTTGGCTAATTTCATTATGTGACCCTATATTATGAAATAATTGCACTATGTGCCAATTTTGTTACATTATTTTCTTGAAACTTAAGATTTTGATTTTCATACATGTTGATTTTTCAATTTTCTCTTAATAATGGATGGAGTTAAGAGTATTGGTCCGACTAATGATGTTTTTTGAACAATCTAGTTCTCGTAGATCTTATTGGTTAGTTGATGCTAGTGTTTATCAAAACACAAAACTCGCATTGGAATATACTGAGATAGTTTTCTTTGTTTGCCAATTAAAATTAGTAACAAATTAATAACTAAATTTTAGTTAACATACATCACCACATTAACAAATTATTGGTACGTACTTGGATGATTTAAATTTCACGATACTTGTTTCCTCTTAGGCTCTGACCATTTGATTTGAACTTCAAACTGACGCATCACATATATAACCACTTGTAATTGTTATGATTTAGTTGTCCTTTAATAGATTCTACTGTTTGTCCGATCCAATATAATTTTTAGAATACAATCCATGTAATAATCACATGTAATGCATCGAGTTTAAACAAACATCCCTCCAATTAAACACATAAAACTGGGAAAAAGATATAGACACGAAACCCAACAAATTTAAACAGACAGTCCATCATTAAAACATACAACACAATCATGCGAAAATAAAATCCATAACATAGGCTGAATTCTATTAATCATAATAAGCACTAAAACAGTTCATCCAAAATCATCCATAAAAGAGTTCATTATAATTACTTATGAACTAGTTCATCAACATAAGTCATAGCGTCATCGAGTCATACCAAAACAAAATGAAAATAGTTCAACACAACCAAAAAAGACAAACTAAAATTGAACCAATACTACATCTATTCAAGCTAGACCAAGGTAATGTCTTGTGCGGTATTGGCTTTTGTGGCATACTGAATGAACAGAGATGCACATTTTTCCTTCTACCCGACCTATGGAACCACAAATGTATTCTAAATGAAGAAATTGAACTACACAACTAAAGGAAGAAATTGAATAATTTTTCGTATTCCAAATCACCGAAGATAACTTGAACTACAATATTATTTGAAAATGTCATTTAAGTAACTTATACAGGTTCTGATGTTCTTCAATTTCCCATGAATCACCCTCGAGCTCTATCAATGGGATATCATTCAAAACGACTATCTTAGATGATACAAAACAGGGTTTGGCCACCGATAATAACCTATCATCCTTCTTTGAAGTGATACCTTTCTTAGAAATGGAAGACACGCGCTTTAATGTTTGCAACTGCAAGTTGACATTGGACTATTTGTTAGTCAACTGTACCATATGAATCACATACATTATGACTACTTAGAAAATTTATTCATTATTGGTGTCGGCTTAGGTCTGATAAAAATAAGATAATAAAGATGCGACTAACCACCCTAGCCTAAACACGGTACTCACTGCAAGTATCACAGGTCGTACACAAGTCTTAATGATAAGTAAGAATTCGTTCTCAGAGACTTAGTGTGTTATACGAATGGATTAAAAGAAAAGCGTAGTAATTGATAGCTAATAAAATTAAAGACAAAAAAGTAAATAATAATGATTGTTGAGGAGATAATGTTTTAAACTAATTAAACTAGAGACAATAAAATAAAAGTTGTAAGTATAGATGAGAGAATATAGCTTAGGTTTTGCTAGTATGCACTAATCCTTCTATTTCTTCTACTAGTTAATAAGGGTGAGTAAAACTCTTAGATAAGTAGCCAGGATTCTATATTCCTCCTAACCCTCTTCCGGGTGGACTTAAGAGGCGACCTAACAATTACCAGGGGACTTAGGTAAGGGGACCCTGCGCAATGATCGGTGTTTAAATCTCAAACCTTAATGACTATCTAGTTAGGAAAGCCATTCCTGATCACTACCGCACTCTAGATGCTTATGTGTTGTTTCAATAATTAGCCACCCCTTCCAGGTGACTATCGAACTACTATTAAGATTATCCTAACGTGATCAAGATTAGGACAAGCAATAAATCAAAGCACACAAAACAAATATATGGTTAAGAAGCTATAATCAATTTAAAATAGTTTTCCCAAACAAACTTAGATAGAAGAAAATAGAATTCAAAGATTATACATATATAAAACCCAAGCTATGGGAAAGTTAGTTCATACTAGAAAGAAATAAACTAATATAAAGATACATACTGTCAACTTGGTTCTCTAAACGATTTTTTCGATGAATAATACTTAAGGATTAATTGTGGGAGACAAGGACATGTTTAAAATGATTAAAGGGTGTATTTATAGGTGTTTATAAGACCCTAGGTCGAAATCTTGGAGTAGAAGGCAAGTAATTGAACTCCTTTTCCAAATCAAATTCATTTCCTAAAGTATAGGAAATAGGATAAGCACTACTGTCTTGTTCTGGTCGTAACCCCTTCGTTATTGGTCCTATTTTCGCCTACTTTATATCAAAACGACCGCGTCGGAAAGGTCTAAACTTTTACTTTAAATTTCTCCTCCGAATTCCTACCCTATTTTAAGTTATATTCACTTTAGTGGATGTAACTGCAGAATTTTAGATTTACTTGACAACTTTTTTTTTTCCTATTTTATCTCTACTTTCATTTATCTCCAATTTTCATCCATATTTTCTTTCCTTATCTCTTTAGAATTGATTTGGAATCTAATTAATTTCCATATATATATATGAAGCTTCACATTAACACACAAATTAAACCAAATATGCTCTAAAAATAATAATTCATCAAATCGAGACAAGAAATAGGACTTTATCAATATACGACTAAAAATCAATAATTTGTTGTGTTTTATTTGTATAAACCAGAAAAACAATATAAAACTAAAGCAGAAATAAAATAAAACTATATATAAATAAATAACTTTACTTGTCGAGGCTCGGATTAGATCCGATGTCTTTAAGGTATTTAGACCACGTACCGGTGTCTTACGTTTGTTGGCTTCAACCCCTGGATACAACGACAAAACTATTCAAAATGAAATGACACACGAATTCTTAAGAATTTCGACGAACTTAATAATGCTGCTTCTTTCTATCCCTCTCTTATAATTTTAATGCTTTGAAAAATGAATGAATGAATATGTTTGAGTTGGCCAACTATTTATAGAAGATGAAAAGATGGATTTGGCAAAAGAGTTGTGATGGTTCATTTAAAGATACGTTATATTATGAAAAGACACAACGTTTAGTTTAGTATAGAAGACCAAAACATAATCTGGTCCAGATGGTATGAAAGTCTGGCCCAAAATCCCACTAGCTTGGAGGCCCAGATTCAAAGCCCAGCAATACCCTTTTTTTTCCTTGCTTTGATTTGCTTCATAACCAAAATAAAAATAAAATAAATAACATGTATTATTATTTATTTATTTTTTCTTTTAATTTCTTCAAATTCTGTGACTCAATTTCTCATTCAACTTCAGATGATTTTTACCAGATGAATGTATTACGTTAATCTTTATAAATAGAATAACCGATCATCAATATTCGAATCATTTCTTTAAATTGAGTCACCCACTGTCATCGTAAATATGGTCATCCCTTGGGTAAAAATGTCATTTGACCAACAATCCCTACATGAATGGAAATTGACTAACCACCTTAAAAAAAGATTATGCAAAAGAATGCTAAACACGAGAGAGAGCGAGCGAGAAGCGTAGAAGAATACTACATCGAGAAAGGTAGCTTTTGGCCTTGAACCTTCTGTATTAAGAGCTATCAGATTCATTTGCTAACTAGTGAATGTGATGTCTTTAACTATTCAGCTTTTGTGTAAACCAAGACAATAGAAATTACATAGTATACTTCCAAACATTATTTGTTTCTCACGGTTGTGTCCATTTACGGCCTTGGACAACTCTTGGTATTTCATGAATAACCGTCGGAGAATTTCGCCATTAAAAAATTCTCGTAGGGCGGCCCTACCCATGTTATTCATATAGGTGGTCTCTTGTCGAGAGTATTCTGCATTACTCTATCTTATGTTATAGAATATACAAGAACCATTAAAAGTTTAACTTATCCTTCACTTTTACATATAGAACTGTTTAATTTTTGTCCTAAGAATGGTTTAGGGAGGTTTCCCCACAGTGCATGGCAACAAATTGCAGTTTCATGATTTAGTTTTCCCTTTGTACCTAGATTGTGGGATCTCCACTCTACTAAGTACGGTTCCCATTATGGCAACTCAGCTTTCGTAGGCTTAAGACCCATTCTCCTTGACAACACTCGCACTTGCTCTCTTTGTAGACCTTTGGTCAGTGGATCCGCTATATTATCCTTTGATCGAACATAATCAATTGTGATAATTTCGTTTGAGAGCAATTGTCTAACGGTATTGTGTATACGACGTATGTGTCTAGACTTACCGTTATACATTTCGTTTAGTGCCCTACTGGCGGTCCTTTGTGTGTTCTAAAATAAATGCAAAAGTAATCGAACCACAACCGCAAGTGTACGGTTGTCCCAAGTAGTAATAAGTGATTCTAGGATCGTTCGCAGGGACGGTTTGGTCAACTACAATGCTTATCGATTAATGAATGATTGCACTTATGAAAGCAAGTAAAGATATAATGATTGATTTGGTTTTTATTGTTTCTAAGTAATGAAATACTAAATGGAAAATGCAATTAATTACTAAGACGCAAGTAAATAAATGTGAAACGCAAGTATGAGAAGATAGCACTTGAGAACGCAAAGGATCCTCCTAATCCTCTTTCATAACATATTCTGTTTAAGGGCTAAATTGGTCAATTATAATGGTCGGGATTCTAAATTCCTTATACCCCCGTCAGGGTGGACTATAAGGCTATCCTAGAGTGTCACTAGTCCCGTCAGGGTAAATATGATCCACTTTTAGATGTTTCAGTTAATTACCTCATTGGCCCTAAAATTAGCTAAGTTCGTCAGAATCAATAGCTTCTATTTTAGATTGAATAAATATTTCCGTACCTAAACCCTCCGCCAGGATGATCCAATCGCCACTAATTGGAATATCCTAGATACTAACACCTGTTCTTAGTTCATGACTCTAAATACAGTAAATAATCTTAATTTATCGAAAAGAGTAAAAGCCCCAATTTAATTTAATTTAACAGAAACCCAAATTCAGGACATGAAATTCAATATAATTGGGATTCACACATAAAGCATTCTCAAGCACTATTATGAAATTAGTTCATACTAATTGAAAAGAAAACTAAATTAAATAAATTGGAATTCATATTGTCTTACAAAATTAAAGATAAAAGAAACCTAATTTCCGGAATTGGAATGACTGAGAACGGAGATATAGACCCTCTTCAGCTCTTGCAGCTTCTTCTTTCTTCCTTCTGTTGCTTCTCTCTGATGTTTAATATTGTAAAAAGTGGATTCTTTTTAAAATAGAAGTCAAAGGCTCCTTTTATAAGTGAAAAAACGGATTAGGGCTTGGACTTAAGAATAAATCACTAATTAAATGTCCAAGCCCATTTTCTAAGCCCAAAATCCCGACACTGCTGCATCACCTCCACTAAAACGGCTTTTCCCGCTTCGTTACAACTCCGATTGACCTGAAATCACTTGCTAAAGTTCCGTAACTCGATAAGGAATCCAATCTCTTCAAGGGTCAGCGGCTAAATAATCTCTTAAGTGCCTCGAAATCAGCAATCTTTGGCCTGGAAAACAGATTTGCAGCTCTAAAAATAACTTCTTTCGGGATTTATATTCAAGTCTTGACTCCATATCACAATCTTTGACTTTCTCCTCGGATTCCTCTTCTAGCTAACATCCAAAACCTATAAACTTTTCACTAAAAATACCAATATTACGCGCAAAAGCTTAATAAATTAAAAATGCTAGAAATAAAAGAGGAAAATCGTATTATTGCATATTTAGTCCAAAAGTCTATCAAAATAAACGAATAAACACCAAAAATGATGTCTCCCAAGGGCATAAAATTAGAACAATTAGGGAGACATCAAGACCCCCAACTCAAACCTTTGTCGTCCCGACAAAGTAAAACAAAACAAATCAAAGGGGTAGAAGTAAACATAAGAACAAATAGTTGCTAGCAAATACACCTAAAGCAATTCTTAAGATAAATCTCATATAGCAAAACTCTAGGACCTAATATATACATACATTAAAATGCAAAATCAAACATAAATAATCTCAATCATAAAATTAAAGTTGCAATGCTTGAAGGTTACACTTGTACTCGTATCTGTATGATGGCTATATGGTGGTAATTAATCCTAACTCGCTTTGAACGCTCCACCTAGTATATTCCCTATCAACAGAATCATAAATTCACTATGCTCTTAGGAATCACGAGGTCTTTACGGTTTTAATAATGGCTTAAGGACGGTGTGGTATGTATATTTGGTAAATTTGAAGTGAGCTTTTGGCTCTCTCCTCACTTACCATCAACAATGTCCTCGAGCTTGAGTTTACGTTCAAAGATGTTCTCACTCACCCATTTGACGCACTAATGTTGCGTCCCCATGTCAACCCAAATAAAACTAAGATGATTTCCGAAAATATTCCACTTTGCCGGTTTATTTTATTCTTTCTTTTTATTTTCTTTTTCATTTCTTTTCTCCTTTTTTTTATAAGATACCCATGACTCTTATTTTGATATGAAAGGTCATGTCTCTTAAATTTTTTTCTTTTTCTCTTTTTTTTTTCAAATCCCGGCAAAGGGTTACAAATAATAATATCATCTTTTATTTTTGTGCCTCAATACAAATACATATAATCCCCTCCCAATGTAAATTCCCAAATGTGGACCCTCTACCCCAAACTCAAGCTTGAGACATGTCTCAGGGTTGTGATTCAAGTGCGAGTCATTTGGTCATGCCTAGTAATCTAAAGGATAATGGGCTTATATCGTGGCAACAAAAGAAAAGGCTTAAGGCTCAAAATTGGGCTAAGACGGATAAAATTAATACAAGGGATAGCAAGCTAAAAGGCTCCAAATGGCTAACAATGAACTGCCCCTATCATTTTCCTAAGTTCATAGCTTGTCTTTAGTTCATATCTAGGTGGGTTCTCTACTAATTAGGATTTCACGTTCTACACACCAAACATATTCCCTAAGTACAAGTTTACTTCATTTGCATTGTTCATTAATTTTTCCTATCAACTACCTATGTTCGCATGCAATTCTAAATGCGTTTTATATTATTCCCTAAAGTCCACTATTTACAATCATTGATTCATCAAAAGTATGCTTAAAGGGACATTCAAAAACTTCTACAGTCAAACGCAACTTCGAAAATTATTTTATTGAAAGCAAATAAAACATATAACACATAAAAACTGGGATGAGGCAATGAACCCCACCCCAAACTCAAAAATGAGCCGTGTCCCCACGATTCGAAAAAACTCAACGCAATAAAATAAACTAAACTAAACTAAAACGCGGAAGGGATAGAAAACGTATCTTAACCAGCGTGTGGCTGGTCATCGGTGTTTTGTCCATGATCTTTCTCCTTCGTAAGTAGACCATAGGTGGCGTGTTGAATTGTGCTCACCCCCATTAACATGTTTTGGAGAAGTTCTAACTCTTTTGTAACGTTTCCCGAAGACGCAATCATCTTCACTTGATTCTCTTCTAACACCTTTACTTTTGCTTCCAACTCGCTAGCGGTATGCATCTTCTTCTTTGGAGGAGCTCTAGGAGTTCTTACTACTCTTAACACTTCATCATGAATATTCTGGACCAAATCTATACCCATGTTCTCACCAACTACAACACGGTCAATCTCTGCGTCTTTACGCGGAACTTTTGCGTCTAAGCACAAAGTAGTGATGGTACAAGGAAATTTGAGATTTTGTTGCGATGTTGGAATTCTAGAAAATTCCATGATGGTATCATAAATTACGCGAGCAACATCCATAGGTTTCTCCTCAACAATACACTTGATAAACAAAAGATGCTCCTTCTTCACTTCCGATATGTGTTTAATTCTGAAGAAGGTAGGGATTATGAAACGGTACCATACCTTAGCACACGGTAACAAATTACTACTATACATCTGTCCAGGATATCTCTCTCCTTCGGGAATTGGGCGGGCCCCATCAACAAGCAATTTTCCCCAAAGGGACTCATAATCGAAAGACGGTTCTTTAAGAGATTCTTGGAAAGGGCATAGTCCGGAAAATTCGGGTAATTTCAACGATTTACGAATAAGCTCAACGGAGAAAGGAACTACCTTTTTTCGAATCACAACTGCATCTTTGGAGAAGGCGATTCGTTCATAAAAATCTTGCACCAAGGTAGGAATATACTCAAGCTTCCATTCTCTCAATTCCTTACAACCCAATTTGTCACAACTAATACTACAATCTTTAAAAGCACTAGTCATAATACCCTTAGGAAGATTCATCTCCTCACCAAACTTCAAAAATTGAATTCTATCACGAACCTGAGTATCCCATGGAATGAAGACTCTCTTTGGCTTTTGAGCCCATGTTTTCCTACGCGGAGGTTTCTGTTGTTGCACGGGTTCTTCGGGAACTTCTTGTTCTGTTTCTTCTTCCTCAAACTCTTCTTCAAACTCTTCTTCACTTTCTTCATCCCTTTCATCAACTAGCCTACTCTTTTTCGGATTAGCCTTACTTGGATTTTCCTTCCTTTTCGGAGCAATTGGGATTTGTTCAGTCTTTTTGGATCGCGAATCCGGAATCTCAATTGCTTGGTCTGGGCTAGTTCCAACATTGTTCCTGTTTCTTGGTAATGTTCTTCGATAGTTACACATGGAAGCAGTTCTGTTAGTCATCTCTTGTCACCCCAAAGTCAAAACTTCAAATAGAGAAAAGCTAGAGAAAAGCTTTGAAATTTGATGTTTTGAGGTTTTAAACTAGAAGATTTAGGTGGAATATGAGATGGGTTAAGGTTAATTGAGAGGAATTGTGGAAGAATTGGGTTTAATTTTCAAGGTTAGGAAGAGGAAATTTGTGGAGAAAAGATGAATTTTGGTGATGTTTTGGAGAGAATAGGAGTTTATTGTGTGTTTTTGTGATGAAAGAAGGCTTGATTTGATGATTTTATAGCTGTTTAATGATGATTTTCGGAGTAGGAGGAGGCAAGGATTCGGAATATGAGGTTAACTTGGAAAAAGAGGCAAAAAACTAGGTTTTGTAAGCTCAAAACCGCCTCTCGCAACAGCGCACCGGCTAGCCGGCGGATTCGTCGGCATGCCGGTCGCGAGGGCGGCGGAAAAAATTACTAAATTCGATTTTTTTTACCTCGGACACAAGCACCTTGCGTCATTGCTGACGCAGTGATCAGAAACTTCACTTCAGCAATAAGGTAATGATATAATTGTCTGACCCTATATTTACACTTCAAAATGATCTAATTGCTTATGATGAGTATAGCTTATCAAATAAGAATACTACTGATGCTAAAGGAGATAACAAAACTCATCCTATTATAGGTAATGATTTGGGTAACATTGTGTCTAAGTGGATACCACAAAATTATGGATTTTATAAAATTAACTGTGATACTTCAGTTAATAGTAAAACTAATAAGGCTGCTTTTGCTTGTGTTTTAAGGGACTCAACAAGAAGAAGAATGGAAGGTTTTGCAAAGAAGATTGATGTCAATTCAATAGTTGAAGCTGAAGGAAGAGGTATACTAGCAGCTTGTGAGATGACTTCAAGATACCCTTATGAAAGTGTAGATATTGAAAATGATAATTTTTGTATAGTTAATCAAGTTAACACTAATTGTAATATTGCTAGTGAAGAATATTGTATTTTGTAAAGTTTTGTATAAGTTTAAGATCTCTCATGTGAAGAGATTAAACAATAGGGTTGTTGATTGGGTGGATAAACAAAAGTTCAATGGAGTTTTGTTTAGTTTTTGAGATGTATTTCCCTCTTTCCAATTAGCTAATTGATAGCTTATGACTTTGATCAGCTTGGTATAAGTTGAAGTTCTTTTTGTAAACCTTAACTATTTAATCTATTTAGATTTCGACCAAAAAAAAATCATAATCATTAATTTTATTAACAAAATACATGTTATTGAATTAATTAATTAATTAGTTACTATAATTATTTCTTGTATGTTTAAAATAAGGGTCAATTACCTAAGGAGACTTGAGGAGAATCAATGTGCTATATAGGAACCAAGTGATTCCTCTCTCCTACTTAGAGGCCAATAAGATGTTCAATGTCATAACTACCCTTATAGTGTATATAAGACAAAAAAATAGATTTCTCTCTCCTCCACTACCATTACACTCTCTCCTCCATTACCATTAATCTCTCTCCTCCTTTATCATTTTTCTCTCTCCTTCTTCATTAATTATCAAATAATTTCCAGCTCCGACCACAACCACCGATCACCGCCGACCACCGCTGGCCACCGCCGGAAAAAGTTCTGAGCATGGAAAAAAGTTCTGAGTCTGGAAAATAGTTCTGAGTCTGGAAAAAAAGTTTTGAGTCTGAAAAAATAGTTCTGAGCATGGGAAAAAGTTCTGAGTCTGAAAAAATAGTTCTGAGTCTGAAAAAATAGTTCTGAGCATGGGGTATTGGACATGGAAAAAGTACTGAGCATGGGCTACTGAGCATGAAAAAAGTTGTTGAGTATCGTAAAAAAGTTCTGAGTGTCGAAAAAAGTTGCTGAGTATTCGAATTTTTTTATTGACTGACTTTACTGAGCATGCTCGTTTTCTCAGTATCTTTACTAAGTATGCTCAGTAACTTCCTGAGTGTTTTTCATATAATCAGTAAAATTACTGAGCATTTCTCGTATAATCAATAAAATTACTGAGAATTTCTCGTATAATCAGTACTATGCTGAGCATTAACAAATCGGCTATACATTAATCCTTCATGTCAGTAAATAATTTATTTTGTTTATATATAAACAATTAATTACAACAATAATTGTATACAAAATAAGAAAAATTTTCTGACAACACTGTTTTGCTACGCCATTAGAAAGAATTTGACCATCGAATAACAAAAAAAAGTAAACTAATCAATCTTTACCATTCCTTTTTTTTGTCAAAAATCTTTACCATTCACAATAAAAGGAAAAGTCAGCGTAAAGGAATTAAAAGGAAAAGAAAATCTAATAAGAAATTAAAAGAAAAGTCAACTAAATTACATACAGTAAAAAAAATGCTCAAACTCCTTTTTTGTGGATGACATCTGCTAAGTGGAAGTGGAGATCTGTTACTTTTCCTTCTCCTTCTGATTTATTGATTAGCTCCTTCGAATATCATATGCGAATAGGAGCTCCCAACACCTCTGCCATAGTACAGCAGCTCCGCCATTATTGACCAAATTAAAAAAGCTCTGCCATTATTGACCAAATTAAAAAAGCTCCGCCATTATTAACCAAATTAAAAAAGCTCCGCCGATCTGGGTGTTGGATCTCGAAGAAGACAGCAAAGCCATGGCAGCAGCAGGAAGACTCGAGCTCCATCGTAGCACCTAAAAACACAGCAGATCGGACCTCCACCGTAGCAGATCGGACCTCCACAGCAGCAGGAAGACTCGCAACTCGAAGTTGGTCCACGGCTTTGATCTTCACCACAACCATTTCGAACCACCACATATCTTAAACACTCTGATCTTCATCTCTGATTTGTGTTTGCTGTTAAAACCAAAAAATGAAAGAGAGAGAGACGGACTATGAGAGAGAGGAGAGAGGAGAGAGAAATTAGTTGTTAGGTTTATTAAATAATTCTAAAATCTAATATATATATGAAATAAAAAATAAAAAGGGGTAACAAGGTAATTGGTATTTTGGTCTATAGTGTTAATTTTTATTTGTGGCCTTTAGTAAGAAGATGCTATAGAGCTGGTCTTGTTAGGTCACGAGGTGGTGTTTTCAAGACCCTTTGGGTAATAATCTCTTAAAATATAACGTAATATGACATAATATGATTGATATTTACCATCTAATATTGAATAATTTTTTTTTTTTATAAATTTTCATTCATATAAGAATTTATTTATCTAAGTTATACACATAATTCTTTTTAAGTCTTATTTGAACAAATACAAACCTAAATAGCACCCCGAGACCAGCCTTTAAAATATCAACTAAATAAATGGACATGAATTGAAAGTCGTACTAACTTGGCCAAAAGACCAAGACACTTTAGTTAATAGCCGAAGTTCACACAATTATTACTTCATTCAAGGGCCCAAGGCCTAAATAATTCATTGGTAAGATTTCAAAAGATAATGTTTCAAAAGAACTACTATAGCATTTCTTATTAATCTACCTACTCATTCACATGCAGACAAAGACAATTATCGAGAGGTGCTTAGTTTCCAGTTTTCTATTTATTTTTATTTTAAAATTGCAAAGGATCTTCATTGATTATATTCTAGTACGTAATAAAAGAAAACCATTTCATCTTAGAAACCATCTTAGTTTCATTCAAACAATTGAAAGCGAAGTACCAAGCTATTAGCTACCTACCCCAAGCTACCTACCTCTCTCACCCATATCTAAAATCCCTAAACACATGGTTGGTAGGCTGGTAGTTATTTTTATTGAATATAGAATCATCACTAGTGAAATGGAATCTTACAGTAAAAAAAAAATGAAGTAATCTTAATAATAAATTTATAAACATAAATTCATGACAAATAAATATTGTTATTTAATCGAAAAATAACTTTATTCATAAAATAAACAATCTACAAATTCACCCTATACCTATTGTCTTATAGACATTAAATGCAAGTTTAGTTAAATAAGGGAATTGCATCCAATCAAAACAAAACAAGTTGTCTTTATGTCTTGTTTTGCTACCCAATCAACCATCAAGTTTTTACTTTGATGTACAGGAATATCTAATGTTACTACTACTTAAGGTTTGCACATCATTGACTAAGTTTTTTATACAAAAATGAGGTTTAGCTCTTTTACACACAAGTGACTTATCAAGAATCTCACAATCACTCTCAATATAACTAATCTATCTTTGAAGGAGTTAGCCAATCTACAAGCTTGCAAAATTTCTTTTGTTTCAGTCTCCAATGGTGAAAGAACTCCTAAGCACCTAAAGTTTCCTTCCAAAACCCTTCCTTTATAGTCCCTGGCAATAAACACAATAAAAGAAAGATTAGTAACTGAGTTAAAAGCCACATATGTATTAATTTTAATACTTCCCCTACTAGGATGGGTCCAGCCTATATTAGAAAATATATTTCTGAATGTGTTTGTATATCATTCATTAACACCTCATGCTCAAGTTGAACTTGATTACTAGTTTTTAAATTTACTTGTTTAGTTGAGATAAAATTACTCTCAATGTTCAAGTTTTCCCCATCTCTTGGTTCTAATGAATTATGTGTGACCTCAGAAAACTTTCCATTCGCAACAATATTCATCACATGTCTGGTAACTCTTTTGTATTGTATTGATTGGGTCAGGTGTAATCCCTTGAAAGATACAATTATTTCCTGTCTTCCAAATATGCAAGGCCAAAGTTACTGCTAACTCCCCTACTGAACTTTCTTTTTCATGAGTTCCATTATTTTATTTTATAAGAGACTCTATCCATTTAACCACTGGTCCAGAGACACCTTTCAAAGATAGAAAGTTCAAAGGAGTAGCTAACCATGTAGCTCTAGCCCATTCACACTGAAATAAAGTGTGTTCAATAGATTTAGTTTTAGCTTTACAAACATCACAATCCATGGTCTATGTCATTTTTCTTTTGTATTTGTTTTCATTTGTTGATAAAACATTGTAACAGGCCCTCCAAATGAATTTTTTTATCTTTGGTGCCACTTTGAGACTTAAATGAAATTCCAAACTCTGTAAGATGTTGATTCAAATGTTTCATCAACTTTAAGTTATATATTCTGTTCCTTCAAACTTTGTGCCCTCCTAAGTTAAGCACAAAATTCCTTAGTTGTAACACTCCCTAAGTTAAATTTTAACCAAACTGGGGTGTTTTCCGTTTTAGGAGAGATATGTATGTTCAAAATGGTTGCAATTAAAGTTGAGTTAAAACACTAGCTCACCTTATCCATGTTCCACCCTGTGGATGAATCATTTAACAATTCACTTACCCATACTACCTGAGTACCAGGTAGGTTAGTTATAGTACTATGTCCTGGGATCCATATTGACTCCCAAATGTTTACCTTGTTTCCTTTCCCTATTTTCCAAAACAAATTGCTTCTAAAAATATCTCTTCTATTCAAAATGCTTTTCCAACCCCAAGAAGAGTTATTACCCACAGTAGCTTTCAAAAAATCACCATTTGGGAATTATTTCCCCTTGATTAGTATAAAAACAACTAACTCAGGTTTAAGTAAAAATTTCAAATCATTTGAAGCTAATAAAGATAGGTTATTTGAATGAAATCCTTTAAAACAAATGCCCCCATCCTATTTGTGTTGTGTTAAAGTAGACCATTTCACCCGGTGTGTTCTATTTTGACATTTTTTAACCCAAAAGAAATCAGCTATCAAAGATGATATATGATTTATAACCTTTTTAGGTATGAAAATACTTACATGATATGATTAGGGAGGCACTGATGATAGCTTTTATTATAACATTTTTTCAACTAGGGGAAAGTAGCTTAGAATCTCAACCATCCCTTCTCCCTATTATTGCATCAACTAGCCATTCCAAACCATTAACCTTATGTCTTCCCAAAGAAGAGGGAACACCTAAATATTTTCCCAAATAAACAAGTTCGTTCATTCTAAGCAACTTTTTAATATCACTTCTCAAGTTCATGGGACAATTGTTACTAAAAAGGATGTGACTTTTAATGAGATTTACATGTAGCTCTGAAACCAATAAAAATCATTGTTATTGATGGTATGTGCACCAACTATTTTATGACCATCTTTTGATTGGGGTTGGTCCGAGTCATGGGTGGATGGGGCAATCACCTGGTCCCCTGAGCTGATCGGGGCTTTAATTTGTTAAGTATATGGGTATATATATCTATATAATTATATAAAAGTTTCTATAATATAATAAATTTAAATTTCAACGGTAAAATAGTTGTACTTTTTTCTTGTGTACTGAAATTTAAATCTCCTTTTGTTTCATTTCTTTTTACTTTTTACTTTTTACATTAAAAATAACAATATTTTTCTAGAAACTCGGGTTTTAGTCTTATTTGTTAATTCTTTTCCCACCAAAAATAACAATATTTTTTTCATTGAAAATAACAAACATTTTATTGAAGACTTGATCTTCTTCGATTACTTTTTCCTTTATTATTTTTTCTTTTTTAAAATAACAATATTTTATTGCACATTTAAGTTTGAGTTCTTTTTTTTCACTAAAGAAAATAACATTTATTTGTTTAAATTAATGAATACTCTTTATGAAAAATAACATAATAATTTTAAATTAGTTTTATATATATATTTTAATAGTAATGTATAAGAAATCCTTTCAATTCTTTTGTTTAATTTCTTTTTTTTACAATAAAAAATACAACATTTTAAAGATGCAAGTTAATAATTATTTTTTTATAAAAAATTTAACTTTATATTTTTAAATCACTTTATTAAATTTTTTAGTAGTAATATATAAAAAATTATTACACATAAATATAAATCGTCATACATCTACTAAAGACATAAAATAGTTTAAGTTTTCAATTTTTTTCCGCTAAACAAGCAAATTTTTTAAAAACTTCACAATCATGTATCATTACAACTTTAAATTAGTTTCAAAAGAAACTAAATAGACAGAAGTACATTAAAAAATCTATCTACTCTACACTTTGAAAACTTTATTTAGTTTCAAATCTTTGGCTATCTCTTCACTACTCTTTTTTTCCTTGAACCTCTGACAATTACTAGACTTTATGTAAAGCAAGCTTTGGATGTTGAACATTATCTCCTCTTTAGTTTTAGCATATCCTTTATGCATCAATACGTTTCTATTACTCCACACATTGTACACATACGTTGTAAACCATCCACTATATATAAAGTTTAAAAACTTATCATGTGCTTTATCAAGTAAGAAATCAAGCAACTCATCCCATGTTTTATAATCAGGCCAACTTGAACAACTACTTTCAACACATTGTATCAAAATACTCCTTGAAAAAGAACACCCCATAAATAGGTGTTCCCTATCCTCCACTGCATTGTGACACATCACAATTACTATCAATGCTTATACCCCATTCACTAATTATGATTTTTGTGGGTAATCTATCAAGACATGCCAACCAAGTAATGAAACTACACTTAGGTACATTAGTTGTATACCACATCAATCTAGTCCATTCCAATATCATGCCTTGACCCCTAATCTCCTGCACTATTTTTTTTAAAAGAGAACTTATTTTTGCAGCTAGCTGACCATCTAATTACATACATACCCTCACTTGTCCTAGGTATCAAATCAGCTAAACCACTGAGCTCACTAGGGAAATGCCACCTCCCTCTAGTGTAATAGCTTTCAACTGTCTTATTTGCCCACAGAGTATCAAATTCAACCTCCTTGCTCAAGACTTCTTTGACATTTTACCTTTAACCTATCTGTCCCAACATATAAAAGTTGTTGATCCATTTCTAACCTCATGATTGATAAATTCATAGGCCAACTCCCTCAAATTTAGTAATTTCTTCCAAATCCATGCACTATCTTGCTTAATAATCATTTCCCATATACAACCTCCTTTTTTATATTTCTATGAGCCCAACTACTCAGTAAATTCCCATCTCTATTATATATTCTCCAAAACAAACTGAGCATACATACCTTGTTTAAAATCTATATATTAGGCACATATAGACGCCCTTCATCTTTTGGGGTACAAACCTTTTCCCAAGCTACCTTTGCTCCCCTAGCTCCCTCCAAGTTTCCTTTCCATAAGAAGCTAGATACCTTTTGGTTAATTTTATAAATGACATTTTTTGGTAATAAGAATACCCGCACAAATATAAAAGCTTACTAATTAGCACGACTCTAATAAGTTCCAGTCTTCCTACATAAGTGAGCATCCTATTACTCCAATGATTTATACTATCACAAATTTTTTCAACCAATTTGTTTGCCTCACCTAAACTCAACTTTTTAGTACTTAGAGGAACCCCTAAATACCTCACAGGTAGCCTTCCATTTTTAATGCCTAAGATCTCCACAATCATATCCATTTCTGCACTTGAGGTCCCACCAAAATAAATCTCACTCTTGCTATTGTTTATCTTCAAACCTGATAGCCTAGAGAATATATTAAATCCATCTTTCACCACCTCAGTTGTCAAAGAATCCGCCTTCATAAATATAAGGAGGTCATCTACAAACATTATGTGGTTAAGTTTGAGATATTCATATTTTGGATGGTATGAAAAATCCTTATTTTCCCCACAAGCTTGAAAAATAATTGTAAACACTTGCATGCTTAATACAAAGAGATAAGGGTACAAGGGGCCCCCTTGTCTCAAACCCCTTTTACCTTGAAACAAACCTACCATCTCTCCATTTACTCCAATAGAATAGCTGGGAGTGGATACACACATCATTATCCATCTTATAAATTTTGTAAGGAATCCAAAAGCATCAAGAGTATTGAAAATAAACTTCCAATTTAAGCTATCATAAGCTTTTTGTAGATCCACATTTGTTGTACACCTTGGGGAGACATTATCCTTATCATAGTCATTAAGTACATCCTGAGAAACTATAATATTGTCGCAAATGTACCTACCACTCACAAAAGCAAACTAGTTCTTTGAAATAATTGGTTCCAATACCACCTTCAATTTATCAGATATAATCCTGGATAGTGTTTTATAAGAGGTACATACACAGGATATGGGCCTACGTAATCTCACATTTGAAGGTACTACTACTTTAGGAATTAGTATGATATTTGTAGTATTCACTTCTCTCAACATATTCCCACTCTCAAAAGTTTCCATTATTGCATTACAGAAATCCTCACCAACTATATGCCAAGCCTCCTTATAGAACTTTGATGTAAATCCATCAGGAACTAGGCATTTATCTTTACTGGTTGAGAACAGAGCCTTCTTTATTTCCTCTTTTGTGATAGGCCTAATTAACCAACTGATTTGTTCCTCAGTCAGACCAACCTTTAATAGTTTTTTAAAACTTTCTACAATGAAGATCTCTTTATCTTTTACCTCAGTACCAATCAACTCCTCATAAAACTTTATAAACTCCTTATTTATGTCCCCAGGAGTAGTCAGCACCTTACCCTCATCATCAATTAATGTTGTAATTCTATTCTTGGCATGTCTACCCTTTATCAGCTTAAAATAGTATGCTGAGCTACAGTCACTCTCATTTGTCCATATTGCTCTAGATTTTTGTTTGAGGACTTCATGTTAATGCATAACTGCTTCTTCAAGTTTAAGTAAAGTAATCCTTTCCTCAGCCATAACCGCCTCATCACCTCTACCCTTCATTATAGTATCCTGTAAAATTTCCAGCTTATTTCTCAAGTTAGTAATGTATATAGGATCTTTTTTTAAATACATGATATTGAAAGCTTTCTTTACAATTCTATGTTTAGTGCACAATTTGAACATACAGGACCCCTTCACCTCACTCTTCCATACCTTTTCCACAACCTCTATAATTTTCTCATGTTTACACCATATATTGAAAAATCTGAAAGGAGTAGGCCCCCATTTTTGCTGTTTTCCAATATCTACATGAATCATACAATGATCAGATGTAGATGGGGCTAAACACATGACATTTCACTGTATTATATCTATCCACTTTGAATTAATCATTAGTCTATCTATCCTGCTAGCTCTCAACTGCTTCATACTCTTATTTTTCCATGTGTAAAAGTTGCCACATGTTTGATGCTCATACAACTCTGATTCTTAAATGCAATCAATAAACTCCTGAGTGTATTCATTTATCTCCTCACAATTTAATCTATCTTCCAACCTTAAAATTTAATTGAAATCACCTACACAACCAAAACATTCATGTCTATACACCTGACTCCATCTAATAATATCCATCCATGATTTCTTCTTTCCTTCTCATTATTACTGTAATATATAGCACACAATACAATACTGGTGTTATTCCTTAAATACTCAATTTTAACAACTAGAGCTTGAAAGGTCTCGTCCAACACATGTAACTGAATACTAGCATCCTTCCAAATACCCCAAATTCTACCTCTAAGGTCCTTACTGTAATTATGCACAATGTTATAGTTATTAAGCTGATCTCCCATTGTTTTGCTCATATTAGTATGAAGACCTTTTTTTTCAAGGATACACATTACTTGTACCTTATTTTTGAATATGTAATTTAAGACATCCAACTGTCTAAGGGTCATGTTCAACCCCCCTCACATTCCACGATCTAATGATCATGGATCAGGTGGTTTATTTTTGTGCCCCTCTCAACCCTGAGCACTTTCAACTATTCTCAATATGTCATCGTCCTAAGCAGATAAAGGACTACTTAGTATAGTAAATGAATTACTAGCAGTTGTGGGAGAGTTTATCCTACTATTACTTGTTTGATTTCTACCTGAAACTACATTCCACTTTATTTCATGATTCACTATCTCCACTTCTTTGTTTAGTTCCCTCTCCACTACCATAACACCCTTCCCTTTATCCTCTCTTTTATCCATTTCCTTCTCCTTAGTATTCTGTTGTTGTTTTGGAACCCACACTTTTTTTCAGACTTGCACATAACATGGTCAAAACTCTGACATCTAGCACACTTTGTAGGTGTCCACTTATACATAAACTCCACTTCATGTAATTCACCCAATCTTGTATCCACATAAACCTTCTTGTGTAACTCTCTCTTCAAATTAACCTCCACACACACTCTAGCATATCCCAACCTAGTTCTAGATTCAGTTATGGAATCCATTTGAATTGGGATCCCAATACTACTAGCTATATAGCTCAGACCATCATTTGTCCATAAGTTCATGGGAACATTCTTCAACCTAACCCATAAAGGTACCTGATCAACTTCAATCTTCCCAAATTTCATACTAGCTTTCCATTCTCTCAAAAAAAAGGTCTCCCACTAATATGCCATATTTGTTCTAAAGCTTTACTACGTTTTTCCTTACCCTCAAAGCTAAACACATGGATATTACCATTGAATTTGATATTTACCTTCCCAAACCCCCTCCATTGATAACACACAAAATTCGTAATCGCATAAAACTGAGGTACTGAGCCAATGAATTGACCTATCAAACAATTCTCCCATATCTTTCCCGTATCATCAAAAATATTTTGCGGAGGTTTTATTATCATTTTCCCCTTGTGATCAATTGGTTCATGAAAATCCAATTCCAATTTAGTTTCAATTTTTCCTTCAAATAGATTTACCCACTTAGCGCTTACCTCAAGAGCAGGTTTAATTACCTCTACTTGATCGACAATCGGCGTTTGAATCTTAGTAACTGCCCCATTTCCATTGTTCCCATTACCGTTATTGGAATAGCATGACTCTTTGGATTATTTGCAGGAGCTCTCAAAGCAGATTTACCCACCTCGACGTTTGTTCCTTTCGTATTTGTAACACTCGATACCCTTCCATTCGTCGTTTTCTGGTTTACAGCTTGAGGTCTACTGTTCGTACCTTTAGATCCATTAGCAGAACTCGATGCGTTACTGATATGGACGTCCTCAAAGATCTGTCATGTGATGTCTACCTTAGCGGTTGTTTTTCTAGGTGCCATAGAGAAGAAGAGAAAGAAACGGTTAATCGAAAAAGAAGAAGCGGAAGGTTTAGGGTTGATGTAGAAGCAGTGCAGATTCCTAATCAAGGATAAAAATGGCTGAAAAATGTGTTGCCCTTCTTGTTAGATCCCAGAAAGTATAGGATTAACAACAGATCGAAAGAGAATGCAACCAAAAAGTGTGGTTTGCTATGGTCTTTGGGGTATTGATTCGGAAGAAAAAGAAAAAAAATGAAAAACGCGTGAGAAAGTAGCGCGTGGACACCAGACAGAAAAAAAAAACTAAAACTCGCGTGCAAAGCGCGTTCTGACTCTCATTTCTAACAAGTTAAATGTTTTACTGTTTATTTAAGTTTTCAATTTTTTTTCTCAATAAGTTTTTTTTTACTTCCAGTGTTTTAAAAGGCGCTACACGCTAGGCGGGCGGTCGACCACCTTCGAGCGCCGAACATAGGCGTTTTTTTTGCTAGGCGGTTTTGATTTTTATTTATAAATATTATATATTATTAGTGTATATATTTTTTAATATACATAATTTTTTTTAAAGAATAAAGGAACATTTCTGAAAGAACTCATAAAACTATATATTATTTCATATATACATAATTTATACAATTTAAGAGAATGATAATCAATTATATTTGAATATTTTTTGAATTTATATAATTTTTAAAATAGGTTTATATAATTTTTGTGTTAAAAGTTATTTTTAAATTGTTTGTATTAAAAATGATTTTTTTAGCTATCAGACAGCCTAAATGGCCCGCCTAGGTCGGCCTAAACCCGTGTTGGGTGTATTTAAAAGTTACACTTTTTTAGAGTATGACCAATGGAGTCTTTATTTTAGGTCTTTAAATCCAGATTTGAAGACCCAATTTAAAGACCCATAGTTAAAATCGGGTCTTTAAATCATTGTCAACACCAAAGGTCTAGCCTCATTATCATGGTGCGAAAAATTTCCCAATGCATCTATTCAAGTACCTCCAGCAATCGGTTCCGACCATTCACCACTCATCTTATCCATGGATTCACCCAAATCTAAATATGAGAACTATTTTATGTTTGGGTCTAGATGGCTTGAAAACGAAAATTGCAAAGGTTTCATTAATGACGTGTGGAGAGAACAAGGTAATATTCAATCTATTAAAGATTTTTGTGAGAAAAGAGATACGCTTTGTCTTGTCCTTACTGGTTGGAGTAAACAAAATTTTCGTAATAATCGAAAACTTATAGAGAGATATCAAAATGAGTTAATAAAATTACAAAATATGGAAGATACGGATTCTAAATGGCTCAAAGAAAAAGAAATATTTACAAAATTAGAAGAGGCGTGGGAACAAGAGGAACTATTTTGGGCAGACAGTGCAAGAGATGAATGGATAAAAAAGGAAATAAAAATACAAGGTATTTTTATGCCAAAACAATCTTTAGGAGGAAAATCAATAGAATTACGGCTATTAAAAATAAAGAAGGAATATGGACAGATAATGAGGCGGAAATTAAAGGTACTATTCAAGATTATTACGTTAATTTATTCTCTAATCAAGTTGTAAATCAAGGTCCAAATATCTTTCAACATATACCTCACAAGATTTCAGATGAAATGAATAAGGATATTACGAAAATGCCAGACTTAGATGAAATTAAAAAGGCAGTTTTTGATATGTCAGGATCTAAAGCCCCGGGACCGGATGGTCTACTGGGAAATTTTTATCAAGAAAATTGGGAAACTCTCAAAGAAGACATATTTACTATTGTTAAGAATTTCTTTGAACATAATACTCCGCTTAATGGGATTAATGATACTGTGATAACACTTATACCAAAGGGTGATAGCCAAGAATCGGTAGCTGATTATAGACCAATAGCATGTCTCAATTTTTGCTATAAAATTATTTCGAAGATTCTCGCTAATAGATTACAACCGATGATGGAAGATCTCATATCCTCTACTCAATCTGCTTTTATCAAAGGAAGGAGTATACAAGATAACATTTTAATCGCGCAGGATGTGGCCTTTTTCCTTAAAAATAAAAGAAAGTCTAAAAGAATTATGCGGCAGTCAAAATCGATATGGCCAAGGCTTATGATCAAGTTAACTGGGATTTTTTAATTCGAACACTCAAAGCTATTGGTTTTTGTAAAAAATGGACTAAATGGATTTATAACTGTATATCATCGGTGACACTTCAAGTTAAAGTTAATGGACAGAGATTAAATAAATTCTCACCTTCCAGAGGAATAAGGCAAGGATATCCTCTATCACCTCTCCTCTTCTCAATTCTTACAGAAAGTCTTATAAGTCTTATCAATTTTCAATGTCGCGAAGGAAATATCAAAGGTATTAAAATAACTAGAAATTGCCCTACACTCACTCATCTTCTCTTTGCCGACGATGCTCTCTTTTTCATCAATATTGATAAAGATGAAATAGAAACCTTTAAGGATACTATATATCTTTTTTGTCAAGCTTCGGGTCAACGAATTAATTTTCAGAAGTCATCTATTATCTTCAGCAAAGGAACACCGGAAGAATTGTGTGAGGAGGTAGCTAAAACGCTTAATGTTACAAGAACATCATCTTTCGGTATATATTTAGGTATTCCGTTTTCCCTCAAAAGATCAAAGTCGGAGAATTTAAATTATATCAAGGATAAACTACTTAACAAATCTTCAAGCTACTTTGCGAATCTTTTATCAGATGGAGGCAAGGAAGTACTTATTAAGGCAGTTTTACAAGCAATACCCAATTATGCCATGTCCATTTTCGAATTTCCTAAAACACTTTGCAAGAAGTTATCCGGAATCGTAGCTAATTTCTGGTGAGATTCAAGCAATAAGAAAAGAATTCATTGGGTTAAATGGAAAAGGATTGCTAGAGCAAAAACTATTGGAGGCATAGGATTCAGGGATTTTCAAAAAATGAATCTAGCATTATTAGCTAAACAGGCCTGGAGAATTATGAGTAATCCGAACTCACTTGTTGCTAAAGTATTGAAAGGTATATACTCTCCATGGGATAATATTATCAATGCCAAACTATCAAATAAAAGATCGTGGAGTTGGGCTAGTATATATAAAGGAATGCAATTTATTAAACAACACGCGATATGGAGGATTGGAAATGGAATTAACATCAATATTTGGGATAAAAAATGGGTAAATAGCAAGATGCCTTTGGAAAGACCTGTGGGATGTACAATAGAATATGTAGCGCAGCTCTTTAATCAAGATATGTCAAGCTGGAATATGGATCTACTTAGACAATTATTTCCACCAAATCAAATCAATGACATATGCAAGATACCGGTAATCATTAATAAAGAGGAGGATAAATTAATTTGGCCATTTTCAAAGGATGGTGATTATAGTACCAAATCGGGATACCATAAATTGGTTGATTTAGAAGTTCAAAATGAAGCTCAATCATCTTCTCAAGGCATGAAGGAAAATAGCAATCTCTGGGATATTATATGGAAATCAAATGTCATGAATAAATTCAGATCTTTTGGATGGAAAGTATGCAATGGAGCTATCCCTACTAAGCGTAATCTGAAAACTAGGAAAATAGTTAAGGATGCGACTTGCGAATGGTGCGAGCTGGACAAAGAAGATATTGAACATTTATTCATAAAGTGTCCTCTTAGCATGGCGGTTTGGGCAAATTCTAGGTTGCAAATTATGATAGAAAAAGAAAGAAAGTATGAAATAGGAGAGTGGTTTATTGAGATGAGGAAGAAATATAGTAAAAATGGTTGGGATCAAAATGAATTTACGGCATATTTTCTTCTCACATTATGGAATATTTGGAAGGCAAAGATGAGAAGTTTCCATGACAAAACACCATGGGTAATCAAGGATATTCTGATCAGAATCAATTCAGCTATGAATGATTTATTCAAATGCAGAATGGCTAAAGATAAAGATAATAACAAAGGAAGCATTTTGAATTGCGAGAACAATAACGAAGATATTATCGAAAGCAACCCAATTCTTAAAGATGATGCAGAGGTTATTTTCATGAGTGACGCGTCTTTTAAAAAGGATTATGAACCAGCAGGTCTAGCAGCTATTGCGATTAACAATGAAGGCATGGTAGTTCATAAGATTACCTCCAGACAGCTTGTTAGGAGCCCTATTGAAGGTGAAGGATGGGCGGTTCTTCTTTCTATGAGAAGGGCTGCTAGTTGTAATATCCGGAGTGTTTCATTTTACTCCGATAACCTTGAACTTGTTCAAGGTATTGATAAATTTACAGGTCTTCGATGGCAGATTTCTCCTTTCATTGCCGAAATGAAGAGCTGGTTGAAGAGATTCCTCAATTGGAGAATCAACTTCGTAAAACAGAAACTTAATAGTGTAACAGACCTTGCAGCAAAATCAGCTAGACGGAACCTGGATACGTCTAAATCGAAGAACGGAACTCTTAGTGATTATTATGCCTATATTAAGTCTTTGTATAAACGATCATAATTTCTTTTTCCTTGACCAAAAAAAAAAAAATTTAAAAAAATTATATAGTTAAATTTAAAAATTATATTTAAATTTAAACATTATATTAAATTTTTAATATTTGATGTCATATTTATTTAATATCATTTTATTATTTATATAAATTTTAAAACTAAAATTTTAAAAAATCTCATTAAATAAATTATATTACCTATATAAATAAATAAAAGATATAAGATAATTCATTAATCACTTAAATCTATACAATTTTAATTTATTAAATCATTCTAATTTAATTTATATTTTAATTAATTAATTAACTACTTAATTTTCTTAATTCAAAATTAATAAATCTTTCGAATCTACCATATATTAATTTTTTTTTCTTTTGATGACCTATAAATAAATCTATTTTAATTTTTAATTTTATCTTTTGTATATTAAATATAAGCCTTGTATAATTTGATAAAATGTCAAATATGTATACATCTATATTTAACAAAATTTATACATATGGAGTCTCTATATCTATATGTGGAAAGTCTTCAAAAACACCATTAGTGTTGTTTTTTAATCTATTTTAACTTTTAGGTCTTCAAATTTAACATTTGAAAACCTCATTGGTCTTGCTCTTACATCTCAGAACTTAAAAAGAAATATCTTAGGAATTTTTGACTAAAAGTCAATTTTTTTTTTTTTGGACACACTAAAAGTCAATATTTCACTACATGAAACTTGTCGTCTACAACAATTGCTAAGATATAAAAAACCCACAAAACATAAGACCTAATACCTCAATTGCTAAAATATTATAAATAAATAAAAGAAGGCCTAATAAAACAAGTGTCTGATAATAAAAAATTACAAGCAAAACTCTACACTAGGTCCAAAACTCTCAAAAAAAAAAAAATTAAGTTTCAACTATTTTTCTCCAATAACATTTGTTACTCGTACCATGTTAATACCCAGACAAATCATAAGCAATTCAACTCACAACTAATCACCCAACTATTCTCGGTTTTGACATATTGCAAAAAGATTCCTATTTAGATTAAATATTTCTTGTCAAGCATTGAATAATACAAACTTAATTAAAAAAAATTGTCAAAAATATCCTATGTTCATTACAATATGGAAAAGTACCAATAGGCTATGAATCATTAAAGTATATTAGATTTTTTATTTATTTAAGTTTTATTCGGGTACTAATTAATATATATTTTTATATTACATTATGTACGTGTCAAATTTATTTTAATCCGTCATAACATTCCGTCATAACATGAGCGAGTCATACAATTTTAATTTTATATTTAAATAATTCAATATCAGATTTATATTGTTATTGTTAAATGGTATACAGTTGTCATATTGAGATTTTTTTTTAGTTTTAGTTAAAATTTTATTTCACTATGATAAGAATCAAATCTTTATTATGTTAAGAGAAAGGTAATGGGAGTTAAGAATGACATTGTACTTGAGGTGCACTTGGTTTTTTTTTTTAAAATACATATGAGAGCCATTATAGATTTATAATTATTTTGACTCTTATATGATTGGATCCCAGGACCTCTTGGTCTCTGCGGAGTAGTCTAACCACTAGATCAACAATCGATCTTGGTTAGAATTTTAAATATATACAAAATTATATATATTTTTATTTTTGAATGCTCAACAAAATCAAATGCAAACTTATTTATTTTGCATAAATATCATATTAATTATTAAATATGTACTAAATAAATTGGAAGCGTCGGGTTTCATTAAAAATATTACACCTTAAAATTTTATCTAGATTAGTCGTCTTTGAGCCAAATTCAGAGTTGCGGCCAAGGCCTACAAATTACCTGGGCCGGCCCTTCTTTTGACGCGCAAAAAACTAATATACCTATACTTTTAACTAGATTCTGAAAAAAATGATGATATACGCTAACATTATACTCTGTTTATTCCACAAATAATTTCTACGTTACCAACAGTGGTGTTCCAAAAATATTATTCGTTTAGGATTTCAAGACACTTTTTTCATCTTTTCCACTATTACCCTTATTAAAATATTAAGAATTTTATTTTTAATACATATTTATAATATCAAGACACTTTATGAGGGGTACTTTTAAATAGTGAACTCAATAGTTTTGTTTTCTAATACATGTGAAAAGTTAAGTGGACAGTATTTGTGGAACATACGCAGTAATAAGATTTAGCTCTTATTTTGACTAAAAAATCAAACAAAATCACAACAAAATTAATAGGAAACGCTAATCAAGAACTAAATGAAGGAAAAAAGATAATATGCATCTGAAAATGAATTATTATTTTTTATAAATAATTGAGTTACGAGATAATTCCAATAACTCAAAAGTTGAATCACGGGAAAATTCCCATAACTTATAAGAATAAACCAATTTAAGTAGATGTTATTGTTGAGTTACAGTATATTTTTCATAGCTCAAAAAGTAAAGTTACTAGAAAATTCTTATAACTCATAATGAAAGACTAACAAGTAAATAATGTTATTGATTTAAGAAAATAATCTCATAACTTGAAAATTTGAGTTACTGAAAATTTTCCACAACTCGGAATTTTAAACCATGTATCCTACAGATTAAAAGTACAAATATATCATCATAATGCGTTAGTAGATCTTTACCTAAAATAACAAACTATTTTGGCTAAGAAAAAGATTTTGAGATAAAAAATAGTGATTTCATTTATTTTTCTTTACCCATTGTCTTGAATAATTCGAATTACAAACAAATATTATACACAACAAGTGAATTACTCGATGAATATGCATATTTTAAATGAATCACGGTTCAAACTTATGAGAAAGAAATTTGGGCCACAATTAAATTATTATCACTGTAACATGATCGCTCGTCACTATTTTCTCAATAAGATAACAACTCACTTTGTTCCGATTTAAATTGTTGCTTTCGTAATAGATTCACCTAAATTTTTTTCTAATTCATGCAATGTTGTTGAACTGTTATTTTTTTGGAATTCATTGGAATTTGTAAGTAATAATTTGGGTACACTCCGTTGCATCATCAAACTGTTCTTCATTCAAAGTAAGGGGTTAATTGGAAAAAATCAATACACAATAACTTTTACGGGCTAGGGTTAGTCTAATGGATTATTTTGATTGATGTTCTGTGATAAAACAATATCTTGAACATGTCTAATCTCCTGATGAAACCGAAAGTGGTAGTGTTATTTGCATGTTCAAGGAAACTTGAAAACAATGACATTGAATTTTGATAAAGAGCCAAGAAGAAAGAGATTTAATATGTGATAGAGCATGGATGAAGTTTGAGATACAGAGTTAATAGATTTAGGAGATGGATGTTAAGTGTAAAGATATTGAAGAAGATATGAATGCTTGAGGATAAATAATTGGTGTTGATGAAGATGGGGAAAAGGATAGAAGATGAAGATGATGGAGCTTGAATGAAAGAACTTTAAAAAATGGTGGAGAAGAGGATGCTAATAAGATGGATAAGAGCTTGAAGATGAACACGATGATAATGAAAACATAGGCATTATACGTCTAAATGAGCATTTGTGCGCAATGACTAAATCCATTAGAGAACAAACCTGAGAGAGAGTTGAAGGTTTGACCTCGAAAACGAAGATTAGGTGGAATGCCTAAACCCATTAGATATTGGAGTTGTTAAGCACTGAAGACTGTATCTTAAATAAGCAAAGTAGGCATAATGTTTAAACCCGTTAGGGATTAAAGCTAAGACGAAGTATAGTCTGGACCTCCAAAGATAGAACTAGGCGAAATGCCTAAACTTGTTTGGAGACATAGCTGAGCTGAAAAAGATCAGATATATGAGCAAAAAAAGAGCGGAATACCGATTCACTTTGTCTTACATCTAGAAGATTATAAAAAGAAGTCATGTCAGAAATTTTGGATAGGATATCCAAACAAGTTATGGGTTACAACTATAAAGGACACCAAAAGATTCGTTACTATACCATTCATCTAGTAACAGTTTGAGCCATGCAAGCGGATGTCTGGCCTAGTAGATACAGACATGCGAAGATTCAAAAAGCAACAAACCGGAGAGTGACATGTGGCCAAATATGTTAGAGGATTTTTGCTTATAAATAGAGGCATTGTGTGACTCCATTAAGTGTCTCTTACTCTCTACACATTCAAAAAAATTCAAGTTACGTTTAGGAGACCCCCAAAACAATATTCCTCACATATTACTTTGTATATCACTAGTACGCAAACATATGTTGTAATCAACATATTTAGGAGTTTAGTAGTTATTGTAGATAGATTAGGGGTTAATTATAAAACCTAAGGTTTTATATTGGTCTAATGAAGAGAGTGTTTTTCATAGAAAATACAATTTTGATGAAGATCTAGTTTTGGTTACACACTTAGCTAAAAGGCTTCACATAGTTGAAGTGGTAGATTAGGGTAGATATTGTCTACTGGTCCTTGTGTGACAAGACACAAAAAAAGGTTGCACAGGCTTGTGAAGTAGTATATTAAGAGTCGAGTTTTTTTTGCTTGTTTTCCTAGTGTTGGCGACAACACCAGTGTAGTCCTTCAAAGGGTAATTTTGAAGATGGTTGCCTAACGTCCTTTTAATCTTGTTTTAATATTTGCCAAATCGTGTTTTAAATATCCCCAAAATAGTGCATTATACTTGTCCTACCTAAATACCTTCTCTCCATGAATTTAACATTATTTTTCAAGGTTTATTTAGTAGCCGGACCGACATACCGCCCACAGGACCGGCATACCGATGAAGAGAGCCCTTGCCCAACGGTCACATGCCACGTCAAATCTAACCGTTGACTAGAAGACAAGCCGGACTGATAATCCTAGAGGGGGGGTGAATAGGATTACTAATAAGATTAATGCCTAATTAAAAAATCTTTTGGATAAATATAAGTTTATGAAAGAAACTTCTAAGACAACTAATATATCAAACACTTATGGGATCATGCATAGGATAAGCTAGGGGTTCGATATATAAGTTTAACAAGTAAAACGAGTTTCTATTTTCTTACTACTCTAGATGGTAATAGGTTGATTAACTAGATAAACATTATTACGATATTTATACTAGCAAGTAATCAAACATATAAAGTGCGGAAAGTAACCAGAGTAGGGATAGAAAGATACACATGATTTATAGTGGTTCGGTTTCCCTACATCCACTACCTAAGGAAGCCTCCTTAGGATTTCAAGCTTTTCACTAAGCTCCCGTGTCTCTCTTAACCGGGTCGAGAACACAATAACCCTTACAACCTCTTCGATAACACGAAGGACAAACACTTGTGCTATCGCAACACAAGGACACCAAGTATACTCCCGATACTCAAACACTTATGCTATCTCAACACAAGGATACCAAGTATACTCCCTATACTTGAATTCTCTCTTAATCTATCTATTACAAGAGCTAGACTTAAGAGGATAGATACAAAGTGTTTAAAGAGGTGCAAACAACTTTGCTAGATAATCTCCTAAAGAGTAGATATGACTATAAGCTTGTAAACTCCTCTTTGAGTAGATAATAACTTTGAAGCTTATTGGTTTAAGCTCTTGATCAAGCTTGGATAATTAACTTTGATAGCTTGTGACCTCTAACTTTGTAGGAGAATGATATGTAAGATAGTTGAAGTGTTAGAGGTGAGTTTCTCCTTCAAAGAGCCCATATTTATAGCACAAGAAAGTCCCCAACGGATATAAAGTTGATGGTGAACTTTGTTCCAAACCGGGTTCCCGGTTTCCCAAATGCGGGTACCCGGTTTCAGTTGTAACGGCTATAAAACGTCTATATTAACTTGATGTTGACTTGAGCTTCACCAAACCGGGTTCCCGGTTTTCCCAAATGCGGGTACCCGGTTTCTACTGACTTGGAGATTATGATTTTTTGATTCGTTGCTCGGATGGAAAAGTTTTCTTCACGAGAGTTGTTGTAAACATCATTTTAAGAAACGTTGTTGTTGATCATGAAAGCTAATTCTCAATGTACACATAAGATAAGGTTAAACGTAATGGTATGAAAATTAGCTACTAAGGATATGAAAATAAGGCTATGATCAAAATGATGTTAATTGTGCTTTTTGATGAATTAGAGTGCAAGATAATAAAGTGAGATTAGCACACTAAACAATAGAGGATTTGTCACATTAAAACACCTAATCGATGGGGGCAATATGCCAACAATCTCCCCCTTTTTGATGATGACAAATCAATCACTAAAACACATATGGAGATTAACTCCCCCTCACAAAAAGCATTAAGTCAAAGTGTGTTTTCATGAAAAAGACATGTATTTGTGAGTTTTGTAAAGTGCAAGTTTTGAAAGTTTTAGTGCACAAATTTCTCCCCCTTTGTCTTCATCAAAAAGACGAAATAAATGTATAATCCAAAACTAAGGAAGAAGAGCTAAAACTCAAGTGAATAGATTTTAAAACAATGATACTAAGAGTGTGCAAGAGTTTAGAGATTTAAAAACAATTTGTAGAAGGAGATGCACAAAGATAGATAATTGAAGAGCAAGAGTTTAAGAGATAGAGACTTATTACCAACTCCTTGATCGATAGATTTATATTTCATATGCTTTCTAATGACACAAATGATTAGTTGCAAAGTATGAGAGGGAGAGATATGCCAAAGCATTTAGAGTTTTTAACAAAAACTCCCCCTTACAAAATGCATAGAGTTTGTTTCAATTTGTAAAAAGTTTTGATCTACAATTTTACCATACTAAGAATATTTGAAATCATTTTGAAAGACTTTAGGGGGTAAAATGTATTTTTGAAAAGCATGGGAAAAAATATTTTTCAAAAGTTTTAAGGACTCAAAAGCAATTTGAAAAAACTTTTAGGGACCTAAATGCAATTTTTAATCATTTTGAGAACTTATACAAATGGAACAACCTATAGGGACTAAAGAGCAAAAAAAAAAAATCAAGGATTAGTGAGCAATAGTACCTATATCATCAAAGAAAATGTTAGTAATATCAAGCATAAACATGAAGCAACTAAACATTAAATTTCCAAAATAAAACCATAGCATACTAAAACAAATATCCAAATTAAACACCATAGCATACTAGATCAAATATCCAAATCAAACCAAGTTAAACATAAAGCATCCTAAACCATTATCCAAATAAAACATGTAGCAATAATATCCTAGATGTCCAAAACACGGACCCATAAACAATTAAAGCATAAACACCACAAACTTAGTCCAAAACACTAAGAAACACATAAAAGCCAAGTAAAAAGAAGTTAAACTAAAACACCCAAACAAGAACGATTTAGCGATTATCACGAGGAGAGCGGCTCCTAGACCTTCTTCCATTTCCAACATCATCACGAAGACATGAAACTTCATTTTTCAACCCCTCAATTCGATTATTCATATTTTCAAACCATCCTTTGATTTCCGCAAAACCCTCTTTAATAACATTCAACAAGGTAGATTCAACTTTATCAAGATCATCTTTAGTAGCAACATTTGAGGAAGAACCAATGGAAGATTTTGAACGGGAAGTGGTATAAGACGGAGGAGGATTAATAGGCATAACCTCACGGGAAGGAATGTTAAGAGACTCAATAGTGGGACCCGAGGAAGTGATATTTTGACCAACATTTTTCAAGATAGTTTTTCGAAGATTTTCGGGAAGATGATCAAAAATATGCTTATCAATGTATTCTCCATTGTAGACGAAGATTTTCATGGTTTTCAAAAACGGAATATCAAACCTCCAAATTGGTTCAAAATCACGAGGGTCAAGAGAGGGAGATATTTTCTTAACATTGACCAAGAGATAACTAAGAGCAATACCATAAGGAAGAGTAGAATTTGAATGAGCACGATAATCCAAGTTACGAATGAAAATTTTGCAAAAATTGATAGGCCTTTTCGAATAAAGATGAAATAGAAGGATTGTTTCATAAGGAGCAATTGTACCATCTTTCCTATCTTTTCCCAAAAGACAAAACAAGATAATTTTGTGTGCCAAACGAATATCCGGAGTAAATAAACTCGATAGCCAAGGTTGAGTATGGGTTTGAATCATTTTCGAAGACATAAAAGCCTCAACCTCGTTTTTCAAAGGAATATCAATCAATTCTTTACTTCTATTCCAACCCGAAACAATAAAATTATCATAACCACTATTTTGAAGTTTAAAAGCTTTTTCAATGGTTTTTGGAGTAATGGAAAGATTTTTGTTTGAAACCATTGATTTTAAAGTGCAAGAATCACAATCTAGTGGATGGATATTTTTGTAAAAATCATTAACAAGGGATTCATAATACTTATTTTCTAAAGATAGGAAAAAATCTAATCCTTGGAATTGAAATAAATGGAAGAGATTAGAATTTGAGCCATTTACCAAAGAGATGGAAGCACTAAGAGAAGGAGATGAAATTGATCTTCCCCAAAGGATCTTGATGTTTTTCCTCACCATTCTTTGTCTTGTGGGTTCTTCTTCAAGCTCTAAATCATCTTCTTCATCTTCAAAAATTGGGTCTATCTCAATATCTTCATCTTCTTCATCAATGATTCTCTTGTTTTTGGAAGCCCTTGAAGCTCTAGAAGCTTTGGAAGATGAAGCCATGGCCAAGGAGATGATGAAGGTTTAATGGAGGAGTTAGGGTTTGAAGGTTTTCGTTTTTGAGAGAGAAAGAGGATGAAAAACGGTTTGAGAAATGAGGGAATAAAAGAGAGACCAAGGGTTTTGACTTAGTTCGGGTGTACACAGACTCGAAACCGGGCGCCCGCATTCACCAAAACCGGGTACCCGGTTTCCTTTCTTATGCCTCGGTTTTAGAGGGTACAAAAGGAAAAAGACATTTTTCAAAAATCACCCGAACCTAATACGAAAGCTCCCCAATAGTTTAGACATGTTATAAAACTCCCAAAATAATTTTTGTTATGAAAAATTATGAAAAGGAAATCACGAAAAAAGAGAAAACGGTTTATTGCATAAAGACCCCTATATTTTAAAAAAGTACAAAAAGACCCAATGTGAAAAACTAAGCAATTTTAAGCATGAAAGGGTCAAGACTAGCAAGATATAGCACATAGAGGATAAAACACATAAACACATAGTAAACAATAAGATAAAAAGGAAGAAAGGAGAGAATTCACCGAATTTTCCTTTTACGAGGTTTGAACGTCCTTTTGCATATAATTCAATTTTCTTGACGCTCAACATCTTTAACGAATTATTACTATGGTAACCGAGGTGGAATGAATCCGGGAATACGATTAGTACTTTTCACGATCCATGTCGGTTTTTCATTTTGAGTGAGCTCCTCATTGGTGAGTTCATCATGATCTGTTTCTTCTAGATTTGACTTAAGAACTCCCGCTCCATTTAACTTCTCTTTATATGGAACGAATGGATCTTCCATAACGATTTTCCAATAATCGGGATCTTTGGCTTTGATAAATTCCTCCATTTTTGTTCTTCAAGCAAAATAGTGAGTTCCTACAAAAAGTGGAGGTCGAGTAGAAAACGACTTTTCCAAAAGATTAAATTCCATATCGTTTACTCTACTAACGATTAAGCTATTCACGTAGAGTTAGACTCTGATACCAATTGATAATCCTAGAGGGGGGGTGAATAGGATTACTAATAAGATTAATGCCTAATTAAAAAATCTTTTGGATAAATATAAGTTTATGAAAGAAACTTCTAAGACAACTAATATATCAAACACTTATGGGATCATGCATAGGATAAGCTAGGGGTTCGATATATAAGTTTAACAAGTAAAACGAGTTTCTATTTTCTTACTACTCTAGATGGTAATAGGTTGATTAACTAGATAAACATTATTACGATATTTATACTAGCAAGTAATCAAACATATAAAGTGCGGAAAGTAACTAGAGTAGGGATAGAAAGATACACATGATTTATAGTGGTTCGGTTTCCCTACATCCACTACCTAAGGAAGCCTCCTTAGGATTTCAAGCTTTTCACTAAGCTCCCGTGTCTCTCTTAACCGGGTCGAGAACACAATAACCCTTACAACCTCTTCGATAACACGAAGGACAAACACTTGTGCTATCGCAACACAAGGACACCAAGTATACTCCCGATACTCAAACACTTATGCTATCTCAACACAAGGATACCAAGTATACTCCCTATACTTGAATTCTCTCTTAACCTATCTATTACAAGACCTAGACTTAAGAGGATAGATACAAAGTGTTTAAAGAGGTGCAAACAACTTTGCTAGATAATCTCCTAAAGAGTAGATATGACTATAAGCTTGTAAACTCCTCTTTGAGTAGATAATAACTTTGAAGCTTATTGGTTTAAGCTCTTGATCAAGCTTGGATAATTATCTTTGATAGCTTGTGACCTCTAACTTTGAAGGAGAATGATATGTAAGATAGTTGAAGTGTTAGAGGTGAGTTTCTCCTTCAAAGATCCCATATTTATAGCACAAGAAAGTCCCCAACGGATATAAAGTTGATGGTGAACTTTGTTCCAAACCGGGTTCCCGGTTTCCCAAATGCGGGTACCCGGTTTCAGTTGTAACGGCTATATTAACTTGATGTTGACTTGAGCTTCACCAAACCGGGTTCCCGGTTTTCCCAAATGCGGGTACCCGGTTTCTACTGACTTGGAGATTATGATTTTTTGATTCGTTGCTCGGATGGAAAAGTTTTCTTCACGAGAGTTGTTGTAAACCTCATTTTAAGAAACTTTGTTGTTGATCATGAAAGCTAATTATCAATGTACACATAAGATAAGGTTAAACGTAATGGTATGAAAATTAGCTACTAAGGATATGAAAATAAGGCTATGATCAAAATGATGTTAATTGTGCTTTTTGATGAATTAGAGTGCAAGATAATAAAGTGAGATTAGCACACTAAACAATAGAGGATTTGTCACATTAAAACACCTAATCGATGGGGGCAATATGCCAACACGGACCGGTATACCGCCCATATGATCGGCATACCTCTCCGGGTAAGAAAAGTTGCTTATAAAATGGAGTTTTATGCTATGCAATTAACCACCTCTTACCAACACATTTTATACAGTCTTATACATTCATTAGAGGTCTCAAGCTATCAAAGTATCAATCCAACCTTGATCATTCAACTTGTTATATCTACTCAATCAAAGAGTTAATCCAAGAAGCTTCAAAGTTCTAATCTACTCAAGAGAAGTTTTAAGCTTAGAGTTATATCCTCTCTTTAGGAGTTCTTAGCAAAGTTGTAACAACCATTCAAACACTTATTTTTATCGTATTAGGTCTTGACGTTGTTATAGATAGATTAAGAGAGAGTGTGAGTATAGGGACTATACTCGGCTTCCTTGCGTTACGATAGCACAAGAGTTTGCTTCGGGGTATCAAAGTGGTTGTAAGGGTTATTGTGTTCTCGACCTGGTTAAGAGAGACACGGGAGCTTAGTGAAAAGCTTGAAATCCTAAGGAGGCTTCCTTAGGTAGTGAATGTAGGGATAACCGAATCACTATACATCGTTGTGTACTTTCTATCCGTTATCTCTTTACTTATCGTTTATTGATTGCTCGTATTTCTATTTATATCAAGCCTAGTTACCCTATTGCATGATTGATGTCTCCCTAATTGTTCTTATTTTCGACCCTTGGGAGACATCATTTTTGGTGTTTATTTACTTAATTTGATAGACTTTTGAACTAAATATTCAATAATCCGGAATTTCCTTTTTATTTCTAGCATTTTTAATTTATTAAACTTTTGCGCGTAATATTGGTATTTTTAGTGTAAAGTTTACAGGTTTTAGATGTTAGCTAGAAGAGGAATCCGAGGAGAAAGTCAGAGATCGTGAAATAGAGTCAAGACTTGAAGATAAATCCCGAAGATATTATTTTTAGAGCTGAAAATCTGTATTTCAGGCCAAAGATTGCTGATTTCGAGGTGCTTAAGCGATGATCTAGCCGCTGACCTTTGAAGAGAAAACGATCCTTATCGAGTCACGGAAATTTAGCAACTGATTTGAGGTCAATCGGAGTCATAACGAATCGGGAAAAGCCGTTTTTGTGAAGGAGTATCAACAGTTACGGGATTTTGGGCTTAGAAATTGGGCTTGGACATTTAATTAGTGTTTTATTTTCTGGTCCAAACCCTAATCCGTTTTTATGCTTATAAAAGGAGGTCTGGACTTCTATTTTTCATACAATTCACATTCCACAAGATTAAACACCAGAGAGAAGCAACAGAAGGAAGAAAGAAGAAGCTACAAGAGCTGGAGAGGGTCTATATCTCCGTTCGTAGTCATTCCAATTCCGAAAATTAGGTTCTTTTTATCTTTAATTTTGTAATCAAATATGAATTCCATTTCTTTTAATTTAGTTTTTCCATTTAATATGAGCTAAACTTTTCATAGTGCTTGAGAACAAACAATGGGCGAATCCCAATTTTATGAAATAACGAATGTTGAATTTGGGCTTATGTTAAATTAAATTAGATTGGGTCTATTACTCTTTTCGATAATTTGTGATTATTTACTGTTTTTAGAGTCGCGAACTAAGAACAGGTATTAGTATCTAGGCTATTCCACATAAGTGGCGTGTGGATCATCCTGACGGAGGATTTAGGTATAGAATTAATTATTCAATCTAGGATAAAAGCTATTGATTCTGACGAACTTAGCTAATTCTAGGGCCAATGAGGTAATAAATCTTAAACATCCAACGGTGGATCATATTTACCCTGACGGGACTAGTGACACTTTAGGATCGTCTTATAGTCCACCCTGACGGGGGTATAAGGAAATTAGAATCCCGACCATTGTAATTGACCAATTTAGCCCTTAAACAACATAAGTTAGGAAATAAGATTGGGAGGATCCTTGCGTTCTCAAGTACTACCTCTCATACTGCGTTTTCACTCATTTTACTTGCGTTTTAGCTTTTACTTGCATTTATAATTTGTCTTTCATTTAGTAGCTTTAATAAACAAAACCAAACAAACATATTTTATTTACTTGCTTTCATAAGTGCAACCAATCATTATCTGCTAAACATTGTAGTCAACCATCCCGTCCTTGGAACGAATCTGTTTTATCATATATACTACTTGGGACAACCGTACACTTGCGGTTGTGGTTCGATTATCATTTGCATTTATTTAGAACACACAAAGGACCACCAAGTTTTTGGCGCAGCTGCCGGGGACGGTAGCGTGTGACCACGGTGTTTATCCTTTAGTGATAGGTGCATTTATTTTATTTTATCAGTTTTACGCTTTTTGTTTGTTTATCTTTCTCAGGTTTTTAGGTTTGGTGTATGCGAAGAAGGCTATTCAAGGATCTAGAGCCAACACCTCCGATCCTTAGTAATCCAGAATCGTTGATCAGACTTGCTAACAAGAGAAGAAGAGAACGAGAAGCTTTAGAAGTAGAAGAGTTAGTTAACAGAATGGAGAATATCAATCTTCAGAATCAACAAGACAATCAACCAGGTCAACTAGGCGCAAATGGCCAACCTTTGGCTCCAGGCACTATTCCTCCAATTCCACCAGTAATTCCTAATCCTCAAGTTCAGATAGTGATGAATCAAGATCCATGGTTTACTAATGGTCCACCAGAAGTTCCATTCCGTGCTCCTGCTATAGGAGTAGGTGCTCCAGATATAAATGTTCCGAGATTCCGTCCTGATTCGGGTATGTTAGCTCAATTCCAAAATTTTGGGAATTTTCGTGGTAGACCATCAGAAGATCCTCTTAGAGCAGTACAGAAGTTTAAGCAGATTTGTGATTCTTATATCACACAAGGAGTTTCAAGTAACAGATGTATTTTGCTGCGTTTAAATTCTTTGTTATTGATGGAGCGAGTGAATGGCACGATACGCAAGATCCTACAAAGATTACTAATTGGGACCAATTAGAGGCTGCTTTCTTTGACAGGTATTACCCAAGTAATATGCGATTAGATGCTGAGTTAGAATTGACGCATTTCCGTCAAGAATATGATGAAACTGTGGGTAAGAGTTGTACAAGATTTCATATGTGTTTACGTAAAGTTCCTACTCATGGCTTTTCTGAACAACAACAGCTTAAGATCTTTTATAGAGGCCTTGATGGAACTTCGAGAGAGAAGTTGGATACGCTATGTGGTGCAGGTTTTCTTCAAGTTCAACCCGCTCATGCTAAAATTATTTAGAGAGAACAGTCAAGAATGAAGTTGGGTGGAATTCAGTAAGAACACCAGTTAAGGGAGTGAATAATGTTGATATGGAAGAGAAATTTGCTACGCTTGAGAATAAGATTCAGAATACCATAGAGCAACAATTAAAGCAACTTACTTTAGCTGTAAAGGAAGGATTTTCGGGTAAGAAGGTAGCTGAAGCTGCACAAGAGGTTTATATGTGTTCGATTTGCAGGGTAGATGATCATGATGAGGAAAGTTGTCCGAATAACCAAGAATCCGTGATGTTTATGTCCAATAGAGGTAATTTCAATTCGAGTGGCAATGGATATCAGCCTAACAGAAACCATCCTGGGTTTCAATAATCAAATCCTAATGGGGCAGCCAATCCTACATATGCGTATCAGCCGCGCCCCCAAGGTAACAACTATAATCCAAGACCACACAACAATTATCAAGGAGAACAGAATCAAGGCAATTATGTACAAAGACAAGCTCCTCAGAATACTTACGATGAAACTTTAAACCAAAAAGCCTTACCTTCCCATCCTCAAGAAGGAGTAGTTACCCTTCAGAAGACGGTTGAAAATTTAATTGCTCTTCAGACACAAGCTATGGAACGTCAAAATGCAGCCGAAGCAAATATGAAGTTGTTTCAGAATCAGCTAAGTCAAATTAATAAAAAACTGAATCAGCGTCCACAAGGACAACTTCCTAGCGATACAGAGAATACAATACAACGTGAAGATTGCAAAGCTGTTACATTAAGAAGTGGTAAGAATCTCCCTCCACCTCCTTTTCCTGTTATGAAAGAGAAAGAAGTTCCAAGAAAAGAAAAGGAAGTGGTTGAGAAGGAGAAAGAGAATGAAAAAATAGTGAGGTTGAAGAAATAGAAAAACCAAGAGAAGTTCCGAAAAAGAAAGATGATATGGTGATTAATCGCCCTCCACCACCGTTTCCATCTCGAGTTCAGAAAAAGGGTGATTTGGGTGATTTTCAGAAATTCTTTAATAGAGTGAAGGGTCTAAGTATTAATATTCCGTTACTAGAGGCGATTCGAGATATCCCAAAGTACACGAAATTTTTGAAGAGGGCCCTCACTAACAAAAGGCCTTATTGTGATAATGAGATGATTGGCCTTCCTGAAGAGTGTAGTGCGATTTGTCAGAGTAAATTACCTCCAAAGTTAGTTGATCCAGGGAGTTTCACGATTCCCATATCGATTGGAGAAGAATGGAAGGGAAAGGCGCTATGTGATTTGGGGGCAAGTATCAATTTGATGCCCAAGTCAATCTTTGATAAGCTTAAAATTGGAAACGCAAGACCCACCTCTATGGTCTTGCAAATGGCGGACAGGTCTCTTGCTCATCCTGAAGGCCGTATTGAGGATGTCCTTGTTAAGGCAGGTACACTTATATTTCGCGTTGATTTCGTAATACTTGAGTACAATGCAGATAGAAATGTCCCCATTATTTTGGGTAGACCATTCCTAGCTACAGGGAGAACATTGATCGATGTAGAGAATGGCGAATTAACGATGAGGATACAAGATGAGGAAGTGAAATTCAATGTATTTCGAGCTATGAAATTCCCAAATTCTCAGGAAGATTGCTTCAGAATGGATGTAGTAGAGCAAGCATCGCAAGGGGTATTTAATTGTTTAAATTTTGATGATATCTTGCAGGCTGCTTTGACATTAGATTCACCTGAGATGATGGAGGAGCTTACAGAAACAGTGGCAGCTCTCAATTCTGAAAATTCGAAGTATAGGCGTCTTGCCTATGAACCTGTGAGAGAACCGGGGGAGATTATTCCTAAAAAGAAGCCTTCAATTGAATCTCCTCCGGAGTTGGAAGAAAAACCATTGCCAGCACACTTGAGGTATGCATATTTGGGTACTAATGAAACTCTACCTGTTATTGTTTCAGCTAATTTAACAGGTCCTCAAGAAGATAAACTGTTGCGTGTGTTAAGAGCCAAGAAAGAAGCAATAGGTTGGACAATTGCTGATATCAAAGGCATTAGTCCATCCTATTGTCAACACAAAATCATACTTGAAGATGTTAATGCACGCTCAGTTGAAGGTCAGAGAAGATTAATGCCAGCTATGAAGGATGTAGTGAAGAAGGAGGTGATCAAGCTTTTAGATGCGGGGATTATTTATCCCATTTCGAGTAGTGAATGGGTGAGTCCGGTTCAGTGTGTACCGAAGAAAGGAGGAATGACAACGGTTCTCAATGATAAAAATGAAGCGATTCCTTCAAGAACGGTAGTTGGATGGAGAGTTTGCATGGATTACAGAAAGCTGAACAAGGCCACCAGAAAAGATCATTTCCCTTTGCCCTTCATCGATCAAATGTTAGATAAATTAGCCGGAAGAGAGTACTATTGCTTCTTGGATGGTTACTCCGGGTACAATCAGATTTACGTGGCCCAGAAGATCAACATAAGACTACCTTTACATGCCCATTTGGTACTTTTGCATATCGCAGAATGCCATTTGGGTTGTGTAACGCTCCCGCTACTTTTCAAAGGTGTATGATGGCCATCTTCTGGGACATGATAGATAATTTCCTTGAAGTGTTTATGGATGATTTCTCCGTGTTTGGTGATGATTTTGATATATGTTTAGATAACTTGGAGAAAGTGTTAGTGAGATGCAAGGAAACAGATTTGGTGCTTAACTGGGAGAAGTGTCATTTCATGGTTCGCGAAGGTATTGTTCTGGGTCACAAAGTTTCGTGTGCTGGTTTAGAGGTTGATAGAGCAAAGATAGAGGTAATTAAAACTCTTCCCCCTCCTGTTTCTGTTAAAGGGGTAAGGAGTTTTCTTGGCCATGCTGGCTTCTATAGACGATTTATTAAGCATTTTTCTAAGATTGCTAAACCGTTATGCAACTTACTCGAAAAGGACTCCAAATTCCGTTTTGATGAAGCTTGTTTAACGGCCTTCAAAGCAATCAAAGAAAAGCTTATTTCTTCTCCTATAGTGTTACCTCCAGATTGGAATTTACCGTTTGAGGTTATGTGTGATGCGAGTGATTTATGTATGGGAGCTGTATTAGGACAGAGAAAAGAGAAGGTTTTTCATTCGATTTACTATGCTAGTAAAACTTTTAGTGGTGCTCAGATTAATTACACAGTTACAGAAAAGGAGTTGCTAGCAGTTGTATATTCGTTTGATAAATTTCGCTCTTATCTTCTTGGAGCGAAAGTTATTGTTTATACAGATCATTCCGCGATCAGATTTCTTATGGAGAAGAAAGATGCGAAACCAAGGTCAATCAGATGGGTGTTATTGCTTCTAGAGTTCGATTTAGAGATCAAAGATAGAAAGGGTTGTGAGAATCAGGTAGCAGATCATCTATCGCGTTTAGAGGGTTCAGAGATGAATAGTGGTACCGAAACGGTTAGAGAAGAGTTTCCTGATGAGAGTTTATTCGTTGTTCGAGATTATGAGGCTCCGTGGTATGCAGATATTGCGAATTTAGTGGTGAGTGGTGTTTTTCCTGAAGGTTCGACTTATCAAGAAAGAAAGAGGTTAGCTCATCGTGCTAGACAGTTCTTTTGGGAGGATCCATTCCTCTACAAAGTTTGTGCTGACCAAATGATACGAAGATGTGTAGCAAGGGAAGAGACTGCAGCCATTATAGCTGGATGCCATGATTCATTATATGGCGGACATTTCAAAGGAGATAGAACTGCTGCGAAGGTATTTCAATCAGGTTTTTACTGGCCTTCTCTTATTAAAGATTGTCATGAATATGTTAAGAAATGTACGAGATGCCAGTTTACCGGAAACATATCTAATAGGGATGAGATGTCGCGTAATAATGTGTTAGAGGTTGAGATATTCGATGTTTGGGGTATAGACTTTATGGGTCCTTTCGTTCCTTCAAATGGTAACCTCTGCATCTTATTAGCTGTTGATTATGTATCTAAGTGGGTACAAGCGGTTGCTTTACCTACAAATGATTCACGAGTGGTGATCAAGTTCTTGAAATCACATATTTTAACTAGACATGGCACACCTAGAGTGATTATTAGCGATGGAGGATCTCATTTCGTTAATAAATATCTGAAGACTGTTCTAGAGAAGTATGGGGTAAGACACCGTGTATCTAACGCATATCATCCATAATCCAATGGTCAAGCTGAAGTTTCGAACCGTGAAGTCAAGTCAATCCTAGAGAAAACCGTTGGTCCTACAAGAAAATATTGGTCAATGAAGTTAGATGATGCGTTGTGGGCCTATCGTATTGCGTTTAAGACTCCAGTGGGTGCATCTCCCTATCGTATGGTGTATGGTAAGGCTTGTCACTTACCTTTAGAGCTTGAAATGGGTGCCTATTGGGCAATTGCGCAGTTGAACTTAGATCATATCTTAGCCGGAAAGAATCGTATGATGAAGCTTAATGAACTTGATGAATTCCGATTGCATGCTTATGAAAATGCCAAACTTTACAAAGAAAACACAAAGAAATGGCATGACAATCGGATTCGTCCAAAGAACTTTGAAGTGGGGCAAAGAGTATTGAAGTATAACTCAAAGTTCAGCAATTATCCGGGTAAGTTAAGATCTAAGTGGTCAGGTCCATACATTGTGACCAAAGTTACACCTCATGGGGCGATAGAAATAGTATATCCGCTAGAGAACCGTACCTTTATGGTAAACGGTCACATATTAAATATATACCATGGAGGTGAAGATACCAATCGCTCGGAAGATCCACATCCCGGGGAGGTCATGTATCTCCTCGAAACTCCTTAGGGGCGTGAGGTAACCCGTCGAGCTTAACGACGTTAAACAAAAGCCAATTCATTGTATATTAGCTGAGTTTTTAATTTTTGCATTTTAGAATAGTTTGATTTTCGTAATTTTAGTGTTTATTATTAAGAAATGAGGAAGGGTAGTTGTTTTTGATGATTTCAGGGGTAAAAAGGTCATGAGTTTGGGGTCGATTGGCGAAAAAAGGAGAAAAAGAGGTTGGATGTCCAGGAGGAACCGGGAACCCGGTTTCGCAAAAACCGGGAACCCGGTTTTGGAGCTGGTACCATCCTCTTCAACGCAACACTTGGCGTTTTGGTTAACGACACAGCGTTGGAACCGGGTACCCGGAATTTCGAAACCGGGAACCCGGTTTTGGTGCTGTGATTTCTGAAATTTTCTGACCCAGCGTCTTGGTGGATTGCGTTTTGCTGCGTTCTGGTTCGCGCCATCGACACAAAACCGGGAACCCGCATTTGGCAAAACCAGGTACCCGGTTTCGGAGCTGTAAAAATCCAAAAGTTCTGACCCGGCGTTTTGGGATCCTGCGTTTTGGCGCGTTTTGACTCGCGCCATCGAGAAATTCCGGGTACCCGCTTTCCACAGAACCGGGAACCCGGTTTCGGCGAAGTGAAATCTCTGACCCAGCGTTTTGGGGTCCAGCGTTTTGGTGCGTTTTGAAAAAAAAAATTTTAAAAAAAAAATCTCTAAGTTAATTTTCCGCGCCGTCACAGCGACGCGGAACCGGGAACCCGGTTTTAAAGCTGTGATGTCGGTTTTTGGGGCCTTAACCTAGTTTTCTTAGCCCCTTCTGCAAGTTTTTACCTAAAACGCACCAATACCCTCCACACCTCCGAAAATCATCAACCAAAACACTATATATCATCAAATCCTACCCTCTTTCACCACAAAAACATAAAATCAACTCACCTCCTCTCCAAAATAACATCAAATCCTTAGTTTTTCCCAAGATTCTTCTTCATCAAATCCTTAAATAAAACCCAATTCTTTCTTCTCCCATCCAAATTAAACAAAACCCATCTCATATTTCACCTAGTTCTTCAATTCTTAAGCCTCAAAACATCAAAAGTTCTAAACATTTCTCTAAGTTTTTCATTATTTGAAGTTTTGAGTTTGGGGTGAAAAGAGATGACTAACAGAACTGGTGATTTCCGAAGAACTGCTCCTAGAAGAAAAACCACCATTGGTGGTTCCCAAGATCAAGCTATTGATATTCCTGATTCGCGTCCTAAACGAAAAATTGATGAAGTTCAGCTTGATTCTAACAGAAAAGAAATCACAGGTCAAAAGAGACGATTGATTGATGAGATAGAAAGTGAGAAGGAACCAGAAGAGGAAATTGCGAAGAACATTGAGAAGGAAACTGAACAAGAGATTCCGGAAGTACCAGTTCAACAGAAAACTCCGCGTATGAAGATGTGGGCCCACAAGCCTAAGAGGGTTTATACTTGTTGGAATACTCAGGTTCGTGAAAGAATTGAATTTTTGAAGTTTGGTGAGGAGACAAATTTTCCTAAGGGTATTATGAGCAGTGAATACAAAGAATATGCTGTGACATGTGCTAAGTTTGGTTGGAAAGAATTACAAGAAAGGAAGCTTGAGTTTATTTCTACTTTTGTGCGAGAATTTTATGAAGGTTTAGCCACCTCCCGTGATTCCATTGATATCCGCAAAAAGGTAGTTCCTTTCTCTATTGAATGTATTCGGAAATCCTTGAAATTACCCAACTTTTCTGGGACATGCCCTTTCCAAGAAACTCTTAATGATCCTTCTTTCGATTTTGAATCCCTTTGGGGGACCGTGCTTGTTAATGGGGCTAGCCAAATTCCTGAGGGAGAAAGATATCCTGGACAGTTTTACAACAGTAGTTTGACACCTCGTGCTAAGGTTTGGTCTCGCTTTATAATACCCACTTTCTTTGGTATTAAACACACTTCCGAGTTGAAGAGAGAGCACGTAATTTGTATTAAGTGTATTTTGGAGGAGAAACGATTCGTTGTTGCTAAGATCATTTATGATACAATCATGGAGTTCGCCAAATACCCAATGAAACAACAAAATCTGAAGTTCCCTTGTACTATTACTCAGTTGTGTCTAGACGCAAAGATTCCGTGTAAGAACACAGATATTGATACTGTTTCAGTTGGTGTGAGTATATCTTTGAGCACAATCAAGAATATCCATGAAGAAGCAACACGAGCTACTAAGAGTCCAAGAACTCCTCAATCAAAGAAAGCAAAGACTGTACCTGAGTTGGAATCGAAGATTCAGGTGTTGGAAGAGAATCAGGAGAAGATGATTGCTACTTTAGGAAACGTTACAAAAGAATTGGACCTGCTTCGAAATTTAATCTTAGGCATAAATACACTTCAAAACGCGATTTATGATGCTGTTACGCGAGATAAAGGTCCAGAACGCAACACCGATAACCAGCCTCGCGCTGGTTAAGATACGTTATCTAAACTTTCCTCTTAGTGTAGATTAGTTTAAATGCTTTATTGAGTCTTTTCGAGTCGTGGGGACACGACTCGTTTTTGAGTTGGGGTGGGGTTCGTTGCCTCATCCCAGTTTTTATGTGTTATTTGTTTTATTTGCTTTCAATAAAAGAATTTTCGGAGTTGCGTTTGACTGTAGAAATTTTTAAATATCCCTTTAAGCATACTTTTGATGAATCTATGATAGTAAATAGTGAACCTTAGGGATTGATATAAAACGCATTTAGAATTGCATGCAAACATAGGTAATTAATAGGAAAAATTAATGAACAATGCAAATGAAGTAAGCTTGTACTTAAGGAATATGTTTGGTGTGTAGAACGTGAAATCCTAATTAGTAGAGAACCCACCTAGATATGAACTAAAGACAAGCTATGTACTTAGGAAAATGATAGGGGCAGTTCTTTGTTAGCCATTTGTGCCTTTTTAGCCTTCTATCCCTTGTATTAATTAATATCCGTCTTAGCCCACTTTGAGCCTTTAGCCTTTTCTTTGTAGCCACGATATAAGCCATTATCCCTTAGATTATTAGGCATGACCATATGACCCGCACTTAAATCACAATCCTGAGACATGTCTCGAGCTTGAGTTTGGGGTGGTGGGACCACATATGGGGAATCTAATGGATTGGGATTGATGTGCTTTGTATTGTAGCACAATTGCAGATGATATATACTTGTAACCCTTTGCCGGGAATGAAGAAAAATGAAAAAGAAAGAAAAAAATGAAAAAAGTTGAAAATTCATACAGTAGAAACCAGGAACCCGGATTCGTCAAAACCGGGAACCCGGTTTGCTTCTGGACAAAAAAAAATAGAAAAAGAGAAAAGAAAATAAAAAGAAAAATATGAATGAATAAAACATCCGGCAAAGTGGAATTTTCTGAAAATCATCTTGTTAATAGTGGGTAGACATGGGACGCTAAATTGTTGCGTATATGGGTGAGTGAGAACATCTTTTGAGCGTTAACTCAAGCTCGAGGACACTGTTGATGGTAAGTGAGGAGAGAGCCAAAAGCTCACTTCAAATTTACCAGATATACATCCACACCCGTCCTTAAGCCAATATTATAACCGTAAAGACCTCGTGATTCCTAAGTGCATAGTGAATTTATTATTCTGTTGATAGGGAATACACTAGGTGGAGCGTTCAAAGCGAGTTAGGATTAATGACCACCCTATAGCCATCATACAGAGATGAGTACAAGTGTAACCTTCAAGCATTGCAACTTTAATTTTATGATTGAGATTATTTATGTTTGATGTTGCATTTTAGATGTATGTGTATATTAGTTTCTAAAGTTTGGTATATGAGATTTCTTTTGAGAATTGCTTTAGGGTTTATTTGCTAGCTTCTACTTGTTTATACGCTTACTTCTACCCCTTTGTTTTGTTTTACTTTGTCGGGACGACAAAGGTTTAAGTTGGGGGTCTTGATGTCTCCCTAATTGTTCTTATTTTCGACCCTTGGGAGACATCATTTTTTGTGTTTATTTACTTAATTTGATAGACTTTTGAACTAAATATTCAATAATCCGGAATTTCTTTTTTATTTCTAGCATTTTTAATTTATTAAACTTTTGCGCGTAATATTGGTATTTTTAGTGTAAAGTTTACAGGTTTTAGATGTTAGCTAGAAGAGGAATCCGAGGAGAAAGTCAAAGATCGTGAAATAGAGTCAAGACTTGAAGATAAATCCCGAAGATATTATTTTTAGAGCTGAAAATCTGTATTCCAGGCCAAAGATTGCTGATTTCGAGGTGCTTAAGCGATGATCTAGCCGCTGACCGTTGAAGAGAAAACGATCCTTATCGAGTCACGGAAATTTAGCAACTGATTTGAGGTCAATCGGAGTCATAACGAATCGGGAAAAGCCGTTTTAGTGAAGGAGTATCAACAGTTACGGGATTTTGGGCTTAGAAATTGGGCTTGGACATTTAATTAGTGTTTTATTTTCTGGTCCAAACCCTAATCCGTTTTTATGCTTATAAAAGGAGGTCTGGACTTCTATTTTTCATACAATTCACATTCCACAAGATTAAACACCAGAGAGAAGCAACAGAAGGAAGAAAGAAGAAGCTACAAGAGCTGGAGAGGGTCTATATCTCCGTTCGTAGTCATTCCAATTCCGGAAATTAGGTTCTTTTTATCTTTAATTTTGTAATCAAATATGAATTCCATTTCTTTTAATTTAGTTTTTCCATTTAATATGAGCTAAACTTTTCATAGTGCTTGAGAACAAACAATGGGCGAATCCCAATTTTATGAAATAACGAATGTTGAATTTGGGCTTATGTTAAATTAAATTAGATTGGGTCTATTTCTCTTTTCGATAATTTGTGATTATTTACTGTTTTTAGAGTCGCGAACTAAGAACAGGTATTAGTATCTAGGCTATTCCACATAAGTGGCGTGTGGATCATCCTGACGGAGGGTTTAGGTATAGAATTAATTATTCAATCTAGGATAAAAGCTATTGATTCTGACGAACTTAGCTAATTCTAGGGCCAATGAGGTAATAGATCTTAAACATCCAACGGTGGATCATATTTACCCTGACGGGACTAGTGACACTTTAGGATCGTCTTATAGTCCACCCTGACGGGGGTATAAGGAAATTAGAATCCCGACCATTGTAATTGACCAATTTAGCCCTTAAACAACATAAGTTAGGAAATAAGATTGGGAGGATCCTTGCGTTCTCAAGTACTACCTCTCATACTGCGTTTTCACTCATTTTACTTGCGTTTTAGCTTTTACTTGCATTTATAATTTGTCTTTCATTTAGTAGCTTTAATAAACAAAACCAAATAAACATATTTTATTTACTTGCTTTCATAAGTGCAACCAATCATTATCTGCTAAACATTGTAGTCAACCATCCCGTCCTTGGAACGAATCTGTTTTATCATATATACTACTTGGGACAACCGTACACTTGCGGTTGTGGTTCGATTATCATTTGCATTTATTTAGAACACACAAAGGACCACCAATGATCCCTTAGTGTTTGATATATATTGACTTCGAAGTTATTCTTTAAACTTATAATTGTCCAAAATATTTTTAATTAGGCATTAATCTTTTAGTAGTCCTATTCACCCCCCTCTAGGACTCTCAGAAAAGGGTGTAATGGTTTATGGTATTACTTTTAATATACACAAGGAATTCTAGTGGCAAATTTGAAATCCTAAGGGTGCTCTTATCTTAGGTAATGGATGTAGTCATGGAAGGCAAAACCAATTTAAGTCTTGTTTTACTCTCTCTCTCTCTCTCTCTCTCTCTCTCTCTCTCTCTCTCTCTCTCTCTCTCTCTCTCTCTCTCTATCTCTCTCTACTTTGTATGTAGTTTAATATTTTACTATATGTTGCATATGTGGTTATGCTTAGTATTTTTCATGCTAGGTGCTTGTTAATTTACCTCACTTGATTCTTAACTAATCTTTATCATAGAATTATTAAACTTAGAGTTTGATTGAGTAATTATACACTTCTATCTTATTCCTTAGTGTTGTTCTAGTCTACTTATCGAATGTACATAAAGATTACAACTATAGGTAAAATCAATTGTTCTGGTTTCGAGTTAGATTTATAATTCCGCATTATCCTATTCACCCGTAGGACACTTAATAGGGTATTTAAACTATATCAATTTCTAGTTCTAATATTGATTGTACTTCATCATACGTAGAGTTATTACACCATGGAATCTATCAAATCATAAGGAACAAGTTTTACTACTCTTTCATTGCTTGTAGGTACAGTTATATCCTTTGAAGAAGGACTATGGATGCCTTTAAAGATCACAAGGAGAATGTTGTCAAAACAATGATGAAGATGATTTACGTCCACAAGTGGCTAATCACTTAGGGCAACAAAAACGGTTGCTTCAAGTAGTCACTTAAAAGATTAGTATAATAAGAAAAAGAAGATCGATGAATGCTTTAAAATCTCACGCCATTAATGAAATAGACGGGGTATCTTTAACCCTTGCTTTTCTTTAGAAAAATTTGAAGATATTCAAGATGCTTTCAGTTCACTACAAAAAGATTTATTGCTCTCCTTAACAGAGAAATATAATATGTCTGAGATATTGAGAGATAAGAAGAAAAGGCTTATTGAAACTTCACAAGTATGAATATAATTATAAATCAAGCTAAGCTCTTTGATATAATATATTTTTACAAAAATAAAAAATATATTCCAATTTTTAACACCTCTTTGTAAAAGGAGAATGAGGATCTTAAGACCTTCATCTCAAAATTTGCAAAAGGTCGACAAAGTTTGAATTCTATTTTGACTATGCAAAGAATACTCTTTGAAAAACATGGAATGGGATATGACTTATGAGCCTCCTTTTAATCAAAATTATCCAATAACCTTTTTTATAAAGGCATCCTTTTCAAATATTGCGTCTTTTACCTTAGGCTAAGTCCAACCCATCTCCAATTTTAGCTAAAAGATAGAATTGGAGGTTGAATAATTAATAATTAAGCTCCAACAACATCCATGGAATTCCCAATTCTACAACCCAATATTTGCTATTTTTCTAGCTACATGTGGCGATATATTTTTGTAGTTACATTATTTTCTTTTCTTTTTTAATTGCATATGATGATGCTTTGATGTTGTTGTTTTTATTCAAACATTTTGATGCTTTAATTGTTCATTTCCTTTTTAAAATTTAACCAACTCTCATATTTTCTTAAAATATTTAAGATTTGAAAAAAAAAGTAATAAATTTTAATATTTTAAATAATAAATAATATATTTTTAAAAATATAAATATTAAAAATTAATTATAATAAATTATAACTCTATTTAATTATTCTTAATAATATAATATTTTATAGAAAAATTAGTATTAAATACTTTTATATTAATTTCAAAATATATAAATTAAAAAAGAAATATATACATTAAAAAATTATGAATTAATTAAAATAGAAAAATTATTTAAATAAATATATATAAGATTGTAAGGATGAAATTGGGAAGCTGTTGGAGCAAAGTTAATTTAAAGGTTGCTATCTGAAAGAAAAACTCAGTTTAACCTCCAATTCTAGTTTTCGAACAGGGTAGTTGTTGGAGTTAACCTTAATAAAGGGACTCCTATATATTATGCACGTATTGTAGGTCCAAGATGATTGCTATAAACGAAGAAGAAACGTGAAGCGATACGGAGGATCAAACTCACACATAATCAAGACACTTCAAAGTCCTTTATTTTATTTCTTTTATTCCTTATATGACCTTTTTTACTTTACTCATACTTCCCTATTTGTTTATTGTATATGTCTTTTTCTTTTCATTTTTAATCTTAGGATAAAAATATTGCAACTTTTTAATGACTCTTAAAATAAACTTAATTATTTTTTCTTCTGTTTTGATTTTCTGTAATGGCCTTAGTATTAGATTTGTTTTTATTTATCTGTGTATTTATTTCTCTTAAGACTCTAGTCCCTTCTCATCGGATACCCCCACTTCCATTGGGAATCCTACCAAGACCTTTAGGATTTCCTTTTAGTAATCACACATTGCATTGACAGTTGTCGGGTACCCGACGATTACTGCCATCGACTATGAGGATGCAACTCTTACTGTTTCCAAATGAACAGATAACCATCCTATTTGAACCCTCTCAGGTTTCCAATATAACTCAATCGTACTCCGTATTAGCCTATATTAAACAGTTTCTGAAAGCCTCTAAAAACTATACACCTTTCACCATACATCTTCCTTGTTTCCTTTTATCATCGTTATCAAATATGTCTCCAAAGATAAATTCCTCAAATTATAAACTTAAATATTAACCTAAGACTAAAGAATTCAAAATATTTCCTAGATTAATAGTATTTGAAAATTCCTTCATATGATCCAAGTTTTACTCTCTTCTTAGACATCGCAAGCTAATCGACTTTACTAGTATCAAAACTCCACTTCTTGAGTCTATTGTGAAAGAATTTTATCAAAACCTAATCTTTCAAGAACTTTGGTACATCATCTACTAAAAAGTATAAAATATCAAAATAAGGATGACTTCACATGATTTTGAAGAAGTTTTCTATATTTAAGAAACTTTATTTTGTGTCTTTGTATACTTTTGGGGTAGTTGGGATAATAAGCTTGCACCTTCACTATTCGCTGAAATTCATAACTTTTTCATAACCACACGTATGAAGATCACACTTCTCCTTGTTGTGTAAAATATTTTCACGTTGATTTATATATATCACACAATTTTCTTGTTGAAGCCATTCTTTGCAAATATCACCATAATAGCGCATGATTATGAAGCATGTCTACTATATCTCATTTACAACAAGACCACCATAAATTATAGCATTGTCTCGACAAAACACATGGTTAGATCTCATGAAATATCAGCTAGTGTTCCATATTGCCTTGCTTTGAGCATCATCTTTTAAATCCGAGGTTCTAATTTAGTCAATACTAAGATTGTAAATTTTAATGAAAAGTGGAACTTTGATCTTCTTACCTTAAACAAAATGGAGATATGATTCTACAACAATGAAAATATTGGAACATGGTGTATTTATAATATTGAATGTTGGATTCAAAAGGGGATCTAGAAAGTTGCAAAGGCAGGGACGACTCAAATAGGTTCAAATCGCTCAAGCATCAAATTCTTTGGAGGTATGTGCTCATGAGTCATTAAATTTCCAAATTATCGTCATGGAAATTTTGTGCATAAATTTCATAATGTGCGAACATCCATGGGTGATTTGGAAGATTGTCTATCCGCCGTGGAGATAAGTCATCAAACTACTCTAGAAAATTATAAATAGCTTAGATGTTAATCTTAGTTGTAGAATTTTGGTATTTTCCCAATTAGAAAATCTAGTTTTGTGTTTAGATTTTTCTTTCCTTATATGCTTAATTTAATCGTATATTTTCTACTATATATGTGTTGTCCCTAGAGGTGTGACAAATAATCAAATCCCAAAGGATGACTTCTCGCAAGTGTACGAGTCGTCACAAGTAGTAATAGTGATAAGAAAAGTATTGTCTCCATAGGGAATTACATGTTAACATGAGATTATAGTTCATAGTTAGCAACTCGTTGTGAATAAAAAGACTAAAGAAAAGATTTTTATTTGGTTTTTGATTAAGATTACTAATTAACTAAGGATTAACTAAGAAAAATAAACTAAGGTTGTGAACAGAGAAATAAAGATATAGCTTGAGACACTCATACTCACCACTAGTTAAAGAACAAAGATAAATACAACAACAACAATCCCTATTTTATTTAAATATAAAATCTCAAATTCAAGAAATAAAGATCCAAAACAAATACTAGGCTTGATACTTTGAGTATTGCAAGATACTAATGACTTATTATTCAATGAAATTAAAAAAATATATAATATGGTCATAATAAAGCAAGAAATAAAAAGAGGGTATAATTATACTAATTAAAGAAATAAAAAGTGTTGCTCTTGAACCCCAGCTCTTGCCTCCTTTCTCTCCATGTTCCTAGCTCTTTAATATGATATGTGACATGTTTTTCTAGTCAAAATAAGTATATATAAGCTCTAGAAAATGTTTTACCTCATATGGGCCAACTTAAGTGAGTAAAAAATGGCCCAATGGACTCTTCTATATCTAGACTGGTATGGGACTCTTCAGTCAAATTGGCGTGACTTTCATGTCCCAACTCGGAATTGGAAGCCATTTTTACAACACGTAATAGACTCCAAGATATACCTTTTTTGTAAATTTCATCAGCTAATGCACGACCAGTTTTTTTTTATGATTTGGTCAAACCCAGGTGTGTGATATAAAATCTAACACACGAAGAAATACAACTATTCCTTGCAAGTGTACCAGATGTTCCTTAGTAATAAAAGTAAGTATAAATTATGGATCTCCACATGGAGTATGAGGTTATTATATTTGTAGTTTATAAACTTAAGAGCGATTAAGTTACAACTATACAAAGATAAAATAATATTTATTTTTCTTGTTTTGATATAAAAGGACTAAAATGCAATAACTTATATTAAAATCATGAAATAAAGATAAAGAGACTAAAATGAAAATAATATTAAGATGTGAATGATAATTATAGATTGATAAATTGCTAGTAATCTCCATTAGTTTTATTTTATATATTATTGACATAAGATCGAATTGATCTTTTGGCAATAGTCGGGATTCTACAATTCCCCTACATCCCTCCCGGTAGATAGGAGGCTATCCTACAATGCTAGTGACCTCTCCCAAGTGAACGTAAAATGCATTTTTTGAACACATAGACACTAACCCAATTGAATATCAGGTTAGTCAACACCCTATCCCCCGGGTTCACTAACGCACACCAAAAGTTTATATACTATTTTTCATAATCCAACCCCCTCCCCTCCTGGGTGAAAGTCAAGATCACTATACCCAACACAATACTTGGCCAAGCCAGGGGCTAAAATTTTAAGGTAAGTATATGCCCAAAGCAATAACAATCAATTCATTTTAATTAAATAATCCCAAAATACAATAATTTGTCATAATCGAAAGTTAGGGTTCGTGCATATTGTGATTCTCAAGCTATGAATGAAATTAATTCATACTGAAATAATGAAATAAAATGATAAAAGTATAAGAATCTTGTTTAGGATAGAAATAGGTGAAGAAATATACTAATAATTGGTGGAATATATAGCATAAAACCCTTGCTTTCTACTTCTTCTTCTTGTCCCAAACGTGTGAGAGCTTCCCCGATTGCCTAACTGTCTTTTTGATTCATAATTATGATACATTAAAGTTGAAAAACGTTTTTGGGAAGTGTGGGACCCATTTAAGTGGTCAAAGTCAACCCAAAAGACTTTTCGATGAATCTGGAGTAGTTCGATCCAATGTGGAAACAATATTATGACTATGTCATCTTAACTCCAAATTGTGGACTTTCACCTCTCACATGCTCCTGACTTTAATAAAACCATAGGATTTGCTCATAATCTCAGCCGAATTTGCGTGGTGACTCTTTTAAGTTGACTTCAAAATTCTACCGGTAAACGCACTTGAACTTCCAAAGTGATTTTTTGTTCCTTTTACGCCATGACTTGGGGTTAGCTTTGACTTATTGACTTCTTCTCATCATCTCGTGGTCTCGTATTTTCTATGTACCTAATATCTTCACACTTAACACACAATTAACGCACAAAATCTCTAAAAGTAACAAAATATCTGAAACTAGACAAGAAATCCCAACATGTTAAATAATAGGGAATTATCCCTAAAATAAGTCTAGAAACCTTTAAAATGATGTCCCGTGATACGATTAGTATATCAAAACACACGAGACATCAAGATCCCCAACTCAAAGTTTTGTTTGACAAAATAGGATCTAAACTAGGGGTTTAAGTCCAACTAATCAAGCAAGGTACATGACAGAGAGATGATATTAAAAGATTACCTAAACGAGTCTCATGAAGTAATGCCTAAGAATTAATCCATATAAATTTATCATACAAATAATCAACACAATAATAATATCAAGGATAAATTAGTTTCACAATCCAAGAAGACATCGGTTATACTTAGTTCAAAATGGTGGTTATAAGTTGTTCCTTGATCCTGCCATGGTCTCGAATATCCATTTAAATACTACATATCCTCTACTTATTACTCAACCACACAACGAGGAGTCTTGACGTCTTTAAGTTTTAGTGTAGGCTTAGGGTCGGGTGTAATATTTTTGGATAGTTTGAAGTGAGCTTTTGGATTTCTCCTCACTAGTCGTCAACGATTCAACCGAGACTCATCACTTTACCCACTTGATTTTTTAGATAAACATCCTTAGAAATCCCAAAATTCACGCAGACTTTACATTTTCCTTCGATAGTTCTGTTACTTTCATATATTTCCTTTTTTCATTTTTTTGTAAGTTGTACATAACGCTCTTTTTTATGGGAGTTGTCATGTCGACTTATTTTTTTGTGTATTTATTCTCTTTTTTCAAATACACTCTTAGGCATGAGATTCACACTCGCCCCCAAGTCACACAACTCTTGACCATCAAACATACCACCAATTAATGATTTGAAGATTGAAACCTTCCAGGTTTTTGAGTAGCGGTGGCAACTTCTGTTGCACTTGGTCTGATAGTTCCTTGGTGAGCAATAGCCTCTCGTACTATTCAAACTTGTTCTTCTTGGAGACTGTCTCTTTGAAGAACCTCAGAATTTCAGAAACCTTTTTATGGATTCGAGCAAAGAGATGTTGATCTTTAACTGAATCAACATTTTGATGAACTTCTTATACTCAAAATCATCATTCTTCTTGGCTAATCTTGATAGGAAAGGTGGTGGTGGATGACTATATTGTGGCGTTGGTTCCACTCTTGGTTTCTCTTGCACTTTTTTTTATTTTACTACTTCCTCTTCCATGTCGTCTACCCACTCTTCAACCGTTACCTCATCTCAATTTGGTTGGTAGGTTCTTTCTCTTTTGTGTTCTTCGCTTCACTCGACACAACTAGTGGTGGGTATACAAATTTTCCACTTCGTATGCCGATGTCCTTACCACGATTCATACCCACCATTATACCAACCATATTATAGTTATTTAACCTCACCATTTTCACCTTGTATGATTTGCATGATTTTAAATTGTTGAAGTTGTCAAAGAGACTTCGTGATTTTTGTCAGTTGTTGCTGCATAATCTTTACCGATGCCTATGTTGTAGAAATCGCCGCCTAGGCGTCAACTCCCCCCTCAGGCTCTTACGCCTAGTGAAAATTCTAGGCATTTTTGCCAAGCACCTTAGTCGCCGTAGAAGAGACGCCTAACTCGCCTAAGCATCGATTGATGGAAAAAAATGGTCGCCTAGGCGTTCTTTTTATTTTTCTTATTCTCGAGTTTTCTTGAATTGATATTATAACTCAAATTTTAGTATTTTGTATATACTATAGTGTTGTTAGATGAAATTTATGACTTAAATAGTTAAAATTGTTATAATTACTACATATAATATTACTAAATATACAAAATTACACAGCGAGATTCAAAACCGCTTAACCCCGCCTAGGCCCCGTATAATCGCGCCTAAGCGCTAGGCGCTAGTCGTCCGCCTAGGCCGCGAAGCCGAGATCTACGACATAGACCGATGCTTTAGTGGATTTGTCTTCATCTCACTTTGTGTCATTTTGTTCATTGAAACTTGGATGAACTTGTTAAGGCTCTTTTCCAACTCGTTTCCACCTTCTTGTGGATGCGATGGAAGCGCCTTCTGAGCTTTAATCTCGTTAGAGGGGTTATACACGACCTTCTAAGGATTTATGTTCCCATATATTTGTCCACTCGAGTATTGATATGGATTACGTTGATACGAGGTTCCTTGATTCACGACTCTGTTAGGATTCGACCATTGAAAACATGAATGGTTGTTGCGACTTGCGATTCCCTTGCTCATAACCTTGATTACTAAAATGGTAGTTCCCCCGATTACCAATGAAAAATAGCGACTTTGGGTTACATTGTCACTCTTCCCAAACATTACTACCTAAACCTCAACTCAAAAAAACATTTTTATCATGTACTACAGTCAAACTAGCTTGTGTACCTTGGGTCAAGTTAGATGTTTCACTTGATTCTCAAGGGTAGCAAGCTTTTCACCCAATGTCGTCTCGTTATCTAAACTCAACGTAACTTTTGGTGATTGGTGGACCAGAGCTCTAGAAGGTTTCTAACTTATCTAGTTTTTGATAATTTAGTCAATAAGCATGCACACGTGATTTGGAAGGACCTTCATGAAAGATCCTCCGAAAGAGAGATCTAACTTCTCCTACAAAATCCCATCTAGACTTTATTAAAACATGGCTAACTGCAAATCTGGAGTATACCAATGGAGTAGGCACTTTCTCAAACATTATTGGAACCTTATCCACGCTATTCCCAACATTTCACCTTGATCTTGGTGGAAATTCGCCAAAGCTATTTGAGAACTAAACCTCAAAGGGAAAGCAATTGTATATTCTGATAGTCAAAGTTTAATTCACCTCAGTAAGAATCATAAAATATCATGAAAGGACTAAGAATTTTGATGTTAAATTTCATTATATTAAAGATTTTATTACTATTGGTGAAGTTAAATTGATCAAAATTTCTTCTGAAAGCAATCTTGCAGATAAGGACACAAAATTGGTTATAACACTAAGTTTAAGCACAACTTAGATGGTTGATTGTTTTTGCAGGTTTTGAACTATAATGGTGATTGGGCTAGTTTTTCCACTGTAATGCAAATATGTTGATGATGATGAAGGGTGGTTACACTTCAAGGTGTAGATTGTGTGTGTATGTATATATAAAGAGTGTGTCTGTGTATGTTAAATGTTTGAATTAGACTTGATAAAGTCTGAGACAGATGTCTGTCACCTTAACTGAACCATGGTCCAAACGACATCGTTTTACTAGAGCAGTGGGCACATGTTGCTTATATATGGCCTTTGATAGTGATTCACATGAATGATTGGGATTAAATCACTGATCGTCCAATATAAAAATCCCCGCTTCTTCATTCCACAGTATTATTAATTCCTTCACCTTCCTGGATTCTCTCTTGACTCCCTCTCTCTATATATATACACAAGTGAAACTAGGGTTTCACTAGATTAGGATCAAACTATTGTAATCCTCTGTAATAGTTAGTAAATCATATTTGTATAAAATCATGTATTTGATCAACGTGGTTCGACAGGGTTTATTTATTTAAGGTACGCTTTGGAGGTTTCTGGTTTGTTTGAGATTAATGTTTTGGGTATTATTGACAAAAAAAATTGGGTATCTTTGTAATCTTAAACATATTATAGTGGAAGAACTACTTTGAACGGAGTTCAACGTTAACGTAAGCATAGCCGAACCACGATAAAGAGTTTGTGCTCTTAAAATTTCGGATAAACCCTAAACTACTTGCATGTTGTGTTTCATTTACAATAACTAATTTGTAGTTCAAGACTGAACAAAGAGAACATCAAGTAATGATTGTGGTTGCTTTGTTGTTTTTTTTCCTTTTATCATTTGCTCGGAGTTCTTTGATATAATCTTTTCTTTACTATTAACAACATAAACATTTCTCAATTCGGGGAAAACTATAGTAAGGGGTAGATGTAGGGATCAGGGGTGCGCTACTACCCTTGTCTACGAGATGTAGTGTAAATATGCCTGATTTTTTTATTGAAAAAATATTGGTGAAAATTTACATTAGCTTCCCCTCTCTCAACCTAAATATTAGGTCCTCCAAGCCTAAATATTGTAAAAGCATATATATATATATATATATATATATATATATATATAAATACATCGTCCATTTTTGTTTTACCCTTATCATCGCTTATGTAGAGGTTTCTTATTTTACATAGGAGAGTCATTTTAGACTTTGAGTCATCGACTCGGTTCAAACTTGTACCATTAGATTGGATGACCAAGACCCTGGCGAGTGAGCTAATACCAACTAGTTAAATGTATGTAGAGGTTTTTATCATAAATGAAACAGATTTTCTCTTTTAATTATTAATTTTTTCTCATTTTTACTTAATTTCATAGAAAATGATATAAAGGTAAAAAAAAAAATAGTATATAACATTATACATTGTAAATATTAACCCTCCCTAATATATATATATTAATCCTAATTTCGTTTTTAGAGTTCTAACTTTTTGAACCCCAAAAAATATCCTTACTCGGCTCCTATGGGAGTGTTAGCTTTCTACATTTTTTAACTTCACAAATTAAATTTAGTGCCCGTTTGGGACTGCTTTTTAAAATAATCACTTAAAGTGATTTTATCTCTATAGCAATATTTTAGACTCTTAAAAATCACTTTTAAGAAAAGCACTAGATTGGTGATTATTAAAATAATCACTTAAAGTGATTTTAGATGTCAAAATATTTTTTAATATTTTTTACAAATAATTTAATTTTAATCAAAAAGCGCTTTTAGCTCCAAAATAATCAATCCCAAACGAGCACTTACTTTTCTAGAAGTAATATAGAACACGTTTCTGAAACAATTATTCTTTTAATATTTTTTTACAGTAAAAAATACTAGTAAGACGAGACTGAATAGTAAGGCATTCGACGGAACTAGGTATTGCCCGCGTCTTAAGGCACTACGAAAAATAAAAATTTCACTACTTATTTATTAATTATTTATAAATCATGTTCGGTGTACAATGAAACTTATATTTGAACCGAAAACTTCAGCCTGATCAATGGTCCGGTTAGGACCAGTTTTTACCGGACCTCTAAGACTTCAGCTTGATCAATGGTCCGGTTCGGACCGGTTCTTATCGGACCTCTCTGGTGTCGATTAGGGTGTGATAAAAATATAGAATAAGTAACGCAAATAAGAACCCTAGACTAGCACTGTACTGCAAGTATTACAGGACGTATGTAAGTTTTAATGATAAGAAGTTTCGTTCCCCAGGGACTTAAATGTGAGACGAATGGGTAAATAAATCAGAATATCAATAATTAATCAAAAGACAGAATAAAAATATGATCTTTTGAGAGGTTAATGATTAAACTAAATAAAAGTAAAGACAAATAATTAAAGATGGGAGAAATAAGAAGAGAGAGTATATCTTAGGTTCTGCTAGTATGCACTAATCCTTCTAATTATTTCTATCAATTTCAGTTTATAAGGGAGATAATAGCTCTTAGATATGTAGTCAGGATTCTAAATTTCCCCTATCCCCGGAGAGCAAACAAGGTTGGCGACCTCACAATCACGAGGGGACTCGAAATAGGGTTATCCTGCGCTACTAGGGTCCTAAGTGAGTCTAGCCTACTAATAATGATTGGTGATTAAATTAAACCCTAATGAGTATCTAGTTAGGCTGGTGTTGTCAGGACCAATTCCGTATGTTAGACGTTTATGTGGTGTTTCAATTATTAGACACCCCTTCTGGGTGACCATCTAACTACTATTAAGGTAATCCTATACTCGTGCGCTAGCAAGGAGAACAGACAATAAATCAAAGCACATAAATCAAATATATGGTTAAGCAACTAGAATCAGATTAAAACATATAATTCCCAAAGAAACTTAGATAGAAAGAAAATAGAATTCATAGATTATACATAATGCAAAATTCCAAGCTATGGGAAAATTAGTTCATACCTGAAGGAAATAAACTAAAAGAATGTTGCTTTCTTCAATAACTCTAATGATGAATAAAACTTAAAGACTAATTTATGAGAGACAAGGATGATTTTACAAAGGTTAAAGGGTGTATTTATAGGTATTTAGGAAGCCCTAATTCTTTTTCTTGGAGTGGAAGACAAGTAACTTGAACTCCTAGTCCAACTCAAATTCGTAACCCTAAAATATAGAAAAGGTAATAATCTGTCGCTGTTTTGTTTTGGACGTAACTTCTTCGTTTCAACTCCGATTGACGCGTTCTTTATATAAAAACTGATCAACTCGGAAAGCTCTATACTTTTGCTTCAGACCATTCTTCCTATTTCCTAGCCAATCTTAAGTTATGATCACTTTCATGGACATAACTGCTAGAATTCGGATTTACTTGGCAACTTTATCTTTCCATATCTATCTTTTCTTTCCTTTATCTCCAATTTCCATGCATATCTTTTTTCCTTTATCTCTTTAGACTTGACTTGGCATCTAATTTATTATTATATATCTTTAAATCTTCACACTAAATAAATAAATTAAACCAAATATGTTCTAAAAATAATAAATTATTAAATCAAGACAAGAAATAAGAAAGTGCACTAATTCATAGGATTGTCGAGTATTAGATTTTCTAAAACACTAAAAATGATGTCTCTAACTAAGATTAAATCATCACAAATAGGGAGACATCACTCTCCTTATCGGTCGGTTCCGGTCCGCCGGTCCTCCTCCTTACCAATCTGGTTCTTTAGAGGAAAAGTTGGGAGACGAACCGTTTAGTAGAACCGGTGGTACCGTTCCGATCCGGTTCTAACCGGTTCTCCTAATGTTTTTTTTCTTAATAGTTTAGGCCGATTTTTAAAAAAAAAATATATTATATAATCGGTCCGGACCGGTTCTAAACCTTTAATTTTTTTTTGCAGAACCGGTCCGGTTCCCTACTATTCCTCCGTCTCGGCTCCGCTCCTGGAACCGGCCGGTCCGGTTCGATCCGTAGAACCGGTAGAACCGATCCGAGAGCCAGGCCGATGAAGACTAAAATAGATGCATTAATATAATAATGAATATCAACAAACTTTATAGTTACAACTCTTTACATTATTCGTCAATCTAACTGAAAATTGCAAGATATTTACATTATCAAACTAATAGGTTGTAAAACAGTATATCATTGACCATACTCAATACCAATCAAGAAACTTGAATTTTCGTTTGGAGGAAATGGTTTACTTTCAAACCTTCAAGAACAATATATTCGTTAAATTTATAATGACTATACTTATAGTATTTTGCTAATAATAAGTTTTTCAATATTAAAAATCCACCACGAACACTCACTTTTGCTTACTTGAATGGACTCTTGTTCATGAAGTATCATCACGTATGTAAAATACACCCTATGATAGCAATTTAACTACAAAATAGTCTTGTGGGTTATGTTGAATAGCCAAATACACCATTGTGCTAGCAAATATACCACTTCCTATTTTGACGATCCCGTTTTTTAGCCCATAAGTTATGCAATATCCTAATACACCTATTTCCTGTAAGTTAATTGCATTAATGGTCCCTGAGTTATGCAATATGGCCAAATCCACCCTTGAGTTATTCGAAATTAAATATATTTATCTCGTTTTTTTCCCTAAGTTATGTATAGCGAGACCACGGGCCACAAAAGTTAGAACATATTTTACAAAAATCTGAAAATAATCTAACGATTCGATCTAAATAATGATAATAATAGTCCCATGAGTTATGTAAAATAGCCAAATATACAGTTGTGCTAGCTACTTCGTGCATCTTCCACCTAAGTCCCATCTTTATTAAATATCAAATCAGCCCTTATTAATTTTTTAAATTCCACAAAGACCCAAACACTTTCACAATACTTCCACCCAAAACCCTACAACAAAAACCAACATTGAACATTACTCATAATACTCTCAGCTCCCAACTAAACAGATCGAACTACTTCCGTAGCTTCACCCTATCTAACGGCTAGAAGATGATGTGAAAAGTCCGGAAAATTGGGATTTCTTTCAAAGCGTGTATTAATCGCAATTGCGTATCACCAAATAGTAGATCGATGGTGCAGGTTACTAAAGTAGAAAATTAGCAGCGAGAAAAAGTAAATAAAAGATTGTTAGCACGGCAAAGATAATAACAAATTGTTGGAATAAAAAATGAAATAAAATATCGTTTGCGCAAGAAAAGAAAGTAACATGTGATATACATGTAAAAAAAATTTGAACAATACAGAAGTTGAAATACATACAATAGTTTAAACATGATAATTATTTTAGTTTATCTTAGAAACTTAAAACATTTCCTAATCAGAAATTAAATGTCATAGTACCAAAGAAAAATCAATATCTACAAATGACTTTTTTAAAATAAATAGGTAAATCAATATTATTCTATAAATGTCTTCTTCATAAAGAACTGGTATATAACAACTTATAAAGTTTCCTCTATATTTTTTATATCTACTTAAAAAGTTAATCTTATTATAACATGATTAAAAAGAATACAAAAAATATATTAATAAAGTTAATACTGTTATAAATTAAAGAAAGAAACGATACAAAAAGAGAATATTCTTGTATTTCCAATATCAACTCTAGTACTATTACAATGAAACAAGTCCTATATTTATAGGAAATAAGTGACTCTTCACATGCCCTATTTACAAGAAATAAGTAGAAGACCTTTGGCCTTTGGACATCCACATAATAAACAATTTATTCATAACACTCCCCCTTGGATGTCCATCCATTAGAAAATATGCCTCGTTAAAACCTTGCCAAGAAAACCCTATGGGATAAAAACTTGGTCGAAGGGAAAAGAGTACATATAGATGGAAACAATTATATTGAAAACGCTGCCTCGTTAAAACCTTGCCAAGAAAACCCATTAGGACAAAACTTGGACGAAGGAAAAAGAGTACAGTCTTGTTTATGATCCCCCTGATGTTGGCAAGAGGTCTCTGAGTTGCCGTATATCAATATTGTGGACCTACTTCTTGAATATTGTGGTTGACAATGATTTCATCAGGAAAATCTACAAAATTATTGTGTGATTGTATCTGTCGAGTGTCAATATCCACATTCTTATGTAGGTCGTTTGTGTAAAAGACTTTGGTGAAATATGTTTTGTTTTGTCTCCTTGATGTAGCCATTCTAATTATGTGTAATACAAGCAATAATATCCTCATACAATACCATCAATATATTTATGTTGAAGATATACCACAATTCTTTTAAGTATGTTGAATAATCCACTTAAATAAATATTGCATAGCTCTCCCCCTTGGATATTCAGTGAAAGATATGCCTCATTAAAACCTATCAAGAAAACCCATTGGGAAAAACTTGATGAAGGAAAAAGAGTACATTAATCCGTAAGGGCTATGACACGTATTCAGTCTGTCTTGTTAAAACCTTACCAGGAAAACCCAATGGGAAAAACCGTGGTGAAAGAAAAAGAATGCAGAATTCAATATTCTCCCCCTCATTACGACATTACATATTTTTAAATATATTTGTACCTTGATGTCGTCGTTAATGAATCTTTAATTAGTAAATCTTCTGGATTTTTACTTGAGGGTATTTAGTGATAGTAATATCATTTTCTTGATCAATAAAAGAGTTTATACTTCCTATGACAAAGAATATTTGCATGCCTCGTTAAAACCTTACTAGGAAAAACCCAGTGGGAAAAAACCTTAGTGAAGGAAAAAGAGTACAATACGCAAATATCACATCATTCTCATTATGACAATAATTACTGAGTATCCTTTTATAATTCATACACTTTTCTCTTGTGCTTTAAATAAATTACGTTCTTCAAGAACTTTTATACTCTAGGAAATTTTATATCTCAGGAACTTCTCAATCTTCGATAATTTCATATTTAAACGCTCTAAGTACTTCAAGTACCTACCTTACCTCAGGCACTTGTTGTGCTTTCAAACACCTTTCTTGTTTGGGCACATGTTATGCTTCTAGCACCTATTTTGTTTATTAAAAACTTTAATATCCATCTAATAATCACTACACTGTATCGATAACATAAGAATGAGGACGTCTCCCCATAGTTAATTCTAGGTTTCTGCAGGAACCTTCGTGATACAAGTAGTGTTTTAGATTTCAAAATTCACTATTACACTGTCTATTGTAGTCGACATATTTCACCACTTTTTGGTTTAGGATCCTTATTATTTACTTCAAGAGCTATATTAAATGAAAATATATTAATCCCATAAACTATTCTAACCGTTTTATATATTTTCAGTAGACTAATAATCTACATAAATTTTCTCGTATTTAGGTACCTAGGTCCTTTCATGACCATTACTTTCTTTAAGAGAAATGCATGTGCCAACATTAGTTGGCTTAATAATTCCCGTCGTATCACGTGGAGTGCACATCCCATATTTTTTTACCATTTAATCATTTACTCATGAGATTTTCTTCTTTGGGGCATGGTATACTTTAAACCGACAGGCTTACCACGCTTCATGCGTTGGTTTGATACATTCGCTGGTATTTTTGTTATGTGTCTAATATCGGACAATAACCTATGTTGGAGCTTTACAACATATTTTGGGATTGTGAAATATTCTACTTGCGAATGTATTAGGTATATTATTTGCTATACTTTGCACATAGATATTTCTTTTAACATCAAGTTCCTATTCTTTAGTTTGTGGATATAAATGATATAATAAATTGTATTCCACCATGTGTTAGCAACTTCAGGTTGCCTGGTCTATACGTCATGCAACTTCAGGTTGACTTGTCTCTCCCCCTAATAAGGGGGTAGTCACTTGGTAAAATGAATCTTCTGGTTATTTTAAGTAGAGACCAAGTGAATAATCAATAAGTCGACATATCATTACTATTAGTAGTTGACCAAATCAGTCATTAAAAAATACAAAGCTCTTTGGATTATGACATCTTTTCTTTTGCACAATGAGTGTTTCAACTGGTCGAATCTGTATATTATATAACCCCAAAGAAATAGCATATTTTATTTTCATACACACTTCTGGTGAGACTTTTAGTAAATAATGCAAAAGATATACATTGTTACGGACACTTGTGGCTTATACAAATACTAATTTTGGATATTATCCTTTAAATTTAGTAAATTTCTTCGGGATTTACTTTTAACATAATTTACCAATTTTGTACCACAAGGTAACATAACTTTTGGGCATCCAAAATTTTTTAATTAGATCAACTACATGTGATAGTATTCCACGAGTACACGAACACTATATAATTCCACTTTATCGATAATATTCATGCTTATCATTTCGTGATGGCTTATTTACCGTGACCTTTTACTTTCAAGATATTCCTTATTATTCCACTTCTGATGGTAATGATTACTTTTCTTACCTTAACCTCGTCTGGAGTTTGGGTCACCAAGATGTCAATTTCAGACACATTGAAAGACATCGCATTTTCTTCCAGAAACGCACTTCTATTCACTTCAAAGAATGGTTTTTAGCTAAGTATTTAAGTCATTCCAGGTCAGTTTTTGTAGAAGCTGGAAATAATGAATTTGCTTAAGAGAATTTGATTCTATATCTCCAGGGGAATAATTTTCAATTAGGGAATACAACATTAATTCACTTGTTTTGTCATCTACACATCTATTTATTTAGATAATTAAAATAGTTACATTCACTTTAGAGAGTGTATCTCCATTCACTTCGAGGAATGAAACGTTATAGTTTACAAGAATATAGAATGTTAAACCCTAATATTGGGATAAAACTCTACTTACGATATTACTACTTCAGGAGTACTTTCATGACATGAAATCTGTAAGAGGTCTTAACATATCTTTTTTTTCAAAATACTTTTAACTACAATAATATCTATTTCAATAGAATAATTATGTAACCTTGAAGTTTGGAAGTATAGCAAAGATATTCCATTTTTCCTTTGTATTCTCATGATTCAATTAGCCTCCTCTTTTTTCTCTTTGCTTTGCTTCTAATTTTTTTTTTCACGGTAAATATTGTTCATCGCCTTATTAGTAAAAACAATCATATATGTCTACATAAAAATCATATATACTTTACAAAAACATACCAACAAAGCAAACTCTGAAACACTATCATGATTTTCTACTCGGGTGGAGTTATGATCCCCACCACTCTGATTCCAATACACATTAGAAGACCTAGCACTTTCTTCAGGAAATACAGTTTTATTCACTATAATGAATAATTTTTAGCCAGAGAATACAATATTAATCATATTTAACCCTACCAGTTTGTTTACATATCCATTTTCAAAGAGATTGAATAATTTAATAATCGTTACAAGGAATGCAATTCCATCCACTACATGGAATAGTTTTGAGCCAGAGAATGTGATTTTATTCTATCAAATTTTGTCACCACAATGTTTATTTTGATACACATTTGAAAGTTATTGCATTCGTTTAGGGAATGTAATTTTAACCACTCCAGGGAATAGTATTATGTAATGGAACACGAATTATGATTATATCAATAATTCATTACTTTGCTTGCTTACGAGACAAACAATCTCATAGTATTTTTTTTAACAAAAAATTGATATAGGCTTCTAGCCTTTAAAATTTGATCTAGGCTTCAAGCCTTTAGATAATTTGCTTTTATGCTTCAAGCATATAGATTTATTTTTTAGACTTCGAGCCTATGAGTTGATTTATCCAAATCCAAACTTTTATTTTGGAAAACATCATGGTCTTACAATTTTTTTTTTTTCATAGTAGAGCCGTATATAAAAAAAAAAACAATAATAATCATTGTTGTTACACTTTAGATAAGGCATATGACTAGCCACTATTAAAATTCAACATTTCATTTAAAAGCACACATATGTTACTCCATATGATATAATTTCCGGCCATTAAGTTTTCGATTTTATGCTTCGGGAATATATTTTATTTCCTAGGTTTCGGGCCTTATAATATAAAATTTAGGCTTCAGGCCTATACGATTATTTTTCCATGCTTATACGGTTATTTTTCCATGCTTTGCGCATTGTAGGCTTCAAGCCTAGGAAAACATCTTATTTCATTTTTAAGCCCTTCAAAATAATATTTACATAGGCTTCAGGCCTCAATTTTTTTCTAAAAGTGATAACCGATTTATCTACTTGAATAGTATTAGAGTATTGTATAGGATGCAATGGAAGTCCATCTAATATTTTATCGATTGTAATGGAAAGTCCTTATAATACACTCTCTTATTTTCTATGTGAAAAGAAATATATATATATTATATATAAAACAGAACAATATAAATCATACCTGGAAATATTCTTCCTTGATTCGATCGGTAGAGACTCGTGCTGATAACGTGTTATAAATTAAAGAAAGAAACAATACAAAGAGAGAATATTCTTGTATTTCCAATATCAACTCTAGTACTATTACAATGAAACAAGTCCTATATTTATAGGAAATAAGTGACTCTTCACATGCCCTATTTACAAGAAATAAGTAGAAGACCTTTGGCCTTTGGACATCCACATAATAAACAATTTATTCATAACAAATACATGATCGAATTAAATAACAAAAATAGAATTTACATAGAAATGATCATGTGAATAGTCTAAAAAACCCTTGCCTCTAAGTAGTCTAAAATGTAGAATCAACAATCCTATGGGATTGTTAGCTATCTACATTTTTTAACTTCACAAATAAAATTTACTTTTCTAGAAGTAATATAGAACACGTTTCTGAAATAATTATTCTTCTAATAATTTTTTACAGTAAAAAATACAGTAAGACGGGATACTGGATAGTAAGGCATTTGACGGAATATATACTCATTTCCCACCGTTGAAATATCTCTCTCTCAATAATTTGTGAATCTCGTTGAATCTGAAAGACATCATCGAAAAGAGAAAAACACTCGAGAAAGGACTCTTAACACTAATGGGATCATTGGAGGAGCAAAGATTTCTCTTAGAAGAAGGATTTATACAGGTTCTGACATCCCTCTCTCTTTCTGTGAATTTTTTTAACAATTCAAATATTAAAATGAAGATCTGATGATATGGGTAGTCTGTATTATTCTGATGCTGATTACAAATTCTTGATGACCATTTTCAAGGATTTTAGTAATCTTAGTTTATTGATAACATCTGTATATTTGTATAGTTTCTTTGCAATTTACATGCTTTCGAATGCTCGTTCTTGCTCCGATTCACTGATTTCACTGATTTTTTGCGTCGCCACTTAACATCTACTCCAAATTCTACTAATTTCTTTTTGCTTCTCACGGATACAGTTGCATTCGAGAGTTCGCCCAGAGTTAGTTTAGAATTCACGATCTTTGGCGATAAGGCAGTGTCTTAGTTGACTTCCAGTATTATTTAAGAAAAAACCATTTGATCTTGAAAATTAAAAAAAAAAAAAGGCGACTCGCTTCTCAATCAACAGTTGATAACAAACTTACAAAAGAATAAACCTCGTACTTCCACTCATTTCTCACGGGCTCTTTTACTACCTCTTTTGATATAGAGGTGAATTAATATTCTTTACTTTGACAAGAGAAAAAGTCAATAATATTTACTTTTTGTATTTTCAAACGTTTTCTTTTAGACCATTACATTTATTGCATTTAAACTGTTTCCCCATACTTGTCCCATAACGCTAAATTCAGTTTTCCAAGTAAAAACTGATGAGAAACACGTGTGAATGACCCATGCGTTAGTTTTTAAAAATAGAGTAATGATATATGTCACCCCTTTTCATGTCACTCTTTTATCACCCTTCTATATATATGTATTGATTTCCTTGAATAGAAGATAGATAAAAATTAAATAGGATAGAGAAATCAATTCATTGGTCCATGTAGGCATACACGTAGGAGGTGATAAAAGGGTGATACAAAAAGGGTGACAAATATCATTACTCTTAAAAATATTTATATAATACATCGAGAACCAATTTTAAATTTGAAGTTATTGATTTAATTTGAAAAAAAATTCAGTATTTGGATAGTTAAACTAACCCGAACCAAAAAACATTGATACTATAATTTTTCAAAGGTTGTTTGTGATCAATTTTAGCGTTAAAAGTTCATTTCAAAAGATGATATTTAATCTATAAATTTGTAAAACGAAGAGAAAACAAATTAATATAATGTAAATAAAGAGAACATTTGATAATAAAAAAAATATTATTAAGCTCGATAGTTAGACTGATCCACAAAGTTTAAAGTGGCACTTATTATAGAAAAATATAGAGAGAGAATGTTTTTGTATTTTATTGATGATTAATTCTGTTTCATTATGATTCTATTTATAGACTAGAATGAACATTACAATCGTGTTTGATACGAGATGCTTTACATATTGTGTAACAGAATTATTCCCTTCATTTGTCTCTTTTGTGACTCATATGGATGAGTCACTCACTCTAGAAGCTTCTATTTCTCTTTCATGTTAATATCCCCCCTCAAGTGCAACACTCGTAAGAGGGAAAACTTGACTAACAATCCATTGAACTGAGAAGGACCAAGCCCTTTAGTTAAAATATCAGCTAAATTGTCTTGAGATGACACATGAAGAAGAAGAAGCTTTTTAGACTTGACTTGGTCTCGTACAAAATGAAAATTGACATCGATATGTCGGGTACGAGTGTGAAAGACCGGATTAGTTGCTAGAGCTAGAGCTGACTGATTATCACAAGCTAAAGTAGGTTGCAGATGAGCAATTTTAAGACTCTTAAGGAGATACGTAAACCACATTAATTCTGCTGACATGAGCCATAGCTCTATACTCGGCCTTAGTGAATGAACGAGAAACTGTGGATTGACGTTTCGAACCCCAAGAAATGATATTTCAGCCAAGAAAAATACAATATCCAGTCGTTGAACATCTATCACGAGCGCTATTAGCCCAATCTGAATCAGAGAAGGCTTAACATTTAATGAAGAAGAAGTAAACTTTAAGCTATAGTGTAGAGTTCCTTTAATATATCGCAGTAGGTTTATGCATTTGTTGACATATTTGATTAACAGCAAATGCAATGTCAGGTCGCGTAAGTGTTAAATATTGTAATGAACCTGTTAAGCTGCGAAATAAAAATGGATCCTCAAATAGTTCAATAGCTGAATTTGTTTTAATAGAGCTTTTGACAAATGTTGGTGTAGAAGAGGTAGAAGTAGATAGATTCGATTGACTAGGTGGAACCTCAGTAGAAAGTGGATCAGACACAGATAAAGTAGACTCAAAAGGGAGTGAAATTGATTGAGGGTTGATTGGATTATCAAACAAGTCAAAGTATGAAGAGTGTGAATTATCAAGAGGTGGAGAATTTTGAGGAGATGTAGAAATTTGAAAAGGAAAGACATTTTCATTAAAAATTACATGTCTTGAAACAAAGACTTTGTGAGAAGACAAGGAGTAACATTTATAACCCTTTGAGTGAGTGCAATATCCCAAGAACACACAAGCTGCAGATTTTGGAGCAAGCTTATGAGCACTATATGGCTTAAGCCAAGGGTAGCACAAGCACCCAAAGACTTTTAGGTGATTATATGAAGGAGATTTTTTATATAAGACCTGAAATGGAGAAATATTTGAAAGAGTAGGAGTAGGCAGAAGGTTTATCAGATAGATTGCAGCTGATAGAGCCTCTAGCCAAAACTTTTGGGGTAAGAAACTATGAGACAAAAGAGACCTTGTAGTTTCTAGTAAATGGTGATGTTTTCTTTCAAAAACGCCATTCTGTTTTGGTGTATGAGGGCAAGAAGTTTGATGAACCACCCCGTTTGTTTGGAGAAAAGATTGAAAACGATGGCTAGTGTATTCCCCTCCTTTGTCACTCCTTAAACACTTAATTTTGGAATGAAATTGAGTATGAATTAACGTATAGAAGGATTGAAATATAGTATACACATCAGATTTAAGAACTAAGGGATAAACCCAAACAAAGCGACTAAAATCATCAACAAATATCACATAATACTTAAATGAAGAATAAGAGGCAATTGGGGAAGGACCCCAAACATCCGAATGTATTAAATCAAAGGGTGCAGTACTTCGAGTTACAGATAAAGGAAAAGCTAATTTATGAGATTTAAAAACAGAACAAGGTTCACAATTACTACCATGAAAAGTAAGGCTAGTGTTTAAAATAGAAGACAAAGAAGTAGAGACATTAAGCGACGGATGTCCAAGGCGATAGTGCCACAATTTTGCTGAGGATGAAGAAACTGTAGAAGATAGGCAAAATAATCTGAGATGAAGGATGTGAAGATGACACAGAATCACCAAATTTGAGAGGGTAGAGACTATGTTCACAAGGGCCCTGAAAGAGCAACTTATGAGTAGTTGAGTCAAAATTAGAGACAGTTTTAAAGGTAAAAACAACATAACATTTATTATCCTCTGTGAATTTAGATATAGACACAAGATTAGATGTAATTTTAGGGACATGAAGGATGGAAGATAGAAAAAAAGGAGAAGAATTAAGAGAAATCTTACTATTCCCAATATTGGCTATCTCAAGTGAATGACCATTACCCACTGCAACAGAGTTTCCATCATGATAAGCTGAAGAATGTTGAATTGTTGAAGCATCAGGAGTTACATGGCTGTTGGCACCAGAATCCAAGTACCACTATTCAAGATTATAACTAGAATGTGGTTGAAAATTATGAGCAGCATAAGCTACTTTTTGCTGAGCTTTTGGAGATGGAAAACTAACAAAGTCTGAGCGAATTCAACAACCAATAGCACCATGACCAACACGATTACAAATCTGACATATAGGTAGAGTTGAGGAATGAGTAACACCTGATTGTTGATGAGTAGGATGGCCCAAAATAGATGGGGCATCTGAGTAAGCACCTCGAGTGCGACCACGGCCTCTTCCACCTCGATTATTATAACCATTATTTTCACTATTTCCACCACCTCGACCACGATTATTTGAGTTTGAAGAAGATGATGATGAAGAAGAATACAAGGCAGTGTGAACAGGAGCCAAAGACTCAGAGGAATCAGCCATGGACAAGTGTAATTCCTCACTCACTAGCAAACTACCAAGGGAATGAAAACTTAAAGTGGAAGTGTGAGCATTAGAGATGCGGATGCTTGATTTGAATTGGTTGTATTCCTGAGGAAGGCCTTTCAAGGTATACATGATGATGTCCTTGAGTGGAATAGCAGACGAGGCTGTTTCAAGACCATCACAAATGTCTTGAATTTCAGCCAAATAATCAGTCATACGTCGTTCACCTTTCTTGACATTACATAGCTTCATTTTTAATTGATGTATATGAGTCCGACACTGAGAGATGAAAATCTCTTGAAGTTTGAGCCATACATCAACTGCATGAGGAAGCTTAACCACCTGCGAAAGAACAAAAGGAATCATGGTGGAATGAAGAGACACCTTCAGATGCTGATCTTCGATAATCCAAGTTGAGTAAGTCGGATCATCTCGGGCAGGTGGAGTTGTGGCACCGGTGATATGGTGTAAGTAACCATGAGCTTCAAGGACAGCTTCAAGCTCAGCTCGCCATAAGACATAGTTGGACGAGTCAAGCTTGATTTGTACGACTCCACTCCAATTTTGACGGAGCAAAAGTAAACCAGCCGGAATAGAGGAGCTGGTAGCAATATGAGGACGGACAGAGGAGGAAGAAGAAGACGCCATTTGGGCGAATAAGCGGAAGAAAATGTGTAAGGATCGAAAACTGTGGAGATTATAAAGCTTCAAAGCACCATTAATGGTGAATAAGGGAGAAACTTAACTCAATGACAGCTGATACCATATAGAGAAATATAGACAGAGAATGTTTTTGTATTTTATTGATGATTAATTCTGTTACATTATGATTCTATTTATAGACTAGAATGAACATTACAATCGTGTTTGATATGAGATGCTTTACATATTGTGTAACATAATTATTCCCTTCATTTGTCTCTTGTGTGACTCATATGGATGAGTCACTCACTCTAGAAGCTTCTATTTCTCTTTCATGTTAATACTTATATTTATTCAAAAGAAATAAAATTATTGATTTTAATATTTGAATAAATAGTACAAATGGAGAAATTTTTATTTATATATATTACTTGATATTTTTAAATATCAGTAATTTAATAATTATCAATTTATTCATGTTTTTTCTTTGCTATGTTTGAAAATCGAATGGTTTTGCGAAACATTGATAACAGATTATTGTAAAAAAAAATTTATACAGAGCCACTTTAGACGACTGTTACAATAGATTATTGTGATTAGTCACTATACTATTGTAACAGTTAATCATTTTAATAATTACACAAGAATCAATATAAATATGCTACCATATATAACATGTGTTTTCATTCATCTTTATATATGGTTGTGGAAAAATTATAATAATATTATATTATCAATCATTTGATTAATATTTAACATGGTTTATAAGATTAAATAACAAACTGTATATAAATTTCAAATTAGAGTGACCTGGTCATATTTTTAACTAATATTATACTAATTTAAAAAAAATTGAAAGATTTGTGCTAGTTAGATTAACAGTCTAGTTTTCAATAACTTTACAAATTTAGAAAGCTTAATCAAAACCTCATGAAACAAGTCTTATAAAAGCATTGCACAATGTCCAAATATTTGCACAATAAATTACTTGGTTTTAAAATGCATTCACTTTTAACGCGTTTTGAATTAGAGCTAATGCTATATATCAAATAGAACCTTTTTATGAGGGAAATGACATTAACTACATAAAAGTTGAATTACAAATTTTGTTCAAGATGCGAAAAGTATTTTTCATGATTTTTGATACTCGTTTAATCAATTCTAGTAAAAAAATATTTTTTCTAAAGAATTATGTTGTAATTAAAAAAAATTAAAAGGTTTTTATTCCCATAAGCTTGTTGAGTTTTATACTCATTCATTAAGGGATGGAATTTTTAATATACAAGCAAAATTTAAATTTTTATTTTTGTAAACTAGTCTTTAACAATTGTAATTGTTTCTCATTAGGAGAACTTGTATTGTTCTCATAAGTATGTTATATTTATAGATATATGCATAAAATACAAATTGTAATTGTTTCTCATTAGGAGAACTTGTATTGTTCTCATAAGTATGTTATATTTAAAGATATATGCATAAAATACAAATACAATAATTGTGTATGTACTATATAATTATTTTTTAATAAGTTACGCGATATCGAAGTATATACGCATAAAATACATATATTATTGATGTATATGCCTTATAATATATATCAAATGATATAAGTATTATATGTATTATATACAGAACATGCGTATATAACCTATACAAGTGATGTAAATAGGTTACACGATATCAAAGGATTTTTTCTTCAAATACATATACAACTTGTTTATATGATTTACATAAAATTTGATGCAAGGAAAAATACAATTTACTTTTATTTATAATAGTCTGAATATAAATATCATCAAGTATGGTCGTATCGAATATGACTAAGATGAAAAAAAAATATAAACAAATCAATGATTAACCTAAAGTTTGGATGATAAGGTCCATTGTACTAATAACATGTTGTGAAACTAAGAAAAAATTAACTTAGCTTAATATAAGTAGAAAGAACACAGAGAGGAAAAAGAAGTAATATTATTGATTTCAATATTTGAATGAATAATAAAATGTAAAAGTCTCTATTTATAAGAAAACATAGTATTCTCTAATTCTAGTAAACCTTATAAGGCTTTTATCTTTTTGGACTTGGGCTGCAATTTTACAGACCAACATTAAAATCCACACAGATAATATACTATAACACAAAACTAATTCTAATTTTTTTATATGTTATAATCATATTAAAAATAAAAAGCCATTTCTCCTTCATCTCTCCGGACTAGCACAATTTACACCCATTCTCCTCAATTTCTCTGATATATGTCTACATCATTGATTTGGAGGTGCTATAGTGATCTCTAACATGGCTAATTGAACGAAGTTCGTGGTAATGAGATTTTTGTCTCGTTTTCATGAGCTAAGAAGATGAAGATTGGGTGTGAGGGTGTTGTAAGATCGGGTTGAACTGGTAAGAGGTGTGGTAAAAAAGATATATAATAATTTTAAATACATTTTTTGTATTATATTAGTGTAATTAAATTATATCTAAAGTATCTGGACTGATATAACTGAATCTTAGAGCAATAACGTCGGTAGCTTTATTGATAAATATATTTTATTTTATATTTTTAATTATTAATTAAAAAAAAAGGATATATATTTCTTGGGGTAAACAAATCATTAACTTAACACTTAATTTAGTGGTATTTATTGGCCTAAAAGAGTTCATTTCCAAACATATGTTAGTATCAAAAAACGTATGTTGGTAAATGATAATTTTTTCCATTTCATTTTTTCTCTCGAAAGACCATATTACTACAGGAAAACAAACCAGATTACAAATTAAAAGCCTAATCATGTCATTTAGTCAATACCAGAATGTGCAGGAGATTCCCACCAAGTCAACACTATAATTTACAAAGGAGGTTCAACGATAAGGGATATGGACATTTATGTCTAGCAAAAGTAGCAATGAAATTGAACATACCATTTCTAGATGGGGATTGTGAGTAAAAATATACCTCCTAACAGAGAGAAGAGAATCTTCAGTCAGGAGAGGATATAAATTCATGTAGCTTTATATGTGTTGAAGAGGCCTTGATTATTTCAAGGCAACCTGACTCAATAACACTAAGCCTACAAACTTGGATGACCGCCCGTTCTTTCCCCTCACCAAAAAATCCACAAAGACATGTTTAGGCGACACTATCTATTATAACACCCGAAAGGTCAATATAAAATACATCAATAAACTGTATCAGAGAAAGAAGGGTGAAAGATATGTTACACTAGATAACCACAGTCTTAGAGGATTGGGAATTAAAGTGTTACATGTGACCTACTCTCCAGAGCTACCATGACTTACGTTCTTCCTGGCAGAGTTCCCAAATAAATAATTCATGAGTTGTCTAGTATCGAAATGAATACTCCCTTCATCCCATGTTTCCATTTATGAAACATTTTAATTTTATTCCTCCAGATGTTTCGATAAGAGACCATAAGAAAGGTCTCCATGCATTTCTTGAGCCATCCACTATCCTAGAAGTATTAAGTATTATGATAAACCTATCATGAATGAAGAAGTTCTCAAGGATCCCATAAAATGTTGAAGGATGCATATATTCAAGTACTTTTAGATAGCGGGAATATAAACAACATGTGACACGCAATATCATTGAAACATATGCAGACCAAGCAGCAAAGATAAGAGGATAAATTATTTTTTCAAAGGTTCACCGAGCTAGGTAAAGTGTTGCGTGAGCATTTCCATATGGAAGTCATGGACATGGGTGGATCTTTAGCAAACTAGATTTTTTCCACTTTTCTTTGCTTATTTCTACATGTGATGAAGGAGAAGCTTCATGCTTTTGATGGGTATCCCTAAGAAATATATGTGGTATTATCCATATTAGTAGTGTAACACCCACTATCTGTATATGGACAAACAATCACAAACTCCTTATACGAGGGGTTGGTGAGGATGTGTTTGATGTGTTTGATGAAGTCTCCAGAGAAGAAATATGTAAAAGTAAGATCATTTCAAATCGCTACAATTCTCCTTAATAAGTTGGTTGATTGTTGAAAATTGTAAATTACGCGGTATCTAGAGTCGTTGGAAGTTGGTACGTATATGTCCTCCCAAATGTTAGTGTTTTTTCCATTACCGATGATAATACAAAGTTCATCTTGGTAGACATCACTACCAGAGACAAGGCTTGGCCAAAACCATGCACAATAACTCTTTTTTTCATCCAAAAGGTTCTCGCCGTATAATGAATTTCTTAAGTACTTTAGAGAGGAGACTGCATAGATACCAAGAGATACGACATCAGGGACGGAACCATGTAATAGGAATTGGGGTGCACCCCCCTCCCCCGAATTTATGAAAAATAGTTTTTTAACCCTAATAAAAAAGAAATTCAAATCTTTTATAAAGGTATGGCCCCCCAAATTTTTCGTAGTATGTCACTGGCTTCCCAAATATTAATTCCTAGTTCCGTCCATGTACGACATGCTTGATTTATAAGGATATGCCCAATCAATGACTTGAAAGTATCTAAACCCAAGACCCCCTTTTGCCTCAGGTTTTTTCAAGTAGAGTCCCAAGTCACACAGTATATTCTTTAGTTCTAATTGGATCCCCTACCAATATTTTTCCACGAAGCTAGACATCTACTTAAAACTTTTAAGCAAAAAAAAAAGGAGGAAAAACATGGTATATTTTGGGATGGCCTAGAGTACTAATTTGACAAGGAATTTTGTAACTCCTTCAGATTATAATTTTCACTTCCTTCCTCTGGTTGTGAAATTGAACCTGTTACTCCTACATTGTACAACCGCAATGTTAGACCTCTAACAATCTGTTGGTAAGATTGGATACTTCCCAGTGCTTCTAGTCTTTTGAATTCAAAAATCCAATTGTTCTTCCATCTTGACCTAATTGGTACCTTTACTGATGCAAGAATTAGATTTTTGCAAGTTTATTTGATGTCACGAACAAAAGAAATAAATATGTATGACCTCTCTGAGAAAAAACACTTTAGTGTGGTTGATCTTAAAGAAGAAGAGGGAGACATACAAAAGTCGGAGACAAGTAAGAGCTGGAGAATTCTTGGTGATATTGATTCCCATGATATTTACTCTTTTGACTTGACTGTTGATAAGTAACATAAGAGCTTCGACTAGGAAATAGAAGAGAAATGGAGAAGACGATCTCCTTATCGTAGACCACGAGAAGAAGAGAACGCGAGAAGGGTTCATCCATTCAATTAATCTGGTATTTTACTATCGACACACAATTCATAATCCAACAGTTCCAAGTTAGGGAGAAACCAAGATTTTGAAGCACAAGTTTCAGTATCTTAAGATTTTGACATATCAAGTTCGAGCACAACATAGTGTTTATTGGAGCTACGCTTCATACTGAGAAAATAAGCCACTTACCATGCCATGATACTATTGTCTTGACTTACTTTTACTTGATGAAAGATGTTTACGTAGGCAAGAAGATATGGTTAGTTATTGGTTAGAGCTTGTTTGTGAGTGTTTTGGAGATAATTTTATACACAATAATCACACATGAAATAAGCCAAGGACAATCTTCTTCTAGGAGTCTCCCTTGAGAAGATAGGGAAATTAATGGCTCATTAGTAACGTCCATCAAATCACTACTCCTAAAGACATAAAAGGCTTGTTTTAGGATATACAGTTGAAATGTTACCCAGTTCTTTTGAAGGAAGAGGCCAGGAAGGCCATCTAGGCATGGAGATTTAGAGGGAACACATATTAAAAACTACTTCCCTAATCTAATCCAAATCTTGTTCACGTATGAGAGTTTCATTCACGCTAACTGTAATTTTGATTAAATTAATTTACTATACCCAAAAGTTATGATTTGGGGTTGAAGAAAAGAGCCTGACATATATTCTTGAAACTTTTCCTTAAAAGCAATATAATCTTCTAAGAATCACCCAAATCCATCATTCAATATGGTGATTTTCTTTGGAATTCTCCTTTTACAATTTTAGCATGAAAAGAAGCCATATTTATATTTGTTGAAAATAATTTACAAGAACTGCAAATTTTAAATGGCGAAACCAAAAATTTAAGAGATTATTACCCAACGGGTCATGGAGACACCCTTATAGACCTAAATAACCCACCAAATTCACCTTTCTTACTAAAGGCCACAAATTATATTTGACACTAAGTGTCAAATTTACACAAATTCTCACTACCCATTATACCCTTTTTTGGTTTTTAACTCTATATATAGTAAATTATACACAATCATTTTAAAACACTAAAAAAATATCTCCCATTTTACTCTCTCATATATGCTCTCTCTCCTCTCTAAACCTAAAAGTCACACATCTTTTTTTCTTTTCTTTGTCTCTTTCCTTTTCTTTTGCAACAAGAGTTTGCACAACCATGGATTCTTCTCTACTCAGCTGTGATTTCACGAGCATCACGAAGAGATCTAGCAAATTTTTATTAGGAGAAGGTCAGATGAGGAAACTCTAATGTTAATGGTTTCTCCTCTCCTCTCTCCAGAGAAATAAATTGAAGATATCACCTTAGAGGCAAAACTCAATTAAATCCTTAGAAGATTCTTTTATTAATATAAGGTTAGATTTACATGATCACCCCAAAATAATATATGTTCAACCCTCAGAAGGGGTAATCAAGTAACATATGGGTAGAGCTTAGTGATCACCTAAAAAATAAACTTTAGTTCAATTCTTATAAGTGGTTGTCGAGTAACATAGGCTTAGATCTTTGTGATAATATCCAAAGAAAAACCTCTATTTCAACCCTTATAATGGATTGTTGAGACATAGATTCAGATCCTCGCGATCAACTAAAAAAACCTCGATTAAACCCTTAGAAGGGGTTGTTGAGTAACATAGGGTTAGATATGCATGATCACCTTAACAAAAAAACATCGATTCAACAATTAGAAGGGGTTGTCGAGTAACATAGGGTTAGATAGTTGTGATCACCTCAAAATAAAAATCTCAATGAAGGGGTTTTCAAGTAACAAAGGGTTAGATCTTCGTGATCACCTCAAATGAAAAACCTCAATTCAACCCTTAAAAGGGATTGTCGAGTAGCATAGTATTATATCCTCATGATCGCATCAAAATTAAACTCGATACAACCCGTAGAAGGGTTTATCGATTAGCATAGGATTAGATGATCGTGATCATTTCAAACGTAAAACCTCAAATTCAACCTTCAAAAAGGGTTGTTAAGTGAAGCAGAGCTAGATATCCATGGTCCCCTGGAAAACCTCATTTTCATAAGAATGAAAAAATAAACAAACAACAAGAAAATCCAAAAATATTATAAAGAACTTCGTCAAGAGAGGGTCCAGTAGGAAGAGGAACTATGTCCACACCATCAACACCTATATAACCTTGTGAAAAGTTGTAATCACGCAAATAATGCGAATTATTTTTCTTCCTAAAGGGAGAAGAATCTTAAACGATGTTTGAAAATTAACTAGTTGATTTATACATAAGATCAAAACGGTTTGTGTGAAATACTAAGTAGATGTTATTTTTGGAACGGAAGAAGTATATTTTAAGCTCTATTTCAAAAAAAAAGAAAAAAGATTGGATTATACATAAATAAAGGGAATTTCATATCCTTTAATATCAAAACGCAAACATTGTTATTACAAGAGTAGTTTTATCTCAATAAATTTAACTACTCTTCAAAGTTACAAACCAATCTATTCTAAATAAATTAAAAAAGCTAACAAATATACCAAGAGGTTATCTTATATAAAGTAGGAAGTATGTGATATTGTGCCCTAAGAAAAAGGGAGAAGTGTGTCCATGGTCATACTAAACAAAGTACACGAACAATTACGTAAGTAAGCAGTAGTGTTTCAATAACCTACACTCACACTATAACAATATCATGTGAAGAATAACAAAAAAGGGGCTCATATTATTGATAAAAATTATTACAAGGTCCGAATTAATGAAACAAAATACGACAAGTCATAGGCGATTACAAAAAGTCTGAGCTAAAGTAAAGAAAATAAAAAATGAAAATTAAGAATTCCCTTCTCCATTTACTGGTTTCTCCAGTAGGACCCACCACACTAGGAGATTGAATAGTGTCTAAGGGAACCGTGAAAATTTTGGGTGAATTATATATAGGGTCTTGAAGACAAAGATTCTTCTCTATAGAGTATGGTCCAGAGATTCCTTCTTATGAGAGACCTCTGTTTTGACAATTGTCTTTCCTACCCTTACTAACACTAAATGACAAAAAAGTGTGATGTCACTGTTTCTCTCTCCACTACCTACCACTACCCACCTACCTCCAACCTCCGACTACCTACCACCGACCTCCGACCACCGACCTCCGACCACCGACCTCAGGCCACCAGTCACCGGAAAAACATAGAGTACTCCGAGAATTTGCTGAGTACTCCGACAATTTTGCTGAGTACTCCGACAATTTTTATGAGTATTAAATGAGTATCTGACCACCGAACACCGACTTCCAACCACCAGAAAATCTCGGAGTATTCTATAAAATTGCGGAGTACTCTAAGAAAATCTCGGGGTACTCTTAAAATTTGGGGAGTATTATAAAAAATGACAGAGTAAATTAAAATAAGTAATGAGTCTAAAAAGAATTTAGTGAGTATTATTTAAACCACATATTATTACACAAGCAAAATAAGAAAAGGAAAAATCTATCTGGTTTGACCAGATCTAGATCTGGTCAACCATGTCTACCTAAAAAAAAAAGGAGCTCCGTTTCTTGCGCTGCAGATTTGAACTTCGCCAGTGTAATGATGAGCACCACCACCACCACTACCTCGACTCCACTCGCCGAATTTTGCAGCCTGTTTTCGCCGGAGTTTGCATCGAAGAAGAATAAGAAGCTCGACGAAACAAGCACCAGTGAAAAAGGAATCAAAACCAGCTACAAAAAGCCAATCGCCGGAGCTCGACGAAACCTACCACCACCTTGAAACCTCCGACGAACACTTGCAGCAATGGGAGACAGCAGTTTCTGGTCTGTTTTGGTGTTTATTTGGTGGCCATTTCGCAGTTCGTTGGTTGGTTGTTGTGGCTACTCACCACCTCTCGCCACCAGCAGGTGCGTTTCCATGGCGAACCAGCGAGATCCAGTCTTCACAGTGCTCGTTTCCATGGCGAATCAGATCTCTAACTCAAAAATGGAGCTCGCTGCAGCTACCCATGAACCTGCTTCTCCATGGTGCTTCGAAGAAGATGAAGCTCTCCATGGCGGCGCTATTCTTATCGGAATGAAAACAAAACTCGCCGGAGACGGAGAGAGGGAGGAGGCGACGGAGGGAGGGTTGTGTTTCAGAGGGAGGCGGTGGTGTTATGGTTGTGGTGTTATGGTGGTGGTGGTGGTGTTGTTATGGATGTGGTGTTATGGTGGTGGTGGTGGTGTTATGGTGGTGGTGGCGGTTTGGGGGGGCTAGCTCACATCTGGAGGGGGAAATGGGGAGAAGAGGGAGGTGAGAGAAAGTAGATCTGAAAAATATAATATTATCATTTCTAAATTAGTATATATAGAAGAAAAAAATATAAAGAGGGTATAGTTGTAATTGGGATATTAGGTCTCATGTGTTAAAATCTTATTGAGGTCTTTAGTAAGAAGAGAAGGAAAGTGGGGTTGGGATTTAGAAGAGGGTGGTGTGTTCAAGACCCTAAGTGGCATTTTCTCGAATCTTTTTAGAGGAAAAGTAGAGCCTTTATCTTGATGTTGCTTATATCGATACACCAACTAGTACACAAGCAGGGAGAGACATAACTCAGTTTGTTCAATTATTTTGGAAGAAAAAATTCCTCGATGACCTTAGATTTGATATTCTATATAAGTTGAGGATAACGATTGATCTAATCCTTCGATTCCAACATCTTGGAAGTGCATACCTTCAAATTAATTTTTCCTCATCAAGATCATGGTTGGTTGAGGATACAAGAGATTCGAGCAAAACTCTTTCTTCATAAAAAAACTTTCCTAATCACTGTCATTTGATATGCAGTAAAAAAAATTTAAAACCTTGAGCATGAACATGTATTCAATAATTTTACATCTTTCTACACAAATATTGATGATTCTTTGCTCTAACATATCACATGCCAATTGAAATAGCGGAATATTATACTTTAAGAACTTGAGAGGATTATCAAGGGAATCATGATAATAAACTGCAACCTTCTTCGTAGGGACTAACTTATCCACATAAGAATTATTCGAAAGATGAGGGACTAAATCCACCTCTTAAGAAACACAAGGACGTATACCATCTGAAATTAAGCCATGTTTCTCCCTAGGAAAAGGAGACACGCTCTCAAAAGATATGTTTCCTGTCCTCCGCAACAACAGTATATAATAATATCCTTCTTCTTCATCGCTAGGGATAGTGATTGATAAAGGAGGAACTGAATCCTCCATAAGATGGACATGACCCTTATCATCAGTCATCTATAAAATCTTGTTACTATCATCAGTAACACTAAAGAATGGACTGGAAGTTCATGAGGGGCAACGTTAAAGCCCCAACATCGAGATTTTGCTTGCCTACAGACTCAATTTTAGGATTTTCTCATGGACCTAGGTAAATCTTGCTTAGCAATTGATCAACATCCAAACAAATGAAGGGACTAGAAACAAAAGAACTTCGAAGAATATGAAAAAATACATTTCTTTAACGAAATTATCTTTTTTCCCCAATAGAGTTCTCTTCTAAGGAATCGAAGAGTAATTAATTTGTCTCGAAGTAATATTATAGTGAGGATATAATCTAGAATCTATAATGGGTTTGTTTCAAAAAAATCCAGATAACATTATACTATTCTTACTATTTATATATCTATTGTGATAATCTTCTTCATCTGCCATCAAAACATGCATAATATCTAGTTCAAGAGAACACACACTCCACAATGTAGGAGTTGAACAATGTGGTTGATTTCTAACAAAAAATATCCCATGCCAACCAGATTGGCTACTCGAGAAGTTATCAAAAATTTTATATATGTGCAAGTTTTTTTTGTGAGGATAAAAGGTGTACCACCCACCTTAGATATTAATCTATATATAAAGACCGAAGGATCATTCACCAAAATAGTTGGGTTCGCTCAAAAAAGATTGATAGAAGGATTATATGTAAGATTCTTTTGACAATAGTCATAATAAGATGAAATTCTACCCAAAGCCTTGGGAGATATCTTACCAGGATAAAAAAATAAAGTTTCGAAAGTTCATATATAATAGGGCCAAAGGAATCTCACCCCTGTCAAAGCATCTAAGGTATAATGCTAGTTCACCCCTGTAGACCTCACACGCTTGTTCTAACTCATCATAAATCCTAATTTTTACCCTTTGGGAAATATCCCAAAATAAATAAATGAAAGGGTTTCAATGTTATCACTAAAAGAACATTTTTTTGGTTCACTCCAAAATTGAATTTAGAACCCAAATTTATTTAATTATACTCTTGGAGAGATGAGAAGTATTATATCCAGAAATATAAACCTCAACTTGTTATAAGGAAGATCATCGCCCATATTTGGTTTTGATGCATTACTTAAAGTTACATTGATAATGGTGGTCTCTAGGGTTAGAGTATAATTTGTAGAAAAGGATGTCTCGCCATCTGTAGAAAATTTTGTAATTACTAGGAAGATCCATGCAAAGGGTTAGCTTGAGAAATAACGGAGGAAACATCTAAAGACGGAGACACTATGAGAAAATGATGTAAAAATATGAAGATTGACCTTTGAAAATAAGGAAGTATGGGAAGTCAAAGTGTAGAATCGCTCAAAGACAATAAAAAACCTAGAGTACTGGTGAAGAAAGAAAAATACTGTAAAAAAATCTCAGGATTCACTAAATTAATAGTGATGATAGCACTACCAACATCATGAGCGTAGAAATTGGAAACACAACAAAAAATAGAGACGTGACAACTATATTTTGGCAAACACCCATATGATTAATGCGTGCAACATCGATCTTATCAAAGTTGCATAAAACATGCCCGTCTGAAGCCAATATCAATAAAACAAGGTTTAAAATAAAAAGGAACTTCAGGTAAACCCTAGTCCCTCCTAACAAAGGAATTATGATTTAAATGGGTAAAGATAGAAAAAAAATTCCTTAACCTTGTTTGATTGAAGATGCAACATGTTTATTTCATCAAGTCGAAGAAATAAAATTGTAAACCAAAGTAGAGCGCACAAAGCAAACTTGAGGAAATGATAATGCCAATAAAACCATTGGACCGTATTCAATAAGCAGTTTAATTTGGCATGTGGAGTCATCAAAGTACCATTATTGAGGTGTGTTGTACTAAAATAAGGAAAGCAAATATTGGAAGAGTTGCACCAGGGAATGTGTAGCAATCACGTCAGATATCAAATGCTCATAAAAAGAATGATGAAACAAGGCTATTAGCCTATTACTATACTCGTCTGATTAACGTCATATAAATTGTTAACTTTCCAACTCAACCAAAAGTCCGAACTGTTAGAAGAAGGCGAAGAACAGGTTATAGGAGATTTATACTCCAACATAAATTATAGGGAATACTTGTGAGGCATGTTAGTATTGCACACCAATACCCCGTTTACATTACGCGGAAATGACCTTAATGAGTAGCTATTGACCATTCCCTAAGCGGGGTCCAGATATTATAAGATCCTTTCTTGTAACTCTCAATAAGCATAAAAAGGTGTATGTAGCAGTGGAGTATTTTACACGGTGGATAGAAGCCAAGACGGTAACAGATTCAACAACAAATAGTTCTTCAAAAATCATGTGGAATACAATTATTTGTCTCTTCAAAGATCCCTATGATATTGTAACTAATCATGGGCCTCAATGTTTTGTGAAGGGCGTGTTGAGAATGGAATACACATATCTTATTCTTCAGTATCTGTAATTGAATGGATTAGTTGAGGTTAGAAACCAACCAGTTATTCAAGGAATGGAAGAGAGGTTGAAAACAAATTATATTGGATGGTCTGAAATATTACTCGAGGTATTATGGATATATCATACTACGACTCATTCATGTATTCATGAAACACCCTATATCCTAACATTCGGACGTGAAGTCGTAATGTTAATAGACATTAGTGCGTTGAGTTTGAAATTTGCAAACTTCAATATCAAAGAAAATAATCAAGGACGAGGTAATTAAGTGAATCTTCTTGAAGATACGAGGAGTGAGCTTGAGTACGACCAGACATTGTTAAAATCAGGGTGGATAAGGCCTTTAATAAGAAATTAAAAAATCTTAAGATTGGCAACCTGTTGGTAGAAAAATAATTTCTTAATGTGGTTGATCAAAATTATAAACTACAATTTCGTTGAGGAAAAGCATATAGAATTATCCTACATTAAGACCGGGTATATACAAATTAATTTCCACGGAGGATTGAATAATTTTACCTATTCTATGACATGCAAAACATTTACACAAATTTTTACAAAAAATTACCGAGAGGAAAAGATGGTCCCATGAAGTGTAGTTATGTAATACTTACAAATGATACTCGCTACCATCGTTTTCCTCATCAAATGGGTATTTAAGCGAGATAGCTGAAAATCGATGTATTATATTCAATTTTAAATTTGGTAGATCGAATCTAAAATGGCATGAAGAAATTATTGTAAATAAATGTCAAGTTATATGTATATTGGTAAAAACTAATAATAATAGAAAAATAGTCCTCATATAAGATAGTAGGTTAAATTCATATGCAAAGTTACCAATAACGTCCAATTAAATTCTTAAAAGAATTATAGAAGCGTAAAAATAGTTGGTTAAGTTTCTATGTGGAGTTACCAACAACACTTAATTAAATTCTTACGTAGAATTTATCTAAGTATAAAACTAGTTGGAAAAATTCTAACACAGAGTTACCACAGAATTAAACTCCTACGCAGAATTATCGACGTATAAAACTAGTTGGTTAAATTCCTACTCATAATTATAAATTACGCTCGATTAAATTCCTAAACAGAATTACCAAATCAAAAAACTAGTTAGTTAAATTCCTATGTGGAGTTATCAACAATGCTCGATTAAATTCCTATGCAGAATTATTGAAACATAAAACTAGTTGGTTAAGTTTCTACAATGCTCGATTAATTTCTTACGCGGAATTATCGAAGCATAAAACTAGTTGGTTAAATTCCTACGAAGACTTACCAACAACGCTCGATTAAATTACTACATGGAATTAATGAAACATAAACATAGTTAGTTAAATTCTTACGCTAATTAAAAATAACACTTGATTAAATATCTACACAAAATCATTGAAGTATAGAATTAATTGGTTAAATTCGTACATGGAGTTACCAACAATGCTCGGTTAAGTTCCTAGGCAAAGTTATCGAAGCATCAAATTAGTTGATTAAATTCTATCTGGAGTTACGAGCAATGTTGGATTAAATTCCTACGTGGAATTATCAAAAAATAAAACTAGTTGGTTAAATTCATACGCGGATTTACCAACAACGCTCGATTAAATTTCTACGTGGAATTATCAAAGCATAAAACTAGTTGATTGAATTCCTATCGGAGTAACTAACAATGCTCGATTGAATTTCTACGCAAAATTATTCAATCATAAACTAGGTGGGTAATTTCCTATGTGGAGTTACCAATAATGCACGATTAAATTCCCACGCGAAAACATTAATAAATATAAAAGTAGTTGGTTTAATTCCTATGCGGAATTACCAACACCGCTTGATTAAATTTATACCAAAATTATTGAAGCATAAAGCTAGTTGGTAAAATTCCTACACGAAGTTACCAAGAATGCTTGATAAAATTCTTATACGGAATTATTAGAAACATAAAACTAATTGATTAAACTCTTATACGGAGCTACCCAAACTGCTCAATTAAATTCCTATGTGGAGGTATCGAAGCATAAAAGTAGTTGGTTAAATTCCTATGTGGATTAACCAACAACGCTTGATTAAATCCATATGCAAAATTACCAAAGTATAAAATTTGTTGGTTAAATTAATACGTAGAGTTACCATGAACGCTCGATTAAATTTCTACGCGGAACTATCATAGTATAAAATTATTAAGTTAAATTCATACACAGAGTAACAACTCTTGATCAAATTCTTACGTAAAACTATCGAACCCAAAGTTAACTGGTTCAATCCATAGGAAATACGAATAAGATTAATTAAATTCTTACGAGAAATTTTTGATACAAAATTAAGGGGTTAGATTTACGGAATCATCACTCAATTCAAGTGAAAACGACGAGGATTTATAGCCCACATGACAAAATTGAGTCTTATTCAAAGTTTATTTGATGATTTAGCCAAATTAGACCTTAACATAATCAAGTGTAAAACTTTTGTCTAAACATTTGTTATTCAAGTCAAATCTAATCGAGGTCGAAAGAACTATGTTTCCTTTATAAAAATCCCCTAAAATGGGTAAATAATGTTGCATTAAAATTGTTAACAAGAAATGAGGAAAATCGTAGACATTAAACATGAAGATTTGACAAAAAAAGTGTGGAAATACATTAAAACCAAAGAACGTCAAATAAGATAAAGTTCATTAATGGTAGCCTCGGGCTCAAACAAAAGAAAGGATGCACTTCTTTTCGGTAAATTCACGTATTGAGACAAAATTCGAGCAAAAGAGACTGCATGCGCCCCCACATTCGATCACCGAATGTAATCGAATAATATATCAAATCTTAATTTGATACAAAAGAGACAAAATACTATCCCAAATTCTTTTTATCAAAAAATTCGAATCTTAATTTGTATATAACTTCTTCATTCGATCACCGAATATAATCGAATAATATATCAAATCGAAGATCTTTTCGATACGGTTCTACCGGTATAAAATCACCATTATCCGACACTGCATGCGCCCCCACACGCCGTTCAAATTTCTGGAATTGTTGCTAATTTTCTGGAAAAAAAACAAAAACATCAAAAAAGAAATGTGCCACATCATCGCACCTTCTGCCAGCTACAGTTTCGCCACGTCAGCGTCATTCCAGGGTTGATTGCTACGTCATCGTTGACTACCACATCACTTAAACGAGATTATTGGACTTCACCCTTCTTGAGGTTTTCCGATCCACTGATTCCGTTTCCGTAGTCTGTTTCCTAAAAAACCAGGAAGCCTGTTTTGCATAAAAACTTCTTGAAAAAAAATGACTTCTACTCCATCCCGCTCATTTTCATATCAATATTGCAAGTATTGTCATAAAGATGGTCATTATCTCTTAAACTGTCCTACTCGTATTTGCAAATTGTCATATAACTTGTTCAGGTCATTATCTCAGTGATTTCCTGAGTCGATCGTCCATGCCAAATCAAGTCAGCAATACAAAAAAATCTAACATTACATCAAATATCTCGCCCATCTCAATTGCTGATATTCAGAGTATGTTTGAACAAGTTATGTCTCAATCTTCTCACACTCCTTCGGTTGTAAATTCTATAATATCTGGTAAGAATTCCTGGTTTTTTTTATTCTGGTTGTTCAAATCATATGACATCAGTTTCTAATTTGGTTACTAATGCAAACACTATACCACATGCTCCCCCATTTATACTGCTGATGGCACATCAATGTAAATAAGTCATATTGGGTCAATTTCTACTTCTAGTGCTTCATTTTCCAATGTTTATCTTTTTCCTAAACTTTCATTAAACCTTATTTCTATGGGTCAACTATGTGACCTTGGTCTAACCGTCACTTTCTCTAGTTCTGGTTGTTGTGTGTAGGATCCTGAAACTAGACAGACTCTTGGGACAGGCTGTAAAGTAAGACGACTTTTTGAGCTTATCAACCTCCATCTCCCATCTCATATCGCTGCTCTAGTTATTCCACCAATCCCATCTCCACTCTCATCACATCTTCAACTTTGGCACTCTAGATTGGGGCACGCTTCATTAGGTGAACTTCAACTGTTAGTCTCAAAAGGGTCACTAGGTCAGGTCCCCATCAAAAAGATCGATTGTATATTGTGTCAACTCGGTAAAAAACCAATATTATCCTTTAGTAAGAGTGAATCCACATCATCTTCATGCTTTGACTTAATCCAATCATATTTCTGGGACCCTCTCCCTCACCGACCATGGGTGGATCTAGTTACTTTGTTATATTTGTTGATGACTACTCTAGATTCACATGGAAATATCTAATGAAAAACCAGTCAGATTTCTTTCAAATCTACTCAGAATTCACTACCATGATTTACACTCAATTTTCACATCGTATCAAGATTCTCCGTATAGACAATGTAATGACTATAAGTCGTCTACCTTTACCTCTCTTCTTCGTGAACATGGCATTGTGTCACATCAATCTTGCCCATACACATCTCAACAAAAAGAATGTGCTGAGCGTAAACACCGACACATCCTTGACATCACTCGCACATTTCTCATTTATGCCTCATGCCCAAAACGTTTTTGGGAGAAGACTCCCTCACAGTTGTGTATGTCATAAATCATTTACCCTTTCTCATTATTGATAATCTTACCCCATATGAACGTCTACATGGCAATACACCCATATATGACCTCTTTTGCGTCTTTGGCTGTGCTTGTTTTGTCATGGTTCCTCTTCATGAACGCACTAAACTTGAACCTCGAGCTCGTTTATGTTGTTTTATAGGTTATGGGATTTAACATAAAGGTTATAGATGGTGGGAACCACTCTCAAAAAGTTTGCATATATCACGTCATAAGGTTTTCTGGGAGCTGAGACCTACTTCTTTTAAATAAATGTTTTCATCCCTTTCTCATTCTCCATCTTTACGTTTATTCACAGACCCGGCTGTGGATTTATTCCCTAGTGATGATAATGACACAGGTTCAAATTCAAATCCAAGATCTTCCACATCTCCTGTCACAGTACTCCCAAGGTCCTCTATTGATATGGCCCATCCCGAGTCATCAGCTCCAGCTGAAGATCCTGTAAAAGATTTTGAGTCTCCAAATCACCTACCTCCTCGAGTAAGAAAACTTCCCGCATATTTTCGTGATTATCATTGTTTTTCTACTATTTTATCTCTCCATGAGCCTCAAATTTACCGTGAAGCTAGTTCTAACAATTTATGGCAGAAAGCTATGCCAGAAGAATTGTGTACGTTAGAAGACAAACATACATAGGATTTGGTTGATCTTCCTCCAGGATAACATGCTATGGGATGCAAATAGGTTTACAAGATCAAAACGCGGCAAGATTATTCGATCGAGCGACATAAAGCTCGTCTTTTTGCAAAAGGGTTTACTCAAGAATACGACATCGACTATGAAGAAACATTTGCCCCATTTGCTCGCCTCACATCCGTTTATAGCCTTGTTACTCTTGTCGTTGTGTGCAAATGGAAATTATTTCAAATTGATGTTAAGAATGCATTTCTTAACGATGATCTTATAGAAGAAGTGTTTATGAAGCCTCCTACAGGTTATCATCATCATCTTCATAAGGTGTGTAAACTTTGGCGTGCTCTATATGGTCTTAAACAAGCCCTTGTACCTGCTTCTCTAAATTAAGTTTTGTCATTGGTGATTTTTGATTTATCTCAAGCGAGCATGACTCTGCTCTTTTCATTCGTCGATCTTCCGCTGGTACGATCTTGTTGTTATTGTATGTAGATGATATGGTTATTACAGGTGATGATTCAAAGGGTATTTCTAATCTCAAGAAATTTCTTGGTCAATACTTTCAAATGAAGGATCTTGGTATTCTCAATTATTTCCTTATCATTGAGGTTTCTTCGGGTTCATATGGCTACTATCTCTCTCAAGTTAAGTACTCATCAGATCTTATTGGTTGAGCTGGACTAACTGATAGTAAGACATCGTCTACTCCTCGTGATCCTACTTTACGTCTTACACCGATGGATGGTACTCCCCTCGAGGATCCATCTTTATATAGTTAATTGGTTGGTAGTCTTATATATCTCATAGTAACTCGGCCTGATCTTGCTTATGTTGTCCACTTGGTTAGCCAATTTATGTCTGCTCCTTGCTCCACTCATTATGCAACCGTCCTCCGTCTTTTGCGCTATGTGAAGAAATTTAATTCACAGTTTGCTTTTCTCTACGAGAATTTCACTGTTATTGAGATGTAGACTGGGCTGGTGATCCCACTGATTGTCGTTCAACAACTCGACACTGCTTTTAGTTAGGAGATTCTCTCCTCTCATGGAAAAGTAAAAAGAAAACAGTTGTAGCTCGTTCTAGTACCGTAGCTGAATACCGTGCACTTGCTGACGCTACTCAGGAGGTGATATGGATTCGTTGGCTCCTTTCAGATATGGGTTCTCCTCAACCTACTGGCACGATTCTTCATTGTAATAATCTAAGTTCTATCAGAATTGCGCATAATGATGTTTTTTCATGAGCGTACTCGTCATATTGAGTGTGATTGTCATTCCATTAGTCAACATTTTGCTCAAGGTACAACAAGACTTCATTACACATCTTCCGCTGAGCAGCTAGCCGATATCTTCACCAAAGCTCATCCTCTAGGCCGTCTTATGGATTTGATTTTTAAACTCAAACTAGTGTCATTCTCACCACCTTGAGTTTATGGGGGGGGGGGGGTGTTAGATTATATATGTAAGCATATATTAGATTTATTATTACCTTAGTTAGAGATATTATTTACCTTAGTTAAAGAGATTATTTACCATAGTTATTTTAGACCGCTTGCTCTCCAAGCTAAGTCCTAGTATAAATATTGTTATGTAGTTCACTTTAATATCATCAATTCATTCAATACAAAACACAGTATTTTATATTCTTTTCTATAATTCTCGACACAAAGAACGCCATCAATCTTAATTTTTAAGGCGTCGTGGATACACCATTCTGAATGAAGTTGGTATGCTGAAAGAAAACAAAAATTCTCCATATCTTCAATGTTGGCTAGCTGAGAGATAGGTAGAGAGTTAACTCTATCCATAACATCATGGAAAACCTGGAAAAAAGGACCAATAGAAAGGAATACCTCTATCTTCGATATTGTCCCTCTATTTTTTGGTTTCTACGACTAGGAGGTATATAGAGTGTTTTGGAATCATTTACTGAAGATGCCGTACGATTATGTATCAATATGATTAGATAAGTCTCTTTACCATAAGATTATTATATAATGATATATGTATTGGAAAATATTGGATAATGAAACGTCATTTTTAACAAATGAAAAATCATAAAATATGATGCTTAGAATGCCATAAGAGTACGTAATTATATCGTATCTATGGAATTGCAAAAGATAACATGTTCCTGTATGATTTCACAATTTTTGAAGCAATTAATGATAAGCTGGTGAAAACTATCGATACATCGACACCCAATGAGCCTACTTATCAAAATTGAGAAAGGAAGTGGAACGTAAAGAATATACAAATTTATGTGTAAAAAAATTATACGAGGATCAAAAACATGAGTCTAAGTCTTTTATCGATTCAAAACTCAAGTCAGCTCAAAATAGATTGAGTTTAGACGATGATATGGGGTTGTAATCTGAAGTGTCAAAAAAATTCCTCACTATATTTATACAATGAGCTATATCATCATGAGATTTCACCTGCATATAGTTTCCCCTTTTCTCAATGGCCGTACGACTTAGAAAAACCTATTTACCAAGAACGTACAATTGAAACTAGTGTCTCAAAGCCTTTCTGAGTGCCCACAAAGATACTTTAGTTATTCTTGAGACTAAATGATTTGAATCAAATGGGTAAAGAGATGGAGTTTGGAAGGACACATGATGAATTACTCCCAAAAGTATAATAAATGAGATCAATATCCGTGTCATTAACCTATATGGCTTTGTTGTGACCTGACTTATCGAAGTCACGAAGAGAATGAAATGTATGTGTCAAAAATATTTACATGGAGATAATTGTGATGTATAATCGAGCAATTATGTAGCCTCGAACCCATCAATAAAACCCTATTATAATAGTAACATGTATAAAACCATAACATGTAGTTGAAAGAACTCTCAAACAGATTGAGAGGGAATACATGAAAGCAATAATTTAACCCTGCATGATTCAGTATAGATTTAAAGTCATCATAAAATTTATGGAAGCCTAATTTGATTTTTAGTAGAAATATAGAAATCAAAAGAAACATCGAACCGATTTATCATCAGTTGTGTCAGTGGGGGAAGTCGAAGACTTGGAAGCAACATCGAGATTCTTAGGAACATTGAAAGAGGTTAGGAAAGTATTGACTTAGCTTCTGGTGCTAGGTAAAACAATCTATCCAACTAGCATACAAAAAAGTGGGAAACCACTGTTCCAACACTCGAAAAAATTCATTAGAGGACTTTAAGTTCTTGATAATTTTTCATTTAGCCTTATGGAAACGTAGGTGAAACCCTTTTACATTTTCAGTATTTCGATTTCATATCCCCTGCAACACTCTTCCACTTCTTCACGGGCCTTCTATTATGGGTAAACTTAGACTCTATAATAGCCCTTTTTTCTCGGAAATCATTTTAAATGGTCTCTACTTGATTTGTAACACTATTTAATTGAGAAGTCATCATTTCCATGTCATTTGAAACTTTCCCTTCTATTTCCTAAGATCAACCAAAGCTTGCTTGAATGACTCATGAGCTTATTGAAGAGTCAAAATTTGCCTTTTTATGTCATCTTGAATGGCCGCCAAAGAAATATGTTCCTGGAGGAATCTCTTCTTTCTAGTTAAAGGTCGCTTGACCTACTAAAGCATCAGTTCCAATATGACAAGATAATTTAGACAACTTTTATTTATAATAATGATAAGAATAGATAAGAAGAAATATGAAATATCAACAATGTGACTATGTAAAAAAGGATACATGTCTACAACAAGGCCTGAGTAGTAACGAAACATCAGAAGCTTTTTTTTTTTAGAGAAACATGGGCAATGCTAAAAATTGAGGTAGAGAAGGATCAAGATCTGAATTCGAATCCTATAAAGCTAAAGGATGTTTCCCAATAGAATTAGAACTCCAATAAGGCTTTTTTGTTACCACAAAGAGATAAGAAGTTTCATCTTTTTCCCTTTCTTCCTCCATATGATTAGTGATTAACAAAGAAGAAGTCACCCTTGCATGAAAAGCTCGAGTGTGCATTTTTCTTTCTCTAATGTACTATGTATCACTTATACTAGATGTGTGAACTAGAGGATTCCTCGAGAACACTCGAATTAACCTCATCATCCACTCTTTGCCTCTTCAGTTTAGAAAGCTACACCGATTTATCTCCGTTGTCGAACATATTATCTAGAATTCCTACAATAACCATATATGTTCATTAAAGGAAACGATAGGAATCAAAATAAAATTTCAAATCAAATAGATTACCATATCCAGAAGATAATTTTCTCTTCCCTTGAGTTTTGGGATTATTTTCTTCTTTGAATGTGAGGTATAATTAATCCTCTTTCGTATTTCAAAATCATATTTCTGATATAACTTAAATCTTCTTATGGTGGAATTCTCAAACACCTCAGACATCTTGATGTTATAACTACTAGCAAGGATTGTTAGTTGTTGAGTATTTTCTATAATTTTGAGAATAGGATAAACATCTTGTTTGGGATGAAATTCCCCCAAATGGTAGATACAGGACACCGTAGGAGTTTTTACAAAAAAACAAATATCTTATGCCAGCTAGGATGGTTGTTTAGAAAATCCATGAGATTAGAACGTGTTGGTGCTCTAAGATACTAAAAAAGAATGTATACCAACCCCATTGACTTTGGTTTTCTTTAAAGTATTCGAATGGATAATCACTGAGATATCATGATTCTTTCCTGTCTTATATAAATATCGAAAGAGATTCACATATGGAAAGAATATAAGACTCAATTGATAATAGACATGAAAAGTGGAATTCCCGCCCTAAGCATTTGGTGAAAGTTGGCTCAGACTTCATAATAAAAGTTAATCGGTAGTGAATAAATGGGAATATATGTATATTATGCCCATATAGAAGCATCAGAGATAAAACGTCTTATCCTCGAAACCATCCAAAACTTTCTCCAATTTTCCAACTATTCTAATTTTTATGCCTCAACCCATGTCACCTGAATTTAGCAAAATGTTCACAATTTCCCTCCATGAAGAGAATTTAATGTTGTTAGACATAAACCCTAACTCTGAGCTCTAGACTAGCTTATCATGTCTAAATGATAAACTAGAAATGTTGTATCTTTAAATATACACAGACATCTTCTTTAAAGAAGGGACATCCCCTAAATCTTCATATACATAATTTCCATAATCTAGAAAATATTTACTAGAAGTGAAAGAGTTTCTCCTAAATACAAAATCTAGCCTTATCTTTAAAATAAGATGACATGGGAAATCATGCATCCTATTAATGTGAATTAAAATGGTGGAAATATCTTGAAATTCAGATATTACAATACGAGATTAACAAAAAGATGCACGAAATTTTATCTACATAATACAAGAGTGTGAAAAGTTCAACAATAGACCTTTATGAAATGATGGTGAAGTTAGGATGAGAGAAATCAAGGAGAAAAAACCGAATAGAAGTAATGATAGTCAACACACCTATATACTTATATATGGATATAAGTTTGTTAAAAATATAACATGTCAATTAGATTGACATTTGGAATAACAGTGGACGGTGAAGATCATGTAGTTATCACGCTAATCAAAATCTTAAAAAGTATGAAAGACACTTAAGTACTTACCTAGATAATCCCGCTTCTCGTTAAAAAGGGATGATTACATGGATATATTAAAATTCAAAACACAAAACCAAGTAAGGAGGATGTTACCATAAGATGATGTGAAAAATATAAAGAAACCCTTTAAATAAATCCCAAAGAAGGAAATCTGATAATTTAAATGGAATTTTGATAAGAAAAAGAGCGTCACTTCCTCATCTGAGAATTCATTACTTAGATATATCGAGAATATCAAAAGCACGATGAGCCGAGATGATACAAAGTAATGGTAAAGTCACGCGGTTACTATTTTACGAGAAAGAGGAAATGAAATGAACAACTAAGAAACTACCTAACCCTTGTACTTCTTAACCGTGTTTCATATGCGTCAACTTCATCGACAATATAAAGTTTTTTTTGATCTTAGACAATCATCCATACAAGCGTCAACCTACTAATAGATTAGAAAAAAATCAACGATTTACTATTTAGATCTCCCTATAAATATTGTTAAAACGTACAAAATCTGGATCCTATTTTTCTAATAAATATCCATCAAATATTATTGTTAGTTACGAATCTATTCTATCAAAGATCATCTTTTTTTCTTTAATTGATAGATATATTAGCTAATTAATGATTACAACTACTACCCAATCCCCAATCCCAAAGGTGGGATTGTTAAGTTTTAAGATGCATGTCAATTGGGTTGGAATACACACATTCTGATTGTAAAACAAAGTGGAGAACTATAAATAAGTCAAACAAACAAGTCAAAAATCAAGCATTAGTAAGACAAAATTAATTAAGGCAAGCATGAACTTGAATGCAGAAATTGAAGAGGAAGCACGTACATGAATTTTTGAAGAAGTTATTGTTTCAAAAACATTAATGAACGCAAAAAGAAAGGAAAATGTTACTCGTTTTCATTATAAGTGATATTTTTTTGCTCAGGTGCACATATAAATAAAGTGAATGATTTTCACCCAACTAACTCAAAGAATGTCATATTTAACCTTATTAAGTACTTTTATAGAAGTTATTTATATAAATATCAAAAGATAAGGATAAAATAAAAAATTATAATTAATAAATATTGAAATCGTAAAATAACACAAATTGTGGGGATAAAAACAATTAAAATAGAAACGAGAGAATATTAGATAAATTTTTGTTGTCTATTAATCTTGTACTTAATTAGAATTTGAATTCATATAGAAAAGGAAAATATGTGTTAATATCATGAATTGATACGTTTGATAACTTTAAGAAAATATTATTTTTAAGCAATTATATCATAACACATATTACATGTTCAAAACTTATTTGAGCTAATTAAAATAATTTTTTAATTAATTTAATAATTTTTTTTTGTTATTAAAACTAATAGATATGGTTTAATTATTTAATCATCCAATATTGAATAGTTATTATATTAATGAGACATTAAAATATGAAGATAGTTTATTAAGTATTCTTACATAGTAAATATTTTTAACAAAAAATTGAATATTTATAAGAAATATTTAAAAATATTTTTGATAACTCTATAATTATTTTTGCTTTTTTTGTTTAGAAATTTTAAAAAGATCTAAAGTGATTTTTAAAAATAAATAATCTCAAATTTTATCAAACTATAATGTTATAATTATCTTTTAGAGTTTATTATTCTTAAATTATATTTAATAATAGGATATATAAAAATAATACAAAGGTCTAAATCTTTTAAATTGCATGTTTATCCGTTTTCTAGAATTTATTTAAGATTAAATATTTAAAGTTAAAGTATTTTTTAATTAAAATTAAAATATTTATTAAAATTATTAAAAGTATTTTAAAATGTAATATATTTTAGGGTAATACTTCCATCCAATATTGGATGGTCCAATATTTAAATCACGGCCGTAGATTATTAAAACAAAACACATGTCATTAGATTAATGCGATAGTTACTTTTGCAAGTTTAAAACATGGGGTATGTGTATGAATGTAATTGGTGTAGGATCATCCAATATTGGATGGAAGATTTTTCCTATATTTTATATTTTTTTACTAGCAATTTTACTTTAAGTGATTTTTTTATACCTAGTGTTTCTTTTTAATTTTGCGACAAAAGATATATATTAATTTTTTTTTTTCGAAGACCCAAACAAACCGCTAGTCCTCTATTACTTTACATTCAGATTATGCTCCCGTTATTGGCTAAAAGGGATTTAACCCGGTTTAGATTCAAACAATTTTCTTCGGCGTACGTTTCTGAAAATAATTAATTTTCATATCATTTTTTAAATTAGAAAAATAAACGTGGCTAGTAGTGCAGTTGACGTAAGATATTTAACAAGTTTCTTGAAGTTGACAACAAGAATCTCACTTATCTCTCATCGGCTAATATATATTCATTCTCCGCTTCAGAATCTCTATTTCAATCTAAACAAATTTGAGTATCGTTTAAATTAAAGACATCATTCAAATAGAAAGAAACTCGAGGAAGGATTCTAAACATTAATGGGTTCATTGGAGGAGCAAAGATCTCTCTTAGAAGAGGGATCTGTACAGGTTCTAATCCATCTGTTTATGTCAAACAATTTAACAATTAAAATGAAGTTTTGATAGGTATATATTGGAATTTATTGTTCGCCATTTTTGTGGAATTTTAGTAATTTTAGTTTATTTTTTTTGCATTTATATGTTTCGGATGTCCATTCTTACTGAATTTAATAGTTCTCGATTTTTTATGAATGATTAGAGATAAAAAAAATTGTTTATATAATTTTTCTCCCCTCAGCTGTTTGTGTTTATGCCTCATAAAGCTTGAATAAAGTCTTTGTACTTTTCAGGATGATAGAGTTGCGCTACACACTGGAGATGGGTCAGTTGACATTAAAGGAAACCCTGTTCTAAAGAGCGATACTGGAAACTGGAGAGCTTGCCCTTTCATTCTTGGTATTAAACGACACAGTTTCAGTTCATTTGCTTTCGTTTTTTGACTTTTTTAAATTAATGACAGGTACTGAATGTTGTGAACGTTTGGCCTATTATGGAATCGCTACTAATCTTGTTAGTTACTTGACAAAAAAGTTACATGAAGGAAATGTTTCAGCTGCAAGAAATGTTACAACTTGGCAAGGAACTTGCTACTTAACACCTCTTATTGGAGCTGTTTTAGCTGATGCTTATTGGGGAAGATACTGGACTATTGCTGTTTTCTCCACTATTTACTTCATCGTAAGCTTTTTTCACCACAATTAATCTCTTTTTACCAAAAGTTGTAACAGAAAAATATTACAGGGCATGTGCACATTAACACTTTCAGCTTCAATTCCAGCTTTTATACCACCAGATTGTGGTGACTCAGTATGTCCAGCAGCTAGTACTTCACAATACGCTGTATTTTTCTCCGGTTTATACTTAATAGCACTAGGGACAGGTGGAATTAAACCATGTGTTTCATCATTCGGAGCTGATCAATTCGATGATACAGATCCAAACGAAAGGGTTAAAAAAGGATCATTTTTTAACTGGTTTTACTTCTCGATTAACATTGGTGCATTGATATCAAGTAGTTTGATTGTATGGATTCAAGATAATAAAGGGTGGGGACTTGGATTTGGTATACCTGCTTTGTTTATGGGTTTTGCTATTGCAAGTTTTTTTTCGGGTACGCCTCTTTATAGGTTTCAAAAACCTGGTGGAAGTCCTATTACAAGGATTTTTCAGGTTTTGGTTGCTTCGTTTCGGAAATGGAATTTGAATGTTCCTGATGATAGTAGTCTTTTGTTTGAAACACCTGATAAAGTTTCGGCTATTGCTGGAAGTAGGAAATTATCTCATACTGACGAGTTGAAGTAATATTACTCTTCCTATTATACCCCTCCCCTTTCTTTCTATCTATCATCTATCTGATATGGGGTTTTTGAGTTAACTGCACCATGAGTTTATATATATATATATATATATATATAATGCGAAAAAACTTATATTTCAGTTATTTATCGTATGATAACTTGCTCACTTTCTTTTAGGGACTCATGGTGCAATTAAATATGTGACTGAATCGATGAGTTAATTATTATTGTGATTAGTGAGTTACATCTTTTTGTTGTTTATATGGTCAAATTATCATTTTATGCAAAAAATAGCTATTTCACATAGTATAGGGACTCATGATGCAATTAAATTAAAAAATATAGTGACTCATGATGAGTAGATAGTGAGTTATGCGAAATAATCTCTATATTGCAGCTAAATGTTTTTTCGAATAAATTCATCTTTCTATTATGGACATGTTGCACTTAAATTAGTGAAATAATTATTATTCTGATTTCTGAGTTACATTCTTTTTTGTTATCAGTATGGTTAATTTATCTTTTACGCTATAATCTACGTTATTTCGTATAATAGAGGGACTCATCATGCAATTAACTCAAAAGATATATTAACTCGTCATAAGTAAATAGCGAGTTATGGAAATAACCCATATAGCATTTAAATGTTATTTTCGAATAAATTAATCTTTCTGTTATGGACTCATTGTGCAAGTAAATTAGCAAGTCACTTATTATTATGATGTATTAGTTAATATTGCGAGTTACATTCTATTTTGTTGTTTGTATAGTCATTTTGTTTTGTATGATAAAACATTGGCTATATTAGTAGTGCAATTCACTAAAAAAAATGTTAAAAAAATCAGGTTCCCCTACCAAATATTTCTGACACTGCCCAATAAATATTTTGCTTGTAGGTGCCTTGATAAAGCTGCAGTAATCTCAGAATCAGAAAGCAGAAACTCAGACTATTCAAACCCTTGGAAAATCTGCACAGTAACACAAGTAGAAGAACTAAAAATCTTACTACGTATGTTCCCCATTTGGGCAACAGGAATAGTCTTTTCAGCTGTTTACGCACAAATGTCAACCATGTTCGTCGAACAAGGAATGATGATGGACACATCCGCCGGTTCATTCACTATCCCCGCAGCCTCTCTATCAACTTTCGATGTCATAAGTGTCATCTTCTGGGTCCCAGTTTACGACACATTCCTCGTACCTATCGCACGTAAATTCACCGGAAAAGAACGAGGCTTTTCCGAATTACAAAGAATGGGAATCGGTCTTTTTCTGTCGATTTTATGTATGTCTGCTGCTGCGATTGTCGAGATTAAACGGTTAGCGATTGCAAATGAGCTTGGATTGACTGATGTTAATGTTCCTGTTCCTATGAGTATATTCTGGCAAGTTCCGCAGTATTTTTTACTTGGTGCCGCCGAGATTTTTACGTTTATTGGTCAACTTGAGTTCTTTTATGATCAATCTCCTGATGCTATGCGAAGTTTGTCTAGTGCGTTGAATCTTTTGACGACTGCGTTTGGGAATTATTTGAGTTCGTTTATTTTGACGGTGGTCACGGTTTTGACGACACGTGGAGGCAATCTTGGGTGGATTACGGATAATTTGAATGAAGGGCATCTTGATTATTTCTTTTGGTTATTGGCTGGGCTTAGTTTTTTGAATATGATTGTGTATGTATTCTGTGCGAAAATGTATAAGTCGAAGAAAGCGGCGTAAGGGATTTTATTTGGATTTTTTTATGACACGCGGTTAAAAGGTTTGGCATTTCGTAGTTGTTGCGACACGTGCATGAAAAAAGAATGGTGTATTATATATTTGGGATTAGTTATATTGCTTCTGAATGTTTCGTCTTTGGTTTTATGATGTAAATAAATGTTATGTTATTTCCTTAACAATTGTATTGTGTTGCAACTTGCTCAGGATGTAAAAGGTTAAATATTGCCTTTTTATTTAAATCTTTGGTGAAAGATACTTATATTTTAAGTCACCTAAGGAAATAGAAGAGTGTCTTTGTACTTTTTTCAGGTGAAGAACTAGTGTACGTATATTGACAAATTAGGGTAGGGTAGGGTAGGGTAAGAAGATAAATTAGTGCTTAAGTTTATCTTCTGGTTGGGAAAACTGTTATATTAAGAAAATGAGAAATTATACACTATATAAAAAACCTATAAATCCAAGTTTGAAAACTATGCCATGTGGAAGAAGCTCTCCTTTATCAATAGATCCAAACACCACATATCCAAACATAACAATGTCTTCTCTCTCTTATAAGATTTGAAACTCCATTGTCATCTTTTTCTATATCCATCGAAGAAATCTGGTAAGAATCCATTCACCACCTCAAGAAATCTCAAGAAACCATAAACATATCGAATTCATGTTCAAAGATTTTCCCACCCAGAAGATGGTAATCTCGATTAATTATTATCTTTAAATCGTGTTTAGATAAGGTGTTTTATTTGTTTTTATCGTTGTAGACAATCATAAATCTAGTTATTAGGTGTGTGTATATATTAGTGTTTTAGGATATTCAGAGTTTAGGGTTATTCCTTTGAATGACTTAGGGGTTTAGGGTATTAGGGGATCGTAGTTAGATTTGGGGTTCTGGAGTGTAATTGATATTCTGAAATGTGGTTATACGGTTGGTTGATGTAAGTGTTTTAGCGTTTTTCTTGAGAATTAGGGGTTTAGGGTTTCAAATTGTTTTAATAATTAATTTGTAGATTTGTTTTATTTAAGTTTGGAATAATGATTTTGAAGAAATTAAAATAATTTTATTCAATGATAATTATTTCTTACATAAAGATCCTATATATATATATAGGATACACATGACTAACTTGGAAAATAAGTTTCCATGTGTAAGGAAATAATTAGGGAACAAGTTTCATAGAAAAGGAAATAACTTGGAGACTAATATATTCTAATCTATAATATAGAAAATAATATTTAAGGAAATTAATAATTAAGGTATATTTCAACACTCCCCCTCAAGCTGGATCGTATATATTGAGCATTCCCAGCTTGCCAATCAAGCAATCGAACTGTTGACTTTGAAGACCTTTTGTAAAGATATCTGCTACCTGTTGTTTCGTAGGAATATATGGAATACATAAGACTCCATCTATCTTTTCTTTAATAAAAAGTCTATCCACCTCAACATGTTTCATTCTGTCATGTTGTACTGGATTGTGAGAGATGTTAATAGCTGCCTTGTTATCTGAGTATAACTTCATAGGTTGGTTGCAAATAATTTTCAATTCACCTAGTAGACGTGTTATCCATAAAAGCTCACATATTCCTTGTGCAATTGCTCGAAACTCAGCTTCAGCACTACTTCTAGCCACGACATTTTGTTTTTTGCTTCTCCAAGTCACTAAATTTCCTCCTACAAAGGTGCAATATCCCGACGTAGATCTTCTGTCATCTATATTTCCAGCCCAGTCAGCGTCAGTAAATGCTTCGACCCACAAATTATCACATTTCTTGAACAATAATCCCTTTCCTGGAGTCCTTTTAAGATATCTAAGAACTCTATAAGCTGCATTCAAGTGTTCTTCACGAGGTGAGTGCATAAATCGACTCACAACACTTACTGCAAAAGAAATATCTGGCCGAGTATGTGATAAATAAATCAATCTTCCAACTAATCGTTGATATTGTCCTTTATCAACCTCTACACCAACATTTGACCTTAACTTGTTACTAGCATCTATGGGTGTTTCAGCTGGCTTGCACCCCAACATACCTGTTTCACTAAGAAGATCTAGAATATACTTTCTTTGTGTCACCAAGATTCCTTCTTTAGTTCTAGCAACCTCCATACCTAAAAAATATCTCAAAGACCCAAGGTCTTTGATTTCAAATTCTTTAGCCAGAAAAACCTTTAGATTTTCTTGTTCCACACGACCATCACCTGTTAAGATAATATCATCTACATACACAATAAGTATAGAGAGTTTTCTATCCTTAGAGTGTTTAAAGAACATAGTGTGATCTGCTTCGCTTTGAATGTATCCGAAACTTTTTATAGCTTTCGTAAAACGTCCAAACCATGCTCTAGGAGATTGTTTAAGACCATAAAGTGACCTTTTGAGTTTACAAACTTTGTTTGTACCAAATAAAACTCCAAATCCAGGAGGTGGGTGCATATACACTTCCTCTTCCAATTCACCGTTAAGGAAAGCATTCTTGACATCTAATTGTTGTAATGGCCAATCCTTAGCAGCTGCGAGAGATAATAAAATTCTGACACTATTCATTTTTGCAACCGGAGCAAACGTCTCCTGATAATCTATTCCATATGTTTGAGTATATCCTTTTGCCACTAATCTTGCTTTATACCTCTCTATTGATCCATCACTATTATATTTTACTGTAAACACCCATTTACAACCAACTGGAATTTTTCCTTTAGGAAGGAACACAAGTTCCCAAGTCTGGTTTTTCTCCAAAGCTTTCATTTCTTCAAAAACAGCCTTTTTCCATTCAGGAACAACAAGAGCTTCTTGTATAGAATTGGGAATTTCTATTTTTGATAAGTTAGAAACAAAGGCTTGAAGATTTGAGGATAATCTATGATAGGAGACATACTGAGATATAGGATGATTGGTGCATGATCTAGTGCCTTTTCTATGAGCTATAGGAATATCAAGGTCTTGAAAATCAATAGACTCTGGAGATAGAGAAGACTCTGAATTACTTGATATAGTCGGGGTCGAATCTTGACTGTCTAGTCGTGGTTGTTGCTCCACATCTTGTCGTTTATGTCTCCTTGTATAGACAAGTAACTCTTTGTTTTTCTCCAATGGTAAATCTATATTTTGTTTGTCATTGGATTTTTCATCACCAGGCCCGATAACTTCATTTTGAGGATAAAATTCTTCATCAGGAATATTATCTTGGGATGGAGTGATTATTTCTGGATAAGAAACAGAAGACATAGGTAGCACATCAATTTTTTCCAAAAAACTTTCTTCATCCACTTGGTTTTGATTCTCCCCCTGAAGAGAAGTTTGGGGAAAAAATGACTGATCTTCGAAAAAAGTAACATCCATACTCACATAAAAGCGGTTGGTTGTAGGGTCAAAACACTTGTACCCTTTTTGAGTAGACGAATATCCAAGAAATACACATTTACGGGCTCGAGGATCTAGTTTGCTACGATTATGACTATGAATATGAACAAATACTACACAACCAAACACTTTAGGTTCGAGAGTATTGTAAAACTGAACATGAGGATAGAAATCTAAGAGAATATTATGAGGCTTTTTAAACTGACATACCCGAGATGGCATACGATTGATGAGATAGGTTGCAGTGAGAATAGCATCTCCCCAAAATCTTTTAGGAACTCCTGTAGTAAACATAATTGCCCGAGCTACGTCTAAGAGATGTCTATTCTTTCGTTCAGCAACACCGTTTTGTTGGGGTGTGTCAACACATGTTGATTGATGTATAATACCCTTTTCCATAATAAACTTCCCGAGTATGGAATTAAAGTACTCTTTGCCATTATCAGTTCTTAAGACCTGAATTTTAGCATTAAATTGAGTCTCTATCATCGCATAAAATCTCTGAAACATCACAGCAGCTTCCGATTTCTCCTTTAAAAGATATACCCAACAAACACGAGTATGATCATCAATAAATGTGATAAACCATCGACTACCCGTTATATTATTTACTACTCTTGATGGCCCCCAAATGTCACTATGTATGAGAGAAAATGGTTTAGATTGTTTATGTGGTTTTGAAGGAAAAGAGGAACGGTGATGTTTAGCAAGTTGACAAATTTCACATTGGAAAAGAGAAGGGTTTTTATTTTTAAAAACCGATGGATATAACTTACTCAAATATACAAAATTAGGATGTCCCAGTCTATAGTGCCATAACATTATTTCATCTTTAGTAAAGAGGGAAAATAGACCCGTTGAAATTTGTGTTTGTCTGGTCAAGGAAACATTTCCTTCAAAGTAGTAGAGTTGATCAACCTCTCTAGCACTGCCAATTATCTTTCCCGAACTAATATCTTGAAACTCACATCGAGATTGAGTAAATTTAGCTACACAATTTGAGTCTTGAGTGAGTTTACTAATGGACAAGAGGTTACATGATAACTTTGGAACATGAAGAACAGATTGTAGAGTTAGATTCGTAGAAAGAACAATAGAACCTTTACCAGCGACTGGAGAGAACGACCCATCTGCGATACGAACTCTAAGATTACCAGGACAAGGTGTGTAAGATGAGAATAAATGAGAAAGACTCGTCATGTGATCACTAGCGCCTGAATCAATTATCCATAATTCGTTATTTGAAGAAGTATGTAAAGAAGAAGAAAAATCACCTTTTTGAACAAGCGAATTAGCCAAAGATGTGTTAGGAATAAATTCAGATAAATTTAATAACTGGTTCAGATACTCTAATTGTTCCTTGCTGAATGGAGATGTTTTGGAGATATTAGATCGATTCTGAGTAGTTACTTGCATACTTGTTCCATATTCATCGAAAGAAGTATATGATTCAAAATTCTCATGTATAGACATAATAAAAAAATATCCGACAATGAAGATCGGCGTAAAATTTTTAAAAGAAACACCAAAAAGGTGTATAACGGCAATTAAGGCCGCGAAAAAAAAAATTAAGAATAAGGATTTAAAACCTTAAGCTCTGATACCATGAAACTCAACCAACAGTCCGAACCGTTAGGAGGAGGCATTATATTAATGAGATTTTATATCTCAACACGCCCCCTCACGTGCAAGCTTAGTAGAGAAGTGCCCATAGAAGGCTTAGAAGAAGAGTGCCCATAGAAGGCTTTAGGAGAAGAGCTAAGCTTGCACGTGCAGAATAAAGTGGGTGGCGGTCGAGAGACTCGAACCCAGGATCTCAAGGTCCGTGGAGCTCTGATACCATGAAGAAATTAAAATAATTTTATTCAATGATAATTATTTCTTACATAAAGATCTTATATATATATAGGATACACATGACTAACTTGGAAAATAAGTTTTCATGTGTAAGGAAATAATTAGGGAACAAGTTTCATAGAAAAGGAAATAACTTGGAGACTAATATATTCTAATCTATAATATAGAAAATAATATTTAAGGAAATTAATAATTAAGGTATATTTCAACAGATTTAATTGAGTTTGTATTACGGAGTTTCAAAATTACACTATGATCCATGATTGTAAGACCTCGAATTATTGAGTTAATTCTCATATGAACCTGAATTATAAGTTCATTTCACTATGACCATGTATTTTATAGTCAATTTCACCTTGAACCCGTACTTTTGAGTTAATTTCATAATGATCCCATATGTTGTTGAGTGATTTGAAATGTTGAATAGCTTTTTTATTTTAATTGAAATATAAGTGTGTGGTGTTGAGTTTGGTGCGTGTGTGGTGTTGAGTTTGGTGCGCTCTATTTTTCTGGGGTAATTGCAATCGTAATTTTTGAATATTTGGTTAAATATGGTTCTTTATATTTGATTAATCATTTGTTTTTCTAAATCTCAGGGGTTGTCATTTGGTTTGTGTTCCTGTGATTCTATTATAGATACGTGTTAAAATTAACCTATATGTTACATATCTCATGAATTTCGGATTATGTAGGATGGCACGGATAGCAGTCCTGTTGATCGACGAGACCCGTGAATGTTATCGATTTATTTATTTAAGTCTAATATTTCTAGTATTATGTATGAGCTAAAACTTTTTGCGATCCAGGTCTTATTTTTAGATATCTAAGCAATTTTTTGTGTACGTAAGAGAACGATGGCACAAAATATAAGGCAAATATGTGAACATGATACTTTTTTTTCGTACGAGATTTCCGGGCTTACACCCGACTAATCCCACGGGAGATATAACTGCCTCCCCAACCATATCTCTAGGCAAGTTCTTGCCTTAGAAGTCCTACACGACACACGATCACTTCTTGCCACTGGATTCATATCAAATGACTATTTGTGAGGATGCATTCCTAGTGAGCTCCTTAATGGCTTGATAATTTTTGGAAGGTGGTAGTGACAGTGCAGATGATGAGGAGTTGAAATCTCAGGTTAGTTAGTTACTCATTGTTTTTGATAATCTAAGTGTCATGTCATTTTATTAAGTTCTCAATATATTTTTGGGTAAGTTTAAATGGTCAATAATGTACTAAGTGATATGAATTCTCAAATGAAATTAGGTTCATAATATCTTTAATGTGATCAAAGTTCATCTTAGTTAAATGCTGTAAAATATAACAAAAAGATCTTGCTTGAAAAATTAAGTTATAATCCGATTCTCTCGAGGTAATTTTCTATGCATGAAAAATCTTTATTCAGTATGATAAATTTTCACCTTTTTGAAAAACAAATTCAAGTGGAGGACCACATATTCCCAGTTGAAATTTAAGCATAATAAAGTAAATAGTAAAGGTAATGCACACTAAGTTTCAATTCAATTTTGAAAAATAGAAAAATAGAAGAAGAAGAAGAGGACTTTTTTGAATTCTTTTTATTGTTCTTGTTTTTAACACGTGGTGGAAATGGTGGTGGAGGAAGTATGTTGTTTACCACTAAGCTTTTTTTATTTTTTTGGTGTCTTTTCAGTATGGACACTCTTTGGTTCAATTACTTCTTCGACTTTATCTTCAACTGTTTCTCCAACAACCTGTCCAGTAATAAGGGTTGGTTCTTTTGATTGTTTTGTTTCTTCTATTTTGGGTGGAGGTAATTGTTTTCCACTTCTCAATCCAATCGTATGAAAATTATCATATTTCTCGAAAGTTTTCCTTTTTGCCGGGTTTGTATTGCATTAGCAATTTGTGATACCTGATGCTCTGTTTGCTTGATAACCTTTTCTTGTTCTCTGAATCTTTGTTGACTCACCTTCATAATTTCATTCATACTATCAATGAATTTATCTAGGCTTTGTTCCAAAATGTTAGCTGAAGGTTGCTATTAAGGTTGATCATAGCATTTTTTGATAGATTGGTTTATGATAATAATTTTAAGGCCGAGTTTGATAACAATTACCTTGATTTTTTACCCAACTCTGATTTTGTGGGGAGTAATAATTAGCTGATTTCCTAGAGTATGATAAGGAAATCGAGGCTGAATTGTTGATGAAATTCTCCCACGAATGAGTACTTTCTTCACAACCAGGACATAGAGATATTGTGTTTATCTGGCTCGCTTGGCCTAGGAAACCGTTCTTTAAACGTGATTGTAATTCTTCGAGTTGCTGGCTTAAATCTTCAATCCTTATGGCATTTAAGGAGTCTTCTTCTTCTGTCACTAATGGCCAACTTCTTTCTATTTCAATAACTCTTTCCATGGTGATACGAGCATCTTCTGGATTTAATAACACAAAAATTCCAACTCCTAAGTTATCTACCTTTGCTTTGTGCTCGTTGTTGAACCCTCCATAGAACATGGTTAATTGATATTCGGGCGAGGAGACGTGGAATGGACACCTCGCTTTCTATTCGTTAAAATGTAACCATGTTTCACCAACACTTTCCCCTTCTTCTTGTGCGGATTGTTCAAATTCCAACATGTCTTCTAAGAACCTACTTATCGGAGAGAATCGATCTAGGAATTTTGTTTGGAGTTTATCCCAATCTGGGATTGTATCCTGGTGTATGTAGTACATATGTTCCTTTTTCACACCTTTTATGATGAAAGCATCATAAATCTGCATAAATTTCTAAATGTAACGAACCAGATCCTATTGTGCAGCACCACTAAATCGGTCATAACTAAAAGTTGTTCTATCATTCCTAGATCAGGCATGGATTTAGCGGCTTGGATTCTGGAGTGCGGATTCCTCTTGGTTGCACTCTGAATGAGATGTGGAGCTTTATACTTTTTGGACTTTCCATCTAAATAACCTGAAATAAACAAAACAAAAAACAAAAAACGTAGAATATAACTAATTAAGATTAAACACTAAATAAAAACACAAGAACTAACAATGTAGTCTCCGGCAGCGGGGCCAAAACTTGGTGGTGGTTAAGGTGTAATAAATAAAGATATAAATATCAAAAGAACTAAAAACCCTAGGCCACTAATTACTCACTGCAAGTATCACAGATCTTATGCAGATTTAATTGATAAGTAGAATTCATGCGCAGGGACTATGAAAGTTAGCTAGGACTAATACAAATATTAAGTGCAAATAAAAGAAGTTAGAATAATAATACGCTAAAAAGACTCTGAAATGTTTGTTTGGTTGTTAGGACTCGAAACAATTAAATAATAAAAGTAAAAACAAGAAAATAAAAAAGAGAAGGGAGATAGTGTGAGAGTTTAGCTTGAGATATAGCAAGTAATTCCCACTTGCCTTGTTATATAATTATTACTTAAGGGAGAATTGTGTGGTACCCAATAGACGATTCTATATTCCTCCTAACCCCCTTTTCGATGGACTTAGGAGGCGACCTAACAATTGCCAAGGTACTTGGGTAAGGGGACCCAACACAATGATCGGTGGTGATGTCTCCTCATTTGTGATAGATTTATATTAGGATGAGACATAATTTTTAGTGATTTAGAAGTCTTTCTAATCGTTTTTCTTGAGAAATAGTGCACTTTCCTATTTTGAGTCTTGATTTAGTAAAATAATATTTTAAGAGCATATTTGGTTTAATTTTTTATTTAGGGTGAAGCTTTAAAGATAATTATGGAGATTAATTAGAGTCCAAGTCAAAGACTACAACATATGGAAAGAGATAAGCATGAAAATTGGAGATAAGGAAACAAAAACAAAAAACATGGAAAAGGAAAAGCTGCCTTAAATCTGAATTTCTGCACCTACGACCACAAATCAGCTTATATCTCAAAATCGGTGTGGAATTTGGAGAAACGGTCAAAAGAAAAGTTGAAGATCTTTCCGAGAAAATGAATTTAGACTACTTATACGCGTCAAACAGATGAGTATTGAAGCTTTTAGGACCAAAAGAAAAACGGGTCTGATTTCATGTTTTAGGGTTACGAATTTGAGTTGGGCTTGGAGTCCACTACTTACCTTCTCCTTCAAGAAAACGAATTAGGTCTTCTAAACACCTATAAATACAACCTTATATCACTTGTAAATCACCTTTGCCTCATATTAATTAGTTCTTAAGATTTTATTCTTTCAAGTTATTGTAGAGAGCAAGATGATGTCTTTTATTATTTCTTTTAGTTTATTTCCTTCAGGTATGAACTAAACTCCCCAAAGCTTGGGTTTTGCATCATGTATAATCTCTGAATTCTAATTTCTTTCTATCTAAGTTTCTTTGGGAATTACATGTTTTAATCTGATATTAGCTTCTTACCTTTATATTTGTTTATGTGTTTTGATTTATTGTCTGTCCTAGAACTGATCACTTTAGGCTTTCTTAATAGTAATTAGATGGTCACCTTAGCTGGGTGTCTAATTATTGGAACACCACATAACTTCTAGTGTCGATATTGGTCCTGACAAAACTAATTCTAACTAGATAGTCATTAGGGTATGATTTAATCACTATCACCATGTATGGAAATTGATGTCTTAGGGCCTTGGTAGCGCTTGATAACCCTATTTGAACCAGCCTCGTGGTGTGTCCGTAGCCCCCTTAGTCGCTCTCAAGGTCTAAGGTATGGGAATTTAGAATCCTGACTAAATATTACAAGAGATAATTATCTCCCTTATTTACTAGATCTAATAAAAATAATTAGAAGGATTAGTGCATACTAGCAAAACCTAAGCTATATTTCTCATCCCATATTGCTTCATATTTAATTTATTGTCTTTAATTTCCGTAGTTTAATTCTTAATTTCGAATTTCATTCCTTTTAATTTCTGTCTTTTTAATTAATTGTTTCTTACTCGTTGTTTCTACCCGTTCGTATAACACACTATGTCCCTGAGAACGAACTTTCTTATCATTAAAACTTACATACGTCATGTAATACTTGCAGTACTGTGCCTGTCTAGGGTGAGAGTGCGTTGTTTTCTGACTTATTATTTATCTATTTTTATCACACCCTAGGCGACACCAGGTGGTTAATCTCAAACCCTGGTGACTCTCTAGTTAGGCAAGCCCGTCATGATCAGTACCGCACACTAGACGTTTGTGTGGTATTTCAATAATTGGACACCCCTTCAGGTTGACCATCCAACTACTATGGTAATCCTATACGGTGCGCATCGCAAGAGCTACATGCAATGCATCAAAGCACCTAAAATCAGAGTTTGTCACTACTAATTTCAATTTAAATGTAAATTTACATCCCAAAATTATAATAGATATAAAATAAGTCTAGGGTTCATACCCATATGATAATCTCAAACTAAATAGAATTAGTTCATACTAGAGAAAGAGAGAAAATATATTACAAAGGTGAAAGGTTGGAATGTCATGAACAACTTCCAACACCTTATTGTCTTCTTGTCACTTGCTTCTGATGAATTCTTGGTGTAATATTGATTAAGGACTAAGCAAGGATGCAAGGATTATGGTAGGAATAGATATATATATAGGTCTTTGGTCGAAATATATATATATATATATATATATATCCTTCACTTGCCACTAATTACACGCTTCACATTCACCACTCACCCATTTCCCCTTCTACTAGTCAAATCCTTATAAAACTCCACTTGTCAACTTCCAATCCTCCATTCATTTTCTTGCCACTAATTATATTCCAATCATATTATATATATGGTTTAGGTACATACATGTATATTTAGTAAGAAAAATATAGATAGATAATATATGGGTATAAAAACATTTAGTAATGATAAAATTAATAGGTTTCTATGAAGATTGAAATTATACCTCTCTCGGGGAAGAAGGGAGGCTCCTTGATAAAATACTCACAAATAGGCTCTTTTAATGTGAAGGTTTAAATAATCGGTAATATGTCCCTTGTTATTCTATTTTAAATTATGTAGCAGCATATTTAAATCCATCTTTTTGAACCATTTGGATTTTTATTACTTAATCATATTATCTAGTTATCATATGAATAATTTTATATTGGTATAATACAACATATTTCATTGTCTATCTATTTAATATTAAATGATATCATTCTTGAATTGACCTACTTCTTCATTTTATATTTGATAATCGATGTTGCTATTGATCATTTGTCATGATATCGTCGTGATGCACTGGACGAAAATGAGCTTGCCAAGGTTGACACGACTATCATGTTTAATTTTCACTTGGCGCGTGTGACAGAGAGTTCCTTGGCTAGTGGCTAATAGGTTTTGTCTACCCTGGGTATTACTAGTAGGAGAGATAAGGGACCAAGAAGTTGTAGCGGGAGACATAGGGGCAAGACAATAATATCCTTCACAACTTGATTATTATTTACTAGTGTATATAGCTTTTTAGGTAGTATGAGCTACGTAGTTTGTGATATACACCTATATGTCTTATCGCTCTATGAATGTTTAATTTTAATTCTAACCGATATAAGTTCAATTACAACGTATTAACATAATTACTTCCCCATAGAGGTTAAAGTCAGCATATAACCCTTATTTATTCTCACAAAGCCATTGGTACTTCACACACTTTTCCCCACCCTTTTAAGATGGAGACAATTTAAGGATATGGATATATAAGTTAGTAAAACGTGATCATAATGCAAAACAAGAGTACAAATGTAGTCATTATATTGGAATTGTTTCAACTGGTTATTATGAAGTAAAAATTATAACATTGTTTGTATAAAATTAGTTAGAGTTAGTCACGTTTTCTGGAAGTGACAGATTGAAAAGGATACAACACAATAAAAATTGACACACTGAATGAAAATATGATAAAGGCCACTCTTTCGTGTTCATCTACGTGGGTTAGACCTAGATATTATTGGGCAAGGTATTTAAGAATAAAAAATAAAGTCTAGGAAGAGGTCTAGCAATAATAGAAGTCATCTACAATTTGAAGATTATGCCAATATATACGGGTAGCAATTTCACTATTAGGTACCTCAGTTGTACATCTCTAATCTCTCTATGGACACACACAAATCAGATCTTTAACCCGTTATAGATTCCTCTATTATTTCGAACCCTCTTTCCATATTTAGACTAATGAATTGAGAGTTAGGGAGATATTGGGATATCACCTACCTCTTGGTCATTTTCCTTTATTTTGTAGGTACATATAACATGTTTCATTTCCTACCACCATTAATTTATCATTAAGTTCACTCTAGCTATTTTATCAAGACAGTTATCACAATCTAAGATCGAAAAAACCAAAAACTTTATATTGTAGAAAATTTCTCTATCCCGATCAATACAATAAATTTATTTAATAATTTTATAAATTATATGTGGAATTCAAATATCAAAGAATGTCTACTTAATGATTAAGTGTAATATCCCGTATAAATTAGTATACTTTTATATTTTTCCAATCTGAAAATTTAAATTTAAATTATAATACTAAAAATATGTAAAACATAATTCTAAAGTTATTATCTAATTTATCATTAACTATTTAAAAAATATGTAATTTGATTTTTGGTTAAAATTTGTGGCTAGCTATATATTTGAAACGTTACTACTTTAGACAAAATGACAACCTTATACATTACTAATAGGCATAATGTTATTCATGTGATGTAGTGAATCATTTCCTGTAAAAATATAAAAGTAAGAAACAAAAGTAGAAAGAAAAAGACAATGTTAACACTTAGCAGCACATGACACAAGGCCACATTAATCTAATTGTGCTTCATAATTCAATCCTTTATTAAGGTGAGTCGAATGAAATCATTGGGGAGTTGCCAAGTGGCAGCCTCCCATTTTTTCTTGATGAATGTATGGACTAAATCATTCATATTTACCCTTATATATACATATGCACGCTTTGAACAAATATATAGTTAGCTAAAATATAAAGGGCTAGTAAACTCCATTTATATATATTACTTAGATTTTAATATATAATTAGAATTATAGAAATACATTTATATATGAACAACGAAGCATATATGGAGTCAGGAATATGTCGGTCTTGGCGTAGAGGGCAAACATTTGATAACACTTGCAATAACCTATTTTAAGGCGAGGGTTTAAATAATGTTTAATATGGTTATCTTTAACCCTATTTTAAATTATTCAATAATATATTTAATTCGATGATTTTTGATTTTATGTGTTATTATTTATCTGAATTATTTGTGTTGTTATTATTGGATTAATTGTATTATTGCGTTATCATATGATTAATTGCGTAGTTGGGATATCACGGCCTACTTCGTCGTCTATCTAGTAATTGTTAATTGCTATCATTGTTGAATAGACCTACTTAGTCATTTCATATTTGATATTTGATATATCTATCGATTGATCATTCGACATGATACAATCATGTTGCACTGGGTGGCATCAGGCTTGCCAGGGTTAACACGACTATCATGATCTATTCCCACATGGCGCATGTGACGGAGAGTTCCTTGGCCAGTGGGTCGTAGGTTCGATTTACTTGGGGTATAACCAGTGGGAGTGATAAGAGATCGAGTGTTGCGGCGGAAGACATAAGGGTAAGACAAAAGTATCTTTTGCAATGTGTTTATTGCTTGCGAGTGTATATAACCTATTGGGTAGTATGGCTGCGTAGTTTGATATATACACTTATCTGATTTATTTATCGCCTTATGAATGCTTATTTTATATTTTAACCTTTACCAGTTCAATGACAACGTCTTAAATATAATTACTGCCCTAGGTTAAAGTCTACATATGACCATTATATATTTTCTCGCTGAGCTAGTGGAAGCTCACCCCCTTTACCCCACCCTTTCAGGTTAAGATAACTTAAGGACTTGGGTAGTGGTCAGTAGCACATGACAAGTTGAAAAGGAAGAATAGAATTTTATATATTTTTTTGCTTGTAATTATTTATTTTAAATCATTTCATATACTGTAATGTAATAAAATGTCCTTTTACTTATTTCAAATCAGATAGAATAGTCGCATTTTTTGGGGCGTGATAAGTTGGTAACAGAGCTTAGAGTAGTCTCAAAGCGTAACTGGGGATAGGATTCTCAGAGTGTGGAAAATTGGTAGACAAAATATATAAACTGATAAAAATTAGGAATTAATCTGATTAGTGTTGTCATTGGACCAACCCCAAGATAACTCTTGTGGTTGATCCCTCATCTAGTGCTAAAAATCGATGGTATTTTATTGAGTCTGGCCAGCTCGAGGGAGTGTCATTATTTTTGGTTACTAGATTGACCTATATTTGGACATTTAGGATCTTAATAGTAATTTAATCCAAGAATAATTATGTGATTTTGTTAAGTATTTGAATTTTTCAGCACTCATATTTGATAATTTGTAATGATTTATTAGGTATTGGTGTGTCATGTTTTAACTGTATAATTTTGATACCTGACGTCAGTATTAAACAGAAAATAAAAAATTTGATAATATGAATTAAAATTTAATAGCAAAAATATTTTCGAGGGCGAAATTCTTTTAAGTTGCGGTGTATGTAATCTCCCGTATAAATTAGTATACTTTTATATTTTTCCAATCTGAAAATTTTATTAACTATTTAAAAAATAGAGATAATTACACCTAGGGTCTTGACCACACCCCCCTCTTCAAGATGGGGACCTGGCCTAGAGCCTCTTCTTACTAAAGAACTCATCAACTTTTTAACACATGAACCCAAAACCCCAATTACTAGACTACCCCTCTTTTGTTTTCTTCCCCCCTATATATACCATTTATTACATTTATTATCTCATTATTCTCACCCCCCCTCCTCACCTATTTCTCTCTCCTCCCCCTATCTCCCAAACCGCCACCACCACCTCCATAACATAACCCCACCATCAACCACCACCGCCAGATGAAGCAACAAAATAACACCATCCTCGCCGGATCTCTTCGCTGCAGCATCACCACGCTGTAAAGCTTCGAACCAACAACTCATTTTGACAACACCACCTCCATCGAGCTTCGAACCAGTGAATGAGGAGACTGTGACTTGCTCCGGCGAGCTCGAACGAGGAGGAGAAGCCATGGCTGCGGATCTCAGTTAGCTCGCGAAGAAGGAGAAGCGCATCGGAGTGGTGGCGCGAGGGGTGCGAGAAGCTGTCAAGACCATCGGAGTGGTGGTGCTAGCCGGAGGCGCGAGAAGCTGTCAAGACCACTGAGTTTGTTCGCCGGAGGTTGTTCGCAGTGTTGTTCGCCGGAGGTGCGAGAAGCTGTCAAGACCACTGGGTTTCGCTCGAGTGGTGGCGCGAGGGTTACTGCTGCTGCATTCCACCATTGTTGCGAGCTCATCTTCTCCAGCTCATCTTCACCATTGCAGCCGTGAAACTGAATCCTTGAAACAGTGGTGCTCGTCGTTTCCTTTTTTTTTTTAAAATTTCAGATCTAGATCTGGTTTGACCAGATTTGGTCAAACAAGATATTATTATTTTTTTTATTTTTTAATTGTATATTCATTTGTAATTGTTTAAATTTGTGCAATAAAGGTGAATAAAGTTTTTTTTGACTAGTTATGCTTTGTTTTTTAATAATACTCATCAATTTACGGAGTACTCATCAAATTTACGGAGTACTCATCATATTTCTCGGAGTACTCATCAAATTATTCGGAGTACTCATTACAATTATTCGGACTACTTACCAAAATATATAGAGTACTCATTAAAATATATAGAGTATTTAATCAATTTATAGAGTACGCTCAGTTTTTTCCGATACTCTAAGTTTTTTTCCGATACTCTCAGTTTTTCCCGATACTCTCAGTTTTTTCCGGTGACTGGTGGTCGGAGGTCGGAGGTCGGTGGCCGGAGGTCGGAGATTGGTGGTAGGTGGGTAGTGGTAGAGGAGAGAGAAATAGTGACATCACACTTTTTTGTCTTTTAGTGGTAGTAGGGGTAGGAAAGACAATTGTCAAAATTGAGGTCCCTAAGAAGAATGACATTTAAGAAACTACTCTATAGAGAAGACAATTAGTCTCCAAGACCCTATATATAATTCACCCTAAAAAATATGTAATTTAATTTTTGGTTAAAAATGGTGGCTAGCTATATATTTGAAACATGACTACTTTAGACAAATTGACTACCTTATACATTACTAATAGAAATAATGTTATTCATGTGGTCTAGTGAATCATTTCCTATACCATGTAAAGATATAAAAGTAAGAAATAAAAGTAGAAAGAAGAAGATAATGTTAACACTTAGCAGCACATGACACAAGGGAACATTAATCTAACTGTGCTTCATAATTCAATCCTTTATTAAGGTGAGTCAAATGAAGATCATTGGGGAGTTGCCAAGTGGCAGCCTCCCATCTTTTCTTGATGAATGTATGCAATGAATCATTCATATTTACCCTTATATATACATATTTACGCATTGAGAAAATATATATTTAGTTAAAATATAAAGGGCTAGTAAACTCCATTTATATATCAAATAAACTCAGAGTGTCATATTCATAAATATTACTTAGATTTTAATATATAATTAGAATTATAGAAATACATTTATATATGAACAACAAAGAATATAGAGTCGGGAATATGTCGGTCTCGACATAGAGGGCAACCATATGATAACACTTGCAATAACGTATTTTAAGGCGAGGGTTTAAATAATGTTTAATATGTTTATCTTTAACCCTATTTTAAATTATTCGGTAATATATATAATTCGATGATTTTTCATTTTATGTGTTATTATTTATCTGAATTATTTGTGTTGTTATTATTGGATTAATTGTATTATTACGTTATCATATGATTAATTGCGTAGTTGGGATAGCACGTCCTACTTCGTCGTTTATCCAGTAATTGTTAATTGCTATCATTGGTTAATCGACCTACTTAGTCGTTTCATATTTGATATTTGATATATCTATCGATCGATCATTCGACATGATAAAATCGTGTTGCACTGGGCGGCATTGGGCTTGCCAGGGTTAACACGACTAACATGATCTATTCCAACCTGGCACATGAGACGGAGAGTTCCTTGGCCAGTGGGTCGTAGGTTCGATTTACCCAGGGTATAACCAGTGGGAGTGATAAGGGATCGAGTGTTGTGGCGGTAGTCATAAAGGTAAGACAATAGTATCCTTTGCAAAGTGTTTATTGCTTGCGAGTGTATATAGCCTATTGGGTAGTATGGATGCGTAGTTTGATATATACACTTATCTAATTTATTTATCGCCTTATGAATTCTTATTTTATATTTTAACCTTTACCAGTTCAATGACAACGTCTTAAATATAATTACTGCCCTAGGTTAAAGTCTACATATGACCATTATATATTTTCTCACTGAGCTAGTGGAACCTCACCCCCTTTCCCCTACCCTTTCAAGTTAAGATAACTTAAGAACTTGGGTAGTGGTCAGTAGCACATGACAAGTTGAAAAGGAAGAATAGATTTTTAATTTTTTTTGCTTGTAATTATTTATTTTAAATCATGTCATATAATGTAATGTAATAAAATGTCCTTTTACTTATTTCAAATTAGATAGTAGAGTCGAATTTTTCAGGGCGTGATAAGTTGGTAACAGAGTTTAGAGTAGTCTCTAAGCGTAACTGGGGATAGGATTCTCAGAGTGTGGAAAATTGGTAGACAAAATATATAAACTGGTAAAAATTAGGAAAATCTGATTAGTGTTGTCATTGGACCAACCCCAAGATAACTCTTATGGTTGATCCCTCGTCTAGTGCTAAAAATCGATGGTATTTTCTTGAGTATGGCCAGCTCGAGGGAGTGTCATTATTTTTGGTTACTAGATCGACCTATATTTTGACATTTAGGATCTTAATAGTAATTTAATCCAAGAATAATTATGTGATTTTGTTAAGTATTTGAATTTTTAAGCACTCATATTTGATAATTTGTAATGATTTATTAGGTATTGGTGTGTTATGTATTAATTGTATAATTTTGATGCCTGATGTCAGTTTTAAATAGAAAATAAAAAATTTGATAATATGAATTAAAATTTAATAGCAAAAAGAATTTCGAGGGCGAAATTCTTTTTAGTTGGGGTTTATGTTATCTCCCGTATAAATTAGTATACTTTTATGTTTTTCCAATATGAAAATTTTATTAACTATTTGAAAAATATGTAATTTGATTTTTGGTTAAAATGGTGGCTAGCTATATATTTGAAACGTGACTACTTTAGACAAAATGACTACCTTATACATTACTGATAGAAATAATGTTATTCATGTGGTCTAGTGAATCATTTCCTATACCATGTAAAGATATAAAAGTAAGAAATAAAAGTAGAAAGAAGAAGATTATGTTAACACTTAGAAGTACATGACACACGACCACATTAATCTAACCGTGCTTCATAATTCAATCCTTTATTATGGTGAGTCAAATGAAGATCATTGAGGGAGTTGCCAAGTGGCAGCCTCCCATCCTTTCTTGATGAGTGTATGCACTGAATCATCCATATTTCCCCTTATATATACACATGCACGCATTGAGCAAATATATAGTTAGTTAAAATATAAAGGGCTTATAAACTCCATTTATATATCAAATAAACTCAGAGTGTTATATTCATAAATATTACTTAGATTTTAATATATAATTAGAATTATAGAAATACATTTATATATGAATGGCGAAGCATATATGGAGTTGGGAATATGTCGGTCTTGGGGTAGAGGGAAACCATTTGATAACACCTACAATAACCTATTTTAAGGGAACCATTTAAATAATGTTTATTATGTTTATCTTTAACCCTATTTTAAATTATTCAGTAATGTATTTAATTCGATGATTTTGGACTTAATGTGTTATTATTTATCTGAATTATATTGTGTTGTTATTATTGGATTAATTGTATTATTGCATTATCATATGATTAATTGTATAGTTGAGATAGCACGACCTACTTCGTCGTCTATCCAGTAATTGTTAATTGATATCGTTGTTTAATTGACCTACTTAGTCGTTTCATATTTGATATTTGATATATCTATCGATCGATCGTTCGACATGATACAATCTTGTTGCACTAGACGGCATCGGGCTTGCCAGGGTTAACACGACTATCATGATCTATTCCCACCCGGCGCATGAGACGGATAAATCCTTGGCCAGTGGGTCGTAGGTTCAGTTTACCCGGGGTATAACCAGTGGGAGTGATAAGGGATCGATTGTTGCGGCGGGAGTCATAAGGGCAAGACAACAATATCCTTTGCAACGTGTTTATTGCTTGCTAGTGTATATAGACTGCTGGGTAGTATGGGCTGCCTAGTTTGATATATACACTTATCTGATTTATTTATCGCTTTATGAATGCTTATTTTATATTTTGACCTTTACCATTTCAATGACATCGTCTTAAATATAATTACTGCCTTGGGTTAAAGTTTTATGACCATTATTTATTTTCTCACTGAGCTAATGGAAGCTCACCCTCATTCCCCACCCTTTCAGGTTAAGTTAACTTAAGGACTTGGGTGTGGTCAGTAGCACATGACAAGTTGAAAAGAAAGAATAGATTTTTCTATTTTTTTGCTTGTAATTATTTATTTTAAATTTTGTAATATAATGATATTAATAAATTATTATTTATTGTAATAAAATGTACTTTTACTTATTTTAAATTAGATAGAATAGTCATGTTTTATGGGGCGTGAAATTATGGATCATACTTAAATAATTGTACAACCATGAACTACTTTATCTCAAAAGGCCTAAAGCCCATTTATAAAATTCTCTTTAAATAACACTATGTTATTTAATTATACTACACATTATAATCTAATTATTCAAAGGCTACACTTAAAGGTGTAAACTTAGAAATTTGTTAGTGCTTTTCTAATAAAATTTATTACAACCTCCTGACTATGCATGTTCTTCAAATAAAATTAGTGTAACTTAATGTAACAAATCTGTTGAAGACTGATTGATACTTAATAATTTTTGTTCTGAACTATCATTAAAAATAAAATATTAGGGAATATGATCCCTTACGGATATATCATCAAAGGGAACTCTCTCAAAGGCATGGTTGAGGTTGGCTATGTATTTGGTAAATTACACTTAATAATGATACTTAGTCCAAATAAAGTGCATATATGCATAATAAAATCACCCAATTATGATGACTTGGATGTAAAATATATTAATTTGGAAGTAATACACAAGATATTTTAATATTATCCCAAATAAAGATATAAACGTGCTCTTTTTGACAAGGTGTAATCACAATTCAAATGCGGGGTTCAAAGGAGTAGTTATGTCTCTCTCTAGATTTATTGTATTAGTGTGAAGATAGATATATCTCAACATACCTATTCAATTGTTAGTGCATACTGTTGATGTGGGGGAACTGGGGGTCTAAAATGTGTACACCATGTCTAGAATCTATTAAGAGGTGAATGTAGTGACGAATCTCAATTTTTTTCATTAGAGTAAATACATCTCAGAATTACAAATCTTAATTGAATTGATTTAATAATGAATTACATTAGAGATCAAATTTGTGATTGTTCTCGATTTGAAAGTGAAATAAATTAATTATATGAATTATATGAATTATATTTAGATTTAGTTTTAGTGGTTGTAAGTCTCGTAATTTCTCGTTTTGAATTCTTACATGTTCTAGTAATTTAATAAATTTTAAAACTTTTTCTTGATACAGACGATGTATTCTCAACTATTATTATACATTATTTAGTTGACCTCATTTTATCACCTTCCATAATATACTCGATGATTAATATATTTATGTATTAATTTATTCCTATGTTACTTGATAAACTTATTATTAATAAAAAATACAAATCTAATTTTTTCAGTTCCATTTTCAGAAAACGAGATTTTGCCACCCTTAATAGTTTCCATGTTGAATTGCGATAACATCATTAATAAACTCCACGTACATACATTATAATGAGTTGCATGTGTTAGATATCTCTATCATCTAGAATAGACCTTCAACCCTAACTCCTAGTGTTTCATATGCCCTTCGACAAATCTATGAAAAGTCTTAGATGATATTATCGCATGAGTCTCATGATGATAATGATGAAGATCCTTGTCTAAATAGTTTCTAACATACTCAATGGTACTGAAACAAAATAATTTGCCGAGATCATCACATGGAAGTACATTGTCGATGAGAAATAAAAAAAGAAAAACTTATGTATAAAATGACAAACATAACTAGGTGAGCTAGCTCATTTGGCCAGGGCTCTGTCTATCAAGTGAGAGATACAGGGTTCGAACCCGCAAGCGGAAGAAAGTTATTGAAGTTTGGAAAGTTCTCTCAAGTGAGAGGTGTACAGGGATCGGATCCCGCAGGCGGAAGAAAGTTATTAAATTTGGGAAAGTTTCCAAGGTTCAAAAACCCTCCCGGGCAACCTAGTTCTGAATCGCCTGGATGTATGGTTGGAACCCTCGTACGAAAAAATAGTTCTAAATTGCCTGGAGGTATGGTTGGGGAGGCAGTCATATCTCCCGTGGGACTAGTCGGATGTAATTGGTTTACTATTTGGACATTAATATAAGACATTAAAACAGAACTCTTGAAAAGTTGATAATACATTTAATGGTGGAGGGTTCCAATTACTAAGTTTACACTTGTTAGGTGTCTATTGAGATTAGTGGCATGTTAATGTGGGGGATCATTAAATAATTCAACGAACATATTTTGACTTGGAGGTTACCTATATATTAAATATGTTTTGATGGGTTATCGTTGTGTTTCAATTCTTTCTTTAATATTTCTCTTACGATAGATATCAACTAGAAGCTTCGTTTGATAGAACTACGATTCTTGATGTACTCTAACTTTCCTTATCGGGATTCTGTTATATGAAAATTCTCCAAAAAAACTTCTTTTATTTAAATGAGCTTTTATTTCTGAGTTTTGCATCCCTTTGAGTTCCTTATCTTGGATGTCAAAATGATGGTAACCTATAAACACAACTCAAGGATAAACAAATTAATTAGTAGTATGCAAGCTCGAATCATGTTTAGTGCATAATAAATAAACTTATAATAGTAACGTTCCAACAAAAATAAATGGATGTCATCACTTTTGACTTATGTGGGATTACTTTGAAGATGTCTTGCTTACATTTAGTAGTGGCATCGTGCGACCCCAACTGTGACAATGCCCATTTTTTGTTAGGGCTCTACATTAGATTTTCTGTATGCAAAAAAAAGTAGTACTTATGAAATAATATGGGTCAGCACAATGTGTGAAATTCATATATCAACAGTTTCTTTGAGCGTGTTGGTTTCCCCTAAGGCGAGATATAAATAAGTATCCGGGGAATACACCTCGCAAGTGTACTAATCGTTACAAGTAATATAGTAGTAAGTTTTTTATCATTCTCCACAAGGAATATGAAGTTAAAATTTTGTTTTCAAATTATACTTAACATATTAGTTGAGTTAAACGAAAATGAAATATGTGTAGTGGTGTAAGTTACATATAATAATAATATAAAAAACAAGGACTAAAATGCAATAAAATGTAATATAGAGAAGTAAGGAAAAGATGTAGCTCGAAAACACTTGTAATCACCACTAGTTAGAGTTAAGAATATTTATGATGTATGGTAAATTAATAATTTAGTGTTAACAGAGATTTAAAGATCCACCTATGTCTCTCCAGAGTAAATTGGGGATATTTGACGACTCTAGGAACCTCTCTCAAATAATTCTACAATGACTTCTAATGATTAAGTTATATACCCTATGTTGATTGTCCGACTATTCATGATTTCTCGATTCTAAGTCAGGTCAAAAATCCGTATAACAATTCTTCTATTCAGACCTCCCTCCCAAGTGTTGTTAAAATTCTAACTCAACTCAGATTCATGGCTAATATATTGATTAAAGTAATTAATCAATAATTTATGAAAAACATTAATTTCTTCATTAATTTAAACATTAAAATCCAATATTTATGTAAATATTACTAACTTATAATCTATGGTTCATACCTAAGCAATGTCAAGCTACTAATAAGTTTAGTTCATAATACAAAACTAAAAGTCAATGATAACAATTCCGTAATCCAACTAATGATTAAAAATGAATAAGAATTACATTAAGAAATATGATTGAATGGTTCAAAGATTGATGATTGAGGTGTTGAACTTACTCCTTTTCTTCCCTCCTTAGTTATGAATTGTTGTCTATCTTGTTCCAAGTGAAGTGTAACTTTTCAAAAGTAGGAAAACTAATATATTACAGCTAAAAAAGTTTTCCATCATTCTGGCCGCTTATATGGTTCAAATATAGCCCAAAGGCTTTTCTGGAACGGTTTATTCTCACTTGATCTAGAACGTAAGAGATATCTTTAACTAGAAGGGTTTGATTAAAATTCTTATGAATAATTTATAGTGAATTTTCAAAGTTAACGATGATATTTTGCCAACAATTTTGTTTGAGTTTCTAGTGAAATTTTGGATTTTTGGTGTCTCGAATTATATTTTTCCATAACTTTTAACTTTTCCTTGGGGTTTATTATCATCGATGTTCATTATATTTGCAAACTTACACAAAAATGATCTAATATTTCTTTGAAAACACAATATATCAAGGTTAGCTAAAGATTTAAAATATAAGAAATTAAAGGATAAATCCAACATTAACTCTTAACCCTCAATTGATGTCTCTTGAGTCTTAAAAGTGATTACAAAAGATGAAACATCAAGCTCCACAATTCATTTTTCTTTTGTCATGGCATAGTAAACTCAAACTAGGGTTTAATGTCCAAAAAGTTTCAAGAGTAAGAACGATGTAATGGTCCCAAATAAATGTACGAACAAGACCTCATAAACCCATATTTAAGAAACAATTTAATAAATACTTTTCATGCAAATAATCAAAATATTAGAATTTTAGGAAACATTGATTGCACTTTCAAAAAAGGAGAATAAAATACTTATCTTGATGCGAAGACTATCATATGATCCTCGGTCCTTTCACGATTTTTACTGGCCATCTTACTCACTTACTATCCTCTCATTTATCTTACTCACTTACTATCCTCTCATTTGTCACTCAACCACAAAGCGAAGAATCTTAAGCTATTTTAGATTATAAGTTTAGGTTTGGGTGAGGTATGATATATATTTTTTAGTAAAACTTTGGATCTCTCTCCACTTGAACAAAAAATGTCTTAAATTCCAAGAATGATAGGTTCCTTAAATTTGACATATGTTTGTAAATGAAAAAAATATATTTAACCAGTTAGGGTTTGCGAAACTGAACATGTGCTTTCCTATCATCTAAAAGTTACATGGTTTGAATCTCCTCAAAAAATATGGGTATCCTAGTTCTAACTTGCCTGAAATTAGGTATGTGGAGGCTTGCCTGCCTTCCGTGAAATTTTCAAATAGATCACTATTCAGTTGTCACTAATATATTATTTTACTAATTTTATTTCTTTAGAGTCATATGTATATTTCAACATCAAATACTCTAACAATTATTATATATATCATTTAGCTTTTGAGTAATGAGTCTGAAGTGAAATATTTGGGGACAATTCGTCACTTTATTATAATTAAAATTACACCCTTAGCTACTAGACTTCATTTTTCGTTGTAACGTCACTCTAATACAATACTTGAACATACTAATAATGTTGACTATAATCCCATTATTCGACAACTTCAATATAAAATAAGATATTCTTCCAACGAATCTCTACTAGAAGATACTAGTTTTATGAGGGCTTAATGGGGATTTATAGTAAATAACACTTACTCACCCATTTTTCTTTTTTTGTATTAACTATGCATCTCAATTCATGAATGCGCGTATAATTAAAATATATCAAAATGGTTATGCATATTCATGTGTACAAAGAACTACTAAAATAGACTTAATTTTTTTTTATCACTCTACACTTAATTTGCTCCCTTTCTGAATATTGGATAGAATTTACTAGAAAAAGAAAATCAATCACAATATATTATCTATTTAATAAAATTTTCCTCGTCTCGGGTTTTGCATAAAAAACTCTATGATCTCGCGATCAAGCACAACGATTGAGTATCATAGCATGTATAACATAACAATTGAACTCGGTTGGATGACGTTTATCCTCAAATACCATCGAATTGAAAAAAAGTCTTCTACTATAATCTAATTTCATAACCTTAGTGCTTTTCATATGACATTTAATGGTATATTCAATGTTATGAGAAAACATATAATGTTGGTTACCACTTTATACACAAATGAGTTGCAAGTAGATTGCTTTTCGCTCAACAAGTCTCTGCTCGTAACCATGTAGCCAACTTTTTCAACACCAAAATGTCAAAAGATACTCTACATTATATACAAAAATAATTTTTTCAACCCAAAATTATTTTAGGGATGTGTTATAAACACATCACAATTCAACAATAGTGAGAGTAAATAATTTAAAAATAAAAAATATAAATAACCCACCTTATACAAAAATGTGGGATGAATTTATATAAAAATACCATTACCATATGCCTTGCGATGAATAAGTTACATGCTCATAGAATTTATGTAAGATATGTGTGTCGCTTCACAAAAAATGGCTAATATACCATTCCAATTTCACCCGTGCGGATGGCCCGCCCTCGAGAATTACATTATCTCACATTAATTTCCATCAAATACATATAAAAAACTTGGATTTATAATCAATTTAAAGTTAATAATATAATAATATGATATTATTTACCCAAATCCCCGTACTAACATTGACATGATGCTTATCTTTACAATGAGTCAAAATCAAATATTCACTCTCTTATTTTGGTCAAAGTGGATCAACACTTAAATGAACTAATACTAATTTCTATAAAAACCTAAATTAATATAAATTAATATAAATATACATACACACTAATGAAAATAAATCATAAAGTCTATTTTCTTTGTTTATAACTTCTTGTTTCATCTCTCTATTCCCTCTCTCTTCCTCTCTCATCTCTTAACTCTTCTCATCTTATAAGAAAGAAAGATGTCGTCTATCAACACAATCACAACTCAACATAATAAACTATAAGTGAACATGATTTATTTCAGATCTATATTTTATTATAATGAATTTCGGAAAAATACTCTACAAAAGTTTAGATCTAGTTAACAAATAGGGGTTTTCGTCTAATTTGGATTTTGACAAAAACTCCAATCTTCTCTATCTTTTGTTTTGACTTTTGTTCTTATTATTACAGAACAAGATGTCTTTTATTACCACGATCATCACTCAACAAAATAAATGGTAAGTGCACAAGACCTATTTCAGATCTGTAATTCATATATGATTAAAAATACGTCTCTGATTTCTTGTATCTCTTGAAGTTTCTTCTTATTATTAGAAAAGAAGATGCGGCATATTACCACAATCACCACTCAATACAAGAAACTGGTAAGTGCACATGTGCACATGAATTAATTTAGATATATATTTTATTGAATGAATTTCGAAAAATTTTGTTAAAAAATTTCAGATCTAATTAACAAAGAGAGATTTTTGACTAATTTTAATTTTGAATCTTATGATTCTTACAAAAATGGTACACAGTTCAATGTTTCATTACAACTATATTTATTTAATGCGCTCAATGTTATGATATGAACAAACTAAATTCGATTTTTATTTTTATTTAGATATTAAAAATATTTATATATGTAATTATCTTTCTATAATAAATATTTTATGGTGTAATTAATTCTTATTTTATTAACATTTATATTATTTAATAGAAATTATTGGGACACTTATATGAGATGTTTTTTACCCATTCTTAATAAATATGATATGTGATGCACTATAAATTAGTGATATGTAGATTTAATTTAAATTAATTAACTATAACATATCATTGTGTTAATGTTTGATTTATAATTTGAATATTGTGTATAATTATATAATCTAGAACTTCTTTACTTGTATAGTTTCTTACAGATCATTAATTTTGTCATACAATGTTATAACAAATAATGAGAGATATTTTTATAACAGATCAATGATCATTGCATTTCAATATCCAGTGCCTTCTTAAAAATTTAAGGTTAGTATCTAAATCAGTTCATAACTATGTAAAGGTATTATAATTATGGTATAAAATATGTTAGAATGAATTTCTAATCTTAGATATCCATTTAAAAGTCAATTTTATATCATAATTTCCCGATAAATAAATAATTAGACATTCAAAATTATAAAATATTAAATTTTAAATAAGTTCCATAAAAAACCAATATTTGAGTATGGTATAATCTAAATTTAATATCAACATAACTTAAGGTGTCCTAAATTTCAAGAACCCCAACTATGTTGTGCATATATTGGTAGATTCAATAGATTTATAGGATAAACATGTCATTTATCCAATATTGACATTGTAGAACTTATATGTGTTTGACTTAATTACATACACCAAATCAATTCTTGTAATTATTTTCATAAAACACCTTGTAAATTGTCGTTGTAATTGTTTGAAATAGGGAGGGTTTAATATTCTTGAGCTATTTTTTTTGGTTTATTGATAATTATTATGGTGGGTGAATAATATTACTTTAATTTAGTTTATATCAATTACTTTTACTATGAACATAACGATATTGTAGCATTTGACTGCTTATGAAATTTTTCTTATTAAACTGAAGAACCTATTTAATTACTAAAATAATATTATTTTAAAAATATAATGTATTTATATTTTGAGGATAGAGAACTTTTTATCACCAAAAAAGGCATGATACAAATAATCTAGAAAAAACTCATAAATAAATGAAAGTAATAAAAATTTTATATTAACAAAAAACTAATTATAACTATGATCTAACAATTGTCCATGAACAAAAATATGAAAAAAACATTCGATACCACAAATATATTCTGATCTACCAAACCAAAAAACATATACTTGAGTTCACGAGTGCTTTTCATAAAAAATCGTAGGAGATGATACTAAATGCCCCTTTAAAGTATATTTTTTTGTTAATAAAGATATTTTTGAGGAACCTATTTTTTCTCCTTATATCTTTGTTATTAGGATGGATGTCTAATTTTATCATCTCTACAAAATTGATATATGTGATAATTCTTACTTTAATCTTGTATATTATGATAGTTATCTTTTACAAATATGATATTGATTTTTTGGTTGAATGCTAATTTTGATTTAGTCAATATTTTTATTTGGTATTCGGTTTCTATATTAATAAGGAAAAGAGTGAAATATATTTCTCGTTGTAAGTCATCCATAAGATAAGTCTTGTGCACTCTTACCAAGTTTTTTTGATCAACAAGTATTTTCTTTCATCAATCAAAACATGCACACAACAGGCCCGAAATGACTCACTAGGTCAAACTCGGCAAACCAATACCCTATACATCAATAGCTAACATAGCCACCGAAGAAGAAAAAACCAATAAACAAACAAAAGCCAACCAAACAACTAACTTTCAAAAAATGTAAAGTTTCCAAAAATAGAACCAACTAAACCAAAATAAAAACACCCATAGTCTAGTCTAACTCCCATCCAACAACTACCACTCCCATCCTAAGCAACAACAACAAAACTCTTTGCAAAAGCATCATCAACACTAAAACACACTAAAACCATACTCAATATCTAGTATCAGAAATCCAAACTTCGTGTAGGTCCCAATTCAAACTCAAGTCTCACATTATCTGCAGAAAACATGAACTTCTTCTTCTTCCATAGACGGTAGTTAACATCCTTTATATATTATTCACAATATCAACTTTTGCAATACTATCTGTCTTGAATTCCTTTTTCTTCCTAGTATCCCACACATTATACATATAGCTAGCAAAGCTCAGACAATATACACTATCTCCAAGTGAGTTACTCATATGATTCTAAAAAAATCCAACCTATTTCCTGACGTAACACCCTTATTATCCTTCCATTCATTCATAACACACACCTATTTCCATACCTTCTGAGTAAACACACATTTTACAAAGAGACGATCTCTTTCTACAAGCTTAGTGCCACACAAACAACATATACCATTAACATCCATACCTCACCTCAAAAGTCTACCATTAGTGTTTAATCTATTCTTACAAACTAACCAATTTTAAAATGTTTCGCTTAGGTTGGATCAACTCATGCCACACCACATTATACTAATCAACACTTTGATTATCTCCCTTAAAGTTATCCATAATCTCTCTATTTCAAAATCCTTTCACTTTCGAACTTATCACATCATTTCTATCCATAAACTTATAGTTCTCAAGCATTATCAATCTATCATTAACAAAATAATGTTTCACCTTCTTATTAGGATTATAGACCACAAAAACACACTATCCTTAGAAATAATATTAGTTATACTTTTACCATCAATCCACTTATCTGTAAGCAAATAAGTATTCCTACCATCACCAATTTTATGTACTATATACTCATAAGCAATGTACGTAAAATTTAACATACCTCTCCAAGTTCAAGATAAAGAAATATCATACTAAACTCATACTATTATTCTCAAGCCAATTAGCATAATCCCAAGCTGACTAAATATTATTCTTCCTACCATACATTCTCCAAAAAGATCTAAGTATATATGTGGTTGAGTTGTAACAATCTAGTTATCTCTAAACCACCTTCATTCTTACTCTTTCATAATTCATCCGAAGACACTTTACCTCCATGAAAATCCATAGAGTTCCCTCTCCAAAGAAAACAACTCAAAATTGATTCAAATTTTATTATGACACCCCTTGGAAGAAAATTTACACCACACCGGTATCTTGCTTTGCTATGAAGTACACATTTTATAAGATGAAATCTACGTGCAAAGGTAAGAAACTTGTGTAACCAACTCTCTGCACTACCCACAATATTGTTTTAAGAGTATTACACAAAGAACTATTAGGTCCTAGGAGCTCCTAGAGATATCTCAACAGTCCACTCTTTACATTTAAAATCTCACACAATTATGAGTATCCTTATCATATCTCCATAATAAATTTCATTTTTTTCTATGACTAATTATTAGTCCTGACATCCTAGGGAGAAATACAAACAATTTTTAATAAAGAAGCAGAATTCTTATCACCATTCAAGAATATAAGGCATACATTAGAAAAAATCAAATGATTTAACTTCATCATAGAGAATATTGGTTGAAAAGTAAAAGTTTTATTCTTTACAACATGATATAGTATATGAGTGAAAGTTTGCATACAAATAAAAATGAGGTAGGCAAATAGATGATCTCCCTACCAAACTCCTCTTTGTTCATTAAAGAACCCTTAACCTCACCATTCACACACAAAGAGAACATAGGAGGTGTAATACACATACTAACCCAACCTATAAATTAATCATGAAATCCTGACCTCCATCATCCTCATAAAAAATCTCCAATTAATAGTGTCATAAGTTTTTTTAAGTCTTGATTAATTGTACATATTGGACTTACATTATTTCTATAATAACCATGAACAAATCCTGGAGAAATACTGGAAATGGCAATCCATAAAAAACTTCCTACTACAAATGCAGCTTGATTTTGAGAAATAAGATCATTAAAGCTCACTATCAATTGAAAAAATAGCTTCTTGAATCTTCTTATCTTTATTATCCTCAAACATACTTTGAGAACTATTACGGTCATGTTTCTTATGTATAAGCTCATTCAGACACTCATTTGATATATATTACTCATTCATGATTCTAGTACCTATAAGTTTCTTATAATAATCCAAATTTTCTCTTGAAATTAACTATCTTGCACAATAATACTACCATCATATCTAATAATAGAAGAAAATCTATTTTGTACACTTCTAGCTTTAATACTCTTGTCACACAATCATTGTTATGTGCCAATTAATTCACGATTGTTTCTTTAGCTTCCAACAAATTTATCAACTTCTCCATCAACTCTTTTTTCTTATCCAATTCATTTATATCACCATTCATATGTTTAATTCCTTCTTCACTTTATCAATTTCTACTGAATAATGATTAAAATATCTCTTATTAAAGATCTTCATAACTCGTTAACTTCCTTTAATTTCATGATAGCTTGATACATAAGGCTACCACCGACCTCAGTACTCCAGCTTTCTCCACCTCATAAAAAGTAATTCATGTGTAGTCCAAATATTGTAAAACTCAAAAGCTACAAACTTACTATTATGGCCACCTTGAATAGTATGATACATAGACGCATAATCAGATATTCCAGGAGGTTCTGCAATCACATTATATTGCAATCACATTATATTTCAAAGTACAGGAGAGATTCAACAGAAGTATTTCTCTTGAGTGAGAAAATAACTTATTTCAATAAGAAAATTAAAATAAGGACAATATATTTTTTTGTAATGTAATTTTCCAACAACCGTCTTTTATTTCAATATTCATACATATATTCATTACTTTTTACCTAAAAACCTATTTTATTTCTAAAATTGAACATGTTCAAAATGCAATCTCAATTTATTCTATATATTACTAAAATTTATGAATTATTAGGATTTAGAAAAATCCAATGTAACTTATAATTATTTTAACTTACACCAATTACATATCTTTGAAATAACATACAAGTTTATTGATTCTGCAATTTACATTTACATCTTTTTATGGCATTATTCTTGATATCTAGATTCTAATGATTCTTTTACCTTTCTAATGGTGGACCATTAGGTCCTATGCAGAATCTACAAGAAAGATACTTATGCTCCAAAACCAATATATGATGAACTTCACCAAAACAATGATGAAGGCCATATTTCATCATCATCTTTGTCATATGCATTTTACTTTATGTTTAAGTCATTCCTCGAGACGGATTTTGTGACGCTTTCTGAGCTAAGACTCGGTTTAAACTAATCACCATTGGAACAAAGCTTCTTCTCAACAAATCAGATGTAGAAGTTGAATTGCGAGAGCTTTAACAAGGATATATGTTTGTTGGACTTAACTTCCCACCTGAACTCACTCCTCATCCAGATCCAACTCAGAAATATCGCATTAACAATTCAGGGATAATTTCCAACTCGAACGCGTCAACTCAGAACTTTCTAGACGCTATGAGCAATTTGTTGCGGGGTACGCAAATGAACCATGGAGATATTTGATAAGTAAAACATAGTTTAGGGTACTGTTAATCAGGAAGTGGAACTATCCATTTTAATCATTGTATGTAAAAAAACTTAAGTTTTTTCTTGTGTTGTATGTTCTTAATAAATTTGTTGTTTATGCGTACTTTCAAATTATATAAATGTGTTAATAAGTAAAGATTCTAAATAATTAGACTCGTAATTTATAATGTGTTAAATTTGTTGTTTATATAAATTAAGAAAAAAGTTTGTTAACACTATGAGTATTAAAATTATATGGGTAAAATATAAAATATCAATTTATGGTTTGACAAAAGGTTTCCATATCTTTCAATGATTTTCTAACTTGTGACAACTCAGTATTGTTTCTGATAATTTGTTACAATTTGGTGTAACTAGTGACATGAATTTTATGTAATAAGAGAGGATTGTCACAGGTAGAGAAACTATAGGAAGTATCAAATATTTCGATATCTTAAAAGATTATTGAAAAATATAAAACTTAACTTATAACTAGAGATAAAATCAGTATATATTGGAAAAATGTGTTGTTTTCCTAATGTGAACTATATAATCTATATTATTGTTAGTCGGATCTGGATAACCTTTTCAATATGCCTTTATTAAAGTAAAATTATTTTGAGTGGATATTCTCATCACATAAGACCAGACCAGGTATGAAAAAGTTGAATTTATTTAATTGGAATTCATAAAAAACTTCATGTATTAAAACTCATGATAACCTTATCTCTATTATTTAGTGAAACTGATTTTATTTTATTGAAATAAGACTATTTAAAAGATTCTTCTCACCGAGTACGATAAGATCCATATAATTTGACTCTATTCAATGACATTTCGTAATCAATTGCATTGATAAATAGTACAAGAGGTAAAATTCTAATAATTTACAAAATTATAAATGTTAAGTCAAATATGAAAACAAACCAAAATATCAATTAAAAAAGACATGTAAAGCAGAATAATTTTTCTGTTTGGGCAATTGATGTATTCTAATAGTTGATTTCTTTTTGCAAAATTGAACTATAAACAATTTCCATAAACAACCAAATTAAAATCTAATTATAAAAATATATCATTTGAGAATCCACATTTCTAAATGACTTGAATTTTAGAAAATGGGATTCCGAACAAGGTTAATCTTGTTATTTTGCTTACGTATTAAATATACAATTATATTTTATAATTATTCTGTTTATATTTAAGAATAGGTTATTTTATATCATAAATATTCAAATTAAAATATAATTATAAAAATATTCTATTCTGGAATCATATATATATATATATATATATATATATATATTAAAATCTAATAATTTAAGATAATTGTTATCTATTATATTTTAAACACATCACAAATAATATACTAATATATCATAATTATTCTAATTTATCTACACTACTAAATAAATTCAAAACTAATTGATTTTTTTGTAAAATTTAATATAATATTACCATTAATTATTTTTACTTAACCTATTTTTAAATAGTTATAATTGATCTTAATTATGTCATACTTATTAATTTAATGTTTAGGCTAGAAAAACATGGAAAGTATAATTTTTTAGACCGATGAATAAATATACAAAGACGCTAATGGAATAGTTCATTAGGATATTTCTAAAATTCATGTTATGAAAGAAAGGAAAGGCGGCCTATTATCAATTATTTTACCTTTTTTAGGTATTCATGTATTTCTTTAATAAATTTGAGAGTCTTTTTCACTCTGACACCATTTTATGTCGTGTAAGATTCTATTTATGGATATGTTGGTCAGCGTAGGTGTACTATGACTGTTGAAATATATTCTCCAATTTAGGTTGTTTTAATGTGATAAATACTTAGGTTATAAAACACTATATAAGTGTTTATGTTATCTGTCATATCCTGCATCATTTCTCATAAAAATGCTTGTGAAAATATCCTATTCATCCTTCACTTTTTGACCTTCTAAACTTTAACTTTATTTTACATATTAAGAAGTTATATATTTGTATGTGTTTCTAATTAAATCTTGTGACTACTTAGTAAATTTCTCACAAACATTTTGTAAACACTTTCCATTTTCTAATAGTTCTCTTTTGAGCATCAAAACATGAACTTACTTGAACATCTTTGTGACTATATGCATACAAATTCATCTTGTCATATCTTTGCATACATTGATCACTGTATCTAGAGTTGTTCAACACGTGTGCTTATAATATCATTCTTAACAAATCTTGTAAAGAAATATTTAATCAAATAGGTGAACCATGATTAAAGGGACAAAACGACATTCATGATTGTAAAATTGGGTTACCGGTCTAGCATGCAAAGTTAAAAAATGTTTTATGGGATCCCGAAATACAAAATCTTCATCCTTTTTTACGAGTTTGTCTGCCCGATTTGTAGTAATCCCGATTCTTAGCGAGTTCCAAAAACTCACAAACTGTTATCTCACTTTGCAATCTTACGATGTCACTTTTATGCCAACTCAGAATTCAATAGTTCAATTCCTCAGAGCCACGTGGATTATAGTTGTTGAGGAACAAACCAGGTACCCGATTTATGCATAACGGGATGTTGATTTATGTAAAACATATTTACCATAAAATATGGCAGCTGTGGAGCTCGTCGAACGAGATACATCTTCCTTCTGAACATATGGATCCTTGTCCACGGACATAAGATACTCTTGCCATCATCGCATCAAAGTCCCAGACAATCTTCTCGGATGGATAATCAGAACCACTACCGCTACCATTACTACTCAAACATTTGGGCCTAGGACGTCCAACTCCAGGGATCCAACTCCAGGTGTAAATGCTGACTTGGCAGATTGAGTCTGGGATTTCCGGACTTTGTCACGCAAAATGGCTCTTAGTAAACCCTATTAATCAAATATTCAATATCGAAAATTAAAATTGGAATTGATTTTAAATACTCACATCTGGTCGTTCATATCCTTCGATTTTCTACCAGTTTCACCGGGTTCTTCTTCCACTCCTGTTAAAATTAATAAGTCAAGTAAACAAGTGTTAGTATAATTAGTCAATTTTATAAAGTATTATTTTTGTTACTTGCCTTAAACAACCCCTCCCAGCACTAGGAGTGAGTCTTATAAAATATCATAAACTTTATATTTTTTCATTTTATCTTTATAAAATTAATTAATTATATTATTTTATCTTTATAAAATTAAAATTTTATATATTTTTTTTCATTTTATCATTATAAAATAAATTTGTTTATTTTATTTTATCTTTATAAAATTAAAAATGTACATATTTTTATCATTTTATCTTTATAAAATTAAATAATTTTTTTTCACGAATCTTTATAAATTTATAAATTATATTTTTTTTTTCATTTTATCGTTATAAAATAGAAAACTTATATTTTTTTATTTATCTTCTTCGAATTAATTTTATTTTCCATTTATAAAAATAAAAACTTATACTTTTTTCATTTTATCTTTATAAAATAACTTTTATTTTATTTTATCTTTGTAACTCAACACATAAATATATAAGATTTTTACACAATAACACTAATTACAATCCAAAATCAAGTTATAGATCATTTAAAAAATAAATTATTTCGATATCATTATAAAATGATAAAGTCTCTCGAAACATCTAATCAGTCTTGTAGTCATCAGCTTCAGTCAAATTCTCAGGTACAAGGTTAAACATAGAAATATCAATCTCTAGCCCTTAACCAGTAGTCAACTATAATAACAGGTGTTCCTAATTCAAATTCATATCAACCAAAGCAATGTGATCAGATGTGCACTAGTGGAAATGGATTCCGTCCCCCATAAATGGGGACTCCATCTCTGTCTGTCATTCACTTCCTATACAACTTTCCACCCTTTTTGTGTTTTACTTGCATAAATTTTATTGATATAAAACACTTTTTTTGCTTGAGTTGCTAAATGTAGGATTTATCACTCCACCTGAAATAATTTGTGTTCATCATTAATTCCCAGTTTTCTGATTTCCTCCTATTCATTTTCTCATTGGTGTTATAGCCTTTACACTTGAACAACACAACTGAACACCGACCAAGAATTCCGCCTTAACAATTTTGACTAACGCACCATAAAAAGTTTCACCACTTTTGATATAACAAAATAACTAGTTTATAAACAAATTATTACCTACTACAAAAAATAGAGATGAGGGACAACTTTTTACCTGAGATGGTACAAACTCCATAATCGTGAGTTACACACTTTTCTCCCTTGTCACGAGTAACCCATTTGACCCCGTTTACAACAGATGACTCAAAACTATATACGGGACCATTAGACATGTTAAACAAGGAAACCTATTCATCGGTAGCAAGGGGATCAGCAGCTTCGCACATTAAAAGCACCTATCCATACCATCAATTTTCAGTTGTAATAAAGACAATATGAATTAAAAAAAATAAAAAACTCAGATACCTTTGTCATGAACCATCAAAGAAACTTCTCTCGGTGTTTTGTCTCTATATCAAGGAGCAGATGTGTGGACTTGTGTTCCTTAAACAAAAAACAACAGTCTTAACAATCAAATATGATATTTCATGAAATATTTTTTAATTAAATTATTTATATCATATAGCCTTGGATATCATCGCAATTCATAAGGATGTACCGATCGATACGTTTGATGTATCCCTATTTGTGATGATTTGATCTAGGTTGGAGACATCATTTTAGGAATATTTAGGAAGTTAATACTCGATTTTTATTCATATTATTATATATTTGTGTTTCTTGTCTTGATCTGATGATTTATCATTTTTAGAGCATATTTGGTTAAATTGTTTGATAATTGTGAAGATTTAAAGATATATGGTAATTAATTAGATGCAAAATAAATTCCAAGAGATAAAGGAAAGAAGATAATGATGGAAATTGGAGATAAAGGAAGTAAAAGATTAAATAGGAAAAGATAAAGTTGTCAAGTAAATCTGAATTTAAACAACTATATCCACTAAAGTGATCATAACTTAAAATAGGTTGGTAATTTGGAAGAATGGCCTAAAGAAAAAGTGTAGAGCTTTCCGATACAGTCATCTCGATATAAAGTAGGCAAAATTTAGAGTAATATTGAAGCAGTTATGGCCAAAACAAACCAACAACAGTTTCTTACCTTATCTATATTTTAGGCTATGAATTTGATTTGGAAAATGAGTCCAATTGCTTACCTTCTACTCCAAGAAATCTGAATTAGGGTTTCCTAGACTCCTATAAATACACCCTTTAACTATTGTAAGCATGTCCTTGCCTCCCACAATTAGTCCTTGCTCAGTTCTAAACCTTATACCAATCCTTAGTCATATCTTTGTTTTGGACTCGTTGTTGAGCCCTCCATATAACATGGTTAATTGATATTCGGGTGAGAAGACGTGAAATAGTCACCTCTCTTTCTTTTTGTTAAAACGTAACCATGCTTCACTAACACTTTCCCCTTCTTCTTGTACAGATTGTTCAAATTCCAACATGTCTTTTAGGCGCCTACCTATCGGAGAGAATAGATCCAGGAATTTTGCTTGGAGTTTATCCCGGATTGGATCCGGGTGTTGGCAGTCATACCAATCACTTGCTCTTCCGATTAAAAAGAATTGGAACATAATGTAGTACATATGTTCCTTTTTGACACCTTTGATGATGTAAGCATCATAAATCTGCATAAATTTCTAAATGTAACGAACCAGAACCTATTATGCAGCACCACAAAATCGGCCATAACAAAAAATTGTTCTATCATTCCTAGATCAAGCCTGAATTTAGCGGCTTGGATTCTGGAGTGCGGATTCCTTTTGGTTGCACTCTGAATGAGATGTGAAGCTCTATATTTTTTGGAATTTCCATCCGAATAACCTGAAATAAACAAAACTAAAAACAAAAAGCGTAAAATAGAACTAATTAAGATTAAACACTAAATAAAAACACAAGAACTAACAATGTAGTCCCCGGCAGCGGCGCCAAAAACTTGGTGGTCGTTAAGGTGTTATAAAATAACGATATAAATATCAAAAGAACTAAAAAACCTAGCCCACTACATTACTCACTGCAAGTATCATAGATCTTATACGAGTTTAATTGATAAGTAGAATTCGTGCGCAGGGCCTATGTAAGTTAGCTAGGACTAATACAAATATTAATTGCAAATAAAAGAAGTTAGAATAATAATACGCTAAAAAGACTCTGAAATATTTGTTTGGTTGTTAGGACTCGAAATAATTAAATAATAAAAGTAAAGACAAGAAAATAAATAAGAGAAGGAAGATAGTATGAGAGTTCAGCTCGAGATATAGCAAGTAATTCAAATTAGCCTTGTTTTATAATTATTACCTAAGGGAGAATTGTGTGGTACCCGAGAGACGATTCTATATTCCTTCTAACCCCCTTTTCAATGGACTTAGGAGGCGACCTAACAATTGCCATGGGACTTGGGTAAGGGGACCCAACACAATGATCGGTGGTTAATCTCAAACCATAGTGACTATCTAGTTAGGCAAGCCCATCATGATCACTACCGCACACTAGACATTTATGTGGTATATCAATAATTGGACACACCTTCCGGGTGACCATCCAACTACTATGGTAATCCTATACGGTGCGCACCGCAAGAGCTACAGGCAATACATCAAATCACCTAATATCAGAGTTTGTCACTACTAATTTATTTTAAATGTAAATTGACATCCCAAAATTATAATAGATATAAAATAAGTCTAGGATTCATACCCATATGTTAATCTCAAGCTAAATAGAATTAGTTCATACTAGAGAAAAAAAAGAAAATATATTACAAAGCTGAAAGGTTGGAATGTCATGAACAACTTCCAAAACCTTATTCTCTTCTTGTCACTTGCTCCTGATGATTTCTTGGTGTAATATTGGTTAAGGACTGAGCAAGGATGCAAGGATTAAGGTAGGAATATATATATATATATATATATATATATAGGCCTTTGGTCGAAATATGGAGTAATCCCCAAGTTAAGGAGTCCAAATCTTACTAAAGTTCTTTTTCGTAAAATAAACATAGCAGATTGATTTGGTCATATATCCTTCATTACTTATCGAAATTTAGTGTACGACCAGTCAAAACGATCGTGATTAAATGATCTATAAGTTGGTCAAAAGGCTCCTCCAAATTCGTGACCAACTTATTGCAGCAGTTTAATTAGTGAATCCATCATTTTAGATTCTTTACTTTCCAAATATATCTAGACTTTTCCTATTTGATGACAACTTAGTGAGTTTCTTTACTTTTCCACTTTAAATTAGTTTTAACACGTGTAATAGCTTCCATATACCTAAGTGCTACACAAATAACACACAAATTACGCACAAAAGCTCATAAAATAACAAAACACCTAAAACTAGATAAGAAAGTGTAAAGTATGAATAAATGGGGAAAACCCCAGAATTTAAATACTAAATACCCCTAAAGTGATGTTTCAAGTATAGATTAATATACCAAAAATATGGAGACATCAGGGTGTTATACCATAAATATAATATACATGGCACTGAATATATTAAACTCTGTTTCCTTGCTAGGTGGTTATTTTGATGAGGTAATAGATACCATGATACATTGCATCTTGCTTTATTCCATAATAGGAACACATAGAGTATGTATATATTTGTACCCTCTTAATACAACTAAAAACTTTCTTGCATATTAATCCATATTTATTTTTACCTACCTTTATTGCATGATTATTTGTACTCCCATATAATCTTAATTAAATATATAAGAAAAATTATCAAGGCCAGAGGTGCCAGGCCTATGGGGCCAAGGCTTTCAAGATTTGATTCAACCGTCATGCATGAGGCCAAGTCTAGGAAAGAAAGACCTAAGGGGGTACCATTGTAAAATCTCAACGAAATACTCCTGACGGGTTATCTATTCTAAAGAATGTCCTCACGGTCACTCTGGTAAATCCTAAATTAATCATTTGAAGAGGTTCCCATTCAAGCAAATGGCCTAAGGGCCACTATGGTAAAACCTCGATTAAACCCTCCCACTTGGTTATCAAGTTTATTGATGGCATAAGTGGTCAATTTGGTGAAACCTCAAATAAATCGTCCAGACAAGTTAGTGTCTAGCAAATGACCTATGCGGCCACTCTAGTAAACGACGCTTAAATGTTCCAGAAGAGTTACCAAGTATGGAGAATGGTCTAAGGGGTAACTTTAGGAAAGTCTCGATTATATCCTCTTGAAAAGTTATTAAGTCATGAAAATGTACTAAGGGGAGAGTCTTGTAATTTTTTTATTTAAGCCTCCCGACGAGTTGTCGAGTTTAGTGAGTCACGTAAGTAGAAATTACAGTAGAACCTCGATTAAAACATTCCGACAGGTTATCAAGTCTAAAGAATTGCTTAAGAGGTAACTTCGGTAAAAGCTTGATTCCGTCCCCCTGAAGGGATGTCGAGTCCAACAAATGTCCTGATTAGTTGCTCTGGAAAAACTTCGATTAAATCCTCCGAAGTGGTATTGAGTCCATTAAAATGCCCAAGGGGTCACTATGGAACTTCGACCTAAAACATATTAAAGTTAAAATGGTCGATATAAAAACCTTGACCCAAACTCCTAAAAAGGTTATAGAGTAAGGATTAGGTCTATCAACATGGAACTTTGAACTAAAACCTACTAATGATAAGACAGTCGATATAAAAACCTCAATTCAACCTTTCATATAATTTATCGAGTAAAAAATAACTCAACTAACATAAAACTTTGGCCTAAAACCTATTTATTTTATGATGAAAATCTCGATTCAATCTCTCAAAAAGATTATTGAGTACAAACTAATTCCATCAACATGGAATTTCGACCCAAAACTTAATACGGTGTACACGATTATTATAAAACCTTCGATTCATTTACTCAAAAAAGTTATGAGTACGAATTAATCCATCGAGATGAAAATTTGACCTAAAATTTATTAAGGATAAAACGGTTGATATAAAAATATGGACTCAGTCTCTAAGAATGGTTAATGGGTACGAAATAATTCCATCCATATGTGACTTCAAACGAAAACCTCTTAGGATTACCAAGTTCGATATATAAAATTCAATTTAACTTTTAACTAAAACCTATTAAGGTTAACATGGTCAATATAAAACATTTAAATTCAACTTAAATCCTATTAAGGTATACCATATATTGTAATAGTGATCAACATATTTGTATTAATTAAATTTGGTATGTTATTTACTTAGAAAATTATTAGAAGTTATACGTATTATAAGAAATAAATGAATGGAAAATGAAATTAAGGACATAAATCACACGCTTCACATTCACCACTCACCCATTTCCCCTTCTACTAGTCAAATCCTTATAAAACTCCACTTGTCAACTTCCAATCCTCCATTCATTTTCTTGCCACTAATTATATTCCAATTATATTATATATATGGTTTAGGTACATACATGTATATTTAGTAAGAAAAATATAGATAGATAATATATGGGTATAAAAACATTTAGTAAAGATAAAATTAATAGGTTTCTATGAAGATTGAAATTATACCTCTTTCGGGGAAGAAGGGAGGCTCCTTGATAAAATACTCACAAATAGGCTCTTTTAATGTGAAGGTTTAAATAATCGGTAATATGTCCCTTGTTATTCTATTTTAAATTATGTAGCAGCATATTTAAATCCATCTTTTTGAACCCTTTGCGATTTTTATTACTTAATCATATTATCTAGTTATCATATGAATAATTGTATATTGGTATAATACATCATATTTCATTGTCTATCTATTTAGTATTAAATGATATCATTGTTGAATTTACCTACTTCTTCATTTTATATTTGATAATGGATGTTGCTATCAATCATTTGACATGATATCGTCGTGATGCATTGGACGAAAATGAGCTTGACAAGATTGACACGACTAGCATTTTTTATTTTCACTTGGCGCGTGTGACAGAGAGTTCCTTGGCTAGTGGCTAATAAGTTTAGTGTACCTAGGGTATTACTAGTAGGAGAGATAAGGGACCTAGAAGTTGCAGCGGGAGACATAGGGGCAAGACAATAACATTCTTTGCAACTTGATTATTATTTACTAGTGTATATAGCTTTTTGGATAGTTTGAGCTTTCTAGTTTGTGATATACACCTATATGTCTTATCGTTTTATGAATGTTTAATTTTAATTCTAACCTATAAAAGTTCAATGACAACGTATTAACATAATTACTTCCTCTGAGAGGTTAAAGTCCACATATAACCCTTATTTATTCTCACTAAGCCATTGGTACTTCACACACTTTTCCCCACTCCTTTAGGATGGAGACAATTTAAGGATATGGATAGATAAGTTTGTAAAACGTGATCATAATGCAAAAAAAGAGTATAGATGTAGTCATCATATTGGAATTGTTTCAACTGATTATTGTAATGTAAAAAATTGTAATTTTGTCTGTTTAAAATTAGTTAGAGCTAGTCACGTTTTCTGGAAGTGACAGATTGAAAAGGATACAACTCAATAAAATTGACACACTAAATGAAAATATGATAAAAGCCACTCTTTCGTGTTCATCTACTTGGGTTAGACCTAGATATTATTGGGTAAGGTATATAAGAATAAAAAATAAGTCTAGGAAAGGTTTAGCACTAATACAAGTCATCTACAATTTGAACATTATGCCAATATATACGGGTAGCCATTTCACTATTAGGTACCTTAGTTTTACATCTCTAATCTCTCTACAGACAGACACACACAAATCAGATCTTTAACCCTTTATAGATTCCTCTATTATTTAGAGCCCTCTTATCATATTTAGACTAATGACTTGAGAGTTATAGAGATATTGGGATATCACCTCCCTCTTGGTCATTTTCCTTTATTTTTGTAGGTACATATAACATGTTTCATATCGGACCACCATTAGTTTATTATTAAGTTCACTTTAGCTATTTTCTCAAGACAGTTATCGTATTCTAAGATTGGAAAAACCAAAAACTTTATATTGTAGAAAAATTCTTTATCCCTGTCAATACAATAAATTTCTATAATAATTTTATAAATTATATATTGAATTTAAATAAAAAGAATGTCTACTTAATGATTAAGTGTAATGTCCCGTATAAATTAGTATACTTCTATATTATTCCAATCTGGAAATTTAAATTTAAATTATAATACTAAAAATATGTAAAACAAACGGGTAAGACTTCCATCCAATATTGGATGGTCCAATATTTATATCATGGCCATTGATAATTATAACAAAACACATGTTATTAGATTAGCAAGTTAGTTATTTATGTAAGTTTAAAACATGGGTTATGTGTAATAATATTATTGGTGTAGGATCATCCAATATTGGATGAAAGAATTTTCCAAAACGTAATTCTAAAGTTATTATCTAATTTATCATTAACTATTTAAAAAATATGTAAATTGATTTTTGGTTAAAAATGGTGGCTAGCTATATATTTGAAACCTTACTACTTTAGACAAAATGCCTACCTTATTATTAAATATTAATTAAATAGATAGGGTTTTTTTGACAAACCTCTAACGGGCAGCGGATTGATAATTTCTGGTTTCTTGTTTTCTGATCATGAACTTAATTACAAGTATTAAGCCCTTTGTTTTCACCATCTAAGTGTCTGTGAATTCTGTATAATGGAATAAGAGAATAGGAATTTTGTTAGAGGAATTTAGTGTGTTTTTGATGTTGTGTTGAAGATGGAGTAGGAGACTCCTATTTAAAGAGTGTTTGAAGCGTTGGTTTATTAACTGATAATAATCCACCTTCCCATGATCTCCACCCCAAGCACTATCTTAGTGGGTAAGTTCTATCAGTTAATCCCATGTAACTATCTTAGCATGTTTATGTCAACCCATCATGGGTGACATGGAAATAAAACTAATATTTTTTTATTTCATTCATTCTCCCACTCGCACATGATGGGGTTACCATCGTACCATTAGATACATGCATTACACTTTCCCATACATCTAAATTTCCCAAATTTTTCTCATATACACAATACTACAATAATTCATCATACTTGACAAATAGGTCGTGCGACCGACAAGCATACGAGCATATGTTACTATTAACCTGTTAGGGTACATAGTTTCTCAAATGCAATCTCATTCCTTACGTATCTTGTAGTACCCCATACTAACAATATGTTGTATCACATTACATTAACTCTGACCCCTTCAAATTTATATTCAAACTTCTATGTGAAATAGAGTTCACTATCATTTCGTTTATGTGTCTCACTATCATGTTATAGTCCGTATTGACTTACATGATTGGTTAACCTGCAAGCACACCTTTTGATACACAATTCTAGTCTTCCGTTTACACTTATATCCTTTTATATTGATTAGGTTGCTTTCCCAAACATACCCTTTTAGACCGAATCATTCATGATCATTGGTAATGTGTTCAAAGTAGCATACACCTAATCAAAATATCAAGACATAGTCAAAAGTAATAAGGGCACAAATCAAAGGCATCACACAGTGAAGAAACAGGGATCAATTAATCACTTCCTTTTGGTCGAAAGCACACGTGGTATGACACACGTGTTATGGTATTATTCATATATCTCAAATTGTATGTCACAATTTTATAAATACCATACAGATATATAATTAGACAATCCTCGTCGCCTAAGATGAATTCTTCGATCGATCAACCCTCCTATGAAATCAATCAAGCAACTCATATTTGGCTATTATAGACTAAGTAGACAGTGGGATTCTACTTCGATCATAATATAAGCTTGACATGTTTTATCCATGTTTATGATCTCATCTTAACACTTAGTTAAGGCGACTATCTTAACTCAAGTTATCTTAAGGGTTCTTCACTACTATGAGTTAGTCTCATCTTTGCGCACTTCTTATGCCAAAGGCGATTGCCCGTGTGACAGGGCCAATCTCAGTCTATAGGACACATATACTTACAAAATCACACGCAATATAGAATACATAGCAAACATGATATTATTACAATAAACAGTTAGATAAACATACTAATGTAAATATATACATAGAATGCACATAAACTAGCAGTAATTCGTACATTATATCTTGCTTAATCCTATAGATCTAACATGATCCATGAATACATCCCTTGGGATAGCCTTTGTGAATGGATCATCAAGCATATTGCATGTGGGTATATACTGCAAAGTAACATCCTTTTGTGCAATTATATCTCTGACGAAGTTATATTTTATATCAATGTGTTTGGTCTTACTGTGATATTTTGGATCTTTCACATAAGCCATTGCAGCTTGACTATCACAATATATTGTAATTGGACTCCGACTATCACCAGAGAATCCTAAATGTTCAAAGAAACTTTTTAACCAAACAACCTCTTGAACTGCAGTTGAGCAAGCTACAAACTCATCTTCCATTGTTGACAAAGCTACACAGGTTTGTTTCTTGCTACTCCATGAAATTGCGCAATTATTTAGCAAGAATACAGATCCTGAAGTGGATTTACGCCCATCTCTATCACCAGCCCAATCAGCGTCTGTATATCCCTCTAGGCGTAATCTATCTCCTCGAAAGCATACGACATGATCTTTGGTGCCTTTTAGGTATCTTAATATCCTTTTCATAGCTTTCCAATTCTCTTGTCCAGGGTTCGATTGAAAACGACTAACTAAACCTACTGCATAACATATATCTGGTCTCGTACACATCATAACATACATAAGACTACCAATGGCACTAGAATCTGGTACTGTTAACATTTTTTGTTTCTCTTTTGTAGTACTAGGACCCATGTTGAGAGTTAAGTTTATTCCCTTTCCTACAAGAGTGTCAATGGCATTGCACGTAGTCATACCAAAGCGCTCAAGCACATTCATGATGTGAGGTTTTTGAGATAGAGATAATAGTCTTCTAAACCTATCTCTGTGATTCTTAACACCAAGAATATAATTTGCTTCTCCCATATCTTTCGTATTGAATTGAGAATCTAGCCACTCCTTATTAGCTTGCATAAACTCTTTACCGTTCCCAGCTAATAGGATGTCATCCACATATAGAGATAAAATCATGAAATTTTTCTTGGAACGTTTAATATAAACACAGTGGTCTTCACTTATCATCTCAAATCCATTTGACGAGATGACTTCATGATATCTCAAATTCCACTGTCTCGAGGCTTGCTTAAGACCATAGATTGATTTCAACAATCTACATACTTTATTCTCTTGATCTTTTGCAACGAAAACCGAGGGTTGTTCCATGAAAATTACCTCTTCTAAATCTCCATTTAGAAATGCAGTTTTAACATCCATTTGGTGCAACTCTAGATTGAGATGCGCCACAATAGCTAAAATAAGACGTAGTGAGGTAAATCTAACAACATGAGAAAAAGTTTCCTCAAAATATATTCCTTCCCGTTGAGTATAGCCTTTCGCTACCAAGCGAGCTTTATACCTATCAATGGAATTGTTAGGTTTCCTCTTTATTTTGAGAACCCATTTGTTCCCAATTGCCTTACGTCCTTTCGGGAGATCAACCAGTTCCCATACCTTGTTTTTCTTCATCGACTCCATTTCTTCTTCCATTGCTATTCTCCATTCATTCTTAGCAGGACATGAAAGTGCTTCATTAACTGTTCGAGGTTCTTCTTCGTCTTGTGGAGTTATCATAAAGACTTCTCCATCGATTTCAAATCGACGACGAGGAACTAAACCTCTAGCACTTCTCTTAATTTGAGAATCTTGAGAAATATGATTACTAGACGATGCAATGTTTTCTTCCGTCTCAAGATTTAGAGGAGTGTTTGTCTCTATTTCATGAGTATGTGTTACCTCATCAGGTTTCACATTTGTTTGCATATCATCTTCCTGAATCTCATTTAATTCACATAAAATGGAATTTCTGTCAACCTCACCTCTGCTAGGAAAATCATTCTCTAAGAATGTAACATCTCGTGACTCAATTTTAGTAAGACCCCAATCGTTATGTTCACCAATAAACACATATCCTTTAGAGTGATCTGGGTACTTAATAAAGATACACTTCTTGCCTCTTGGACCTAACTTCCCATACTTATGAGATAGATCATGAACATAACCTGCTGACCCTCAAGGTCGCAAGTATGACAGATTAGGTTTCCTAACTGTCCATAGTTCATAAGGAGTTGATGGAATAGTCTTTGTGGGTACTCGGTTAAGTATATAACAGGCGGTAAGCAAGGCATCTCCCAAATAAGATATTGGAAGATTTGCTTGTGCCATCATAGACCTAACCATTTCTAGGAGTGTTCTATTCCTCCTTTCAGCCACACCATTTTGTTGTGGTATTCTAGGAATTGAAGTTGCCTTACTATCCCTTTTTCATCACATAGTTCTTTACACTGATCAAATAGATATTCACGTCCTCGGTTGGTTCTTAGGGTTTCTACCTTCCTCTCTAACTGATTTTTCACTTCATTGATAAATGTCATAAAACATTTCAATGCTTCAGATTTGAGAGAAATCAAGTGACATAACCAAACCTAGTGAAATCATCTATGAAAGCGATGAAATAACGTTCCCAACGTCTAGTTTGAACACTCATTGGGCCACAGATGTCTGAATGAATTACTTGTAATTGGTACTCGACTCGTTTAGCCTTTCCAAATGGTTTCCGTTTTGCTTTACCTGCTAGACCATTTTCACAAGTTAGAAAGTTGACTTTAGTCAACGAACCCAAAAGGTTCGCCTTAGGCAACAATTCATATGGTCTTGACCAATATGACCTAATCTAGCATACCATACATTTTCTTCTACATTAGAATTACTAGAAGAAGAGGTATTAGTAGAAAAGAAACTACTTGCATAATAACTATCAAACGAATTATCATCATCTAGTACAATTAAACAATGCGAAATAACCTAGCATCATAATAGATATCTACTTTTTTGTTATGAAAACGCAAATTAAAATCTAATCCTAAAAGAACAGTGACCGAGACTAAGTTCCGTCAAATGTTAGGTGCGTAAAGTACATCATGCAGGTACAAGGTTTGACCACCTCGCATGTTAAACTTGCAAGTGCCAACTCCTTTGACTTCAACTTTATTGCTGTCTCCTACATATATCCACCTTGATCCCTCTAGAATCCGATGGTACTCTACATATGCCTCTCGATCGTTGGCTACATGATCTGTCGCTCCTGAATCCACAATCCACAAAGGATTAGAATCAACTAGAAATACAGTACTGGTAACATAAGTAAAATTACAAGAAGTAAATGACATTGCTACCTTCTGGGCTCGCTGCACTCGCGAGCGAAGTGACCCAATTTGTCACAGTTAAAGCATTTCATCTTACTCTTGTATTTCTTCTTAATAGAAACGTTTTTCCTTATTGTTACCACCCTTCTTGTTCTTCTTGGAGACATGCTCATTTCCGTTCTTCTTCCCATTGTTCTTGCGCTTATTGCCAGAAACTTTGTGAGAACTTGACTCAGCAACATAAGCCTGACGGAATGAATGGTTTTTTATGCCATTTTCTCTATAAAGTAAGTGATTTCCATTAATATCATACACTTATTTAACAATTCTATGCTATTAATACAAACGGAATGAATAAGAAAGATACCAAAACAGGTGATAAAGAAAGTTCATTATGTTCCCAATCATGAACCACCATATTTTGTTTGTCTTAATCATTCAATCAATTTAATTTATTGCAAAATTAATTTCTATTAGAACTCCCACTTACTCTAACATAAATAGGAAAAAATTGTATGAAAAACAAACAAATAATGCATAAAATTAAAGAAAACTAGTTGAATTCATACGTAATTGAAATACATGTTCGATAAGAAAATAACCAAATAAAATCAAAGACTAACATTTGAAACAAACTACCAAATAAACTACCTAACGTAAACGCTAACTTATATATATGACAATCACTCGTATCTTGTTTTTAAAGGAATCGATTTTTCAAAACCCTCTTTTGTATAGAGACTTAATAGATCATACTTAGTAGGTGAATTCATCTCACAAGGACATTTGAAAAACTTGTAGTGTTTTTAAAATGATCCCACATATGAGATTCAGTGAAGGCATATACTATCCAACCATATGTTTTTGATCTCCTACCCACATAATTTCCGGGATTCAAATTCCTCCATAAATCACATAGATCTTTCCTCAAGTCTTTCGGCAAAGTCCTGAGAAGGGCATCAACATTGTCATCCTCATTCATGTGGTAGGCCTATTTGATGACACCTTGTATCATATCGTTTACAATCTTCACGTGTTGTATTAAAGAATGTGACGATTCATCTTATAATTTCGAAGTGTCAGTATTTTGTTTTTCAAATCTCCCCTTTGTCCATCTGACTCGGGTTCTTTTGCGATGTAGAACAATTTTGCAATAGTATTCTTTATGTTCTTGTGATCAGTCCTGTAATTCATCAATAGGTCGAGTATGAATGCTTGTAATCCCAGGGTTCGTGTAATCACCATTTTTTCTCTATGTTTTAAGGAAAAAAAATTCACCACCTTTTAAAAAAAAATACATCTCCTAAATTGGGAATAAATGAATCATATATTCTTTTTAATTAACCACAAATTGTATAGATCAAGTGGTTAAGCAATTAGTCTTTATAACAGGATATAGAACAAGATTTCATCACTTCTAGTTTTAATACACATTTGGCAAAACAAAAAAAAATCCATATCCTTTTTTTTTCGACATAAATATTTTTTTTTCAAAAAAAATATATACGCATGAATCATAAATTTCAGAAGCAAAATATTATTTAGGTAACAAACGCTCTGATACCAATTGTTACATATGAATTAAATAGATAGGGTTTTTTGACAAATCTCTAACGCGCGGCGGATTGATAATTTCTAATTTCTTGTTTTCAGATCGTGAACTTAATTATACGAATTAAGCCCTTTGTTTTCACCACCGAAGTGTCTGTGAATTTTGTACAATGGAATAAGAGAATAGGAATTTTGCTAGAGGAATTTAATGTGTTTTTGATGCTGCGTTGAAGATGGAGTAGGAGACTCCTATTTATAGAGTGCATGAAGCGTTGTTTTATTAACTGATAATAAACCACCTTCCCATGATCTCCACCCCAAGCACTATCTTAGTGGGTAAGTTCTACCAGTTTATCCAAGGTAACTATCTTAGCTCGTTCATGTCAACCCATCATGGGTGACATGGAAATAAAACTAATATTCTTTTATTTATTTGACTTATACATTACTAAAAGGCATAATGTTATTCATGTGCTCTAGTGGATCATTTGATATAAAAATATAAAAGTAAGAAATAAAAGTAGAAAGAAAAAGATAATTTTAACACTTAGCAACACATGACACATGGCCACATTAATCTAATTGTGCTTCATAATTTAATCCTTTATTATGGTGAGTCAAATGAATATCATTGGGGAGTTTCCAAGTGGCAGCCTCGCATCCTTTCTTGATAAGTGAATGCACTGAATCATCCATATTTCCCCTTATATATACATATGCACGCATTGAGCAAATATACAGTTAGTTAAAATATAAAGGGCTAGAAAACTCCATTTATATCAGAGTGTTATATTCATAAATATTACTTATATTTTAATATCTAATTAGAATTATAGAAATACATTTATATATGAACAGCGAAGCGTATATGGAGTCGGGAATATGTTGGTCTTGGGGTAGAGGGAAACCATTTGATAACACCTGAAATAACCTCATTTTAAGGTGAGGGTTTAAATAATGTTTAATATGTTTATCTTTAACCCTATTTTAAATTGTTCAATAATATATTTAATTCGATGAGTTTGAACTTTATGTGTTATCATTTATCTGAATTATTTGTGTTGTTATTATTGGATTAATTGGATTATTGCGTTATAATATGATTAATTGTATAGTTGGGATATCACGACCTACTGCGTCCTCTATCCAGTTAATGTTAATTGCTATGGTTGTTGAATCGACCTACTTAGTCGTTTCATATTTGATATTTTATATATCTATCGATCGATCATTCGAAATGATACAATCGTGTTGCACTGGGCGGCATCGGGCTTGCCAGGGTTAACATGACTATCATTATATATTCCCACCTGGCGCATGAGACGGAGAGTTCCTTGGCCAGTGGGTCGTAGGTTCGGTTTACACGGCGTATAACCAGTGGGGGTGATAAGTGATCGAGTGTTGCGACAGGAGTCATAAGGGTAAGACAACAGTATCTTTTGCAACGTGTTTATTGCTTGCTAGTGCATATAGCCTGCTTGGTAGTTTGGCTGCCTAGTTTGATATATACACTTATTTGATTTATTTATCGCCTTTTGATTGCTTATTTTATATTTTAACCTTTACCAGTTCAATGAGAACGTCTTAAATATAATTACTGCCCTAGATTAAATTTTACATATGACCATTATTTATTTTCTCGCTGAGTTAGTGGAAGCTCACCCCCTTTTCCCCACTCTTTCAGGTTAAGATAAGTTAAGGACTTGGGTAGTGGTCAGTAGCACATGACAAGTTGAAAAGAAAGAATAGTTTTTTCTGTTTTTTTGCTTGTAATTATTTATTTTAAATCATGTCATATAATGTAATGTAATAATGATTATCTTTTGTAATAAAATGTCCTTTTACATATTTTAAATTAGATAGAATAGTTGCGTTTTTCGGGGCTTGATAAGTTGGTAGCAGAGCTTAGAGTAGTCTCTAAACGTAACTGGGGATATGATTCTCAGACTGTGGAAAATGGGTAAACAAAACATATAAACCAATAAAAATTAGGAATTAATATGATTAGTGTTGTCACTTGACCAACCCCATGATAACTCTTGTGGTTGATCTCTCGTCTAGTGTTAAAAGTCGATGGTATTTTCTTGAGTCTTGCCAGCTCGAGGGAGTGTCATTATTTTTGGTTACTAGATTGACCTATATTTGTACATTTAGGATCTTAATAGTAATTTAATCCGAGAATAATTATGTGATTTTTTTAAGTCTTTGAATTTTTCAACACTCATATTTGATAATTTGTAATGATTTATTAGGCATTGGTGTGTTATGTTTTAACTTTATAATTTTGATACCTGATGTTATTTTTAAACAGAAAATCAAAAATTTGATAATATGAATTAAATTTTAATAGCAAAAGGAATTTCGGAGGCGAAATTCTTTTAAGTTGTGGTGTATGTAATGTCCCGTATACTTTTATATTTTTCCAATCTGAAAAATTTAATTTAAATTATAATACTAAAAATATGTAAAACATAATTCTAAAGTTATTATCTAATTTATCATTAATTATTTAAAAAATATGTAATTTAATTTTTGGTTAAATATGGTGGCTAGCTATATATCTGAAACGTGACTACTTTAGACAAAATGACTACCTTATACATTACTAATAGGAATAATGTTATTCATGTGGTCTAGTGAATCATTTCCTTTACCATGTAAAAATATAAAAGTAAAAAATAAAAGTAGAAAGAAGAAGATAATGTTAACACTTAGTAGTACAAATTCTTCTTTCATATGTTCATCGTACGTAATGATCCCCATGCAACATACAAATTTCAACTCATCTATCCAGGTGAATAAGGACACAATATCAACAAAGTAAGCATAAAGGTGGATTCAATATAGCATAACTAAGGAGGCAAGTTGTATATTGTAAATATAACCGAACACGTGCTATATGAGTCGTTTTGCATGGAGAAATGACAAAACCCACTAATTAATTCCCAAACCAAGGCGTACATTTCATGGTTCACTAGCAATCCTTGGGATTCCTCTTGTCAAATGTTTTTCGACTAGTACCATCAACTGGATGACGCAACACATCTTCACGCTTACTCTTCCCGGTATGAAGCTAAATCATATCTTTGTTTGTGTGCCTCAAAGCATACATTCTATGCAACCTTGGCGCTATCGCAAAATAACGCAGTTTTGTATGTGGAACTTTCTTCCCCTTCTTTGGATCCAACCTTGATTCACTTCATACTGGACATTTCTATATATTTTCATTCTCTTTATAATACAAATCACATTTATTCAAACACACATCGATCGTGATGTATCACATGCTTAAACTTTTTGATTTCCAATTTCACTTTGCATAAGAAGCATGTAAAGTAAGACCAGCTGGCGAAAAACGACCAAAAAATTCAAGAAGTTCGGTAAAAGAGGTGTTTGTCCAATTGTTATTCACTTTCACATTCATTAAATCGGCTATGAATTCCGATGAACCCATCACAGTAGAACGAGTGTACAAATCTTTCTTCATTTCCTTGAACAACGTGTTGAAACACCCACAACCCTGTCCAGTAATATTCTCGTCACCCATCTCAGCGTCACCAAAGTGCCCCCCCCCCCCCCCCAAATTCATTAGTGGGTTTTAAATCATCCAACACATTCGACATTTTGTTATCTACATTTGGGTCATTCACGAGAATACTTCTTCTTCCTCGTGTTTCGTACAAACCTCATATGATGACTAAAAACTCCATTAAAAAGATGCACACTCTAACATCATTTATACACAATTTTCGATTACCGAGACATTGATTACACATAAAAAAATTTGACCGGAAAAATTCCCATGGTCTTTCACAGAATTATTAAATTCCAATAATACCCGATATATATTCCAACGTAATGAAATTATTTTATTTAATCCAACTCTTGTTTATAACCGGGGCCATTATCTAAATTAAGTTAAAAATTTAATTATAATTATAAACTAATACAAATGATTAAATATGTTTAAATGATAACGATTATATCAAAAAAATATACATCATAACACCTAAAATACACTCATTAATACATATTACATTTATATTATATAAGTATAATACAACAATTACATACTACAAACAAAAAATAAAATAAAAATTATAAAATACGTAATATAAGAAGATTTGAAGGATAATTTTGATTAAAAGTGAGACCCACATGTGGACAGTGTAGTAAAGAAGTTTCTTTAATGATGGGCCCGATCAATATATATTTTTGGGGAAAACGTTTGGGAGCATTTTAAGATGTTTGGTTATCTTTTGGGATAGAAAGACCATTAATGGTGGCGCTAGTTTTTTTATTCTGGTCACTTGTGTATGAGTACATTGTCCTCGCGAAAGATCCCGTAAGTCCTAGCGAGAACTGATGTTTCACGAGGACATTCTTGTCCTTATGAAAGATCTTATTTTTCGCGACAACACATTTACTTTTTTATTTTTTTTCCTTCCCCGATAATCCGACCCAATATACACGAGGACAATTGTCCCTACCAATTACTGTCCTCGCGATAGATATCATCTTTAGCGAGTACATTCATGTACTTGCTAAAGCTCTCATGAAAAACCCTCGTGGGGTTGTTTGGGGGGAGAATGGTTTTAGCCAGAATCCATAGCCTCAAACTTTTCGAGCCTATACTCCATGATATGCATGCTCATGTTGTCTTTATTTTTGCTTAAATTTACATCATGTTTAATTTATCTTTGCGTGATCATTACTTCCATGAATATGTTCTTCATGATTATTATTTTCTAGAATTTTTTTGTTGTTTTCATATATATATATATATGCATGACAAGGTTTTAATCTTAGGTTAAACTAATCCTTAGAGAATTCCAATAATTGGTATTATGGTCATTGTTCAAGACTTAAAGATTCTTCAAACTTTATTAGTCATTAACTTATTGAGTTAATAAGGGACACTAAAGTTTATGTTATTAAAAATTTGTGATACTTTTACTACTTAAAATCATGTTGATATTTTTGAAAAAAAATATTTTTATATAAATATATGAATAATTTTGTTTTATAAAATTAGAAGTAATTTATCCTTTTCGAGTATCACGTAAGATAAATAGTTAAATGCCTGCTAAAGAAAATAAACAACCTAGGCAGTAAAATAAGATATAAAGAAATTGAAAAATCCATATTGAAATCAAGAGACCATTTTTTAGGCGTGCCCGGTTTATATATGGGTTGTGCAATTTTTGTCGCCACCCTATCTGGTGAGTAGGATAAATTATTCATAAGGAATGGTGCAATTTTTACGCATAGAACTTGTAGGAAATGCCACGAGAACACGATGCATTTGACGCACATGCCTAACAAACCCTAATGTGTGATTTTTCACACACATGGACAGTAGTCCAATCACCACATGCACTAGTAAGGACTACATACATTCATTCAAAGCACATAATACAGATTTTTCAAAATAAGCACAATCATTTAACTACCACTTTTCCAAATAACATAGAATAAAGAAACATAATTCAAAGATTATACATATGCAAACCCAAACTGTGGAAAAATTAGTTCATAGTAGAAGAAAAACTAAAGATAAAATACATCCTGTCAACTTGCTTATATAGATGATCTCTAAGTGTAATACTGATTAATAACTAAGCAAGGACATGTTTACAAATTTAATTAGGTATATTTATAGGTTCTAGGTCGAAGTCTTGGAGTATGGGCTAAGTTATTGGAGTCTAAATCGAACTCAAATTCGTTTTCCTAACTAGTAGGACATGATAACCTTAGGATATTGAAACAAGCGTATCTCCTTCATTACTTATCCAAATCCAGTGATCCACCCATCAAACGACCGAAATTTAAATACCTATTTGAATATCAAAGGGCTCCTTCAAATTCCTCCCCGATATCCTACAACATAAAAAACAATGGATGTCTTTTTAGCTGGCCTGATTCTTTTGGCAGCTTTTGCACCTTCCTATATCAACTTTCTTTCCTTTTAATAGGTAATTTCGCCTTGGATTCTCTTTCCTTAACTCCTTGACATTGATTTGGCATCTAATTAATCTCCAAATCAAGGCAAGAATTAGGAAACTGTCAATTAATAGGGAAAATTCCTTAATAAATAATATAATGTACCTAAAATGATTTTTCTAAACAAGAATAATTTATTACAAATATGGAGACATCAGTTTTCAAATAAGAAGTAAAATAAATAAAATTAAACTACGAATGCAAATAAGATAATAAAGAATGGATATAAGATATAACTTAGGTCTGCTAGTATACAATTATCTTCCTAAATCGCTACTCTAATTATAAGGATGAATTGAGCATATCTAAATTGTCGGGTGATGTCTCCTCATTTGTGATAGATTTATGTTAAGATGAGACATCATTTTTAGTGTTCTAGAAGTCAATAATGTCGATTTTCTTGAGTTTTAGTGCACTTTCCTATTTTGTGTCTTGATTTGTAGAAATAATATTTTTATAGCATATTGGGTTTAATTGTTTATTTAGTGTGTAGCTTTAAAGATAATTATGGAGCTTAATTAGAGTCCAAGTCAAAGACAACAACTTATGGAAAGAGATTAGCATGGTAATTGGAGAAAAGGAAATAAAAGCTAATAAGATGGAAAAGGAAAAGCTGCCTAAATCTGGGATTCTGCATACACGTCCGAAGATGTGGGTTTTTACCTAAGAAATAGGCCGAATTTGGAGATTTCCTTCTTGCGTGGCTAGATAATTCTGTTGCGATTCTTTTGGTATCGTGTGGAGCAAAATCCGACCAATAACGAAGAAGATATGCTCAAAACGGTGCAGCAGTGTTTATCTTTATTTCCATACAAATTTGAGTTGGGCTAGAAGTCTATTACCTTAACTATTCCTCAAGAAAACGAATTAGGTCTTCTAAACACCTATAAATACACCCTTATATCACTTGTAAATCATCCTTGCCTCATAGTAATTAGTTCTTAAGGTTTTATTCTTCCAGTTTATTGTAGAGAGCAAGATGATGTCTTTTATAATTTCTTTTAGTTTATTTCCTTCAGGTATGAACTAAACCTCCCATAGCTTGGGTTTTTCATATGTATAATCTATGAATTCTAATTCTTCTATCTAAGTTTCTTTGGGAATTATATGTATTAATCTGATATTAGTTACTTACTTTATATTTGCTTATGTGTTTTGATTTAATGTCTTTCCTAGAACTGATCACTTTAGGATTGTTTTAATAGTAGTTAGATGGTCTCCTTGACAGGGTGTTTAACTATTGAACCACCACATAATGTCTAGTGTCGATAGCAGTTCTGACAAAACATACTTCTAACTAGATAGTCATTAGGGTTTGTTTTAACCACCGTATCACCAAGATTGCAGTAATTGCTTAGGGCCTTAGTGGCGTTTGATAACCCTATTTGAAATCACTTCTTGGTTGTGACGTAGCCCCCTAGTCCCTCTCAAGGTCTAAGCTTGGGGAATTTAGAATCCTGACTAAGTATTACCAAGAGCTAATATTCTCCCTTATGAACTAGATTTATAGATAGAATTAGAAGGATTAGTGCATACTAGCAAAACCTAAGCTATATCTTCTCATCTCATATTCTTAATCTTTTACTTTATTGTCTTTATTTTCCTATTTTTAATTAGTTTAATTGCTATTCTCGAATTCTATTTGCTTTATTTTCTGTCTTTTAATTATTTGTTTTTACTCGTTATCGTTTCCTACGCGATTAACACACTTAAGTCCCTGAGAACGAACTCTACTTATCATTAAAACTTGCATACGTCCTGTAATACTTGCAGTACTGTGCCTGTCTAGGGTGAGAGTGCATAGTTTTCCATACTTAAATTGATCTTATTTTTATCACACCCTAGGCGACACCAAGATTTTGGCGCCGCTGCCGGGGACTTGTGTCTCGTTAGCGTGTGGGTTATCTATTTCGAGTTTTAGTTTTTAATTAGTTTTTACTTTTCAGTTTTTAGTTTAGTTTTTATTGTTCCAGATTTACGCTTGTGGTTTGCTTTAGTCTTTTTCAGGTTTCACAGTGTTTAGTTCTTGGCCTCCCTTATCGGAGCCTGAGAGGAGCTTCAGACCTTACAACAAACGAGTTCGTGAGGAAAGAGCCTTGAGAAGAGTTATGGCAGCCCAACTAAATCCACCAGTTGGAGGAGGACAACAATTACCAGGAGGAGGAGGTAATGGGAATAATCTTAATAATCAACAAAACCGAGTTGAACAAGACCTACCTGGCCTTAATGTACCATTCCATGTTCAACCCATCGGTTACCGCCCTCCTGAGATTCCGAATATCAAATTTAGACCCGATCCGGGTATGCTCAGTCAATTTCAAAGTTTCGGACTCTATACTGGTACTGCAATACAAGATCCGGTAAAAGCGATTCAGAAGTTCATGCAGATTTGTGATGCCTACATTACTCCTGGTATTACACGCGAGCAACTGTATTGTCATATGTTTTCGTTTTTCTTGACCGGAAGAGCTAGCGATTGGCTAGAGATACAACCACATGGAACCATTCATTCTTGGAGAGAACTTCAAGCCGCGTTCTTTAACCGATTTTATCCGAAGAGCATGAGACTTAAAGATCAAACCAAGCTTGCAAGATTTTGCCAAGAAGATGGAGAAACAGTGGGAGAAGCATGGACAAGGTTTCAACAAAAGTTAACTAGATGTCCGCTCCATGGTTATACACCTGCTCTACAACTTGCTATGTTCTATGAAGGTCTTAATGATAAAGGTAGAGAAAAGGTGGATAACATTGGAAAGGGTGATTTTGTGTCCATGAATCACAATGAAGCTTCCGAGGTATTAGAAAATATTATGGAACAAGAAAGAAGTTGGCCTTCAACGCGAGCTTCTGTTGCAAAGACCCGAGGAACGCTTCGTTTAGATGCAGAAACTGCGAACTCATCTCAAATATCATCACTAGAAAATCAAATCAAGGAGCTGATAATTGCGATGGAGAAGAATATAGCTGCTACAAAGGTAGTACAAGAAGCACAAGGTTGTCAACAATGTGGAGTTAATGATCATTCATGGGAAGAGTGCGAAACAAATCCGCAATCTGTTTACTTTATATCCAACCGATGGGGCAACCGCAACCATTCGGGTATGCAGTATTCAAATCCACAAGGGGCCGCTAATACTGGTCAATATCAACCGCGACCCCAGAACAACTCTTACCAACAGAGAGGTCAGTACCAAAATCAATATCAGAATAGACCTGCTCCTCCACAACAACCTGCTCAAGACGCCTATACCGAGTCCTTAGATCAGAAAGCTTTACCTCAGTATCCGCAAGAAGGATCTATGGATAATACACAAATAGTACAAGCTCTAAACCGTTTGAACACAACTCTTAATGCTCAAGACGAGAAGGTCCGAGGACACGATGCCATACTTCAGATGCTAACTACTCAAGTGACACAGTTAAACAAAGTGTTAACAAGTGTTGTAGAACAAATAGAAGTAAAGGCAATCGAAGGAGGTGAAGACAATGATGAGTTCGAAGCTTGCAAGGCTATATGCCTTGAAATCGAAAAAGCAAAAGAGGAAGCACCACATGCTGCCATTAGTGCCGTGGAAGTTCCCAGTATTGAAGAAGAACCAACCGAGTCTAGCCCAGTGGAATCTGAGGACGATCAAGAGAAGGACGAGTTCATAGAGTTACTGAGGAAGGTGCAAGAGGAGATGCGATCGGTAGTAGAATATGCAGCTGAGTTGGCTAAAGAGAAAGAGGAAGAAGCCTCAAGAGAGGAATCGAAAGATGAAGTGGCACCTGCTGTGCTAGAAGAGAAAGAAGAAGAGAAGGTGGAATCGCCACCTGTTGTTCAACCAGTGTCATCAACTATTCCTGATACAAATCCAAAAGATGACACTGTTCTCAAGACATTTGTAGAGGCGTACCAACCTGAAAGTATCAACGCCCAAATGCTTGAGATTACGAAGAGAGGACTTACACCGCAACAAGTTTTTACGCAAGTTATTCCTGAGAAAGAAGCGAGTGTAGAGATCCCAAGAGAGAACCTGAGGGTTTCGAGAAGAAGTGAAAAAGAGCTACCACCAAAGCTTAAAGATCCAGGAAGTTTCAACCTTCCTATTCAATTACATGGTATGCTTAAGGTGAAAGCTATGTACGATGTGGGTTCTGGTGTGAATCTTATGCCTAAGTCCGTGTTCGAGAGACTTGGACTTCAAAAATCAGAGAAAACTCTAGTGAAGTTGCAGTTTGCTGACAACTCAGTAAGGAGGACATGGGGAACAGTGGAGGACGTCTTAGTCCGTGCATGTAATATCGCCATCCCTACTGACTTTGTTATTCTTGAGTTTGATGCAAATAAGTAGGTTCCGATCATACTTGGACGGCCCTTCATGGCCACAAGTCAAAGTGTGATCAACTTCCAAGATGGGACCATCACCCTTCATGCAAAGAATGTATCCGAGACCTTCTATGTCTTGGGTAAGAAACCGAGGAAGATGGATCCCACCGTGCCTATCATCCACAGTCTTTCACATCACAAAGTCCCTCCTGAGAAGATCCACTTAAAGCCTGTGGATACTGAGCCAAACATCGAGTTTGGGGTTGGCCATGAAGTCTTATGGAAAGCTCACAAACGCGAGAATAGGCCACGAAGTTTCAAAGACTCGTGGATGGGACCATTCATTGTCACTAAGGTTGTTTCAGCCAAGGTGATAGAAATTCGCCCCAAAACTGGGGTCAAGCGCAGATTAGTTGACGTTTATAGCCTTACTCGTTGTTGGGGAGGCTATATTCGCAAATCTTGACAGAGGTAACACGTCTAACTTTGAAAGACGTTAAACAAAAGTGCTGTACGGGAGACAACCTGTAGTTTTTTTTTATGTTTTCATGTCTTTTATGTTTTTAGTTTAAGTTTATTTTAGTTGTTTTTAGTTGATAATGCATATTTGAGAAAGGTATTAGTGTTTTTGGTGTGTAGGAATTGGAGAAATCGAGTTAGGGAACGCGAGGAAAATTTTTGGAGCGCAGGAATGTACCCCGCGGACTACCCCCACGGACTACCCCATGGTCCGTGCCCTGGTCCGCGAGGTCAAAACCCGTACCACGGGTGGAGCCACGGGTTGAGTCCAGAAACCGAAATTTTTTTTGACGTGGACTACCCCCTACACCGCGCCATGGTCCGCAAGGCCAAACGCGTGGCACGGGGTAGGTCCATGTGTTTTTTGACGTAGAAGGCGCGGGGTACCCTGCGGTACACCGGACCCTAGTCCGCGCCCCAAAAACGCGTGCCACGGGTCCTACCACGGGTCAAGACCAGAGAGCAAAAAATTTCGAGCATCAGATGTCGCGGACTACCCTGCGGTGCACCCCATGGTCCGCAGGGGTAGTCCGCAGCGCCGCCAGAGAGAGAGAAACCTATGGGATTGAATTATAAAGGAGGTATAAATCTTATTATTCCGAATTTATTAAACCTAAACCCTCTTTTTCTTCTCCACAACTCTCCTAACTCCATTAAAGCTCATCAAAACCTTCACCAATCACCAAAACACTACCCAATCATAAAAAAAACACATCAAATCTTCTCTCCACATCATTACAAGAGAAAATCAAGCTACCAATCATCACCAATTCATTCAAATTGAAGAATCAAAGAGCCAAATTTTACAAATTCATCCTACAATTTCTAAAATCCAAGCCAACCCATTACAAATCATCCTCACCCACATAGAGATTCATCATCAATTCACCCATCCTTGGCCAAATCAAGCTTGTTCATCCAGTAATTCAAGAGTTTAATTTTCAAGGGTTGCTAAAGCTTTGAGTTGGGGGTTAATTGAAGATGACTAATAGAACAACAATTTTATCCAACAAGAGGGAGGTGAAGAGTAACAAGGGATTGGATTTAAACAAGAAGAAATCAATTGACAAAGGTGCTAGTTCTAAATCAAAGGGTAAAGAGAAAGTAGAGAAGAGTGGGATACCTTTGTTTGATCGTAATGGTAAAAAGCTTTATTATTATGCAAAGGAGAAAACTCAACCTCAACAAGATCTTATACCTATAGAGAAAGTGGATACTTCAAGAGCTCTGAAGATTTCTGCGGAGAAACAATTAAAAGAACTACCTTTCGCCTATGAGAAAGTATTCAAGGAAGAAATTAGAGATGGAAAATACAAGAGATTCTTAGAGCTTGTTGAGAAATTGGGTTGGTCTACGTTCATGGTAAGACGTTCTGAATTATGTCATGAATTAGTTTTGGAGTTCTATCTAGGCCTCTTTAGCCGAAATAGTAATTGTGTTCCGATAAGAGGAAAGTTAGTTCCTTTCACAGTTGAGGAGATTAGGAACCACTTCAAGTTTAAGAAATTGAAAGGTTTTTGCAAATTTGAAGAAGCAGTTGCTAAACGAAAAATATTTGATGAGGAATTACTTTTTGAGCATGTTTTAGACAAAGATAAAGTGCAATCACATAAGGGAGAATTGAAGGCACCTTGGCCTTACAAATATCTTCAAGCAGATGCAAGAATTTGGCACAATTTCCTTGTCCCTAACATCTTTGGAAACACACGAACTTTGGATGTGACTATGAAGTACGCTCTACTGTTGGACTGTATTTTGAGAGGAGAAGAAGTTGATGTGGCACAGTTGATCTATGAGGAGGTGATACGATTTTCGGTCTCTCCTAAATCAGTTTATAATGTTAAATTTCTAACTATGATCACGTGTCTTGTGCAAAAAGCGAATGTTACATTGGGTGAAGAAGAGAAACTCGAATTTAAAGGGAGTTATATTGATAATGCATGGATCAAGGAAATCCTTCGAAGAGCGAGTTCTACTCAAGTCTTGAAGGAAGAAAAGGAGCAAACTTGGCAAGAGAAGATGGAGGAGCGTTTAACGAAATTTGAAGCAGCTCAAACTTCCTTAGTCAATGATGTGGCACAAATAAACGCTAATCAAGTGCACATCATGAAACTCCTTGAGCAATTAACGAAAGGTCCAGCAATTCCAACCTTGGATATCAATGATGCGAGGCAATAGCCTCGAGAGTATGTTCTCTTTCTTCCTTACCATTTCTATAAATATGCCTATCTGCTAATTTTAATTTCTGTTTTTTCGAGTCTTTTTCGAGTCGTGGGGACACGGCTCATTTTTGAGTTGGGTTGTGGGGATTCGTTGTCTCTCATCTCCATTTTTTCTGTTTTTGGGTGAAATTAAAATTTTTGATACATGGGAATTAGATGTAGAGTGTGTTTAATAGCTTGAAAGCATGAGCTCAGTAGATTGGTGATAGTAAGTAATATGTTTATGAGCTATGTATTTGTATGCTTTGAGTATTTGCAGGAAAACACACGTTGATAGTAAAGAAAAGATTAGTGAGCAATGCGATAGAAAGTATGTTCGATCTCAGGGAACCTTGAGAAGTGTGTAGGCCGTGAGATCCAAGCTAGTTGAAAAACCATTTGATGAAAGTGCTAGAGGTAAGAAAATTTCGAAATTACATAGTGTAGAAAGTGATTAAGGCGGTTCTTTCATATTTTGAAGCCTTTGAAGCCTTTTTATACCTTCTCACCTTGTGATTTTTGATTTTATATGCTATATCCTTCTCAGCCCCTTCTAGCCTTTCTATAGCCTTCTTATTGAAACACATTATAAGCCATATCCTTTAGATTATAGGACTTTTCCATATGACCCGCACTCGAATCGCGATGCTTAGACAGTTGTTTTAGAGCTTGAGTTTGGGGTGGTGGGTCCACCATTATGGGAATTGTTATTTGGGATTTTTGAGCTTATTAATTGTGCTTTGTGCTTATATTGATGAGGATTCACATGTTTTTATTGTAACCCTTTGCCGGGGTAATAGTGACTGAAAAAGAAGCTTCGAGCTAATTTTGCCAACAAGGGAATTAAAAAGAAAAAAATATATATATGAGAAAAATAGTATGATATCTCATCATAAGAGAGAGTCATAGCTATAGAAAAAATTGATTTGAAAAGAAAAGAAAATATATATATTCGGACCGGCAAAGTGGATTTTTATGTGAACATCTTAAGCTTAAATTGGGTTATTGGGGATGCTAAATTACGCATCAAGGAACCCATTGGGTTGAGTGAGAAAAGTTTTATGAGAGTAACTCAAGCTCTAGGGCGATTCGTTGATGGCTAGTGAGGAGAGAGCCAAAAGCTCACTCCAAATTATCCAAATATATGATCATACCGTCCCTAAGCCTACATTACAACCTTAAAGACCTTTTGATTCTTTGCTATGTAATTAAGAAGTGATTGAGCCATTAGAGATTAGTTAAGTGGATCCTTGGATACTAGTGAGGTTTGATGAACAATCTATAGCTCTCGAGGGGAACTGAGTAAAGTCCCAATCCTTCTTACATTGCGAAACTAATCTGATCTTGAATTCAAGCCGTGTTGACTGTGGATATAAGAAGTGTACAGGTATGTAGTTTATGAATATTATTGCATGAAATTTTCTGAGTTATGTGCTTTAGGTTTATTCTATATATTCTGCTATGCTTTTTCCATTGTGTTGAGAATTTTATAAGTGTGTATTTCTAGACTTCCCTTTGTTTTTATCTTTATTGTATCGGGACGATACAACTTTGAGTTGGGGGTCTTGATGTCTCCTCATTTGTGATAGATTTATGTTAAGATGAGACATCATTTTTAGTGTTTTAGAAGTCAATAATGTCGATTTTCTTGAGTTTTAGTGCACTTTCCTATTTTGTGTCTTGATTTGTAGAAATAATATTTTTAGAGCATATTGGGTTTAATTGTTTATTTAGTGTGTAGCTTTAAAGATAATTATGGAGCTTAATTAGAGTCCAAGTCAAAGACAACAACTTATGGAAAGAGATTAGCATGGTAATTGGAGAAAAGGAAATAAAAGCTAAAAAGATGGAAAAGGAAAAGCTGCCTAAATCTGGGTATCTGCATACACGTCCAAAGATGTGGGTTTTTACCTAAGAAATAGGCCGAATTTGGAGATTTCCTTCTTTAGTGGCTAGATAATTCTGTTGCGATTCTTTTATTATCTTGTGGAGCAAAATCCGACCAATAACGAAGAAGATATGCTCAAAACGGTGCAGCAGTGTTTATCTTTATTTCCATACGAATTTGAGTTGGGCTAGAAGTCCATTACCTTAACTATTCCTCAAGAAAACGAATTAGGTCTTCTAAACACCTATAAATACACCCTTATATCACTTGTAAATCATCCTTGCCTCATAGTAATTAGTTCTTAAGGTTTTATTCTTCCAGTTTATTGTAGAGAGCAAGATGATGTCTTTTGTAATTTCTTTTAGTTTATTTTCTTCAGGTATGAACTAAACCTCCCATAGCTTGGGTTTTGCATATGTATAATCTATGAATTCTAATTCTTCTATCTAAGTTTCTTTGGGAATTATATATTTTAATCTGATATTAGCTACTTACTTTATATTTGCTTATGTGTTTTGATTTAATGTCTTTCCTAGAACTGATCACTTTAGGATTGTTTTAATAGTAGTTAGATGGTCTCCTTGACAGGGTGTTTAACTATTGAACCACCACATAATGTCTAGTGTCGATAGCAGTTCTGACAAAACATACTTCTAACTAGATAGTCATTAGGGTTCGTTTTAACCACCGTATCACCAAGATTGCAGTATTTGCTTAGGGCCTTAGTGGCGTTTGATAACCCTATTTGAAATCACTTCTTGGTTGTGACGTAGCCCCCTTAGTCGCTCTCAAGGTCTAAGCTTGGGGAATTTAGAATCCTGACTAAGTATTACCAAGAGCTAATATTTCCCTTATGAACTAGATTTATAGATAGAATTAGAAGGATTAGTGCATACTAGCAAAACCTAAGCTATATCTTCACATCTCATATTCTTAATCTTTTACTTTATTGTCTTTATTTTCCTAGTTTTAATTAGTTTAATTGCTATTCTCGAATTCTATTTGCTTTATTTTCTGTCTTTTAATTATTTACTTTTACTCGTTATCGTTTCCTACGCGATTAACACACTTAAGTCCCTGAGAACGAACTCTACTTATCATTAAAACTTGCATACGTCCTGTAATACTTGCAGTACTGTGCCTGTCTAGGGTGAGAGTGCATAGTTTTCCATACTTAAATTGATCTTATTTTTATCACACCCTAGGCGACACCATCGGGATTCTATAATCTCTCTGAATCCTGTCGCGGTATCTTAGAAGGCAACCTCAACACTACCAAGAGACTTGGGTAAGGAGACCTTGCGCAGAGATTGGTGGTGAAACCTAAACTTAATGACTATCTAGTTAGGCAAGCCCGTTAGGATCACTACCGCACACTAGATAATTATGTGTCGTTTTAGACAATTGAATCCCCTACCATGGTGACAATCCTAATTACTAAAAGTAGTCCTAACGTGCTCAAGGCTAGGGTTGGAATTAACGACAAACAAAAAATACAATTATATAAAACAAAATCTCAACTCAATTAAATTGAGTTTCAAATAATAATAGACTAGCAAAACAAAAATCAAAGATCATACATATTGCAAGCCCAAGCTATGGAAAAGTTAGTTCATAATAAAATAAATGAAACTAAAGAGTAAAGAGATTAGAAATATAGTTAAGATAAGAATCCAATACAAAATACCTTAATAGTTGGAGGAAAAGGATAGAGAAGAGGAGTTGTGATGCTCCAGCTTTTATTGTTTCCTTCTCAAGTCAACTTGCTCTCTCTGATAATTTTTTGGAGGTTGTGAAGGCAAGGAATAGTTTCTTAGGTTAAATACTGATATATATATATATATATATATATATATATATATATATATATATATATATATATATATATATATGTGTGTGTGTGTGTGTGTGTGTGTGTGTGTGTGTGTTGATGAAATTTTAGGTCATATGCTAGGTTTTAGAGTCCTAATACAGCTCAAACCTGTTTTCTTTAAAAAGTGGACTGGTTGTCCCATAGCAGTTGTAACCCTAATAACTTCTTTGTTATAAATCCAAATCACGAGCCGTTAGTAGCAACACATTCCCGATTCAAAACCTAGCTGGATATAAAAAGGCTCCTTCAAATTCTCTACAAATTTTAGGCGACTTATAAAATTATACACTTTTTGTATCTAGCAGGTAGCTTTTTCACTTTCTAAAAATGGCTTATTTGACCCTTAAACTCTTGATTTTGTTTTTTTATCTTCTTTTCTCGACTTCTTATCTATGTATTGGCATCTAAAATCATCATTGTACACTAGAGTTTCACATTTAACATAAAAATTACATCGAAAATGCTTTAAAAGTAAAAAACCTCCAAAACAAGGCAAAAACGAGAAACTAACAAATAATAGGGAAAAATCCTCCAGTTAAGCACATAATAAACCTAATATGATGTCTCGTGACTAGATTATTCTATCACAAATACAGAGGCATCAAGAACCACAACTCAAAGTTGTGTTGTCCCGACACAATAAGAAATAAGTACAATAGGGAAGTCTTTAAATTTATTCAAGTAAGCATAATGGAAAGAAGTATGAAGAATGTAAGTGATAATTTTAAAGCAACTACCTAGAAAGTTTCATGCAATAATATTTACAAATTAAATCATATATTTACACTTATTATGCAAACAATCAACACGGTTTAAGTTCAAGATTAGATTATCTTTGCAATGCACGAAGGATAGGTCTTTCACTTAATTCGATATGGAGGCTATAAAGTGTTCATCGATTCTAACATAGTATCCAATGATCCATCTAACTACTCACTATTGGTTAAGTTGTTCCTAGATCACATAGTCAGGAATCATAAGGTATTTTAAAGTTGTAATGTTGACTTAGGGACTGTATGATCGTATATTTAGATAATGTAAACTGAGATTTTTGCTCTCTCCTCACTATCCATCAACGAATCGTCCTACAGATTGAGTTACTCTCATAAATCTTTTCACTCAAACCCAAAATTTTGATGCACTTAGTTCACATCCACAATAACTCAAGAGTAAACCATGATGATCACATAAAATTTCCTCCTTGTTGGTTCTTTTAATATTCAATACTTTTTCATATCAATTTTATTCTTTTGTAAGTTAGCTATGACTAACTTTTGGATGTGAAATGTCATGTTGCTTCTTTCTCATATTTCTTTCTTTTTCTTTTACCTCGACAAAGGTTTACAATAAGAACAATGTAACATTATCAAAAGCACATAATAATAAGCTACAAAATACCCACCCAAGTGTTTTCCATAACCGATTTCCACTGCCCCAAACCCAAGCTCTAAAGACGACAGTCTTAGCATCGCGATTTGAGTGCAGGTCATATGGAGAAGTCCTACAATCTAAGGAGTATGGCTTGTAACATGGCTAAATAAAAGAGTTTATGAAGGCAAGAAGGGGCTTATATTATAAAAATTAATAATGGACAACAAGCAAATAGGTAACAAAAGCTTATCAAAGAACCACATTAATCGCTTTCTAAACTATTCAATTTTGTTACTTTTCCACCTCTAGCACGTTCATTAAATAGGTTTATCAATTCGTTCGGATCTCACGGTGTATACACCACTTAAGGTTTCCTAATAAATCAAACTTCTACAGCATTGCTTACTGTAGGTGAAATAAATGTTCCAACAATTACTAAATCTTTTCTTTAATGTGTGTTTTCATGTTTATACTTTAAGTACAACCCAACTAGTTCATAAACAAATTACCTACTAGTATTAACTCATTAAATTTATGCTTCTAGGCTATTAAACACAATCTACATCAAATATTTATATGTATGTGGTATATTTATATATTTGAATTCAATAATGTAACGAAAATCACAAAAATAGATCATTGGTAATATAATATATTTTTTGATAAGATGTGAAGGTTTGAATCTCATCTTACTTGAACAATATTAGTTTTAAATCGATTAAAAAAACCATCATTAATAAAAAAAAAATCGTATTTTATATTATATAAGGACCTATTATGAAATTTTTGTTGGACGCCCAAACATGTTATATCGACTCTCTGTTAGATATTGAAACAATTTTTTTTTTAGATTCAGAAAAATATTACAAATTTTATAAATAATTGTTTTTTATTATGTTCGATTTTTACCCTTACGTTTTAAATTGTCAAAAAAAAAAATGTGACAAATAGGCCTATCTGTATACTTAGTTAAATAATGCGACCATGTTCCATACAACTAGTGATTAAAAAAGAGATTAATGTGTCAGTTTATCACTTTACAGCTACGATAATTGGCAGGTTAAATAATGCGACCATGTTCCATACAAACTAGTGATTAAAAAAGAGATACATGTGTTAGTTTATAACTTACAGCTACGATAAATGGCAGGTTAACGTTGGGCAAAGTGGGATAATATTTAAAACTTATTGTTGGGAAAAGTGGAATAATATTTTAAACTTATTGTATTTACTTCCTAAATTATGATCCATGTTATTGTCGGATTATAGTTGAAGTTAGTGCTAACTGAGTGTATAAAAATATGCATAGACGATTGTTTTTTCCTTATTTAATGTTAACAAATAAAATATTAATTAATTAATTAATTTTAATAAAGTAGAGATACTTCTCCAAGGAATACTTTCTTCATAAACCGTATTGATTTTAAAGGTCGAGGAACGCTTTTCGTACATTAAAACTCACATATGAGAGTCATCTCTCTAATACAAGTCTATAAATAGAAACCGGCTTATTCTGTTTATAATCCCAAATTAGAAGTTTAGAAAGAAGTGTTAAATCCTAAACACGTCGAAACCCATGGCACTTTCCTGGAAACAAACCGGAGCGCGCCTTCTTGTGACTAAATTTTTCAAACAATTTATAGCTACTGGCTGCTTGATGTATGTCCTTTATAATCCTTAGTTTTTTTTTTTTTTTTGTTATTTGAAGCCGTTAGTAACCTAAATTCTAATATTATGCATTAGTGTACAAGTATTTAATACTGTTTTGCGTGACAGCTATACATGAAAACGGTTTGCTAATAAAATTCTATTTAGAGTCTGTTTGTTGTTATATTGGAAATTCACAAAAAAACATCTAAGAAACTTGTGATGCAACAGTTTATTGGAAGACAATGGAACAATTTTAACTTTTGAAGGCACAACGAAAAAGAGTACTCGTTTGGAAGTTTCTCTTAGAGTTCATAATCCCGATTTTTACTGGAAGGTAATCTCTTATTTAGTGTTAGTGTTGTCTAATTGAGTACAAATATCTAATGCCGTACGCCTTTTCAAGATTGCAACTCGAGCTGATTTAGGCCTAGCGGATGCCTATATCGATGGAGATTTTTCACTTGTTGATAAAAATTACGGTCTTGTTACCCTTTTCATGGTAAGAAAAGGGTTTGTTAATGTATTATATTTTCTCCCAAAATAATATTGGTTTTGCAGATATTGATCGCCAACAGTCCTGATTTAAATGATTCTAACACTAGATCAAAAACGATCAGGTATAGGAGGTTAATGTTAGACTCATTATTAATGTGCATATGGTAAATTATTCGAGATTCTAACTAGTATTTATATTGCTTAACTCAAGCAGCTGGTGGACACCATTACTTGTCTCAATAGGATTCGCATCAGCAATATCATCTACTTTTCGTCTTGTTTTAAGACAAAATACTTTAACTCAGGCTCGTAGGAATATCTCGTGCCATTATGATTTGGTAAGATGGAGTAACAATGTTGGTAATCCCCATGTTTCCCCATTATTTCCCGTTGAGTTGAGAGTTCTTAATATCATCCTGAGCCCAAGTTCCTAAGGCCAGTGTAACATGTTATGCAAAATGCTGGATTCTTATTTTAAATATTGTCTTCATTCGTACAGAGTAATGAGGTTTTTTCCTTGTTTCTGGATGAAACAATGTCCTACTCTTGTGCAATATTCGAGGTCCGTTGAAATTTCATTTAATGTTTTCTTTTCTTTACCAATAGCCTTTTAGTTTTGACTATTTTACAATCTACTTGATAGAGTGAAGGTGAAGACTTGAAAGATGCGCAACTCAGGAAAATATCACTCTTGATTGAAAAGGCAAAAATAAGTAAGGAACATCACATTTTAGAAATTGGATTTGGTTGGGGAGATTTAGCTATCGAAATTGTGAAGCGCACCGGGTGTAAATATACCGGTATCACCTTGTCTGTTCAACAACTCAAATATGCAGAAGAAAAAGTGAAGGAAGCTGACCTTCAGGAACATATTCAATTTCTTTTGTGCGACTATCGCCAATTACCAGAAACCAGCAAATATAACAGAATTATATCTTGGTAAATTGCTATACCAATAAATATATAATGAAGTTAAAGCTACAATAATAATAATTTTATTGACTATCATTTGCAGTGAGATGATAGAACATGTCGGACATCAATATGTAGAAGAGTTTTTTAAATGTTGCGATTCAGTATTGGAGGAAGATGGCCTTTTAGTGCTACAGGTAATCTCTGCATGCTAAATTCAGTGTTTCATATACTAATAATTTCGTTATAATGTTGCACACGTGTTTTTATATTGCTGAAATCACTTTTCTAAAAATTTCAACCTAGGTCCGTCCATGTCCCGCTTAAGAACTAAAATAGGTTAGTCAATCTATGTCACTTACAAACTTAAGAATTTTAATTTATTTATAAAATAGGTTAGTCAATCTATGTCAATTACTATAATATCTATAAAAATCATATCTAATATAAAAAATAATAATAAAAAATAACACCGATAAAATATGTTCATCTTACTTAATTTTTTTACAAAAAAGTCAAGTTAGAATGATAAATTTATACGATTATTATTTAGGTCCACATATCGATCAACTTTTTAGGTGTAATTTTTAAGATAAAGGAATTCAATTATAGGGCCATAATAAACAATTTTACATTCAAATAAAAAGATAAACAACGAAAAATACTTGAACCTAGAATTTGAGTAATCATATACTAAAAAATAGAAGTTGATAAGTTTTACACTAAGCCATCCCAAACTAATAAAAAATTTAGCTTATGCTTGAAAATAAAAAGAAATAAAATAAAGACATATATAAGAGTTTCAGAAAAAAAGAATTACTAACGATTAGAATAATTATGGTTTTTTTCTTTCTCTCCTTACTTCTTTCTTGCTCCAAAAATAATGTTAAGTAAAATTGTGTCCGAAAAAATGGAAAACTACTATATACTAAGACATAATTAGGTCTCACTTTTAGGCCCAGAAATTGGAAAGAAAATGGTCAATGGATTTTTTTTGTTAAATCTACAATGCTCAAGCTATCTTACCAAAACGTTCATAACTTTTTCATTTCGACTTGGAATTGTGGACAGTTTCTTCTTGCACAAAATTGACTTCAAGGGATACCTTGTGCTATTAAGGCATACTTAAATTCCTTCCCAATTAATTGTTACAACTTTTTTAAGTTCAGAAATTCGTATTTCCAGTTTTGGTACTTTAAATTTCTATTGACTCTTTTGACACATTGGCTTGTCTTGGTCTCGTTTCCACTCAATACGAGTGTTTCCTTAGCTTCTTTAATTCTTAGCTCGGTCTTTACATCCTCATATCCTACAAGTTCTTAAGATTTACACAATCAACTCACGAAATACATTAAACCGTTTTAAAACATGTTAAATCTCAAATATTAGCTAACCACTCAAATTATGCTAAATCAAGGGACAAATCCCATATATTTTAATCTCAAAAGCACCCAAAATAATGTTTTGTAAGTATACAAACTGTATCATAAAATATGATACATTACTCAAGGTTTTCCTTTGGGTTATCACAAGGATGAACCCATTTTCTTACTCGACAGCCCCTTCTAATGGTTGAGTCGAGGTTTTCCTTTGGGTGATCACATAAATCTATCCTTTTTGGACTCGATAACTCGTCTGAACGATTAACTCAAGTTTTAACTAGAGTGACCCCTTAGGCCTACTCTTTAGACTCGATACCCCGGATTGAATTGGGGTTTAACCAAGGTGATCCCTTAGGCTTACTCTCTGGACTCAAAAACAGCATGAGGGACCAAATAAAGGTTTTACCACGGGGTACCACTTAGGCTTAATCTCTCGACTCAATACCTCGTCTAAGGGATTGGATCGAGTTTCAACCAGGGTGGCCCCTTAGGCCTACTTTTTGTACTAACATAATCCGGTTGGGGATTTAATAGAGGTGGGATTAAATCGGATTTTAATCACAATGATCCCTTAGGTCTATCCTTCTAATTCAATTCCCTGTCGGAGGGGTAAATCAAGGTTTTACCAGGGCCACCACTTAGGTCTGGATTACTTGGACCCGACTCCATGTAGGAGGGTTGAATCAATATTTTCCAGCTATGACCCCTTAGGCCTATCATGCTAGGCTTGATAACCCGTCTGAGGGATTGAATTGAGACTTTTCCAGAGACAAATAAGCGTACGAAGAGACAAAAAGGATTTCTAGAAAATTTTCTTGTAACACATAATCTTATTATCGAACTAGGTTAAAATTAGACTACTAACTAAATATTTTCTTATAACTTTATCTAACAAGTGCATTATAATAGTGAAGCCTATGGAACATTTATCACTATACGATGAGTTGTCATGTACCTCGGATTTGCTTGGGTAACCCTAAATTTTGAGTTTGAGACTCTGTATTATTCAATAACGAGATTCATTAAACTAGTTCTAGAGAAACTTATGTCCTATACAGGACAACGTTGCATGTTTGTCTAGCCTTGGCAGGTTGGCTAGCTCTTGGGGCACCTGAGGGCGTGGTTCTTTTACCTTGTCCTTTAATGTCGAGTAGATGTCTACCTTTCATGGTTAGTCTCACCACTCAAATGGAGAATCACTTTGTCAGATCCTGATCAAGAATAAGTCTGAGATATCCCTCTCTTGGCTTTTTTTCTTGGTGTAGAACATTGTTGGCTTTTAGTGCTGATGTGTGGTATGTCAATGGTTGGGAAAATCTTTTTTCTCATAGGCAGTTTAAAAATGATAAAACAAATTCTACTAGTTAGATTTCGATGTGAATTCGATAATTGATTTGTATGGGTTCGGAAGTGTTTTTTTGGGTTTCATCGTTGATGGATTCTGTATTGGTGATTTGGACAATCTACAAGCATAAAGAACCTAAAGAAATCATTATAAATTACGTACGAAAGATTGGTTTAATCTTTATTGCAAGTGTTCAAGGCGTAAATGCTTAGAATACAATGGTCTTTCTCCCTATACATTTCACCCCTATTTGTGGAGTTCATCATGGTAGTTGTAGCCACTTTCCTTATCCATGAACACACAATATTTAGTTAGTGGTTGACGGGGCAATTACTTCTGAGACCATGTTGATCTTAAGGCAACGACTTTCATCATTTGTGGTACAAATTAGTTTGATATGCACAAACCACATCAAAACAACCTTGGTTTCTTTGTGTAACATGCTCGTCTACCATATTTGTGTTTACTTCAATCAAAATGTCTCTTAAATCTTCTAAAATATTCATCATCTCTTATTTATGACATGGTGTGACTCAAAACACACGGGATCAGGTTCAATTTCAACATAGAAAGTCCCTACCAGATACGATGATAAATTTTCATTTCTCAAAATTTTAGTATATGACTCTTTAATATAAGCTTTTGCATTATTTATGCAACTATTACATGAACATTGAATAACATTTGTACTATTTATGTGTTATGAAAAAAACTCTATGAACTTCTTTACACCTTTAATAAAAGCTAGGCTAGCCTTAGTTTTGTCCTAATCTACTCTTTATCAATACATAAATCTATTTTGATATCATCATACAAGAAACAAGTTGGATAAATATACAAAATTACAAATATAAGACATATAATGTTAATCAATATATTGTGCAATTTAATCCATATACATGAGCTAACCATGAATTATGCAAATCGTAAAATACATAATTCAATAAAATAAATCATAAAAAACACATATTTTTTGGTCAAAGTTATCTATAAGATAACCACAAATAATATTAATTTACTCTAATTTAACCAAAAATCAACCAAAATAATGTCTCTTAACAATTAATTAGTATAATATCTATAAAGAGTTCATAAATATAAAAAAATTAATCTTTTTCTCAAAAAAAAGTGAAAAAATACCTTAATTGAAATGGGGATATCAATGGTTAAGATGGATTGTACAATGGAGAGGGTGGTGGCCCCGGCAGGTGCAACGATGACGGTGTGGTGGATCCAATGAATCAAATTTGGTTTGATCTTTTTTGTTTTGTGTGGAAGGGGTTTGTTTTGGTTTGTAATAAATTAAATTGAGCTACTACCAGTCTGGAATTTATTATACGGTCTTTTAGTGACCTCGTGTGACGAGTGGTAATTGTAGTAAACCGGTCGGTAAAGTAAACTAAGTAGCGACTACCATGTGGTCGGTAAAAATTAACTATCTATCCCAACCACCAATCAACATTTACCGACCATACTCGTTGCCGCTAGTTGATAACTGTTTTATTTTATTTTCTCTGTGCACCAATACCGGTTTAACGAGTATATGATATCCGGACCATTAGTTGGTCGGTATTACTACTCCACCATTACTGACTACTAACGTGGTGCCATCACCGATTACATTTATTTAAATACCATTACCGAGCACATGTGATATCGGTAAAGGTTAATTAGACTATTCTTTTATTTTTACCATAACAACCGTTGGTGGTCGCTATATCCTGATTTAATAGCGACTGCATGTGTGGTCGTTAAAGAAAAAGACCGGTCGCTACATACCCATGTGGTGTAGTGGAAATTGAAATAATAGCTTTATCAACATATATTTCAATGGAAGATAAAACTAATCAAATTGTACAAAATGCTGGAATTTATTTCCATGAAAAATATAGGTCGTTAAACATATCATTAGTGCTAATGTTCGTAAGCTGAATTGATTTGTCCATGCACAGTTCGGGGTCTTTAGTTTATAAGGCCCAAACGTTATAACGTTTGTAAACAAAGTCCCACCATCTAAACCCCAATTACAACCCAACTAGAATCAATAAAACACCCAAAATACCCCTATACACTAACCCACATTGAAAACCAAAAATCCTATCCAAAAGTACCATTAAGAGAACCGAAATCCCCCACCCCCAATCACTCTGTTCTCTCTCTCTCTCTATACCCGGCAAACTGACCCACCCCCCCCCCATCGGAGCTTCATCACCAAGCCCCCACCCATCACCAAGACCACCATAACCCCCACCGGCGCGCTGCTGGATAACCCCACCCCCACCCCGTCGCGCCGCACCACCACCCCCTTCCCACTGACGCTGCACCAATCACCACCGTAGAGCTGCACCCCACCACCACGGCGCTCCAGATCTGGGCGCTGTGACGAGATCAACCACCACCACCACCACTCTTCTCCAACACAGCAGAGCCACCACCACGCCACGAATCCACCTCGAACGAAACAGAGCCACGAATCCAGATCTCGCTGCAGCCCAGTTCAGATCTGCCACCATGAAGCCCAGTTCTCCGCCGCCATCAAAGCTCCGCCCCACCACCATCACGAAGCCCAGTTTCACGCCATCGAAGCTCCGCCACACAGCACCATCATCATCTCCGCTGCTCAGATCCACCGCCCAACCTCCTCCCGTCACACAACAACCAACAGCTCCGTGAATACTCGCTGGAGCAGCAGCACCGAGCCACCACCACCAAACAGCAGCACCACTTCTCGAACTGCTGCAAGCCACTGCATCAACGGGCTTCAACAAATCCACCACCGTCGCTCGCTGCTTCACCGCTTCTCCTCCGTCTTCATCAGTTTTTTTTTTTTTAATGTTAGGCGTAATGGGGCCAGCCCATGTGGTATTTTTGTGTATCATGGGCCTGCCCCCAGTAGAGTATCTGTGTAGCTATTATGGGTTTTCTGGTATTGGGTCCAGCCCCATCTAATTTTTTAGGTAATGGGGCTAGCCCATTATGGTGTAAATAGGTTTAGTTAGTTAATAGTTTTTATTTTTCTGTAATTGATATTTTGGTCCAGACCCATTTAGTTGATTAGTAGGTATTGGGGCTGGCCCCATGTCTTTATTCTTGTACTGTTAGCTGATATTAATAATGGATTGTTAATTGATGATTTTTTTGTTCATGTTGGGTACAACCCATTTAATTGATTTTACAAAACAAAAAAAGAATAAAAAGAACAAAAACAAAAAACGTGTTGGGTACAACCCCAAAAAGAATTCGTGGGATATGGGTTTGGCCCCGTATCTTGTACTTAAAAAAGACTATAAAATCATTGCAAAACGTTGGGTCCGTACCCATAACGAACAAGGGTAAAATGGGAAAAGTTCCAAACTAGGTAGTTAGAACTAGGACTTAAAAGATAAGTTTTTGTAACTAGGACTTATAAAATAAGTTTTTGAAAATTTGGCCTTAATTTATAATTTCCTCGCACAGTTCACATCAATACAAGATGACAAGTACGACAAAAATAGGAAAAGCCCTGGCTTCATTACTGAATATATATTCCCAGGATCATGTATACTCTCGCTGACTCGAGTGATCACAGCTATGGCAGCTGGATCCAGGCTCCGGTACATGATCTCATCATATTTTTTTCTCTGAATATATATATTTTTTTATCAAATTTAATAAAAAAATTGAGTGCAGTGTGGAGAATTTGGAAACTATAGGAAGTCATTATTATCAAACACTTAGATGTTGGAGGGACAACTTTATGAAAAATCAGAGGTAAGAGAAACATTAACGCACACTGCTATGAGAAAGGAACATATCTATAATTATATACATTACTTTTAATTAACATCCGAGATGCTTCTCGTGTTTTAGCCTAATTCTAGAGCTGGGATTTGATGAAAAATTCATCCGGACTTGGGAATATTATTTTGATTACTGTGCTGCTGGTTTCAAGAGTCCCACGCTCGGTAATTACCAGGTATATGGTTCTTGGTGATCGTATACTTCTTTGGGTTGATTTTCTATATCTTTTCTAATTGCGAAACTATGATCTTCATATTTGTATCAATGAATCTAAATGTAGATATAAATGCTGTGTTTTGTAGATTGTATTCTCACGATCAACAGATGTTGCTTTATCTGGCAATCCATTCGTATAGAGATATATCCTCAACATCATTCAACATCGTTACCCTCAACAGATCTATTTGGAACGATTGTTATATATTACATCACTAGTTTGTTGGATTCAGTCACTTTGGCTTATATCATTGTCTTTCTTGGTTTGGACCGTGTAATGAATGTTTCAGTTATTTGCATCTCAATTAGCCACTTCATTTATTACAAATATTATATATTATTACTATCGAAAAAAATGCATTAGTGCTATAACTAATACACTACATCCCTAACGGGTGTAAAGTAAGAGGTACAAGGCTCGAACACCTTCCTGAATATGGGTAACCTACTTCTGATTTACCATGAGAATATATATGGGGAGACATGTATATCTCCGTGGGATTAGTCGGGTACGCGTAAGCTAGCCCGGATCACCCATGTAACAAAAAAAGAACTAATACAATACATATTTCTTTTCTTACTACTACTATTTTTCAAAGTTTCATATAATTTGACAATACACAAATCTTCAGTCCCCCATTTATATAGTAATTATATTCTACCTTGATCTTTTTGTTAGAAAATTAGCTATCATATGTATTGTTAGTGGAATGTATTGAAATCTAATTTGATTATCAGATCTCAATTCCTTTTAAAGTTTTAAAATCATATGTGAAGGTAGATAGTCTTTAAAATCAAGGTGAACAGAATAGAGTCTAGCTAGGCTTCTCCTGATTAAAATATCAACACATTCATTTATCCAACGATGAACTTTTAGTATCACATCGTTTTCATGGCTCCATAATGAGTTTGACATTCCATGGAGAGTTGGTTGGATCATTTATACCTTGGGCTATGCCCTTACAGTTAGTGTAGATAATTACATTTTTGAAGGTTGAACTCAGTAACCAGTTTATAAGCTTTTAATGCAGTTTGAACTTCTCCTTCTAAGATTGTAGATCACTAAACCTTTTTGCTTCTCCTTCTAAGATTGTAGATCACTAAACCTTTTTCCTGACAGATCTAACGCAGTTATCTTCATTGGTTTTATGGAATACTGCAATACCTATCGGATCACAACTATTTGAGAATGAGGTCTCACAAAAAAGATCTAACATATTTGTTTCCAAATCTTGAACCCTATTCTCTGCAACAGGTAAATTGGGTTCACATTAAGAATTGATGTTGACCTAATCTCTTCCAAACAAATATTTCATGAGTGATAAGGATTATTCTGACATTTAAGTGCAATTCAAAGGTTCTTTTTTTTCAAACAATTATTTCATACGGCTTTTCCAGATATTTCAGATGGTTCTGAAAATATATAAGGTCAAAGATTTTACCTCTCATCCATTTTTGAAATAAGCATCGATAATTTTGGTGATCCATTGGTCAATATTATCAATATTACTCTTATCAGTTCGTATTTACAGAATAGATTAAGCCCAGATATCTAGGCTCTTATAGTAATTAAGGAATATGTGTGTAATAGTTCCCGTATTGTTCGGTCATAGGCGACGAGAACTATTATCAACACATTTCCATTTGTATACAAGCTCCAATCTTTGATAGAATCTTGGTGTGGCAAATTGTTTTCCAAAGTTTGGTGTTGTCTCTTTGTCTAGTTAAAATTAAATCAAGTCTTGTATTGTCTTCTTCATGAACAATTGCATATTATCCGATATTAGTTGTCAAATTTTCTGATGTAGAACAAGACCATATAAGATTATCCTAATTATGAAAACCATTTCACGGAATTCTCATGATACTATGTGTTGTTCTGTTGTCAAATACATTACATATTTTATTAGCATCTCATTCACCCAAACCAGGGTTGATATGTTCATTAACCAAGTTAACTTGACTACCTGCATTGTTATTGACGATACTACAATCCGGAATCCAATTAACTTTCAAAATATTTGTGGTGGTACCATTAGCAATCTGTCTTATACATCCACATTTTAGGATATCTCTCTGATCAAGGTTACTAGTCTGATCCCAAGATTTACTTTGCAAAATAAGTAATATGGAAAATAGATTCCTGTAAGAAATTTGTAACAAGAAGAGCTCGATTCTTAACTAACAAGAAGTGTTTTAATCGGGGATGGAATCGACCCTCCCTAAATTCTCACAATGGGTCAAGCTCGAGGAGGTAATGTACGTGGATAAAACCTCACGGCTAGTCAGTAGCAACGCTGTGAAAACTTTAGACAATAGGAGGAAGGATTATAGATAAACACTTTTAAACCTCCCAACAATCTCACCGATGTGGGATGCAGCCTCTTCCTTCATATGACCAAAACAAAAGAATTTTTGGCAAAACAGTTTGATGGCTATTTATAAGAGGCTAAACATTTGACTTATCTTTGTGTACAATTTTGCAGCTTACTCTGTTCATCATCCCAAAAATCAGAGGCACACGACCCTGAACCCATGGCGTTTTCCTAGAAACAAACTGGTGCACGCCTTATTGTGACTAGATTTTTCGAACAATTTATAGCTACTGGCTGCTTGATGTGATTCTGTTTTTCAACCCTCAATTCTCAAATTATGTGTTAGTTTAGTATTTAATACAATTTTGCATGACTGTGATACATGAAAACCGTTAAATTTCTATTTTAGAGTCAGTTTATGGCAATTAATTGGTAATTTTAGAAAAAAACATCACGACACTTGTGATGCAACAGTCTGTTGGAAGACGAGAGGGAACAATTTTAACTTTTGAAGGCATGGTGAAAAAGAGTACTCGTTTGGAAGTTTCTCTAAGAGTTCACAAATCCGGAGTTTTACTTGAAGGTTATTCTCTCAGTTTGTGTCAATGTTTGCTATATGAGTATAAGTAATCTAATGCCATAGGTTTTTTCCAGATAGCTTCTCGAGCTCATTTAGGACTAGCGGATGCCTATATCGATGGGGGATTTTTCACTTGTTGATAAAAATTACGGTCTTGTTACCCTTTTCATGGCAAGAAAATTGTTGGTAAATTCTTTTAATTTTCATTTTTATCACTCTATAATGTTTAGTTTTGCAGATATATATATCACCAACAGTCCTGAACTCCTGATTTAAATTATTCTATCACTAGATCAAAAATTATCAGGTACAAGAAATTAATGTTGGACTGACTACCTATGTTCATATGGTAAATTATTCGAAATTCTAACTAGTATTTTATTGTCTTATATTTTGTACGTCCCGCAGCTGGTGGACACCATTACTTGTCTTAACAGGAGTAGCATCGACAATATCATTTATTATTCGTCATCTTTTAAGACAAAATACTTTAACTCAGGCTCGTCAGAATATCTCGTGCCATTATGATTAGGTAAAGATGGACTAATCCCCATAATTTCCCTACTATTACCGGTTGAGAGTTCCTGTGTCCTGAGCCCATGTTTCCAAAGCCGGTGTAATTTGTTATGAAAAAATCTGAATTCTAATTCAAAATATTCTAATTCTAATTTCCCTACTATTTCCAAAGCCCATGTTTCCTAATTCACACAGATTAATGAAGTTTTTTCTCTGTTCCTGGATGAAACAATGTCCTACTCTTATGATATTTTTCAGGTTTGTTTAAATTTCACTTTAATGTTTTCTTTTTCTGCTTTCGCCATATTTTATTTTTTGATTAGTTAACGATCCACTTGATAGACTGAAGTTGAAGACTTGAAAGTTGCGCAACTTCGGAAAATATCACTCTTGATTGAAAAGGCAAAAATACGAAAGGTACATTACATCTTAGAGATTGGATTCGGTTGGGGAAATTTAGCTATTGAAGTTATGAAGTGCACCGGGCGTAAATATAACGGCATCACTTTGTCTATTCAACAACTCGAATATGCAGAAGTGAAAGTGAATAAAGATGGCCTTCAGGATCATATTCATTTCATTATGTGCGACTATCGCCAATTGCCAGAAACCAGCAAATATGACATAATTATATCTTGGTATATCGCGAGACCAATAAATATATGAAGTTACGCAACAATATTTATAAAATATTCTGATGATCATTTGCAGTAATATGATAGAACATGTTGGACATCAATATGGAGTTTTTTAGATGTTGCAATTCAGTATTGGAAGAAGATGGCCTTTTAGTTCTACAAGTAATTCAGCATGGTAATTCAAGTGTTTAATCAGCCAGATTTTCCATGGAAATATTTTCAGATTTTTTTTCATGGCAATCATTTTGTTAAAATGCTTCACACGTAATTCTGTATTTCTCCATGGAAACAAGGCTTATCATATGAAACAAAAATATGAATCTATTTCCAAGGAGAACCTGGTTGATCAAGCACATCCTTAGTGCTAATTATTATAAGCTGAATTGACTTGTCCATACATATAGTTCACATCAATACAAGATGACAAGTACGACACAAAGAGAAAAAACAGAGGCTTCATTACTGAATATATTTTCCCAGGATCATGTAAACTCTCGCTCAGTCGAGTGATCACAACTATGTCAGCTGGATCCAGGCTTGGGCAAATGATCTCATCATATTCTGTTCTCTGTATTGTTCATCAAATTTATTAAATTTATTAAATGCAGTGTGGAGAATTTAGAAACTATAGGAAATCATTATTATCAAACACTCAAATCTTGGAGGGACAACTTCCTTTTTCAGAGGTAAGAAGAAACATCAACGCACGCTGCTATCAGAAAGTATCATCATCTATAATTATATAGATCACTTCTAATTAACATCCTAATGCTGCTTGTGTTTAAGCTTAACTCTGGAGTTGTATTTTTTGATTATTGTGCTTCTGGTTTCAAGAGTCGCATACTCGGAATTTACAAGGTATAGCTGACTGTTATTGGTGATAAAATACTACTTGGGTCGATGTTTTTAGCTCTTTAAATTTTATCTTTTCTATTGCGTAAGCTATGATTTTCATATTTGAATAAATAGTTTATTCAATGAATCTAAATGTATCGATGATATAAATGGTGTGTTCTGTAGATTGTATTCTCACGACCAACAAATGTTGAATAGTAAGGAAAGAAACTATATGCTTGGCTAGTGACTTTGCACTTTCTTGGGGTAAGGAGCGAGACAGAGACATTATTGTGTCTGCAAAGAGCAGGTTAGTTTGATGGGTAAAAACTTAGAGGCGTAACAAGTTAAATATAGATGCGTTTTGCGATCTACTAAAGAAGAAGGCCGGGATAAGTGGGTTACTTTGAGACGAAAATCGGACTTTCATAGCTGGATTTTCAGGTGCGTGTATGGTTGAATCGCCTTTACTTTTAGAAATCTTGGCACTTCATTCCGGTCTAAAATGGACCGTGAGTCGTGGCATAAAAATCCTATATATCGAGACTGACTCCAGAGAGTTTCATGCGCTAGTGAAGAGCGGTGGTAGCTCTACGAGATGGGCTTCTCATATTGAACGAGAATGCATGGAGATGCTCAAGGTTCACCCAGGTTTCGATGTTAACTTTGTTTATCGCGAGGCTAATAATGGTGTGGATTTATTGAATAAGTAGGGCGTTAATTCTCCTTAAGGGCCACGCGAACTAAGAGATCCTTCGGAGTATTTGTAGCGTAATATAACGAAGGATATGAATGATTACGCTATTCCTAGATTGATTTTAGTGCCCGTGTGGGTGTAGTTAGATTTATTTTACTACGGCTTTAACCCTCTGGATGTATGTAAAAAAAAAAAAAATGAAGGGAGATTTAATTGAAATCATACTTAACCTTATCTTAGCTTGGACTCTTTTTAGTAAGTCTTTTTCTTTTTTAGCCGAATGCCTAGCTTGGACTTGTACTTCATGAAATATTACATGTGCCTTTAAAAGAAGAAAGACTGATGAGCTTGAAAACTTGCGTTTAAGTTTCGGCATGCCAGAAATATTACTTCAACTTCTCAAACGTTTTATCAAACACAAAAGCCAGGTGAAGCAAATACATTCCCAGATCACAATTAATGGCAACCTTTTAATAACTTCAAAATGGATCAACACCCTATTATACAATGCCCTTATAAGGGCTTATCTCATCACCTTTTCTCAACCTCACACAAGTCTTGTTCTCTTCACTCACATGCTCTCTCACCGTGCGTTTCCCAACAATCTCACCTTCCCTATGTTAATTAAATCCGCTACCTCATCATCTTTGCCTTCTGTTTTTGGGATACCCCTTCATGCCCAAGCCCTCAAACGCGGCGTGTTTTTTGACCCATTTGTGCAAACCTCTTTAGTCTGTTTGTATGCTCAGCTTTCTTGTATTGATAGCGCACGTAACGTGTTTGATGAAATTTCTGACCCATGTGTTGTTTCCTATAACGCAATGCTTGATGCGTTTGGGAAGAATGGACACATGATTGAGGCTGTTAGAATGTTTTTAAGCATGGGCAAGCGAGATGTTTACTCATGGACAAGTATGATCAACGGGTATGTGAAAAATGGGTGTAATCATCACGCTATTGAATTTTTCGCGAGAATGATGAGGGATGAGGATGTGACGAAAGGTTTATTAAAGCCAAATGAAGCTACATTTGTCAGTGTTCTCTCATCTTTTGATGGTGCAGGAGCTTTATGTCAAGGGAAGCAAATACACGGGTATATGATAAAAAATGAGAGACAATTGAGTGTTTATATGGGAACTGCATTGACAGTGTTTTATGGAAAGATGGGTTGTTTACAGTACGCTATACGAGTTTTCGAAACAATGGTGGTAAAAGAGGTTTGTACTTGGAATGCATTAATATCAGCGCTAGTTTCAAATGGTAGAGAAAAGCAAGCACTAGATATGTTTGATAAAATGAAGACTGAAGGTTGGATCCCAAATGAAGTTACTTTTGTTAGTGTTCTCTCAGCTTGTGCTCATGCCAAGCTTGTGAACTTGGGGTTAGAATTGTTTCGATCAATGTTCCCTAAATATGGCGTTGTACCATTAATGGAGCATTATGGATGTATAGTTGATCTATTGGGAAGAGCTGGACTTTTAAGAGAGGCGTATGAATTTGTGCAAAATATGCCTTTTAAAGCTGATGCTTCAGTCTTGGGAGCTCTTTTAGGTGCTTGTAATGTTCATGGAGATGTGGAATTAGGTAATGAAGTAGGAAAGTGTTTGATTAAATTGCAGCCACGTCATTGTGGGAGATATGTGTTGCTTTCAAGTATTTATGCTAATGCGCGAAAATGGGATCATGCTGCTGCATTGAGAAAAACAATGGTAGATTCTGGAATACAAAAGATTCCAGCCTATAGTTGTACTCACTGATTAGGATATATATTGTTTTTTTTATTGTTGTAAGTAACTAAAAGTTATAATGATTTAAACTTTAATTTTTTTTTTGATCAATATACAGCATTCAACACTCAAACTAGTGTGCCTCTTAGTAATAGGAAGTAAAGACAATATAAACCAGTTAGTTGTTATAAAGTGGGTATATACTTATAACATTCTGATAAAATTCTTTACCTAAGTAATAATATTTTTTCGTGGTTCGTGCTTGTTATTGTGTATGAATCTTGTTCACTTGTTCAATCTTGAGCCTAGGCGGTTTTCTTGTGCAGACGTGTGGTGCGAGGTAGTGGTGTGAGTTGGTGGCTCGATCTGGTGACATCTTATGCACAATGAACTCCGATGTCCATGGCTCACTGAACAACTTTTTTGTCGATCTGATGAAGAAGTTTGGCTCAGCATCTTTTTGGCACTTGCTCAACAATTTTTTTTTTTAATTTTTTTTTCTTTTTCTTTTATTTTTCATAAAGAGAGTTAACTCATTTTTCTTTTTTTAATGTAATAATTGTTAAACTTTATAAATAAATAAAGATTTTATTGCTCTGATTACTACTCAACAATTTTTTATCCGTACTCGACTGTTTTGCCCTATAACCCAGTAAATTTACTGAGCGCACGAGCATATTCAATAAAGTGACTCAATAGAAAAATCCAATTACTCAGTAACTTTTTCCGATACTCAACATTTTTTTCAATACTTAGTAACTTTTTCCATGTTCAGTACTCCATACTCAGAACTTTTTCCATACTCAATACTCTATGCACAGTAACCTATAATATTTTTACTGAAGTAGTAATATTTTTTCTTGGTTCGTCCTTGTAATTATTGTTTAGCTTTTCTCTTTGTATAATCTCGTATGAATCTTGAACCAATTATACTGTACTTGTTCAATTCATTCTTTTCATAAATTTCTAAAATTTTGTTTTCACCCTCACCAGTCAAAACCTTTACAATAATATATTTACACCTAACAGATAAAATAAATACCCCTTATGAAATGATAAGGTTAATTAGTGCAAATTAAACAATATAATATTGGACTTAGATTATGTTAATATGTTGAGTACGTCACAGTACATTAGATTTCATATGAGAAATCAGTTAGTAAATGGTGGAAGTACCTGTACTATCTTTTTTTTTTTAATTAAGTTTGTGTTTTCAATTTCAACTAAGAAACCTTGAGTTTTGTTGGACGATACTTTGAAATGGAGCTTGATAATCATTTAGGTGAATGATCATCATAAGTTTTAGATATCTTTTTTAAAATGGAGCTATGCTGTAAAGCCTGCAGGATTTCTAGTGAAAAGGCAAGTAAGGATTTTCGTTGTGTGGAAAGATGTTATTCTTATATTTTTTTATCATTCCCAATCAGTTTGATCAAGGAAATAAGCTAAATGATAAAAAAATGATGCACATATAAATTTATTCAAATGCTATTCATAGTATATGATAGGTTTCCTAGTGTTAGTAAACAGGCCTGTAGATCAGTAATCACAAAAAAAACATCCAATAATATCATTGACAAATTTGTTCTGAATTGTAGATAAATATAGTACACATATTGATTTACTTAAAATAAGAATTAAAATATAACAGAAGTGCAACAGAAGCTAATTGCAGTTAAAATTAGGTCTAATTAAAGAACAATAAAGAAAGTAAAAATGTGAGTACAATCAGAAAAGGAAAAAATAACAGTTGTGCTACTGCCATTCCTCTTGTAGCTTCCACTGCCTGGTACATCAAAAGAAAATTCACAATAAGTAAACTATAAAAATATAGGAAGATTAATGGAAAGCGAAAATGAATTTCCTAACCTGCTTATAAAATAAAATAATTTGCTGTGCCTGCTGTGATTATTCTTGATGAAGCTTGCCTTTTCTAATTCTCTCACTGCGACGAATTTTGAAAGATTCTTGGTTAATCCTCTCGCGATGAATTTCAAGAGATTTTTCACGAAGCTTTCGTTTTCTAATCTTCTCGCTGATACGATTTTCGAAAGAGTCAGGCTCATGTAGAGGCACTAGACTTGCACAATATGGAAATACCACACCGAAACCCAGATCTTGATGTGTAATTTCACAATTTTTAGTTCTGAAGTTGTATATTATCCCTGTATCATCTTCAAGATCTGTACTTGCGTATACCACATCATCATGAAAAGCCACGGGCTTCCATTTGCTGCAATTAATCTTGAGTTGGGTTATATTTAGAGAGTGCTTTAATTCCCAAGCTGGCTCCTCATAGTCTTTTAAAACCCAAATTTTAATTTCGGTTTGGTTGTACACCACACAATGAAGATAACTCTCTGATACTCCTAAGCATTTCGAATAAAAATCTTGGATAATAGGCAAACGTATTGCCTTAGACAATTCTTTTTCTATATGGAATACAATCATATGAGTTCCTCCTATTGACCAATGCATCCAACCATTATTAAACATGAGAATACGTGGAAAACATCCCAAGCTAGAAACCATGCATACATCCTTGGATGTTTTCCACTTGTTAGTATCCGACGAGTAAATGTTAAACGAATATGTATTACAAGGATTGTTGCTGCAGTGTTCAATATCTACCAACTTAAATGTTGAAGATGCACCCGATGAAGAATTGAAAGGGTACAAAGCTAATCCAAGGTTCTCATATGAAGTACAAAATAAATAATTACCTCTTTTGGGTTTTACTCGTACCCACTTTCTTGTAACTGGATTGCATATGTATATAGTATACATTCCTTTCCTGGCAATCCAGCTTCGACAACAAACTATACCATTAGATGATGATAAAAGATACACTTTTTTTTCTGGAAGGAAATCCAAAATATTATCTTTTGTTGCACATCCTGTATCAGTGAGAGTTAGGAGATCCACAGTGCCGTTTGTAAGAGCGAACTTTTGCTGGACAACAAGTCCTTGAGTTTCTTCTACTCTACCATAATGAATGCTCAAGAATGAGGGGTCGGATATAAAGGTATACCACCTCTTGGAAATGCACTTAAATGCCAGGAGAGACTCAGCGGGTAGTCGAGATAAGATCTCCGTTGCAATGTCGTTGTTTAACGAATCCATATTCGAATTCCAATTCAAAAGCTGGATCACCATATATAACCCAAAAGTTACACAGAAAAAAAAAACACAATTAGAAGAAGCAAAGTAGATATGAGTTAATATGTAAGAAAATTGTTTATTAGTCAATAGTGATGTGAGTATAGTTTTATTACTTAAACCATCTCCGACCAACCATGGCCCCCAAAAATTTATATGCGATGAAAAATCACATGTGAGATTTGTTTAACAATAAAAATTTAACACTATCAAAAAAATTAAAAAATTAAAAAATTGTAAGAAATTAAAAAAAAAAGGAAAAATTCAATTGTTAACAAATCAAATATCAATAATTATATGTATTTGTAAAAGAATTTTTTTTTTTTACCTTAATGATTTGATTGGTGCTATAGTAGGTGGTGGAAAATGATCTGCTTCTTCTGGCGGCGGTGATGGATGTGGATGGTTGAATAAGGGTTGTTGTATTTGTGAAGTGTGTTTTTTTTAATATTGGGTGCTACTGGGTTATTGGGTTTTCGATTCAATACGACAACGTTTGGTTAAGTCTTAATCGTTGATCTTGATCTCTTTATACTGTTCAAATTAAAACTCTACCTATCTTATATATAAAATACTTTTCTTCAAACTTCGGTCCATTTCAAAAAAAAAATTAGGGTTTATCTTCTAGATCGATTAGAGTGTAAAATCTTCTGTAATAGCTATTATAATTTAAATATAACAAGAATCATCTTGATTCTTGTTTATTTAGCCAGCGTAGTTGGTTTATCTTGTTTAGATTAGCCAATAGCTTGAGGTTTCGGTTTGAATCTTTATATATTGTTGAGTAACAAGTGTAATCTGTAACGACGGTTGTTATAGTGGATGACACTTCTCTCATCGTAGTTCAACGTGGAGACATTTTGTCAAACCATAAAAAACTTATTGTGTTGTTTAACTTAAATTCTAAGCTCTTTTCTGAAAATTGTTTGTAACTCGAATTTAAATCTAAACATTTTTACAACACTGGTATCAAAGTTTGCTTAAATCTCTTACATACCTGTAGAATTTTTGTATCGCCTAAGGTTTGATGATTCGAATCTAAAAGCTGATTTAATTGATTTGGTGTTTCTGGATTCTTGAAAATCTTTAATGGTTTTTCAAAAAAAAACGTAGATTCAGATCAAATTATGGACTAAAGATCTCTTGGATAAAGACGGAGAAATAAATGGAGAGGCGTTCAATATATTGTTCAGTAATCTGTCAGGTTCGGTTATTTGCAAGCTAGACTGATGTGATACCACAATAGAACTCTGGGGTAAGTTAGTCTCTCTCTATTCTACTATGTCTTTACCCAATTTAGTTTTCTTGAGAGGATTTATGTTTAATTATAAAATGGATAACAGTAAGGATAATTCTTCCATCCAATATTGGATGATCCTACACCAATCATATAAATACACATACCCCATGTTTTAAATTTGCAAAGGTAACTAAATTATTAATCTAATGACATGTGTCTTGTTATAATAATCAATGGTAGTGATATGAATATTGGACCATCCAATATTGGATGGAAGTCTTACCCTAAGAGTAAATCTTTGGATGAGAAAATTGATGAATTTTTAAAAATGACATTGATGTTAGATGGTACCCCTCAGACCTTATATGATACTAGTAAATGTATGATAATTCTAAACTCTATTACTGATTCTTATCAAGTTGTTAAAGATGTGTTTCAATTATACGAGTATTGTCCCCTCCTTTTGAACAAGTTATTGCTACTTTAAAAACAAGAGAAAATAAAATTGAACTAAGTAGAAGATCTAGCTCAAACTTTTTTATTAAACCAAGAACATATACTACACATGTCTCAGATGCAAATAAAAATAAGAAAACAATCAATAGGAATAAGAAAAAGTCTAAAGAGACCAAAGAATATTTTCATTGTGGTAAAGCTGAGCATTTAAATAAAAATTATTTTAATTAAAGAACAAACTGAAAGTTGGTAATAATGAATCTACTTTAGACTGTATGCCTAAGATAGATGATGAGGTATGTGAAATATTAAGTCAAGTCTAGTCGTGTTAATTGGATACTTGATTCTGGGTGCACCTTACATATGTATCTATCACCTAAATGATTTCATGCCCTTGTTTAAAATAGTAATGAAACTTTTTATATGGGAAATGATCAAACATGTGATGTTAAGGGTGTGGGAAAAATTAAACTTAAAATTCTATTATGGAAAATTTATTACTTTGATAAATGTTAGATATATACTAGAATTAAAAAGAATTTTGATTTCTTCGGGTTCTTTTGATGATATAAGTAAAATTGATTTTCATATAGTGCAACTACCTTATTTTAGGCACATGTTCATTAAGATCTTTTTATTACTTTACAGTTATCCTAGTCATGATATAAGATCAAAGTTTTTTTAAGATAAAGGTGATACAACTTTCTACATTTAGTTCTTGTAAAGATAACCTATCTTTCACTAAAAATGTGAGTATTTATGAAAAGTTTTAACAGATATATTACCTTAAAAATTAAGTTGAAGCGATAATATACACAACTAACTATATATAGCTTAATATTAAATTCCCAAGGTTAACGATAGATCTAACAATAGACCTAAAAGAAAAAGTTGTCCTGCTAAATATTTTTCATTCTAAAACATCATTTTCCAACTCCAATGATATAATCAAAGCTTAAACAAAAATGGTTATTATAAAAAAAATTGGTTTTTTGATTTAGCTTGGATACAAGGTTTCTTTAAGCTTGTTGTATATCAAATGATTAATTGTTGATTTTGATCAGTCTATCTTTCAAATTTATCAATAATGCACAAATAATTATAGCTCAACAATTATAACAACTATTAAGATTTCTCTCGTGATTAACAAAACCTATGAGTGTAAGTCTTCTTGAAATACTTTGTTTCTTTTTCATTATTTTACCATCCTCATCATCTACTTTTAATCACTCCAATCTTCTAATATAATATTTCTTCTCATAGTTTCAACTAACTCATTATAAGTTCTTTCATGGTCGTTACCAAAACTCAACAAAGTTACCTTCTTTATACACAGAGGAATTGTGTTTAATTTGGGTTGGTTTTTATATCTATACATGTGGTGTCTCTACCCTAATATTGACTACTAATCCCATAATAGTTAAACTCATCACGTCTTGGAAGCTGATATTATACCAAAATCTACAAAACCAAGTAAACCCCTAATAAATTCCACATACATAATAACCACTATATTATTACTAAATTCCACATACATAATAACCACCAAATTATAACTGGTCAGCTATATTAGATTACTCTAAAGCCAAGAAAATAAAGTGAAACCCATAATTTGAACTGAACAACCTTAACTAAATAGTAAGCAATCCAGATTTAGATTACCCTATGAGCTATCAAAATAAAAAAACTAAAGAACCTTGAAATAATGTCACAAATTGAAGCAATGATTGAACAACATAAAATCAACACACTCATATTCATAACCAACTAACAAGATAAAAAAATAGTGAACATTATACCTTTAGACTTGAAAAATTAAGACAAAAAATGATAAACAAGTGAACGCTAAATCATGTAAAGAATCTTGGGGTAATTTTGTTAGAGTACTCACCTTCTACATAACCTATTTTAGAGAAGATATTGGAATCCACCGTGCGATGGAGGCAATGGCGACTTTGTTGCCATTATCAACCGAAGAAGAGAAGAAGTGTGGTAACGGAGATGGTTATAGGTTTTTGCAGTAGAAGTGAGTTTAGAATCGGGTTTTTTAATTATAAAGGAACGTAGAGAAATTGTAAAGAATAAGGTTACATTTGGCATAATTTGTTTTAGGACTTTTATGGATAATGTTAAATGTAAAGATGGAGGAGGTAATAAATATAAGTTATATGACTTATTTGGTAAATAATCCATATATAATTTATATATAAATAAATTTAGAATCGTCTAGAATAAAAATGTCTAAACTCCGCCTAGGTTCCCGTCCAAATTTCTAGATGCTCGAAGGTACCTGATCACTCGGCTAACGTCTTTTAGAATATTGGTTGGAACTAATCATACCATATAAAAACCTTTTTCACTTCATATCTTATATTAACTTTTGGAACAATTGAGGCAACGACTTTCATCATCTGTTGTACAAATTAGTTTGCTATGCACACAACACATCAAAACAACGTCAGTTGCTTTGTGTAACATGCTCGTCTTCCATATTTTTGTTTACTTCATTCAAAATATCTATCAAATCTTTAAAATATTCATCATCTCTTTATCTTTTTATCTTCCTAATTGCGAACCTATGATCTTCATATTTGTATCAATGAATCTAAATGTAGATATAAATGCTGAGTTTTGTAGATTGTATTTTCACGATCAATAAATGTTGTTTTATCTGGCAATCCATTCGTATAGAGATATATCCTCAACATCATTTAACAGCGTTAGCATCAAAAGGAGTTGATTGGTGGTAGTTATCTATTTGGAACGATTGTTATATATTACATCACTAGTTTGTTGTATTCAGCCACTGTTGGATTATATCATTGTCTTTCCGTGTAAAGAATGTTTCAATTATTTGCATCTCAATTAGGCTCTTCTTTTTTTAAAAATATTATATATTATTACTATAAAAAAAGAATACAGTAGTACTATAACTACACTACAAGAAATAGTATCATTAGGGACGAAGTTATTGCAGCAACACAAAAATGGCCTCTAATGATATTTTTAAACACCAACTCTAATTATATTATTAGCGGCAATATTTGCCGCTAAAGGTAAAGTCAATAAAGACTAAAACAAATAATTTGCGGCATCTTTAGAGACGAACTTATAGGGACAATAATAACGGCTAAAGATACCTTTTCTTATAGTGCTAATACAATACATATTCCTTTTCTTATTACTACTGTTTTTCACATTTTCATATAATTTGAGAATACAAAAATCTTCAGTCCCCCGTTAATATAGTAATTATATTCTACCTTGATCTTTTTGTTAGAAACTTAGCTATCATATGTATTGTTAGTGGAATGTATTAAAATCAAATTTGATTATCAGATCTTAATTCCTGTCAAAGTTTAACAAAGATCAGTCTAATCTTCTATTTTTTTCAATGAATCTTGTATCAAAATTAAAATAAATTACAAGGAAAAATTACAATCAACCTGTTGCAATCTTATTTTAAACTCTTGATAAACAAAATTAAGAGTGAAGGTGGATAGTCTTTAAAATCAAGGTGAACAGAAAAAAGTCTAGGCTTCTCCTGATTAAAATATCAACTCATTCATTTATCCAACGATGAACATTTAGTATCACATCGTTTTTATGGTGAGAAATAGAACTCCCGAATTTCTCCATAATGAGTTTGACATTCCATGGAGAGTTGGTTGGTCATTCATACCTTCGGCTATGCCCTTAGAGTTAGTGTTAGATAATTACATTTTTGAAGGTTGAACTGAGTAACCAGTTTATAAGCTTTTTATGCAGTTTGAAGTTCTCCTTCTAAGATTGTAGATCACTAAACCTTTTTCGTGACAGATCTAACGCAGTTATCTTCATTGGTTTTATGGAATACTGCAATACCTATCGGATCTCAACTATGAGAGAATGAGGTCTCACAAAAAAGATCTAACATATTTGTTTCCAAATCTTGAACCCTATTCTCTGCTACAGGTAAATTGGGTTCATTTTAAGAATTGATGTTGTCCTAATCTCTTCCAAACAAATATTTCATGAGTGATAAGGATTATTCTGAAATTTGAGTGCAATTCAAGGGTTCTTTCTTTTCAAACAATTATTTCATACGGCTTTTCCAGATATTTCAGATGGTACTGAAAATATATAAGGTAAAAGATTTTACCTCTCATCCATTTTTGAATTAAACATCGATAATTTTGATGATCTGTCAATATTATCAACATTACTCTTGTCTATTTGAAGAATAGATTAAGCCTAGATATCTAGGCTCTAATTAAGGAATATGTGTGTAATAGGTCCCGTACCGTTCGGTCATAGGTGACGAGAACTATTATCAACACATTTCCATTTGTATAAGTTATCTTTGGACGGGATCGCCCTCTACAACATTTTTGTATACAAGCTCCGATCTTAGTTCCCAATGCCAGTTTAACTTGTTATAAAAAGATCTGAATCTGATTCAAAATATTGTCTTCCTTCACACAGAGTAATAAAGTTTTTTCTCTGTTCTTGGATGAAACAATGTCCTACGCTTGTGCTTTTTTTTGAGGTGTTTTTGAATTTCAGTTTAACGTTTTCTTTTTCTGCTTTCGCAATATTTTATTTTTTGATTAGTTAACGATCCACTTGCCAATTGCCAGAACTCGAATATGCACATGTGAAGTGAAGGAAGCTGGCCTTCAAGATCATATTCATTTTATTTTGCGACTATCGCCAAACCAGCAAATATGACAGAATTATATCTAGGTATATCGCAAGACCAATAAATATATGAAGTTAAGCAACAATATTTATATAATGTTATTGATGATCATTTGCAGTGAGATAATAGAACATGTCAGACATCAATATGGAGTTTTTTAGATGTTGCGATTCAGTATTGGAAGAAGATGGCCTTTTAGTTCTACAAGTAATTCAGCATGGTAATTCAAGTGTTTGATCAGCCAGACATTCCATAGAAATATTTTCAGATTTTTTTTCTTGGCAATCTTTTTGTTAAAATGCTTCACACGTAATTCTATATTTCCATGGAAACAAAACTTATCGTATGAAACAAAAATCTGAAACTATTTCCAAGGAAAACCTGGTTGATCAAACACATCCTTACTGCTAATGATTATAAGCTGAACCGACTTGTCCATACATAGTTCACATCATTACAAGATGACAAGTACTGACGCATATAGAAAAAACCCAGGCTTCATTACTGAGTATATATTCCCAGGATCATGTATACTCTCTCTGAGTCGAGTAATCACAGCTATGGCAGCTGGATCCAGGCTCGGGTAAATGATCTCATCATATTCCGTTCTCTGATACAATATTGTTCATGAATGCAGTGTGGAGAATTCGGAAACTATAGGAAGTCATTATTATTATTCACAGATGTTGGAGGGATAACTTCCTGAAAAATCAGAGGTAAGAAGAAACATCAATGCGCGCTGCTATGAGAAAAGATCATCTATAGTTATATAGATTACTTCTAATTAACATTTCATAGGCTGCTTGTGTTTTAGCTTAATTCTGGAGTTGGAATTTGATGAAAAAGTCATTCAGACATGGGAATATTTTTTTGATTATTGTGCTTCTGGTTTCTATAGTCGCACGCTCGAAAATTACCATGTATAGCTGACGGATATTGGTGATAAAATACAACTTGGGTCGATGTTTTTTTCATATTCAAATAAAAAGTTTATTCAATGAATCTAAATGTATTGATGATATAAATGGTGTGTTTTGTAGATTGTATTCTCACGATGAACAAATGTTGAATAGTAAGGAAAGAAACTATACGCTTGGCTAGTGACTTTGAGCGTGCTAGGGGTAAGGAGCGAGACAGAGGCATTATTGTGTCCGGAAAGAGCACGTTAATTAAATGGGTAAAACCTTAGAGGCGTAACAAGTTAAATATAGATGCGTACTGCGATCTACTAAAGAAGAAGGCCGGGATAGTTGGGTTACTTAGAGACGAAAATGGGACATTCATAGCTGGATTTTCAGGTGTGTGTATGTTTGAATCGCCTGTTCTTTCAGAAATCTTGGCACTACATTTCGGTCCAAAATGGGCCCTAAATCGTGGCATAAAAGCGCTATATATCGAGACTGACTCTAGAGAGTTTCATGCGTTAGTGAAAGGTAGTGGTAGCTCTACGAGATGGGCTTGTCATATTGGATGAGAATGCATGGAGATGCTCAAGATGCACCTACGTTTCGAAGTTAACTTTGTTTATCGCGAGGCTAATAATTGTGCGGATTTATTGGTTAAGAAGGGCGCTGATTCTTCTGAAGGACCACACGAACTAAGAGATCCTCGAGTATTTGTGGCATAATATAACAAAGGATATGAATGGTTGCGCTACTCCAAATTAAATTGATTTTAGATTTATTTAACTATGACTTTAAGCCGAATAAAAAGAAAAACTGAAAAGAGAGATCTAATTGGAAACATACTTAGCCTTAGCTTAGCTTGGACTTTTTTAGTAAGTCTTTCTTTTAGTCGAATGCTTAGCATGGACTTGTCCTTCATGAAACATTAAAAAGAAGAAAGACTGATGAGCTCGAAAACTTCCGTTTAAGTTTTGGCATGCCAGAAATATTTTTTTTTACTGAAGTAGTAATATTTTTTCTTGGTTTGTGCTTGTAATTATTGTTTATTTTTTCTCTTCGTATAATCTCGTATGAATCTTGAACCAATTATACTGTACTTGTTTAATTCATGCTTTTCATAAATTTCTAAAATTTTATTTTCACCCTCACTAGTCAAAAGCTTTATAATAATATATTTACACTTAAAGATAAAATAAATACCCCATATGAAATGATAAGGTTAATTAGTGCAAATTAAACATTATAATACTGGACTTAGATTTTGTTAATATGTTGAGTACGTCAACAGTAGATTAGATTTCATGTGAGAAACCAGTTAGCAAATGGTGGAAGTACCTGTACTATCTTTTTTTTTTTTAAATTAAATTTATGTTTTCAATTTCAACAAAGAAACCTTGAGTTTTGATGGACGTTACTTTGAAATGGAGCTTGATAATCATTTAGGTGAATGATCATCATAAGTTTTAGATATCTTTTTTAAAATGGAGGTATGCTGTAAAGTCTGCAGGATTTCTAGTGAAAAGGCAAGTAAGGATTTTCGTTGTGTGGAAAGATGTTATTCTTATCATTTTTTTATCATCACACAATCAGTTTGATCAAGGAAATAAGCTAAATGATAAACAAATGATGCACATATAAATTTATTCAAATGCTATTCATAGTATATGATAGGTTTCCTAGTGTTAGTAAACAGGCCTGTAGATCAGTAATCACAAAAAAAACTTCCAATAATATCATTGACAAATTTGTTCTGAATTGTAGATAAATATAGTACACATATTGATTTACTTAGAATAAGAATTAAAATATAACAGAAGTGCAACAGAAGCTAATTGCAGTTAAAATTTAGGTCTAATTAAAGAACAATAAAGAAAGTAAAAATGTGAGTACAATCAGAAAAGGAAAAAATAACAGTTGTGCTACTGCCATTCCTCTTGTAGCTTCCACTGCCTGGTACATCAAAAAAAAATTCACAATAAGTAAACTATGAAAATATAGGAAGATTAATGGAAAGCAAAAATGAATTTCCTAACCTGCTTATCCAATAAATTAATTTGTTGTGCATGCTGTAATTATTCTTAATGAAGCTTCCCTTTTCTAATTCTCTCACTGCGACGAATTTTGAAAGGTTCTTGATTAATCCTCTCGCTGCCATGAACTTCAAGAGATGCTTTACGAAGCTTTCGTTTTCTAATCTTCTCGCTGATACGAATTTCGAAAGACTCAGGCTCATGTAGAGGCACTAGACTTGCACAATATGGAAATACCACACCGTAACCCAGATCTTGATGTGTAATTTCACAATTTTTAGTTCTGAAGTTGTATATTATCCCCGTATCATCTTCAAGATCTGTACTTGCATATACCACATCATCATGAAAAGCCACGGGCTCCCATTTGCTGCAATTAATCTTGAGTTGGGTTATATTTAGAGAGTGCTTTAATTCCCAAGCTGGCTCCTCATAGTCTTTTAAAACCCAAATTTTAATATCGGTTTGGTTGTACACCACACAATGAAGATAACTCTCTGATACTCCTAAGCAACTCGAATAAAAATCTTGGATAACAGGCAAACGTATTGCCTTAGACAATTCTTTTTCTACATGGAATACAATCATATGAGTTATTCCTATTGACCAATGCATCCAACCTTTATTAAACATGAGAATACGTGGAAAACATCCCAAGCTAGAAACCATGCATACATCCTTAGATGTTTTCCAATTGTTAGTATCCGACGAGTAAATGTTAAATGAATATGTGTTACAAGGATTGCTGCTGCAGTGTTTAATATCTACCAACTTAAATGTTGAAGATGCACCCGATGAAGAATTGAAAGGGTACAAAGCTAATCCTAGGTCCTCATATGAAGTACAAAATAAATAATTACCTCTTTTGGGTTTTACTCGTACCCACTTTCTTGTTACTGGATTGCATATGTATATAGTATACATTCCTTTCTTGGCAATCCAGCTTCGACAACAAACTATACCATTAAATGATGATAAAAGATACACTTTTTTTTCTGAAAGGAAATCCAAAATATTATTTTTTGTTGCACATCCTGTATCAGTGAGAGTTAGGAGATCCACAGTGTCGTTTGTAAGATCGAAATTTTGCTGGACAACAAGTCCTTGAGTTTCTTCTACTCCACCATAATGAATTCTCAAGAATGAGGGGTCGGATATAAAGGTATACCACCTCTTGGAAATGCACTTAAATGCCAGGAGAGACTCAGCGGGTAGTCGAGATAAGATCTCCGTTGCAATGTCGTTGTTTAACGAATCCATATTCGAATTCCAATTAAAAAGCTGGATCACCATATATAACCCAAAAGTTACACAGGAAAAAATAACACAATTAGAAGAAGCAAAGTAGATATGAGTTCTTTAAAAGAATGAATATGTAAGAAAATTGTTTATTAGTCAATAGCGATGTAAGTAAAACTCCACACTAATATTAGTTTAATTGCTTAAACCATCTCCAACCAATCGTGGTCCCCAAAAATTCATATGCTATAAAAAATTACATGTGAGATTTGTTTAACGATAAAAGTTTAATACTATCAAAAAAAATTAAAAAATTAAAAATTGTAAGAAATTAAAAAAAATAGGAAAAATTCAATTGTTAACAAATCAAATACCAAATTTTTATGTATTTGTAAAAAAAAAAAAAGATTTTTACCTTAATGATTTGATTGGTGCTATAGTTGGTGGTGGAAAATGATTTGCTTCTGGCAGAGGTGATGAAAGTGGATGGAAGAATGGTTGAATATGGGTTGTTGTATTTGTGAAGTGTGTTTTTTTTAATATTGGATGCTTGTGGGTTATTGGATTTCGATTTAATACGACAACGTTTGGTTAAGTCTTAATCGTTGATCTTGATCGCTTTATACTGTTCAAATTAAAACTCTACCCATCTTATATATAAAATACTTTTCTTCAAACTTCGGTCCATTCTGTTTTTTAAATTTTTAGTCTTTTCTCTCACTTTTCAAAAAAAAATTTAGGGTTTATCTTCTAGATCGATTAGAGTGTAAAATCTTCTGTAATAGCTATTATAATTTAAATATAACAAAAGCCATCTTGATTCTTGTTTATTTAGCCAACGTAGTTGGTTTATCTTGTTTAGATTAGCCAATAGCTTGAGGTTTCGGTTTGAATCTTTATATATTGTTGAGTAACAAGTGTAATCTGTAACGACGGTTGTTATAGTGGACAAAACTTCTCTCATCGGAGTTCAAGCTAGACTGATGTGATACCACAATAGAACTCTGGGGTAAGTTAGTCTCTCTCTATTCTACTAAGTCTAATATGTCCCTTTTTTATTCTATTTTAAATTATATAGTAGCATATTTAAATCCATCTTTTTGAAACCCTTACGATTTTTATTATTTAATTATATTATCTAGTTATCATATGAATTATTGTATATTGGTATACTACAACATATTTCATTGTCTATCCATTTTATATTAAATGATATCGTTGTTGAATAGGACTAATTCTTCATTTTATATTTGATACTCGATGTTGCTATCGATCATTCTACATGATATCTTCGTGATGCACTTGACAGAAACGAGCTTGCCAAAGTTGACATGATATCATGTTTCATTTTCACTTGGCGCGTGCGATAGAGAGTTCCTTGGCTAGTGGCTAATAGGTTTTGGGTACTTTTGGTATTACTAGTAGGGAGATAAGGGATCGAGAGTTGCAGCGGGAGGCATAGGGGCAAGACAATAACATCCTTTGCAAATTGATTATTACTTGCTAGTGGATATAGCTTTTTGGTTAGTATGAGCTGCCTACTTTGTGATATATATATATATATATATATATATATATATATATATATATATTTATCACTCTATGATAGCCTATATAAGTTCAATGACAACGTATTAACCAAATTACTTCCACTGAGAGGTTAAATTCCAATATAAGCATTATTTATTCTCACCTCGCCTTTGGTACCTCATCCCTTTTTCCCACTCTTTCAGGATGGAGACAATTTAAGTATATGTGTAGATAAGTTAGTAAAACATGACCATATTGCGAAACAACAGTACGAATGTAGTCATTATATTTAATTATTTCAACTGATTATTGTAATATAATAAATATAATTTTGTATTTTAAAATTAGTTAGAGCTAGTCACGTTTTCGGGGAGTGACAAATTAAAAAGGATACAACTCAATAAAAATTGACATACTAAATATAATACGATAAAGGCCACTCTTTCGTGTTCATCCACTTGGGTTAGACCTAGATTATATTGGATAAGGTAGATAAAAAAAGTCTAGGAAGAGGTCCTGCCCTAATAGAAATCATCTACAATCTAAACATTATGCCAATGTATACGGGTAGCCATTTCACTATTGGGTACCTCAGTTGTACATCTTTAATCTCTCTATAAACACACACAAATCAGATCTTTCCATATTTAGACTAATGAACTGAGAGTCATAGAGATATTGGGACCTTACCTCCATTTTGGTCCTTTTACTTTATTTTTCAAGTACATATAACATGTTTCATATCTGACCACCATTAATCGATTATTAAGTTCACTCTAGCTATTTTAGGACAATCTAAGATCAAAATAACCAAAAAATTTATATGGTAGAAAATTGTTGTATCCCTGTCAATACAATAAATTTATTTAATAATTTTATAAATTATATGTGGAATTTAAATAGCAAACAATATCAACTACTTGATCTTAAAAGGCCTAAAGCCCATTTATGAAATTCTCTTTAAATAACACTATCTTATTTAAATATACTACACAATAAATTCTAATTATTTAACGGCAACACTTAAAGGAGTGAACTTAAGATTTTGTGATTCTTTTTCTAATAAAATTTACAACAACCTCCTTGACTATGCGTGTTCTTCAAATAAAATTAGCGTAACTTAATATAACAAATATGTTGAAGAAATTGATGCTTAATAATTTATGTGAACTATCATTAAAAATCAAATATCAGGGAATATGATCCCTTATGGATATATCATCAAAGGCAACTCTCTCAAAGGCATGGTTGAGGTTGGCTATGAATTTGGTAAATTTTACTAAATAATTACACTTAGTCCAAATAAAGTGCATGGATACAAAATTAACAAATTATCATGCCTTGAATGTAAAATATAATAAGTTGGAAGTCATACACAAGATATTTTACTATCATCCAAAATAAAGATATAACCGTGCCCTTTTTGACAATGTGTAATCATAATTTAAATGCGTTCGGTTCAAAGGAGTAATTTTGACTTTATATAGATTTATTGTATTAGTGTTAAGATAGATATCTCAATATACCTATTCAATGTTTTGTGCATACCGTTGTTATGGGGAACTAGAAGTCTAAATTGTGTACAACATGTCTAGAATCTATTAAGAGGTGATTGTAATGATGAAGTGCAATTTTTTTCGTTAGAGTAAATAAATCTCAGAATTAAAATCTTAATCGAATTAATTTAATGATGAATTACATTAGAGATCGAATTTGCTATTGATCTCGATTTGAAAGTGAAATAAGGAAATTATATGATTTATATCTAAATTTAATTTTAGTAGTTGTAAGTATCTTGATTTCACATTTTGAAATCTTACATGTTCTAGTAATTTAATAAACTAGAACTTTTTCTTGATACAGATCATGTATTCTCAACTATTATTCTACATTATTTAGTTGACATTGTCACAATGATTAAACTCATTCTACCACCTTACATGATATACTAGAGGATTAATATATTTCATGTATTAATTTATTCCTATGTTACTTGATAAACTTATTATTAGTAAAAAATATACATATCTAGTTTTTTCAATTCCATTTTCAGAAAGTTAGATTTTGCCACCCTCAATTAGGGTTTCAATGTTGAATTGAGATAAGCACATTAATAAACTCCACATACATATATTATCACGAGTTTCATAGGTTAGATAGCTCTATCATCTATAATGGACCTTCAACCTTAACTCCTTTTTGTTGCCCTTCGGAAAACCTTTGAAAAGTGTTAGATGACATATCGCATGAGTCTCATGATGATAATTATAAAGATCCTTGTCGAAATAGTTTCTAACATCCTTGATGGTATTGAAACTAAGTAATTTGTCGAGATCATCACAAAGAAGTACATTGTCGACGAGAAATAAAAAAGAAAACACTTTTGTATAAAATGACAAACATGTGATGTTAGAAAATGAAAAAGTAGGTAGAATGTCATGGACATTGGTATGTTACTAATTTATTGGTTTCCTAGTTGTACATTAATATAAGATATTAAAACTAAACTCTTGAAAAGTATATAATACATTGATTGCACAAGAAACTTCAAGATAAATGATTTAATGTGTTGGTTAAACATGTAAGTAGTTTGGAATTATTAATATCTGTAATGAAATAAATATGATATTTAATGTAATTTTAAGAGATAAATGTAGAGAGAGAAAGAATGTTTGTGAAATTAGCATAATCCTCTAATGAATTTTAACATCTCTACATTTAATGGTGGAGGGTTCCAATTACTAATTTTACACTTGTCAGGTTTCTGTAGAGATTAGTGGTATTTTAATGTTTGGGATCATTGAATAATTCAACACACGTATTTTGACTTGGAGATTAACTATATATTAAATATTTTGATGGGTTATCATTGTCTTTCAACTTTTTCTTTAATATTCTCTTTCGACAGATATCAATTGAAAGCTTCGTTTGACAAAACTATGATTCTTGATGTAATCCAACTTTCCTTATCGGGATTCTATTATATGAAGATTCTGCAAAAAACTTCGTTTACTTAAATAAGCTTTTATTTCTGAGTACTGCATCTGTTTGAGTTCTTTATCATTAATGTCAAAATGATGGTAACCTATAAACACAACTCATGGATAAATAAAATCATTAGTAGCATGTGAGATTGAATCATGTTTAGTGCATCATAAATAAACTAATAATAGTAAAATTCCAACAAAAAATAAATGGACGCAACCCCTTTTGACTTATGTGGGATTACTTTAAAGAGGGCCTGTTTACGTTTACTAGTGGCATTGTGTGACCCCAACTGTGACAATGCCCATTTTTTCAGTTAGGGCTCTAAATCAAATTTCTTGTATGCAAAAAACAAAATATTATTCATGAAGAAATATGGGTTAGCACAATTTGTGAAATTCACATGTCAATAGTTTTTTTTGAGCGTGTCGGTTTCCCCTGAGGTGGGATATAAAATAAATAGTCGGGGAATACACCTCGCAAGTGTACTAATCATTACAAGTAATATAGTAGTAAGTTTTATATCATTCTCCACAAGGAATATGAAGTTAAATTTTTATTTTCAAATTTTACTTATAATATTAATTTAGTTAAACAAAAATTAAAATATGTGTAGTGGTCTTAGTGAAATAATCAAATTATTTGTAAGGGTCTAAAGTTTAGTTTTGTAATAATAATATAAAAAACAAGGACTAAAATGATATAAAATATAATATAGAGAAATAAGGGAAAGACGTAGCTCAAAAAACACTTGTAATCACCACTAGTTATGAGTTAAGAATATTTATGATGTATGGTAAATTAATAATTTAGTGTTAACAAAGATTTAAAAATCCACCTATGTCCCTCCGGAGTAAATAGGGGATATTGTAGGACTCTAGGAACCTCTCTCGAATAATTATACAATGTCTTCTAATGATTAAGTTATATACCCTATGTGTATTATCCAACTATTCACGATTTCTCGATTCTAAGTTAATTCAAACATCCATATAACAATTGTTCTATTCAAACCTCCCTCCCAAGTGTGGTTAAAATTCTAACTCAGCTCAAATTCATGGCTAATATATAATTTAAGTAATTAATCAATAATACATGAAAAACATTAATTTCTTCATCCATTTAAACATTAAAATCCGAAATTTATGTAAATATTACCAACTTATAATTTATGGTTCATACCTAAGCAAGCTCATAATAAGTTTAGTTCATAATATAAATCTGAAAGTTAACAATTCCATAATACAGCTAATAGTTGAAAATGAATAAGAATTACACTAAAAAATATGATTAAATGGTTGAAAGATTGATGATTGAGGTGCTAAACTTACTCCTTGTCTTTTCTCCTTTGTTCTAGTTCTTGTCTATCTTGTTCCAAGTGAAGTGTAACTGTTCAAAAGTGGCCCAAAGGATTTTTTGTAACGGTTTATTCTCAATTGATCTAGAACGTAAGAGATATCTTTAATTGGAAGGGTTTGATTAGAATTATCATGAATAATTTATAGTGAATTTTCAAAGTTGACGATGATATTTTGCCAGCAATTTTGTTTGAACTTCTAGTGAAATTTTTGATTTTTTGTGTCTCGAATCAGAATTTTGCTTGACTTTCTAACTTTTCCTTGGGGTCTATTATTATCGATGTTCATTATATTTGCACACTTACACCAAAATGATCTAATATTTCTCCAAAAATACAATATATCAAGATTAGCTAAAGATTTAAATTATAAGAAATTAAAGGATAAATTCCACATTAACTCTCAGCCCCCAATTGGTGTCTCATGAGTCTTAAAAGTGATCATAAAAGATGAAACATCAAGCCCCACAATTCAATTTTTTTGTCATGACAAAGTAAACTCATACTCGGAATTAACGTCCAAAAAGTTTCAAGAGTAAGAACCATGTAATGGTCCCATGTGAAGACTATCATATGATTCTCGATCCTTTCACGATTTTTACTGGCCAGGTTACACACTTACTATCCTCTCATTTGTCACTCAACCACATAGCGAAGAATCTTAAGCTATTTTAGATTATTATTTAAGGGTTTGGTGAGGTATGATATATATGTTTCAGTGAAATTTGGATCTCTCCCCACTTGAACAAAAAATATAGTAAATTTCAAGAATGGTAGATCCCTAAAATATGATATATGTTTGTAAATAAAAAAAATATATACTTAATCAGTTAGGGTTAGCTCAACTAGACAGGACCTTGCCTATCATCTAAGAGTTACATGGTTCGAAGCTCCTCCAAAAATATCGGCATCCTAGTTCTGTCTTGCCTGAAATTAGGTATGTGGAGGCTTGCCTACCTTTCGTGGGATTTTCTGAAAGATCACTATTTAGTCGTCATTAATATATTATTTTACTAATTTTGTTATATATATATATATATATATATATATATATATATATATGTATATATCAACATCTTCTATTGTAACAATTATTATAGATATCATTTAGCTTTTGAGTGATGAGCCTGAAGTGAAAGATTTGGAGACAATTCATCACTTTATTAGAATTAAAATTACAACCTTAACTACTAGACTTCATTTTTTCGTTGTAACGTCACTCTAATACAATAATTGAACATACTAATAAGGTTGACTATAATCACATTATTAGACAACAATAAGATCTTCTTCCAACAAATCTCTACTAGAAGATCCTTGTTTTATGAGGGCTTAATGGGGATTTACAGTAAATATCACTACTCACCCATTTTTCTTTTTTGTATTAACTATGCATCTCAATTCATGAATGCGCGTATAATTAAAATATATAAAAATGGTTATGCATATTAATGTGTAAAAAGAGCTTCAAAGTAGACTTAATTTTTTCTCATCACTCTACACTTAATTTGGTTCCTTTCTCATATGCATATTGGGAAGAATATACTAGAAAAAGGATATAAATCACAATATATTATCTATTTATTAAATGGTTCCTCATCTCGGGGTCTTTGATCTCTCGGCCAAGCACAATGATTGAGTATCATGGCATGTTTAATAAAAACGTTGAACTCGTTTGGATGACGTTTATCCTCAAATAACATCGAATTAAAAAAAAGTCTTCTACTATAATCTAATTTCATAACCTTAGTGCTTTTCATATGACATTTAATGGTATATTCAATGTTATGAGAAAACATATAATATTGGTTACCACTTTATACGCAAATGAGTTGCAAGTGGATTGCTTCTCACTCAACAAGTCTTTGCTCGTAACCAAGTAGCCAACTTTTTCAACAACAAAATGTCAAAAGATAATCTAAATTATATACAAAAAATAATTTTTTCAACCCAAATTTTTTTAAGGGAGGTGTTATAAATACATCACAATTCAACAATAGTGAGAGTAAATAATTTAAAAATAAAAAATATAAAAAACCCACCTTATACAAAAATATGGGATGAATTTATATAAAAATACCATTACCATATGCCTTGCTATTAATAAGTTAAATTCTCATAGAATTGGTGTAAGATATGAGTGATATATGTGCATCGCTTTACAAAAAATGGCAAAAATACCATTCCAATTTCACCCGTGCAAATGGCCCGCCCTTGAGAATTACATTATCTCACATTAATTTCAATTAAATACATATACAATAATTCAACTTATAATCAATTTAGAGTTAAAAATATGGTAATATAATATTATTTACCTAAATCCCCGTACTAATATTGACACGATGCTTATCTTGACAATGAGTTAAAATCAAATATCCAGTCTCTTATTTTGGTCAAAGTGGATCAACACTAAAATGAACTAATTATACTTGGATCCAAATTTCAATTTATATACATTCTTCCTCACATTTAAGTATCACATTATAAAAACCTAAATTGATATAAATATACACACACTAATGACAATAAATCATAATCTTTATTTTCTTTGTTTATAACTTCATGTTTCATCTCTCTTTCTCTCTCTCTCTATTCCCTCTCCCTTTCCTTTCTCTTTCCTCTCTATTTCCCGTCTCTTCTCTTGACTCTTCTCATCTTATTAGAAAGAAAGATATCGTCTATCACCACAATCACCACTCAAAAAAAGAAATGGTAAGTGCACATTACCTATTTCAGATCTGTGTATTTCGTATATGATAAAAAAAACGTCTCTTCTCTCTATTTTATCTTGAATTTTCTTCTTATTATTAGAAAAGAAGATCTGGCGTATTACTACTATCAGCACTCAGCACAAGACGGACGGTATGTGCACTTGACTTAATTTAGATATATATTTTATTAAATAGATTTCAAAATTTTTGCTAAAAAATTTCAGATCTGATTAACAGAGAGTGGTTTTTGACTAATTTTAATTTTGAATATTATGATTCTTACATAAATGGTATACAATTAAATGTTTAATTACAACTATATTTCATTAATGTGCTCAATTTTATGATATGAACAAACTATTCTAGATTTTTATTTTTTATTTAAATCCAGATATTGTAGAGATATTAAAAATAGTTATATATGTTTATCTTTCTATAATAAATATTTTATTGTGTAATTAGTTCTTATTTTCTTAACATTGATATTATTTAATAGAAATGATTGGAACACTTATATGAGATGTTTTTTACCGATTCTTAATAAATATGATCTGTGATGCACTATAAATTAGTGATATGTAGAATTAATTAAATTAAATATCACATATCATTGTTCTAATGTTTGATTTATAATTTGAATATTGTATATAATTGTATAATCTAGAACTTTTTTACTTGTATAGTTGCTCACCTATGATTAATACTGATATTTTGATAACAGGTCAATGATCATTGCATTTCAATATCCAACATCTTCTTAATTATTTAAGGTTAGTATCTAAATCAGTTCATAATTATGTAAAGGTATTATAATTAGGGTATATAATGTTTAATAATGAAGTTCTAATTTTAGATATCCACTCAAAAGTTATATCAAAATTTCCCGATTAAAATAATAATTATACATTCAAAATTTTAGAATATTAAATTTAAATTAGTTCCATAAGAAACCAATATTTGAGTATGTTAGAATCTAAATATATTGGTTTGGACAACAACACATCTTAAGGTGTCCTAAATTTCAAGAACCCCAACTATGTTGTGCATATATTGGTAAATTCAATAGATTTATAGGATGAACATGTCATCTATCCAATCTTGATATTGTAGAACTTATATCTGTTTGACCTAAATACATACGTCAAATCAATTCTTGTAATTATTTTTGTAAAACACTTTTGTAAATTGTAGTTGTAATTGTTTGAGATAGGGAGGGTTTAATATTCTTTCGCTATTTTTTTGGTATTTTAATGATAATTATTATGGTGTGTGAATAATATTACTTTAATTTAGTTTTTATCAATTATTTTTACTATGAACATAACGATGTTGTAGCATTTGACTGCTTTTAAAATATTTCTTATTAAATTGAAGAACCTATTTAATTACTAAGAAAATATTATTTTAAAAATATAATGTGTTTATATTTTGAGGAAAGAGAATTTTTTATCACCTAAAAAGGCATGATACAAATAATCTAGAAAAAACCCACAAATAATGAAACTAATAAAATTTATATATTAACAAACAAACTAATTATAACTATTATCTAATAAAATTGTCCATGAACAAAAATATGAAAAACACATTCTATACCATAAATATATTCTGACGCACCAAACCAAAAAACAAATACTTGAGTTCACAAGTGTTTTTCGAAAAAAATCGAAGGAGATGATACTAAATGCCCTAAGTATATTTTTTTGTTATTAAAGATATTTTTGAGGAACCTAAATTTTCTCCTTATATTTTCGTAATTGGGATGGATGTCTAATTTTATCATCTCTACAAAATTGATATAGGTGATGATTCTTACTTTAATCTTGTATATTATGATAGTTATCTTTTACCAATATGATATTGATTTTTTGGTTGAATGCTAATTTTTATTCAGTCTAGTTTTTTTATTTGGTATTCGGTTTCTATATTAATAAGGAAAAGAGTGAAATATTTTTCTGTTTGTAAGTCATCCATAAGATAAGTTTTGTGCTCTCTTACAAATTTTTTTGATCAATAAGTACTTTATGTCATCAATCAAAACATGCACACAACAAGCCCCAGTTTGATAGTGACTCACTAGGTCAAACTCGGCAAACCAATACAACCCTATACATTAATATTTAACATAGCCACCTAAGAAGAACAAATCAACAAACAAACAAAAGCCAACCAAACAACTAACTTTCCAAAAAAATAAACATTCAAAAAATGTAAAGTTTCCTAAAATAAAACCAGCTAAACCAAAATAAAAACACCCCTAGTCTAGTCCAACTCTCATCCAATAACTACCAATCCCATCCTAAGCAAAGAAGCTGCAAAGGCATCATCAACACTAAACCATACTAAAAACCAGGTTCAAACCTAGTTAACCTCAGTTACATATAGTCCTAAAATAATACACCAAACCATACTACATATCTAGTATCAAAAACCCAAACTTCATGTAATTCCCAATTCAAATTCAGTCTCACATTCTCTGCAGAAAACATGAACTTCTTCTTATTCCACAAACTGTAGTTAACATCCTTTATATATTACTCACAATATCAACTTTTGCAATACTAACTGTCTTGAATTCTTTTTTGTTCCTAGTATCCCACACATTGTACACATAGCTAGCAAAGCTCAGGCGATATATACTATCTCCAAGTGAGTTACTCATATGATTCTAGAAAAAATCCAACCTATTTTATGAAGTAATACCCTTATCATCCTTCTATTCATTCATAACAAACCTCTTTCAATACCTTCTTAGTAAACACACATTTTACAAAGAGATGATCTCTATCTGCAAGCTCAGTTCCAGACAAACAAAAGATACCATTAACATCCATACCCCACCTCAAAAGTCTACCCAACCAATTTTAAGTTATGTTGCTTATGTTGGATCAACTCATGCCACACCATATTATACCAATAAACACTTTGATTATCTCCCTTAAAATTATTCATAATATCTCTATTTCTAAAGCCTTTCACTCCCGAGCTGATCACATAATTTTCCATCAACTTATAGTTCTCAAGCATTCTTCATCTATCATTAACAAAATAATGTTTCACCTTCTAATTGGGATTATAGTTCCCAAAAAACACACTATTCTTAGAGATAATATTATTTATACTTTATTATCAATCCACTTATCTGTAAGTAAATAAGTATTCCTACCATCACCAATTTTATGTACTATATACTCATAAGCAATGTACGTAACATTTAACATATCTCTCCAAGTCCAAGATAAACCAATATCATACTATAACTCATACTCTTATTCTCAAGCCAATTAGCATAAACCCAAGCTGAATAAATATTATTCTTCCTACCATACATTCTACAAAAATCTCTAAGTATATATGTGGTTAATTTGTAACAATCTAGGTATCTCTAAACCACCTTCATTCTTACTCTTGCATAATTTATCCGAAGACACATTACCTCCATGAAAATCCATAGTATTCCCTCTCCAAATAAAACAACTCAAAATAGATTCAATTTTTATCACGACGCCCATTCGAAGAAACTTTACACCACACTAGTATCTTTCTTTGCTATGAAGTACACTTTTTATAAGATGAAATCTACCTGTAAAGGTAAGAAACTTTTGCAACCAACTCTCCACACTACCCACAATATTGTTTTAAGAGTATTACACAAAGCACTATTAGGTCCTCTAGTAGTAAGTTGAGCTCTTAGATATATCTCAACATTCCACTTTTTACATTTAAAATCTCACACAATACTTTATGAGTATCCTTATCATATCCCCATAATAAAGTTCACTTTTTTCTATGAATAAATTCTAAGTCCTGACATCCTAGGGAATAAATACAATACAATTTTTAATAAAGAAGTAGAATTCTTATCACCATTCAAAAATATAAGGCATACATTAGCAAAAATCAAATGACTTAGCTTCATCTTAGAGAATTATGGTTGAAAAATAAAAGTTTTATTCTTCACAACATGATAAAGTATATAAGTGAAATCTTGAAAAAGAGGTAGGAAAATAAATGATCTCCCTACCTCGATCTTCTTTGTTCCTTAAAAACCCTTAACCTCACCATTCACACACAAAGAGAACATAGGAGGTGTAATAAACTTACTAACCCAACCTATAAATTTTTCATGATATCCTAACGTCCATCATCCTAATAAAAGATCTCCAATTAATAGTGTCATAATCTTTTTGTTAGTCTAGATTCATTGTACATATTGGACTTATATTCTTTCTATCATAACCATGAACAAATCCCCAAAAAACTAAATGTTATCTGAAATGCATCTTCCTCTGCAAAAGCAGCTTGATTTTGAGAAATAAGATTATTTAAGCTCACTATCAATTCAAAAAAATAGCTTCTTGAATCTCCTTATCTTTAATATCCTCAACCATACTTTAAGAACTATTGCGGTCATGATTCTTATGTATAAGCTCATTTAGACACTCATCTGATATATATTATTCATTCATGATTCTAGTACCTATAAGTTTCTTATAATAATCCAAAAATTTCTCTTGACTTTCACTATCTTGCACAATAGTACTACCGTCATCTCTATTAATAGAAGAAACTCTATTTTGTACAGTTCTAGCTTTAATACTCTTGTCATACAATCATTTTCATGTGTCAATTATTTCATGATTGTTGTTTCAGACGAGCTTCTTTAGCTTCCAACAAATTTATCAACTTCTCCATCAACTCTTTTTCCTTATTCAATTCATTTATATCATCATTTATTACTAGTAGATGGATATCAGTTCTCTTATTAAAAATATTCATTAGTCGTTAACTTCCTTTCATTTCATGACAACTTGATACATAAGGTTACCATGAACCTCAGTAGTCCAGGCTTTCTCCACCTCATGAAAAAATAATTCATGTGTAGTCCAAATATTGTAAAACTTAAAAGCTACAAAATTACTATTATGACTACCTTGAAGAGTATGATAGATAGACGCATAATATATTTCAGGAGGTTCCGCAATCACATTATATTTTAAAGTACATGAGAGTCAACGAAAGCGTTTCTCCTGAGCGAGAAAAAACTTATTTCAATAAGAAAATTAAAATAAGGACAACATGTTTTTTTGTAATGTAACTTTCCAAGAATCCTCTTTTATTTCAATATTCATACATATATTCATTACTTTTTACCTAAAAACCTGTTTTATTTTTAAAATCAAACAGGTTCGAAATGCAATCTCAGTTTATTCTATATATTACTTAAATTTATGAATTATTAGGATTTAGAAAAATCCAATGTATCTTATAATTATTTTAACTTCCACCAATTAAATATGTTTGAAATAACGTACAAGTTTATAGATTATGCAATTTACATTTAAATATTTTTATGTCATTATTCTTGACATCTAGACACTAATGATTCTTTTACCTTTCTAATGGTGGACCATTAGGTCCTATGCAGAATATTTAAGAAAAATACTTATGCTCCAAAACCAATATATGATGAACTTCACCAAAACAATGATGAAAGCCATATTTCATCATTCCTCGAGATGGATTTTGTAATGCTTGCTGAGCTAAGACTCGGTTCCCAACTCAGCACCATTGGAACATAACTTCTTCTCTATAAATCTGACGTAGTTGAATTTTCCACCTGAACTCACTCCAGATCCAACTCAGAAATATCGCATTAACAATTCAGGGATAATTTCCAACTCGAACGCATCAACTCAGAACTTTCTAGACGCGATTGAGCAAATTGTTGCGGGGTACGGAAATGAACCACATAGATATTTGTATTAAGTGAGGGTTGAAGAAGTTTGTATAAAATGGAGGTATTTGATAAGTAAAACATAGTTTGGGGTACTGTTAATTGGGAAGTGGAACTATCAATTTTAATAATTGTATGTAAAAAAACTTATGTGTTGTGTCTTCTTAATAAATTAGTTGTTTTATGTGTACTTTAAAATTATATACATGTGTAAATAAGGAAATATTCTAAATAATTACTCTTGTCATTTATAATGTGTTAAATTTGTTGTTTATATAAACTAAAAAAATGTTAACACTATAAATATTAAAATTATTTGGGTAAAATATAAAATATCAATTTATGGTTTGACAAAGGGTTTCTAATATTTTCAACGATTTTCTAACTTGTGAAAACTCATTATTGTTTCTGATAGTTTGTTACAATTTGGTGTTACTTATGATAACTCATGACATGAAGTTTATGCAATAGGAGCGGATTGTCACGGGTAGAGAAACTATAAAAAGTATCAAATATCTCAATATCCTAAAAGATTATTGAAAATATAAAACTTAACATAAAACTATAGATAAAATCAATATATATTGGAAAAATGTGTTGTTTTTCTAGTGTGAACTATATAATCTATATTATTGTTAGTCGACCTGGAATAACCTTTTCGATATGCCTTTATTAAAGCAGAATTATTTTGAGTGGATATTCTCATCACATAAGACCAGACCAGATATAAAAAAATTGACTTTATTTAATTGGAATTCATAAAAAACTTCATGTATTAAAACTCATGATAACCTTATCTCTATAATTTATTGAAACTGATTTTATTTTATTGAAATAAGACTTTTTTAAAAGATTGTTCTCACCGAGTACAATAAGATCCATAAAAAATGACTCTATTTAATGAGATTTCTTAATCAATTGTATTAATAAATAGTGCATAAGGTAAAATTCTAATGGGTTACAAAATTATAAATTTTAAGTCAAATATGAAAACAAACTAAAATATCAATTAAAAAAGACATGTAAAGCAAACTAATTTTTTTATCTGGACAATTGATGTATTTCAATAGTTGATTTTTTTGAAAAGTTAAACTATTTTTATCTATAATTTTCATAAACAACCAAATTAAAATCTAATTATACAAATATACCTTTTCAGAATAGCACATTTTGAAATTACTTAAATTTTAGAATAAAGGATCTGAACTAGGTTAATCTTTTTATTTGCTTATGTATTAAGTATACAATATATTTTATAATTATTTTGATTATATTTAAGAATAAGTTATTTTATATTATAAATATTCAAATTAAAATCTAATTATAATTTTTTATTTATTTTGGAATCCTATATTCAAATTAAAATCTAATAATTTAAGATAATTGTTATTTAATATTATTTTAAACACAACACAAATAATATACTAATATATCATAATTATTCTAATTTATCTACACTACTAAATAAATTCAAAAATAATTGAAAAAAATTATTTAATTTTAATTTTAATATAGTATACCCATCAATTATTTTTACTTAACCTATTTTTATATAATTATAATTGATCTAAAGTATAAATTACTTATTAAATTTATGGTTTAGGCTAGCAAAATAAAAAATGAAAAGTAGAATTTGGAGCCATGAATAAACAAATCTCACTTCAACATCCTAAGTTGAAGCATACAAATACAATAATGGAATAGTCCATTAGGATGGTTTGAAAATTCAGGCTATGAAAGAAATGAAAGACAATCTATTATTATGTTACTTTTTTAGGTAGTCATGTATATCTTTAATAAATGTGAGAGTCTTTTTGTCTTGACTCCATTTTATGTCAGGTAAGATTAATTTAGGGATCTCTTGGTCAGCGTATGTTTTCTAACTGTTGACATATTCCCGCAATTTAGATTGTTTTTATGTTATAAATACTTAGGTTATAAAATAATATATAAGTGTTTATGTTATCTTTCATATCGTACATCATTTATCATGAAAATACTTGTGAAAATATCCTATTTATTCTTCACTTTTTGACCTTTGTTTTACACGTTTAAGGTTATATCTTTGTATGTGTTTCTAATTAGATCTTTTGATTACTTACAAAATTTCTCACAAACATTTTATAAACACTTTCAATTTTCTAATATTTCTCTTTTAAGTATCAAAACATAAACTTATTTATACATCTTTGTGACTATATGCGTACAAATGCATCTTGTCATGTCATTTGCATACACTGATCACAATATCTAGAGTTGTTCAACACGTGTGCTTATAGTATCATTCCAAACAACTCTTGTAAAGAAATATTTAATCAGATAGGTGAATCATTATTAGAGGGACAAAATGACATTTTGGATTGTAAAATGGGTTAGTGGCCCAGCATGCAAATCCACATTGCAAAATGTTTTACAGGATCCTAAAATACAAATCATCATCCTTCTTTACGAGCTCGTCAGCCCGATTTGTAGAATAGGAATCCCGATTCTTAGTGAGCTCCCAAAAACTCACAAAATTGTCATACCACTTTGCAATATTAATATAATAACATCAAATATTATATTAGGACATTGATTCTCGTACACGTGAAAATTATACATGATTGGTGAAAGTGAACTTGCTCTAGTTACTAGTCACGTACTTTTTCATGCCACCATCATCTTCCCCATAGTTTGAAACAAGAGTCTCCCAAATGGACTTAGAAAATATTTTTATTTAACAAACAAGTCAAGCACCGCATCTTTCACGTAGTTAAGAATTGTTTCCCTAACAAACCTATTATCTTTTTAAAATATTGAAAGAATAGTATTGAAATTTTTATTCAAATCCTTTTCATTAGTAGGATGATCTAAAACGAGATGATCGTTAACAAAAACATTTTCACCCACGAGTAACTCAATTTTTTTTAAAGTTTTTGCAATCACTGTTTATAATTTTATCAATCTAGTTGTTCGAATCTTAAAAAATCCAGAATATTTTTAACATTGGTTTAAGAAACAACCATTATTCCGTATGATAATAAGATATTTTTAAATTGGTGTAGAATAATGGAAGAAAAGGAATAAAAATCATAAAAAAATTTATAAACACAATTGTAAAAGAACCTGTTTTGTAGTAGTATGGTGAACCACTAGCTTAAAAACGATTTGTGGTGTAGTAGAGGGACTAATTTGTATTCACCAATTACTTTCCAAGGTTTGAATACTACTATCCTATTTAGAGTGGAATGCATAAGGGAGGGTTGGAGTATTTCTCAAACTTCCCAAATTTTCTTTTTAAAAACGAGAAGGGCTTTAGAGAGAAGAGAGCTATCGATATTCAGTGTGTCTCATATGAACTAGGGAATAGGAGGAAGGGGGTTTATATAGATATAAAAATACAATATCATAAAAAACGCATTAAGCCAAAAAAATAAATTGATTTATATTTTTTGAATCCCATCAGACCAATAAAAAATATACAAAATATTTAATACGTAAAAATTCAGTAAGGATCAAGGGGAGGGTAATCAACTTGGTCAATTAAAACATTTTCTAATAACTTTCAAAAATTGTTTTATACCCTTATGCAAATAGTATACATAACCCACCCATGAATGGAATAAATAAGTGGTAATCGTATACATAACTCACCTATATACTTAAAAAGTGGTTTATTTTAATTCCCCAACTCACAAAAACTTAAGATTATACACATCTGCTCGACCTATGTCGAAGTCAGGGTTGTAGTGGCATATCTGTGAGGGACTAATCCATAGTATCCTCAGTACCATAGACTAACTTAATTTAAATTAGTTAGATACTTTTAGTGTAATAATTAAACATAATTTTATCCTCTGAAATGTGGGATTTGTGGGAAATCAAAAGTCAAAGACTTAAGAAACGATAACCATGAAAATCTATAAAAGATTAATAATCCAACAAATTGTTGTGTACAATTTTTTTTTAGCATGACCTTTTCACTCAATAACTTTTGAAGTGGATATTAGATCATTTGAAACAACATATTTTAGGATAGTTTAGGGTTGTTTTTTGACTCGCATTCTAGTGTTACATTATTTCCCTTTAGTCTGGTGATCCAATTTAGGTCTAGTGTTTCTTTATTACCAGTTGAGGTTGTCTTCAAATTTTATTCAGAAATTGGTTACTTTTTATAACTAAGTTTAAGTGATACTAGGAGCTTTTTTTTGGGTCAAAGACTGTTGGATGCTTCTCGATTCGACATTCCCAATTTCGCCTCCTTTATTCATATGTTAGTTTCTAATTTTTTAAATTTGACTTGGTGGTTTGTTGCAAGCTTCCTGTTATTGTTCATTATGTCTTTATGGAAATCCTTTGTGATAACATGGAACCTATGATGTTTATTTGTACATGTTTAGATAAGAATTCTTGTCTCTTAAGTCAATTCCACTTTTAAATCATCATTTTTGTAAATATATGGTTGGTAAGGGTTTAGGTACACTAGATAAAATTGGAAAAATAACTATTGATATGCTCTCTGCCATAAACTGTGACTTTATAATGGATTTGTGTGTGGTCATTATACCACTCATAATATGTACCTTTAAGTTGGTTTCCATTTCTTTAAGTTTAATTAAATTTACCACTCATGATATATAGTTTGATGATATGGACAAGTGCCATAACTTTGAGTTGGGTTCTTTTACTTTTTGTGTGACTATCATTGTTCAAAATACCAAGATATTGTGTACTCTTTCTTAAGGTGAAAATGAGTAAGAATGCTTTGATTTCAATGCTCGTTCACTACATAAAATTGAGGTTGATCATGTTTTAGAATATGCGGTTCTTTATTTATTGTCCACCAACTGTTTTGATTTCCAAATGATGATGATCCTTTTATTGGCACATGTTTTTAATGTTTCTCTACATCTAGATATGCCCAAGGCTCTGCTTTTCTTTCTGGGATACTAAGAAAGGTCGCATTCTTATTTTTTGGATAAAATTAATAACTAAGGCTAAATTATAAGCTTTACAATATAGAGACCGTCTCAGGTGTTTCTTTTGGATGGGCAAAGATGCTTAGTTCTCATTAGATGGTTAAACGAATTATGTTTTTTTAAAGTAAATTCTCAGTTTCTAGTTTGGACATAAATTTATAAATTGATTTTTAATATAAAGAAATTAAAAACGTTCTTAAAAAACAATATTCACATTTCATTTCTTTAGACTCCACAATTTATTGAATTTTTATTGGTTAATTATATATTGAGGAAAGCACAAAATACAGACATATGATTTAGGAAAGGATTAAGTCAAGCATTAAAAGAACTAGACCACTTTCTCACAAAATATTATAAGTAAGAGAGATTCACTATTCTAGTCAAACTAGAGTTTTATTTGAGACATAAAACTTGAATATCAAGATTAAATTTCTTGATCATGTGGTAGTCCAGATTACTCTTGCAAGATAGTAACTTAGAGTAAGAAGATTAGTGCAAAGATAAAACTTATAGTGGGACCAAAGCAGTCATGATCTAAAGTAAGCAATATTACAAAGCAACACCCATATTTAAGGGGGGCATTACTACCATCATTTTCAAATTGTGAAGATATTTGTTGCGAAAGACTTGCAAAGTCGTCATGGAAGACCGCATTTCGTCTTTTGCAAGGACATGTCCTCGCCAAAACTTTGTCGCTAAAGATTTGTCGCGAAAGACCCTTTATGCGATGACTTTAGCGTGTCTTCGTGGAAGGTAATGTATCTTCTGTGAGGACAAGCGGTTCTCGTGAAAAATGAAGTCTTTCGTGAGGAACATTTTGTGACAATTGGCTGATTTTTGCATGAGGGAAAAGTCCTTGCAAAACTAGTTTTTGTGACGATTGTTTTTCGCGAGAACGTGTGTCCTCGTTAATGAATTTTATTTTTTTTAATAACTATTATTATTCATTATTGTTTTGTTTTGGTTTGAATGTATTATTTTGTAATAATTATATTTTTTCATTATTTAAAAAACTTGATAAACCGATAAAATTAAAACGATATACTTGCATAAAAGTCGATATAAATATACAATAAAACGATTAGAATAAAAGTCAAAAAAGTCAAAGTCAAAGTCAAAAAAGGCATTAAAAGTCAAATGTTACATAATAAAGTCATTGTCAAGTCTCGTCGTTGTCATCTAAGGTCCTCGTCCATGAGCACTAATTGGCGGGTGGGCTAGCTTATTGAAGGACCGCAACCAGCAGGATCAGAAGTAGAAGGATCGGTAGTGGAAGGAGGCACGTGAGGAGATAGAACATGTTCTGCCCTACCCCAATTAACAAAGTCGTGAGCTCCAGTCAACTGAGTCTCTATTGGTCGGCTCATAGGTCGGATGGCAGCTGTGGAGCTTGTCGATTGAGATACATCTTTCTCCTGAACGTATGGATCCTTTCCCACGGAGATAAGATAGTCTTGATGGCCCCCATCATTGAATCAAATTCCTAGACAATCTTTTTGGATGGATAATCAGAACAACTACCACTCGAACGTTTGGGTTTGGAACGTCAGACTCTAGGGATCCAACTCCGTGTCCCTTCACCAATACCTTCTTAGGGAGCCTCCATTACCGCTTCCACCTGATCTTTCTGCATGAGGGGGGGTGTAAATGATAACCTGGCAGATTGAGTTTGGGATTTCCGGATTCCGTCACGCAAAATGGCTCTCAGTAAGCACTGTTACATTAAATAAATTAACAATGTTTAATTAAATATTCAATATCGAAAATTAAAATTGAAATTTTATTTTAAATACTTACATATGGTCTTTCATTCCCTTCGATTCTCCAACCGTTCTTCACCTTATCATAGTCGATCTCGAAAAAGAAGTATGCCATCCGGGGATGGGGCACCCGCTACTGGAGCTCGAATATTCACATGGTTCATCTCCCCTTCCTGTTAAAATTAATAAGTCAAGTAAACAAGTGGTAGTATGATTAGTCAATTTTATAAGGTATTAATTTTTGTTACTTGCCTTAAACAACCCCTCCCTAAGTAAGTCTTTATAAAATATCATAAACTTTATATATTTTTTGACTTTATCTTTATAAAATTAATTAATATTTTATCTTTATAAAATTAATTAATTATTTTATTTTATCTTTATAAAATTAATTAATTATTTTCTTTTATTTTATCTTTATAAAACTAAAATTTTATATTTTTTCATTTTATCTTTAAAAAATTAAAAGTTTTATTTTTTTCATTTTATCTTTATAAAATTAAAAATGAATAATTTTTTTATCATTTATCTTTATAAAATGAAATAATATTTTTCATGAATCTTTATTAAATAAAAAATTTATATATTTTTCATTTTATCTTTATGAAATTGAAAACTTATATTTTGTTCATTTATCTTCATGGAATTAATTCTTTTCCATTTATAAATATAAAAATTTATATTTTTTTTCATTTTATCTTTATAAAATAATTTTTATTTCATTTTATCTTTATAAACCAACACCTACATATATAAGATTTGTACACAATAACACTAATAACAATCCATAATAAAGATAAAGAACATTCAAATTATTTTCTCGATATTTTAATAAAATGATAGAATCTCTTGAAACATCTAATCAGTCTCGTACCCTCATCAACGATTATGTTATTGTCATCACTAGCGAATATATATCGTCTCCTCGTCAGTCTCATACTCATACAATATGTCGTCATGTTCGTTGTCATTAGCTTCAGTCAAATTTTTGGGTACAAGGTTAAACTTGGAATGATCAATCTCTAACCCTTGACTAGTAGTCAACTGTAATAAAGGGTATTCCTAATCCAAATTCATATCAACCAAAGTAATCGTGATCAGATGTAGACTAGTGGAAATTGATTCTACACCCTATAAATCGGGACTCCATATGTGTCTGTCATTCACTTCCTATACAACTTTCCACCTTTTTGTGTTTTACTTGCATAAATTTCATTGATATAAAAACTTTTTTACTTGAGTTGCTAAAATGTAGGATTCATCACTCCACCAGAAAGAATTTGTGTTGTTCATTATTTCCCTGTTTTCTGATTTTCTCTTATTCATATTCTCGTCGGTGTTATACCCTTTTACACTTGAACAACACAACTGAACACCCACAAATAAAATTCCGCCTTTACGATTTTGACTAGCGCGCCCGTGAAAAGTTTCACCACTTTTGATAGAACAAAATACCCAGTTTATAAACAAATTATTACCTACTACAAAAAATAGAAATTCGCGAGTCTTATTTCATGGTAAGAAATAGAACTCGCGAATTTCTCCATAATGAGTTTGACATTCTATGGAGAGTTGGTTGGATCATTCATACCTTGGGCTATGCCCTTACAGTTAGTGTAGATAATTATATTTTTGAAGGTTGAACTCAGTAACCAGTTTATAAGCTTTTAATGCAGTTTGAACTTCTGCTTCTAAGATTGTAGATCACTAAACCTTTTTCGTGACAGATCTAACGCAGTTATCTTCATTGGTTTTATGGAATACTGCAAAACCTATCGGATCACAACTATTTGAGAATGAGGTCTCACAAAAAAGATCTAACATATTTGTTTCCAGATCTTGAACCCTATTCTCTGCGACAGGTAAATTGGGTTCACTATAAGAATTGATGTTGACCTAATCTCTTCCAAACAAATATTTCATGAGTGATAAGGAGTATTCTGAAATTTAAGTGCAATTCAAAGGTTCTTTTTTTTCAAACAATTATTTCATATGGCTTTCCCAGATATTTCAGATGGTACTGAAAATATAAAAGGTCAAAGATTTTTCCTCTCATCCATTTTTGAAATAAGCATCGATAATTTTGATGATCCATTGGTCAATACTATCAACATTACTCTTGTCCGTTCGTATTTGAAGAATAGATTAAGCCCAGATATCTAGGCTCTTATAGTAATTAAGGAATATGTGTGTAATAGTTCTCGTACTGTTCGGTCGTAGGTGACGAGAACTATTATCAACACATTTCCATTTGTATAAGTTATCTTTGGACGGGATCACCCTTTTTCTGTATACAAGCTCCGATCTTTGATAGAATCTTGGTGTGGCAAATTGTTTTCCATAGTTTGTTGTTGTCTCTTTGTCTAGTTAAAACTAAATCAAAATTAAATCAAGTCTTTTATTATCTTCTTTATGAACAATTGCATATTATGCGATATTAGTTGTAAAATTTTCTGATGTAGAATGAGTCCATATAATATTATCCTCATTATGGAAACCGTTCCATGAAATTCTCATGATACTATGTGTTGTTCTGTCGTCAAATACTTTACAGATTTTATTAGCATCCCATTCACCCAAAACAGGGTTGATAAGTTCACGAGACTACCTGCATTGTTATTGACGATACTGTAATCCGTGTTGGAAATAATATATGAGAAATTTAAGTAATGAAAAGAGAGAGAGAGATGAATAAGGCTACTTCTAGTTTGAGTAGTCACTTATATTTTCTTGTTTGAATTGATGAATAAAGTTCTCTACATCATGGCTCTTATATAGGCCATTTGAGATACTCTAAGAGACACTTACAGAACAATGAAGGTAGACTCTTTAGAGATACAATGTATAGACTCTAAGAGACTCCTATAAGTTCATTGGATATAGACTAAGAGATACAAAGAATGGACTCAATGAGTCTTATCTAGATTCAATGTATCCAAAGATATTACTTTTAACACTCCCCCTTAATGTCTTTGGTAACTCCGATTAGTTCAAGGAAAAACTCAAACTTGTCTCTTGGAAGTGCTTTGGTGAAAATATCAGCTACTTGTTCTTCAGTCTTGCAATACTTGAGCTGAATTTCTCCTTCTTCTCAGCTTCTCTTATAAAGTGATGTTTGATTGCAATATGATTTGTGCGACTGTGGTAGACGGGATTCTTTGTCATTGCAATAGCAGACTTGTTGTCACATAAGAGAATAGTAGCTTCTTCTTGTTTCAAACAAATATCTTCTAAAATTCTCCTTAGCCACATAGCTTGAGAGGTTGCTAAGGATGCCGAAATATATTCGGCTTCTGCTGATGATTGTGCGACTGTTTTCTGCTTTTTGGATGCCCACGAAAATATACCTGAACCAAGGGAAAAAGCATAACCCGATGTGCTTTTCATATCATCGACACATTCGGCCCAATCACTATCACAAAATTCGAGCAAGTTTGCTTCAACATTTCTTTCATATGATATACCAAATTCAAGAGTACCTTGAATGTATCGCAACACTCTTTTTGCAGCTCCAAAGTGATTTTGACTCGGCTTGTGCATGTATCTCGACAACATGCTTGTAGCATACATGATGTCCGGTCTTGTTGCGGTTAAATACAACAAGCTTCCAACCAAACTTCGATAAATCGAATTGTCTACTTCTTTACTTCCATCTTCTTCCTTCAGCTTTTCGTTCACAATCAAAGGTGTAGCCACCGGTTTGCACTCTCTCATTCTAAATTTCTCCAGAAGAGTTTTGGCGTACTTCTTTTGGCTAATGAAAATATTATCTTTGTTTTGACAAATCTCAATACCCAAGAAGTAATGCAAGAGACCCATATCACTCATTTCATATTTTTTCAACATGTCTCTTTTAAAACTTTCAATCATTTCTTTGTTATTCCCGGTGAATACTAAATCATCAACATAAAGTGAAGCGATAAGAATCCCAGTACCTTGTGTCTTCACATATAATGTTGCCTCACTTTTACTCCTTTGAAAACCTGTTTTGAGGAAATATGAATCGATCTCGCTATACCATGCTCGGGGTGCTTGTTTTAACCCGTATAACGCCTTTTTCAATTTGTACACTTTGTTTTCTTCTCCTTTGATTATGAATCCTAGTGGTTGCTCAACATAAACATCTTCTTCCAATTTACCATTCAAAAATGCTGATTTTACGTCAAGTTGATATAAAAACCAACCTTTTTGAGCAGCCAATGCAATGAGTACCCGAATCGTATCCAGTCGAGCTACCGGTGCGAAAGTTTCCTGAAAATCAATTCCGGGTTGTTGTGAATATCCATTTGCTACAAGTCTTGCTTTGTTTCTTTGAACTGAACCATCGGGATTAAGCTTTGTTTTGAAAATCCATTTCACACCAATGACATCCTTTTCTTGAGGTCTTTTCACCAAATCCCAAGTTTCATTTTTATTAATCACTTGAATTTCTTCTAGCATAGCTTTCTTCCATGCTTCCTCCTTTATTGCTTCCTCAAAGCTTTCTGGTTCAGTAACGCAATAATTACAACTAGCATAAATTTCATTCAAACTTTTCATTTTCCTTGGAGTTGAACTTGGAGTTGAAGAATTTGAATTTGATGTGGAAGATTGAGGGCTTGAAGTAGAAGGATCCTCTTCTAGAATATTGTCTTGAACTTCATATTCGTTCTTATCATCAAGTGAATTAGAAACAGTTTGAACTTTCTTTTCTTTCCAATCCTATGACATATTCTCGTTGAATAAGACATCACGTGAAATAATGATTTTATTTTTCTGCAAACTATATAATCTATAGCCTTTTTGATTTTGTGCTATAACCTACAAATATGCATTTTTCACTTACTTCATCGAGTTTGTGCCTCGTCTCTTTTGGAATATGAGCATAGCAGATACTTCCAAAAACCTTCAAATGGCTTAAAGATGGTTTTCTTCCGCTCCAGACTTCGAGTGGAGTCTTGTTCTCTAAAGCTTTTGTTGGACATCTATTTAGAAAATATATTGATGTATACACAGCTTCGCCCCAAAAGGATTTGGGCAATCCCTTCTCATAAAGCATCGATTTCGCCATCTCCTCAATGCTTCTATTCTTTCTTTCAGCGACTCCATTTTGTTGTGGAGTGTAACCAACTGTAAGTTGTCTGTCCAACCCAATATCTTCGCAAAACTTGTTAAACTCATTTGAGTTGTATTCACCTCCTCTGTCACTTCTCAAGTCTTTTAAAGGAAATCCACTCTGCCTTTCAACGTACATTTGAAACTTCTTAAAATTAGAGAACACTTCAGATTTTTGTTTCATGAAATAAACCCAAGTCATTCTCGTAAAGTCGTCAATGAAAATTAAGAAGTACTTGTTACCAGCATGAGTTGGAGTCGACATTGGTCCGCACACGTCAGTGTGAACAAGCTCTAGGGGTGTTTTAGCTCTCCATGCTTTGTCTTTCGGAAATGACTCTCGGTGTTGTTTCCCAAGTGCACATCCTTCGCAAGTTTCTTGAATTTCTATGATAGATGGTAACCCATAAATCATATCCTTTTCTTTCAAATTCTTTATACTTTGAAAATTCAAATGGCCAAGCTTTCGATGCCATAACCAAGACTCGTCAACAATATCCATTTTCAAGGCAATATTACTCGGGTAATTGAATGAAATAGGAAAACTACGATTTTTCTCCATTTTAATCTTTGCAACAACTTGATTGTTATTGTCAAAAATTTTACATGAGTTATCTCCAAATTCAAGTGAATACCCGTGTTCAACCAGTTGTCCAAGACTCAACAAATTTTGTTCCAAATCCGGAACAAGTAAAACATTATGAATGTACCTTTTTCCTTTCTTCGTCTCTACAACAATAGTTCCCTTTCCTTTCGCTTGAACTAATGCGCCATTTCCCATCTTTACTTGAGATTTTGTGGTTGAATCAAGTTTCACAAAAATATTTTCATCTCCAGTCATGTGATTGCTACATCCACTATCAATGAACCAAATTTGATTCTTGTGTTCAGTTGTCGTGTGATTAGCATAAAACATTGCTTCATAATCTTGCTCCTTGGTAAAGTTGGCTTGTTGATCATTTTTTAATCGACAATCTTTTTGAATGTGTCCAAACTTTTTACAATGATGACATTGTGGTTTTCCTTTAACCCAACAATCTTTATCAACATGACTGCTTCTTTTGCAAATTCCACACTTTTGTTGATTTTGTTGAGTGGATTCGAAGTTTGAATGGCTATCATAATTGGATCTTCCTCTACCTCTTCCTCTTGAAGATTGACCTCTTCCTCTTCCAGATTTGTTACCTCGATGTGACTCACCATTATTTCGATCACCACCATTGTTATCGTTGTTTTGAACAGTGAGCTTTGATTGAAAGGCACTTTCAATAGATTTTTCAGAACGCCTATTCAATCTCAACTCGAAAGTTTTGATCGAACCCAAAAGCTCCTCCAGACTTAGATTTGAAATGTCTTGTGTCTGTTCAACTACGGCAACAATCGGATCGAATTTCTCAGGCAAACTAATGAGAACTTTTTCTACAATTCTTTGATCACTCATATCTTCACCAAGAGATTTCATTTGATTTACAATTTCCACGACTTTTGATGAGTAGTCTTTTAAACTCTCGTCATTTTTCATTTTTAGATTTTCAAAATCTCTTCGCAAGGATTGAAGTCTCACAACTTTTGTTTTTTCGTTACCTCGATATTCTTTTTCAAGAATTTCCCATGCCTCATTTGCAGTTGTAGCGTTGATAATTCTTGGAAAGATAACTTCACTAACTCCTTGTTGAATAAGATTTAGTGCTTTTGCATCTTTCTTTCGATGTTTCTTCAATTGTTTCTTTTGCTCATTTGATAAGGTTGATATATCTTCTGGATCATCGTAGCCGTCTTCACTGTACTCCCATAAGTCATATGAGATGAATATTGTTCTCATCTTCACATACCAAAAATCATAACTCTCTCCATTAAAGAGAGGAAATGAAGGTTGTAAACTTCCTGATGCTTGATTTTCCATTGTTGTTTTTTTTTACGCCCAAATTGTATGAACAACTTGGCTCTGATACCACTTTGTTGGAAATAATATATGAGAAATTTAAGTAATGAAAAGAGAGAGAGAGAGATGAATAAGGCTACTTCTAGTTTGAGTAGTCACTTATATTTTCTTGTTTGAATTGATGAATAAAGTTCTCTACATCATGGCTCTTATATAGGCCATTTGAGATACTCTAAGAGACACTTACAGAACAATGAAGGTAGACTCTTTAGAGAAACAATGTATAGACTCTAAGAGACTCCTATAAGTTCATTGGATATAGACTAAGAGATACAAAGAATGGACTCAATGAGTCTTATCTAGATTCAATGTATCCAAAGATATTACTTTTAACAATCCGGAATCCAATTAACTTTCAAGATATTTGTGGTAGTACCATTAGGATATCTCTCTGATCAAGGTTACTAGTCTGTATCAAGATTTACTTCGCAAAATAATCAGGGATGCATGGAATTGACCCTCCCTAAATTCTCACAATGGGTCAAGCTCGAGGAGGTGATGTACGTGGATAAAACCTCACGGCTAGTCACTAGCATCGTTGTGAGAATTTTAGACTAAAGGAAGGATTATAGATAAACACTTTTAAACTTCCAACAATCTCCCCGATGTGCGATGCAGCCTCTTCCTTCATATGACCAAAACAAAAGAATTTTTGGCATAACAGTTTGATAGCCATGAATAAATCCAACAATGATGACAACACAGCCGAATCCATATACCTATCTATAAGAGGAGGCTAAACTTGTGACTTATCTTTGTGTACAATTTTGCAGCTTACTCTGTTCATCATCCCAAAGATCAAAGCCACACGACCCTGAACCCATGGCATTTTCCTGGAAACAAACTGGCGCACGCCTTCTTGTGACTAGATTTTTCGAACAATTTATAGCTACTGGCTGCTTGATGTGATTCTGTTTTTCAACCCTCAATTCTCATATTCTGTGTTAGTTTAGTATTTAATACAATTTTTCATGAATGTGATACATGAAAACCGTTAAAATTCTATTTTAGAGTCGGTTTATGGCAATTAATTGGTAATTTTAGAAAAAAACATCACGACACTTGTGATGCAACAGTCTATTGGAAGACGATAGGGAATAATTTTAACTTTTGAAGGCATGGTGAAAAAGAGTACTCATTTGGAAGTTTCTCTAAGAGTTCACAATCCCGAGTTTTACTAGAAGGTTATTCTCTCATTTTTGTGTCAATGTTTGCTATATGAGTATAAGTATCTAATACCATAGGTTTTTTCCAGATAGCAACTCGAGGTCATTTAGGACTATATAGCGGATGCCTATATCGATGTGGATTTTTCACTTGTTGATAAAAATTACGGTATTGTTACCCTTTTCATGGCAAGAAAATTGTTGGTGAATTCTTTTAATTTTCATTTTTCTCAGTCTATAATATTTAGTTTTGCAGATATTTATCACCAACAGTCCTGATTTAAATTATTCTATCACTAGATAAAAAATTATCAGGTACAAGAAATTAATGTTGGACTGACTACCTATGTTCATATGGTATATTATTCGAAATTCTAACTAGTATTTTATTGTCTTATATTTTGTACGTCCCACAGCTGGTGAACACCATTACTTGTCTTAACAGGAGTAGCATTGACAATATCATTTATTATTCGTCATCTTTTAAGACAAAATACTTTAACTCAGGCTAGTCAGAATATCTCGTGCCATTATGATTTGGTAAGATGGACTAATCCCCATAATTTCCCCACTATTACCGGTTGAGAGTTCCTGTAATCCTGATCCCATGTTCCCAAAGCCGGTGTAACTTGTTATGAAAAGATCTGAATCTGATTAAAAATATTGTCTTCCTTCACACAGATTAATAAAGTTTTTTTCTCTGTTCTTGGATGAAACAATGTCCTACTCTTGTGCAATTTTTGAGGTGTTTTTAAATTTCAGTTTAACGTTGTCTTTTTCTGCTTTCTGCCATATTTTATTTTTTTGATTAGTTAACGATCCACTTGATAGACTGAAGGTGAAGACTTGAAAGTTGCGCAACTTCGAAAAATATCACTCTTGATTGAAAAGGCAAAAATACGAAAGGTACATCACATCTTAGAGATTGGATTCGGTTGGGGAAATTTAGCTATTGAAGTTATGAAGTGCACCGGGCGTAAATATGCACAAGTGAAAGTGAAGAAAGCCGGCCTTCAGGATTATATTCATTTCATTTTGTGCAACTAACGCCAATTGCCAGAAATCAGCAAATATGACAGAATTGTATCTTGGTATATCGCGAGACCAATAAATATATGAAGTTACGCAACAATATTTATAAAATATTCTGATGATCATTTGCAGAAATATGATAGAACATGTTGGACATCAATATGGAGTTTTTTAGATGTTGCAATTCAGTATTGGAAGAAGATGGCCTTTTAGTTCTACAAGTAATTCAGCATGGCAATTCAAGTGTTTGATCAGCCAGATTTCCCATGGAAATATTTTCAGATTTTTTTTCATGGCAATCATTTGGTTAAAATGCTCCACACGTATTTATGTATTTCTCCATGGAAACAAAGCTTATCATATGAAACAAAAATATGAATCTATTTCCAAGGACAACCTGGTTGATCAAACACATCCTTAGTGCTAATTATTATAAGCTGAATTGACTTGTCCGTACATAGTTCACATCAATACAAGATGACAAGTACGACGCAAAGAGAAAAATCCCTGGCTTCATTACTGAATATATATTCCCAGGATCATGTAAACTCTCGCTGAGTCGAGTGATCACAACTATGGCAGCTGGATCCAGCCTCGGGTAAATGATCTCATCATATTCTGTTCTCTGTATTATACATCAAATTTATTAAATGCAGTGTGGAGAATTTAGAAACTATAGGATTTCATTATTATCAAACACTCCAATCTTGGAGGGACAACTTCCTGAAAAATGAGGTAAGAAGAAACATCAACGCACGCTGTTGAAATAGAATTGCCAAATGTTATTAACAGAAAGAAGAAATATTTTGCTGCAGAAGATAAATAAGCTACTGAATGAATTAGTTAGTTTCATGGTAATATACTGCTTTATATAGGCATACAAATAAGGACTCCACTAACTAACTAATCTCTAGATAATAGGAAAACATAAACTGATTTGATAAAGTTAATTAAATGACTCAGCAACTAACGACTAACTTGACAAATCTAACAAATTATTGACTTGGTAAAACACATGCGCTGAATGTTGTAATTTAACACTCCCCCTCAACATCAGCACTCCTTCCTTCCTTCAATCCGAGCTGATGGCATAAACTTGTAAATTGTTTGCTACTCAAGCCTTTTGTGATGCCACTTGATTCTTTGTCTCGATATACTTCAACTTAATTTCTTCTTGAAGAACTTTCTCCCTGATGAAGTGATAATGAACCTCCACGTGTTTCGTTCCTGGATTTTTGGCCAAACGTATTGCCGGTTGATTATCGCATAATAGGGTTACTGTATAATCTAAAGATTGATGCAGATCATCCAGCAGATGTATGAGCCAAGTACTCTCTTGTGCTTCCATCGCTGCAGCCCGATATTCCGCCTCCGCGGTTGATAAAGAAACAGTTGGCTGCCTTTTACTGCACCAAGATATAGCTCCTGATCCAAGCAAGAAGACGTATCCAGTAGTTGAACGCCTAGTATCATGGTCACCAGCATAATCGGCATCACAATAACCAAATAACTTACATTCTCCACCTCTCTTATATAATATACCATGACCAAGAGTGCTCTTCACATACCTCAAAATTCGCCGAACAGCTTCAAGATGAGGTTTCTTTGGATTTTGCATGTATCGACTCATTACACCTACTGTGTAAGAGATATCAGGCCTGGTTAAAGTTAAGTAAATCAAACTTCTCACCAATTTCCGATACATCGTTGTATGTTCCAAAACTTTTCCTTCATGGGCACACATTTTACCATTTAGCTCAATTGGAGTTGAAATTGGCTTACAGTTAAACATTCCAAACTTATCCAATAAGTCTCTGGAATATTTTCGCTAGTGGAGAAATATTCCTTCTTGACAATAATCAACCTCTAAACCAAGAAAATGCTTCAGATTGCCAAACTCTTTCATTTGCAAAACGAACAGACAGATTTTCCTTAGTTCGAGTGATTTCATCTTCGCAATCTCCTGTTACAATCAAATCATCTACATACACCAACACAATAGCTAATTTCCCTTCGTTAACTTTGAAATATAAACTAGAATCTGATGATGTTACCAAATAACCACTATGAGTAAGAAATTCATCAATTTTACCGTACCAAGCCTTTGGTGCTTGCTTTAATCCGTGAAGCGCTTTTCGTAGTTTACACTCAAATTCAGGCTTGTCCTGACTTTGAAAACCCATTGGCTGATCCATATAGATATCTCTATCCAATTCTCCGTGTAAGAACGCATTTATCACGTCTATTTGCCATAAATTCCAATCTTTACTTGCTGCAAGTGCAATTAAACCCCGAACAGTTGTAAGCTTTGCAACCGGACTGAATGTTTCATCGTAATCAAGACCATATTGTTGAGAAAATCCTTGCACTACCAAAAGAGCTTTGCGCCTCTCAATTGATCCATCTGTATTACGCTTTATTTTGTACACCCATTTACAAGAGATGGGCTTCACATCTCTTGGTTTTCGTACAAGCTCCCAAGTCTCGTTTCGTTCTAGTGCTTCAATCTCCTCTTCCATAGCTTTATTCCACTCAGAATTTTGAGATGCTTCCTCAAAAGTTTCAGGCTCCTTTTCATCAGATTCTTCCACTATTGCAGCATTAGCATATTTAGGATTTGCCTTTTGGTTCTTGTTGATCTTCTAAGTGAAACAGACCCTTCTCCTTCATTAGGTTCAGTTTCTTCATTTGATTGTTGATAAGCACCAGATTGCCAAGGCTGCTGAGCTATGCCTTCTTCGACATCACCACCATCATTTTCATCTTCAACGTCTCCTACACTTAGTTGAATTTGGGCAGATTCCAACTTAGCTTTAACTATATATCTGAATCTGGTAAAGTCTCCTTTTACGAGGACCACCACGAAGATGCTTTATCAAACAAAACATTCCTTGATGTGTAACATTTCCTAGTTGTAGGATCACAACATTTTCAACCCTTTCTTTGACTATCATACCCTACAAAAAATACACCTAACAGCTTTCTTTTCCATTTTACTATGCAAATTATTAGGTACAAATACATATCATACACATCCAAAAACCCGAAAATAATTAACTGTAGGTTTCATATTCCATATTTTTTCGAAAGGTGATAGAATATATAGCCTTCGTTGTGGCAGCCGATTAATCGCAAACGCAGCCGTCGTCATTGCTTCTGCCCAAAACTGTCCAGGTACATTTTTTGCATGAAGAATGATTCTACAAATTTCTGCCAAATGCCTGTTCTTTCTTTCGGCTACGCCGTTTTGCTGCGGGGTATAGGCACATGTGAAGTGATGGCGTATTTGAAGATCCCGCAGAAAAACTGAGAACTCATCTGAGGTATACTCCCCCATTGTCGGTCCGCAAACATCGAATCTTTTTGCCGATTTCTCCTTCTGCTATCTTTTTAAAGTCCTTGATCTTAGAAAAAGTTTCTGATTTTTCCTTGATAAAATAGACCCACACATATCTTGAAAAATCGTCGATAAAAGTTACAATATACTTCATTCCTCCGATCGAAGCTAGGTTGACGGGTCCAAACACATCGGAGTGAACCAACTCTAACGTTTCTTTTGCTTTGAATTTAGATTCGTCATATGGCAATTGATGAGATTTCCCATACTGACATCCCGAACCAATTGTGTCAATTCTTACTTCAAGATTTTGAAGACCCCTCAACATTGTCTTTTTCATCATCACATTTAGCTTAGAATAACTAACATGGCTTAACGCATATTCTATAAATCTGATGTCTCGTTTTTCCTCGTCTTGTCAACAAATGATGTTTCGGCACTCATAACATAGACGGACTCTAGCTTCTTTCACTTCATTACCGGTTGTTCCGCGATATCCAAGTGGCGATATACTCTCACATCTTCCGGGACAAAAATCACAAAATTCCCAGATTTCATTAATTGTGGTACTGATAACAGATTTTTCGTCATGCCTAGAACGTGATAGAAATTTTGCAGGGGTACTTCATTAGAACTATCCTGATAAGAGACGAGAATATTACCGATGTAAGGTATTGGTAATTTCGAGTTGTCGGTGGTCACAACTACTCGATTTCCCTTATATACCGTAATATTTTGCAGCTTCTCCTTGTCACCCGTCATATGGTTTGAGCACCCTGAGTCGACTATCCAATCATTCTCATAGTCAATTTTAGATGACACGTTTGTTGCTAAAGCTAGCTCATGACCTTCTTCTACAGCAAGGAGTGCCTCAGCATCCCATTCCTCTTCAATTTTGGAAGAAGCGGCATTACTCTGTACTGATCCTTTTGGTGCTCGACAAAACTTTGCTATGTGACCCTTCTTTCCACAATTGTATCTTGCCATTGTTTCTTGAACCTGCCCCTAGACCTTCACCTTGACGATTTTTCGTTTTATCGTAATTTCTTTTAGATCTACCAGACCCATGTTGTTTGGATTTCCAACCACCTTTATTGGCGTAGAGTGCTTCATCGTCACCCTTTAGTGAAACTCCTCCCATTTGCTTAGCTAGAGCTTCTTGACCGGCAAGAAAATTCTCGAACTCGACAAGTGGTGGCTGATTTGGCCAACCCTGTATTGCAGCAACAAAGCCTCTATATTCATGCCTCAAACCATGAATAATAATTCTTTTTATTCTGGTTTCTCCGATCGGAGCTTCTGGATCTAGCTCCTAAATTTGTCGACATAGTGACTTCACTCTATGGAAATATTGAGCGACTGTCATATCGCGTTGAGCTATCGACAATAACTCGCTCTCGAGAAGTTGAAGTCTCGTGTCATTCTTCTTTGAGAACAACTTGGCAAACGTATCCCAAGCTTCTTTCGGGGTTTTGGCATCCCGAATGTGCTCTGGCACCTCATCTTCAATCGTTGTCTTCAAAGCGAACATCGCTTTGCCCGCCTTTATCTTCCACTTACGCAATACACCATTTGCATCTTCTACATTTGGTTGTGCAACTTCGTTTCCGTTAACAACCTCCCATAAGTCTTGGCCTTTCATATACGACATCATGCAAGTAGACCAAGAATTATAGTTCCGATTGTTAAGGTTTTTGATTCCGCCAACGACTTGGAGATCACCCATCCTTGTAATCTAAAGTTGTTACCAAACAAATACACTACTCTGACTGCCTGGCTCTGATACCAGATTGTTGAAATAGAATTGCCAAATGTTATTAGTAGAAAGAAGAAATATTTTGCTGCAGAAGATAAATAAGCTACCGAATGAATTAGTTTGTTTCATGCTAATATACTGCTTTATATAGGCATACAAATAAGGACTCCACTAACTAACTAATCTCTATAAAATAAGAAAACATAAACTGATTTGATAAAGCTAATTAAATGACTCAGCAAGTAACGGCTAACTTGACAAATCTAACAAATTATTGACTTGGTAAAACACATGTGCTGAATGTTGTAATTTAACACACGCTGCTATGAGAAAGGACCATCATCTATAATTATATAGATCACTTCTAATTTACATCCCATATGCTGCTTGTGTTTAAGCTTAACTCTGGAGTTGTAATTTTTGATTAGTGTGCTTCTGGTTTAAAGAGTCGCATACTCGGAATTTACAAGGTATAGCTGACGGTTATTGGTGATAAAATACTACTTGGGTCGATGTTTTGAGCTCTTTAAATTTTATCTTTTCTATTGCATAAGCTATGATTTTCATATTTGAATAAATAGTTTATTCAATGAATCTAAATGTATCGATAATATAAATGGTGTGTTTTGTAGATTTTATTCTCACGACCAACAAATGTTGAATAGTAAGGAAAGAAACTATATGCTTGGCTAGTGACTTTGCGCTTGCTTGGGGTAAGGAGCGAGACAGAGGCATTATTGTGTCAGCAAAGAGCACGTTAGTTTGATGGGTAAAACCTTAGAGGCGTAACAAGTTAAATATAGATGCATTTTGCGATCTACTAAAGAAGTAGGGCGGATTTATTGAATAAGTAGGGCGCTGATTCTCCTTAAGGGCCATGCGAACTAAGAGATCCTTCGGAGTATTTATGGCGTAGTATAATGAGGGATATGAACGACGCTATTTCTAGATTGATTTTAGTGCCCGCGTGGGTGTAGTTAGATTTATTTTACTAAGGCTTTAATCCTCTGGATGTATGTAAAAAAAAAACGTAGGGAGATTCAATTGAAATCATACTTAGCCTTATCTTAGCTTGGACTCTTTTTAGTAAGTCTTTTTTTTTTAAGTCAGAATGCTTAGCTTGGACTTGTCCTTCATGAAATATTACATGTGCCTTAAAAAGAAGAAAGACAGATAAGCTTGAAAACTTCCGTTTAAGTTTTGGCATGCCAGAAATATTACTTCAACTCCTCCAACGTTTTATCAAACACAAAAGCCAGGTGAAGCAAATACATTCCCAGATCACAATTAATGGCGACCTTTTAGTAACTTCAAAATGGACCAACACCCTATTATACAATGCCCTTATAAGGGCTTATCTCATCACCTTTTCTCAACCTCACACCAGTCTTGTTCTCTTCACTCACATGCTCTCTCACCGTGCGTTTCCCAACAATCTCACCTTCCCTATGTTAATTAAATCCGCTACCTCATCATCTTTGCCTTCTGTTTTTGGGATACCCCTTCATGCCCAAGCCCTCAAACGCGGCGTGTTGTTCGACCCCATTTGTGCAAACCTCTTTACTTTGTTTGTATGCTCAGCTTTCTTGTATTGAAAGCGCACGTAACATGTTTGATGAAATTTCTGACCCATGTGTTGTTTCCTATAATGCAATGCTTGGTGCGTTTGGGAAGAACGAACACATGATTGAGGCTGTTAGTATGTTTTTAAGCATGGGAAAGCGAGATGTTTACTCGTGGACAAGTATGATCAACGGGTATGTGAAAAATAGGTGTAATCATGACGCTATTGAGTTTTTCGCGAGAATGATGAGGGATGAGGATGTGATGAATGGTCTGTTAAAGCCAAATGAAGCTACATTTGTCAGTGTTCTCTCATCTTTTGATGGTGCAGGAGCGTTGTGTCAAGGGAAGCAAATACATGGGAACTGCATTGACAGTGTTTTATGGAAAGATGGGTTGTTTACAATTCGCTATACGAGTTTTCGAAACAATGGTGGTAAAAGAGGTTTGTACTTGGAATGCATTAATATCAGCGCTTGCTTCAAATGGTAGAGAAAAGCAAGCACTAGATATGTTTGATAAAATGAAGACTGAAGGTTGGATCCCAAATGGAGTTACTTTTGTTAGTGTTCTCTCAGCTTGTGCTCATGCCAAGCTTGTGAACATGGGGTTAGAATTGTTTCGATCAATGTTACCTGAATTTGGCGTTGTACCATTAATGGAGCATTATGGATGTATAGTTGATCTCTTGGGAAGAGCTGGACTTTTAAGAGAAGCGTATGAATTTGTGCAAAATATGCCTTTTAAAGCTGATGCTTCGGTCTTGGGAGCTCTTTTAGGTGCTTGTAATGTTCATGGAGATGTGGAATTAGGTAATGAAGTAGGAAAGTGTTTGATTAAATTGCAGCCACATCATTGTGGGAGATATGTGTTGCTTTCAAGTATTTATGCTAATGCGCAAAAATGGGATCATGCTGCTGCATTGAGAAAAACAATGGTAGATTCTGGAATACAAAAGATTCCAGCCTATAGTTGTACTCACTGATTAGGATATATATTGTTTTTTTTTTATTGTTGTAAGTAACTAAAACTTATAATGATTTAAACTTTAATTTTTTTTTTTTGATCAATATACAGCATTCAACACTCAAACTAGTGTGCCTCTTAGTAATAGGAAGTAAAGACAATATAAACCAGTTAGTTGTTATAAAGTGGGTATATACTTATAACATTCTGATAAAATTCTTTACCTAAGTAATAATATTTTTTCTTGGTTCGTGCTTGTTATTGTGTATGAATCTTGTTCACTTGTTCAATCTTGAGCCTAGGCGGTTATCTTGTGCAGACGTGTGGTGTGAATTGGTGGCTGGATATTGAGACATCTTATGCACAATGAACTCCGATGGCCATGTCTCACTGAACAACTTTTTCGTCGATCTGATGAAGAAGTTTGGCTCAATATCTTTTTTGCACTTGCTCAACAAATTTTTTTTTCTTTTTCTTTTATTTTTCAAAAAGAGAATTAATTCATTTTTCTTTTTTTTTTATGTAACAATTGTTAAACTTTATAAATAAATAATGATTTTCTTGTTTTGATTGCTACTCAACAATTTTTTACCCGTACTCAACGGTTATGCTCTAAAACTCAAAACTCAGTAAAGTTACTGAGCGTAAAAGCATACTCAATAAAGTGACTCAATAGAAAAATTCAATTACTCATTAACTTTTTTCGATATTCAACACTTTTTCCAATACTCAGTAACTTTTTCCATACTCAGTACTTCATGCTCAACGCTTTTTCCATACTCAATAGCCAATACCCCATACACAATAACCTATAATTTTTTACTGAAGTAGTAATATTTTTTCTTGGTTCGTGCTTGTAATTATTATCTAACTTTTCTCTTTGTATAATCTCGTATGTATCTTGAACCAATTATACTGTACTTGTTCAATTCATGCTTTTCTTAAATTTATAAAATTTTGTTTTCACCCTCACCAGTCAAAATCTTTACAATAATATATTTACACCTAAAGATGAAATGATAAGGTTAATTAGTGCAAATTAAACAATATAATATTGGACTTAGATTTTGTTAATATCTTGAGTACGTCAACAGTACATTAGATTTCATGTGAGAAATCAGTTAGCAAATGGTGGAAGTACCTGTACTATCTTTTTTTTTTTTGAATTAAATTTGTGTTTTCAATTTCAACTAAGAAACCTTGAGTTTGATGGACGATACTTTGAAATGGAGCTTGATAATCATTTAGATGAATGATCAACATAATTTTTAGATATCTTTTTTAAAAGGGAACTATGCTGTAAAGCCTGCAGGATTTCTAGTGAAAAGGCAAGTAAGGATTTTCGTTGTGTGGAAAGATGATATTCAAATACTATTCATAGTATATGATAGGTTTCCTAGTGTTAGTAAACTGGCTTATAGATCAGTAATCACAAAAAAACTTCCAAATAATATCATTGACAAATTTGTTCTGAATTGTAGATAAATATAGTACACATATTAATTTACTTAAAATAAGATTTAAAATATAACAGAAGTGCAACAGAAGCTATTTGCAGTTAAAATTAGGTCTAATTAAAGAACAATAAAGAAAGTAAAAATGAAAATTCAGTTGTGCATTGCTACTGCCGTTCCTCTTGTAGCTTCCACTGCCTGGTACATCAAAAGAAAATTCACAATAAGTAAACTATTAAAATGTAGGAAGATTAACGGAAAGCAAAAATGAATTTCCTAACCTGCTTATACAATAATTCAATTTGCTGTAATTATTCTTAATGAAGCTTTCCTTTTCTAATTCTCTCACTGCGACGAATTTTGAAAGGTTCTTGATTAATCCTCTCCCTGACATGAATTTCAAGAGATGCTTTACGAAGCTTTCGTTTTCTAATCTTCTCGCTGATACGATTTTCGAAAGAGTCAGGCTCATGTAGAGACACTAGACTTTCACAATATGGAAATACCACACCGAAACCTAGATATTGACGTGTAATTTCACAATTTTTAGTTCTGAAGTTGTATATTATCCCCGTATCATCTTCAAGATCTGTACTTGCATATACCACATCATCATGAAAAGCCACAGGCTCCCATTTGCTGCAATTAATCTTGAGTTGGGTTATATTTAGAGAGTGCTTTAATTCCCAAGCTGGCTCCTCATAGTCTTTTAAAACCCAAATTTTCATTTCGGTTTGGTTGTACACCACACAATGAAGATAACTCTCTGATACTCCTAAGCATTTCGAATAAAAATTATGGATAATAGGCAAACGTATTGCCTTAGACAATTCTTTTTCTACATGGAATACAATCATATGAGTATATCCTATTGACCAATGCATCCAACCATTATTAAACATGAGAATACGTATAAAACTTCCCAAGCAAGAAACCATGCATACATCCTTGGATGTTTTCCACTTGTTAGTATCCGACGAGTAAATGTGAAACGAATATGTTTTACAAGGATTGTTGCTGCAGTGTTCAATATCTACCAACTTAAATGTTGAAGATGCACCCGATGAAGAATTGAAAGGGTACAAAGCTAATCCAAGGTTCTCATATGAAGTACAAAATAAATAATTACCTCTTTTGGGTTTTACTCGTACCCACTTTCTTGTAACTGGATTGCATATGTATATAGTATACATTCCTTTCTTAGCAATCCAGCTTCGACAACAAACTATACCATTAGATGATGATAAAAGATACACTTTTTTTTCTGGAAGGAAATCCAAAATATTATCTTTTGTTGCACATCCTGTATCAGTGAGAGTTAGGAGATTTACAGTGCCGTTTGTAAGATCGAACTTTTGCTGGACAACAAGTCCTTGAGTTTCTTCTACTCTACCATAATGAATGCTCAAGAATGAGGGGTCGGATATAAAGGTATACCACCTCTTGGAAATGCACTTAAATGCCAGGAGAGACTCAGCGGGTAGTCGAGATAAGATCTCCGTTGCAATGTCGTTGTTTAACGAATCCATATTCGAATTCCAATTAAAAAGCTGGATCACCATATATAACCCAAAAGTTACACAGGAAAAAATAACACAATTAGAAGAGGCAAAGTAGATATGAGTTCTTCAAAAGAATGAATATGTAAGAAAATTGTTTATTAGTCAATAGCGATGTGAGTAAAACTCCACACTAAAATTAGTTTTATTGCTTAAACCATCTCCAACCAATCGTGGCCCCAAAAAATTCATATGCTATAAAAAATTACATGTGAGATTTGTTTAACAATAAAAGTTTAACACTATCAAAAAAATTAAAAAATTAAAATATTTGTAATGCAACAGAAGGAAGAAAGAAGAAGCTGTAAGAGTTGGAGAGGGTCTATATCTCCATACTCAGCCAAATCCTATTCCAGAAATTAGGTTTTCTTTAATTTTAATTATGTAATACATTATGAATTTCATTTCTTTTAATTTAGTTTTCTTTTTAATTAGTATGAGCTAATTGCATCATAGTACTTGAGAATGCTTTATGGGTGAATCTCAATTCTATTGAATTTCTATGTTTGATTTTGGGTTTATGTTAAATTAAATTAAATTGAGACTTTTACTCTTCTCGATAATTTGGGATTATTTACTGTTTTTAGAGTCATGAACTAAGAGCAGGTATTAGTATCTAGGCTATTCCACATATGTGGCGTGTGGATCATCATGACGGAGGGTTTAGGTATGGAACCAATTATTCAATCTAAAATAGAAGCTATTGATTCTGACGAACTTAGCTAATTTTAGGGCCAATGAGGTAGATTTCTTAAACATCTAAAAGTGGATCATATTTACCCTGACGGGACTAGTGACACTCTAGGATAGCCTTATAGTCTACCCTGACGGGGGTATAAGGAATTTAGAATCCCGACCATTGTAATTGACCAATCTAACACTTAAACAGCATAGGTTATGAAATAGGATTAGGAGGATCCCTTGCGTTCTCAAGTGCTACCTTCTCATATTTGCGTTTCACGCTCATTTACTTGCGTTTTAGTATTTACTTGAATTTTCCATTTAGTCTTTTATTACTTAGAATTAATAAAAACAAACAATCACTCATTATATCTTTAATTGCTTTCCTAAGTACAACCATTCATTATTCGATAAGCATTGTAGTTAACCAAACCGTCCCTGCGAACGATCCTAGAATCACTTATTACTACTTGGGACAACCGTACACTTGCGGTTGTGATTCGATTACTTTTGCATTTATTTTAGAACACACAAAGGAACACCACGATGTTATCAGACCCCATTCTATTCTTTATTCTCTCTAGAATATTTTTTTTCTTTCTATTCTCTCTAGATTTTTCCATTCTCTCAAGAATAATCTTTTTTCTTCTCCTCTTGAAATGAAAATGACAAAGTCACTATTTATAGAAGAAAAAGCAAGACAAGAAAACCGTCACATTAATGCTCATATTAAAGTCGTCCGTTTTTTCTTTATCAAGTTTTTGTAACTCCCATAACAACTAATACATAAAGAACCATTAATCCATAATAAAGAATAAGGAATAATTCTAATGGTTTTTTTCCCCAAATAATAAAGTGGGACTATTATATACAAATGATATTTTCCACTTCTTCCAAAAACATGAAAGAATTAATAAAATAAATTGTCTTTATTTAAAAAATTCCAACAATAAGATTATCCTAATTATGAAAACCATTTCATGGAATTCTCATGATACTATGTGTTGTTCTGTTGTCAAATACTTTACATATTTTATTAGCATCTCATTCACCCAAAACAGGGTTGATATGTTCACTAACCAAGTTAACTTGACCTGCATTGTTATTGACGATACTACAATCTGGAATCCAATTAATTTTCAAGATATTTGTGGTGGTACCATTAGCAATCTGTCTTATACATCCACATTTTAGGATATCTCTTTGATCAAGGTTACTAGTCTGATCCCAAGATTTACTTCGCAAAATAAGTAATATGGAAAATAGATTCCTTTAAGAAATTTGTAACAAGAAGATCTGGATCCTTTATAATTTTCCATACCCAACTAACTAACAAGAAGTGTTTTAATAGGGGATGGAATTGACCCTCCCTAAATTCTCATAATGGGTCAAGCTCGAGGAGGTGATGTACGTGGATAAAACCTCACGGGTAGTCACTAGCAACGTTGTGAAAAACTTAGACAATAGGAGATGAACACTTTCAAACTTCCAACAATCTCACCGATGTGGCATGCAGCCTCTTCCTTCATATGACCAAAACAAAAGATTTTTTTGGCAAAACAGTTCGATGGCCATGAATAAATCCAACAATGATGACAACACAGCCGAACCCATATACATATCTATAAGAGGCTAAACTTGTGACTTATCTTTGTGTACAATTTTGCAGCTTACTCTGTTCATCATCCCAAAAATCAGAGGCACACAACCCCAAACCCATGGCATTTTCCTGGAAACAAACTGGAGCACACCTTCTCGTGACTAGTTTTTCAAACGATTTATAGCTACTGGCTGCTTGATATGAGTCTGTTTTTCAACCCTCAATTCTCATACTAGGTGTTAGTTTAGTATTTAATACAATTTTGCATGAATGTGATACATGAAAACCGTTAGAATTCTATTTTAGAGTCGGTTTGTGGCAATTAATTGGTAATTTTAGGAAAAACACATCAAGACACTTGTGATGCAACAGTCTGTTGGAAGACGAGGGAACAATTTTAACTTTTGAAGGCACGATGAAAAAGAGTACTCGCTTGGAAGTTTCTCCAAAAGTTCACAATTCCAAGTTTTACTAGAAGGTTATTTTCTTATTTTGTGTCAATGTTTGCTATATGAGTATAAGTATCTAATGCCATAGGTTTTTTCCAGATAGCAACTCCAGGTCTTTTAGGACTAGCGGATGCCTATATCGATGGGGATTTTTCACTTGTTGATAAAAATTACGGTCTTGTTACCCTTTTCATGGCAAGAAAATTGTTGGTGAATTCTTTTAATTTTCATTTTTCTCACTCTATAATATTTAGTTTTGCAGATATTTATCACCAACAGTCCTGATTTAAATTATTCTATCAATAGATAAAAAATTATCAGGTACAAGAAATTAATGTTGGACTGACTACCTATGTTCATATGGTATTTTATTGTCTTATATTTTGTACGTCCAGCAGCTGGTGGACACCATTACTTGTCTTAATAGGAGTAGCATCGACAATATCACTTATTATTCGTCATCTTTTAAGACAAAATACTTTAACTCAGGCTCGTCAGAATATCTCGTGCCATTATAATTTGGTAAGATGGACTAATCCCCATAATTTCCCCACTATTACCGGTTGAGAGTTTCTGTAATCCTGATCCCATGTACCCAAAGTCGGTGTAACTGATTCAAAATATTGTCTTCCTTCACACAGAGTAATAAAGTTTTTCCTCTGTTCTTGGATGAAACAATGTCCTACTCTTGTGCAATTTTGAGGTGTTTTTAAATTTCAGTTTAACGTTTTCTTTTTCTGCTTTAGCCATATTTTATATTTTGATTAGTTAACGATCCACTTGAATGTTGCGCAACTTCGGAAAATATCACTCTTGATTGAAAAGGCAAAAATACGAAAGGTACATCACATCTTAGAGATTGGATTCGGTTGGGGAAATTTAGCTATTGAAGTTATGAAGTGCACCGGGTGTAAATATAACGGCATCACCTTGTCTATTCAACAACTCGAATATGCACAAGTGAAAGTGAAGGAAGCTGGCCTTCAAGATCATATTCATTTTATTTTGCGAAACCAGCAAATATGACAGAATTATATATTGGTATATCGCGAGACCAATAAATATATGAAGTTAAGCAACAATATTTATATAATGTTATTGATGATCATTTGCAGTGAGATGATAGAACATGTCGGACATCAATATGGAGTTTTTTCAGATGTTGCGATGGAAGAAGATGGCCTTTTAGTTCTACAAGTAATTCAGCATAGTAATTCAAGTGTTTGATCAGCCAGATTTTCCATGGAAATATTTTCAGATTTTTTTTTTTTCATGATAATCATTTTGTTAAAATGCTTCACACGTGTTTCTGTATTTCTCCATGATAATCTATTTCCAAGGAGAACCTGGTTGATCAAACACATCCTTACTGCTAATGATTATAAGCTGAATCGACTTGTCCATACATAGTTCACATCATTACAAGATGACAAGTACTGACGCATATAGAAAAAACCCAGGCTTCATTACTGAGTATATATTCCCAGGATCATGTATACTCTCTCTGAGTCGAGTAATCACAACTATGGCAGCTGGATCCAGGCTCGGGTAAATGATCTCATCATATTCCGTGCTCTGATACAATTTTGTTCATCAAATTTATTAAACTTTTTGAATGCAGTGTGGAGAATTCGAAAACTATAGGACGTCATTATTATTATTCACAGATGTTGGAGGGATAACTTCCTGAAAAATCAGAGGTAAGAAGAAACATCAATGTGCGCTGCTATGAGAAAAGATCATCTGTAGTTATATAGATTACTTCTAATTAACATCCCATAGGCTGCTTGTGTTTTAGCTTAATTCTGGAGTTGGAATTTGATGAAAAATTCATTCAGACATGGGAATATTTTTTTGATTATTGTGCTTCTTCTTTCAAGAGTCGCACGCTCGGAAATTACCAGGTATAGCTGACGGATATTGGTGATAAAATACTACTTGGGTCGATGTTTTCTTCATATTCGAATAAATAGTTTATTCAATGAATCTAAATGTATTGATGATATAAATGGTGTGTTTTGTAGATTGTATTCTCACGACCAACAAATGTTGAATAGTAAGGAAAGAAACTATACGCTTGGCTAGTGACTTTGAGCGTGCTAGGGGATAATTAAATGGGTAAAACCTTAGAGGCGTAACAAGTTAAATATAGATGCATACTGCGATCTACTAAAGAAGAAGGCCGGGATAATTGGGTTACTTAGAGACGAAAATGGGACATTCATAGCTGGATTTTCAGGTGCGTGTATGTTTGAATCACCTGTTCTTTCAGAAATATTGGCACTACATTTCGGTCTAAAATGGGCCCTAAATCGTGGCATAAAACCGCTATATATCGAGACTGTCTCTAGAGAGTTTCATGCGTTAGTAAAGGGTAGTGGTAGCTCTACGAGATGGGCTTGTCATATTGGATGAGAATGCATGGAGATGCTCAAGATGCACCTAAGTTTCGAAGTTAACTTTGTTTATTGCGAGGCTAATAATTGTGCGGATTTATTGGTTAAGAAGGGCGCTGATTCTTCTGAAGGACCACACGAACTAAGAGATCCTCGAGTATTTGTGGCATAATATAACAAAGGATATGAGTAGTTGCGCTACTCCTAATTAAATTGATTTTAGATTTATTTAACTATGACTTTAAGCCGAATAAAAAGAAAAACTGAAAAGAGATCTAATTGGAAACATACTTAGCCTTAGCTTAGCTTGGACTTCTTTAGTAAGTCTTTCTTTTAGTCGAATGCTTAGCTTGGACTTGTCCTTCATGAAACCTTAAAAAGAAGAAAGACTGATGAGCTCGAAAACTTCCGTTTAAGTTTTGGCATGCCAGAAATATTACTTCAACTCCTCCAACGTTTTATCAAACACAGAAACCAGGTGAAGCAAATACATTCCCAGATCACAATTAATGGCGACCTTTTAGTAACTTCAAAATGGACCAACACCCTATTATACAATGCCCTTATAAGGGCTTATCTCATCACCTTTTCTCAACCTCACACCAGTCTTGTTCTCTTCACTCACATGCTCTCTCACCGTGCGTTTCCCAACAATCTCACCTTCCCTATGTTAATTAAATCCGCTACCTCATCATCTTTGCCTTCTGTTTTTGGGATACCCCTTCATGCCCAAGCCCTCAGACGTGGCGTGTTGTTCGACCCATTTGTGCAAACCTCTTTAGTTTGTTTGTATGCGCAGCTTTCTTGTATTGATAGCGCACGTAACGTGTTTGCTGAAATTTCTGACACATAACGCAATGCTTGATGCGTTTGGGAAGAATGGACACATGATTGAGGCTGTTAGAATGTTTTTAAGCATGGGCAAGCGAGATGTTTACTCATGGACAAGTATGATCAACGGGTATGTGAAAAATGGGTGTAATCGTGACGCTATTGAGTTTTTTGCGAGAATGATGAGGGATGAGGATGTGATGAAAGGTTTATTAAAGCCAAATGAAGCTACATTTGTCAGTGTTCTCTCTTCTTTTAATGGTGCAGGAGCATTGTGTCAAGGGAAACAAATACATGAGTATATGATAAAAAATGAGAGACAACTGAGTGTTTATATGGGAACTGCATTGACAGTGTTTTATGGAAAGATGGGTTGTTTACAGAGTGCTATACGAGTTTTCGAAACAATGGTGGTAAAAGAGGTTTGTACTTGGAATGCATTAATATCAGCGCTTGCTTCAAATGGTAGAGAAAAGCAAGCACTATATATGTTTGATAAAATGAAGACTGAAGGTTGGATCCCAAATGGAGTTACTTTTGTTAGTGTTCTCTCAGCTTGTGCTCATGCCAAGCTTGTGAACTTGGGGTTAGAATTGTTTCGATCAATGTTACCTAAATTTGGCGTTGTACCATTAATGGAGCATTATGGATGTATAGTTGATCTCTTGGGAAGAGCTGGACTTTTAAGAGAGGCTTATGAATTTGTGCAAAATATGCCTTTTAAAGCTGATGCTTCAGTTTTGGGAGCTCTTTTAGGTGCTTGTAATGTTCATGGAGATGTGGAATTGGGTAATGAAGTAGGAAAGTGTTTGATTAAATTGCAGCCACATCATTGTGGGAGATATGTGTTGCTTTCAAGTATTTATGCTAATGCGCAAAATTGGGATCATGCTGCTGCATTGAGAAAGACAATGGTAGATTCTGGAATACAAAAGATTCCAGCCTATAGTTGTACTCACTGATTAGGATATATATTGTTTAATTATTGTTGTAACTAACTAAAACTTATAATGATTTAAACTTTAATTTTTTATTTTTATTTTGATCAACATACATCATTGAGCCCTCAAACTAGTGAGCCTCTTAGTAATAGGAAGTAAAGACAATATAAACCAGTTAGTTGTTATAAAGTGGGTATATACTTATAACATTCTGATAAAAATTTTTACCTAAGTAATAATATTTTTTCTTGGTTCGTGCTTGTTATTGTGTATGAATCTTGTTCACTTGTTCAATCTTGAGCCTAGGCGGTTTTCTTGTGCAGACGTGTGGTGCGAAGTGGTGGTGGTGTGAGTTGGTGGCTCGATCTGGTGAGCTGGATATTGAGACATCTTATGCACAATGAACTCCGATGGCCATGGCTCACTGAACAACTTTTTCGTCGATCTGATGAAGAAGTTTGGCTCAACATCTTTTTTGCACTTGCTCAACAATTTTTTTTTTCTTTTTCATTTTTTTTTCAAAAAGAGAGTTAACTCACTTTTTTTTTTTTTAATGTAATAATTGTTAAACTTTATAAATAAATAAAGATTTTACTGTTTTGATTGCTATTCAACAATTTTTTTACCCTTACGTAACTGTTTTGCCTTAAAACTCAGTAACTAAACTCAGTAACTGAGCGTACGAGCATACTCAATAAAGTGACTCAATAGAAAAATTCAATTACTCGGTAACTTTTTCCGATACTCAACACTTTTTTCAATACTCAGTAACTTTTTCTATACTTAGTACTCCATGTTCAGAACTTTTTCCATACTCAATACTCCATGCACAGTAACTTATATTTTTTTTTACCGAAGTAGTAATATTTTTTCTTGGTTTGTGCTTGTAATTATTGTTTATTTTTTCTCTTTGTATAATCTCGTATGAATCTTGAATCAATTATACTGTACTTGTTTAATTCATGCTTTTCATAAATTTCTAAAATTTTATTTTCACCCTCACCAGTCAAAAGCTTTATAATAATATATTTACACTTAAAGATAAAATAAATACCCCATATGAAATGATAAGGTTAATTAGTGCAAATTAAACATTATAATATTGGACTTAGATTTTGTTAATATGTTAAGTACGTCAACAGTACATTAGATTTCATGTGAGAAACCAGTTAGCAAATGGTGGAAGTACCTGTACTATCCTTTTTTTTTTTTAAATTAAATTTATGTTTTCAATTTCAACTAAGAAACCTTGAGTTTTGATGGACGTTACTTTGAAATGGAGCTTGATAATCATTTAGGTGAATGATCATCATAAGTTTTAGATATCTTTTTTAAAATGGAGGTCTGCAGGATCTCTAGTGAAAAGGCAAGTAAGGATTTTCGTTGTGTGGAAAGATGTTATTCTTATCATTTTTTTATCATCACACAATCAGTTTGATCAAGGAAATAAGCTAAATGATAAACAAATGATGCACATATAAATTTATTCAAATGCTATTCATAGTATATGATAGGTTTCCTAGTGTTAGTAAACAGGCCTGTAGATCAGTAATCACAAAAAAAACTTCCAATAATATCATTGACAAATTTGTTCTGAATTGTAGATAAATATAGTACACATATTGATTTACTTAGAATAAGAATTAAAATATAACAGAAGTGCAACAGAAGCTAATTGCAGTTAAAATTTAGGTCTAATTAAAGAACAATAAAGAAAGTAAAAATGTGAGTACAATCAGAGAAGGAAAAAATAACAGTTGTGCTACTGCCATTCCTCTTGTAACTTCCACTGCCTGGTACATCAAAAGAAAATTCACAATAAGTAAACTATAAAAATTTAGGAAGATTAATGGAAAGCGAAAATGAATTTCCTAACCTGCTTATAAAATAAAATAATTTGCTGTGCCTGCTGTGATTATTCTTGATGAAGCTTGCCTTTTCTAATTCTCTCACTGCGACGAATTTTGAAAGATTCTTGGTTAATCCTCTCGCGATGAATTTCAAGAGATTTTTCACGAAGCTTTCGTTTTCTAATCTTCTCGCTGATACGATTTTCGAAAGAGTCAGGCTCATGTAGAGGCACTAGACTTGCACAATATGGAAATACCACACCGAAACCCAGATCTTGATGTGTAATTTCACAATTTTTAGTTCTGAAGTTGTATATTATCCCTGTATCATCTTCAAGATCTGTACTTGCGTATACCACATCATCATGAAAAGCCACGGGCTTCCATTTGCTGCAATTAATCTTGAGTTGGGTTATATTTAGAGAGTGCTTTAATTCCCAAGCTGGCTCCTCATAGTCTTTTAAAACCCAAATTTTAATTTCGGTTTGGTTGTACACCACACAATGAAGATAACTCTCTGATACTCCTAAGCATTTCGAATAAAAATCTTGGATAATAGGCAAACGTATTGCCCTAGACAATTCTTTTTCTACATGGAATACAATCATATGAGTTCCTCCTATTGACCAATGCATCCAACCATTATTAAACATGAGAATACGTGGAAAACATCCCAAGCTAGAAACCATGCATACATCCTTGGATGTTTTCCACTTCTTAGTATCCGACGAGTAAATGTTAAACGAATATGTATTACAAGGATTGTTGCTGCAGTGTTTAATATCTACCAACTTAAATGTTGAAGATGCACCCGATGAAGAATTGAAAGGGTACAAAGCTAATCCAAGGTTCTCATATGAAGTACAAAATAAATAATTACCTCTTTTGGGTTTTACTCGTACCCACTTTCTTGTAACTGGATTGCATATGTATATAGTATACATTCCTTTCCTGGCAATCCAGCTTCGACAACAAACTATACCATTAGATGATGATAAAAGATACACTTTTTTTTCTGGAAGGAAATCCAAAATATTATCTTTTGTTGCACATCCTGTATCAGTGAGAGATAGGAGATCCACAGTGCCGTTTGTAAGAGCGAACTTTTGCTGGACAACAAGTCCTTGAGTTTCTTCTACTCTACCATAATGAATGCTCAAGAATGAGGGGTCGGATATAAAGGTATACCACCTCTTGGAAATGCACTTAAATGCCAGGAGAGACTCAGCGGGTAGTCGAGATAAGATCTCCGTTGCAATGTCGTTGTTTAACGAATCCATATTAGAATTCCAATTCAAAAGCTGGATCACCATATATAACCCAAAAGTTACACAGAAAAAAAAAATAACACAATTAGAAGAAGCAAAGTAGATATGAGTTCTTCAAAAGAATGAATATATAAGAAAATTGTTTATTAGTCAATAGTGATGTGAGTATAGTTTTATTACTTAAACCATCTCCGACCAATCATGGTCCCCAAAAATTTATATGGGGTAAAAAATCACATGTGAGATTTGTTTAACAATAAAAGTTTAACACTATCAAAAAAAATTAAAAAATTAAAAAATTGTAAGAAATTAAAAAAAAAAGGAAAATTCAATTGTTAACAAATCAAATATCAATAATTTTATGTATTTGCAAAAGAAAAAAAAAGATTTTTACCTTAATGATTTGATTGGTGCTATAGTAGGTGGTGGAAAAGGATCTGATGATCTGCTTCTTCTGGCGGCGGTAATGGATGTGGATGGAAGAATGGTTGAATATGGGTTGCTGTATTTGTGAAGTGTTTTTTTTTTTTAATATTGGGTGCTACTGGATTATTGGGTTTCGATTCAATAGGACAACGTTTGGTTAAGTCTTAATCGTTGATCTTGATCTCTTTATACTGTTCAAATTAAGTGCCAGTTTGGGAATGCTTTTCAAAATAATCACTTAAAGTGATTTTAGATCATAGCAATATTTTAGACTCTAAAAATCACTTTTACAAAAAGCACTAGATTAGTGATTATCAAAATAATCACTAAAAATGATTTTAGATGTCAAAATATTTTTTAATATTTTTTTTAATATTTTAATTTTAATCAAAAAAGCGCTTTTAGCTCCAAAATAATCAATCCCAAACGGGCACTAAAACTCTACCTATCTTATATATAAAATACTTTTCTTCAATCTTCGGTCCATTTTGTTTTTAAATTTTTTAGTCTTTTCTCTCGCATTTCAAAAAAAATTAGGGTTTATCTTCTAGATCGATTAGAGTGTAAAATCTTCTGTAACAGCTATTATAATTTAAATATAACAAGAATCATCTTGATTCTTGTTTATTTAGCCAGCGTAGTTGGTTTATCTTGTTTAGATTAGCCAATAGCTTGAGGTTTCGGTTTGAATCTTTATATATTGTTGAGTAACAAGTGTAATCTGGAACGACAGTTGTTATAGTGGATGGTACTTCTCTCATCGGAGTTCAACGTGGACATAGACATTTTGTCAAACCATAAAAAACTTATGTTTAATTGAAATTCTAAACCCTTTTCTGAAAACTATTTGTAACTCGAATTTAAATCTAAACATGTTTACAACAGTGGTATCAAAGTTTGCTAAATATCTTACATACCTGTAGAATTTTTGTATCGTCTAAGGTTCGATGATTCGAATCTAAAAGCTGATTTAACTTCTTTTACTGGTTTTTGATTTGGTGTTTCTGGATTCTTGAAAATCTTTAATGGTTTTTCAAAAAAAAAACGTATATTCATATCAAATTATGGACTAAAGATCTCTTGGATAAAGACGGAGAAATAAATGGAGAGGCGTTCAATATATTGTTCAGTAATCTGTCAGGTTCGGTTATTTGCAAGCTAGACTGATGTGATACCACAATTGAACTCTGAGGTAAGTTAGTCTCTCTCTATTCTACTAAGTCTTTACCCAATTTAGCTTTCTTGAGAGGATTTATGTTTAATTATAAAATGGATAAGAGTAAATCTTTGGATGAAAAAATTGATGAATTTTTAAAAATGACTTTGATGTTAGATGGTACCCCTCAGACCTTATATGATACTAGTAAATGTATGATAATTCTAAACTCTATTACCGATTCTTATCAAGTTGTTAAAGATGTGTTTCAATATACGAGTATTGTCCCCTCCTTTTGACCAAGTTATTGCTACTTTAAAAACAAGAGAAAATAAAATTGAACTAAGTAGAAGATTTGGCTCAAATTTTTTTATTAAACCAAAAACATATACTACATATGTCTCGGATGCAAATAAAAATAAGAAAACAATTAATTAGAATAAGTAAAAGTCTAAAGAGACCAGAGAATATTTTCATTGTGGTAAAGCTGGGCATTTAAATAAAAATTGTTTTAATCAAAGAACAAATTGAAAGTTGGTAATAATGAATCTAATGTAGACTGTATGCCTAAGATAGATGATGAGGTATGTGAAATATTAAGTCAAGTCTAGTCGTGTTAATTGGATACTTGATTCTGAGTGCACCTTACATATGTATCTGTTACCTAAATGTTTTCATGACCTTGTTTAAAATAGTAATGAAACTTTTTATACGGGAAATGATCAAACATGTGATGTTAAGGGTGTGGGAAAAGTTAAAAGTTAAAAGTTAAAATTCTATTATGGAAAATTTATTACTTTAATAAATGTTAGATATATACTAGAATTAAAAAGAATTTTGATTTCTTCGGGTTCTTTTGATGATATTGATTGTGTGTCTAAAGTGTGTAAAGGTAACATTCATGTATATAGGAATTCTAAGCTTTTGTTTTATGGTACTAAGTGTTCTACTTTGTATGTTGTAAATAGAAATCACAGTTCTTGTTAATCTAATGTTGTTTCTAATTCTAGGAGTGCAACTACTCTGAATGGCACCTTATGCTTGGGCATATGAGCTAACAAGGGCTCACTTTGCTAAGAAAACAGGGATGCTTTGGTAAGAATTTAATTTATGATTTATCTTTCTATGAAAATTGTGTTTTTGCTAAGAAACAACACATGCATAAGTTTAAGGTTGGGGTGCCCCTAGCCTCAGATTTCTGAGAGTATGTTCATGCTAACTTGTGGGGACCTGAAAGGTATGTTTCACTTGGTAACTTCAAATACTTTTCTCTATAGTGGATAATTGTAGTGGAAGGGTTTGGACTAATTAATTAAAAATAAAAGATGAAACTTTTTTTAAAATCAAAGAGTGGAATATTTTAGAGGAAAAATAATGTGGAATAGTTGTTAAAGTGTTTTGAACTGATAATGTGCTTGAGTTTTGTAACGAATAGTTTGAACCTTTTTGTATAGAAAATGGGGTTTTGAGACATAGAACTATTAGAACCCCCCCCCCCCCCCCCCCCCCCCTTCTCAGTAATATGGGGTTGCTGAGAGAATGAACATATGACCCTTTTGAAAAAAGTGAAAAGCCTTTTATTTACTTCTGGTTTACCAACATATTTTTTAGGGAGAGCTTTTTACGTTGCAACTTATTTGCAAATTAGGAGTCCCAACATGGCCATTGACTTCAAATCCCCTATGGAATTTTAGAGTGGCAAGAAGCTAAATTGTCCCATTTAAGAAATTTTGGTTGTGTAGCCTATGTGCATAACAAGGATGGTAAACTTGACCCTAGGTCCATTAAATGTATTATGACGGGTCATCAACAACAAGGGGTTAAGGGTTATCAGTTGTAGGACAAAAACACTAGTGGCTTCAAAATCTTTTTAATTAAAGATGTTATATTTGATGAGTTAACATTTTCTTGCAAGATTAATATAAATACATGTAATAATGATTTGACTGAACAAACTAGTAATACTATGGAGTATGAGTTTGAGGTGAAGTTGCTCAATCATGGACAGTCAAGTGAGACTTCTGTTGAGGACCATCAAGTGGATCAACACAAAGACAAGGAAAATGATGAAGGTGCTAAGCAACTTGATGAACCTGAAGAAGAAGAGGTTGGCCACTTGACTGAGTCAATAGCAAAAGGGCTACAAGACTACCAGCTGGCAAGAGATTGGCAAAGAAGAGAGAATAAGGCTCCTAGCATGTATTCCTACGCCGATCTAGTTTATATCGCATTGACTGTTGTAGTAGATGTTAGGGATTCTGAGCCTTATTCTTATCTTGATGCTATAAGTTCTAAAGATAAAAAACTATGGGTAAATACTATGAATAAAGAATTACATGCCCTTTTACTTAATAAAACTTGAAATTTAGTTTTTAAACCTAAATATTCTAAGTTAGTTCAATGTAGATGGCTGAATGTAGCTCATAATCTTACCATCCTAGATATAAAGCTAGATTAGTTGCTAAGGGTATTACTCAAAGGGAAGACATTGACTTCACCAAAAATTTCGCTCGTGTGATTAAATTCAAAACTATTAAAATTATGTTATCATATGCAACCTGTTTTAATCCTTAAATTGACCATTTAGATGTAAAGATAACTTTCTTACATGGTGATCTTGATGAAACCATTTATATGAGGCAACCTAAAGGGTACCATGACCCAAGCTACATGATCATGCATGTCTTTAAAAAAATACTTATATGGAGTGAAACGGTCCACAAGGCAATGGTATAAGAGCTTTGATTTTGTTTGTCCATTGGGTTCAATAGATCATAATATGATGCTTGTTATTATTTTATTTGGCAAAAAAACTGTGGAATTTATATTTGATGATATGTTGATTATATGTATTTCTCTATCTATTATAAATAATATGAAAGATTTCTTGAAATCTTAATTTGATATGAATGATTTAGGAAACGCTAGAAAAATACTTGGCATGATTATTGATAGGGATAGATCAAATTGCATCCAAAAATTACATCAAGGATCTTAATTGAAAAATATTTTTCGAAGTATGATAGTTTGAAGTGTAAAACCCTCGTGTGACCCTTGATTTTTACCCAAAGTGTAGTAGAAGCCCCCTATCTTTGAAATTCCCCGAGGTGGCCCTGTCAGTTCCTTTTTTATCAACGTTCACCCTTTTTTAACATTTCTGTCAGTTGACCGTTAGTCAACGCCATATGGCGCCACATCGGTGCCACCTCACCGCCACGTCTTCTCCACGTCATCGGCATTTACACATCATTTTTTAAACCCATCTTCTTCTTCTTCACTCTCCCACACAAGATAATCACCGTCGCTCGTATCTATTCTCCACCATCATCAACCAGCTTTTGTACTCCATCACCAATTGAAGAACCTAAATCAAGGTCTTTGCTAATCCATCATCAATCGGTTTATTTTTAAACCCAATGAACCTTTACCTGGTAAAGGAAGTTTTTTAACCTTATCGAAGAGTCAAGCTTATACTAAAACTTGATCATTCCTACTCCAACTAACTTAGGACGTTTGCTCCTACACGTGTATGATTTTGTCTAATTACAGTTTCAGTTTACATCTATATAACAATCTGTTTTCCTGATATAAAAAAATTATGTTTTTAATGTATTCTTAAATCTTACGCCAATCAAACTCTATTTCAATTTCAGTTTACATCTTCGTTTTTTCCAAGAAACCTAAAATTCATTCTAAAAGAAGAAGAAAACCCAAGAACATATTCAAGAATCGTTTCCTAGCCAAAATGTTGAAAGCCATAGATCAGATTTTCTTTCTTTTCTTTTCATTTAATTTCTTTACGGTTTAACATGCTAAGCCTGATAAACTTTTCCTTTTAAAACAATTCATGTTGGTCGAAAAAAAGTCAAAGCCATTTAACGATTACTACAGACGATGGGTTCATACATTGAAGAAAACCCTTCTTCCACAGCTACGTGAAGCGATGTTATCAGACCCCATTTCACATAGCGTTCCCTCAAGTGAGGCCTTTTTCGGAGCTGGTAGTAAAGCCCACTGATGCAAGATCAAACTCGTTTGTGGGTAGTCAAGGCTAAATAGTTAATTACATCATTCATTTGGGTTCTTCAATTGTTAATGGAATAGCAAAGCCGGTTGAATATTGTTTCTCGGACTGGAGGGTAATGAGTGATATTTTCCTTGAGTTGAGGGTTTTGAGGAGGAAAAATGAAATTTGGAAGATTCTGTTTTTTCTTCACCTTTGGATATAGATAGGCAAAGTGATCTTCGCAATCCTGAAACCATTTTTTACGGGTTCAGATGCATCAAGAGGAAAGAGTGAGACTTTTTATGAAACTTAATTTGATTATAAGATGAGAAGATTTAGAGACGTGAAGCCTTTTATAAAGATGATATTAGTAGTATTTCTATTGTATCTTGGTTGTATTTGAAATTGAAATCTCAGTTTCTAGTTACAGAGTATTCTAAGTTTGTTGCATAGAGATTTTTAGTAATGGAGTACAATATAAAAGATCTAGTGGCGAAGAACAACTATGGTTCCATTGCTCCATCAATAATCGAAGAGAATGAGAGCAAAGAAGAAGAAGGGTTTAAAAAAAATTAATGATGTGTAAATGTCGATGATGTGAGATGGACATGGCAGTGAGGTGGCACTTACGTGGGGCCAGATGGAATTGACTAACGGTTAACTGACAGAAATGTTTAAAAAGAGCCAACATTGACATAAAAGGATCTAACAAGGCCACCTGGGGAATTTTGAAGATAAGGGTCTACTACACTTTGAGTAAAGATCAAGGGTCACATGGGGGCTTTACCCTAGTTTGAATTGCAAAAAATGTAAGTTTGAAAATGGAAAATGTTCCCTATTCTAATGTGTTTGGGTGTCTTATGTATGTCATGATTAGCACTAGACCTAATTTGTTATTTTATATCTCTCTACTTAGTAGATTTATGTCTAATTCCGGCTATGATCATTGGTTGGAAAATAAGCATGTTTTGTCTTATGTAAATTGTACTTTAAATGTGGGTTTAATATATGGTAATCATAACTACCCTTTTAATATTATTAGCTATGTAGACTCAAATTTTGCTAAAGATAGGGACTCTCGAAAGTCCATTATGGCTTACAGATTTCCCTTGATGCAGAATTGCATTTATTGGAAGTCACCATTACAACCACTGATGGCTCTTTCATCAACTGAGTCTGAATATGTTTCCATTACTAATAGCTTGAAAGAAACTATTTGGTTTTAGAATTTCCAAAAAGAGGTTAAGTTGATAAATGTATTTTTATTATATTTTATGATAGTCAAAGTGATATTATTTTTAGTAAGAATCCAGTATATCATGAGAGAACTAAACATATTGATGTTAAGTACCATTTCATTAGAGGTGTATTATATAATAATGAAGTTAAGTTAGAAAAAAATGCTTTTGTTTCTGATATAGGTGCTAAACTTGTTTCAAATACGAAGTTTAAATTCTGTTTGGATTTATTGATGTTCGTTGAGTTATTTTTGTAGGTATATTTGGGAAATGATGAAGATGGATATGGTGCTTCCACTATAATGTTCCCAGGATTTGATGACTTAAGCTAATACTGACATTACACACTTCAAGATAGATATTGTTGGATATAGGTTGTTATATAGATGAAGTGTGTTTTACTTTAATATTGGGCCAACGTAAAGTGTTTATTACTTAAGAACCCGACTTATTCTTCTTGTTGGACTAATATTTATGGGATATTGGGGACAAATTAAAACCCTACCCACCCCATATAGGTTGTTATATAGATGAAGTGTGTTTTACTTTAATATTGGGTCAACCTAAAGTGTTTATTACTTAAGAACCCGACTTAGTCTTCTTGTTGGACTAATATTTATGGGATATTGGGGACAGATTAAAACCCTACCCACCCCATATATAAAGCACTATTTTTCATAGATTTGCTCATTTTAAATGAATATGTATCATACTGATTGTTGCTAGAGCATTTAATATCCACCAACTTAAATATTGAAGATGCACTCGATGAAGAATGGAAATGGTACAAAGAAAATCCAAGGTGATCATATATAGTAGAATTACCTCCTTTGGACTTTACTCGGATCCACTTTCTTATAGTTGCATATGTATATAGTAAACATTCTTTTCTTGTCAAGCCAGCTTCGGCAACAAACTATACCATTAGATGACGATAAAAGAAGCACATTTTTTGTTGGAATGATATCCAAAATATTATCTTTTGTTGCACATCTGGTATATCAGTGAGATTAAGAAGATCCACAATGCCGTTCTTCAATGTTTTTGTAAGATCCCTTTTTTGCTGGAGAAGTCCTTGAGTTCCTTTTACTCTACCATAATGAATGCGCAAGAATGAGGGGTCAGATATAAAGGTATACCAACTCTTGGAAGTGCACTTAAATACTAGGAGAGATTCAACTAGAAGTCGAGATAAGATCTCTGTTTCAATATCCTTGTGTGGAAATGGCTCCATCTTCGAATTCATATAACTGAATCACAATATCTTTGTAAAACAATATTTTGGCCCCAAAAAACTCATATGTCATACAAAATCATATCGGATATTTGTTTAACAATAAAAGTTTAACACTATCAAAAATTTAAAAAATGTAAAATTGTAAGGAATAAATAGAAAAATAAGAATATCTACAATTTAATGTATTTCTTATGGTTTTCTTTGCAAAATAAGAGTTTTTTAAATTTGAGATTTGATTGTTGTGATAGTGTTGTTGGTAGTGGAGAAAAGTGTGAGAATTGATGGATCTGGGTGGTTATATTTGTGAACTATGTTTTGTTTTAATATTGAGCCAGAATTTTTTATAATTTAAAGAGTCTTTTTGATCTTGTTGTTGGACGGTTAAACTTTGATTTAATGCGAATGAGTAAAGAAACGTGGGTTAAATCTTGATCACTTTAACAACTCAAATTAAAACCATACCCTCCCCATAAATCGATTAGCGTATAGAAATTTGATGTAGTAGCTAATATAATTTAAATATAAAAAGAATCATCTTGATTATTGTTTAGTTAGCTAGTGTAGTTGGTTTTGGTTGTTTAAATTCATAGATAGCTTGAGATTTCTACAAGTGTAATGGTAAAAAAATTGTGTTCTGAATTATTTAGATCTGAAAGTCGATTTAACTTTTTTTTAATTTTATGTGTTTGGTATTTCTGGATTCTTGAAAATCTTTAAAGTTTTTTCAAAAGGTTTTCGTATTTCCTTGAAAACTTCAGAAATCTGAGTTTTTAAACTCGTGATTTAAAAATACTTTAAAGTTTCTTTTATTAAATTTAGTATATATTTATATATTTTTCTTGTAAGCACCTGATGGCTACAACTCTGATTGAGATGTCAGTCTATGATAAAAAAAATTGACTTACGTGCTTTGTTGAAAAAAAATGAAGACATTGTTGTCTCATCATAAGGTCGAACATGCACTAATTGAGGATATCAAATTATGGCCTAAAGGTCTCCTAGATGAAGTCGAAGAATTAAATGAAGAGGCGTTTCAATAATTTGTGTCAAGTCAAGGGTTGTACTTTACGAAAACTTTTTGTCTGACACGAGGATCAGAATTTATGAATAATTTGTACCACTTCGATAGCCCGAAGTTATGAAAACTTTGCGTTGACACATAGTTTGGTTGTTAAGCCTATCCCCTAGTTGGTGATCATAGGAGGCTAGATGAAAATTCCGTCTTTTTGCTTATTCAAGTCGAGAATTACTTTAACCAACCCCCTAGTCGATAATCATTGGAAGTTGGATAATATTTTTTGTTCTTTTGACTTATTAGATCGAGATACTTTCTTTTGCCAACCCTCCTATTCGATAAGCATATGAAGCCGAATGAATTGTTATTGTCTTTCTACTTATTCGGGTCGAAAATTTCTTTGGCTGGACCCGTAGTCGATGATCATAGTAGGTCAGATAAAACGTTTTGGTCTTTCGACTTACTCAGGTCCCTGACCTTCTTTGGCCGACCCCTTAGTCGGTGATCCTTGGAGGCCGAATGAATATTTTTGGTCTTTCAACTTATTCAGGTTAGGATTTCCTCTGCCAACCCCGTAATCGATAATCATAGAATGCCGGATGAAACGTTTTGGTATTTTAACATATTAAGTTTGGGAATTCAGTGACCAACCCCTAGATTACTAACTTAAAAGGTCGTGTGCTAAACTGAAAATTGGTCTTTTAAAAAAATTGATTTTTTGACCTTTTCAGGTAGGGAATTCATCGGACTCTCTACTTTACGAAACTAAGAGGTCGGGTGTTGATACCTCGTGATAATTTTGGTATGCACGAGACATCATTTAGATATTTTCTAGAGCATATAGTTAAGATTTATCCCGTGATTTGGTGTATTTTAACATTCTTAACTATATAGGGTAACCTGCGTATTTTTTCTTTTTGTGCATTTGAGGTGTTCTGTGTATTGAGCAGGATGAGATTTCACCATCAAAAAAAGAAGATTTCGTGAAGACTATTGCCATTAAACCATTGCTGATGAAAAATCATGGGGTGACAATAGATGGTTATGAGAATATCCAGGAAAGTAATGAAAAAGAATTACTAATTGTGGTGGTTAATCAACCTGTGAACGTTGGTATATGTGGTAGTGAAAGAGAATTCCAATTGTACTCCAAGGTTAGTGATGTTATAATTTTATAACCAATTTCATTTATACTGTAGTCTTGTTTGAATAAATTCGTGTAAAATTGTATGGTACAGAAAGTATATACTGGACCTTATTCAACGGCATTGGATCATGCAGTATTAATTGTAGGTTATAGTTCAGAAAACTGTGTAGATTACTGGATTGTGAAAAATTCATGGGGAACACGATGGGGAATAAACGGTTTTATTCATATGAAAAGAGATAACAGAGCTGCTGAAGGGGTGTGTGGTATTAATATGTTGGCTTAATACCCGGTTGAAACTAGCCCAAATTCTCCACATTCACCTACTCCTACGAAATGTAGTATATTTGCATCGTGTGGTGTGAATGAAACTTGTTGTTGTAGTTGGAAAGTTCCCGGAATTTGTTTGTCATGGAAATGTTGTGAGGCAGATTATTGCAAAAAATAATAGTCATTGTTGCCCCGGTGATTATCCTATTTGCGATACACAGAATATTCTTTGTTATAAGGTTGCTTTTCAAACTCTCTATTTTTACTCCATTTTTCTTATTTTTAGTTTTTTTAACTCGAAATGAATTTGAATTGTTGTAGCAAACTGAGAGACTGGTGCATTTGTGCAGCAACAAACGGAGAAGAAATGCGTTTCTGCAAGTCGAGTAAATTCGAAATCGGCTGCAACAAACGGAAGTGAAGAGCATGAATTTAACGGATGATATTTTGGGTTTTATATCTTCTGCCTATTGTACTTGAGTGATTAATTGGAGTATTGGTAGTCTGATGTCTATGGAATGCTGCAGATGTTTAGATACATTGTTTACAAGCATATGAAAGTGATGACTTGCTACTACCTGGTGTTATTTCCATCAGGATTATTATATGTATAAATATCTAGTAGCCAAATGAGTAATTTTCCTCTTATACTCCTTGCTATAATAATTGAAGATGCATGCTTTGTCGAGAAGTGTGCAGGAAATGGAAAATCCTAACATCGGAGGACACACTATAGTCTAACCTATTTGCACGACGATGGGGGATAGATCGAGCAAAATTCTATGCTCCTGTTAATTCAAAGTCATGGAAAGATGTGTACATTGTGTAAGATCGTTGTGATAGGATTGGATTGTGAGTTAACAAATTTCCTACCATTTTCTTGAGCAAAAAACTTTCATACCCTTTTGGTTTGATAATGTATGTAATTAATGTTACCTTTCTTCCCATGTTTAATAATATGATTGGTGTAGGTTCATCCAATATTGTGGAAGAATTTTTCATGTTTTTCTAAACCAGACACTTGACCTCTTTAGCCATATAACCTCGAGATGCAAATTAATCATAGTATGGGTGGAATGAGGCTTTCCACATATACCTGTGCTTCCTTAATACTATTAAGGCAGTGAATAATAATTTTTTTGAATCCGCAGCTATCTTTCTTGTGAGTGATTATAGAATCTTCTTTGCCGTCAATACCTACTTTTAGCAAAATATCACCGTTTTCAAACAAATACCTCGGTCTAATGAAACTAAACCTATTCCCTGGCATATATGATGAGTCGTATGGAATTTCATATAGTTTTTGCCAAGATTTTTCAAGACTACAATCCTCGATAGCCCAAATAATAAGCGCGTGTTGAACATTGATATGGTATAGACAAAGCATTCTCTTCAAAACAACTAGATTTCCCTCAAACTTGTTATAATTCTGCAACAATTTAATCGGGCAGTGATACAAATATTCAGAGATATGATCCTAGTTTCTTTGGTAAGAGTATATTCCTGACCTTTCGATTTCACATATGTTTCACAAGCCAACGAAAGAAACGCCCCGTTCACATATTTGCAAGAATAAGAAGCAGAGACCCAATGAATCCCTCAAGTCTTTTTAAAGAATTAGTATTCAATAAATACATGTTTACCCCTTTATATTCATTATTAAAAGTATTATGTTTACTGACATTGAATATTTTGTAATCATTACTCGATGAATCAATTGGGGGATCATGAGGAATACTCTTGCCTGTGCAGTAGATGGGTTCCATAATAAAACCTCTTCATAATCTTCAAGGCAAAATAAATTATCACAAAAATCCGACATTATGATACGTCTGATTTTATTATGATGTTTACTTGGGTTTTATCGAGAAGGGCTAATGAGAAGTATAAGAAGAAGAGCCGGAGTATATTTTATGGAATATTAAAGAGCGATGACTTATTTTTAAAAGTGAGGCGGCTGCTCACCTGACATTTTGATAAAGTTCTTTACCAAAGTAGTAATATTTTTTTCGTGGTTTGTGCTTGTGATTATTGTGTTAGCTTTCTCTTTGTATAATATCGTATGAATCTTGATGCATATTGCATAAATCCGCAGTATAACCAATTAAAATGTACTTGTTGAATTCATTCTTTTCTTCCTGCTTCAGATAAATTTAGACCTGTCAAAACCTTTTTAATTATATATTTACACCTAAAAAGAAAATTTCTCTTATGAAATGATAAGGTTAATTAGTGCAAATTAAATAATACAATCTTGGACTTAGATATTGTTAATATCCTGAATACGTCAACAGTACATTAGATTTTATTTGCAAAATCAGTTAGCAAATGGTGGAAGTACCTGTACTAATTTTTTTTTAATCAAATTTGTCTTTTCAACTAAGAGGCAATCTTTCAAACCTTGAGTTTTGTTGGACAGTACTTGGAAATGGAGCTTTGTAATCATTTCGGTGAATGATCATCCTTTTTTAAATGGAACGATGTTCTTCTTATCATTTCTTTATCATTCACAATCAGTTTGATCAAGGAAATAAGCTCAATGATAAACAAATGATGCACATATAAATTTATTCAAATGCTACTCATAGTATATGTTAGTTTCCTAGTGTTAGTAAACAGGCATGCAGATCAGTAATCACAAAAAAAAAAAAAAAATTCCCAATAATATCATTGACAAATTTGTTTTGAATTGTCGATAAATATAGTACACATATTGATTTACTTAAAATAAGATTCAAAATATAACACTTGTGCAAGAGAAGCTAATTGCAGTCTAAAATCAGGTCTAATTAAAGAACAATAAAGAGAGTAAAAATGTGAGTAGAAAAGCAAAAAAAAAGTTTTGCTACTGCCGTTCTTCTTGTAGCTTCTACTGCCTCTTCAATCAAAAGAAAATTCACAATAAGTAAACTATAAATAGAAAGAGTAATGGAAAGTAAAAATGAATTTCCAGACAACTTATACAATAATTTAATTTGCTGTGCCTGCTGTAATTATTCTTGATGAAGCTTTTGCTTTCTAATCCTCTCACTGCGACGAATTTTGAATATTCTTGATTAATCCTCTCGCTGCGACGAATTTCAATGATCATTTACGAAGCTTTCGTTTTCTATTCTTCTCACTGATACGATTTTCGAAAGAGTCAGGCTCATGTAGAGGCACTAGACTTGCACAATATGGAAATACCACACTGAAACCCAGATCTTGACGTGTAATTTCACAATTTTTAGTGTTGAAGTTGTATATAATCCCTGTATCATCTTCAAGATCTGTACTTGCATATACCACATTATGATGAAAAGACACGGGGCTCCCATTGGCTGCAATTGATCTTGAGTTGGGTTATATTTAAAGAGTGCTTTAATTTCCAAGCTGGATCCTCAGTCTTTTAAAACCCAAATTTGAAGTTCGGTTTTGTTGTGTAACACACAATGAAGATAACCCTATGATATGCCTAAGCAACTCCAAAAAAAATCTTCAATAAAAGGCAAAACTATTACCTTAGACAATTCCTTTTTTACATGAAATGCGATTATTTCAAATCTTCCTATTAACCAATGCATCCAACCATTATTAAACATGAGTGTACTTTCCATTGTTGTGTTTTATTTGTATAAACCAGTAAAATAATATAAAACTAATGCATAAATAAAATAAAAGTAAATAAATAAATAACTTTACTTGTCGAGACTCGGATTTGATCCGATTTCTTTAAGGTATTTAGGCCACGTACATGTGTCTTATGTTTGCTGGTGCTTCTTTCTATCTCTCTCTTATAATTTTAATGATTTGAAAAATGAATGAAGAAAATGGTTTAGTTGGCCAACTATTTATAGAAAATGAAATGGAAGCTTGCCAAAGGTTGTGATTTTTCATTTTGGAGTTACTTTGTATTCATATAACATACAAATTTTACTTTAATTAAAACAAAAATTTGGGCTGGTCTAGATGGAATGAACCTAAGGCCCAAAAGCCCAACAAGGATAATGTTCCAGGTTCAATCCCTACCAGAGCCTTCTTTTTTTTCCCTATTGTTTCTATTTTTTCTTTGCTTTGCTTTATAACAAAACGAAATAAAATAACACACATTGTTATTTTCTTTCTTTTAATTTCTCCAAATTAAATGACTCAATTTATCATTCAATTTCAAATGATTTTAACCAAGTGAATATATTACGTTAATCTTTACAACTTGAATAAACGTATTAATATCTGAATCATTTCATTAAATTGAGTCACCGACTAACATCGTAAACATGGTCAACACTTGGGTAGAATCTCATTTGTCCAACAATCCCCACATGAATGGAAATTGACTAACCACCTTAAAAATTATAAAAAAGAATGCTAAACACTTGAGAGAGAGCGAGAGAGACGCGTAGAAGAATACTACATTGAGAAAGGTAGCTTTTGGCCTTGAACCTTCTGTAGTAAGAGCTATCAGATTTACTTGCTAACTAGTGAACGTGATATCTTGAACTATCCAGCTTTTGTGTAAACCAAGACAATAAAAATTACATAGTATACTTCCAAACATTATTTGGTTCTCACGGTTGTGTCCATTTACGGCCCTGGACAACTCCTGGTATTTCATGAATATCCGTCGGAGAATTTCGCCTTTAAAAAATTCTCGTATGGCGGCCCTACCCATATTATTCATATAGATGGTCTTCTGTCGAGAATACTCTACATTACTCTATCTTATGTTATCGAAGATACAAGAACCATTAAAAGTTTAACTTATCCTTCACTTTTACAACTAGCACTGTTTAATTTTGTCCTAGGAATGGTTTGGGGAGGTCTCGTCACAGTGCGTCACACAAAGTTGCAGTTTCATGATTCATTTTTCCCTTTGAACCTATATTGTTGGATCTCCACTCTGCTAGGTAGGGTCCCCATCATGGAAACTCAATTTTCGTAGGCTTAATACACATTCCCCTTGACAACACTCACACTTGCTCAGTTTGTAGACCTTTGGTCAGTGGATCCGCTATATATCCTTCGATCGAACATAATCAATTGTGATAACTCCGTTTAAGAACAGTTGTCTGACGGTATTGTGTCTACGACGTATATGTATAGACTTACCATTATACATTTCATTTAGTGCTCTACCAATAGAACTTTAACTATCGCAATGTATGCAGATAGCTGACACACGCTTTGGCCAATTAGGAATATCCTCTAAGAAATTCTGAAGCCACTCGGCTTCCTCAGCATCTTTGTCTAAATCTATAATCTCAGATTTCATAGTGGATCCTGATATGCACATATGCTTAGTGGATTTCGAAGACACGGCTGCTCCTCCTAACAAGTAGACAAATCCACTTGTGGATTTTGAGTCGGTGGAGTTTGCTATCTAGTTTGAATAACTGTATCCTTCAGTTGTCATTTTTTATCAATCAAGTTAAGGCCAGTTGGATATCACATGTACAACAACCCTTTGTTCATAGTGTATCTAAGATACCTTAGATTTCTTACAATAGCAATCCAGTGGGTTTTCTTCGGATTATGTGTAAACCTACTTAGCTTGCTTACTGCATGTGATATATCTGGCCTAGTGCAGTTTGTTAAGTACATGAGACTCCCAACAATCCTAGAGTACTCCAACACGTTGATCGTATCACCATTTTTCTTAGCAAGATGTAAATTTACATCAACAGGTGTCTTGGCGATATTTGTGTCGCCATTACTAAATTTGTTTAAAACTTTCTCAATATAGTGTGACTGAGATAGTATAATACCTACAGATGTTCGGAGAATCTTGATACCCAAAATAACATCCGTAAGGCCTAGATCTTTCATGTGAAACTTACTTGAAAGCATCCTCTTGGTGAATGTAATCACATCATTGTTACTTCCAATGATTAATATATCATCCACATATAAACTGACCATTACATATCCTGTCTCATTTCGTTTTACATAAACGCATTTGTCACATTCATTGATCTTGAAATCATTCGATATCATGAATCTATCAAATTTTTCATGTCATTGCTTTGGTGCCTGTTTTAAACCATATAAAGATTTAACAAGCTTATATACTTGCTTCCCCTTACCTGGAACTACGTAACCCTCAGGTTGTTCCATATATATCTCTTCATTTAGTTCTCTATTTAGGAAAGCTGGTTTTTATATCCATTTGATGAATTTCGAGCTTTTATATTGAAGCTATAGTGATTAACATTCGAAAGGATGATATTCTCGTACTGGAGAATAAGTATCCAAATAGTCAAGTCCTTCTCTTTGACTATAACCTTTTACAACAATGGAATACTTGTATTTCTCAATAGACCCATCGGTCTTTAGTTTCTTCTTGAACATCAATTTGCATCCAAGTGGTTTATTCCCACGTGGGAGATCCACTGGTTCCCACGTATGGTTTTGCATAATGGAAACTATCTCGCTATTTACCGCTTCTTTCCAGTATGGGGCGTCAGGGTTTGACATAGCTTCCTTGAATGTTTGCGGTTCGTCATCTAGCATGTAAGATATAAAGTCAAGACCAAGAGACGTAGAAGTTCTCATCCGCTTACTTCTTCTTGGTTCTCCTTTATTTGGAAATGACTCTTGATCTTTCTTTTCGGTTGGCAATGATTCTAGATCTTGCTCTTCTTGAATTGCATCATGTGTTCTTTTTAAGGAACTAGATTCTGGTTTCGTCTTGTATGGAAAGATTGTTTCAAAGAATTGTGCATTTCTTAATTCAATCACCGTATTGTCGTGAACGTCAACATGACAAGATTTTTGTACCAGGAATCTATATGTAGCACTTTAGTAAGCATATCCAATAAAGACGCAATCGATGGTCTTTGGTCCTATTTTGACCATTTTAGGAGAAGGAATTGCTACCTTTGCCAAGCATCCCCACACTTTTAAGTATTTGAAGGAAGGTGGTTTTCCTTTCCATAATTCATAAGGAGTTTTATCTACCTTCATGTTTGGTACCTTGTTGAGGATATTGGAATCTTGGGGTAATTTTGTCAGAGTACTCCCCTTCTCCATAACCTATTTTTAGAGAAGATATTGGAATCCACTGTGCGATGGAGGCAATGGAGGATTTGTTTCCATTATCAACCGAAGAAGAGAAGAAGTGTGGTATCGGAGATGGTTATAGGTTTTTGCAGTATAAATGAGTTTACAATCGGGTTTTTTTCATTATATAGGAACGTAGAGAAAGTGTAAAGAATAAGGTTACATTTGGCATAATTTGTTTTAAGACTTTTTTGGAGGATGTTAAATGTAAAGATGGAGAAGGTAGTAAATATAAGATAGATGACTTATTTGGTAAATAATCCATATATATAATGTATATAAAAATAATTTAGAATCGTCTAGAAAAAAATGGCTAGACTCCGCCTAGGTTCACGTTCAAATTTCTAAATACTCGAAGGTACCTGATCACTCGGCTAGCGTCTTTTAGAATATTGGTTGGAACTAATCATACCTTATAAAACCCTTTTCACTTCACATCTTATATTAACTTTTGGAACAATTGAGGCAATGACTATCATCATTTGTGGTACAAATTAGTTTGCTATGCACACAACACATCAGAACAACGTCAGTTGCTTTGTGTAACATGCTCGTCTTCCATATTTGTGTTTACCTCATTCAAAATGTCTTCCAAATCTTTAAAATATTCATCATCTCTTAATCTATAACATGGTGTGATCAAAACTGACCGGAAATGGTTCAATTTTAACATAGAAAGTCCAAACCAAATACGATGATAAAAATTTATTCCTTAAAATTTTAGTACATGGCTCTTTAATATAAGATTTTATATCACTCATGCAACTATTACATGGACATTGTATGACATTTGTATTATCTATGTGTTCTGAAGAAAAATCTATAAACTTCTTCACACCTTTAATAAAAGCTCGGTCAGCCTTAGTTTTGTATTAATCTACTCTTTACCACTACATACATCTATTTTGACTACTTTCCGTCATATAAGAAACAACTTGGATAAATATACAAATAAATACAAATATAAGATATATGATGTTAATCAATATATTGTGCAGTTTAATCCACATATATGAGCTAATCATAAGTTATGCACATCATAAAACACAATTATGAATTATCATATATAACAATAATATAAATCATAAAAATCTATGAGATAACACAAATAATACTAACTTACTCTAATGTAACCAAGAATCAACTAAAATAATATATATTTTGTCTCTCTAACAATTAACAAGTATAATATCTACAAAGAGTTCATAAATTTGAAAATTTTAAACTTTTTTTTAAAAAAACGTGAAAAAATACCTTAACTGAAATGGGGTTATCAATGGTTGACAGAGGACCACCTAAGATGGATTGTACAATGGAGAGGGGGCTGGCGCCAGTAGGTGTGACAACGACGATGTGGTGGCTCCGATGAATCGAATTCAGTTTTGATCTTTTTTTTTGTGTGGAAGAGGTTCATTTTGGTTTGTAATAAATTGAATTGAGCTACTGCCAATCTGGAATTTATTACACGGTCTTTTAGTGACCTCGTGTGGCAGGCGATAATTGTAGTAAGCCGTTTGGTAAAGCAAACTAAGTAGCGACTACCATGTGGTCGATAAAGAATAAACTATATATCCGAAACACCAGTCAACATTTATCGACCATATTTGTTGTTGGTAATTGATATTTTTTTTTATATTCTCCATGCACCAAAACCAGTCTAACGAGTATATGATATCCCGACCACTACGAGGTAGATAATACTACTCCACCATTACCGACCACTAACGTGGTCGCCATCACCGATTATATTTTTGTAAATACCATTACCGATCACATGTGATGTCAGTAAAGGTTAATTAGACTATTCTTTTATTTTTACCATAACAACTGTTGGTGGCCGCTATTTCCTGATTTAACAATTACTACATGTGTAGTCGTTAAAGAAAAAGACTGGTAGCTACATACCCATGTGGTGTAGTGGAAATCGAAATAATAGCTTAACCAACATTATATTTCCATAGAAGATAAAACTGATCAAATGGTACAAAATGCTGAATTTATTTCTATGGAAAATATAGGTCGTTAAACACATCATTAGTGCTAATGTTTGTTAGCTGAAATGATTTGTCCATGCACAGTTTACATCAATACAAGATGACAAGTACGACAATAATAGGAAAAGACCTGGCCTCATTACTGAATATACATTCCCAGGATCATGTATACTCTCGCTGACTCGAGTGATCACAGCTATGGAAGCTGGATCCAGGCTCTGGTACATGATCTCATCATATTCTTTTTTCTGAATATATATTTTTTATCAAATTTAATAGAAAATTTGAGTGCAGTGTGGAGAATTTGGAAACTATAGGAAGTCATTATTATCAAAAACTTAGATGTTGGAGGGACAACTTTATGAAAAATCAGAGGTAGGAGAACCATTAACGCACACTGCTATGAGAAAGGAACACCATCTATAATTATATACAATACTTTTAATTAACATCCCAGATGCTTCTCGTGTTTTAGCCTAATTCTGGAGCTGGGATTTGACGAAAAATTCATCCGGACTTGGGAATATTATTTTGATTACTGTGCTGCTGGATTCAAGAGTCCCACGCTCGGTAATTACCAGGTATATGGTTCTTGGTGATCGTATACTTCTTTGTGTCGATTTTCTTTATCTTTTCTAATTGCGAACCTATGATCTTCATATTTGTATCAATGAATCTAAATGTAGATATAAATGTTGTGTTATGTAGATTGTATTCTCACGATCAACAGATGTTGCTTTATGGGGCAATCCATTCGTATAGAGATACACCCTTAAACATCATTTAACAGCGTTAGCATCAAAAGGAGTTCATTGTTGATATTTATCTATTTGGAACGATTGTTATATATTACATCACTAGTTTGTTGGATTCAGTCACTTGTTGGCTTATATCATGGTCTTTCTTGGTTTGAACTGTGTAATGAATGTTTCAATTATTTGCATCTCAATTAGGCTCTTCTTTTTTATTAAATATTTTATATTATTACTATCGAAAAAAATACATTAGTACTATAACTAATACAATACATATTCCTTTTCTTACTAATCCTAATCTTAATTAATCATTTAATTAAATTAAAGTAAAGGTAAAATAGAAATTTGATAATACTTTTAATATTATTAATAAAAATGATAAAATAAAACCCCCCAAACCCCCCAAACCCCCCACCCCACCCCCCACCCCTACCCCCTCCCCCCTCTCTTCTCCTTCTTCTTCCCCGTTCTTCTTCCTCTCTCTATGGCCACCACCACAGAACCCGTTCTTCTTCTCCTTATCTAGCTCTTGCAGATTTCTTAAGCTTCCTATCCCCAAAATATCGCCTTGTTTAATATCCAAAACTTGCTCCAAAATCATCAATAATTGTAGAATCTTCTGCAAAATTTAACAAAAAATAAAATAAAATCGATAATTTACAATTAAAATGAATATGAATATGATGAATGTATTATACCTATAGGCTTCTTCCACTTCCCTTTTATTAACCGAACCTCTATTTACTCTCCCTTCAGTTCTAAAATCAACAGACGAGATTATCTTCGAGGAATTCAATTTCAAAGGGTTATATTTAGCTGATTCCCCCTCTTTAGTTCATTTATACGAATCTTCTCGAAGACCTTATGTGCTTGTTTCGAAAGCTCAATGTAGTCTAGTAGTGGATTGTGGATTCAGTTTCAAAAGCTCAATGTAGTCTAGTAGTGTTTGGATATCGTAGGGACTTAGTGGTGCAAATTAATCGTCAAACAGTTATGTAGATTTATACTGCAGCTCCCAAACTAGTGTGTGCAATCAATGACTCAAATCGTTTTTTTTCTTCCTTTTTTCAGCGGAAGCAGGTACATCTACCAAAGCAAGTAAATCTTCGATGAAGTTCAATATGAAGAAGAGCTCAAAAGTAAAAATTAAGCCATCAAAGAAGAAAGGCAAGTCTCTTTTTACTTATATTCATTTTCTTGTGTTGGATTATTACTAAATAGATGTTACATAGTGCAGGGAAGAACAAGAAATCATCGTCTCATACACCAGCTGTAGAAGCTTCAATTGATGCCATGGTGGAGTAAATCACCATATATAACATCTATATTGTTCTTTTTAAGAATAGAGTTTTGCTTACATTTTCCTTGTAATTTTTGTTTTTTGGGTAGGGGAAGAGGATACTATTATATGAGTAAGTTTGTATTGTAGTCTTACATATGTATTGTTAGTGGAATGTATTGAAATCTAATTTGATTATCAGATCTTAATTCCTTTCAAAGTTTTACCAAGATCAGTCTAATATCCTATTTTTTTCAATGAATCTTGTATCAAAATTAAAATAAATTACAAGGAGAAATTACAATCAACCGGATGCAATCTTATCTTAAACTCTTGATAAACAAAGTTAAGAGTGAAGGTAGATAGTCTTTAAAATCAAGGTGAACAGAATAGAGTCTAGGCTTCTCCTTATTAAAATATCAACACATTCATTTATCCAACGATGAACTATTAGTATCACATCGTTTTCATGGTGAGAAATAGAACTCGCCAATTTCTCCATAATGAGTTTGACGTTCTATGGAGAGTTGGTTGGATCATTCATACCTTGGGAATATTTTTTTGATTATTGTGCTTCTGGTTTCAAGTGTCGCATGGTCAGAAATTACCAGGTATAGCTGACGGATATTGGTGATAAAATACTACTTGGGTTTGATGTTTTTAGCTCGTTAATTTTTATCTTTTCTATTGCATAAGCTATGATTTTCATATTTGAATAAATAGTTTATTCAACGAATCTAAATATATCGATGATATAAAAGGTGTGTTTTGTAGAATGTATTCTCACGACCAACAAATGTTGAATAGTAAGGAAAGAAGCTATACGCTTGGCTAGTGACTATGAGCGTGCTTGAGGTAAGGAGAGAGACAGAGTTATTATTGTGTCCGCAAAGAGCACGTTAATTAAATGGGTAAAACCTTAGAGGCGTAACAAGTTAAATATAAATGCGTACTGCAATCTACTAAAGAAGAAGGCCGGGATAGTTGGGTTACTTATAGACGAAAATGGGACATTCATAGCTGGATTTTCAGGTGCGTGTAGGTTTGAATCGCCCTTTCTTTCAGAAATCTTGGCACTACATTTCGGTCTAAAATGTGCCGTGAATCTTGGCATAAAAGCGCTATATATCGAGACTGACTCTAGAGAGTTTCATGCGTAAGTGAAGGGCAGTGGTAGCTCTACTTGTCATATTGGATGAGAATGCATGGAGATGCTCAAGAGTCACCTAAGTTTCGAAGTTAACTTTGTTTATCGCGAGACTAATAATTGTGCGGATTTATTGGTTAAGAAGGGCGCTGATTCTTCTGAAGAACCACACGAACTAAGAGTCCAAAGAGTATTTGTGGCATAATATAATAAAGAATATGAGTGGTTGCGCTACTCCTAATTAAATTGATTTTAGATTTATTTAACTATGACTTTAAGCCGAATAAAAAGAAAAACTGAAAAGAAATGTAATTGGAAACATACTTATTTTTAGCTTAGCTTGGACTTTTTTAGTAAGTCTTTTTTTTAGTCGAATGGTTAGCTTGGACTTGTCCTTCATGAAACCTTAAAAAGAAGAAAGACTGATGAGCTTGAAAACTTGCGTTTAAGTTTTGGCATGCCAGAAATATTACTTCAACTCCTCCAACGTTTTATCAAACACAAAAGCCAGGTGAAGCAAATACATTCCCAGATCACAATTAATGGCAACCTTTTAATAACTTCAAAATGGATCAACACCCTATTATACAATGCCCTTATAAGGGCTTATCTCATCACCTTTTCTCAACCTCACACCAGTTTTGTTCTCTTCACTCACATGCTCTCTCACCGTGCACTTCCCAACAATCTCACCTTCCCTATGTTAATTAAATCCGCTACCTCATCATCTTTTCCTTCTGTTTTTGGGATACCCCTTCATGCCCAAGCCCTAAAACGCGGCGTGTTGTTCGACCCATTCGTGCAAACCTCTTTAGTTTGTTTGTATGCGAAGCTTTCTTGCATTGATAGCGCACGTAACGTGTTTGATGAAATTTCTGACCCATGTGTTGTTTCCTATAACGCAATGCTTGATGCGTTTGGGAAGAATGGACACATGATTGAGGCTGTTAGAATGTTTTTAAGCATGGGCAAGCGAGATGTTTACTCATGGACGAGTATGATCAACGGGTATGTGAAAAATGGGTGTAATCATGACGCTATTGAGTTTTTCGCAAGAATGATGAGGGATGAGGATGTGATGAAAAGTTTATTAAAGCCAAATGAAGCTACATTTGTCAGTGTTCTCTCATCTTTTGATGGTGCGGGAGCTTTATGTCAAGGGAAGCAAATACATGGGTATATGATAAGAAATGAGAGGCAACTGAGTATTTATATGGGAACTGCATTGACAGTGTTTTATGGAAAGATGGGTTGTTTACAATGCGCTATACGAGTTTTCGAAACAATGGTGGTAAAAGAGGTTTGTACTTGGAATGCATTAATATCAGCGCTTGCTTCAAATGGTAAACTTGCTTCAAATGGTAAAGAAAAGCAAGCACTAGATATGTTTGATAAAATGAAGACTGAAGGTTGGATCCCAAATGGAGTTACTTTTGTTAGTGTTCTCTCAGCTTGTGCTCATGCCAAGCTTGTTAACCTGGGGTTAGAATTATTTCAATCAATGTTACCTAAATTTGGCGTTGTACCATTAATGGAGCATTATGGATGTATAGTTGATCTCTCGGGAAGAGCTGGACTTTTAAGAGAGGCTTATGAATTTGTGCAAAATATGCCTTTTAAAGCTGATGCTTCAGTTTTGGGAGCTCTTTTAGGTGCTTGTAATGTTCATGGAGATGTGGAATTGGGTAATGAAGTAGGAAAGTGTTTGATTAAATTGCAGCCACATCATTGTGGGAGATATGTGTTGCTTTCAAGTATTTATGCTAATGCGCAAAAATGGGATCATGCTGCTGCATTGAGAAAAACAATGGTAGATTCTGGAATACAAAAGATTCCAGCCTATAGTTGTACTCACTGATTAGGATATATATTGTTTTATTATTGTTGTAACTAACTAAAACTTATAATGATTTAAACGTTAATTTTATTTTTTTGATCAATATACAACATTGAGCACTCAATCTAGTGAGCCTCTTAGTAATAGGAAGTAAAGACAATATAAACCAGTTAGTTGTTATAAAGTGGGTATATACTTATAACATTCTGATAAAATTCTTTACCTAAGTAATAATATTTTTTCTTGGTTCGTGCTTGTTATTGTGTATGAATCTTGTTCACTTGTTCAATCTTGAGCCTAGGCGGTTGGCTGCTTGTGCAGACGTGTGGTGCGAAGTGGTGGTGCGATGTAGTGGTGTGAGTTGGTGGCTCGATCTGGTGACATCTTATGCACAATGAACTCCGATGTCCATGGCTCACTGAACAACTTTTTCGTCGATCTGATGAAGAAGTTTGGCTCAGCATCTTTTTTGCACTTGCTCAACAATTTTTTTTTTTAAATTTTTTTTCTTTTTCTTTTATTTTTCATAAAGAGAGTTAACTCGTTTTTCTTTTTTTAATGTAATAATTGTTAAACTTTATAAATAAATAAAGATTTTATTGCTCTGATTACTACTCAACAATTTTTTATCCGTACTCAACTGTTTTGCCCTATAACCCAGTAAAGTTACTGAGCGCACGAGCATATTCAATAAAGTGACTCAATAGAAAAATCCAATTACTCAGTAATTTTTTCCGATACTCAACACTTTTTCCAATATTCAGTAACTTTTTCCATATTCAGTACTCCATATTCAAAACTTTTTCCATACTCAATACTCTATGCACAGTAACCTATAATATTTTTACTGAAGTAGTAATATTTTTTCTTGGTTCGTCCTTGTAATTATTGTTTAGCTTTTCTCTTTGTATAATCTCGTATGAATCTTGAACCAATTATACTGTACTTGTTCAATTCATTCTTTTCATAAATTTCTAAAATTTTGTTTTCACCCTCACCAGTCAAAACCTTTACAATAATATATTTACACCTAACAGATAAAATAAGAGATAATTACACTAGGGGTCTTGAAGACACACCCCTCTTCGAGTTAGCACCCCCACCTAGAGCCTCTTCTTACTAAAGACCTCAGGAACTTTTTAACACATGAACCCCAAAACCCCAATTACTAGACTACCCTTCTTTTGTTTTTTCTATACCTATATATACTAATTGCTATTTTCTAATTTCATTATTCACGTTATAATTTCCCTCACCTCACAGCTTCTCTTTCCTCTCTCCTCTCTCCTCTCAACCACCACCGACACCACCTTAATAGCCACCACCACCGCCGATCTGCACCACCATCTCCCTCTTCCCTCACCACCTCCCTCCTCCCGCTTCCTTCGCCATCACCATTTCCCTCCTCCCCTATATCTCCCCCCCCCCCCCCCCCCGTGAATCAGCCATGAAATCGCAGCACCACTATCCTCGTTTTCCTGCTTCGAACTGGATCGGAGCTTCCGATCCGCCGTCACCGGAGCTCATTTGCTAACTGGAGGCGCTGAGATCCGCAACCATGGCTTCTCAGCTTCTGCGCGAGCTCACGAACCACCACAGCGCGAGCTTCTGAGATCCGCCTGTTCGTCGAGCCTCGTCTCTCTCCGGCGAGCCACGAACAGCAGCGAGCCACGAACAACAGGCGAGCCACGAACAGCAGCGCGAGCCACGAACAGCAGCGAGCCACGAACAATTGTGCTACTGCCATTCCTCTTGTAGCTTCCACTGCCTGGTACATCAAAAAAAAAATTCACAATAAGTAAACTATAAAAATATAGGAAGATTAATGGAAAGCAAAAATGAATTTCCTAACCTGCTTATCCAATAAATTAATTTGTTGAGCCTGCTGTAATTATTCTTAATGAAGCTTCCCTTTTCTAATTCTCTCACTGCGACGAATTTTGAAAGGTTCTTGATTAATCCTCTCGCTGCCATGAACTTCAAGAGATGCTTTACGAAGCTTTCGTTTTCTAATTTTCTCGCTGATACGAATTTCGAAAGACTCAGGCTCATGTAGAGGCACTAGACTTGCACAATATGGAAATACCACACCGTAACCCATATATTGGCGTGTAATTTCACAATTTTTAGTTCTGAAGTTGTATATTATCCCTGTATCATCTTCAAGATCTGTACTTGCATATACCACATCATCATGAAAAGCCACGGGCTCCCATTTGCTGCAATTAATCTTGAGTTGGGTTATATTTAGAGAGTGCTTTAATTCCCAAGCTGGCTCCTCATAGTCTTTTAAAACCCAAATTGTAATTTCGGTTTGGTTGTACACCACACAATGAAGATAACTCTCTGATACTCCTAAGCATTTCGAATAAAAATCTTGGATAATAGGCAAACGTATTGCCTTAGACAATTCTTTTTCTACATGGAATACAATCATATGAGTTCCTCCTATTGACCAATGCATCCAACCATTATTAAACATGAGAATACGTGGAAAACTTCTTAAGCTAGAAACCATGCATACATCCTTGGATGTTTTCCACTTGTTAGTATCCGACGAGTAAATGTGAAACGAATATGTTTTACAAGGATTGTTGCTGCAGTGTTCAATATCTACCAACTTAAATGTTGAAGATGCACCCGATGAAGAATTGAAAGGGTACAAAGCTAATCCAAGGTTCTCATATGAAGTACAAAATAAATAATTACCTCTTTTGGGTTTTACTCGTACCACTTTCTTGTAACTGGATTGCATATGTATATAGTATACATTCCTTTCCTGGCAATCCAGCTTCGACAACAAACTATACCATTAGATGATGATAAAAGATACACTTTTTTTTCTGGAAGGAAATCCAAAATATTATCTTTTGTTGCACATCCTGTATCAGTGAGAGTTAGGAGATCCACAGTGCCGTTTGTAAGAGCGAACTTTTGCTGGACAACAAGTCCTTGAGTTTCTTCAACTCTACCATAATGAATGCTCAAGAATGAGGGGTCGGATATAAAGGTATACCACTTCTTGGAAATGCACTTAAATGCCAGGAGAGACTCAGCGGGTAGTCGAGATAAGATCTCCGTTGCAATGTCGTTGTTTAAGGAATCCATATTCGAATTCCAATTCAAAAGCTGGATCACCATATATAACCCAAAAGTTACACAGGAAAAAATAACACAATTAGAAGAAGCAAAGTAGATATGAGTTTTTCAAAAGAATGAATATGTAAGAAAACTGTTTATTAGTCAATAGCGATGTGAGTAAAACTCCACACAATTAGTTTTATTGTTTAAACCATCTCCAACCAATCATGGCCCCCAAAAATTCATATGCTATAAAAAATCAAATGTGAGATTTGTTTAACACTATAAAAAAAATTAATAAATTAAAAAATTGTAAGAAATAAAAAAAAATAGGAAAAATTCAATTGTTAACCAATCAAATATCAATAATTTTATGTATTTGCAAATTTTTTTTTTTTTACCTTAATGATTTGATTGGTGCTATAGTTGGTGGTGGAAAATGATCTGCTTCTGGCGGCGGTGATGAATGTGGATGGAAGAATGGTTGAATATGAGTTGTTGTATTTGTGAAGTGGGTTTTTTTTTAATATTGGGTGCTTGTGGGTTATTGGATTTCGATTCAATACGTTTGGTTAAATCTTAATCGTTGATCTTGATCGCTATACTGTTCAAATTAAAACTCTACCCATCTTATATATAAAATACTTTTCTTCAAACTTCGGTCCATTATGTTTTATAAATTTTTAGTCTTTTATCTGGCTTTTCAAAAAAAAATTAGGGTTTATTTAGCCAGCTTAGTTGGTTTATCTTGTACTGCTTTTAATTACTGGGTTTTGATTTGGTGTTTCTGGATTCTTGAAAATCTTCAATGGTTTTTCAAAAAAAAAAAGTATATTTGCAAGCTATTCTTGAAAATCTTTAAAGATCTCTTGGATAAAGACGGATAAATAAATGGAGAGGCGTTCAATATATTGTTCAGTAATTCATGTTCGGTTATTTGCTGTGATACCACAATAGAACTCTGGGGTAAGTTAGTCTCTCTCTATTCTACTAAGTCTTTACCTAATTTAGCTTTCTTGAGAGGATTTATGTTTAATTATAAAATGGATAAGAGTAAATATTTGGATGAAAAAATTGATGAATTTTTAAAAATGACTTTGATGTTAGATGGTACCCCTCAGATCTTATATGATACTAGTAAATGTATGATAATTCTAAACTCTATTACCGATTCTTATCAAGTTGTTAAAGATGTGTTTCAATATAAGAGTATTGTCCCCTCCTTTTGACCAAGTTATTGCTACTTTAAAAACAAGAGAAAATAAAATTGAACTAAGTAGAAGATCTGGCTCAAACTTTTTTATTAAATCAAGAACATATACTACACATGTCTCGGATGCAAATAAAAATAAGAATAAGAAAAAGTCTAAAGAGACCAGAGAATATTATCATTGTGGTAAAGCTGGGCATTTAAATAAAAATTGTTTTAATTAAAGAACAAATTGAAAGTTGGTAATAATGAATCTAATGTAGACTGTATGCCTAAGATAGATGATGAGGTATGTGAAATATTAAGTCAAGTCTAGTCGTGTTAATTGGATACTTGATTCTGGGTGCACCTTACATATGTATCTATTACCTAAATGATTTCATGACCTTGTTTAAAATAGTAATGAAACTTTTTATATGGGAAATGATCAAACATGTGATGCTAAGGGTGTGGGAAAAATTAAACTTAAAATTCTATTATGGAAAATTTATTACTTTGATAAATGTTAGATATATACTAGAATTAAAAATAATTTTGATTTCTTCGGGTTCTTTTGATGATATTGATTGTGTGTCTGAAGTGAGTAAAGGTAAGATTCATGTATATAGGAATTATAAGCTTTTGTTTTCTGGTAATAAGTGTTCTAGTTTGTATGTTGTCAATAGAAATCACAGTTCTTGTTAATCTAATGTTGTTTCTAATTCTAGGAGTGCAACTATTCTGAATGGCACCTTATGCTTGGGCATATGAACCAACAAGGGCTCACTTTGCTAAGAAAACAGGGATGCTTTGGTAAGAATTTAATTTATGATTTATCTTTCTATGAAAATTGTGATTTTGCTAAGAAACAACACATGCATAAGTTTAAGGTTGGGGTGCCCCTACCCTCAGATTTCTGAGAGTATGTTCATGCTAACTTGTGGGGACCTGAAAGGTATGTTTCACTTGGTAACTTTAAATACTTTTCTCTATAGTGGATAATTTTAGTAGAAGGGTTTGGACTAATTAATTAAAAATAAAAGATGAAACTTTTTTTAAAATCAAAGAGTGAAAATTTTTAGAGGAAAAACAACGTGGAATAGTTGTTAAAGTGCTTAGAACTGATAATGTGCTTGAGTTTTGTAATGAACAGTTTGAACCTTTTTGTAAAGAAAATGGGGTTTTGAGACATAGAATTATTAGAACCCCCTCCCCCCCTTCTCAGCAATATGGTGTTGCTGAGAGAATGAACATATGACCCTTTTGGAAAAAGTGAAAAGCCTTTTATTTACTTCTGGTTTACCAACATATTATTTAGGGAGAGGTTTTTACATTGCAACTTATTTGCTAAATAGGAGTCCTAACATGTCCCCTGACTTCAAATCCCCTATGGAATTCTAGAGTGGCAACAAGCTAGATTGTCCCATTTAAGAAATTTTATTTGTGTAGCCTATGCGCATAACAAGGATGGTAAACTTGACCCTAGGTCCATTAAATGTGTTATGACGGGTCATCAACAACAACAAGAGGTTAAGGGTTATAGGTTGTGGGATAAAAACACTAGTGGCTTCAAAATCTTTGTAATTAAAGATGTTATGTTTGATGAGTTAACATTTCCTTGCAAGATTACTATAAATACATGAATAATGATTTGACTGAACAAACTGGTGATACTATGAAGTATGAGTTTGAGGTGAAGTCTCTCAACCATGGACAGTCAAGTGAGACTTCTGTTGAAGACCATCAAGTGGATCAACCCAAAGACCAAGAAAATGATGAAGGTGCTAAGCAACCTGATGGACCTGAAGAAGAAGATGAGGTTGGCCACTTGGCTGAGTCGACAACAAAAGGGCTACAAGACTACCAGTTGGCAAGAGATTGGCAAAGAAGAGAGAATAAGGCTCCTAGCATGTATTCCTACGCGGATCTAGTTTATACTGCATCGACTGTTGTAGTAGATGTTAGGGATTCTGAGCCTTATTCTTATCTTGATTCTTTAACTTCTAAATATAAAAAATTGTGGGTAAATACTATGAATAAAGAATTACATTCCCTTTTACTTAATAAACATGGAATTTAGTTGTTAAACCTATAAGTTAGTTTAGTGTAGATGGCTGAATGTAGCTCAAAATCTTACCATCCTAGATATAAAGCTAGATTAGTTGCTAAGGGTATTAATCAAAGGGAAGGCATTAAATTCACCAAAAATTTTGCTCCTGTGATTAAATTCAAAACTATTAAAATGATGTTATCATATGCAACCTGTTTTAATCCTTAAATTGACCATTTAGATGTAAAGATAACTTTCTTACATGGTGATCTCGATGAAACAATTTATATGAGGCAGCCTAAAGGGTACCATGACCCAAGCTACATGATCATGTATGTCTTTAAAAAAATTACTTATATGGAGTGAAACGGTCCACAAGGCAATGGTATAAGAGTTTTGATTTTTTTGTCCATTGGGTTCAATAGATCATAATATGATACTTGTTATTACTTTACTTGGCAAAAAAAACTGTGGGATTTATATTTGATGATATGTTGATTTTATGTATTTCTCTATCTATTATAAATAATATGAAAGATTTCTTGAAATCTTAATTTTATATGAAGGATTTAGGAAATGCTAGAAAAATACTTGGCATGATTATTGATAGGGATAGATCAAATTGCATAAAAAAATTACATCAAGGATTTTAATTGAAAAAAATTATTTCTAAGTATGATAGTTTGAAGGGTACATCCCCCGTGTGACCCTTGATTTTTACCCAAAGTGTAGTAGAAGCCCTTTATCTTTAAAATTCCCCAGGGTGGCCCTGTCAGTTCCTTTTTTGTCAACGTTGGCCCTTTTTAAACATTTATGTCATTTGACCGTTAGTCAACGCCATATGGCGCCACATCGGTGCCACCTCACCGCCACGTCTGCTCCACGTCATCGGCATTTAAACATCATTTTTTTAAACCCATCTTCTTCTTCTCTCTCCCGCACAAGAAAATCGCCGCCGCTCGTATCTATTCTCCACCATCATCAACCAGCTTTGATACTCCATCAACGATTGAAGAACCTAAATGAAGGGCTTTGCTACTCCATCATCAACCGGTTTATTTTTAAACCCAATGAACCTTTACTTGGTAAAGGAAGATTTTTAACCGAATCGGAGAGTCAAGCTTATACTAAAACTTGAACATTCCTATTCTAACTAACTTAGGACGTCTTCTCCTACACGTGTATGTGTTTGTCTAATTACAGTTTAAATCTATATAACAATCTGTTCTCCTGATATAAAAAAATTATGTTTTTTAATGTATTCTTAAATCTTACCCCAATTATTAGAATTATAATCAAACTCTATTCAATTTCAGTTTACATCTTCATTTTTTCCAAGAAACCTAAAAGTCATTCTAAAAGAAGAAGAAAACTCAAGAACAAATTCAAGAATCGCCTCCCAGCCAAAATGTTGAAAGCCATAGGTAAGATTTTCTTTCTTTTCTTTTAATTTAATTTCTTTACGGTTTAACATGCTAAATTTCCTGATAGAATATTCCTTGTTTTTTGAAACAATTCATTTTGGTTGAAAAAAAAGTCAAAGCCATTTAAAGATTACTACAGACGATGGGTTCATACATTGAATAAAACCCTTCTTCCACAACTACGTGAAACGATGTTATCAAACCCCATTTCACATAGCGTTCTCTCAAGTGAGGCCTTTTTCAGAGCTGGTAGTGGAGCCACTGATGCATGATCAAACTCGTTTGTGGGTAGTCAAGGCTAAATAGTTAATTACATCATTCATTTGGGTTCCTCGATTATTGATGGAATAGCAACGCCGGATGTATATTGTTTCTCGGACTGGTGGATAATGAGTGATATTTTCCCAGAGTTGAGGGTTTTGAGGAGAAAAAATGAAATTTGGAAAATTCTGTTTTTTCTTCACCTTTGGATATAGATGGGCAAAGTGATCTTCGCCATCCTAGAACCATTTTTTACGGGTTCAGATGCACCAAAAGGAAAGATTGAGACTTTTTATGAAACTTAATTTGATTATAAGATGAATAGATTTAGCGACGTGAAGCCTTTTATAAAGATGATAGTAGTAGTATTTCTATTGTATCTTGGGTGTATTTGAAATTTAAATCTCAGTTACTAGTTACAGAGTATTCTAAGTTTGTTGCATAGAGATTTTTTGTAATGGAGTACAATATAAAAGATCTAGTGGCGAAGAGAACTGTGGATCCATTGCTCCATCAACAATCGAAGAGAATGAGAGCGAAGAAGAAGAAGGGTTTAAAAAAATTAATGATGTGTAAATGTCGACGTGGGAAAGACATGGCAGTGAGGTGGAACTGACGTGGGGCCAGATGGCATTGACTAACGGTTAACTGACATAAATATTTAAAAAGGGCCAACGTTGACAAAAAAGGATCTTACAAGGCCACCTGGGGGAATTTTAAAGATAGGGGGCTTCTACTACACTTTGAGTAAAGATCAAGGGTCACACGGGGGCTTTACCCTAATTTGAATTGCAAAAAATTAAAGTTTGAAAATGGAAAATGTTCCCTATTCTAATGTGTTTGGGTGTCTTATGTATGCCATGATTAGCACTAGATCTAATTTGTTATTTTATATCTCTCTACTTGTTAGATTTATGTCTAATTCTGGCTATGATAATTGGTTAGAAAATAAGCATGTTTTATCTTATGTAAATTGTACTTGAAATGTGGGTTTAATATATGGTAATCATAACTACCTTTTAATCTTATTAGCTATGTAGACTCAAATTTTGTTGAAGATAGGGACTCTCGAAAGTCCACTACGGCTTACTGATTCACCTTGGCCGAATTGCATTTATTGGAAGTCACCATTACAGCCACTGGTGGCTCTTTTAACAATTGAGTCTGAATATGTTTCCATTACTAATAGCTTGAAAGAAACTATTTGGTTTTAGAATTTCTTAAAAGAGGTTAAGTTGGTTGAAGGTATTTCTATTATATTTTATGATAGTCAAAGTGTTATTCTTTTTAGTAAGAATCCATTATATCATGAGAGAACTAAAGATATTGATGTTAAGTACCATTTCATTAGAGGTTTATTATATAATAATGAAGTTAAGTTAGAAAAAATTGTTTCTGAGACTTTTTTCAAATATTAAGTTTAAATACTGTTTGGATTTATGAAATGATGGCGATGGAGATGGTGCTGCCACTATACTTTTCCCAGGAGTTGATGACTTGAGCTGATACTGACATTACACACTTCAAGGTACATATTGTTGGATATAGGTTGTTATATAGCTGAAGTGTGTTTTACTTTAATATTGCCAACCTAAAGTGTTTATTACTTAAGAACCCGAATTGGTCTTTTTGTTGGACTAATATTTATGGGCTATTGGGGACAGATTAAAACCCTACCCATCCCATATATAAAGCACTCATTTTCATAGATTTGCTCATTTTAAATGAATATGTATCATACGGATTGGTGATAGAGCATTTAATATCCACCAACTTAAATATTAAAGATGCACTTGATGAAGAATGGAAATGGTACAAAGAAAATCCAAGGATTGCATATGTATATAGTAAACATTCTTTTCTTGTCAAGCCAGCTTCGGTAACAAACTATACCATTCGCTGACGATAAAAGAAGCACGTTTTTTGTTGGAAGGATATCCAAAATATTATCTTTTGTTGCACATCTGGTATACCAGTGAGATTAAGGAAATCCACAATGCCGTTCTTCAATGTTTTTGTAAGATCCCTTTTTTGCTGGAGAAGTATTTGAGTTCCTTCTACTCTACCATAATGAATGTGCAAGAATGAGGGGTCAGATAACATCTCCGTTTCAATATCCTTGTCTAGAAATGGCTCCATCTTCGTATTCATATAACTGAATCACAATATCTTCGTAAAACAATATTTTGGCCCCAAAAAACTCATATGTCATACAAAATCATATCGGATATTTGTTTAACACTAAAAGTTTAACACTATCAAAAATTAAAAAAACGTAAAATTGTGAGGAATAAATAGAAAAATAGGAACATCAACAATTTAATGTATTTCTTACGGTTTTCATTGCAAAATAAGAGTTTTTAAATTTAAGATTTGATTGTTGTGACAATGTTGTAGGTAGTGGAGAAAAGTGGGAGAATTGTTGGATCTGGGTGGTTATATTTGTGAACTATGTTTTGTTTTAATATCGGGCCAGTCTAAAGTTTTTATAATTTAAAGAGTCTTTTTGATCTTGTTGTTGGGCGGTTAAATTTTGATTTAATGCGAATGGGTAAAGAAACGTGGGTTAAATCTTGATCACTTTAACAACTCAAATTAAAACCATACCTTCCCCATAAAACGATTAGTGTATAGATATTTGATGTAGTAGCTAATATAATTTAAACATAAAAAGAATCATCTTGATTATTGTTTAGTTAGCTAGTGTAGTTGGTTTGGGTTGTTTGAATTCATAGATAGCTTGAGGTTTCTACAAGTGTAATGGTAAAAAATTTGTGTTCTTTATTTTGTGTTCTAAATTATTTTTCTGAAAAACTTATAGGGTTTGATGATTCAGATCTGAGAGTCGATTTAACTTTTTTTAATTTTATGTGTTTTGATTTGGTGTTTCTGGATTCTTGAAAATCTTTAAAGGTTTTTCAAAAGGTTTTCGTAATCAAATCTTCTTGAAAACTTCAGTTTTTGAAATTTTGTGGGTTTTTAAACTCGTGTTTTAAAAAGTTTTTTCATACTACAAAGTTCCTTTTTTTAAATTTAGTACATATTTATATATTTTTCTTGTACGCACCTGATGGCTATAACTCTGATTGAGATGCCAGTCTATGATAAAAAAAATTGACTTAGGTGTTTTGTTGAAAAAAGATGAAGACATTGTTGTCTCATCATAAGGTCAAACATGCACTAATTGAGGTTATCAAATTATGGCCTAAAGGTCTCCTAGATGAAGTCGAAGAATTAAATGAAGAGGCATTTCAATAATTTGTGCCAAGTCAAGGGTTGTACTTTAAGAAAACTTTTTGTCTGACACGAGGATCAGAATTTATGAATAATTTGTACCGCTTCGATAGCCCGAAGTTATGAAAACTTTGCGTTGACACATAATTTGGTTGTTAAGCCTATCCCCTAATTGGTGATCATAGGAGGCTAGATGAAAATTCCGTCTTTTGGTTTATTCAAGTCGAGAATTACTTTAACCAACCCCCTAGTCGATGATCATTGGAGGTTGGATAATTTTTTTTGTTCTTTTGACTTATTAGGTCGATACTTTCTTTGGCCAACCCTCCTATTCGATAAGCATATAAAGCCGAATGAATTGTTATTGTCTTTCTACTTATTCAAGTCGAAAATTTCTTTGGCTGGACCCGTAGTCGATGATCATAGTAGGTCAGATAAAACGTTTTGGTCTTTCGACTTACTCAGGTTCCTGACCTTCTTTGGCCGACCCCTTAGTGGGTGATCCTTGGAGGCCGAATGAATATTTTTGGTCTATCAACTTATTCATGTTAGGATTTCCTCTGCCAACCCTCTACTCGTTAACCATAGAATGGCGGATGAAACGTTTTGGTATTTTAACATATTAAGTTTGGGAATTCATTGACCAACCCTTAGATTACTAACTTAAAAGATCGCGTGCTAAACAGAAAATTCTTCTTTTACGAAAATTTGATCTTTTGACCTTTTCAGGTAGGGAATTCATCGAATGACTCCCTAGTTTACGAAATTAAAAGGTCAGGTGTTGATACCTCTCTATTTGTGATAATTTTGGTATGCACGAGACATCATTTAGATATTTTCTAGAGCATATAGTTAAAATTTATCCCGTGATTTGGTGTATTTTAACATTCTTAACTATATAGGGTAACCTACGTATTTTTTCTTTTTTTGCATTTGAGGTGTTAGGTGTATTGAGCAGGATGAGATTTCACCATCAAAAAAGAAGATTTCGTGAAGACTATTGCCATTAAACCATTTCTGATTAAAAATCATGGGGTGACAATAGATGGTTATGAGATTATCCAGGAAAGTATTGAAAAGGAATTACTAAATGTGGTGGTTAATCAACCTGTGAATGTTGGTATATGTGGTAGTGAAAGAGCATTCCAATTGTACTCCAAGGTTAGTGATGTTATAATGTTATAACCAATTTCATTTATACTGTAGTATTGTTTGAATAAATTCGTTTAAAATTGTATGGTACAGAAAGTATATACTGGACCATATTCAACGGCATTGGATCATGCAGTATTAATTGTAGGTTATAGTTCAGAAAACTGTGTAGATTACTGGATTGTGAAAAATTCATGGGGAACACGATGGGGAATAAACGGTTTTATTCATATGCAAAGAGATAATAGAGCTGCTGAAGGGTTGTGTGGTATTAATATGTTGGCAAAATACCCGGTTGAAACTAGCCCAAATTCTCCACCTTCACCTACTCCTATGAAATGTAGTTTATTTGCATCGTGTGGTGTGAATGAAATTTGTTGTTGTAGTTGAAAAGTTCCCGGGATTTGTTTGTCATGGAAATGTTGTGAGGCAGATTATTGCAAAAAATAATAGTCATTGTTGCCCCGGTGATTATCCTATTTGCGACACACAGAATATTCTTTGTTATAAGGTTGCTTTTCAATATCTTTATTTGTTTACTCCATTTTTCTATTTTTAGTTTTTTTTTAACTAAAAATGAATTTGAATTGTTGTAGCAAACTGAGAGACTGGTGCATTTGTGCAGCAACAAACGGAGAAGAAATGTGTTTCTGAAAGTCGAGTAAATTTGAAATCGGCTGCAATTTCTAGTTAGTATCCTATACCTGTACCACCGGAAGTGAAGAGCGTGAATTTAACGGATGATATTTTGGGTTTTATATCTTCTGCCTATTGTACTTGAGTGATTAATTGGAGTATAGGTAGTCTGGTGTCTATTGAATGCTGCAGATGTTTAGATACATTGTTTACAAGCATATGAAAGTGATGACTTGCTACTACCTGGTGTTATTTCCATCAGGATTATTATATGTATAAATATCTAGTAGCCAAATGAGTAATTTTCCTCTTATACTCCTTGCTATAATAATTGAAGATGCATGCTTTGTCGAGAAGTGTGCACGAAATGGAAAATCCTAACTCTAACCTCTTTGCAGGAAGATGGGGGATAGATCGAGCAAAATTCTATGCTCCTGTTAATTCAAAGTCATGGAAAGATGTGTACATTGTGTAAGATTGTTGTGATAGGATTGGATTGTGAGTTAACAAATTTCCTACCCTTTTCTTGAGCAAAAACTTTCATACCCTTTTGGTTTGATAATGTATGTAATTAATGTTATCTTTCTCCTCATGTTTAGTAATATTATTGGTGTAGGTTCATCCAATATTGGATGGAAGAATTTTTCATGTATTTCTAAACCAGACACTTGACCTCTTTAGCCATATAACCTCGAGATGCAAATTAATCATAGTATGGGTAGAATGAGGCTTTCCACATATACCTGTGCTTCCTTAATACTATTAAGGCAGTGAATAATAACTTTTTTGAATCCGCAGCTATATTTCTTGTGAGTGATTATAGAATCTTCTTTGCCGTCAATACCTACTTTTAGCAAAATCTCACCGTTTTCAAACAAATACCCCGGTCTAATGAAACTAAACCTATTCTCTGGCATATATGATGAGTCGTATGGAATTTTATATAGTTTTTGCCAAGATTTTTCAAGACTACAATCCTTGATAGCCCAAATAATAAGCGCGTGTTGAACATTGATAAGGTATAGACAAAGCATTCCCTTCAAAACAACTTATAATTCTGCAACAACTTATAATCGGGCAGTGATACAAATATTCAGAGATATGATCCTAGTTTCTTTGTTAAGAGTATATTCCTGACCTTTCAATTTCACATATGTTTCACAAGCAAGCGAACGTTCACATATTTGCAAGAATAAGAAGCAGAGACCCAATGAATCCCTCAAGTCTTTCCAAGGAATTAGTATTCAATGAATACATGTTTACCCCTTTATATTCATAATCAAAAGTATTATGTTTACTGACATTGAATATTTTGTAATCATTACTCGATGAATCAATTGGGGGATCAGGAATACTCTTGACTGTGCAGTAGACGAGTTCCATAATAATTATCTCTTCATAAACTTCAAGGCAAACCAAATTATCACAACAATCCGATATTATGATACGTCTGATTTTATTATGATGTTTTCTTGGGTTTTATCGAGAAGGGCTAATGAAAAGAATAAGTTGAAGAGTCGGAGTATATTTTATTGAATATTAAAGAGCGAATGACTCATTTTTAAAAGTGAGGCGGCTAGCTGCTCACCTGACATTTTGATAAAAAATCTTTACCAAAGTAGTAATATTATTTTCGTGGTTTGTGCTTGTGATTATTGTGTTAGCTTTTCTCTTTGTATAATCTCGTATGAATCTTGATGCATATTGCATAAATCCACAGTATAACCAATTAAACTGTACTTGTTCAATTCATTCTTTTCTTCCTGCTTCTGATAAACTTAGACCTGTCAAAACCTTTTTAATTATATATTTACACCTAAAAAGAAAATTTTTCATTTATGAAATAATAAGGTTAATTAGTGCAAATTAAACAATACAATCTTGGACTTAGATATTGTTAATATCCTGAATACGTTAACAGTACATTAGATTTTATTTGCAAAATCAGTTAGCAAATGGTGGAAGTACCTGTACTAATTTTTTTTTAATCAAATTTGTCTTTTCAACTAAGAGGCAATCTTTCAAACCTCGAGTTTTGTTGGACGATACTTGGAAATGGAGCTTTGTAATCATTTCGGTGAATGATCATCCTTTTTTAAATGGAACGATGTTCTTCTTATCATTTCTTTATCATTCACAATCAGTCTGGTCAAGGAAATAAGCTCAATGATAAACAAATGATGCACATATAAATTTATTAAAATGCTACTCATAGTATATGTTAGTTTCCTAGAGTTAGTAAACAGGCATGCAGATCAGTAATCACAAAAAAGAAAAAATCTCCCAATAATATCATTGAAAAATTTGTTTTGAATTGTTGATATATATAGTACACATATAGATTTACTTAAAATTAGATTCAAAATATAACAAATGTGCAAGAGAAGCTAACTGCAGTCTAAAATCAGGTCTAAATTGTTATCTCCGATTTATTTTAATTTAGAAAGTAAAAATGGAGGAAAAAACAAAAATGCATAAATGACAAAAATGAAAATTAACAGAAAACCTGTTACTGATCAAGGTTAGGATTGGATCCTATATCTTTAAGGCCACGCACTGGTGTCTTATGTTTTGTAATGGTTTCAACATCCGGGATACAACTATCAACACTGCAAATATCAGACACTTGAAAATCTGGAACTTCGTAATCTCTCTCTCTTTTATGTTATTTGTTTTAAAAAAAATTGAATAAATGAAAATGATTTTTGGCCAAGTATTTATAGGTCACCTGTTTAAATCTGACCTGCAACGTTTCAGATATGGGAGATGAAGTTTGAGGAAGAAGAGCGTTATTTCAAAAAAAAAATAGAACAGTTAAAGACGAAAACGTTTTAATTTTACAAAAAATATAGTCCAACCCAGCCAAGCCCAAACCCAAAAGCTGGTGCCCCCAAGGGCCCAATCCTTAAGTGCTAAGAACAATATACTAATACTAAGTGACTATTATTTTCTTAGCTTTTCTGAAACTCTTCATATACCTCACATTTAACACTCAATTTATCATTCACCATCCATTTGTTTTACACAAGTGAATACATGAAATTCATTACCGAAGTAAGACGAACAACTTTCGTCCTAAAGAGGTCCATGACCTACTTAAAAATTGAGCTAAAGGGAGTAGTTTCACTTGGGTAAAGACCCAAATTATAACATAATTAAAGAACAATAAAGAGATTATAAATGTGAGTACCGTCAGAAAAGCAAAATAAAAGTTGTGCTACTGCCATTCCTCTTGTAGCTTCCACTGCCTGGTACATCAAAGAAAATTCACAATAAGTAAACTATTAAAATTTAGGATTATTAATGGAAAGCAAAAATGAATTTCCTCACCTGGTTATACAATAATTCAATTTTGTTGTGCCTGCTGTAATTATTCTTAATGCTGTAATTATTCTTAATGAAGCTTGCCTTTTCTAATTCTCTCGCTGCGATGAATTTCAAGAGATGCTTTACGAAGATTTCGTTTTCTAATCTTCTCGCTGATACGATTTTCGAAAGAGTTAGGCTCATGTAGATGCACTAGACTTGCACAATACGGAAATACCACACCAAAACCTAGATATTGACGTGTAATTTCACAATTTTTAGTTCTGAAGTTGTATATTATCTCCGTATCATCTTCAAGATCTGTACTTGCATATACCACATCATCATGAAAAGCCACGGGCTCCCATTGGCTGCATTAATCTTGAGTTGGGTTATATTTAGAGAGTGCTTTAATTCCCAAGCTGGATCCTCATAGTCTTTTAAAACCCAAATATGAATTTCGGTTTGGTTGTGCAACACACAATGAAGATATAACTCTCTGATACGCCTAATTAACTCCAATAAAAATCTTCGATAATAGGAAAATGTATTGCCTTAGACAATTCTTTTTCTACATGGAATGCGATCATTTCAGATATGTCTATTAACCAATGCATCCAACCGTTATTAAAAATGAGTGTACGTTTAATATTCCGATTTTTAGACCATACCATGCATACCTCCTTGGATAATTCCCACTTGTTGGTATCAGAAGAGTAAATATTAAATGAATATGTATCATGCGGATTGCTGCTATAGCGATTAATATCCACCAACTTAAATATTGAAGATGCACCCGATGAAGAATGGAAAGGGTACAAAGCAAATCCAAGGTGATCATACATTGTAGAATTACCTCCTTTGGCTTTTACTCGGATCCAGCTTCTTGTAGTTGGATTGCATATGTATATATTAAACACTCCTTTCTTGGGAAGCCAGTTTCGACAATAAACTATACCATTTGATTATGATAAAAGAAGCAAATTTTTTTCTGGAAGGAAATCCAGAATATTATCCTTTGTTGCACATCCTGTATCAATGAGAGTTAGGAGATCCACAATGCCAATCTTCAATGTTTTTTTAAGATCCCTTTTTTACTGGACAAGTCCTTGACTGCCTTCTATTCTTCCATAATGAATTTGCAAGAATGAGGAATCCGATATAAACTTATACCACCTCTTGGAAGTGCACTTAAAGGCCAAGAGAGATTCAGCTTGTAGTCTAGTCGAGATAAGATCTCTTGTTGCAATGTCCTTGTCTGGAAACGGCTCCATATTCGAATTCAAATAGCTGGATCACCATATAAACAAAAAATTAAATAGAAAAAAAATAACAGAAATAGGAGAAGCATAGTAAATGTACAAAAACTGTTTAGTAGTCAATAGTTATGTTAGTAACAATCCAAACTAAAATTAGTCTCATTCAAAAAACCATCTCCAACCATTCAAGGCCACCAAAAATTCATATGCCATACAAAATCACATGAGAGTTTAGTTTAACAATAAAAGTTTAATACTATCAAAAAAACAAAAAACAATTGTAAAAATGTTAAGAATAAACAGGAAAACAGGTCTTAACAAATCAAATAGCAATAATTTTATGCATTTCTTATGGTTTTAATTGCAAAAAAAAAAGATATTTTTACCTAAATATTTGATTGGTGCGCGGGTGATGGATGAAAATTATCTACGGGGCGGTGATGGATATGGGTAGGAGAATTGTTAGATATGGGTGGTTATATTGTATGTTTTGTTTTAATATTAGAATATCCTAAAGTGTATCTTGATTAAAAAGCCGGTTTTGGTGTTTTTGTTGATCTTGATCACTTTAGACGACTCAAATTATAACTCTACGCACCTCATATATATAAATCAATATTCTTTAGACTTAATCTTATTCTATTGTTCTCTAATTTTTCAGTCTTCTCTCTTATCTTTCGAAAAATGAAAAGGGTTTATCTTCTAGATCGATTAAAGTGTATAAATCTTCTGTAATAGCTAATATAATCTAAATATATCTAGTATTATTTTGATTCTTGTTTAGTTAGCCAGTGCAGTTGGTTTGGTTGTTTAAATTAGCATATAGCTTGATATTTTGTTTTGAATCTTTCAATATTGTTGAGTAACAAGTGTAGTTTGTAAAGACGGTTTTTATAGTCTATGACGCTTCTCTCACCGGAGCCCAACGTGGTCGAAACATGATAAACTTTTTCTGTTCTTTAATTGATGTTATTAACTCTTTTCCGAAAACAATTTGAAACTCGAATCTAAATCTAAACGTTTGTAGAACAGTGGTATCAAGGCTTGTTTATATATATATTACAAATTTGTGGTATTTTTTACTCGTCTAGGATTTGATGATACAGATCTAAACTTCGATTTAACTTTAAAATTTTCTGGTTTGATTTGGTGTTTCTAGGTTGTTGAAAATCTTTACAAAAATTTCAAAAGGTTATTGTATATTTAGATTTCCATGGAGACTTTTCAGTTTCCAAGATGTGGTGGTTTTTTAAACTCATGATTTAAAAAAATCATACTTTGAAGTTTCTTTTTTAAAGTTAGTACATGTTTATACATTTTTCTTGTACTAATCAGGTGGCTACAATTTGGATTGAGATCATAAGGTCGCATATGCACTGATTATGGACATCAAATTATGGCCTAAATACCTCCTAGATGAAGCTGGATAAATGAATGAAGAGGCTTTTCAATAATCTGTACCAATTCAAGGGTTGTACTTTACAAAAACTTTTTGCTGACATGAGGATAAAAAATTATGAATGATTTTTGCTGCTACGATGGTCGAAGTTTTAAAAACTTAGTGTTGACACATAGTTAGGTTGTTAGGCCAATCCCTTAGTTGATGATCATAAGAGGCCAGATGAAAATCCCATCTTTTGACTTATTCAAGTCGGAATTACTTTGACGAACCCCTTGTCAATGATCATAAGAGGTTAGATAAAATATTTTGGTTTTTTGACTTATTAGGTCGATATTTCCTTTGGCCAGCCCCTTTAGTAGATAATCATATAAGACTAAATGAAATGTAATTGTCTTTTTACTTATTTAGGTCGAGAATTCCTTTGGCTGGACCCATAGTTGATGATCATGGGAGGTCAGATGAAAAGTTTTGGTTTTTCGGCTTACTCAGGTCCGTGACCTCCTTTGGCCGACCCCCTAGTCAATGATTCTTGGAGGCTGAATGAATTTATTGATATTTCAACTTAGGAATTCGTCGACCGACCCTTAGATTACTAATTCAAAAGGTCGAGCGCTAACGTGAAAGTTGGTATTTTAAAAAAGTTTTGATCTTTCGACCTTTTCACGTTTGGAATTTATTGACCTACCCATTGGTTTACAAAAATAAGAGGTCTAGTGCCAATGCAAAAGTTGCTTTTTTAAAAAGTTTGATCTTTCGACCTTTTCATGTCAGTATTGGTTAACCAGCCCTCTAGTTTATGATTTTAAAAGGTCAGTGTCAACAAATCTCGTACAACATGAACGTAATAAGAATGTTGACATTGATTGTAAGATCACAAGAGAAAAAATGGCTTCATGAATTACATTCCTTCAAATCTCCAACTTTCCGATATGTTCACTAAGCCCCTTGGCTCTCTTTCCTTCCATCATTGTCTCTCTAAGTTGAACATTATTAATATACATATTCCACTTGCAGGGGGATGTTGGAATGCAGCTGTCATATTACACAAATAAGAACTGCAAAAACTATATATCCAATACAGGACTGAAGTAAAGTTACTTTAGGTAAGCTAGATAGTTAATTAATTAGTTAGTTAAGTTTGTTTTCGAGTTGTATCAGCTACTATTATGAATCTAGACTGAATTGTAGAGTGTGATTCATAAACAAGAAGTATTATATATATTGTATTGGAGAAACAACAACACAATAATGAACATTACAATGTTCTCTATTTTATTCTCCTTCTCCTTCTTTACTTTTTCTGCTATACTTGTTGCTTGAAACTCAAATCTATGGCTTCTCCTTGTCTCCTACACAATTTAATAGTGATGCTGCTTTCAAGAGTCGCACACTTGGAAATTACCAGGTATATATGCTGACGGTTTTTGGTGATAAAATATTACTTGGGTCAATGTTTTTAGCTCGTTATTTTTTTATCTTTTCTATTGCATAAGCTATGAATTTCATATTGTAATAAATAGTTTATTCAATGAATTTAAATGTATAGATTAAATAAATGGTGTGTATTGTGGATTGTTTTCTCACGACCAACAAACGCTGAATTATCTGGCAATCCATTCGTATTAGAAAGCATATAAAGATGGATACAATGGAGGTTGTAGGTGGTGGTTGTCTTTTTCTAATGATTGCTTTGTATTACCTCACTAGTTTGTTGGATTCGGTCACTATTGGGTATTATCGTCGTCTTTCTTGATTTTGATCGTGCGATAAATATGTTGCATCTTATTTAGTTTTAACTTTTTCTAAAAAATTATATATTATTGCATTATTAAAAAGAACATACAACAGGCTATAGTTACAATATTATATATATTTTTTTCTTTTTTACTACATAGATGTCTGGGCCAAACTTTTACTCACCACGACTAATTCCATGAAAATATACACACCTTCTTATAGGAACTGAACTTATCGTATAAAACAAAAATCTGAAACTAATTCCAAAAAAATCCTGGTTGATCAAACACATCCTTAGTGCTAATAATTATAGGCTGAATTGACTTGTCCATACTTTTTTTTTCATGGCAATAATTTTGCTAAAGTGCTTCACACGTGTTTCTATATTTCCATGGAAAAAAAACTTAATATATAAAACAAAAATCTGAAACTATTTCCAAGAAAACCTGGTCGATCAAACACATCCTTGCTGGAGTTTTATTTAACTTTTATACCACTTTGTAAAATAATTTGTAAATATATACCAAATAAAAAAATATTTGTAAAAATGTACTATTTCGGAAATTGAACTTCCGAAGTCAACTTCCGAAATAAGAAATGGCAACCTTTTTGTCCTCTACTCTCTCATTCTACTTTAAAGTCAAAGCAAGCATGAGATGTGGAATTAAGTAATGAAGTAGGAAAGTGTTTGATTAAATTTGAGCCACACCATTGTGGGAGATATGTGTTGCTTTCAAGTATTTATGCTGGTGCGCAAAAATGGGACCATGCCGCTGCATTGAGAAAAATAATGGTATATTCTCGAATACAAAAGATTCCAGCCTATAGTTGTACTCACTGATTAGGATATAAATTGTTTTATTATTGTTGTAACTAACTAAAACTTATAATGATTTAAACTTTAAATTTTTCACCAAAGCATTAACTAATACGTAATTAAAAAATTGTGGTCTGAAAATGGACAAATATCCCTTGTGGTTCTTTCCTACAATCAATTTCTTCTTATTTGTTTTTCACTGTTAAGCTTTTCACACCCATTGACAAATTGATTTTGATTTGATCAACTCAGAAAGTTATAGCTCATAACATTGTGATTATACAGCATTGAGCACTCAAACTAGTGAGCCTCTTAGTAATAGGAAGTAAAGACACTACAAAGTAATAGGAAGTAAAGACACTACAAACAAGTTAGTTGTTATATACCCATAAAATTTTATAAAATTCTTTACTGAAGTAGTAATATTTTTTCTTGGTTCGTGCTTGTTATTATTGTTTAGCTTTTCTCTTTGTATAATCTCGTATGAATCTTGATGCATATTGCAAAAATTATATTGTACTTGTTCAATTCATGCTTTTCATACATTTCTAATATTTTGTTTTCACCCTCACCAGTCAGAACCTTTAATATAATATATTTACACCTAAAGATAAAATACCCCTTACGAAATGAGAAGGTTAATTAGTGCAAATTAAATAATATAATATTGGACTTAGATTTTGTTAATATCTTGAGTACGTCAACAGTACATTAGACTTCATGTGAGAAATCAGTTAGCAAATGGTGGAAGTACCTGTACTATATTTTTTTTGAATCAAATTTGTGTTTTCAATTTCAACTAAGAGGCAGTCTTTCAAACCTTGATTTTGTTGGACGATACTTTATAATGGAGCTTGATAATCATTTAGGTGAATGATCATCATAATTTTTAGATATCTTTTTTAAAAGGGAGCTTTGCTGTAAAGCCTACAGGATTTCTAATGAAAAGGCAAGTAAGGATTTTCGTTGTGTGGAAAGATGTTATTCTTATCATTTTTTTTTATCATTCCCAATCAGTTTGATTAAGGAAATAAGCTAAATGAAAAACAAATTATGCACATAAAAATTTATTCAAATGCTATTCATAGTATATGATAGGTTTCCTATTGTTAGTAAACAGGCCTGTAGATCAGTAATCAGAAAAAAAAAGTTCCAATTATATCATTGACAAATTCTGAATTGTAGTTAAATATAGTACACATATTGATTTACTTAAAATAAGATTTAAAATATAACAGATGTGCAACAGAAGCTAATTGCAGTTAAAATTAGGTCTAATTAAAGAACAATAAAGAAAGTAAAATCAGAAAAGGAAAAAATAACAGTTGTGCTACTGCCATTCCTCTTGTAGCTTCAACTGCCTGGTACATCAAAAGAAAATTCACAATAAGTAAACTATAAAAATTTAGGAAGATTAATGGAAAGCAAAAATGAATTTCCTAACCTGCTTATACAATAATTCAATTTGTTGTGCCTGCTGTAATTATTCTTAATGAAGCTTGCCTTTTCTAATTCTCTCACTGCGACGAATTTTGAAAGGTTCTTGATTAATCCTCTCGCTGCCATGAATTTCAAGAGATGCTTTACGAAGCTTTCGTTTTCTAATCTTCTCGCTGATACGATTTTCGAAAGAGTCAGGCTCATGTAGAGGCACTAGATTTGCACAATATGGAAATACCACACCGAAACCTAAATATTGACGTGTCATTTCACAATTTTTAGTTCTGAAGTTGTATATTATCCCTGTATCATCTTCAAGATCTGTACTTGCATATACCACATCATCATGAAAAGCCACGGGCTTCCATTTGCTGCAATTAATCTTGAGTTGGGTTATATTTAGAGAGTGCTTTAATTCCCAAGCTGGCTCCTCATAGTCTTTTAAAACCCAAATTTTCATTTCGGTTTGGTTGTACACCACACAATGAAGATAACTCTCTGATACTCCTAAGCATTTCGAATAAAAATTATGGATAATAGGCAAACGTATTGCCTTAGACAATTCTTTTTCTACATGGAATACAATCATATGAGTATATCCTATTGACCAATGCATCCAACCATTATTAAACATGAGAATACGTGCAAAAATTCCCAAGCTAGAAACCATGCATACATCCTTGGATGTTTTCCACTTGTTAGTATCCGACGAGTAAATGTTAAACGAATATGTTTTACAAGGATTGTTGCTGCAGTGTTTAATATCTACCAACTTAAATGTTGAAGATGCACCCGATGAAGAATTGAAAGGGTACAAAGCTAATCCCAGGTCCTCATATGAAGTACAAAATAAATAATTACCTCTTTTGGGTTTTACTCGTACCCACTTTCTTGTAACTGGATTGCATATGTATATAGTATACATTCCTTTCTTGGCAATCCAGCTTCGACAACAAACTATACCATTAGATGATGATAAAAGATACACTTTTTTTTCTGGAAGGAAATCCAAAATATTATCTTTTGTTGCACATCCTGTATCAGTGAGAGTTAGGAGATCCACAGTGCCGTTTGTAAGATCGAACTTTTGCTGGACAACAAGTCCTTGAGTTTCTTCTACTCTACGATAATGAATGCTCAAGAATGAGGGGTCGGATATAAAGGTATACCACTTCTTGGAAATGCACTTAAATGCCAGGAGAGACTCAGCGGGTAGTCGAGATAAGATCTCCGTTGCAATGTCTTTGTTTAACGAATCCATATTCGAATTCCAATTCAAAAGCTGGATCACCATATATAACCCAAAAGTTACACAGGAAAAAATAACACAATTAGAAGAAGCAAAGTAGATATGAGTTCTTCAAAAGAATGAATATGTAAGAAAATTGTTTATTAGTCAATAGCGATGTGAGTAAAACTCCACACAATTAGTTTTATTGTTTAAACCATCTCCAACCAATCATGGCCCCCAAAAATTCATATGCTATAAAAAATCAAATGTGAGATTTGTTTAACAATAAAAGTTTAACACTATAAAAAAATTAATAAATTAAAAAATTGTAAGAAATTAAAAAAATTAGGAAAAATTCAATTGTTAACAAATGAAATATCAATAATTTTATGTATTTGCCAAAAAAAAAATTACCTTAATGATTTGATTGGTGCTATAGTTGCATGGTGGTGGAAAATGATCTGCTGCTTCTGGCGGCGGTGATGGATGTGGATGGAAGAATGGTTGAATATGGGTTGTTATATTTGTGAAGTGTTTTTTTTTAATATTGGGTGTTAGTGGGTTATTAGATTTCGATTCAATACGGCAACGTTTGGTTAGTCTTAATCGTTGATCTTGATCGCTTTATACTGTTCAAATTAAAACTCTACCCATCTAATATATAAAATACTTTTCTTCAAACTTCTGTCTATTTTGTTTATTAATTTTTAGTCGGCCTCTTAAAAAAAATTTAAGGTTTATCTTCTAGATCGATTAGAGTGTAAAATCTTCTGTAATAGCTATTATAATTTAAATATAACAAGAATCATCTTGATTCTTGTTTATTTAGCCATTCGTAGTTGGTTTATCTTGTTTAGATTAGCCAATAGCTTAAGGTTTCAGTTTGAATCTTTATATATTGTTGAGTAACAAATGTAATCTGTAAAGACGGTTGTTATAATGGACGAAACTTCTCTCATCGCAGTTCAACGTGGACATAGACATTTTGTCAAACCATGAAATACTTATTGTGTTGTTTAATTTAAATTCTAAACTTTTTTCTAAAAACTATTTGTAACTCGAATTTAAATCTAATCATTTTTACAACAGTGGTATCAAAGTTTGCTTAAATCTCTTACATACCTGTAGAATTTGTGTATCGTCTAAGGTTTGATGATTCGAATCTAAAAGCTGATTTAACTTATTTTAATTACTGGGTTTTGATTTGGTGTTTCTGGATTCTTGAAAATATTTAATAGTTTTTCAAAAAAAACGTATATTCAGATCAAATTATGGACTAAAGATCTCTTGGATAAAGACGGAGAAATAAATGGAGAGGCGTTCAATATATTGTTCAGTAATCTGTCAGGTTCAGTTATTTGCAAGCTAGATGGATGTGATACCACAATAGAACTCTGGGGTAAGCTAGTCTCTCTCTCTATTCTACTAAGTCTTTACCCAATTTAGCTTTCTTGAGAGGATTTATGTTTAATTATAAAATGGATAAGACTAAATCTTTGGATGAAAACATTGATGAATTTTTATAACTTTTATGTTAGATGGTACCCCTTAGACCTTATATGATACTAGTAAATGTATGATAATTCTAAACTCTATTACTGATTCTTATCAAGTTGTTAAAGATGTGTTTCAATATACGAGTATTGTCCCCTCCTTTTGACCAAGTTATTGCTACTTTAAAAACAAGAGAAAATAAAATTGAACTAAGTAGAAGATCTGGCTCAAACTTGTATTAAACCAAGAACATATACTACACATGTCCTGGATGCAAATATAAAATAAGAAAACAATTAATAAGAATAAGAAAAAGTCTAAAGAGACCCGAAAATATTTTCATTGTGGTAAAACTGAGCATTTAAATAAAATTGTTTTAATTAAAGAACAAATTGAAAGTTGGTAATAACGAATCTAATGTAGACTGTATGCCTAAGATAGATGATGATGTATGTGAAATATTAAGTCAAGTCTAGTCGTGTTAATTGGATACTTGATTCTGGGTGCACCTTACATATGTAACTATCACCTAAATGATTTCATGCCCTTTTTTAAAATAGTAATGAAATTTTTTATATGGGAAATGATCAAACATGTGATGTTAAGGGTGTGGGAAAAATTAAACTTAAAATTCTATGATAGAAAAATTATTACTTTGATAAATGTTAGATATATACTAGAATTAAAAAGAATTTTGATTTCTTCGGGTTCTTTTGATGATATAAGTAAAATTGATTTTCATATAGTGCAACTACCTTATTTTAGGCACATGTTCATTAAGATCTTTTTATTACTTTACAGTTATCCTAGTCATGATATAAGATCAAAGTTTTTTTAAGATAAAGGTGATACAACTTTCTACATTTAGTTCTTGTAAAGATAACCTATCTTTCACTAAAAATGTGAGTATTTATGAAAAGTTTTAACAGATATATTACCTTAAAAATTAAGTTGAAGCGATAATATACACAACTAACTATATATAGCTTAATATTAAATTCCCAAGGTTAACGATAGATCTAACAATAGACCTAAAAGAAAAAGTTGTCCTGCTAAATATTTTTCATTCTAAAACATCATTTTCCAACTCCAATGATATAATCAAAGCTTAAACAAAAATGGTTATTATAAAAAAAATTGGTTTTTTGATTTAGCTTGGATACAAGGTTTCTTTAAGCTTGTTGTATATCAAATGATTAATTGTTGATTTTGATCAGTCTATCTTTCAAATTTATCAATAATGCACAAATAATTATAGCTCAACAATTATAACAACTATTAAGATTTCTCTCGTGATTAACAAAACCTATGAGTGTAAGTCTTCTTGAAATACTTTGTTTCTTTTTCATTATTTTACCATCCTCATCATCTACTTTTAATCACTCCAATATGCTAATATAATATTTCTTCTCACAGTTTCAACTAACTCATTATAAGTTCTTTCATGGTCGTTACCAAAACTCAACAAAGTTACCTTCTTTATACACAGAGGAATTGTGTTTAATTTGGGTTGGTTTTTATATCTATACATGTGGTGTCTCTACCCTAATATTGACTACTAATCCCATAATAGTTAAACTCATCACGTCTTGGAAGCTGATATTATACCAAAATCTACAAAACCAAGTAAACCCCTAATAAATTCCACATACATAATAACCACTATATTATTACTAAATTCCACATACATAATAACCACCAAATTATAACTGGTCAGCTATATTAGATTACTCTAAAGCCAAGAAAATAAAGTGAAACCCATAATTTGAACTGAACAACCTTAACTAAATAGTAAGCAATCCAGATTTAGATTACCCTATGAGCTATCAAAATAAAAACACTAAAGAACCTTGAAATAATGTCACAAATTGAAGCAATGATTGAACAACATAAAATCAACACACTCATATTCATAACCAACTAACAAGATCAAAAAATAGTGAACATTATACCTTTAGACTTGAAAAATTAAGACAAAAAATGATAAACAAGTGAACGCTAAATCATGTAAAGAATCTTGGGGTAATTTTGTTAGAGTACTCACCTTCTACATAACCTATTTTAGAGAAGATATTGGAATCCACCGTGCGATGGAGGCAATGGCGACTTTGTTGCCATTATCAACCGAAGAAGAGAAGAAGTGTGGTAACGGAGATGGTTATAGGTTTTTGCAGTAGAAGTGAGTTTAGAATCGGGTTTTTTAATTATAAAGGAACGTAGAGAAATTGTAAAGAATAAGGTTACATTTGGCATAATTTGTTTTAGGACTTTTATGGATAATGTTAAATGTAAAGATGGAGGAGGTAATAAATATAAGTTATATGACTTATTTGGTAAATAATCCATATATAATTTATATATAAATAAATTTAGAATCGTCTAGAATAAAAATGTCTAAACTCCGCCTAGGTTCCCGTCCAAATTTCTAGATGCTCGAAGGTACCTGATCACTCGGCTAACGTCTTTTAGAATATTGGTTGGAACTAATCATACCATATAAAAACCTTTTTCACTTCATATCTTATATTAACTTTTGGAACAATTGAGGCAACGACTTTCATCATCTGTTGTACAAATTAGTTTGCTATGCACACAACACATCAAAACAACGTCAGTTGCTTTGTGTAACATGCTCGTCTTCCATATTTTTGTTTACTTCATTCAAAATATCTATCAAATCTTTAAAATATTCATCATCTCTTTATCTTTTTATCTTCCTAATTGCGAACCTATGATCTTCATATTTGTATCAATGAATCTAAATGTAGATATAAATGCTGAGTTTTGTAGATTGTATTTTCACGATCAATAAATGTTGTTTTATCTGGCAATCCATTCGTATAGAGATATATCCTCAACATCATTTAACAGCGTTAGCATCAAAAGGAGTTGATTGGTGGTAGTTATCTATTTGGAACGATTGTTATATATTACATCACTAGTTTGTTGTATTCAGTCACTGTTGGCTTATATCATTGTCTTTCCGTGTAAAGAATGTTTCAATTATTTGCATCTCAATTAGGCTCTTCTTTTTTTAAAAATATTATATATTATTACTATAAAAAAAGAATACAGTAGTACTATAACTACACTACAAGAAATAGTATCATTGGGGACGAAGTTATTGCAGCAACACAAAAATGGCCTCTAATGATATTTTTAAACACCAACTCTAATTATATTATTAGCGGCAATATTTGCCGCTAAAGGTAAAGTCAATAAAGACTAAAACAAATAATTTGCGGCATCTTTAGAGACGAACTTATAGGGACAATAATAACGGCTAAAGATACCTTTTCTTATAGTGCTAATACAATACATATTCCTTTTCTTATTACTACTGTTTTTCACATTTTCATATAATTTGAGAATACAAAAATCTTCAGTCCCCCGTTAATATAGTAATTATATTCTACCTTGATCTTTTTGTTAGAAACTTAGCTATCATATGTATTGTTAGTGGAATGTATTAAAATCAAATTTGATTATCAGATCTTAATTCCTTTCAAAGTTTAACAAAGATCAGTCTAATCTTCTATTTTTTTCAATGAATCTTGTATCAAAATTAAAATAAATTACAAGGAAAAATTACAATCAACCTGTTGCAATCTTATTTTAAACTCTTGATAAACAAAATTAAGAGTGAAGGTGGATAGTCTTTAAAATCAAGGTGAACAGAAAAAAGTCTAGGCTTCTCCTGATTAAAATATCAACTCATTCATTTATCCAACGATGAACATTTAGTATCACATCGTTTTTATGGTGAGAAATAGAACTCCCGAATTTCTCCATAATGAGTTTGACATTCCATGGAGAGTTGGTTGGTCATTCATACCTTCGGCTATGCCCTTAGAGTTAGTGTTAGATAATTACATTTTTGAAGGTTGAACTGAGTAACCAGTTTATAAGCTTTTTATGCAGTTTGAAGTTCACCTTCTAAGATTGTAGATCACTAAACCTTTTTCGTGACAGATCTAAAGCAATTATCTTCATTGGTTTTATGGAATACTGCAATACCTATCGGATCTCAACTATGAGAGAATGAGGTCTCACAAAAAAGATCTAACATATTTGTTTCCAAATCTTGAACCCTATTCTCTGCTACAGGTAAATTGGGTTCATTTTAAGAATTGATGTTGTCCTAATCTCTTCCAAACAAATATTTCATGAGTGATAAGGATTATTCTGAAATTTGAGTGCAATTCAAGGGTTCTTTCTTTTCAAACAATTATTTCATACGGCTTTTCCAGATATTTCAGATGGTACTGAAAATATATAAGGTAAAAGATTTTACCTCTCATCCATTTTTGAATTAAACATCGATAATTTTGATGATCTGTCAATATTATCAACATTACTCTTGTCTATTTGAAGAATAGATTAAGCCCAGATATCTAGGCTCTAATTAAGGAATATGTGTGTAATAGGTCCCGTACCGTTCGGTCATAGGTGACGAGAACTATTATCAACACATTTCCATTTGTATAAGTTATCTTTGGACGGGATCGCCCTCTACAACATTTCTGTATACAAGCTCCGATCTTAGTTCCCAATGCCAGTTTAACTTGTTATAAAAAGATCTGAATCTGATTCAAAATATTGTCTTCCTTCACACAGAGTAATAAAGTTTTTTCTCTGTTCTTGGATGAAACAATGTCCTACGCTTGTGCTTTTTTTTGAGGTGTTTTTGAATTTCAGTTTAACGTTTTCTTTTTCTGCTTTCGCAATATTTTATTTTTTGATTAGTTAACGATCCACTTGCCAATTGCCAGAACTCGAATATGCACATGTGAAGTGAAGGAAGCTGGCCTTCAAGATCATATTCATTTTATTTTGCGACTATCGCCAAACCAGCAAATATGACAGAATTATATCTAGGTATATCGCGAGACCAATAAATATATGAAGTTAAGCAACAATATTTATATAATGTTATTGATGATCATTTGCAGTGAGATAATAGAACATGTCAGACATCAATATGGAGTTTTTTAGATGTTGCGATTCAGTATTGGAAGAAGATGGCCTTTTAGTTCTACAAGTAATTCAGCATGGTAATTCAAGTGTTTGATCAGCCAGACATTCCATAGAAATATTTTCAGATTTTTTTTCTTGGCAATCATTTTGTTAAAATGCTTCACACGTAATTCTATATTTCCATGGAAACAAAACTTATCGTATGAAACAAAAATCTGAAACTATTTCCAAGGAAAACCTGGTTGATCAAACACATCCTTACTGCTAATGATTATAAGCTGAATCGACTTGTCCATACATAGTTCACATCATTACAAGATGACAAGTACTGACGCATATAGAAAAAACCCAGGCTTCATTACTGAGTATATATTCCCAGGATCATGTATACTCTCTCTGAGTCGAGTAATCACAGCTATGGCAGCTGGATCCAGGCTCGGGTAAATGATCTCATCATATTCCGTTCTCTGATACAATATTGTTCATGAATGCAGTGTGGAGAATTCGGAAACTATAGGAAGTCATTATTATTATTCACAGATGTTGGAGGGATAACTTCCTGAAAAATCAGAGGTAAGAAGAAACATCAATGCGCGCTGCTATGAGAAAAGATCATCTATAGTTATATAGATTACTTCTAATTAACATTTGATAGGCTGCTTGTGTTTTAGCTTAATTCTGGAGTTGGAATTTGATGAAAAAGTCATTCAGACATGGGAATATTTTTTTGATTATTGTGCTTCTGGTTTCTATAATCGCACGCTCGAAAATTACCATGTATCGCTGACGGATATTGGTGATAAAATACAACTTGGGTCGATGTTTTTTTCATATTCGAATAAAAAGTTTATTCAATGAATCTAAATGTATTGATGATATAAATGGTGTGTTTTGTAGATTGTATTCTCACGATGAACAAATGTTGAATAGTAAGGAAAGAAACTATACGCTTGGCTAGTGACTTTGAGCGTGCTAGGGGTAAGGAGCGAGACAGAGGCATTATTGTGTCCGGAAAGAGCACGTTAATTAAATGGGTAAAACCTTAGAGGCGTAACAAGTTAAATATAGATGCGTACTGCGATCTACTAAAGAAGAAGGCCGGGATAGTTGGGTTACTTAGAGACGAAAATGGGACATTCATAGCTGGATTTTCAGGTGTGTGTATGTTTGAATCGCCTGTTCTTTCAGAAATCTTGGCACTACATTTCGGTCCAAAATGGGCCCTAAATCGTGGCATAAAAGCGCTATATATCGAGACTGACTCTAGAGAGTTTCATGCGTTAGTGAAAGGTAGTGGTAGCTCTACGAGATGGGCTTGTCATATTGGATGAGTATGCATGGAGATGCTCAAGATGCACCTACGTTTCGAAGTTGACTTTGTTTATCGCGAGGCTAATAATTGTGCGGATTTATTGGTTAAGAAGGGCGCTGATTCTTCTGAAGGACCACACGAACTAAGAGATCCTCGAGTATTTGCGGCATAATATAACAAAGGATATGAATGGTTGCGCTACTCCAAATTAAATTGATTTTAGATTTATTTAACTATGACTTTAAGCCGAATAAAAAGAAAAACTGAAAAGAGATCTAATTGGAAACATACTTAGCCTTAGCTTAGCTTGGACTTTTTTAGTAAGTCTTTCTTTTAGTCGAATGCTTAGCTTGGACTTGTCCTTCATGAAACATTAAAAAGAAGAAAGACTGATGAGCTCGAAAACTTCCGTTTAAGTTTTGGCATGCCAGAAATACGTATGAATCTTGAACCAATTATACTGTACTTGTTTAATTCATGCTTTTCATAAATTTCTAAAATTTTATTTTCACCCTCACCAGTCAAAAGCTTTATAATAATATATTTACACTTAAAGATAAAATAAATACCCCATATGAAATGATAAGGTTAATTAGTGCAAATTAAACATTATAATACTGGACATAGATTTTGTTAATATGTTGAGTACGTCAACAGTAGATTAGATTTCATGTGAGAAACCAGTTAGCAAAATGGTGGAAGTACCTGTACTATCTTTTTTTTTTTAAAATTAAATTTATGTTTTCAATTTCAACTAAGAAACCTTGAGTTTTGATGGACGTTACTTTGAAATGGAGCTTGATAATCATTTAGGTGAATGATCATCATAAGTTTTAGATATCTTTTTTAAAATGGAGGTATGCTGTAAAGTCTGCAGGATTTCTAGTGAAAAGGCAAGTAAGGATTTTCGTTGTGTGGAAAGATGTTATTCTTATCATTTTTTTATCATCACACAATCAGTTTGATCAAGGAAATAAGCTAAATGATAAACAAATGATGCACATATAAATTTATTCAAATGCTATTCATAGTATATGATAGGTTTCCTAGTGTTAGTAAACAGGCCTGTAGATCAGTAATCACAAAAAAAACTTCCAATAATATCATTGACAAATTTGTTATGAATTGTAGATAAATATAGTACACATATTGATTTACTTAGAATAAGAATTAAAATATAACAGAAGTGCAACAGAAGCTAATTGCAGTTAAAATTTAGGTCTAATTAAAGAACAATAAAGAAAGTAAAAATGTGAGTACAATTAGAGAAGGAAAAAATAACAGTTGTGCTACTGCCATTCCTCTTGTAGCTTCCACTGCCTGGTACATCAAAATAAAATTCACAATAAGTAAACTATAAAAATTTAGGAAGATTAATGGAAAGCGAAAATGAATTTCCTAACCTGCTTATAAAATAAAATAATTTGCTGTGCCTGCTGTGATTATTCTTGATGAAGCTTGCCTTTTCTAATTCTCTCACTGCGACGAATTTTGAAAGATTCTTGGTTAATCCTCTCGCGATGAATTTCAAGAGATTTTTCACGAAGCTTTCGTTTTCTAATCTTCTCGCTGATACGATTTTCGAAAGACTCAGGCTCATGTAGAGGCACTAGACTTGCACAATATGGAAATACCACACCGAAACCCCGTATCCCCGTATCATCTTCAAGATCTGTACTTGCATATACCACATCATCATGAAAAGCCACGGGCTCCCATTTGCTGCAATTAATCTTGAGTTGGGTTATATTTAGAGAGTGCTTTAATTCCCAAGCTGGCTCCTCATAGTCTTTTAAAACCCAAATTGTAATTTCGGTTTGGTTGTACACCACACAATGAAGATAACTCTCTGATACTCCTAAGCATTTCGAATAAAAATCTTGGATAATAGGCAAACGTATTGCCTTAGACAATTCTTTTTCTACATGGAATACAATCATATGAGTTCCTCCTATTGACCAATGCATCCAACCATTATTAAACATGAGAATACGTGGAAAACTTCCCAAGCTAGAAACCATGCATACATCCTTGGATGTTTTCCACTTGTTAGTATCCGACGAGTAAATGTGAAACGCATATGTTTTACAAGGATTGTTGGTGCAGTGTTCAATATCTACCAACTTAAATGTTGAAGATGCACCCGATGAAGAATTGAAAGGGTACAAAGCTAATCCAAGGTTCTCATATGAAATACAAAATAAATAATTACCTCTTTTGGGTTTTACTCGTACCCACTTTCTTGTAACTGGATTGCATATGTATATAGTATACATTCCTTTCTTGGCAATCCAGCTTCGACAACAAACTATACCATTAGATGATGATAAAAGATACACTTTTTTTTCTGGAAGGAAATCCAAAATATTATCTTTTGTTGCACATCCTGTATCAGTGAGAGTTAGGAGATCCACAGTGCCGTTTGTAAGAGCGAACTTTTGCTGGACAACAAGTCCTTGGGTTTCTTCTACTCTACCATAATGAATGCTCAAGAATGAGGGGTCGGATATAAAGGTATACCACCTCTTGGAAATGCACTTAAATGCCAGGAGAGACTCAGCGGGTAGTCGAGATAAGACCTCCTTTGCAATGTCGTTGTTTAACGAATCCATATTCGAATTCCAATTCAATAGCTGGATCACCATATATAACCCAAAAGTTACACAAAAAAAAAAAAAACACAATTAGAAGAAGCAAAGTAGATATGAGTTCTTCAAAAGAATGAATATGTAAGAAAATTGTTTATTAGTCAATAGTGATGTGAGTATAGTTTTATTACTTAAACCATCTCCGACCAATCATGGCCCCCAAAAATTTATATGCGATAAAAAATCACATGTGAGATTTGTTTAACAATAAAAATTTAACACTATCAAAAAAATTAAAAAATTAAAAAATTGTAAGAAATTAAAAAAAAAAAAAAAAAAAAAATCAATTGTTAACAAATCAAATATCAATAATTTTATGTATTTGCAAAAGATTTTTTTTTTTTTTTTTTTACCTTAATGATTTGATTGGTGCTATAGTAGGTGGTGGAAAATGATCTGCTTCTTCTGGCGGCGGTGATGGATGTGGATGGTTGAATAAGGGTTGTTGTATTTGTGAAGTGTGTTTTTTTTTAATATTGGGTGCTACTGGGTTATTGGGTTTTCGATTAAATACGACAACGTTTGGTTAAGTCTTAATCGTTGATCTTGATCTCTTTATACTGTTCAAATTAAAATTCTACCTATCTTATATATAAAATACTTTTCTTCAAACTTCGGTCCATTTCAAAAAAAATTAGGATTTATCTTCTAGATCGATTAGAGTGTAAAATCTTCTGTAATAGCTATTATAATTTAAATATAACAAGAATCATCTTGATTCTTGTTTATTTAGCCAGCGTAGTTGGTTTATCTTGTTTAGATTAGCCAATAGCTTGAGGTTTCGGTTTGAATCTTTATATATTGTTGAGTAACAAGTGTAATCTGTAACGACAGTTGTTATAGTGGATGACACTTCTCTCATCGGAGTTCAACGTGGACATAGACATTTTGTCAAACCATAAAAAACTTATTGTGTTGTTTAACTTAAATTCTCAGCTCTTTTCTAGAAAATTGTTTGTAACTCGAATTTAAATCTAAACATTTTTACAACAGTGGTATCAAAGTTTGCTTAAATCTCTTACATACCTGTAGAATTTTCGTATCGCCTAAGGTTTGATGATTCGAATCTAAAAGCTGATTTAATTGATTTGATGTTTCTGGATTCTTGAAAATCTTTAATGGTTTTTCAAAAAAAAAAACGTATATTCAGATCAAATTATGGACTAAAGATCTCTTGGATAAAGACGGAGAAATAAATGGAGAGGCGTTCAATATATTGTTCAGTAATCTGTCAGGTTCGGTTATTTGCAAGCTAGACTGATGTGATACCACAATAGAACTCTAGGGTAAGTTAGTCTCTCTCTATTCTACTAAGTCTTTACCCAATTTAGTTTTCTTGAGAGGATTTATGTTTAATTATAAAATGGATAAGAGTAAATCTTTGGATGAGAAAATTGATGAATTTTTAAAAATGACATTGATGTTAGATGGTACCCCTCAGACCTTATATGATACTAGTAAATGTATGATAATTCTAAACTCTATTACCGATTCTTATCAAGTTGTTAAAGATGTGTTTCAATTATACGAGTATTGTCCCCTCCTTTTGAACAAGTTATTGCTACTTTAAAAACAAGAGAAAATAAAATTGAACTAAGTAGAAGATCTAGCTCAAACTTTTTTTATTAAACCAAGAACATATACTACACATGTCTCGGATGCAAATAAAAATAAGAAAACAATTAATAGGAATAAGAAAAAGTCTAAAGAGACCAGAGAATATTTTCATTGTGGTAAAGCTGAGCATTTAAATAAAAATTATTTTAATTAAAGAACAAACTGAAAGTTGGTAATAATGAATCTTCTTTAGACTGTATGCCTAAGATAGATGATGAGGTATGTGAAATATTAAGTCAAGTCTAGTCGTGTTAATTGGATACTTGATTCTGGGTGAACCTTACATATGTATCTATCACCTAAATGATTTCATGCCCTTGTTTAAAATAGTAATGAAACTTTTTATATGGGAAATGATCAAACATGTGATGTTAAGGGTGTGGGAAAAATTAAACTTAAAATTCTATTATGGAAAATTTATTACTTTGATAAATGTTAGATATATACTAGAATTAAAAAGAATTTTGATTTCTTCGGGTTCTTTTGATGATATAAGTAAAATTGATTTTCATATAGTGCAACTACCTTATTTTAGGCACATGTTCATTAAGATCTTTTCATTACTTTACAGTTATCCTAGTCATGATATAAGATCAAAGTTTTTTTAAGATAAAGGTGATACAACTTTCTACATTTAGTTCTTGTGAAGATAACCTATCTTTCACTAAAAATGTGAGTATTTATGAAAAGTTTTAACAGATATATTACCTTAAAAATTAAGTTGAAGCGATAATATACAAAACTAACTATATATAGCTTAATATTAAATTCCCAAGGTTAACGATAGATCTAACAATAGACCTAAAAGAAAAAGTTGTCCTGCTAAATATTTTTCATTCTAAAACATCATTTTCCAACTCCAATGATATAATCAAAGCTTAAACAAAAATGGTTATTATAAAAAAAATTGGTTTTTTGATTTAGCTTGGATACAAGGTTTCTTTAAGCTTGTTGTATATCAAATGATTAATTGTTGATTTTGATCAGTCTATCTTTCAAATTTATCAATAATGCACAAATAATTATAGCTCAACAATTATAACAACTATTAAGATTTCTCTCGTGATTAACAAAACCTATGAGTGTAAGTCTTCTTGAAATACTTTGTTTCTTTTTCATTATTTTACCATCCTCATCATCTACTTTTAATCACTCCAATCCGCTAATATAATATTTCTTCTCACAGTTTCAACTAACTCATTATAAGTTCTTTCATGGTCGTTACCAAAACTCAACAAAGTTACCTTCTTTATACACAGAGGAATTGTGTTTAAATTGGGTTGGTTTTTATATCTTTACATGTGGTGTCTCTACCCTAATATTGACTACTAATCCCATAATAGTTAAACTCATCACGTCTTGGAAGATGATATTATACCAAAATCTACAAAACCAAGTAAACCCCTAATAAATTCCACACACATAATAACCACTATATTATTACTAAATTCCACATACATAATAACCACCAAATTATAACTGGTCAGCTATATTAGATTACTCTAAAGCCAAGAAAATAAAGTGAAACCCATAATTTGAACTGAGCAACCTTAACTAAATAGTAAGCAATCCAGATTTAGATTAGCCTATGAGCTATCAAAATAAAAACACTAAAGAACCTTGAAATAATGTCACAAATTGAAGCAATTATTGAACAACATAAAATCAACACGCTCATATTCATAACCAACTAACAAGATCAAAAAATAGTGAACATTATACCTTTAGACTTGAAAAATTAAGACAAAAAACGATAAACAAGTGAACGCTAAATCATGTAAAGAATCTTGGGGTAATTTTGTTAGAGTACTCACCTTCTACATAACCTATTTTAGAGAAGATATTGGAATCCACCGTGCGATGGAGGCAATGGCGACTTTGTTGCCATTATCAACCGAAGAAGAGAAGAAGTGTGGTAACGGAGATGGTTATAGGTTTTTGCAGTAGAAGTGAGTTTAGAATCGGGTTTTTTAATTATAAGGGAACGTAGAGAAATTGTAAAGAATAAGATTACATTTGGCATAATTTGTTTTAGGACTTTTATAGATAATGTTAAATGTAAAGATGGAGGAGGTAATAAATATAAGTTATATGACTTATTTGGTAAATAATCCATATATATAATTTATATATAAATAAATTTAGAATCGTCTGGAATAAAAATGTCTAAACTCCGCCTAGGTTCCCGTCCAAATTTCTAGATGCTCGAAGGTACCTGATCACTCGGCTAACGTCTTTTAGAATATTGGTTGGAACTAATCATACCATATAAAAACCTTTTTCACTTCATATCTTATATTAACTTTTGGAACAATTGAGGCAACGACTTTCATCATCTGTTGTACAAATTAGTTTGCTATGCACACAACACATCAAAACAACGTCAGTTGCTTTGTGTAACATGCTCGTCGTCCATATTTTTGTTTACTTCATTCAAAATATCTTTCAAATCTTTAAAATATTCATCATCTCTTTATCTTTTTATCTTCCTAATTGCGAACCTATGATCTTCATATTTGTATCAATGAATCTAAATGTAGATATAAATGCTGAGTTTTGTAGATTGTATTTTCACGATCAATAAATGTTGTTTTATCTGGCAATCCATTCGTATAGAGATATATCCTCAACATCATTTAACAGCGTTAGCATCAAAAGGAGTTGATTGGTGGTAGTTATCTATTTGGAACATTGTTATATATTACATCACTAGTTTGTTGTATTCAGTCACTGTTGGCTTATATCATTGTCTTTCCGTGTAAAGAATGTTTCAATTATTTGCATCTCAATTAGGCTCTTCTTTTTTTAAAAATATTATATATTATTACTATAAAAAAAGAATACAGTAGTACTATAACTACACTACAAGAAATCGTATCATTAGGGACGAAGTTATTGCAGCAACTCAAAAATGGCCTCTAATGATATTTTTAAACACCAACTCTAATTATATTATTAGCGGCAATATTTGCCGCTAAAGGTAAAGTCAATAAAGACTAAAACAAATAATTTGCGGCATCTTTAGAGACGAACTTATAGGGACAATAATAACGGCTAAAGATACCTTTTCTTATAGTGCTAATACAATACATATTCCTTTTCTCACTACAGCAGGTCGAGGATTTACCGACGACAGCTGTCGTCGGTAAAAAATTGAATTTCGTCGGTAAAACTGTTTACCGACGAGTGGTCGTCGGTATCCTGTCGTCCCTAGAAGTTTGTCGGTAAAATCAAGCTTACCGACAGCGTATTTGGCTCCTCGTCGATAAACATCATACTTTACCGACGAAAAATATTTTGTCGGTAAAATATATTTTACCGACGACTTTGTGTTCAGTCGCCGGTAATTGGCCTTTGGTTACCGACGACTGAAAATAAAATATTGTCGGTAAATAAATTATTTACCCACGACTTTATTGTCGGTATACTAGTAAATAATTTTTTTTTTATAATTTAAATAGTTTACCGACGACATGCTTCACATGAATGTCGTCGGTATACCTTATTATTTTATTTTTTAAAAAAACTTTGCCGACGACATTCATCACATGAATCTCGTCGTTAGACTTTTTTTTTATTTTTTTTTAAAACTTTACCGACGACATTCATGTGATGTTACGAGAACCTGACTTGTTCGGCTTCTTCTGGTTCTGCCGATTCTGCTTATTAATCGCCGCCTGAGCCTGTTACAATTCAAGATAAAAAATTAATTAAACACTAATTTAATAATAAAATAATTAATTTAAGATTTTACCTTCTTCTGAGGGTCATTCATCATCTCAAGGGTCAGCTTCCAATCCTCGGGAAGCACATCCGGGGGACACTCATCCGAATCGCCATAATCGACCTTCAAGTCATGCTTCCACCGTCTGTAAGCAGCGGACTGAGACTGCGTTAGCTTCCCACTAATAAAGTTCCGATCTCGGCGGGCCCTCCACTCCTCGAGGTTGAAGAACTCCTCGAGTTTTCCGAGGATCGTGGTCTTTAGTGCAGGCGGGACAACACTCCATGAGGGGTAGTAGGGAAGGACCGTTTCTCGAACCGCGAGACCCACCACTTGGGCCACGTGTTTCCCATATTCACCGAATGGGTTCCACGTGTCGTCGAGAATACAAAAATCTACCGGAAGGGGCCCACCTAACTTCTCGTTGGCATCGTTGGCGGTTTTGAGAGTCGAGACATTTCGGGGTCTCCTCTTTCGCTTAACTGTTTAAGAAAAGTATGTTAAATAAATTACTAACATATATTAACTGAATTTTCTAAAATAATAAATATTATCGGGTGGCTGGTTACAGTCATTGAGGTTTGGGGGTTGATTCCGGTTCGGGTCTTCACCGCTACCATCACCCCGGTGGTAATTGGACATCACATTGGCCATCTGTAATTTAAATAAAATTAATAAAATTGCATTTTAGACCTTTTTTTATTAAAAGTTACAATAATACCCGTGTAAATTTGAAAAAATAATATTTTTTAAGTCCTTATATTTTATATAATTACAAAAAACCCCTAAAGTCCATAGTATTATTTTTCTAAGTTTTTTAATTTGCAATTTAGTCCTTATACTTTAATTATATAAAAAAATACCCTAAAGTCCATATAAATTTTTTTCTAAGTTTTTTAATTTGCAATTTAGTCCTTATATTTGATATATTTACAAAAAATACCCTAAAGTTATAAAAATTGCAAAGTTTATTAAATTGCATTCTAGTCCCTTAATTTATCTTATTTACAAAAAAAACCATAAATTTCACAAACACCTAAATTTATAAACACACACAAATTCGAAAACATGAATTCCATACCACATATTTACAGTTTAATCCAATAACATGAATAAATTAACAAAAAATCCAAAAATTATTCAAAACCCTAATTTTGCCAAAAATTACAAAAACTTCTAATTACATGGTGTATTTAACTAACTAAAACGTTTAAACAAACACTAACACTAACATAATAACTCGGAAATCATAAAAACCCATATACAAATCCGGAAAAAAAATTTAATTCTTAAAAAAGAAAAAAAAAGAGTTTAGATAGGATTTCGTGTACCTATTACGTGAAATTTGTGTTGAGGATGTCCAGGAATCCATGCCACGCAAGAAAGGAAGAAGAACAAAAACAACAAAAAAGTTAGGATTTAATTTAGAAAAATAGGAAAAAAAATGGAAAAACCAATTGATTTTGGCATGAAAACACTTACATTTGATGTTGTTTGCTTGTGGGGATGCCTCGCAGTAGCTTGTTATTGCTCGGAATCGAATTTCTGGAGAGAGTTTTGAAGATTTTGTGTTTCAGAAATGAAACTCGGTAGGGTTTATAGAAGAATTGTTTACCGACGACACGCAAGTCGTCGGTAAACAGGTCAAAGTCGTCGGTAAGTATGACACGCGTCAAACAGTCGTACGCACGACTGTTGCGTGTCCTGGTTTACCGACAACTTCTTTTCGCAAGTCGTCGGTAAATCCTTGGGCGGGAAAAATGAACCGCCCATTTTGGCCAATAAATTTTGGATTTGGGTTTACCGACGACTGATTGACTTGAATGTCGTCGTTAAAGTTTTACCGACGACATTCTTGAATTGAATGTCGTCGTTAAAACTTTACCGACAACATTCAAGTCAAGAAGGTCGTCGGTAAAACTTTAAATGTCGTCGGTAAACCTTTTTTTTTTTACCTGGTTTCTTTTATTTTTTTATTCTTAATGGGATTAAGATATACATACACAAATTTTTACCTGTTCAACAGTTAGGGTCAAATGTTAGTGTTCGAGGTGTTTGGTCAACAGTTAGGGTCAAATGTTAGAGTTTGAGGTGTTTGGTCAACAGTTAGGGTCAAATGTTAGTGTTCGAGGTGTTTGGTCAACAGTTAGGGTCAACTGTTAGAGTTCGAGGTGTTTGGTCAACAGTTAGGGTCAAATGTTAGAGTTTGAGGTGTTTTGTCAACAATTAGGGTCAAATGTTAGTGTTCGAGGTGTTTGGTCAACAGTTAGGGTCAAATGTTAGTGTTCGAGGTGTTTGGTCAACAGTTAGGGTCAAAATTGAGTCTTTGAGGTGTTTGGTCAACTGTTAGGGTCAAACAATATCAAAATGCACTAAGACTAAAAAACAAATACAAAATATCCTAATCAGTTTCATATCCACTAATATCTATAGGTTCATCATCGCTATTAACCTCTATAGGTTCTTCTTCATCACCATATTCGTCCCACGTGTCGTCTTCGATTTCCTGGTTTTCATCATTAACCATTTCAAAAGCCATCTCAATACGAAAATGAGCTGGGTCAATCTCGATCTCCTCGGTAGTTGCCAAGTTCTCCGGTTCGGAAAACGTCTCAGTGTTACCCAAAGGTATACTAATGCTCTCGTTGTTTGTAGATAGTGAGTCCGAACCCCATAACTCGGGACTCCAACCGTGACGATCATTTATTTCCCATACGGCTTTCCAACCCTTCATTGATTTCTTCGCACTAATCTCGTCAATGTAGAATACTTTCTTGGCTTGCGATGCTAAAATGTATGGTTCGTCTTCCCACTCAAAGTTTGTCGTGTTAATAAAGGTTACCCCATGTTCTGTCCTTGATTCAGCCATTTTGTACCATTTACAAACGAATAAGACAGCTGAACACCCTTTAGTGTAATTAACCTCCAATATTTTCACTAATTCTCCATAACATGGTCTATCTTCGTACGTGGTACAAACTCCGTAATCCTGCGTCACTCTTTTTTCTCCTTTACCCTTAGTTACCCACTTGACACCATTCACGACACATGAATCGTATCTGTCCACCGCACCAAAAGACATGCTGGCCAAGGATACCATCTCAGTGGTAGCTAATACATCACCTGACTCTTTCATCCCATGAACCTGTCATACATAAATAATACTAAGAACTTAGGAAATAAGTAGATTATGTTTAAACCAACATCTAAAGTACATACCTTTTCCAAAAACCAACTCTTAAACCGTTGACGATGCATAATCTCTATTTCGTCAACCGTTCCCGTAAGTGTGGATTTGTGTTCACTAAAATCATAAATGAATATAAATAAGTTAATGTAAATGTATATATATATATATATATATTTATATAAGTAAACGTTACTTACGTCCTATATGGTTCAAGCTCGTCGCAGTTATTCAAAATATACCAACTGACGTGCTCCCTCTGAAGAGCTGGTAAAGCAACTGACTCTTTCTTGCCAATAGGAGTACACTGAGAATTGAAAACGGATATCTCTTTTGGTTCTGGCAGTTGTTCGTTGTATCTCCCTGGATCGTTGAACTTTGTTTTTTCTTCACTAAGATACCGCGATATGAAAGTCAACGTCTCTTCCGCCACGTAACCCTCGGCTATGGAACCCTCAGGCCTAGCCGGGTTTCGAATATACTCTTTCAACTTCTTCAAATACCTTTCAAATGGGTACATCCACCGCATTTGAACCGGGCCCCCTAACAACGCTTCATCATATAAGTGAATCACTAAGTGGATCATGATATCAAAAAACGCGGGAGGTAAGATCATTTCTAACTTGCACATCACTTCAACCACTTTCGCCTTACCATCCACCAACTCTTTCCTACTCAGGTTCTTGTTACAAACGACTCTAAACACGTTAACTAACCCAATAATTGCGTCGCTAATCGATTTATCGTCTAGAAGCCCAGGGAGACAACAAACAAAAAGGTGCTGCATCATAACATGACAATCATGAGATTTCATTCCAATGATCTTCCCCGTATCAGCGTGAACGTTATTCCTCATACTAGACGCGAATCCATCGGGAAACCTCTGTACCTGTAACCACTCAAAAAACAACTTCCTCTTCTCCGCTGACAACGTATACTTTCCACGTTTTAGAATCGTTTTTTTTCCTACTGTTGCCAACCACAATTCTTTCCTGAATTTTATTTTCTCAAGATCTTCCCGCGCCTTAACGTTATCTTTGTTTGGTTTCCCATCGACTGCTATAACTGTACCGAGAAGAGCATCACACACGTTTTTCTCGCAGTGCATGACATCAATGTTATGTTTCAACAAATTTTCGGACCAATAAGGTAAACGATAGAAAATGCTCTTTTTCTTCCAATTCGTCTGGCGAGGACATGTAGTCTTCGTGACCTTGCCTCCAAAATCCTTGTGTTAATTGGGAGAAAAAAATGGGGTTTTTGGGGTTTAAGGAGATAAAAATACAGACTGTCCAGCATATATGCACGTCAAATTTACCGACGACACGTAAAGTCGTCGGTAAACTTAACGCGTCGTCGTTAAAATATAAACTTAACCGACGACTTTTATATTTGTCGGTAACTTACCGACGACAATTCCAAGCAAAAAAAAAGAAAAAAAAAGAAAAGCAATAACGACGGCGTTTTGTCATTTACCCACGAGGCTAGTCGTCGGTAAATTACCGGCAAAAGGATTCTCGTGGGTAATTACTTGTCGTCGGTAAATTGGAAAAGTTTACCGACGACTTTACGTGTCGTCGGTAAACTGTCGTGGGTAAATCCCCGATCTGTAATAGTGTCTTATTACTACTGTTTTTCACATTTTCATATAATTTGAGAATACAAAAATCTTCAGTCCCCCGTTATAGTAATTATATTCTACCTTGATCTTTTTGTTAGAAACTTAGCTATCATATGTATTGTTAGTGGAATGTATTAAAATCAAATTTGATTATCAGATCTTAATTCCTTTCAAAGTTTAACAAAGATCAGTCTAATCTTCTATTTTTTTCAATGAATCTTGTATCAAAATTAAAATAAATTACAAGGAAAAATTACAATCAACCTGTTGCAATCTTATTTTAAACTCTTGATAAACAAAATTAAGAGTGAAGGTGGATAGTCTTTAAAATCAAGGTGAACAGAAAAAAGTCTAGGCTTCTCCTGATTAAAATATCAACTCATTCATTTATCCAACGATGAACATTTTAGTATCACATCGTTTTTATGGTGAGAAATAGAACTCCCGAATTTCTCCATAATGAGTTTGACATTCCATGGAGAGTTGGTTGGTCATTCATACCTTCGGCTATGCCCTTAGAGTTAGTGTTAGATAATTACATTTTTGAAGGTTGAACTGAGTAACCAGTTTATAAGCTTTTTATGCAGTTTGAAGTTCTCCTTCTAAGATTGTAGATCACTAAACCTTTTTCGTGACAGATCTAACGCAGTTATCTTCATTGGTTTTATGGAATACTGCAATACCTATCGGATCTCAACTATGAGAGAATGAGGTCTCACAAAAAAGATCTAACATATTTGTTTCCAAATCTTGAACCCTATTCTCTGCCACAGGTAAATTGGGTTCACTTTAAGAATTGATGTTGACCTAATCTCTTCCAAACAAATATTTCATGAGTGATAAGGATTATTCTGAAATTTGAGTGCAATTCAAAGGTTCTCTTTTTTCAAACAATTATTATATATGGCTTTTCCAGATATTTCAGATGGTACTGAATATATATAAGGTCAAAGATTTTACCTGTCATCCATTTTTGAAATAAGCATCGATAATTTTGATTATCCGTTGGTCAATATTATCAACATTACTCTTGTCTATTTGAAGAATAGATTAAGCCCAGATATCTAGGCTCTAATTAAGGAATATGTGTGTAATAGGTCCCGTACCGTTCGGTCATAGGTGACGAGAACTATTATCAACACATTTCCATTTTTATAAGTTATCTTTGGACGGGTCGCCCTCTACAACATTTCTGTATACAAGCTCCGATCTTAGTTCCCAAAGCCGGTGTAAGTTGTTATGAAAAGATCTGAATCTGATTCAAAATATTGTCTTCCTTCACACGTGTAATAAAGTTTTTTCTCTATTATTGGATGAAACAATGTCCTACTCTTGTGCAATTTTTGAGGTGTTTTTAAATTTTAGTTTAACGTTTTCTTTTTCTGCTTTCGCCATATTTTATTTTTTGAACAGTTAACGATCCACTTGATAGACTGAAGGTGAACACTTGAAAGTTGCGCAACTTCGGAAAATATCACTCTTGATTGAAAAGGCAAAAATAGGAAAGGAACATCACATCTTAGAGATTGGATTTGGTTGGGGAAATTTAGCTATTGAAGTTATGAATTGCACCGGGTGTAAATATAACGGCCTCACCTTGTCTATTCAACAACTCGAATATGCACAAGTGAAAGTGAAAGAAGCTGGCCTTCAAGATCATATTCCTTTTATTTTGCGACTATCGCCAAATGCCAGAAACCAGCAAATATGACAGAATTATATCTTGGTATATCGCGAGACCAATAAATATATGAAGTCAAGCAACAATATTTGTATAATGTTATTGATGATTATTTGCAGTGAGATGATAGAACATGTTGGACATCAATATGGAGTTTTTTAGATGTTGCGATTCAGTATTGGAAGAAGATGGCCTTTTAGTGCTACAAGTAATTCAGCATGGTAATTCAAGTGTTTGATCAGCCAGATTTTCCATGGAAATATTTTCAGATTTTTTTTCATGGCAATCATTTTGTTAAAATGCTTCACACTTATTTCTGTATTTCTCCATGGAAACAAGGCTTATCATATGAAACAAAAATAGGAATCTATTTCCAAGGAGAACCTGGTAGATCAAACACATCCTTAGTGCTAATTATAATAAGCTGAATTGACTTGTCCATACATAGTTCACATCAATACAAGATGACAAGTACGACACAAAGAGAAAAAACACAGGCTTCATTACTGAATATATATTTTCCAGGATCATGTAAACTCTTGCTGAGTCGAGTGATCACAAATATGGCAGCTGGATTCAGGCTCGGGTAAATGATCTCATTATATTTCGTTCTGTGAATCAATACTGTTCATCAACTTTATTAAATTTATTAAATGCAGTGTGGAAAGTTGGAAAACTATAGGAAATCATTATTATCAAACACTCAGATGTTGGAGGGACAACTTCCTGAAAAATCAGAGGTAAGAAGAAACATCAAGGCATGCTGCTATGAGAAAGGATAATCATCTATAATTATATAGATTACTTCTAATTAACATCCCATATGCTGCGTGTGTTTTAGCTTAATTCTGGAGTTGGAATTTGATGAAAAATTCATTCGGACTTAGGAATATTTTTTTGATTATTGTGCTTCTGGTTTCAAGAGTCACACACTCGGAAATTACCAGGTATAGCTGACGGTTATTGGTGATAAAATACTACCTGGGTCGATGTTTTTAGCTCATTAATTTTAATCTTTTCTATTGCGTACGCTAGATTTTCATATTCGAATAAATTGTTTATTCAATGAATCTAAATGTGTCGATGATATAAATGGTGTGTTCTGTAGATTGTATTTTCACAACCAACAAATGTTGAATAGTAAGAACAGAAACTATACGCTTGGCTAGTGATGACTTTGCGCTTGCTTGGGATAAGGAGCGAGACAGAGGTATTATTGTGTCCACAAAGATCACGTTAGTTAGATGGGTAAAACCTCAGAGGCGCGTAACAAGTTAAATATAGATGCGTGTTGCGATCTACTAAAGAAGAAGACCGGGATAGGTGGGTTACTTAAAAACAAAAATAGGACATTCATAGCTGAATTTTCAGGTGCGAGTATGGTTGAATTGCCCTTTCTTTCAGAAATCTTGGCACTACATTTCGGTTTAAAATGGGCCAATCGTGGCATAAAAGCCCTATATATCAAGACTAACTCTAAGATTGACTCTATACAGTTTCACGCGCTAGTGAAGGGCGGTGGTAGCTTTATGAATTGGACTTGTCATATTGGGCGAGAATGCATGGAGATGCTCAAGATTCATCCAAGTTTTGAAGTTAAATTTGTTTATCGCGAGACTAATAATTATGCAAATTTATTGGCTAAAAAGGGTGTTGATCCTAAAGGGCCACGCGAATTAAGAGATGCTCACAAGTATATGTGGCGTAATATATCAAAGGATAGGAATAGTTACGCTACTCCTAAACTGATTTTAGTGTCCAGTGTAGGTGTAGTTGAATTTATTTAACAAGGCTTTAAGCCTTTGATGTATGAAAAAAAAAATTTAGTGCCCTTTTGGAATTGTTTTTCAAAATAATTACTTGAAATGATTTTAGATTCATAGCAATATTTTAGACATTTAAAATCATTTTTAGAAAAAACTCTAAATTAGTGATTAATAATCCCTTAAATGATTTTAGATGTCAAAATATTTTTTATAAATATTTTAATTTTAATTAAAAATACTTTTAGCTCCAAAATAATCAAATCCTAAACAGGCTTAGCCTGAGCTTAGCTTGGATTCTTTTAGTAGGTTTTTTTTCTTTTTTAGTCGAATGATTAACTTGGACTTGTCCTTCATGAAATATTACATGTGCCTTAAAAAGAAGAAAGACTGATGAGCTTGAAAACTTGCGTTTAAGTTTTGGCATGCCAGAAATATTACTTCAACTCCTCAAACGTTTTATCAAACACAGAAACCAGGTGAAGCAAATACATTCCCATCTCACAACTAATGGCGATCTTCTAATAACTTCAAAATGGATCAACACCCTATTATACAATGCCCTTATAAGGGCTTATCTCATCACCTTTTCTCAACCCCACACCAGTCTTGTTCTCTTCACTCACATGCTCTCTCACCGTGCGTTTCCCAACAATCTCACCTTCCCTATGTTAATTAAATCCGCTACCTCATCATCTTTTCCTTCTGTTTTTGGGATACCCCTTCATGCCCAAGCCCTCAAACGCGGCGTGTTGTTTGACCCATTTGTGCAAACCTCTTTAGTTTGTTTGTATGCGAAGCTTTCTTGTATTGATAGCGCACGTAACGTGTTTGATGAAATTTCTGGCCCAGGTGTTGTTTCCTATAACGCAATGCTTGATGCGTTTGGGAAGAATGGACACATGATTGAGGCTGTTAGAATGTTTTTAAGCATGGGCAAGCGAGATGTTTACTCGTGGACAAGTATAATCAACGGGTATGTGAAAAATAGGTGTAATCATGACGCTATTGAGTTTTTCGCGAGAATGATGAGGGATGAGGATGTGATGAAAGGTTTATTAAAGCCAAATGAAGCTACATTTGTAAGTGTTCTCTCTTCTTTTAATGGTTCGGGAGCATTGTCTCAAGGGAAGCAAATACATGGGTATATGATAAAAAATGAGAGACAATTGAGTGTTTATATGGGAACTGCATTGACAGTGTTTTATGGAAAGATGGGTTGTTTACAGTGCGCTATACGAGTTTTCGAAACAATGGTGGTAAAAGAGGTTTGTACTTGGAATGCATTAATATCAGCGCTTGCTTCAAATGGTAGAGAAAAGCAAGCACTAGATATGTTTGATAAAATGAAGACTGAAGGTTGGATCCCAAATGGAGTTACTTTTGTTAGTGTTCTCTCAGCTTGTGCTCATGCCAAGCTTGTGAACTTGGGGTTAGAATTGTTTCGATCAATGTTACCTAAATTTGGCGTTGTACCATTAATGGAGCATTATGGATGTATAGTTGATCTGTTGGGAAGAGCTGGTCTTTTAAGGGAAGCGTATGAATTTGTGCAAAATATGCCTTTTAAAGCTGATGCTTCGTGGGAGCTCTTTTAGGTGCTTGTAATGTTCATAGAGATGTGGAATTAGGTAATGAAGTAGGAAAGTGTTTGATTAAATTGCAGCCACGTCATTGTGGGAGATATGTGTTGCTTTCAAGTATTTATGCTAATGCGCAAAAATGGGATCATGCTGCTGCATTGAGAAAAACAATGGTAGATTCTGGAATACAAAAGATTCCAGCCTATAGTTGTACTCACTGATTAGGATATATATTGTTTTTTTTATTGTTGTAAGTAACTAAAACTTATAATGATTTAAATTTTTTTTTTTTTTTTTTTTGATCAACATACAGCATTGAGCACTCAAACTAGTGAGCCTCTTAGTAATAGGAAGTAAAGACAATATAAACCAGTTAGTTGTTATAAAGTGGGTATATACTTGTAACATTCTGATAAAATTCTTTACCTAAGTAATAATATTTTTTCTTGGTTCGTGCTTGTTATTGTGTATGAATCTTGTTCACTTGTTCAATCTTGAGCCTAGGCGGTTTTCTTGTGCAGACGTGTGGTGCGAAGTGGTGGTGCGAGGTAGTGGTGTGCACAATGAACTCCGATGTCCATGGCTCACTGAACAACTTTTTCGTCGGATGAAAAAGTTTGGCTCATCATCTTTTTTGCACTTGCTCAACAATTTTTTTTTAATTTTTTTTCTTTAACTTTTATTTTTTAAAAAGAGAGTTAACTCATTTTTCTTTTTTTAATGTAATAATTGTTAAACTTTATAAATAAATAAAGATTTTATTGCTCTGATTACCACTCAACAATTTTTTATCCTTACTCAACTGTTTTGCCCTATAACCCAGTAAAGTGACTCAATAGAAAAATCCAATTACTCAGTAACTTTTTCCAATATTCAGTAACTTTTTTCATATTCAGTACTCCATACACAGAACTTTTTCCATACTCAATACTCTATGCACAGTAACCTATAATATTTTTACTGAAGTAGTAATATTTTTTCTTGGTTCGTCCTTGTAATTATTGTTTAGCTTTTCTCTTTGTATAATCTCGTATGAATCTTGAACCAATTATACTGTACTTGTTCAATTCATTCTTTTCATAAATTTCTAAAATTTTATTTTCACCCTCACCAGTCAAGACCTTTACAATAATATATTTACACCTAAAGATAAAATAAATACCCCTTATGAAATGATAAGGTTAATTAGTGCAAATTAAACAATATAATATTGGACTTAGATTTTGTTAATATGTTGAGTACGTCAACAGTACATTAGATTTCATATGAGAAATCAGTTAGCAAATGGTGGAAGTACCTGTACTATCTTTTTTTTTTTTTTTAATTAAGTTTGTGTTTTCAATTTCAACTAAGAAACCTTGAGTTTTGTTGGACGATACTTTGAAATGGAGCTTGATAATCATTTAGGTGAATGATCATCATTAGTTTTAGATATCTTTTTTAAAATGGAGCTATGCTGTAAAGCCTGCAGGATTTCTAGTGAAAAGGCAAGTAAGGATTTTCGTTGTGTGGAAAGATGTTATTCTTATATTTTTTTATCATTCCCAATCAGTTTGATCAAGGAAATAAGCTAAATGATAAAAAAATGATGCACATATAAATTTATTCAAATGCTATTCATAGTATATGATAGGTTTTCTAGTGTTAGTAAACAGGCCTGTAGATCAGTAATCACAAAAAAAACATCCAATAATATCATTGACAAATTTGTTCTGAATTGTAGATAAATATAGTACACATATTGATTTACTTAAAATAAGAATTAAAATATAACAGAAGTGCAACAGAAGCTAATTGCAGTTAAAATTAGGTCTAATTAAAGAACAATAAAGAAAGTAAAAATGTGAGTACAATCAGAAAAGGAAAAAATAACAGTTGTGCTACTGCCATTCCTCTTGTAGCTTCCACGGCCTGGTACATCAAAAAAAAAAAAAATTCACAATAAGTAAACTATAAAAATATAGGAAGATTAATGGAAAGCAAAAATGAATTTCCTAACCTGCTTATCCAATAAATTAATTTGTTGAGCCTGCTGTAATTATTCTTATTGAAGCTTCCCTTTTCTAATTCTCTCACTGCGACGAATTTTGAAAGGTTCTTGATTAATCCTCTCGCTGCCATGAACTTCAAGAGATGCTTTACGAAGCTTTCGTTTTCTAATCTTCTCGCTGATACGAATTTCGAAAGACTCAGGCTCATGTAGAGGCACTAGACTTGCACAATATGGAAATACCACACCGTAACCCAGATCTTGATGTGTAATTTCACAATTTTTAGTTCTGAAGTTGTATATTATCCCCGTATCATCTTCAAGATCTGTACTTGCATATACCACATCATCATGAAAAGCCACGGGCTCCCATTTGCTGCAATTAATCTTGAGTTGGGTTATATTTAGAGAGTGCTTTAATTCCCAAGCTGGCTCCTCGTAGTCTTTTAAAACCCAAATTTTAATATCGGTTTGGTTGTACACCACACAATGAAGATAACTCTCTGATACTCCTAAGCAACTCGAATAAAAATCTTGGATAACAGGCAAACGTATTGCCTTAGACAATTCTTTTTCTACATGGAATACAATCATATGAGTTATTCCTATTGACCAATGCATCCAACCTTTATTAAACATGAGAATACGTGGAAAACATCCCAAGCTAGAAACCATGCATACATCCTTAGATGTTTTCCAATTGTTAGTATCCGACGAGTAAATGTTAAATGAATATGTGTTACAAGGATTGCTGCTGCAGTGTTTAATATCTACCAACTTAAATGTTGAAGATGCACCCGATGAAGAATTGAAAGGGTACAAAGCTAATCCTAGGTCCTCATATGAAGTACAAAATAAATAATTACCTCTTTTGGGTTTTACTCGTACCCACTTTCTTGTTACTGGATTGCATATGTATATAGTATACATTCCTTTCTTGGCAATCCAGCTTCGACAACAAACTATACCATTAAATGATGATAAAAGATACACTTTTTTTTCTGGAAGGAAATCCAAAATATTATTTTTTGTTGCACATCCTGTATCAGTGAGAGTTAGGAGATCCACAGTGTCGTTTGTAAGATCGAAATTTTGCTGGACAACAAGTCCTTGAGTTTCTTCTACTCCACCATAATGAATTCTCAAGAATGAGGGGTCGGATATAAAGATATACCACCTCTTGGAAATGCACTTAAATGCCAGGAGAGACTCAGCGGGTAGTCGAGATAAGATCTCCGTTGCAATGTCGTTGTTTAACGAATCCATATTCGAATTCCAATTAAAAAGCTGGATCACCATATATAACCCAAAAGTTACACAGGAAAAAATAACACAATTAGAAGAAGCAAAGTAGATATGAGTTCTTTAAAAGAATGAATATGTAAGAAAATTGTTTATTAGTCAATAGCGATGTAAGTAAAACTCCACACTAATATTAGTTTTATTGCTTAAACCATCTCCAACCAATCGTGGTCCCCAAAAATTCATATGCTATAAAAAATTACATGTGAGATTTGTTTAACGATAAAAGTTTAATACTATCAAAAAAAATTAAAAAATTAAAAATTAAAAAAAAATAGGAAAAATTCAATTGTTAACAAATCAAATACCAAATTTTTATGTATTTGTAAAAAAAAAAAAAGATTTTTACCTTAATGATTTGATTGGTGCTATAGTTGGTGGTGGAAAATGATTTGCTTCTGGCAGAGGTGATGAAAGTGGATGGAAGAATGGTTGAATGGTTGAATATGGGTTGTTGTATTTGTGAAGTGTGTTTTTTTTAATATTGGATGCTTGTGGGTTATTGGATTTCGATTTAATACGACAACGTTTGGTTAAGTCTTAATCGTTGATTTTGATCGCTTTATACTGTTCAAATTAAAACTCTACCCATCTTATATATAAAATACTTTTCTTCAAACTTCGGTCCATTCTATTTTTTAAATTTTTAGTCTTTTCTCTTGCTTTTCAAAAAAAAATTTAGGGTTTATCTTCTAGATTGATTAGAGTGTAAAATCTTCTGTAATAGCTATTATAATTTAAATATAACAAGAGCCATCTTGATTCTTGTTTATTTAGCCAACGTAGTTGGTTTATCTTGTTTAGATTAGCCAATAGCTTGAGGTTTCGGTTTGAATCTTTATATTTTGTTGAGTAACAAGTGTAATCTGTAACTACGGTTGTTATAGTGGACAAAACTTCTCTCATCGGAGTTCAAGCTAGACTGATGTGATACCACAATAGAACTCTGGGGTAAGTTAGTCTCTCTCTATTCTACTAAGTCTAATATGTCCCTTTTTTATTCTATTTTAAATTATATAGTAGCATATTTAAATCCATCTTTTTGAAACCCTTACGATTTTTATTATTTAATTATATTATCTAGTTATCATATGAATTATTGTATATTGGTATACTACAACATATTTCATTGTCTATCCATTTTATATTAAATGATATCGTTGTTGAATAGGACTAATTCTTCATTTTATATTTGATACTCGATGTTGCTATCGATCATTCTACATGATATCTTCGTGATGCAATTGACAGAAACGAGCTTGCCAAGGTTGACATGACTATCATGTTTCATTTTCACTTGGCGCGTGCGATAGAGAGTTCCTTGGCTAGTGGCTAATAGGTTTTGGGTACCTTTGGTATTACTAGTAGGGAGATAAGGGATCGAGAGTTGCAGCGGGAGGCATAGGGGCAAGACAATAACATCCTTTGCAAATTGATTATTACTTGCTAGTGGATATAGCTTTTTGGTTAGTATGAGCTGCCTAGTTTGTGATATATATATATATATATATATATATATATACATTTATCACTCTATGATAGCCTATATAAGTTCAATGACAACGTATTAACCAAATTACTTCCACTGAGAGGTTAAATTCCACATATAAGCATTATTTATTCTCACCTCGCCTTTGGTACCTCATCCCTTTTTCCCACTCTTTCAGGATGGAGACAATTTAAGTATATGTGTAGATAAGTTAGTAAAACATGACCATATTGCGAAACAACAGTACGAATGTAGTCATTATATTTAATTATTTTAACTGATTATTGTAATATAATAAATATAATTTTGTATTTTAAAATTAGTTAGAGCTAGTCACGTTATCGGGGAGTGACAAATTAAAAAGGATACAACTCAATAAAAATTGACATACTAAATATAATACGATAAAGGCCACTCTTTCGTGTTCATCCACTTGGGTTAGACCTAGATTATATTGGATAAGGTAGATACAAAAAGTCTAGGAAGAGGTCCTGCCCTAATAGAAATCATCTACAATCTAAACATTATGCCAATGTATACGGGTAGCCATTTCACTGTTGGGTACCTCAGTTGTACATCTTTAATCTCTCTATAAACACATACAAATCAGATCTTTCCATATTTAGACTAATGAACTGAGAGTCATAGAGATATTGGGACCTTACCTCCATTTTGGTCCTTTTACTTTATTTTTCAAGTACATATAACATGTTTCATATCTGACCACCATTAATCGATTATTAAGTTCACTCTAGCTATTTTTCCAGGACAATCTAAGATCAAAATAACCAAAAAATTTATATGGTAGAAAATTGTTGTATCCCTGTCAATACAATAAATTTATTTAATAATTTTATAAATTATATGTGGAATTTAAATAGCAAACAATATCAACTACTTGATCTTAAAAGGCATAAAGCCCATTTATGAAATTCTCTTTAAATAACACTATCTTATTTAAATATACTACACAATAAATTCTAATTATTTAACGGCAACACTTAAAGTTGTGAACTTAAGATTTTGTGATTCTTTTTCTAATAAAATTTACAACAACCTCCTTGACTATGCGTGTTCTTCAAATAAAATTAGCCTAACTTAATATAACAAATATGTTGAAGACATTGATGCTTAATAATTTATGTGAACTATCATTAAAAATCAAATATCAGGGAATATGATCCCTTATGGATATATCATCAAAGGCAACTCTCTCAAAGGCATGGTTGAGGTTGGCTATGAATTTAGTAAATTTTACTAAATAATTACACTTAGTCCAAATAAAGTGCATGGATACAAAATTAACAAATTATCATGACTTGAATGTAAAATATAATAAGTTGGAAGTCATACACAAGATATTTTACTATCATCCAAAATAAAGATATAACCGTGCCCTTTTTGACAATGTGTAATCATAATTCAAATGCGTTCTGTTCAAAGGAGTAATTTTGACTTTATATAGATTTATTGTATTAGTGTTAAGATAAATATCTCAATATACCTATTCAATGTTTTGTGCATACCGTTGTTATGGGGAACTAGAAGTCTAAATTGTGTACAACATGTCTAGAATCTATTAAGAGGTGATTGTAATGATGAAGTGCAATTTTTTTCGTTAGAGTAAATAAATCTCAGAATTAAAATCTTAATCGAATTAATTTAATGATGAATTACATTAGAGATCGAATTTGCTATTGATCTCGATTTGAAAGTGAAATAAGGAAATTATATGATTTATATCTAAATTTAATTTTAGTAATTGTAAGTATCTTGATTTCACATTTTGAAATCTTACATGTTCTAGTAATTTAATAAACTAGAACTTTTTCTTGATACAGATCATGTATTCTCAACTATTATTCTACATTATTTAGTTGACCTTGTCACAATGATTAAACTCATTCTACCACCTTACATGATATACTAGAGGATTAATATATTTCATGTATTAATTTATTCCTATGTTACTTGATAAACTTATTATTAGTAAAAAATATACATATCTAGTTTTTTCAATTCCATTTTCAGAAAGTTAGATTTTGCCACCCTCAATTAGGGTTTCAATGTTGAATTGAGATAAGCACATTAATAAACTCCACATACATATATTATCACGAGTTTCATAGGTTAGATAGCTCTATCATCTATAATGGACCTTCAACCTTAACTCCTTTTTGTTGCCCTTCGGAAAACCTTTGAAAAGTGTTAGATGACATATCGCATGAGTCTCATGATGATAATTATAAAGATCCTTGTCAAAATAGTTTCTAACATCCTTGATGGTATTGAAACTAAGTAATTTGTCGAGATCATCACAAAGAAGTACATTGTCGACGAGAAATAAAAAAGAAAACACTTTTGTATAAAATGACAAACATGTGATGTTAGAAAATGAAAAAGTAGGTAGAATGTCATGGACATTGGTATGTTACTAATTTATTGGTTTCCTAGTTGTAAATTAATATAAGATATTAAAACTAAACTCTTGAAAAGTATATAATACATTGATTGCACAAGAAACTTCAAGATAAATGATTTAATGTGTTGGTTAAACATGTAAGTAGTTTGGAATTATTAATATCTGTAATGAAATAAATATGATATTTAATGTAATTTTAAGAGATAAATGTAGAGAGAGAAATAATGTTTGTGAAATTAGCATAATCCTCTAATGAATTTTAACATCTCTACATTTAATGGTGGAGGGTTCCAATTACTAATTTTACACTTGTCAGGTATCTGTAGAGATTAGTGGTATTTTAATGTTTGGGATCATTGAATAATTCAACACACGTATTTTGACTTGGAGATTAACTATATATTAAATATTTTGATGGGTTATCATTGTCTTTCAACTTTTTCTTTAATATTCTCTTTCGATAGATATCAATTGAAAGCTTCGTTTGACAAAACTATGATTCTTGATGTAATCCAACTTTCCTTATTGGGATTCTATTATATGAAGATTCTGCAAAAAACTTCGTTTACTTAAATAAGCTTTTATTTCTGAGTTCTGCATCTGTTTGAGTTCTTTATCATTAATGTCAAAATGATGGTAACCTATAAACACAACTCATGGATAAATAAAATCATTAGTAGAATGTGAGATTGAATCATGTTTAGTGCATCATAAATAAACTTATAATAGTAAAATTCCAACAAAAAATAAATGGACGCAACCCCTTTTGACTTATGTGGGATTACTTTAAAGAGGGCCTGTTTACGTTTACTAGTGGCATTGTGTGACCCCAACTGTGATAATGCCCATTTTTCAGTTAGGGCTCTAAATCAAATTTCTTGTATGCAAAAAACAAAATATTATTCATGAAGAAATATGGGTTAGCACAATTTGTGAAATTCACATTTTTTGAGCGTGTCGGTTTCCCCTGAGGTGGGATATAAAATAAATAGTCGGGGAATACACCTCCCAAGTGTACTAATCATTACAAGTAATATAGTAGTAAGTTTTATATCATTCTCCACAAGGAATATGAAGTTAAATTTTTATTTTCAAATTTTACTTATAATATTAATTTAGTTAAACAAAAATTAAAATATGTGTAGTGGTCTTAGTGAAATAATCAAATTATTTGTAAGGGTCTAAAGTTTAGTTTTGTAATAATAATATAAAAAACAAGGACTAAAATGATATAAAATATAATATAGAGAAATAAGGGAAAGACGTAGCTCAAAAAACACTTGTAATCACCACTAGTTATGAGTTAAGAATATTTATGATGTATGGTAAATTAATAATTTAGTGTTAACAAAGATTTAAAAATCCACCTATGTCCCTCCGGAGTAAATAGGGGATATTGTAGGACTCTAGGAACCTCTCTCGAATAATTATACAATGTCTTCTAATGATTAAGTTATATACCCTATGTGTATTATCCAACTATTCATGATTTCTCGATTCTAAGTTAATTCAAACATCCATATAACAATTGTTCTATTCAAACCTCCCTCCCAAGTGTGGTTAAAATTCTAACTCAGCTCAAATTCATGGCTAATATATAATTTAAGTAATTAATCAATAATACATGAAAAACATTAATTTCTTCATCCATTTAAACATTAAAATCCAAAATTTATGTAAATATTCCCAACTTATAATTTATGGTTCATACCTAAGCAAGCTCATACTAAGTTTAGTTCATAATACAAATCTGAAAGTTAACAATTCCATAATACAGCTAATAGTTGAAAATGAATAAGAATTACACTAAGAAATATGATTAAATGGTTGAAAGATTGATGATTGAGGTGCTAAACTTACTCATTGTCTTTTCTCCTTTGTTCTAGTTCTTGTCTATCTTGTTCCAAGTGAAGTGTAACTGTTCAAAAGTAGCCCAAAGGATTTTTTGTAACGGTTTATTCTCAATTGATCTAGAACGTAAGAGATATCTTTAATTGGAAGTGTTTGATTAGAATTATCATGAATAATTTATAGTGAATTTTCAAAGTTGACGATGATATTTTGCCAGCAATTTTGTTTGAACTTCTAGTGAAATTTTTGATTTTTTGTGTCTCGAATCAGAATTTTGCTTGACTTTCTAACTTTTCCTTGGGGTCTATTATTATCGATGTTCATTATATTTGCACACTTACACCAAAATGATCTAATATTTCTCCAAAAATACAATATATCAAGATTAGCTAAAGATTTAAATTATAAGAAATTAAAGGATAAATTCCACATTAACTCTCAGCCCCCAATTGGTGTCTCATGAGTCTTAAAAGTGATCATAAAAGATGAAACATCAAGCCCCACAATTCAATTTTTTTGTCATGACAAAGTAACCTCATACTCGGAATTAACGTCCAAAAAGTTTCAAGAGTAAGAACCATGTAATGGTCCCATGTGAAGACTATCATATGATTCTCGATCCTTTCACGATTTTTACTGGCCAGGTTACACACTTACTATCCTCTCATTTGTCACTCAACCACATAGCGAAGAATCTTAAGCTATTTTAGATTATTATTTAAGGGTTTGGTGAGGTATGATATATATGTTTCAGTGAAATTTGGATCTCTCCCCACTTGAACAAAAAATGTAGTAAATTTCAAGAATGGTAGATCCCTAAAATATGATATATGTTTGTAAATAAAATAAATATATACTTAATCAGTTAGGGTTAGCTCAACTAGACAGGACCTTGCCTATCATCTAAGAGTTACATGGTTCGAAGCTCCTCCAAAAATATCGGCATCCTAGTTCTGTCTTGCCTGAAATTAGGTATGTGGAGGCTTGCCTACCTTTCGTGGGATTTTCTGACAGATCACTATTTAGTCGTCATTAATATATTATTTTACTAATTTTGTTATATATATATATATATATATATATATATATATATATATATATATATATATATATGTATATATCAACATCTTCTATTGTAACAATTATTATAGATATCATTTAGCTTTTGAGTGATGAGCCTGAAGTGAAAGATTTGGGGACAATTCATCACTTTATTAGAATTAAAATTACAACCTTAACTACTAGACTTCATTTTTTTCGTTGTAACGTCACTCTAATACAATAATTGAACATACTAATAAGGTTGACTTTAATCACATTATTAGACAACAATAAGATCTTCTTCCAACAAATCTCTACTAGAAGATCCTTGTTTTATGAGGGCTTAATGGGGATTTACAGTAAATATCACTTACTCACCCATTTTTCTTTTTTGTATTAACTATGCATCTCAATTCATGAATGCGCGTATAATTAAAATATATAAAAATGGTTATGCATATTAATGTGTAAAAAGAGCTTCAAAGTAGACTTAATTTTTTCTCATCACTCTACACTTAATTTGGTTCCTTTCTCATATGCATATTGGGAAGAATATACTAGAAAAAGGAAATAAATCACAATATATTATCTATTTATTAAATGGTTCCTCATCTCGGGGTCTTTGATCTCTCGGCCAAGCACAATGATTGAGTATCATGGCATGTATAATAAAAACGTTGAACTCGTTTGGATGACGTTTATCCTCAAATAACATCGAATTAAAAAAAAGTCTTCTACTATAATCTAATTTCATAACCTTAGTGCTTTTCATATGACATTTAATGGTATATTCAATGTTATGAGAAAACATATAATGTTGGTTACCACTTTATACGCAAATGAGTTGCAAATGGATTGCTTCTCACTCAACAAGTCTTTGCTCGTAACCAAGTAGCCAACTTTTTCAAAAACAAAATGTCAAAAGATAATCTAAATTATATACAAAAAATAATTTTTTCAACCCAAATTTTTTTAAGGGAGGTGTTATAAAACATCACAATTCAACAATAGTGAGAGTAAATAATTTAAAAATAAAAAATATAAAAAACCCACCTTATACAAAAATATGGGATGAATTTATATAAAAATACCATTACCATATGCCTTGCTATTAATAAGTTAAATTCTCATAGAATTGGTGTAAGATATGAGTGATATATGTGCATCGCTTTACAAAAAATGGCAAAAATACCATTCCAATTTCACCCGTGCAAATGGCCCGCCCTTGAGAATTACATTATCTCACATTAATTTCAATTAAATACATATACAATAATTCAACTTATAATCAATTTAGAGTTAAAAATATGGTAATATAATATTATTTACCTAAATCCCCGTACTAATATTGACACGATGCTTATCTTGACAATGAGTTAAAATCAAATATTCAGTCTCTTATTTTGGTCAAAGTGGATCAACACTAAAATGAACTAATTATACTTGGATCCAAATTTCAATTTATATACATTCTTCCTCACATTTAAGTATCACATTATAAAAACCTAAATTGATATAAATATACACACACTAATGACAATAAATCATAATCTTTATTTTCTTTGTTTATAACTTCATGTTTCATCTCTCTTTCTCTCTCTCTCTCTCTCTCTCTCTCTCTCTCTCTATTCCCTCTCCCTTTCCTTTCTCTTTCCTCTCTATTTCCCGTCTCTTCTCTTGACTCTTCTCATCTTATTAGAAAGAAAGATATCGTCTATCACCACAATCACCACTCAACAAAAAAATGGTAAGTGCACATTACCTATTTCAGATCTGTGTATTTCGTATATGATAAAAAAATGTCTCTTCTCTCTATTTTATCTTGAATTTTCTTCTTATTATTAGAAAAGAAGATCTGGCATATTACTACTATCACCACTCAGCACAAGACGGACGGTATGTGCACTTGACTTAATTTAGATATATATTTTATTAAATAGATTTCAAAATTTTTGCTAAAAAATTTCAGATCTGATTAACAGAGAGTGGTTTTTTACTAATTTTAATTTTGAATATTATGATTCTTACATAAATGGTATACAATTAAATGTTTAATTACAACTATATTTCATTAATGTGCTCAAGTTTATGATATGAACAAACTATTCTAGATTTTTATTTGTTATTTAAATCCAGATATTGTAGAGATATTAAAAATAGTTATATATGTTTTTCTTTCTATAATAAATATTTTATTGTGTAATTAGTTCTTATTTTCTTAACATTGATATTATTTAATAGAAATTATTGGAACACTTATATGAGATGTTTTTTACCAATTCTTAATAAATATGATCTGTGATGCACTATAAATTAGTGATATGTAGAATTAATTAAATTAAATATCACATATCATTGTTCTAATGTTTGATTTATAATTTGAATATTGTATATAATTGTATAATCTAGAACTTTTTTACTTGTATAGTTGCTCACCTATGATTAATACTGATATTTTGATAACAGGTCAATGATCATTGCATTTCAATATCCAACATCTTCTTAATTATTTAAGGTTAGTATCTAAATCAGTTCATAATTATGTAAAGGTATTATAATTAGGGTATATAATGTTTAATAATGAATTTCTAATTTTAGATATCCACTCAAAAGTTATATCAAAATTTCCCGATTAAAATAATAATTATACATTCAAAATTTTAGAATATTAAATTTAAATTAGTTCCATAAGAAACCAATATTTGAGTATGTTAGAATCTAAATATATTGGTTTTGACAACAACACATCTTAAGGTGTCCTAAATTTCAAGAACCCCAACTATGTTGTGCATATATTGGTAAATTCAATAGATTTATAGGATGAACATGTCATCTATCCAATCTTGATATTTTGTAGAACTTATATCTGTTTGACCTAAATACATACGTCAAATCAATTCTTGTAATTATTTTTGTAAAACACTTTTGTAAATTGTAGTTGTAATTGTTTGAGATAGGGAGGGTTTAATATTCTTGAGCTATTTTTTTGGTATTTTAATGATAATTATTATGGTGTGTGAATAATATTACTTTAATTTAGTTTTTATCAATTATTTTTACTATGAACATAACGATGTTGTAGCATTTGACTGCTTTTAAAATATTTCTTATTAAATTGAAGAACCTATTTAATTACTAAGAAAATATTATTTTAAAAATATAATGTGTTTATATTTTGAGGAAAGAGAATTTTTTATCACCTAAAAAGGCATGATACAAATAATCTAGAAAAAACCCACAAATAATGAAACTAATAAAATTTATATATTAACAAACAAACTAATTATAACTATTATCTAATAAAATTGTCCACGAACAAAAATATGAAAAACACATTCTATACCATAAATATATTCTGACGCACCAAACCAAAAAACAAATACTTGAGTTCACAAGTGTTTTTCGAAAAAAATCGAAGGAGATGATACTAAATGCCCTAAAGTATATTTTTTTGTTATTAAAGATATTTTTGAGGAACTTAAATTTTCTCCTTATATTTTCGTAATTGGGATGGATGTCTAATTTTATCATCTCTATAAAATTGATATAAGTGATGATTCTTACTTTAATCTTGTATATTATGATAGTTATCTTTTACCAATATGATATTGATTTTTTGGTTGAATGCTAATTTTTATTCAGTCTAGTTTTTTTATTTGGTATTCGGTTTCTATATTAATAAGGAAAAGAGTGAAATATTTTTCTGTTTGTAAGTCATCCATAAGATAAGTTTTGTGCTCTCTTACAAATTTTTTTGATCAATAAGTACTTTATGTCATCAATCAAAACATGCACACAACAAGCCCCAGTTTGATAGTGACTCACTAGGTCAAACTCGGCAAACCAATACAACCCTATACATTAATATTTAACATAGCCACCTAAGAAGAACAAATCAACAAACAAACAAAAGCCAACCAAACAACTAACTTTCCAAAAAAATAAACATTCAAAAAATGTAAAGTTTCCTAAAATAAAACCAGCTAAACCAAAATAAAAACACCCCTAGTCTAGTCCAACTCTCATCCAATAACTACCACTCCCATCCTAAGCAAAGAAGCAAAACTCCATGCAAAGGCATCATCAACACTAAACCATACTAAAAACCAGGTTCAAACCTAGTTAACCTCAGTTACATATAGTCCTAAAATAATACACCAAACCATACTACATATCTAGTATCAAAAACCCAAACTTCATGTAATTCCCAATTCAAATTCAGTCTCACATTCTCTGCAGAAAACATGAACTTCTTCTTATTCCACAAACTGTAGTTAACATCATTTATATATTACTCACAATATCAAATTTTGCAATACTAACTGTCTTGAATTCTTTTTTGTTCCTAGTATCCCACACATTGTACATATAGCTAGCAAAGCTCAGGCGATATATACTATCTCCAAGTGAGTTACTCATATGATTCTAGAAAAAATCCAACCTATTTTATGAAGTAATACCCTTATCATCCTTCCATTCAATCATAACAAACCTCTTTCAATACCTTCTTAGTAAACACACATTTTACAAAGAGATGATCTCTATCTGCAAGCTCAGTTCCAGACAAACAAAAGATACCATTAACATCCATACCCCACCTCAAAAGTCTACCCAACCAATTTTAAGTTATGTTGCTTATGTTGGATCAACTCATGCCACACCACATTATACCAATAAACACTTTGATTATCTCCCTTAAAATTATTCATAATATCTCTATTTCTAAAGCCTTTCACTCCCGAGCTGATCACATAATTATCCATCAACTTATAGTTCTCAAGCATTCTTCATCTATCATTAACAAAATAATGTTTCACCTTCTAATTGGGATTATAGTTCCCAAAAAACACACTATTCTTAGAGATAATATTATTTATACTTTATTATCAATCCACTTATCTGTAAGTAAATAAGTATTCCTACCATCACCAATTTTATGTACTATATACTCATAAGCAATGTACGTAACATTTAACATATCTCTCCAAGTCCAATATAAACCAATATCATACTATAACTCATACTCTTATTCTCAAGCCAATTAGCATAAACCCAAGCTGAATAAATATTATTCTTCCTACCATACATTCTACAAAAATCTCTAAGTATATATGTGGTTAATTTGTAACAATCTAGGTATCTCTAAACCACCTTCATTCTTACTCTTGCATAATTTATCCGAAGACACATTACCTCCATGAAAATCCATAGTGTTCCCTCTCCAAATAAAACAACTCAAAATAGATTCAATTTTTATCACGACGCCCATTCGAAGAAACTTTACACCACACTAGTATCTTTCTTTGCTATGAAGTACACTTTTTATAAGATGAAATCTACCTGTAAAGGTAAGAAACTTTTGTAACCAACTCTCCACACTACCCACAATATTGTTTTAAGAGTATTACACAAAGCACTATTAGGTCCTCTAGTAGTAAGTTGAGCTCTTAGATATATCTCAACATTCCACTTTTTACATTTAAAATCTCACACAATACTTTATGAGTATCCTTATCATATCCCCATAATAAAGTTCACTTTTTTCTATGAATAAATTCTAAGTCCTGACATCCTAGGGAATAAATACAATACAATTTTTAATAAAGAAGCAGAATTCTTATCACCATTCAAAAATATAAGGCATACATTAGCAAAAATCAAATGACTTAGCTTCATCTTAGAGAATTATGGTTGAAAAATAAAAGTTTTATTCTTCACAACATGATAAAGTATATAAGTGAAATCTTGAAAAAGAGGTAGGAAAATAAATGATCTCCCTACCTCGATCTTCTTTGTTCCTTAAAAACCCTTAACCTCACCATTCACACACAAAGAGAACATAGGAGGTGTAATAAACTTACTAACCCAACCTATAAATTTTTCATGATATCCTAACGTCCATCATCCTAATAAAATATCTCCAATTAATAGTGTCATAATCTTTTTGTTAGTCTAGATTCATTGTACATATTGGACTTACATTCTTTCTATCATAACCATGAACAAATCCCGAAAAAACTAAATGTTATCTGAAATGCATCTTCCTCTGCAAAAGCAGCTTGATTTTGAGAAATAAGATTATTTAAGCTCACTATCAATTCAAAAAAATAGCTTCTTGAATCTCCTTATCTTTAATATCCTCAACCATACTTTAAGATCTATTGCGGTCATGATTCTTATGTATAAGCTCATTTAGACACTCATCTGATATATATTATTCATTCATGATTCTAGTACCTATAAGTTTCTTATAATAATCCAAAAATTTCTCTTGACTTTCACTATCTTGCACAATAGTACTACCGTCATCTCTATTAATAGAAGAAACTCTATTTTGTACAGTTCTAGCTTTAATACTCTTGTCATACAATCATTTTCATGTGTCAATTATTTCATGATTGTTGTTTCAGACGAGCTTCTTTAGCTTCCAACAAATTTATCAACTTCTCCATTAACTCTTTTTCCTTATTCAATTCATTTATATCATCATTTATTACTAGTAGATGGATATCAGTTCTCTTATTAAAAATCTTCATTACTCGTTAACTTCCTTTCATTTCATGACAACTTGATACATAAGGTTACCATGAACCTCAGTAGTCCAGGCTTTCTCCACCTCATGAAAAAATAATTCATGTGTAGTCCAAATATTGTAAAACTTAAAAGCTACAAAATTACTATTATGACTACCTTGAAGAGTATGATAGATAGACGCATAATATATTTCAGGAGGTTCCGCAATCACATAATATTTTAAAGTACATGAGAGTCAACGAAAGCGTTTCTCCTGAGCGAGAAAAAACTTATTTCAATAAGAAAATTAAAATAAGGACAACATATTTTTTTGTAATGTAACTTTCCAAGAATCCTCTTTTATTTCAATATTCATACATATATTCATTACTTTTTACCTAAAAACCTGTTTTATTTTTAAAATCAAACAGGTTCGAAATGCAATCTCAGTTTATTCTATATATTACTTAAATTTATGAATTATTAGGATTTAGAAAAATCCAATGTATCTTATAATTATTTTAACTTCCACCAATTAAATATGTTTGAAATAACGTACAAGTTTATAGATTATGCAATTTACATTTAAATATTTTTATGTCATTATTCTTGACATCTAGACACTAATGATTCTTTTACCTTTCTAATGGTGGACCATTAGGTCCTATGCAGAATATTTAAGAAAAATACTTATGCTCCAAAACCAATATATGATGAATTTCACCAAAACAATGATGAAAGCCATATTTCATCATTCCTCGAGATGGATTTTGTAATGCTTGCTAAGCTAAGACTCGATTCCCAACTCAGCACCATTGGAACATAACTTCTTCTCTATAAATCTGACGTAGTTGAATTTTCCACCTGAACTCACTCCAGATCCAACTCGAAAATATCGCATTAACAATCTAATAATTTAAGATAATTGTTATTTAATATTATTTTAAACACAACACAAATAATATACTAATATATCATAATTATTCTAATTTATCTACACTACTAAATAAATTCAAAAATAATTAAATTATTTAATTTTAATTTTAATATAGTATACCCATCAATTATTTTTACTTAACCTATTTTTATATAATTATAATTGATGTAAAGTATAAATTACTTATTAAATTTATGGTTTAGGCTAGCAAAATAAAAAATGAAAAGTAGAATTTGGAGCCATGAATAAACAAATCTCACTTCAACATCCTAAGTTGAAGCATACAAATACCGTAATGGAATAGTCCATTAGGATGGTTTGAAAATTCAGGCTATAAAAGAAATGAAAGACAATCTATTATTATGTTACTTTTTTAGGTAGTCATGTATATCTTTAATAAATGTGAGAGTCTTTTTGTCTTGACTCCATTTTATGTCAGGTAAGATTAATTTAGGGATCTCTTGGTCAGCGTATGTTTTCTAACTGTTGACATATTCCCCCAATTTAGATTGTTTTTATGTTATAAATACTTAGGTTATAAAATAATATATAAGTGTTTATATTATCTTTCATATCGTACATCATTTATCATGAAAATACTTGTGAAAATATCCTATTTATTCTTCACTTTTTGACCTTCTAAACTTTAACTTTATTTTACACGTTTAAGGTTATATCTTTGTATGTGTTTCTAATTAGATCTTTTGATTACTTACAAAATTTCTCACAAACATTTTATAAACACTTTCAATTTTCTAATATTTCTCTTTTAAGTATCAAAACATAAACTTATTTATACATCTTTGTGACTATATGCGTACAAATGCATCTTGTCATGTCATTTGCATACACTGATCACAATATCTAGAGTTGTTCAACACGTGTGCTTATAGTATCATTCCAAACAACTCTTGTAAAGAAATATTTAATCAGATAGGTGAATCATTATTAGAGGGACAAAATGACATTTTGGATTGTAAAATGGGTTAGTGGCCCAGCATGCAAATCCACATTGAAAAAATGTTTTACAGGATCCTAAAATACAAATCATCATCCTTCTTTACGAGCTCGTCAGCCCGATTTGTAGAATAGGAATCCCGATTCTTAGTGAGCTCCCAAAAACTCACAAAATTGTCATACCACTTTGCAATATTAATATAATAACATCAAATATCATATTAGGACATTGATTCTCGTACACGTGAAAATTATACATGATTGGTGAAAGTGAACTTGCTCCAGTTACTAGTCACGTACTTTTTCATGCCACCATCATCTTCCCCATAGTTTGAAACAAGAGTCTCCCAAATGGACTTAGCAAATATTTTTATTTAACAAACAAGTCAAGCACCGCATCTTTCACGTAGTTAAGAATTGTTTCCCTAACAAACCTATTATCTTTTTAAAATATTGAAAGAATAGTATTGAAATTTTTATTCAAATCCTTTTCATTAGTAGGATGATCTAAAACGAGATGATCGTTAACAAAAACATTTTCACCCACGAGTAACTCAATTTTTTTTAAAGTTTTTGCAATCACTGTTTATAATTTTATCAATCTAGTTGTTCGAATCTTAAAAAATCCAGAATATTTTTAACATTGGTTTAAGAAACAACCATTATTCCGTATGATAATAAGATATTTTTAAATTGGTGTAGAATAATGGAAGAAAAGGAATAAAAATCATAAAAAAACTTATAAACACAATTGTAAAAGCACCTGTTTTGTAGTAGTGTGGTGAACCACTAGCTTAAAAACGATTTGTGGTGTAGTAGAGGGACTAATTTGTATTCACCAATTACTTTCCAAGGTTTGAATACTACTATCCTATTTAGAGTGGAATGCATAAGGGAGGGTTGGAGTATTTCTCAAACTTCCCAAATTTTCTTTTTAAAAACGAGAAGGGCTTTAGAGAGAAGAGAGCTATCGATATTCAGTGTGTCTCATATGAACTAGGGAATAGGAGGAAGGGGGTTTATATAGATATAAAAATACAATATCATAAAAAACGCATTAAGCCAAAAAAATAAATTGATTTATATTTTTTGAATCCCATCAGACCAATAAAAAATATACAAAATATTTAATACGTAAAAATTCAGTAAGGATCAAGGGAAGGGTAATCAACTTGGTCAATTAAAACATTTTCTAATAACTTTCAAAAATTGTTTTATACCCTTATGCAAATAGTATACATAACCCACCCATGAATGGAATAAATAAGTGGTAATCGTATACATAACTCACCTATATACTTAAAAAGTGGTTTATTTTAATTCCCCAACTCACAAAAACTTAACATTATACACATCTGCTCGACCTATGTCGAAGTCAGGGTTGTAGTGGCATATCTGTGAGGGACTAATCCATAGTATCCTCAGTACCATAGACTAACTTAATTTAAATTAGTTAGATACTTTTAGTGTAATAATTAAACATAATTTTATCCTCTGAAATGTGGGATTTGTGGGAAATCAAAAGTCAAAGACTTAAGAAACGATAACCATGAAAATCTATAAAAGATTAATAATCCAACAAATTGTTGTGTACAATTTTTTTTTAGCATGACCTTTTCACTCAATAACTTTTGAAGTGGATATTAGATCATTTGAAACAACATATTTTAGGATAGTTTAGGGTTGTTTTTTTACTCGCAAACTAGTGTTACATTATTTCCCTTTAGTCTGGTGATCCAATTTAGGTCTAGTGTTTCTTTATTACTAGTTGAGGTTGTCTTCAAATTTTATTCAGAAATTGGTTACTTTTTCTAACTAAGTTTAAGTGATACTAGGAGCTTTTTTTTTGGGTCAAAGACTGTTGGATGCTTCTCGATTCGACATTCCCAATTTCGCCTCCTTTATTCATATGTTAGTTTCTAATTTTTTAAATTTGACTTGGTGGTTTGTTGCAAGCTTCCTGTTATTGTTCATTATGTCTTTATGGAAATCCTTTGTGATAACATGGAACCTATGATGTTTATTTGTACATGTTTAGATAAGAATTCTTGGCTCTTAAGTCAATTCTACTTTTAAATCATCATTTTTGTAAATATATGGTTGGTAAGGGTTTAGGTACACTAGATAAAATTGGAAAAATAACTATTGATATGCTCTCTGCCATAAACTTTGACTTTATAATGAATTTGTGTGTGGTCATTAAACCACTCATAATATGTACCTTTAAGTTGGTTTCCATTTCTTTAAGTTTAATTAAATTTACCACTCATGATATATAGTTTGATGATATGGACAAGTGCCATAACTTTGAGTTGGGTTCTTTTACTTTTTGTGTGACTATCATTGTTCAAAATATCAAGATATTGTGTACTCTTTCTTAAGGTGAAAATGAGTAAGAATGCTTTGATTTCAATGCTCGTTCACTACATAAAATTGAGGTTGATCATGTTTTAGAATATGCGGTTCTTTATTTATTGTCCACCAACTGTTTTGATTTCCAAATGATGATGATCCTTTTATTGGCACATGTTTTTAATGTTTCTCTACATCTAGATATGCCCAAGGCTCTGCTTTTCTTTCTGGGATACTAAGAAAGGTCGCATTCTTATTTTTTGGATAAAATTAATAACTAAGGCTAAATTATAAGCTTTACAATATAGAGACCGTCTCAGGTGTTTCTTTTGGATGGGCAAAGATGCTTAATTCTCATTAGATGGTTAAACGAATTATGTTTTTTTAAAGTAAATTCTCAGTTTCTAGTTTGGACATAAATTTATAAATTGATTTTTAATATAAAGAAAGTGAAAATGTTCTTAAAAAACAAATTCACATTTCATTTCTTTAGACTCCACAATTTATTGAATTTTTATTGGTTAATTATATATTGAGGAAAGCACAAAATAGAGACATATGATTTAGGAAAGGATTAAGTCAAGCATTAAAAGAACTAGACCACTTTCTCACAAAATATTATAAGTAAGAGAGATTAACTATTCTAGTCAAACTAGAGTTTTATTTGAGACATAAAACTTGAATATCAAGATTAAATTTCTTGATCATGTGGTAGTCCAGATTACTCTTGCAAGATAGTAACTTAGAGTAAGAAGATTAGTGCAAAGATAAAACTTATAGTGGGACCAAAGCAGTCATGATCTAAAGTAAGCAATATTACAAAGCAACACCCATATTTAAGGGGGGCATTACTACCATCATTTTCAAATTGTGAAGATATTTGTCGTTGCGAAAGACTTGCAAAGTCGTCATGGAAGACCGCATTTCGTCTTTTGCAAGGACATGTCCTCGCCAAAACTTTGTCGCTAAAGATTTGTCGCGAAAGACCCTTTATGCGATGACTTTAGCGTGTCTTCGTGGAAGGTAATGTATCTTCTGTGAGGACAAGCGGTTCTCGTGAAAAATGAAGTCTTTCGTGAGGAACATTTTGTGACAATTGGCTGATTTTTGCATGAGGGAAAAGTCCTTGCAAAACTAGTTTTTGTGACGATTGTTTTTCGCGAGAACGTGTGTCCTCGTTAATGAATTTTATTTTTTTTAATAACTATTATTATTCATTATTGTTTTGTTTTGGTTTTAATGTATTATTTTGTAATAATTATATTTTTTCATTATTTAAAAAACTTGATAAACCGATAAAATTAAAACGATATACTTGCATAAAAGTCGATATAAATATACAATAAAACGATTAGAATAAAAGTCAAAAAAGTCAAAGTCAAAGTCAAATAAGGCATTAAAAGTCAAATGTTACATAATAAAGTCATTGTCAAGTCTCGTCTTTGTCATCTAAGGTCCTCGTCCATGAGCACTAATTGGCGGGTGGGCTAGCTTATTGAAGGACCGCAACCAGCAGGATCAGAAGTAGAAGGATCGGTAGTGGAAGGAGGCACGTGAGGAGATAGAACATGTTCTGCCCTACCCCAATTAACAAAGTCGTGAGCTCCAGTCAACTGAGTCTCTATTGGTCGGCTCATAGGTCGGATGGCAGCTGTGGAGCTTGTCGATTGAGATACATCTTTCTCCTGAACGTATGGATCCTGTCCCACGGAGATAAGATAGTCTTGATGGCCCCATCATTGAATCAAATTCCCAGACAATCTTTTTGGATGGATAATCAGAACCACTACTACTCGAACGTTTGGGTTTGGAACGTCAGACTCTAGGGAACCAACTCCGTGTCCCTTCACCAATACCTTCTTAGGGAGCCTCCATTACCGCTTCCACCTGATCTTTCTGCATGAGGGGGGTGTAAATGATAACCTGGCAGATTGAGTTTGGGATTTCCGGATTCCGTCACGCAAAATGGCTCTCAGTAAGCACGGTTACATTAAATAAATTAACAATGTTTAATTAAATATTCAATATCGAAAATTAAAATTGAAATTTTATTTTAAATACTTACATATGGTCTTTCATGCCCTTCGATTCTCCAACCGTTCTTCACCTTATCATAGTCGATCTCGAAAAAGAAGTATGCCATCCGGGGATGGGGCACCCGCTATTGGAGCTCGAATATTCACATGGTTCATCTCCCCTTCCTGTTAAAATTAATAAGTCAGGTAAACAAGTGGTAGTATGATTAGTCAATTTTATAAGGTATTAATTTTTGTTACTTGCCTTAAACAACCCCTCCCTGAGTAAGTCTTTATAAAATATCATAAACTTTATATATTTTTTGACTTTATCTTTATAAAATTAATTAATTATTTATTTTATCTTTATAAAATTAATTAATTATTTTATTTTATCTTTCTAAAATTAATTAATTATTTTCTTTTATTTTATCTTTATAAAACTAAAATTTTATATTTTTTCATTTTATCTTTAAAAAATTAAAAGTTTTATTTTTTTCATTTTATCTTTATAAAATTAAAAATGAATAATTTTTTATCATTTATCTTTATAAAATGAAATAATATTTTTCATGAATCTTTATTAAATAAAAAATTTATATATTTTTCATTTTATCTTTATGAAATTGAAAACTTATATTTTGTTCATTTATCTTCATGGAATTAATTCTTTTCCATTTATAAATATAAAAATTTATATTTTTTTCATTTTATCTTTATAAAATAATTTTTATTTCATTTTATCTTTATAAACCAACACCTACATATATAAGATTTGTACACAATAACACTAATAACAATCCATAATAAAGATAAAGAACATTCAAATTATTTTCTCGATATTTTAATAAAATGATAGAATCTCTTGAAACATCTAATCAGTCTCGTATCCTCATCAACGATTATGTTATTGTCATCACTAGCGAATATATATCGTCTCCTCGTCAGTCTCATACTCATACAATATGTCGTCATGTTCGTTGTCATTAGCTTCAGTCAAATTTTTGGATACAAGGTTAAACTTGGAATGATCAATCTCTAACCCTTGACTAGTAGTCAACTGTAATAAAGGGTATTCCTAATCCAAATTCATATCAACCAAAGTAATCGTGATCAGATGTAGACTAGTGGAAATTGATTCTACACCCTATAAATCGGGACTCCATATGTGTCTGTCATTCACTTCCTATACAACTTTCCACCTTTTTGTGTTTTACTTGCATAAATTTCATTGATATAAAAACTTTTTTTACTTGAGTTGCTAAAATGTAGGATTCATCACTCCACCAGAAAGAATTTGTGTTGTTCATTATTTCCCTGTTTTCTGATTTTCTCTTATTCATATTCTCGTCGGTGTTATACCTTTTACACTTGAACAACACAACTGAACACCCACAAATAAAATTCCGCCTTTACGATTTTGACTAGCGCGCCCGTGAAAAGTTTCACCACTTTTGATAGAACAAAATACCCAGTTTATAAACAAATTATTACCTACTACAAAAAATAGAAATTCGCGAGTTCTATTTCATGGTAAGAAATAGAACTCGCGAATTTCTCCATAATGAGTTTGACATTCTATGGAGAGTTGGTTGGATCATTCATACCTTGGGCTATGCCCTTACAGTTAGTGTAGATAATTATATTTTTGAAGGTTGAACTCAGTAACCAGTTTATAAGCTTTTAATGCAGTTTGAACTTCTGCTTCTAAGATTGTAGATCACTAAACCTTTTTCGTGACAGATCTAACGCAGTTATCTTCATTGGTTTTATGGAATACTGCAAAACCTATCGGATCACAACTATTTGAGAATGAGGTCTCACAAAAAAGATCTAACATATTTGTTTCCAGATCTTGAACCCTATTCTCTGCGACAGGTAAATTGGGTTCACTATAAGAATTGATGTTGACCTAATCTCTTCCAAACAAATATTTCATGAGTGATAAGGAGTATTCTGAAATTTAAGTGCAATTCAAAGGTTCTTTTTTTTCAAACAATTATTTCATATGGCTTTCCCAGATATTTCAGATGGTACTGAAAATATAAAAGGTCAAAGATTTTTCCTCTCATCCATTTTTGAAATAAGCATCGATAATTTTGATGATCCATTGGTCAATACTATCAACATTACTCTTGTCCGTTCGTATTTGAAGAATAGATTAAGCCCAGATATCTAGGCTCTTATAGTAATTAAGGAATATGTGTGTAATAGTTCTCGTACTGTTCGGTCATAGGTGACGAGAACTATTATCAACACATTTCCATTTGTATAAGTTATCTTTGCACGGGATCACCCTCTACAACTTTTCTGTATACAAGCTCCGATCTTTGATAGAATCTTGGTGTGGCAAATTGTTTTCCATAGTTTGGTGTTGTCTCTTTGTCTAGTTAAAACTGAATCAAAATTAAATCTAAGTCTTTTATTATCTTCTTTATGAACAATTGCATATTATCCGATATTAGTTGTAAAATTTTCTGATGTAGAATGAGTCCATATAATATTATCCTCATTATGGAAACCGTTCCATGAAATTCTCATGATACTATGTGTTGTTCTGTCGTCAAATACTTTACAGATTTTATTAGCATCCCATTCACCCAAAACAAGGTTGATAAGTTCACGAGACTACCTGCATTGTTATTGACGATACTGCAATCCGTGTTGGAAATAATATATGAGAAATTTAAGTAATGAAAAGAGAGAGAGAGATGAATAAGGCTACTTCTAGTTTGAGTAGTCACTTATATTTTCTTGTTTGAATTGATGAATAAAGTTCTCTACATCATGACTCTTATATAGGCCATTTGAGATACTCTAAGAGACACTTACAGAACAATGAAGGTAGACTCTTTAGAGATACAATGTATAGACTCTAAGAGACTCCTATAAGTTCATTGGATATAGACTAAGAGATACAAAGAATGGACTCAATGAGTCTTATCTAGATTCAATGTATCCAAAGATATTACTTTTAACACTCCCCCTTAATGTCTTTGGTAACTCCGATTAGTTCACGGAAAAACTCGAACTTGTCTCTTGGAAGTGCTTTGGTGAAAATATCAGCTACTTGTTCTTCAGTCTTGCAATACTTGAGCTGAATTTCTCCTTCTTCTACAGCTTCTCTTATAAAGTGATGCTTGATTGCAATATGCTTTGTGCGACTGTGGTAGACGGGATTCTTTGTCATTTCAATAGCAGACTTGTTGTCACATAAGAGAATAGTAGCTTCTTCTTGTTTCAAACAAATATCTTCTAAAATTATCCTTAGCCACATAGCTTGAGAGGTTGCTAAGGATGCCAAAATATATTCGGCTTCTGCTGATGATTGTGCGACTGTTTTCTGCTTTTTGGATGCCCACGAAAATATACTGAACTAAGGGAAAAAGCATAACCCGATGTGCTTTTCATATCATCGACACATCCGGCCCAATCACTATCACAAAATTCGAGCAAGTTTGCTTCAACATTTCTTTCATATGATATACCAAATTCAAGAATACCTTGAATGTATCGCAACACTCTTTTTGCAGTTTATAAGCTTTTTATGCAGTTTAAAGTTTTGTAGATCACTAAACCTTTTTCGTGACAGATCTAACGCAGTTATCTTCATTGGTTTTATGGAATACTGCAAAACCTATCGGATCACAACTATTTGAGAATGAGGTCTCACAAAAAAGATCTAACATATTTGTTTCCAAATCTTGAACCCTATTCTCTGCGACAGGTAAATTGGGTTCACATTAAGAATTGATGTTGACCTAATCTCTTCCAAACAAATATTTCATGAGTGATAAGGATTATTCTGACATTTAAGTGCAATTCAAAGGTTCTTTTTCTTCAAACAATTATTTCTTACGGCTTTTCCAGATATTTCAGATGGTTCTAAAAATATATAAGGTCAAAGATTTTACCTCTCATCCATTTTTGAATTAAGCATCGATAATTTTGATGATCGGTCAAGATTATCAACATTACTCTTGTCAGTTCGTATTTGAAGAATAGATTAAGCCCAGATATCTAGGCTCTAATTAAGGAATATGTGTGTAATAGTTCCCGTACTGTTCGGTCATAGGTGACGAGAACTATCATCGACACATTTCCATTTGTATAAGTTATCTTTGGACGGGGATCGCCCTCTACGACATTTCTGTATACAAGCTCCGATCTTAGTTCCCAAAGCCGGTTTAACTTGTTATAAAAAGATCTGAATCTGATTCGAAATATTGTCTTCCTTCACACAGAGTAATAAAGTTTTTTCTCTGTTCTTGGATGAAACAATGTCCTACGCTTGTGTTTTTTTTGAGGTGTTTTTGGATTTCAGTTTAACGTTTTCTTTTTCTGCTTTCGCAATATTTTATTTTTTGATTAGTTAACGATCCACTTGCCAATTGCCAGAACTCGAATATGCACATGTGAAGTGAAGGAAGCTGGCCTTCAAGATCATATTCATTTTATTTTGCGACTATCGCCAATTGCCAGAAACCAGCAAATATGACAGAATTATATCTTGGTATATCGCGAGACCAATAAATATATGAAGTTAAGCAACAATATTTATATAATGTTATTGATGATTATTTGCAGTGAGATAATAGAACATGTCAGACATCAATATGGAGTTTTTTAGATGTTGCGATTCAGTATTGGAAGAAGATGGCCTTTTAGTTCTACAAGTAATTCAGCATGGTAATTCAAGTGTTTGATCAGCCAGACATTCCATAGAAATATTTTCAGATATTTTTTCTTGGCAATCATTTTGTTAAAATGCTTCACACGTAATTCTATATTTCCATGGAAACAAAACTTATCGTATGAAACAAAAATCTGAAACTATTTTCAAGGAAAACCTGGTTGATCAAACACATCCTTACTGCTAATGATTATAAGCTGAATCGACTTGTCCATACATAGTTCACATCATTACAAGATGACAAGTACTGACGCATATAGAAAAAACCCAGGCTTCATTACTGAGTATATATTCCCAGGATCATGTATACTCTCTCTGAGTCGAGTAATCACAACTATGGTAGCTGGATCCAGGATCGGGTAAATGATCTCATCATATTCCGTGCTCTGATACAATATTGTTCATCAAATTTATTAAACTTTTTGAATGCAGTGTGGAGAATTCGGAAACTATAGGAAGTCATTATTAATATTCACAGTTGTTGGAGGGATAACTTCCTGAAAAATCAGAGGTAAGAAGAAACATCAATGCGCGCTGCTATGAGAAAAGATCATCTATAATTATATAGATTACTTCTAATTAACATCCCATAGGCTGCTTGTGTTTAAGCTTAACTCTGGAGTTGTACTTTTTGATTATTGTGCTTCTGGTTTCAAGAGTCGCACGCTCGGAAATTACCAGGTATAGCTGACGGATATTGGTGATAAAATACTACTTTGGTCGATGTTTTTTCATATTCGAATAAATAGTTTATTCAATGAATCTAAATGTATTGATGATATAAACGGTGTGTTTTGTAGAATGTATTCTCACGACCAACAAATGTTGAATAGTAAGGAAAGAAACTATACGCTTGGCTAGTGACTTTGAGCGTGCTAGGGGTAAGGAGCGAGACAGAGGCATTATTGTGTCCGGAAAGAGCAGGTTAATTAAATGGGTAAAACCTTAGAGGCGTAACAAGTTAAATATAGATGCGTACTGCGATCTACTAAAAAAGAAGGCCGGGATAGTTGGGTTACTTAGAGACGAAAATGGAACATTCATAGCTGGATTTTCAGGTGCGTGTATGTTTGAATCGTCTGTTCTTTCAGAAATCTTGGCACTACATTTCGGTCCAAAATGGGCCCTAAATCGTGGCATAAAAGCTCTATATATCGAGACTGACTCTAGAGAGTTTCATGCGTTAGTAAAGGGTAGTGGTAGCTCTACGAGATGGACTTGTCGTATTGGATGAGAATGCATGAAGATGCTCAAGATGCGCCTAAGTTTCGAAGTTAACTTTGTTTATCGCGAGGCTAATAATTGTGCGGATTTATTGGTTAATAAGGGCGCTGATTCTTCTGAAGGACCACACGAACTAAGAGATCCTCGAGTATTTGTGGCATAATATAACAAAAGATATGAGTGGTTACGCTACTCCAAATTAAATTGATTTTAGATTTATTTAACTATGACTTTAAGCCGAATAAAAAGAAAAACTGAAAAGAGGTCTAATTGGAAACATACTTAGCCTTAGCTTGGACTTTTTTAGTAAGTCTTTCTTTTAGTCGAATGCTTAGCTTGGACTTGTCCTTAATGAAACCTTAAAAAGAAGAAAGACGGATGAGCTAGAAAAATTCCGTTTAAGTTTTGGCATGCCAGAAATATTACTTCAACTCCTCCAACGTTTTATCAAACACAGAAACCAGGTGAAGCAAATACATTCCCATCTCACAACTAATGGCGATCTTCTAATAACTTCAAAATGGATCAACACCCTATTATACAATGCCCTTATAAGGGCTTATCTCATCACCTTTTCTCAACCTCACACCAGTCTTGTTCTCTTCACTCACATGCTCTCTCACCGTGCGCTTCCCAACAATCTCACCTTCCCTATGTTAATTAAATCCGCTACCTCATCATCTTTTCCTTCTGTTTTTGGGATACCCCTTCATGCCCAAGCCCTCAAACGCGGCGTGTTGTTTGACCCATTTGTGCAAACCTCTTTAGTTTGTTTGTATGCGAAGCTTTCTTGTATTGATAGCGCACGTAACGTGTTTGATGAAATTTCTGGCCCAGGTGTTGTTTCCTATAACGCAATGCTTGATGCGTTTGGGAAGAATGGACACATGATTGAGGCTGTTAGAATGTTTTTAAGCATGGGCAAGCGAGATGTTTACTCGTGGACAAGTATAATCAACGGGTATGTGAAAAATAGGTGTAATCATGACGCTATTGAGTTTTTCGCGAGAATGATGAGGGATGAGGATGTGATGAAAGGTTTATTAAAGCCAAATGAAGCTACATTTGTAAGTGTTCTCTCTTCTTTTAATGGTTCGGGAGCATTGTCTCAAGGGAAGCAAATACATGGGTATATGATAAAAAATGAGAGACAATTGAGTGTTTATATGGGAACTGCATTGACAGTGTTTTATGGAAAGATGGGTTGTTTACAGTGCGCTATACGAGTTTTCGAAACAATGGTGGTAAAAGAGGTTTGTACTTGGAATGCATTAATATCAGCGCTTGCTTCAAATGGTAGAGAAAAGCAAGCACTAGATATGTTTGATAAAATGAAGACTGAAGGTTGGATCCCAAATGGAGTTACTTTTGTTAGTGTTCTCTCAGCTTGTGCTCATGCCAAGCTTGTGAACTTGGGGTTAGAATTGTTTCGATCAATGTTACCTAAATTTGGCGTTGTACCATTAATGGAGCACTATGGATGTATAGTTGATCTGTTGGGAAGAGCTGGTCTTTTAAGAGAGGCTTATGAATTTGTGCAAAATATGCCTTTTAAAGCTGATGCTTCGGTCTTGGGAGCTCTTTTAGGTGCTTGTAATGTTCATGGAGATGTGGAATTGGGTAATGAAGTAGGAAAGTGTTTGATTAAATTGCAGCCACGTCATTGTGGGAGATATGTGTTGCTTTCAAGTATTTATGCTAATGCGCAAAAATGGGATCATGCTGCTGCATTGAGAAAAACAATGGTAGATTCTGGAATACAAAAGATTCCAGCCTATAGTTGTACTCACTGATTAGGATATATATTGTTTTTTTTTATTGTTGTAAGTAACTAAAACTTATAATGATTTAAACTTTAATTTTTTTTTTTTTGATCAATATACAGCATTCAACACTCAAACTAGTGTGCCTCTTAGTAATAGGAAGTAAAGACAATATAAACCAGTTAGTTGTTATAAAGTGGGTATATACTTATAACATTCTGATAAAATTCTTTACCTAAGTAATAATTTTCTTGGTTCGTGCTTGTTATTGTGTATGAATCTTGTTCACTTGTTCAATCTTGAGCCTAGGCGGTTTTCTTGTGCAGACGTGTGGTGCGAGGTAGTGGTGTGAGTTGGTGGCTCGATCTGGTGACATCTTATGCACAATGAACTCCGATGTCCATGGCTCACTGAACAACTTTTTCGTCGATCTGATGAAAAAGTTTGGCTCAGCATCTTTTTTGCAGTTGCTCAACAATTTTTTTTTTAATTTTTTTTTTCTTTTTTTTTTATTTTTCATAAAGAGAGTTAACTCTTTTTTCTTTTTTTAATGTAATAATTGTTAAACTTTATAAATAAATAAAGATTTTATTGCTCTGATTACTACTCAACAATTTTTTATCCGTACTCGACTGTTTTGCCCTATAACCCAGTAAATTTACTGAGCGCACGAGCATATTCAATAAAGTGACTCAATAGAAAAATCCAATTACTCAGTAACTTTTTCCGATACTCAACATTTTTTTCAATACTCAGTAACTTTTTCCATATTCAGTACTCCATACTCAGAACTTTTTCCATACTCAATACTCTATGCACAGTAACCTATAATATTTTTACTAAAGTAGTAATATTTTTTCTTGGTTCGTCCTTGTAATTATTTTTTAGCTTTTCTCTTTGTATAATCTCGTATGAATCTTGAACCAATTATACTGTACTTGTTCAATTCATTCTTTTCATAAATTTCTAAAATTTTGTTTTCACCCTCACCAGTCAAAACCTTTACAATAATATATTTACACCTAACAGATAAAATAAATACCCCTTATGAAATGATAAGGTTAATTAGTGCAAATTAAACAATATAATATTGGACTTAGATTATGTTAATATGTTGAGTACGTCAACAGTACATTAGATTTCATATGAGAAATCAGTTAGTAAATGGTGGAAGTACCTGTACTATCTTTTTTTTTTTAATTAAGTTTGTGTTTTCAATTTCAACTAAGAAACCTTGAGTTTTGTTGGACGATACTTTGAAATGGAGCTTGATAATCATTTAGGTGAATAAATAAAGATTTTATTGCTCTGATTACTACTCAACAATTTTTTATCCGTACTCGACTGTTTTGCCCTATAACCCAGTAAATTTACTGAGCGCACGAGCATATTCAATAAAGTGACTCAATAGAAAAATCCAATTACTCAGTAACTTTTTCCGATACTCAACATTTTTTTCAATACTCAGTAACTTTTTCCATACTCAATACTCTATGCACAGTAACCTATAATATTTTTACTAAAGTAGTAATATTTTTTCTTGGTTCGTCCTTGTAATTATTGTTTAGCTTTTCTCTTTGTATAATCTCGTATGAATCTTGAACCAATTATACTGTACTTGTTCAATTCATTCTTTTCATAAATTTCTAAAATTTTGTTTTCACCCTCACCAGTCAAAACCTTTACAATAATATATTTACACCTAACAGATAAAATAAATACCCCTTATGAAATGATAAGGTTAATTAGTGCAAATTAAACAATATAATATTGGACTTAGATTATGTTAATATGTTGAGTACGTCAACAGTACATTAGATTTCATATGAGAAATCAGTTAGTAAATGGTGGAAGTACCTGTACTATCTTTTTTTTTTTAATTAAGTTTGTGTTTTCAATTTCAACTAAGAAACCTTGAGTTTTGTTGGACGATACTTTGAAATGGAGCTTGATAATCATTTAGGTGAATGATCATCATAAGTTTTAGATATCTTTTTTAAAATGGAGCTATGCTGTAAAGCCTGCAGGATTTCTAGTGAAAAGGCAAGTAAGGATTTTCGTTGTGTGGAAAGATGTTATTCTTATATTTTTTTATCATTCCCAATCAGTTTGATCAAGGAAATAAGCTAAATGATAAAAAAATGATGCACATATAAATTTATTCAAATGCTATTCATAGTATATGATAGGTTTCCTAGTGTTAGTAAACAGGCCTGTAGATCAGTAATCACAAAAAAAACATCCAATAATATCATTGACAAATTTGTTCTGAATTGTAGATAAATATAGTACACATATTGATTTACTTAGAATAAGAATTATAATATAACAGAAGTGCAACAGAAGCTAATTGCAGTTAAAATTAGGTCTAATTAAAGAACAATAAAGAAAGTAAAAATGTGAGTACAATCAGAAAAGGAAAAAATAACAGTTGTGCTACTGCCATTCCTCTTGTAGCTTCCACTGCCTGGTACATCAAAAAAAAATTCACAATAAGTAAACTATGAAAATATAGGAAGATTAATGGAAAGCAAAAATGAATTTCCTAACCTGCTTATCCAATAAATTAATTTGTTGAGCCTGCTGTAATTATTCTTAATGAAGCTTCCCTTTTCTAATTCTCTCACTGCGACGAATTTTGAAAGATTCTTGGTTAATCCTCTCGCGATGAATTTCAAGAGATTTTTCACGAAGCTTTCGTTTTCTAATCTTCTCGCTGATACGATTTTCGAAAGACTCAGGCTCATGTAGAGGCACTAGACTTGCACAATATGGAAATACCACACCGTAACCCAGATCTTGATGTGTAATTTCACAATTTTTAGTTCTGAAGTTGTATATTATCCCCGTATCATCTTCAAGATCTGTACTTGCATATACCACATCATCATGAAAAGCCACGGGCTCCCATTTGCTGCAATTAATCTTGAGTTGGGTTATATTTAGAGAGTGCTTTAATTCCCAAGCTGGCTCCTCATAGTCTTTTAAAACCCAAATTTTAATTTCGGTTTGGTTGTACACCACACAATGAAGATAACTCTCTGATACTCCTAAGCATTTCGAATAAAAATCTTGGATAATAGGCAAACGTATTGCCTTAGACAATTCTTTTTCTATATGGAATACAATCATATGAGTTCCTCCTATTGACCAATGCATCCAACCATTATTAAACATGAGAATACGTGGAAAACATCCCAAGCTAGAAACCATGCATACATCCTTGGATGTTTTCCACTTGTTAGTATCCGACGAGTAAATGTTAAACGAATATGTATTACAAGGATTGTTGCTGCAGTGTTCAATATCTACCAACTTAAATGTTGAAGATGCACCCGATGAAGAATTGAAAGGGTACAAAGCTAATCCAAGGTTCTCATATGAAGTACAAAATAAATAATTACCTCTTTTGGGTTTTACTCGTACCCACTTTCTTGTAACTGGATTGCATATGTATATAGTATACATTCCTTTCCTGGCCATCCAGCTTCGACAACAAACTATACCATTAGATGATGATAAAAGATACACTTTTTTTTCTGGAAGGAAATCCAAAATATTATCTTTTGTTGCACATCCTGTATCAGTGAGAGTTAGGAGATCCACAGTGCCGTTTGTAAGAGCGAACTTTTGCTGGACAACAAGTCCTTGAGTTTCTTCTACTCTACCATAATGAATGCTCAAGAATGAGGGGTCGGATATAAAGGTATACCACCTCTTGGAAATGCACTTAAATGCCAGGAGAGACTCAGCGGGTAGTCGAGATAAGATCTCCGTTGCAATGTCGTTGTTTAACGAATCCATATTCGAATTCCAATTCAAAAGCTGGATCACCATATATAACCCAAAAGTTACACAGAGAAAAAAAACACAATTAGAAGAAGCAAAGTAGATATGAGTTCTTCAAAAGAATGAATATGTAAGAAAATTGTTTATTAGTCAATAGTGATGTGAGTATAGTTTTATTACTTAAACCATCTCCGACCAACCATGGCCCCCAAAAATTTATATGCGATGAAAAATCACATGTGAGATTTGTTTAACAATAAAAATTTAACACTATCAAAAAAATTAAAAAATTAAAAAATTATAAGAAATTAAAAAAAAAAGGAAAAATTCAATTGTTAACAAATCAAATATCAATAATTTTATGTATTTGTAAAAGAATTTTTTTTTTTTTTACCTTAATGATTTGATTGGTGCTATAGTAGGTGGTGGAAAATGATCTGCTTCTTCTGGCGGCGGTGATGGATGTGGATGGTTGAATAAGGGTTGTTGTATTTGTGAAGTGTGTTTTTTTTAATATTGGGTGCTACTGGGTTATTGGGTTTTCGATTCAATACGACACGTTTGGTTAAGTCTTAATCGTTGATCTTGATCTCTTTATACTGTTCAAATTAAAACTCTACCTATCTTATATATAAAATACTTTTCTTCAAACTTCGGTCCATTTCAAAAAAAAATTAGGGTTTATCTTCTAGATCGATTAGAGTGTAAAATCTTCTGTAATAGCTATTATAATTTAAATATAACAAGAATCATCTTGATTCTTGTTTATTTAGCCAGGGTAGTTGGTTTATCTTGTTTAGATTAGCCAATAGCTTGAGGTTTCGGTTTGAATCTTTATATATTGTTGAGTAACAAGTGTAATCTGTAAGGACGGTTGTTATAGTGGATGAAAATTGTTTAACTTATTGTGTTGTTTAACTTAAATTCTAAGCTCTTTTCTGAAAATTGTTTGTAACTCGAATTTAAATCTAAACATTTTTACAACACTGGTATCAAAGTTTGCTTAAATCTCTTACATACCTGTAGAATTTTTGTATCGCCTAAGGTTTGATGATTCGAATCTAAAAGCTGATTTAATTGATTTGGTGTTTCTGGATTCTTGAAAATCTTTAATGGTTTTTCAAAAAAAAAAAACGTAGATTCAGATCAAATTATGGACTAAAGATCTCTTGGATAAAGACGGAGAAATAAATGGAGAGGCGTTCAATATATTGTTCAGTAATCTGTCAGGTTCGGTTATTTGCAAGCTAGACTGATGTGATACCACAATAGAACTCTGGGGTAAGTTAGTCTCTCTCTATTCTGCTATGTCTTTACCCAATTTAGTTTTCTTGAGAGGATTTATGTTTAATTATAAAATGGATAAGAGTACATCTTTGGATGAGAAAATTGATGAATTTTTAAAAATGACATTGATGTTAGATGGTACCCCTCAGACCTTATATGATACTAGTAAATGTATGATAATTCTAAACTCTATTACTGATTCTTATCAAGTTGTTAAAGATGTGTTTCAATTATACGAGTATTGTCCCCTCCTTTTGAACAAGTTATTGCTACTTTAAAAACAAGAGAAAATAAAATTGAACTAAGGAGAAGATCTAGCTCAAACTTTTTTATTAAACCAAGAACATATACTACACATGTCTCGGATGCAAATAAAAATAAGAAAACAATCAATAGGAATAAGAAAAAGTCTAAAGAGACCAAAGAATATTTTCATTGTGGTAAAGCTGAGCATTTAAATAAAAATTATTTTAATTAAAGAACAAACTGAAAGTTGGTAATAATAAATCTACTTTAGACTGTATGCCTAAGATAGATGATGAGGTATGTGAAATATTAAGTCAAGTCTAGTCGTGTTAATTGGATACTTGATTCTGGGTGCACCTTACATATGTATCTATCACCTAAATGATTTCATGCCCTTGTTTAAAATAGTAATGAAACTTTTTATATGGGAAATGATCAAACATGTGATGTTAAGGGTGTGGGAAAAATTAAACTTAAAATTCTATTATGGAAAATTTATTACTTTGATAAATGTTAGATATATACTAGAATTAAAAAGAATTTTGATTTCTTCGGGTTCTTTTGATGATATAAGTAAAATTGATTTTCATATAGTGCAACTACCTTATTTTAGGCACATGTTCATTAAGATCTTTTTATTACTTTACAGTTATCCTAGTCATGATATAAGATCAAAGTTTTTTTAAGATAAAGGTGATACAACTTTCTACATTTAGTTCTTGTAAAGATAACCTATCTTTCACTAAAAATGTGAGTATTTATGAAAAGTTTTAACAGATATATTACCTTAAAAATTAAGTTGAAGCGATAATATACACAACTAACTATATATAGCTTAATATTAAATTCCCAAGGTTAACGATAGATCTAACAATAGACCTAAAAGAAAAAGTTGTCCTGCTAAATATTTTTCATTCTAAAACATCATTTTCCAACTCCAATGATATAATCAAAGCTTAAACAAAAATGGTTATTATGAAAAAAATTGGTTTTTTGATTTAGCTTGGATACAAGGTTTCTTTAAGCTTGTTGTATATCAAATGATTAATTGTTGATTTTGATCAGTCTATCTTTCAAATTTATCAATAATGCACAAATAATTATAGCTCAACAATTATAACAACTATTAAGATTTCTCTCGTGATTAACAAAACCTATGAGTGTAAGTCTTCTTGAAATACTTTGTTTCTTTTTCATTATTTTACCATCCTCATCATCTACTTTTAATCACTCCAATCCGCTAATATAATATTTCTTCTCACAGTTTCAACTAACTCATTATAAGTTCTTTCATGGTCGTTACCAAAACTCAACAAAGTTACCTTCTTTATACACAGAGGAATTGTGTTTAATTTGGGTTGGTTTTTATATCTATACATGTGGTGTCTCTACCCTAATATTGACTACTAATCCCATAATAGTTAAACTCATCACGTCTTGGAAGCTGATATTATACCAAAATCTACAAAACCAAGTAAACCCCTAATAAATTCCACATACATAATAACCACTATATTATTACTAAATTCCACATACATAATAACCACCAAATTATAACTGGTCAGCTATATTAGATTACTCTAAAGCCAAGAAAATAAAGTGAAACCCATAATTTGAACTGAACAACCTTAACTAAATAGTAAGCAATCCAGATTTAGATTACCCTATGAGCTATCAAAATAAAAACACTAAAGAACCTTGAAATAATGTCACAAATTGAAGCAATGATTGAACAACATAAAATCAACACACTCATATTCATAACCAACTAACAAGATCAAAAAATAGTGAACATTATACCTTTAGACTTGAAAAATTAAGACAAAAAAAGATAAACAAGTGAACGCTAAATCATGTAAAGAATCTTGGGGTAATTTTGTTAGAGTACTCACCTTCTACATAACCTATTTTAGAGAAGATATTGGAATCCACCGTGCGATGGAGGCAATGGCGACTTTGTTGCCATTATCAACCGAAGAAGAGAAGAAGTGTGGTAACGGAGATGGTTATAGGTTTTTGCAGTAGAAGTGAGTTTAGAATCGGGTTTTTTAATTATAAAGGAACGTAGAGAAATTGTAAAGAATAAGGTTACATTTGGCATAATTTGTTTTAGGACTTTTATGGATAATGTTAAATGTAAAGATGGAGGAGGTAATAAATATAAGTTATATGACTTATTTGGTAAATAATCCATATATAATTTATATATAAATAAATTTAGAATCGTCTAGAATAAAAATGTCTAAACTCCGCCTAGGTTCCCGTCCAAATTTCTAGATGCTCGAAGGTACCTGATCACTCGGCTAACGTCTTTTAGAATATTGGTTGGAACTAATCATACCATATAAAAACCTTTTTCACTTCATATCTTATATTAACTTTTGGAACAATTGAGGCAACGACTTTCATCATATGTTGTACAAATTAGTTTGCTATGCACACAACACATCAAAACAACGTCAGTTGCTTTGTGTAACATGCTCGTCTTCCATATTTTTGTTTACTTCATTCAAAATATCTTTCAAATCTTTAAAATATTCATCATCTCTTTATCTTTTTATCTTCCTAATTGCGAACCTATGATCTTCATATTTGTATCAATGAATCTAAATGTAGATATAAATGCTGAGTTTTGTAGATTGTATTTTCACGATCAATAAATGTTGTTTTATCTGGCAATCCATTCGTATAGAGATATATCCTCAACATCATTTAACAGCGTTAGCATCAAAAGGAGTTGATTGGTGGTAGTTATCTATTTGGAACGATTGTTATATATTACATCACTAGTTTGTTGTATTCAGTCACTGTTGGCTTATATCATTGTCTTTCCGTGTAAAGAATGTTTCAATTATTTGCATCTCAATTAGGCTCTTCTTTTTTTAAAAATATTATATATTATTACTATAAAAAAAGAATACAGTAGTACTATAACTACACTACAAGAAATAGTATCATTAGGGACGAAGTTATTGCAGCAACACAAAAATGGCCTCTAATGATATTTTTAAACACCAACTCTAATTATATTATTAGCGGCAATATTTGCCGCTAAAGGTAAAGTCAATAAAGACTAAAACAAATAATTTGCGGCATCTTTAGAGACGAACTTATAGGGACAATAATAACGGCTAAAGATACCTTTTCTTATAGTGCTAATACAATACATATTCCTTTTCTTATTACTACTGTTTTTCACATTTTCATATAATTTGAGAATACAAAAATCTTCAGTCCCCCGTTAATATAGTAATTATATTCTACCTTGATCTTTTTGTTAGAAACTTAGCTATCATATGTATTGTTAGTGGAATGTATTAAAATCAAATTTGATTATCAGATCTTAATTCCTTTCAAAGTTTAACAAAGATCAGTCTATCTTCTATTTTTTTCAATGAATCTTGTATCAAAATTAAAATAAATTACAAGGAAAAATTACAATCAACCTGTTGCAATCTTATTTTAAACTCTTGATAAACAAAATTAAGAGTGAAGGCGGATAGTCTTTAAAATCAAGGTGAACAGAAAAAAGTCTAGGCTTCTCCTGATTAAAATATCAACTCATTCATTTATCCAACGATGAACATTTAGTATCACATCGTTTTTATGGTGAGAAATAGAACTCCCGAATTTCTCCATAATGAGTTTGACATTCCATGGAGAGTTGGTTGGTCATTCATACCTTCGGCTATGCCCTTAGAGTTAGTGTTAGATAATTACATTTTTGAAGGTTGAACTGAGTAACCAGTTTATAAGCTTTTTATGCAGTTTGAAGTTCTCCTTCTAAGATTGTAGATCACTAAACCTTTTTCGTGACAGATCTAACGCAGTTATCTTCATTGGTTTTATGGAATACTGCAATACCTATCGGATCTCAACTATGAGAGAATGAGGTCTCACAAAAAAGATCTAACATATTTGTTTCCAAATCTTGAACCCTATTCTCTGCTACAGGTAAATTGGGTTCATTTTAAGAATTGATGTTGTCCTAATCTCTTCCAAACAAATATTTCATGAGTGATAAGGATTATTCTGAAATTTGAGTGCAACTCAAGGGTTCTTTCTTTTCAAACAATTATTTCATACGGCTTTTCCAGATATTTCAGATGCTACTGAAAATATATAAGGTAAAAGATTTTACCTCTCATCCATTTTTGAATTAAACATCCATAATTTTGATGATCTGTCAATATTATCAACATTACTCTTGTCTATTTGAAGAATAGATTAAGCCCAGATATCTAGGCTCTAATTAAGGAATATGTGTGTAATAGGTCCCGTACCGTTCGGTCATAGGTGACGAGAACTATTATCAACACATTTCCATTTGTATAAGTTATCTTTGGACGGGATCGCCCTCTACAACATTTCTGTATACAAGCTCCGATCTTAGTTCCCAATGCCAGTTTAACTTGTTATAAAAAGATCTGAATCTGATTCAAAATATTGTCTTCCTTCACACAGAGTAATAAAGTTTTTTCTCTGTTCTTGGATGAAACAATGTCCTACGCTTGTGCTTTTTTTTGAGGTGTTTTTAACGTTTTCTTTTTCTGCTTTCGCAATATTTTATTTTTTGATTAGTTAACGATCCACTTGCCAATTGCCAGAACTCGAATATGCACATGTGAAGTGAAGGAAGCTGGCCTTCAAGATCATATTCATTTTATTTTGCGACTATCGCCAAACCAGCAAATATAACAGAATTATATCTAGGTATATCGCGAGACCAATAAATATATGAAGTTAAGCAACAATATTTATATAATGTTATTGATGATCATTTGCAGTGAGATAATAGAACATGTCAGACATCAATATGGAGTTTTTTAGATGTTGCGATTCAGTATTGGAAGAAGATGGCCTTTTAGTTCTACAAGTAATTCAGCATGGTAATTCAAGTGTTTGATCAGCCAGACATTCCATAGAAATATTTTCAGATTTTTTTTCTTGGCAATCATTTTGTTAAAATGCTTCACACGTAATTCTATATTTCCATGGAAACAAAACTTATCGTATGAAACAAAAATCTGAAACTATTTCCAAGGAAAACCTGGTTGATCAAACACATCCTTACTGCTAATGATTATAAGCTGAATCGACTTGTCCATACATAGTTCACATCATTACAAGATGACAAGTACTGACGCATATAGAAAAAACCCAGGCTTCATTACTGAGTATATATTCCCAGGATCATGTATACTCTCTCTGAGTCGAGTAATCACAGCTATGGCAGCTGGATCCAGGCTCGGGTAAATGATCTCATCATATTCCGTTCTCTGATACAATATTGTTCATGAATGCAGTGTGGAGAATTCGGAAACTATAGGAAGTCATTATTATTATTCACAGATGTTGGAGGGATAACTTCCTGAAAAATCAGAGGTAAGAAGAAACATCAATGCGCGCTGCTATGAGAAAAGATCATCTATAGTTATATAGATTACTTCTAATTAACATTTGATAGGCTGCTTGTGTTTTAGCTTAATTCTGGAGTTGGAATTTGATGAAAAAGTCATTCAGACATGGGAATATTTTTTTGATTATTGTGCTTCTGGTTTCTATAGTCGCACGCTCGAAAATTACCATGTATAGCTGACGGATATTGGTGATAAAATACAACTTGGGTCGATGTTTTTTTCATATTCGAATAAAAAGTTTATTCAATGAATCTAAATGTATTGATGATATAAATGGTGTGTTTTGTAGATTGTATTCTCACGATGAACAAATGTTGAATAGTAAGGAAAGAAACTATACGCTTGGCTAGTGACTTTGAGCGTGCTAGGGGTAAGGAGCGAGACAGAGGCATTATTGTGTCCGGAAAGAGCACGTTAATTAAATGGGTAAAACCTTAGAGGCGTAACAAGTTAAATATAGATGCGTACTGCGATCTACTAAAGAAGAAGGCCGGGATAGTTGGGTTACTTAGAGACGAAAATGGGACATTCATAGCTGGATTTTCAGGTGTGTGTATGTTTGAATCGCCTGTTCTTTCAGAAATCTTGGCACTACATTTCGGTCCAAAATGGGCCCTAAATCGTGGCGTAAAAGCGCTATATATCGAGACTGACTCTAGAGAGTTTCATGCGTTAGTGAAAGGTAGTGGTAGCTCTACGAGATGGGCTTGTCATATTGGATGAGAATGCATGGAGATGCTCAAGATGCACCTACGTTTCGAAGTTAACTTTGTTTATCGCGAGGCTAATAATTGTGCGGATTTATTGGTTAAGAAGGGCGCTGATTCTTCTGAAGGACCACACAAACTAAGAGATCCTCGAGTATTTGTGGCATAATATAACAAAGGATATGAATGGTTGCGCTACTCCAAATTAAATTGATTTTAGATTTATTTAACTATGACTTTAAGCCGAATAAAAAGAAAAACTGAAAAGAGATCTAATTGGAAACATACTTAGCCTTAGCTTAGCTTGGACTTTTTTAGTAAGTCTTTCTTTTAGTCGAATGCTTAGCATGGACTTGTCCTTCATGAAACATTAAAAAGAAGAAAGACTGATGAGCTCGAAAACTTCCGTTTAAGTTTTGGCATGCCAGAAATATTTTTTTTTACTGAAGTAGTAATATTTTTTCTTGGTTTGTGCTTGTAATTATTGTTTATTTTTTCTCTTCGTATAATCTCGTATGAATCTTGAACCAATTATACTGTACTTGTTTAATTCATGCTTTTCATAAATTTCTAAAATTTTATTTTCACCCTCACCAGTCAAAAGCTTTATAATAATATATTTACACTTAAAGATAAAATAAATACCCCATATGAAATGATAAGGTTAATTAGTGCAAATTAAACATTATAATACTGGACTTAGATTTTGTTAATATGTTGAGTACGTCAACAGTAGATTAGATTTCATGTGAGAAACCAGTTAGCAAATGGTGGAAGTACCTGTACTATCTTTTTTTTTTAAAATTAAATTTATGTTTTCAATTTCAACTAAGAAACCTTGAGTTTTGATGGACGTTACTTTGAAATGGAGCTTGATAATCATTTAGGTGAATGATCATCATAAGTTTTAGATATCTTTTTTAAAATGGAGGTATGCTGTAAAGTCTGCAGGATTTCTAGTGAAAAGGCAAGTAAGGATTTTCGTTGTGTGGAAAGATGTTATTCTTATCATTTTTTTATCATCACACAATCAGTTTGATCAAGGAAATAAGCTAAATGATAAACAAATGATGCACATATAAATTTATTCAAATGCTATTCATAGTATATGATAGGTTTCCTAGTGTTAGTAAACAGGCCTGTAGATCAGTAATCACAAAAAAAACTTCCAATAATATCATTGACAAATTTGTTCTGAATTGTAGATAAATATAGTACACATATTGATTTACTTAGAATAAGAATTAAAATATAACAGAAGTGCAACAGAAGCTAATTGCAGTTAAAATTTAGGTCTAATTAAAGAACAATAAAGAAAGTAAAAATGTGAGTACAATCAGAAAAGGAAAAAATAACAGTTGTGCTACTGCCATTCCTCTTGTAGCTTCCACTGCCTGGTACATCAAAAAAAAATTCACAATAAGTAAACTATGAAAATATAGGAAGATTAATGGAAAGCAAAAATGAATTTCCTAACCTGCTTATCCAATAAATTAATTTGTTGTGCCTGCTGTAATTATTCTTAATGAAGCTTCCCTTTTCTAATTCTCTCACTGCGACGAATTTTGAAAGGTTCTTGATTAATCCTCTCGCTGCCATGAACTTCAAGAGATGCTTTACGAAGCTTTCGTTTTCTAATCTTCTCGCTGATACGAATTTCGAAAGACTCAGGCTCATGTAGAGGCACTAGACTTGCACAATATGGAAATACCACACCGTAACCCAGATCTTGATGTGTAATTTCACAATTTTTAGTTCTGAAGTTGTATATTATCCCCGTATCATCTTCAAGATCTGTACTTGCATATACCACATCATCATGAAAAGCCACGGGCTCCCATTTGCTGCAATTAATCTTGAGTTGGGCTATATTTAGAGAGTGCTTTAATTCCCAAGCTGGCTCCTCATAGTCTTTTAAAACCCAAATTTTAATATCGGTTTGGTTGTACACCACACAATGAAGATAACTCTCTGATACTCCTAAGCAACTCGAATAAAAATCTTGGATAACAGGCAAACGTATTGCCTTAGACAATTCTTTTTCTACATGGAATACAATCATATGAGTTATTCCTATTGACCAATGCATCCAACCTTTATTAAACATGAGAATACGTGGAAAACATCCCAAGCTAGAAACCATGCATACATCCTTAGATGTTTTCCAATTGTTAGTATCCGACGAGTAAATGTTAAATGAATATGTGTTACAAGGATTGCTGCTGCAGTGTTTAATATCTACCAACTTAAATGTTGAAGATGCACCCGATGAAGAATTGAAAGGGTACAAAGCTAATCCTAGGTCCTCATATGAAGTACAAAATAAATAATTACCTCTTTTGGGTTTTACTCGTACCCACTTTCTTGTTACTGGATTGCATATGTATATAGTATACATTCCTTTCTTGGCAATCCAGCTTCGACAACAAACTATACCATTAAATGATGATAAAAGATACACTTTTTTTTCTGGAAGGAAATCCAAAATATTATTTTTTGTTGCACATCCTGTATCAGTGAGAGTTAGGAGATCCACAGTGTCGTTTGTAAGATCGAAATTTTGCTGGACAACAAGTCCTTGAGTTTCTTCTACTCCACCATAATGAATTCTCAAGAATGAGGGGTCGGATATAAAGGTATACCACCTCTTGGAAATGCACTTAAATGCCAGGAGAGACTCAGCGGGTAGTCGAGATAAGATCTCCGTTGCGATGTCGTTGTTTAACGAATCCATATTCGAATTCCAATTAAAAAGCTGGATCACCATATATAACCCAAAAGTTACACAGGAAAAAATAACACAATTAGAAGAAGCAAAGTAGATATGAGTTCTTTAAAAGAATGAATATGTAAGAAAATTGTTTATTAGTCAATAGCGATGTAAGTAAAACTCCACACTAATATTAGTTTTATTGCTTAAACCATCTCCAACCAATCGTGGTCCCCAAAAATTCATATGCTATAAAAAATTACATGTGAGATTTGTTTAACAATAAAAGTTTAATACTATCAAAAAAAATTAAAAAATTAAAAATTGTAAGAAATTAAAAAAAATAGGAAAAATTCAATTGTTAACAAATCAAATACCAAATTTTTATGTATTTGTAAAAAAAAAAAAAGATTTTTACCTTAATGATTTGATTGGTGCTATAGTTGGTGGTGGAAAATGATTTGCTTCTGGCAGAGGTGATGAAAGTGGATGGAAGAATGGTTGAATATGGGTTGTTGTATTTGTGAAGTGTGTTTTTTTTAATATTGGATGCTTGTGGGTTATTGGATTTCGATTTAATACGACAACGTTTGGTTAAGTCTTAATCGTTGATCTTGATCGCTTTATACTGTTCAAATTAAAACTCTACCCATCTTATATATAAAATACTTTTCTTCAAACTTCGGTCCATTCTGTTTTTTAAATTTTTAGTCTTTTCTCTCGCTTTTCAAAAAAAAATTTAGGGTTTATCTTCTAGATCGATTAGAGTGTAAAATCTTCTGTAATAGCTATTATAATTTAAATATAACAAGAGCCATCTTGATTCTTGTTTATTTAGCCAACGTAGTTGGTTTATCTTGTTTAGATTAGCCAATAGCTTGAGGTTTCGGTTTGAATCTTTATATATTGTTGAGTAACAAGTGTAATTTGTAACGACGGTTGTTATAGTGGACAAAACTTCTCTCATCGGAGTTCAAGCTAGACTGATGTGATACCACAATAGAACTCTGGGGTAAGTTAGTCTCTCTCTATTCTACTAAGTCTAATATGTCCCTTTTTTATTCTATTTTAAATTATATAGTAGCATATTTAAATCCATCTTTTTGAAACCCTTACGATTTTTATTATTTAATTATATTATCTAGTTATCATATGAATTATTGTATATTGGTATACTACAACATATTTCATTGTCTATCCATTTTATATTAAATGATATCGTTGTTGAATAGGACTAATTCTTCATTTTATATTTGATACTCGATGTTGCTATCGATCATTCTACATGATATCTTCGTGATGCACTTGACAGAAACGAGCTTGCCAAGGTTGACATGATATCATGTTTCATTTTCACTTGGCGCGTGCGATAGAGAGTTCCTTGGCTAGTGGCTAATAGGTTTTGGGTACTTTTGGTATTACTAGTAGGGAGATAAGGGATCGAGAGTTGCAGCGGGAGGCATAGGGGCAAGACAATAACATCCTTTGCAAATTGATTATTACTTGCTAGTGGATATAGCTTTTTGGTTAGTATGAGCTGCCTAGTTTGTGATATACATATATATATATATATCACTCTATGATAGCCTATATAAGTTCAATGACAACGTATTAACCAAATTACTTCCACTGAGAGGTTAAATTCCAATATAAGCATTATTTATTCTCACCTCGCCTTTGGTACCTCATCCCCTTTTCCCACTCTTTCAGGATGGAGACAATTTAAGTATATGTGTAGATAAGTTAGTAAAACATGACCATATTGCGAAACAACAGTACGAATGTAGTCATTATATTTAATTATTTCAACTGATTATTGTAATATAATAAATATAATTTTGTATTTTAAAATTAGTTAGAGCTAGTCACGTTTTCGGGGAGTGACAAATTAAAAAGGATACAACTCAATAAAAATTGACATACTAAATATAATACGATAAAGGCCACTCTTTCGTGTTCATCCACTTGGGTTAGACCTAGATTATATTGGATAAGGTAGATAAAAAAAGTCTAGGAAGAGGTCCTGCCCTAATAGAAATCATCTACAATCTAAACATTATGCCAATGTATACGGGTAGCCATTTCACTATTGGGTACCTCAGTTGTACATCTTTAATCTCTCTATAAACACACACAAATCAGATCTTTCCATATTTAGACTAATGAACTGAGAGTCATAGAGATATTGGGACCTTACCTCCATTTTGGTCCTTTTACTTTATTTTTCAAGTACATATAACATGTTTCTTATCTGACCACCATTAATCGATTATTAAGTTCACTCTAGCTATTTTTTCAGGACAATCTAAGATCAAAATAACCAAAAAATTTATATGGTAGAAAATTATTGTATCCCTGTCAATACAATAAATTTATTTAATAATTTTATATATTATATGTGGAATTTAAATAGCAAACAATATCAACTACTTGATCTTAAAAGGCCTAAAGCCCATTTATGAAATTCTCTTTAAATAATACTATCTTATTTAAATATACTACACAATAAATTCTAATTATTTAACGGCAACACTTAAAGGAGTGAACTTAAGATTTTGTGATTCTTTTTCTAATAAAATTTACAACAACCTCCTTGACTATGCGTGTTCTTCAAATAAAATTAGCGTAACTTAATATAACAAATATGTTGAAGACATTGATGCTTAATAATTTATGTGAACTATCATTAAAAATCAAACATCAGGGAATATGATCCCTTATGGATATATCATCAAAGGCAACTCTCTCAAAGGCATGGTTGAGGTTGGCTATGAATTTGGTAAATTTTACTAAATAATTACACTTAGTCCAAATAAAGTGCATGGATACAAAATTAACAAATTATCATGCCTTGAATGTAAAATATAATAAGTTGGAAGTCATACACAAGATATTTTACTATCATCCAAAATAAATATATAACCGTGCCCTTTTTGACAATGTGTAATCATAATTCAAATGCGTTCGGTTCAAAGGAGTAATTTTGACTTTATATAGATTTATTGTATTAGTGTTAAGATAGATATCTCAATATACCTATTCAATGTTTTGTGCATACCGTTGTTATGGGGAACTAGAAGTCTAAATTGTGTACAACATGTCTAGAATCTATTAAGAGGTGATTGTAATGATGAAGTGCAATTTTTTTCGTTAGAGTAAATAAATCTCAGAATTAAAATCTTAATCGAATTAATTTAATGATGAATTACATTAGAGATCGAATTTGCTATTGATCTCGATTTGAAAGTGAAATAAGGAAATTATATGATTTATATCTAAATTTAATTTTAGTAGTTGTAAGTATCTTGATTTCACATTTTGAAATCTTACATGTTCTAGTAATTTAATAAACTAGAACTTTTTCTTGATACAGATCATGTATTCTCAACTATTATTCTACATTATTTAGTTGACCTTGTCACAATGATTAAACTCATTCTACCACCTTACATGATATACTAGAGGATTAATATATTTCATGTATTAATTTATTCCTATGTTACTTGATAAACTTATTATTAGTAAAAAATATACATATCTAGTTTTTTCAATTCCATTTTCAGAAAGTTAGATTTTGCCACCCTCAATTAGGGTTTCAATGTTGAATTGAGATAAGCACATTAATAAACTCCACATACATATATTATCACGAGTTTCATAGGTTAGATAGCTCTATCATCTATAATGGACCTTCAACCTTAACTCCTTTTTGTTGCCCTTCGGAAAACCTTTGAAAAGTGTTAGATGACATATCGCATGAGTCTCATGATGATAATTATAAAGATCCTTGTCGAAATAGTTTCTAACATCCTTGATGGTATTGAAACTAAGTAATTTGTCGAGATCATCACAAAGAAGTACATTGTCGACGAGAAATAAAAAAGAAAACACTTTTGTATAAAATGACAAACATGTGATGTTAGAAAATGAAAAAGTAGGTAGAATGTCATGGACATTGGTATGTTACTAATTTATTGGTTTCCTAGTTGTACATTAATATAAGATATTAAAACTAAACTCTTGAAAAGTATATAATACATTGATTGCACAAGAAACTTCAAGATAAATGATTTAATGTGTTGGTTAAACATGTAAGTAGTTTGGAATTATTAATATCTGTAATGAAATAAATATGATATTTAATGTAATTTTAAGAGATAAATTTTAGAGAGAGAAAGAATGTTTGTGAAATTAGCATAATCCTCTAATCAATTTTAACATCTCTACATTTAATGGTGGAGGGTTCCAATTACTAATTTTACACTTGTCAGGTATCTGTAGAGATTAGTGGTATTTTAATGTTTGGGATCATTGAATAATTCAACACACGTATTTTGACTTGGAGATTAACTATATATTAAATATTTTGATGGGTTATCACTGTCTTTCAACTTTTTCTTTAATATTCTCTTTCGATAGATATCAATTGAAAGCTTCGTTTGACAAAACTATGATTTTTGATGTAATCCAACTTTCCTTATCGGGATTCTATTATATGAAGATTCTGCAAAAAACTTCGTTTACTTAAATAAGCTTTTATTTCTGAGTTCTGCATCTGTTTGAGTTCTTTATCATTAATGTCAAAATGATGGTAACCTATAAACACAACTCATGGATAAATAAAATCATTAGTAGCATGTGAGATTGAATCATGTTTAGTGCATCATAAATAAACTTATAATAGTAAAATTCCAACAAAAAATAAATGGACGCAACCCCTTTTGACTTATGTGGGATTACTTTAAAGAGGGCCTGTTTACGTTTACTAGTGGCATTGTGTGACCCCAACTGTGACAATGCCCATTTTTTCAGTTAGGGCTCTAAATCAAATTTCTTGTATGCAAAAAACAAAATATTATTCATGAAGAAATATGGGTTAGCACAATTTGTGAAATTCACATGTCAATAGTTTTTTTTGAGCGTGTCGGTTTCCCCTGAGGTGGGATATAAAATAAATAGTCGGGGAATACACCTCGCAAGTGTACTAATCATTACAAGTAATATAGTAGTAAGTTTTATATCATTCTCCACAAGGAATATGAAGTTAAATTTTTATTTTCAAATTTTACTTATAATATTAATTTAGTTAAACAAAAATTAAAATATGTGTAGTGGTCTTAGTGAAATAATCAAATTATTTGTAAGGGTCTAAAGTTTAGTTTTGTAATAATAATATAAAAAACAAGGACTAAAATGATATAAAATATAATATAGAGAAATAAGGGAAAGACGTAGCTCAAAAAACACTTGTAATCACAACTAGTTATGAGTTAAGAATATTTATGATGTATGGTAAATTAATAATTTAGTGTTAACAAAGATTTAAAAATCCACCTATGTCCCTCCGGAGTAAATAGGGGATATTGTAGGACTCTAGGAACCTCTCTCGAATAATTATACAATGTCTTCTAATGATTAAGTTATATACCTATGTGTATTATCCAACTATTCACGATTTCTCGATTCTAAGTTAATTCAAACATCCATATAACAATTGTTCTATTCAAACCTCCCTCCCAAGTGTGGTTAAAATTCTAACTCAGCTCAAATTCATGGCTAATATATAATTTAAGTAATTAATCAATAATACATGAAAAACATTAATTTCTTCATCCATTTAAACATTAAAATCCGAAATTTATGTAAATATTACCAACTTATAATTTATGGTTCATACCTAAGCAAGCTCATAATAAGTTTAGTTCATAATACAAATCTGAAAGTTAACAATTCCATAATACAGCTAATAGTTGAAAATGAATAAGAATTACACTAAGAAATATGATTAAATGGTTGAAAGATTGATGATTGAGGTGCTAAACTTACTCCTTGTCTTTTCTCCTTTGTTCTAGTTCTTGTCTATCTTGTTCCAAGTGAAGTGTAACTGTTCAAAAGTAGCCCAAAGGATTTTTTGTAACGGTTTATTCTCAATTGATCTAGAACGTAAGAGATATCTTTAATTGGAAGGGTTTGATTAGAATTATCATGAATAATTTATAGTGAATTTTCAAAGTTGACGATGATATTTTGCCAGCAATTTTGTTTGAACTTCTAGTGAAATTTTTGATTTTTTGTGTCTCGAATCAGAATTTTGCTTGACTTTCTAACTTTTCCTTGGGGTCTATTATTATCGATGTTCATTATATTTGCACACTTACACCAAAATGATCTAATATTTCTCCAAAAATACAATATATCAAGATTAGCTAAAGATTTAAATTATAAGAAATTAAAGGATAAATTCCACATTAACTCTCAGCCCCCAATTGGTGTCTCATGAGTCTTAAAAGTGATCATAAAAGATGAAACATCAAGCCCCACAATTCAATTTTTTTGTCATGACAAAGTAAACTCATACTCGGAATTAACGTCCAAAAAGTTTCAAGAGTAAGAACCATGTAATGGTCCCATGTGAAGACTATCATATGATTCTCGATCCTTTCACGATTTTTACTGGCCAGGTTACACACTTACTATCCTCTCATTTGTCACTCAACCACATAGCGAAGAATCTTAAGCTATTTTAGATTATTATTTAAGGGTTTGGTGAGGTATGATATATATGTTTCAGTGAAATTTGGATCTCTCCCCACTTGAACAAAAAATGTAGTAAATTTCAAGAATGGTAGATCCCTAAAATATGATATATGTTTGTAAATAAAAAAAATATATACTTAATCAGTTAGGGTTAGCTCAACTAGACAGGACCTTGCCTATCATCTAAGAGTTACATGGTTCGAAGCTCCTCCAAAAATATCGGCATCCTAGTTCTGTCTTGCCTGAAATTAGGTATGTGGAGGCTTGCCTACCTTTCGTGGGATTTTCTGACAGATCACTATTTAGTCGTCATTAATATATTATTTTACTAATTTTGTTATATATATATATATATATATATATATATATATATATATATATATATATATATATATATATATATATATATATATATATATATATATATATATATATATATATATATATATATATATATATATATATATATGTATATATCAACATCTTCTATTGTAACAATTATTATAGATATCATTTAGCTTTTGAGTGATGAGCCTGAAGTGAAAGATTTGGGGACAATTCATCACTTTATTAGAATTAAAATTACAACCTTAACTACTAGACTTCATTTTTTCGTTGTAACGTCACTCTAATACAATAATTGAACATACTAATAAGGTTGACTATAATCACATTATTAGACAACAATAAGATCTTCTTCCAACAAATCTCTACTAGAAGATCCTTGTTTTATAAGGGCTTAATGGGGATTTACAGTAAATATCACTTACTCACCCATTTTTCTTTTTTGTATTAACTATGCATCTCAATTCATGAATGCGCGTATAATTAAAATATATAAAAATGGTTATGCATATTAATGTGTAAAAAGAGCTTCAAAGTAGACTTAATTTTTTCTCATCACTCTACACTTAATTTGGTTCCTTTCTCATATGCATATTGGGAAGAATATACTAGAAAAAGGAAATAAATCACAATATATTATCTATTTATTAAATGGTTCCTCATCTCGGGGGCTTTGATCTCTCGGCCAAGCACAATGATTGAGTATCATGGCATGTTTAATAAAAACGTTGAACTCGTTTGGATGACGTTTATCCTCAAATAACATCGAATTAAAAAAAAGTCTTCTACTATAATCTAATTTCATAACCTTAGTGCTTTTCATATGACATTTAATGGTATATTCAATGTTATGAGAAAACATATAATATTGGTTACCACTTTATACGCAAATGAGTTGCAAGTGGATTGCTTCTCACTCAACAAGTCTTTGCTCGTAACCAAGTAGCCAACTTTTTCAACAACAAAATGTCAAAAGATAATCTAAATAATATACAAAAAATAATTTTTTCAACCCAAATTTTTTTAAGGGAGGTGTTATAAACACATCACAATTCAACAATAGTGAGAGTAAATAATTTAAAAATATAAAATATAAAAAACCCACCTTATACAAAAATATGGGATGAATTTATATAAAAATACCATTACCATATGCCTTGCTATTAATATATAAGTTAAATTCTCATAGAATTGGTGTAAGATATGAGTGATATATGTGCATCGCTTTACAAAAAATGGCAAAAATACCATTCCAATTTCACCCGTGCAAATGGCCCGCCCTTGAGAATTACATTATCTCACATTAATTTCAATTAAATACATATACAATAATTCAACTTATAATCAATTTAGAGTTAAAAATATGGTAATATAATATTATTTACCTAAATCCCCGTACTAATATTGACACGATGCTTATCTTGACAATGAGTTAAAATCAAATATCAAGTCTCTTATTTTGGTCAAAGTGGATCAACACTAAAATGAACTAATTATACTTGGATCCAAATTTCAATTTATATACATTCTTCCTCACATTTAAGTATCACATTATAAAAACCTAAATTGATATAAATATACACACACTAATGACAATAAATCATAATCTTTATTTTCTTTGTTTATAACTTCATGTTTCATCTCTCTTTCTCTCTCTCTCTCTCTATTCCCTCTCCCTTTCCTTTCTCTTTCCTCTCTATTTCCTGTCTCTTCTCTTGACTCTTCTCATCTTATTAGAAAGAAAGATATCGTCTATCACCACAATCACCACTCAACAAAAGAAATGGTAAGTGCACATTACCTATTTCAGATCTGTGTATTTCGTATATGATAAAAAAAACGTCTCTTCTCTCTATTTTATCTTGAATTTTATTCTTATTATTAGAAAAGAAGATCTGGCATATTACTACTATCAGCACTCAGCACAAGATGGACGGTATGTGCACTTGACTTAATTTAGATATATATTTTATTAAATAGATTTCAAAATTTTTGCTAAAAAATTTCAGATCTGATTAACAGAGAGTGGTTTTTGACTAATTTTAATTTTGAATATTATGATTCTTACATAAATGGTATACAATTAAATGTTTAATTACAACTATATTTCATTAATGTGCTCAATTTTATGATATGAACAAACTATTCTAGATTTTTATTTTTTATTTAAATCCAGATATTGTAGAGATATTAAAAATATTTATATATGTTTATCTTTCTAATAAATATTTTATTGTGTAATTAGTTCTTATTTTCTTAACATTGATATTATTTAATAGAAATGATTGGAACACTTATATGAGATGTTTTTTACCGATTCTTAATAAATATGATCTGTGATGCACTATAAATTAGTGATATGTAGAATTAATTAAATTAAATATCACATATCATTGTTCTAATGTTTGATTTATAATTTGAATATTGTATATAATTGTATAATCTAGAACTTTTTTACTTGTATAGTTGCTCACCTATGATTAATACAGATATTTTGATAACAGGTCAATGATCATTGCATTTCAATATCCAACATCTTCTTAATTATTTAAGGTTAGTATCTAAATCAGTTCATAATTATGTAAAGGTATTATAATTAGGGTATATAATGTTTAATAATGAATTTCTAATTTTAGATATCCACTCAAAAGTTATATCAAAATTTCCCGATTAAAATAATAATTATACATTCAAAATTTTAGAATATTAAATTTAAATTAGTTCCATAAGAAACCAATATTTGAGTATGTTAGAATCTAAATATATTGGTTTTGACAACAACACATCTTAAGGTGTCCTAAATTTCAAGAACCCCAACTATGTTGTGCATATATTGGTAAATTCAATAGATTTATAGGATGAACATGTCATCTATCCAATCTTGATATTGTAGAACTTATATCTGTTTGACCTAAATACATACGTCAAATCAATTCTTGTAATTATTTTTGTAAAACACTTTTGTAAATTGTAGTTGTAATTGTTTGAGATAGGGAGGGTTTAATATTCTTGAGCTATTTTTTTGGTATTTTAATGATAATTATTATGGTGTGTGAATAATATTACTTTAATTTAGTTTTTATCAATTATTTTTACTATGAACATAACGATGTTGTAGCATTTGACTGCTTTTAAAATATTTCTTATTAAATTGAAGAACCTATTTAATTACTAAGAAAATATTATTTTAAAAATATAATGTGTTTATATTTTGAGGAAAGAGAATTTTTTATCACCTAAAAAGGCATGATACAAATAATCTAGAAAAAACCCACAAATAATGAAACTAATAAAATTTATATATTAACAAACAAACTAATTATAACTATTATCTAATAAAATTGTCCATGAACAAAAATATGAAAAACACATTCTATACCATAAATATATTCTGACACACCAAACCAAAAAACAAATACTTGAGTTCACAAGTGTTTTTCGAAAAAAATCGAAGGAGATGATACTAAATGCCCTAAAGTATATTTTTTTGTTATTAAAGATATTTTTGAGGAACCTAAATTTTCTCCTTATATTTTCGTAATTGGGATGGATGTCTAATTTTATCATCTCTACAAAATTGATACAAGTGATGAATCTTACTTTAATCTTGTATATTATGATAGTTATCTTTTACCAATATGATATTGATTTTTTGGTTGAATGCTAATTTTTATTCAATCTAGTTTTTTTATTTGGTATTCGGTTTCTATATTAATAAGGAAAAGAGTGAAATATTTTTCTGTTTGTAAGTCATCCATAAGATAAGTTTTGTGCTCTCTTACAAATTTTTTTGATCAATAAGTACTTTATGTCATCAATCAAAACATGCACACAACAAGCCCCAGTTTGATAGTGACTCACTAGGTCAAACTCGGCAAACCAATACAACCCTATACATTAATATTTAACATAGCCACCTAAGAAGAACAAATCAACAAACAAACAAAAGCCAACCAAACAACTAACTTTCCAAAAAAATAAACATTCAAAAAATGTAAAGTTTCCTAAAATAAAACCAGCTAAACCAAAATAAAAACACCCCTAGTCTAGTCCAACTCTCATCCAATAATTACCACTCCCATCCTAAGCAAAGAAGCAAAACTCCATGCAAAGGCATCATCAACACTAAACCATACTAAAAACCAGGTTCAAACCTAGTTAACCTCACTTACATATAGTCCTAAAATAATACACCAAACCATACTACATATCTAGTATCAAAAACCCAAACTTCATGTAATTCCCAATTCAAATTCAGTCTCACATTCTCTGCAGAAAACATGAACTTCTTCTTATTCCACAAACTGTAGTTAACATCCTTTATATATTACTCACAATATCAACTTTTGCAATACTAACTGTCTTGAATTCTTTTTTGTTCCTAGTATCCCACACATTGTACACATAGCTAGCAAAGCTCAGGCGATATATACTATCTCCAAGTGAGTTACTCATATGATTCTAGAAAAAATCCAACCTATTTTATGAAGTAATACCCTTATCATCCTTCCATTCATTCATAACAAACCTCTTTCAATACCTTCTTAGTAAACACACATTTTACAAAGAGATGATCTCTATCTGCAAGCTCAGTTCCAGACAAACAAAAGATACCATTAACATCCATACCCCACCTCAAAAGTCTACCCAACAAATTTTAAAATATGTTGCTTAGGTTGGATCAACTCATGCCACACCACATTATACCAATAAACACTTTGATTATCTCCCTTAAAATTATTCATAATATCTCTATTTCTAAAGCCTTTCACTCCCGAGCTGATCACATAATTATCCATCAACTTATAGTTCTCAAGCATTCTTCATCTATCATTAACAAAATAATGTTTCACCTTCTAATTGGGATTATAGTTCCCAAAAAACACACTATTCTTAGAGATAATATTATTTATACTTTATTATCAATCCACTTATCTGTAAGTAAATATGTATTCCTACCATCACCAATTTTATGTACTATATACTCATAAGCAATGTACGTAACATTTAACACATCTCTCCAAGTCCAAGATAAACCAATATCATACTATAACACATACTCTTATTCTCAAGCCAATTAGCATAAACCCAAGCTGAATAAATATTATTCTTCCTACCATACATTCTACAAAAATCTCTAAGTATATATGTGGTTAATTTGTAACAATCTAGGTATCTCTAAACCACCTTCATTCTTACTCTTGCATAATTTATCCGAAGACACATTACCTCCATGAAAATCCATAGTGTTCCCTCTCCAAAAAAAACAACTCAAAATAGATTCAATTTTTATCACGACGCCCATTCGAAGAAACTTTACACCACATTAGTATCTTTCTTTGCTATGAAGTACACTTTTTATAAGATGAAATCTACCTGTAAAGGTAAGAAACTTTTGCAACCAACTCTCCACACTACCCACAATATTGTTTTAAGAGTATTACACAAAGCACTATTAGGTCCTCTAGTAGTAAGTTGAGCTCTTAGATATATCTCAACATTCCACTTTTTACATTTAAAATCTCACACAATACTTTATGAGTATCCTTATCATATCCCCATAATAAAGTTCACTTTTTTCTATGAATAAATTCTAAGTCCTGACATCCTAGGGAATAAATACAATACAATTTTTAATAAAGAAGCAGAATTCTTATCACCATTCAAAAATATAAGGCATACATTAGCAAAAATCAAATGACTTAGCTTCATCTTAGAGAATTATGGTTGAAAAATAAAAGTTTTATTCTTCACAACATGATAAAGTATATAAGTGAAATCTTGAAAAAGAGGTAGGAAAATAAATGATCTCCCTACCTCGATCTTCTTTGTTCCTTAAAAACCCTTAACCTCACCATTCACACACAAAGAGAACATAGGAGGTGTAATAAACTTACTAACCCAACCTATAAATTTTTCATGATATCCTAACGTCCATCATCCTAATAAAAGATCTCCAATTAATAGTGTCATAATCTTTTTGTTAGTCTAGATTCATTGTACATATTGGACTTACATTCTTTCTATCATAACCATGAACAAATCCCGGAAAAAACTAAATGTTATCTAAAATGCATCTTCCTCTGCAAAAGCAGCTTGATTTTGAGAAATAAGATTATTTAAGCTCACTATCAATTCAAAAAAATAGCTTCTTGAATCTCCTTATCTTTAATATCCTCAACCATACTTTAAGAACTATTGCGGTCATGATTCTTATGTATAAGCTCATTTAGACACTCATCTAATATATATTATTCATTCATGATTCTAGTACCTATAAGTTTCTTATAATAATCCAAAAATTTCTCTTGACTTTCACTATCTTGCACAATAGTACTACCGTCATCTCTATTAATAGAAGAAACTCTATTTTTTACAGTTCTAGCTTTTTAATACTCTTGTCATACAATCATTTTCATGTGTCAATTATTTCATGATTATTGTTTCAGACGAGCTTCTTTAGCTTCCAACAAATTTATCAACTTCTCCATCAACTCTTTTTCCTTATTCAATTCATTTATATCATCATTTATTACTAGTAGATGGATATCAGTTCTCTTATTAAAAATCTTCATTACTCGTTAACTTCCTTTCATTTCATGACAACTTGATACATAAGGTTACCATGGACCTCAGTAGTCCAGGCTTTCTCCACCTCATGAAAAAATAATTCATGTGTAGTCCAAATATTGTAAAACTTAAAAGCTACAAAATTACTATTATGACTACCTTGAAGAGTATGATAGATAGACGCATAATATATTTCAGGAGGTTCTGCAATCACATTATATGCAATCACATTATATTTTAAAGTACATGAGAGTCAACGAAAGCGTTTCTCCTGAGCGAGAAAAAACTTATTTCAATAAGAAAATTAAAATAAGGACAACATATTTTTTTGTACTGTAACTTTCCAAGAATCCTCTTTTATTTCAATATTCATACATATATTCATTACTTTTTACCTAAAAACCTGTTTTATTTTTAAAATCAAACAGGTTCGAAATGCAATCTTAGTTTATTCTATATATTACTTAAATTTATGAATTATTAGGATTTAGAAAAATCCAATGTATCTTATAATTATTTTAACTTCCACCAATTAAATATGTTTGAAATAACGTACAAGTTTATAGATTATGCAATTTACATTTAAATATTTTTATGTCATTATTCTTGACATCTAGACACTAATGATTCTTTTACCTTTCTAATGGTGGACCATTAGGTCCTATGCAGAATATTTAAGAAAAATACTTATGCTCCAAAACCAATATATGATGAACTTCACCAAAACAATGAAGAAAGCCATATTTCATCATTCCTCGAGATGGATTTTGTAATGCTTGCTGAGCTAAGACTCGGTTCCCAACTCAGCACCATTGGAACATAACTTCTTCTCTATAAATCTGACGTAGTTGAATTTTCCACCTGAACTCACTCCAGATCCAACTCAGAAATATCGCATTAACAATTCAGGGATAATTTCCAACTCGAACGCATCAACTCAGAACTTTCTAGACGCGATTGAGCAAATTGTTGCGGGGTACGGAAATGAACCACATAGATATTTGTATTCAGTGAGGGTTGAAGAAGTTTGTATAAAATGGAGGTATTTGATAAGTAAAACATAGTTTGGGGTACTGTTAATTAGGAAGTGGAACTATCAATTTTAATAATTGTATGTAAAAAAACTTATGTGTTGTGTCTTCTTAATAAATTAGTTGTTTTATGTGTACTTTAAAATTATATACATGTGTTAATAAGGAAATATTCTAAATAATTACTCTTGTCATTTATAATGTGTTAAATTTGTTGTTTATATAAACTAAAAAAATGTTAACACTATAAATATTAAAATTATTTGGGTAAAATATAAAATATCAATTTATGTTTTGACAAAGGGTTTCTAATATTTTCAACGATTTTCTAATTTGTGAAAACTCATTATTGTTTCTGATAGTTTGTTACAATTTGGTGTTACTTATGATAACTCATGACATGAAGTTTATGCAATAGGAGCGGATTGTCACGGGTAGAGAAACTATAAGAAGTATCAAATATCTCAATATCCTAAAAGATTATTGAAAATTTAAAACTTAACATAAAACTAGAGATAAAATCAATATATATTGGAAAAATGTGTTGTTTTTCTAGTGTGAACTATATAATCTATATTATTGTTAGTCGACCTGGAATAACCTTTTCGATATGCCTTTATTAAAGCAAAATTATTTTGAGTGGATATTCTCATCACATAAGACCAGAGACCAGATATAAAAAAATTGACTTTATTTAATTGGAATTCATAAAAAACTTCATGTATTAAAACTCATGATAACCTTATCTCTATAATTTATTGAAACTGATTTTATTTTATTGAAATAAGACTTTTTTAAAAGATTGTTCTCACCGAGTACAATAAGATCCATAAAAAAATGACTCTATTTAATGAGATTTCTTAATCAATTGTATTAATAAATAGTGCATAAGGTAAAATTCTAATGGGTTACAAAATTATAAATTTTAAGTCAAATATGAAAACAAACTAAAATATCAATTAAAAAAGACATGTAAAGCAAACTAATTTTTTTATCTGGACAATTGATGTATTTCAATAGTTGATTTTTTTGAAAAGTTAAACTATTTTTATCTATAATTTTCATAAACAACCAAATTAAAATCTAATTATACAAATATACCTTTTCAGAATAGCACATTTTGAAATTACTTAAATTTTAGAATAAAGGATCTGAACTAGGTTAATCTTTTTATTTGCTTATGTATTAAGTATACAATATATTTTATAATTATTTTGATTATATTTAAGAATAAGTTATTTTATATTATAAATATTCAAATTAAAATCTAATTATAATTTTTTATTTATTTTGGAATCCTATATTCAAATTAAAATCTAATAATTTAAGATAATTGTTATTTAATATTATTTTAAACACAACACAAATAATATACTAATATATCATAATTATTCTAATTTATCTACACTACTAAATTAATTCAAAAATAATTGAAAAAAATTATTTAATTTTAATTTTAATATAGTATACCCATCAATTATTTTTACTTAACCTATTTTTATATAATTATAATTGATCTAAAGTATAAATTACTTATTAAATTTATGGTTTAGGCTAGCAAAATAAAAAATGAAAAGTAGAATTTGGAGTCATGAATAAACAAATCTCACTTCAACATCCTAAGTTGAAGCATACAAATACCTAGGATGGTTTGAAAATTCAGGCTATGAAAGAAATGAAAGACAATCTATTATTATGTTACTTTTTTAGGTAGTCATGTATATCTTTAATAAATGTGAGAGTCTTTTTGTCTTGACTCCATTTTATGTCAGGTAAGATTAATTTAGGGATCTCTTGGTCAGCGTATGTTTTCTAACTGTTGACATATTCCCCCAATTTAGATTGTTTTTATGTTATAAATACTTAGGTTATAAAATAATATATAAGTGTTTATGTTATCTTTCATATCGTACATCATTTATCATGAAAATACCTGTGAAAATATCCTATTTATTCTTCACTTTTTGACCTTCTAAACTTTAACTTTATTTTACACGTTTAAGGTTATATCTTTGTATGTGTTTCTAATTAGATCTTTTGATTACTTACAAAATTTCTCACAAACATTTTATAAACACTTTCAATTTTCTAATATTTCTCTTTTAAGTATCAAACCATAAACTTATTTATACATCTTTGTGACTATATGCGTACAAATGCATCTTGTCATGTCATTTGCATACACTGATCACAATATATAGAGTTGTTCAACACGTGTGCTTATAGTATCATTCCAAACAACTCTTGTAAAGAAATATTTAATCAGATAGGTGAATCATTATTAGAGGGACAAAATGACATTTTGGATTGTAAAATGGGTTAGTGGCCCAGCATGCAAATCCACATTGCAAAATGTTTTACAGGATCCTAAAATACAAATCATCATCCTTCTTTACGAGCTCGTCAGCCCGATTTGTAGAATAGGAATCCCGATTCTTAGTGAGCTCCCAAAAACTCACAAAATTGTCATACCACTTTGCAATATTAATATAATAACATCAAATATTATATTAGGACATTGATTCTCGTACACGTGAAAATTATACATGATTGGTGAAAGTGAACTTGCTCCAGTTACTAGTCACGTACTTTTTCATGCCACCATCATCTTCCCCATAGTTTGAAACAAGAGTCTCCCAAATGGACTTAGCAAATATTTTTATTTAACAAACAAGTCAAGCACCGCATCTTTCACGTAGTTAAGAATTGTTTCCCTAACAAACCTATTATCTTTTTAAAATATTGAAAGAATAGTATTGAAATTTTTATTCAAATCCTTTTCATTAGTAGGATGATCTAAAACGAGATGATCGTTAACAAAAACATTTTCACCCACGAGTAACTCAATTTTTTTTAAAGTTTTTGCAATCACTGTTTATAATTTTATCAATCTAGTTGTTCGAATCTTAAAAAATCCAGAATATTTTTAACATTGGTTTAAGAAACAACCATTATTCCGTATGATAATAAGATATTTTCAAATTGGTGTAGAATAATGGAAGAAAAGGAATAAAAATCATAAAGAAATTTATAAACACAATTGTAAAAGAACCTGTTTTGTAGTAGTATGGTGAACCACTAGCTTAAAAACGATTTGTGGTGTAGTAGAGGGACTAATTTGTATTCACCAATTACTTTCCAAGGTTTGAATACTAGTATCCTATTTAGAGTGGAATGCATAAGGGAGGGTTGGAGTATTTCTCAAACTTCCCAAATTTTCTTTTTAAAAACGAGAAGGGCTTTAGAGAGAAGAGAGCTATCGATATTCAGTGTGTCTCATATGAACTAGGGAATAGGAGGAAGGGGGTTTATATAGATATAAAAATACAATATCATAAAAAACGCATTAAGCCAAAAAAATAAATTGATTTATATTTTTTGAATCCCATCAGACCAATAAAAAATATACAAAATATTTAATACGTAAAAATTCAGTAAGGATCAAGGGGAGGGTAATCAACTTGGTCAATTAAAACATTTTCTAATAACTTTCAAAAATTGTTTTATACCCTTATGCAAATAGTATACATAACCCACCCATGAATGGAATAAATAAGTGGTAATCGTATACATAACTCACCTATATACTTAAAAAGTGGTTTATTTTAATTCCCCAACTCACAAAAACTTAAGATTATACACATCTGCTCGACCTATGTCGAAGTCAGGGTTGTAGTGGCATATCTGTGAGGGACTAATCCATAGTATCCTCAGTACCATAGACTAACTTAATTTAAATTAGTTAGATACTTTTAGTGTAATAATTAAACATAATTTTATCCTCTGAAATGTGGGATTTGTGGGAAATCAAAAGTCAAAGACTTAAGAAACGATAACCATGAAAATCTATAAAAGATTAATAATCCAACAAATTGTTGTGTACAATTTTTTTTTAGCATGACCTTTTCACTCAATAACTTTTGAAGTGGATATTAGATCATTTGAAACAACATATTTTAGGATAGTTTAGGGTTGTTTTTTGACTCGCATTCTAGTGTTACATTATTTCCCTTTAGTCTGGTGATCCAATTTAGGTCTAGTGTTTCTTTATTACCAGTTGAGGTTGTCTTCAAATTTTATTCAGAAATTGGTTACTTTTTCTAACTAAGTTTAAGTGATACTAGGAGCTTTTTTTTGGGTCAAAGACTGTTGGATGCTTCTCGATTCGACATTCCCAATTTCGCCTCCTTTATTCATATGTTAGTTTCTAATTTTTTAAATTTGACTTGGTGGTTTGTTGCAAGCTTCCTGTTATTGTTCATTATGTCTTTATGGAAATCCTTTGTGATAACATGGAACCTATGATGTTTATTTGTACATGTTTAGATAAGAATTCTTGGCTCTTAAGTCAATTCCACTTTTAAATCATCATTTTTGTAAATATATGGTTGGTAAGGGTTTAGGTACACTAGATAAAATTGGAAAAATAAGTATTGATATGCTCTCTGCCATAAACTGTGACTTTATAATGGATTTGTGTGTGGTCATTATACCACTCATAATATGTACCTTTAAGTTGGTTTCCATTTCTTTAAGTTTAATTAAATTTACCACTCATGATATATAGTTTGATGATATGGACAAGTGCCATAACTTTGAGTTGGGTTCTTTTACTTTTTGTGTGACTATCATTGTTCAAAATATCAAGATATTGTGTACTCTTTCTTAAGGTGAAAATGAGTAAGAATGCTTTGATTTCAATGCTCGTTCACTACATAAAATTGAGGTTGATCATGTTTTAGAATATGCGGTTCTTTATTTATTGTCCACCAACTGTTTTGATTTCCAAATGATGATGATCCTTTTATTGGCACATGTTTTTAATGTTTCTCTACATCTAGATATGCCCAAGGCTCTGCTTTTCTTTCTGGGATACTAAGAAAGGTCGCATTCTTATTTTTTGGATAAAATTAATAACTAAGGCTAAATTATAAGCTTTACAATATAGAGACCGTCTCAGGTGTTTCTTTTGGATGGGCAAAGATGCTTAGTTCTCATTAGATGGTTAAACGAATTATGTTTTTTTAAAGTAAATTCTCAGTTTCTAGTTTGGACATAAATTTATAAATTGATTTTTAATATAAAGAAAGTAAAAATGTTCTTAAAAAACAATATTCACATTTCATTTCTTTAGACTCCACAATTTATTGAATTTTTATTGGTTAATTATATATTGAGGAAAGCACAAAATAGAGACATATGATTTAGGAAAGGATTAAGTCAAGCATTAAAAGAACTAGACCACTTTCTCACAAAATATTATAAGTAAGAGAGATTCACTATTCTAGTCAAACTAGAGTTTTATTTGAGACATAAAACTTGAATATCAAGATTAAATTTCTTGATCATGTGGTAGTCCAGATTACTCTTGCAAGATAGTAACTTAGAGTAAGAAGATTAGTGCAAAGATAAAACTTATAGTGGGACCAAAGCAGTCATGATCTAAAGTAAGCAATATTACAAAGCAACACCCATATTTAAGGGGGGCATTACTACCATCATTTTCAAATTGTGAAGATATTTGTCGTTGCGAAAGACTTGCAAAGTCGTCATGGAAGACCGCATTTCGTCTTTTGCAAGGACATGTCCTCGCCAAAACTTTGTCGCTAAAGATTTGTCGCGAAAGACCCTTTATGCGATGACTTTAGCGTGTCTTCGTGGAAGGTAATGTATCTTCTGTGAGGACAAGCGGTTCTCGTGAAAAATGAAGTCTTTCGTGAGGAACATTTTGTGACAATTGGCTGATTTTTGCATGAGGGAAAAGTCCTTGCAAAACTAGTTTTTGTGACGATTGTTTTTCGCGAGAACGTGTGTCCTCGTTAATGAATTTTTTTTTTAATAGCTATTATTATTCATTATTGTTTTGTTTTGGTTTTAATGTATTATTTTGTAATAATTATATTTTTTCATTATTTAAAAAACTTGATAAACCGATAAAATTAAAACGATATACTTGCATAAAAGTCGATATAAATATACAATAAAACGATTAGAATAAAAGTCAAAAAAGTCAAAGTCAAAGTCAAAAAAGGTATTAAAAGTCAAATATTACATAATAAAGTCATTGTCAAGTCTCGTCTTTGTCATCTAAGGTCCTCGTCCATGAGCACTAATTGGCTGGTGGGCTAGCTTATTGAAGGACCGCAACCAGCAGGATCAGAAGTAGAAGGATCGGTAGTGGAAGGAGGCACGTGAGGAGATATAACATGTTCTGCCCTACCCCAATTAACAAAGTCGTGAGCTCCAGTCAACTGAGTCTCTATTGGTCGGCTCATAGGTCGGATGGCAGCTGTGGAGCTTGTCGATTGAGATACATCTTTCTCCTGAACGTATGGATCCTTTCCCACGGAGATAAGATAGTCTTGATGGCCCCCATCATTAAATCAAATTCCCAGACAATCTTTTTGGATGGATAATCAGAACCACTACTACTCGAACGTTTGGGTTTGGAACGTCAGACTCTAGGGATCCAACTCGGTGTCCCTTCACCAATACCTTCTTAGGGAGCCTCCATTACCGCTTCCACCTGATCTTTCTGCATGAGGGGGGGGGGGTGTAAATGATAACCTGGTAGATTGAGTTTGGGATTTCCGGATTCCGTCACGCAAAATGGCTCTCAGTAAGCACTGTTACATTAAATAAATAAACAATGTTTAATTAAATATTCAATATCGAAAATTAAAATTGAAATTTTATTTTAAATACTTACATATGGTCTTTCATGCCCTTCGATTCTCCAACCGTTCTTCACCTTATCATAGTCGATCTCGAAAAAGAAGTATGCCATCCGGGGATGGGGCACCCGCTACTGGAGCTCGAATATTCACATGGTTCAACTCCCCTTCCTGTTAAATTTAATAAGTCAAGTAAACAAGTGGTAGTATGATTAGTCAATTTTATAAGGTATTAATTTTTGTTACTTGCCTTAAACAACCCCTCCCTGATTAAGTCTTTATAAAATATCATAAACTTTATATATTTTTTGACTTTATCTTTATAAAATTAATTAATTATTTATTTTATCTTTATAAAATTAATTAATTATTTTATTTTATCTTTATAAAATTAATTAATTATTTTCTTTTATTTTATCTTTATAAAACTAAAATTTTATATTTTTTCATTTTATCTTTAAAAAATTAAAAGTTTTATTTTTTTCATTTTATCTTTATAAAATTAAAAATGAATAATTTTTTATCATTTATCTTTATAAAATGAAATAATATTTTTCATGAATCTTTATTAAATAAAAAATTTATATATTTTTCATTTAATCTTTATGAAATTGAAAACTTATATTTTGTTCATTTATCTTCATGGAATTAATTCTTTTCCATTTATAAATATAAAAATTTATATTTTTTTTCATTTTATCTTTATAAAATAATTTTTATTTCATTTTATCTTTATAAACCAACACCTACATATATAAGATTTGTACACAATAACACTAATAACAATCCATAATAAAGATAAAGAACATTCAAATTATTTTCTCGATATTTTAATAAAATGATAGAATCTCTTGAAACATCTAATCAGTCTCGTACCCTCATCAACGATTATGTTATTGTCATCACTAGCGAATATATATCGTCTCCTCGTCAGTCTCATACTCATACAATATGTCGTCATGTTCGTTGTCATTAGCTTCAGTCAAATTTTTGGGTACAAGGTTAAACTTGGAATGATCAATCTCTAACCCTTGACTAGTAGTCAACTGTAATAAAGGGTATTCCTAATCCAAATTCATATCAACCAAAGTAATCGTGATCAGATGTAGACTAGTGGAAATTGATTCTACACCCTATAAATCGGGACTCCATATGTGTCTGTCATTCACTTCCTATACAACTTTCCACCTTTTTGTGTTTTACTTGCATAAATTTCATTGATATAAAAACTTTTTTTACTTGAGTTGCTAAAATGTAGGATTCATCACTCCACGAGAAAGAATTTGTGTTGTTCATTATTTCCCTGTTTTCTGATTTTCTCTTATTCATATTCTCGTCGTTGTTATACCCTTTTACACTTGAACAACACAACTGAACACCCACAAATAAAATTCCGCCTTTACGATTTTGACTAGCGCGCCCGTGAAAAGTTTCACCACTTTTGATAGAACAAAATACCCAGTTTATAAACAAATTATTACCTACTACAAAAAATAGAAATTCGCGAGTTCTATTTCATGGTAAGAAATAGAACTCGCGAATTTCTCCATAATGAGTTTGACATTCTATGGAGAGTTGGTTGGATCATTCATACCTTGGGCTATGCCCTTACAGTTAGTGTAGATAATTATATTTTTGAAGGTTGAACTCAGTAACCAGTTTATAAGCTTTTAATGCAGTTTGAACTTCTGCTTCTAAGATTGTAGATCACTAAACCTTTTTCGTGACAGATCTAACGCAGTTATCTTCATTGGTTTTATGGAATACTGCAAAACCTATCGGATCACAACTATTTGAGAATGAGGTCTCACAAAAAAGATCTAACATATTTGTTTCCAGATCTTGAACCCTATTCTCTGCGACAGGTAAATTGGGTTCACTATAAGAATTGATGTTGACCTAATCTCTTCCAAACAAATATTTCATGAGTGATAAGGAGTATTCTGAAATTTAAGTGCAATTCAAAGGTTCTTTTTTTCCAAACAATTATTTCATATGGCTTTCCCAGATATTTCAGATGGTACTGAAAATATAAAAGGTCAAAGATTTTTCCTCTCATCCATTTTTGAAATAAGCATCGATAATTTTGATGATCCATTGGTCAATACTATCAACATTACTCTTGTCCGTTCGTATTTGAAGAATAGATTAAGCCCAGATATCTAGGCTCTTATAGTAATTAAGGAATATGTGTGTAATAGTTCTCGTACTGTTCGGTCATAGGTGACGAGAACTATTATCAACACATTTCCATTTGTATAAGTTATCTTTGGACGGGATCACCCTCTACAACTTTTCTGTATACAAGCTCCGATCTTTGATAGAATCTTGGTGTGGCAAATTGTTTTCCATAGTTTGGTGTTGTCTCTTTGTCTAGTTAAAACTAAATCAAAATTAAATCAAGTCTTTTATTATCTTCTTTATGAATAATTGCATATTATCCGATATTAGTTGTAAAATTTTCTGATGTAGAATGAGTCCATATAATATTATCCTCATTATGGAAACCGTTCCATGAAATTCTCATGATACTATGTGTTGTTCTGTCGTCAAATACTTTACAGATTTTATTAGCATCCCATTCACCCAAAACAGGGTTGATAAGTTCACGAGACTACCTGCATTGTTATTGACGATACTGCAATCCGTGTTGGAAATAATATATGAGAAATTTAAGTAATGAAAAGAGAGAGAGAGATGAATAAGGCTACTTCTAGTTTGAGTAGTCACTTATATTTTCTTGTTTGAATTGATGAATAAAGTTCTCTACATCATGGCTCTTATATAGGCCATTTGAGATACTCTAAGAGACACTTACAGAACAATGAAGGTAGACTCTTTAGAGATACAATGTATAGACTCTAAGAGACTCCTATAAGTTCATTGGATATAGACTAAGAGATACAAAGAATGGACTCAATGAGTCTTATCTAGATTCAATGTATCCAAAGATATTACTTTTAACACTCCCCCTTAATGTCTTTGGTAACTCCGATTAGTTCACGGAAAAACTCGAACTTGTCTCTTGGAAGTGCTTTGGTGAAAATATCAGCTACTTGTTCTTCAGTCTTGCAATACTTGAGCTGAATTTCTCCTTCTTCTACAGCTTCTCTTATAAAGTGATGCTTGATTGCAATATGCTTTGTGCGACTGTGGTAGACGGGATTCTTTGTCATTGCAATAGCAGACTTGTTGTCACATAAGAGAATAGTAGCTTCTTCTTGTTTCAAACAAATATCTTCTAAAATTCTCCTTAGCCACATAGCTTGAGAGGTTGCTAAGGATGCCGAAATATATTCGGCTTCTGCTGATGATTGTGCGACTGTTTTCTGCTTTTTGGATGCCCACGAAAATATACCTGAACCAAGGGAAAAAGCATAACCCGATGTGCTTTTCATATCATCGACACATCCGGCCCAATCACTATCACAAAATTCGAGCAAGTTTGCTTCAACATTTCTTTCATATGATATACCAAATTCAAGAGTACCTTGAATGTATCGCAACACTCTTTTTGCAGCTCCAAAGTGATTTTGACTCGGCTTGTGCATGTATCTCGACAACATGCTTGTAGCATACATGATGTCCGGTCTTGTTGCGGTTAAATACAACAAGCTTCCAACCAAACTTCGATAAATCGAATTGTCTACTTCTTTACTTCCATCTTCTTCCTTCAGCTTTTCGTTCACAATCAAAGGTGTAGCCACCGGTTTGCACTCTCTCATTCTAAATTTCTCCAGAAGAGTTTTGGCGTACTTCTTTTGGCTAATGAAAATATTATCTTTGTTTTGACAAATCTCAATACCCAAGAAGTAATGCAAGAGACCCATATCACTCATTTCATATTTTTTCAACATGTCTCTTTTAAAACTTTCAATCATTTCTTTGTTATTCCCGGTGAATACTAAATCATCAACATAAAGTGAAGCGATAAGAATCCCAGTACCTTGTGTCTTCACATATAATGTTGCCTCACTTTTACTCCTTTGAAAACCTGTTTTGAGGAAATATGAATCGATCTCGCTATACCATGCTCGGGGTGCTTGTTTTAACCCGTATAACGCCTTTTTCAATTTGTACACTTTGTTTTCTTCTCCTTTGATTATGAATCCTAGTGGTTGCTCAACATAAACATCTTCTTCCAATTTACCATTCAAAAATGCTGATTTTACGTCAAGTTGATATAAAAACCAACCTTTTTGAGCAGCCAATGCAATGAGTACCCGAATCGTATCCAGTCGAGCTACCGGTGCGAAAGTTTCCTGAAAATCAATTCCGGGTTGTTGTGAATATCCATTTGCTACAAGTCTTGCTTTGTTTCTTTGAACTGAACCATCGGGATTAAGCTTTGTTTTGAAAATCCATTCCACACCAATGACATCCTTTTCTTGAGGTCTTTTCACCAAATCCCAAGTTTTATTTTTATTAATCACTTGAATTTCTTCTAGCATAGCTTTCTTCCATGCTTCCTCCTTTATTGCTTCCTCAAAGCTTTCTGGTTCAGTAACGCAATAATTACAACTAGCATAAATTTCATTCAAACTTTTCATTTTCCTTGGAGTTGAACTTGGAGTTGAAGAATTTGAATTTGATGTGGAAGATTGAGGGCTTGAAGTAGAAGGATCCTCTTCTGGAATATTGTCTTCAACTTCATATTCGTTCTTATCATCAAGTGAATTAGAAACAGTTTGAACTTTCTTTTCTTTCCAATCCTATGACATATTCTCGTTGAATAAGACATCACGTGAAATAATGATTTTATTTTTCTGCAAACTATATAATCTATAGCCTTTTGATTTTGTGCTATAACCTACAAATATGCATTTTTCACTTACTTCATCGAGTTTGTGCCTCGTCTCTTTTGGAATATGAGCATAGCAGATACTTCCAAAAACCTTCAAATGGCTTAAAGATGGTTTTCTTCCGCTCTAGGCTTCGAGTGGAGTCTTGTTCTCTAAAGCTTTTGTTGGAAATCTATTTAGAAAATATATTGATGTATACACAGCTTCGCCCCAAAAGGATTTGGGCAATCCCTTCTCATAAAGCATCGATTTCGCCATCTCCTCAATGCTTCTATTCTTTCTTTCAGCGACTCCATTTTGTTGTGGAGTGTAACCAACTGTAAGTTGTCTGTCCAACCCAATATCTTCGCAAAACTTGTTAAACTCATTTGAGTTGTGTTCACCTCCTCTGTCACTTCTCAAGTCTTTTAAAGGAAATCCACTCTGCCTTTCAACGTACATTTGAAACTTCTTAAAATTAGAGAACACTTCAGATTTTTGTTTCATGAAATAAACCCAAGTCATTCTCGTAAAGTCGTCAATGAAAATTAAGAAGTACTTGTTACCAGCATGAGTTGGAGTCGACATTGGTCCGCACACGTCAGTGTGAACAAGCTCTAGGGGTGTTTTAGCTCTCCATGCTTTGTCTTTCGGAAATGACTCTCGGTGTTGTTTCCCAAGTGCACATCCTTCGCAAGTTTCTTGAATTTCTATGATAGATGGTAACCCATAAACCATATCCTTTTCTTTCAAATTCTTTATACTTTGAAAATTCAAATGGCCAAGCCTCCGATGCCATAACCAAGACTCGTCAACAATATCCATTTTCAAGGCAATATTACTCGGGTAATTGAATGAAATAGGAAAACTACGATTTTTCTCCATTTTAATCTTTGCAACAACTTGATTGTTATTGTCAAAAATTTTACATGAGTTATCTCCAAATTCAAGTGAATACCCGTGTTCAACCAGTTGTCCAAGACTCAACAAATTTTGTTCCAAATCCGGAACAAGTAAAACATTATGAATGTACCTTTTTCCTTTCTTCGTCTCTACAACAATAGTTCCCTTTCCTTTCGCTTGAACTAATGCGCCATTTCCCATCTTTACTTGAGATTTTGTGGTTGAATCAAGTTCCACAAAAATATTTTCATCTCCAGTCATGTGATTGCTACATCTACTATCAATGAACCAAATTTGATTCTTGTATTCAGTTGTCGTGTGATTAGCATAAAACATTGCTTCATAATCTTGCTCCTTGGTAAAGTTGGCTTGTTGATCATTTTTTAATCGACAATCTTTTTGAATGTGTCCAAACTTTTTACAATGATGACATTGTGGTTTTCCTTTAACCCAACAATCTTTATCAACATGACTGCTTCTTTTGCAAATTCCACACTTTTGTTGATTTTGTTGAGTGGATTCGAAGTTTGAATGGCTATCATAATTGGATCTTCCTCTACCTCTTCCTCTTGAAGATCGACCTCTTCCTCTTCCAGATTTGTTACCTCGATGTAACTCACCATTATTTCGATCACCACCATTGTTATCGTTGTTTGGAACAGTGAGCTTTGATTGAAAGGCACTTTCAATAGATTTTTCAGAACGCCTATTCAATCTCAACTCGAAAGTTTTGATCGAACCCAAAAGCTCCTCCAGACTTAGATTTGAAATGTCTTGTGTCTGTTCAACTACGGCAACAATCGGATCGAATTTCTCAGGCAAACTAATGAGAAATTTTTCTACAATTCTTTGATCACTCATATCTTCACCAAGAGATTTCATTTGATTTACAATTTCCACGACTTTTGATGAGTAGTCTTTTAAACTCTGGTCATTTTTCATTTTTAGATTTTCAAAATCTCTTCGCAAGGATTGAAGTCTCACAGCTTTTGTTTTTTCGTTACCTCGATATTCTTTTTCAAGAATTTCCCATGCCTCATTTGCAGTTGTAGCGTTGATAATTCTTGGAAAGATAACTTCACTAACTCCTTGTTGAATAAGATTTAGTTCTTTTGCATCTTTCTTTCGATGTTCCTTCAATTGTTTCTTTTGCTCATTTGATAAGGTTGATATATCTTCTGGATCATCGTAGCCGTCTTCACTGTACTCCCATAAGTCATATGAGATGAATATTGTTCTCATCTTCACATACCAAAAATCATAACTCTCTCCATTAAAGAGAGGAAATGAAGGTTGTAAACTTCGTGATACTTGATTTTCCATTGTTGTTTTTTTTTTACGCCCAAATTGTATGAACAACTTGGCTCTGATACCACTTTGTTGGAAATAATATATGAGAAATTTAAGTAATGAAAAGAGAGAGAGAGATGAATAAGGCTACTTCTAGTTTGAGTAGTCACTTATATTTTCTTGTTTGAATTGATGAATAAAGTTCTCTACATCATGGCTCTTATATAGGCCATTTGAGATACTCTAAGAGACACTTACAGAACAATGAAGGTAGACTCTTTAGAGAAACAATGTATAGACTCTAAGAGACTCCTATAAGTTCATTGGATATAGATTAAGAGATATAAAGAATGGACTCAATGAGTCTTATCTAGATTCAATGTATCCAAAGATATTACTTTTAACAATCCGGAATCCAATTAACTTTCAAGATATTTGTGGTAGTACCATTAGGATATCTCTCTGATCAAGGTTACTAGTCTGTATCAAGATTTACTTGGCAAAATAATCAGGGATGCATGGAATTGACCCTCCCTAAATTCTCACAATGGGTCAAGCTCGAGGAGGTGATGTACGTGGATAAAACCTCACGGCTAGTCACTAGCATCGTTGTGAGAATTTTAGACTAAAGGAAGGATTATAGATAAACACTTTTAAACTTCCAACAATCTCCCCGATGTGCGATGCAGCCTCTTCCTTCATATGACCAAAACAAAAGAATTTTTGGCATAACAGTTTGATGGCCATGAATAAATCCAACAATGATGACAACACAGCCGAATCCATATACCTATCTATAAGAGGAGGCTAAACTTGTGACTTATCTTTGTGTACAATTTTGCAGCTTACTCTGTTCATCATCCCAAAGATCAAAGCCACACGACCCTGAACCCATGGCATTTTCCTGGAAACAAACTGGCGCACGCCTTCTTGTGACTAGATTTTTCGAACAATTTATAGCTACTGGCTGCTTGATGTGATTCTGTTTTTCAACCCTCAATTCTCATATTCTGTGTTCGTTTAGTATTTAATACAATTTTTCATGAATGTGATACATGAAAACCGTTAAAATTCTATTTTAGAGTCGGTTTATGGCAATTAATTGGTAATTTTAGAAAAAAACATCACGACACTTGTGATGCAACAGTCTATTGGAAGACGATAGGGAATAATTTTAACTTTTGAAGGCATGGTGAAAAAGAGTACTCATTTGGAAGTTTCTCTAAGAGTTCACAATCCCCAGTTTTACTAGAAGATTATTCTCTCATTTTTGTGTCAATGTTTGCTATATGAGTATAAGTATCTAATACCATAGGTTTTTTCCAGATAGCAACTCGAGGTCATTTAGGACTATATAGCGGATGCCTATATCGATGTGGATTTTTCACTTGTTGATAAAAATTACGGTATTGTTACCCTTTTCATGGCAAGAAAATTGTTGGTGAATTCTTTTAATTTTCATTTTTCTCACTCTATAATATTTAGTTTTGCAGATATTTATCACCAACAGTCCTGATTTAAATTATTCTATCACTAGATAAAAAATTATCAGGTACAAGAAATTAATGTTGGACTGACTACCTATGTTCATATGGTATATTATTCGAAATTCTAACTAGTATTTTATTGTCTTATATTTTGTACGTCCCACAGCTGGTGAACACCATTACTTGTCTTAACAGGAGTAGCATTGACAATATCATTTATTATTCGTCATCTTTTAAGACAAAATACTTTAACTCAGGCTAGTCAGAATATCTCGTGCCATTATGATTTGGTAAGATGGACTAATCCCCATAATTTCCCCACTATTACCGGTTGAGAGTTCCTGTAATCCTGATCCCATGTTCCCAAAGCCGGTGTAACTTGTTATGAAAAGATCTGAATCTGATTCAAAATATTGTCTTCCTTCACACAGATTAATAAAGTTTTTTTCTCTGTTCTTGGATGAAACAATGTCCTACTCTTGTGCAATTTTTGAGGTGTTTTTAAATTTCAGTTTAACGTTGTCTTTTTCTGCTTTCTGCCATATTATATTTTTTTGATTAGTTAACGATCCACTTGATAGACTGAAGGTGAAGACTTGAAAGTTGCGCAACTTCGAAAAATATCACTCTTGATTGAAAAGGCAAAAATACGAAAGGTACATCACATCTTAGAGATTGGATTCGGTTGGGGAAATTTAGCTATTGAAGTTATGAAGTGCACCGGGCGTAAATATGCACAAGTGAAAGTGAAGATAGCCGGCCTTCAGGATTATATTCATTTCATTTTGTGCAACTAACGCCAATTGCCAGAAATCAGCAAATATGACAGAATTGTATCTTGGTATATCGCGAGACCAATAAATATATGAAGTTACGCAACAATATTTATAAAATATTCTGATGATCATTTGCAGAAATATGATAGAACATGTTGGACATCAATATGGAGTTTTTTAGATGTTGCAATTCAGTATTGGAAGAAGATGGCCTTTTAGTTCTACAAGTAATTCAGCATGGCAATTCAAGTGTTTGATCAGCCAGATTTCCCATGGAAATATTTTCAGATTTTTTTTCATGGCAATCATTTGGTTAAAATGCTCCACACGTATTTCTGTATTTCTCCATGGAAACAAAGCTTATCATATGAAACAAAAATATGAATCTATTTCCAAGGACAACCTGGTTGATCAAACACATCCTTAGTGCTAATTATTATAAGCTGAATTGACTTGTCCGTACATAGTTCACATCAATACAAGATGACAAGTACGACGCAAAGAGAAAAATCCCTGGCTTCATTACTGAATATATATTCCCAGGATCATGTAAACTCTCGCTGAGTCGAGTGATCACAACTATGGCAGCTGGATCCAGCCTCGGGTAAATGATCTCATCATATTCTGTTCTCTGTATTATTCATCAAATTTATTAAATGCAGTGTGGAGAATTTAGAAACTATAGGATTTCATTATTATCAAACACTCCAATCTTGGAGGGACAACTTCCTGAAAAATGAGGTAAGAAGAAACATCAACGCACGCTGTTGAAATAGAATTACCAAATGTAATTAACAGAAAGAAGAAATATTTTGCTGCAGAAGATAAATAAGCTACTGAATGAATTAGTTAGTTTCATGCTAATATACTGCTTTATATAGGCATACAAATAAGGACTCCACTAACTAACTAATCTCTAGATAGTAGGAAAACATAAACTGATTTGATAAAGTTAATTAAATGACTCAGCAACTAACGACTAACTTGACAAATCTAACAAATTATTGACTTGGTAAAACACATGCGCTGAATGTTGTAATTTAACACTCCCCCTCAACATCAGCACTCCTTCCTTCCTTCAATCCGAGCTGATGGCATAAACACATGCGTACAAGCTCCCAAGTCTCGTTTCGTTCTAGTGCTTCAATCTCCTCTTCCATAGCTTTATTCCACTCAGAATTTTGAGATGCTTCCTCAAAAGTTCCAGGCTCCTTTTCATCAGATTCTTCCACTATTGCAGCATTAGCATATTTAGGATTCGCCTTTTGGTTCTTGTTGATCTTCTAAGTGAATCAGACCCTTCTCCTTCATTAGGTTCAGTTTCTTCATTTGATTGTTGATAAGCACCAGATTGCCAAGGCTGCTGAGCTATGCCTTCTTCGACATCACCACCATCATTTTCATCTTCAACGTCTCCTACACTTAGTTGAATTTGGGCAGATTCCAACTTAGCTTTAACTATATATCTGAATCTGGTAAAGTCTCCTTTTACGAGGACCACCATGAAGATGCTTTATCAAACAAAACATTCCTTGATGTGTAACATTTCCTAGTTGTAGGATCACAACATTTTCAACCCTTTCTTTGACTATCATACCCTACAAAAAATACACCTAACAGCTTTCTTTTCCATTTTACTATGCAAATTATTAGGTACAAATACATATCATACACATCTAAAAACCCGAAAATAATTAACTGTAGGTTTCATATTCCATATTTTTTCGAAAGGTGATAGAATATATAGCCTTCGTTGTGGCAGCCGATTAATCGCAAACGCAGCCGTCGTCATTGCTTCTGCCCAAAACTGTCCAGGTACATTTTTTGCATGAAGAATGATTCTACAAATTTCTGCCAAATGCATGTTCTTTCTTTCGGCTACGCCGTTTTGCTGCGGGGTATAGGCACATGTGAAGTGATGGCGTATTCAAAGATCCCGCAGAAAAACTGAGAACTCATCTGAGGTATACTCCCCCATTGTCGGTCCGCAAACATCGAATCTTTTTGCCGATTTCTCCTTCTGCTATCTTTTTAAAGTCCTTGATCTTAGAAAAAGTTTCTGATTTTTCCTTGATAAAATAGACCCACACATATCTTGAAAAATCGTCGATAAAAGTTACCATATACTTCATTCCTCCGATTGAAGCTAGGTTGACGGGTCCAAACACATCGGAGTGAACCAACTCTAACGTTTCTTTTGCTTTGAATTTAGATTCTTCATATGGCAATTGATGAGATTTCCCATACTGACATCCCGAACAAATTGTGTCAATTCTTACTTCAAGATTTGGAAGACCCCTCAACATTGTCTTTTTCATCATCACATTTAGCTTAGAATAACTAACATGGCTTAACCGCATATTCCATAAATCTGATGTCTCGTTTTTCCTCGCCTTGTCAACAAATGATGTTTCGGCACTCATAACATAGACGGACTCTAGCTTCTTTCACTTCTTTACCGGTTGTTCCGCGATATCCAAGTGGCGGTATACTCTCACATCTTCCGGGCCAAAAATCACAAAATTCCCAGATTTCATTAATTGTGGTACTGATAACAGATTTTTCGTCATGCCTAGAACGTGATAGAAATTTTACAGGGGTACTTCATTAGAACTATCCTGATAAGAGACGAGAATATTACCGATGTAAGGTATTGGTAATTTCGAGTTGTCGGCGGTCACAACTACTCGATTTCCCTTATATACCGTAATATTTTGCAGCTTCTCCTTGTCACCCGTCATATGGTTTGAGCACCCTGAGTCGACTATCCAATCATTCTCATAGTCAATTTTAGATGACACGTTTGTTGCTAAAGCTAGCTCATGACCTTCTTCTACAGCAAGGAGTGCCTCAGCATCCCATTCCTCTTCAATTTTGGAAGAAGCGGCATTACTCTGTACTGATCCTTTTGGTGCTCGACAAAACTTTGCTATGTGACCCTTCTTTCCACAATTGTATCTTGCCATTGTTTCTTGAACCTGCCCCTGGACCTTCACCTTGACGATTTTTCGTTTTATCGTAATTTCTTTTAGATCTACCAGACCCATGTTGTTTGGATTTCCAACCACCTTTATTGGCGTAGAGTGCTTCATCGTCACCCTTTAGTGAAACTCCTCCCATTTGCTTAGCTAGAGCTTCTTGACCGGCAAGAAAATTCTCGAACTCGACAAGTGGTGGCTGATTTGGCCAACCCTGTATTGCAGCAACAAAGCCTCTATATTCATGCCTCAAACCATGAATAATAATTCTTTTTATTCTGGTTTCTCCGATCGGAGCTTCTGGATCTAGCTCCTAAATTTGTCGACAAAGGGACTTCACTCTATGGAAATATTGAGCGACTGTCATATCGCGTTGCGCTATCGACAATAACTCGCTCTCGAGAAGTTGAAGTCTCGTGTCATTCTTCTTTGAGAACAGCTTGGCAAACGTATCCCAAGCTTCTTTCGGGGTTTTGGCATCCCGAATGTGCTCTGGCACCTCATCTTCAATCGTAGTCTTCAAAGCGAACATCGCTTTGCCCGCCTTTATCTTCCACTTACGCAATACACCATTTGCATCTTCTACATTTGGTTGTGCAACTTCGTTTCCGTTAACAACCTCCCATAAGTCTTGGCCTTTCATATACGACATCATGCAAGTAGACCAAGAATTATAGTTCCGATTGTTAAGGTTTTTGATTCCGCCAACGACTTGGAGATCACCCATCCTTGTAATCTAAAGTTGTTACCAAACAAATACACTACTCTGACTGCCTGGCTCTGATACCAGATTGTTGAAATAGAATTGCCAAATGTTATTAGTAGAAAGAAGAAATATTTTGCTGCAGAAGATAAATAAGCTACCGAATGAATTAGTTTGTTTCATGCTAATATACTGCTTTATATAGGCATACAAATAAGGACTCCACTAACTAACTAATCTCTATAAAATAAGAAAACATAAACTGATTTGATAAAGCTAATTAAATGACTCAGCAAGTAACGGCTAACTTGACAAATCTAACAAATTATTGACTTGGTAAAACACATGTGCTGAATGTTGTAATTTAACACACGCTGCTATGAGAAAGGACCATCATCTATAATTATATAGATCACTTCTAATTTACATCCCATATGCTGCTTGTGTTTAAGCTTAACTCTGGAGTTGTAATTTTTGATTAGTGTGCTTCTGGTTTAAAGAGTCGCATACTCGGAATTTACAAGGTATAGCTGACGGTTATTGGTGATAAAATACTACTTGGGTCGATGTTTTTAGCTCTTTAAATTTTCTCTTTTCTATTGCATAAGCTATGATTTTCATATTTGAATAAATAGTTTATTCAATGAATCTAAATGTATCGATAATATAAATGGTGTGTTTTGTAGATTTTATTCTCACGACCAACAAATGTTGAATAGTAAGGAAAGAAACTATATGCTTGGCTAGTGACTTTGCGCTTGCTTGGGGTAAGGAGCGAGACAGAGGCATTATTGTGTCAGCAAAGAGCACGTTAGTTTGATGGGTAAAACCTTAGAGGCGTAACAAGTTAAATATAGATGCATTTTGCGATCTACTAAAGAAGTAGGGCGGATTTATTGAATAAGTAGGGCGCTGATTCTCCTTAAGGGCCATGCGAACTAAGAGATCCTTCGGAGTATTTATGGCGTAGTATAATGAGGGATATGAACGACGCTATTTCTAGATTGATTTTAGTGCCCGCGTGGGTGTAGTTAGATTTATTTTACTAAGGCTTTAATCCTCTGGATGTATGTAAAAAAAAAACGTAGGGAGATTCAATTGAAATCATACTTAGCCTTATCTTAGCTTGGACTCTTTTTAGTAAGTCTTTTTTTTTTAAGTCAGAATGCTTAGCTTGGACTTGTCCTTCATGAAATATTACATGTGCCTTAAAAAGAAGAAAGACAGATAAGCTTGAAAACTTCCGTTTAAGTTTTGGCATGCCAGAAATATTACTTCAACTCCTCCAACGTTTTATCAAACACAAAAGCCAGGTGAAGCAAATACATTCCCAGATCACAATTAATGGCGACCTTTTAGTAACTTCAAAATGGACCAACACCCTATTATACAATGCCCTTATAAGGGCTTATCTCATCACCTTTTCTCAACCTCACACCAGTCTTGTTCTCTTCACTCACATGCTCTCTCACCGTGCGTTTCCCAACAATCTCACCTTCCCTATGTTAATTAAATCCGCTACCTCATCATCTTTGCCTTCTGTTTTTGGGATACCCCTTCATGCCCAAGCCCTCAAACGCGGCGTGTTGTTCGACCCCATTTGTGCAAACCTCTTTACTTTGTTTGTATGCTCAGCTTTCTTGTATTGAAAGCGCACGTAACATGTTTGATGAAATTTCTGACCCATGTGTTGTTTCCTATAATGCAATGCTTGGTGCGTTTGGGAAGAACGAACACATGATTGAGGCTGTTAGTATGTTTTTAAGCATGGGAAAGCGAGATGTTTACTCGTGGACAAGTATGATCAACGGGTATGTGAAAAATAGGTGTAATCATGACGCTATTGAGTTTTTCGCGAGAATGATGAGGGATGAGGATGTGATGAATGGTCTATTAAAGCCAAATGAAGCTACATTTGTCAGTGTTCTCTCATCTTTTGATGGTGCAGGAGCGTTGTGTCAAGGGAAGCAAATACATGGGAACTGCATTGACAGTGTTTTATGGAAAGATGGGTTGTTTACAATTCGCTATACGAGTTTTCGAAACAATGGTGGTAAAAGAGGTTTGTACTTGGAATGCATTAATATCAGCGTTTGCTTCAAATGGTAGAGAAAAGCAAGCACTAGATATGTTTGATAAAATGAAGACTGAAGGTTGGATCCCAAATGAAGTTACTTTTGTTAGTGTTCTCTCAGCTTGTGCTCATGCCAAGCTTGTGAACTTGGGGTTAGAATTGTTTCGATCAATGTTACCTGAATTTGGCGTTGTACCATTAATGGAGCATTATGGATGTATAGTTGATCTCTTGGGAAGAGCTGGACTTTTAAGAGAAGCGTATGAATTTGTGCAAAATATGCCTTTTAAAGCTGATGCTTCAGTTTTGGGAGCTCTTTTAGGTGCTTGTAATGTTCATGGAGATGTGGAATTGGGTAATGAAGTAGGAAAGTGTTTGATTAAATTGCAGCCACATCATTGTGGGAGATATGTGTTGCTTTCAAGTATTTATGCTAATGCGCAAAAATGGGATCATGCTGCTGCATTGAGAAAGACAATGGTAGATTCTGGAATACAAAAGATTCCAGCCTATAGTTGTACTCACTGATTAGGATATATATTGTTTTATTATTGTTGTAACTAACTAAAACTTATAATGAGTTAAACTTTAATTTTTTTTTGATCAACATACAGCATTGAGCACTCAAACTAGTGAGCCTCTTAGTAATAGGAAGTAAAGACAATATAAACCAGTTAGTTGTTATAAAGTGGGTATATACTTATAACATTCTGATAAAATTCTTTACCTAAGTAATAATATTTTTGCGTGGTTCGTGCTTGTTATTGTGTATGAATGTTCACTTGTTCAATCTTGAACCTAGGCGGTTTTCTTGTGCAGACGTGTGGTGCGAAGTGGTGGTGCGAGGTAGTGGTGTGAGTTGGTGGCTCGATCTGGTGACATCTTATGCACAATGAACTCCGATGTCCATGGCTCACTGAACAACTTTTTCGTCGATCTGATGAAGAAGTTTGGCTCAGCATCTTTTTTGCACTTGCTCAACAATTTTTTTTTTTTAATTTTTTTTCTTTTTCTTTTATTTTTCATAAAGAGAGTTAACTCATTTTTCTTTTTTTAATGTAATAATTGTTAAACTTTATAAATAAATAAAGATTTTATTGCTCTGATTACTACTCAACAAATTTTTATCTGTACTCGACTGTTTTGCCCTATAACCCAGTAAAGTTACTGAGCGCACGAGCATATTCAATAAAGTGACTCAATAGAAAAATCCAATTACTCATTAACTTTTTCCGATACTCAACACTTTTTCCAATATTCAGTAACTTTTTCCATATTCTGTACTCCATACTCAAAACTTTTTCCATACTCAATACTCTATGTACAGTAACCTATAATATTTTTACTGAAGTAGTAATATTTTTTCTTGGTTCGTCCTTGTAATTATTGTTTAGCTTTTCTCTTTGTATAATCTCGTATGAATCTTGAACCAATTATATTGTACTTGTTCAATTCATTCTTTTCATAAATTTCTAAAATTTTGTTTTCACCCTCACCAGTCAAAACCTTTACAATAATATATTTACACCTAACAGATAAAATAAATACCCCTTATGAAATGATAAGGTTAATTAGTGCAAATTAAACAATATAATATTGGACTTAGATTATGTTAATATGTTGAGTACGTCAACAGTACATTAGATTTCATATGAGAAATCAGTTAGCAAATGGTGGAAGTACCTGTACTATCTTTTTTTTTTTTTTTAATTAAGTTTGTGTTTTCAATTTCAACTAAGAAACCTTGAGTTTTGTTGGACGATACTTTGAAATGGAGCTTGATAATCATTTAGGTGAATGATCATCATAAGTTTTAGATATCTTTTTTAAAATGGAGCTATGCTGTAAAGCCTGCAGGATTTCTAGTGAAAAGGCAAGTAAGGATTTTCGTTGTGTGGAAAGATGTTATTCTTATATTTTTTTATCATTCCCAATCAGTTTGATCAAGGAAATAAGCTAAATGATAAAAAAATGATGCACATATAAATTTATTCAAATGCTATTCATAGTATATGATAGGTTTCCTAGTGTTAGTAAACAGGCCTGTAGATCAGTAATCACAAAAAAAACTTCCAATAATATCATTGACAAATTTGTTCTGAATTGTAGATAAATATAGTACACATATTGATTTACTTAGAATAAGAATTAAAATATAACAGAAGTGCAACAGAAGCTAATTGCAGTTAAAATTTAGGTCTAATTAAAGAACAATAAAGAAAGTAAAAATGTGAGTACAATCAGAGAAGGAAAAAATAACAGTTGTGCTACTGCCATTCCTCTTGTAACTTCCACTGCCTGGTACATCAAAAGAAAATTCACAATAAGTAAACTATAAAAATTTAGGAAGATTAATGGAAAGCGAAAATGAATTTCCTAACCTGCTTATAAAATAAAATAATTTGCTGTGCCTGCTGTGATTATTCTTGATGAAGCTTGCCCTTTCTAATTCTCTCACTGCGACGAATTTTGAAAGATTCTTGGTTAATCCTCTCGCGATGAATTTCAAGAGATTTTTCACGAAGCTTTCGTTTTCTAATCTTCTCGCTGATACGATTTTCGAAAGAGTCAGGCTCATGTAGAGGCACTAGACTTGCACAATATGGAAATACCACACCGAAACCCAGATCTTGATGTGTAATTTCACAATTTTTAGTTCTGAAGTTGTATATTATCCCTGTATCATCTTCAAGATCTGTACTTGCGTATACCACATCATCATGAAAAGCCACGGGCTTCCATTTGCTGCAATTAATCTTGAGTTGGGTTATATTTAGAGAGTGCTTTAATTCCCAAGCTGGCTCCTCATAGTCTTTTAAAACCCAAATTTTAATTTCGGTTTGGTTGTACACCACACAATGAAGATAACTCTCTGATACTCCTAAGCATTTCGAATAAAAATCTTGGATAATAGGCAAACGTATTGCCCTAGACAATTCTTTTTCTACATGGAATACAATCATATGAGTTCCTCCTATTGACCAATGCATCCAACCATTATTAAACATGAGAATACGTGGAAAACATCCCAAGCTAGAAACCATGCATACATCCTTGGATGTTTTCCACTTCTTAGTATCCGACGAGTAAATGTTAAACGAATATGTATTACAAGGATTGTTGCTGCAGTGTTTAATATCTACCAACTTAAATGTTGAAGATGCACCCGATGAAGAATTGAAAGGGTACAAAGCTAATCCAAGGTTCTCATATGAAGTACAAAATAAATAATTACCTCTTTTGTGTTTTACTCGTACCCACTTTCTTGTAACTGGATTGCATATGTATATAGTATACATTCCTTTCCTGGCAATCCAGCTTCGACAGCAAACTATACCATTAGATGATGATAAAAGATACACTTTTTTTTCTGGAAGGAAATCCAAAATATTATCTTTTGTTGCACATCCTGTATCAGTGAGAGTTAGGAGATCCACAGTGCCGTTTGTAAGAGCGAACTTTTGCTGGACAACAAGTCCTTGAGTTTCTTCTACTCTACCATAATGAATGCTCAAGAATGAGGGGTCGGATATAAAGGTATACCACCTCTTGGAAATGCACTTAAATGCCAGGAGAGACTCAGCGGGTAGTCGAGATAAGATCTCCGTTGCAATGTCGTTGTTTAACGAATCCATATTAGAATTCCAATTCAAAAGCTGGATCACCATATATAACCCAAAAGTTACACAGAAAAAAAAAATAACACAATTAGAAGAAGCAAAGTAGATATGAGTTCTTAAAAAAAATGAATATATAAGAAAATTGTTTATTAGTCAATAGTGATGTGAGTATAGTTTTATTACTTAAACCATCTCCGACCAATCATGGTCCCCAAAAATTTATATGCGATAAAAAATCACATGTGAGATTTGTTTAACAATAAAAGTTTAACACTATCAAAAAAAATTAAAAAATTAAAAAATTGTAAGAAATTAAAAAAAAAAGGAAAAATTCAATTGTTAACAAATCAAATATCAATAATTTTATGTATTTGCAAAAGAAAAAAAAGATTTTTACCTTAATGATTTGATTGGTGCTATAGTAGGTGGTGGAAAATGATCTGATGATCTGCTTCTTCTGGCGGCGGTGATGGATGTGGATGGAAGAATGGTTGAATATGGGTTGCTGTATTTGTGAAGTGTTTTTTTTTTTTTAATATTGGGTGCTACTGGGTTATTGGGTTTCGATTCAATAGGACAACGTTTGGTTAAGTCTTAATCGTTGATCTTGATCTCTTTATACTGTTCAAATTAAGTGCCCGTTTGGGATTGCTTTTCAAAATAATCACTTAAAGTGATTTTAGATCCATAGCAATATTTTAGACTCTAAAAATCACTTTTACAAAAAGCACTAGATTAGTGATTATCAAAATAATCACTAAAAATGATTTTAGATGTCAAAATATTTTTTAATATTTTTTTTAATATTTTAATTTTAATCAAAAAAGCGCTTTTAGCTCCAAAATAATCAATCCCAAACGGGCACTAAAACTCTACCTATCTTATATATAAAATACTTTTCTTCAATCTTCGGTCCATTTTGTTTTTAAATTTTTTAGTCTTTTCTCTCGCATTTCAAAAAAAATTAGGGTTTATCTTCTAGATCGATTAGAGTGTAAAATCTTCTGTAACAACTATTATAATTTAAATATAACAAGAATCATCTTGATTCTTGTTTATTTAGCCAGCGTAGTTGGTTTATCTTGTTTAGATTAGCCAATAGCTTGAGGTTTCGGTTTGAATCTTTATATATTGTTGAGTAACAAGTGTAATCTGGAACGACAGTTGTTATAGTGGATGGTACTTCTCTCATCGGAGTTCAACGTGGACATAGACATTTTGTCAAACCATAAAAAACTTATGTTTAATTGAAATTCTAAACCCTTTTCTGAAAACTATTTGTAACTCGAATTTAAATCTAAACATGTTTACAACAGTGGTATCAAAGTTTGCTTAAATATCTTACATACCTGTAGAATTTTTGTATCGTCTAAGGTTCGATGATTCGAATCTAAAAGCTGATTTAACTTCTTTTACTGGTTTTTGATTTGGTGTTTCTGGATTCTTGAAAATATTTAAGATAGATGGTGAGGTATTTGAAATATTAAGTCAAGTCTAGTCGTGTTAATTGGATACTTGATTCTTGGTGCACCTTACATATGTATCTATTACCTAAATGATTTCATGCCCTTGTTTAAAATAGTAATGAAACTTTTTATATGGGAAATGATCAAACATGTGATGTTAAGGGTGTGGGAAAAATTAAACTTAAAAGTCTATTATGGAAAATTTATTACTTTGATAAATGTTAGATATATACTAGAATTAAAAAGAATTTTGATTTCTTCGGGCTCTTTTGATGATATTGATTGTGTGTCTGAAGTGTGTAAAGGTAACATTCATGTATATAGGAATTCTAAGCTTTTGTTTTCTGGTACTAAGTGTTCTAGTTTGTATGTTGTCAATAGAAATCACATTTCTTGTTAATCTAATGTTGTTTCTAATTCTAGGAGTGCAACTACTCTGAATGGCACCTTATGCTTGGGATATGAGCCAGCAAGGGCTCACTTTGCTAAGAAAACAGGGATGCTTTGGTAAGAATTTAATTTATGATTTATCTTTCTATGAAAATTGTGCTTTTGCTAAGAAACAACACATGCATAAGTTTAAGGTTGGGGTGCCCCTAGCCTCAGATTTCCGAGAATATGTTCATGCTAACTTGTAGGGACCTGAAAGGTATGTTTCACTTGGTAACTTTAAATACTTTTCTCTATAGTGGATAATTTTAGTAGAAGGGTTTGGACTAATTAATTAAAAATAAAAGATGAAACTTTTTTAAAATCAAAGAGTGGAAAATTTTAGAGGAAAAATAATGTGGAATAGTTGTTAAAGTGTTTAGAACTGATAATGTGCTTGAGTTTTGTAATGAACAGTTTGAACCTTTTTGTAAAGAAAATGTGGTTTTGAGACATAGAATTATTATAACCCCCCCCCCCCCCCCCTTCTCAGCAATATGGGGTTGCTGAGAGAATGAACATATGACCCTTTTGGAAAAAGTGAAAAGCCTTTTATTTACTTCTGGTTTACCAACATATTTTTTAGGGAGAGCTTTTTACATTTCAACTTATTTGCTAATTAGGAGTCCCAACATGTCCATTGACTTCAAATCCCTTACGGAATTCTAGAGTGGCAAGAAGCTAGATTGTCCCATTTAAGAAATTTTGGTTGTGTAGCCTTTGCGCATAACAAGGATGGTAAACTTGACCCTAGGTCCATTAAATGTATTATGACGGGTCATCAACAACAACAAGTGGTTAAGGGTTATCGGTTGTAGGATAAAAACACTAGTGGCTTCAAAATCTTTGTAATTAAAGATGTTATATTTGACGAGTTAACATTTTCTTGCAAGATTAATATAAATACATGTAATAATGATTTGACTGAACAAACTAGTAATACTATGGAGTATGAGTTTGAGGTGAAGTCTCTCAACCATGGACAGTCAAGTGCGACTTCTATTGAAGACCATCAAGTGGATCAACCCAAAGACCAGGAAAATGATGAAGGTGCTAAGCAACTTGATGGACCTGAAGAAGAAGAGGTTGGCCACTTGGCTGAGTCAACAGCAAAAGGTCTACAAGACTACATGTTTGCAAGAGATTGGCAAAGAAGAGAGAATAAGGCTTCTAGCATGTATTCCTACGCGGATCTAGTTTATACTGCATTGACTGCTGTAGTAGATGTTAGGGATTCTGAGCCTTATTCTTATCTTGATGCTATAACTTCTAAAGATAAAAAATTGTGGGTAAATACTATGAATAAAGAATTACATTCCCTTTTACTTAATAAAACTTGGAATTTAGTTGTTAAACCTAAAGATTCTAAGTTAGTTCAATGTAGATGGTTGAATGTAGCTCAAAATCTTACCATCCTAGATATAAATCTAGATTAGTTGATAAGGGTATTACTCAAAGGGAAGACATTGACTTCACCAAAAATTTCGCTCCTGTGATTAAATTCAAAACTATTAAAATTATGTTATCATATGCAACCTGTTTTAATTCTTAAATTGACCATTTAGATGTAAAGATAACTTTCTTACATGGTGATCTTGATGAAACCATTTATATGAGGCAACCTAAAGGGTACCATGACCCATGCTACATGATCATGTATGTCTTTAAAAAAATACTTATATGGAGTGAAACGGTCCATAAGGCAATGGTATAAGAGCTTTGATTTTGTTTGTCCATTGAGTTCAATAGATCATAATATGATGCTTGTTATTACTTTACTTGGCAAAAAAACTGTGGGATTTATATTTGATGATATGTTGATTATATGTATTTCTTTATCTATTATAAATAATATGAAAGATTTCTTGAAATCTTAATTTTATATGAAAGATTTAGGAAATGCTAGAAAAATACTTGGCATGATTATTGATAGGGATAGATCAAATTGCATCAAAAAATTACACCAAGGATCTTAATTGAAAAATATTTTTCTAAGTATGATAGTTTCAAGTGTAAACCCCTCGTGTGACCCTTGATTTTTACCCAAAGTGTAGTAGAAGCCCCCTATCTTTGAAATTCCCCGAGGTGGCCCTGTTAGTTCCTTTTTGGTCAACGTTGGCCCTTTTTTAACATTTCTGTCAGTTGACCGTTAGTCAACGCCATATGGAGCCACATCGGTGCCACCTCTCCGCCACGTGTTCTCCACGTCATCGGCATTTACACATCAATTTTTAAACCCATCTTCTTCTTCTTCGCTCTCCCGCACAAGTTAATCACCGCCACTCGTATCTATTCTCCACCATCATCAACCAGCTCTGGTACTCAATCAACAATTGAAGAACCTAAATGAAGGGCTTTGCTACTCCATCATCAACCGGTTTATTTTTAAACCCAATGAACCTTTACCTGGTAAAGGAAGTTTTTTAACCGAATTGAAGAGTCAAGCTTATACTAAAACTTGATCATTCCTACTCCAACTAACTTAGGACGTTTGCTCCTACACGTGTATGATTTTGTCTAATTACAGTTTCAGTTTACATCTATATAACAATCTGTTACCCTAATATAAAAAAATTATGTCTTTAATGTATTCTTAAATCTTACCCCAATTATTAGAATTATAATCAAACTCTATTCAATTTCAGTTTACATCTTCATTTTTTCCAAAAAACCTAAAATTCATTCTAAAAGAAGAAGAAAACCCAAGAACATATTCAAGAATCGTCTCCTAGCCAAAATGTTGAAAGCCATAGGTAAGATTTTCTTTCTTTTCTTTTCATTTAATTTCTTTACGGTTTACATGCTAATCGCCTGATAGACTTATCCTTGTTTTTTTAAAACAATTCATGTTGGTCGAAAAAAAGTCAAAGCCATTTAAAGATTACTACAGACGATGGGTTCATACATTGAAGAAAACCCTTCTTCCACAGCTACGTGAAGCGATGTGATGTCTCCCTAATTGTTCTTATTTTCGACCCTTGGGAGACATCATATTTTATGTTTAATTGAATATTTTGATAGACTTTTGAGTTAAAAATGCAATAATCCAGAATTCCTATTTTAGTTCTAGTATTTTTGATTTATTAAACTTTTGCGCGTAATCTTGTGTATTTTAGTGAAAAGTTTGTAGGTTTTTAATATTAGCTAGGAATGGAATCCGAGAAGAGAGTCAAAGATCGTGATATGGAGTCAAGACTTGAAGATAAATCCCGAAAGAATTTGATTTTAGAGCTGCAAATCTGGAAAATAGGCCAAAGATTTCTGATTTCTAGGCACTTAAGAGATGATTTAGCCGCTGAACTTTGAAGATAAAACGTTCCTTATCGAGTTACGGAAATTTAGAAAGTGATTTCAGGTCAATCGGAGTTATAACGAATCGGCTAGAGCCGTTTTACTGAAGGTGATGTAGCAGTTACGGGATGTTGGGCTTAGAAAATGGGCTTGGACATTTAATTAGTGTTTTATTCTTAGGTCCAAGCCCTAATTTATTTTTCCACCTGTAAAAGGAGCTCTTGACTTCTATTTTCAAGACAATTCACTTTTTAGAAATTAAAACATCAGAGAGAAGCAACAGAAGGAAGAAAGAAGAAGCTGTAAGAGCTGGAGAGGGTCTATATCTCCATACTCAGCCAAATCCTATTCTAGAAATTAGGTTTTCTTTAATTTTAATTATGTAATACATTATGAATTCCATTTCTTTTAATTTAGTTTTCTTTTTAATTAGTATGAGCTAATTGCATCATAGTACTTGAGAATGCTTTATGGGTGAATCTCAATTCTATTGAATTTCTATGTTTGATTTTGGGTTTATGTTAAATTAAATTAAATTGAGACTTTTACTCTTCTCGATAATTTGGGATTATTTACTGTTTTTAGAGTCATGAACTAAGAGCAGGTATTAGTATCTAGGCTATTCCACATATGTGGCGTGTGGATCATCATGACGGAGGGTTTAGGTATGGAACCAATTATTCAATCTAAAATAGAAGCTATTGATTCTGACGAACTTAGCTAATTTTAGGGCCAATAAGGTAGATTTCTTAAACATCTAAAAGTGGATCATATTTACCCTGACGGGACTAGTGACACTCTAGGATAGCCTTATAGTCCACCCTGACGGGGGTATAAGGAATTTAGAATCCCGACCATTGTAATTGACCAATCTAACACTTAAACAGCATAGGTTATGAAATAGGATTAGGAGGATCCCTTGCGTTCTCAAGTGCTACCTTCTCATATTTGCGTTTCACGCTCATTTACTTGCGTTTTAGTATTTACTTGCATTTTCCATTTGGTCTTTTATTACTTAGAATTAATAAAAACAAACAATCACTCATTATATCTTTAATTGCTTTCTAAGTACAACCATTCATTAGTCGATAAGCATTGTAGTTAACCAAACCGTCCCTGCGAACGATCCTAGAATCACTTATTACTACTTGGGACAACCGTACACTTGCGGTTGTGGTTCGATTACTTTTGCATTTATTTTAGAACACACAAAGGAACACCACGATGTTATCAGACCCCATTTGACATAGCGTTCTCTCAAGTGAGGCCTTTTTCGGAGCTGGTAGTGGAGCCCACTGATGCAAGATCAAACTCGTTTTTGGGTAGCCAAGGCTAAATAGTTAATTACATCATCCATTTGGGTTCTTCAATTGTTAATGGAATAGCAAAGCCGGTTGTATATTGTTTCTCGGACTGGAGGGTTATGAGTGATATTTTCCCTGAGTTGAGGGTTTTGAGGAGGAAAAATGAAATTTGGAAGATTCTGTTTTTTCTTCACCTTTGGATATAGTTGGGAAAGTGATCTTCGCCATCCTAGAACCATTTTTTACGGATTCAGATGCACTAAGAGGAAAGAAAGAGACTTTTTATGAAACTTAATTTGATTATAAGATGAGAAGATTTAGAGATGTGAAGCCTTTTATAAAGATGATATTAATAGTATTTCTATTGTATCTTGGTTGTATTTGAAATTGAAATATCAGTTACTAGTTACAGAGTATTCTAAGTTTGTTGCATAGAGATTTTTAGTAATGGAGTACAATATAAAAGATTTAGTGGCGAAGAGCAACTATGGATCCATTGCTCCATCAATAATCGAAGAGAATGAGAGCGAAGAAGAAGAAGGGTTTAAAAAAATTAGTAATGTGTAAATGTCGATGACGTGGGACGGACATGGCAGTGAGGTGGCACTGACGTGGGGCCAGATGGAATTGACTAACGGTTAACTGACAGAAATGTTTAAAAAGAGCCAACATTGACAAAAAAGGATCTTACAAGGCCGCCTGGGGGAATTTTAAAGATAGGGGACTTCTACTACACTTTGAGTAAAGATCAAGGGTCACACGGGGGCTTTACCCTAGTTTGAATTGCAAAAAATGTAAGTTTGAAAATGGACAATGTTCCCTATTCTAATGTGTTTGGGTGTCTTATGTATGTCATGATTAGCACTAGACCTAATTTGTTATTTTATATCTCTCTATTTATTAGATTTATGTCTAATTCTGGCTATGATCATTGGTTGGAAAATAAGCATGTTTTGTCTTATGTAAATTGTACTTTAAATATGGGTTTAATATATGGTAATCATAACTACCCTTTTAATCTTATTAGCTATGTAGACTCAAATGTTGCTGAAGATAGGGACTCTCGAAAGTCCACTACGGCTTATTGATTCACCTTGGGGCAGAATTGCATTTATTGGAAGTCACCATTACAGCCACTGGTGGCTCTTTCAACAACTGAGTCTGAATATGTTTTCCTTACTAATAGCTTGAAGGAAACTATTTGGTTTTAGAATTTCCTAAAAGAGGTTAAGTTGGTTAAAGGTATTTCTATTATTTTATGATAGTCAAAGTGTTATTCTTTTTAGTAAAAATCCAGTATATCATGAGAGAACTAAACATATTGATGTTAAGTACCATTTCATTAGAGGTGTATTATATAATAATGAAGTTAAGTTAGAAAAAATTGCTTGTGAGTTGAATCTTTCTGATATAGGTACTAAACTTGTTTCAAATACTAAGTTTAAATTCTGTTTGGATTTATTGATGTTCGTTGAGTTATTTTTGTAGGTATATTTGGGTAATGATGGCGATGGAGATGGTGCTGCCACTATAATGTTCCCAGGAGTTGATGACTTGAACTGATAGTTACATTACACACTTCAAGGTAGATATTGTTGGATATAGGTTGTTATATAGCTGAAGTGTGTTTTACTTTAATATTGGGCCAACCTAGAGTGTTTATTACTTAAAAACCCGACTTGGTCTTCTTGTTGGACTAATATTTATGGGCTATTGGGGACAGATTAAAACCCTACACACCCCGTATATAAAACACTCCTTTTCATAGATTTGCTCATTTTAAATGAATACGTATCATACGGATTGCTGCTAGAGCATTTAATATCCACCAACTTAAATATTGAAGATGCACTCGATGAAGAATGGAAATGGTACAAAGAAAATCCAAGGTGATCATATATAGTAGAATCACCTCCTTTGGCCTTTACTCGGATCTACTTTCTTATAGCTGGATTGCATATGTATATAGTAAACATTCTTTTCTTGTCAAGCCAGCTTCGGCAACAAACTATACCATTAGATAACGATAAAAGAAGCACATTTTTTGTTGGAAGGATATCCAAAATATTATCTTTTGTTGCACATCTTGTATATCGGTGAGATTAAGGAGATCCACAATGCCGTTCTTCAATATTTTTGTAAGATTCCTTTTTTGCTGGAGAAGTCCTTGAGTTCCTTCTACTCTACCATAATGAATGTGCACGAATGAGGGGTCAGATATAAAGGTATATCAACTCTTGGAAGTGCACTTAAATGCTAGGATAGATTCAACTAGTAGTCGAGATAAGATCTCCGTTTCAATATCCTTGTCTGGAAATGGCTCCATCTTCGAATTCATATAACTGAATCACAATATCTTCGTAAAACAATATTTTGGCCCCAAAACTCTCATATGTCATACAAAATCATATCGGATATTTGTTTAACAATAAAAGTTTAACACTGTCAAAAATTAAAAAAATGTAAAATTTTAAGGAATAAATAGAAAAATAGGAATATCAACAATTTAATGTATTTTTTATGGTTTTCATAGCAAAATAAGAGTTTTTTAAATTTAAGATTTGACTGTTGTGACAATGTTGTTGGTAGTGGAGAAAAGTGGGAGAATTGTTGGATCTGGGTGGTTATATTTGTGAACTATGTTTTGTTTTAATATTGGGCCAGTGAAGTTTTTATATTTAAAGAGTCTTTTTGATCTTGTTGTTGGGCGGTTAAACTTTGATTTAATGCCAATGGGTAAAGAAATGTGGGTTAAATCTTGATCACTTAAATAACTCAAATTAAAACCATACCCTACCCATAAATTAATTAGTGTATAGAAATTTGATGGAGTAGCTAATATAATTTAAATATAAAAATAATCATCTTGATTATTGTTTAGTTAGCTAATGTAGTTGGTTTGGATTGTTTAAATTTGTAGATAGCTTAAGGTTTCTACAAGTGTAATGGTAAAAAATTTGTGTTCTTTATTTTGTGTTCTCAATTATTTTTCTGAAAAACTTACAGGGTTTGATGATTAAAGTCTGAAAGTCGATTTAACTTTTTTTAAACTTTATGTGTTTTGATTTGGTGTTTCTGGATTTTTGAAAATCTTTAAAGGGTTTTCAAAATGTTTGCGTAATCAAATCTCCTTGAAAACTTCGGTTTTTGAAATATGGTGGGTTTTTAAACTCGTGATTTAAAAAGTTTTTACATACTTTAAAGTTCCTTTTATTAAATTTAGTACATATTTATATATTTTTCTTGTACGCACCTGATGGCTACAACTTTGATTGAGATGTCAGTCTATGATAAAAAAAAATTGACTTAGGTGTTTTGTTGAAATAAGATGAAGACATTATTGTCTCATCATAAGATTGAAAATGCACTAATTGAGGATTTCGAATTATGTCCTAAAGGTCTCCTAGATGAAGTCGAAGAATTAAATGAAGAAGCGTTTCAATAATTTGTGCCAAGTCAAGGGTTGTACTTTACGAACACTTTTTGTCTGACACGAGGATCAGAATTTATGAATAATTTGTATCGCTTCCATAGCCAGAAGTTATGAAAACTTTGCGTTGACACATAGTTTGGTTGTTAAGCCTATCCCCTAATTGGTGATCATAGGAGGCTAGATGAAAATTCCGTCTTTTGGCTTATTTAAGTCGAGAATTACTTTGACCAACCCCCTAGTCGATGATCATTGGAGGTTGGATAAATTTTTTTGTTCTTTTGACTTATTAGGTCGATACTTTCTTTGGCCAACCACCTCCTATTCGATAAGCATATGAAGCCGAATGAATTGTTATTGTCTTTCTACTTATTCGGGTCAAAAATTTCTTTTGCTGGACCCGTAGTCGATGATCAAAGTAGGTCAGATAAAACGTTTTGGTCTTTGACTTACTCAGGTCCCTGACCTTCCGAATGAATATTTTTGGTCTTTCAACTTATTCAGGTTAGGATTTCCTCTGGCAACCCCCTAGTCGATAATCATAGAATGCCGGAGGAAACATTTTGGTATCTTAACATATTAAGTCTGGGAATTCATTGACCAGCCCCTAGATTACTAACTTAAAAGGTCGCGTGCTAAACTGAAAATTTGTCTTTTAAAAAAATTTGATCTTTTGACCTTTTTCAGGTAGGGAATTCATCGAACGACTCCCTAGTTTACGAAATTAAAAGGTCGTTGTTGATACCTCTCTATTTGTGATAATTTTGGTATGCACAAGACATCATTTAGATATTTTCTAGAGCATATAGTTAAGATTTATCCCGTGATTTGGTGTATTTTAACATTCTTAACTATATACGGTAACCTGCGTATTTTTTCTTTTTTTGCATTTGAGGTGTTATGTGTATTGAGCAGGATGAGATTTCACCACCAAAAAAGAAGATTTCGTGAAGACTATTGCCATTAAACCATTGCTGATGAAAAATCATGGGGTGACAATAGATGGTTATGAGAATATCCAGGAAAGTAATGAAAAGGAATTACTAAATGTGGTGGTTAATCAACCTGTGAACGCTGGTACATATATGTGGTAGTTAAATAGCACTCCAATGTACTCCAAGGTTAGTGATGATATAATGTTATAACCAATTTCATTTATACTGTAGTATTGTTTGAATAAATTCGTTTGAAATTGTATGGTACAGAAAGTATATACTGGACCATATTCAATGGCATTGGATCATGCAGTATTAATTGTAGGTTATAGTTCAGAAAACTGTGTAGATTACTGGATTGTGAAAAATTCATGGGGAACACGATGGGGAATAAACGGTTTTATTCATATGCAAAGAGATAATAGAGCTGCTGAAGGGGTGTGTGGTATTAATACCCGGTTGAAACTAGCCCAAATTCTCCACCTTCACCTACTCCTACGAAATGTAGTATATTTGCATCGTGTGGTGTGAATGAAACTTGTTTTTGTAGTTGGAAAGTTCCCGGGATTTGTTTGTCATGGAAATGCTGTGAGGCAGATTATTGCAAAAAAATAATAGTCATTGTTGCCCCGGTGATTATCTTATTTGCGATACACAGAATATTCTTTGTTATAAGGTTGCTTTTCAAAATCCCTATTTGTTTACTCCATTTTTCTTATTTTTAGTTTTTTTAACTCAAAATGAATTTGAATTGTTGTAGCAAACTGAGAGACTGGTGCATTTGTGCAGCAACAAACGGAGAAGAAATGTGTTTCTGCAAGTCGAGTAAATTTGAAATCGGCTGTAATTTCTAGTTAGTATTCTTAATTATCTGTACCACTGGAAGTGAAGAGCATGAATTTAACGGATGATATTTTGTGTTTTATATCTTCTGCCTATTGTACTTGAGTGATTAATTGAAGTATTGGTAGTCTGGTGTCTATAGAATGCTGCAGATGTTTAGATACATTCTTTACAAGCATATGAAAGTGATGACTTGCTACTACCTGGTGTTATTTCCATCAGGATTATTATATGTATAAATATCTAGTAGCCAAATGAGTAATTTTCCTCTTATACTCCTTGCTATAATAATTGAAGATGCATGCTTTGTCGAGAAGTGTGCAGGAAATGGAAAATCCTAACATCGGAGGACACACTATAGTCTAACCTATTTGCACGATGATGGGGGATAGATCGAGCAAAATTCTATGCTCCTGTTAATTCAAAGTCATGGAAAGATGTGTACATTGTGTAAGATCGTTGTGATAGGATTGGATTGTGAGTTAACAAATTTCCTACCATTTTCTTGAGCAAAAAACTTTCATACCCTTTTGGTTTGATAATGTATGTAATTAATGTTACCTTTCTTCCCATGTTTAATAATATGATTGGTGTAGGTTCATCCAATATTGTGGAAGAATTTTTCATGTTTTTCTAAACCAGACACTTGACCTCTTTAGCCATATAACCTCGAGATGCAAATTAATCATAGTATGGGTGGAATGAGGCTTTCCACATATACCTGTGCTTCCTTAATACTATTAAGGCAGTGAATAATAATTTTTTTGAATCCGCAGCTATCTTTCTTGTGAGTGATTATAGAATCTTCTTTGCCGTCAATACCTACTTTTAGCAAAATATCACCGTTTTCAAACAAATACCTCGGTCTAATGAAACTAAACCTATTCCCTGGCATATATGATGAGTCGTATGGAATTTCATATAGTTTTTGCCAAGATTTTTCAAGACTACAATCCTCGATAGCCCAAATAATAAGCGCGTGTTGAACATTGATATGGTATAGACAAAGCATTCTCTTCAAAACAACTAGATTTCCCTCAAACTTGTTATAATTCTGCAACAATCTAATCGGGCAGTGATACAAATATTTAGAGATATGATCCTAGTTTCTTTGGTAAGAGTATATTCCTGACCTTTCGATTTCACATATGTTTCACAAGCCAACGAAAGAAACGCCCCGTTCACATATTTGCAAGAATAAGAAGCAGAGACCCAATGAATCCCTCAAGTCTTTTTAAAGAATTAGTATTCAATAAATACATGTTTACCCCTTTATATTCATAATTAAAAGTATTATGTTTACTGACATTGAATATTTTGTAATCATTACTCGATGAATCAATTGGGGGATCATGAGGAATACTCTTGCCTGTGCAGTAGATGGGTTCCATAATAAAACCTCTTCATAATCTTCAAGGTAAAATAAATTATCACAACAATCCGATATTATGATACGTCTGATTTTATTATGATGTTTACTTGGGTTTTATCGAGAAGGGCTAATGAGAAGTATAAGAAGAAGAGCCGGGGTATATTTTATGGAATATTAAAGAGCGATGACTTATTTTTAAAAGTGAGGCGGCTGCTCACCTGACATTTTGATAAAGTTCTTTACCAAAGTAGTAATATTTTTTTCGTGGTTTGTGCTTGTGATTATTGTGTTAGCTTTCTCTTTGTATAATATCGTATGAATCTTGATGCATATTGCATAAATCCGCAGTATAACCAATTAAAATGTACTTGTTGAATTCATTCTTTTCTTCCTGCTTCAGATAAATTTAGACCTGTCAAAACCTTTTTAATTATATATTTACACCTAAAAAGAAAATTTCTCTTATGAAATGATAAGGTTAATTAATGCAAATTAAATAATACAATCTTGGACTTAGATATTGTTAATATCCTGAATACGTCAACAGTACATTAGATTTTATTTGCAAAATCAGTTAGCAAATGGTGGAAGTACCTGTACTAATTTTTTTTTAATCAGATTTGTCTTTTCAACTAAGAGGCAATCTTTCAAACCTTGAGTTTTGTTGGACAGTACTTGGAAATGGAGCTTTGTAATCATTTCGGTGAATGATCATCCTTTTTTAAATGGAACGATGTTCTTCTTATCATTTCTTTATCATTCACAATCAGTTTGATCAAGGAAATAAGCTCAATGATAAACAAATGATGCACATATAAATTTATTCAAATGCTACTCATAGTATATGTTAGTTTCTTAGTGTTAGTAAACAGGCATGCAGATCAGTAATCACAAAAAAAAAAAAAAAAAATCCCAATAATATCATTGACAAATTTGTTTTGAATTGTCGATAAATGTAGTACACATATTGATTTACTTAAAATAAGATTCAAAATATAACACTTGTGCAAGAGAAGCTAATTGCAGTCTAAAATCAGGTCTAATTAAAGAACAATAAAGAGAGTAAAATGTGAGTAGAAAAGCAAAAAAAAAGTTTTGCTACTGCCATTCTTCTTGTAGCTTCTACTGCCTCTTCAATCAAAAGAAAATTCAAAATAAGTAAACTATAAATAGAAAGAGTAATGGAAAGTAAAAATGAATTTCCAGACAACTTATACAATAATTTAATTTGCTGTGCCTGCTGTAATTATTCTTGATGAAGCTTTTGTTTTCTAATCCTCTCACTGCGACGAATTTTGAATATTCTTGATTAATCCTCTCGCTGCGACGAATTTCAAATGATCATTTACGAAGCTCTCGTTTTCTATTCTTCTCACTGATACGATTTTCGAAAGAGTCAGGCTCATGTGGAGGCACTAGACTTGCACAATATGGAAATACCACACTGAAACCCAAATCTTGACGTGTAATTTCACAATTTTTAGTGTTGAAGTTGTATATAATCCCTGTATCATCTTCAAGATCTGTACTTGCATATACCACATTATGATGAAAAGACACGGGGCTCCCATTGGCTGCAATTGATCTTGAGTTGGGTTATATTTAGAGAGTGCTTTAATTCCCAAGCTGGATCCTCATAGTCTTTTAAAACCCAAATTTGAATTTCGGTTTTGTTGTGTAACACACAATGAAGATAACCCTATGAGATGCCTAAGCAACTCCAAAAAAAATCTTCAATAAAAGGCAAAACTATTACCTTAGACAATTCCTTTTTTACATGAAATGCGATTATTTCAAATCTTCCTATTAACCAATGAATCCAACCATTATTAAACATGAGTGTACTTTCCATTGTTGTGTTTTATTTGTATAAACCAGTAAAATAATATAAAACTAATGCATGAATAAAATAAAAGTAAATAAATAAATAACTTTACTTGTCGAGACTCGGATTTGATCCGATGTCTTTAAGGTATTTAGGCAACGTACATGTGTCTTATGTTTGTTGGTGCTTCTTTCTATCTCTCTCTTATAATTTTAATAATTTGAAAAATGAATGAATAAAATGGTTTTGTTGGCCAACTATTTATTGAAAATGAAATGGTAGCTTGCTAAAGGTTGTGATGTTTCATTTTGGAGTTACTTTGTATTCATATAACATACAAATTTTACTTTAATAAAAACAAAAATTTGGGCTGGTCTAGATGGTATGAACCTAAGGCCCAAAAGCCCAACAAGGATAATGTTCCAGGTTCAATCCCTACCAGAGCCTTCTTTTTTTTCCCTATTTTTTCTATTTTTTCTTTACTTTGCTTTATAACAAAAAGAAATAAAATAACATACATTGTTATTTTCTTTCTGTTAATTTCTCCAAATTAAATGACTCAATTTATCATTCAATTTCAAATGATTTTAACCAAGTGAATATATTACGTTAATCTTTACAACTTGAATAAACGTATTAATATCTGAATCATTTCATTAAATTGAGTCACCGACTAACATCATAAACATGGTCAACACTTGGGTAGAATCCCATTTGTCCAACAATCCCCATATGAATGGAAATTGACTAACCACCTTAAAAATTATAAAAAAGAATGCTAAACACTTGAGAGAGAGCGAGAGAGACGCGTAGAAGAATACTACATTGAGAAAGGTAGCTTTTGGCCTTGAACCTTCTGTAGTAAGAGCTATCAGATTTACTTGCTAACTAGTGAACGTGATATCTTGAACTATCCAGCTTTTGTGTAAACCAAGACAATAAAAATTACATAGTATACTTCCAAACATTATTTGGTTCTCACGGTTGTGTCCATTTACGGTCCTGGACAACTCCTGGTATTTCATGAATAACCGTCGGAGAATTTCGCCTTTAAAAAATTCTCGTATGGCGGCCCTACCCATGTTATTCATATAGATGGTCTTCTGTCGAGAATACTCTGCATTACTCTATCTTATGTTATCGAAGATACAAGAACCATTAAAAGTTTAACTTATCCTTCACTTTTACAACTAGCACTATTTAATTTTGTCCTAGGAATGGTTTGGGGAGGTCTCGTCACAGTGCGTCGCACAAAGTTGCAGTTTCATGATTCATTTTTCCCTTTGAACCTATATTGTTGGATCTCCACTCTGCTAGGTAGGGTCCCCATCATGGAAACTCAATTTTCGCAGGCTTAATACACATTCCCCTTGACAACACTCACACTTGCTCAGTTTGTAGACCTTTGGTCAGTGGATCCGCTATATATCCTTCGATCGAACATAATCAATTGTGATAACTCCGTTTAAGAGCAGTTGTCTGACGGTATTGTATCTACGACGTATATGTATAGACTTACCATTATACATTTCATTTAGTGCTCTACCAATAGAACTTTAACTATCGCAATGTATGCAGATAGATGACACACGCTTTGGCCAATTAGGAATATCCTCTAAGAAATTCTGAAGCCACTCGGCTTCCTCAGCATCTTTGTCTAAATCTATAATCTCAGATTTCATAGTGGATCCTGATATGCACATATGCTTAGTGGATTTCCAAGACACGGCTGCTCCTCTTAACAAGTAGACAAATCCACTTGTGGATTTTGAGTCGGTGGAGTTTGCTATCCAGTTTGAATAACTGTATCCTTCAGTTGTCATTTTTTATCAATCAAGTTAAGGCCAGTTGGATATACCATGTACAACAACCCTTTGTTCATAGTGTATCTAATATACCTTAGATTTCTTACAATAGCAATCCAGTGGGTTTTCTTCGGATTATGTGTAAACCTACTTAGCTTGCTTACTGCATGTGATATATCTGGCCTAGTGCAGTTTGTTAAGTACATGAGACTCCCAACAATCCGAGAGTACTCCAACACGTTGATCGTATCACCATTTTTCTTAGCAAGATGTAAATTTACATCAACAGGTGTCTTGGCGATATTTGTGTCGCCATTACTAAATTTGTTTAAAACTTTCTCAATATAGTGTGACTGAGATAGTATAATACCTTCAGATGTTCGGAGAATCTTGATACCCAAAATAACATCCGTAAGGCCTAGATCTTTCATGTGAAACTTACTTGAAAGCATCCTCTTGGTGAATGTAATCACATCATTGTTACTTCCAATGATTAATATATCATCCACATATAAACTGACCATTACATATCCTGTCTCATTTCGTTTTACATAAACGCATTTGTCACATTCATTGATCTTGAAATCATTCGATATCATGAATCTATCAAATTTTTCATGCCATTGCTTTGGTGCCTGTTTTAAACCATATAAAGATTTAACAAGCTTATATACTTGCTTCTCCTTACCTGGAACTACGTAACCCTCGGGTTGTTCCATATATATCTCTTCATTTAGTTCTCTATTTAGGAAAGCTGGTTTTTACATCCATTTGATGAATTTCAAGCTTTTATATTGAAGCTATAGTGATTAACATTCGAAAGGATGATATTCTCGTACTGGAGAATAAGTATCCAAATAGTCAAGTCCTTCTCTTTGACTATAAACTTTTACAACAATGGAATACTTGTATTTCTCAATAGACCCATCGGTCTTTAGTTTCTTCTTGAACATCAATTTGCATCCAAGTGGTTTATTCCCACGTGGGAGATCCACTGGTTCCCACGTATGGTTTTGCATAATGGAAACTATCTCGCTATTTACCGCTACTTTCCAGTATGGGGCGTCAGGGTTTGACATAGCTTCCTTGAATGTTTGCGGTTCGTCATCTAGCATGTAAGATATAAAGTCAAGACCAAGAGACGTAGAGGTTCTCATCCGCTTACTTCTTCTTGGTTCTCCTTTATTTGGAAATGACTCTCGATCTTTCTTTTAAGTTGGCAATGATTATAGATCTTGCTCTTCTTGAATTGCATCATGTGTTCTTTTTAAGGAACTAGATTCTGGTTTTGTCTTGTATGGAAAGGTTGTTTCAAAAAATTGTGCATTTCTTAATTCAATCACCGTATTGTCGTGAACGTCAACATGACAAGATTTTTGTACCAGGAATCTATATGTAGCACTTTAGTAAGCATATCCAATAAAGACGCAATCGATGGTCCTTGGTCCTACTTTGACCATTTTAGGAGAAGGAATTGCTACCTTTGCCAAGCATCCCCACACTTTTAAGTATTTGAAGGAAGGTGGTTTTCCTTTCCATAATTCATAAGGAGTTTTATCTACCTTCATGTTTGGTACCTTGTTGAGGATATTGGAATCTTGGGGTAATTTTGTCAGAGTACTCCCCTTCTCCATAACCTATTTTTAAAGAAGATATTGGAATCCACCGTGCGATGGAGGCAATGGAGGATTTGTTTCCATTATCAACCGAAAAAGAGAAGAAGTGTGGTATCGGAGATGGTTATAGGTTTTTGCAGTATAAATGAGTTTACAATCGGGTTTTTTTCATTATATAGGAACGTAGAGAAAGTGTAAAGAATAAGGTTACATTTGGCATAATTTGTTTTAAGACTTTCTTGGAGGATGTTAAATGTAAAGATGGAGAAGGTAATAAATATAAGATAGATGACTTATTTGGTAAATAATCCATATATATAATGTATATACAAATAATTTAGAATCGTCTAGAAAAAAATGGCTAGACTCCGCCTAGGTTCACATTCAAATTTCTAGATACTCGAAGGTACCTGATCACTCGGCTAGCGTCTTTTAGAATATTGGTTGGAACTAATCATACCTTATAAACCCTTTTCACTTCACATCTTATATTACCTTTTGGAACAATTGAGGAAATGACTATCATCATTTGTGGTACAAATTAGTTTGCTATACACACAACACATCAGAACAACGTCAGTTGCTTTGTGTAACATGCTCGTCTTCCATATTTGTGTTTACTTCATTCAAAATGTCTTTCAAATCTTTAAAATATTCATCATCTCTTAATCTATAACATGGTGTGAATCAAAACTGACCGGAAATGGTTCAATTTTAACATAGAAAGTCCCAACCAAATACGATGATAAAAATTCATTCCTTAAAATTTTAGTACATGGCTCTTTAATATAATATTTATATCACTCATGCAACTATTACATGGACATTGTATGACATTTGTATTATCTATGTGTTCTGAAGAAAAATCTATAAACTTCTTCACACCTTTAATAAAAGCTCGGTCAGCCTTAGTTTTGTATTAATCTACTCTTTACCACTACATACATCTATTTTGACTACTTTCCGTCATATAAGAAACAACTTGGATAAATATACAAATAAATACAAATATAAGATATATGATGCTAATCAATATATTGTGCAATTTAATCCACATATATGAGCTAATCATAAGTTATGCACATCATAAAACACAATTATGAATTATCATATATAACAATAATATAAATCATAAAAATCTATGAGATAACACAAATAATACTAACTTACTCTAATGTAACCAAGAATCAACTAAAATAATATATATTTTGTCTCTCTAACAATTAACAAGTATAATATCTACAAAGAGTTCATAAATTTGAAAATTTTAAACTTTTTTTTAAAAAAACGTGAAAAAATACCTTAACTGAAATGGGGTTATCAATGGTTGACAGAGGACCACCTAAGATGGATTGTACAATGGAGAGGGGGCTGGCGTTAGGTGTGACGACGACGATGTGGCGGCTCCGATGAATCGAATTCAGTTTTGATCTTTTTTTTTGTGTGGAAGAGGTTCATTTTGGTTTGTAATAAATTGAATTGAGCTACTGCCAATCTGGAATTTATTACACGGTCTTTTAGTGACCTCGTGTGGCAGGCGATAATTGTAGTAAGCCGTTTGGTAAAGCAAACTAAGTAGCGACTACCATGTGGTCGATAAAGAATAAACTATATATCCGAAACACCAATCAACATTTGCCGACCATATTTGTTGTTGGTAATTGATATTTTTTTTTATATTCTCCATGCACCAAAACCAGTCTAACGAGTATATGATATCCCGACCACTACGAGGTAGATAATACTACTCCACCATTACCGACCACTAACGTGGTCGCCATCACCGATTATATTTTTGTAAATACCATTACCGATCACATGTGATGTCAGTAAAGGTTAATTAGACTATTCTTTTATTTTTACCATAACAACTGTTGGTGGCCGCTATTTCCTGATTTAACAATTACATGTGTAGTCGTTAAAGAAAAAGACTGGTAGCTACATACCCATGTGGTGTAGTGGAAATCGAAATAATAGCTTAACCAACATTATATTTCCATAGAAGATAAAACTGATCAAATGGTACAAAATGCTGAATTTATTTCTATGGAAAATATAGGTCGTTAAACACATCATTAGTGCTAATGTTTGTTAGCTGAAATGATTTGTCCATGCACAGTTTACATCAATACAAGATGACAAGTACGACAATAATAGGAAAAGACCTGGCCTCATTACTGAATATACATTCCCAGGATCATGTATACTCTCGCTGACTCGAGTGATCACAGCTATGGAAGCTGGATCCAGGCTCTGGTACATGATCTCATCATATTCTTTTTTCTGAATATATATTTTTTATCAAATTTAATAGAAAATTTGAGTGCAGTGTGGAGAATTTGGAAACTATAGGAAGTCATTATTATCAAAAACTTAGATGTTGGAGGGACAACTTTATGAAAAATCAGAGGTAAGAGAAACATAAACGCACACTTCTATGAGAAAGGAACATCATCTATAATTATATACAATACTTTTAATTAAAATCCCAGATGCTTCTCGTGTTTTAGCCTAATTCTAGAGCTGGGATTTGACGAAAAATTTCATACGGACTTGGGAATATTATTTTGATCACTGTGCTGCTGGTTTCAAGAGTCCCACGCTCGGTAATTACCAGGTATATGGTTCTTGGTGATCGTATACTTCTTTGGGTTGATTTTCTTTATCTTTTCTAATTACGAACCTATGGTCTTCATATTTGTATCAATGAATCTAAATGTAGATATAAATGTTGTGTTTTGTAGATTGTATTCTCACGATCAACAGATGTTGCTTTATCGGGCAATCCATTCGTATAGAGATATACCGTTAAACATCACTTAACAGCGCTAGCATCAAAAGGAGTTCATTGTTGGTATTTATCTATTTGGAACGATTGTTATATATTACATCACTAGTTTGTTGGATTCAGTCACTTGTTGGCTTATATCATTGTCTTTCTTGGTTTGGACTGTGTAATGAATGTTTCAATTATTTGCATCTCAATTAGGCTCTTCTATTTTTAAAAATATTATATATTATTATTATCGAAAAAAATACATTAGTACTATCACTAATACAATACATATTCCTTTTCTTACTACTATTTTTCAAATTTTCATATAATTTGATTAATACAAAAATCTTCAGTCCCCCGTTAATATAGTAATTATATATTACCTTGATCTTTTTGTTAGAAAATTACCTATAATATGTATTGTTAGTGGAATGTATTGAAATCTAATTAAATTATCAGATCTCAATTCCTTTCAAAGTTTTACCAAGATCAGTCTAATATCCTATTTTTTTAATGAATCTTGTATCAAAATTAAAATAAATTACAAGGAGAAATAACAATCAACCGGTTGCAATCTTATCTTAAACTCTTGACAAACAAAGTTGTAGGTGGATAGTCTTTAAAATCGAGGTGATCAGAATAGAGTCTAGGCTTCTCCTGATTAGAATATCAACACATTCATTTATCCAACGATGAAGTTTTAGTATCACATCGTTTTCATGGTGAGAAATAGAACTCACGAATTTCTCCATAATGAGTTTGACATTCTATGGAGAGTTGGTTGGATTATTCAACCTTGGGCTATGCCCTTACAGTTAGTGTAGATAATTATATTTTTGAAGGTTGAACTCAGTAACCAGTTTATAAGCTTTTAATGCAGTTTGAACTTCTGCTTCTAAGATTGTAGATCACTAAACCTTTTTCGTGACAGATCTAACGCAGTTATCTTCATTGGTTTTATGGAATACTGCAATACCTATCGGATCACAACTATTTGAGAATGAGGTCTCACAAAAAAGATCTAACATATTTGTTTCCAATATCATTTATATTTTGTACGTCCAGCAGCTGGTGGACACCATTACTTGTCTTAACAGGAGTAGCATCGACAATATCATTTACTATTCGTCATGTTTTAAGACAAATTACTTTAACTCAGGCTTGTCAGAATATTTCGTGCCATTATAATTTGGTAAGATGGAGTAATCCCCATAACTTCCCAACTATTACCAGATGAGAGTTCCTGTAATCCTGAGCCCATGTCCCCACAGCCGGTGTAATGTGTTATGAAAAGATCTGAATTCTAATTCAAAATATTGTCTTCCTTCACACAGAGTAATGAAGTTTTTTCTCTGTTCCTGGATGAAACAATGTCCTACTCTTATGATATTTTTGAGGTTTGTTTAAATTTCAGTTAATTGTTTTCTTTTTCTGCTTTCGCCAAATTTTATTTTTTGATTAGTTTACGATCCACTTGATAGACTGAAGGTGAAGACTTGAAAGTTGCGCAACTTCGGAAAATATCACTCTTGATTGAAAAGGTAAAAATACGAAAAGAACATCACATCTTAGAATTGGATTTGGTTGGGGAATTCAGATATTGAAGTTATGAAGCACACCAGGGGTAAATATACCGGCATCACCTTGTCTGTTCAACAACTCGAATATGCACAAGTGAAAGTGAAGAAAGCTAGCCTTCAGGATCATATTCATTTCATTTTGTGCCACTATCGCCAATTGCCAGAAACTAGCAAATATGACAAGAATTATATCTTGTTATATCGCGAGACCAATAAATATATGAAGTTACGCAACAATATTTATAGAGTAAATAGCACTTTTGCCCCTTGCGTTTATACCCGATTGACAGGTTGCCCCCTAAGTTTTAAAATGCGACTCGTGGTTATATTTCCGTCCATTTTTTCTGTTAACTCTGACGTGGCATTTCTATGTCAGCTTTTTTCTTTTTCTTTTTAATCCTAATCTTAATTAATCATTTAATTAAATTAAAGTAAGGGTAAAATAGAAATTTGATAATACTTTTAATATTATTAATAAAAATGATAAAATAAACCCCCCAAACCCCCCCCCCCCCCCAACCCCCACCCCTAACCCCTCCCCCCTCTCTTCTCCTTCTTCTTCCCCGTTCTTCTTCCTCTCTCTATGGCCACCACCACAGAACCCGTTCTTCTTCTCCTTATCTAGCTCTTGCAGATTTCTTAAGCTTCCTATCCCCAAAATATCGCCTTGTTTAATATCCAAAACTTGCTCCAAAATCATCAATAATTGTAGAATCTTCTGCAAAATTTAACAAAAAATAAAATAAAATCGATAATTTACAATTAAAATGAATATGAATATGATGAATGTATTATACCTATAGGCTTCTTCCACTTCCCTTTTATTAACCGAACCTCTATTCACTCTCCCTTCAGTTCTAAAATCAACAGACGAGATTATCTTCGAGGAATTCAATTTCAAAGGGTTATACTTAGCTGATTCCCCCTCTTTAGTTCATTTATACGAATCTTCTCGAAGACCTTATGTGCTTGTTTCGAAAGCTCAATGTAGTCTAGTAGTGGATTGTGGATTCAGTTTCAAAAGCTCAATGTAGTCTAGTAGTGTTTGGATATCGTAGGGACTTAGTGGTGCAAATTAATCGTCAAACAGTTATGTAGATTTATACTGCAGCTCCCAAACTAGTGTGTGCAATCAATGACTCAAATCGTTTTTTTTTTCTTCCTTTTTTCAGCGGAAACAGGTACATCTACCAAAGCAAGTAAATCTTCGATGAAGTTCAATATGAAGAAGAGCTCAAAAGTAAAAATTAAGCCATCAAAGAAGAAAGGCAAGTCTCTTTTTACTTATATTCATTTTCTTGTGTTGGATTATTACTAAATAGATGTTACATTGTGCAGGGAAGAACAAGAAATCATCGTCTCATACACCAGCTGTAGAAGCTTCAATTGATGCCATGGTGGAGTAAATCACCATATATAACATCTATATTGTTCTTTTTAAGAATAGAGTTTTGCTTACATTTTCCTTGTAATTTTTGTTTTTTGGGTAGGGGAAGAGGATACTATTATATGAGTAAGTTGGTATTGTAGTCTTACATATGTATTGTTAGTGGAATGTATTGAAATCTAATTTGATTATCAGATCTCAATTCCTTTCAAAGTTTTACCAAGATCAGTCTAATATCCTATTTTTTTCAATGAATCTTGTATCAAAATTAAAATAAATTACAAGGAGAAATTACAATCAACCGGATGCAATCTTATCTTAAACTCTTGATAAACAAAGTTAAGAGTGAAGGTAGATAGTCTTTAAAATCAAGGTGAACAGAATAGAGTCTAGGCTTCTCCTTATTAAAATATCAACACATTCATTTATCCAACGATGAACTATTAGTATCACATCGTTTTCATGGTGAGAAATAGAATTCGCCAATTTCTCCATAATGAGTTTGACGTTCTATGGAGAGTTGGTTGGATCATTCATACCTTGGGAATATTTTTTTGATTATTGTGCTTCTGGTTTCAAGAGTCGCATGGTCGGAAATTACCAGGTATAGCTGACGGATATTGGTGATAAAATACTACTTGGGTTTGATGTTTTTAGCTCGTTAATTTTTATCTTTTCTATTGCATAAGCTATGATTTTCATATTTGAATAAATAGTTTATTCAACGAATCTAAATATATCGATGATATAAAAGGTGTGTTTTGTAGAATGTATTCTCACGACCAACAAATGTTGAATAGTAAGGAAAGAAGCTATACGCTTGGCTAGTGACTATGAGCGTGCTTGAGGTAAGGAGAGAGACAGAGTTATTATTGTGTCCGCAAAGAGCACGTTAATTAAATGGGTAAAACCTTAGAGGCGTAACAAGTTAAATATAAATGCGTACTGCAATCTACTAAAGAAGAAGGCCGGGATAGTTGGGTTACTTATAGACGAAAATGGGACATTCATAGCTGGATTTTCAGGTGCGTGTAGGTTTGAATCGCCCTTTCTTTCAGAAATCTTGGCACTACATTTCGGTCTAAAATGTGCCGTGAATCGTGGCATAAAAGCGCTATATATCGAGACTGACTCTAGAGAGTTTCATGCGTAAGTGAAGGGCAGTGGTAGCTCTACTTGTCATATTGGATGAGAATGCATGGAGATGCTCAAGAGTCACCTAAGTTTCGAAGTTAACTTTGTTTATCGCGAGACTAATAATTGTGCGGATTTATTGGTTAAGAAGGCCGCTGATTCTTCTGAAGAACCACACGAACTAAGAGTCCAAAGAGTATTTGTGGCATAATATTATAAAGAATATGAGTGATTGCGCTACTCCTAATTAAATTGATTTTAGATTTATTTAACTATGACTTTAAGCCGAATAAAAAGAAAAACTGAAAAGAGATCCAATTGGAAACATACTTATTTTTAGCTTAGCTTGGACTTTTTTAGCAAGTCTTTTTTTTAGTCGAATGGTTAGCTTGGACTTGTCCTTCATGAAACCTTAAAAAGAAGAAAGACTGATGAGCTTGAAAACTTGCGTTTAAGTTTTGGCATGCCAGAAATATTACTTCAACTCCTCCAACGTTTTATCAAACACAAAAGCCAGGTGAAGCAAATACATTCCCAGATCACAATTAATGGCAACCTTTTAATAACTTCAAAATGGATCAACACCCTATTATACAATGCCCTTATAAGGGCTTATCTCATCACCTTTTCTCAACCTCACACCAGTTTTGTTCTCTTCACTCACATGCTCTCTCACCGTGCACTTCCCAACAATCTCACCTTCCCTATGTTAATTAAATCCGCTACCTCATCATCTTTTCCTTCTGTTTTTGGGATACCCCTTCATGCCCAAGCCCTAAAACGCGGCGTGTTGTTCGACCCATTCGTGCAAACCTCTTTAGTTTGTTTGTATGCGAAGCTTTCTTGCATTGATAGCGCACGTAACGTGTTTGATGAAATTTCTGACCCATGTGTTGTTTCCTATAACGCAATGCTTGATGCGTTTGGGAAGAATGGACACATGATTGAGGCTGTTAGAATGTTTTTAAGCATGGGCAAGCGAGATGTTTACTCATGGACGAGTATGATCAACGGGTATGTGAAAAATGGGTGTAATCATGACGCTATTGAGTTTTTCGCGAGAATGATGGGGGATGAGGATGTGATGAAAAGTTTATTAAAGCCAAATGAAGCTACATTTGTCAGTGTTCTCTCATCTTTTGATGGTGCGGGAGCTTTATGTCAAGGGAAGCAAATACATGGGTATATGATAAGAAATGAGAGGCAACTGAGTATTTATATGGGAACTGCATTGACAGTGTTTTATGGAAAGATGGGTTGTTTACAATGCGCTATACGAGTTTTCGAAACAATGGTGGTAAAAGAGGTTTGTACTTGGAATGCATTAATATCAGCGCTTGCTTCAAATGGTAAAGAAAAGCAAGCACTAGATATGTTTGATAAAATGAAGACTGAAGGTTGGATCCCAAATGGAGTTACTTTTGTTAGTGTTCTCTCAGCTTGTGCTCATTCCAAGCTTGTGAACTTGGGGTTAGAATTATTTCAATCAATGTTACCTAAATTTGGCGTTGTACCATTAATGGAGCATTATGGATGTATAGTTGATCTCTTGGGAAGAGCTGGACTTTTAAGAGAGGCGTATGAATTTGTGCAAAATATGCCTTTTAAAGCTGATGCTTCAGTCTTGGGAGCTCTTTTAGGTGCTTGTAATGTTCATGGAGATGTGGAATTAGGTAATGAAGTAGGAAAGTGTTTAATTAAATTGCAGCCACGTCATTGTGGGAGATATGTGTTGCTTTCAAGTATTTATGCTAATGCACAAAAATGGGATCATGCTGCTGCATTGAGAAAAACAATGGTAGATTCTGGAATACAAAAGATTCCAGCCTATAGTTGTATTCACTGATTAGGATATATATTGTTTTTTTTTATTGTTGTAAGTAACTAAAACTTATAATGATTTAAACTTTAATTTTTTTTTTTTGATCAATATACAGCATTCAACACTCAAACTAGTGTGCCTCTTAGTAATAGGAAGTAAAGACAATATAAACCAGTTAGTTGTTATAAAGTGGGTATATACTTATAACATTCTGATAAAATTCTTTACCTAAGTAATAATATTTTTTCTTGGTTCGTGCTTGTTATTGTGTATGAATCTTGTTCACTTGTTCAATCTTGAGCCTAGGCGGTTTTCTTGTGCAGACGTGTGGTGCGAGGTAGTGGTGTGAGTTGGTGGCTCGATCTGGTGACATCTTATGCACAATGAACTCCGATGTCCATGGCTCACTGAACAACTTTTTCGTCGATCTGATGAAGAAGTTTGGCTCAGCATCTTTTTTGCACTTGCTCAACAATTTTTTTTTTAATTTTTTTTTCTTTTTTTTTTATTTTTCATAAAGAGAGTTAACTCTTTTTTCTTTTTTTAATGTAATAATTGTAAAACTTTATAAATAAATAAAGATTTTATTGCTCTGATTACTACTCAACAATTTTTTATCCGTACTCGACTGTTTTGCCCTATAACCCAGTAAATTTACTGAGCGCACGAGCATATTCAATAAAGTGACTCAATAGAAAAATCCAATTACTCAGTAACTTTTTCCGATACTCAACATTTTTTTCAATACTCAGTAACTTTTTCCATATTCAGTACTCCATACTCAGAACTTTTTCCATACTCAATACTCTATGCACAGTAACCTATAATATTTTTACTGAAGTAGTAATATTTTTTCTTGGTTCGTCCTTGTAATTATTGTTTAGCTTTTCTCTTTGTATAATCTCGTATGAATCTTGAACCAATTATACTGTACTTGTTCAATTCATTCTTTTCATAAATTTCTAAAATTTTGTTTTCACCCTCACCAGTCAAAACATTTACAATAATATATTTACACCTAACAGATAAAATAAATACCCCTTATGAAATGATAAGGTTAATTAGTGCAAATTAAACAATATAATATTGGACTTAGATTATGTTAATATGTTGAGTACGTCAACAGTACATTAGATTTCATATGAGAAATCAGTTAGTAAATGGTGGAAGTACCTGTACTATCTTTTTTTTTTTAATTAAGTTTGTGTTTTCAATTTCAACTAAGAAACCTTGAGTTTTGTTGGACGATACTTTGAAATGGAGCTTGATAATCATTTAGGTGAATGATCATCATAAGTTTTAGATATCTTTTTTAAAATGGAGCTATGCTGTAAAGCCTGCAGGATTTCTAGTGAAAAGGCAAGTAAGGATTTTCGTTGTGTGGAAAGATGTTATTCTTATATTTTTTTATCATTCCCAATCAGTTTGATCAAGGAAATAAGCTAAATGATAAAAAAATGATGCACATATAAATTTATTCAAATGCTATTCATAGTATATGATAGGTTTCCTAGTGTTAGTAAACAGGCCTGTAGATCAGTAATCACAAAAAAAACATCCAATAATATCATTGACAAATTTGTTCTGAATTGTAGATAAATATAGTACACATATTGATTTACTTAGAATAAGAATTATAATATAACAGAAGTGCAACAGAAGCTAATTGCAGTTAAAATTAGGTCTAATTAAAGAACAATAAAGAAAGTAAAAATGTGAGTACAATCAGAAAAGGAAAAAATAACAGTTGTGCTACTGCCATTCCTCTTGTAGCTTCCACTGCCTGGTACATCAAAAAAAAATTCACAATAAGTAAACTATGAAAATATAGGAAGATTAATGGAAAGCAAAAATGAATTTCCTAACCTGCTTATCCAATAAATTAATTTGTTGAGCCTGCTGTAATTATTCTTAATGAAGCTTCCCTTTTCTAATTCTCTCACTGCGACGAATTTTGAAAGATTCTTGGTTAATCCTCTCGCGATGAATTTCAAGAGATTTTTCACGAAGCTTTCGTTTTCTAATCTTCTCGCTGATACGATTTTCGAAAGACTCAGGCTCATGTAGAGGCACTAGACTTGCACAATATGGAAATACCACACCGTAACCCAGATCTTGATGTGTAATTTCACAATTTTTAGTTCTGAAGTTGTATATTATCCCCGTATCATCTTCAAGATCTGTACTTGCATATACCACATCATCATGAAAAGCCACGGGCTCCCATTTGCTGCAATTAATCTTGAGTTGGGTTATATTTAGAGAGTGCTTTAATTCCCAAGCTGGCTCCTCATAGTCTTTTAAAACCCAAATTTTAATTTCGGTTTGGTTGTACACCACACAATGAAGATAACTCTCTGATACTCCTAAGCATTTCGAATAAAAATCTTGGATAATAGGCAAACGTATTGCCTTAGACAATTCTTTTTCTATATGGAATACAATCATATGAGTTCCTCCTATTGACCAATGCATCCAACCATTATTAAACATGAGAATACGTGGAAAACATCCCAAGCTAGAAACCATGCATACATCCTTGGATGTTTTCCACTTGTTAGTATCCGACGAGTAAATGTTAAACGAATATGTATTACAAGGATTGTTGCTGCAGTGTTCAATATCTACCAACTTAAATGTTGAAGATGCACCCGATGAAGAATTGAAAGGGTACAAAGCTAATCCAAGGTTCTCATATGAAGTACAAAATAAATAATTACCTCTTTTGGGTTTTACTCGTACCCACTTTCTTGTAACTGGATTGCATATGTATATAGTATACATTCCTTTCCTGGCAATCCAGCTTCGACAACAAACTATACCATTAGATGATGATAAAAGATACACTTTTTTTTCTGGAAGGAAATCCAAAATATTATCTTTTGTTGCACATCCTGTATCAGTGAGAGTTAGGAGATCCACAGTGCCGTTTGTAAGAGCGAACTTTTGCTGGACAACAAGTCCTTGAGTTTCTTCTACTCTACCATAATGAATGCTCAAGAATGAGGGGTCGGATATAAAGGTATACCACCTCTTGGAAATGCACTTAAATGCCAGGAGAGACTCAGCGGGTAGTCGAGATAAGATCTCCGTTGCAATGTCGTTGTTTAACGAATCCATATTCGAATTCCAATTCAAAAGCTGGATCACCATATATAACCCAAAAGTTACACAGAAAAAAAAAATAACACAATTAGAAGAAGCAAAGTAGATATGAGTTCTTCAAAAGAATAAATATGTAAGAAAATTGTTTATTAGTCAATAGTGATGTGAGTATAGTTTTATTACTTAAACCATCTCCGACTAACCATGGCCCCCAAAAATTTATATGCGATGAAAAATCACATGTGAGATTTGTTTAACAATAAAAATTTAACACTATCAAAAAAATTAAAAAATTAAAAAATTGTAAGAAATTAAAAAAAAAAAAGGAAAAATTCAATTGTTAACAAATCAAATATCAATAATTTTATGTATTTGTAAAAGAATTTTTTTTTTTTTACCTTAATGATTTGATTGGTGCTATAGTAGGTGGTGGAAAATGATCTGCTTCTTTTGGCGGCGGTGATGGATGTGGATGGTTGAATAAGGGTTGTTGTATTTGTGAAGTGTGTTTTTTTTAATATTGGGTGCTACTGGGTTATTGGGTTTTCGATTCAATACGACAACGTTTGGTTAAGTCTTAATCGTTGATCTTGATCTCTTTATACTGTTCAAATTAAAACTCTACCTATCTTATATATAAAATACTTTTCTTCAAACTTCGGTCCATTTCAAAAAAAAATTAGGGTTTATCTTCTAGATCGATTAGAGTGTAAAATCTTCTGTAATAGCTATTATAATTTAAATATAACAAGAATCATCTTGATTCTTGTTTATTTAGCCAGCGTAGTTGGTTTATCTTGTTTAGATTAGCCAATAGCTTGAGGTTTCGGTTTGAATCTTTATATATTGTTGAGTAACAAGTGTAATCTGTAACGACGGTTGTTATAGTGGATGAAAATTGTTTAACTTATTGTGTTGTTTAACTTAAATTCTAAGCTCTTTTCTGAAAATTGTTTGTAACTCGAATTTAAATCTAAACATTTTTACAACACTGGTATCAAAGTTTGCTTAAATCTCTTACATACCTGTAGAATTTTTGTATCGCCTAAGGTTTGATGATTCGAATCTAAAAGTTGATTTAATTGATTTGGTGTTTCTGGATTCTTGAAAATCTTTAATGGTTTTTCAAAAAAAAAAACGTAGATTCAGATCAAATTATGGACTAAAGATCTCTTGGATAAAGACGGAGAAATAAATGGAGAGGCGTTCAATATATTGTTCAGTAATCTGTCAGGTTCGGTTATTTGCAAGCTAGACTGATGTGATACCACAATAGAACTCTGGGGTAAGTTAGTCTCTCTCTATTCTGCTATGTCTTTACCCAATTTAGTTTTCTTGAGAGGATTTATGTTTAATTATAAAATGGATAAGAGTAAATCTTTGGATGAGAAAATTGATGAATTTTTAAAAATGACATTGATGTTAGATGGTACCCCTAAGACCTTATATGATACTAGTAAATGTATGATAATTCTAAACTCTATTACTGATTCTTATCAAGTTGTTAAAGATGTGTTTCAATTATACGAGTATTGTCCCCTCCTTTTGAACAAGTTATTGCTACTTTAAAAACAAGAGAAAATAAAATTGAACTAAGGAGAAGATCTAGCTCAAACTTTTTTATTAAACCAAGAACATATACTACACATGTCTCGGATGCAAATAAAAATAAGAAAACAATCAATAGGAATAAGAAAAAGTCTAAAGAGACCAAAGAATATTTTCATTGTGGTAAAGCTGAGCATTTAAATAAAAATTATTTTAATTAAAGAACAAACTGAAAGTTGGTAATAATAAATCTACTTTAGACTGTATGCCTAAGATAGATGATGAGGTATGTGAAATATTAAGTCAAGTCTAGTCGTGTTAATTGGATACTTGATTCTGGGTGCACCTTACATATGTATCTATCACCTAAATGATTTCATGCCCTTGTTTAAAATAGTAATGAAACTTTTTATATGGGAAATGATCAAACATGTGATGTTAAGGGTGTGGGAAAAATTAAACTTAAAATTCTATTATGGAAAATTTATTACTTTGATAAATGTTAGATATATACTAGAATTAAAAAGAATTTTGATTTCTTCGGGTTCTTTTGATGATATAAGTAAAATTGATTTTCATATAGTGCAACTACCTTATTTTAGGCACATGTTCATTAAGATCTTTTTATTACTTTACAGTTATCCTAGTCATGATATAAGATCAAAGTTTTTTTAAGATAAAGGTGATACAACTTTCTACATTTAGTTCTTGTAAAGATAACCTATCTTTCACTAAAAATGTGAGTATTTATGAAAAGTTTTAACAGATATATTACCTTAAAAATTAAGTTGAAGCGATAATATACACAACTAACTATATATAGCTTAATATTAAATTCCCAAGGTTAACGATAGATCTAACAATAGACCTAAAAGAAAAAGTTGTCCTGCTAAATATTTTTCATTCTAAAACATCATTTTCCAACTCCAATGATATAATCAAAGCTTAAACAAAAATGGTTATTATAAAAAAAATTGGTTTTTTGATTTAGCTTGGATACAAGGTTTCTTTAAGCTTGTTGTATATCAAATGATTAATTGTTGATTTTGATCAGTCTATCTTTCAAATTTATCAATAATGCACAAATAATTATAGCTCAACAATTATAACAACTATTAAGATTTCTCTCGTGATTAACAAAACCTATGAGTGTAAGTCTTCTTGAAATACTTTGTTTCTTTTTCATTATTTTACCATCCTCATCATCTACTTTTAATCACTCCAATCCGCTAATATAATATTTCTTCTCACTGTTTCAACTAACTCATTATAAGTTCTTTCATGGTCGTTACCAAAACTCAACAAAGTTACCTTCTTTATACACAGAGGAATTGTGTTTAATTTGGGTTGGTTTTTATATCTATACATGTGGTGTCTCTACCCTAATATTGACTACTAATCCCATAATAGTTAAACTCATCACGTCTTGGAAGCTGATATTATACCAAAATCTACAAAACCAAGTAAACCCCTAATAAATTCCACATACATAATAACCACTATATTATTACTAAATTCCACATACATAATAACCACCAAATTATAACTGGTCAGCTATATTAGATTACTCTAAAGCCAAGAAAATAAAGTGAAACCCATAATTTGAACTGAACAACCTTAACTAAATAGTAAGCAATCCAGATTTAGATTACCCTATGAGCTATCAAAATAAAAACACTAAAGAACCTTGAAATAATGTCACAAATTGAAGCAATGATTGAACAACATAAAATCAACACACTCATATTCATAACCAACTAACATGATCAAAAAATAGTGAACATTATACCTTTAGACTTGAAAAATTAAGACAAAAAAAGATAAACAAGTGAACGCTAAATCATGTAAAGAATCTTGGGGTAATTTTGTTAGAGTACTCACCTTCTACATAACCTATTTTAGAGAAGATATTGGAATCCACCGTGCGATGGAGGCAATGGCGACTTTGTTGCCATTATCAACCGAAGAAGAGAAGAAGTGTGGTAACGGAGATGGTTATAGGTTTTTGCAGTAGAAGTGAGTTTAGAATCGGGTTTTTTAATTATAAAGGAACGTAGAGAAATTGTAAAGAATAAGGTTACATTTGGCATAATTTGTTTTAGGACTTTTATGGATAATGTTAAATGTAAAGATGGAGGAGGTAATAAATATAAGTTATATGACTTATTTGGTAAATAATCCATATATAATTTATATATAAATAAATTTAGAATCGTCTAGAATAAAAATGTCTAAACTCCGCCTAGGTTCCCGTCCAAATTTCTAGATGCTCGAAGGTACCTGATCACTCGGCTAACGTCTTTTAGAATATTGGTTGGAACTAATCATACCATATAAAAACCTTTTTCACTTCATATCTTATATTAACTTTTGGAACAATTGAGGCAACGACTTTCATCATCTGTTGTACAAATTAGTTTGCTATGCACACAACACATCAAAACAACGTCAGTTGCTTTGTGTAACATGCTCGTCTTCCATATTTTTGTTTACTTCATTCAAAATATCTTTCAAATCTTTAAAATATTCATCATCTCTTTATCTTTTTATCTTCCTAATTGCGAACCTATGATCTTCATATTTGTATCAATGAATCTAAATGTAGATATAAATGCTGAGTTTTGTAGATTGTATTTTCACGATCAATAAATGTTGTTTTATCTGGCAATCCATTCGTATAGAGATATATCCTCAACATCATTTAACAGCGTTAGCATCAAAAGGAGTTGATTGGTGGTAGTTATCTATTTGGAACGATTGTTATATATTACATCACTAGTTTGTTGTATTCAGTCACTGTTGGCTTATATCATTGTCTTTCCGTGTAAAGAATGTTTCAATTATTTGCATCTCAATTAGGCTCTTCTTTTTTTAAAAATATTATATATTATTACTATAAAAAAAGAATACAGTAGTACTATAACTACACTACAAGAAATAGTATCATTAGGGACGAAGTTATTGCAGCAACACAAAAATGGCCTCTAATGATATTTTTAAACACCAACTCTAATTATATTATTAGCGGCAATATTTGCCGCTAAAGGTAAAGTCAATAAAGACTAAAACAAATAATTTGCGGCATCTTTAGAGACGAACTTATAGGGACAATAATAACGGCTAAAGATACCTTTTCTTATAGTCCTAATACAATACATATTCCTTTTCTTATTACTACTGTTTTTCACATTTTCATATAATTTGAGAATACAAAAATCTTCAGTCCCCCGTTAATATAGTAATTATATTCTACCTTGATCTTTTTGTTAGAAACTTAGCTATCATATGTATTGTTAGTGGAATGTATTAAAATCAAATTTGATTATCAGATCTTAATTCCTTTCAAAGTTTAACAAAGATCAGTCTATCTTCTATTTTTTTCAATGAATCTTGTATCAAAATTAAAATAAATTACAAGGAAAAATTACAATCAACCTGTTGCAATCTTATTTTAAACTCTTGATAAACAAAATTAAGAGTGAAGGTGGATAGTCTTTAAAATCAAGGTGAACAGAAAAAAGTCTAGGCTTCTCCTGATTAAAATATCAACTCATTCATTTATCCAACGATGAACATTTAGTATCACATCGTTTTTATGGTGAGAAATAGAACTCCCGAATTTCTCAATAATGAGTTTGACATTCCATGGAGAGTTGGTTGGTCATTCATACCTTCGGCTATGCCCTTAGAGTTAGTGTTAGATAATTACATTTTTGAAGGTTGAACTGAGTAACCAGTTTATAAGCTTTTTATGCAGTTTGAAGTTCTCCTTTTAAGATTGTAGATCACTAAACCTTTTTCGTGACAGATCTAACGCAGTTATCTTCATTGGTTTTATGGAATACTGCAATACCTATCGGATCTCAACTATGAGAGAATGAGGTCTCACAAAAAAGATCTAACATATTTGTTTCCAAATCTTGAACCCTATTCTCTGCTACAGGTAAATTGGGTTCATTTTAAGAATTGATGTTGTCCTAATCTCTTCCAAACAAATATTTCATGAGTGATAAGGATTATTCTAAAATTTGAGTGCAATTCAAGGGTTCTTTCTTTTCAAACAATTATTTCATACGGCTTTTCCAGATATTTCAGATGGTACTGAAAATATATAAGGTAAAAGATTTTACCTCTCATCCATTTTTGAATTAAACATCGATAATTTTGATGATCTGTCAATATTATCAACATTACTCTTGTCTATTTGAAGAATAGATTAAGCCCAGATATCTAGGCTCTAATTAAGGAATATGTGTGTAATAGGTCCCGTACCGTTCGGTCATAGGTGACGAGAACTATTATCAACACATTTCCATTTGTATAAGTTATCTTTGGACGGGATCGCCCTCTACAACATTTCTGTATACAAGCTCCGATCTTAGTTCCCAATGCCAGTTTAACTTGTTATAAAAAGATCTGAATCTGATTCAAAATATTGTCTTCCTTCACACAGAGTAATAAAGTTTTTTCTCTGTTCTTGGATGAAACAATGTCCTACGCTTGTGCTTTTTTTTGAGGTGTTTTTGAATTTCAGTTTAACGTTTTCTTTTTCTGCTTTCGCAATATTTTTTGATTAGTTAACGATCCACTTGCCAATTGCCAGAACTCGAATATGCACATGTGAAGTGAAGGAAGCTGGCCTTCAAGATCATATTCATTTTATTTTGCGACTATCGCCAAACCAGCAAATATAACAGAATTATATCTAGGTATATCGCGAGACCAATAAATATATGAAGTTAAGCAACAATATTTATATAATGTTATTGATGATCATTTGCAGTGAGATAATAGAACATGTCAGACATCAATATGGAGTTTTTTAGATGTTGCGATTCAGTATTGGAAGAAGATGGCCTTTTAGTTCTACAAGTAATTCAGCATGGTAATTCAAGTGTTTGATCAGCCAGACATTCCATAGAAATATTTTCAGATTTTTTTTCTTGGCAATCATTTTGTTAAAATGCTTCACACGTAATTCTATATTTCCATGGAAACAAAACTTATCGTATGAAACAAAAATCTGAAACTATTTCCAAGGAAAACCTGGTTGATCAAACACATCCTTACTGCTAATGATTATAAGCTGAATCGACTTGTCCATACATAGTTCACATCATTACAAGATGACAAGTACTGACGCATATAGAAAAAACCCAGGCTTCATTACTGAGTATATATTCCCAGGATCATGTATACTCTCTCTGAGTCGAGTAATCACAGCTATGGCAGCTGGATCCAGGCTCGGGTAAATGATCTCATCATATTCCGTTCTCTGATACAATATTGTTCATGAATGCAGTGTGGAGAATTCGGAAACTATAGGAAGTCATTATTATTATTCACAGATGTTGGAGGGATAACTTCCTGAAAAATCAGAGGTAAGAAGAAACATCAATGCGCGCTGCTATGAGAAAAGATCATCTATAGTTATATAGATTACTTCTAATTAACATTTGATAGGCTGCTTGTGTTTTAGCTTAATTCTGGAGTTGGAATTTGATGAAAAAGTCATTCAGACATGGGAATATTTTTTTGATTATTGTGCTTCTGGTTTCTATAGTCGCACGCTCGAAAATTACCATGTATAGCTGACGGATATTGGTGATAAAATACAACTTGGGTCGATGTTTTTTTCATATTCGAATAAAAAGTTTATTCAATGAATCTAAATGTATTGATGATATAAATGGTGTGTTTTGTAGATTGTATTCTCACGATGAACAAATGTTGAATAGTAAGGAAAGAAACTATACGCTTGGCTAGTGACTTTGAGCGTGCTAGGGGTAAGGAGCGAGACAGAGGCATTATTGTGTCCGGAAAGAGCACGTTAATTAAATGGGTAAAACCTTAGAGGCGTAACAAGTTAAATATAGATGCGTACTGCGATCTACTAAAGAAGAAGGCCGGGATAGTTGGGTTACTTAGAGACGAAAATGGGACATTCATAGCTGGATTTTCAGGTGTGTGTATGTTTGAATCGCCTGTTCTTTCAGAAATCTTGGCACTACATTTCGGTCCAAAATGGGCCCTAAATCGTGGCGTAAAAGCGCTATATATCGAGACTGACTCTAGAGAGTTTCATGCGTTAGTGAAAGGTAGTGGTAGCTCTACGAGATGGGCTTGTCATATTGGATGAGAATGCATGGAGATGCTCAAGATGCACCTACGTTTCGAAGTTAACTTTGTTTATCGCGAGGCTAATAATTGTGCGGATTTATTGGTTAAGAAGGGCGCTGATTCTTCTGAAGGACCACACGAACTAAGAGATCCTCGAGTATTTGTGGCATAATATAACAAAGGATATGAATGGTTGCGCTACTCCAAATTAAATTGATTTTAGATTTATTTAACTATGACTTTAAGCCGAATAAAAAGAAAAACTGAAAAGAGATCTAATTGGAAACATACTTAGCCTTAGCTTAGCTTGGACTTTTTTAGTAAGTCTTTCTTTTAGTCGAATGCTTAGCATGGACTTGTCCTTCATGAAACATTAAAAAGAAGAAAGACTGATGAGCTCGAAAACTTCCGTTTAAGTTTTGGCATGCCAGAAATATTTTTTTTTACTGAAGTAGTAATATTTTTTCTTGGTTTGTGCTTGTAATTATTGTTTATTTTTTCTCTTCGTATAATCTCGTATGAATCTTGAACCAATTATACTGTACTTGTTTAATTCATGCTTTTCATAAATTTCTAAAATTTTATTTTCACCCTCACCAGTCAAAAGCTTTATAATAATATATTTACACTTAAAGATAAAATAAATACCCCATATGAAATGATAAGGTTAATTAGTGCAAATTAAACATTATAATACTGGACTTAGATTTTGTTAATATGTTGAGTACGTCAACAGTAGATTAGATTTCATGTGAGAAACCAGTTAGCAAATGGTGGAAGTACCTGTACTATCTTTTTTTTTTTAAATTAAATTTATGTTTTCAATTTCAACTAAGAAACCTTGAGTTTTGATGGACGTTACTTTGAAATGGAGCTTGATAATCATTTAGGTGAATGATCATCATAAGTTTTAGATATCTTTTTTAAAATGGAGGTATGCTGTAAAGTCTGCAGGATTTCTAGTGAAAAGGCAAGTAAGGATTTTCGTTGTGTGGAAAGATGTTATTCTTATCATTTTTTTATCATCACACAATCAGTTTGATCAAGGAAATAAGCTAAATGATAAACAAATGATGCACATATAAATTTATTCAAATGCTATTCATAGTATATGATAGGTTTCCTAGTGTTAGTAAACAGGCCTGTAGATCAGTAATCACAAAAAAAACTTCCAATAATATCATTGACAAATTTGTTCTGAATTGTAGATAAATATAGTACACATATTGATTTACTTAGAATAAGAATTAAAATATAACAGAAGTGCAACAGAAGCTAATTGCAGTTAAAATTTAGGTCTAATTAAAGAACAATAAAGAAAGTAAAAATGTGAGTACAATCAGAAAAGGAAAAAATAACAGTTGTGCTACTGCCATTCCTCTTGTAGCTTCCACTGCCTGGTACATCAAAAAAAAATTCACAATAAGTAAACTATGAAAATATAGGAAGATTAATGGAAAGCAAAAATGAATTTCCTAACCTGCTTATCCAATAAATTAATTTGTTGTGCCTGCTGTAATTATTCTTAATGAAGCTTCCCTTTTCTAATTCTCTCACTGCGACGAATTTTGAAAGGTTCTTGATTAATCCTCTCGCTGCCATGAACTTCAAGAGATGCTTTACGAAGCTTTCGTTTTCTAATCTTCTCGCTGATACGAATTTCGAAAGACTCAGGCTCATGTAGAGGCACTAGACTTGCACAATATGGAAATACCACACCGTAACCCAGATCTTGATGTGTAATTTCACAATTTTTAGTTCTGAAGTTGTATATTATTCCCGTATCATCTTCAAGATCTGTACTTGCATATACCACATCATCATGAAAAGCCACGGGCTCCCATTTGCTGCAATTAATCTTGAGTTGGGCTATATTTAGAGAGTGCTTTAATTCCCAAGCTGGCTCCTCATAGTCTTTTAAAACCCAAATTTTAATATCGGTTTGGTTGTACACCACACAATGAAGATAACTCTCTGATACTCCTAAGCAACTCGAATAAAAATCTTGGATAACAGGCAAACGTATTGCCTTAGACAATTCTTTTTCTACATGGAATACAATCATATGAGTTATTCCTATTGACCAATGCATCCAACCTTTATTAAACATGAGAATACGTGGAAAACATCCCAAGCTAGAAACCATGCATACATCCTTAGATGTTTTCCAATTGTTAGTATCCGACGAGTAAATGTTAAATGAATATGTGTTACAAGGATTGCTGCTGCAGTGTTTAATATCTACCAACTTAAATGTTGAAGATGCACCCGATGAAGAATTGAAAGGGTACAAAGCTAATCCTAGGTCCTCATATGAAGTACAAAATAAATAATTACCTCTTTTGGGTTTTACTCGTACCCACTTTCTTGTTACTGGATTGCATATGTATATAGTATACATTCCTTTCTTGGCAATCCAACTTCGACAACAAACTATACCATTAAATGATGATAAAAGATACACTTTTTTTTCTGGAAGGAAATCCAAAATATTATTTTTTGTTGCACATCCTGTATCAGTGAGAGTTAGGAGATCCACAGTGTCGTTTGTAAGATCGAAATTTTGCTGGACAACAAGTCCTTGAGTTTCTTCTACTCCACCATAATGAATTCTCAAGAATGAGGGGTCGGATATAAAGGTATACCACCTCTTGGAAATGCACTTAAATGCCAGGAGAGACTCAGCGGGTAGTCGAGATAAGATCTCCGTTGCAATGTCGTTGTTTAACGAATCCATATTCGAATTCCAATTAAAAAGCTGGATCACCATATATAACCCAAAAGTTACACAGGAAAAAATAACACAATTAGAAGAAGCAAAGTAGATATGAGTTCTTTAAAAGAATGAATATGTAAGAAAATTGTTTATTAGTCAATAGCGATGTAAGTAAAACTCCACACTAATATTAGTTTTATTGCTTAAACCATCTCCAACCAATCGTGGTCCCCAAAAATTCATATGCTATAAAAAATTACATGTGAGATTTGTTTAACAATAAAAGTTTAATACTATCAAAAAAAATTAAAAAATTAAAAATTGTAAGAAATTAAAAAAAATAGGAAAAATTCAATTGTTAACAAATCAAATACCAAATTTTTATGTATTTGTAAAAAAAAAAAAGATTTTTACCTTAATGATTTGATTGGTGCTATAGTTGGTGGTGGAAAATGATTTGCTTCTGGCAGAGGTGATGAAAGTGGATGGAAGAATGGTTGAATATGGGTTGTTGTATTTGTGAAGTGTGTTTTTTTTAATATTGGATGCTTGTGGGTTATTGGATTTCGATTTAATACGACAACGTTTGGTTAAGTCTTAATCGTTGATCTTGATCGCTTTATACTGTTCAAATTAAAACTCTACCCATCTTATATATAAAATACTTTTCTTCAAACTTCGGTCCATTCTGTTTTTAAAATTTTTAGTCTTTTCTCTCGCTTTTCAAAAAAAAATTTAGGGTTTATCTTCTAGATCGATTAGAGTGTAAAATCTTCTGTAATAGCTATTATAATTTAAATATAACAAGAGCCATCTTGATTCTTGTTTATTTAGCCAACGTAGTTGGTTTATCTTGTTTAGATTAGCCAATAGCTTGAGGTTTCGGTTTGAATCTTTATATATTGTTGAGTAACAAGTGTAATTTGTAACGACGGTTGTTATAGTGGACAAAACTTCTCTCATCGGAGTTCAAGCTAGACTGATGTGATACCACAATAGAACTCTGGGGTAAGTTAGTCTCTCTCTATTCTACTAAGTCTAATATGTCCCTTTTTTATTCTATTTTAAATTATATAGTAGCATATTTAAATCCATCTTTTTGAAACCCTTACGATTTTTATTATTTAATTATATTATCTAGTTATCATATGAATTATTGTATATTGGTATACTACAACATATTTCATTGTCTATCCATTTTATATTAAATGATATCGTTGTTGAATAGGACTAATTCTTCATTTTATATTTGATACTCGATGTTGCTATCGATCATTCTACATGATATCTTCGTGATGCACTTGACAGAAACGAGCTTGCCAAGGTTGACATGATATCATGTTTCATTTTCACTTGGCGCGTGCGATAGAGAGTTCCTTGGCTAGTGGCTAATAGGTTTTGGGTACTTTTGGTATTACTAGTAGGGAGATAAGGGATCGAGAGTTGCAGCGGGAGGCATAGGGGCAAGACAATAACATCCTTTGCAAATTGATTATTACTTGCTAGTGGATATAGCTTTTTGGTTAGTATGAGCTGCCTAGTTTGTGATATACATATATATATATTTATCACTCTATGATAGCCTATATAAGTTCAATGACAACGTATTAACCAAATTACTTCCGCTGAGAGGTTAAATTCCAATATAAGCATTATTTATTCTCACCTCGCCTTTGGTACCTCATCCCTTTTTCCCACTCTTTCAGGATGGAGACAATTTAAGTATATGTGTAGATAAGTTAGTAAAACATGACCATATTGCGAAACAACAGTACGAATGTAGTCATTATATTTAATTATTTCAACTGATTATTGTAATATAATAAATATAATTTTGTATTTTAAAATTAGTTAGAGCTAGTCACGTTTTCGGGGAGTGACAAATTAAAAAGGATACAACTCAATAAAAATTGACATACTAAATATAATACGATAAAGGCCACTCTTTCGTGTTCATCCACTTGGGTTAGACCTAGATTATATTGGATAAGGTAGATAAAAAAAGTCTAGGAAGAGGTCCTGCCCTAATAGAAATCATCTACAATCTAAACATTATGCCAATGTATACGGGTAGCCATTTCACTATTGGGTACCTCAGTTGTACATCTTTAATCTCTCTATAAACACACACAAATCAGATCTTTCCATATTTAGACTAATGAACTGAGAGTCATAGAGATATTGGGACCTTACCTCCATTTTGGTCCTTTTACTTTATTTTTCAAGTACATATAACATGTTTCATATCTGACCACCATTAATCGATTATTAAGTTCACTCTAGCTATTTTAGGACAATCTAAGATCAAAATAACCAAAAAATTTATATGGTAGAAAATTGTTGTATCCCTGTCAATACAATAAATTTATTTAATAATTTTATAAATTATATGTGGAATTTAAATAGCAAACAATATCAACTACTTGATCTTAAAAGGCCTAAAGCCCATTTATGAAATTCTCTTTATATAACACTATCTTATTTAAATATACTACACAATAAATTCTAATTATTTAACGGCAACACTTAAAGGAGTGAACTTAAGATTTTGTGATTCTTTTTCTAATAAAATTTACAACAACTTCCTTGACTATGCGTGTTCTTCAAATAAAATTAGCGTAACTTAATATAACAAATATGTTGAAGACATTGATGCTTAATAATTTATGTGAACTATCATTAAAAATCAAATATCAGGGAATATGATCCCTTATGGATATATCATCAAAGGCAACTCTCTCAAAGGCATGGTTGAGGTTGGCTATGAATTTGGTAAATTTTACTAAATAATTACACTTAGTCCAAATAAAGTGCATGGATACAAAATTAACAAATTATCATGCCTTGAATGTAAAATATAATAAGTTGGAAGTCATACAAAAGATATTTTACTATCATCCAAAATAAAGATATAACCGTGCCCTTTTTGACAATGTGTAATCATAATTTAAATGCGTTCGGTTCAAAGGAGTAATTTTGACTTTATATAGATTTATTGTATTAGTGTTAAGATAGATATCTCAATATACCTATTCAATGTTTTGTGCATACCGTTGTTATGGGGAACTAGAAGTCTAAATTGTGTACAACATGTCTAGAATCTATTAAGAGGTGATTGTAATGATGAAGTGCAATTTTTTTCGTTAGAGTAAATAAATCTCAGAATTAAAATCTTAATCGAATTAATTTATGTGAACTATCATTAAAAATCAAATATCAGGGAATATGATCCCTTATGGATATATCATCAAAGGCAACTCTCTCAAAGGCATGGTTGAGGTTGGCTATGAATTTGGTAAATTTTACTAAATAATTACACTTAGTCCAAATAAAGTGCATGGATACAAAATTAACAAATTATCATGCCTTGAATGTAAAATATAATAAGTTGGAAGTCATACACAAGATATTTTACTATCATCCAAAATAAAGATATAACCGTGCCCTTTTTGACAATGTGTAATCATAATTTAAATGCGTTCGGTTCAAAGGAGTAATTTTGACTTTATATAGATTTATTGTATTAGTGTTAAGATAGATATCTCAATATACCTATTCAATGTTTTGTGCATACCGTTGTTATGGGGAACTAGAAGTCTAAATTGTGTACAACATGTCTAGAATCTATTAAGAGGTGATTGTAATGATGAAGTGCAATTTTTTTCGTTAGAGTAAATAAATCTCAGAATTAAAATCTTAATCGAATTAATTTAATGATGAATTACATTAGAGATCGAATTTGCTATTGATCTCGATTTGAAAGTGAAATAAGGAAATTATATGATTTATATCTAAATTTAATTTTAGTAGTTGTAAGTATCTTGATTTCACATTTTGATATCTTACATGTTCTAGTAATTTAATAAACTAGAACTTTTTCTTGATACAGATCATGTATTCTCAACTATTATTCTACATTATTTAGTTGACCTTGTCACAATGATTAAACTCATTCTACCACCTTACATGATATACTAGAGGATTAATATATTTCATATATTAATTTATTCCTATGTTACTTGATAAACTTATTATTAGTAAAAAATATACATATCTAGTTTTTTCAATTCCATTTTCAGAAAGTTAGATTTTGCCACCCTCAATTAGGGTTTCAATGTTGAATTGAGATAAGCACATTAATAAACTCCACATACATATATTATCACGAGTTTCATAGGTTAGATAGCTCTATCATCTATAATGGACCTTCAACCTTAACTCCTTTTTGTTGCCCTTCGGAAAACCTTTGAAAATGTTAGATGACATATCGCATGAGTCTCATGATGATAATTATAAAGATCCTTGTCGAAATAGTTTCTAACATCCTTGATGGTATTGAAACTAAGTAATTTGTCGAGATCATCACAAAGAAGTACATTGTCGACGAGAAATAAAAAAGAAAACACTTTTGTATAAAATGACAAACATGTGATGTTAGAAAATGAAAAAGTAGGTAGAATGTCATGGACATTGGTATGTTACTAATTTATTGGTTTCCTAGTTGTACATTAATATAAGATATTAAAACTAAACTCTTGAAAAGTATATAATACATTGATTGCACAAGAAACTTCAAGATAAATGATTTAATGTGTTGGTTAAACATGTAAGTAGTTTGGAATTATTAATATCTGTAATGAAATAAATATGATATTTAATGTAATTTTAAGAGATAAATGTAGAGAGAGAAAGAATGTTTGTGAAATTATCATAATCCTCTAATGAATTTTAACATCTCTACATTTAATGGTGGAGGGTTCCAATTACTAATTTTACACTTGTCAGGTTTCTGTAGAGATTAGTGGTATTTTAATGTTTGGGATCATTGAATAATTCAACACACGTATTTTGACTTGGAGATTAACTATATATTAAATATTTTGATGGGTTATCATTGTCTTTCAACTTTTTCTTTAATATTCTCTTTCGATAGATATCAATTGAAAGCTTCGTTTGACAAAACTATGATTCTTGATGTAATCCAACTTTCCTTATCGGGATTCTATTATATGAAGATTCTGCAAAAAACTTCGTTTACTTAAATAAGCTTTTATTTCTGAGTTCTGCATCTGTTTGAGTTCTTTATCATTAATGTCAAAATGATGGTAACCTATAAACACAACTCATGGATAAATAAAATCATTAGTAGCATGTGAGAATGAATCATGTTTAGTGCATCATAAATAAACTTATAATAGTAAAATTCCAACAAAAAATAAATGGACGCAACCCCTTTTGACTTATGTGGGATTACTTTAAAGAGGGCCTGTTTACGTTTACTAGTGGCATTGTGTGACCCCAACTGTGACAATGCCCATTTTTTCAGTTAGGGCTCTAAATCAAATTTCTTGTATGCAAAAAACAAAATATTATTCATGAAGATATGGGTTAGCACAATTTGTGAAATTCACATGTCAATAGTTTTTTTGAGCGTGTCGGTTTCCCCTGAGGTGGGATATAAAATAAATAGTCGGGGAATACACCTCGCAAGTGTACTAATCATTACAAGTAATATAGTAGTAAGTTTTATATCATTCTCCACAAGGAATATGAAGTTAAATTTTTATTTTCAAATTTTACTTATAATATTAATTTAGTTAAACAAAAATTAAAATATGTGTAGTGGTCTTAGTGAAATAATCAAATTATTTGTAAGGGTCTAAAGTTTAGTTTTGTAATAATAATATAAAAAACAAGGACTAAAATGATATAAAATATAATATAGAGAAATAAGGGAAAGACGTAGCTCAAAAAACACTTGTAATCACCACTAGTTATGAGTTAAGAATATTTATGATGTATGGTAAATTAATAATTTAGTGTTAACAAAGATTTAAAAATCCACCTATGTCCCTCCGGAGTAAATAGGGGATATTGTAGGACTCTAGGAACCTCTCTCGAATAATTATACAATGTCTTCTAATGATTAAGTTATATACCCTATGTGTATTATCCAACTATTCACGATTTCTCGATTCTAAGTTAATTCAAACATCCATATAACAATTGTTCTATTCAAACCTCCCTCCCAAGTGTGGTTAAAATTCGAACTCAGCTCAAATTCATGGCTAATATATAATTTAAGTAATTAATCAATAATACATGAAAAACATTAATTTCTTCATCCATTTAAACATTAAAATCCGAAATTTATGTAAATATTACCAACTTATAATTTATGGTTCATACCTAAGCAAGCTCATAATAAGTTTAGTTCATAATACAAATCTGAAAGTTAACAATTCCATAATACAGCTAATAGTTGAAAATGAATAAGAATTACACTAAAAAATATGATTAAATGGTTGAAAGATTGATGATTGAGGTGCTAAACTTACTCCTTGTCTTTTCTCCTTTGTTCTAGTTCTTGTCTATCTTGTTCCAAGTGAAGTGTAACTGTTCAAAAGTAGCCCAAAGGATTTTTGTGTAACGGTTTATTCTCAATTGATCTAGAACGTAAGAGATATCTTTAATTGGAAGGGTTTGATTAGAATTATCATGAATAATTTATAGTGAATTTTCAAAGTTGACGATGATATTTTGCCAGCAATTTTGTTTGAACTTCTAGTGAAATTTTTGATTTTTTGTGTCTCGAATCAGAATTTTGCTTGACTTTCTAACTTTTCCTTGGGGTCTATTATTATCGATGTTCATTATATTTGCACACTTACACCAAAATGATCTAATAATTCTCCAAAAATACAATATATAAAGATTAGCTAAAGATTTAAATTATAAGAAATTAAAGGATAAATTCCACATTAACTCTCAGCCCCCAATTGGTGTCTCATGAGTCTTAAAAGTGATCATAAAAGATGAAACATCAAGCCCCACAATTCAATTTTTTTGTCATGACAAAGTAAACTCATACTCGGAATTAACGTCCAAAAAGTTTCAAGAGTAAGAACCATGTAATGGTCCCATGTGAAGACTATCATATGATTCTCGATCCTTTCACGATTTTTACTGGCCAGGTTACACACTTACTATCCTCTCATTTGTCACTCAACCACATAGCGAAGAATCTTAAGCTATTTTAGATTATTATTTAAGGGTTTGGTGAGGTATGATATATATGTTTCAGTGAAATTTGGATCTCTCCCCACTTGAACAAAAAATGTAGTAAATTTCAAGAATGGTAGATCCCTAAAATATGATATATGTTTGTAAATAAAAAAAATATATACTTAATCAGTTAGGGTTAGCTCAACTAGACAGGACCTTGCCTATCATCTAAGAGTTACATGGTTCGAAGCTCCTCCAAAAATATCGGCATCCTAGTTCTGTCTTGCCTGAAATTAGGTATGTGGAGGCTTGCCTACCTTTCGTGGGATTTTCTGACAGATCACTATTTAGTCGTCATTAATATATTATTTTACTAATTTTGTTATATATATATATATATATATATATATATATATATATATATATATATATATATATATATGTATATATCAACATCTTCTATTGTAACAATTACTATAGATATCATTTAGCTTTTGAGTGATGAGCCTGAAGTGAAAGATTTGGGGACAATTCATCACTTTATTAGAATTAAAATTACAACCTTAACTACTAGACTTCATTTTTTCGTTGTAACGTCACTCTAATACAATAATTGAACATACTAATAAGGTTGACTATAATCACATTATTAGACAACAATAAGATCTTCTTCCAACAAATCTCTACTAGAAGATCCTTGTTTTATGAGGGCTTAATGGGGATTTACAGTAAATATCACTACTCACCCATTTTTCTTTTTTGTATTAACTATGCATCTCAATTCATGAATGCGCGTATAATTAAAATATATAAAAATGGTTATGCATATTAATGTGTAAAAAGAGCTTCAAAGTAGACTTAATTTTTTCTCATCACTCTACACTTAATTTGGTTCCTTTCTCATATGCATATTGGAAAGAATATACTAGAAAAAGGAAATAAATCACAATATATTATTTATTTATTAAATGGTTCCTCATCTCGGGGTCTTTGATCTCTCGGCCAAGCACAATGATTGAGTATCATGGCATGTTTAATAAAAACGTTGAACTCGTTTGGATGACGTTTATCCTCAAATAACATCGAATTAAAAAAAAGTCTTCTACTATAATCTAATTTCATAACCTTAGTGCTTTTCATATGACATTTAATGGTATATTCAATGTTATGAGAAAACATATAATATTGGTTACCACTTTATACGCAAATGAGTTGCAAGTGGATTGCTTCTCACTCAACAAGTCTTTGCTCGTAACCAAGTAGCCAACTTTTTCAACAACAAAATGTCAAAAGATAATCTAAATTATATACAAAAAATAATTTTTTCAACCCAAATTTTTTTAAGGGAGGTGTTATAAATACATCACAATTCAACAATAGTGAGAGTAAATAATTTAAAAATAAAAAATATAAAAAACCCACCTTATACAAAAATATGGGATGAATTTATATAAAAATACCATTACCATATGCCTTGCTATTAATAAGTTAAATTCTCATAGAATTGGTGTAAGATATGAGTGATATATGTGCATCGCTTTACAAAAAATGGCAAAAATACCATTCCAATTTCACCCGTGCAAATGGCCCGCCCTTGAGAATTACATTATCTCACATTAATTTCAATTAAATACATATACAATAATTCAACTTATAATCAATTTAGAGTTAAAAATATGGTAATATAATATTATTTACCTAAATCCCCGTACTAATATTGACACGATGCTTATCTTGACAATGAGTTAAAATCAAATATCCAGTCTCTTATTTTGGTCAAAGTGGATCAACACTAAAATGAACTAATTATACTTGGATCCAAATTTCAATTTATATACATTCTTCCTCACATTTAAGTATCACATTATAAAAACCTAAATTGATATAAATATACACACACTAATGACAATAAATCATAATCTTTATTTTCTTTGTTTATAACTTCATGTTTCATCTCTCTTTCTCTCTCTCTCTATTCCCTCTCCCTTTCCTTTCTCTTTCCTCTCTATTTCCCGTCTCTTCTCTTGACTCTTCTCATCTTATTAGAAAGAAAGATATCGTCTATCACCACAATCACCACTCAACAAAAGAAATGGTAAGTGCACATTACCTATTTCAGATCTGTGTATTTCGTATATGATAAAAAAAACGTCTCTTCTCTCTATTTTATCTTGAATTTTCTTCTTATTATTAGAAAAGAAGATCTGGCGTATTACTACTATCAGCACTCAGCACAAGACGGACGGTATGTGCACTTGACTTAATTTAGATATATATTTTATTAAATAGATTTCAAAAATTTTGCTAAAAAATTTCAGATCTGATTAACAGAGAGTGGTTTTTGACTAATTTTAATTTTGAATATTATGATTCTTACATAAATGGTATACAATTAAATGTTTAATTACAACTATATTTCATTAATGTGCTCAATTTTATGATATGAACAAACTATTCTAGATTTTTATTTTTTATTTAAATCCAGATATTGTAGAGATATTAAAAATAGTTATATATGTTTATCTTTCTATAATAAATATTTTATTGTGTAATTAGTTCTTATTTTCTTAACATTGATATTATTTAATAGAAATGATTGGAACACTTATATGAGATGTTTTTTACCGATTCTTAATAAATATGATCTGTGATGCACTATAAATTAGTGATATGTAGAATTAATTAAATTAAATATCACATATCATTGTTCTAATGTTTGATTTATAATTTGAATATTGTATATAATTGTATAATCTAGAACTTTTTTACTTGTATAGTTGCTCACCTATGATTAATACTGATATTTTGATAACAGGTCAATGATCATTGCATTTCAATATCCAACATCTTCTTAATTATTTAAGGTTAGTATCTAAATCAGTTCATAATTATGTAAAGGTATTATAATTAGGGTATATAATGTTTAATAATGAATTTCTAATTTTAGATATCCACTCAAAAGTTATATCAAAATTTCCCGATTAAAATAATAATTATACATTCAAAATTTTAGAATATTAAATTTAAATTAGTTCCATAAGAAACCAATATTTGAGTATGTTAGAATCTAAAATATTGGTTTTGACAACAACACATCTTAAGGTGTCCTAAATTTCAAGAACCCCAACTATGTTGTGCATATATTGGTAAATTCAATAGATTTATAGGATGAACATGTCATCTATCCAATCTTGATATTGTAGAACTTATATCTGTTTGACCTAAATACATACGTCAAATCAATTCTTGTAATTATTTTTGTAAAACACTTTTGTAAATTGTAGTTGTAATTGTTTGAGATAGGGAGGGTTTAATATTCTTTCGCTATTTTTTTGGTATTTTAATGATAATTATTATGGTGTGTGAATAATTTTACTTTAATTTAGTTTTTATCAATTATTTTTACTATGAAAATAACGATGTTGTAGCATTTGACTGCTTTTAAAATATTTCTTATTAAATTGAAGAACCTATTTAATTACTAAGAAAATATTATTTTAAAAATATAATGTGTTTATATTTTGAGGAAAGAGAATTTTTTATCACCTAAAAAGGCATGATACAAATAATCTAGAAAAAACCCACAAATAATGAAACTAATAAAATTTATATATTAACAAACAAACTAATTATAACTATTATCTAATAAAATTGTCCATGAACAAAAATATGAAAAACACATTCTATACCATAAATATATTCTGACGCACCAAACCAAAAAACAAATACTTGAGTTCACAAGTGTTTTTTGAAAAAAATCGAAGGAGATGATACTAAATGCCCTAAGTATATTTTTTTGTTATTAAAGATATTTTTGAGGAACCTAAATTTTCTCCTTATATTTTCGTAATTGGGATGGATGTCTAATTTTATCATCTCTACAAAATTGATATAAGTGATGATTCTTACTTTAATCTTGTATATTATGATAGTTATCTTTTACCAATATGATATTGATTTTTTGGTTGAATGCTAATTTTTATTCAGTCTAGTTTTTTTATTTGGTATTCGGTTTCTATATTAATAAGGAAAAGAGTGAAATATTTTTCTGTTTGTAAGTCATCCATAAGATAAGTTTTGTGCTCTCTTACAAATTTTTTTGATCAATAAGTACTTTATGTCATCAATCAAAACATGCACACAACAAGCCCCAGTTTGATAGTGACTCACTAGGTCAAACTCGGCAAACCAATACAACCCTATACATTAATATTTAACATAGCCACCTAAGAAGAACAAATCAACAAACAAACAAAAGCCAACCAAACAACTAACTTTCCAAAAAAATAAACATTCAAAAAATGTAAAGTTTCCTAAAATAAAACCAGCTAAACCAAAATAAAAACACCCCTAGTCTAGTCCAACTCTCATCCAATAACTACCACTCCCATCCTAAGCAAAGAAGCAAAACTCCATGCAAAGGCATCATCAACACTAAACCATACTAAAAACCAGGTTCAAACCTAGTTAACCTCAGTTACATATAGTCCTAAAATAATACACCAAACCATACTACATATCTAGTATCAAAAACCCAAACTTCATGTAATTCCCAATTCAAATTCAGTCTCACATTCTCTGCAGAAAACATGAACTTCTTCTTATTCCACAAACTGTAGTTAACATCCTTTATATATTACTCACAATATCAACTTTTGCAATACTAACTGTCTTGAATTCTTTTTTGTTCCTAGTATCCCACACATTGTACACATAGCTAGCAAAGCTCAGGCGATATATACTATCTCCAAGTGAGTTACTCATATGATTCTAGAAAAAATCCAACCTATTTTATGAAGTAATACCCTTATCATCCTTCCATTCATTCACAACAAACCTCTTTCAATACCTTCTTAGTAAACACACATTTTACAAAGAGATGATCTCTATCTGCAAGCTCAGTTCCAGACAAACAAAAGATACCATTAACATCCATACCCCACCTCAAAAGTCTACCCAACCAATTTTAAGTTATGTTGCTTATGTTGGATCAACTCATGCCACACCACATTATACCAATAAACACTTTGATTATCTCCCTTAAAATTATTCATAATATCTCTATTTCTAAAGCCTTTCACTCCCGAGCTGATCACATAATTTTCCATCAACTTATAGTTCTCAAGCATTCTTCATCTATCATTAACAAAATAATGTTTCACCTTCTAATTGGGATTATAGTTCCCAAAAAACACACTATTCTTAGAGATAATATTATTTATACTTTATTATCAATCCACTTATCTGTAAGTAAATAAGTATTCCTACCATCACCAATTTTATGTACTATATACTCATAAGCAATGTACGTAACATTTAACATATCTCTCCAAGTCCAAGATAAACCAATATTATACTATAACTCATACTCTTATTCTCAAGCCAATTAGCATAAACCCAAGTTGAATAAATATTATTCTTCCTACCATACATTCTACAAAAATCTCTAAGTATATATGTGGTTAATTTGTAACAATCTAGGTATCTCTAAACCACCTTCATTCTTACTCTTGCATAATTTATCCGAAGACACATTACCTCCATGAAAATCCATAGTGTTCCCTCTCCAAATAAAACAACTCAAAATAGATTCAATTTTTATCACGACGCCCATTCGAAGAAACTTTACACCACACTAGTATCTTTCTTTGCTATGAAGTACACTTTTTATAAGATGAAATCTACCTGTAAAGGTAAGAAACTTTTGCAACCAACTCTCCACACTACCCACAATATTGTTTTAAGAGTATTACACAAAGCACTATTAGGTCCTCTAGTAGTAAGTTGAGCTCTTAGATATATCTCAACATTCCACTTTTTACATTTAAAATCTCACACAATAGTTTATGAGTATCCTTATCATATCCCCATAATAAAGTTCACTTTTTTCTATGAATAAATTCTAAGTCCTGACATCCTAGGGAATAAATACAATACAATTTTTAATAAAGAAGCAGAATTCTTATCACCATTCAAAAATATAAGGCATACATTAGCAAAAATCAAATGACTTAGCTTCATCTTAGAGAATTATGGTTGAAAAATAAAAGTTTTATTCTTCACAACATGATAAAGTATATAAGTGAAATCTTGAAAAAGAGGTAGGAAAATAAATGATCTCCTGGTGGTCCTTTGTGTGTTCTAAAATAAATGCAAATGTAAATCGAACCACAACCGCAAGTGTACGGTTGTCCCAAGTAATATAGTTGATAAAACAGATTCGTTCCAAGGACGGGATGGTTGACTACAATGCTTATCTATTAATGATTGATGCACTTATGAAAACAAATAAAGATAATATGTTTGTTTGGTTTTGTATTAATCCTAAGGAATGAAAGACTAATGCGAAAATGTAAATAAATAACTAAGACGCAAGTAAATAAAAGTGATACGCAAGTAAGAGCAGGTAGTACTTGAGAGGCGCAAGGGTTTACCTAACTATCATTCATTTCATACATTGTTTAAGGGACAAATCGGTAAATTTGTATTGGTCGGGATTCTAAAATCTCCTTACCCCCGTCAGGGTGGACTAAGGAGCAACTCTCAAATGCTACAAACCCCGTCAGGGTGATTATAGTCCACTCTCAAGTGTTTAAGTTCAAATTACCCAATAGGCCATAGGTTTAATTAAGCTCGTCAGAGTCAATAATTTCTAACCTACATTCATTAACTAGTTCGGTACCTAAACCCCCCGTCAAGGTGATCCAATCGCCACTAATTGGAATAGCCTAGATACTAAGACCTATGATTGGTTAATTACGTCAATTATAGTAGATAAAGCGCAAATTAAAGAAAAATACAATTCACCCAATTTGATTTAAATAATAATAATCCCAAATCCAAATGTATAAAACGAAATCAAATTGGGATTAACCCATTATGCGTTCTCAAGCACTAAATTAGTTTAGCTCATAATAATTGAAAAGATAAAAACTAAAGAAATAAATAGGTTCAACATGTTTTACTGAATAAAATAGAAGAACCTAATTACAGAATTGAATTGGCTGAGAAGTGGAGATATAGACCGTCTCCAGCTCTTGCTTCTTCTCTTCCTCCCTCTAGCTTCTTCTCTGATGTCTGACTCTTAAGCGTATGTTGTATTATGAAAAAGATATGAAGAGTGTGTGAAAATAGAGGTCTAAAGCCCTTTTATAATGTTAAAAACGGATTAGGGCTTGGACTTAGGAATAAATCAATAATTAAATGTCCAAGCCCAAATTCTAAGCCCAAAATCCCGTAACTGCTGATACACCTTCACTAAAACGGCTTTTCCCGATGCGTTACAACTCCGATTGACCTCATTCCAGTTGCTAAAGTTCCGTAACTCGATAAGGAATGTTTTCTCTTCAAAGGTCAGCGGCTAAATCATCTCTTAAGCACCTCGAAATCAGCAATCTATAGCCTGGAAAATGGATTTTCAGCTCTAAAAATAATATCTTCGGGATTTATCTTCAAGTCTTGACTCTATATCGCGATCTTTGACTTTCTCCTTGGATTCCTCTTCTAGCTAACATCTAAAACCTGTAAAATCTTCACTAAAAATACCAATATTACGCGCAAAAGCTTAATAAATCAAAAATGCCAGAAATAAAAGAGGAAAATCATATTATTGCATATTTAGTCCAAAAGTCTATCTAAATAGTCAAATAAACACCAAAAATGATGTCTCCTAAGGGTCGAAAATAAGAACATTTAAGGAGACATCAAGACCCCCAACTCAAACCTTTGTCGTCCCGACAAAGCAAAACTAAATAAAACAAGGGGAATGAAGTAGATGCAAGAGAAAATAGAAGCTAGCAAATAAACCCTAAAGCAATGCTAAAGATAAATCTCATATAGAAAACATTAAGAACTAACATATACATACACTAATCATGCAACATCAAACATAAATAATCTCAATCATAAAATTAAAGTTGCAATGCTTGAAGGTTACACTTGTACTCATCTCTGTATGATGGCTATAGGGTGGTCATTAATCCTAACTAGCTTTGAACGCTCCACCTAGCATATTCCCTATCAACAGAATTATAAATTCACTATGTGCTTAGGAATCAAGAGGTCTTTACGGTTTTAATAATGGCTTAAGGACGGTATGGATGTATATTTGGTAAATTTGAAGTGAGCTTTTGGCTCTCTCCTCACTTACCATCAACAATGTCCTCGAGCTTGAGTTTACGCTCAAAAATGTTCTCTCTCACCCATTTGACGCGCTAATGTTGCGTCCCCATGCCAACCCAATTAAAACTAAGATGATTTCCAAAAATATTCCACTTTGCCGATTTATTTATTCTTTCTTTCTTTTTATTTTCTTTTTCATTTCTTTTCTCTTTTTTTTTGTACAAGATACCCATGACCATCATTTTGATGTGAAAAGTCATGTCTCTTATAATTTTCTTTTTCTTTTTCTCTTTTTTTTTCTTTTTCTTTTCAAATCCCGGCAAAGGGTTACAAATAATAATATCATCTACCTTTTTGTGCCTCAATACAAACACATATAATCCCTTCCCAATGTATCTTCCCAAATGTGGTCCCACCACCCCAAACTCAAGCTCGAGACAAGTCTCAGGGTTGTGATTCAAGTGCGGGTCATTTGGTCATGCCTAATAATCTAAAGGATAATGGGCTTATATCGTGGCTACAAAAGAAAAGGCTTAAGGCTCAAAATTGGGCTAAGACGGATAAAATTATAATATTAGGGATAGCAAGCTAAAAGGCTTCAAATGGCTAACAAAGAACTGCCCCTATCATTTTCCTAAGTACATAGCTTGTCTTTAGTTCATACCTATGTGGGTTCTCTACTAATTAGGATTTCACGTTCTACACACCAAACATATTCCTTAAGTACAAGCTTACTTCATTTGCATTGTTCATTAATTTTTCCTATTAATTACCTATGTTCGCATGCAATTGTAAGTGCGTTCTATATCAATCCCTAAAGTTCACTATTTATTATCATTAATTCATCAAGAGTATGCTTAAAAGGACATTTAAAATCTTCTATAGTCAAACGCAACTCCGAAAATTATTTTATTGAAAGCAATTTAAAGCAAATAACACATAAAAACTGGGATGAGGCAACGAACCCCACCCCAAACTCAAAAATGAGTCGTGTCCCCACGACTCGAAAAGACTCAAAGCAATAAAATAATTTACACTAAATGAGAAAGAAAAGAAAACGTATCTTAACCAGCGCGAGGCTGGTGTCGGTGTTGCGTCCAAGTTGAGGTTTTGAATTCTTCTTCATCAATGGTTGCGTGTAAAGTGTTCTTCATTACCTCGAACTTCTTCAAATTTCCCACGTTTTCATTTACTACTTGCCCTCTAAGCATCATCTCCTCTATGAAAATCTTTCCTTAATACCCAATTCTCTTTCTTCACCATGTTCTTCGTACCTTTCCTAACCTTCATGGTCATCTCCGATGACCCCAAACTCAAAGCTTCAAGACCCTTGGATAAAATTGTGATTTTAGTGTTCTTGAAGGTTTGGGTTTTGAATTATGGATTGTGTAGAGCTGGGTCATGGATATTTCAAGATTTGGGATAGGTTTAATGGATTAATTTTAGCTTTGGTGAAAGAAAACTTCGGATTAAAGTGTGAAGCTTTGATATTTTTGGAGATTTGTGGTTTGATTGTGAACTTGGATGATGTTTAGAGGGAAGGATTGGTGGTATGATGTTGTTTTGATGATGATTTTAGGAGCGGTAGGAGGCGAGAATTCGGATTATAGGGTTTGGCTTGGAAAAGATGCAAAAAAACTAGGTTTAATGAAGTTAAAACCGCCTCTCGTAACAGCTGGCCGGTATGCCTTCGGATTCGCCGGTATACCGGCCGAGAGGTCGGCGAATTTTTTATTTTTTTTATTTTTTTTTTTTTTTACCTCTGACGCAAGCCTCTTGCATCGTCGCTGACGCAGTGATCAGAAATTCCAGCTTCTTCGGCCGGCTAGCCGGCGGATACGCGATGGCGCATTTCGAGACGCAGCAACCTTGCGTCGTTGCTGACGCAAGGACCAGAAACTCCTTCCTCTTTGGCCGGCTAGCCGGCGGATTCGCCGGCATGCCGGTGGATTTCTCGCTGGCGCGAATGGTGACGCAGCAATGCTGCGTCATCGCTGACGCAATGGTCAGAGAGTTCGGGGGTCTTCAGCGTTTTGGCCGGTATGCCTGCGTATTGGCCGGCTAGCCGGTCAAACCTGCTGTTGACTCCATAATTTTTCGTTTTCTCCTCGTTTTGACCCCAAACTCATGACCATTATACCCCTGAAATCATCAAAAACAACTACCCTTCCTCATTTCTTAATAATAAACACTAAATTAACGAAAATCAAACTAAACTAAACTACGAAATTGAAATACTTAAACTAATATACAAGAAATGGCTTTTGTTTAACGTCGTTAAGCTCGACGGGTTACCTCATTCCTTTAGTCATTGACATAACCTCCCCAGCAGTGAGTGAGGTTGTCAATATTTGCAACTCGAAATTTACATCCCTTGGCTTTTATTCCCACTAGTTTATCTGAGATAACCTTTGCAACCACGAATGGTCCTAGCCAAGAGCTTTTTGATTCACATGTCTTTGGAGGAGGTTTAGGCTTTTTCATAGCAACTTCTTCGCCTGCTTTAAACTCCTTTTTCTTCCTTTCCTTCTTAGGTTCCCTCGGAACCTTCGTGACACGTGATTTTTCTTTCTTCTTCGCAAGATTGGGTGGTGGATTTCTCTTAGGATTTGGAGGAACGTTGATCGGTGGTTTCTTTCTTAGTTCTTTTTCCTCCACCCCTAAGGTTTCCACAACATTAATTGGCTCTTTTCTTACCGGTTCCATTACATCTACACGAAAACATTCTTCATTGGAATCCGGAAACTTCATAGGTCTAAACACATTAAACTTCATCTCCTCGTCTTGGATTCTCATGATCATTTCGCCGTTTTCTACATCAATCAAAGTACGCCCCGTGGCTAGGAATGGTCTTCCCAAAATGATGGGGACATTCCTATCCGCGTCGTAATCAAGTATAACGAAATCAGCGGGAAAAATTAACGTACCTGCCTTAACGAGGACATCTTCAATTCGGCCTTCCGGATGTGCAAGAGATCGATCCGCCATTTGCAAGACCATAGAAGTGGGTCTTGCTTTAATATTAAGCTTATCAAAGATTGATTTGGGCATAAGGTTGATGCTTGCACCCAAATCACATAGTGCCTTACCTCTCCATTCATTACCAATAGATATCGGAATTGTAAAGCTCCCAGGATCAACTAACTTTGGAGGTAATTTGCCTTGACAAATGGCACTACATTCTTCAGGAAGACCAATCATCTCATTATCACAATACGGCCTTTTGTTGGTGAGGGCTCTTTTCAGAAACTTAGCATACTTTGGTACATCTCTAATAGCTTCTAACAACGGAATATTTATGCTAAGACCTCTTACCTTGTTAAAGAATTTTTGATAATCAGCCATATCACCCTTCTTCTGAACTCTTGATGGAAATGGTGGAGGAGGACGGCTTATTATAGTATCATCTTTCTTCTTCGGAATTTCATTAGGCCTCTCCACTTCTTCTACTTCAACTTCTTTATCTTCAGTCACCACCTCTTTTTCTTTTCTAACTTCTTTTTCTTTCATAATCGGAAAAGGAGGTGGAGGAAGGTTCTTACCACTTCTGAGAGTAATAGCTTTACAATCTTCGATTTGGATTGGATTCTCAGTATCGCTAGGAAGTTGTCCTTGTGGACGTTGATTCAACAGTTTATTAATTTGACTTAGCTGATCCTGGAATATCTTCATATTTGCTTCAACTACGTTTTGACGTTCCCATGCTGCGTTTTGACGTTCCATAGCTTGTGTCTGAAGAGCGATTAAACTTTCAACTGTTTTCTGAAGGGTAACTCCTTCTTGTGGATGGGCAGGTAAGGCTTTCTGATTCATCGTGTCATCATAATTGTCTTGAGAAGCTTGTCTCTGAACATAATTTTGATTCTGTCCTCCTTGATAATTGTTGTGTGGTCTTGGATTGTAGTTGTTACCTTGGGGACGCGGTTGATACGCATAAGTAGGATTTGCTGCTCCATCAGGATTTTGAGTATTGAAACCCCGGATGGTTTCTGTTAGGCTGATATCCATTACCACTTGAATTAAAGTTACCTCTATTGGACACGAACATCACGGATTCTTGATTGTTTTGACAATTTTCCCAACTATGATCATTGACACCGCAATACTCACATCCATATACCTCTTGTGCAACCTTTACCTCAACTCTTTTATTCGAAAAACCTTCTTTCACGGCTAGAGTAAGTTGTCTCAATTGTTGTTCTAGTGTGGTCTGAAGCTTTGTCTCTAGCGTAGCAAACTTTTCTTCCATATCAACATTATTGACTCCTCCTCTAACTGGTGTTCTTACTGAACTCCACCCAACTTCATTCTTGACTGTTCTCTCTAAGATGATCTTTGCATGAGCGGGTTGAACTTGAAGAAAACCTGCACCACATAGCATATCCAATTTCTCTCTTGAAGTCCCATCAAGGCCTCTATAAAATATTTTTAATTGTTGTTGTTCTGAAAAGCCATGATTGGGGACTCTACGTAAACACATCTGAAATCTTGTCCAACTCCTACCCAAAGTTTCATCGTATTCTTGACGGAAATGCGTCAACTCTAATTCAGCATCTAACCTCATGTTACTTGGGTAATACCTGTCAAAGAAAGCAATCTCTAATTGGTCCCAATTAGTAATCTTCGTCGGATCTTGCGTATCGTGCCATTCACTTGCTCCATCAATAACAAAAAATTTAAACACAGCGTAGTACATCTGTTCTTTTGAAACTCCTTGTGTGATGTAAGAATCACATATCTGTTTGAATTTCTGTATCGCTCTAAGAGGATCTTCTCCAACTCTACCACGAAAATTTCCAAAGTTTTGGAATTGAGCTATCATACCCGGATCTGGACGAAACTTCGGAACATTTATATCTGGAGCACCTACTCCTATAGCAGGAGCATGGAATGGGATTTCTGGAGGACCATTAGTGAACCATGGATCTTGCATATTCGCCATTTCTCTTTCCTCTTGTTCTCTTCTTTCCTTATTTGCAAGTCTGATTAACGAATCCGGATTATCAAGGATTTGGACTAGCGGTTCAAATCTGAGCCTTCTTCGCATACACCAACCCTAAAAACCTGAGAAAACTAAACAAGCAAAAAGCGTAAAACTGATAAAAACAAAAATAAATGCAACTATCACTAAAGGATAAACACCGTGGTCACACGCTACCGTCCCCGGCAGCGGCGCCAAAAACTTGGTGGTCCTTTGTGTGTTCTAAAATAAATGCAAATGTAAATCGAACCACAACCGCAAGTGTACGGTTGTCCCAAGTAATATAGTTGATAAAACAGATTCGTTCCAAGGACGGGATGGTTGACTACAATGCTTATCTATTAATGATTGATGCACTTATGAAAACAAATAAAGATAATATGTTTGTTTGGTTTTGTATTAATCCTAAGGAATGAAAGACTAATGCGAAAATGTAAATAAATAACTAAGACGCAAGTAAATAAAAGTGATACGCAAGTAAGAGCAGGTAGTACTTGAGAGGCGCAAGGGTTTACCTAACTATCATTCATTTCATACATTGTTTAAGGGACAAATCGGTAAATTTGTATTGGTCGGGATTCTAAAATCTCCTTACCCCCGTTAGGGTGGACTAAGGAGCAACTCTCAAATGCTACAAACCCCGTCAGGGTGATTATAGTCCACTCTCAAGTGTTTAAGTTCAAATTACCCAATAGGCCATAGGTTTAATTAAGCTCGTCAGAGTCAATAATTTCTAACCTACATTCATTAACTAGTTCGGTACCTAAACCCCCCGTCAAGGTGATCCAATCGCCACTAATTGGAATAGCCTAGATACTAAGACCTATGATTGGTTAATTACGTCAATTATAGTAGATAAAGCGCAAATTAAAGAAAAATACAATTCACCCAATTTGATTTAAATAATAATAATCCCAAATCCAAATGTATAAAACGAAATCAAATTGGGATTAACCCATTATGCGTTCTCAAGCACTAAATTAGTTTAGCTCATAATAATTGAAAAGATAAAAACTAAAGAAATAAATAGGTTCAACATGTTTTACTGAATAAAATAGAAGAACCTAATTACGGAATTGAATTGGCTGAGAAGTGGAGATATAGACCGTCTCCAGCTCTTGCTTCTTCTCTTCCTCCCTCTAGCTTCTTCTCTGATGTCTGACTCTTAAGCGTATGTTGTATTATGAAAAAGATATGAAGAGTGTGTGAAAATAGAGGTCTAAAGCCCTTTTATAATGTTAAAAACGGATTAGGGCTTGGACTTAGGAATAAATCAATAATTAAATGTCCAAGCCCAAATTCTAAGCCCAAAATCCCGTAACTGCTGATACACCTTCACTAAAACGGCTTTTCCCGATGCGTTACAACTCCGATTGACCTCATTCCAGTTGCTAAAGTTCCGTAACTCGATAAGGAATGTTTTCTCTTCAAAGGTCAGCGGCTAAATCATCTCTTAAGCACCTCGAAATCAGCAATCTATAGCCTGGAAAATGGATTTTCAGCTCTAAAAATAATATCTTCGGGATTTATCTTCAAGTCTTGACTCTATATCGCGATCTTTGACTTTCTCCTTGGATTCCTCTTCTAGCTAACATCTAAAACCTGTAAAATCTTCACTAAAAATACCAATATTACGCGCAAAAGCTTAATAAATCAAAAATGCCAGAAATAAAAGAGGAAAATCATATTATTGCATATTTAGTCCAAAAGTCTATCTAAATAGTCAAATAAACACCAAAAATGATGTCTCCTAAGGGTCGAAAATAAGAACATTTAAGGAGACATCATCTCCCTACCTCGATCTTCTTTGTTCCTTAAAAACCCTTAACCTCACCATTCACACACAAAGAGAACATAGGAGGTGTAATAAACTTACTAACCCAACCTATAAATTTTTCATGATATCCTAACGTCCATCATCCTAATAAAAGATCTCCAATTAATAGTGTCATAATCTTTTTGTTAGTCTAGATTCATTGTACATATTGGACTTACATTCTTTCTATCATAACCATGAACAAATCCCGAAAAAACTAAATGTTATCTGAAATGCATCTTCCTCTGCAAAAGCAGCTTGATTTTGAGAAATAAGATTATTTAAGCTCACTATCAATTCAAAAAAATAGCTTCTTGAATCTCCTTATCTTTAATATCCTCAACCATACTTTAAGAACTATTGCGGTCATGATTCTTATGTATAAGCTCATTTAGACACTCATCTGATATATATTATTCATTCATGATTCTAGTACCTATAAGTTTCTTATAATAATCCAAAAATTTCTCTTGACTTTCACTATCTTGCACAATAGTACTACCGTCATCTCTATTAATAGAAGAAACTCTATTTTGTACAGTTCTAGCTTTAATACTCTTGTCATACAATCATTTTCATGTGTCAATTATTTCATGATTGTTGTTTCAGACGAGCTTCTTTAGCTTCCAACAAATTTATCAACTTCTCCATCAACTCTTTTTCCTTATTCAATTCATTTATATCATCATTTATTACTAGTAGATGGATATCAGTTCTCTTATTAAAAATATTCATTACTCGTTAACTTCCTTTCATTTCATGACAACTTGATACATAAGGTTACCATGAACCTCAGTAGTCCAGGCTTTCTCCACCTCATGAAAAAATAATTCATGTGTAGTCCAAATATTGTAAAACTTAAAAGCTACAAAATTACTATTATGACTACCTTGAAGAGTATGATAGATAGACGCATAATATATTTCAGGAGGTTCCGCAATCACATTATATTTTAAAGTACATGAGAGTCAACGAAAGCGTTTCTCCTGAGCGAGAAAAAAATTATTTCAATAAGAAAATTAAAATAAGGACAACATGTTTTTTTGTAATGTAACTTTCCAAGAATCCTCTTTTATTTCAATATTCATACATATATTCATTACTTTTTACCTAAAAACCTGTTTTATTTTTAAAATCAAACAGGTTCGAAATGCAATCTCAGTTTATTCTATATATTACTTAAATTTATGAATTATTAGGATTTAGAAAAATCCAATGTATCCTATAATTATTTTAACTTCCACCAATTAAATATGTTTGAAATAACGTACAAGTTTATAGATTATGCAATTTACATTTAAATATTTTTATGTCATTATTCTTGACATCTAGACACTAATGATTCTTTTACCTTTCTAATGGTGGACCATTAGGTCCTATGCAGAATATTTAAGAAAAATACTTATGCTCCAAAACCAATATATGATGAACTTCACCAAAACAATGATGAAAGCCATATTTCATCATTCCTCGAGATGGATTTTGTAATGCTTGCTGAGCTAAGACTCGGTTCCCAACTCAGCACCATTGGAACATAACTTCTTCTCTATAAATCTGACGTAGTTGAATTTTCCACCTGAACTCACTCCAGATCCAACTCAGAAATATCGCATTAACAATTCAGGGATAATTTCCAACTCGAACGCATCAACTCAGAACTTTCTAGACGCGATTGAGCAAATTGTTGCGGGGTACGGAAATGAACCACATAGATATTTGTATTCAGTGAGGGTTGAAGAAGTTTTTATGAAATGGAGGTATTTGATAAGTAAAACATAGTTTGGGGTACTGTTAATTAGGAAGTGGAACTATCAATTTTAATAATTGTATGTAAAAAAACTTATGTGTTGTGTCTTCTTAATAAATTAGTTGTTTTATGTGTACTTTAAAATTATATACATGTGTTAATAAGGAAATATTCTAAATAATTACTCTTGTCATTTATAATGTGTTAAATTTGTTGTTTATATAAACTAAAAAAATGTTAACACTATAAATATTAAAATTATTTGGGTAAAATATAAAATATCAATTTATGGTTTGACAAAGGGTTTCTAATATTTTCAACGATTTTCTAATTTGTGAAAACTCATTATTGTTTCTGATAGTTTGTTACAATTTGGTGTTACTTATGATAACTCATGACATGAAGTTTATGCAATAGGAGCGGATTGTCACGGGTATAGAAACTATAAGAAGTATCAAATATCTCAATATCCTAAAAGATTATTGAAAATATAAAACTTAACATAAAACTAGAGATAAAATCAATATATATTGGAAAAATGTGTTGTTTTTCTAGTGTGAACTATATAATCTATATTATTGTTAGTCGACCTGGAATAACCTTTTCGATATGCCTTTATTAAAGCAGAATTATTTTGAGTGGATATTCTCATCACATAAGACCAGAGACCAGATATAAAAAAATTGACTTTATTTAATTGGAATTCATAAAAAACTTCATGTATTAAAACTCATGATAACCTTATCTCTATAATTTATTGAAACTGATTTTATTTTATTGAAATAAGACTTTTTTAAAAGATTGTTCTCACCGAGTACAATAAGATCCATAAAAAAATGACTCTATTTAATGAGATTTCTTAATCAATTGTATTAATAAATAGTGCATAAGGTAAAATTCTAATGGGTTACAAAATTATAAATTTTAAGTCAAATATGAAAACAAACTAAAATATCAATTAAAAAAGACATGTAAAGCAAACTAATTTTTTTATCTGGACAATTGATGTATTTCAATAGTTGATTTTTTTGAAAAGTTAAACTATTTTTATCTATAATTTTCATAAACAACCAAATTAAAATCTAATTATACAAATATACCTTTTCAGAATAGCACATTTTGAAATTACTTAAATTTTAGAATAAAGGATCTGAACTAGGTTAATCTTTTTATTTGCTTATGTATTAAGTATACAATATATTTTATAATTATTTTGATTATATTTAAGAATAAGTTATTTTATATTATAAATATTCAAATTAAAATCTAATTATAATTTTTTATTTATTTTGGAATCCTATATTCAAATTAAAATCTAATAATTTAAGATAATTGTTATTTAATATTATTTTAAACACAACACAAATAATATACTAATATATCATAATTATTCTAATTTATCTACACTACTAAATAAATTCAAAAATAATTGAAAAAAATTATTTAATTTTAATTTTAATATAGTATACCCATCAATTATTTTTACTTAACCTATTTTTATATAATTATAATTGATCTAAAGTATAAATTACTTATTAAATTTATGGTTTAGGCTAGCAAAATAAAAAATGAAAAGTAGAATTTGGAGCCATGAATAAACAAATCTCACTTCAACATCCTAAGTTGAAGCATACAAATACAGTAATGGAATAGTCCATTAGGATGGTTTGAAAATTCAGGCTATGAAAGAAATGAAAGACAATCTATTATTATGTTACTTTTTTAGGTAGTCATGTATATCTTTAATAAATGTGAGAGTCTTTTTGTCTTGACTCCATTTTATGTCAGGTAAGATTAATTTAGGGATCTCTTGGTCAGCGTATGTTTTCTAACTGTTGACATATTCCCCCAATTTAGATTGTTTTTATGTTATAAATACTTAGGTTATAAAATAATATATAAGTTTTTATGTTATCTTTCATATCGTACATCATTTATCATGAAAATACTTGTGAAAATATCCTATTTATTCTTCACTTTTTGACCTTCTAAACTTTAACTTTATTTTACACGTTTAAGGTTATATCTTTGTATGTGTTTCTAATTAGATCTTTTGATTACTTACAAAATTTCTCACAAACATTTTTTATAAACACTTTCAATTTTCTAATATTTCTCTTTTAAGTATCAAAACATAAACTTATTTATACATCTTTGTGACTATATGCGTACAAATGCATCTTGTCATGTCATTTGCATACACTGATCACAATATCTAGAGTTGTTCAACACGTGTGCTTATAGTATCATTCCAAACAACTCTTGTAAAGAAATATTTAATCAGATAGGTGAATCATTATTAGAGGGACAAAATGACATTTTGGATTGTAAAATGGGTTAGTGGCCCAGCATGCAAATCCACATTGCAAAATGTTTTACAGGATCCTAAAATACAAATCATCATCCTTCTTTACGAGCTCGTCAGCCCGATTTGTAGAATAGGAATCCCGATTCTTAGTGAGCTCCCAAAAACTCACAAAATTGTCATACCACTTTGCAATATTAATATAATAACATCAAATATTATATTAGGACATTGATTCTCGTACACGTGAAAATTATACATGATTGGTGAAAGTGAACTTGCTCTAGTTACTAGTCACGTACTTTTTCATGCCACCATCATCTTCCCCATAGTTTGAAACAAGAGTCTCCCAAATGGACTTAGCAAATATTTTTATTTAACAAACAAGTCAAGCACCGCATCTTTCACGTAGTTAAGAATTGTTTCCCTAACAAACCTATTATCTTTTCAAAATATTGAAAGAATAGTATTGAAATTTTTATTCAAATCCTTTTCATTAGTAGGATGATCTAAAACGAGATGATCGTTAACAAAAACATTTTCACCCACGAGTAACTCAATTTTTTTTAAAGTTTTTGCAATCACTGTTTATAATTTTATCAATCTAGTTGTTCGAATCTTAAAAAATCCAGAATATTTTTAACATTGGTTTAAGAAACAACCATTATTCCGTATGATAATAAGATATTTTTAAATTGGTGTAGAATAATGGAAGAAAAGGAATAAAAATCATAAAAAAATTTATAAACACAATTGTAAAAGAACCTGTTTTGTAGTAGTATGGTGAACCACTAGCTTAAAAACGATTTGTGGTGTAGTAGAGGGACTAATTTGTATTCACCAATTACTTTCCAAGGTTTGAATACTACTATCCTATTTAGAGTGGAATGCATAAGGGAGGGTTGGAGTATTTCTCAAACTTCCCAAATTTTCTTTTTAAAAACGAGAAGGGCTTTAGAGAGAAGAGAGCTATCGATATTCAGTGTGTCTCATATGAACTAGGGAATAGGAGGAAGGGGGTTTATATAGATATAAAAATACAATATCATAAAAAACGCATTAAGCCAAAAAAATAAATTGATTTATATTTTTTGAATCCCATCAGACCAATAAAAAATATACAAAATATTTAATACGTAAAAATTCAGTAAGGATCAAGGGGAGGGTAATCAACTTGGTCAATTAAAACATTTTCTAATAACTTTCAAAAATTGTTTTATACCCTTATGCAAATAGTATACATAACCCACCCATGAATGGAATAAATAAGTGGTAATCGTATACATAACTCACCTATATACTTAAAAAGTGGTTTATTTTAATTCCCCAACTCACAAAAACTTAAGATTATACACATCTGCTCGACCTATGTCGAAGTCAGGGTTGTAGTGGCATATCTGTGAGGGACTAATCCATAGTATCCTCAGTACCATAGACTAACTTAATTTAAATTAGTTAGATACTTTTAGTGTAATAATTAAACATAATTTTATCCTCTGAAATGTGGGATTTGTGGGAAATCAAAAGTCAAAGACTTAAGAAACAAACCATGAAAATCTATAAAAGATTAATAATCCAACAAATTGTTGTGTACAATTTTTTTTTAGCATGACCTTTTCACTCAATAAATTTTGAAGTGGATATTAGATCATTTGAAACAACATATTTTAGGATAGTTTAGGGTTGTTTTTTGACTCGCATTCTAGTGTTACATTATTTCCCTTTAGTCTGGTGATCCAATTTAGGTCTAGTGTTTCTTTATTACCAGTTGAGGTTGTCTTCAAATTTTATTCAGAAATTGGTTACTTTTTATAACTAAGTTTAAGTGATACTAGGAGCTTTTTTTTGGGTCAAAGACTGTTGGATGCTTCTCGATTCGACATTCCCAATTTCGCCTCCTTTATTCATATGTTAGTTTCTAATTTTTTAAATTTGACTTGGTGGTTTGTTGCAAGCTTCCTGTTATTGTTCATTATGTCTTTATGGAAATCCTTTGTGATAACATGGAACCTATGATATTTATTTGTACATGTTTAGATAAGAATTCTTGTCTCTTAAGTCAATTCCACTTTTAAATCATCATTTTTGTAAATATATGGTTGGTAAGGGTTTAGGTACACTAGATAAAATTGGAAAAATAACTATTGATATGCTCTCTGCCATAAACTGTGACTTTATAATGGATTTGTGTGTGGTCATTATACCACTCATACTATGTACCTTTAAGTTGGTTTCCATTTCTTTAAGTTTAATTAAATTTACCACTCATGATATATAGTTTGATGATATGGACAAGTGCCATAACTTTGAGTTGGGTTCTTTTACTTTTTGTGTGACTATCATTGTTCAAAATATCAAGATATTGTGTACTCTTTCTTAAGGTGAAAATGAGTAAGAATGCTTTGATTTCAATGCTCGTTCACTACATAAAATTGAGGTTGATCATGTTTTAGAATATGTGGTTCTTTATTTATTGTCCACCAACTGTTTTGATTTCCAAATGATGATGATCCTTTTATTGGCACATGTTTTTAATGTTTCTCTACATCTAGATATGCCCAAGGCTCTGCTTTTCTTTCTGGGATACTAAGAAAGGTTGCATTCTTATTTTTTGGATAAAATTAATAACTAAGGCTAAATTATAAGCTTTACAATATAGAGACCGTCTCAGGTGTTTCTTTTGGATGGGCAAAGATGCTTAGTTCTCATTAGATGGTTAAACGAATTATGTTTCTTTAAAGTAAATTCTCAGTTTCTAGTTTGGACATAAATTTATAAATTGATTTTTAATATAAAGAAAGTAAAAACGTTCTTAAAAAACAATATTCACATTTCATTTCTTTAGACTCCACAATTTATTGAATTTTTATTGGTTAATTATATATTGAGGAAAGCACAAAATACAGACATATGATTTAGGAAAGGATTAAGTCAAGCATTAAAAGAACTAGACCACTTTCTCACAAAATATTATAAGTAAGAGAGATTCACTATTCTAGTCAAACTAGAGTTTTATTTGAGACATAAAACTTGAATATCAAGATTAAATTTCTTGATCATGTGGTAGTCCAGATTACTCTTGCAAGATAGTAACTTAGAGTAAGAAGATTAGTGCAAAGATAAAACTTATAGTGGGACCAAAGCAGTCATGATCTAAAGTAAGCAATATTACAAAGCAACACCCATATTTAAGGGGGGCATTACTACCATCATTTTCAAATTGTGAAGATATTTGTCATTGCGAAAGACTTGCAAAGTCGTCATGGAAGACCGCATTTCGTCTTTTGCAAGGACATGTCCTCGCCAAAACTTTGTCGCTAAAGATTTGTCGCGAAAGACCCTTTATGCGATGACTTTAGCGTGTCTTCGTGGAAGGTAATGTATCTTCTGTGAGGACAAGCGGTTCTCGTGAAAAATGAAGTCTTTCGTGAGGAACATTTTGTGACAATTGGCTGATTTTTGCATGAGGGAAAAGTCCTTGCAAAACTAGTTTTTGTGAAGATTGTTTTTCGCGAGAACGTGTGTCCTCGTTAATGAATTTTATTTTTTTTAATAACTATTATTATTCATTATTGTTTTGTTTTGGTTTGAATGTATTATTTTGTAATAATTATATTTTTTCATTATTTAAAAAACTTGATAAACCGATAAAATTAAAACGATATACTTGCATAAAAGTCGATATAAATATACAATAAAACGATTAGAATAAAAGTCAAAAAAGTCAAAGTCAAAGTCAAAAAAGGCATTAAAAGTCAAATGTTACATAATAAAGTCATTGTCAAGTCTCGTCTTTGTCATCTAAGGTCCTCGTCCATGAGCACTAATTGGCGGGTGGGCTAGCTTATTGAAGGACCGCAACCAGCAGGATCAGAAGTAGAAGGATCGGTAGTGGAAGGAGGCACGTGAGGAGATAGAACATGTTCTGCCCTACCCCAATTAACAAAGTCGTGAGCTCCAGTCAACTGAGTCTCTATTGGTCGGCTCATAGGTCGGATGGCAGCTGTGGAGCTTGTCGATTGAGATACATCTTTCTCCTGAACGTATGGATCCTTTCCCACGGAGATAAGATAGTCTTGATGGCCCCCATCATTGAATCAAATTCCCAGACAATCTTTTTGGATGGATAATCAGAACCACTACTACTCGAACGTTTGGGTTTGGAACGTCAGACTCTAGGGATCCAACTCCGTGTCCCTTCACCAATACCTTCTTAGGGAGCCTCCATTACCGCTTCCACCTGATCTTTCTGCATGAGGGGGGGTGTAAATGATAACCTGGCAGATTGAGTTTGGGATTTCCGGATTCCGTCACGCAAAATGGCTATCAGTAAGCACTGTTACATTAAATAAATTAACAATGTTTAATTAAATATTCAATATCAAAAATTAAAATTGAAATTTTATTTTAAATACTTACATATGGTCTTTCATGCCCTTCGATTCTCCAACCGTTCTTCACCTTATCATAGTCGATCTCGAAAAAGAAGTATGCCATCCGGGGATGGGGCACCCGCTACTGGAGCTCGAATATTCACATGGTTCATCTCCCCTTCCTGTAAAAATTAATAAGTCAAGTAAACAAGTGGTAGTATGATTAGTCAATTTTATAAGGTATTAATTTTTGTTACTTGCCTTAAACAACCCCTCCCTGAGTAAGTCTTTATAAAATATCATAAACTTTGTATATTTTTTAACTTTATCTTTATAAAATTAATTAATTATTTATTTTATCTTTATAAAATTAATTAATTATTTTATTTTATCTTTATAAAATTAATTAATTATTTTCTTTTATTTTATCTTTATAAAACTAAAATTTTATATTTTTTCATTTTATCTTTAAAAAATTAAAAGTTTTATTTTTTTCATTTTATCTTTATAAAATTAAAAATGAATAATTTTTTTATCATTTATCTTTATAAAATGAAATAATATTTTTCATGAATCTTTATTAAATAAAAAATTTATATATTTTTCATTTTATCTTTATGAAATTGAAAACTTATATTTTGTTCATTTATCTTCATGGAATTAATTCTTTTCCATTTATAAATATAAAAATTTATATTTTTTTTCATTTTATCTTTATAAAATAATTTTTATTTCATTTTATCTTTATAAACCAACACCTACATATATAAGATTTGTACACAATAACACTAATAACAATCCATAATAAAGATAAAGAACATTCAAATTATTTTCTCGATATTTTAATAAAATGATAGAATCTCTTGAAACATCTAATCAGTCTCGTACCCTCATCAACGATTATGTTATTGTCATCACTAGCGAATATATATCGTCTCCTCGTCAGTCTCATACTCATACAATATGTCGTCATGTTCGTTGTCATTAGCTTCAGTCAAATTTTTGGGTACAAGGTTAAACTTGGAATGATCAATCTCTAACCCTTGACTAGTAGTCAACTGTAATAAAGGGTATTCCTAATCCAAATTCATATCAACCAAAGTAATCGTGATCAGATGTAGACTAGTGGAAATTGATTCTACACCCTATAAATCGGGACTCCATATGTGTCTGTCATTCACTTCCTATACAACTTTCCACCTTTTTGTGTTTTACTTGCATAAATTTCATTGATATAAAAACTTTTTTACTTGAGTTGCTAAAATGTAGGATTCATCACTCCACCAGAAAGAATTTGTGTTGTTCATTATTTCCCTGTTTTCTGATTTTCTCTTATTCATATTCTCGTCGGTGTTATACCCTTTTACACTTGAACAACACAACTGAACACCCACAAATAAAATTCCGCCTTTACGATTTTGACTAGCGCGCCCGTGAAAAGTTTCACCACTTTTGATAGAACAAAATACCCAGTTTATAAACAAATTATTACCTACTACAAAAAATAGAAATTCGCGAGTCTTATTTCATGGTAAGAAATAGAACTCGCGAATTTCTCCATAATGAGTTTGACATTCTATGGAGAGTTGGTTGGATCATTCATACCTTGGGCTATGCCCTTACAGTTAGTGTAGATAATTATATTTTTGAAGGTTGAACTCAGTAACCAGTTTATAAGCTTTTAATGCAGTTTGAACTTCTGCTTCTAAGATTGTAGATCACTAAACCTTTTTCGTGACAGATCTAACGCAGTTATCTTCATTGGTTTTATGGAATACTGCAAAACCTATCGGATCACAACTATTTGAGAATGAGGTCTCACAAAAAAGATCTAACATATTTGTTTCCAGATCTTGAACCCTATTCTCTGCGACAGGTAAATTGGATTCACTATAAGAATTGATGTTGACCTAATCTCTTCCAAACAAATATTTCATGAGTGATAAGGAGTATTCTGAAATTTAAGTGCAATTCAAAGGTTCTTTTTTTTCAAACAATTATTTCATATGGCTTTCCCAGATATTTCAGATGGTACTGAAAATATAAAAGGTCAAAGATTTTTCCTCTCATCCATTTTTGAAATAAGCATCGATAATTTTGATGATCCATTGGTCAATACTATCAACATTACTCTTGTCCGTTCGTATTTGAAGAATAGATTAAGCCCAGATATCTAGGCTCTTATAGTAATTAAGGAATATGTGTGTAATAGTTCTCGTACTGTTCGGTCGTAGGTGACGAGAACTATTATCAACACATTTCCATTTGTATAAGTTATCTTTGGACGGGATCACCCTCTACAACTTTTCTGTATACAAGCTCCGATCTTTGATAGAATCTTGGTGTGGCAAATTGTTTTCCATAGTTTGGTGTTGTCTCTTTGTCTAGTTAAAACTAAATCAAAATTAAATCAAGTCTTTTATTATCTTCTTTATGAACAATTGCATATTATGCGATATTAGTTGTAAAATTTTTCTGATGTAGAATGAGTCCATATAATATTATCCTCATTATGGAAACCGTTCCATGAAATTCTCATGATACTATGTGTTGTTCTGTCGTCAAATACTTTACAGATTTTATTAGCATCCCATTCACCCAAAACAGGGTTGATAAGTTCACGAGACTACCTGCATTGTTATTGACGATACTGTAATCCGTGTTGGAAATAATATATGAGAAATTTAAGTAATGAAAAGAGAGAGAGAGAGAGATGAATAAGGCTACTTCTAGTTTGAGTAGTCACTTATATTTTCTTGTTTGAATTGATGAATAAAGTTCTCTACATCATGGCTCTTATATAGGCCATTTGAGATACTCTAAGAGACACTTACAGAACAATGAAGGTAGACTCTTTAGAGATACAATGTATAGACTCTAAGAGACTCCTATAAGTTCATTGGATATAGACTAAGAGATACAAAGAATGGACTCAATGAGTCTTATCTAGATTCAATGTATCCAAAGATATTACTTTTAACACTCCCCCTTAATGTCTTTGGTAACTCCGATTAGTTCACGGAAAAACTCAAACTTGTCTCTAGGAAGTGCTTTGGTGAAAATATCAGCTACTTGTTCTTCAGTCTTGCAATACTTGAGCTGAATTTCTCCTTCTTCTCAGCTTCTCTTATAAAGTGATGTTTGATTGCAATATGATTTGTGCGACTGTGGTAGACGGGATTCTTTGTCATTGCAATAGCAGACTTGTTGTCACATAAGAGAATAGTAGCTTCTTCTTGTTTCAAACAAATATCTTCTAAAATTCTCCTTAGCCACATAGCTTGAGAGGTTGCTAAGGATGCCGAAATATATTCGGCTTCTGCTAATGATTGTGCGACTGTTTTCTGCTTTTTGGATGCCCACGAAAATATACCTGAACCAAGGGAAAAAGCATAACCCGATGTGCTTTTCATATCATCGACACATCCAGCCCAATCACTATCACAAAATTCGAGCAAGTTTGCTTCAACATTTCTTTCATATGATATACCAAATTCAAGAGTACCTTGAATGTATCGCAACACTCTTTTTGCAGCTCCAAAGTGATTTTGACTCGGCTTGTGCATGTATCTCGACAACATGCTTGTAGCATACATGATGTCCGGTCTTGTTGCGGTTAAATACAACAAGCTTCCAACCAAACTTCGATAAATCGAATTGTCTACTTCTTTACTTCCATCTTCTTCCTTCAGCTTTTCGTTCACAATCAAAGGTGTAGCCACCGGTTTGCACTCTCTCATTCTAAATTTCTCCAGAAGAGTTTTGGCGTACTTCTTTTGGCTAATGAAAATATTATCTTTGTTTTGACAAATCTCAATACCCAAGAAGTAATGCAAGAGACCCATATCACTCATTTCATATTTTTTCAACATGTCTCTTTTAAAACTTTCAATCATTTCTTTGTTATTCCCGGTGAATACTAAATCATCAACATAAAGTGAAGCGATAAGAATCCCAGTACCTTGTGTCTTCACATATAATGTTGCCTCACTTTTACTCCTTTGAAAACCTGTTTTGAGGAAATATGAATCGATCTCGCTATACCATGCTCGGGGTGCTTGTTTTAACCCGTATAACGCCTTTTTCAATTTTTACACTTTGTTTTCTTCTCCTTTGATTATGAATCCTAGTGGTTGCTCAACATAAACATCTTCTTCCAATTTACCATTCAAAAATGCTGATTTTACGTCAAGTTGATATAAAAACCAACCTTTTTGAGCAGCCAATGCAATGAGTACCCGAATCGTATCCAGTCGAGCTACCGGTGCGAAAGTTTCCTGAAAATCAATTCCGGGTTGTTGTGAATATCCATTTGCTACAAGTCTTGCTTTGTTTCTTTGAACTGAACCATCGGGATTAAGCTTTGTTTTGAAAATCCATTTCACACCAATGACATCCTTTTCTTGAGGTCTTTTCACCAAATCCCAAGTTTCATTTTTATTAATCACTTGAATTTCTTCTAGCATAGCTTTCTTCCATGCTTCCTCCTTTATTGCTTCCTCCTTTATTGCTTCCTCAAAGCTTTCTGGTTCAGTAACGCAATAATTACAACTAGCATAAATTTCATTCAAACTTTTCATTTTCCTTGGAGTTGAACTTGGAGTTGAAGAATTTGAATTTGATGTGGAAGATTGAGGGCTTGAAGTAGAAGGATCCTCTTCTAGAATATTGTCTTGAACTTCATATTCGTTCTTATCATCAAGTGAATTAGAAACAGTTTGAACTTTCTTTTCTTTCCAATCCTATGACATATTCTCGTTGAATAAGACATCACGTGAAATAATGATTTTATTTTTCTGCAAACTATATAATCTATAGCCTTTTTGATTTTGTGCTATAACCTACAAATATGCATTTTTCACTTACTTCATCGAGTTTGTGCCTCGTCTCTTTTGGAATATGAGCATAGCAGATACTTACAAAAACCTTCAAATGGCTTAAAGATGGTTTTCTTCCGCTCCAGGCTTCGAGTGGAGTCTTGTTCTCTAAAGCTTTTGTTGGACATCTATTTAGAAAATATATTGATGTATACACAGCTTCGCCCCAAAAGGATTTGGGCAATCCCTTCTCATAAAGCATCGATTTCGCCATCTCCTCAATGCTTCTATTCTTTCTTTCAGCGACTCCATTTTGTTGTGGAGTGTAACCAACTGTAAGTTGTCTATCCAACCCAATATCTTCGCAAAACTTGTTAAACTCATTTGAGTTGTATTCACCTCCTCTGTCACTTCTCAAGTCTTTTAAAGGAAATCCACTCTGCCTTTCAACGTACATTTGAAACTTCTTAAAATTAGAGAACACTTCAGATTTTTGTTTCATAAAATAAACCCAAGTCATTCTCGTAAAGTCGTCAATGAAAATTAAGAAGTACTTGTTACCAGCATGAGTTGGAGTCGACATTGGTCCGCACACGTCAGTGTGAACAAGCTCTAGGGGTGTTTTAGCTCTCCATGCTTTGTCTTTCGGAAATGACTCTCGGTGTTGTTTCCCAAGTGCACATCCTTCGCAAGTTTCTTGAATTTCTATGATAGATGGTAACCCATAAACCATATCCTTTTCTTTCAAAATCTTTATACTTTGAAAATTCAAATGGCCAAGCCTTCGATGCCATAACCAAGACTCGTCAACAATATCCATTTTCAAGGCAATATTACTCGGGTAATTGAATGAAATAGGAAAACTACGATTTTTCTCCATTTTAATCTTTGCAACAACTTGATTGTTATTGTCAAAAATTTTACATGAGTTATCTCCAAATTCAAGTGAATACCCGTGTTCAACCAGTTGTCCAAGACTCAACAAATTTTGTTCCAAATCCGGAACAAGTAAAACATTATGAATGTACCTTTTTCCTTTCTTCGTCTCTACAACAATAGTTCCCTTTCCTTTCGCTTGAACTAATGCGCCATTTCCCATCTTTACTTGAGATTTTGTGGTTGAATCAAGTTCCACAAAAATATTTTCATCTCCAGTCATGTGATTGCTACATCCACTATCAATGAACCAAATTTGATTCTTGTGTTCAGTTGTCGTGTGATTAGCATAAAACATTGCTTCATAATCTTGCTCCTTGGTAAAGTTGGCTTGTTGATCATTTTTTAATCGACAATCTTTTTGAATGTGTCCAAACTTTTTACAATGATGACATTGTGGTTTTCCTTTAACCCAACAATCTTTATCAACATGACTGCTTCTTTTGCAAATTCCACACTTTTGTTGATTTTGTTGAGTGGATTCGAAGTTTGAATGGCTATCATAATTGGATCTTTCTCTACCTCTTCCTCTTGAAGATCGACCTCTTCCTCTTCCATATTTGTTACCTCGATGTGACTCACCATTATTTCGATCACCACCATTGTTATCGTTGTTTTGAACAGTGAGCTTTGATTGAAAGGCACTTTCAATAGATTTTTCAGAACGCCTATTCAATCTCAACTCGAAAGTTTTGATCGAACCCAAAAGCTCCTCCAGACTTAGATTTGAAATGTCTTGTGTCTGTTCAACTACGGCAACAATCGGATCGAATTTCTCAGGCAAACTAATGAGAACTTTTTCTACAATTCTTTGATCACTCATATCTTCACCAAGAGATTTCATTTGATTTACAATTTCCACGACTTTTGATGAGTAGTCTTTTAAACTCTCGTCATTTTTCATTTTTAGATTTTCAAAATCTCTTCGCAAGGATTGAAGTCTCACAACTTTTGTTTTTTCGTTACCTCGATATTCTTTTTCAAGAATTTCCCATGCCTCATTTGCAGTTGTAGCGTTGATAATTCTTGGAAAGATAACTTCACTAACTCCTTGTTGAATAAGATTTAGTGCTTTTGCATCTTTCTTTCGATGTTTCTTCAATTGTTTCTTTTGCTCATTTGATAAGGTTGATATATCTTCTGGATCATCGTAGCCGTCTTCACTGTACTCCCATAAGTCATATGAGATGAATATTGTTCTCATCTTCACATACCAAAAATCATAACTCTCTCCATTAAAGAGAGGAAATGAAGGTTGTAAACTTCCTGATGCTTGATTTTCCATTGTTGTTTTTTTTTTACGCCCAAATTGTATGAACAACTTGGCTCTGATACCACTTTGTTGGAAATAATATATGAGAAATTTAAGTAATGAAAAGAGAGAGAGAGATGAATAAGGCTACTTCTAGTTTGAGTAGTCACTTATATTTTCTTGTTTGAATTGATGAATAAAGTTCTCTACATCATGGCTCTTATATAGGCCATTTGAGATACTCTAAGAGACACTTACAGAACAATGAAGGTAGACTCTTTAGAGAAACAATGTATAGACTCTAAGAGACTCCTATAAGTTCATTGGATATATACTAAGAGATACAAAGAATGGACTCAATGAGTCTTATCTAGATTCAATGTATCCAAAGATATTACTTTTAACAATCCGGAATCCAATTAACTTTCAAGATATTTGTGGTAGTACCATTAGGATATCTCTCTGATCAAGGTTACTAGTCTGTATCAAGATTTACTTCGCAAAATAATCAGGGATGCATGGAATTGACCCTCCCTAAATTCTCACAATGGGTCAAGCTCGAGGAGGTGATGTACGTGGATAAAACCTCACGGCTAGTCACTAGCATCGTTGTGAGAATTTTAGACTAAAGGAAGGATTATAGATAAACACTTTTAAACTTCCAACAATCTCCCCGATGTGCGATGCAGCCTCTTCCTTCATATGACCAAAACAAAAGAATTTTTGGCATAACAGTTTGATGGCCATGAATAAATCCAACAATGATGACAACACAGCCGAATCCATATACCTATCTATAAGAGGAGGCTAAACTTGTGACTTATCTTTGTGTACAATTTTGCAGCTTACTCTGTTCATCATCCCAAAGATCAAAGCCACACGACCCTGAACCCATGGCATTTTCCTGGAAACAAACTGGCGCACGCCTTCTTGTGACTAGATTTTTCGAACAATTTATAGCTACTGGCTGCTTGATGTGATTCTGTTTTTCAACCCTCAATTCTCATATTCTGTGTTAGTTTAGTATTTAATACAATTTTTCATGAATGTGATACATGAAAACCGTTAAAATTCTATTTTAGAGTCGGTTTATGGCAATTAATTGGTAATTTTAGAAAAAAACATCACGACACTTGTGATGCAACAGTCTATTGGAAGACGATAGGGAATAATTTTAACTTTTGAAGGCATGGTGAAAAAGAGTACTCATTTGGAAGTTTCTCTAAGAGTTCACAATCCCGAGTTTTACTAGAAGGTTATTCTCTCATTTTTGTGTCAATGTTTGCTATATGAGTATAAGTATCTAATACCATAGGTTTTTTCCAGATAGCAACTCGAGGTCATTTAGGACTATATAGCGGATGCCTATATCGATGTGGATTTTTCACTTGTTGATAAAAATTACGGTATTGTTACCCTTTTCATGGCAAGAAAATTGTTGGTGAATTCTTTTAATTTTCATTTTTCTCAGTCTATAATATTTAGTTTTGCAGATATTTATCACCAACAGTCCTGATTTAAATTATTCTATCACTAGATAAAAAATTATCAGGTACAAGAAATTAATGTTGGACTGACTACCTATGTTCATATGGTATATTATTCGAAATTCTAACTAGTATTTTATTGTCTTATATTTTGTACGTCCCACAGCTGGTGAACACCATTACTTGTCTTAACAGGAGTAGCATTGACAATATCATTTATTATTCGTCATCTTTTAAGACAAAATACTTTAACTCAGGCTAGTCAGAATATCTCGTGCCATTATGATTTGGTAAGATGGACTAATCCCCATAATTTCCCCACTATTACCGGTTGAGAGTTCCTGTAATCCTGATCCCATGTTCCCAAAGCCGGTGTAACTTGTTATGAAAAGATCTGAATCTGATTCAAAATATTGTCTTCCTTCACACAGATTAATAAAGTTTTTTTCTCTGTTCTTGGATGAAACAATGTCCTACTCTTGTGCAATTTTTGAGGTGTTTTTAAATTTCAGTTTAACGTTGTCTTTTTCTGCTTTCTGCCATATTTTATGTTTTTGATTAGTTAACGATCCACTTGATAGACTGAAGGTGAAGACTTGAAAGTTGCGCAACTTCGAAAAATATCACTCTTGATTGAAAAGGCAAAAATACGAAAGGTACATCACATCTTAGAGATTGGATTCGGTTGGGGAAATTTAGCTATTGAAGTTATGAAGTGCACCGGGCGTAAATATGCACAAGTGAAAGTGAAGAAAGCCGGCCTTCAGGATTATATTCATTTCATTTTGTGCAACTAACGCCAATTGCCAGAAATCAGCAAATATGACAGAATTGTATCTTGGTATATCGCGAGACCAATAAATATATGAAGTTACGCAACAATATTTATAAAATATTCTGATGATCATTTGCAGAAATATGATAGAACATGTTGGACATCAATATGGAGTTTTTTAGATGTTGCAATTCAGTATTGGAAGAAGATGGCCTTTTAGTTCTACAAGTAATTCAGCATGGCAATTCAAGTGTTTGATCAGCCAGATTTCCCATGGAAATATTTTCAGATTTTTTTTCATGGCAATCATTTGGTTAAAATGCTCCACACGTATTTATGTATTTCTCCATGGAAACAAAGCTTATCATATGAAACAAAAATATGAATCTATTTCCAAGGACAACCTGGTTGATCAAACACATCCTTAGTGCTAATTATTATAAGCTGAATTGACTTGTCCGTACATAGTTCACATCAATACAAGATGACAAGTACGACGCAAAGAGAAAAATCCCTGGCTTCATTACTGAATGTATATTCCCAGGATCATGTAAACTCTCGCTGAGTCGAGTGATCACAACTATGGCAGCTGGATCCAGCCTCGGGTAAATGATCTCATCATATTCTGTTCTCTGTATTATTCATCAAATTTATTAAATGCAGTGTGGAGAATTTAGAAACTATAGGATTTCATTATTATCAAACACTCCAATCTTGGAGGGACAACTTCCTGAAAAATGAGGTAAGAAGAAACATCAACGCACGCTGTTGAAATAGAATTACCAAATGTAATTAACAGAAAGAAGAAATATTTTGCTGCAGAAGATAAATAAGCTACTGAATGAATTAGTTAGTTTCATGCTAATATACTGCTTTATATAGGCATACAAATAAGGACTCCACTAACTAACTAATCTCTAGATAATAGGAAAACATAAACTGATTTGATAAAGTTAATTAAATGACTCAGCAACTAACGACTAACTTGACAAATCTAACAAATTATTGACTTGGTAAAACACATGCGCTGAATGTTGTAATTTAACACTCCCCCTCAACATCAGCACTCCTTCCTTCCTTCAATCCGAGCTGATGGCATAAACTTGTAAATTGTTTGCTACTCAAGCCTTTTGTGATGCCACTTGATTCTTTGTCTCGATATACTTCAACTTAATTTCTTCTTGAAGAACTTTCTCCCTGATAAAGTGATAATGAACCTCCACGTGTTTAGTTCCTGGATTTTTGGCCAAACATATTGCCGGTTGATTATCGCATAATAGGGTTACTGTATAATCTAAAGATTGATGCAGATCATCCAGCAGATGTATGAGCCAAGTACTCTCTTGTGCTTCCATCGCTGCAGCCCGATATTCCGCCTCCGCGGTTGATAAAGAAACAGTTGGCTGCCTTTTACTGCACCAAGATATAGCTCCTGATCCAAGCAAGAAGACGTATCCAGTAGTTGAACGCCTAGTATCATGGTCACCAGCATAATCGGCATCACAATAACCTAATAACTTACATTCTCCACCTCTCTTATATAATATACCATGACCAAGAGTGCTCTTCACATACCTCAAAATTCGCCGAACAGCTTCAAGATGAGGTTTCTTTGGATTTTGCATGTATCGACTCATTACACCTACTGTGTAAGAGATATCAGGCCTGGTTAAAGTTAAGTAAATCAAACTTCTCACCAATTTCCGATACATCGTTGTATGTTCCAAAACTTTTCCTTCATGGGCACACATTTTACCATTTAGCTCAATTGGAGTTGAAATTGGCTTACAGTTAAACATTCCAAACTTATCCAATAAGTCTCTGGAATATTTTCGCTAGTGGAGAAATATTCCTTCTTGACAATAATCAACCTCTAAACCAAGAAAATGCTTCAGTTTGCCAAACTCTTTCATTTGCAAAACGAACAGACAGATTTTCCTTAGTTCGAGTGATTTCATCTTCGCAATCTCCTGTTACAATCAAATCATCTACATACACCAACACAATAGCTAATTTCCCTTCGTTAACTTTGAAATATAAACTAGAATCTGATGATGTTACCAAATAACCACTATGAGTAAGAAATTCATCAATTTTACCGTACCAAGCCTTTGGTGCTTGCTTTAATCCGTGAAGCGCTTTTCGTAGTTTACACTCAAATTCAGGCTTGTCCTGACTTTGAAAACCCATTGGCTGATCCATATAGATATCTCTATCCAATTCTCCGTGTAAGAACGCATTTATCACGTCTATTTGCCATAAATTCCAATCTTTACTTGCTGCAAGTGCAATTAAAACCCGAACAGTTGTAAGCTTTGCAACCGGACTGAATGTTTCATCATAATCAAGACCATATTGTTGAGAAAATCCTTGCACTACCAAAAGAGCTTTGCGCCTCTCAATTGATCCATCTGTATTACGCTTTATTTTGTACACCCATTTACAAGAGATGGGCTTCACATCTCTTGGTTTTCGTACAAGCTCCCAAGTCTCGTTTCGTTCTAGTGCTTCAATCTCCTCTTCCATAGCTTTATTCCACTCAGAATTTTGAGATGCTTCCTCAAAAGTTCCAGGCTCCTTTTCATCAGATTCTTCCACTATTGCAGCATTAGCATATTTAGGATTCGCCTTTTGGTTCTTGTTGATCTTCTAAGTGAATCAGACCCTTCTCCTTCATTAGGTTCAGTTTCTTCATTTGATTGTTGATAAGCACCAGATTGCCAAGGCTGCTGAGCTATGCCTTATTCGACATCACCACCATCATTTTCATCTTCAACGTCTCCTACACTTAGTTGAATTTGGGCAGATTCCAACTTAGCTTTAACTATATATCTGAATCTGGTAAAGTCTCCTTTTACGAGGACCACCATGAAGATGCTTTATCAAACAAAACATTCCTTGATGTGTAACATTTCCTAGTTGTAGGATCACAACATTTTCAACCCTTTCTTTGACTATCATACCCTACAAAAAATACACCTAACAGCTTTCTTTTCCATTTTACTATGCAAATTATTAGGTACAAATACATATCATACACATCCAAAAACCCGAAAATAATTAACTGTAGGTTTCATATTCCATATTTTTTCGAAAGGTGATAGAATATATAGCCTTCGTTGTGGCAGCCGATTAATCGCAAACGCAGCCGTCGTCATTGCTTCTGCCCAAAACTGTCCAGGTACATTTTTTGCATGAAGAATGATTCTACAAATTTCTGCCAAATGCCTGTTCTTTCTTTCGGCTACGCCGTTTTGCTGCGGGGTATAGGCACATGTGAAGTGATGGCGTATTCAAAGATCCCGCAGAAAAACTGAGAACTCATCTGAGGTATACTCCCCCATTGTCGGTCCGCAAACATCGAATCTTTTTGCCGATTTCTCCTTCTGCTATCTTTTTAAAGTCCTTGATCTTAGAAAAAGTTTCTGATTTTTCCTTGATAAAATAGACCCACACATATCTTGAAAAATCGTCGATAAAAGTTACCATATACTTCATTCCTCCGATCGAAGCTAGGTTGACGGGTCCAAACACATCGGAGTGAACCAACTCTAACGTTTCTTTTGCTTTGAATTTAGATTCTTCATATGGCAATTGATGAGATTTCCCATACTGACATCCCGAACAAATTGTGTCAATTCTTACTTCAAGATTTGGAAGACCCCTCAACATTGTCTTTTTCATCATCACATTTAGCTTAGAATAACTAACATGGCTTAACCGCATATTCCATAAATCTGATGTCTCGTTTTTCCTCGCCTTGTCAACAAATGATGTTTCGGCACTCATAACATAGACGGACTCTAGCTTCTTTCACTTCATTACCGGTTGTTCCGCGATATCCAAGTGGCGGTATACTCTCACATCTTCCGGGCCAAAAATCACAAAATTCCCAGATTTCATTAATTGTGGTACTGATAACAGATTTTTCGTCATGCCTAGAACGTGATAGAAATTTTACAGGGGTACTTCATTAGAACTATCCTGATAAGAGACGAGAATATTACCGATGTAAGGTATTGGTAATTTCGAGTTGTCGGCGGTCACAACTACTCGATTTCCCTTATATACCGTAATATTTTGCAGCTTCTCCTTGTCACCCGTCATATGGTTTGAGCACCCTGAGTCGACTATCCAATCATTCTCATAGTCAATTTTAGATGACACGTTTGTTGCTAAAGCTAGCTCATGACCTTCTTCTACAGCAAGGAGTGCCTCAGCATCCCATTCCTCTTCAATTTTGGAAGAAGCGGCATTACTCTGTACTGATCCTTTTGGTGCTCGACAAAACTTTGCTATGTGACCCTTCTTTCCACAATTGTATCTTGCCATTGTTTCTTGAACCTGCCCCTGGACCTTCACCTTGACGATTTTTCGTTTTATCGTAATTTCTTTTAGATCTACCAGACCCATGTTGTTTGGATTTCCAACCACCTTTATTGGCGTAGAGTGCTTCATCGTCACCCTTTAGTGAAACTCCTCCCATTTGCTTAGCTAGAGCTTCTTGACCGGCAAGAAAATTCTCGAACTCGACAAGTGGTGGCTGATTTGGCCAACCCTGTATTGCAGCAACAAAGCCTCTATATTCATGCCTCAAACCATGAATAATAATTCTTTTTATTCTGGTTTCTCCGATCGGAGTTTCTGGATCTAGCTCCTAAATTTGTCGACATAGTGACTTCACTCTATGGAAATATTGAGCGACTGCTATCGACAATAACTCGCTCTCGAGAAGTTGAAGTCTCGTGTCATTCTTCTTTGAGAACAGCTTGGCAAACGTATCCCAAGCTTCTTTCGGGGTTTTGGCATCCCGAATGTGCTCTGGCACCTCATCTTCAATCGTAGTCTTCAAAGCGAAGATCGCTTTGCCCGCCTTTATCTTCCACTTACGCAATACACCATTTGCATCTTCTACATTTGGTTGTGCAACTTCGTTTCCTTTAACAACCTCCCATAAGTCTTGGCCTTTCATATACGACATCATGCAAGTAGACCAAGAATTATAGTTCCGATTGTTAAGGTTTTTGATTCCGCCAACGACTTGGAGATCACCCATCCTTGTAATCTAAAGTTGTTACCAAACAAATACACTACTCTGACTGCCTGGCTCTGATACCAGATTGTTGAAATAGAATTGCCAAATGTTATTAGTAGAAAGAAGAAATATTTTGTTGCAGAAGATAAATAAGCTACCGAATGAATTAGTTTGTTTCATGCTAATATACTGCTTTATATAGGCATACAAATAAGGACTCCACTAACTAACTAATCTCTATAAAATAAGAAAACATAAACTGATTTGATAAAGCTAATTAAATGACTCAGCAAGTAACGGCTAACTTGACAAATCTAACAAATTATTGACTTGGTAAAACACATGTGCTGAATGTTGTAATTTAACACACGCTGCTATGAGAAAGGACCATCATCTATAATTGTATAGATCACTTCTAATTTACATCCCATATGCTGCTTGTGTTTAAGCTTAACTCTGGAGTTGTAATTTTTGATTAGTGTGCTTCTGGTTTAAAGAGTCGCATACTCGGAATTTACAAGGTATAGCTGACGGTTATTGGTGATAAAATACTACTTGGGTCGATGTTTTTAGCTCTTTAAATTTTATCTTTTCTATTGCATAAGCTATGATTTTCATATTTGAATAAATAGTTTATTCAATGAATCTAAATGTATCGATAATATAAATGGTGTGTTTTGTAGATTTTATTCTCACGACCAACAAATGTTGAATAGTAAGGAAAGAAACTATATGCTTGGCTAGTGACTTTGCGCTTGCTTGGGGTAAGGAGCGAGACAGAGGCATTATTGTGTCAGCAAAGAGCACGTTAGTTTGATGGGTAAAACCTTAGAGGCGTAACAAGTTAAATATAGATGCATTTTGCGATCTACTAAAGAAGTAGGGCGGATTTATTGAATAAGTAGGGCGCTGATTCTCCTTAAGGGCCATGCGAACTAAGAGATCCTTCGGAGTATTTATGGCGTAGTATAATGAGGGATATGAACGACGCTATTTCTAGATTGATTTTAGTGCCCGCGTGGGTGTAGTTAGATTTATTTTACTAAGGCTTTAATCCTCTGGATGTATGTAAAAAAAAACGTAGGGAGATTCAATTGAAATCATACTTAGCCTTATCCTAGCTTGGACTCTTTTTAGTAAGTCTTTTTTTTTTAAGTCAGAATGCTTAGCTTGGACTTGTCCTTCATGAAATATTACATGTGCCTTAAAAAGAAGAAAGACAGATAAGCTTGAAAACTTCCGTTTAAGTTTTGGCATGCCAGAAATATTACTTCAACTCCTCCAACGTTTTATCAAACACAAAAGCCAGGTGAAGCAAATACATTCCCAGATCACAATTAATGGCGACCTTTTAGTAACTTCAAAATGGACCAACACCCTATTATACAATGCCCTTATAAGGGCTTATCTCATCACCTTTTCTCAACCTCACACCAGTCTTGTTCTCTTCACTCACATGCTCTCTCACCGTGCGTTTCCCAACAATCTCACCTTCCCTATGTTAATTAAATCCGCTACCTCATCATCTTTGCCTTCTGTTTTTGGGATACCCCTTCATGCCCAAGCCCTCAAACGCGGCGTGTTGTTCGACCCATTTGTGCAAACCTCTTTACTTTGTTTGTATGCTCAGCTTTCTTGTATTGAAAGCGCACGTAACATGTTTGATGAAATTTCTGACCCATGTGTTGTTTCCTATAATGCAATGCTTGGTGCGTTTGGGAAGAACGGACACATGATTGAGGCTGTTAGTATGTTTTTAAGCATGGGAAAGCGAGATGTTTACTCGTGGACAAGTATGATCAACGGGTATGTGAAAAATAGGTGTAATCATGACGCTATTGAGTTTTTGCAAATTAAACAATATAATATTGGACTTAGATTATGTTAATATGTTGAGTACGTCAACAGTACATTAGATTTCATATGAGAAATCAGTTAGTAAATGGTGGAAGTACCTGTACTATCTTTTTTTTTTTAATTAAGTTTGTGTTTTCAATTTCAACTAAGAAACCTTGAGTTTTGTTGGACGATACTTTGAAATGGAGCTTGATAATCATTTAGGTGAATGATCATCATAAGTTTTAGATATCTTTTTTAAAATAGAGCTATGCTGTAAAGCCTGCAGGATTTCTAGTGAAAAGGCAAGTAAGGATTTTCGTTGTGTGGAAAGATGTTATTCTTATATTTTTTTATCATTCCCAATCAGTTTGATCAAGGAAATAAGCTAAATGATAAAAAAATGATGCACATATAAATTTATTCAAATGCTATTCATAGTATATGATAGGTTTCCTAGTGTTAGTAAACAGGCCTGTAGATCAGTAATCACAAAAAAAAAACATCCAATAATATCATTGACAAATTTGTTCTGAATTGTAGATAAATATAGTACACATATTGATTTACTTAGAATAAGAATTATAATATAACAGAAGTGCAACAGAAGCTAATTGCAGTTAAAATTAGGTCTAATTAAAGAACAATAAAGAAAGTAAAAATGTGAGTACAATCAGAAAAGGAAAAAATAACAGTTGTGCTACTGCCATTCCTCTTGTAGCTTCCACTGCCTGGTACATCAAAAAAAAAATTCACAATAAGTAAACTATGAAAATATAGGAAGATTAATGGAAAGCAAAAATGAATTTCCTAACCTGCTTATCCAATAAATTAATTTGTTGAGCCTGCTGTAATTATTCTTAATGAAGCTTCCCTTTTCTAATTCTCTCACTGCGACGAATTTTGAAAGATTCTTGGTTAATCCTCTCGCGATGAATTTCAAGAGATTTTTCACGAAGCTTTCGTTTTCTAATCTTCTCGCTGATACGATTTTCGAAAGACTCAGGCTCATGTAGAGGCACTAGACTTGCACAATATGGAAATACCACACCGTAACCCAGATCTTGATGTGTAATTTCACAATTTTTAGTTCTGAAGTTGTATATTATCCCCGTATCATCTTCAAGATCTGTACTTGCATATACCACATCATCATGAAAAGCCACGGGCTCCCATTTGCTGCAATTAATCTTGAGTTGGGTTATATTTAGAGAGTGCTTTAATTCCCAAGCTGGCTCCTCATAGTCTTTTAAAACCCAAATTTGAATTTCGGTTTGGTTGTACACCACACAATGAAGATAACTCTCTGATACTCCTAAGCATTTCGAATAAAAATCTTGGATAATAGGAAAACGTATTGCCTTAGACAATTCTTTTTCTATATGGAATACAATCATATGAGTTCCTCCTATTGACCAATGCATCCAACCATTATTAAACATGAGAATACGTGGAAAACATCCCAAGCTAGAAACCATGCATACATCCTTGGATGTTTTCCACTTGTTAGTATCCGACGAGTAAATGTTAAACGAATATGTATTACAAGGATTGTTGCTGCAGTGTTCAATATCTACCAACTTAAATGTTGAAGATGCACCCGATGAAGAATTGAAAGGGTACAAAGCTAATCCAAGGTTCTCATATGAAGTACAAAATAAATAATTACCTCTTTTGGGTTTTACTCGTACCCACTTTCTTGTAACTGGATTGCATATGTATATAGTATACATTCCTTTCCTGGCAATCCAGCTTCGACAACAAACTATACCATTAGATGATGATAAAAGATACACTTTTTTTTCAGGAAGGAAATCCAAAATATTATCTTTTGTTGCACATCCTGTATCAGTGAGAGTTAGGAGATCCACAGTGCCGTTTGTAAGAGCGAACTTTTGCTGGACAACAAGTCCTTGAGTTTCTTCTACTCTACCATAATGAATGCTCAAGAATGAGGGGTCCGATATAAAGGTATACCACCTCTTGGAAATGCACTTAAATGCCAGGAGAGACTCAGCGGGTAGTCGAGATAAGATCTCCGTTGCAATGTCGTTGTTTAACGAATCCATATTCGAATTCCAATTCAAAAGCTGGATCACCATATATAACCCAAAAGTTACACAGAAAAAAAAACACAATTAGAAGAAGCAAAGTAGATATGAGTTCTTCAAAAGAATGAATATGTAAGAAAATTGTTTATTAGTCAATAGTGATGTGAGTATAGTTTTATTACTTAAACCATCTCCGACCAACCATGGCCCCCAAAAATTTATATGCGATGAAAAATCACATGTGAGATTTGTTTAACAATAAAAATTTAACACTATCAAAAAAATTAAAAAATTAAAAAATTGTAAGAAATTAAAAAAAAAGGAAAAATTCAATTGTTAACAAATCAAATATCAATAATTTTATGTATTTGTAAAAGATTTTTTTTTTTTTTTTACCTTAATGATTTGATTGGTGCTATAGTAGGTGGTGGAAAATGATCTGCTTCTTCTGGCGGCGGTGATGGATGTGGATGGTTGAATAAGGGTTGTTGTATTTGTGAAGTGTGTTTTTTTTAATATTGGGTGCTACTGGGTTATTGGGTTTTTGGATTCAATACGACAACGTTTGGTTAAGTCTTAATCGTTGATCTTGATCTCTTTATACTGTTCAAATTAAAACTCTACCTATCTTATATATAAAATACTTTTCTTCAAACTTCGGTCCATTTCAAAAAAAAATTAGGGTTTATCTTCTAGATCGATTAGAGTGTAAAATCTTCTGTAATAGCTATTATAATTTAAATATAACAAGAATCATCTTGATTCTTGTTTATTTAGCCAGCGTAGTTGGTTTATCTTGTTTAGATTAGCCAATAGCTTGAGGTTTCGGTTTGAATCTTTATATATTGTTGAGTAACAAGTGTAATCTGTAACGACGGTTTTCATTGTGGATGAAAATTGTTTAACTTATTGTGTTGTTTAACTTAAATTCTAAGCTCTTTTCTGAAAATTGTTTGTAACTCGAATTTAAATCTAAACATTTTTACAACACTAGTATCAAAGTTTGCTTAAATCTCTTACATACCTGTAGAATTTTTGTATCGCCTAAGGTTTGATGATTCGAATCTCTTACTCGAATTGTTTGTAATTGATTTGGTGTTTCTGGATTCTTGAAAATCTTTAATGGTTTTTCAAAAAAAAAAACGTAGATTCAGATCAAATTATGGACTAAAGATCTCTTGGATAAAGACGGAGAAATAAATGGAGAGGCGTTCAATATATTGTTCAGTAATCTGTCAGGTTCGGTTATTTGCAAGCTAGACTGATGTGATACCACAATAGAACTCTGGGGTAAGTTAGTCTCTCTCTATTCTGCTATGTCTTTACCCAATTTAGTTTTCTTGAGAGGATTTATGTTTAATTATAAAATGGATAAGAGTAAATCTTTGGATGAGAAAATTGATGAATTTTTAAAAATGACATTGATGTTAGATGGTACCCCTCAGACCTTATATGATACTAGTAAATGTATGATAATTCTAAACTCTATTACTGATTCTTATCAAGTTGTTAAAGATGTGTTTCAATTATACGAGTATTGTCCCCTCCTTTTGAACAAGTTATTGCTACTTTAAAAACAAGAGAAAATAAAATTGAACTAAGGAGAAGATCTAGCTCAAACTTTTTTATTAAACCAAGAACATATACTACACATGTCTCGGATGCAAATAAAAATAAGAAAACAATCAATAGGAATAAGAAAAAGTCTAAAGAGACCAAAGAATATTTTCATTGTGGTAAAGCTGAGCATTTAAATAAAAATTATTTTAATTAAAGAACAAACTGAAAGTTGGTAATAATAAATCTACTTTAGACTGTATGCCTAAGATAGATGATGAGGTATGTGAAATATTAAGTCAAGTCTAGTCGTGTTAATTGGATACTTGATTCTGGGTGCACCTTACATATGTATCTATCACCTAAATGATTTCATGCCCTTGTTTAAAATAGTAATGAAACTTTTTATATGGGAAATGATCAAACACGTGATGTTAAGGGTGTGGGAAAAATTAAACTTAAAATTCTATTATGGAAAATTTATTACTTTGATAAATGTTAGATATATACTAGAATTAAAAAGAATTTTGATTTCTTCGGGTTCTTTTGATGATATAAGTAAAATTGATTTTCATATAGTGCAACTACCTTATTTTAGGCACATGTTCATTAAGATCTTTTTATTACTTTACAGTTATCCTAGTCATGATATAAGATCAAAGTTTTTTTAAGATAAAGGTGATACAACTTTCTACATTTAGTTCTTGTAAAGATAACCTATCTTTCACTAAAAATGTGAGTATTTATGAAAAGTTTTAACAGATATATTACCTTAAAAATTAAGTTGAAGCAATAATATACACAACTAACTATATATAGCTTAATATTAAATTCCCAAGGTTAACGATAGATCTAACAATAGACCTAAAAGAAAAAGTTGTCCTGCTAAATATTTTTCATTCTAAAACATCATTTTCCAACTCCAATGATATAATCAAAGCTTAAACAAAAATGGTTATTATAAAAAAAATTGGTTTTTTGATTTAGCTTGGATACAAGGTTTCTTTAAGCTTGTTGTATATCAAATGATTAATTGTTGATTTTGATCAGTCTATCTTTCAAATTTATCAATAATGCACAAATAATTATAGCTCAACAATTATAACAACTATTAAGATTTTTCTCGTGATTAACAAAACCTATGAGTGTAAGTCTTCTTGAAATACTTTGTTTCTTTTTCATTATTTTACCATCCTCATCATCTACTTTTAATCACTCCAATCCGCTAATATAATATTTCTTCTCACAGTTTCAACTAACTCATTATAAGTTCTTTCATGGTCGTTACCAAAACTCAACAAAGTTACCTTCTTTATACACAGAGGAATTGTGTTTAATTTGGGTTGGTTTTTATATCTATACATGTGGTGTCTCTACCCTAATATTGACTACTAATCCCATAATAGTTAAACTCATCACGTCTTGGAAGCTGATATTATACCAAAATCTACAAAACCAAGTAAACCCCTAATAAATTCCACATACATAATAACCACTATATTATTACTAAATTCCACATACATAATAACCACCAAATTATAACTGGTCAGCTATATTAGATTACTCTAAAGCCAAGAAAATAAAGTGAAACCCATAATTTGAACTGAACAACCTTAACTAAATAGTAAGCAATCCAGATTTAGATTACCCTATGAGCTATCAAAATAAAAACACTAAAGAACCTTGAAATAATGTCACAAATTGAAGCAATGATTGAACAACATAAAATCAACACACTCATATTCATAACCAACTAACAAGATCAAAAAATAGTGAACATTATACCTTTAGACTTGAAAAATTAAGACAAAAAACGATAAACAAGTGAACGCTAAATCATGTAAAGAATCTTGGGGTAATTTTGTTAGAGTACTCACCTTCTACATAACCTATTTTAGAGAAGATATTGGAATCCACCGTGCGATGGAGGCAATGGCGACTTTGTTGCCATTATCAACCGAAGAAGAGAAGAAGTGTGGTAACGGAGATGGTTATAGGTTTTTGCAGTAGAAGTGAGTTTAGAATCGGGATTTTTAATTATAAAGGAACGTAGAGAAATTGTAAAGAATAAGGTTACATTTGGCATAATTTGTTTTAGGACTTTTATGGATAATGTTAAATGTAAAGATGGAGGAGGTAATAAATATAAGTTATATGACTTATTTGGTAAATAATCCATATATAATTTATATATAAATAAATTTAGAATCGTCTAGAATAAAAATGTCTAAACTCCGCCTAGGTTCCCGTCCAAATTTCTAGATGCTCGAAGGTACCTGATCACTCGGCTAACGTCTTTTAGAATATTGGTTGGAACTAATCATACCATATAAAAACCTTTTTCACTTCATATCTTATATTAACTTTTGGAACAATTGAGGCAACGACTTTCATCATCTGTTGTACAAATTAGTTTGCTATGCACACAACACATCAAAACAACGTCAGTTGCTTTGTGTAACATGCTCGTCTTCCATATTTTTGTTTACTTCATTCAAAATATCTTTCAAATCTTTAAAATATTCATCATCTCTTTATCTTTTTATCTTCCTAATTGCGAACCTATGATCTTCATATTTGTATCAATGAATCTAAATGTAGATATAAATGCTGAGTTTTGTAGATTGTATTTTCACGATCAATAAATGTTGTTTTATCTGGCAATCCATTCGTATAGAGATATATCCTCAACATCATTTAACAGCGTTAGCATCAAAAGGAGTTGATTGGTGGTAGTTATCTATTTGGAACGATTGTTATATATTACATCACTAGTTTGTTGTATTCAGTCACTGTTGGCTTATATCATTGTCTTTCCGTGTAAAGAATGTTTCAATTATTTGCATCTCAATCAGGCTCTTCTTTTTTTTTAAATATTATATATTATTACTATAAAAAAAGAATACAGTAGTACTATAACTACACTACAAGAAATAGTATCATTAGGGACGAAGTTATTGCAGCAACACAAAAATGGCCTCTAATGATATTTTTAAACACCAACTCTAATTATATTATTAGCAGCAATATTTGCCGCTAAAGGTAAAGTCAATAAAGACTAAAACAAATAATTTGCGGCATCTTTAGAGACGAACTTATAGGGACAATAATAACGGCTAAAGATACCTTTTCTTATAGTGCTAATACAATACATATTCCTTTTCTTATTACTACTGTTTTTCACATTTTCATATAATTTGAGAATACAAAAATCTTCAGTCCCCCGTTAATATAGTAATTATATTCTACCTTGATCTTTTTGTTAGAAACTTAGCTATCATATGTATTGTTAGTGGAATGTATTAAAATCAAATTTGATTATCAGATCTTAATTCCTTTCAAAGTTTAACAAAGATCAGTCTATCTTCTATTTTTTTCAATGAATCTTGTATCAAAATTAAAATAAATTACAAGGAAAAATTACAATCAACCTGTTGCAATCTTATTTTAAACTCTTGATAAACAAAATTAAGAGTGAAGGTGGATAGTCTTTAAAATCAAGGTGAACAGAAAAAAGTCTAGGCTTCTCCTGATTAAAATATCAACTCATTCATTTATCCAACGATGAACATTTAGTATCACATCGTTTTTATGGTGAGAAATAGAACTCCCGAATTTCTCCATAATGAGTTTGACATTCCATGGAGAGTTGGTTGGTCATTCATACCTTCGGCTATGCCCTTAGAGTTAGTGTTAGATAATTACATTTTTGAAGGTTGAACTGAGTAACCAGTTTATAAGCTTTTTATGCAGTTTGAAGTTCTCCTTCTAAGATTGTAGATCACTAAACCTTTTTCGTGACAGATCTAACGCAGTTATCTTCATTGGTTTTATGGAATACTGCAATACCTATCGGATCTCAACTATGAGAGAATGAGGTCTCACAAAAAAGATCTAACATATTTGTTTCCAAATCTTGAACCCTATTCTCTGCTACAGGTAAATTGGGTTCATTTTAAGAATTGATGTTGTCCTAATCTCTTCCAAACAAATATTTCATGAGTGATAAGGATTATTCTGAAATTTGAGTGCAATTCAAGGGTTCTTTCTTTTCAAACAATTATTTCATACGGCTTTTCCAGATATTTCAGATGGTACTGAAAATATATAAGGTAAAAGATTTTACCTCTCATCCATTTTTGAATTAAACATTGATAATTTTGATGATCTGTCAATATTATCAACATTACTCTTGTCTATTTGAAGAATAGATTAAGCCCAGATATCTAGGCTCTAATTAAGGAATATGTGTGTAATAGGTCCCGTACCGTTCGGTCATAGGTGACGAGAACTATTATCAACACATTTCCATTTGTATAAGTTATCTTTGGACGGGATCGCCCTCTACAACATTTCTGTATACAAGCTCCGATCTTAGTTCCCAATGCCAGTTTAACTTGTTATAAAAAGATCTGAATCTGATTCAAAATATTGTCTTCCTTCACACAGAGTAATAAAGTTTTTTCTCTGTTCTTGGATGAAACAATGTCCTACGCTTGTGCTTTTTTTTGAGGTGTTTTTGAATTTCAGTTTAACGTTTTCTTTTTCTGCTTTCGCAATATTTTATTTTTTGATTAGTTAACGATCCACTTGCCAATTGCCAGAACTCGAATATGCACATGTGAAGTGAAGGAAGCTGGCCTTCAAGATCATATTCATTTTATTTTGCGACTATCGCCAAACCAGCAAATATGACAGAATTATATCTAGGTATATCGCGAGACCAATAAATATATGAAGTTAAGCAACAATATTTATATAATGTTATTGATGATCATTTGCAGTGAGATAATAGAACATGTCAGACATCAATATGGAGTTTTTTAGATGTTGCGATTCAGTATTGGAAGAAGATGGCCTTTTAGTTCTACAAGTAATTCAGCATGGTAATTCAAGTGTTTGATCAGCCAGACATTCCATAGAAATATTTTCAGATTTTTTTTCTTGGCAATCATTTTGTTAAAATGCTTCACACGTAATTCTATATTTCCATGGAAACAAAACTTATCGTATGAAACAAAAATCTGAAACTATTTCCAAGGAAAACCTGGTTGATCAAACACATCCTTACTGCTAATGATTATAAGCTGAATCGACTTGTCCATACATAGTTCACATCATTACAAGATGACAAGTACTGACGCATATAGAAAAAACCCAGGCTTCATTACTGAGTATATATTCCCAGGATCATGTATACTCTCTCTGAGTCGAGTAATCACAGCTATGGCAGCTGGATCCAGGCTCGGGTAAATGATCTCATCATATTCCGTTCTCTGATACAATATTGTTCATGAATGCAGTGTGGAGAATTCGGAAACTATAGGAAGTCATTATTATTATTCACAGATGTTGGAGGGATAACTTCCTGAAAAATCAGAGGTAAGAAGAAACATCAATGCGCGCTGCTATGAGAAAAGATCATCTATAGTTATATAGATTACTTCTAATTAACATTTCATAGGCTGCTTGTGTTTTAGCTTAATTCTGGAGTTGGAATTTGATGAAAAATTCATTCAGACATGGGAATATTTTTTTGATTATTGTGCTTCTGGTTTCTATAGTCGCACGCTCGAAAATTACCATGTATAGCTGACGGATATTGGTGATAAAATACAACTTGGGTCGATGTTTTTTTCATATTCGAATAAAAAGTTTATTCAATGAATCTAAATGTATTGATGATATAAATGGTGTGTTTTGTAGATTGTATTCTCACGATGAACAAATGTTGAATAGTAAGGAAAGAAACTATACGCTTGGCTAGTGACTTTGAGCGTGCTAGGGGTAAGGAGCGAGACAGAGGCATTATTGTGTCCGGAAAGAGCACGTTAATTAAATGGGTAAAACCTTAGAGGCGTAACAAGTTAAATATAGATGCGTACTGCGATCTACTAAAGAAGAAGGCCGGGATAGTTGGGTTACTTAGAGACGAAAATGGGACATTCATAGCTGGATTTTCAGGTGTGTGTATGTTTGAATCGCCTGTTCTTTCAGAAATCTTGGCACTACATTTCGGTCCAAAATGGGCCCTAAATCGTGGCATAAAAGCGCTATATATCGAGACTGACTCTAGAGAGTTTCATGCGTTAGTGAAAGGTAGTGGTAGCTCTACGAGATGGGCTTGTCATATTGGATGAGAATGCATGGAGATGCTCAAGATGCACCTACGTTTCGAAGTTAACTTTGTTTATCGCGAGGCTAATAATTGTGCGGATTTATTGGTTAAGAAGGGCACTGATTCTTCTGAAGGACCACACGAACTAAGAGATCCTCGAGTATTTGTGGCATAATATAACAAAGGATATGAATGGTTGCGCTACTCCAAATTAAATTGATTTTAGATTTATTTAACTATGACTTTAAGCCGAATAAAAAGAAAAACTGAAAAGAGATCTAATTGGAAACATACTTAGCCTTAGCTTAGCTTGGACTTTTTTAGTAAGTCTTTCTTTTAGTCGAATGCTTAGCATGGACTTGTCCTTCATGAAACATTAAAAAGAAGAAAGACTGATGAGCTCGAAAACTTCCGTTTAAGTTTTGGCATGCCAGAAATATTTTTTTTTTACTGAAGTAGTAATATTTTTTCTTGGTTTGTGCTTGTAATTATTGTTTATTTTTTCTCTTCGTATAATCTCGTATGAATCTTGAACCAATTATACTGTACTTGTTTAATTCATGCTTTTCATAAATTTCTAAAATTTTATTTTCACCCTCACCAGTCAAAAGCTTTATAATAATATATTTACACTTAAAGATAAAATAAATACCCCATATGAAATGATAAGGTTAATTAGTGCAAATTAAACATTATAATACTGGACTTAGATTTTGTTAATATGTTGAGTACGTCAACAGTAGATTAGATTTCATGTGAGAAACCAGTTAGCAAATGGTGGAAGTACCTGTACTATCTTTTTTTTTTTTAAATTAAATTTATGTTTTCAATTTCAACTAAGAAACCTTGAGTTTTGATGGACGTTACTTTGAAATGGAGCTTGATAATCATTTAGGTGAATGATCATCATAAGTTTTAGATATCTTTTTTAAAATGGAGGTATGCTGTAAAGTCTGCAGGATTTCTAGTGAAAAGGCAAGTAAGGATTTTCGTTGTGTGGAAAGATGTTATTCTTATCATTTTTTTATCATCACACAATCAGTTTGATCAAGGAAATAAGCTAAATGATAAACAAATGATGCACATATAAATTTATTCAAATGCTATTCATAGTATATGATAGGTTTCCTAGTGTTAGTAAACAGGCCTGTAGATCAGTAATCACAAAAAAAACTTCCAATAATATCATTGACAAATTTGTTCTGAATTGTAGATAAATATAGTACACATATTGATTTACTTAGAATAAGAATTAAAATATAACAGAAGTGCAACAGAAGCTAATTGCAGTTAAAATTTAGGTCTAATTAAAGAACAATAAAGAAAGTAAAAATGTGAGTACAATCAGAAAAGGAAAAAATAACAGTTGTGCTACTGCCATTCCTCTTGTAGCTTCCACTGCCTGGTACATCAAAAAAAATTCACAATAAGTAAACTATGAAAATATAGGAAGATTAATGGAAAGCAAAAATGAATTTCCTAACCTGCTTATCCAATAAATTAATTTGTTGTGCCTGCTGTAATTATTCTTAATGAAGCTTCCCTTTTCTAATTCTCTCACTGCGACGAATTTTGAAAGGTTCTTGATTAATCCTCTCGCTGCCATGAACTTCAAGAGATGCTTTACGAAGCTTTCGTTTTCTAATCTTCTCGCTGATACGAATTTCGAAAGACTCAGGCTCATGTAGAGGCACTAGACTTGCACAATATGGAAATACCACACCGTAACCCAGATCTTGATGTGTAATTTCACAATTTTTAGTTCTGAAGTTGTATATTATCCCCGTATCATCTTCAAGATCTGTACTTGCATATACCACATCATCATGAAAAGCCACGGGCTCCCATTTGCTGCAATTAATCTTGAGTTGGGTTATATTTAGAGAGTGCTTTAATTCCCAAGCTGGCTCCTCATAGTCTTTTAAAACCCAAATTTTAATATCGGTTTGGTTGTACACCACACAATGAAGATAACTCTCTGATACTCCTAAGCAACTCGAATAAAAATCTTGGATAACAGGCAAACGTATTGCCTTAGACAATTCTTTTTCTACATGGAATACAATCATATGAGTTATTCCTATTGACCAATGCATCCAACCTTTATTAAACATGAGAATACGTGGAAAACATCCCAAGCTAGAAACCATGCATACATCCTTAGATGTTTTCCAATTGTTAGTATCCGACGAGTAAATGTTAAATGAATATGTGTTACAAGGATTGCTGCTGCAGTGTTTAATATCTACCAACTTAAATGTTGAAGATGCACCCGATGAAGAATTGAAAGGGTACAAAGCTAATCCTAGGTCCTCATATGAAGTACAAAATAAATAATTACCTCTTTTGGGTTTTACTCGTACCCACTTTCTTGTTACTGGATTGCATATGTATATAGTATACATTCCTTTCTTGGCAATCCAGCTTCGACAACAAACTATACCATTAAATGATGATAAAAGATACACTTTTTTTTCTGGAAGGAAATCCAAAATATTATTTTTTGTTGCACATCCTGTATCAGTGAGAGTTAGGAGATCCACAGTGTCGTTTGTAAGATCGAAATTTTGCTGGACAACAAGTCCTTGAGTTTCTTCTACTCCACCATAATGAATTCTCAAGAATGAGGGGTCGGATATAAAGGTATACCACCTCTTGGAAATGCACTTAAATGCCAGGAGAGACTCAGCGGGTAGTCGAGATAAGATCTCCGTTGCAATGTCGTTGTTTAACGAATCCATATTCGAATTCCAATTAAAAAGCTGGATCACCATATATAACCCAAAAGTTACACAGGAAAAAATAACACAATTAGAAGAAGCAAAGTAGATATGAGTTCTTTAAAAGAATGAATATGTAAGAAAATTGTTTATTAGTCAATAGCGATGTAAGTAAAACTCCACACTAATATTAGTTTTATTGCTTAAACCATCTCCAACCAATCGTGGTCCCCAAAAATTCATATGCTATAAAAAATTACATGTGAGATTTGTTTAACGATAAAAGTTTAATACTATCAAAAAAAATTAAAAAATTAAAAATTGTAAGAAATTAAAAAAAATAGGAAAAATTCAATTGTTAACAAATCAAATACCAAATTTTTATGTATTTGTAAAAAAAAAAAAAGATTTTTACCTTAATGATTTGATTGGTGCTATAGTTGGTGGTGGAAAATGATTTGCTTCTGGCAGAGGTGATGAAAGTGGATGGAAGAATGGTTGAATATGGGTTGTTGTATTTGTGAAGTGTGTTTTTTTTAATATTGGATGCTTGTGGGTTATTGGATTTTGATTTAATACGACAACGTTTGGTTAAGTCTTAATCGTTGATCTTGATCGCTTTATACTGTTCAAATTAAAACTCTACCCATCTTATATATAAAATACTTTTCTTCAAACTTCGGTCCATTCTGTTTTTTAAATTTTTAGTCTTTTCTCTCACTTTTCAAAAAAAAATTTAGGGTTTATCTTCTAGATCGATTAGAGTGTAAAATCTTCTGTAATAGCTATTATAATTTAAATATAACAAAAGCCATCTTGATTCTTGTTTATTTAGCCAACGTAGTTGGTTTATCTTGTTTAGATTAGCCAATAGCTTGAGGTTTCGGTTTGAATCTTTATATATTGTTGAGTAACAAGTGTAATCTGTAACGACGGTTGTTATAGTGGACAAAACTTCTCTCATCGGAGTTCAAGCTAGACTGATGTGATACCACAATAGAACTCTGGGGTAAGTTAGTCTCTCTCTATTCTACTAAGTCTAATATGTCCCTTTTTTAATTCTATTTTAAATTATATAGTAGCATATTTAAATCCATCTTTTTGAAACCCTTACGATTTTTATTATTTAATTATATTATCTAGTTATCATATGAATTATTGTATATTGGTATACTACAACATATTTCATTGTCTATCCATTTTATATTAAATGATATCGTTGTTGAATAGGACTAATTCTTCATTTTATATTTGATACTCGATGTTGCTATCGATCATTCTATATGATATCTTCGTGATGCACTTGACAAAAACGAGCTTGCCAAGGTTGACATGATATCATGTTTCATTTTCACTTGGCGCGTGCGATAGAGAGTTCCTTGGCTAGTGGCTAATAGGTTTTGGGTACTTTTGGTATTACTAGTAGGGAGATAAGGGATCGAGAGTTGCAGCGGGAGGCATAGGGGCAAGACAATAACATCCTTTGCAAATTGATTATTACTTGCTAGTGGATATAGCTTTTTGGTTAGTATGAGCTGCCTAGTTTGTGATATACATATATATATATATATATATATATATCTATATATTTATCACTCTATGATAGCCTATATAAGTTCAATGACAACGTATTAACCAAATTACTTCCACTGAGAGGTTAAATTCCAATATAAGCATTATTTATTCTCACCTCGCCTTTGGTACCTCATCCCTTTTTCCCACTCTTTCAGGATGGAGACAATTTAAGTATATGTGTAGATAAGTTAGTAAAACATGACCATATTGCGAAACAACAGTACGAATGTAGTCATTATATTTAATTATTTCAACTGATTATTGTAATATAATAAATATAATTTTGTATTTTAAAATTAGTTAGAGCTAGTCACGTTTTCGGGGAGTGACAAATTAAAAAGGATACAACTCAATAAAAATTGACATACTAAATATAATACGATAAAGGCCACTCTTTCGTGTTCATCCACTTGGGTTAGACCTAGATTATATTGGATAAGGTAGATAAAAAAAGTCTAGGAAGAGGTCCTGCCCTAATAGAAATCATCTACAATCTAAACATTATGCCAATGTATACGGGTAGCCATTTCACTATTGGGTACCTCAGTTGTACATCTTTAATCTCTCTATAAACACACACAAATCAGATCTTTCCATATTTAGACTAATGAACTGAGAGTCATAGAGATATTGGGACCTTACCTCCATTTTGGTCCTTTTACTTTATTTTTCAAGTACATATAACATGTTTCATATCTGACCACCATTAATCGATTATTAAGTTCACTCTAGCTATTTTTTCAGGACAATCTAAGATCAAAATAACCAAAAAATTTATATGGTAGAAAATTGTTGTATCCCTGTCAATACAATAAATTTATTTAATAATTTTATAAATTATATGTGGAATTTAAATAGCAAACAATATCAACTACTTGATCTTAAAAGGCCTAAAGCCCATTTATGAAATTCTCTTTAAATAACACTATCTTATTTAAATATACTACACAATAAATTCTAATTATTTAACGGCAACACTTAAAGGAGTGAACTTAAGATTTTGTGATTCTTTTTCTAATAAAATTTACAACAACCTCCTTGACTATGCGTGTTCTTCAAATAAAATTAGCGTAACTTAATATAACAAATATGTTGAAGACATTGATGCTTAATAATTTATGTGAACTATCATTAAAAATCAAATATCAGGGAATATGATCCATTATGGATATATCATCAAAGGCAACTCTCTCAAAGGCATGGTTGAGGTTGGCTATGAATTTGGTAAATTTTACTAAATAATTACACTTAGTCCAAATAAAGTGCATGGATACAAAATTAACAAATTATCATGCCTTGAATGTAAAATATAATAAGTTGGAAGTCATACACAAGATATTTTACTATCATCCAAAATAAAGATATAACCGTGCCCTTTTTGACAATGTGTAATCATAATTTAAATGCGTTCGGTTCAAAGGAGTAATTTTGACTTTATATAGATTTATTGTATTAGTGTTAAGATAGATATCTCAATATACCTATTCAATGTTTTGTGCATACCGTTGTTATGGGAAACTAGAAGTCTAAATTGTGTACAACATGTCTAGAATCTATTAAGAGGTGATTGTAATGATGAAGTGCAATTTTTTTCGTTAGAGTAAATAAATCTCAGAATTAAAATCTTAATCGAATTAATTTAATGATGAATTACATTAGAGATCGAATTTTCTATTGATCTCGATTTGAAAGTGAAATAAGGAAATTATATGATTTATATCTAAATTTAATTTTAGTAGTTGTAAGTATCTTGATTTCACATTTTGAAATCTTACATGTTCTAGTAATTTAATAAACTAGAACTTTTTCTTGATACAGATCATGTATTCTCAACTATTATTCTACATTATTTAGTTGACCTTGTCACAATGATTAAACTCATTCTACCACCTTAAATGATATACTAGAGGATTAATATATTTCATGTATTAATTTATTCCTATGTTACTTGATAAACTTATTATTAGTAAAAAATATACATATCTAGTTTTTTCAATTCCATTTTCAGAAAGTTAGATTTTGCCACCCTCAATTAGGGTTTCAATGTTGAATTGAGATAAGCACATTAATAAACTCCACATACATATATTATCACGAGTTTCATAGGTTAGATAGCTCTATCATCTATAATGGACCTTCAACCTTAACTCCTTTTTGTTGCCCTTCGGAAAACCTTTGAAAAGTGTTAGATGACATATCGCATGAGTCTCATGATGATAATTATAAAGATCCTTGTCGAAATAGTTTCTAACATCCTTGATGGTATTGAAACTAAGTAATTTGTCGAGATCATCACAAAGAAGTACATTGTCGACGAGAAATAAAAAAGAAAACACTTTTGTATAAAATGACAAACATGTGATGTTAGAAAATGAAAAAGTAGGTAGAATGTCATGGACATTGGTATGTTACTAATTTATTGGTTTCCTAGTTGTACATTAATATAAGATATTAAAACTAAACTCTTGAAAAGTATATAATACATTGATTGCACAAGAAACTTCAAGATAAATGATTTAATGTGTTGGTTAAACATGTAAGTAGTTTGGAATTATTAATATCTGTAATGAAATAAATATGATATTTAATGTAATTTTAAGAGATAAATGTAGAGAGAGAAAGAATGTTTGTGAAATTAGCATAATCCTCTAATGAATTTTAACATCTCTACATTTAATGGTGGAGGGTTCCAATTACTAATTTTACACTTGTCAGGTTTCTGTAGAGATTAGTGGTATTTTAATGTTTGGGATCATTGAATAATTCAACACACGTATTTTGACTTGGAGATTAACTATATATTAAATATTTTGATGGGTTATCATTGTCTTTCAACTTTTTCTTTAATATTCTCTTTCGATAGATATCAATTGAAAGCTTCGTTTGACAAAACTATGATTCTTGATGTAATCCAACTTTCCTTATCGGGATTCTATTATATGAAGATTCTGCAAAAAACTTCGTTTACTTAAATAAGCTTTTATTTCTGAGTTCTGCATCTGTTTGAGTTCTTTATCATTAATGTCAAAATGATGGTAACCTATAAACACAACTCATGGATAAATAAAATCATTAGTAGCATGTGAGATTGAATCATGTTTAGTGCATCATAAATAAACTTATAATAGTAAAATTCCAACAAAAAATAAATGGACGCAACCCCTTTTGACTTATGTGGGATTACTTTAAAGAGGGCCTGTTTACGTTTACTAGTGGCATTGTGTGACCCCAACTGTGACAATGCCCATTTTTTCAGTTAGGGATCTAAATCAAATTTCTTGTATGCAAAAAACAAAATATTATTCATGAAGAAATATGGGTTAGCACAATTTGTGAAATTCACATGTCAATAGTTTTTTTTGAGCGTGTCGGTTTCCCCTGAGGTGGGATATAAAATAAATAGTCGGGGAATACACCTCGCAAGTGTACTAATCATTACAAGTAATATAGTAGTAAGTTTTATATCATTCTCCACAAGGAATATGAAGTTAAATTTTTATTTTCAAATTTTACTTATAATATTAATTTAGTTAAACAAAAATTAAAATATGTGTAGTGGTCTTATTGAAATAATCAAATTATTTGTAAGGGTCTAAAGTTTAGTTTTGTAATAATAATATAAAAAACAAGGACTAAAATGATATAAAATATAATATAGAGAAATAAGGGAAAGACGTAGCTCAAAAAACACTTGTAATCACCACTAGTTATGAGTTAAGAATATTTATGATGTATGGTAAATTAATAATTTAGTGTTAACAAAGATTTAAAAATCCACCTATGTCCCTCCGGAGTAAATAGGGGATATTGTAGGACTCTAGGAACCTCTCTCGAATAATTATACAATGTCTTCTAATGATTAAGTTATATACCCTATGTGTATTATCCAACTATTCACGATTTCTCGATTCTAAGTTAATTCAAACATCCATATAACAATTGTTCTATTCAAACCTCCCTCCCAAGTGTGGTTAAAATTCTAACTCAGCTCAAATTCATGGCTAATATATAATTTAAGTAATTAATCAATAATACATGAAAAACATTAATTTCTTCATCCATTTAAACATTAAAATCCGAAATTTATGTAAATATTACCAACTTATAATTTATGGTTCATACCTAAGCAAGCTCATAATAAGTTTAGTTCATAATACAAATCTGAAAGTTAACAATTCCATAATACAGCTAATAGTTGAAAATGAATAAGAATTACACTAAAAAATATGATTAAATGGTTGAAAGATTGATGATTGAGGTGCTAAACTTACTCCTTGTCTTTTCTCCTTTGTTCTAGTTCTTTTCTATCTTGTTCCAAGTGAAGTGTAACTGTTCAAAAGTAGCCCAAAGGATTTTTTGTAACGGTTTATTCTCAATTGATCTAGAACGTAAGAGATATCTTTAATTGGAAGGGTTTGATTAGAATTATCATGAATAATTTATAGTAAATTTTCAAAGTTGACGATGATATTTTGCCAGTAATTTTGTTTGAACTTCTAGTGAAATTTTTGATTTTTTGTGTCTCGAATCAGAATTTTGCTTGACTTTCTAACTTTTCCTTGGGGTCTATTATTATCGATGTTCATTATATTTGCACACTTACACCAAAATGGTCTAATATTTCTCCAAAAATACAATATATCAAGATTAGCTAAAGATTTAAATTATAAGAAATTAAAGGATAAATTCCACATTAACTCTCAGCCCCCAATTGGTGTCTCATGGGTCTTAAAAGTGATCATAAAAGATGAAACATCAAGCCCCACAATTCAATTTTTTTGTCATGACAAAGTAAACTCATACTCGGAATTAACGTCCAAAAAGTTTCAAGAGTAAGAACCATGTAATGGTCCCATGTGAAGACTATCATATGATTCTCGATCCTTTCATGATTTTTACTGGCCAGGTTACACACTTACTATCCTCTCATTTGTCACTCAACCACATAGCGAAGAATCTTAAGCTATTTTAGATTATTATTTAAGGGTTTGGTGAGGTATGATATATATGTTTCAGTGAAATTTGGATCTCTCCCCACTTGAACAAAAAATGTAGTAAATTTCAAGAATGGTAGATCCCTAAAATATGATATATGTTTGTAAATAAAAAAAATATATACTTAATCAGTTAGGGTTAGCTCAACTAGACAGGACCTTGCCTATCATCTAAGAGTTACATGGTTCGAAGCTCCTCCAAAAATATCGGCATCCTAGTTCTGTCTTGCCTGAAATTAGGTATGTGGAGGCTTGCCTACCTTTCGTGGGATTTTCTGACAGATCACTATTTAGTCGTCATTAATATATTATTTTACTAATTTTGTTATATATATATATATATATATGTATATATCAACATCTTCTATTGTAACAATTATTATAGATATCATTTAGCTTTTGAGTGATGAGCCTGAAGTGAAAGATTTGGGGACAATTCATCACTTTATTAGAATTAAAATTACAACCTTAACTACTAGACTTCATTTTTTCGTTGTAACGTCACTCTAATACAATAATTGAACATACTAATAAGGTTGACTATAATCACATTATTAGACAACAATAAGATCTTCTTCCAACAAATCTCTACTAGAAGATCCTTGTTTTATGAGGGCTTAATGGGGATTTACAGTAAATATCACTTACTCACCCATTTTTCTTTTTTGTATTAACTATGCATCTCAATTCATGAATGCGCGTATAATTAAAATATATAAAAATGGTTATGCATATTAATGTGTAAAAAGAGCTTCAAAGTAGACTTAATTTTTTCTCATCACTCTACACTTAATTTGGTTCCTTTCTCATATGCATATTGGGAAGAATATACTAGAAAAAGGAAATAAATCACAATATATTATCTATTTATTAAATGGTTCCTCATCTCGGGGGCTTTGATCTCTCGGCCAAGCACAATGATTGAGTATCATGGCATGTTTAATGACGTTTATCCTCAAATAACATCGAATTAAAAAAAAGTCTTCTACTATAATCTAATTTCATAACCTTAGTGCTTTTCATATGACATTTAATGGTATATTCAATGTTATGAGAAAACATATAATATTGGTTACCACTTTATACGCAAATGAGTTGCAAGTGGATTGCTTCTCACTCAACAAGTCTTTGCTCGTAACCAAGTAGCCAACTTTTTCAACAACAAAATGTCAAAAGATAATCTAAATTATATACAAAAAATAATTTTTTTCAACCCAAATTTTTTTAAGGGAGGTGTTATAAACACATCACAATTCAACAATAGTGAGAGTAAATAATTTAAAAATAAAAAATATAAAAAACCCACCTTATACAAAAATATGGGATGAATTTATATAAAAATACCATTACCATATGCCTTGCTATTAATAAGTTAAATTCTCATAGAATTGGTGTAAGATATGAGTGATATATGTGCATCGCTTTACAAAAAATGGCAAAAATACCATTCCAATTTCACCCGTGCAAATGGCCCGCCCTTGAGAATTACATTATCTCACATTAATTTCAATTAAATACATATACAATAATTCAACTTATAATCAATTTAGAGTTAAAAATATGGTAATATAATATTATTTACCTAAATCCCCGTACTAATATTGACACGATGCTTATCTTGACAATGAGTTAAAATCAAATATTCAGTCTCTTATTTTGGTCAAAGTGGATCAACACTAAAATGAACTAATTATACTTGGATCCAAATTTCAATTTATATACATTCTTCCTCACATTTAAGTATCACATTATAAAAACCTAAATTGATATAAATATACACACACTAATGACAATAAATCATAATCTTTATTTTCTTTGTTTATAACTTCATGTTTCATCTCTCTTTCTCTCTCTCTCTCTCTCTATTCCCTCTCCCTTTCCTTTCTCTTTCCTCTCTATTTCCCGTCTCTTCTCTTGACTCTTCTCATCTTATTAGAAAGAAAGATATCGTCTATCACCACAATCACCACTCAACAAAAGATATGGTAAGTGCACATTACCTATTTCAGATCTGTGTATTTCGTATATGATAAAAAAAACGTCTCTTCTCTCTATTTTATCTTGAATTTTCTTCTTATTATTAGAAAAGAAGATCTGGCGTATTACTACTATCAGCACTCAGCACAAGACGGACGGTATGTGCACTTGACTTAATTTAGATATATATTTTATTAAATAGATTTCAAAATTTTTGCTAAAAAATTTCAGATCTGATTAACAGAGAGTGGTTTTTGACTAATTTTAATTTTGAATATTATGATTCTTACATAAATGGTATACAATTAAATGTTTAATTACAACTATATTTCATTAATGTGCTCAATTTTATGATATGAACAAACTATTCTAGATTTTTATTTTTTATTTAAATCCAGATATTGTAGAGATATTAAAAATAGTTATATATGTTTATCTTTCTATAATAAATATTTTATTGTGTAATTAGTTCTTATTTTCTTAACATTGATATTATTTAATAGAAATTATTGGAACACTTATATGAGATGTTTTTTACCGATTCTTAATAAATATGATCTGTGATGCACTATAAATTAGTGATATGTAGAATTAATTAAATTAAATATCACATATCATTGTTCTAATGTTTGATTTATAATTTGAATATTGTATATAATTGTATAATCTAGAACTTTTTTACTTGTATAGTTGCTCACCTATGATTAATACTGATATTTTGATAACAGGTCAATGATCATTGCATTTCAATATCCAACATCTTCTTAATTATTTAAGGTTAGTATCTAACCAGTTCATAATTATGTAAAGGTATTATAATTAGGGTATATAATGTTTAATAATGAATTTCTAATTTTAGATATCCACTCAAAAGTTATATCAAAATTTTCCGATTAAAATAATAATTATACATTCAAAATTTTAGAATATTAAATTTAAATTAGTTCCATAAGAAACCAATATTTGAGTATGTTAGAATCTAAATATATTGGTTTTGACAACAACACATCTTAAGGTGTCCTAAATTTCAAGAACCCCAACTATGTTGTGCATATATTGGTAAATTCAATAGATTTATAGGATGAACATGTCATCTATCCAATCTTGATATTGTAGAACTTATATCTGTTTGACCTAAATACATACGTCAAATCAATTCTTGTAATTATTTTTGTAAAACACTTTTGTAAATTGTAGTTGTAATTGTTTGAGATAGGGAGGGTTTAATATTCTTGAGCTATTTTTTTTGTATTTTAATGATAATTATTATGGTGTGTGAATAATATTACTTTAATTTAGTTTTTATCAATTATTTTTACTATGAACATAACGATGTTGTAGCATTTGACTGCTTTTAAAATATTTCTTATTAAATTGAAGAACCTATTTAATTACTAAGAAAATATTATTTTAAAAATATAATGTGTTTATATTTTGAGGAAAGAGAATTTTTTATCACCTAAAAAGGCATGATACAAATAATCTAGAAAAAACCCACAAATAATGAAACTAATAAAATTTATATATTAACAAACAAACTAATTATAACTATTATCTAATAAAATTGTCCATGAACAAAAATATGAAAAACACATTCTATACCATAAATATATTCTGACGCACCAAACCAAAAAACAAATACTTGAGTTCACAAGTGTTTTTCGAAAAAAATCGAAGGAGATGATACTAAATGCCCTAAAGTATATTTTTTTGTTATTAAAGATATTTTTGAGGAACCTAAATTTTCTCCTTATATTTTCGTAATTGGGATGGATGTCTAATTTTATCATCTCTACAAAATTGATATAAGTGATGATTCTTACTTTAATCTTGTATATTATGATAGTTATCTTTTACCAATATGATATTGATTTTTTGGTTGAATGCTAATTTTTATTCAGTCTAGTATTTTTATTTGGTATTCGGTTTCTATATTAATAAGGAAAAGAGTGAAATATTTTTCTGTTTGTAAGTCATCCATAAGATAAGTTTTGTGCTCTCTTACAATTTTTTTTGATCAATAAGTACTTTATGTCATCAATCAAAACATGCACACAACAAGCCCAGTTTGATAGTGACTCACTAGGTCAAACTCGGCAAACCAATACAACCCTATACATTAATATTTAACATAGCCACCTAAGAAGAACAAATCAACAAACAAACAAAAGCCAACCAAACAACTAACTTTCCAAAAAAATAAACATTCAAAAAATGTAAAGTTTCCTAAAATAAAACCAGCTAAACCAAAATAAAAACACCCCTAGTCTAGTCCAACTCTCATCCAATAACTACCACTCCCATCCTAAGCAAAGAAGCAAAACTCCATGCAAAGGCATCATCAACACTAAACCATACTAAAAACCAGGTTCAAACCTAGTTAACCTCAGTTACATATAGTCCTAAAATAATACACCAAACCATACTACATATCTAGTATCAAAAACCCAAACTTCATGTAATTCCCAATTCAAATTCAGTCTCACATTCTCTGCAGAAAACATGAACTTCTTCTTATTCCACAAACTGTAGTTAACATCCTTTATATATTACTCACAATATCAACTTTTGCAATACTAACTGTCTTGAATTCTTTTTTGTTCCTAGTATCCCACACATTGTACACATAGCTAGCAAAGCTCAGGCGATATATACTATCTCCAAGTGAGTTACTCATATGATTCTAGAAAAAATCCAACCTATTTTATGAAGTAATACCCTTATCATCCTTCCATTCATTCATAACAAACCTCTTTCAATACCTTCTTAGTAAACACACATTTTACAAAGAGATGATCTCTATCTGCAAGCTCAGTTCCAGACAAACAAAAGATACCATTAACATCCATACCCCACCTCAAAAGTCTACCCAACCAATTTTAAGTTATGTTGCTTATGTTGGATCAACTCATTCCACACCACATTATACCAATAAACACTTTGATTATCTCCCTTAAAATTATTCATAATATCTCTATTTCTAAAGCCTTTCACTCCCGAGCTGATCACATAATTATCCATCAACTTATAGTTCTCAAGCATTCTTCATCTATCATTAACAAAATAATGTTTCACCTTCTAATTGGGATTATAGTTCCCAAAAAACACACTATTCTTAGATATAATATTATTTATACTTTATTATCAATCCACTTATCTGTAAGTAAATAAGTATTCCTACCATCACCAATTTTATGTACTATATACTCATAAGCAATGTACGTAACATTTAACCTATCTCTCCAAGTCCAAGATAAACCAATATCATACTATAACTCATAGTCTTATTCTCAAGCCAATTAGCATAAACCCAAGCTGAATAAATATTATTCTTCCTACCATACATTCTACAAAAATCTCTAAGTATATATGTGGTTAATTTGTAACAATCTAGGTATCTCTAAACCACCTTCATTCTTACTCTTGCATAATTTATCCGAAGACACATTACCTCCATGAAAATCCATAGTGTTCCCTCTCCAAATAAAACAACTCAAAATAGATTCAATTTTTATCACGACGCCCATTCGAAGAAACTTTACACCACACTAGTATCTTTCTTTGCTATGAAGTACACTTTTTATAAGATGAAATCTACCTGTAAAGGTAAGAAACTTTTGCAACCAACTCTCCACACTACCCACAATATTGTTTTAAGAGTATTACACAAAGCACTATTAGGTCCTCTAGTAGTAAGTTGAGCTCTTAGATATATCTCAACATTCCACTTTTTACATTTAAAATCTCACACAATACTTTATGAGTATCCTTATCATATCCCCATAATAAAGTTCACTTTTTTCTATGAATAAATTCTAAGTCCTGACATCCTAGGGAATAAATACAATACAATTTTTAATAAAGAAGCAGAATTCTTATCACCATTCAAAAATATAAGGCATACATTAGCAAAAATAAAATGACTTAGCTTCATCTTAGAGAATTATTGTTGAAAAATAAAAGTTTTATTCTTCACAACATGATAAAGTATATAAGTGAAATCTTGAAAAAGAGGTAGGAAAATAAATGATCTCCCTACCTCGATCTTCTTTGTTCCTTAAAAACCCTTAACCTCACCATTCACACACAAAGAGAACATAGGAGGTGTAATAAACTTACTAACCCAACCTATAAATTTTTCATGATATCCTAACGTCCATCATCCTAATAAAAGATCTCCAATTAATAGTGTCATAATCTTTTTGTTAGTCTAGATTCATTGTACATATTGGACTTACATTCTTTCTATCATAACCATGAACAAATCCCGAAAAAACTAAATGTTATCTGAAATGCATCTTCCTCTGCAAAAGCATCTTGATTTTGAGAAATAAGATTATTTAAGCTCACTATCAATTCAAAAAAATAGCTTCTTGAATCTCCTTATCTTTAATATCCTCAACCATACTTTAAGAACTATTGCGGTCATGATTCTTATGTATAAGCTCATTTAGACACTCATCTGATATATATTATTCATTCATGATTCTAGTACCTATAAGTTTCTTATAATAATCCAAAAATTTCTCTTTGACTTTCACTATCTTGCACAATAGTACTACCGTCATCTCTATTAATAGAAGAAACTCTATTTTGTACAGTTCTAGCTTTAATACTCTTGTCATACAATCATTTTCATGTGTCAATTATTTCATGATTGTTGTTTCAGACGAGCTTCTTTAGCTTCCAACAAATTTATCAACTTCTCCATCAACTCTTTTTCCTTATTCAATTCATTTATATCATCATTTATTACTAGTATATGGATATCAGTTCTCTTATTAAAAATCTTCATTACTCGTTAACTTCCTTTAATTTCATGACAACTTGATACATAAGGTTACCATGAACCTCAGTAGTCCAGGCTTTCTCCACCTCATGAAAAAATAATTCATGTGTAGTCCAAATATTGTAAAACTTAAAAGCTACAAAATTACTATTATGACTACCTTGAAGAGTATGATAGATAGACGCATAATATATTTCAGGAGGTTCCGCAATCACATTATATTTTAAAATACATGAGAGTCAACGAAAGCGTTTCTCCTAAGCGAGAAAAAACTTATTTCAATAAGAAAATTAAAATAAGGACAACATATTTTTTTGTAATGTAACTTTTCAAGAATCCTCTTTTATTTCAATATTCATACATATATTCATTACTTTTTACCTAAAAACCTGTTTTATTTTTAAAATCAAACAGGTTCGAAATGCAATCTCAGTTTATTCTATATATTACTTAAATTTATGAATTATTAGGATTTAGAAAAATCCAATGTATCTTATAATTATTTTAACTTCCACCAATTAAATATGTTTGAAATAACGTACAAGTTTATAGATTATGCAATTTACATTTAAATATTTTTATGTCATTATTCTTGACATCTAGACACTAATGATTCTTTTACCTTTCTAATGGTGGACAATTAGGTCCTATGCAGAATATTTAAGAAAAATACTTATGCTCCAAAACCAATATATGATGAACTTCACCAAAACAATGATGAAAGCCATATTTCATCATTCCTCGAGATGGATTTTGTAATGCTTGCTGAGCTAAGACTCGGTTCCCAACTCAGCACCATTGGAACATAACTTCTTCTCTATAAATCTGACGTAGTTGAATTTTCCACCTGAACTCACTCCAGATCCAACTCAGAAATATCGCATTAACAATTCAGGGATCATTTCCAACTCGAACGCATCAACTCAGAACTTTCTAGACGCGATTGAGCAAATTGTTGCGGGGTACGGAAATGAACCACATAGATATTTGTATTCAGTGAGGGTTGAAGAAGTTTGTATAAAATGGAGGTATTTGATAAGTAAAACATAGTTTGGGGTACTGTTAATTGGGAAGTGGAACTATCAATTTTAATAATTGTATGTAAAAAAACTTATGTGTTGTGTCTTCTTAATAAATTAGTTGTTTTATGTGTACTTTAAAATTATATACATGTGTTAATAAGGAAATATTCTAAATAATTACTCTTGTCATTTATAATGTGTTAAATTTATTGTTTATATAAACTAAAAAAATGTTAACACTATAAATATTAAAATTATTTGGGTAAAATATAAAATATCAATTTATGGTTTGACAAAGGGTTTCTAATATTTTCAACGATTTTCTAACTTGTGAAAACTCATTATTGTTTCTGATAGTTTGTTACAATTTGGTGTTACTTATGATAACTCATGACATGAAGTTTATGCAATAGGAGCGGATTGTCACGGGTAGAGAAACTATAAAAAGTATCAAATATCTCAATATCCTAAAAGATTATTGAAAATATAAAACTTAACATAAAACTAGAGATAAAATCAATATATATTGGAAAAATGTGTTGTTTTTCTAGTGTGAACTATATAATCTATATTATTGTTAGTCGACCTGGAATAACCTTTTCGATATGCCTTTATTAAAGCAGAATTATTTTGAGTGGATATTCTCATCACATAAGACCAGACCAGATATAAAAAAATTGACTTTATTTAATTGGAATTCATAAAAAACTTCATGTAAATTCTTATTTTTTGGATAAAATTAATAACTAAGGCTAAATTATAAGCTTTACAATATAGAGACCGTCTCAGGTGTTTCTTTTGGATGGGCAAAGATGCTTAGTTCTCATTAGATGGTTAAACGAATTATGTTTTTTTAAAGTGAATTCTCAGTTTCTAGTTTGGACATAAATTTATAAATTGATTTTTAATATAAAGAAAGTAAAAACGTTCTTAAAAAACAATATTCACATTTCATTTCTTTAGACTCCACAATTTATTGAATTTTTATTGGTTAATTATATATTGAGGAAAGCACAAAATAGAGACATATGATTTAGGAAAGGATTAAGTCAAGCATTAAAAGAACTAGACCACTTTCTCACAAAATATTATAAGTAAGAGAGATTCACTATTCTAGTCAAACTAGAGTTTTATTTGAGACATAAAACTTGAATATCAAGATTAAATTTCTTGATTATGTGGTAGTCCAGATTACTCTTGCAAGATAGTAACTTAGAGTAAGAAGATTAGTGCAAAGATAAAACTTATAGTGGGACCAAAGCAGTCATGATCTAAAGTAAGCAATATTACAAAGCAACACCCATATTTAAGGGGGGCATTACTACCATCATTTTCAAATTGTGAAGATATTTGTCGTTGCGAAAGACTTGCAAAGTCGTCATGGAAGACCGCATTTCGTCTTTTGCAAGGACATGTCCTCGCCAAAACTTTGTCGCTAAAGATTTGTCGCGAAAGACACTTTATGCGATGACTTTAGCGTGTCTTCGTGGAAGGTAATGTATCTTCTGTGAGGACAAGCGGTTCTCGTGAAAAATGAAGTCTTTCGTGAGGAACATTTTGTGACAATTGGCTGATTTTTGCATGAGGGAAAAGTCCTTGCAAAACTAGTTTTTGGGACGATTGTTTTTCGCGAGAACGTGTGTCCTCGTTAATGAATTTTATTTTTTTTAATAACTATTATTATTCATTATTGTTTTGTTTTGGTTTTAATGTATTATTTTGTAATAATTATATTTTTTCATTATTTAAAAAACTTGATAAACCGATAAAATTAAAACGATATACTTGCATAAAAGTCGATATAAATATACAATAAAACGATTAGAATAAAAGTAAAAAAAGTCAAAGTCAAAGTCAAAAAAGGCATTAAAAGTCAAATGTTACATAATAAAGTATTGTCAAGTCTCGTCTTTGTCATCTAAGGTCCTCGTCCATGAGCACTAATTGGCGGGTGGGCTAGCTTATTGAAGGACCGCAACCAGCAGGATCAGAAGTAGAAGGATCGGTAGTGGAAGGAGGCACGTGAGGAGATAGAACATGTTCTGCCCTACCCCAATTAACAAAGTCGTGAGCTCCAGTCAACTGAGTCTCTATTGGTCGGCTCATAGGTCGGATGGCAGCTGTGGAGCTTGTCGATTGAGATACATCTTTCTCCTGAACGTATGGATCCTTTCCCACGGAGATAAGATAGTCTTGATGGCCCCCATCATTGAATCAAATTCCCAGACAATCTTTTTGGATGGATAATCAGAACCACTACTACTCGAACGTTTGGGTTTGGAACGTCAGACTCTAGGGATCCAACTCCGTGTCCCTTCACCAATACCTTCTTAGGGAGCCTCCATTACCGCTTCCACCTGATCTTTCTGCATGAGGGGGGGTGTAAATGATAACCTGGCAGATTGAGTTTGGGATTTCCGGATTCCGTCACGCAAAATGGCTCTCAGTAAGCACTGTTACATTAAATAAATTAACAATGTTTAATTGAATATTCAATATCGAAAATTAAAATTGAAATTTTATTTTAAATACTTACATATGGTCTTTCATGCCCTTCGATTCTCCAACCGTTCTTCACCTTATCATAGTCGATCTCGAAAAAGAAGTATGCCATCCGGGGATGGGGCACCCGCTACTGGAGCTCGAATATTCACATGGTTCATCTCCCCTTCCTGTTAAAATTAATAAGTCAAGTAAACAAGTGGTAGTATGATTAGTCAATTTTATAAGGTATTAATTTTTGTTACTTGCCTTAAACAACCCCTCCCTGAGTAAGTCTTTATAAAATATCATAAACTTTATATATTTTTTGACTTTATCTTTATAAAATTAATTAATTATTTATTTTATCTTTATAAAATTAATTAATTATTTTATTTTATCTTTATAAAATTAATTAATTATTTTCTTTTATTTTATCTTTATAAAACTAAAATTTTATATTTTTTCATATTATCTTTAAAAAATTAAAAGTTTTATTTTTTTCATTTTATCTTTATAAAATTAAAAATGAATAATTTTTTATCATTTATCTTTATAAAATGAAATAATATTTTTCATGAATCTTTATTAAATAAAAAATTTATATATTTTTCATTTTATCTTTATGAAATTGAAAACGTATATTTTGTTCATTTATCTTCATGGAATTAATTCTTTTCCATTTATAAATATAAAAATTTATATATTTTTTCATTTTATCTTTATAAAATAATTTTTATTTCATTTTATCTTTATAAACCAACACCTACATATATAAGATTTGTACACAATAACACTAATAACAATCCATAATAAAGATAAAGAACATTCAAATTATTTTCTCGATATTTTAATAAAATGATAGAATCTCTTGAAACATCTAATCAGTCTCGTACCCTCATCAACGATTATGTTATTGTCATCACTAGCGAATATATATCGTCTCCTCGTCAGTCTCATACTCATACAATATGTCGTCATGTTCGTTGTCATTAGCTTCAGTCAAATTTTTGGGTACAAGGTTAAACTTGGAATGATCAATCTCTAACCCTTGACTAGTAGTCAACTGTAATAAAGGGTATTCCTAATCCAAATTCATATCAACCAAAGTAATCGTGATCAGATGTAGACTAGTGGAAATTGATTCTACACCCTATAAATGGGGACTCCATATGTGTCTGTCATTCACTTCCTATACAACTTTCCACCTTTTTGTGTTTTACTTGCATAAATTTCATTGATATAAAAACTTTTTTTACTTGAGTTGCTAAAATGTAGGATTCATCACTCCACCAGAAAGAATTTGTGTTGTTCATTATTTCCCTGTTTTCTGATTTTCTCTTATTCATATTCTCGTAGGTGTTATACCCTTTTACACTTGAACAACACAACTGAACACCCACAAATAAAATTTCGCCTTTACGATTTTGACTAGCGCGCCCGTGAAAAGTTTCACCACTTTTGATAGAACAAAATACCCAGTTTATAAACAAATTATTACCTACTACAAAAAATAGAAATTCGCGAGTTCTATTTCATGGTAAGAAGTAGAACTCGCGAATTTCTCCATAATGAGTTTGACATTCTATGGAGAGTTGGTTGGATCATTCATACCTTGGGCTATGCCCTTACAGTTAGTGTAGATAATTATATTTTTGAAGGTTGAACTCAGTAACCAGTTTATAAGCTTTTAATGCAGTTTGAACTTCTGCTTCTAAGATTGTAGATCACTAAACCTTTTTCGTGACAGATCTAACGCAGTTATCTTCATTGGTTTTATGGAATACTGCAAAACCTATCGGATCACAACTATTTGAGAATGAGGTCTCACAAAAAAGATCTAACATATTTGTTTCCAGATCTTGAACCCTATTCTCTGCGACAGGTAAATTGGGTTCACTATAAGAATTGATGTTGACCTAATCTCTTCCAAATAAATTTTTCATGAGTGATAAGGAGTATTCTGAAATTTAAGTGCAATTCAAAGGTTCTTTTTTTTCAAACAATTATTTCATATGGCTTTCCCAGATATTTCAGATGGTATCGAAAATATAAAAGGTCAAAGATTTTTCCTCTCATCCATTTTTGAAATAAGCATCGATAATTTTGATGATCCATTGGTCAATACTATCAACATTACTCTTGTCCGTTCGTATTTGAAGAATAGATTAAGCCCAGATATCTAGGCTCTTATAGTAATTAAGGAATATGTGTGTAATAGTTCTCGTACTGTTCGGTCATAGGTGACGAGAACTATTATCAACACATTTCCATTTGTATAAGTTATCTTTGGACGGGATCACCCTCTACAACTTTTCTGTATACAAGCTCTGATCTTTGATAGAATCTTGGTGTGGCAAATTGTTTTCCATAGTTTGGTGTTGTCTCTTTGTCTAGTTAAAACTAAATCAAAATTAAATCAAGTCTTTTATTATCTTCTTTATGAACAATTGCATATTATCCGATATTAGTTGTAAAATTTTCTGATGTAGAATGAGTCCATATAATATTATCCTCATTATGGAAACCGTTCCATGAAATTCTCATGATACTATGTGTTGTTCTGTCGTCAAATACTTTACAGATTTTATTAGCATCCCATTCACCCAAAACAGGGTTGATAAGTTCACGAGACTACCTGCATTGTTATTGACGATACTGCAATCCGTGTTGGAAATAATATATGAGAAATTTAAGTAATGAAAAGAGAGAGAGAGATGAATAAGGCTACTTCTAGTTTGAGTAGTCACTTATATTTTCTTGTTTGAATTGATGAATAAAGTTCTCTACATCATGGCTCTTATATAGGCCATTTGAGATACTCTAAGAGACACTTACAGAACAATGAAGGTAGACTCTTTAGAGATACAATGTATAGACTCTAAGAGACTCCTATAAGTTCATTGGATATAGACTAAGACATACAAAGAATGGACTCAATGAGTCTTATCTAGATTCAATGTATCCAAAGATATTACTTTTAACACTCCCCCTTAATGTCTTTGGTAACTCCGATTAGTTCACGGAAAAACTTGAACTTGTCTCTTGGAAGTGCTTTGGTGAAAATATCAGCTACTTGTTCTTCAGTCTTGCAATACTTGAGCTGAATTTCTCCTTCTTCTACAGCTTCTCTTATAAAGTGATGCTTGATTGCAATATGCTTTGTGCGACTGTGGTAGACGGGATTCTTTGTCATTGCAATAGCAGACTTGTTGTCACATAAGAGAATAGTAGCTTCTTCTTGTTTCAAACAAATATCTTCTAAAATTCTCCTTAGCCACATAGCTTGAGAGGTTGCTAAGGATGCCGAAATATATTCGGCTTCTGCTGATGATTGTGCGACTGTTTTCTGCTTTTTGGATGCCCACGAAAATATACCTGAACCAAGGGAAAAAGCATAACCCGATGTGCTTTTCATATCATCGACACATCCGGCCCAATCACTATCACAAAATTCGAGCAAGTTTGCTTCAACATTTCTTTCATATGATATACCAAATTCAAGAGTACCTTGAATGTATCGTAACACTCTTTTTGCAGCTCCAAAGTGATTTTGACTCGGCTTGTGCATGTATCTCGACAACATGCTTGTAGCATACATGATGTCCGGTCTTGTTGCGGTTAAATACAACAAGCTTCCAACCAAACTTCGATAAATCGAATTGTCTACTTCTTTACTTCCATCTTCTTCCTTCAGCTTTTCGTTCACAATCAAAGGTGTAGCCACCGGTTTGCACTCTCTCATTCTAAATTTCTCCAAAAGAGTTTTGGCGTACTTCTTTTGGCTAATGAAAATATTATCTTTGTTTTGACAAATCTCAATACCCAAGAAGTAATGCAAGAGACCCATATCACTCATTTCATATTTTTTCAACATGTCTCTTTTAAAACTTTCAATTATTTCTTTGTTATTCCCGGTGAATACTAAATCATCAACATAAAGTGAAGCGATAAGAATCCCAGTACCTTGTGTCTTCACATATAATGTTGCCTCACTTTTACTCCTTTGAAAACCTGTTTTGAGGAAATATGAATCGATCTCGCTATACCATGCTTGGGGTGCTTGTTTTAACCCGTATAACGCCTTTTTCAATTTGTACACTTTGTTTTCTTCTCCTTTGATTATGAATCCTAGTGGTTGCTCAACATAAACATCTTCTTCCAATTTACCATTCAAAAATGCTGATTTTACGTCAAGTTGATATAAAAACCAACCTTTTTGAGCATCCAATGCAATGAGTACCCGAATCGTATCCAGTCGAGCTACCGGTGCGAAAGTTTCCTGAAAATCAATTCCGGGTTGTTGTGAATATCCATTTGCTACAAGTCTTGCTTTGTTTCTTTGAACTGAACCATCAGGATTAAGCTTTGTTTTGAAAATCCATTTCACACCAATGACATCCTTTTCTTGAGGTCTTTTCACCAAATCCCAAGTTTCATTTTTATTAATCACTTGAATTTCTTCTAGCATAGCTTTCTTCCATGCTTCCTCCTTTATTGCTTCCTCAAAGCTTTCTGGTTCAGTAACGCAATAATTACAACTAGCATAAATTTCATTCAAACTTTTCATTTTCCTTGGAGTTGAACTTGGAGTTGAAGAATTTGAATTTGATGTGGAAGATTGAGGGCTTGAAGTAGAAGGATCCTCTTCTGGAATATTGTCTTCAACTTCATATTCGTTCTTATCATCAAGTGAATTAGAAACAGTTTGAACTTTCTTTTCTTTCCAATCCTATGACATATTCTCGTTGAATAAGACATCACGTGAAATAATGATTTTATTTTTCTGCAAACTATATAATCTATAGCCTTTTGATTTTGTGCTATAACCTACAAATATGCATTTTTCACTTACTTCATCGAGTTTGTGCCTCGTCTCTTTTGGAATATGAGCATAGCAGATACTTCCAAAAACCTTCAAATGGCTTAAAGATGGTTTTCTTCCGCTCCAGGCTTCGAGTGGAGTCTTGTTCTCTAAAGCTTTTGTTGGACATCTATTTAGAAAATATATTGATGTATACACAGCTTCGCCCCAAAAGGATTTGGGCAATCCCTTCTCATAAAGCATCAATTTCGCCATCTCCTCAATGCTTCTATTCTTTCTTTCAGCGACTCCATTTTGTTGTGGAGTGTAACCAACTGTAAGTTGTCTGTCCAACCCAATATCTTCGCAAAACTTGTTAAACTCATTTGAGTTGTATTCACCTCCTCTGTCACTTCTCAAGTCTTTTAAAGGAAATCCACTCTGCCTTTCAACGTACATTTGAAACTTCTTAAAATTAGAGAACACTTCAGATTTTTGTTTCATGAAATAAACCCAAGTCATTCTCGTAAAGTCGTCAATGAAAATTAAGAAGTACTTGTTACCAGCATGAGTTGGAGTCGACATTGGTCCGCACACGTCAGTGTGAACAAGCTCTAGGGGTGTTTTAGCTCTCCATGCTTTGTCTTTCGGAAATGACTCTCGGTGTTGTTTCCCAAGTGCACATCCTTCGCAAGTTTCTTGAATTTCTATGATAGATGGTAACCCATAAACCATATCCTTTTCTTTCAAATTATTTATACTTTGAAAATTCAAATGGCCAAGCCTTCGATGCCATAACCAAGACTCGTCAACAATATCCATTTTCAAGGCAATATTACTCGGGTAATTGAATGAAATAGGAAAACTACGATTTTTCTCCATTTTAATCTTTGCAACAACTTGATTGTTATTGTCAAAAAATTTACATGAGTTATCTCCAAATTCAAGTGAATACCCGTGTTCAACCAGTTGTCCAAGACTCAACAAATTTTATTCCAAATCCGGAACAAGTAAAACATTATGAATGTACCTTTTTCCTTTCTTCGTCTCTACAACAATAGTTCCCTTTCCTTTCGCTTGAACTAATGCGCCATTTCCCATCTTTACTTGAGATTTTGTGGTTGAATCAAGTTCCACAAAAATATTTTCATCTCCAGTCATGTGATTGCTACATCCACTATCAATGAACCAAATTTGATTCTTGTGTTCAGTTGTCGTGTGATTAGCATAAAACATTGCTTCATAATCTTGCTCCTTGGTAAAGTTGGCTTGTTGATCATTTTTTAATCGACAATCTTTTTGAATGTGTCCAAACTTTTTACAATGATGACATTGTGGTTTTCCTTTAACCCAACAATCTTTATCAACATGACTGCTTCTTTTGCAAATTCCACACTTTTGTTGATTTTGTTGAGTGGATTCGAAGTTTGAATGGCTATCATAATTGGATCTTCCTCTACCTCTTCCTCTTGAAGATCGACCTCTTCCTCTTCCAGATTTGTTACCTCGATGTGACTCACCATTATTTCGATCACCACCATTGTTATCGTTGTTTTGAACAGTGAGCTTTGATTGAAAGGCACTTTCAATAGATTTTTCAGAACGCCTATTCAATCTCAACTCGAAAGTTTTGATCGAACCCAAAAGCTCCTCCAGACTTAGATTTGAAATGTCTTGTGTCTGTTCAACTACGACAACAATCGGATCGAATTTCTCAGGCAAACTAATGAGAACTTTTTCTACAATACTTTGATCACTCATATCTTCACCAAGAGATTTCATTTGATTAACAATTTCCACGACTTTTGATGAGTAGTCTTTTAAACTCTCGTCATTTTTCATTCTTAGATTTTCAAAATCTCTTCGCAAGGATTGAAGTCTCACAACTTTTGTTTTTTCGTTACCTCGATATTCTTTTTCAAGAATTTCCCATGCCTCATTTGCAGTTGTAGCGTTGATAATTCTTGGAAAGATAACTTCACTAACTCCTTGTTGAATAAGATTTAGTGCTTTTGCATCTTTCTTTCGATGTTTCTTCAATTGTTTCTTTTGCTCATTTGATAAGGTTGATATATCTTCTGGATCATCGTAGCCGTCTTCACTGTACTCCCATAAGTCATATGAGATGAATATTGTTCTCATCTTCACATACCAAAAATCATAACTCTCTCCATTAAAGAGAGGAAATGAAGGTTGTAAACTTCCTGATGCTTGATTTTCCATTGTTGTTTTTTTTTACGCCCAAATTGTATGAACAACTTGGCTCTGATACCACTTTGTTGGAAATAATATATGAGAAATTTAAGTAATGAAAAGAGAGAGAGAGAGATGAATAAGGCTACTTCTAGTTTGAGTAGTCACTTATATTTTCTTGTTTGAATTGATGAATAAAGTTCTCTACATCATGGCTCTTATATAGGCTATTTGAGATACTCTAAGAGACACTTACAGAACAATGAAGGTAGACTCTTTAGAGAAACAATGTATAGACTCTAAGAGACTCCTATAAGTTCATTGGATATAGACTAAGAGATACAAAGAATGGACTCAATGAGTCTTATCTAGATTCAATGTATCCAAAGATATTACTTTTAACAATCCGGAATCCAATTAACTTTCAAGATATTTGTGGTAGTACCATTAGGATATCTCTCTGATCAAGGTTACTAGTCTGTATCAAGATTTACTTCGCAAAATAATCAGGGATGCATGGAATTGACCCTCCCTAAATTCTCACAATGGGTCAAGCTCGAGGAGGTGATGTACGTGGATAAAACCTCACGGCTAGTCACTAGCATCGTTGTGAGAATTTTAGACTAAAGGAAGGATTATAGATAAACACTTTTAAACTTCCAACAATCTCCCCAATGTGCGATGCAGCCTCTTCCTTCATATGACCAAAACAAAAGAATTTTTGGCATAACAGTTTGATGGCCATGAATAAATCCAACAATGATGACAACACAGCCGAATCCATATACCTATCTATAAGAGGAGGCTAAACTTGTGACTTATCTTTGTGTACAATTTTGCAGCTTACTCTGTTCATCATCCCAAAGATCAAAGCCACACGACCCTGAACCCATGGCATTTTCCTGGAAACAAACTGGCGCACGCCTTCTTGTGACTAGATTTTTCGAACAATTTATAGCTACTGGCTGCTTGATGTGATTCTGTTTTTCAACCCTCAATTCTAATATTCTGTGTTAGTTTAGTATTTAATACAATTTTTCATGAATGTGATACATGAAAACCGTTAAAATTCTATTTTAGAGTCGGTTTATGGCAATTAATTGGTAATTTTAGAAAAAAACATCACGACACTTGTGATGCAACAGTCTATTGGAAGACGATAGGGAATAATTTTAACTTTTGAAGGCATGGTGAAAAAGAGTACTCATTTGGAAGTTTCTCTAAGAGTTCACAAATCCCGAGTTTTACTTGAAGGTTATTCTCTCATTTTGTGTCAATGTTTGATATATGAGTATAAGTATCTAATGCCATAGGTTTTTTCCAGATAGCAACTCGAGGTCATTTAGGACTATATAGCGGATGCCTATATCGATGGGGATTTTTCACTTGTTGATAAAAATTACGGCCTTGTTAACCTTTTCATGGCAAGAAAATTGTTGGTGAATTCTTTTAATTTTCATGTTTCTCACTCTATAATATTTAGTTTTGCAGATATTTATCACCAACAGTCCTGATTTAAATTATTCTATCACTAGATAAAAAATTATCAGGTACAAGAAATTAATGTTGGACTGACTACCTATGTTCATATGGTAAATTATTCGAGATTCTAACTAGTATTTTATTGTCTTATATTTCTTACATCCAGCAGATGGTGGACACCATTACTTGTCTTAACAGGAGTAGCATCGACAATATCATTTATTATTCGTCATCTTTTAAGACAAAATACTTTAACTCAGGCTTGAGAGAATATCTCGTGCCATTATGATAAGGTAAAATGGACTAATCCCCATAATTTCCCTACTATTACCGGTTGAGAGTTCCTGTAATCCTGATCCCATGTTCCCAAAGCCGGTGTAACTTGTTATGAAAAGATCTAAATCTGATTCAAAATATTGTCTTCCTTCACACAGAGTAATAAAGTTTTTTCTCTGTTCTTGGATGAAACAATGTCCTACTCTTGTGCAATTTTGAGGTGTTTTTAAATTTCAGTTTAATGTTTTCTTTTTCTGCTTTCACCATATTTTATTTTTTGATTAGTTAACGATCCACTTGATAGACTGAAGGTGAAGACTTGAAAGTTGCGCAACTTCGGAAAATATCACTCTTGATTGAAAAGGCAAAAATACGAAAGGTACATCACATCTTAAAGATTGGATTCTGTTGGGGAAATATAGCTATTGAAGTTATGAAGCACACCAGGTGTAAATATAACGGCATCACCTTGTCTATTCAACAACTCGAATATGCACAAGCGAAAGTGAAGGAAGCTGGCCTTCAAGATCATATTCATTTTATTTTGCGACTACCGCCAAATGCCAGAAACCAGCAAATATGACAGAATTATATCTTTGTATATCGCGAGACTAATAAATATATGAAGTTAAGCAACAATATTTATATAATGTTATTGATGATCATTTGCAGTGAGATGATAGAACATGTCGGACATCAATATGGATTTTTTTCAGATGTTGCGATTCAGTATTGGAAGAAGTAATTCAGCATGGTAATTCAAGTGTTTGATCAGCCAGATTTTCCATGGAAATATTTCAGATTTTTTTTTTTCATGGCAATCATTTTGTTAAAATGCTTCACACGTGTTTCTGTATTTCTCCACGGAAACAAATCTTTTCATATGAAACAAAAATATGAATCTATTTCCAAGGAGAACCTGGTTGATCAAACACATCCTTAGTGCTAATTTTAATAAGCTGAATTGACTTGTCCATACATAGTTCACATCAATACAAGATGACAAGTTCGACACAAAGAGAAAAAACGCAGGATCATGTAAACTCTTGCTGAGTCGATTGATCACAACTATGGCAGCTGGATCCAGGCTCGGGTAAATTATCTCATCATATTCCGTTCTCTGAATCAATATTGTTCATCAAATTTATTAAATGCAGTGTGGAGATTTTGGAAACTATAGGAAATCATAAATTATCAAACACTTAGATCTTGGAGGGACAACTTCCTGAAAAATCAGAGGTAAGAAGAAACATCAAGGCATGCTGCTATGAGAAAGGATAATCATCTATAATTATATAGATTACTTCTAATTAACATCCCATATGCTGCTTGTGTTTTAGCTTAGTTCTGGAGTTGGAATTTGATGAAAAATTCATTCGGACTTAGGAATATTTTTTTGATTATTGTGCTTCTGGTTTCAAGAGTCACACACTCGGAAATTACCAGGTATAGCTGACGGTTATTGGTGATAAAATACTACCTGGGTCGATGTTTTTGGCTCATTAATAACACACCATTTATATCATCGATACATTTAGATTCATTGAAACTATTTATTCGAATATGAAAATCTAGCTTACGCAATAGAAAAGATTGTATTTTCACAACCAACAAATGTTGAATAGTAAGAACAGAAACTATATGCTTGGCTAGTGATGACTTTGCGCTTGATTGGGATAAGGAGCGAGACAGAGGCAGTATTGTGTCCACAAAGATCACGTTAGTTAGATGGGTAAAACCTCAGAGGCGCGTAACAAGTTAAATATAGATGTGTGTTGCGATCTACTAAAGAAGAAGGCCGGGATACGTGAGTTACTTAAAGACAAAAATGGGACATTCATAGCTGAATTTTCAGGTGCGAGTATGGTTGAATTGCCCATTCTTTCAGAAATCTTGGCACTACATTTCGGTTTAAAATGGGCCGTGAATCGTGGCATAAAAGCCCTATATATCAAGACTGACTCTAGACAGTTTCACGCGCCAGTGAACGGCGGTGGTAGCTTTATGAGTTGGACTTGTCATATTGGGCGAGAATGCATAGAGATGCTCAAGATTCACCCAAGTTTTAAAGTTAAATTTGTTTATCGCGAGACTAATAATTGTACATATTTATTGGCTAAGAAGGTCGCTGATTCTCCTGAAGGGCACGCACTACTCCTAAACCGATTTTAGTGTCCTGCGTAGGTGTAGTTAAATTTATTTAACAAGGCTTTAAGCCTCTGATGTATGAAAAAAAAATTGAAAGAAAATTGAGTGTCGGTTTAGGATTGATTATTTTAGAGCAAAAAGAATCAAAACTAAACTAAAGCTAATTAGAAACATACTTAGCCTTAGCTTAGCTTGGATTTTTTTTTACTAGGTCTTTTTCTTTTTTAGTCGAATGCTTAGCTTGGACTTGTCCTTCATGAAATATTACATGTGCCTTAAAAAGAAGAAAGACAGATTGAGCTTGAAAACTTGCGTTTAAGTTTTGGCATGCCAGAATATTACTTCAACTCCTCCAACGTTTTATCAAACACAGAAACCAGGTGAAGCAAATACATTCCCATATCACAATTAATGGCAACCTTTTAATAACTTCAAAATGGATCAACACCCTATTATACAATGCCCTTATAAGGGCTTATCTCATCACCTTTTCTCAACCTCACACCAGTCTTGTTCTCTTCACTTACATGCTCTCTCACCGTGCACTTCCCAACAATCTCACCTTCCCTATGTTAATTAAATCCGCTACCTCATCATCTTTTCCTTCTGTTTTTGGGATACCCCTTCATGCCCAAGCCCTTAAACGCGGCGTGTTGTTTGACCCATTCGTGCAAACCTCTTTAGTTTGTTTGTATGCGAAGCTTTCTTGTATTGATAGCGCACGTAACGTGTTTCATGAAATTTCTGACCCATGTGTTGTTTCCTATACAATGCTTGATGCATTTGGGAAGAATGGACACATGATTGAGGCTGTTAGAATGTTTTTAAGCATGGGAAAGCGAGATGTTTACTCGTGGACAAGTATGATCAACGGGTATGTGAAAAATGGGTGCAATCATGACGCTATTGAATTTTTCGCGAGAATGATGAGGGATGAGGATGTGATGAAAGGTTTATTAAAGCCAAATGAAGCTACATTTGTAAGTGTTCTCTCATCTTTTAATGGTGCGGGAGCTTTATGTCAAGGGAAGCAAATACATGGGTATATGATAAAAAATGAGAGGCAATTGAGTGTTTATATGGGACCTGCATTGACAGTGTTTTATGGAAAGATGGGTTGTTTACAGTGTGCTATACGAGTTTTCGAAACAATGGTGGTAAAAGAGGTTTGTACTTGGAATGCATTAATATCAGCGCTTACTTCAAATGGTAGAGAAAAGCAAGCACTAGATATGTTTGATAAAATGAAGACTGAAGGTTGGATCCCAAATGGAGTTACTTTTGTTAGTGTTCTCTCAGCTTGTGCTCATGCCAAGCTTGTGAACTTGGGGTTAGAATTGTTTCGATCAATGTTACCTGAATTTGGCGTTGTACCATTAATGGAGCATTATGGATGTATAGTTGATCTCTTGGGAAGAGCTGGACTTTTAAGAGAAGCGTATGAATTTGTGAAAAATATGCCTTTTAAAGCTGATGCTTCGGTCTTGGGAGCTCTTTTAGGTGCTTGTAATGCTCATGGAGATGTGGAATTAGGTAATGAAGTAGGAAAGTGTTTGATTAAATTGCAGCCACGTCATTGTGGGAGATATGTGTTGCTTTCAAGTATTTATGCTAATGCGCAAAAATGGGATCATGCTGCTGCATTGAGAAAAACAATGGTAGATTCTGGAATACAAAAGATTCCAGCCTATAGTTGTACTCACTGATTAGGATATATATTGTTTTATTATTGTTGTAAACTCATAATGATTTAAACTTTAATTTTTTTTTTTTTTTGATCAACATACAGCATTGAGCACTCAAACTAGTGAGCCTCTTAGTAATAGGAAGTAAAGAAAATATAAACCAGTTAGTTGTTATAAAGTGGTATATACTTATAACATTCTGATAAAATTCTTTACCTAAGTAATAATATTTTTTCTTGGTTCGTGCTTGTTATTGTGTATGAATCTTGTTCACTTGTTCAATCTTGAGCCTAGGCGGTTTTCTTGTGCAGACGTGTGGTGCGAAGTGGTGGTGCGAGGTAGTGGTGTGAGTTGGTGGCTCGATCTGGTGACATCTTATGCACAATGAACTCCGGTGTCCATGGCTCACTGAACAACTTTTTCGTCGATCTGATGAAGAAGTTTGGCTCAGCATCTTTTTTGCACTTGCTCAACAATTTTTTTTTAATTTTTTTTCTTTTTCTTTTATTTTTCATAAAGAGAGTTAACTCATTTTTCTTTTTTTAATGTCATAATAGTTAAACTTTATAAATAAATAAAGATTTTATTGCTCTGATTACTACTCAACAATTTTTTATCTGTACTCGACTGTTTTGCCCTATAACCCAGTAAAGTTACTGAGCGCACGAGCATATTCAATAAAGTGACTCAATAGAAAAATCCAATTACTCAGTAACTTTTTTCGATACTCAACACTTTTTCCAATACTCAGTAATTTTTTCTATATTCAGTACTCCATACTCAGAACTTTTTCCATACTCAATACTCTATGCACAGTAACCTATAATATTTTTACTGAAGTAGTAATATTTTTTCTTGGTTCGTCCTTGTAATTATTGTTTAGCTTTTCTCTTTGTATAATCTCGTATGAATCTTGAACCAATTATACTGTACTTGTTCAATTCATTCTTTTCATAAATTTCTAAAATTTTGTTTTCACCCTCACCAGTCAAAACCTTTATAATAATATATTTACACCTAACAGATAAAATAAATACCCCTTATGAAATGATAAGATTAATTATTGTAAATTAAACAATATAATATTGGACTTAGATTATGTTAATATGTTGAGTACGTCAACAGTACATTAGATTTCATGTGAGAAATTAGTTAGCAAATGGTGGAAGTACCTGTACTATCTTTTTTTTTTTTAATTAAATTTATGTTTTCACATTTCAACTAAGAAACCTTGAGTTTTGTTGGACGATACTTTGAAATGGAGCTTGATAATCATTTAGATGAATGATCATCATAAGTTTTAGATATCTTTTTTAAAATGGAGCTATGCTGTAAAGCCTGCAGGATTTCTAGTGAAAAGGCAAGTAAGGATTTTCAGACAACAGGAGTCGACTACATTTCAGATCTCAGGCCCAACTTGAGTGATCTGGACTTGCAACCTCAACACTATACTGGCCAAGCACATCTCAGGCCTTTTCCACAGACTTCAGGCCTTTTGGCCTATTTACATATCATTAACAATCGTGTCTCTAATCTAGATCTCGATCTGGACAAGGGGTCTACGAACGAAATATTATTAACGGATCTGGGCACCGATGATAGGCCTATCATCACCCTTGCTCCGATGGCTCTTCTTCTTAAACGTTTTCTATCCACTGCCATATTAAGGAACGTGATAGTCTCACAAGGCCCACTTCTTCAACTGGAGCCAGGAACTCACGAACTGAGTCAGGAACTCACGCATTACACTACCACAAGCGTGACAGGCCCACACGATCCACTTCATCAAATCGGACATATGATACAGGTACTTTGTTCGAGTCAATACCAGTTTATGGAACGAACATTGTTTTCTGCCTTTTGTCCATTTAAACTTATTATGAATTCTAGGGTCCTAGAATTAGAATTTGTAACAGCTGGAGTAATTGATATACAATTTAGTATTGGTTTGTGTTCTTTAACCTTTACATTTGACAATTTGATTTTGTGTAAAGCTCATAAAATAGGGTCTATTGAGTATATGAAGGTAATTTATTTTGAAAAAGGAAGGTCTTCTGGGGTTGTCCCTAATCAACCCCATCTCCTTAAATGATTCACATAGCCTGGAATTGTCAAGGAGTCGGCAATCCCTTGACAGTCCAGGCACTCCGAGACCTCTGCACCAAACACCGGCCAGAGGTAGTGTTTCTTTCTGAAACCAAAAACAATTTCAATAAACTTGATAATATTGCTAATATATTAGATATGAGTTTGATTAAAACTGTTGAACCCATTGGAGCGAGAGGAGGTCTCGCCTTAATGGTGAAAAAGGAATTGAAAATTAAAGTTATAAAAGTTTCGGCTAATTTTATCCACACAAAAATAGTGGGTCACAATATGACCCCTATATTTTATACTTATATATATTTAAACCCCTATGATATTGATAAAGAGATCTCACTTAATTTCTTAAATGTTTTAAAACCCCAAAACTCTCCTTGGACTCTTATTGGTGATTTCAATTGCATAAGATTTCTCAAGGAAAAATTAGGGGGTATTGTATGTCATAAAAAATCAATAGAAAATTTCAATAAATTTATAAACCTCCATAATTTGGAGGAAACAGCCTCTTATGGATGTAGATTTACATGGACAAACAAAAGAGCAGAAAAAAAACTTATAAAAGCTATCCTAGACAGAGCACTCCATAACTCTGAATGGGATAAGCTATTTCCTAATGCTTGGACAGCAGCATTACCAGCTATTGGGTCAGATCATTGCCCCTTGGTACTTCATCATGATAAAACTGATAACAAAAATAAAAGAAGATTTTATTTTGAAAGTTTCTGGACCACAGAAATTGATTGTTTAAATATTATTAAAAAAGTTTGGGATGACTATAGCTCTGGGAAACCCTAATGCAGTTATTAATCACAAACTTAAAAAATGCAGCCAAGCATTAAGAGATTGGAACATGAAAAAATTTGGTAATAATAAAATCCAAATAGAAAAGCTTATCAAAAAATTAGAAATCATTTCTAATACTAATAGCCCCAATTTTAACTGGAATGAATATAATTGCATAACCAAGGAACTTGAAGAAACTTGGAAAAGAGAAGAAAGTTTCTGGAAGGAAAGATCTAGAAATACTTGGCTTAAAAAGGGTGAGAAAAATACAAAATATTATCATGTCTGTACTAAAGAAAGAAGGAGCAGAAATAAGATTATTAACATCACTATTGAAAATGGTGTATGGCTTGATAATAAGAATGAAATAAATATTGAAATAATCAACTATTTTAATAATATTTTTACAATAGTAGGGAAAAGAGATTATACTAGCACTATTAATCTTATTACTAGTAAAATTGATAAAAAATTTGCAGATAATCTGAATACACATATTAATGAATAAGAAGTTAAAAAAGCAACATGGAAATTGGGACCTAATAAAGCACCAGGTCCTGATGGTTATAATGGAATCTTCTTCAGAACATACTGGGATACTATTAAACTTGATCTTATGAGAGTAATAAATAATTTTTGGAACAATAAGGGGGATCTGTCTGATTTAAATCAAACACTTATTACCCTAATACCAAAAATTAATAAACCTACTAATATTAAACACTATAGACCAATTAGTTGCTCCAATTTTATTTATAAGATAATAGCAAGAATATTGGTTAATAGATTACAACCTTTTATGAACTCCCTTGTTGGAGAGAATCAAAGTGCATTCATCCCTAATAGAATGATTCAGGAAAATACTATGATTGCACATGAGTTAATTACCCATATTAAAAGAAGGAAAAAAACCAAAAAATATATGGTTGCTGTTAAAGCATATATTAAAAAAGCCTATGAGTATATAGAATGAGATTTTCTACAAGATCTCCTTATTAAAATTGGTTTTAATGTAGATTGGGTTAGAAAACTTATGATATGTATCACCTCTGTCTCCTACTCAATATTAATTAATGGTGAAGTTCACCAAGTACAAAAACCCACCAGAGGAATAAGACAAGGGGATCCTCTTTCACCCCTTATCTTTTGCCTTATATCTCAAACTCTAAATGATTTAATTACAGAAAAAAAAGAAAACTACCTTCTTAAAGGAGTCAAAATAGGAAATAATTGTCCAGCTATCACTCATCTACTCTTTGCTGATGATAGTCTTTTCTTCCTTAATGTTGATAACATTGAATTACAATCTTTCAATGACATTATGAACAAATATGAAAATGCTACTGGTTTATGCCTTAATTTGAATAAGTGTGGGGTCATTTTTAGCCCTAATACACCAACCTTTATCCAAAATGTAATGGCTAAAAGATTGAATATGAGAAGAACTAACAACCTAGGTGATTACTTAGGACTTCCAACTGAATGGAGTAGGAATAAATCAAAAGATCTACAATTTTTAATAGATAGAATCCTACAAAAGTTTGAAAACTGGAAAACCCTTTTTCTTTCAGAAGGGGGTAAAGAAATCTTAATTAAAGCAGTCATCCAAAGTTTGCCTAACTATATAATGTCAAATTTTATTTTTCCAAAGAACATTATAAATAAAATCCATTCAATTAATGCCCAATTCTAGTGGGGAGATAAAGGAAAAAAAAGAATACATTGGGCTAATTGGGATATACTCACTATATCGAAATTTGAAGGTGGGTTAGGAGTCAGAGATCTACACCTAATGAATAAAGCTCTATTAGGAAAACAAGCTTGGAACCTAATAAATAAAGAAGATTCTCTTCTTTATAGACTCCTTAAAGGAAACTATTTTAAAAATTGTAGTTTTCTTGAAGCTAAAATTGGAAGCTCACCCTCATGGGGATGGAGAAGCTTACTAATAGGTAGAGATACATTTAAGAATAATATTAAATGGAAATTAGGTGATGGAAAGAATATTAATATGTATAAACATAATTGGATATGTGACATTAAACTACCTATCCAACCAAAAAATTCTAACCTACTTTGGGTTAACCAACTTATTAAAGAGGATAAATCTTGGGATACTGAACTTTTAAACTTTATTTACCCCAAGGAAATCAAAGAAAAAATAGAAAGAATGGTAATACCTAAATTTCTATGTAAAGATCAAATTAGTATAGATTACTGTAAAGATGGCACTTATACAGTTAAGGAAACTTATCATAAACTAAAAGAGGATGAAACTATTCTCCAAAATATTAAAAATATGAATAACCCTACATCTTCTAATACTAGGGATAAAAACATTTGGAAACTTATTTGGAAAATGGAAACCCAAACAAAAATAAGAAATTTTATGTGGAGAGTTATAAGAAACCTTTTATCTACAGGAGAAAACCTTTTAAAAGGAAATGTGCAAAAGATAACATTTGTAAAATTTGTGATAATAATATTGAAACAGTGGAACATATGCTTTTCAGATGCCCTTGGGCAAAAAGTGTATGGTTTACTAGTCCTTTGAATTTAAAAACTGATAATGATACTACTATAAGTGTAGAACTTTGGATTATAAATCATGTACAAAACATTATTAAAAAATTTGATAATCATGATAGGATTTTTGAACTTATATGCATTATAATGTGGCATATATGGAAGGATAGGAATAATTTTATCTATAATGGAAAAAAATGTGAACCTTTGAATACAGTTAGAAAAGCTACAGAGAATTGGAAAGAATATTATAAAATTTCAAACCCTAACGATTTAAATTTTCTTGATAAGTTAGGGGAAGTTAATAACAATAATAATATTGGAATAAATATTAATAATAATATTCCACATAATCAAAAATTCAAAGATAAGTGGAAAAAACCTCCACCTAATAAATTTAAAATTAATTGTGATGCAGCTTTTTCCGATAAGGGAGCTGCAATAGCATGTTTAGTTAGGAACTCTAATGGGGAATTTGTAACAGGTAATAGTTGGAAGATTGCGGCAGATTCGGTGTTAGAGGCAGAGGCCACGGGGATCTTGAAAGCTACAGAGATGGCTTCAAATTATCCTTTTGGAAGCGTGATTATAGAGAATGACTCAGCCACTATTATGAAGTCTCTTTCGTCAGGATTACCGGTGTTGAGTCATTCAATTAAAAATTTAGTTTGTAATATTTATTATTATCTCCTTCTTTTTCTTTTGTATCTAGAAGTAGAAATGGGACAGTTGACTGGATTGCCAAACAGGAGCTTTTTAGCACTCTGTTTGGTAATTGGGGTGTTTGTATCCCTCCTCAGTTAGCTACATTGATTTGTAATGAAGCCGAGCCCTCCGGGGTGGGCTAAACCTTGTAACCTTTTCTACTATCTATATAATATTATGCATTTGAACAAAAAAAAAGATTTTCGTTGTGTGGAAAGATGTTATTCTTATAATATTTTTATCATTCACAATCAGTTCGATCAAGGAAATAAGCTAAATGATAAACAAATGATGCACATATAAATTTATTCAAATGCTATTCATAGTATATGATAGGTTTCCTAGTGTTAGTAAACAGGCCTGTAGATCAGTAATCACAAAAAAAAAAACTTCCAATAATATCATTGACAAATTTGTTCTGAATTGTAGATAAATATATTACACATATTGGTTTACTTAAAATAAGATTTAAAATATAACAGATGTGCAACAGAAGCTAACTGCAGTTAAAATTAGGTCTAATTAAAGAACATTAAAGAAAGTAAAAATGTGAGTACAATCAGAAAAGGAAAAAATAACAGTTGTGCTACTGCCATTCCTCTTGTAGCTTCCACTGCCTGGTAAATCAAAAGAAAATTCACAATAAGTAAACTATAAAAATATAGGAAGATTAATGGAAAGCAAAAATGAATTTCCTAACCTGCTTATCCAATAAATTAATTTGTTGTGCCTGCTGTAATTATTCTTAATGAAGCTTGCCTTTTCTAATTCTCTCACTACGACGAATTTTGAAAGGTTCTTGATTAATCCTCTCGCTGCCATGAACTTCAAGAGATGCTTTACGAAGCTTTCGTTTTCTTATCTTCTCGCTGATACGAATTTCGAAAGACTCAGGCTCATGTAGAGGCACTAGACTTGCACAATATGGAAATACCACACCGTAACCCAGATCTTGATGTGTAATTTCACAATTTTTAGTTCTGAAGTTGTATATTATCCCTGTATCATCTTCAAGATCTGTACTTGCATATACCACATCATCATGAAAAGCCACGGGCTCCCATTTGCTGCAATTAATCTTGAGTTGGGTTATATTTAGAGAGTGCTTTAATTCCCAAGCTGGCTCCTCATAGTCTTTTAAAACCAAAATTTTAATATCGGTTTGGTTGTACACCACACAATGAAGATAACTCTCTGATACTCCTAAGCAACTCGAATACAAATCTTGGATAATAGGCAAACGTATTACCTTAGACAATTCTTTTTCTACATGGAATACAATCATATGAGTTCTTTCTATTGACCAATGCATCCAACCATTATTAAACATGAGAATACGTGGAAAACATCCCAAGCTTGAAACCATGCATACATCCTTAGATGTTTTCCACTTGTTAGTATCCGACGAGTAAATGTTAAACGAATATGTCCTACAAGGTTTATTGCTGCAGTTTTCAATATCTACCAACTTAAATGTTGAAGATGCACCCGATGAAGAATTGAAAGGGTACAAAGCTAATCCAAGGTTCTCATATGAAGTACAAAATAAATAATTACCTCTTTTGGGTTTTACTCGTACCCACTTTCTTGTAACTGGATTGCATATGTATATAGTATACATTCCTTTCCTGGCAATCCAGCTTCGACAACAAACTATACCATTAGATGATGATAAAAGATACACTTTTTTTTCTGGAAGGAAATCCAAAATATTATCTTTTGTTGCACATCCTGTATCAGTGAGAGTTAGGAGATCCACAGTGCCGTTTGTAAGAGCGAACTTTTGCTGGACAACAAGTCCTTGAGTTTCTTCAACTCTACCATAATGAATGCTCAAGAATGAGGGGTCGGATATAAAGGTATACCACTTCTTGGAAATGCACTTAAATGCCAGGAGAGACTCAGCGGGTAGTCGAGATAAGATCTCCGTTGCAATGTCGTTGTTTAAGGAATCCATATTCGAATTCCAATTCAAAAGCTAGATCACCATATATAACCCAAAAGTTACACAGGAAAAAATAACACAATTAGAAGAAGCAAAGTAGATATGAGTTCTTCAAAAGAATGAATATGTAAGAAAACTGTTTATTAGTCAATAGCGATGTGAGTAAAACTCCACACAATTAGTTTTATTGTTTAAACCATCTCCAACCAATCATGGCCCCCAAAAATTCATATGCTATAAAAAATCAAATGTGAGATTTGTTTAACACTATAAAAAAAATTAATAAATTAAAAAATTGTAAGAAATAAAAAAAAATAGGAAAAATTCAATTGTTAACCAATCAAATATCAATAATTTTATGTATTTGCAAAATTTTTTTTTTTTTTACCTTAATGATTTGATTGGTGCTATAGTTGGTGGTGGAAAATGATCTGCTTCTGGCGGCGGTGATGAATGTGGATGGAAGAATGGTTGAATATGAGTTGTTGTATTTGTGAAGTGGGTTTTTTATTAATATTGGGTGCTTGTGGGTTATTGGATTTCGATTCAATACGTTTGGTTAAATCTTAATCGTTGATCTTGATCGCTATACTGTTTAAATTAAAACTCTACCCATCTTATATATAAAATACTTTTCTTCAAACTTCGGTCCATTATGTTTTTTAAATTTTTAGTCTTTTATCTGGCTTTTCAAAAAAAAATTAGGGTTTATTTAGCCAGCTTAGTTGGTTTATCTTGTACTGCTTTTAATTACTGGGTTTTGATTTGGTGTTTCTGGATTCTTGAAAATCTTCAATGGTTTTTCAAAAAAAAAAGTATATTTGCAAGCTATTCTTGAAAATCTTTAAAGATCTCTTGGATAAAGACGGATAAATAAATGGAGAGGCGTTCAATATATTGTTCAATAATTCATGTTCGGTTATTTGCTGTGATACCACAATAGAACTCTGGGGTAAGTTAGTCTCTCTCTATTCTACTAAGTCTTTACCCAATTTAGCTTTCTTGAGAGGATTTATGTTTAATTATAAAATGGATAAGAGTAAATCTTTGGATGAAAAAATTGATGAATTTTTAAAAATGACTTTGATGTTAGATGGTACCCCTCAGATCTTATATGATACTAGTAAATGTATGATAATTCTAAACTCTATTACCGATTCTTATCAAGTTGTTAAAGATGTGTTTCAATATAAGAGTATTGTCCCCTCCTTTTGACCAAGTTATTGCTACTTTAAAAACAAGAGAAAATAAAATTGAACTAAGTAGAAGATCTGGCTCAAACTTTTTTATTAAATCAAGAACATATACTACACATGTCTCGGATGCAAATAAAAATAAGAATAAGAAAAAGTCTAAAGAGACCAGAGAATATTATCATTGTGGTAAAGCTGGGCATTTAAATAAAAATTGTTTTAATTAAAGAACAAATTGAAAGTTGGTAATAATGAATCTAATGTCGACTGTATGCCTAAGATAGATGATGAGGTATGTGAAATATTAAGTCAAGTCTAGTCGTGTTAATTGGATACTTGATTCTGGGTGCACCTTACATATGTATCTATTACCTAAATGATTTCATGACCTTGTTTAAAATAGTAATGAAACTTTTTATATGGGAAATGATCAAACATGTGATGTTAAGGGTGTGGGAAAAATTAAACTTAAAATTCTATTATGGAAAATTTATTACTTTGATAAATGTTAGATATATACTAGAATTAAAAATAATTTTGATTTCTTCGGGTTCTTTTGATGATATTGATTGTGTGTCTGAAGTGAGTAAAGGTAAGATTCATGTATATAGGAATTATAAGCTTTTGTTTTCTGGTAATAAGTGTTCTAGTTTGTATGTTGTCAATAGAAATCACAGTTCTTGTTAATCTAATGTTGTTTCTAATTCTAGGAGTGCAACTATTCTGAATGGCACCTTATGCTTGGGCATATGAACCAACAAGGGCTCACTTTGCTAAGAAAACAGGGATGCTTTGGTAAGAATTTAATTTATGATTTATCTTTCTATGAAAATTGTGATTTTGCTAAGAAACAACACATGCATAAGTTTAAGGTTGGGGTGCCCCTAGCCTCAGATTTCTGAGAGTATGTTCATGCTAACTTGTGGGGACCTGAAAGGTATGTTTCACTTGGTAACTTTAAATACTTTTCTCTATAGTGGATAATTTTAGTAGAAGGGTTTGGACTAATTAATTAAAAATAAAAGATGAAACTTTTTTTAAAATCAAAGAGTGAAAAATTTTAGAGGAAAAACAATGTGGAATAGTTGTTAAAGTGCTTAGAACTGATAATGTGCTTGAGTTTTGTAATGAACAGTTTGAACCTTTTTGTAAAGAAAATGGGGTTTTGAGACATAGAATTATTAGAACCCCCTCCCCCCCTTCTCAGCAATATGGTGTTGCTGAGAGAATGAACATATGACCCTTTTGGAAAAAGTGAAAAGCCTTTTATTTACTTCTGGTTTACCAACATATTATTTAGGGAGAGGTTTTTACATTGCAACTTATTTGCTAAATAGGAGTCCTAACATGTCCCCTGACTTCAAATCCCCTATGGAATTCTAGAGTGGCAACAAGCTAGATTGTCCCATTTAAGAAATTTTATTTGTGTAGCCTATGCGCATAACAAGGATGGTAAACTTGACCCTAGGTCCATTAAATGTGTTATGACGGGTCATCAACAACAACAAGAGGTTAAGGGTTATAGGTTGTGGGATAAAAACACTAGTGGCTTCAAAATCTTTGTAATTAAAGATGTTATGTTTGATGAGTTAACATTTCCTTGCAAGATTACTATAAATACATGAAATAATGATTTGACTGAACAAACTGGTGATACTATGAAGTATGAGTTTGAGGTGAAGTCTCTCAACCATGGACAGTCAAGTGAGACTTCTGTTGAAGACCATCAAGTGGATCAACCCAAAGACCAAGAAAATGATGAAGGTGCTAAGCAACCTGATGTACCTGAAGAAGAAGATGAGGTTGGCCACTTGGCTGAGTCGACAACAAAAGGGCTACAAGACTACCAGTTGGCAAGAGATTGGCAAAGAAGAGAGAATAAGGCTCCTAGCATGTATTCCTACGCGGATCTAGTTTATACTGCATCGACTGTTGTAGTAGATGTTAGGGATTCTGAGCCTTATTCTTATCTTGATTCTTTAACTTCTAAATATAAAAAATTGTGGGTAAATACTATGAATAAAGAATTACATTCCCTTTTACTTAATAAACATGGAATTTAGTTGTTAAACCTATAAGTTAGTTTAGTGTAGATGACTGAATGTAGCTCAAAATCTTACCATCCTAGATATAAAGCTAGATTAGTTGCTAAGGGTATTAATCAAAGGGAAGGCATTAACTTCACCAAAAATTTCGCTCATGTGATTAAATTCAAAACTATTAAAATTATGTTATCATATGCAACCTGTTTTAATCCTTAAATTGACCATTTAGATGTAGAGATAACTTTCTTACATGGTGATCTTGATGAAACCATTTATATGAGGTAGACTAAGGGGTACCATGACCCAAGCTACTTGATCATGTATGTCTTTAAAAAAATACTTATATGGAGTGAAACGGTCCACAAGGCAATGGTATAAGAGCTTTGATTTTTTTTGTCCATTAGTTCAATAGATCATAATATGATGCTTGTTATTACTTTACTTGGCAAAAAAACTATGAGATTTATATTTGATGATATGTTGATTATATGTATTTCTTTACCTATTATACACAATATGAAAGATTTCTTGAAATCTTAATTTGATATGAAGAATTTAGGAAATGCTAGAAAAATACTTGGCATGATTATTGATAGGGATAGATCAAATTGCATCCAAAAATTCCATCAAGGATCTTAATTAAAAAATATTATTTCTAAGTATGATAGTTTGAAGGGTAAAGCCCCCTTGTGACCCTTGATTTTTACCGAAAGTGCAGTAGAAGCCTCCTATCGTTAAACTTCCCTAGGGTGGCCCCTGTCAGTTCCTTTTTTGTCAACGTTGGCCCTTTTTTAACATTTTTGTCAGTTGACCGTTAGTCAACGCCATATGGTGCCACATCGCTGCCACCTCACCGCCACGTCTGCTCCACGTCATCGACATTTACACATCATTTTTTTAAACCCATCTTCTTCTTCTTCGCTCTCACACACAAGAAAATCGCCGCCGCTCGTACCTATTCTCCACCATCATCAACCAGCTTTGGTACTCCATCAACAATTGAAGAACCTAAATGAAGGGTTTTGCTACTCCGTCATCAACCGGTTTATTTTTAAACCCAATGAACCTTTACCTGGTAAGGAAGTTTTTTAACCGAATCGAAGAGTCAAGCTTATACTAAAACTTGATCATTCCTACTCTAACTAACTTAGGATGTCTTCTCCTACACGTGTATGTGTTTGTCTATTTACAGTTTAAATCTATATAACAATTTGTTCTCTTGATATAAAAAAATTATGTTTTTTAATGTATTCTTAAATCTTACCCCAATTATTAGAATTATAATCAAACTCTATTCAATTTCAGTTTACATCTTCATTTTTTCCAAGAAACCTAAAAGTCATTCTAAAAGAAGAAGAAAACCCAAGAACATATTCAAGAATCGTCTCCTAGCCAAAATGTTGAAAGCCATAGGTAAGATTTTCTTTCTTTTCTTTTAATTTAATTTCTTTACGGTTTAACATGCTAAATCGCCTGATAGAATTTTCCTTGTTTTTTAAAACAACTCATTTTGGTTGAAAAAAAGTCAAAGCCATTTAAAGATTACTACAGACGATGGGTTCATACATTTAATAAAACCCTTCTTCCACAGCTACGTGAAACGATGTTATCAGACCCCATTTCACATAGCGTTCACTCAAGTGAGGCCTTTTTCGGAGATGGTAGTGGAGCCCACTGATGCATGATCAAACTCGTTTGTGGGTAGTCAAGGCTAAATAGTTAATTACATCATTCATTTGGGTTCTTCGATTGTTGATGGAATAGCAAAGCCGGATGTATATTGTTTCTCAGGCTAGAGGATAATGAGTGATATTTTCCCAGAGTTGAGGGTTTTGAGGAGAAAAAATGAAATTTGGAAGATTCTGTTTTTTCTTCACCTTTGGATATAGATGGGTAAAGTGATCTTCGCCATCCTAGAACCATTTTTTACGGGTTCAGATGCACCAAAGGGAAAGAAAGAGACTTTTTATGAAACTTAATTTGATTATAAGATGAGAAGATTTAGCGACGTGAAGCCTTTTATAAAGATGATAGTAGTAGTATTTCTATTGTATCTTGGTTGTATTTGAAATTGTAATCTCAGTTACTAGTTACAGAGTATTCTAAGTTTGTTGCATAGAGATTTTTAGTAATGGAGTACAATATAAAAGATCTAGTGGCAAAGAGAAACTGTGGATCCATTGCTCCATCAACAATCGAAGAGAATGAGAGCGAAGAAGAAGGGTTTAAAAAATTAATGATTTGTAAATGTCGATGACGTGGGAAAGACATGGCAGTGAGGTGGAAGTGACGTAGGGCCAGATGGCATTGACTAACGGTTAACTGACATAAATGTTTAAAAAGGGCCAACGTTGACAAAAAAGGATCTTACAAGGCCACCTGGGGGAATTTTAAAGATAGGGGGCTTCTACTACACTTTGAGTAAAGATCAAGGGTCACACGGGGGCTTTATCCTAGTTTGAATTGCAAAAAATGTAAGTTTGAAAATGGAAAATGTTCCCTATTCTAATGTGTTTGGGTGTGTTATGTATGCCATGATTAGCACTAGATCTAATTTGTTATTTTATATCTCTCTACTTATTAGATTTATGTCTAATTCTGGCTATGATCATTGGTTAGAAAATAAGCATGTTTTATCTTATGTAAATTGTACTTTAAATGTGGGTTTAATATATGGTAATCATAACTACCCTTTTAATCTTATTAGCTATGTAGACTCAAATTTTGCTGAAGATAAGGACTCTCGAAAGTCCACTACGACTTACTGATTCACCTTGGCCGAATTGCATTTATTGGAAGTCACCATTACAGCAACTGGTGGCTCTTTCAGCAACTGAGTCTGAATATGTTTCCATTACTAATAGCTTGAAAGAAACTATTTGGTTTTAGAATTTCCTAAAAGAGGTTAAGTTGGTTAAAGGTATTTCTATTATATTTTATGATAGTCAAAGTGTTATTCTTTTTAGTAAGAATCCATTATATCATGAGAGAACTAAACATATTGATGTTAAGTACCATTTCATTAGAGGTGTATTATATAATAATGAAGTTAAGTTAGAAAAAATTGCTTCTGAGTTGAATCCTTCTGTTATAGATACTAAACTTTTTTCAAATACTAAGTTTAAATTCTGTTTGGATTTATTGATGTTCGTTGAGTTATTTTTGTAGGTATATTTAGGAAATGATGAGCTGATACTGACATTACACACTTCAAGGTACATATTGTTGGATATAGGTTGTTATATAGCTGAAGTGTGTTTTACTTTAATATTGCCAATACTTAAGAACCCGACTTGGTCTTTTTGTTGGACTAATATTTATGGGCTATTGGGGACAGATTAAAACCCTACCCATCCCATATATAAAGCACTCATTTTTCATAGATTTGCTCATTTTAAATGAATATGTATCATACAGATTGGTGATAGAGCATTTAATATCCACCAACTTAAATATTAAAGATGCACTCCATGATGAATGGAAATGGTACAAAGAAAATCCAAGGATTGCATATGTATATAGTAAACATTCTTTTCTTGTCAAGCAGCTTTGGCAACAAACTATACGATAAAAGAAGCACATTTTTTGTTGGAAGGATATCCAAAATATTATCTTTTGTTGCACATCTGGTATATCAGTGAGATTAAGGAGATCCACAATGCCATTCTTCAATGTTTTTGTAAGATCCCTTTTTTGCTGGAGAAGTCCTTGAATTCCTTCTACTCTACCATAATGAATATGCAAGAATGAGGGGTCAGATATAAAGGTATACCAACTCTTGGAAGTGCACTTAAATGCTAGGAGAGGTTCAACTAGTAGTTAAGATAACATCTCCGTTTCAATATCCTTGTCTAGAAATGGCTCCATCTTCGAATTCATATAACTGAATCACAATATCTTCGTAAAACAATATTTTGTCCCCAAAAAACTCATATGTCATACAAAATCATATCAGATATTTGTTTAACAATAAAAGTTTAACACTATCAAAAATTAAAAAAATGTAAAATTGTGAGGAATAAATAGAAAAATAGGAACATCAACAATTTAATGTATTTCTTACGGTTTTCATTGCAAAATAAGAGTTTTTTAAATTTAAGATTTGATTGTTGTGACAGTGTTGTTGGTAGTGGAGAAAAGTGGGAGAATTATTGGATCTGGGTTGTTATATTTGTGAACTATGTTTTGTTTTAATATCGGGCCAGTCTGAAGTTTTTATAATTTAAAGAGTCTTATTGATCTTGTTGTTGGGCGGTTAAATTTTGATTTAATGCGAATGGGTAAAGAAACGTGGGCTAAATCTTGATCACTTTAACAACTCAAATTAAAACCATACCTTCCCCATAAATCGATTAGTGTATAGAAATTTGATGTATTAGCTAATATAATTTAAACATAAAAAGAATCATCTTGATTATTGTTTAGTTAGCTAGTGTAGTTGGTTTGGGTTGTTTGAATTCGTAGATAGCTTGAGGTTTCTACAAGTGTAATGGTAAAAAATTTGTGTTCTTTATTTTGTGTTCTAAATTATTTTTCTGAAAAACTTATAGGGTTTGATGATTCAGATCTGAGAGTCGATTTAACTTTTTTTAATTTTATGTGTTTTGATTTGGTGTTTTTGGATTCTTGAAAATCTTTAAAGGTTTTTCAAAAGGTTTTCGTAATCAAATCTTCTTGAAAACTTCAGTTTTTGAAATTTTGTGGGTTTTTAAACTCGTGATTTAAAAAGTTTTTTCATACTTCAAAGTTCCTTTTATTAAATTTAGTACATATTTATATATTTTTCTTGTACGCACCTGATGGCTATAACTCTGATTGAGATGCCAGTCTATGATAAAAAAATTGACTTAGGTGTTTTGTTGAAAAAAGATGAAGACATTGTTGTCTCATCATAAGGTCAAACATGCACTAATTGAGGTTATCAAATTATGGCCTAAAGGTCTCCTAGATGAAGTCGAAGAATTAAATGAAGAGGCATTTCAATAATTTGTGCCAAGTCAAGGGTTGTACTTTACGAAAACTTTTTGTCTGACATGAGGATCAGAATTTATGACTAATTTGTACCGCTTCGATAGCCCGAAGTTATTAAAACTTTGCGTTGACACATAGTTTGGTTGTTAAGCCTATCCCCTAATTGGTGATCATAGGAGGCTAGATGAAAATTCCGTCTTTTGGTTTATTCAAGTCGAGAATTACTTTAACCAACCCCCTAGTCGATGATCATTAGAGGTTGGATGATTTTTTTTGTTCTTTTGACTTATTAGGTCGATACTTTCTTTGGCCAACTCTCCAATTCGATAAGCATATGAAGCCGAATGAATTGTTATTGTCTTTCTACTTATTCAGGTCGAAAATTTCTTTGGTTGGACCCGTAGTCGATGATCATAGTAGGTCAGATAAAACGTTTTGGTCTTTCGACTTACTCAGGTTCCTGACCTTCTTTGGCCGACCCCTTAGTCGGTGATCCTTGGAGGCCGAATGAATATTTTTGGTCTATCAACTTATTCATGTTAGGATTTCCTCTGCCAACCCCCTAGTCGATAACCATAGAATGTCGGATGAAACGTTTTGGTATTTTAACATATTAAGTTTGGGAATTCATTGACCAACCCCTAGATTACTAACTTAAAAGGTCGCGTGCTAAACTGAAAATTTGTCTTTTACGAAAATTTGATCTTTTGACCTTTTCAGGTAGGGAATTTATCGAACGACTCCCTAGTTTACGAAATTAAATGGTAAGGTGTTGATACCTCTCTATTTGTGATAATTTTGGTATGCACGAGACATCATTTAGATATTTTCTAGAGCATATAGTTAAAATTTATCCCGTGATTTGGTGTATTTTAACATTCTTAACTATATAGGGTAACCTGCGTATTTTTTCTTTTTTTGCATTTGAGGTGTTCTGTGTATTGAGCAGGATGAGATTTCACCATCAAAAAAGAAGATTTCGTGAAGAATATTGCCATTAAACCATTTCTGATTAAAAATCATGGGGTGACAATAGATGGTTATGAGAATATCCAGGAAAGTAATGAAAAGGAATTACTAAATGTGGTGGTTAATCAACCTGTGAATGTTGGTATATGTGGTAGTGAAAGAGCATTCCAATTGTACTCCAAGGTTAGTGATGTTATAATGTTATAACCAATTTCATTTATACTGTAGTATTGTTTGAATAAATTCGTTTAAAATTGTATGGTACAGAAAGTATATACTGGACCATATTCAACGGCATTGGATCATGCAGTATTAATTGTAGGTTATAGTTCAGAAAACTGTGTAGATTACTGGATTGTGAAAAATTCATGGGGAACACGATGGGGAATAAACGGTTTTATTCATATGCAAAGAGATAATAGAGCTGCTGAAGGGGTGTGTGGTATTAATATGTTGGCAAAATACCCGGTGGCAACTAGCCCAAATTCTCCACCTTCACCTACTCCTACGAAATGTAGTTTATTTGCATCGTGTGGTGTGAATGAAACTTGTTGTTGTAGTTGGAAAGTTCCCGGGATTTGTTTGTCATGGAAATGTTGTGAGGCAGATTATTGCAAAAAATAACAGTCTTTGTTGCTCCGGTGATTATCCTATTTGCGATACACAGAATATTCTTTGTTATAAGGTTGCTTTTCAATATCTTTATTTGTTTACTCCATTTTTATTATTTTTAGTTTTTTTAACTCAAAATGAATTTGAATTGTTGTAGCAAACTGAGAGACTGGTGCATTTGTGCAGCAACAAACGGAGAAGAAATGCGTTTCTGAAAGTCGAGTAAATTTGAAATCGGCTGCAATTTCTAGTTAGTATCCTATACCTGTACCACCGGAAGTGAAGAGCCTGAATTTAACGGATGATATTTTGGGTTTTATATCTTCTTCCTATTGTACTTGAGTGATTAATTGGAGTATAGGTAGTCTGGTGTCTATGGAATGCTGCAGATGTTTAGATACATTGTTTACAAGCATATGAAAGTGATGACTTGCTACTACCTGGTGTTATTTCCATCAGGATTATTATATGTATACATATCTGGTAGCCAAATGAGTAATTTTCCTCTTATACTCCTTGCTATAATAATTGAAGATACATGCTTTGTCGAGAACTGTGCAGAAAATGGAAAATCCTAACATCGGAGGACACTCTATAGTCTAACCTCTTTGCAGGAAGATGGGGGATAGATCGAGCAAAATTCTATGTTCCTGTTAATTCACAGATGTGTATATTGTGTAAGATTGTTGTGATAGGATTGGATTGTGAGTTAACAAATTCCCTACCCTTTTCTTGAGCAAAAACTTTCATACCCTTTTGGTTTGGTAATGTATGTAATTAATGTTATCTTTCTCCCCATGTTTAGTAATATGATTGGTGTAAGTTCATCTAATATTGATGGAAGAATTTTTCATGTTTTTCTAAACCAGACACTTGACCTCTTTAGCCATATAACCTCGAGATGCAAATTAAACATAGTATGGGTGGAATGAGGCTTTCCACATATACCTGTGCTTCCTTAATACTATTAAGGCAGTGAATAATAAATTTTTTGAATCCGCAGCTATCTTTCTTGTGAGTAATTATAGAATCTTCTTTGCCGTCAATACCTACTTTTAGCAAAATCTCACCGTTTTCAAACAAATACCTCGGTCATGAAACTAAACCTATTCCCTGGCATATATGATGAGTCGTATGGAATTTTATATAGTTTTTGCCAAGATTTTTCAAGACTACAATCCTCGATAGCCCAAATAATAAGAGGGTGTTGAACATTGATAAGGTATAGACAAAGCATTCCCTTCAAAACAACTAGATTTCCCTCAAACTTGTTGTTATAATTCTGCAACAACTTATAATCGGGCAGTGATACAAATATTCCGAGATATGATCCTAGTTTCTTTGGTAAGTGTAATTCCTGACCTTTGGATTTCACATATGTTTCACAAGCCAACGAACAAAACGCCCCGTTCACATATTTGCAAGAATAAGAAGCAGAGACCCAATGAATCCCTCAAGTCTTTTCAAAGAATTAGTATTCAATGAATACATGTTTACCCCTTCATATTCATAATTAAAAGTATTATGTTTACTGACATTGAATATTTTGTAATCATTACTCGATGAATCAATTGGGGGATCAGGAATACTCTTGCCTGCAGTAGACGGGTTCCATAATAAAACCTCTTCATAAACTTCAAGGAAAAACAAATTATCACAACAATCCGATATTATGATACGTCTGATTTTAGCTGCTCACCTGACATTTTGATAAAAATTCTTTACCGAAGTAGTAGTATTTTTTTCGTAGTTAATGCTTGTGATTATTGTGTTAGCTTTTCTCTTTGTATAATCTCGTATGAATCTTGATGCATATTGCATAAATCCGCAGTATAACCAATTAAACTGTACTTGTTCAATTCATTCTTTTCTTCCCGCTTCAGATAAATTTAGACCTGTCAAAACCTTTTTAATTATATATTTACACCTAAAAAGAAAATTTCTCTAATGAAATGATAAGGTTAATTAGTGCAAATTAAACAATACAATCTTGGACTTAGATATTGTTAATATCCTGAATACGTCAACAGTACATTAGATTTTATTTGCAAAATCAGTTAGCAAATGGTGGAAGTACCTGCACTATTTTTTTATGTAATCAAATTTGTCTTTTCAACTAAGAGGCAATCTTTCAAACCTTGAGTTTTGTTGGACGATACTTGGAAATGGAGCTTTGTAATCATTTCGGTGAATGATCATCATTTTTTAAATGGAACGATGTTCTTCTTATCATTTCTTTATCATTCACAATCAGTTTGATCAAGGAAATAAGCTCGATGCACATATAAATTTATTCAAATGCTACTCATAGTATATGTTAGTTTCCTAGTGTTAGTAAACAGGCATGCAGATCAGTAATCACAAAAAAAAAAAAAAAAAAAAAGAATCTCCCAATAATATCATTGAAAATTTTGTTTTGAATTGTCGATAAATATAGTACACATATTGATTTACTTAAAATAAGATTCAAAATATAACACATGTGCAAGAGAAGCTAATTGCAGTCTAAAATCAGGTCTAATTAAACAACAATAAAGAGAGTAAAAATGTGAGTACAGTCAGAAAAGCAAAATAAAAGTTGTGCTACTGCCATTCCTCTTGTAGCTTCCACTGCCTCTTCAATCAAAAGAAAATTCACAATAAGTAAACTATAAATATATAGAAAGAGTAATGGAAAGTAAAAATGAATTTCTAGACCTGCTTATACAATAATTCAATTTGCTTTGCCTGCTGTAATTATTCTTGATGAAGCTTTTGTTTTCTAATCCTCTCAATGCGACGAATTTTCAAAGATTCTTGATTAATCCTCTCGCTGCGATGAATTTCAATAGATTCTTTACGAAGCTTTCGTTTTCTAATCTTCTCGCTGATACGATTTTCGAAAGAGTCACGCTCATGTAGAGGCACTAGACTTGCACCATATGGAAATACCATACCGAAACCTAGATCTTGACGTGTAATTTCAAAATTTTTAGTGCTGAAGTTGTATATAATCCCCGTATCATCTTCAAGATCTGTACTTGGATATACCACATCATGATGAAAAGACACAGGCTCCGATTGGCTGCAATTAATCTTGAGTTGGGTTATATTTAAAGAGTGCTTTAATTCCCAAGCTGGATCCTCATAGTCTCTTAAAACCCAAATTTGAATTTTTGTTTTGTTGTGTAACACACAATGAAGATAACTCTCTGATATGCCTAAGCAACTCTAAAAAAGATCTTCAATAAAAGGCAAAACTATTACCTTAGAGAATTCCTTTTCTACATGAAATGCAATAAAATTACGGCATTGTTACCCTTTTCATGGTAAGAAAATTGTTGGTGAATTATTATAATTTTAATTTTTTCTCTCTGTATAATATTTAGTTTTACAGATATTTATCACCAACAGGCCTGATTTAAATAATTATATCACTAGATAAAAAATGATCAGGTACAAGAGATTAATGTTGGACTGACTACCTATGTTAATATGGTAAATTAATCGAGATTCTAACTAGTAATTAATTGTCTTATATTATATAAGTCCAGCAGCTGGTGGACACCTTTACTTGTCTTAACAGGAGTAGGTAGCATCGACAATATCACTTATTATTCGTCATCTTTTAAGATAAAATACTTTAACTCAGACTTGTCAGAATATCTCGTGCCATTATAATTTGGTAAGATGGAGTAATCCCTGTAATTTCCCCACTATTACCAGTTGAGAGTTCCTGTAATCCTGAGCCTATGTTCCCAAAGCCGGTGTAATTTGTTATGAAAGTTGCGCAACTTCGGAAAATATCACTCTTGATTGAAAAGGAAAAAATACGAAAGGAACATCATATCTTAGAGATTGGATTTGGTTGAGGAAATTTAGCTATTGAAGTTTTGAAACACACCAGTTGTAAATATACCGGCATCACCTTGTCTGTTCAACAACTCGAATATAGACAAGTGAAAGTGAAGGAAGCTGGCCTTCAGGATCATATTCATTTTTTTTGTGCGACTAAACACAAAAAAGGTTCCTAGCATGTATTCCTACACGGATCTAGTTTATACAGCTTTGATTGTTGTAGTAGATGTTAAGGATTCTGAGCCTTATTCTTATCTTGATGCTATAAGTTCTAAAGATAAAAAAATTGTGGGTAAATACTATGAATAATGAATTAAATTCTCTTTTACTTAATAAAACTTTGAATTTAGTTGTTAAACCTAAATATTCTAAGTTAGTTCAATGTAGATGGCTGAATGTAGCTCAAAATCTTACCATCCTAGATATAAAGCTAGACTAGTTGCTAAGGGTATTACTCATAGGGAAGGCATTGACTTCACCAAAAATTTCGCTCATGTGATTAAATTCAAAACTATTAAAATGATGTTATCATATGCAACCTGTTTTAATCCTTAAATTGACCATTTAGATGTAAAGATAACTTTCTTACATGGTGATCTCGATGAAACAATTTATATGAGGCAGCCTAAAGGGTACCATGACCCAAGCTACATGATCATGTATGTCTTTAAAAAAATTACTTATATGGAGTGAAACGGTTCACAAGGCAATGGTATAAGAGTTTTGATTTTTTTGTCCATTAGGTTCAATAGATCATAATATGATACTTGTTATTACTTTACTTGGCAAAAAAAAACTGTGGGATTTATATTTGATGATATGTTGATTTTATGTATTTCTCTATCTATTATAAATAATATGAAAGATTTCTTGAAATCTTAATTTTATATGAAGAATTTAGGAAATGCTAGAAAAATACTTGGCATGATTATTGATAGGGATAGATCAAATTGCATAAAAAAATTACATCAAGGATTTTAATTGAAAAAAATTATTTCTAAGTATGATAGTTTGAAGGGTACATCCCCCGTGTGACCCTTGATTTTTACCCAAAGTGTAGTAGAAGCCCTTTATCTTTAAAATTCCCCAGGGTGGCCCTGTCAGTTCTTTTTTGTCAACGTTGGCCCTTTTTAAACATTTATGTCATTTGACCGTTAGTCAACGCCATATGGCGCCACATCGGTGCCACCTCACCGCCACGTCTGCTCCACGTCATCGGCATTTAAACATCATTTTTTTAAACCCATCTTCTTCTTCTCTCTCCCGCACAAGAAAATCGCCGCCGCTCGTATCTATTCTCCACCATCATCAACCAGCTTTGGTACTCCATCAACGATTGAAGAACCTAAATGAAGGGCTTTGCTACTCCATCATCAACCGGTTTATTTTTAAACCCAATGAACCTTTACTTGGTAAAGGAAGATTTTTAACCGAATCGGAGAGTCAAGCTTATACTAAAACTTGAACATTCCTATTCTAACTAACTTAGGACGTCTTCTCCTACACGTGTATGTGTTTGTCTAATTACAGTTTAAATCTATATAACAATCTGTTCTCCTGATATAAAAAAATTATGTTTTTTAATGTATTCTTAAATCTTACCCCAATTATTAGAATTATAATCAAACTCTATTCAATTTCAGTTTACATCTTCATTTTTTCCAAGAAACCTAAAAGTCATTCTAAAAGAAGAAGAAAACTCAAGAACAAATTCAAGAATCGCCTCCCAGCCAAAATGTTGAAAGCCATAGGTAAGATTTTCTTTCTTTTCTTTTAATTTAATTTCTTTACGGTTTAACATGCTAAATCGCCTGATAGAATATTCCTTGTTTTTTGAAACAATTCATTTTGGTTGAAAAAAAAGTCAAAGCCATTTAAAGATTACTACAGACGATGGGTTCATACATTGAATAAAACCCTTCTTCCACAACTACGTGAAACGATGTTATCAAACCCCATTTCACATAGCGTTCTCTCAAGTGAGGCCTTTTTCAGAGCTGGTAGGGGAGCCACTGATGCATGATCAAACTCGTTTGTGGGTAGTCAAGGCTAAATAGTTAATTACATCATTCATTTGGGTTCCTCGATTATTGATGGAATAGCAACGCCGGATGTATATTGTTTCTCGGACCGGTGGATAATGAGTGATATTTTCCCAGAGTTGAGGGTTTTGAGGAGAAAAAATGAAATTTGGAAAATTCTGTTTTTTCTTCACCTTTGGATATAGATGGGCAAAGTGATCTTCGCCATCCTAGAACCATTTTTGACGGGTTCAGATGCACCAAAAGGAAAGAAAGAGACTTTTTATGAAACTTAATTTGATTATAAGATGAATAGATTTAGCGACGTGAAGCCTTTTATAAAGATGATATTAGTAGTATTTCTATTGTATCTTGGTTGTATTTGAAATTTAAATCTCAGTTACTAGTTACAGAGTATTCTAAGTTTGTTGCATAGAGATTTTTTGTAATGGAGTACAATATAAAAGATCTAGTGGCGAAGAGAACTGTGGATCCATTGCTCCATCAACAATCGAAGAGAATGAGAGCGAAGAAGAAGAAGGGTTTAAAAAAATTAATGATGTGTAAATGTCGATGACGTGGGAAAGACATGGCAGTGAGGTGGAACTGACGTGGGCCAGATGGCATTGACTAACGGTTAACTGACATAAATATTTAAAAAGGGCCAACGTTGACAAAAAAGGATCTTACAAGGCCACCTGGGGGAATTTTAAAGATAGGGGGCTTCTACTACACTTTGAGTAAAGATCAAGGGTCACACGGGGGCTTTACCCTAGTTTGAATTGCAAAAAATTAAAGTTTGAAAATGGAAAATGTTCCCTATTCTAATGTGTTTGGGTGTCTTATGTATGCCATGATTAGCACTAGATCTAATTTGTTATTTTATATCTCTCTACTTGTTAGATTTATGTCTAATTCTGGCTATGATAATTGGTTAGAAAATAAGCATGTTTTATCTTATGTAAATTGTACTTGAAATGTGGGTTTAATATATGGTAATTATAACTACCTTTTAATCTTATTAGCTATGTAGACTCAAATTTTGTTGAAGATAGGGACTCTCGAAAGTCCACTACGGCTTACTGATTCACCTTGGCCGAATTGCATTTATTGGAAGTCACCATTACAGCCACTGGTGGCTCTTTTAACAATTGAGTCTGAATATGTTTCCATTACTAATAGCTTGAAAGAAACTATTTGGTTTTAGAATTTCTTAAAAGAGGTTAAGTTGGTTGAAGGTATTTCTATTATATTTTATGATAGTCAAAGTGTTATTCTTTTTAGTAAGAATCCATTATATCATGAGAGAACTAAAGATATTGATGTTAAGTACCATTTCATTAGAGGTTTATTATATAATAATGAAGTTAAGTTAGAAAAAATTGCTTCTGAGACTTTTTTCAAATATTAAGTTTAAATACTGTTTGGATTTATGAAATGATGGCGATGGAGATGGTGCTGCCACTATACTTTTCCCAGGAGTTGATGACTTGAGCTGATACTGACATTACACACTTCAAGGTACATATTGTTGGATATAGGTTGTTATATAGCTGAAGTGTGTTTTACTTTAATATTGCCAACCTAAAGTGTTTATTACTTAAGAACCCGACTTGGTCTTTTTGTTGGACTAATATTTATGGGCTATTGGGGACAGATTAAAACCCTACCCATCCCATATATAAAGCACTCATTTTCATAGATTTGCTCATTTTAAATGAATATGTATCATACGGATTGGTGATAGAGCATTTAATATCCACCAACTTAAATATTAAAGATGCACTTGATGAAGAATGGAAATGGTACAAAGAAAATCCAAGGATTGCATATGTATATAGTAAACATTCTTTTCTTGTCAAGCCAGCTTCGGTAACAAACTATACCATTCGCTGACGATAAAAGAAGCACGTTTTTTGTTGGAAGGATATCCAAAATATTATCTTTTGTTGCACATCTGGTATACCAGTGAGATTAAGGAAATCCACAATGCCGTTCTTCAATGTTTTTGTAAGATCCCTTTTTTGCTGGAGAAGTATTTGAGTTCCTTCTACTCTACCATAATGAATGTGCAAGAATGAGGGGTCAGATAACATCTCCGTTTCAATATCCTTGTCTAGAAATGGCTCCATCTTCGTATTCATATAACTGAATCACAATATCTTCGTAAAACAATATTTTGGCCCCAAAAAACTCATATGTCATACAAAATCATATCGGATATTTGTTTAACACTAAAAGTTTAACACTATCAAAAATTAAAAAAACGTAAAATTGTGAGGAATAAATAGAAAAATAGGAACATCAACAATTTAATGTATTTCTTACGGTTTTCATTGCAAAATAAGAGTTTTTAAATTTAAGATTTGATTGTTGTGACAATGTTGTAGGTAGTGGAGAAAAGTGGGAGAATTGTTGGATCTGGGTGGTTATATTTGTGAACTATGTTTTGTTTTAATATCGGGCCAGTCTGAAGTTTTTATAATTTAAAGAGTCTTTTTGATCTTGTTGTTGGGCGGTTAAATTTTGATTTAATGCGAATGGGTAAAGAAACGTGGGTTAAATCTTGATCACTTTAACAACTCAAATTAAAACCATACCTTCCCCATAAAACGATTAGTGTATAGATATTTGATGTAGTAGCTAATATAATTTAAACATAAAAAGAATCATCTTGATTATTGTTTAGTTAGCTAGTGTAGTTGGTTTGGGTTGTTTGAATTCATAGATAGCTTGAGGTTTCTACAAGTGTAATGGTAAAAAATTTGTGTTCTTTATTTTGTGTTCTAAATTATTTTTCTGAAAAACTTATAGGGTTTGATGATTCAGATCTGAGAGTCGATTTAACTTTTTTTAATTTTATGTGTTTTGATTTGGTGTTTCTGGATTCTTGAAAATCTTTAAAGGTTTTTCAAAAGGTTTTCGTAATCAAATCTTCTTGAAAACTTCAGTTTTTGAAATTTTGTGGGTTTTTAAACTCGTGATTTAAAAAGTTTTTTCATACTACAAAGTTCCTTTTTTTAAATTTAGTACATATTTATATATTTTTCTTGTACGCACCTGATGGCTATAACTCTGATTGAGATGCCAGTCTATGATAAAAAAAATTGACTTAGGTGTTTTGTTGAAAAAAGATGAAGACATTGTTGTCTCATCATAAGGTCAAACATGCACTAATTGAGGTTATCAAATTATGGCCTAAAGGTCTCCTAGATGAAGTCGAAGAATTAAATGAAGAGGCATTTCAATAATTTGTGCCAAGTCAAGGGTTGTACTTTAAGAAAACTTTTTGTCTGACACGAGGATCAGAATTTATAAATAATTTGTACCGCTTCGATAGCCCGAAGTTATGAAAACTTTGCGTTGACACATAATTTGGTTGTTAAGCCTATCCCCTAATTGGTGATCATAGGAGGCTAGATGAAAATTCCGTCTTTTGGTTTATTCAAGTCGAGAATTACTTTAACCAACCCCCTAGTCGATGATCATTGGAGGTTGGATAATTTTTTTTGTTCTTTTGACTTATTAGGTCGATACTTTCTTTGGCCAACCCTCCTATTCGATAAGCATATGAAGCCGAATGAATTGTTATTGTCTTTCTACTTATTCAAGTCGAAAATTTCTTTGGCTGGACCCATAGTCGATGATCATAGTAGGTCAGATAAAACGTTTTGGTCTTTCGACTTACTCAGGTTCCTGACCTTCTTTGGCCGACCCCTTAGTGGGTGATCCTTGGAGGCCGAATGAATATTTTTGGTCTATCAACTTATTCATGTTAGGATTTCCTCTGCCAACCCTCTACTCGTTAACCATAGAATGGCGGATGAAACGTTTTGGTATTTTAACATATTAAGTTTGGGAATTCATTGACCAACCCCTAGATTACTAACTTAAAAGATCGCGTGCTAAACAGAAAATTGGTCTTTTACGAAAATTTGATCTTTTGACCTTTTCAGGTAGGGAATTCATCGAATGACTCCCTAGTTTACGAAATTAAAAGGTCAGGTGTTGATACCTCTCTATTTGTGATAATTTTGGTATGCACGAGACATTATTTAGATATTTTCTAGAGCATATAGTTAAAATTTATCACGTGATTTGGTGTATTTTAACATTCTTAACTATATAGGGTAACCTACGTATTTTTTCTTTTTTTGCATTTGAGGTGTTAGGTGTATTGAGCAGGATGAGATTTCACCATCAAAAAAGAAGATTTCGTGAAGACTATTGCCATTAAACCATTTCTGATTAAAAATCATGGGGTGACAATAGATGGTTATGAGATTATCCAGGAAAGTGGTGAAAAGGAATTACTAAATGTGGTGGTTAATCAACCTGTGAATGTTGGTATATGTGGTAGTGAAAGAGCATTCCAATTGTACTCCAAGGTTAGTGATGTTATAATGTTATAACCAATTTCATTTATACTGTAGTATTGTTTGAATAAATTCGTTTAAAATTGTATGGTACAGAAAGTATATACTGGACCATATTCAACGGCATTGGATCATGCAGTATTAATTGTAGGTTATAGTTCAGAAAACTGTGTAGATTACTGGATTGAGAAAAATTCATGGGGAACACGATGGGGAATAAACGGTTTTATTCATATGCAAAGAGATAATAGAGCTGCTGAAGGGTTGTGTGGTATTAATATGTTGGCAAAATACCCGGTTGAAACTAGCCCAAATTCTCCACCTTCACCTACTCCTATGAAATGTAGTTTATTTGCATCGTGTGGTGTGAATGAAATTTGTTGTTGTAGTTGAAAAGTTCCCGGGATTTGTTTGTCATGGAAATGTTGTGAGGCAGATTATTGCAAAAAATAATAGTCATTGTTGCCCCGGTGATTATCCTATTTGCGACACACAGAATATTCTTTGTTATAAGGTTGCTTTTCAATATCTTTATTTGTTTACTCCATTTTTCTATTTTTAGTTTTTTTTAACTAAAAATGAATTTGAATTGTTGTAGCAAACTGAGAGACTGGTGCATTTGTGCAGCAACAAACGGAGAAGAAATCTGTTTCTGAAAGTCGAGTAAATTTGAAATCGGCTGCAATTTCTAGTTAGTATCCTATACCTGTACCACCGGAAGTGAAGAGCGTGAATTTAACGGATGATATTTTGGGTTTTATATCTTCTGCCTATTGGACTTGAGTGATTAATTGGAGTATAGGTAGTCTGGTGTCTATTGAATGCTGCAGATGTTTAGATACATTGTTTACAAGCATATGAAAGTGATGACTTGCTACTACCTGGTGTTATTTCCATCAGGATTATTATATGTATAAATATCTAGTAGCCAAATGAGTAATTTTCCTCTTATACTCCTTGCTATAATAATTGAAGATGCATGCTTTGTCGAGAAGTGTGCACGAAATGGAAAATCCTAACTCTAACCTCTTTGCAGGAAGATGGGTGATAGATCGAGCAAAATTCTATGCTCCTGTTAATTCAAAGTCATGGAAAGATGTGTACATTGTGTAAGATTGTTGTGATAGGATTGGATTGTGAGTTAACAAATTTCCTACCCTTTTCTTGAGCAAAAACTTTCATACCCTTTTGGTTTGATAATGTATGTAATTAATGTTATCTTTCTCCTCATGTTTAGTAATATTATTGGTGTAGGTTCATCTAATATTGGATGGAAGAATTTTTCATGTATTTCTAAACCGGACACTTGACCTCTTTAGCCATATAACCTCGAGATGCAAATTAATCATAGTATGGGTAGAATGAGGCTTTCCACATATACCTGTGCTTCCTTAATACTATTAAGGCAGTGAATAATAACTTTTTTGAATCGGCAGCTATCTTTCTTGTGAGTGATTATAGAATCTTCTTTGCCGTCAATACCTACTTTTAGCAAAATCTCACCGTTTTCAAACAAATACCCCGGTCTAATGAAACTAAACCTATTCTCTGGCATATATGATGAGTCGTATGGAATTTTATATTGTTTTTGCCAAGATTTTTCAAGACTACAATCCTTGATAGCCCAAATAATAAGCGCGTGTTGAACATTGATAAGGTATAGACAAAGCATTCCCTTCAAAAATACTTATAATTCTGCAACAACTTATAATCGGGCAGTGATACAAATATTCAGAGATATGATCCTAGTTTCTTTGTTAAGAGTATATTCCTGACCTTTCAATTTCACATATGTTTCACAAGCAAACGAACGTTCACATATTTGCAAGAATAAGAAGCAGAGACCCAATGAATCCCTCAAGTCTTTCCAAGGAATTAGTATTCAATGAATACATGTTTACCCCTTTATATTCATAATCAAAAGTATTATGTTTACTGACATTGAATATTTTGTAATCATTACTCGATGAATCAATTGGGGGATCAGGAATACTCTTGACTGTGCAGTAGACGAGTTCCATAATAATTATCTCTTCATAAACTTCAAGGCAAACCAAATTATCACAACAATCCGATATTATGATACGTCTGATTTTATTATGATGTTTTCTTGGGTTTTATCGAGAAGGGCTAATGAAAAGAATAAGTTGAAGAGTCGGAGTATATTTTATTGAATATTAAAGAGCGAATGACTCATTTTTAAAAGTGAGGCGGCTAGCTGCTCACCTGACATTTTGATAAAAAATCTTTACCAAAGTAGTAATATTATTTTCGTGGTTTGTGCTTGTGATTATTGTGTTAGCTTTTCTCTTTGTATAATCTCGTATGAATCTTGATGCATATTGCATAAATCCACAGTATAACCAATTAAACTGTACTTGTTCAATTCATTCTTTTCTTCCTGCTTCAGATAAACTTAGACCTGTCAAAACCTTTTTAATTATATATTTACACCTAAAAAGAAAATTTTTCATTTATGAAATAATAAGGTTAATTAGTGCAAATTAAACAATACAATCTTGGACTTAGATATTGTTAATATCCTGAATACGTTAACAGTACATTAGATTTTATTTGCAAAATCAGTTAGCAAATGGTGGAAGTACCTGTACTAATTTTTTTTTAATCAAATTTGTCTTTTCAACTAAGAGGCAATCTTTCAAACCTCGAGTTTTGTTGGACGATACTTGGAAATGGAGCTTTGTAATCATTTCGGTGAATGATCATCCTTTTTTAAATGGAACGATGTTCTTCTTATCATTTCTTTATCATTCACAATCAGTTTGGTCAAGGAAATAAGCTCAATGATAAACAAATGATGCACATATAAATTTATTAAAATGCTACTCATAGTATATGTTAGTTTCCTAGAGTTAGTAAACAGGCATGCAGATCAGTAATCACAAAAAAGAAAAAATCTCCCAATAATATCATTGAAAAATTTGTTTTGAATTGTTGATATATATAGTACACATATAGATTTACTTAAAATAAGATTCAAAATATAACAAATGTGCAAGAGAAGCTAACTGCAGTCTAAAATCAGGTCTAAATTGTTATCTCCGATTTATTTTAATTTAGAAAGTAAAAATGGAGGAAAAAACAAAAATGCATAAATGACAAAAATGAAAATTAACAGAAAACCTGTTACTGATCAAGGTTAGGATTGGATCCTATATCTTTAAGGCCACGCACTGGTGTCTTATGTTTTGTAATGGTTTCAACATCCGGGATACAACTATCAACACTGCAAATATCAGACACTTGAAAATATGGAACTTCGTAATCTCTCTCTCTTTTATGTTATTTGTTTTAAAAAAAATTGAATAAATGAAAATGATTTTTGGCCAAGTATTTATAGGTCACCTGTTTAAATCTGACCTGCAACGTTTCAGACATGGGAGATGAAGTTTGAGGAAGAAGAGCGTTATTTCAAAAAAAAAAAATAGAACAGTTAAAGACGAAAACGTTTTAATTTTACAAAAAATATAGTCCAACCCAGCCAAGCCCAAGCCCAAAAGCTGGTGCCCCAAGGGCCCAATCCTTAAGTACTAAGAACAATATACTAATACTAAGTGACTATTATTTTCTTAGCTTTTCTGAAACTCTTCATATACCTCACATTTAACACTCAATTTATCATTCACCATCCATTTGTTTTACACAAGTAAATACATGAAATTCATTACCTAAGTAAGACGAACAACTTTCGTCCTTGTCCTGACCTATAAAGAGGTCCATGACCTACTTAAAAATTGAGCTAAAGGGAGTAGTTTCACTTGGGCAAAGACCCAAATTATAACATAATTAAAGAACAATAAAGAGATTATAAATGTGAGTACCGTCAGAAAAGCAAAATAAAAGTTGTGCTACTGCCATTCCTCTTGTAGCTTCCACTGCCTGGTACATCAAAAGAAAATTCACAATAAGTAAACTATTAAAATTTAGGATTATTAATGGAAAGCAAAAATGAATTTCCTCACCTGGTTATACAATAATTCAATTTTGTTGTGCCTGCTGTAATTATTCTTAATGCTGTAATTATTCTTAATGAAGCTTGCCTTTTCTAATTCTCTCGCTGCGATGAATTTCAAGAGATGCTTTACGAAGATTTCGTTTTCTAATCTTCTCGCTGATACGATTTTCGAAAGAGTTAGGCTCATGTAGATGCACTAGACTTGCACAATACGGAAATACCACACCAAAACCTAGATATTGACGTGTAATTTCACAATTTTTAGTTCTGAAGTTGTATATTATCTCCGTATCATCTTCAAGATCTGTACTTGCATATACCACATCATCATGAAAAGCCACGGGCTCCCATTGGCTGCATTAATCTTGAGTTGGGTTATATTTAGAGAGTGCTTTAATTCCCAAGCTGGATCCTCATAGTCTTTTAAAACCCAAATATGAATTTCGGTTTGGTTGTGCAACACACAATGAAGATAACTCTCTGATACGCCTAAGCAACTCCAATAAAAATCTTCGATAATAGGAAAATGTATTGCCTTAGACAATTCTTTTTCTACATGGAATGCGATCATTTCAGATATGTCTATTAACCAATGCATCCAACCGTTATTAAAAATGAGTGTACGTTTAATATTCCGATTTTTAGACCATACCATGCATACCTCCTTGGATAATTCCCACTTGTTGGTATCAGAAGAGTAAATATTAAATGAATATGTATCATGCGGATTGCTGCTATAGCGATTAATATCCACCAACTTAAATATTGAAGATGCACCCGATGAAGAATGGAAAGGGTACAAAGCAAATCCAAGGTGATCATACATTGTAGAATTACCTCCTTTGGCTTTTACTCGGATCCAGCTTCTTGTAGTTGGATTGCATATGTATATATTAAACACTCCTTTCTTGGGAAGCCAGTTTCGACAATAAACTATACCATTTGATTATGATAAAAGAAGCAAATTTTTTTCTGGAAGGAAATCCAGAATATTATCCTTTGTTGCACATCCTGTATCAATGAGAGTTAGGAGATCCACAATGCCAATCTTCAATGTTTTTTTAAGATCCCTTTTTTACTGGACAAGTCCTTGACTGCCTTCTATTCTTCCATAATGAATTTGCAAGAATGAGGAATCCGATATAAACTTATACCACCTCTTGGAAGTGCACTTAAAGGCCAAGAGAGATTCAGCTTGTAGTCTAGTCGAGATAAGATCTCTTGTTGCAATGTCCTTGTCTGGAAACGGCTCCATATTCGAATTCAAATAGCTGGATCACCATATAAACAAAAAATTAAATAGAAAAAAAATAACAGAAATAGGAGAAGCATAGTAAATGTACAAAAACTGTTTAGTAGTCAATAGTTATGTTAGTAACAATCCAAACTAAAATTAGTCTCATTCAAAAAACCATCTCCAACCATTCAAGGCCACCAAAAATTCATATGCCATACAAAATCACATGAGAGTTTAGTTTAACAATAAAAGTTTAATACTATCAAAAAAACAAAAAACAATTGTAAAAATGTTAAGAATAAACAGGAAAACAGGTCTTAACAAATCAAATAGCAATAATTTTATGCATTTCTTATGGTTTTAATTGCAAAAAAAAAAGATATTTTTACGTAAATATTTGATTGGTGCGCGGGTGATGGATGAAAATTATCTACGGGGCGGTGATGGATATGGGTAGGAGAATTGTTAGATATGGGTGGTTATATTGTATGTTTTGTTTTAATATTAGAATATCCTAAAGTGTATCTTGATTAAAAAGCCGGTTTTGGTGTTTTTGTTGATCTTGATCACTTTAGACGACTCAAATTATAACTCTACGCACCTCATATATATAAATCAATATTCTTTAGACTTAATCTTATTCTATTGTTCTCTAATTTTTCAGTCTTCTCTCTTATCTTTCGAAAAATGAAAAGGGTTTATCTTCTAGATCGATTAAAGTGTATAAATCTTCCGTAATAGCTAATATAATCTAAATATATCTAGTATTATTTTGATTCTTGTTTAGTTAGCCAGTGCAGTTGGTTTGGTTGTTTAAATTAGCATATAGCTTGATATTTTGTTTTGAATCTTTCAATATTGTTGAGTAACAAGTGTAGTTTGTAAAGACGGTTTTTATAGTCTATGACGCTTCTCTCACCGGAGCCCAACGTGGTCGAAACATGATAAACTTTTTCTGTTCTTTAATTGATGTTATTAACTCTTTTCCGAAAACAATTTGAAACTCGAATCTAAATCTAAACATTTGTAGAACAGTGGTATCAAGGCTTGTTTATATATATATATTACAAATTTGTGGTATTTTTTACTCGTCTAGGATTTGATGATCCAGATCTAAACTTCGATTTAACTTTAAAATTTTCTGGTTTGATTTGGTGTTTCTAGGTTGTTGAAAATCTTTACAAAAATTTCAAAAGGTTATTGTATATTTAGATTTCCATGGAGACTTTTCAGTTTCCAAGATGTGGTGGTTTTTTAAACTCATGATTTAAAAAAATCATACTTTGAAGTTTCTTTTTTAAAGTTAGTACATGTTTATACATTTTTCTTGTACTAATCAGGTGGCTACAATTTGGATTGAGATCATAAGGTCGCATATGCACTGATTATGGACATCAAATTATGGCCTAAATACCTCCTAGATGAAGCTGGATAAATGAATGAAGAGGCTTTTCAATAATCTGTACCAATTCAAGGGTTGTACTTTACAAAAACTTTTTGCTGACATGAGGATAAAAAATTATGAATGATTTTTGCTGCTACGATGGTCGAAGTTTTAAAAACTTAGTGTTGACACATAGTTAGGTTGTTAGGCCAATCCCTTAGTTGATGATCATAAGAGGCCAGATGAAAATCCCATCTTTTGACTTATTCAAGTCGGAATTACTTTGACGAACCCCTTGTCAATGATCATAAGAGGTTAGATAAAATATTTTGGTTTTTTGACTTATTAGGTCGATATTTCCTTTGGCCAGCCCCTTTAGTAGATAATTATATAAGACTAAATGAAATGTTATTGTCTTTTTACTTATTTAGGTCGAGAATTCCTTTGGCTGGACCCATAGTTGATGATCATAGGAGGTCAGATGAAAAGTTTTGGTTTTTCGGCTTACTCAGGTCCGTGACCTCCTTTGGCCGACCCCCTAGTCAATGATTCTTGGAGGCTGAATGAATTTATTGATATTTCAACTTAGGAATTCGTCGACCGACCCTTAGATTACTAATTCAAAAGGTCGAGCGCTAACGTGAAAGTTGGTATTTTAAAAAAGTTTTGATCTTTCGACCTTTTCACGTTTGGAATTTATTGACCTACCCATTGGTTTACAAAAATAAGAGGTCTAGTGCCAATGCAAAAGTTGCTTTTTTAAAAAGTTTGATCTTTCGACCTTTTCATGTCAGTATTGGTTAACCAGCCCTCTAGTTTATGATTTTAAAAGGTCAGTGTCAACAAATCTCGTACAACATGAACGTAATAAGAATGTTGACATTGATTGTAAGATCACAAGAAAAAAAATGGCTTCATGAATTACATTCCTTCAAATCTCCAACTTTCCGATATGTTCACTAAGCCCCTTGGCTCTCTTTCCTTCCATCATAGTCTCTCTAAGTTGAACATTATTAATATACATATTCCACTTGCAGGGGGATGTTGGAATGCAGCTGTCATATTACACAAATAAGAACTGCAAAAACTATATATCCAATACAGGACTGAAGTAAAGTTACTTTAGGTAAGCTAGATAGTTAATTAATTAGTTAGTTAAGTTTGTTTTCGAGTTGTATCAGCTACTATTATGAATCTAGACTGAATTGTAGAGTGTGATTCATAAACAAGAAGTATTATATATATTGTATTGGAGAAACAACAACACAATAATGAACATTACAATGTTCTCTATTTTATTCTCCTTCTCCTTCTTTACTTTTTCTGCTATACTTGTTGCTTGAAACTCAAATCTATGGCTTCTCCTTGTCTCCTACACAATTTAATAGTGATGCTGCTTTCAAGAGTCGCACACTTGGAAATTACCAGGTATATATGCTGACGGTTTTTGGTGATAAAATATTACTTGGGTCAATGTTTTTAGCTCGTTATTTTTTATCTTTTCTATTGCATAAGCTATGAATTTCATATTGTAATAAATAGTTTATTCAATGAATTTAAATGTATAGATTAAATAAATGGTGTGTATTGTGGATTGTTTTCTCACGACCAACAAACGCTGAATTATCTGGCAATCCATTCGTATTAGAAAGCATATAAAGATGGATACAATGGAGTTTGTAGGTGGTGGTTGTCTTTTTCTAATGATTGCTTTGTATTACCTCACTAGTTTGTTGGATTCAGTCACTATTGGGTATTATCGTCGTCTTTCTTGATTTTGATCGTGCGATAAATATGTTGCATCTTATTTAGTTTTAACTTTTTCTAAAGAATTATATATTATTGCATTATTAAAAAGAACATACAACAGGCTATAGTTACAATATTATATATATTTTTTTCTTTTTTACTACATAGATGTCTGGGCCCAACTTTTACTCACCACGACTAATTCCATGAAAATATACACACCTTCTTATAGGAACTGAACTTATCGTAGAAAACAAAAATCTGAAACTAATTCCAAAAAAATCCTGGTTGATCAAACACATCCTTAGTGCTAATGATTATAGGCTGAATTGACTTGTCCATACATTTTTTTTCATGGCAATAATTTTGCTAAAGTGCTTCACACGTGTTTCTATATTTCCATGGAAAAAAAACTTAATATATAAAACAAAAATCTGAAACTATTTCCAAGAAAACCTGGTCGATCAAACACATCCTTGCTGGAGTTTTATTTAACTTTTATACCACTTTGTAAAATAATTTGTAAATATATACCAAATAAAAAAATATTTGTAAAAATGTACTATTTCGGAAATTGAACTTCCGAAGTCAACTTCCGAAATAAGAAATGGCAACCTTTTTGTCCTCTACTCTCTCATTCTACTTTAAAGTCAAAGCAAGCATGAGATGTGGAATTAAGTAATGAAGTAGGAAAGTGTTTGATTAAATTTGAGCCACACCATTGTGGGAGATATGTGTTGCTTTCAAGTATTTATGCTGGTGCGCAAAAATGGGACCATGCCGCTGCATTGAGAAAAATAATGGTATATTCTCGAATACAAAAGATTCCAGCCTATAGTTGTACTCACTGATTAGGATATAAATTGTTTTATCATTGTTGTAACTAACTAAAACTTATAATGATTTAAACTTTAAATTTTTTCACCAAAGCATTAACTAATACGTAATTAAAAAATTGTGGTCTGAAAATGGACAAATATCCCTTGTGGTTCTTTCCTACAATCAATTTCTTCTTATTTGTTTTTCACTGTTAAGCTTTTCACACCCATTGACAAATTGATTTTGTTTTGATCAACTCAGAAAGTTATAGCTCATAACATTGTGATTATACAGCATTGAGCACTCAAACTAGTGAGCCTCTTAGTAATAGGAAGTAAAGACACTACAAAGTAATAGGAAGTAAAGACACTACAAACAAGTTAGTTGTTATATACCCATAAAATTTTATAAAATTCTTTACTGAAGTAGTAATATTTTTTATTGGTTCGTGCTTGTTATTATTGTTTAGCTTTTCTCTTTGTATAATCTCGTATGAATCTTGATGCATATTGCAAAAATTATATTGTACTTGTTCAATTCATGCTTTTCATACATTTCTAATATTTTGTTTTCACCCTCACCAGTCAGAACCTTTAATATAATATATTTACACCTAAAGATAAAATACCCCTTACGAAATGAGAAGGTTAATTAGTGCAAATTAAATAATATAATATTGGACTTAGATTTTGTTAATATCTTGAGTACGTCAACAGTACATTAGACTTCATGTGAGAAATCAGTTAGCAAATGGTGGAAGTACCTGTACTATATTTTTTTTGAATCAAATTTGTGTTTTCAATTTCAACTAAGAGGCAGTCTTTCAAACCTTGATTTTGTTGAATGATACTTTATAATGGAGCTTGATAATCATTTAGGTGAATGATCATCATAATTTTTAGATATCTTTTTTAAAAGGGAGCTTTGCTGTAAAGCCTACAGGATTTCTAATGAAAAGGCAAGTAAGGATTTTCGTTGTGTGGAAAGATGTTATTCTTATCATTTTTTTTTATCATTCCCAATCAGTTTGATTAAGGAAATAAGCTAAATGAAAAACAAATTATGCACATATAAATTTATTCAAATGCTATTCATAGTATATGATAGGTTTCCTATTGTTAGTAAACAGGCCTGTAGATCAGTAATCAGAAAAAAAAAGTTCCAATTATATCATTGACAAAATTTGTTCTGAATTGTAGTTAAATATAGTACACATATTGATTTACTTAAAATAAGATTTAAAATATAACAGATGTGCAACAGAAGCTAATTGCAGTTAAAATTAGGTCTAATTAAAGAACAATAAAGAAAGTAAAATCAGAAAAGGAAAAAATAACAGTTGTGCTACTGCCATTCCTCTTGTAGCTTCAACTGCCTGGTACATCAAAAGAAAATTCACAATAAGTAAACTATAAAAATTTAGGAAGATTAATGGAAAGCAAAAATGAATTTCCTAACCTGCTTATACAATAATTCAATTTGTTGTGCCTGCTGTAATTATTCTTAATGAAGCTTGCCTTTTCTAATTCTCTCACTGCGACGAATTTTGAAAGGTTCTTGATTAATCCTCTCGCTGCCATGAATTTCAAGAGATGCTTTACGAAGCTTTCGTTTTCTAATCTTCTCGCTGATACGATTTTCGAAAGAGTCAGGCTCATGTAGAGGCACTAGATTTGCACAATATGGAAATACCACACCGAAACCTAAATATTGACGTGTCATTTCACAATTTTTAGTTCTGAAGTTGTATATTATCCCTGTATCATCTTCAAGATCTGTACTTGCATATACCACATCATCATGAAAAGCCACGGGCTCCATTTGCTGCAATTAATCTTGAGTTGGGTTATATTTAGAGAGTGCTTTAATTCCCAAGCTGGCTCCTCATAGTCTTTTAAAACCCAAATTTTCATTTCGGTTTGGTTGTACACCACACAATGAAGATAACTCTCTGATACTCCTAAGCATTTCGAATAAAAATTATGGATAATAGGCAAACGTATTGCCTTAGACAATTCTTTTTCTACATGGAATACAATCATATGAGTATATCCTATTGACCAATGCATCCAACCATTATTAAACATGAGAATACGTGCAAAAATTCCCAAGCTAGAAACCATGCATACATCCTTGGATGTTTTCCACTTGTTAGTATCCGACGAGTAAATGTTAAACGAATATGTTTTACAAGGATTGTTGCTGCAGTGTTTAATATCTACCAACTTAAATGTTGAAGATGCACCCGATGAAGAATTGAAAGGGTACAAAGCTAATCCCAGGTCCTCATATGAAGTACAAAATAAATAATTACCTCTTTTGGGTTTTACTCGTACCCACTTTCTTGTAACTGGATTGCATATGTATATAGTATACATTCCTTTCTTGGCAATCCAGCTTCGACAACAAACTATACCATTAGATGATGATAAAAGATACACTTTTTTTTCTGGAAGGAAATCCAAAATATTATCTTTTGTTGCACATCTTGTATCAGTGAGAGTTAGGAGATCCACAGTGCCGTTTGTAAGATCGAACTTTTGCTGGACAACAAGTCCTTGAGTTTCTTTTACTCTACGATAATGAATGCTCAAGAATGAGGGGTCGGATATAAAGGTATACCACTTCTTGGAAATGCACTTAAATGCCAGGAGAGACTCAGCGGGTAGTCGAGATAAGATCTCCGTTGCAATGTCTTTGTTTAACGAATCCATATTCGAATTCCAATTCAAAAGCTGGATCACCATATATAACCCAAAAGTTACACAGGAAAAAATAACACAATTAGAAGAAGCAAAGTAGATATGAGTTCTTCAAAAGAATGAATATGTAAGAAAATTGTTTATTAGTCAATAGCGATGTGAGTAAAACTCCACACAATTAGTTTTATTGTTTAAACCATCTCCAACCAATCATGGCCCCCAAAAATTCATATGCTATAAAAAATCAAATGTGAGATTTGTTTAACAATAAAAGTTTAACACTATAAAAAAATTAATAAATTAAAAAATTGTAAGAAATTAAAAAAATTAGGAAAAATTCAATTGTTAACAAATGAAATATCAATAATTTTATGTATTTGCCAAAAAAAAAATTACCTTAATGATTTGATTGGTGCTATAGTTGCATGGTGGTGGAAAATGATCTGCTGCTTCTGGCGGCTGTGATGGATGTGGAGGGAAGAATGGTTGAATATGGGTTGTTATATTTGTGAAGTGTTTTTTTTTAATATTGGGTGTTAGTGGGTTATTAGATTTCGATTCAATACGGCAACGTTTGGCTAGTCTTAATCGTTGATCTTGATCGCTTTATACTGTTCAAATTAAAACTCTACCCATCTAATATATAAAATACTTTTCTTCAAACTTCTGTCCATTTTGTTTTTTAATTTTTAGTCGGCCTCTTAAAAAAAATTTAAGGTTTATCTTCTAGATCGATTAGAGTGTAAAATCTTCTGTAATAGCTATTATAATTTAAATATAACAAGAATCATCTTGATTCTTGTTTATTTAGCCATTCGTAGTTGGTTTATCTTGTTTAGATTAGCCAATAGCTTAAGGTTTCAGTTTGAATCTTTATATATTGTTGAGTAACAAATGTAATCTGTAAAGACGGTTGTTATAATGGACGAAACTTCTCTCATCGCAGTTCAACGTGGACATAGACATTTTGTCAAACCATGAAATACTTATTGTGTTGTTTAATTTAAATTCTAAACCTTTTTCTGAAAACTATTTGTAACTCGAATTTAAATCTAATCATTTTTACAACAGTGGTATCAAAGTTTGCTTAAATCTCTTACATACCTGTAGAATTTGTGTATCGTCTAAGGTTTGATGATTCGAATCTAAAAGCTGATTTAACTTATTTTAATTACTGGGTTTTGATTTGGTGTTTCTGGATTCTTGAAAATATTTAATAGTTTTTCAAAAAAAACGTATATTCAGATCAAATTATGGACTAAAGATCTCTTGGATAAAGACGGAGAAATAAATGGAGAGGCGTTCAATATATTGTTCAGTAATCTGTCAGGTTCAGTTATTTGCAAGCTAGATGGATGTGATACCACAATAGAACTCTGGGGTAAGCTAGTCTCTCTCTCTATTCTACTAAGTCTTTACCCAATTTAGCTTTCTTGAGAGGATTTATGTTTAATTATAAAATGGATAAGACTAAATCTTTGGATGAAAACATTGATGAATTTTTATAACTTTTATGTTAGATGGTACCCCTTAGACCTTATATGATACTAGTAAATGTATGATAATTCTAAACTCTATTACTGATTCTTATCAAGTTGTTAAAGATGTGTTTCAATATACGAGTATTGTCCCCTCCTTTTGACCAAGTTATTGCTACTTTAAAAACAAGAGAAAATAAAATTGAACTAAGTAGAAGATCTGGCTCAAACTTGTATTAAACCAAGAACATATACTACACATGTCCTGGATGCAAATATAAAATAAGAAAACAATTAATAAGAATAAGAAAAAGTCTAAAGAGACCCGAAAATATTTTCATTGTGGTAAAACTGGGCATTTAAATAAAATTGTTTTAATTAAAGAACAAATTGAAAGTTGGTAATAACGAATCTAATGTAGACTGTATGCCTAAGATAGATGATGATGTATGTGAAATATTAAGTCAAGTCTAGTCGTGTTAATTGGATACTTGATTCTGGGTGCACCTTACATATGTAACTATTATCTAAATGATTTCATGACCTTGTTTAAAATAGTAATGAAATTTTTTATATGGGAAATGATCAAACATGTGATGTTAAGGGTGTGGGAAAAATTAAACATAAAATTCTATGATAGAAAAATTATTACTTTGATAAATGTTAGATATATACTAGAATTAAAAAGAATTTTGATTTGTTCGGGTTCTTTTGATGATATTGATTGTGTGTCTGAAGTGTGTAAATGTAACATTCATGTATATAGGAATTCTAAGCTTTTGTTTTCTGGTACTAATTGTTCTAGTTTGTATGTTGTCAATAGAAATCACATTTCTAGTTAATCTAATGTTGTTTCTAATTCTAGGAGTGCAACTACTCTGAATGGCACCTTATGCTTGGGCATATGAGCCAGCAAGGGCTCACTTTGCTAAGAAAACAGGGATCTTTGGTAAGAATTTAATTTATGATTTATCTTTCTATGAAAATTGTGTTTTTGCTAAGAAACAACACATGCATAAGTTTAAGGTTGGGGTGCCCCTAGCCTCATATTTCTGAGAGTATGTTCATGCTAACTTGTGGGGACCTGAAAGGGATGTTTCACTTGGTAACTTTAAATACTTTTCTCTATAGTGGATAATTTTAGTAGAAGGGTTTGGACTAATTAATTAAAAATAAAAGATGAAACGTTTTTGAAAATCAAAGAGTGGAAAATTTTAGAGGAAAAACAATGTGGAATAGTTGTTAAAATGTTTAGAACTGATAATGTGCTTGAGTTTTGTAATGAAAAGTTTGAACCTTTTTGTAAAGAAAATGGGGGATTTGAGACATAGAACTATTACAACCCCCCCCCCCCCCACCCCTTCTCAGCAATATGGGGTTGCTATGAGAATGAACATATGACCCTTTTGGAAAAAGTGAAAAACCTTTTATTTACTTATGGTTTACCAACATATTATTTAGGGAGAGATTTTTACATTGCAACTTATTTGCTAAATAGGAGTCCAAACATGTCCATTGACTTCAAATCCCTTATGGAATTCTAGAGTGGCAAGAAGCTAGATTGTCCCATTTAAGAAATTTTGGTTGTGCAGCCTATGCGCATAACAAGGATGGTAAACTTGACCTAGGTCCATTAAAGGTGTTATGACGGGTCATCTACCACAACAAGGGGTTATGGGTTATAGGTTGTGGGATAAAAACACTAGTGGCTTCAAAATCTTTGTAATTAAAGATGTTATATTTGACGAGTTAACATTTCCTTGCAAGATTAATATAAATACATGTAATAATGATTTGACTGAACAAACTGGTGATACTATGGAGTATGAGTTTGAGGTGAAGTCTCTCAACCATGGACAGTCAAGTGAGACTTCTGTTGAAGACCATCAAGTGGATCAACCCAAATACCAGGAAAATGATGAAGGTGCTAAGCAACCTGATGGACCTGAAGAAGAAGAAGAAGAAGAAGAGGTTGGACACTTGGCCGAGTCAACAGCAAAAGGGCTACAAGACTACCAGTTGGCAAGAGATTTGCAAAGAAGAGAGAATAAGGCTCCTAGCATGTATTCCTACACGGATCTAGTTTATACATCTTTGATTGTTGTAGTAGATGTTATTCTTATCTTGATGCTATAAGTTCTAAAGATAAAAAAATTATGGGTAAATGCTATGAATAATGAATTAAAATTTATTTTACTTAATAAAACTTTGAATTTAGTTGTTAAACCTAAAGATTCTAAGTTACTTCAATGTAGATGGCTGAATGTAGCTCAAAATCTTACCATCCTAGATATAAAGCTAGATTAGTGTCTAAGGGTATTACTCATAGGGAAGGCATTGACTTCACCAAAAATTTCGCTCATGTGATTAAATTTAAAACTATTAAAATGATGTTATCATATGCAACCTGTTTTAATCCTTAAATTGACCATTTAGATGTAAAGATAACTTTCTTACATGGTGATTTTGATGAAACCATTTATATGAGGAAGCCTAAAGGGTACCATGACCCAAGCTACATGATCATGTATGTCTTTAAAAAATTACTTATATGGAGTGAAACGGTCCACAAGGCAATGGTATAAGAGTTTTGATTTTTTTGTCCATTGGGTTCAATAGATAATAATATGATGCTTGTTATTACTTTACTTGGCAAAAAAAAAATGTGGGATTTATATTTGATGATATGTTGATTTTATGTATTTCTCTATCTATTATAAATAATATGAAAGATTTCTTAAAATCTTAATTTTATATGAAGGATTTAGGAAATGCTAGAAAAATACTTGGCATGATTATTGATAGGGATAGATAGATTGCATCAAAAAATTACATCAAGGATCTTAATTGAAAAAAATTATTTCTAAGTATGATAGTTTGAAGGGTAAATTCCCCGTGTGACCCTTGATTTTTACCCAAAGTGCAGTAGAAGCCCTTTATCTTTAAAATTCCCCAGGGTGGCCCTGTCAGTTCCTTTTTTGTCAACGTTGACCCTTTTTTAACATTTCTGTCATTTGACCATTAGTCAACGCCATATGGCGCCACATCGGTGCCACCTCACCGCCACGTCTGCTCCACGTCATCGGTTTAAATATCATTTTTTTAAACCCATCTTCTTCTTCTCTCTCCCGCACAAGAAAATCGTCGTCGCTCGTATCTATTCTCCACCATCATCAACCAGCTTTGGTACTCCATCAACGAGTGAAGAACCTAAATGAAGGGCTTTGCTACTCCATCATCAACCGGTTTATTTTTAAACCCAATGAATCTTTACCTGGTAAAGGAAGATTTTTAACCGAATCGGAGAGTCAAGCTTATACTAAAACTTGATCATTCCTACTCCAACTAACTTAGGACGTTTGCTCCTACACGTGTATGTGTTTGTCTAATTACAGTTTCAGTTTACATCTATATAACAATCTGTTCTCCTGATATAAAAAAACTAGGGATAGCCTGTGCCCGAGGGCACTAAATTTTTTTTAACAAAATAAAAGAGAATAGAATGCAATAGTTAAAGATAATTTATTCGTCTAAATAAATTACATATTATCTGACTTTTGTTATTCACGATTATCTTTTAAATAGCGTTGAATCTATAAAATAGATTTAGTTGGGTCATTTCAAAAGCATAAAATTGATTAGTAGTAATGAAATCACCTACTTGCGTCATTGATTCAAATTAAAGTTTCCAAGGAACGACACTCTATATTAGAGGTACTGCCGAGAACAATTGATGATAGAAAAGTTTGAGGATTTCAAACCAGTGCAAATTTTTTTATGTAATATATATGAAGATATTTGGGTCGTGTATTAATATATTATCTCTAAACTTATTTATTTCCTTCTAGTATTCATAGAAAACTATAACACCATTCGAAACACACGAACCCCTAGATATTGCTCGTGTCCAAGGGGCACTATACAAAAATTAGTCAATTATTTAATTAAAAAAGAAACATATGTTGGAATTTTTTAAATAAAGACAATTTATTTTATTAATTCTTTCATATTTTTGGAAGAAGTGGAAAATACTATTTGTGTATAATAGTCTCACTTTATAATTTGGGGAAAAAACTGTTGGAATGATTTAATATAAAATGGTTTTCTTTAATGGATGGAATTTTAATGGCTTTTTATTACATATTGATGGATTTTTAATTCTGTTGTTACGGAAGTTACTATTTCTTGGTCAAGTAAACGTATGCCTTTAATGAGCATTAAAGAGTCTTTATCACCAACCATTGAAGAGCATTCGAGTGACGGTTTTTTATCTTACCATTTCTTCTTTAAATAGTGACTTTTTCATTTGCATTTCTAGAGAAGAAAAGACAAAACTATTCTTCAGAGAATAGCAAAAATATTCTAGAAAGAATATGAGAAAAAAAACATTTCTAGAGAGGATAAAAAAAAACTATTCTAGAGAGAATAGAGAAAAAAATTCTAGAGGGAATATAGAAGAAACTTAATTCAGAAAAAACTACTTTCTACTCTTTTCTTTTTTCATATTATAATAATTTATTGATTAATGTAGAATTATTGTTATAGATACCAGTACGGCCAGAATATCTTTTTAGAGTTAAGATATATATCACCCTTTTTTGCTTCACATCTATATCACCTCCTATGTGGAGGTTTTAAAAACCAATCAAATAGTTTCTCTCTCATGATTAATTATTTTCTCTCTCTTTTATTCAATGCCACATAGGGTGACACATAGGAGGTGAAACAAGGGTGAAGCAAATAGGGGTGATATATAGCAATGCTCATCTTTTTAACGCAATTTCTTATAGTATGTAGTAGTTCTTTTCTTGAATCTTCGTGTAAGTTTTGTTATTTTTAATTTAGTGTAAAGGAATAGTATTTCATCTATTTGAGAATTATTTCGTTTACTATTTTGGAATTCCATTTCTCTACTTTTAAAACCAGTGATATTGTTATTTTTCCAACAACATCATATGGGTCTTTTTGTAAACTTACATTCTTATGATTTAGTAAAATGACATGCAATAGAAAATGATATTAAAAAATCCACACTATCAACTATGGTTTAGTATTCATAATAAAGTCCAATAATCTAAATTATCTCTCTATAATAAACCAAAAAATATTAATAACCAAAGAAAACATCCATCATAATAAAAAATATAATATATCCAAATGTCCAACATAAAGATAAATAAATACAATTTTAAGGAAAACTACACAATAAACATAATCTAAGAAAGTCTCCACAAAAACCGATACCCAAGGGCACTCTGTAACTTCAAAATTTATAAATTTGCATCAAAATAATATATGGAATATTTGTATTCGAGGAAACTACACAACTTGAAAAAAATTACACAATGTACAAAAAGTAGTATTGATAGAAAAACTCACTAAAAAAATTATTTACGTTCTCTCATACAAATTTTTATTTTTTTAACCATGGACACACCAAGTTCAATCATAATAAATGAAAACAAACATCGATTAAAAATTAAAATAAAAGGTAGAATTTAATCATCATCAGCTAAGTCAATGAAGCACAGGGGAGAAGAAGATAGCAGAATATATAGAATAAACTCAAAGCAACTACTTAGAAAATTTCATGTAATAATATTTACAAACTACATACCTGCACACTTGTCATATCTACAATCAACACGGCTTGAATTCAAGATTGGATTAGTTTCACAATGTAAGAAGGAGAGGATCTTTACTCAGTTTACCATGGAGGCTATAGATTGTTCATCGAACTTTTCTAGTATCCAAAGATCCACTTAACTAATCTCTAACGGCTCAATCACTTCTAGATTACATAGCAAAGAATCATAAGGTCTTTAGGGTTGTAATGTTGGCTTAGGGACGGTATGATAAGTATATTTGGATAATTTAGAGTGAGCTTTTGGCTCTCTCCTCACTAGCCATCAACGAATCGCCCTAGAGCTTGAGTTACTCTCGTAAAACGTTCTCACTCAACCCAATGAATTCCTTGATGCACAAATTAGCATCCCCAATAACCCAATTAAATCAATAAGTTCACATAAAAATTCCTCTTTGCCAGTCCAAATATATATTCTTTTCATATCAAATTTTTTTTATAGCTATGATTCTCTTTTTGATGTTGAGATATCACGCTATTTTTCATATATTATGCCTTTTCATAACTTTAGCTTTTTAGCTTCTTTTTCATTTAGTATTACCCCGGCAAAGGGTTACAAATAAACCTGTGAATCATCATCAATTATAGAACTGAGCACACTTAATAAGCTCAAAAATCCCAACCCAGTAATATTTCCCATAATGGTGGACCCACCACCCCAAACTCAAGCTCTAAAACAATTGTCTATGCATCGCGATTCGAGTACGGGTCATATGGAAATGCCTAATAAACTAAAGGGATATGACTTATAATGTGGCTAATAAAAAGGCTTTAGAAAGGCTAGAAGGGGCTGAAAAGGATATATAATAATAAAATGGACAGCAAGCTAAAAGGCAACAAGGGGCTTATGAAAGAACTGCCTTAATCACTTTCGAAACTATGCAATTTCGTCATTCTCTTACCTTTAGCACGTTCATTAAATGGGTTTATCAACTAGCTTAGATCTCATGGCCTACACACCACTCATGGTTCCCTGAGATCGAACATACTTTCTATCGCATTGCTAACTAATCCTTTCTTTACAATCAATGTGTGTTTTCCTGCAAATACTCAAAGCATACAAAATAAAACAGCTCATAAACATACTACTTTCTATCATCAACTTACTAAGCTTATGCTTTCAAGCTATTAAACACATTCTACATCTAATCCATCTCTTAAAAATTTCAAAATTTTCAAATTTCTCTAAAAAACAGTAAATCACATAACAATGGAGATGAGGGACAACGAATCCCCACCACCAACTCAAAAATGAGTCGTGTCCCCACGACTCGAAAAGACTCAATAAAATAAAAATAGCAAATAGTGCATATAGAGAAAATGGTAAGGAAGGAAGAAAACATACTCTTCGAGGCTATTGCCTCGCGTGATTAATACCTAAGATAGGGTGCAGTTATTTCCTTGTATGTAAACTTCTAGTATCACCAATTTTGCTTTCACTTACATCCTCTTGTTTTCAATCCCAATCAATCACACTCTAGAAATCTCTTGTTTCTCATCTTCTTTGTAACGATGTAGGGAAGGATTTAGATTTGAATTCATGGTGATTTGGTAGTGTTTTGATGTTAGGTAAAGGTTTGTTTAAGATTTAATGGAGTTGGGAGAGATTTGGGGAAGAAAGAGAGGCTTAAGGATTGGATAATTCAGATTAGACTAGCCTTCCTCTTCTTTATAACTTAAAATTTGAATTTTTCTCTCAATGTTCCTAAAAACATTCGTTTTTTTATTTTTTCTCCAAATAAGTTTTTCTCCACACCATTGGATAGATCTCGAAAAAATATGCGGTTTAGACTCGAGAAAAAGTGAATTTCGATACCCGAGCGCAAAGTTATGCCCGTTCGAAGTTTTTCAAAAATTTCTCGCGCTGATAGGTGCGCTGCACCGCGGATACCTGCGGTACACCGCGAAATACCTCGGCCCAAACCTTTAAAACTCCGAAAATTTTCCAGTTTTTCACCCCAAACTCGAACCCTTGCATACCTACACACCAAAAACACTAATACCTTTCTCAAATACGCAATATGCACTCAAAAACACATAAACCAACTAAAAAGAATGAAAACACTAAAAAAAACTAAACATATAAAGCATTTAAAGCTTGGGGTGTCTCCCAAGAGCACTTTTATTTAACGTCATTTAAAGTTTGACGGGTTACCTCCATTATTCCTTGATTATGTAACCTCCCCAGAAGTGGGTAAGGCTGTGTATGTCTACCATTCGCGTTCTTTGACCTCTCGAATGTTGTATCTCTATTAATTTTGGTGTCACTACTCGAGTAACAACAAATGGTCCCATCCACTCATTTTTGAAACCTCGTGGTCTATTCTCTTGTTTGGAGGCCTTCCAAGCAACCGTGGTTCCGAACCCAAACTTATCTTTAACTTTCTTCTTCACAGGTTCATGGTGGTGGTCCTTTTCTTTAACTTCTTTAGATATTTCTGGAACAATGGGGAACTCAAGTGGCTCCTCCTCTAGAGTTTTGTCCAAAACAAGGGATGTTTCAGAACTTTCTTTTGTTATGAGGGCCACGTCTTCAACCTCGATCTCTACACTCGCATTCTCCTTTGTTTCCGGAATATCTTCTGTGACCACTTGTTGCGGTGTGAGTTCTTTTGTATTACTTTCAAGCATTTGGGTGTAGGTTTTGTCTTTACACACCTCTACAAATGCTTTATCGATGTCACCATTTGAATGATTCGTCGTTATTGGATTGGGAGGTGACATCAATGGAGTACTAGGTGGTGAATCCATCCTAGTATCTTCTTCTTCAATCTCTTTTCTAACCAAGATTTCAATATTTGATTCCTCTAGATGCGGCTTGGCTGGGTTTTCCATGGATATCATCTTCACTTCACAAGATTTAATTTCAATTTTGACTCCATTACCAACAATTGACTCATCTATGCTTAGCATGGTTGACTCTTCTATTGTTGGAATCTCTAGTTCACTAGGTGCAACTTGTGGCGATTCCACTTCCTCCTCTTCTTGAAGGCTAAACTCTGTAGCTACATCGAACCAAACATCGCTATCAATTTGAATGGCCTCATCATCAAAAAATTTTTATGGCCTGTTTGCATAGATGGTACTTGTGGTAATTGCTCAATTGTTTCTGTGAGTTGCGTCAATCGTTGCTCCATCAATTGATGGCTTTGTTGCATGACTTTCACTAATGATATGATAGCATCGATTTTTGCATCACTCTTTACTATATGATCTTGTGTGGTCTTCATGAAACAGCTGAGGGAGTCCTCCAACTTTCTGAGCCTATCATAATGATATGTCAAGCTCTTGCATGTCAAGTCCATGAATTTGTGTACTGGCATATAACAGGTCTGTTTTGGATTTGGCTCTTGATAGAGGGAAATCTCCATACCTAAAGGAAAACCTGAAAAGAGACTAAAACAAAACAAACGTAAAACTGAAAACAACTAAAACTACTAACCTAACTTAAACACAAAATAAAATAACCGCTTTAAATCCCCGGCAGCGGCGCCAAAAACTTGGTGGGTCCTTATGTGTTATAAAATAATGAAATAAAAGCAAAAGGAATAAAGGATCCACAGACCGCAAGTGTACGGGTCGTACCAAGTAATAGATAAGTAAAATCGGGATTATCGTCTCCACAGGGATTTAAGTAGTTATTCTAACTTCGTGTTCAATATCAAAATAGATAGTTTTGATTGCTTTAAAAAGATAAATAATAAAGGTGTTTGTTTTCTAATTAACTAAATAATAAAATAGAAAATAAAATAATCAATTAATAATTATGCAAGAAAGATAAGGAGATGCAAGTATGAACCTATCTTATTGAAGCTATAATTCCTAAAAATAAGGGTGAATGGGAAATTTCACAATAGTCGGGAATCTATAATCTCCTAGCCCCCGTCAGGGTGGACCTAGAAGCTATCCTACGGTATTACAAACCCCGTCAGGGCGATTATAAGCTACTTTCAGATGAATACTATTTTACCCAATTGGCTACGTGGTTAGTCAAGCCCGTCAGGGTCAAATAACGGATACCACACGTCAAGGCGATCACTTCCCCACCAAAGTGAATAGCCTAATTACTAAAACCTACCCTTGATTCGCGACGTCAATGATAGTGAACAAGCACAAGAATATAGTCAATGGAAATTAAGAACCAATTCAATTAAATACTAAAATCCCAGATTCAAATTAAAACAGAAAAACAATATTCAGTGGTTCATATAATTACAATCCTAAAGAGAAATTATGCATAAATAAACTTCTTAAATAATTAGCTTAGAAATACCTCATAGACAAAATAGATCTAATACTAAATTACCCAAAGAATAGAGGTGGAGAAGTGTTGAATTGATGAAATTAAGCTCTAGCTCTTGCTTCTTCCTCCTCTAGATCCTCTTGATTGCTCCTATGATGATTTATTTGTGTATATTAAGCTTATGCAGATTTTCTAAGGTTTAGAGCTGGTATTTATAGGTGCTAGGTCGAATTACTTGGAGTGGAAGACAAGTCAAAGACTCTTTAATTCGTAACCCTAAAATCTAGGAAAGGTAAGATTCTGCTGCTGATTTGATTTGGTCATATCTTTTTCAATACTTATCCGTTTGAGGAGTTCCAATATATGAAACCGCTTGTCTCGGAAAGAGCTTTCCATTGGTGCAGACCACTCGTCCAGATTCCTAGCCAATCATAAGTTATGGACTGGTCTTTAAAACGTGGCTGGAATTTCAGATTCGTAAGGCAACTTTTCCTTTTCCTAGTTGGACTCTAATTCCTTCTATCTCCAGATTTCTTTAAGATCTTCTTTACTTATCTCCTTAGCATTGATTTAGTATCTAATTTATTTCCATATTATCTCTAAAGCTTTACATTAAATAAATAATTAAACCGCATATGCTTTATAAAATAATAAATCAATAAATCAAGACATAGAAATAGGAAAGTGCAATTTAAATTCAGGAACACACTAGAAATATTCTAAGACTTTAATTATCACTTCTCCTCCTTGGATTGGTTTCTCATGAAATTCATAAACCTACTATTTTTGCATTAAAAATAAGTAAATTAACGCACAAAAGCTCTATAAATGCAAATAGTCTAATTCCAAGGGGAGAAAGTGTAATATTGCAATTTAAGCACTAAAGTCAATATAAAAAGACCAATTTCATCCTAAAATGATGTCTCCTAAGGGCTTATATTTAGACCAAAAAGGGAGACATCAGATGGTTGTGCAACAGATCAAGAATCATCATCTAGTGATATGAATACTTTTGGAAGTATACAGTAATTGAAATTCAGATAAAACACAAACATAATAATGAATTGAATATAACTGAATATTATAATCTGAAAATAAAATTAGGTGACTGAGTTCAATTGAAATTAACTCTTTCATGATGATTATCCAAGGCCTAGAAGGTGTTAATTATTTGAGAGTTCTAAACATATTAAATCCAAAAATTAATTATTTTGAAATATTAAATATTTTTGGAAACAAAAATAATAAAGAAATGATAGAATCCAATAGATCAATAGCCTAATATAGGTCATACGAATATGCATTGATAATAAAAGCAGAACAATTGAGTGACTTCTATAAAATATTTCAAGCAAAATATGAACTTTCATTAAATTTCAAGCAAAATATTTCAAGCAAAATATTTCAAGCATAAATATTTCAAGCATAAATTTCACTAAATTTCACAATTTATACGGCCAAAAAAATCAGAATATTGCTGAACAAAACATAAAGAATAGCATAAAAATATGTATGTTCTTTTATAGTTGTCCACTTTATTACATTTCAATAAATAATAATTTTTTAAACTTTAGCCAAGAGAGTAACATAAAGTTAGTTAGCACTAATATAACATTTTTTCTCTTTAGAAAATATCTACGCAAAACACATTTTAATGACTACCACTTTTGCACCAACTAATTTCACAACAATAAGTTAGCTGATTACACTTAATCTTACTCTTCGGCCCAAAATGAATATCCTTACGAAAGTGGCAAATATATTAAATTTATAATACTAATAAAATCATAAAAATATAAACTAAAAGAAAATGATCATAATATCCTTATAAATATATTATTACTCTAAACTAAAAGAAAATGATCATAATGTGATAATTAAATGTAATGTGTCTATATTTGTATATATTTTCAAGGACCAGTGTTGTAAATAACACATAACATACATAACTACCTATAAAATATATTAGGATGATATTTTACTTTCTATAAATCCAGAAGGATAAAGTTTACTAAGTTTCACAATCTATACCGCCAAACAAATCAGAATGTTGCTGAACAAAACATAAAGAATAGCAGAAACAAAAATATCTTCTTTTTATAGTTTCTATATATCATGTAGTATAAAATTTAATAAATTTCACAACCTATATGCATAACAAAAACACATTGTATGATATAACTTTCTAAAATATAAACAAAGTTAACAGGTGTCTCTTAATTTCTATTTAGCTTAAAGAAATATCTAAGTTTAAAAATTCTAGAAAAAAATATCAAGTAGAAAAATAACTTTTATTGGCATAGTATCTACAAAATTGAAGGACAAACTAAGCAAATAACATTAATTACATTCTATGTCTAATGTAGTTAAAGAAGAAATATTAGAATAATATGTCATCTCCTCAAAGTTAAATGTAGGATTCTAATTAAAAAAATTGAGAAATAAAATATTTGATTCATGCTCACACGAACCAAAGATACAACTAATTTAATGATCTCGAGGTATTATTTGCTGATTTCCAATGCATACTATATTTTGACACATGTCAAGATCTGAACCATTTGGAGGGTCACATATTTTAGCTTTAAGAAAATCTTAGCCGCTATTTGACTTTCGAGTTGTTCCATATAATATAGATTATGTTTTTTAATGTATTCTTAAATCTTACCCCAATTATTAGAATTATAATCAAACTCTATTCAATTTCAGTTTACATCTTTATTTTTCCCCAGAAACCTAAAATTCCTTCTAAAAGAAGAAGAAAACCCAAGAACATATTAAAGAATCGTCTCCTAGCCAAAATGTTGAAAGCCATAGGTAAGATTTTCTTTCTTTTTTTTCATTTAATTTCTTTACGGTTTAACATGCTAAACTGCCTGATAGACTTTTCTTTGTGTTTTACAACAATTCATTTTGGTCGGAAAAAAATTCAAAGCCATTTAAAGATTACTACAGACGATGGGTTCATACATTGAAGAAAACCCTTCTTCCACAACTACGTGAAGCGATGTTATCAGACCCCATTTCACATAGCGTTCTCTCAAGGGAGGCCTTTTTCGGAGCTGGTAGTGGAGCCCACTGATGCAAGATCAAACTCGTTTGTGGGTAGTCAAGGCTAAATAGTTAATTACATCATTCCTTTGGGTTCTTCGATTGTTGAAGGTATAGCAAAGCCGGTTGTATATTGTTTCTCGAACTGGAGGGTAATGAGTGATATTTTCCCAGAGTTGAGGGTTTTGAGGAGAAAAAATGAAATTCGGAAGATTCTGTTTTTTCTTCACCTTTGGATATAGATCGGCAAAGTGATCTTCGCCATCCTAGAACCATTTTTTATGGGTTCAGATGCACCAAAAGGAAAGAAAGAGACTTTTTATGAAACTTAATTTGATTATAAGATGAGAAGATTTAGAGACCTGAAGCCTTTTATAAAGATGATATTAGTAGTATTTCTATTGTATCTTGGTTGTATTTGAAATTAAAATCTCAGTTACTAGTTATAGATTATTCTAAGTTTGTTGCATAGAGATTTTTAGTAATGGAGTACAATATAAAAGATCTAGTGGCGAAGAGCAACTATGGATCCAATGCTCCATCAACAATCAAAGAGAATGAGAGCGAAGAAGAAGAAGAAGTGTTTAAAAAAATTAATGATGTGTAAATGTCGATGACGTGGGACAAACATGGTAAGTGAGGTGGCACTGACGTGGGGCCATATGGCATTGACTAACGGTTAACTGACAGAAATGTTTAAAAAGGGCCAGTGTTGACAAAAAGGATCTTACATGGCCACCTGGGGGAATTTTTAATATAGGGGGCTTCTACTACACTTTGAGTAAAGAGCAAGGGTCACATGGGGGCTTTTCCCTAGTTTGAATTGCAAAAAATGTAAGTTTGAAAATGGAAAATGTTCTCTATTCTAATGTGTTTGGGTGTCTTATGTATGCCATGATTAGCACTAGACCTAATTTGTTATTTTATATCTCTCTACTTAGTAGATTTATGTCTATTTCTGGCTATGATCATTGGTTAGAAAATAAGCATCTTTTGTCTTATGTAAATTGTACTTTAAATGTGGGTTTAATATATGGTAATCATAACTACCCGTTTAATCTTATTAGCTATGTAGACTCAAATTTTGCTGAAGATAGGGACTCTCGAAAGTCCACTACGTTTACTAATTCACCTTGCGGAAGAATTGCATTTATTAGAAGTCGCCATTACAGCCACTGGTGGCTCTTTCAACAACTTAGTCTGAATATGTTTCCATTACTAATAGCTTAAAAGAAACTATTTGGTTTTAGAAACCTCTAAAAGAGGTTAAGTTGGTTAAAGGTATTTCTATTATATTTTGTGATAGTCAAAGTGTTATTCTTTTTAGTAAGAACCCAGAATATCATGAGAGAACTAAACATATTGATATTAAGTACCATTTCATTAGAGGTGTATTATATAATAATGAAGTTAAGTTAGAAAAAATTGCTTATGAGTAGAATCCTTCTGATATAGGTACTAAACTTGTTTCAAATACTAAGTTTAAATTCTGTTTGGATTTATTGATGTTCGTTGAGTTATTTTTGTAGGTATATTTGGTAAATGATGGCGATAGAGATGGTGATGCCACTATAATGTTCCCAGGATTTGATGACTTGAGCTGATACTGACATTACACACTTCAAGGTAGATATTGTTAGATATAGGTTGTTATATAGCTGAAGTGTGTTTTACTTTAATATCGGGCCAACCTAAAGTGTTTATTACTTAAGAACTTGACTTGGTCTTCTTGTTGGACTAATATTCATGGGCTATTGGGAACAAATTAAAACCCTACCCACTCCATATATAAAGCACTCATTTTCATAGATTTGCTCATTTTAAATGAATATGTATCATACCAATTGCTGCTAGAGCATTTAATACCCACCAAGTTAAATATTGAAGATGCACTCGATGAATAATGGAAATGGTACAAAGAAAATCCAAGCTGGTCATATATAGTAGAATTACCTCCTTTGACCTTTACTCGGATCCACTTTCTTATAGCTGGATTGCATATGTACATAGTAAACATTCTTTTCTTGTCAAGCCAGTTTCGGCAACAAACTATACCATTAGATGACGATAAAAGAAGCACATTTTTTGTTGGAAGGATATCCAAAATATTATCTTTTGTTGCACATCTGGTATATCAGTGAGATTAAGAAGATCCACAATGTCGTTCTTCAATGGTTTTGTAAGATCCCTTTTTTGCTGGAGTAGTCCTTGAGTTCCTTCTACTCTATCATAATGAATGCTCAAGAATGAGGGGACAGATATAAAGGTATACCAACTCTTGGAAGTGCACTTAAATGCTAGGAGAGATTCAACTAGTAGTCGAGATAAGATCTTCGTTTCAATATCCTTGTCTGGAAATGGATCCATCTTCGAATTCATATAACTGAATCACAATATCTTCGTAAAACAATATTTTGGCCCCAAAAAACTCATATGTCATACAAAATCCTATCGGATATTTGTTTAACAATAAAAGTTTAACACTATCAAAAAATAAAAAAAATATAAGTTTGTAAGGAATAAATAGAAAAATAGGAATATCAACTATTTAATGTATTTCTTATGGTTTTCATTGCAAAGTAAGATTTTTTTAAATTTAAGATTTGATTGTTGTGACAGTGTTGTTGGTAGTGGAGAAAAGTGGGAGAATTGTTGGATCTGGGGGGTTACATATGTGAACTATGTTTTATTTTAATATTGGGCCAGACTGAAGTTTTTATAATTTAAAGAGTCTTTTTGATCTTGTTGTTGGACGGTTAAACTTTGATTTAATGTGAATGGGTAAAGAAACGTGGGTTAAATCTTGATCACTTTAACAACTCAAATTAAAACCATACCCTCCCCATAAATCGATTAGTGTATAGAAATTTGATATAGTAGCTAATATAATTTAAATATAAAATGAATCATCTTGATTATTGTTTAGTTAGCTAGTATAGTTAGTTTGGGTTGTTTAAATTCGTAGATAGCTTGAGGTTTCTACAAGTGTATTGGTAAATAATTTGTGTTCTTTATTTTGTGTTTTAAATGATTTTTCTGAAAAACTTACAGGGTTTGATAATTCAGATCTGAAAGTCGTTTTAATTTTTTTTTTAATTTTATGTGTTTTGATTTGGTGTTTCTGGGTTCTTGAAAATCTTTAAAGGTTTTTCAAAAGGTTTTTGTAATCAAATCTCCTTAAAAACTTCAGTTTTTGAATTCTTGAGGGTTTTTAGACTCGTGATTTAAAAAGTTTTTTCATACTTTAAAGTTCCTTTTATTAAATTTAGTACATATTTATATATTTATCTTGTACGCACCTGATTGCTACAACTCTGATTGAGATGTCAGTCTATGATAAAAAAAAAATTAACTTAGGTGTTTAGTTGAAAAAAGATGAAGACATTGTTGTCTCATCATAAGGTCGAACATACACTAATTGAGGATATTAAATTATGGCCTAAAGGTCTCCTAGATGAAATTTGTGCCAAGTCAAGGGTTGTACTTTACGAAAAAAAATTGTCTGACACACACGAGGATCGGAATTTATGAATAATTTGTACCGCTTCGATAGCCCGAAGTTATGAAAACTTTGCGTTGACACATAGTTTGGTTGTTAAGCCTATCCCCTAGTTGGTGGTCATAGGAGGCTAGATGAAAATTTCGTCTTTTTGGCTTATTCAAGTCGAGAATTACTTTAACCAACCCCCTAGTCGATGATCATTGGAGGTTGAATAATTTTTTTTGTTCTTTTGACTTATTAGGTCGATACTTTCTTTGGCCAACCCTCATATTCGATAAGCATATGAAGCCGAATGAATTGTTATTGTCTTTCTACTTATTCAGGTCGAGAATTTCTTTGACGGGACCTGTAGTCGATGATCATAGTAGGTCAGATAAAAAGTTTTGGTCTTTCGACTTACTCAGGTCCCTGACCTTCTTTGGCCGACCCCTTGATTGGTGATCCTTGGAGGCCGAATGAATATTTTTGGTCTTTCAACTTATTCAGCTTAGGATTTCCTCTACCAACCCCCTAGTCGATAATCATAGAATGCCGGATGAAACGTTTTGGTATTTTAACATATTAAGTTTGGGAATTCATTGACCAACCCCTAGATTACTAACTTAAAAGGTCGCGTGCTAAACTGAAAATTGGTCTTTTAAAAAAATTTAATCTTTTGACAATTTCGGGTAGGGAATTCATCGAACGAACTCCCCAGTTTACGAAATTAAGAGGTCGGGTGTTGATACCTCTCTATTTGTGATAATTTTGGTATGCACGAGACATCATTTAGATATTTTCTAAAGCATATAGTTAAAATCTATCCCGTGATATGGTGTATTTTAACATTCTTAACTATATAGGGTAACCTGCGTATTTTTTCTTTTTTTGCATTTGAGGTGTTCTGTTATTGAGCAGGATGAGATTTCACCATCAAAAAAGAAGATTTCATGAAGACTATTGCCATTAAACCATTGCTGATGAAAAATCATGGGGTGACAATAGATGGTTATGAGAATATCCAGGAAAGTAATGAAAAGGAATTACTAAATGTGGTGGTTAATCAACCTGTGAACGCTGGTATATGTGGTAGTTAAATAGCATTCCAATTGTACTCCAAGGTTAGTGATGATATAATGTTATAACCAATTTCATTTATACTGTAGTATTGTTTGAATAAATTCGTTTAAAATTGTATGGTATAGAAAGTATATATTGGATCATATTCAATGGCATTGGATCATGCAGTATTAATTATAGGTTATAATTCAGAAAACTGTGTAGATTACTGGATTGTGAAAAATTCATGGGGAACACGATGGGGAATAAACGGTTTTATTCATATGCAAAGAGATAATAGAGCTGCTGGAGGGGTGTGTGGTATTAATATGTTGGCTTAATACCCGGTTGAAACTAGCCCAAATTCTCCACCTTCACCTACTCCTACGAAATGTAGTATATTTGCATCGTGTGGTGTGAATGAAACTTGTTGTTGTAGTTGGAAAGTTCTCGGGATTTGTTTGTCATGGAAATGTTGTGAGGCAGATTATTGCAAGGATAATAGTCATTGTTGCCCCGGTGATTATCCTATTTGCGATACACAAAATATTCTTTGGTATAAGGTTGCTTTTCAAAATCTTTATTTGTTTACTCCATTTGTCTTATTTTTAGCTTTTTTAACTCAAAATGAATTTGAATTGTTGTAGCAAACTGAGAGACTGGCGCATTTGTGCAGCAACAAACGGAGAAGAAATGCGTTTCTGCAAGTCGAGTAAATTTGAAATCGGCTGCAATTTCTGATGATATTTTAGGTTTATATCTTCTGCCTATTGTACTTGAGTGATTAATTGGAGTATTGGTAGTCTGGTGTCTATGGAATGCTGCAGATGTTTAGATACATTGTTTACAAGCATATGAAAGTGATGACTTGCTACTACCTGGAGTTATTTCCAGCAGGATTATTATATGTATAAATATCTAGTGGCCGAATGAGTAATTTTCCTCTTATACTCCTTGCTATAAAAATTGAAGATGCATGCTTTGTCGAGAAGTGTGCAGGAAATGGAAAATCCTAACATCAGAGGACACACTATAGTCTAACCTCTTTGTGGGAAGATGGGGGATAGATCGAGCAAAATTCTATGCTCCTGTTAACTCAAAGTCATGGAAAGATGTGTACATTGTGTAAGATCGTTGTGATAGGATTGGATTGTGAGTTAACAAATTTCCTACCCTTTTCTTGAGCAAAAAACTTTCATACCCTTTTGGTTTGATAATGTATGTAATTAATGTTATCTTTCTCCCCATGTTTAGTAATATGATTGGTGTAGGTTCATCTAATATTGGATGAAAGAATTTTTCATGTTTTTCTAAATCAGACAATTGATCTCTTTAGCCATATAAGAACCTCGAGACGCAAATTAAACATAGTATGGGTGGAATGAGGCCTTCCACATATACTTGTGCTTCCTTAATACTATTAAGGCAGTGAGTAATAACTTTTTTGAATCCGCAGCTATCTTTCTTGTGAGTGATTATAGAATTTTTTTTGCCGTCAATACCTACTTTTAGCAAAATCTCACCACTTTCAAACAAATACCTGAAACTAAACCTATTCCCTGATATATATGATGAGTCGTAAGGAATTTCATATAGTTTTTGCCAAGATTTTTGAAGACCACAATCCTCAATAGCCCAAATAATAAGCGGGTGTTGAACATTGATAAGGTATAGACAAATCATTCCCTTCAAAACAACTAGATTTCCCTCAAACTTGTTGTTATAATTCTGCAACAGCTTATAATCGGGCAGTGATACAAATATTCAGAGATATGATCTTAGTTTCTTTGGTAAGAGTATCTTACCTTTCGATTTCACATATGTTTCACAAGCCAACGAACAAAACGCCCCTTCACATATTTGCAAGAATAAGAAGCAGAGACCCAATGAATCCCTCAAATCTTTTCAAAGAATTAGTATTCAGTGAATACATGTTTAACCCTTTATATTCATAATTAAAAGTATTATGTTTACTGACATTGAATATTTTGTAATCATTACTCATAAATCAATTGGGGGATCAGGAATACTCTTGTCTACGGGTTCCATAATAAATATCAAGTAATCAAATTTTACCTTTGCGTATGTACTAAGTGAAATCGAATGACAAAGACACTTTAAAGAAGATAGTGAGTGATGGAGATTCAAATAATATCTCGAGTACGTAAATATTCTGCTACAACATCTTTATCAGTTTATAATGAGAGAAACAGAGAGGACTTTAACTAAAAATATACTAAATGGGATAGCTTTTTTTAGAGGTTATTGTTGATAACATCCTCATTAAACTATCTAATTGTTTTTTTATGCCTTCAATAATTTATTTTATAAAAAAATGCATAATAAAGTAATTATTAATAGAAAACATCCCTTTTATATTTTCCATACCTTTACTACCTTTATTGTTAAATATATTATTTTATTTTAATACAATATTAATTTTTAAATATTAAACAAATAATAGGATACTTATTTCTCCACCACCACCACAACCACCACCACAACCACCATGTATGTAACCACCACTACATCCACCACAACCATCACCACCACCACCACCACCTACTACTACTAATTCCATCGCACGCGCGCGTCCGTGATTTTTTTTTTAAAATCGTCATAACCAATTCAAAAAAATCAGAAAATTAAAAAAAATTGTATTTTTTAATAAAGCAAATTAATATTTACGTCTATGAATTTTTTTTATTTTTTTTGAATTTTTCTAATTTTTTGATTTTTTTTTTCGCAGACATGGATTTTCATGTTTTAAACATGGAATTCCATGTTTTAAACCGTGAAATAAACATGAAATTCCATGTTTAAAACATGAAATTTCGTGTCTGCGAAAAAAAAATTAAAAAAAAATCAAAAAAAATAAAAAAATTCAGAAAATTCCGAAAAAAAATCATAGACGTAAATATTAATTTGATTTATCCAAATATAATTTTTTTGATTTTTTTTAGAATTAGTTATGACGATTTTAAAAAAAATTCACGGCCGCGCGCGTGTTAATTAGTTTTTCTTTTGTTTTTTAATTTCTTTTTTTTAATTGTTAATTATAGGGGTAATTTGGGATGAGGTTGTTTTCAATAAAGTATCTTATAGGTATTTTTTTCTAAATAAGTTTTTTAATAGGCATCAATCAATAATTGGCTCTTTTTTTTACTGTTGAAAAGAATCAGGTTTTTTTGTAAAAATTTCGGAGAAACAAGTCCAGAAAAGAGAAGAAAATGAAGAGGTATGTTGCTTCAAATGGAGTAGGTAATATTTTAGGTTCACCACCAATTCCTTCTTCTGGTGTTTTTTCTTTGAGTTTATGTTTTACTAACCTAATCTTATTGATTCGGTCTGATATTGCAATTTTTGAATTGTTTTGCAGTAACTGCTGGATGCTGGAGATGGGCTTCAACAAAATGTCTGTTAATCTCTTATTTTGGTATATCATGTAGTTCATTAGTTGAGGTAACTTTACATTTCAAAGAAACTGAGTGCAAGCGGGTATATTACCTTAATCAAGCTGATACAACACCATAATATCTTGATTATTAATATAACTATGTTTGTATGTTTGTTGCAAGAAAAATTTCACTGTATATGGTCTAAATGGCACAAGTTGAATAGGTTAGTGTTTCTAGTTGTTTCTCCATCCCTAAAAAAATACATGATCTTATGATCATATCAGGTATTATCTCCTTGCTCAAGGTTTTAAATATCATTCATGTTTCATTTGTTAAACATCCGTGTAATATCTCATATTTTGATGTGCTTAACCTCATCTAAAACAAAAAATATCATCATCCATGAAAATTCTGGGTTAGTGGAGAAGGTTCAACTATTTACACATCATTCATCTGAACTTCGGAGCTAGATGGGTAAAGCTAGTGATTACAGCATTTTCACAAATTTTTAGAATTATATGGTTTAATTATATTTATTTAATTTACAAAATCTCTAGGATTTACCTTATATTATATTTTAGGATTTTTAATTTCGTATCCTATGAGACATGAAATTGGTTTGCAGACCAAATTGATTTATAAATGGACTCGAATATGTTAATCAATTAAAAAAATATGATTTTGTTTTATTTTCCTAACGTTTATTTTGTTAGTTGCAAACAAATATATAAATTTTACTTCACTTTTATTATTTTGTTTAATGTGTATTTTTTTACTTGCAGGTTTCGAATTACAGAGAAAGACTCACTATATTGGAGAGACTCAATTTCGAATAAATATGAATTATATGATTTTTTCATCATTTTATTTTGAATAGTAATTTGTGTAGGTAATAATTGCTGGTCATTTTCATTTGATTTTCGTTGTATAAAAATGCAATTCTTTTATATGATTCTTTCATACTTATATTTTATGAAATAATTTATACAGATCAATGGTAATTGGTTTTTAATTGAAGATACACCGTACATAATAGATTGAAGATACATAGATCATCATGCTCAATACTGTCAATTCTAATATATAAAGATTTGTGCTAAATGAGAATCATTTCAACCAAAGGCCGAAAGTAACCCATTTTTTTTATTTTTGTTATTTCTTAAGTTTAATAATCATAGAATTGAAAATATTCATGCTGAAATGGGTTATGTGCATTAGGGTTTATAGGTGATGATCATAATATTGATCAAACTACTTTTGATCAATTAGGTAATATGAGTATTTTTTTTGTAAAAATTATTATTATTCATATGATATTTCAGAAAATTACTTGATATATTGCTCTATTTTACAATGTATATTCTAAGGGGTCCAAAATACATAAAGTTTGCATTAAAAATTAAAAGATATTTGTAGTTTTGTGTGTACCCACTGTCTCAATTTTGTATATCCTAACTTATCATAGATGTTTAATATGATTAAGCTGAAAATAGTTTTTAATTTCTCAGATCAGCGATGATAGTATGTTTTTTATTGTTTAGATTGCTTTATATAATATTGGCTCTACATGTCCATGAATAAATACTTTGTGCAATTTTGATGGGTTTTAGAGCATGAAATAATTGTCACTTGTATTCAAAAAAATAATAATCTTTGCTATAGTTATCTGCTTTGTAAATTTTGTTGAGTAGTTTGATAAATAAGGTTATTTTAAATCATGGGTATTTTAATTGTTTAGTTTCTTGATGTATTTTAAGACTTTAAATATCTTTGTATAAAATATATTGAATAAATTTGGTTATTTAATTTAAGACAGGGACCAATAGTGTAAATTATTCCTATTTTTTTGAGGTTGGTGTGATGTTAATTTATTTATTTTATCGAAAAATTATAGAGTATTTGGGTTATATGATTTCCAGTCTTAATAATTTTATGATCAGTGAATAATATGCTTTAGTTTTTTTAACAGGTTTCTAAATAAGGACTTTGTGAAAGAAAAGAAAGAAGGAAGGGATGTTTATTGATAAGATGGCTAAGGACGGTGGTTCTCAGGAATTATCACCAACAAACATGACATATCAAACACTATTGGTAACCGTCGATCTTTCTCCTATAGTAACATTACTGTTACACCAACAATAAGACACTTCCTAAAAACAAAATTTTAAGATAAAGATTTGTCTTTTTTTTCAATTGAAAGCTTTTTTTTAAATTTTTGTTTTGATATTTAACTACCAATATCAACACCGAAGATCATTCTTTAGCAGCACCGTTACACCATAGTAGAATTAATCTTCGAGATAAACATTCAGTCTTTTGTTGTATATTTCAGTATTCTTTTTTCTTCTCCTCAATCTCTTTGTGTGTTTTAATTCAGTCTAATATTAAGTTTGTAATTGTTGATAATTTTGGTAAAGTCAAAGCGTGGTCAAATTAGCTGAGTTGGCATCTTACTTGGCATTCCACTTCAGCTTCGGGTTGGGCCAATTCTCGGGTTATTTGTTGCACCGACTTATTAGTAAGAGTTGATCTCATACGTTGATCACTTACCACTTTGGACGGCTCAGATTAAAACCCTTCTTGGCTCATATAAAAGACTCGCGTCTTCAGACTTCGGTCATAACTCACTCTCTCATCTTTGACTCTTCGCTCTCTTCTCTCACTTGTTCTTCAGATAGGTTTTCTAGGGTTTGTAAATATTATCAATCTATCTTATAAAGATTGATAATTAGAATAGTGTGATCAAGTTTAAACACTTGTAGATTGAGTAGCTGTTCTCGATTGTTCTTAGGGTTTCACGCTGAAACCCTTGTGGTGTTCTATTCTTGTAAATCCTGTAATCTGAAGTTGTAACCGTGTTCATATAGTAAGCGAGGCATCATCTGAGGGTGGCTTCAACGTGGATGTAGGCATATCGCTGAACCACGATATATCCTTGTGTTCTTTAATTTCTGCATTTATCTTTTTCTGGGTTTGATTTGTTTTTCAACCATAGATCTATTTGATCTATTTTCGCCAAAGATTTATTACGTTTTGCTAAGTGTATTTACAACAGTGGTATCAGAGCTTTGTTCGTTTGATCTTTAAAAACGTTTTAAGAAAAGATTTGTTCTTAATCCTTACAGATCTGTGTTTTGGCGTGTTAAAAATTTTCTGAAAATCTTTTCTAACAATACAATTTCTTAATCTTGTATTGTAACTCACAGATCTAAAATCTTTAGGGTTTTCCGAAAACTTAAAATCCTTGAATAATCTTTTCTAGGGTTTTTCGGTTTTAATTAACCCTAATAGTGTGTTGCATGTGTTGTTTCTCTTTGTTTCTTATATACAGAAGTTAAGGAATGGCAACAACACGGCTTGAAATATCTGTATTTGATGGAAAAGGCGATTTCAGTGTATGGAAGAAGAAAATGCGAGTATTACTTTCACATAACAAGGTCATAAATGCTCTCGAGCCTGATCTTGAAAAATGGTCCGAAGAATCCTTGAAAAGAACAAATGAAATAAGAGAAGAAGCTTATAATCTCCTGTTCTTAAACCTATCTGATAACGTTATACGAAAGGTAGATGGAGCAGATACTGCACTTGACTTATGGGGTAAGCTCGAATCTCTTTACTCTTCTCAATCTGCTCCTAATCTTGCCTTCTTGAAAGGAAATTTGTTTTCGTATAAAATGGATTCTTCTAAAACAATTGATGAAAATGTTGATGAGTTTTTAAAACTTAATCTTGTCCTTAAAGGTTCTGATATGGCTTTAGATGAGACCTCTAAATGTATGATCCTTTTGAATGCTATTCCTGACTCTTATCAAGTTGTTAAAGATGCGTTTCAATATTCTACTGTTATACCCACATTTGATCAAATTGTTGCCTCTCTGAAAACTAGGGAACTTGAATTAAAGAATATTAAACGTGTTGGAAATAATTTGTTTGTGAATCATAAAACTGATAATCATGAGCATGCTAAGAACAATAAGAATAAGAAAAAATTTAAGGGAAATAAGAATAAGGAGACTCGTAAATGTTATCATTGTGGTAAACCTGGCCATATTAAGAAGAATTGTTATGCGCTTAAGAACAAAAATAACAATAATAATATTGAAACCAATATTGCATGTATGCCCCATAAGATTGATGATACTTGTGAGGTATTAAATGTTTCAGACATTGCCTGTAAGTCTAATTGGATTTTAGATTCTGGATGTACATTTCACATGAGCCCCAATAAGGACTAGTTTGTGGACTTAGTTGAATCAAATGTTGAAACTGTGTATATGGGTAATAATAATACATGTCAGGTAGCTGGTATTGGTAAAATAAATTTGAGACTGAATAATGGTAAAAATGTAACCCTTACTGATGTTAGATGGATTCCTGATCTAAAAAGAAACCTTATCTCTTTAGGTGTTTTAGATGATTTGGGTTGTGTTTATAAAGTTTATAATGGTGTTATAAATGTGTTTAAAAATGATAAAATGGTTCTGTGTGGTAAGAAATTGTCTGGTCTATACATTCTTGATGGTATGTGTATTGAAAATGATATGAATGCTGTTAGTACTAACACTGATAATGCAGCTACTGTTAAGTGGCACTTAAGGCTTGGCCATATGAGCCAATTAGGCTTGAATGTGCTAAGTAAGGATGGAATGTTTGGTAAGGATACTATCTCTAATCTCTCCTTTTGCGAGCCTTGTGTGTTAGCTAAACAACATAGAATGAAATTCAATGTGGGGATTCATATGTCTAAATCAATACTTGAATATATACATGCTGATTTGTGGGGTCCTGATAAGTATGAAACACATGGGGGTAGAAAATATTTCTTGTCCCTTGTAGATGATTATTCTAGGCGTGTTTGGACTTTTTTGTTGAAAAATAAAAGTGATACTTTTGAAACAATAAAAGATTGGCTTATCTTGTATGAAAATCAAACTGGAAAGCATGTTAAAACCTTTAGAACTGATAATGGCCTTGAATTTTGTAATGAAGAATTTGATAATTTTTGTAAATTGCGAGGCATATTAAGACACAGAACTGTTAGAAAAACACCACAACAAAATGGTGTTGCTGAAAGAATGAATAGGACTTTATTAGAAAAAGTTAGATGTCTCTTATTTACATCTGGTATGCCTAAATCTTTTTGGGGTGAAGCATTATATACTGCTACCTATTTGATAAATAGAAGTCCCAATAGATCCCTTAGTATGAAATGTCCCATGGAATTGTGGAACAATAAAAAACCTGATTTGTCTAATTTGCGCATTTTTGGTTGTGCTGCATATGCTCATAATAGGGAAGGAAAATTAGACCCTAGATCTCTTAAATGTGTTTTCTTGGGTTATCAAACTATGCATGGTACTAAAGGTTACAGATTGTGGGATAAAAGTGCTAGGGGCATTAAAGTTATTATCAGTAGGGATGTAATATTTGATGAATCTAACTTTCCTTGCAAGAATGAATCTGTGATTTCAGGTATTGACTCAAATAAGACAGCTACTACACCTGAACAGGTCACTACTGATAGAACAGAGTTTGAGGTGGAGCCTTTGCAAGCTGGAAATGATGAGAGCAATCCTGATCCAGCTACTGAAGAAGAAGATTCAGAGCCTCAGCCATCTGAGCAGCCAGGTAACACTGAGCCACACTCAGGAACTGAGGATCTTCAAGAATCACTTCAACAAAGTCTCTCAAACTATCAGTTGACTAGAGATAGAGAAAAGAGGGATCCCAAACCCTCTACAAGGTATTCTTATGCTGAGTTAGTCTATACTGCCTTAATTGCAGCTTCTGAGGTAATACATTCTGAACCTGAAACTTATAGTGAGGTGCTTAAGTCTAGTAATAAACATGAATGGTTAAATGCTATGAAAGAAGAGATGAAATCTTTGCATGATAATAAAACTTGGATTCTTGTTAAAAAACCACCAGAACAAAAACTTGTTGATTGTAGATGGTTGTTTAAATTAAAAGAGGGTGTTAATGATTCTGATCCCCCTAGATTTAAGGCTAGACTTGTAGCAAAGGGTTATACACAAAAAGAAGGTGTTGATTTTCATGAAATTTTTGCTCCTGTTGTGAAATTTAAAACTATAAGAGTTATGCTTTCTTATGTTGCCTGTTATAATTTGGAACTTGAACAACTTGATGTTAAAACTGCTTTCTTACATGGTGAACTTGAGGAGAAAATTTATATGAAACAACCTGAGGGTTTTCTTGATATTAAACATCCTGATTATGTTTGTTTGCTTCAAAAATCTTTGTATGGTCTTAAACAATCCCCTCGGCAATGGTATAAAAAGTTTGATAGTTTTGTTTTGAGCCTTGGATTTAAAAGAAGTGCATATGACAATTGTTTATACTTTAATACTGATTCTAAGGATGTGATATTTTTGCTATTATATGTTGATGATATGCTACTGATTAGCAATTCTTTGCAGAGTATAAATGTTTTAAAAGCAAATCTAAATTCTGAATTTGAAATGAAGGATTTAGGTAAGGCCAAGAAAATTTTGGGTATGATTATAGAAAGAGACAGAATTAAAAATAGCCTCAAGTTACATCAAAAGCCTTATCTTATAAAGTTGGTTGAGAAATTTGGTAATCTGAATTGTAAAAAAGTAGAAATGCCATTAGCAGGTCATTTTATCTTGAGTAAGAATCAATGTCCTCAGAATGATACTGAGAAAGTAAAAATGAGCTATATACCTTACTCTAATGTTATTGGATCTATTATGTATGCAATGATAAGTACAATGCCTGACCTATCATATTCAATATCACTACTTAGCAGATTTATGTCAAATCATGGTCCTGAACATTGGACAGCTTTAAAATGGGTAGTTTCTTACATTAGCAGTACTTTAAATGTTGGATTACAATATGGTAAGTATGAAGTACCTTTTGAATTATGTGGATATGTGGATGCTGATTATGCTGGTGATAGAGACAGTAGAAAATCTACTACAGCTTATTGTTTTGTACTTGGGAATAATTGTGTTACATGGAAATCTCAGTTACAGCCTTTAGTGGCTTTATCAACCACTGAATCTGAATAAGTTGCTATTTGTGATTGTTTCAAAGAAGCTATTTGGTTACAAGGTTTGACTAAAGAATTACAGTTGACTAAGTCAACTATTACTATTTACAGTGATAGTCAAAGTGCTATACAATTAAGTAAAAACCCTGTGTATCATGAGAGAACTAAACATGTAGATGTGAAGTTCCATTTTATCAGATCTTGGCTTGTGACTGAAGGAATAAAGTTGTTGAAAATTAAGACTGAAGAGAATCCAGCAGATATGGGAACAAAAATTGTTACAGTTAGCAAATTTAAGCATTGCTTGAATCTGCTGAACATTCTCTAACTCTTTATTCTTCCTGACTTTGTTAATTATTAATTATTAACTTGTGGTTTTAATAATTATTGCAGATTTTAATTATTTGAAGCAACCAGATGGTGCTAAGCTTACGTGAACATATGGAAGATAACTGATGATGATAAAGGAGGTAGAAGAGCTGAGAAGTTTGACTTTAAGGTGGAGATTGTTGATAATTTTGGTAAAGTCAAAGCGTGGTCAAATTAGCTGAGTTGGCATCTTACTTGGCATTCCACTTCAGCTTCGGGTTGGGCCAATTCTCGGGTTATTTGTTGCACCGACTTATTAGTAAGAGTTGATCTCATACGTTGATCACTTACCACTTTGGACGGCTCAGATTAAAACCCTTCTTGGCTCATATAAAAGACTCGGGTCTTCAGACTTCGGTCATAACTCACTCTCTCATCTTTGACTCTTCGCTCTCTTCTCTCACTTGTTCTTCAGATAGGTTTTCTAGGGTTTGTAAATATTATCAATCTATCTTATAAAGATTGATAATTAGAATAGTGTGATCAAGTTTAAACACTTGTAGATTGAGTAGCTGTTCTCGATTGTTCTTAGGGTTTCACGCTGAAACCCTTGTGGTGTTCTATTCTTGTAAATCCTGTAATCTGAAGTTGTAACCGTGATCATATAGTAAGCGAGGCATCATCTGAGGGTGGCTTCAACGTGGATGTAGGCATATTGCTGAACCACGATATATCCTTGTGTTCTTTAATTTCTGCATTTATCTTTTTCTGGGTTTGATTTGTTTTTCAACCATAGATCTATTTGATCTATTTTCGCCAAAGATTTATTACGTTTTGCTAAGTGTATTTACAACAAGTTTGTATCTCATCCAAAACAGGTATATGAGATATGAGTAAGATACAAACTTTTAAATTCAGTCTAATTTTGTTACTAAAGAGTTGATGACATGTTCCAGAATTTGTAAATGATGCAGTGGGTTCTCAACGTTGAAATCTACTTTTGTAATCAACCATTACCTTACTATTTTTATTGAACAACATTGTATATTACTTTCTCTTCCAATTATTTTCAACTGAATAACATTTGTTATACTTTTAAATCATAAATATTTTAGGCATTTGTGTATATTAATAGTTGAATTATATAGTGCTTATGTCATTTGATATCAACCATGAAAAATGACACATGTAAGTTTAAATTGTTAAACATACCATGAATTTTATTATTATCTTGCACAATCAAACTATATTGTTTTATAATTCAACTTTCTGTAGGTGTCAAGTCTGAATTTTTTGTTAAAGTTTAAGGTAATACCCTAAATTTTAGTTAATTGCACTATAAGGTCCCTATAATACAAAAACTAAATTATGTCATAAATTTATATAAACTTGCATGGTAAGTTCCTATATTATGAAAAAAATTGCAATATATTATGCAAAAATTACATTATAAGTCCTATTAGTATGCAAAAATTCCACATGTTCCTAAATTGATTTTCTTTGACCTATATTTTAACAAACACTATTATACTTATTTATATTTATATTATTTGTATTTTTTTATAGTGCACGGGTTCATACCTAGTATATATATATATATATATATCACTAATTTTTTGTTCACCCTTACATTAACTCCTATATGAAAGTTTTAAGTTCGTTGAAATTCTTAAGAATTCGTGTGTCAGTTTCTTTTGAATAGTTTTCTCGTTGTATATAGGAGGTTGAAGCCAACAAACGTAAGACACTGGTACGTGGCCTAAATACCTTAAAGACATCGGACACAATCCGAGCCTCTACAAGTGAAGTTATTTATTTATTTATTTTATTTTATTTCTGCATTAGTTTTTATATTGTTTTACTGGTTTATACAAATAAAACACAATAATTTAAGGTATTTAAGATTCACATTGTATAAACCAGAAAATATTTTCTTTTTGTTTTATAAACTTTACTTTTGCAATAATATCTGGGTTTGTTTATACATAACATAATTTTTACATTCTATTTCCTTTCTATTATTCCGATTTCTAGGTTTGTGTATACATACTAGAAAATTACTCACTTACTTGTCAGATTTCTGCTTCAAATAGAATATGGAGAAAAATACTGGATAAAGTGAAAAGCAACCTGAGACGGGTAATAACTCAAGAACAGAAGTTCGTGTACCCGCACCAATACCATTGGGCCAGTTGATAGGCCAGAAAAGTTCAATGGTTCTGACTTTAAGAGGTGGCAGCAAAAGATGTTGTTCTACCTGACCACTCTAAGCTTGGCAAAATTTCTAAAGGAAGATCCACCAGAAATGAGATCCAATCCAAATAGTGAGACATATAACGCAGTAGGTGCTTGGCAACATGCTGATTTCCTATGTAAGAGTTACATTCTAAACTTTTTGGGTAATTCCTTATATAATGTGTATAGCACTATGACAACTGTCAAGCAATTATGGGAGTCTCTTGAGAAGAAATACAAGACTAAAGATGCCGGCACAAAAAAAATTGTGATCGATAGGTTCTTTGATTTCAAATGGTGGATTCAAGATCATTAATGTTTCAAGTTCAACAGGGACCACTTGCAGGGAGATATTGGAATGCAGCTGTCAAATTACATGAGAAAGAACTGCAAAAACTATATATCCAATACAGGGCTGAAGTAAAGTTACTGTAGGTAAGCTAGATAGTTAATTAATTAGTTAGTTAAGTTTGTTTTGGAGTTGTATCAGCTACTATTATGAATCTAGACTGAATTGTAGAGTGTGATTCATAAACAAGAAGTATTATATATATTGTATTGGAGAAACAACAACACAATAATGAAAATTACAATGTTCTCTACTATTTTATTCTCCTTCTCCTTCTTTATTTTTCTGCTATACTTGTTGCTTGAAACTCAAATCTATGGCTTCTCCTTGTCTTCTACACAATTTAATAGTGATGCTGCTTTCAAGAGTCGCACACTTGGACAAGAGTCGCACACTTGGAAATTACCAGGTATATCTGCTGACGGTTTTTGGTGATAAAATATTACTTGGGTCAATGTTTTTAGCTCGTTATTTTTTATCTTTTCTATTGCGTAAGCTATAAATTTCATATTGTAATAAATATTTATTCAATGAATTTAAATGTATAGATGAAATAAATGGTGTGTATTGTGGATTGTTTTCTCACGACCAACAAACGTTGAATTATCTGGCAATCCATTCGTATTAGAAAGCATATAAGGATGGATACAATGGAGTTTGTTGGTGGTGGTTGTCTTTTTCTAATGATTGTTCTGTATCACGTCACTAGTTTGTTGATTCAGTCACTGTTGGGTTTTATCGTCGTCTTTCTTGATTTTGATCGTGCGATGAATGTGTCAATTGTTTGCATCTTATTTAGTTTTAACTTTTTCTAAAAAATTATATATTATTGCATTATTAAAAAGAACATACAACAGGCTATAGTTACAATATTATATATATTTTTTTCTTTTTTACTACATGGGTGTCTGGGCCAACTTTCGCGTACCACGACTAATTCCATGGAAATATACACACCTTCTCATAGGAACAGAACTTATCGTATAAAACAAAAATCTGAAACTAATTCCAAACAAAATCCTGGTTGATCAAACACATCCTTAGTGCTAATGATTATAGGCTGAATTGACTTGTCCATACTTTTCTTTTCATGGCAATAATTTTGTTAAAGTGCTTCACACGTGTTTCTATATTTCCATGGAAAAAAAATTAATATATGAAACAAAAATATGAAACTATTTCCAAGAAAACCTGGTCGATCAAACACATCCTTGCTGGAGTTTTATTTAACTTTTATATCACTTTGTAAAATAATTTGTAAATATATACCAAATATAAATATTTTGTAAAAATGTACCATTTCGGAAGTTGAACTTCCGGAGTCAACTTCCGAAATAAGAAATGGAAACTTTTTTGTCCTCCACTCTCTCATTCTACTTCAAAGTCAAAGCAAGCATGAGATGTGGAATTAGGTAATGAAGTAGGAAAGTGTTTGATTAATTTTGAGCCACACCATTGTGGAAGGAGGAAATCCCATTTTTAGGCCATTACCTATGACCTAAAAACATTTTTAGGCCAAACGTTTCAAATGTCACATTTTTAGGCCAAATGTATTCAAAACGCCCATTTTTAGGCCATTTCACTAATTTCATGAGATATTTCATTGATTTTAAGGACAATTTGGACACTTTAGACCGAATTTCTAATTTGTGATGTGGCCAAATAAACATATAGTTTATTTAAAATATCTAAATTGTCCTTAGAATTAATAAAATATCTTATGAAATTAGTGAAATGGCCTAAAAATGGGCGTTTTGAATACGTTTGGCCTAAAAATGTGACTTTTGAAACGTTTGGCCTAAAAATGTTTTTAAGGCATAGGTAATGGCCCAAAAATGGAATTTGCTCTTGTGGGAGATATGTGTTGCTTTCAAGTATTTATGCTGGTGCGCAAAAATGGGACCATGCAGCTGCATTGAATTGAGAAAAACAATGGTAGATTCTAGAATACAAAAGATTCCAGACTATAGTTGTACTCACTGATTAGGATATATATTGTTTTATTATTGTTGTAACTAACTAAAACTTATAATTATTTAAACTTTAATTTTTTTTCACCAAAGCATTAACTAATACGTAATTAAAAATTGTGGTCTGAAAATGGACAAATACCCCTTGTGGTTCTTTCCTACAATCAATTTCTTCTTATTTGTTTTTCACTGTTAAACTTTTCACACCCATTTACAAATTGATTTTTTTTCTTTTTTTTCTATCAACATGTTGTTCTTGTTTGGTTACTATATCTTGGGTAACATAATTGATATAAAAACCAGTTAGTTTTTTTTTAATCAACTCAGAAATTTATAGCTCATAACATTGTGATTATACAGCATTAAGCACTCAAACTAGTGAGCCTCTTAGTAATAGGAAGTAAAGACACTACAAAGTAATAGGAAGTAAAGACACTACAAACAAGTTAGTTGTTATAAAGTGGGTATATACTTATAAAATTTAAGAGTAAATTCACCTTAGGGTCTTGACCACACCCCCTCTTCAAGATAGGGACCCGGTCTAGAGCCTCTTCTTACTAAAGACCTCAGAAAGTTTTTAACACATGAAACCCAAAACCCCAATTACTTTACTACCCTCTTTTCTTTTTTCTTTTACGATATATAATAAATATTTATTTCTAATCCTAATTCTCATTCATTGTACGTGAATCATTTCTCTATTCCCAAAAGCTCTCTCCTCTCTCATAACCCTCCACCATAGCACCACCACCTCAAGCTCTCTCCTCCCTCATAAACCACCACCATAGCACCACCACCTACCTCCTCCCTCATAAACCTCCACCATATCACCACCACCTCTCTCCTCTCTCATAGATATCGCCTCCATCCATGGAACTTCGTTAATGGTGTTCTCGAACGGAGCAGGAAACCACCGGAGCTCGCTTCTCGACTCGCCGGAACTCTGTAGCTTCTCGCAACCTCTCATGGCCATCCCTTTCTTCATCGAGATCCAGCGAGCTTCACTGCAAATCCGGCGAAGCACCACCACACCGAGCTCCTGCAAGTCCGGCGAAGCACCACCACACCGAGCTCCTTCCTGCAGTGGTAGATCGAGATCCAGGCCGGCGAGAATTCGCGCATTGCAGCGCTGATGGTGATGGTTGTTCGAGCTTTTGACAGAAGCAGGTTGCAACTCCAAGTTCGCCAAGCTCCTTCCTGCAGTTATTCACAGCTGTGCAGCGCTGATGGTGGTGTTTTTCTGCAACGACCGTGAGAAGCTGATGGAGGCGCGAGCAGTTCTGCAACAATGGTGGTGCTGAAAATCATCGCGCGAGGAGGTGGTGTTATGGTTGTGTTGTTGATGGTGTTATGGTGGTGGTGATGGTTTTATGGTGGTGGTGGCGCGAGATCCGGTGGTGGTCTCAGATCTGATAGGAGTAGAGCAGTTATTGGTTGCGTTTGTTTCACGCGTGAAGACGAGTTCTTTTTTTTTTAGTTTGACATGGTTGACCAGATCTAGATCTGGTCAAACCAAATAGATTTTCCTTTTTTTTCTGATTGTGTAATAATCTAATTGTTTGAATAATTGAATAATACTCACTATTTTTATTTTAGACTCATTACTTTTTTAAATTACTCTCTAATTGTTTTAAAATACTCACCATTTTTTTAGAGTACTCTGAGATTTTCATAGAGTACTCCGACTATTTTTATAGAGTATTCGTTTAATTCGTTATAGTATTCGTTTAATTCGTTTAATTCTCGGAATACTCAGCAAATTCTCGGAGTACTCTATGTTTTTTCCGGTGACTTGTGGTCGGAGGTCGGAGGTCGGTGGTCGGAGGTCGGTGGTAGGTGGTGGGAGGTTGGAGGTAGGTGGGTAGTGTTAGATAGTGGAGAGAGAAACAGTGATCTGTCTTTTAGTGTTAGTAAGGGTTGAAAAGTCTATTGTAAAAAATGAGGTCCCTAAAAAGAACAACTTTCTGAACTGTACTCTATATCTATAGAGAAGAAAGTTTGTCTCTAAGACCCTATATGTAATTCACCCAATATTTAATAAAATTCTTTACTGAAGTAGTAATATTTTTTCTTGGTTCGTGCTTGTTATTATTGTTTAGATTTTCTCTTTGTATAATCTCGTATGAATCTTGATGCATATTGCAAAAATTATACTGTACTTGTTCAATTCATGCTTTTCATAAATTTCTAATCTTTTGTTTTCACCCTCACCGAACCTTTACAATAATATATTTACACCTAAAGATAAACTACCCCTTATGAAATGATAAGGTTAATTAGTGCAAATTAAACAATATAATATTGGACTTAGATTTTGTTAATATCTTGAGTACGTCAACAGTACATTAGATTTCATGTGAGAAAACAGTTAGCAAATGGTGGAAGTACATGTACTATCTTTTTTTGAATCAAATTTGTGTTTTCAATTTCAACTAAGAAGCAGTCTTTCAAACCTTGAGTTTTGTTGGACGATACTTTATAATGGAGCTTGATAATCATTTAGGTGAATGATCATCATAATTTTTAGATATCTTTTTTAAAAGGGGGCTATGCTGTAAAAGCCTGCAGGATTTCTAATGAAAAGGCAAGTAAGGATTTTCGTTGTGTGGAAAGATGTTATTCTTATCATTTTTTTATCATTCCCAATCAGTTTGATCAAGGAAATAAGCTAAATGACAAACAAATGATGCACATATAAATTTATTCAAATGCTATTCATAGTATATGATAGGTTTCCTATTGTTAGTAAACAGGCCTGTAGATCAGTAATCAGAAAAAAAAGTTCCAATTATATCATTGACAAATTTGTTCTGAATTGTAGAGAAATATAGTACACATATTGATTTACTTAAAATAAGATTTAAAATATAACAGATGTGCAACAGAAGCTAATTGCAGTTAAAAATAGGTCTAATTAAAGAACAATAAAGAAAGTAAAAATGTGAGTACAATAAAAAAAGGAAAAAATAACAGTTGTGCTACTGCCATTCCTCTTGTAGCTTCCACTGCCTGGTACATCAAAAGAAAATTCACAATAAGTAAACTATAAAAATTTAGATCAGTAAAAATGGAAAGCAAAAATGAATTTCCTAACCTGCTTATAAAATAATTCAATTTGCTGCGCCTGTAATTATTCTTAATGAAGCTTGCCTTTTCTAATTCTCTCACTGCGACGAATTTTGAAAGGTTCTTGATTAATCCTCTCGCTGCCATGAATTTCAAGAGATGCTTTACGAAGCTTTCGTTTTCTAATCTTTTCGCTGATACGATTTTCGAAAGAGTCAGGCTCATGTAGAGGCACTAGACTTGCACAATATGGAAATACCACACCGAAACCTAGATATTGACGTGTAATTTCACAATTTTTAGTTCTGAAGTTGTATATTATCCCCGTATTATCTTCAAGATCTGTACTTGCATATACCATATCATCATGAAAAGCCACAGGCTCCCATTTGCTGCAATTAATCTTGAGTTGGGTTATATTTAGAGAGTGCTTTAATTCCCAAGCTGGCTCCTCATAGTCTTTTAAAACCCAAATTTTAATTTCGGTTTGGTTGTACACCACACAATGAAGATAACTCTCTGATACTCCTAAGCATTTCGAATAAAAATTATGGATAATAGGCAAACGTATTGCCTTAGACAATTCTTTTTCTACATGGAATACAATCATATGAGTATATCCTATTGGCCAATGCATCCAACCATTATTAAACATGAGAATACGTTTAAAAATTCCCAAGCTAGAGACCATGCATACATCCTTAGATGTTTTCCACTTGTTAGTATCTGACGAGTAAATGTTAAACGAATATGTGTTACAAGGATTGCTGCTGCAGTGTTTAATATCTACCAACTTAAATGTTGAAGATGCACCGATGAAGAATTGAAAGGGTACAAAGCTAATCCTAGGTCCTCATATGAAGTACAAAATAAATAATTACCTCGTTTGGGTTTTACTCGTACCCACTTTCTTGTAACTGGATTGCATATGTATATAGTATACATTCCTTTCTTGGCAATCCAGCTTCGACAACAAACTATACCATTAGATGATGATAAAAGATACACTTTTTTTTCTGGAAGGAAATCCAAAATATTATCTTTTGTTGCACATCCTGTATCAGTGAGAGTTAGGAGATCCACAGTGCCGTTTGTAAGATCGAACTTTTGCTGGACAACAAGTCCTTGAGTTTCTTCTACTCTACGATAATGAATGCTCAAGAATGAGGGGTCGGATATAAAGGTATACCACCTCTTGGAAATGCACTTAAATGCCAGGAGAGACTCAGCGGGTAGTCGAGATAAGATCTCCGTTGCAATGTCGTTGTTTAACGAATCCATATTCGAATTCCAATTAAAAAAGCTGGATCACCATATATAACCCAAAAGTTACACAGGAAAAAATAACACAATTAGAAGAAGCGAATTAGATATGAGTTCTTCAAAAGAATGAATATGTAAGAAAAATATTTATTAGTCAATAGCGATGTGAGTAAAACTCCACACTAATATTAGTTTTATTGCTTAAACCATCTCCAACCAATCGTGGCCCCCAAAAACTCATATGCTATAAAAAATTACATGTGATATTTGTTTAACACTATCAAAAAAAATTAAAAACTTAAAAATTGTAAGAAATTAAAAAAAATAGGAAAAATTCAATTGTTAACAAATCAAATACCAAATTTTTATGTATTTGAAAAAAAAAAGATTTTTACCTTAATGATTTGATTGGTGCTATAGTTGGTGGTGGAAAATGATCTGCTTCTGGCAGCGGTGATGGATGTGGATGGAAGAATGGTTGAATATGGGTTGTTGTATTTGTGAAGTGTGTTTTTTTTAATATTGGATGCTTGTGGGTTATTGGATTTCGATTCAATACGACAACACGTTTGGTTAAGTTTTAATCGTTGATCTTGATTGCTTTATACTGTTCAATTTAAAACTCTACCCATCTTATATATAAAATACTTTTCTTCAAACTTCGGTTCATTCTGTTTTTTAAATTTTTAGTCTTTTCTCTCGCCTTTCAAAAAAAATTTAGGGTTTATCTTCTAGATCGATTAGAGTGTAAAATCTTCTGTAATAGCTATTATAATTTAAAAATAACAAGAGTCATCTTGATTCTTGTTTATTTAGCCAACGTAGTTGGTTTATCTTGTTTAGATTAGCCAATAGCTTGAGGTTTCTGTTTGAATCTTTATATATTGTTGAGTAACAAGTGTAATCTGTAACGACGGTTGTTATAGTGGACGAAACTTCTCTCGTCGGAGTTCAACGTGGACATAGACATTTTGTCAAACCATAAAAAACTTATTGTGTAGTTTAATTTAAATTCTAAACCCTTTTCTGAAAACTATTTGTAACTCGAATTTAAATCTAAACATTTTTACAACAGTGGTATCAAAGTTTGCTTAAATCTCTTACATACTTGTAGAATTTTTGTATCATCTAAGGTTTGATGATTCGAATCTAAAAGCTGATTTAACTTCTTTTAATTACTGGGTTTGATTTGGTGTTTCTGGATTCTTGAAAATCTTTAATGGTTTTTCAAAAAAAACGTATATTCAGATCAAATTATGAACTAAAGATCTCTTGGATAAAGACAGAGAAATAAATGGAGAGGCGTTCAATATATTGTTCAGTAATCTGTCAGGTTCGGTTATTTGCAAGCTAGACTGATGTGATACCACAATAGAACTCTGGTGTAAGTTAGTCTCTCTCTATTCTACTAAGTCTTTATCCAATTTAGCTTTCTTGAGAGGATTTATGTTTAATTATAAAATGGATAAAAGTAAATCTTTGGATCAAAAAATTGATGAATTTTTAAAAATGACTTTGATGTTAGATGGTACCCCTCGGACCTTATATGATACTAGTAAATGTATGATAATTCTAAACTCTATTACCGATTCTTACCAAGTTGTTAAAGATGTGTTTCAATATACGAGTATTGTCCCCTCCTTTTGACCAAGTTATTGCTACTTTAAAAACAAGAGAAAATAAAATTTAACTAAGTAGAAGATCTCACTCAAACTTTTTTGTTAAACCAAGAACATATACTACACATGTCTCAGATGCAAATAAAAATAAGAAAAAAATTAATAAGAATAAAAGAAGTCTAAAGAGACCAGAGAATATTTTCATTGTGGTAAAGTTGGGCATTTAAATAAAAATTGTTTTAATTAAAGAACAAATTGAAAGTTGGTAGTAATGAATCTAATGTAGACTGTATGCCTAATATAGATGATGAGGTATGTGAAATATTAAGTCAAGTCTAGTCATGTTAATTGGATACTTGATTCTGGGTGCACCTTACATATGTATCTATTACCTAAATGATTTCATGACCTTGTTTAAAATAGAAATGAAACTTTTTATATGGGAAATGATCAAACAAGTGATGTTAAGGGTGTGGGAAAAATTAAACTTAAAATTCTATTATGGAAAATTTATTACTTTGATAAATGTTAGTTATATACTAGAATTAAAAAGAATTTTGATTTGTTCGGGTTCTTTTGATGATATTGATTGTGTGTCTGAAGTGTGTAAAGGTAACATTCATGTATATAGGAATTCTAAGCTTTTGTTTTCTGGTACTAAGTGTTCTAGTTTGTATGTTGTCAACAGAAATCACATTTCTTATTAATCTAATGTTGTTTCTAATTCTAGGAGTGCAACTACTCTGAATGGCACCTTATGCTTGGGCATATGAGCCAACAAGGGCTCACTTTTCTAAGAAAACAGAGATGCTTTGATAAGAATTTAATTTATGATTTATCTTTCTATGAAAATTGTGTTTTTGCTAAGAAACAACACATGCATAAGTTTAAGGTTGGGGTGCCCCTAGCCTCAGATTTTTTAGAGTATGTTCATGCTAACTTGTGGGGACCTGAAAGGTATGTTTCACTTGGTAACTGTAAATACTTTTCTCTATAGTGGATAATTTTAGTAGAAGGGTTTGGACTAATTAATTAAAAATAAAAGATGAAACCTTTTTTAAAATCAAAGAGTGGAAAATTTTAGAGGAAAAACAATGTGGAATAGTTTATAAAGTGTTTAGAACTGATAATGTGCTTGAGTTTTGTAATGAACAAGTTGAACATGTTTGTAAAGAAAATAGGGTTTTGAGACATAGAAATATTAGAAACCCCCCCCCCCCTTCTCAGCAATATGGGGTTGCTGGGAGAATGAACATATGACCCTTTTGGAAAAAGTGAAAAGCCTTTAATTTACTTCTGGTTTACCAACATATATTTTAGGGAGAGCTTTTTACATTGCAACTTATTTGATAATTAGGAGTCCCAACATGTCCATTGACTTCAAACCCCCTATGGAATTCTAGAGTGGCAAGAAGCTAGATTGTCCCATTTAAGATATTTTGGTCGTGTAGCCTATGCGCATAACAAGGATGGTAAACTTGACCCTAGGTCCATTAAATATATTATGATGGGTCATCAACATCAACAAGGGGTTAAGGGTTATCAGTTGTAGGACAAAAACACTAGTGGCTTCAAAATCTTTTTGATTAAAGATGTTATATTTGATGAGTTAACATTTTCCTGCAAGATTAATATAATACATGTAATAATGATTTGACTGAACAAACTAGTAATACTACGGAGTATGAGTTTGAGGTGAAGTCTCTCAACCATGGACAGTCAAGTGAGACTTCTGTTGAAGACCATCAAGTGGATCAACCCAAAGACCAGGAAAATGATGAAGGTGCTAAGCAACTTGATGGACCTGAAGAAGAAGAAGAGGTTGGCCACTTGGCTGAGTCAATAGAAAAAGGGCTACAAGACTACCAGTTGGCAAGAGATTGGAAAAGAATAGAGAATAAGGCTCCTAGCATGTATTCCTACGCGGATCTAGTTTATATTGCATTGACTGTTGTAGTAGATGTTAGGGATTCTGAGCCTTATTCTTATCTTGATGTTATAAGTTCTAAAGATAAAAAATTGTGGGTGAATACTATGAATAAAGAATTACATTCCCTTTTACTTAATAAAACTTGGAATTTAGTTGTTAAGCCTAAAGATTCTAAGTTAGTTCAATGTAGATGGCTGAATGTAGCTCAAAATCTTACCATCCTAGATATAAAGCTAGATTAGTTGCTAAGGGTATTACTCAAAGGGAAGGCATTGACTTCACTAAAAATTTCGCTCCCGTGATTAAATTCAAAACTGAAAGTCCTAGAGGGGGGGTGAATAGGATTACTAATAAGATTAATGCCTAATTAAAAATCTTTTGGACAATTATAAGTTTAAGAGAAAACTTCTAAGTCAACTAATATATCAAACACTTATGGGATCATGCAAAGGATAAGTAAGAGGTTCGATATATAAGTTTAACAAGTAAAACGAGTTTCTATTCTTTTACTACTCTAGATGGCAATAGGTTGATTAGCTAGGTAAACATTATTACGATACTTATACTAGCATGTAATCAAACATATATAAAGTGTGGAAAGTAAATAGAGTAGGGATAGAAAGTACACAACGATGTATAGTGGTTCGGTTTCCCTACATCCACTACCTAAGGAAGCCTCCTTAGGATTTCAAGCTTTTCACTAAGCTCCCGTGTCTCTCTTAACCGGGTCGAGAACACAATAACCCTTACAACCTCTTCGATAACACGAAGGACAACCTCTTCAAAACCACGAAGGAAACTCTTGTGTAATCACAACACAAGGACACCGAGTATACTCCCGATACTCTAATTCTCTCTTAATCTATCTATTACAAGATCTAGACTTAAGAGGATAAATACAAAGTGTTTAAAGGGTGAAACAACTTTGCTAAATAATCTCCTAAAGAGTAGATATAACTATAAGCATGTAAACTCCTCTTGAGTAGATAATAACTTTGAAGCCCCTTTTGATTTACTCCTTGAATGAGTAGATATGACAAGTTGATTGATCAAGCTTGGATTGATTCTATGTTAGCTTGAGACCTCTAATTGATGTGTAAGAATTATTAGAATTGGATTGGTAAGAGGTAGTTTCTTGAATGTGATAAAGCTCCCTTTTATAGGCATTTCTGACCTCTGGGCGGTATACCGGTAAATTGGGCGGTATACCGGTGATGCTTGTCTTCTAGTCAACGGGAAAATCCACGTGGCTTGTGACCGTTAGGCAACGGCTCTTTCCCGGCGGTATACCGGTAATTTGGGCGGTATGCCGGCCCACCAAATCAATTTCCTTGAAAAATTAAGTTAAACACAAGGAGAAATAGTGTTAAGTTAGGGCAAGTGTAAAGCACTATTTCGGGGGTAATTAAAACACGATTTGGCAAATATTAAAACAAGATTAAAAGGACGTTAGGCCAACAATATCCCCCTTTTTGATGTTTGACAAATCGAAAACACAAGTTTGCCAATAAAGAGTTTTTAACAAATGAAAACCTTTAAATGAGTTATCGATTGGTAAATGGAGTAACTCCCCCTTACTCTATGCATAAGGTATTTTTATAAAAAGGTTCCGTGAAACAATTCATTTAAAAACTCCCCCTTACACAAGGCATAATAACAATGCAAAATTATGTTCAAAGATACTTTATGGTTTATAAAACATTTAAGTTTGTATCTTTGATCTTTCTCCCCCTTTGTCAACAACAAAAAGAATTAGTGAATATTTTAGAAGAAAAGTCTCTTAGGGGTGAAAGCGTAATTTTTCAAAATTTGAGGGACTTAGTTGTAAAAGTTTAAATATTGAGAAACATAAGTACCATTTTTCAAATTTTAAAGAAAGGAATTTTGACCATCATTTTTAAAAATATCACCAAGGGACCTTTGTGTCATTTTAAAAAATGTAGGGGCTATAAAAAGCAATTTTTAACACAATTAGAAACTTGAAAGCACCTACATCACCAAGAAAATGTTAGCAATATAAATATCACAATACACTAAGAGATAATATGGAAGAGCATTTATCCAACAAGGAGGATTTAAACAAGCAAGATTTCCTATAAAAGGTAAGCAAGATTAGTGACGAATAATAAGTAGCATAACTTACGGGAATAGCAAATGAAATGTTAGCAACAATATCGCAATAGATAAAATCCGAAAAACACAATTTAAGCAACTAATAGAAACAACCAAATATCCATAACAAGATTAAAAACATCCAAAACAACTAATTATCCAAAGCATAATGAAAGAAACCCAAATATTCCAAAATCCAACAATTACATAACCTAAAAGATAACAAACGATAGTTCATGCTTAAACCAAACAAGATTAAAACTAGAGACAAAATAGGATAATATGAATATTAAAAGCACCCAACAAGAACAATTAACGATTATCCCGAGGAGAGCGGCTTCTAGAACGGCGGCGGGCATGTGACACATCATCCTTAATGCATGAAACATCTCGAGCAAGATTCTCCAATTTTCCTTCAAACACCTCAAATTTACTTTCCACAAAATTGATAAAACGGTTAAGTGTAGCTTCAATCCGAGAGATATTAGAGGAATCCTCATGTATGGGTTGGTTATGAGTAGGCTCAATATGGATAGGAGAGGCCGGGATAGGTGGACCCGTGACACGCGAAGAGGATAAAAGGATATTAGAGATAGTATCTCGATCCCCAAAGTTATTGACATGATTTTCCGGAATATATTCATCATTGTAAATCACAAACTTCATTTTTCTAACGGCTTTGTAATTTATGACCCGATTTGAGTTGAAGCTTTTTGAAAGAGAATTTTCGAGTTTAAAACCAAGGTGATTGAAAATAGTGGAAAGAGCTAAACCATAGGGGACACTATTGGTGTTAAGAAAAGCATGATTCATCATTTTGATCATGATAGCGGGAAAATTGATAGGCTCATTGTGATAAATACGATAAAGAATGTAAGCTTCATAAGGAGATATAGTAGCATCGTGTTTGTTTTTGCAAAATAAACCATTTAGAACAATTTTGTAAGCAATTTGAAAATCGGGTGTGAAATCATATGACCTCCAATGTTTAGACTCGGGATTAATTGAGGCCGGATTAACTAAATGGGATTCCATAAAGGCTTCAACAAGAGGGATAGTAGTTATATCAAGAACACCCCAATTAATATTCCAAAAAGAGCTAAAACCCGAAGTTTTGAGATTAAAAACGGAGTTAAGAAGGGTTTCATCAATTTTAACAATTTTTCCATTGATTTTAGACGAAATGAAGTTCCTATCACAATTATATTGGAAGTTTTTGTAGAATTCTTGACAAAAACTAGTAGCAATATTTGATTCAATTGAAAGGAAAGGAACAAACCCTTGTGAATCAAGATGAGTAAAGAAGCTATTACCGGAGGGGAAAGCGAATGATTCAACCTTTCTACCCGGTTGAATATCGAAAGGCTTTGAAGGTGGAGGAGGATTAGAGGAGCTTCCGGTCTTCTTTCTTGTAGAGGATGAAGAGGCTTCTTTTCTTGGACCCATAGCAAAAGATGATGAAGATACTTGAAGAATATGGGTTTTAGAGATGATTAATGGATGAAGAAGATGGATAATGGCCGATTTGCAGAGAGAATCGTGAAAGAGAGGGAGTTAGGGTTTTAAGAATGAAGAGAAAAGGGTATTAGAAGCTCTTTAAATCGATTTCGTAGCTGCAGAAAAAACCCGACCGGTATGCCGCTGGATTTCCCGGTATGCCGGTCCAGTGAAAGTAGGATTCTGTTCAAGCCCGCCGGTATGCCGGCGGAAAGCCCGGTATGCCGCTCAACTCTCGAAAATTTGGATAAAAAAGTGCTCGAAATTTGCCCGAAACCTCCCCAATAGTTAGAGAATGTAAAAATATAACTGGGGCAATTTTTATTTTTGAAAACAAGCAAGTAAAAAGGGCTAGAACATTAAAAACAGATAATTTCCTAAGACACCTATACTTTCTAAAAAGTACAAAAAGACCCAAATAAAAAACTAAGCAATGTCAAGCAAGATAAAAGGGTAAAGCTTAAAATATAATAGCACATAGAGGATAAAACACATAAACACATAATAAAAACACAATCTAAAAAAGAAAAGAAGGAAAGAATTCACCGGATTTTTCTTTTACGAGATTTGAGCGTCTTTTTGTATATCATTTCAATTTCTTGACGCTCAACACCTACAATAAAATATTACTATGGTATTCAAGGTGAAATGGATCCGGGAACACGATTAGTACTTTTCACGATCCATGTCGGTTTTTCCCACGAGGGTATCAAAGACCCGTATTCAAGTTGTTTGTAGTAATGACACGTAGAAACATGATGGCCGGGTTTACCACAATAATTACAAGTACTTCTTTTACGAATAAAAATATCACGAGAAGGTTTTGAACAAGAATTTTTCTCATTATTTTGTAAAATCAAATTTTCACTCAAAAATAGTTTTTCTTTAAAAAGATCATTTTCATCAAATGGAGTGACATTTAAATAGGGATGATTTTCTAAAGTTTTAAGAGCAAGGGAAAATGCTTCATCCACTTTTTCAAAACCTTCTATATTTTTCTTCATAGGATGTTGACTTTTATTTGAAGAGAAAATATTTTTCAAAACAAGGGTTCTTAGTATTTCCCAAAATATCATCTAAAGTGATACAACAATTAAAACAATTCTTTTGCTCAACTTTAGCCTTTTTCAACATAAGGTTATTCAAATGGATTTGAGAATCAAGAATTTTTAGAAGGGATGAAATATGCCTAATATCATCATAATTATATGGAGGAGACAAAGAGTTAGGATAGATTGCTACCTCATGGTTTGGTTTAGGATTGTCATGAGATTCATCATGGATTAAGCTTTCTTTTTCTTCGTCATTTTCGACAATTCCATATAGAAACTCCAAACGATCCCAAAGCTCTTTTGCGGAATTACAATCTAACATTTGTGAGAAAATCTCTTCGGATATTCCACAAATTAGAGTGTACATCGGTTTTGCATTTTAAGTGAGCTTAGCATTATCCTCATCGGTGAGTTCATCATAATCTTTTTCTTCTTGATTTAGCTTAAGAACTCCCGCTTCATTTAACTCCTCTTTATATGGAACGAATGGACCTTCCATAACGATTCTCCATTGATCGGGATCTTCGGCTTTGATAAATTCCTCCACTTTTGTTCTCCAAGCAAAATAGTAAGTTCCTACAAAAAGTGGAGGTCGGGTAGAAGACGACTCTTCCAAAAGATTAAATTCCATATCGTTTACTCTACTAACGATTAAGCTATTCACGTAGAGTTAGGCTCTGATACCAATTGAAAGTCCTAGAGGGGGGTGAATAGGATTACTAATAAGATTAATGCCTAATTAAAAATCTTTTGGACAATTATAAGTTTAAGAGAAAACTTCTAAGTCAACTAATATATCAAACACTTATGGGATCATGCAAAGGATAAGTAAAAGGTTCGATATATAAGTTTAACAAGTAAAACGAGTTTCTATTCTCTTACTACTCTAGATGGCAATAGGTTGATTAGATAGGTAAACATTATTACGATATTTATACTAGCATGTAATCAAACATATATAAAGTGCGGAAAGTAAATAGAGTAGGGATAGAAAGTACACAACGATGTATAGTGGTTCGGTTTCCCTACATCCACTACCTAAGGAAGCCTCCTTAGGATTTCAAGCTTTTCACTAAGCTCCCGTGTCTCTCTTAACCGGGTCGAGAACACAATAACCCTTACAACCTCTTCGATAACACGAAGGAAAACCTCTTCGAAACCACGAAGGAAACTCTTGTGTAATCACAACACAAGGACACCGAGTATACTCCCGATACTCTAATTCTATCTTAATCTATCTATTACAAGAACTAGACTTAAGAGGATAAATACAAAGTGTTTAAAGGGTGAAACAACTTTGCTAAATAATCTCCTAAAGAGTAGATATAACTATAAGCATGTAAACTCCTCTTGAGTAGATAATAACTTTGAAGCTCCTTTTGATTTACTCCTTGAATGAGTAGATATGACAAGTTGATTGATCAAGCTTGGATTGATTCTATGTTAGCTTGAGACCTCTAATTGATGTGTAAGAATGATTAGAATTGGATTGGTAAGAGGTAGTTTCTTGAATGTGATAAAGCTCCCTTTTATAGGCATTTCTGACCTCTGGGCGGTATACCGGTGAATTGGGCGGTATACCGGTGATGCTTGTCTTCTAGTCAACGGGAAAATCCACGTGGCTTGTGACCGTTAGCAACGGCTCTTTCCCGGCGGTATACCGGTAATTTGGGCGGTATGCCGGCCCACCAAATCAATTTCCTTGAAAAATTAAGTTAAACACAAGGAGAAATAGTGTTAAGTTAGGGCAAGTGTAAAGCACTATTTCGGGGGTAATTAAAACACGATTTGCCAAATATTAAAACAAGATTAAAAGAACGTTAGGCCAACAAAAACTATTAAAATTATGTTATCATATGAAACCTGTTTTAATCCTTAAATTGACCATTTAGATGTAAAGATAACTTTCTTACATAGTGATCTTGATGAAACCATTTATATGAGGCAGCCTCGTATCTATCCGCCACTCGTATCTATTCTCCACCATCATCAACCAGCTTTGGTACTCCATCAACAATTGAAGAACCTAAATGAAGGGCTTTGCTACTCCATCATCAACCGGTTTATTTTTAAACCCAATGAACCTTTACCTGGTAAAGGAAGTTTTTTAACCGAATCGAAGAGTCAAGCTTATACTAAAACTTGATCATTCCTACTCCAACTAACTTAGGACGTTTGCTCCTACACGTGTTTGATTTTGTCTAATTACATTTTCAGTTTAAATCTATATAACAATCTGTTCTCCTGATATAAAAAAATTATGTTTTTTAATGTATTCTTAAATCTTACCACAATCAAACTTTATTCAATTACAGTTTACATCTTTATTTTTTCAAAGAAACCTAAAATTCATTTTAAAATAAGAAGAAAACCCAAGAACCCAAAATGTTGAAAGCCATAGGTAAGATTTTCTTTCTTTTCTTTTCATTAATTTCTTTACGATTTAACATGCTAATCGCCTGATAGACTTTTCCTTGTTTTTTAAAACAATTCATTTTGGTCGAAAAGAAAGTCAAATCCATTTAAATATTACTACAGACGATGGGTTCATACATTGAAGAAAACCCTTCTTCCACAACTACGTGAAGCGATGTTATCAGACCCCATTTCACATAGCATTCTCTCAAGTGAGGCCTTTTTCGGAGCTGGTAGTGGAGCCCACTGATGCAAGATCAAACTTGTTTGTGGGTAGTCAAGGCTAAATAGTTAATTACATCATTCATTTGGGTTCTTCAATTGTTAATGGAATAGCAAATCCGGTTGTATATTGTTTCTCGGACTGGAGGGTAATGAGTGATATTTTCCCTGAGTTGAGGGTTTTGAGGAGGAAAAATGAAATTTGGAAGATTCTGTTTTTTCTTCACCTTTGGATATAGATGGGCAAAGTGATTTTCACCATCCTAGAACCATTTTTTACGGGTTTAGATGCACCAAGAGGAAAGAAAGAGACTTTTTATGAAACTTAATTCGATTATAAGATGAGAAGGTTTAGAGACGTGAAGCCTTTTATAAAGATGATATTAGTAGTATTTCTATTGTATCTTGGTTGTATTTGAAATTTAAATCTCAGTTACTAGTTTCAGAGTATTCTAAGTTTGTTGCATAGAGATTTTTAGTAATGGAGTACAATATAAAAGATCTAGTGGCGAAGAGCAACTATGGTTCCATTGCTCCATCAATAATCGAAGAGAATGAGAGTGAAGAAGAAGAATGGTTTAAAAAAAATTAATGATGTATAAATGTCGATGACGTGGGACGGACATGGCAGTGAGGTGGCACTGACGTGGGGCCAGATGGAATTGACTAACGGTTAACTAAAAAATATTTAAAAAGAGCCAACATTGACAAAAAAGGATCTTACAAGGCCACCTGGGGGAATTTTAAAGATAGGGGAATTCTACTACACTTTGAGTAATGATCAAGGGTCACACGGGGGTTTTACCCTAGTTTGAATTGCAAAAAATGTAAGTTTGAAAATGGAAAACGTTCCATATTCTAATGTGTTTGGGTGTCTTATGTATTCCATGATTAGAACTAGACCTAATTTGTTCTTTTATATCCCTCTACTTATTAGATTTATGTCTAATTCTGGCTATAATCATTGGTTGGAAAATAAGCATGTTTTGTCTTATGTAAATTGTACTTTAAATGTGGGTTTAATATATGGTAATCATAACTACCCTTTTAATCTTATTAGCTATGTAGACTCAAATTTTGCTGAAGATAGGGACTCTCGAAAGTCCACTACGGCTTACTGATTCACCTTGGGGCAGAATTGCATTTATTGGAAGTCACCATTACAGCCACTGGTGGCTCTTTCAACAACTGAGTCTGTTTATGTTTTCATTACTAATAGCTTGAAGGAAACTATTTGGTTTTAGAATTTCCTAAAAGAGGTTAAGTTGGTTAAAGGTAATTCTATTATATTTTATGATAGTTAAAGTGTTATTCTTTTTTGTAAGAATCCAGTATATCATAAGAGAACTAAACATATTAATGTTAAGTACCATTTCATTAGAGGTGTATTATATAATAATGAAGTTAAGTTATAAAAAATTGCTTCTGAGTTGAATCTTTCTTATATAGGTACTAAACTTGTTTCAAATACTAAGTTTAAATTCTATTTGAATTTATTGATGTTTGTTGAGTTATTTTTGTAGGTATATTTGGGAAATTATGGCGATGGTGATGGTGCTGCCACTATAATGTTCCCAGGAGTTGATGACTTGAGCTGATACTTACATTACACACTTCAAGGTCGATATTGTTGGATATAGGTTGTTATATAGCTGAAGTGTGTTTTACTTTAATATTGGGCCAACCTAGAGTATTTATTACTTAAAAACCCGACTTGGTCTTCTAGTTGGACTAATATTTATGGGCTATTGGGGACAGATTAAAACCCTACCCACCCCATATATAAAACACTCATTTTCATAGATTTGCTCATTTTTAAATGAATATGTATCATACGGATTACTGCTAAAGCATTTAATATCAACCAACTTAAATATTGATGATGCACTCGATGAAGAATGGAAATGGTACAAAGAAAATCCAAGGTGATCATATATAGTAGAATTGCCTCCTTTGGCCTTTACTCGGATCTACTTTCTTATAGCTGCAAACTATACCATTAGATGACGATAAAAGAAGCACATTTTTTGTTGGAAGGATATCCAAAATATTATCTTTTGTTGCACATCTGGTATATCAGTGAGATTAAGGAGATCCACAATGTCGTTCTTCAATGTTTTTGTAAGATCCCTTTTTTGCTGGAGAAGTCCTTGAGTTCCTTCTACTCTACCATAATGAATGCGCACGAATGAGGGGTCAGATATAAAGGTATACCAACTCTTGGAAGTGCACTTAAATGCTAGGAGAGATTCAACTAGTAGTCGAGATAAGATCTCTGTTTCAATATCCTTGTCTGGAAATGGCTCCATCTTCGAATTCATATAACTGAATCACAATATCTTCGTAAAACAATATTTTGGCCCCAAAAAACTTATATGTCATACAAAATCATATCGGATATTTGTTTAACAATAAAAGTTTAACACTATCAAAAATTTAAAAAAATGTAAAATTGTAAGGAATAAATAGAAAAATAGGAATATCAACAATTTAATGTATTTTTTATGGTTTTCATTGCAAAATAAGAGTTTTTTAAATTTAAGATTTGATTGTTGTGACAGTGTTGTTGGTAGTGGAGAAAAGTGGGAGAATTATTGGATATATTGGCCAGTGAAGTTTTTATATTTAAAGATTCTTTTTGATCTTGTTGTTGGGCGGTTAAACTTTGATTTAATGCGAATGAGTAAAGAAACGTGGGTTAAATCTTGATCACTTTAACAACTCAAATTAAAACCACACCCTCCCCATAAATTGATTAGTGTATAGAAATTAGATGTAATAGCTAATATAATTTAAATATAAAAATAATCATCTTGATTATTTTTTAGTTAGCTAGTGTACTGGTTTGGGTTGTTTAAATTCGTAGATAGCTTGAGGTTTCCACAAGTGTAATGGTAAAAAATTTGTGTTCTTTATTTTGTGTTCTAAATTATTTTTCTGAAAAACTTACAGGGTTTGATGATTCAAATCTGAAAGTCGATTTAACTTTTCTTAATTTTATGTGTTTTGATTTGGTGTTTCTTGATTCTTGAAAATCTTTAAAGGGTTTTTAAAAGGTTTTCGTAATCAAATCTCCTTGAAAACTTCGGTTTTTGAAATATGGTGGGTTTTTAAACTCGTGATTTAAAAAGTTTTTTCATACTTTAATGTTCCTTTTATTAAATTTAGTACATATTTATGTATTTTTCTTGTACACACCTGATGGCTACAACTTTGATTGAGATGTCAGTCTATGTTAAAAAAAAATTGACTTAGGTGTTTTGTTGAAATAAGATGAAGACATTGTTGTCTAATCATAAGGTCGAACATGCACTAATTGAGGATTTCAAATTATGGCCTAAAGGTCTCCTAGATGAAGTCGAAGAATTAAATGAAGAGGTGTATCAATAATTTATGCCAAGTCAAGGGTTGTACTTTACGAAAACTTTTTGTCTGACACGGGGATCAGAATTTATGAATAATTTGTACCGCTTCCATAGCTCGAAGTTATGAAAACTTTGCGTTGGCACATATTTTGGTTATTAAGCCTATCCTCTAATTGGTGATCATAGGAGGCTAGATGAAAATTCCGTCTTTTGGCTTATTCAAGTCGAGAATTACTTTAACCAACCCCCTAGTCGATGATCATTGGAGGTTGGATAAATTTTTTTGTTCTTTTGACTCATTAGGTCGATACTTTCTTTGGCCAACCCTCCTATTTAATAAGCATATGAAGCCGAATGAATTGTTATTGTCTTTCTACTTATTCATGTCGAAAATTTCTTTTGCTGGACCCGTAGTCGATGATCATAGTAGGTCAGATAAAACGTTTTGGTCTTTGACTTACTCAGGTCCCTGACCTTCTTTGGCCGACTCCTTAGTCGGTGATCCTTGGAGGCCGAATGAATATTTTTGGTCTTTCAACTTATTCAGGTTAGGATTTCCTCTGCCAACCCCCTAGTCGATAATCATAGAATGCCGGATGAAACGTTTTGGTATTTTAACATATTAAGTCTGGGAATTCATTTACCAGCCCCTAGATTACTAACTTAAAAGGTCGCGTGCTAAACTGAAAATTGTTCTTTTAAAAAAATTTGATCTTTTGACCTTTTCAGGTAGGGAATTCATCGAACGACTCCCTAGTTTACGAAATTAAAACGTCGGGTGTTGATACCTCTCTATTTGTGATAATTTTGGTATGCACGAGACATTATTTAGATATTTTCTAGAGCATATAGTTAAGATTTATCCCGTGATTTGGTGTATTTTAACATTCTTAACTATATAGGGTAACCTGAGTATTTTTTCTTTTTTTGCATTTGCGGTGTTCTGTGTATTGAGCAGGATGAGATTTCACCACCAAAAAAGAAGATTTCGTGAAGACTATTGCCATTAAACCATTACTGATGAAAAATCATAGGGTGACAATAGATGGTTATGAGAATATCTAGGAAAGTAATGAAAAAGAATTACTAAATGTGGTGGTTAATCAACCTGTGAACGTTGGTATATGTGGTAGTGAAAGAGCATTCTAATTGTACTCCAAGGTTAGTGATGTTATAATGTTATAACCAATTTCATTTATACTGTAGTATTGTTTGAATAAATTCGTTTAAAAATGTATGGTACAGAAAGTATATACTGGACCATATTCAACGGCATTGGATCATGCAGTATTAATTGTAGGTTATAGTTCAGAAAACTTGTTGTTGTAGTTGGAAAGTTCTCGGGATTTGTTTGTCATGGAAATGTTGTGAGGCAGATTATTGCAAGGATAATAGTCATTGTTGCCCCGGTGATTATCCTATTTGCGATACACAAAATATTCTTTGTTATAAGGTTGCTTTTCAAAATATTTATTTGTTTACTCCATTTTTCTTATTTTTAGTTTTTTTAACTCAAAATGAATTTGAATTGTTGTAGCAAACTGAGAGACTGGTGCATTTGTGCAGCAACAAACGGAGAAGAAATGCGTTTCTGCAAGTCGAGTAAATTTGAAATCGGCTGCAATTTCTAGTTGGTATCCTATACCTGTACCACTGGAAATGAAGAGCGTGAATTTAACGGATGATATTTTGGGTTTTATATCTTCTTCCTATTGTACTTGAGTGATTAATTGGAGTATAGGTAGTCTGGTGTCTATGGAATGCTGCAGATGTTTAGATACATTGTTTACAAGCATATGAAAGTGATGACTTGCTACTACCTGGTGTTATTTCTATCAGGATTATTATATGTATAAATATCTAGTGGCCGAATGAGTAATTTTCCTCTTATACTCCTTGCTATAATAATTGAAGATGCATGCTTTGTCGAGAAGTGTGCAGGAAATGGAAAATCCTAACATCGGAGGACACACTATAGTCTAACCTCTTTGCAGGAAGATGGGGGATAGATCGAGCAAAATTCTATGCTCCTGTTAATTCAAAGTCATGGAAAGATGTGTACATTGTGTAAGATCGTTGTGATAGGATTGGATTGTGAGTTAACAAATTTCCTACCCTTTTCTTGAGCAAAAAACTTTCATACCCATTTGGTTTGATAATGTATGTAATTAATGTTATCTTTCTCCTCATGTTTAGTAATATGATTGGTATAGGTACATCCAGTATTGGATGGAAAAAAGTTTCATGTTTTTCTAAACCAGACAATTGACCACTTTAGCCATATAAGAACCTCGAGACACAAATTAAACATAGTATGGGTGGAATGAGGCTTTCCACATATACATGTGCTTCCTTAATACTTTAAGGCAGTGAATAATAACTTTTTTGAATCCGCAGCTATCTTTCTTGTGAGTGATTATAGAATCTTCTTTGCCGTCAATACCTACTTTTAGCAAAATCTCACCGCTTTCAAACAAATACCTGAAACTAAACCTATTCCCTGACATATATGATGAGTCGTAAGGTATTTCATATAGTTTTTGCCAAGATTTTTGAAGACAACAATCCTCGATAGCCCAAATAATAAGCGGGTGTTGAACATTGATAAGGTATAGACAAAGCATTCCCTTCAAAACAACTAGATTTCCCTCAAACTTGTTGTTATAATTCTGCAACAACTTATAATCGGGCAGTGATACAAATATTCAGAGATATGATCTTAGTTTCTTTGGTAAGAGTATGTTCCTGACCTTTCGATTTCACATATGTTTCACAAGCCAACGAACAAAACGCCTCTTCACATATTTGCAAGAATAAGAAGCAGAGACCCAATGAATCCCTCAAGTCTTTTCGAAGAATTAGTATTCAGTGAATACATGTTTACCCCTTTATATTCATAATTAAAAGTATTATGATTACTGACATTGAATATTTTGTAATCATTACTCATGAATCAATTGGGGGATCAGGAATACTCTTGCCTACGGGTTCCATAATAAATATCAAGTAATCAGATTTTACCTTTGGCGTATGTACTAGGTGAAATCGAATGGCAAAGACACTTTAAAGAAGATAGTGAGTGATGGATATTCAAATGATATCTCGAGTAAGTAAATATTCTGCTACATCATCCTTATCAGTTTATAATGAGAGAAACAGTTTATAATGAGAGAAACAGAGAGGAATTTAACTAAAAATATACTAAATGGGATAGCTTTTTTTTACTGTTGAAGAGAATCAGGTTTTTTTGTAAAGGTTTCGGAGAAACAAGTCCAGAAAAGAGAAGAAAATGAAGAGGTGTGTTGCTTCAAATGGAGTAGGTGATATTTTAGGTTCACCACCAATTCCTTCTTCTGGTATTTTTTCTTTGAGTTTATGTTTTACTAACCTAATCTTATTGATTTGGTCTGATATTGCAATTTTTGAATTGTTTTGCAGTAACTGCTGGAGATGGGCTTCAACAAAATGTCTGTTAATCTCTTTTTTTGGGTATATCATGTAGTGCGTTAGCTGAGGTAACTTCACATTTCAAAGAAACTGAGTGCAAGCGGGTATATTACCTTAATCAAGCTGATACAACACAATAATATCTTGATTATTAATATAACTCTGTTTGTATGTTTGTTGCAGGAAAAACTTCACTGTATATGGTCTAAATGGCACAAGTTGAATATGTGAGTGTTTCTAATTGTTTCTCCATCCCTAAAAAAAAATACATGATCTTATGATCATATCATGTGTTATCTCCTTGCTCAAGGTTTTAAATATCGTTCATGTTTCATTTGTTAAACATTAGTGTAATATCTCATATTTTGATGTGCTTAACCTCATATAAAACAAAAAAATATCATCATCCATGAAAAATCTGGGTTAATGGAGAAGGTTCAACTATTTACACATCATTCATCTGATCTTCGGAGCTAGATGGGTAAAGCTAGTGATTACAGCATTTTCACAAATTTTTAGAATTATCTGGTTTAATTATATTTATTTAATTTACAAAATCTTTAAGATTTACCTTATATTATATTTTAGATTTTTAATTTCGTATCCTATGAGACATGATATTATTTTCCTAACGTTTATTTTGTTAGTTGCAAACAAATATATAAATTTTACTTCACTTTTATTATTTTGTTTAATGTGTATTTTTTTACTTGTAGGTTTCGAATTACAGAGAAAGACCCACTATATTGGAGAGACTCAATTTCGAATAAATATGAATTATATGATTCTTTCATCATTTTATTTTGAGAAGTTATTTGTGTAGGTAATAATTGATGGTCATTTTCATTTGATATTAGTTGTATAAAAATGCAATTCTTTTATATGATTCTTTCATACTTATATTTTATGAAATAATTTATACAAATCAATGGTAATTGTTTTTTTTAATTGAAGATACACCATACATAATAGATTGAAGATACATAGATCATCATGTTCAATACTGTCAATTCTAATATATAAAGGTTTGTGCTAAATGAGAATCATTTCAACCAAAGGCCGAAAGTAACCCATTTTTTTTAACTTTGTTATTTCTTAAGTTTATTAATCATAGAATTGAATATATTCATGCTGAAATGGGTTATGTGCATTAGGGTTTATGGGTGATGATCATAATCATGATCAAACTACTTTTGATCAATTAGGTAATATGAGTATCTTTTTTTGTAAAACTTATTATAATTATTCCAGAAAATAACTTGATATATTGCTCTATTTTACAATGTATATGCTAAGAGATCCAAAATACATAAAGTTTGCATTAAACATTAAAAGATATTTGTAGTTTTGTATGTACCCACTGTCTCAATTTTGTATATCCTAACTTATCATAGATGTTTAATATGATTAAGTTGAAAATAGTTTTTAAACTCTCAGATCAGCGATGATAGTATGTTTTTTTATTGTTTAGATTGATTTATATAATATTGGCTCTACATGTCCATGAATAAATACTTTGTGCAATTTTGATGGGTTAGCATGAAATAATTGTCACTTGTATTCAAAAAAGTAATAATCTTTGCTATAGTTATCTGCTTTGTAAATTTTGTTGAGTAGTTTGATAAATAAGGTTATTTTAAATTATGGGTATTTTAATTGTTTAGTTTCTTGATGTATTTTAAGATTTTAAATATCTTTGTATTAAATATATTGAATAAATTTGGTTATTTTGCTTAAGACATGGACCAATAGTGTAAATTATTCTTATTTTTTTAAGGTTGGTGTGATGTTAATTTGTTTATTATATAGAAAAATGATAGAGTATTTGGGTATTATGATTTCTAGTCTTAATTATTTCATGATCAGTGAATAATATGCTTTAGTTTTTTGTAACAGGTTTCTAAATGAAGACTATGTGAAAGAAAAGTAAGAAGGAAGGAAGGTTGATTGATCAGATGGCTAAGGACGGTTCTCAGGAATTATCACCAATAAACATGACATATCAAACACCATCGGTAACCATCGATCTTTCTCCTATAGTAACATTACTGTTACACCAACAATAAGACACTTCCTAAATACAAAATTTTAAGGTAAAGATTTGTCTTTTTTTCAATTGAAAGCCTAATTTTTTTTAAATTTTTTTTTTTGATATTTTAACTACCAATATCAACACCCAAGATCATTCTTGAGCAGCACCGTTACACCATAGTAGAAATAATCTTCGAGGTAAAAAATCAGTCTTTTGTTGTATATTTCAGTATTCTTTTTTCTTCTCCTCAATCCCTTTGTGTGTTTTAATTCAGTCTAATATTAAATTTGTATCTTATCCAAAACACGTATATAAGATACGAGTAAGATACAAACTTTTAAATTTAGTCTAATTTTGTTACGATGCGGGAATAAAGACTTGATGACATGTTCCAGAATTTGTAATTGATGGAGTGGGTTCTCAACGTTGAATTCTACTTTTGTAATCAACCATTACCTTACTGTTTTTATTGAAAAAAAATTGTATATTAATTTCTCTTCCAATTATTTTCAACTAAATAACATTTGTTATACTTTTAAATCATAAATATTTTAGGCATTTGTGTTTATTAATAGTTGAATTATATAGTGCTTATGTCATTCGAATCAACCATGAAAAATGACACATGTAAGTTTAAATTGTTAAACATACCATGAATTTTATTATTATCTTGCACAATCAAACTATAATGTTTTATAATTCAATTTTTGGTAGGGGTCAAGTCTGAATTTTTTGTTAAAGTTTAAGGTAATACCCTAAATTTTAGTTAATTGCACTATAAGGTCCCTATAATACAAAAACTAAATTATGTCATAAATTTATATAAACTTGCATGGTAAGTTATATATTATGAAAAAAAATTGCAATGTATTATGCAAAAATTACATTATAAGTCCTATTAGTATGCAAAAATTCCACATGTTCCTAAATTGATTTTCTTTGACCTATGTTTTAATAAACACTATTATACTTAATCTATATTTATATTATTTGTATTTTTTTATAGTGTCTTCAGGCACGGGTTCATACCTAGTATATATATATATATATATATATATATATATATATATATATATATATATATATATATATATATATATCACTAATCTTTTGTTCACCCTTACAATAACTCCTATATGAAAGTTTTAAACACCAGTAAAATTGTTTATCTCTCTAAATATTTATTTTCTTACTCTTTTATATAATGTCACATAGAACTAAACATAGGATGTGATATAAAGGTGAAGAAAAAATAGATGATATATATATATATATATAATTTTTTAAAAAGAATTACAAAAAACTTGAATAAACAATAAGAAAAAGTAAAAAAACAAAACAAAAAAAATAGTGTAATAAAATAGGATTAAAAAAAGAAACATTGTTTTCCTATATATAAGAGTATCAAATACTCGAAGTAAAAAAAACACTGCTACCGAATTTTTCCTTACTACGGTTGAATACGAAAGAAAAATAATTTTCCAAACAAAAAATATATTTTTTTTCTTTTTTTCCAAAAAATAAAGAACGAAACAACTTAAAAGACCTCAAACTCAAAGAATAAAGGGGTGAAGATATGAAAAATACTGAATAGAAAGAATAGAAATATATATATATATATATATATATATATATATATATATATATATATATATATATATATATATATATAGAAGTGAAAATAATTTATAAGAAAAAAGTTTAAATTTTTTTAAAATAGAAAGAAAAAATCTATCAAAATCACCTTTTTTATTCTTTATAGGGAAAAGTTACCATTAAAAGAAATATGACAAAGAAAAATTATAACTCGAGATTGGCATTAATGGTCACAAGGTTATGAAGATAAATCTAAGAGTAAAATATTATGCTTCAAACTTTAAAATTTAAAACGTGATTCTTTACCTTTAGGAATATAAATAATCTGATAAGGGTATTATTTTTATATATGATATTCGATAAATTTAACTATATGACAAAAGACAGTTCGAATGTTTAGAAAAAAAATTGGCGAAAAGAGTTTGTATATTAAACACTCAGAATTATAATATTTTGGGATTTTGAGGGATTCCAGATAATTCATCAAAGTATATAAAAAATAAGTATTTATAAATGAGTTTTGGTATTTATTTCTTTTACATTTGTATATTTTATGTGAAGTGCATATTTTTTAAGAAACTTATGGATGAGTTTGTTGGTCAAATGAGATTTTACCCAAGTGATGATCATATTTACAATGACTGTGGGTGACTAAGTTTGAAGAAATGATTCGAATAGTGATACGTTTATTCTATTTGTAAAAATTAACTTAATATATTCATCTGGTTAAAATCATTTGAAATTAAATGATAAATTGAGTCATTGAATTTGAAGAAATTAAAAGAGAAAAAAAATAATACACGTTATTTTTTTTATTTTTTTCTTTGGTTATGAAGCAAAGCAAAGAAAAAAAGGCATGGCTCGGGGTTCAAACCTGGGCCTACAGGCTGGTGGGCTTTTGGGCCAGACTTTCATACCATCTGGACCAGCCTATGATTTGGTCTTCTATAGTAAAGGTTGTGTCTTTTAATACAACGTATCTTCAAATGAACCATCACAACTCTTTGCCAAATCCACCTTTTCATCTTCTATAAATAGTTGGCCAACTCAAATATTTTATTCATTCATTTTTCAAAGCATTAAAATTATAAGAGAGAGATAGAAAGAAGCAGCATTATTAAGTTCGTTGAAATTCTTAAGAATTCGTGTGTCAGTTTCTTTTGAATAGTTTTCTCGTTGTATATAGGAGGTTGAAGCCAACAAATGTAATACACCGGTACGTGGCCTAAATACCTTAAAGACATCGGACACAATCCGAGCCTCTACAAGTGAAGTTATTTATTTATTTATTTTATTTTATTTCTGCATTAGTTTTTATATTGTTTTACTGGTTTATACAAATAAAACACAATAATTTAAGGTATTTAAGATTCACGTTGTATAAACCAGAAAATGTTTTCTTTTTGTTTTATAAACTTTACTTTTGCAATAATATATGGGTTTGTTTATACATAACATATTTGTTACATTCAATTTCCTTTCTCTTATTCTGATTTCTAGGTTTGTGTATACATACTAGAAAATTACTCACTTACTCGTCGGATTTCTGCTTCAAATAGAATATGAAGAAAAATACTGGACAAAGTGAAAAGCAACCTGAGACGGGTAATAACTCAAGAACAGAAGTTCGTGTACCCACACCAATACCCATTGGGATAGCCGATAGGCCAGAAAAGTTCAATGGTTCTGACTTTAAGAGGTGGCAGCAAAAGATGTTGTTCTACCTGACCACTCTAAGCTTGGAAAAATTTCTGAAGGAAGATCCACCGGAAATGGGATCCAATCCAAATAGTGAGACATATAACGCAGTAGATGCTTGGCAACATGCTGATTTCCTATGTAAGAGTTACATTCTAAAGTGTTTGGATAATTCCTTATATAATGTGTATAGCACCATGACAACTGCCAAGCAATTATGGGAGTCACTTGAGAAAAAATACAAGACTAAAGATGCTGGTACAAAGAAATTTGTGATCGGTAGGTTCCTTGATTTCAAATGGTGGATTCAAGATCATTAATGTTTCAAGTACAACAGTACCAGTTGATCCTTCATGAGTTGAGTGCTGAAGGTATGAATCTGGTAGAGCCTTTCCAAGTTGGTGCTCTTGTGGAAAAGCTACCCCTGTTGTATAAAGATTTCAAGAACTACCTCAAGCACAAATGCAAACAGATAAGTCTTGAAAATCTAATTGTAAGGTTAAGAATCGAGGAAGACAATCGAATGGCTGAAAAAGGCAACTAACCCTCGATCATATGAAGTCAAGGCAAATATTGTGGAACAAGGGAGGACCAACCAAAACAAAAAACGCAAAAGGCAAGGACAGTCAAATAATTGAAAACAATAAAAATGTGAAATTTAACGGGGATTGTCACAACTGTGGAAAGCATGGACATCGTGCAAAATACTGTCAAAACAAAAAGGCACAAGGAAAGCAAAAGAAAGTTAAGGGCGGTCAGTCGTATGTGACTGAGATATCTCAGGGTATTGACGATATGGACTTGGCGGCAAAAGTCTCAGAAGTCAACCTCGTCAGCAACCCAAGAACATGGTTGATAGACACTAGAGCAACCGACATGTGTGCTCAGACAAATATTTGTTCAAAACATACAAGAAAGCTACAAATAAAGAAATCCTATATATGGGAAATTCCTCCACCTCAAAGGTTCAAGGTTCTGGAAAGATTGTGTTGAAGATGACCTCCGGGAAAGAGTTAGCCTTGAACAATGTCCTTTATGTTCCAGACATTAGCAAGAACTTAGTTTCTGGTTCCTTGCTTAGAAATGCTGGGTTTAAACTTGTATTTGTAGCTGATAAGTTTGTATTAACTAAGAAGTGGGGTACTCGTTCTTCTCATCCCTTAATTTAGCATAAGTTGAATTCTTAGCTATTATTTAAAGTTTAACATGATCTATAGTAATTTGACGTAGTTTGTATTTTGATTATATGACTCTTACATATAGAGGATCCGATTATTTATAGGAAAATATGAGGATTCAAGAAGTTAAGGGAATACCTGAGATGGGTGGAAACGAGACCGAGACAAATCAAGAAGCCATAAGAGTCGATAGAAGTGAAAGCGTCAAAACTGAAAAAATATCTTCGTCACAACATATATCAAAATTAAAATAAACTTATTTTTTTTATAAAAGAAGTATTTGTTTCTTACAAGTCAAATAGCTTTCCTATATAATTTTTTATTATTTGTAACATCTTTTTTATTGGAGAGAGAGTTTTAAATCTGTGTAAATTTCTTTTGGGGTAAGGAGGCTGGCCTTATACAATAGGCTACCTAAAACGATTACAAAAATATAAACTATTTCTAATTGCATATAATAAAAAAATTATCTAATAATTTATATTAATGATTAAAAATTCAATATATAATATATGTCATTACAAATATAAACTATTTCCAGTTCGATAGTATTTTATTTCCTTTTATATACTATTAAGTAAATTCAATTTCAAAGAATATAGATTTTTTTTAATCAAATTAGAGGGTCAAACATGAGACCTTATATAAAAATAGAGCAAATTCCATTTTTGGGCCATTACCTATGGCCTAAAAACATTTTTAGGCCAAACGTTTCAAAAGTCACATTTTTAGGCCAAACATATCCAAAACACCTATTTTTAGGCCATTTCACTAATTTCATAAGGTATTTTATTGATTCTAAGGACAATTTAGGCATTTTAAATAAATTATATGTTTATTTGGCCGCATCACAAACTGGAAACTCGGTCTAAAGTGTCCAAATTGTCCTTAAAATCAATGAAATATCTCATGAAATTAGTGAAATGGCCTAAAAATGGGCGTTTTGAATACGTTTGGCCTAAAAATGTGACATTTGAAACGTTTGGCCTAAAAATGTTTTTAAACCATAGGTAATGACCTAAAAATGGGATTTCCTCTATAAAAATATGTCCTTTTCTACTAAACCAAACTTTGATTTGTATTAATTTTACTTCACAATATATATGCACTATATATTTTTAAATTTTGGGGCCCTAAAAAATCAACAAAATTTCAAGTACCGAAGCAACCACTTCTCGGGCCTTAATATCAATCTAAATATTTTAACGGATATATAGATGTTCTATATTATGATGTAGAATTATATTTATTCAAAGTTGAATTTATATTTTTGTTTAATCATTTTAATTGCATCATAAGTATTTTTGTTTTTCATTTGTAAGTTTTTATGTTATACTATCTTAGGCCTAAGGCGGCTATCTTTCAAATTTAACTAAATATAGAGATTTTAATAGGAAAACCAATATATGTCATCAAAGGCATTAGTCCAACAATTTTCCAACAAAAGATCATTATTGAAGACAAGAAACAAAGGTCTATCAAGGGTAGGAGAATATTTATTCTTGTTATGAAGGAGTTTGTGTGAAAAGAGGTAATCAAACATTTAGATGTGGGTATCATATTCTCTAGTTCAAAAAGTTTATGGCTAAGTCTAGTGTTATGTGTTTTGGTGAAATGCGATATCACCACAATCCTTAATATAGATAATGGATGGATACCATCGATAAATGTTGCGGGATGGCGAGTGTGTATGTATTACAAAAAATTGAAAAATGTGTCAAATAAATATCCTTTTCCTTTGTGGTTCATTTTATCAGATGTTAGACAAATTCGCAAGTAGAGAGTAATATTACTTCCTTAATGGTTTTCAGGCTACAATCCGATTTGTGTGGAACATACCGATCGAGACAGAATGAAGTTCACTTTTCCATTAAATACGTTTGATAAACTTTTATGTAATTTGGGTTATGTAATGTAACAACCACATTTCAGTGGTGTATGATGGACATATTTTGGAATATGATTAAAATTTAAAGCGTGTATGGACATATAGTCAATTGAAGCCACTCGCAAGAGTATGGGCCCACTTTGTTGCACGTATATTCTTTGGAAGTGCGCACAATTCTAATATTACAATGGAGCTCGCAATATTCTTAAACTGTGTGTTTAAGAAGGAAGATATTGATGTCGTGTGCTTAATTCATAGGATAGTTATGTGATTTTCAGATGCACCAACTAATGCAAAAAATCTCAAGTATACATCCATTATTACGTCTCAACGATTAAAAGTAGAGGAACCTCTCAAAAATATAGACCAAAAGACTCTTCTTGATAGAAAAATTCAATGATTATTGTACGATAAAGAGATTCTTGTGAGAAGAAAAATACGAGGGGACAACTAGATACTGAGCCTCTAATTGAGGATATTGAGATAGACACGGCAGGTCCCACGATCAAAGAACCGTGTTTGATGGGATTCTCGCAAAGGGGCGGTCACCTTTCTTGGCAAGGGGTAGTGATTAGTTGGGGTGTATGGAAGAAAATCAAATGGAACTAAGGGTAAATTTAACACTAATTCGATCTTTGGTAACGCAAATTTGTTAGAGTTAGGAGAGCAATTTGAAACGCATGTTTGAGATTCTCGAGGTGAAAATAAGGCTCAAAGACATTGATACTTAATCATGACCTCAATTGGTTAATAATCACGAGCACGCTATGCCCTGGGCCTTGAGAAATGGTTTCTTATACATTTCTCGTTTTCAATTCTACTTCTTTTAGAGTCCTTTAGAGTCATAGTGAGACACGACTCATTTTTTAGTTAGAGTAGGGTACTAATTTTTCTCATCCCGGTTTCAAATGTTTGTTTCTTTAAAAAAATTGAAAAAACATTTGGTTAATATGGGTGAATCATTGACATCAACTAGTTTTTGTATTAAGCGTGTTACTGTAGTTCAAAATTGTTAGTTACAAATACATTAGAAGGCTAGTTTGAGTGAAGCAATACGTGAATAGGTTTCCAGACCTTGACATCCGACCTTGCCGAAACCTACCATACCTAAAAATAGATAATGAGGTCACATAGTTAAGAAAATAATTAAGTCACTGTTTGATAAGCCACTTGGGTCTTTATCTTATCCAAATTAAATAATATTATCATTCATACCCCTCTAAGCCTAAAACTTTTATTTGTTAGCCATATCATAAGATTTTACCTTTTAGATGTGGTGAGTGTTTGTGGTAAAGGGATATAACATGTGGCTATTTTGTTTTGTATCGTACGTTATAGCAATCATTTACAGATTCATCAAAAAATGGTAAAAAGATACAACAAGAAGCAAGCATGAAATCAAAAAATTTAAAAATCAATTTATACAAAATAAGTAGAAATAGAAAATAATCGTCTAGTGAAAGTGTTAGAATAACATAAAGGAAATGAAGTAAAATTGTATTTGAGAATCAGGGATTCTTGTTGATGCATTAAAAATGGATGAGTGAGCGCATCTACGAGAGTAAACGCAAGTTATTAGTTAATTATTTGTTTTATTTAGTGAGAAAATAACCAAAATATCACTTTAAATTATCCATATATTTCCACACCTCATCCAAGCCTTAACGGAAATTTAGCAACTGGAATCAAGTCAATCGGAGTTATAACGAAGCGGGAAAAGCCGTTTTAGTGGAGGTGGTGCAGCAGTTACGGGATTTGGGCTTGATTAGTGGACTTGGACTTTTTATTATTCACTCAAACCCTAATTAAAAGCCCATTTCGAATTTGAGCTTATAAAAGGAGCTTTTGACCTCATTATTTCTTACCTCTCAATTTATTCTTCAAATTAAAACATCCTTAGAAGAGAGCGTCCAGAGAAGAAGCAGAAACAAGGAAAAGAAGAAGCAAGAGCTGGAGACTGTCTATATCTCCGATTCTCAGCCAATTCAACTCCATAATTAGGTTCTTTTATTTTATTCTGTAAAACATTATGAACCCAATTATTTCTTTAGTTTTTATCTTTTCAATAATTATGAGCTAAACTTAATTAGTGCTTGAGAATGCTTTATGGGTAAATCCCAATTCTATTGAATTTCATGTCCTGAATTTGGGTTTCTGTTAAATTAAATTAAATTGGGTCGTTTACTCTTTTCAATAAATTGAGATTGTTTACTGTTTTTGGAGTAGCTAACTAAGAACAGGTGTTAGTATCTAGGCTATTCCAATTAGTGGCGATTGGATCATCCTGACGGAGGGTTTAGGTACGGAAATATTTATTTAATCTAAAATAGAAGCTATTGATTCTGACGAACTTAGCTAATTTTAGGGCCAATGTGGTAATTAACTTAAACATCTAAAAGTGGATCATATTTACCCTAACGGGACTAGTGACACTCTAGGATAGCCTTATAGTCCACCCTGACGGGGGTATAAGGAATTTAGAATCCCGACCATTGTAATTGACCGATTTAACCCTTAAACATAATAGGTTATGAAATAGGATTGGGAGGATCCCTTGCGTTCTCAAGTGCTACCTTTTCATATTTGCGTTTCACATTTATTTACTTGCGTTTTACTATTTGTTTGCATTTTCCATTTAGTCTTTCATTACTTAGAATTAATAAAAACAAACAAACAATCATTATATCTTTACTTGCTTTCATAAGTGCAACCATTCATTAATTGATAAGCATTGTAGTTAACCAAACCGTCCCTGCGAACGATCCTAGAATCACTTATTACTACTTGGGACAACCGTACACTTGCGGTTGTGGTTCGATTACTTATTTCATTATTTTTAGAACACACAAAGGACCACCAAGTTTTTGGCGCCGCTGCCGGGGACGGTAGCGTGTGACCACGGTGTTTATCCTTTAGTGATTAGTTGCATTTTTATTTTCAGTTTTACGCTTTGTTTTTGTTTTGTTTTGTTTTCAGGTTATTTTATTTAGGTAATTAAAGATGTATAGAGAACATTACCCAGATCCTGGTCCATTTGATTATTGGGAAGACTCTTCGGGACAACAACAATGGGGTATTAATTCTTACCAACAACCTTATCAAAACCCGCAAGAACAAGGATGGAATAATGAATGGATCAGTAACAATCAACAGCAACTATCATATCACTATCAACACGAGCATGAATGGGATAACCAGTGGGTTCAAAACATTCAACAGTATCCACCTGATCAAGATCAACAAGATACACTTCTAGAGAAAGTCAATCGCCTACTCGAGGAATTTCAGGCAAGAGAACCAGAGCGTAAGGCAAGAGAAGAGGAATTCAAAGCCACCCATGCACGCATACAACAGATGCTAGATGAAATGGCTGCCCGAAACAACCCTCCTAACTTAGTTGAAATTGATAGCAAATCTTATGAAGATTCCACTCCCCCGGGGGATGGAAAAGATCAACAAGAAGAAGTAGTGGAGGAGGAAGTGTTGACAAAATTTATTATGGATAGTGATATGAACACCGTGCCAATTATAAATAAAGACCACCATGTGGTTGAGGATCTTGTTAACATGGTGGAAGAAGGAGTAGCAACGCAAATCCTAGAAGTTAACACAGAGATTGTTATTCCTAAGGTGTATACACATGATCAAGATATAGAACGCAAACAAGAAGAGGTGGAGATCGAGGTTATAGAAAATCCAAAGAAAGAAGATTATGAGGTAATAGTGGAAGATTGGGTTGAAAGTGAAGACGCATGTGAAATGGTTGGAGAATCAATTGAAGAATTAAAGGTTAAAGAAAAAATAGAAATTGAATATCCGCCACAAAAAGTTCACCAATCATCATCTCCACCACGAATCATTATTAGAGATGAAAAATCAGAATCACCTCCACTACCACAAATGATCAATATGTGTTATACAAGCAAGGTGCCACACCGCGAGAGCAAAACGGCAAGGAGGAGCACCTACCCACCACATTTTAAAGATGAATACGAGATTGAACCAAGGAGTAAAAATAATCTTATACCGTTGAGAACGGTTATCTACTCTAATGTGGTGGAAAATGAGTTTCGTCGTGAAAGTAAGAAGGCGAAACGAAGTACTTACACACCCCCTTTTAGAGATCGGTTGTATAATATTCTAAGGGGGAAGGTTATTAAGCTTTTACATCAAGTAAGAGGCGAGTTTAAGCGGAGGAACACCGAAAGGGCCTCAATACCATCTTCATGGAAGGTAACGCGTCGAACTTAAAGACGTAATAAACAAAAGTGCTTCTTGGGAGACAACCCATGTTTTAAATTGCTTTCATGTCTTTTAAATTCGTAGTGTAAATTAGAGTAATGGTTCTTTATTTAGTGTTTATTTTTAAGAAATGAGAAAGGTTGGTGTTTTTTATGATTACAGGAGTAAAGGTCATGAGTTTGGGGTAGTTAGGTTATCAGCAACTTCGGAAGATCATATCTTGATGCTCGGAGGTCGGAATTAACTTTTTCTTGAGCCTAAACCGCATAACTTTTCGAGCTATATCCAATGGTGAAGTCGAAAAGTTCAGATAAGCAGCTAAAAGTTTCTGACCACTGCGTCAGCAATGACGCAGCATGACTGCGTCCTCATTCAGCAACTTTGGAAGATCATAACTTGATGATCGGAGGTCGGAATTAACTTTTTCTTGAGCCTAAACCGCATAACTTTTCGAGCTCTATCCAATGATGAAGTCGAAAAGTTCAGATAAGCAGCTAAAAGTTTCTGATCACTGCGTCAGCAATGACGCAGCATGACTGCGTCTTCATTCGCGCCAGCGACGTGCCGCCGGCATACCGGTCAGCGACCGGCTAGCCGGCCAAGGAAGAAGGAAGTTTCTGGTTACTACGTCAGCAACAACGCAAGAGGCTTGCGTCAGAGGTAAAAAAAAACAATCAGAGAAAAGTTCAGCAAGCGATATCTTTGCGCTCGGGTGTCCGAATCAGGTGATCTTTGAGCCTAAACTGCATAACTTTTCGAGACCTAGCTGTTGGGGAGGTCGTCGTTCGCGACCGGCTAGCCTGTCATTTGACCGGCATGTCGGTCGTGGTCTCGGCGAAAACAGACCTAAAGCTTAAGAAACCTTATTTTTCCCTCTCCTTTGGCCTCCAACACATGAAACACCATTGATGACGAACCAAAGCTCCAAAAACACTCAAATTCCATCATCAAAACACCAATATATCACCAATCCTTTCCTCTAAACATCATCCCAACACATAATCAATCACAAATCTTTCCAAAAACACCAAAAATTCAAGTTTTAACCCAAAAATTTCTTCATCAAAGCTTAAATTATATCCTTTAAACCTCTCCAACACCATAGATATTAAATACCCATCTCAAATAAATCACCAATCCCACTACTGTGCCACTTTCAACAATACTAAGAGACACAAAATTCATCAATAGCTTTGGTACTTTGAAGGTTGGAGATTGCAAGTGCAAGGTATCAAATCATCATAAATTCCATGGCCAATCCGGTAAAATAGCTAGAACTCTTCTTTTCTTTCTATTACCAGTTGGGAATTAAGATTTATTTTAGTTATTTAGCAGAGGAATTGTGAATTGTTTGAGCCTATTAATATTATATATTTTGCAAGTAATCTTTAAGTAGGTGAAAAATTGAGTTTGGGGTCATTAAAGATGACCATGAAGGTTGGAGAAGGTACGAAGAACATGATGAAGATAGAAAGTTGGGTATTGAGGAAAGATTTTCGTAGAAGAGATGATGATTTAGAGAGATAGGAAATGATGAAGATTTGGGAAATATGGCAAAAGAGTTCGAGGTAATGAAGAACACTTTATTCAAGATGGATGCAATAATTAAATGATCTTTAAAGCTTCATGAAGTAGTATTCAAAACCTTAACATGAGACTACACATAATCGGCCTAGTGTCGATCCAGATATGTTTTCCAATCCTTTTCTCATTTAGTGTATATTAGTTTAGTTTCTTTCTTGAGTCTTTTCGAGTCGTGGGGACACGACTCATTTTTGAGTTTGGGGTGGGGTTCGTTGCCTCATCCCAGTTTTTATGTGTTTATTTATTTTTAATTGCTTTCAATAAATTAATTAGGAGTTGCGTTTGACTGTAGAAGATTTTAAATGTCCCTTTTAAGCATACTTTTGATGAATCTATGATAGTAGATAGCGGACTTTAGGGAATAACATAAAACGCACTTTAATTGCATGCAAACATAGATAATGAATAGGAAAAATTAACGAACAATGCAAAAGAAGTAAGCTTGTACTTAAGAAAAATGTTTGGTTTGTAGAACGTGAGATCTAAATTAGTAGAGAACCCACTTAGATATGAACTAGAGACGAACCATGTAGTTAGGAAAATGATAGGGGCAGTTCTTTGTTAGCCATTTGAAGACATTTAGCTTGTTATCCCTTATATTAATTTTATCCGTCTTAGCCCAATTTTGAGCCTTAAGCCTTTCTTTTGTAGCCACGATATAAGCCCATTATCCCTTAGATTATTAGGCATTACCAAATGACCCGCACTTGAATCACGATCCTGAAACCTGTCTCGAGCTTGAGTTTGGGGTGGAGGGTCCACATTTGGGAAAATTTCATTGGGTGGGAAATGATGTGTTTATATTAAGGCACAAAAATAAAAGATGATATTATTATTTGTAACCCTTTGCCAGGATTTGAAAAAGAAAAAGAAAAAAAATTATAAGAGACATGACCTTTCACATCAAAATGATGGTCATGGGTATCTTGTACAAAAAAAAGAATATAAAAAGAATATAAAAAGAAAGAATAAAATAAACCGGCAAAGTGGAATATTTTGAAAAATCATCTTAGATTAATTGGGTTGACACTGGGGACGCAACATTAGCGCGTCAAATGGGTTGAGTGAGAACATTATATGAGTGTAAACTCAAGCTCGTGGACAGTTGTTGATGGTAAGTGAGGAGAGAGCCAAAAGCTCACTTCAAATTTACCAAATATACATACCACACCGTCCCTAAGCCTACGCTAAAACCGTAAAGTCCTCGTGATTTCTAGGTGCATGGTAAGTTAATAGGTTGTATACAAAGTGGAGCATTCAAAGCGAGTAAGGATCGATGAACAAACTATAGCCATCATAATGAGATAAGTACAAGTGTAACCTTCTAGCATTGCAAAGTTAATTTTATGATTGAAGTTATTTATGTTTGATGTTGCATGATTAGTGTATGTGTATGTTAGTTCTTAATGTTTGTTATATGAGATTTATCTTTAGAATTGCTTTTGGGTTTATTTGCTAGCTTCTATTTTCTCTTGCATCTACTTCATTCCCCTTGTTTTTAGTTTTGCTTTGTCGGGACGACAAAGGTTTGACTTGGGGGTCTTGATGTCTCCCTAAATGTTCTAATTTTATGCCCTTGGGAGACATCATTTTTGGTGTTTATTTGATTAATTTGATAGACTTTTGGGCTAAATATGCAATAATCTGAATTTCCTCTTTTATTTCTAGTATTTTTGATTTATTAAACTTTTGCGCGTAATCTTGTGTATTTTAGTGAAAAGTTTGTAGGTTTTGAATATTAGCTAGGAGAGGAACACGAGAATAAAGTCAAAGATCGTGATATGGAGTCAAAGCTTGAAGATAAATCCCGAAAAGAATTATATTTTGAAGCTGCAAATCTGGAAAACAGGCAAAGATTGCTGATTTCAAGGCACTTACGAGTTGATTTAGCCGCTGACCTTTGAAGGGAAAACATTCCTTATCGAGTTACGGAAATTTAGCAACTGGAATCAAGTCAATCGGAGTTATAACGAAGCGGGAAAAGCCGTTTTAGTGGAGGTGGTGCAGCAGTTACGGGATTTGGGCTTGATTAGTGGACTTGGACTTTTTATTATTCACTCAAACCCTAATTAAAAGCCCATTCCGAATTTGAGCTTATAAAAGGAGTTTTTGACCTCATTATTTCTTACCTCTCAATTTATTCTTCAAATTAAAACATCCTTAGAAGAGAGCGTCCAGAGAAGAAGCAGAAACAAGGAAAAGAAGAAGCAAGAGCTGGAGACTGTCTATATCTCCGATTCTCAGCCAATTCAACTCCATAATTAGGTTCTTTTATTTTATTCTGTAAAACATTATGAACCCAATTATTTCTTTAGTTTTTATCTTTTCAATAATTATGAGCTAAACTTAATTAGTGCTTGAGAATACTTTATGGGTAAATCCCAATTCTATTGAATTTCATGTCCTGAATTTGGGTTTCTGTTAAATTAAATTAAATTGGGTCTTTTACTCTTTTCAATAAATTGAGATTGTTTACTGTTTTTGGAGTAGCTAACTAAGAACAGGTGTTAGTATCTAGGCTATTCCAATTAGTGGCGATTGGATCAACCTGACGGAGGGTTTAGGTACGGAAATATTTATTTAATCTAAAATAGAAGCTATTGATTCTGACGAACTTAGCTAATTTTAGGGCCAATGTGGTAATTAACTTAAACATCTAAAAGTGGATCATATTTACCCTGGCGGGACTAGTGACACTCTAGGATAGCCTTATAGTCCACCCTGACGGGGATATAAGGAATTTAGAATCCCGACCATTGTAATTGACCGATTTAACCCTTAAACAGAATAGGTTATGAAATAGGATTGGGAGGATCCCTTGCGTTCTCAAGTGCTACCTTTAAATATTTGCGTTTCACATTCATTTACTTGCGTTTTACTATTTGTTTGCATTTTCCATTTAGTTTTTCATTACTTAGAATTAATAAAAACAAACAAACAATCATTATATCTTTATTTGCTTTCATAAATGCAACCATTCATTAATTGATAAGCATTATAGTTAACCAAACCGTCCCTGCGAACGATCCTAGAATCACTTATTACTACTTGGGACAACCGTACACTTGCGGTTGTGGTTCGATTACTTATTTCGTTATTTTTAGAACACACAAAGGACCACCAATATTCAATACTAAATTACCCAATTCAAATTAAATCATTCAATCCCAAATTCAAAAACATTAATCAAATAAATTAGGGCGCAACCCTTTAAAGCGAATCTCAAGTACTTAGAGTATTTAGCTCATAATAGAAATACAAACTAAGGAAATAAAATTAAATGAACTCATAGTCAATTACAGAAAGGAAATATAGAACCTAATTAAAGGGTTGAATTAACGGATGGTGGAAGAATTGAATTTCCAGCTTCGTTTTTTTCTCTCCTCTTGCATTTGACTTTCTCTCTGGCGTTTTTGACTTGTGTAAATTGAGTTGTGTATAAAATAGAAGTCCAAAGGTCTATTTATAAGGTGAAAATCAGACTTGGGCTATAACTTAAGTAAATTAGTGAAATATTAAAAGCCCCAGTCCAATCTTTTATTTCAAATCCCGTAACGGATGTACAGTCTGTAGTACAACGGCTGTAATTTTCTCAAATCAACTCCAAATTGACCAAATCTAGTTGCTAAATCTTCCTAACTCAATAAGGAATAAAACCTATTTCACGACCTAAAGGCTGAATCCACGTCTAAGTAACTCAAAATCAGCAATTAACATCAGCCTTCCAAATTTGCAACTTTCCTAGTCAACTCTTCGGGATATCTTTTCTCGCCTTTGACTTCTTCACTCGATATAAGACTTTAATTATTGATTCTTCTCCTTGTATTAGTGTTCCTTAGAATACATGGACCTATAAACTTTGCACTAAAAACAAAACAATTTAACGTGCAAAAGCTTTAAAAATGAAATATAACAAATTCCAAGGAGAGAAATTAAAATATAACGAATTAATCCTTAAAGTCTATCATATTAGTCAATTATTCACCTAAAAATATGTCTTATAAGGGTATAAAATTAGAACAAAAAGGGAGACATCAAGAACATATCAAGTAACAGTATAGGTAGAGTCTTTGATGATGGCGTCTCAATGAATAAAATAGTGAATAATTATCAATTATTGGTTTTTGCATTTATACCAATTTAATCTCAAGTATGTTCATGGTAGGGTTTGATCATATATTTTTCCGACCTTTTTTCCATGTAGATATTTGTCTTATTAAACGTGGGGCTCTTTCTATAAGGGATATCAGGTAATTATTATCTCAGGGTGGTGAACATCTCCTTTTAGCCAATATATATACCTCCCAAATTTTACCTTTCAGATCGTTTCTTCAATCATATTACTCATCAGAGATGAATAATTATTCTTGGGCAGTTATACAATATATAGTCAGCTTCTTTTCTTCAGGCTTCTACTATTCGAGGCACTCTTTCTGTCTAGTCTCTATTCTTCTGCATGTTTCAGTTAATATTTGCTGGCAATAATTATCTGGTGGATGGGAAGAGTCATGAACTAATTTAGTTGGCTATCATCTCCAAGAATATTTATACTTTATCAATGCTCGATGAATCAGATATTCTTCCGACTGAAGGATCTCACTTGTTTTTTGGGGATAATCATCCTTCTCTGGGTGACGAGGAAACTTATATTTCATGGGATAAAGAGGTTTCCTCCCCTTGGGAAGAATGAATTTCCTCCCATACTGGTGGTGATCCACTTATAGATCAATAGATGGATATTTATGACCCAGAATGTATCAGAAGGATGGGATGTTTATGACCCAGAATGTATCAGAAGGGAATGGATTATGGGGCCATCCAATCCAATATATTTTGGGGTTAAACGGATGGGAAAATCTATTCCTTGAAAGTATGCCCTTACATGTATGTGAGTTTCATGAAGGCTAAAATTGAGTCATCGATCTTACTTGTCACAGTGGCGTGTTGGATGAGCCCACAAATAGGGTTGCTTCCTCTGCTTTAAGTTTGGTGTTTGAAGTAGAGGAGGGAGCTTTATTCATGGATTCGGCCATTGTATTTACTCATTATGTACCACTTTTCTATGACTAATTATTCTTGTGGATTTTTTTTGAGATCATGCTATCTCAGACAGTTGTCTCTTACCGAGTCGAAGGTGGAAGTTCTGAGGAGGGTGACGAAATGAAGCCCGGAACTACCCCAATTAATATGATAACTTTGGGTTTTCATGTTGGGAAAGGTAAGGTGAGTACCCAAACACCTAATTTGACTCAAAAGAGGAATAATCAAAGTAATAAAGGGAAAATCGCCCATCTCGGTGATGCCACATACACTAGGGTTCACTTGGCCTTTCATCCCCTTGGTCAAACTAAACCCAAGGTTGATAGAGAAGGTGATAATGGTAGCGGTGAGAAAGAGGTGAAGATGAATAAATAAATATAAGAAGTAAAAGAGTAATTTAAAATTTTAAAATTAGTTAAGTGTCAAATTTCGTTGTTACTTTGCTCGTTTGTATAAAAAAACAACTTGACAACCAATGTGTTTTCACTAACAATCAATATAACTGGAAATGGAAAAATGCTAGTGTTGGCCATCTATTGAAGTTAAAGTGTTAAAATTATTTGACAAAGATAAATGGAGAATTTGTCACTTGAGACAAAAAAATATAAAGGGAAAATGTATTCTATCCTAAAATACAGTTATCCTTATATTAATATAAAAATATAATATAGTATAATATAATCCTTAACCTAAAAATCAACCCTTGACTAAATATAACTTCCTAGCCGCCGCCATCTCCATCACATGTTATGTCTTCTATGTTACTCAAATTGTCTATCTATATTCACCACCACATTAACCATTTGAATTAATATCTCTATACAGAGAAACACTATTCACCTAATCAACCATTACCATCAATCGATCAATGAATTTGTATTCTTTCATAAATTTAATATAAAGGTATGGTTTTGATAAGTCTAGACAATCATGCATATTATCAATTTCGATGATCAAGGTAAGTACCAAAAAAGTGTAGAAATATTTAAATTGAATTGATTTAATATCTACGGAGTATATATTGTTTTTATTTTATTTGTATGATATTTTTATATTTTTATATTTTAATGGAAAATAACATTTTAATATTTGTGTATTCAAATTCTTTATAAATTGGTTTGACAAGATTCTTATTCATTGATAATACTACAGACAGTTAGGAGAAGTCCAAAAATTTCTAAATCTTTAAAATCCTTTTCAAAAAGTAATTGGCTTAGTTTTTTAATAATAGAACGATTTTGTTACGTGCAATAGCCAAAAATAATTTTTTTTGGTCTTTTATCTTCTCATAACTAATTATTTATAATTTTTTTGTAATTTATTGTTGTAAAAATATGTAAGATATCCATTCAATTTGGTAATTTATCTATCGATCTGGATCATTCAATAATCTTACTTATTATGTGTACAATTGGTAAGAAAAACAAAACGAAATATAGAGGTTCTTTGTTATAAAAAAAAAAGTAAAATCAATTAAATCTATTTATTTTTACTCTTTTAGTATACTTGTTTAATGAACATATGGGTAGATTTTGACTACATCCCAAGATCAGGGGGTTTCATCGTCATAGCCCATTCCCTCTTGAATTTGTCTCTTACCACTGCTCCTAGGGATGGAAAAGTAATTTGAGTGGTAGAGACTATTTTGGGAAAGATATTAGCTGGACCATAGGTGATGGAGTATCCATTAATATATGGAATGAGTCCTGGTTACCTAGTAAGCACAGGCTTTAAATACATGTAAACCATTGCCCTAATATGGTTTCTGAGTTAATAAATAAAGATGGAAGATCTTGAAATATTAATGTCACTGAAAATTTGTTCTCGCCTTCTATTGTTGCAACCATTGGAACAATGCACCTAACATCTTCCCAAGTGATTATATCCCATTCTGGAATATATCATCAACCAGAGAAGTCAGTGTTAGGGAGTGCTATGATTTTCTTTGGAAGGCACAAATGAGGGTTGAGGAGAGAAAAAATCTAAATAAAGGTTGCTCATCCTTTAAACTATCCAGTGATGTTTGGAAATTTTTATAGTTTGATATGAAACCTATGACCCAATGAGATTATCTAATTTCTTTTAGTTTTCAACATGTCGTTTGCACATAACATACTTCAATAAAGGAAAAAGGTAGATGGTCATTTTAAGAGTAAATATTTCCCTAACCAAAAAAAAATTGGAAACTAAAGGGGGAAGAACTTCTCTTGGGGATGGAAAAGTATTTTGGGTGGTAGAGACTGTATTAAGAGAGATATTAGTTTGACCATAGGGGAACATCTTGGAATGTGAATGTCACTAAAAATTTATTCTCACTCTTTGCAAACATTAGATTAATGCACCTACCATCTTCCCCAAGTGATGATATCCCATTCTGGAATATATGATCAACTGGAGAAGCCAATGGTAAAGAGTGATGTGCTTCTCTTAGGAAGGCACAAATGAGGGTTGGTGAGAGAAAAAATCAATATAAAGGTTGCTCGTCCTTTACACTATCAAGTGTATTTTGGAAATTTGTATGGAAACTCAAATATTCACCCTCGGTGAGGAATTTTCTTTAGAAGGCTTGCATAAATGGGCTACCGACCAATGAGAACATATTAAAAAGGAAAAATACGTCAAGTGCAACATTGCAAATTTGTGGGGAAATTGATGAAAATGTTGAACATTTATTGTTTCATTGTCCATGGGCCAGAGCTACCTGTTGAGTAGCCCCCTAACAATGATTTTAATGAATGAGTTGACTTTTAATGTGGAAAATTGGATTGAACATCTAAAACAATGTATAGTTGACCCATATTATTCTCAATCTTTGATTGGAGAAACGGCAGCTACTATTGCATGACAAATATGGAAAATCATAAATGAATATATATTTAAAGCTCATATGCCCGACCCTCTAAAAACAATTAATATAGCAATAAAGGCCTGTGATGAGTATTACAAAGCAAACTTTGCTACTTCTGAGGCCTGTATACAACACACAGATTACACTTCAAGTATTGATCACTTAGATCATGAAGGAATTGTGACTTTCAATAATATACAAGTGGCACAAAGGTTTGATATTCTTAGCAACTATACTCATTCTTATTCTAAATATCCCATTCTGAGTTGGACTCCTCCAAAGTTTTGGAAAATTTAAGATCAATTGTGATGCGGCCTGGGATGTTAATACTAATATAAGTGTTATTTCATGTATCATATATAATTTCGCAGGTGTGATACTTGACGGGGTAGCGATAAAGATTGAAGCTCATTCAACGATGGAATATGAAGGTAGAGGAGTCCAAGCCGTGTGTAGATTGGCTTCTCGTTTCCTCAAGAATCATTTACTGTAGAAAATTATATTAGAACTTGTAAACTCCCTTTTTGTATTAAGTTCTCACATGTGATGAGAAATTGTAATTCAATAACTGATTGGATAGCTAAACAAAATCTAATAGACAATTTGTTTAACCTTTAGATGCATAATCCCTTCCCTCCCTCCCAATTAGCTAAACTGCTCAAAAAAGACAAAAATGCCCTAGGAATTGGTTAATTGTATTTGATTTTCTATTAATGAATAAAGTTACTTTCGACTAAAAAAGAAAAAGAAAAACAGAAGGTAAGAGATATTACTATTTTTTTAAAATTAAATTTCGATTGTAGGCTAAAATTTGGATCGTATTTGATTTTTTGGATTAATTATCAACATAATTTTGTTATAAACATAACAAATTTATATATATTTTTATTATGCTATTGTAAAGTAATTATTTACTGAGATAATGACTCATAACACCCAAATAGATAAATTATACTCTTAGAATATCTAATTTTTTTTCCTCAAAAATCAAATTATTATAATTTATTATCAATCTATCGTATATACCTTTATCTTATATTTTATACTACAATATCTCTATATAATATAATTATAAAATAAAAATAAGAATGATAAATTTATTATAAAATAAAAATAATAATAATAAATTTATATATTAAAAGAATATGATAGGACCCCTACAAAAAAAATTCTTATAAAACTGGACCACTTCACGCAAATTTTTTAAACTGGATATTACCAAACTAGCCCCACCCACCGCTTAAAAAAAATAAATTTTGTTTAAAAAAAAACTACTCCCCTCCCAAAGCCCAGAGAAAAAAATTTACACATACAACCCGTCATTTGGTAATATACGACCCATTATTATGCATATGACAATCCAAAATTCGTACACATACTATAGTAGACAACCCCGAGTTGTACACATACAGCCTATCGTTTTGTAATGTACAACTCATCATTGTGTTTATGACAACCCATAAATTGTTTCACCCGCCCACCCTTTTTCCACAACCCATAGAAATAACGACAACCTAGAGTTTTTACACATATAAGCCATCATTTTGTAATGTACAACCCATAATTATGCATACAATATCCCAGAGTTTTTTTACCCCCACCCCATTGCAACCCCCTTCACAACACCCTTTGCTAGAAAAAAAATTACCTACCCCAGCCCCTACCACCTAGCTAGAAAAGAAAAAAATGTAACAAGAAAAACAATTTACCACCCCGTCCCTAGCTCCCGTTTGAAAAGAAAAACAAATTTACCCCTATCCCTCGACTAAAAAAGAAAGAAAATATACCCCCCCCCCCCCCCTCCCTGATGTCTCCTCTTTTATTATAATTATATGCCCTTATGAGACATCAAATTGGATGATTATTTGACTAATTCGATAGACTTTTAGTGTTAATTTGTTATATTTCATTTTCCCTCCTTGGATTTTAGTATTTTTCATTTATTAAACTTTTGCAAGTTAAATGGTTTGTTTTAGTGTAAAGTTTGTAGGTTTTTAATGCTAGCAAGGAGGGGAATCGAGAGTCTTAGATTGTGTAAAGAAGTCAAAGGCGAGAAGAAATATCCCGAAGAGTTGACAAGTTAAAGCTGCAAATTTGGATGGCTGGTGGTAATTGCTGATTTCGAGCTACTTAAACGTGGTTTCAGCCTCTGAGTTGTAAAGAATATTTGTTCCTTATCGAGTTACGAAGAGTTAGCAAGTTGAATTAGTCAATTCAAAGTTAAATTGAGAAAGTTACAGTCGTTTTAGTGGTGGATGTACACCAGTTACGGGATTTGGACTTGAAGAGTAGACTTGGGCCATTTATTATTTCATTAATTCACTTAAAAATAAGCCCAAGTCCGAATTATTTAGTATAAATAGACCTTTTGACTTTATATTTACACACAACTCATTTTAGCAAAGTCAAAAATGCCAGAGAGAAAGTCAGAAGCTAGGAAAAGGAAGAAGCCAAGAGCTGGAGAATTCATCTTCTCCAAATCACAGCCAACTCCAAATTCCTAATTAGGTTTCTTTCATTTATTTTCTTTCTGTAAAACATGAACACCGTTAATTCTATTTCTTTTGTCTTTATTTAGTTATGAGCTAATTTCCCTTTGTACTTGAGAATCGCGAATTGGGTTCAACCCAAACTAGATTAATTTATGTTTTTCCGATTTGGGATTTAAGAATATAAATTGAATTATAATTTTATGTTGGCTTTTATTTTATGCTTTATTTATTATCCTTAGAGTCGTGAACTAAGGGTGAGTTTTAATATCTAGGTTATTCAATATAGTGGCGTATTGATCACCTTGACGGGGGATTTAGATACAGAACTAGGTAATTTCCGTTGGTATCCGCCAATGACCTTGACAGGCTTGACTAGCCAATAGCCAATGTGGTAAGTTTAAATCATCCAAAAGTAGTTTTAATTATCCTGACGGAGTTTAGAATACCGTATGAGAGCTTTTAGGTCCACCCTGATGGGGGCCAAGAGACTTTAGAATCCCGACTAGTATAATAATAATGACTCAGTCCTTAAAAGAAGACATTAATTAAGAAGGTCTAGGTGAAGCCCTAGCGAGACTCAAGGTTTAGGTTTAGGTGAAGCCCTAGCGGGATTCTGGGAAAGGGACCTCCTATTTATAATCCCCCTTTCAAACAATAGACAATTTATTTGTTTATGAATTTTGCTTGAATCCATCCTACCTTCCTATTGGGAAACCATTCAAGGAGTTTAGGCCTAATGAGAAGGTCCTACTCTTTATCAATCCTCAAATATCTATTCATCAGAAGTGTGCCCTTACATATGTGAGAGTTTGATAAAGGTTGAACTTGAGTCATAGATCTTACTTGTATAATTGGTGTGTTGGATGGGACCACAAATTGGGTTGCTTCCTTTGCTTTGAGATTGGTGTTTGAAGTAGAGGAAGGAGCTTCAGCCATGGCTTCGTCCATTGTATTTACTCATTATATACCACTTTATATGACTAATTATAATTGTGGTTTTTTGTAAAAATCATGTTGTCTCGTACAGTTGTCACTCGTCGACTCAAAGGTGGAAGTTCTCAGGAGGGTGACGAAAAGAATCCCAGAACTACCCCAATCGATATGACAACCTTGGGGTCTCATATCGGGAAAGGCAAGGTGAGTACCCAAACACATGATTCGGCTCTGAAGAGGAAGAATCAAAGTAATAAAGGTAAATCCGTCCATCTCGTCGATTCCATGGAAACTAAGGTAACCGACTCCCTTCCTTCGACCATGGTTCTTGTGGCCTTTCCTACCCTTGGCCAAACTAAACCCGAAGTTGATAGAGAACGTGATAATGGTAACGTGAAAAAGACATTATGATAAATATATAAGAATAAAAAAAGACAGAGATAAATAATATTTTAAAATTAATAAAAGGTCAGATTTCTTTGTTACTTTGCTTGTTTGGATAAATACCCATTTGAAAACCTATGTGTCTTCACTAACAGTTAATATAAATGGTAAAATACTAGTGTTGGCCATATACAAAAATTAAAGTGTTAAAAAATTATTTGATAAAGATAAATGAAGAATTTATCACTTGAGAAAAAAAGGACAAATTAATTTATTTTATCCTAAAATAAAGTTATCATTATATTAATATAATAAATATAATATAGTATAATATAACCTTAACCTTAAAAACACTCTCTAGCCGCCACTATCTCCTTCCACTGGTTATGCCCTCTCTGATACTTAAATCGTCTTTCTATATTCACCACCACATTAACCATTTGAATTAATATCTTTATAGAAATAAATTCCGTTATACAAATCAACCATTACCATCGATCAATCAGATTTTTTTTCTTTCATAAATTTATTATAAGGGTGTGGTTTTTGAAAGTCCAGATAATCATACATATTATCAATTTGGATGATCAAAGTAAATACCAAAAAACTCTAGAATTATCTAAAACAAATTGATTTTAATATCTGCATAATATATATTTTTATTATTATTTCTTTGTTATTTTTATATTTAATGGAAAATAACATTTTAAGATTTGTATATTTCAAATTCTTTATAATTTGGTTTGAGACGATTCTAAATCTGTAAAAAGACCTATTTAAAAAATATTTGGTTTGGTTTAATAATGGAACCATTTTTTATGTATAATAGCCAAAAAAAATTATTTTATTTTATTATCTTCTCATAACAATTTGTTTATGAATTTATTCTAATTTATTGTTATATAAAAATATATAATATGTCAATTTAATTTTCTTATTTATTTTTTGATCTCTTTCAATAATATTGCTAATTATGTGTACAATTGGTAAGAAAAATAAAATGAAATATATATAGGTTATATGTAATAAAAAATTAAATCAATAAATCTATTTATTTTTACTCTTTTAGTATAATTATTTTACGAAAATGTGGGTAGATTCGGACTACGTCCCAAATCAGTGGGTTACATCGCTATAGCCCATTCCTTCTTGAATTTGTCTTTATCATGTGCAAGTATTATATATTAGTTTGATATAGAACCTATGATCCAATGAGATTATCTTATTTCTTTTAGTTTTCAACATGTCGAACATATATTAATAAAGGAAGGGGGAATTAATGTTTAAAGCCTCCAAAGCCCCAAACTTATAGCTTAAGGCCTACTAGTTGGTTACCAAGTTAAGTAGTAACTAGTGTAGGTGGAAAGACAAAAAAGCCCCCTTATACACTACACTAATACATCACACAGTGAAGAAACCAAAACAAAAAAAAAGTCCTATTAGGGATTTGAATCCAACAAATCGATTCTCTCTCTCTGCAACCCTTTCTATACCCTGTAGCACCCACCTTCCTCCACCCACCAGCCCTACGCCTCCCTCTTCCCTCCTTCACCCACCACCATCGAAGACCACCTTCCCACCGATGCCCTCCTTCCCCTTCCCTCTTCACCCCACCTTACCACAGTAGAACAGATCTCAACACCACCACTCACCAGAAAAGCGCAGCAGAAAACCCAACGCCATTGCTGCTCCATAAAACGCGATGCCATATCACTTCCATTGATGCACCAGAAGCTTCTCCCCCAACAGCTCGTGAACCAAGCCATCACCATCACCGTTGTGAACCAAGCCACCACCATCGATGCTGACGAACACAAGCTTCAACACAAGCTTCACTCCACTCGCTGCACAGATCCGGTGGTCCTGTTCGTCGTGTTCGTGTAGCCTCTGCGCACAAGAAAGACCTCCGCCACTCAAGCATCTCCGATCTCCAAGAAAACCGCCGCCATCACCACGAACTGCGCCACCACACCACCATCACCACTAACTGCGCCACCACACCACCATAAACAGTCCATTCTCGCCGCTGCAACAGTCCACAGAGCCACCTTAACCTCGTTCCTCTTCCCACCACTGAGCCACCTTCACCCTCCCTCCCTGTGAATCGATCTCGTCCCCACCTTCTATGTCGCCGTTGTCGAGACATTCTCGATCCAGTATCCACCTTCTATGTTCCGATAGTCCAGCCCCTTTTGGGTGTCCAGCCCCTTTTGGGCTTTGTGTCTTTTGGTCTGTCTTTTTTTGTTTTTTTTTTGGCCTTGAGTGTCCAGACATAATGGGCTCAAGGGCCTTCTTTATTTGGTCAAGATAACTAGGGTTCACCTTGTTGGGTCAGGACACAATGTGTCTAGACCGGCATGGTCCAGACATGGGCATCAAATTATCTAATTTCATTTCCTTTTCTTATTTTTTTCAGGTAACGTGTAAATAAAAAAGAGGATTTGGGTACAGCCATAGGGGCAATGACTTGGATTGTTTTTTATTTCGTTAGACATGCATTTTTAGTAAAAAAAGCTTGGGTACAGCCCTATTGGTACAGACTTGAACTAATTTTGACTTGGACAACCCCGTAGCATGGAATGAATTTGGACAAATACGGACTTGTGTACAGACCGGGGTACGCGAATTTGGCTGGACATGCATGTACTTGGACAAAATCGAAACATTTGACGTATAGAAAATGACTTGTGTGCGGACCATTGGGTACACGTACTTGGACATGTCTGAGAAAATGAACATATACAAAAAAAAAAATCGGCACAAACACCTTAAAAACGTTAAAAAAAATATAGGCCTGTACACACTAATATATATGTCTGGACACATCTAAATATATGTCCGTACCCGTGGGTACGGTACCATTCGTTTAAAGAAAAGAAGAATAGTATTACTATATTGAATAGTAATACTATATTGAGTAAATCAATAATATACTTACATGGTGTCAGCAAAAGTAGGAGAGAGATTTGTTGTAAGATGTAAAGGAAGGGTAATAAGGTAAGTGGTGATGGTAGTTATATACGTGTAGGCTTTTGTTAGAAGTATTAGTAACTGGGGCTTTATATCCTAATGAGTTTGATATTTGGGCTGCATTTCGTAGATTCCTCATAAAGGAAAGGGTCGTTTGTCATGTCATTTAAACAAAAGAAGACAAATGGTAAGAGATATTACTTTATATTTTAAAATGATATTTCAAGTGTAAGCTAAAATTTTGATAGTTAAATATGGATCATCTTATATATTTAATTTTTGGGACAACGCCCAGTTAATTGCACGGAGAGCGTAAGAATTCTCAATTAATTACAATTTCAACTTACTTCCCACTTAAGCACAAAAAATTGGAAGATTACAAAAATACCCATAGTCTTATTAATTAATTATAATCATATTTATTTATTTATTTTCATTTTTATTTATTTTTTTAAACTTTTTTCGAAAAAAAAATTTCTAATTTTTTTCCTGAAATTTTTTTTTATTTTTTTTATGTGTTCCATGAATACGCGATTCTGTAATTTGTGTGCAGAATTGGAACAACCAAAATCAAATTTTGTGTATTCTAGGAATACATAAATTCGAGTTTTATGTGTTCCACAAATTTGAGTTTAATGTGTTCCACTAATACACAAATATAAGATTTGTGCGTTCCAAGAATACACAATTCTGAGATTTGTGTGTTTAGGAATACACATAATGGAACAAACAAAATCAAGTTTTGTGTATTCCATGAATACATAAATTCGAGTTTTATGTGCCATGAATACACAAATTTGAGTTTTATGTGTTCCATGAATACACAAATTTGAGTTTCATGTGTTCCATGAATACACAAATTTGAGTTTTGTGTGTTCCATGAATACACAAATCTGATATTTGTGCATTCTAAGAATACACAATTCTAAATAAACAAAATCAAGTTTTGTGTGACCTGGAACACACAAAAATAAAAATAAAGTGTTGGACAAAAAGATAAGATATCAAGATAGTTAAAAACGAGTAAAAATAGGGTATATGCGATTAATAAAGAGAAAAAATAATTTTGTTAAAGAAGAGAATCCTTTAGATCGATTTTATGACTTTGTGTGTTACAGGAATACATAAACCTATATTTATGTGTTATAACAACACATAACCCGGAATTTCGATTTTAAAAAAAAAACAAAAAAGAATCGAAAAAATTTTGAATTTTTTTTTTAAATAAAAAATAAAAATCATATAAGGGCAATAATGGAAGGTAAATATGACAATGTGTTTGATTGGAAATTAAGTTGATAATTTGTAAGTAAGTAGGAAGTAATTTGCTCATTCCTTTTTTTTAAGAATGAAAACTGTAGAATTGTAATTAATTAGAAATTATCTCATAATTTTTTAGATTAACTATCGAACAACATAATTTTGTTATGAAATAGAAAATATATATATTTTTATTATGCTATTATAAAATTGTTAAATTAATGAGCTCAAACACAAAATAGGTAAAATCTACCTTCAAAATATCTAAATATTTTTTCCTTAATAATCAAATTATTATTGTTTATTATCAGTCTACCCTATATACCCTTATCTTTTAATTTATACTATAATAAAATATATTGACAAAAAATACTATAATATTATATATAATATATTTACACACGAATTATAAAATAACAAAATAAAAGAATTTGTATATTAAAAAACATCTAATGAGACCCCCACAAAATATTTTTCTGTAAAACTGGATAAACTGGACCACTTCACGCAAGTTTTTTAAACTGAAATTTAAAAAAATTTACCCCTACCCCATCGTCTAAATATTTTTTGTAAAAAACTACTCCCCTCTCACAGCCTAGAGAAAAAATTCACACATACAATCCATTATTATGCATATTACAATCCAAAATTCTTACACATATTATAGTAGACGATGCAGAGTTGTACACATACAACCCATCATGTTGTAATATACAACCCATCATTGTGCATATGACATACAAGAAAAAAATTCAGCCTCCCACCCTCTTCCCACAACCAGAAAAAAAAAACCAAGAGTTTTTACACATACAACCCATCATTTTGTATTGTACAAACCATAATTATGCATATAATAGCCTAGAGTTTTTAACTCCCACCCCACTGAAACCCCCTTCTCGATGCCCCCTGCTGGAAAATATTTGCCGACACCCCCCTCCACCACCCCCAGCTGGAAAAGAAATAAATTGACAAGAAAAATAATTTACCACACCCACCCCTCCCATCCCTAGCTCCTGTTGGAAAAGAAAAATAAATTTACCCCTTTACCCCTACTTGAAAAAAATATACCCCCCTCCTCCCAATTGAAAATAAATTGGGTGTTTTAGAAAAGTTTTACTGGGTTTTGGTTGTTTGAGTCATTAACCCTTATTTATTTGTATGTCTATTCTACATTTCTACAATTCTACTTTATCTATTATACTTTCTCTTTTTCTTTATAGGTTTGTTAAAATTATGTTGTTGGTGCATTTAAAATCAAGTTTGTTAGAAAGGGAAAGGGAAAGGAAAAATCCCATGCCTAATCCCCAACCGTTCACTAGCGCCAAACCCTTTTGAGCTACCCTATTCAAGCGTAGCATTAAACGACAAGTTGTTGATGAAATCATACTAGAGGTAAAGAGGAAGAGCCTTCAAATCAATATTATTTTCCAATTCTAAGTATAATTATTAATGATAATTATGGTCTAATTAACTAACACCATTTCATTTACAAAATGTTTTGTATATTTTAGTGAAGAAGCCATTTAAGCAGAAGCTTAAGATCATGGGTTCTACCAAGAATCTACAAAGCTTTCCTACTACATTTACTGGAGTTCTTATTGTTGTCGCTTACTAATAACGGACGCTGCACCCAATCAGTGTTCCTCGTGGTCAAGCCATGTTCGAATTTGGAGGCTTTGTCATAATTTAAAATTCTTAATTATGAGTAGTAATTATTCAGTAAAACCATTTTTTTTTCTTTCTTATTCATAACTAGAATAGAGAAAACAAGAATGAAGAAAAACACAAATGACAGCAAAAATTATGACGAACTGAGACGTTAAAATCCCGAATCACATCATGTAACCTCACTGTAATTATTTCTCACTATAACATAAATTACTTAATCCAAGTCTAACTAGATTTTGAATTGAATAGAGGAGATACTTGAGCACACCATCTGATATTCCTTATTCAGATTCTGCACTTTTTTCTAAGAATGAAATGTAAACTTAAGCATATGGGAGAGTCAATTTCTTTAAATACTAATTTAAGAGGGAGAACTTTCAATGTGGGAACATTACACAACTAAAGATGCTTTGTCATAAGGACCTCTTCTTTTCAGGAGGTTATCTTAAGAAATAAAGTTGTAGTGGAGAAAGTGAGATCACTCCTAATCATTGATAATATTTTACTATATTGGTGTAATATTTTTATACATAAAATATAATAATTAAATTAAACCATACTACATCATTGTTGGATCACATCTCTTGTCCCTTTTTCGGCATCTTGAGAACATGCTTTAATAGAAACAATAGGTTGAACCATAAAGAAAAATAAATAGGAAAAAGCTTAGAAACATAGTTAAGACAATAAACTAAGACTAATTACCCGAATGATAGAGGTGGAAAGATGCAAAAGTGATGCAGTAGGGCACCAGACTATGTTGTTTTCTCCTCTTGTCAACTTGCTTTCTTCTTTCGTCAAAATTCTGAATAAAAAATAGCAAGGACTAGCAAAGACCATTTTCTAATGTTAATTTATGGTATTTATAGGTCCAGATACGTTTTATGGGTTGTGGGATTCTTTTAAGTGACATAATCCAACCCGAAAATGTATTACATAAAGAGTGGACTGGTTCGATCCACGACAGTTGCATCTTTAACAACTTCTTCATATCCACTCAAAATCATAAAATGTTAGTTCCTACACGTTGTGAACTACAATTAGTAGCTGGAAACCAAAGGGATCCTCCAAATTCATCATTGATCTTGCGTGGCAACTCAAACAATTCACTTTCTAAATATGGTCAACAACTCTTTTCACTTTCCAAAAGTGGATTCTTTGTCCTTTAACTCTTTCCTTCGGGTTTGGTCTTATTTTCTCGATTTTGTTATCCATTATTTAGGATATAATAGCCTCCAAGTACCGAATAGTTTCACACATTACGCACAAATATCTCTTAAAGTAACAATTCTCCACAACTAGACAAGAAACAAGAAACTATCAATATATAGGAGAAAAAAGCCTCAACTAAGCACCATATAACCCTAAAATGATGTCTCTTGACTAGATTAACCTAGAAAATAAACGGAGGCATCAATAACATTTCAATTTTAAGTAAATTTATGGCTCTATTGCAATTATTAATTGTTTTTATTGATAAGGGTATTCAATGCGTATAGCTGGATATACACGCGTTAACGATGAAGTCATTGCATTTGACAACATGTCCCATGGTGTTATATATATGTATATATATATATATTTGACTCACGTGTTATGGACGGTGTCAAATGGGTTTCTTGTCAAAAAGGGGAAAAGTGAGTGACTTGGGATTATGACGTTTATACTATCGTAAATGGAATTTCTTATTATGATAAGTTGGTCAAAATTTTGAAGGTCATGTTTGGTGATAATTGTTTGGTTGCATTGTTCGAGTGTAAGTGGTATAACACGGACGAGAAAAAAAATAGGAGGTCAGATCAATGAGCAACCTTTATCAACATAAGTCTTTTTGTAGTGATTACCCTACAAATTAGCAACCCAAGCAAAAAGGTCTTCCATAACGATGAAATAAATTAAACGAAGACCCAAAAGGGTGGAAATTTGTATCATATGTGAATGACCGGTACGGATGGAGTCCCGAATTGTGGGTGTGGAATCGATATCGTTTATCACCATTCCTTGAGTTAATGTGATCTTGCACATGGGCGAATCGCAATTATATTTGAGTACTGAAGAAGGCATAGATATTGATCTGAACTTGTTGGGGTACGATCCGTTGATCGAAAATGATAAAATACCAGACGACACATTAGATAAGTACGGAGACGATTAGTTAGAGAAATATATATATCAATAGTGATGATGAATTTGTAACCCCTAATGTTTACGAGACAAACTAGTAAGATTTTTCACTTATAGATGATTTAATTATTAATATTACAACTTATTGTTAATTACTATTTGTTGCTTAATACGTGTTTGTACCAGGTTTCAAACGCACGCTATTTTGTATAAACTTTGTCTTTCTATCGAATTTGGAAACTTATAATATTTTGTGCTATTATTACAACATTTGGAAATAATTTGGTATTTTTTAGTGATTATTCAACAAAAAATGATTTTTTTTGTGTTTATAAAAGGTTTTGTTAAAAAGTATCATTAGTGACGCATTTGTCGTCGCGAGTATGCTTAGAACTCAGCGCTAATGACCAGCTGATAATCAATCTTTTAACATCTACTAAGGCGCTGATAATCGATCTTTTGACATTTCTTGAGGTGTAGATGAAAGAATATATTGGGTAACAATATAGGCCGAGTCTTTGCAGCTGGCGTCACTTTGAATTCAATAGCAAATAATTATCAGTTATTGGTTTTTGCATTTTTACCAATTTAACCTCATGTACATGTCATGATAGGATTAGAAAAAATATTTATCCAACCTTTTTGTATGTAGTTGTGCATCTTATCAAATGTGGAGCTCTTTCTATGAAGGAAATCTAGTAATTATCATCTCGTGGAAGTTACCGTCTCATTTTACCCCTTTCCCTCCCCCCCCCCCCAACACACACATATACAGAAACTTGGACAAAATTAGGGATAAGGACTAAGTATTGCGGTCCAAATTAAACTAAAACTTGTTTTCCTAAAATGTGGACTAATTGGCCCATTGAACTTGTAAAATTCATAACTTCTTTATTACATCTCAAAATCCAGTGATCTTGGTATCAAAGGACCGAAATTCAAAGACCTTTGTGAATCTAAAAGAACTCCTTCAAATTCCTTGTCGATTTTCTACAGCATCAAGAATAGTACTCGTTTTTTCAGCTAGACAACTTACTTTTACTTTCCAACTCTATCCAAAGTTTCCTTTTTTATCAGGACTAAGGGGTTTTCTTGCTTTATTCACTTATTATCATCAAACCAAGGTGTATTACCTTCAAAATATCTAAGTGCTACACAAATAACACATAAGTTACGCGCACAAGCTCTACAAATAGCAAAACAGCTAAAACTAGACAAGAAAGTGTAAACCATGAATAAATGGGGGAAATCCCGAAACTAAATACTAAATACCCCTAAGATGATGTATCGTGACTAAATTTTTCTATAACATAAATGGAGACATCAAGGTCCCTCCTTTTTTAGAGTTTCCTTTGAAGCAATATACAACTTGTCTATTTATGACTTCGGCTTGTATCCAGCCTACCACCTTATTGGGAGATCACACTATCAATCCTCAGATCTCTATTCCCTTAAAGTGTGCCCTTACATGTATGCGAGTTTGATTAAGCCTATAGTGAGTTGTCGATCTTACTTGTCTCAATGGAGTGTTTGATGTAGAGAGTAAACGCAGGAAAACGCTTTCCCACAGAAAAGAGAGAATAAATTCTCAAATTTTATAAAATAATTAAAAGCTGCTTAAGGTTTGTTCAAAACACATATTAATAGTATCAAAGACCTAGGAAAATAAATTAAGAAGTTGCCCTTGCGAAATAAGGAAATAACGAAATATTAAAAACACTGCTTAAAAATAATAAAACACGTTTTTGAGGCCCTAAATGATGGAATTTGGCCGAAAAGCATCGTACTTCATGGCAAAGCGATGAGTTTTGATCGTTGACCCGATTCCACCCAAAAAGCACTCATTATTCGCCTGATTCTGAATTCGACATTTTTTCCGCATTCTGCACTGCATCATTGTCACCGGGGTGGAGAAGATTCGCCCTCGAATCCAAAGCGGGGTAAGCTACTACATCATAACCTGCAAATGGGATTAAATGCTTGACATTGAAAACATCATAAGTGTGAATGTGTCCGGGCAGCTGCAAACGATACTGTTGATTTTCTCGATTATCTCAATAGGACCAATTTTTCGAGCAGCCAGCTTGTTATACTCATGAGCAGGGTACCTATCCTTTGTCAAGACAGCCCACACAAGGTCACCTTCCTCGAACTCCACATGTCTCCTCTTCAGATTAGCTACTCATTTATACTTCTCTGTCGCTTTTATGAGATTATCTAGAGTCTGAGCATGTATTTTCTGCAACTCAGCAATAAAATCAGCTGCAACACCATGTGGGCGCACGGGATTATGCACCTGAAGTAAGTCCAAAGGACCACGAGGAACAAATCCGTACACCACCTTGAAAGGGCTGAAACCTGTGCTCCGATTAACTGCATGATTATGGGCAAAAGATGCTTGGGGAAGCTTCAAATCCCAAGACTTCAAATGATCACCTACCAAGCTCCGCAACAAATTACCAAGCGAACGATTAACAACCTCTGTCTGGCCATCCGTTTAGGGATGGTAAGTTGTACTGAAGTTTAATGACGTGGAAACCAAACGCCATAAACTCCTCCAAAAATGACTCAGAAACCGCGAATCACGATCCGACACGATAGAATTAGGCAAACCATGCAAAGAATAAATGTCACGGAAGAACAAAGTCGCCACATTAACCGCATCCGCTGTCTTCTTACAAGGGATAAAATGAGCCATCTTGGAAAAACGATCAACCACCGCAAAAATAGTGAATGGAAAAGAAGCTACGAGCTAAATTTGCCAACAAGGGCATTAAAAAGAAAGAATATATATATATAAAAAAATAGCATGATATCTCGAACAACAAAAAGAGAGTCATAGCTATATAAAAGAGAAATTGATATGAAAAGAATATATATATTCGGACCGGCAAAGGGGATTTTAAATCATCAAAGGTTCTAATTGGGATTATTGGGGATGCACATTAAAGCATCAATAAATTGATTTGAGTGAGAACATCTTCGAGTGAAAACTCAAGCTCTAGGGCGATTCGTTGATGGCTAGTGAGGAGAGAGCCAAAAGCTCACTTTTCATTATCCAAATATACCACACCCGTCCTTAAGACAAGTTATAACCCAAGACCTTAGGATTTCTAACCACTAGATGGAGAAACAATTGAGCTATTAGGGAGTAGGTAAGTGGACCATTGGATGTTGTATTTGGGACCTATGAACAACATATAGCCATTAACCTGAACTAAGTTATCATCCTCTCCTTCTGGCATTGCGAAATTAATCTTAACTTGAATTTATGGAATGTTGATTACATGTATATTAAGCATATTTGTGCATTATTTCTTGAGCATTACTACATGAGACTTTTTAGATATTTTGCTTTAGGATCATTCATTATGTTCTGTTCTTATTCTCCTCCTACTTCTTCTTCTTGACTACCCTACTGTTCTTTACTTTTATTGTATCGGGACGATACAACTTTGAGTTGGGGGTCTTGATGTCTCCTCATTTGTGATAATATAATATACTTCAGAGACATCATTTTAGGCTTATTTATTAGTCTATAGGTTGATTTTAGCTTAATTTAGCGCACTTTCCTATTTTGAGTCTTGATTTGTAGAATTATTATTTTTAGAGCATATTGGGTTTAATTGTTTATTTAGTGTGAAGCTTTAAAGATAATTATGGAGATTAATTAGAGTCCAAGTCAAAGACTACAACTTATGGAAAGAGATATACATGGAAATTGGAGATAGAAGGAAACTGAGTTCAATTAGGAAAAAGAAAACCTGCCTAAATCTGGGATTCTGCAGAACACGTCTAAAGATTGGTGTTTTTACCTAAGAAATAGGCCGAATTTGGTAATTTCCTTCTATAGGGCCTAGATAATTCTGTTGCGATTCTTTTGGTATCTTATGGAGCTCAATCCGACCAATAACGAAGAAGATACACTCAAAACAACGCAGCAGTGTTTTCCTTACGAATTTGAGTTGGGCCAGGAGTCCATTACTTAAGTTTATCTCCAAGAAACGAATTAGGTCAACCTCTACACTATAAATACAGCCTCTTAACACTCTTAAATCATCCTCGGCCAGACCTTAAGGCCAAGAGGAAGCTACAACACAAGAGAAGAAGTCTGGAAGGAGCTGTGCAACAACTATGTCTCCTTCAACCTCTTATTTTGTAATTCATTTCTCTTCCCTTCTTTGTATGAACTAATTCTTTAGTTTGAGTTTTAGCATATATGTATGAACCCTAGTTTTGATTGACATCTATCTAATTTGGGAACTTAATGTTTTAAATTGAATTATAGTTTTTATTCTCTGTTTATGTGTTTGGATTTATATTCTGTGTTCTTGTGGAACCGCGGCCATATAGAATTACCATCTAGTAATTAGGTCACCATTGACAACGGTGTTTAATTTCATGTTTAGCACATAACGTCTAGTATTAGGTCTGATCTGACAACCCAACCTATCTAGATAATCACTATGGTTGAGTCTTGTGACTCTTTACCAATTACAGGAAAAGTTTGCTTAGGAAGCCTTATTGACACAGGTAAATCCTATTTTAAACTACCGATAGCATATTGGGACCGATTAGGGAAATACTACATAATTTACCCTTACATGTTTAGAACGGCAAAACTAGTGGGGATTGCATGCTAATAACTCAGGCTAGACTTTCATACTATCTTCTTTTCTTTTCTTTTATTTGTTTTCTGTCTTTTAATTTATTAGTTTAGTTTATTTATTAGAAAACTAAATAAATATTTGTCTATCTCTTCTTTCTACTTGCGTATTATCTTTCTATCATTTATTTCTGCACTTGATAATTTGCATAAGTTCTCTCTAACTTTCGTTAGTCCCTGAGGAACGAATCTTCTTATCATTAAAACTTGCATACGTCCTGTAATACTTGCAGTACAGTGTTAGTTTAGGGTGTGTATTTGCACTTATTTATATCATTAATTTATCACACTTTAGGCCACACCAAATACACTCTGTGATAGGCACCATAATGCTGCTGAAATGGGGAATAAAGCGCCTATAAAACGACGCCAGCCCGTGAAAACTCCACACCTCCGTGATGGTGCGAGGCTGAGGCCACTGCTGAATCGCCTCGATCTTCGCCGCGTCCACTTTCAACCCATCCTTTGACACAATATACCCCAAAAACTGCACTGAATCCGTGAAGAAAGTACATTTATCGGGGCCTGCATAAAATTTGTCCTTGCGAAGCGCTACAAGTACCTCTCGCAAATGTTGCAAGTGTAAAACCGGATCAAGGCTATAAATAAGGATATCATCAAAGTACACAACCACGGATTTACCTATGAAAGGGCGTAATGTTTGGTTCATAACGCGCATGAAGGTGCTAGGCGCATTAGAAAGACCAAACGGCATGACCAACCATTCAAAAAGACCCTCGCGAGTCGTAAAAGCAGTCTTACACGCATCCCCCTCACAAATCCGAATCTGGTGATAGCCACTCTTCAAGTCCAGCTTGCTAAAGATCGTCGCCTTGCCCACCTGATCTAACAAATCATCCAATCTTGGAATAGGAAATCGATAACGCACCGTAATTTTGTTGATAGCGCGACTATCAACACACATACGCCAGGACCCGTCCTTTTTTTGGAGTAAGGAGGGCTGGAACCACACATGGACTCAGGCTCTCATGAACATGCCCCTTCGCAATCAGCTCTTCAACCTGCCTACGTAATTCTTCATGCTCACGAGGACTAATTCGGTAATGGGGCCTGTTTGGTAGGGTGGAACCAGGAACCAAATCAATGTGATGTTGAATATCACGCATAGGGTGCAGCTCCTTAGGCAGATTCTCCGGAAACACATCAGCAAATTCCTCCAATAAAGGCCGAGCAATCTCAGGCACACTCGTAACTCCAGAACTAGGCTTACCCAATAACAAAAACACCACTCCAGATTCCTCCAAAGCACGTGCAAAGCAAGCGCGAGTCAAAAGCATGTTGTTACTGTCCTTCGGAAGACGCGGAGGTGGTGGTCCTTTGTGTGTTCTAAAATAAATGCAAATGTAATCGAACCACAACCGCAAGTGTACGGTTGTCCCAAGTAGTAATAAGTGATTCTAGGATCGTTCGCAGGGACGGTTTGGTTAACTACAATGCTTATCGAATAATGAATGGTTGCACTTATGAAAGCAAATAAAGATAATATGATTGATTGTTTGTTTTTTTTATTTCTAAGTAATGAAAGACTAAATGGAAAATGCAATTAAATACTAAAGCGCAAGTAAATGAGTGTGAAACGCAAATATGAGAAAGTAGCACTTGAGAACGCAAGGGATCCTCCTAATCCTATATCATAACCTATGTTGTTTAAGGGTTAAATTGGTCAATTACAATGGTCGGGATTCTAAATTCCTTATACCCCCGTCAGGGTGGACTATAAGGCTATCCTAGAGTGTCACTAGTCCCGTCAGGGTAAATATGATCCACTTTTAGATGTTTAAGAATTTTACCTCATTGGCCCTAAAATTAGCTAAGATCGTCAGAATCAATAGCTTCTATTTTAGATTGAATAATTGGTGCCGTACCTAAACCCTCCGTCATGATGATCCACACACCACATATGTGGAATAGCCTAGATACTAACACCTGTTCTTAGTTCATGACTCTAAAAACAGTAAATAATCCCAAATTATAGAAAAGAGTAAAAGTCCCAATCTAATTTAATTTAACGGAAACCCAAATTCAACATACGAAATTCAATAGAATTGGGATTCACCCATAAAGCATTCGCAAGCACTAAATGTGTTTAGCTCATACTAATTAAAAATAAAACTAAATTAAAATAAATGGAATTCATAATGTATTACAAAATTAAAATTAAGAAAACCTAATTTCCGGAATAGGATTTGGCTGAGAATGGAGATATAGACCCTCTCCAGCTCTTGCAGCTTCTTCTTTCTTCCTTCTGTTGCTTCTCTCTGATGTTTAATCTTGTAAAAAGTGAATTGTGTGAAAAAAAATAGAAGTCAAGAGCTCCTTTTATAAGCTCAATTCGGACTTGGACCTAGACTTTTAATTAAATGAAATATTGAAGGCCCAAGTCCAATAACTTAGCCCAAAATCTCGTAACTGCTGCACCACCTCCACTAAAACGGCTCTAGCCGACTCGTTATAACTCCGATCGACCTTAAATCACTTGCTAAAGTTTCGTAACTTGATAAGGAACGTTTTCTCTTCAAAGGTCAGCGGCTAAATCATCTCTTAAGTGCCTCGAAATCAGCAATCTTTGGCCTGTTTTCCAGATTTGCAGCTCTAAAATCAAATCCCTTCTGGATTTATCTTCAAGTCTTGACTCCATATCACGATCTTTGACTCTCTTCTCGGATTCCATTCCTAGCTAATATTTAAAACCTACAAACTTTTCACTAAAATACACAAGATTACGCGCAAAAGTTTAATAAATCAAAAATACTAGAAATAAAATGGAAATTCCGGATTATTACATTTTTAACTCAAAAGTCTATCAAAATATTCAATTAAACATAAAAAATGATGTCTCCCAAGGGTCGAAAATAAGAACAATTAGGGAGACATCAGGAGGATCCTTGTCTTTACTAGGCAGCAAAACAATTTTTTTTCCGCAAAACAAAAATGAGTAAGTGTTAGCACGACCATCATGAATTACCTCTCGATCGAACTGCCATGGACGTCCTAAAAGTAAGTGACATGTATCCATCGGAACCACATCACATAACACCTCATCCGTATACGTGGGACCAAAGGATAAGGAAACCAAAACACGATACGAAACTAGGACATCAGTAGAGTTATTAAGCCAGGCCAGCTTGTACGGTTTCAGATGTTTTTCAGCTACCAAACCCTATTTCTGCACAGCCAACTCAGACACAACATTCTCACAACTACCAGAATCAATAATAAAACGACACACCTTACCACCAATAGTACAAGTGGACTGGAATAAATCCGTTCGTCTCCAATTATCATCAACCGCACGTGGCAGCAAACACATGCGACGCAACACCAACAAAATACCTGAATCATCCTCCACAAATTCATCCTCGGGAACAGTCTCGTCAACATAATTATCATAAACAGGAGCAGAATCTTCCTCCACAGAATCAGCTACGAGTAAAGCTCTATTACGTGGCGGTTTTTTGCAATCGGCCTGTCTATGACCCATCTCGTTACAATTAAAACAGCAAAGACCATTGTTGGGACATGGCTGCTGGGGCTGATTCGGAACCGCATCAGGAACCGCCTGAGCAATAGTCTGTTTCGGACCGACGAATTGACGCCGAGCCTGTTGTTTTTCCACCTGTAAAGCGCGCCTATGCGCTTCTGAAACCAAAACTGGCTCAAACATGTTAAGCAAATCTTGCAACTGCAGCCTTAAGCCCCCAATATAACGAGAAACCAATTGGTCGGGTGTCTCATTAACATCCGTCCTTGTCAACATCAAATAAAAATCAGAAGTATAGTCATCAACCGAGCGGGTACCTTGACGTAAATTCTGAAATTTCTGATACATCTCACGTTCATAATTGAAGGGTAAAAACGCAGATCTCATGTGTTTCTTCAGTTTATCCCAGGTCGCAATTTTAGGTTTACCCGAACGCTGACGAGTAACCTTTAATTGCTGCCACCAAGCTTGAGCACGTCCATGGAGCCTGGTCACCACCAAACCTGTCCGCTTGTCATCAGGAACCTCCTTGAAATCCAAGATTTCCTCCACCTGACTAAGCCAATCCAGGAATTCTTCAGCCTGTAAACCACCAGAAAACTCTGGAATATCCACCTTGAATCCCGAGTCCCAACGATCTTTAGGGCGAACTGGTGCACGGCCGTAGGGATTGTCCATGGTCTCTTCATCGGAATCCGTCCCCAGGTTGACACGTTGCATAAGGGCAGCGATGGTTCTGTCCCTAGCCTCAAGTTGTTGACGTAACTGCGTGATGGTTTCCTCGACTTCTTCATCATGGACATTAGCAGCCTGAGCGTTACGGCGATTTTTTGGAGCCATAACCAAGATCGGCTGTCTCTGAATACCAACTGATGTAGAGAGTAAACGCATGAAAACGCTTTCCCACAGAAAAGAGAGAATAAATTCTCAAATTTTATAAAATAATTAAAAGCTGCTTAAGGTTTGTTCAAAACACATATTAATAGTATCAAAGACCTAGGAAAATAAATTACGAAGTTGCCCTTGCGAAATAAGGAAATAACGAAATATTAAAAACACTGCTTAAAAATAATAAAACGCGTTTTTGAGGCCCTAAATGATGGAATTTGGCCGAAAAGCATCGTACTTCATGGCAAAGCGATGAGTTTTGATCGTTGACCCGATTCCACCCAAAAAGCACTCATTATTTGCCTGATTCTAAATTCGACATTTTTTCTGCATTCTGCACTGCATTAGTGTTGCATGGGCCCACAAAAGGGTGGCTTCCGTTGTTTTGAGTTTAGTATTTGAAGCGGGAAGTGAGGTTTATTTATTGCTTAGGCCCTTGTATTTTCTCATTATTAAAAATTTTCTATGACTAATATTCTTTTGGATTTTGTACAAATCATGTTATCTCAGACAATTGTCTCTCACTGACTCGGAGGTGGAAGTTCTCAAGAGGGTGATGGAAAGATTCCCCGAGCTACCCTAATCAATATGTCAACTTTTGGTTCTCTTGTTCGGAAACATAAGGTGAGTAATCATTCACCTAATTCAGGCCACAAAAGGAAGAATCAAATTAATAAAGGGAAACTCAGCCAGCTCGTTGATGCCAAATACACTAGGGCGACCGGCTCTCTTCCTTGAACCACGGTTTTTGTGGCCTTTCCTCCCCTTGGCCAAACTAGGCTAGGGGATATTCCCTCATATTTTTCAATTATGACAAGTTCCTTATCTTTGGTAGTAAACGTTAATAAAATTCCAAGTAGATAGTACAAGTGAAGGACGACGAGATTTGTCAAGCTCGTCGAATTAGGGATTTAATGAATTCCAACTTGGCTGCAATTGAGGATGATTATAAAAAAACTATATGAAGCAAAAAAGGTTGTGATAGTTGCTAAAATTTGGATTAAATACTTGGAGTACCAACTAAGACAATCCAAGAGAAGACTTCAAGTCCTCCAATGCATTGAAGGATCAAGACCTAGAATTGTGTGTCTCATCTTAAATACTTTGTGTATATCAAGGGTGTTTCTGCTACATAGAGGATATACTCGAAAGGAAGACCCGTCTTAAGGATGTTGTAAAGGTGAATGTACTCTCGGTTCCCGAGGACTCATCAATTGAACCTATTTCTTTGAGTGTTTTGATGGATATGGAGCTTAACAAAGCATTGTAGATAAATAAGGAGCATAAGGCTAAACTTGTCGATGAGATGGTTACTAGTGTTAGCCTTACTTCTACTTTCGGTGACTGATTTTACTCTCCTTTCTTTATAGAAATATAATGAGGACTTAAGGCTAAAGATAGTGATTTTTTCACCTTTTTCATTTTCTAAAAAATCTCACTGGAATTTACTTCTAGACTACTATTCTTTATAATCCCATTATCTTGTACATTTGTCCATCATAAGCTTTTTACTCCTTTAACTTTCCATCTTCTGTATATTACTTCCAATGATTGTACGCCCAATTCAACTTATTTCCATTTTTATGTGGCAGATGTCGGGATCGAGTTGCTCTGAGGAGCCAAATTATACTTGGATCAAGTCGCTTGTATGGATAAAAAATCTAAAGATATGTAGACATGGCTAATCTCTATAATAGTTTTATCGCCTTTTTAGTTTATGCTCTTTGTTACTATTGTAATGTCTAGGAACTTCTTGGCCCTCTTGTAAAGTTGTAACTTTTGATGAATACAAATATTCTATTTTTCTCATCCTTTTTCTCGGTTTACCACTTTTTTCAAGATTCTAAGTTTTTTAGTATCTATTTACCCTCTTCCATACCCCTTTACTTCAAAGAGGATTGGTGTCGCCTAGGGTGTGATAAAAATAAGATAAATATAAGCCAGAAAACAATGCACTTTCACCCTAGACAAGCACGGTACTGCAAGTATTACAGGACGTATGCAAATTTTAATGATAAGTTAGATTCGTTCTCAGGGACTTAGTGTGTTAAACGAATGAGCAGAAATAACGAGTAATAAGTAATTAATTAAAAGACAGAAACTAAATACGAGTGATTGAGAGATGAATAATTAAACTACGGAAAAATAAAAGACAATAATTTAAAAGATAAGAAATATGAGATGAGAAGCATAGCTTAGGTTTTGCTAGTATGCACTAATCCTTCTAATTATTTCTATCAAATCTAGTTAATAAGGGAGATAATTAGCTCCTAGATACTTAGTCAGGATTCTAAATTCCCATACCTTAGACCTTGAGAGCGACTAAGGGGGCTACGGACACACCACGAGGCTGGTTTAAATAGGGTTTTCCTGCGCTACTAGGGCCCTAAGCAATCAATTTCCAAACATGGTGATAGTGATTAAATTATACCTAATGACTATCTAGTTAGAATTAGTGTTGTCAAGACCAATATCGACACTAGACGTTATGTGGTGTTTCAATAATTAGACACCCAGCTATGGTGATCATCTAACTACTATTAAGGTAATCCTAAACGTTGCGCACCGCAAGGAAAACAGTCATTAAATCAAAACACATAAACAAATATATAGGTAAGAAGCTAATATCAGATTAAAACATATAATTCCCAAAGAAACTTAGATAGAGAGAAAATAGAATTCATAGATTATACATGATGCAAAACCCAAGCTATGGGAAAATTAGTTCATACCTGAAGGAAATAAACTAAAAGAAATAATGAAAGACTTCATCTTGCTCTCTACAATAATTCTGATGATAATAAACCTAAGGACTAATTACTATGAGGTAAGGATGATTTACAAGTGATATAAGGGTGTATTTATAGGTGTATAGAAGCCCTAATTCGTTTTCTTGAAGGAGAAGGTAAGTAGTGGACTCCTCGCCTAACTCAAATTCGTAACCCTAAAATATGAAATCAAGTCCGTTATTGTTTTGGTCATAACAGCTTCAATTCTTATCTGTTTGACGCATATGAGTAGTCGAAATTCATTTTCTTGGAAAGATATTCAACTTTGCTCTTGACCGTTCTTCCAAATTCTCCACCGATTTTGAGATATAAGCTGATTTATGGTCGTGGGTGGTGAAATTCAGATTTATGGCAGCTTTTCCTTTTCCATATTTTTAGCTTTTTTTTCCTTATCTCCAATTTCCATGCTTATCTTCTTTCCATATCTCTTAGTCTTTGACGTGGACTCTAATTAATCTCCATAATTATCTTTAAAACTTCACACTAAATAAATAATTAAACCCAATACGCTCTAAAAATAATAATTTACTAAATCACGACTAGAAATAGGAAAGCGTAGTATTTCTCAAGAAAATCTACTAGAAAGACTTCTAAATCACTAAAAATGATGTCTCATCCTAATATTAATCTATCACAAATGAGGAGACATCAAGGATGGAATAATTAGTGTCAACCTCTTTTTTTTCTTCGAAGAGCATGATTGGATTTTCTCACTTTTCTTTTGAGGATTCTTATCTTTTGCTCAAATAGGACGTCCGCGTTTGGCACCCAAATTTACCATATAGTAATAAAAGCAAAACTTTATGCATTTGTTTATTCTACTCAGTATTTTTTGTCGAGTACTCAAAGGATCTTTCCCGAGTACTCAAAGAAATTTTTCGATACTTAGTGCTTTTTCCTTTAAGTACATCATGGGGTGGAGGAACCGGCGATGGTCGGCGGGAGTGGGTTGGAGCTGAAAAGCACCGGTACTCTGTGAGTTGATACTCGGTGAATTGATACATAGTGACTCACCGAATTGGTCCTTCATACTTATTGTCACTTGTTTTTTTTTCTTTATGTGAGTTTTGTTGTATATGAGGGAATCTTAGTATTTGGTCATCCATAAAATTGGGTAGTGGCCTTTTATCTAATCACATGTTCCCTATAGGGCACTAAATTTGTTTTCAAGACTCCATAGGTCAATCACCCTTTTCTTGAAAGATGTTTTTAATAAAAAAAAAATCTTATTGCAGTTGTTTTTAACCAATAAATTATTCCATGGGTTTCTTAAGAGATAATTGCTAATTAGGTGCACAACTCAACAAATCGTGCTTTAAGAAGTCCAACTCAAAAGTTTGAATAAATAAGGTCCAAAATATTATTTTAGTCTTATTTTATACCTAATATAACCTTATAAAATAAAAATAAAAAAATAAAAAATAAAAAATCATACAACCAAAAACATTGAAAAAGATGAAATATAAAACCTAATAATCATCTCTTCACCCTCGCGTTAACAAGAAAAACAAAAATAAAATCTCTTCCCCACCAAGCCGCTATCCTGCACAAGAAATCGTCTCCAATCCTGGACCATTTTCCACCATCTTCAACCCGGGTTGGCTACGCCATCAACAATCAAAGACCCAAATTAAGGTAAAAGAATAATCTTTACCATTGAAACTCTAAAAAATTGAATTATTATTAACCTAACCTCATCACTTTTACAATTCCTTAAAATTATTTGATTTAAGTATAGTTACAGTAGCGATGTTTATTATATTTGTATACAAATCCTATGGCCTTACCAATGGAAGCCTTTTACCGTTGAGAGGTGATGTCTTTTATTGTATTATTTGAATTGTTTTGCAGTTCGAACAAAAAAAATTGTTAAGTAGAATATTTATTTGATAATTATGGTTGTGATGTTTATTATATTTTTATACAAATCCTACCATGACCATTGGAAGCCTTTTACCGTATAAGAAGTGATGCGCTGAGAATAGTCTTTAACATGTTTTATTTGAATTGTATGTTGTATATTCATTTGACTTAACTATTGGAATTTGGTCATATAGACAACCTACTGAATTGTGTCGGACAACCCATTGAATTGTGTCAGAATTGTGTTGGCTAGCCTAGTAAATTGTGTCGGACACCCCATTGTGTCAGAATTGTGTGCGAGTGAATTGTGTCCCCCATGTGTCGAAATTGTGTCGGACAACCTATTGAATTGTGTCGGAACTGTGTTAGACATCCTAGTTAATTGTGTCGCGCAGTATGGACTTGAATTATTAGTGAAGTGGGACTTTATGAAGAAAGTTTATTGAGATGTGGTTTTAGATTAATACTATTTTTTTAAATAATAACTCATCGACAATAAACTTTAACCAATGTATTTTCCCATTGGCTGTGCAGCAAATTGTAATGTACACCGCATACACTAGATAACATCCCTCTCAAAATTCAAAACAAGAAAGAGGGGGAAAACACAATTTTCAAAACCTCACAAAAAACACAGAAGAAAAAACACATTCAATCGATACATACATATACATCTTATACAATTTACGTATTGTTTCAAAACCCTAGATTCGAAGATCAATATAATCAAATGTCTGAAGCCCTAAGCCCGAACCCAAAACAGAGAATCCCATTCGCTTCTCCAACGAGCCCGTTCTTTTTGGGTTCCAATGACGACAAGCTTGAACGTGCTCAAGCACGTGCTGCTAAAGCCGCTGCCCGTCGTAAGTCCATCGCCCTCAACGGTGCTCCTCCTTTCACGGCGGACGCTTCCCATCCCCTCCTCGACAAGCAGCAGATCTTCGAGTTGTATCAAAACTGTATCAAACTCGCCAGTGAAAATGTATTTCTTCCTACATTTTAATTACTTTTCGCGTAATTGTTTATTGAACTTCTGATTTCAAAATTAAACTTTAATTTTTTTTCTAAAATAACACTGGAGATGATTTGGGTTGCAGAAAATCAATCAAAAGAATACATGGGCGCTGAATCTGATAGATCATTTAAACGACATAATTAAAGTTGAGGAAGAAAATGACACGGAGACGAATTTTCAGAAGGTAATTTTTAGTATCTAATTTCTTAACAGTCTTAAGGGTGCGTATTCCGAATCCTGCTATGTATAATAACGAAGATCCCTATATTGAACCTGTTTTGTGGACACTAATCTAGTTTAGCATTGGATTTTTAGTGTTATGAATCTGTTAAACTAATATTTAATTAAATAAAAATTTTCTTATTGTAGGCAAGTTGTACCCTCGAAGCAGGGGTTAAGATTTACGCAATGAGAGTTGATTCAGTTCATTCAGAGGCTTATAAGGTTCTTGGAGGAATCAATAGAGTTGGACAAGAAAATGAACAAACTGGTAAATATTCTTACACGACTCTTTAACTTTCAAAAGAACTCTTAGTGCTTGCTTATTACATTCATTTCTATTGTCAGATAATATTGAGAACAGTAATAATAATGAAGGACAAGATGAAGGTGCTTCTAAAAATGTTAACGAGAAAAAGGTTAATACTTTTCTTCCCTTTAAATTCAAATTATTTTCGCAAATGTATATAATTTAGAATAATGAAGTATATTTATTTGCAGTTATCACCTTATTCAACATTGGAATCATCTTCTGAGGCCCTAAATGTTAAAAAATTCGATGGTGAGTTACAATACTATAAATTATAATGTCTTTAAATAACAATTTGTACTAAAAACTAATAAGACCTTGTTTGGTTCTTTAGTTGCCTTTGCTGTGGACCCACTTTATCATCAAACAACAGCACAATTTGATGAAGGTGGGGCCAAAGGACTATTACTAAGCAACCTTGGAGTTTATGGTAAATGTAAGGTCCTTTTCGATTCAACTGAAATACCTGGAAAATGTACATTATCTGTAACACAACATGATAAAGAAGCTACAATGGACTTATCCTTTGCAAAAGGTCTGTTTTTTTAACTTTTTAGTTAAAATTAACATACGAAAATATAACTTTATCTACTTTTTATTAGATTGTATTGAACAGATGATGTTAAATATGCCGAAAACAAATGAAATTTCACCTACACTTGCTAATATAGTTAATCAATTCGATGATGATCATAAAAGACCTGAAGTTGATTGTTCTGTTCAAAACTCATCTGAGCAAGTTTCTGAAACATTCGATAATAATTTCGATAGTTTCGATAATACTAATTATGAGGATTGGGGTACAAATGGTATGGATCAAGATGATCAAGCTAGTGTAATTGATGAAAATGATCCAGTTTTTGCAGATCAAAATGAGGTGTGTGTATTATTTCATACTTTTGGTATTTTTACGTAGATTTATTGATAATTTACACTTATTTTTCAGGAGTCTTATGAGTATAATGAAGCTGATATAGATGATAAATATAATCAAGTAGATGGATATCTCTTCTCAAATTTAGGGTTTTCTTTAAAACAAAACGCTTGGGCTGGTCCAGATCATTGGAAATATCGAAAAACTAAAGGTAAATTTCGAATATTCTTTAGGCTATGATTTATTTGAGTTAATGTACACTTTTTTTTAGGTCCAGAAGAACCAGTTGATGAAAATGAAGCATTACCTAAAGCTAAAAAAGCTAGAAATAAAAAGGCGGAATCTGATATTGATTTTGTTAAGGACATGGATAGTGACATGTCACACATTTTTGCCCCTCCGAAAAATCCTAAAACTATTCTCTTACCTGCTAATAAAGGACCTTGTAATATTAAACTTCCAGAAGATTGTCATTATTTACCAGAAGATCTTGTTAAACTCTTTTTACTACCTAATATTATGGTATGTATATATGCTTATATAACTAATAAATTATTTCTGTTAATTTGCACTAGTTAAATGTAACTAATTGTCTGATTTTTTTGTTATCTTATCTAGTGCCTTGGAAGAAAAGGAAGAAAAGAAACAGGTACAAATCAGCAATAATTTTACATGCTTATAAATTATTTATATAGCTAACATATATGAAAACTGTAAAATGTATGTGTTATTTTGAAAATATGTGTAGTTAAATTTAGTTCCTTCTCAAGGACAGTGACTTGTAATTATGTAATAATAATTATATTTTTAGAGTAATTATAAATAGATTTTGCAAGCATATAGAGTAAAATATTTATGGTTGTTTGGTTAGATAATCATCATCATAATGGTGAAGAAGGAGATGTTAATGGAGAAATGCCATCTTGGGATGATGATGATGATGATAATGGTGGATATGATGGAGGGTATAATGGTACATTTGATGATGGACATGGTTATAGTAATGTGGATGTGGATGTGGATGTATCATCTGAACTTGTCTCTCAACCACGTCAGGTTAGTGAAAAGACGATTTTACCCTTGTATAGTTAGTATGTTTTGTTTTAACGGAATAGTTGAAACAGGTAAACAAGATTGATGTACAATATGACAAGACATCTAAACAAGTGGATGTTCAGAAACTAAAGGAGACTCTTTGGGGTCATATTCAACAACTTAATAAATCATCAATTCAGGTATTTAATAATTTTTTTAATTAATTATCGTTTTTTTTAATTAATGATTAATTCAGGAGGATGAAAGTATATCGTTTAAGGAAGCGTTAGCGAGTTTTCCGAGTGATTGTAGAGCTGCAGCTTCGATTAGAGATATTTCTCCACATTTGTGCTTTATATGTTTATTGCATCTCGCAAATGAACATGGATTACGTATTCAAGGTTGTACTAACTTGGATGACTTGATTGTACATCTTTCATCTGAAAGTGTGGTCAACTAAGATTTGATTGACTAAGAGAGTTTGTTAGTATATGGTTTTATAATGCTGTATTTGTTAATTGGTGATGTGAATTTATGGGCTTTTGAGTGACAAATTTAGTGTTAGTGTTTGTATAAATTATATATATACTATTTTCTATATTCGTAGTAGTACGTACAACTATTTGTTTGGGCATGGTTAGTTTATCTGTTTTAAAGTTTGCTTACATGTGGGTTTATTAATGTTAAGATTATATTAATCTAAGTGTTTTAATCCTCATTTTCTTTGTTACCTTTGGCCATGAACGGTTTGGTTTATTAAGTAAAATTGAAGGGGAAGCATTTATTTTTCTTTTTTAAAATGAATTAAATATATTATAAAGACCAAATAATGCGAACAAGGTTGATCAATTAAACCCAAAACAAGAGTTACTAGGACTAAAAACAAGAACTAAACAAGACGCACCCAATAAGTGGCAAGTAAAATGGTCACTGAGAAAGATCATTTCAGGTCTTAAGATGAATGAATTCAGATTTGTGTACATATGAAGTGAATTTTTTTAAAGCACTTCAAAAGTGTTGAATCACTAACTTGTGAATTTATATCCATTTAAATTTCACTAATCAGTTTCTAGCGTCAAAACTTACAAGTATACATACTGTTACAAATGTAATCTGCTAACTAACCAATAAAACACATAATAAAGAAATTTTAAAATCCTTGAAGAAATGTTGTGTACAAAAAAGAATAGTTTCCTTGTTCTTCGGAGCATATAGATATACTCCAAGGCTGCATTTTCGTGAGGGATATCTGAACTCTGGAAGCAAACCTATCCATATCCCATCATGCCTGAGTGTTAAATTCATCCAACTCTGTGGGGTCCACATACTCATATAATTCTTCAATTTGTCAATTCTACTCAACAAGATAATCTTCATCAAAACAATCAATATAACAAACATCTTTCATATGCTTATTCAATCCTCTTAACAAAACACTCATCTCATCACTTTCATCACCAACCACAAACGGTAAAAATCCACCATTAATATCAATCCAAGCACACCCAGGATCCTTTCTTACACCTAAATCTCTCATTAAAGTCCTCACTTTACCCAATTTTTCCCAACACTTAGCTGCACCATACATATTACCAATAAGTACATAATACCCCGAATTTTCCGGTTTCATTTCAAGCAACTTTTCAGCTGCCCATTCACCTATTTCCATATTCCCATGTATTTTACAAGCACCAAGTAAAGTAGCCCACATTTCAGCCGAAGGCTGAAACGGCATCTTTACTATAATATCCTCCGCTTTTTTTAACAATCCAGCTCTACCATATAAATCAACCATACACGCGTAATGCTCTAAACAAGGGACTATATCGTAAATACTTTGCATCTTTTCAAACAAATACTTACCTTGCAAAACAAGACCTGAATGACTACAAGCTGACAAAACAGCAATCATGGTTACTTTATCTGGTTTTATTTCATGTTTAATCATTTCATCAAACAGTTTAATCGCAAATTTTCCTTCTCCTTGTATACCATAACCAGCTATAATCGAAGTATAAGTTACCTCATCTTTTCTCTTCATCGAATCAAAAACCTTCTTAGCTAATACAAGTTTACCCGATCTTGCATACATATCAACTAATGAATTCCATAACAATAAATGTTCAGTAAACTCTTCATGTCTTGTAATAAACCCGTGAAATTCTTTTCCGTGTTGTAAATTCGCCACACGTGCACAAATCGGTAAAACACTCGCAATTGTCACGAAATTAGGTTTTAATTTAGAGAATAACATTTCTCGGAAAAGAAAAATAGCTTCATCAAATCTATTCCAATGTGTGTAACCTGATATAATTGTATTCCATGTTATTACGGTTTTAACTTGTACTGATCTAAACAAAGTATACGCGATTATAAGATTATCACACCTTGCGTACATATTAATCAATGCGTTTTTTACATTATTATATTCATCGTAAAAACGTCGAATCGATAAACAATGAAGCTCTTTACCTGGTTTTGGTAAATTTAAGTGAGAACATGCACTTAAACCGATAATTACTGCTACAGGATCTAATTCAATACCAGATTTATTCATTTGAATGATTAATTCAAGAGCATTTTTAAAATTCCCGGTTTTTAAACACCCTCCAGATATAGTATTCCATGTAATAATATTCAATTCTATTAAATCTTCACGCATTTTCTCGAAAAGATGAAAAGCTTCAATCCAAATACCTTTAGAAGCATATCCAGCTATTATGGAATTCCAAGTAACTGAATCTTTAACTAACATTTTATCGAATATCTCACGAGCAGTTTTTACTTCTCCACATTTTGTGTACATTGAGATTAATGCATTTTGTACAACTAAGTTCCAAATCGAAGGGGTTTTAGCTATGGATTTATGAACCATTAATCCAAATTTTAGATCTAATTGTTCACCACAAGCTTTAAGCACTGATGGGTAAGTATATTCATCGGGTTTAATTCCTTTACTCATCATACGCTTATACGCATGAAGGGCATTTTCGTAACTTCCGTTTTTGACATACGCGGATATAAGAAGATTCCATGGTAAAGGGTGAATTACATATGAAGTTTCAGCTATTATATGAGCAGTACTAATAAGATCAAAGGATGTATAAAATGTTATAAGTTTAGGAACCCAAAAACGGGTTTTTCCATGACCCAATGTAATAAGATGGGCATGAATTTGTTTACCTTGTGGAAGTGATTTAAGATTTGTACAACATAATAATAAGGAAGATAAAGATTGTACAAGAATATCACTAGACACGTGACTTCGTATATGAGAAAAACTTTTGAAAGCTTCGGATGAATTTCCTTGACTAACGAAATTTTTCAAGGTAATGAGCAAATTATCCACCATTAACTCATTACTTGTTTTCTCGACACTTTGTTTCCACTTTTTAGGAATGAATTTTTTGATTAGGGATAAAAGAATACCTCTTGGTAACAAATCATATGAAGAAGGCATAAAATATTGACAATTGAGTTTTCATGCCTAATAATACAATACCCAAACCAGAATTTCTCCTCGAAATCATTGCCTTGTTTAGCCTACAAACAGAGACAATGTATACTAAATTAATTATACAAATTAATTATTCTCAGATTGGAATGAAAAAACAACATTTTTAAACAAATGAAAGAAATAACATCACAAAACCTGTGTCGTTAAATTCTTGTACTAAACACCAACGTGTTGTGTTTAGTTAAGTTAATTGAAAAAATGGTTCTTGTATTGGATAGCTATATATATGAATAAAGCAAGAAACCAGTGAAAATGTGGAGCTGGGATTGGGGAGTCTTCAGTTTTGGAATTTAGAGGCAGAAATGCTTAAACCCTCAAAACGCCCAGGTGCAAAAGGTTTAAGCTTCGCAAAATTGTTTTTAAATTTTAATTAAAAATGGGCTTTTGACATCTCGATGTTTAATTTGGTTGGTTTAACTTGACGGAAAAGAAATGTTTTGGTTGTCTTTTTTTTTCGGTCGAAGAAAGGTTTGTGGTTGTCCAAACATCGATTGTTGATGAATAATTTCCGCTCGGCTTTTTTCGGAAAGTTGATTTTTTTTTTCAAAAAAATTGATTAATTTTAGCCGTGTTTTTATCATATAGTAAGGGGTTTATTTTTTGACGGGTAAAAAAACAAAACAACATACACTAAGATACCACTAACGTGTCTTCCAATTTCAAGTGTTGTGATAACCCATAATACATTACTTGAATGTGAAGCTTGTGCCATTCTTCAAGTCATGAGATCTGCTGCAGATCTCTATTTCCAGAGTAGCTCATTCTACTCTGACAACCTTGAAATTGTTCAAGGTATTTTGAATGGTGGTGGTTCCAATTGGAGAATACGCCAATGATTAGTGAAGCACTCAGCTGGCTTAAGAGATTCCCGAGGTGGAAGATCTTTCACATCAAAAGATATATTAACCAGATAGCTAATAAATTAGCTATACTCGGTAGAATGGGTGTTGACACTTCTAGGTGTCCGACAATGTCTGTAATTGATTTTTCTGATTGGCTTGCTGGAAAGCCAAAATGAAAATTCTCCATGAGCAACTCAATATTCACCCACACCAGGTTGTGCGTACTATACACGAAGCAATGAAAGACCTGTTCGGGGCCACTTGGGACCTTCAACCATCTCCAGCACCCCCTGTTACCAGGATACCGGCTATCAATCCTTTGACTGACACTGATTTGAACAATACTATCTTTATCTACACATGTGATGCGTCATTTATTTCAGCTGATCAGCCTAGTGGTATTGGGATTGTTCAGCGGAATACTCTTACCGGACAACGCTTTACGTTCTCGAGATCAATCTGGACAGATTCAGCGGCAGAGGGGGAAGCTTTAGCAGTTCTGGAAGCTTCTAAACTTTCCCTGGCCCACCCTGGTGTAGATACCGTCATCTGTTCAGACAACCTTGATTTTGTTCAAGGTCTCAAGTCGTTGCCAGCTGCATGGTGGAAAGTCCGGCCTTTCGTCACGCGGATTAATAAGATGGCTGAGGATCATGGGGCCCTTCGCTTCAAGCATCTTCCGCGTAGATGGAATGGTCTGGCCGACCGAGCCGCGCGTTTAGCTAGGCAATCGGCGCCTGCTCACCTGAACCCCCTGGATCTGGGGGTTGCTTTTACGAGACTAGGGATCGGCTAATTTACACTTTTACCCTATTTTGTTTACTTGACCAAAAAAAAAAAAAATTAGTATTACTTGAATTTTTTTTTTTTTTTTTTGTTACATAGGAGAGCCACTTTGGACTCGGAGTCATTGACTCGGTTCGAACCTGCACCACTAGATTGGTAGACCAAGGCCCTGGCCAGTGAGCTAATTTCATCTATTTATTACTTGAATTTTCAAAGTAGAAGAAACATTAAAATATCTAAACAAAGAACATCATATGGAGAATTGAGTCCACTGTATTGGGATTTGGACTTTGGACCCCAAAAAGAGTAGCGTGTTTTTCTTTTTTCCAATAAAAGCAAGAGTAGTAATTAGTTAACAAGAGTTTTCAATCCTAAGAGAAGAGGTCCCAAGTTGAATAGTAGTGGAGTAGTTCAGTTCATACAGACAATTAAAACTTTTTTTTTCCGATGACAAGCAAAAGAAGTTTAACCAACACCGTAAGGATTTCCTGTTTTATTTTTCAAATGCAAATATATCAAAAGAAAGGAAAAGAAATTAAAAGGGCTTTTTTTTTAGACAAATTTTTAAAAAAAGGGCTTAACTGACCAGGGCAGAGCAAGGATTTCTTATTAAGGGGGCCCAAGGAGATTCTGAGACAAATCATTTGATTTTTTTCTTATTTTTTTTTTTGACAGTGGAAGGTGCCTATGCACCGAAAAAACAAAAAAACAAAATAGATCATCCAATTCCTAGTTTACTAAACCTAGTAGATAAGTCGAATAAACTAAAAGTTTTCCGACGCAAAACAGTTGCCTCGTGTCTAGCTTCCTTTGCAATCTTGTCCGCTTTGCTGTTGAACTTCCTATTAATGTAGTTGAAGGAAATTTGCCCGAGCTCTTCAGCATTGTGGATAATTTTGCGCAGAATAGGTTGGATATTCCAACGTGCGGCTGACACCTGCTTCGTACCTTGAATAACTTCAAGGTTATCCGAGTAGACCACGATCTTCTTCCCTGGGAAATTTGCACTAATTTGTGTGGCCTTAAAGACTGCATTAGCTTCTCCCTCTAGGGCTGAGTTACAATCCATATCGCAGCTATACTCAAAGGATGTATTTGTGTTATTGTGCACTCCAAAGATAGCTATTCCCGAAGGGTCCCATTTGTTGGAGAAGGATGCATCACAATACAATGAAATGTCTTGATTTTGTTCATCTCTAGTTGTATCATTGCTTACCTCTCCTCTTTTGTTGAGGCCTTTGTAGTTTTCCGCAATCCAATTGATTCCGTGAATCTCTTGCATCAGTTTTTTGGATGCTATATTAATCCCTGTTCCGCATACATTTATTCCTTCGTATATTGCTTTCATTTTTGCTTTCCAAATATTCCAGAGGTTAATCATGATGAAATCTCTCACTACATTTTCTTCCCAACCCCCTTTAACGAAACTTTGAATAATCTTTAAGAACCAATTCTCTATATTGTCTTTGAACACCTCTTGGATTTTTATTTGCAAGATGGACCCTGCCCAAATATCCTTGCACATATTACAATGGAGAAGTAAGTGTTCAACATCCTCGTTATTATGATTACACCATAAGCAGTTTGTAGCATCCACGCATTTTCTCTTATATAAGTTGTCTCTCGTTGGAATTGCATTATTTACTAATCTCCACATAAACAATTTTTTTTTTTTTGGAATGTTCGAGCTCCAAATTGTTTTCCAAATTGGCGAATCTTGCATTATTTTAGCTCCCGTTGTTGACGCCTTGTTAACTATTTGCTCCTCCGATATAACCCTATATCCTGTCTTTGTATCATAAGTACCCTCTTTCGAAAAAGGCCAAATAAACTTGTCTTTTGTTTCATTCTCATTGATCTTTGTTTTCTTGATAAGATGTATAATAGGTTCGGGGAATAAATTATCCAGTTTCTCTAAGTCCCATTCTTTCTTGTTATCTTTCATTAGTTCATTAACTTTTGTAAATGTAACTCCTTCTGGTTTTTCTAATTTCCAGTTTGTATCTATCCATCTTTCGTCCCATATATTTGTATCTCTGCCGTTCCCTATAATTTTTATCCCGTGTTTTTTAATAAAGTCTCTACCTTCTATAATACTTGCCCAACTCCATGTCCTGCTTTGTTTAAGTTTACATGTCATAATATTAGACTTATTGAAATATATACCTTTAAGTAATCTCGTAGCCAAATTCTCTGGGTTGTTCATCAATCTCCAGGCTTGTGCTGCTAGTAGAATAGTGTTCATTTTTTTAAAATCTTTGAATCCCAGTCCCCCTAGCATTTTGCTTATTGCTATCTTTTCCCATGCTACCCAATGAATCCTGTTTCGTTCCCCTGAGCTCCACCAAAAATTAGATATAGCTGAAATAAGTTTATTACAAAAAGAAACCGGAAAAGAGAAAATAGACATATAATAGTTAGGGATAGCTTGTAGTATCGCTTTAATTAATACTTCTTTTCCACCTTCCGATAATAATTTTGCTTTCCATCCTTCTGTATTTTTGAAAATTTTTTTTGCTATCCATTCTAGAGATTCCACCTTTGATCTTTTATGGCAGAGTGGAATCCCTAGATAATATCCTAAATCGTTTGTTTCCATAATATCCATCATTGTGGTGATACTCTCTTTTAATTCTGCTGGAGTCTCTTTGCTAAATAGGATGGCTGATTTATGGAAGTTAATTTTTTGTCCTGATCCCGAACAATATATATCCAGACATTGCTTAAAATTACTAATGTCCATATCATCTAAGTCTATAAAAAAAAGCGAATCATCTGCAAATAAAAGGTGAGAAATTGTCGGGCAATTCCTATTAATCTGAATACCTTTAATTAGTTTACTTTCAACATAGTGATCAATAATACTAATGAGAGATTCTGTCATGATAGAAAATAAAAAAGGGGAAAGGGGGTCACCTTGTCTCAGGCCCCTACCTGGTTTAAAATTTTCAAGTCTTTCACCATTCAAGTTGAGGTTAAAAGAAACTGTGGTAACAAAATTTCTAATCCAGCTAATCCAAGTCTCATTAAAACCTAATTTATCCAAAACTTTGAAAAGAAAATCCCATCTTACCTGATCGTATGCCTTTGCCATATCAATTTTTATAGCTGCCATATTTTTCTTGTTTTTCCTCTTCCTGCTCATAAAAAAAGATATCTCTTGAGCTATAATAATGTTGTCTTGGATCGCTCGGCCTTTAATAAAAGCTGCTTGTGTTGGGGATATTATTGTATTCATAATCTCTCTTAAACGATTAGAAAGAATTTTTGTAATGATTTTATAAATAAAGTTCACGCAGGAGATAGGTCTAAAGTCCCCCAGATTCTCCTGTGTGGTCCCTTTTGGAATAAGAGTTATCAGAGTATCGTTAATAGTTTCCAACGAACAGTTATTTTCAAAGAAGTCATTAATAACCTGTAGTACATCAGTCTTAATTATTTCCCAAAATTCTTTATAAAACTTACCGTTTAGTCCATCAGGACCTGGTGCCTTAGACGCCGACAATTCTGTAATAGCCTTCTCTACCTCTTCAATAGAAGGTTTTTTTGTTAGTTCCACATTCATGTTTTCTGTTACCCGGGGTTTTATAAATTCTATCGCTTTCTTCATATTTCTTTCTATTCCAGTATCTTCTTTGAAAAGGTCATTATAAAAATTTTGAAAACATTGTTTAATGTCTTCGGAATCTTCATTCCAGATTCCTTCATTGTTTTTTATTCTCGTAATACGGTTTAGTTTCCTACGCTGTATAGTGGCAAGATGGAAATATTTTGTATTTTTATCACCATACATGAGCCAATTCTGTCTCGCTCTATCGCTCCAGTATTTTTCCTCCTTGTTATACTCTACTTTTATTCGTTCTTTAATCTCATTTTCTTCTTTAGACGTATCTTTATCCTCTTCCTTACTATTAATTTTTATGAGTTTGTCTTGTAAACTTTTAATAGTTTTTTCATGATTCCTAAAATTCTTAGAACTCCATTTAGTTAATTCTTTTTTCGTGTATTCTCTCTTCTTGATGAAATTAGGAATAGGGATTCTGTCATTAGGTATATTCCAATTATTTTCTATTATTTCTCTGCAGTTATTGTTATCAAGCCATCTACTCTCAAATTTGAAGTGTTTTTTCCCAATTTTCATATTTATATCATAATGAAGAAGTAAGGGAGAGTGATCTGACCCTATAGCAGGAGGAATAAAGATTTGTGATCTCGGGAATTTTTCCATCCATTCATAAGTTGCCATACCTCGATCAATCCTCGTCTTTACGTTCTTGTCTCCTTCCATCCTGTTAGACCATGTAAAGAAACAACCATTAGACTTAATTTCCACCAACGAATTATTATGAGTAAAATCTAAAAAAGCATTTATATGATTAAGGTTAGCTTGATTCTTGCTTTGTTTCTCTGTAATGTTCAATATCTCATTAAAATCTCCTAGTATCATCCATGGTTCATTAATTTCTCTACTCCAATTTGTTATTTCGTTCCATATCTCAATTCGTTGATTAAAGTCATTAGGAGCATGTAAGAAGATCATATAGTACGAAAAGGAACATTCTTTAACTAGAACAATAACATAGAAATTGCAGCTAAAGACTACATTAAGAAACACATTAGAGTGCCACAAAAGCAAGAACCCCCCAGAATGGAAAGAAGTTCCCGATGGTTCAACAAAAAAGGACTTGCTAAAACCAAACCGCGCCACCACTTCTTGAGAGTCTACTTCTCTCAACATAGTTTCACAAAAAGCAACCACACCAGGACGAAATTGAGCTATCATCGAGCTAATTCTTGACAATGTTAAGGGCGCTCGAATTCCCTGAACATTCCAAAATAATGTAGTCATTTAAACTTCGCGGCTTTTTTGGAGTTGCCGCCTCCATCCTCCTTCTCAAATTCCTCCTCATCATCATAAAAACCAATAATTGGGATCTTCTCTATAAGATCGATGGCCCTCTGAGAAACGTAAAAAAGATACTGATAAGCACCATATAATCCATCAAACTCCCATTTTAAAGTCTCTTCTTCTCTTGGCTTTTTGCAGATTCTCAGAAAGTCACTCATGTTTTGACGACTTTCCAATACTAAGGTTAGCCACTTCCTTGCCTCTATTTTTCCCCATATCATCCTCATAAACCGTTCTAGCATCATATCCTCCAACCACATAAACACTTTTACTCTTAATGTTTCATTTTTGTTATATTTATTTTTATTTATTTCATAAAACTCATAGAGGCGAAGAGAGGTAGACTTAGGCTGCTTCCGATTCTTTCCCAAAATCTCTTCGCTGCTGTGTGTATAGCTCACCTCTCTGGATATCAAATTCCTGCAAATAGATAATATCAAGTATTTAGCTTTTTTAACATATAGATTTGTATAAAAATTAATGCTTTTTATATCAGAAAAAACAAAAGATCTTCTAATCTGAATCGATATTGGTAGATCTACGCATGCAGGGTTAATAGGCTTCCTATTCTTTTTCTTTGAAGGTTTTAACCACCGATATGTGTCCAATTTGAACTGTTTCTCTAATATTGTAGCAGATCTTGACATGTTATAATACCATGATAGTCCTAGAGGGGGGGTGAATAGGATTACTAAAAAGATTAATGCCTAATTAAAAATCTTTTGGACAATTATAAGTTTAAGAGAAAACTTCTAAGTCAACTAATATATCAAACACTTAAGGGATCATGCAATGGATAAGTTAGAGGTTCGATATATAAGTTAAACAAGTAAATCGATTATCCAAACTTTTACTAACTTAGAAGATCATAGTTTGATTAGCTAGATAAACATAATCACAATATTCATACTAGTAAGCATATAATCAAACATGTATAGTGTGGAAAGTATTTCTAATCTCTTACTACTCTAGATAACAATATGTTAGATAAACTAGATAATCAATATCACAATATTCATGCTAGCATATTATCAAACATATAAAGTGCGGAAAGTAAATAGCATAGGGATAGAAAGATACACACGATTTATAGTGGTTCGGTTTCCCTACATCCACTACCTAAGGAAGCCTCCTTAGGATTTCAAGCTTTTCACTAAGCTCCCGTGTCTCTCTTAACCGGGTCGAGAACACAATAACCCTTACAACCTCTTCGATAACACGAAGGACAATCTCTTCGAAACCACGAAGGAAATACACTTGTGTTATCACCAACACAAGGAACCAAGCATACAACCTATGCTCACACTACTCTCTTAATCTATTACAAGAACTAAGAGGAAAGGAAAAGTGTTTAAGGGTGCTTATAAAAGCTTTGTAACTAAACTCCTAAAGAGATGATATAACTATAAGCTTAAGACTTCTCTTGAGTTGATAATAACTTTGAAGCTTATGGGTTTAAGCTCTTGATCAAGCTTGGATGATTAACTTTGATAGCTCCTTGGATTAACTCCTTAATTGAGTGGATATGAACTATGAAGCTCTTGACACCTTCTTGGATGATAACAATTAAGCCCCTAAGTGTATATGGGTTGAAGGTGTAGTTGTAGCCTTGAAAGACCTTCAATATATAGCTGCAAAATGCTCCCAACGGTCATATAAGCTTCTATCTAACGGATCTATTTTCTCTCCAACGGATATAAGCTTTGTCCTCTAGTTATAACGCAGAAACCCTCTCTTGCGGTGTACCGCGGGTATGGTCCGGTGCACCGCGTGAATGATTGTCTTCAATTCCAGCTTACTGTTCGGACTATGCCATGTACCGTGATCCTGGTCCGTGCGTTGGTCCGGTGTACCGCGCTTCTGGTCCGGTGTACCGCGTAAAACTTCTTAACTCTCTGGTCGGACTAGTCTTGTATACCGCGCCTCTGGTCCGTGGCTTTGCGGTGTACCGCGCTTCCGTCCGGTGTACCGCGTAGAAACTTAGCTCTCTGGTCGGACTGGTCTATGCACCGTGCTTTGGTCCGTGGTATTGCGGTGTACCGTAGGTGTACTCCGGTGTACCGCACCAAAGGTTTAAACCACCTTCTAGTGAGTATATCTTTTTCTATGATGCTCGGATTAGAAAGCTTTCTTCACGAGAGTTGTAGAGGACATCATTCTTATACACTTTGTAGTTGATCACTAAAGCTAATTCTCAATGTACACAAAGATAAAGTTAATAGCATTTGTATGAGAATTAGTTTCTTAAGATAAAATAATAAAGCTTTGATCTAAATGATAAGGATGCTCTTTTTGATGAATTAGAGTGCAAGATAGAATGTATATAACAAAGGTAATTAGCACACTAAACACAAGAGGATTTGTCACATTAAAACAACCTACTAAGGGAGGCAATATGCCAACAATCTCCCCCTTTTTGATGATGACAAATCCTTCACTAAAACACCTTAGGAATGATATGAAAGTATAAGCTCTTTATCAAATATAGCTCCCCCTCACAATAAGCATTTAAGTAAACATGAATATAAGATGTGAAATGCATTTGTGAGTATTAAGAAGTGCAATTTTGAAAGTTTTAGTGCACATATTTCTCCCCCTTTGTCTTCATCAAAAAGACGGGATAATAAAATAAGATCAAACAAATAATCATAGAAGAGCTAAAAACTCAAGTGAATAGATTTTTGAAAAACAACATAGAGAGATCAAAGGTTAAAGAGCAATTAAAACATTTTAATTTGAGATGCACAAAGATCAACAATTGCAAAGCATAAAAAGGATAAGGGATGGAGACATTTTACCAACTTCTTGATTGATAGGTTTTCATCTTATAAGCTTTCTAACAATGCAAACGATTAGTGCAATTATAAGATAAACGATTAGTGCAAACGATTAATCTAGCATTTTAGTTTTTTAAAGATAATTTACTAAAAACTCCCCCTCACGAAATGCATAGAGTGTTTGTTTCAATTTTGAAAAGTTTGACCAATAATTTCTCCCCTTTTTACCAATAAGAATATTTGAATCAATTTTAAGAAATCATGGGGTAAATTGTCATTTTTGAAAAGCAAAAGGGTCAAGATGAATTTTCCAAAAGTTTAGGGACTAAACGCAATTTTGAAAAACTTCAAAGGACCTAAATGCAATTTTCAACCATTTGAAGAACTAAGACTAATTGAACAAACTAAAGGGACTATAAAACAATATAGAATAAGATCAAGGATGAATGATGCAATAGTACCTATATCATCAAAGAAAATGTTAGCACCATTAACACATTTAAATAAATATCCGAAACATAAAGAATAAGCATCTAACATATAACATATATATCCAATAAACCAAGTTAGACACATAGCATCCTAAACCAATTATCCAAATATAGCCAAGTAGCAATAAAATCCTAAAAATCCAAAACAACCACAATAATGACCAAGTAGGATAATATGAAGATTAAAAACACCCAAAGAATAATTTGAAACCGATTTTAAGAAATATAGGGGTAAAATTTAAACTTTGAAAAGTATGGGGGTCAAAAATGCTTTTTTCAAATGTTTAGGGACTAAATGCAATTTTGAAAACCTTCAAGGACCTAAGTATAACTTTCTCAAGACAATAGGGACCTAGGTCTAATTTTCAAGCAAAAGAAAGCTAAATGCAACTTGTTCAAACTATAGGGATCTAAAATCAATATTTTCAACCAATAAGAACCATAAAGTAAGATAGAACAAAAAAACCCCGAATTGCGGTGTACCGGACCATTGTTGCGGTGCACCGCACTAAAGCTCGACCAAAAGGAGTAAGAAGATAGATTTTGAAAATAGGCAATTTGCATAAACACTCGAAGTTAATACGAAAACACCCCAATAGTATAGAGATATTTTAAAACAACTAAAAACGCTTTTGTTTTGAAAAGATTCAACGTGGAAATCCCGAAAACACATAAAGCAGTTTATTTCATAAATACCCCTATATTTTCTAAAAAGTACAAAGAGACCCAATGTAAAAACTAAGCAATTTTAAGCATGAAAAGGTCAAGTTATACAAGATATTAGCACAATAGGGAATAAACCATATAAGCACATAATGAAGCACATCATAAAGATAGTAAGCAAAGCAAATTCATGCAAATGAGTTAATGACCAATAATGGAGAGAATTCCCATAATACTATGCATAAAACATTTTTGAAATGCTATGGAAAATGCAAACGATTATCGGAAAAATATTTTTGAAAAACAATTTCTTAAAAAACTCACCCATATGAAAATGCAAATTTGTGATCAAAGATAAATTAAGATTTGAAAGTGTAAACTAATATCTTTGATCTTTTTCCCTTTTATCAATCAATAGTCACTTTTAAAAAGATATAAAAACTTGTAAGAATAAAAAGTGCAATTTATAATCGTTGAGGGACTAAAAAGCAATTTCACATAGTAGGGACTAAAAATGCAATTTTTCAAAGATATGAACTAAAATGGCAAATTTTACAAGTGAAAGATTATGAAGTCCAAACTATGACACTTTGGAGAATATAATAACTATGAGGGGTCAAAGTGCAATTTTGAAAATTTTGGGGACTAAAAAGCAATTACCAAAATTCTAAGAGCTAAAGTGCAAAAACATCATTCATGAGAATTAGATGCAATAACACTAATAACATTTAAAACAATGATAAGAATCACAAGATAATATCCCAAGATAAAACATGATAACAACAAACACAACTAATCAAATCACAATCCAAAACATAATTAAAAACGCAAGCCATAGGGAGGAAACGCAATATTATATACGAGATAAAGAAAAGAAATCACCGGATTTTCCTTTTTCGAGATTTGAGCGTTCTTTCGTATATTAATTCTTCCATTTGTTTCCTCCAAGCAAAGTAACGATCACCTACAAGAAAATGGAGGTTGTGTAGAAAACAACACTTCCAAAAGATTAAATTCCAAATCGTTTACTCTACTAACGGTTAAGCTATTCACGTAGAGTTAGGCTCTGATACCAATTGATAGTCCTAGAGGGGGGGTGAATAGGATTACTAAAAAGATTAATGCCTAATTAAAAATCTTTTGGACAATTATAAGTTTAAGAGAAAACTTCTAAGTCAACTAATATATCAAACACTTAAGGGATCATGCAATGGATAAGTTAGAGGTTCGATATATAAGTTAAACAAGTAAATCGATTATCCAAACTTTTACTAACTTAGAAGATCATAGTTTGATTAGCTAGATAAACATAATCACAATATTCATACTAGTAAGCATATAATCAAACATGTATAGTGTGGAAAGTATTTCTAATCTCTTACTACTCTAGATAACAATATGTTAGATAAACTAGATAATCAATATCACAATATTCATGCTAGCATATTATCAAACATATAAAGTGCGGAAAGTAAATAGCATAGGGATAGAAAGATACACACGATTTATAGTGGTTCGGTTTCCCTACATCCACTACCTAAGGAAGCCTCCTTAGGATTTCAAGCTTTTCACTAAGCTCCCGTGTCTCTCTTAACCGGGTCGAGAACACAATAACCCTTACAACCTCTTCGATAACACGAAGGACAATCTCTTCGAAACCACGAAGGAAATACACTTGTGTTATCACCAACACAAGGAACCAAGCATACAACCTATGCTCACACTACTCTCTTAATCTATTACAAGAACTAAGAGGAAAGGAAAAGTGTTTAAGGGTGCTTATAAAAGCTTTGTAACTAAACTCCTAAAGAGATGATATAACTATAAGCTTAAGACTTCTCTTGAGTTGATAATAACTTTGAAGCTTATGGGTTTAAGCTCTTGATCAAGCTTGGATGATTAACTTTGATAGCTCCTTGGATTAACTCCTTAATTGAGTGGATATGAACTATGAAGCTCTTGACACCTTCTTGGATGATAACAATTAAGCCCCTAAGTGTATATGGGTTGAAGGTGTAGTTGTAGCCTTGAAAGACCTTCAATATATAGCTGCAAAATGCTCCCAACGGTCATATAAGCTTCTATCTAACGGATCTATTTTCTCTCCAACGGATATAAGCTTTGTCCTCTAGTTATAACGCAGAAACCCTCTCTTGCGGTGTACCGCGGGTATGGTCCGGTGCACCGCGTGAATGATTGTCTTCAATTCCAGCTTACTGTTCGGACTATGCCATGTACCGTGATCCTGGTCCGTGCGTTGGTCCGGTGTACCGCGCTTCTGGTCCGGTGTACCGCGTAAAACTTCTTAACTCTCTGGTCGGACTAGTCTTGTATACCGCGCCTCTGGTCCGTGGCTTTGCGGTGTACCGCGCTTCCGTCCGGTGTACCGCGTAGAAACTTAGCTCTCTGGTCGGACTGGTCTATGCACCGTGCTTTGGTCCGTGGTATTGCGGTGTACCGTAGGTGTACTCCGGTGTACCGCACCAAAGGTTTAAACCACCTTCTAGTGAGTATATCTTTTTCTATGATGCTCGGATTAGAAAGCTTTCTTCACGAGAGTTGTAGAGGACATCATTCTTATACACTTTGTAGTTGATCACTAAAGCTAATTCTCAATGTACACAAAGATAAAGTTAATAGCATTTGTATGAGAATTAGTTTCTTAAGATAAAATAATAAAGCTTTGATCTAAATGATAAGGATGCTCTTTTTGATGAATTAGAGTGCAAGATAGAATGTATATAACAAAGGTAATTAGCACACTAAACACAAGAGGATTTGTCACATTAAAACAACCTACTAAGGGAGGCAATATGCCAACATACCACCCACAGGGTTAATAACCACCGATAAGTTTATATATATTATTCAAAAATTGCAAAATAAAGTCGTTATATAATGCAAAAATACACTATAAGTCTCCATATTGTGTAAAGATTGCAATATAAGCCCGGATATTAACCTTTTTAATTAATTATTTGATAAAATTCTTTTTTTTATATACAAAATAACATATAATTTGTTGTTAAAAAACAAAAAAAAAACATATAAATAAAACAATTTAAATTCTAATAAGATAAATTTAAAAAGTTAAGGGGGACAAATATTTTTTTTTTACAAAATTTAAGAGTTAATTAGTTATATATTTTTTTTAAAGTTAGTTATAATTTTTTTTTTTTAAAACAAAGGGGGGGGGGGGGCATGAACCCCCTCTATACATCACGTACCTCCACCCTTGTTAACCGACTTAAGATTATTTATCAAATCCTTCCAGAGTTCTTATGAAATCAGGAAAAAAAATTGATAATCAGTTTTCTGCTAGGCGATTACCTCTAAAACATCTAGTTAAGAAGTTAGACAATATATTCCTAGATCTAAGAACATGATTAAGAAAAATATGAAACATACAAGAAATCAATTTTTTGCGTTAGAGGTTGGACCTTCCATTTAATATCAAACGTATTCTTTATGTCTTGGAAAATATCGAGACAATAAGTGTAAGTTGTAATCTTTCCTTCCGTGAAGGGCCCACAGTTTTACAAGCCAAGACAATTGTGGTCGTTTCACCTTCAATGACCGAACTACGCCAAAGAGTATTACCATTACAGAGTACTGGAAATTTGTTGTTATCTAAAACAATGGTGGCAATACCTGTAAGTTCACGTTCATCCACAAAATAAACGTCATAGAAAATGTTAAGACCTGAAGGTAGATCTTGCACTTCAACCACTCTAGCAGGGATAGTAGGTTGTCAATTGGTGGAGATGTACCATTATTTCCTTCATTCTAACCACTTATCAGCTTATCCCTAGCAATGATAACTATTCTTGCATTCCATTTAGCGTTCTTAAAGAAGGTTTGTATTCTAACAATCCAAATACTCCATATAGTAATGAAAATAAATACCGAAGAGGTTTCTCTACTCTAACCATCCTTTTGTTCCATCCTTAATGGTGTGTGGAATATGAATTTCAAAGTCCCCCCCCCCTCTCACAATTGATATTGCACATATGACTTGTATTCAAATCATCCAAAATCTCCACGTTACTGGAGTAGGAGAAAAAAAAAATTTGATCCATTATTTCAATCGAAAGATTAAAAAAATTTCACTTGGGAAGGTCGGTACATTTCCTTTTGTGAAAAGTAACACCGCAAGGGATAACCTCACTGTATCATTTCTAGATGAAATCTCTAATCTTGGTTGGAGTTTCAGCAATGCCATACACTTTTCCAAAATATAGGAACTCTCGGTGAACCTGAGGAGGACGCTTTCAGTGACTTTTCTGCTAAAAGAGAGGAATTTTTGGTAGCTCCCTAAGTGTGATATATAATCAACACAAGAGAGGTTACACCAACAAGTGTACAAGTCGCCAAATGATAAAATAATTAGTAAAAGTTGTTCTCCATCAGGATTGATGGACTAAAAAACGTATTTAATCTAGTTTAAACAATAGAGTTGTATGACAAATATAAAATATGGAATGATTGGGTGAAGTATCTATTAAATAACAAAAGTAAATGACTATCTATCAATTTTTCAATACTTAAATGACAAAATAGCAATAAAAGACTAAAACAAGGGAAGATAAGCTAGTTTAGGATGGATTGCATCACCAAAGACCCATAAAAGTGAACTTGAGGTGATTAAGGGAAATGTCTACTAATTATATTAAACGTGACTACAATATCCTTCTAAACCTCTTCTGAGTGATTAGGTGACATTGAGAATATCCGGTGGTGACACTATGCAATGAAAAAGAATAGAATTTATAGAAACCATGAGCAATTTTGTCCACAAACCCTAAGCAAATTTGTACACAAAATACTAACCAAATATGAACATTGAGAAATTTGATCTAGATATTGTGCAATACTTTCATTTTTATTAACTAATGCAGGGTAATTCGAACTCGACATTGAGAAATAAAAAGTATCGAGCAACACTTGAATCTTTATCAATCAATCTAGTTATTAAAACTAAGCAGAATACACTAGGCTAATTTATGCTACACTGAACAAATCACATATTACGCTAAGAAAAAATAAAAATCGGTGTTTCATATCTCAATCCTACTACATTGAGAAAAAAGGTAAAATATGTAATCGAAGGCTAACTAAATAATTACAAACAATGAATGAAGTTTAATGACCATTGGGCATTGAGAAGCAGGTGAATGGAATTTGAACACGAATTTGAGAATAAATACTTAGCAGGGAACTCTAGACAATGAGGAACGTATCATTACCGTCAACTTACTTCTAACGCACCTCAGGCCATCCTAGGCCTCTCTATTGAAAAACACACCATGCCATCAGCGGTGATGGAGTCCTTCATGTCTAAGCTTCAATAGTGAGCTCCGCTACTTGTCATGACGTCATTGAGAAAGTTGTCTGCAACCATGGTGTTTTTTTAGTCTGTTACTAAGATTCACCACTATTTATGATATACTGATAAAGATGCCTATACCACCAAGCGCTACCACCAACCACTTTATATCAACAAGCTCTACACTACCACAACCTCAAGAATGTGCTCCATTCAAAAGCTCAATGTGTGTGTGTGTGTGTGTGAGAGAGAGAGAGAGAGAGAGAGAGAGAGAGAGAGTTATCAGATTTGTGAGTGTTTTTTGTGATTTAATTGTAATATTTAGAATGAATATATATACAATAACAAATGAAAAAATGAAAAAATGAATCAACAAACATGTATATTTGATAATTTTACGGAACTTACTCTTATTGTAACTACTTCTGCATTTTTTACTTGTGATTTTAAGGTTGCATCTGCTTGTATTATTAGAGATGAAAAGGGGTTTTTGTACATGGAGCAGCATGGTCTTTTTGTAGTAATACTGCTGAAGAAGCTGAAGTTATTGGGATACGCAACTCGATTCTTACTGCTAGAATGTTTCAAGATCATGAGCTCAGACTTGCAAACGACTGTGCGCAGGGACATTTTATATGTAGGGAAGGCCAAAGAGAAAGTTTCAAAAAATTTGGGGGCGGGCAAATCCCATAACCTGGATCTGTCCCTGACTGTGCGAATCTCATCAAGCATCTTCAAGGAAAGAACGAGTTGTTTAACCAAAAGACTTATATTCTTATTAATGGTTGTAATATTTTAGCTAGTAAACGCATTAAATTCTTTCACTTTGGAAGAAAAAACAATGGTATAGCCAAGTGGGTTGCTAAGCAAATGCTACAAGGCAAATTGTTTGACAATTGGGCATCACAACCCCCTCCCCAATTGGTTAACCTTATCAGAGAGGGTGTTTCGTCTAAAGGCATCGGTTAAACTCGATCTTTTATAATATTTTGAATGATCCACGTACTTGCCGATTTCCTTTTAATATATTATTTTTTCGAGAAAAAAAAATCACTTTTTAGACATTAGGGAGACGTACCAAGACTTAGTCAAAATCTTAAAAAAAAAGAGTCTTGCTATTTCTTCAGCATTTAAAGGGGAGGTCTATGGTTCGAAACCACTCCCTAACGGATGTAAAGTAAGAGGTACAAGGCTCGAACTCCTCCCTGAACATGGGTCACCTAGTTCTGATTTACCTGGGAATATACATGGGGAGGCGTGTATATCCCCGTGGGATTAGTCGGGTGCGCGCAAGCAATCCCGGAACCCATGTACCCAAAAAAAAATCTAAAAAAAGAAAAAAAAATGGAAAGTAAAAGCCAATTCAAATTTTTAGAAATAAAAAGAAAATTGGTATCCTAAAAAAGAAAAAGAAAGAAAATAAAACTAGTGGCCTTTTCTGGACCCCACTATCAGAAGACCGTTGGTAACCCAAAGAAAACACAAAACTTAAACAAACTTGAAACACAGAAAAAACATATCACAAACTCAATCACAAATTCAGGAATTTTGTTTCAAATTGTGGAGAAGAAAACACTCAGCGAATGCAGATCCTTTCTGTGTAAAAACGATGTCGTTATCAGCTGAAAGAAGATTCAGTATTGAAACTCCATTAGAGACACGTCGAAGAAGGTGGTCAAATCTATGGGTGAAAAACAAGAAAGCTCTCAATAATGTCCTCTTCAATATTCGCCTTGAATCTCAAAACCAACCAAAGAAAGCCCAAGAATTTGCTCTTCCTAAGTTTGTAGAAGATCGAACGTCACTTTTACCTGACCAAATCCTTCTTCAAATCCTCTCAAAGCTTCCGAAATCTCAGAGAAATTCAAATTCCCTCGTATCTAAAAGATGGCTTAACTTACAAGGCCGTTTAGAAAGGTCAATTAAGCTTCTTGATTGGGATTTTCTTACATCAGGTCGGATCTTTTATCGATTTCCTAATCTTATTCATGTTGATTTAGTTAATAGCTGTATAATTTCTCCCCGGAATTCGAGTACTTTCGTTACTTCTAAGGTTGTTTCTTTCTATGTCGATTCTGATAGGTTCGATAACGAACCTAATGATAGTCTAATGAGTGAATTATCTGTTAATGAAATCGATTCGGGGCTAAAAACATTAGCAAATGGATGTCCGAATTTGAGAAAATTAATGGTTATGAACGCTAGTGAAATGGGATTACTAAGCATAGCTGAAGATTGTCCTACATTACAAGAATTGGAATTACATAAATGTAATGATCACGTTTTACGAGGAATCGCAGCTTGTACAAACTTACAGATATTAAAATTAATCGGATCCGCAAATGGATTTTATAATTCCAAAGTGTCTGATTTAGGTTTAACTATATTAGCACAAGGATGTACGAGGTTAGTGAAACTGGAATTAAGTGGATGTGAAGGAAGCTTCGAAGGTATTAAAGCTATTGGCACGTGTTGTCAAATGCTTGAAGAATTAACTCTTTCTAATCATAAAATGGAGAATGGTTGGTTATACGCTCTTTCGTATTGCGAAAATCTGAAAACTTTAAGGTTGTTATCTTGTAAAAGTATCGATCTTTGTCTCGAAACTGAAGAAAATTTCGGAACTTGTCCAGCTCTCGAGAAATTACAGTTCGAAAAATGTCAATTAAGAGATAAACAAAGTTTAAAAGCTTTATTTCTCATTTGTCAAGGAGTACGTGAAATTAGTTTCAAAAATTGCTGGGGGTTGGATAATGATATGTTCAAACTTTCAGGGATCTGCAGGTATTTTAATTAATTGATTTTTCTTTTTCCATTTATTTTTTATTTTTTGGTAAGGAATTAATTTATTTGAAATATGTAAACAGGGGAGTAAAGTGTTTATCTATAGAAGGATGTTCATTATTAACGATAGAAGGTTTAGAATCTGTTACTCTGACGTGGACGGATTTACAGAGTCTTGAGGTGGTGACGTGTAATAAGATTAAAGATAATGAAGCAGCTTCATTGTTTTCTAGTCTTAAGGTATTGAAATGGAGACATGATACTAAGGCTTTATTATCATCGTATCTTGAGGGAACTGGTATGGGAAAAAGAGGACATAAATTTTTTAAGAAGGAAAATCCTGCTTGGTATTTTGAATCGAAACTTCTTTATGGTCGATCAAATGGACGTGCTTGAGCTTTATATGTTGTGCAATTGCTTAATTGCGTTAGATCCGAAAAATGTAATGCGACTTTTTGTTTCGTAATTGACTTTTTAAAGTAATTTTACTTAGTACATTACATTTCAATTCTTTATTTGAATGTTGGATGTATTGTAACATATATTGTCAATACAATTCTTTTGATGTTATTTTTAATGGAGAAGAAAAGAGGCTTGCGTATGTGTGTATGTATGATGATTTTTTTGTTTTTGAATTTATACTGTAATTGGCAACGATGTTTGGTGCTTAAGAGGTCCCTGTGTTGAGGAACGTTCTGGAGCTTTTGAGGCGGAAGTGGAAGAAGGCTGAAGGGGGTGGAGATTTCGTTTTGTGTGTTTGAGAGATATTTTGTTGGAATGCTGTTAGGGCTTACATTTGGAGCTCTCGAATGGCAGTTATCATTGTTCTAGCGAAGAAGATGAAGTACAAAAGAGATTGGGTGAGTTTTTTTTTTACTTTAAAATCCACCTTCTCTCAATTTCTTTTAGAGGTTATTGTTGATAATATCCCCATTAAAGTTCTTAATTCTTTATTTAAGCTTTTAATTATTTTATTTATACATATATACCTTGCTAATTACTTATTTGTAAAAAACATCCCTTATCTATTTTTGTTTCCTACTTTACCCCATATATATATATACTATATTTATTTAACAATTAATTAATTATTCCCATAATCTATTTAGATCTTCTCTCTCTTCCACTCTATCTCTTTTCTCTCTCTCTTCATAACGGCCGAAGCTCACATTCTTCTCCCTCTCGCTATAGCTGCCAAGCTCTTCTCTCTCTCATGTGAATCCAGGTTCTCTTCTACTCTCTTCTCCTCTATCTTTTTCTAGCTCGGCTCATTACTTCATTCAATAATTTCTCCTTTTATTTCTCTTTTTATCCTTTTGTTTTTCTTCTAATTTTTTATTTCATTTGTTCGATTTTTTGTTGCAGATTTGTGTTACTGTTACGAATTCATATATTGAAGAGCTTTACTGTTTGAATTGTTCATTGTTACTGCAATTTGATTGAAGTTTCTTACTCTTTCTCCTGCATTTTCCTTCATTTTCCCCTGTTTTTCAAGGTTTGTACTGCAATTTGATTTTTTGTTTGAATACTTTCTGAATTCGTTCATATACATGTTTAGTTGTGTTACGTTTGTTTTGTTCTTCCTTTTTATGTTTCATTTTATACATATTTTTGTTTTTTATTACGTTTTCCTGCATTTTTTATATGTATGTGTAGTATATTCTTCATTTTGTTGATGTGTTGCTTCAGTTTTGATTAATTTCGTGTTTAAGCTGCATTGATTTGATTGGAGTTTGATTTTCAGCAGTTATGCTCTGCATTTATTTTTGCACTTGCAGAATTCTATGTTTCAAACATGGAATTCCATGTTTTATACAGTTACCAAAACAGGGAAACTGTATAAAACATGGAATTCCATGTTTGAAACATCGAATTCTACAACTGCAACACTGTTATGAATTGTTGCTTGTGTATGTGCTTATGTCCAACTCCTAATGTTATGAATTGTTTACTGCAGATGGTTATGGCTGTGGTTAGGTTCGGTTCCCAACGTTCTATGCGTTCGTTTGATCTTTTTACGAGTCTCGATTCTGTTTTCGAGTACGTGATTTCTAAATGGCCTTCCTTGGTATTAAACTCCACTCATTTATTGTATTCAGTCGGAGATGACATTAACTGTGTGTTGAACAACGAAGAAGACTTCTCGAACATGCAGCTTTTGGTCAACGAGTCAACTCTGCAGCGTATGGATATTTACGTCACGGATGATCGGGAAATAGATGCGTCTCAGTCTACGGCTTGCTCGGTAATCACGGTTGTTGATTCTTGCTCCCCTTATAAAAGGTCCTCGTCTTTGCACGATCCCAAGGAGCATACATTTGGTGGTCATAAAGATTTGGTTCTCAAGAGTAACACTTGGAGTCAACTAATCACTCATGTTGGTCAATGCTTTTACGGAGGCGCTACTGAATTTCGTTCTGCAGTTGCCAAATTTGCGAGCGAGGTGGGGTTTAACTATTACTTCACTCATAATTATAAAATGAAATGTTCCGTGCATTGCAAAGGTTTTAGAACCGTAGAATGTCCTTGGAAAGTGTACGCCTCTCTTGAACGTAGCAACAGATTCTTTTACATACGTACCTTGGTGAACGAGCACAACTGTGGTGCGGTTATGAAATCCATGGTTAGCAAGGCTATGAACTCCAATGTTATATCCGATTTGGTCGTTGAAGAAGTTAGGGCTAGGCCGGATATTGTTCCGAAAGACATTATTAGGGAGATGAAACACGGTTATGGTTTCGACATAACCTACACCGTAGCTTATAATAGTCTAAAAAAGGCCAAGGACGAAGTTCACGGCGATTTTTCCTTGTCTTTCCATCGATTACGATCTTACCTAGACAAGTTGAAATCAGCCGATCCATCCACACATGTTCATTACGAGTTTGATCCCGTGACTTTCACGTTTGAACGATGCTTTGTTGCGTTTGGAGGGTGTGTTCACGGTTTTAAATCTTGTCGTCCAATTCTATTTTTAGACGGCACACACCTGAACAGCAAGTACAAGGGACACCTTCTAGTTGCAACTGCAAAGGACGCGAACAAAGGTACCTTTTCGTGACCTTATCCCCTGTTTTCCCCTGTTTCTGAGAAGGAATACCATGTTTAAAACATGGAATTCCATGTTTATAACATGTAATTGCATGTTATAAACATGTAATTCCATGTTTTAAACATGGAATTCCTTCTCTGCACTATCCTTTTTTTTCTATTTTCTGTTTCTTTTGTTTATGGTGTGTTTCCCCTCTTTGTTGGTTTTGATGCAGGCATATTTCCAGTTGCATTTGCAGTCGTTTGAGCCGAGGACACGACAAACTGGAACCTGTTTCTCAGGTTTCTTAGACCTTTGGTCCAAGATCGTCGAATCACCTTCATCTCCGACCGTTTCCAAGGCATTATATCATCGGTCAGGGAGGTTTTTCCAGACGGCTTCCATTCTTTCTGTTTATTTCATTTACAAAACAACCTACGAGACGCTATAAAAGGAAAAGTCATGGGTGCATACAAGGAATCGATGATTACTTTGCTAAATAGAGTTGCACATGCTCCAAACGCTACAGAATTCGAGATAGCTTTTGAAGTTTTCATTCGTGAAGGCAAAGGCGTAGGTCGTACTTTCATGGACAATCTTCCGAAAGAGAACTTCTCCAATGCGTTTTTTCCGGGGAAACGTTACGGGGAGATGACTTCAAACGCCGCCGAGTCATTGAACTCTAGAATCAAGCGTGAACAGTGGGATGAACTTCCTGTCATCGAGCTAATCGATCAAATCCGTCTTTGGGTAATGCGTAAATTTTCAGAGAGGTTTTTAGATTCTTCGAAGTGGACGACAAAATTGGTTCCCGAGGCCGAGCTTCTTTATGCTTCTAATTTCGATAAATCTCGTCCTTGGACCGTGTGCCGTCAATCTGGAGGTTTGCATCAAGTTGTTTCTGACCCGTCTCACGTTGTTGATATTCAAAGAAGCTCTTGTACTTGTGGAGGTTGGCAGTTTATGGGGTTTCCTTGTTCTCACGCTGTTGCGGTTTTGCAAAAAGCAGTAGAGCCATGTCATCGTTTAGAGTACATCGAGAGGTACTACCACACGGCTTTATATAGGGAATGCTACTCGCGCAACGTTCCTGCTTTCTCCACGTTCAGTCCACCTTCACCAATCCCCGGGCCGGGTGATCTTTTTGTCCTTCCTCCAATCGTCAAGGTTCCTCCCAGAAGACAAAAAACGAAGCGTTTCAAGTCTCGTGGTGAATTTGAGCACGAACCCAGGATGATAACATGTGGACGTTGCCACACCCGAGGACACCATAATGCTAAATCCTGTCAAGCACCTCTATGAGTGATGTTTATTATTTTTACGATCTTTATATTCTTGTAACGGTCTTTTAATATTCACGTATTTAACATTGTTTACATTTTGTATTGTTAAATATTTGAACTTTTTTGTGTTTATATTTGTCTTGTTGTTCATTATGTTAGTATTATTGTCTTTTAATACAGGTTTGAACTCATTTAGAATGACTCAGTGTCTCAATATTCATGTTTTAAAGATGGAGTTTCATGTTTGAAACAGGGAATTGCATGTTTATGTAACTGTATTAAACATTGAATTCCATGTTTGAAACATGCAATTCCATGTTTAATACAGTTATAAAACAATGAATTCCATGTTTCATACAGTTACATGTACATTCTGTAGAGCACACATGTTTTGAAACATGGAATTCCATGTTTCATACAGTTACCAGAACATGGAATTCCATGTTTTATACATGGAAATTTTTCTCTGTATTTGACTTTTGTCCCGTGTTTTGCTGACCTTCACTTTTCCCTTGAACTTTGTATTTGTGACACATACTTATACATACACAACTATGACTATTTGTTTGTTTGTTTTTTATGTAGTTTGTATCGTGAATATTTGAGCATTACATAACATTTTCGTTTTTTTTCTTAACAGTTAGTTTTTAACAAAAATAATAGTAAATCATATCAATATCACTAGTTATCAAATCCTTGGTAATACTTAACAAGTCTAAATATGTATCTTAAACATTACAAATTAAAACTCCCCAAATAAGTCAAATTACATACTAAATAAAAATTAACTTCAACAGAATATTAAAAAACTTAAAACAAATTCTTCATTTTTCTTCTTCATAATAGATTCTTTGGTCTTTGGTGTCTATGAACCGCATATACATCTTTGCTCGGTACTTCTCTACTGCACTCTCTTCATATTCGTCCATTACTTTTGCGTTTTTGTATATGTCATCCGCATACATGCATAAAAACACTCCACTGTCTTTACTTCCTTCATTCATCTGTGGGCAGTTCATAATCTTTAGTTCTGGTTGGGTTGGGTTCTCGGAATCTGGTCCTGCTCCTGGTTCTAGGTAGTTGAATACTTTTTCAGCGTTCTTCTTGCTTTTTTCTGATAATGCATGGTTCATAATTGTGCTTGCTGGGTCGTAAAGTTTCCATCTGTCTTTTGCATAGTCCTCCGGTTCAAACACGAGCAGCGTCCAGTGCACGTCTTTCATGTCATCGTCGTCCTCTGCAGTTGGTATCGGAATCAGGATGATTGAATTCTTGTCCTCGAGAGCTTTCATGAATATACTTTTCACTTGCTTTTCCATGATTTCCTCATCATTTCCATGCACATACCCCTGCATAAACAGAAAAAATTTCAGAATTAATCTTTTTTACTGTTTTAGGGACCTTATAGTGTAATTACTGCATAATATAGGCACTTAACATGGAATTCCATGTTTTATACAGTTATTAAACATGAAATTCCATGTTTAGTAACTGTATTAAACATGAAATTCCATGTTCAATACATTTTTATCAAAACATGAAATTCCATGTTGCTAACTGTACTAAACATGGAATTCCATGTTTAGTCCAGTTATCAAACATGAAATTTCATGTTTTTCCATAACATGGTTCATATGTACATAACTAAAGCTATTTTACTCACCATGGTTTCAGTCCACATGAAGAAAACCTTGTACTCCACAGCATAGATCATTTGTACAGTTGATATGTGATTACTTGTCTTATTGAATTTTCCCTGTAACATTGTGAAGTATGCTTCTATTACCTGCAAAAAACATTTGTTATTATTATAATTAGTCTTTATTTATCACTTTTTATACTTATTTTCACTTACATTGTCCTCGATTGACTTCTCCTCTGCAATTGCTTCCATGTCTTCCATAGTTACTGGGCTATCCAGTTCCGATCCCCACACCCCAAACCTGTAAATTGATACATATTCAAATTTTAGTATATATAGATTTTAAATAATTATAAAATTTTCACTTTTTCTTACAATTTATCTTTCTGTATATTATAAATTTTGTTCACCATCTGAAGATATTTTTTTTCGATTAACTCGTACGGTGTCTTTTTGTTGATTCTTCTTCTGTACACTTCTTTCCCCCATCTTTTTTCGTTTTCATCAATTTTGGCTTTTCCTTTTCCCTGATCTTGTTTTGTCTTCTTTCGAACCTTTTTTTCTTGTTCTACTTGTGTTACCGGCTCCTCTATCTCGAATTCAATTTCTTTACTTACTTTTCTTCTTTTCATTTTCTGTGTTGTGAAATCTGAACCCATCTTCTTCTTTGCGTTTCTTGGCTTATTTTTCAACCGTGTGACCAATGAGCTCACTTTCACTCCATCTGTCTTCTTCCCTATCACTACAACTTCATCTTCATCCATTCCTATAGGAGTGTTTTCAGTTTCTTCAGTTTCACCTACAACCCGATCATTCTCCTTTCCGACACTTTCTCCAGTCTCTTTCTTTTTACTCGTTCCCTCTTGATTTTCCACTAACACCTCAGGTTGTTTTTCCAGGTTCCCTTCCATCTCTTTTCTCGTTCCTTGTTGATTTTCCTTTGACAACTCATGTTGTTTTTCCAGGTTCCCCTCCATCTCTATTTCTTGTTCAGTTCGTGGTGGTGTGTTTTGGTTCATTCCGAAGTTTACTGCTTGATCTATATATCTGTTCATTTCTCTTTCTTCCTTTTCTTCCTCGAGTTGCTTTATTCTTGCATCTCTTTTTTCCTTTTCTTCCACGAGCTGCTTGATTCTTGCATCTCTTTCTACCAGTTGTACATTAACCTCAATGTTGTCTTCCTTCAACTGTTTGACTTGATCTTTAAGTTTTTTATACTTTCTTCCAGCTTCTTTGTTTTCCTGTCTTCTATTTATTTTCTTTCTTTTAACTGTTTCTGCAAATTGCATTTTTCCTTCTGTAGGGCATGCTGTATTTTGTAAGTCGCGTCTAACTCTTCATCTAATTCTTTGATAGTATTATCTTCTTCATTTTCTTCATCTGCAACCATCAAGACAATAAAATACAGTTAGTCTATTAGAAGGGAATATGTTGGGTTTTTCTGTTAAAAACATGGAATTCCATGTTGTAAACATGGAATTGCGTGTTTAAAACATGGAATTCCATGTTTTTAACAGTTCACTAATTTGGAATTCTATAGCTGTTTTTTACCTTTTTCATTTTTCTCGGCTTCTTCCTGGTCCTGCTCCTCCTCCTCCTCCTCCTCCTCCTCCTCTTCCTCCTCTTCCTCCTCTTCCTCATCTTCTGACTCTCTTTGTGTCAGAGATATGACACTATCGTCATCTTCTTCTTCTTCATTCTCTTTTTCCAAATTGAGTTTTTCTTTTTCCTCATCGCTTATGACGATCTTCTTTTTAACCTATGCAAGATATGTACAGGTTTAGTTAACTGTTTAAGTTATATATATATGTAAATCTCATCTTCAGTTTACCTGCTTTCTTCTGAGTTTGTCAATTACCGCTGATTTAAACTTGTTGTCTCTATCATCTAGCTTCCATCTCAGAATTCTTGGCCATGCATTTTTCCTTAACTTAGTTCCCAAATATGTGTATTCAGACAACCAAGGCTGCGAAACATAAGAAAGTATAATATTAGTACAATTTATAAATTTATATATATATGTATAATAGATTTTTTTTCTTACCACTAGGACTGCGACACATCCGATTACTTTCTCCGGATTTCTACTATTATAAGCTTCCAATGACTCCTCTAGCAATTCTATAAGTCTCCCCGTCCACTCATAGTCAGTCATTTTATCTCTTATCATTTCTATTGTCCTGACATCTCTTTTCTTAACTACACTTCCTGTAGTTGGGTACATTACATACCCCATTACAAAAAGTGTTATTAAGAGCGGGAAATCTTCCTTCCTTTCTTTCTCGATTCTTTCTCGTCTTTCCTTCTTTTCTTCTTCACTTTCTCCGTCCACATCTGGAATGTCTTCAAACATAATTTTCAATAAATCTCTTATCATTTGTACAGTCACCTTCTTTTCCTCTCCAAAGTATTTCATATGCCACTCTGTAAATTCACCAACTTCTTCATTTGTTAGATTAGGGAATTCTTCGACTCCACCTTTAATTCCCATTATTACAGCTACATCATCTCTTCTGAGTTTGATTACTCTATCTCCTAATTTAAATCATTTTCTCTGAATTGAGTAGCATCTTATGATTTCTTGAGTTATAATGTCACCCTTCCTTAGTATAATCTTTCCTTTTCTTTTTTCCAGGTTGTATAATCCATTCAGTAGTTCATAGAATGGTGTTTCCTTACACCATTCTAGGTGTTGCTCAGCAAATGGATTGTCATTCATTAACTTTACAATTGGAGCTAGAGTTGACTTGTATGTTTCTTTATATGTCCTCTTTCCCCCTTCTTCTTCATCTTCTGCTTGATTTTTCTCTTTTCTTCTTGGTGCCATTTTCACCTGTTTTTACACAATCTCCAAGCACAAGAAAATATATTAGTACTCTGAAATTGAGTTAATTCCATGTTTTGTAACTGTATTAAACATGGAATTCCATGTTTAATACAGTTACAAAACATGGAATTTCATGTTTGAAATAGTTACCAATACATTTCTGCAGAATACACATGTTTTACCTTCTAAGTGTCTATATATTTGTAGTAATTACACTATAAAGTCCCTAAACTACCCATTCTGTATATAATATGCACAATATATACCAAAATTTCAAATTCAGGGCCTTGTTTATATATATTTTACAATTATTCCTCAAAATAATTCAAATAATTGCACTATAGGTCCTTGTTTAACACAACAATCACGTTTTATGACTCTATTCCATCATTCGTTCATGTCGATCAAACTTTATAGAACACATTCATCAAATAATCATATTTTAAACCCTAGAAATATCTAAATTCTGTTTTTATATATAAATCAGTAAGAATTTGTTTATAACTTATTAAGAAATCGGTAGAAATTAAACAAAATCCACATGCACTATATTTGTGTTGTGTTTTTGTTCAATAATCACACAAAAACAGTTTCTAACTTGTGAAACTATCAAAAACCTCGAAATAAACATAGAAATAGGAATATTTTTGAGTTTTCACTTACGTATAGGTTTTTTTGTGTTTTTGAGTCGAACCTCTTAGTTTGATTGACTGAGTTTGTTGCCTAGTTTGCTCGCCGTTAGCCGTTCGCCGTTCGCCGTTCGATCACTGGTCCGCCGTCGCGCTTCTTGTCGTCGCCGATTCTCTCTCTCTCTTTGACGTTTCAGTTTCTGTATTGTGTTGTGTGTGTGTGTGTTGCGTGAGTGAAGTTTGTAGTTTGTATTTTTTTTTAATAATCGATTTTATAATCAGCCAATAGTTGATTTCCTTTTTTTTAATTATTATTTGGAAGGGTATTTTGGGATGAGGCTGTTTTCTATAAAGTGTCTTATTCTAGGCACCTTTTTCTAATAAGTTTTTTAATGGGCATTTCTTAACAATTGGCTCTTTCTTTTACTACATATACGCTTTCCCTCAAATAATATAATTAAAATTATAATTATATTTTTCAAAAAAATTATAAGTTTAAATAATTATTTCTTTTACCCAACCAAAAAAATTTATTTTATTTGCTAAATTAATTCATAATTTTTTTTCTATAACATATTCAAATTTAAATCAATTTATATGTTACAAATAATTAAAAATCTATTTTTATTGATGGTAAAGTTAAGTAAAAGAATAGTCACATTTAAGTATGTCAATGGGACAAGTTTACCTATCCCCGCACCTGTCCCACAAAAAAAAAAGAGCCACAGCCCCCGTCCTCGTGTTGTTCTTCCACACGACACGCCCCGCCCCGCTCTTTGACTTCTCGCGGGATGTGTGTTCTACCCGCATGTTTCAGTTTGATCAGTCAATTTTTATTAGTACTATAAATTTTATTATTTTTAAACTCTCAAATATTTCATTTTTTAAAATTTGTATTGTGATGTTTAGACAAACCAGGTTCGAATCTCGTACAATGCGCGAGGACACAATTCAAGTTACAAAATTACAAAAAGAATATAAAGAAAAGAAATTAAATAGTAGTATGCTATCTTAATCGAAAATAATTTATCTCAAAAAATTTACAAATATTTAACGAAAAAGATAAAAAAGACACATGTCATAGTAAAAAATAAAATAAAAGATATTATATAACAAAGTAAAATAACAAAAAAAAAAGTAAAATGACAAATGGCAAAAGTCAAATAACATGTCACATTTAACTATTGATCTTACTTTTATATATTATATAAATTCTTTCGTTGAATTTGTACATTGATTTGAATAATTATAAAAAATAAAATATATATTATAATTAAAATATATTCATTATATATTATATACATGCGGGACGGGTTCGCAGGGTGAGAAATCCCCGCAACCCGCCCCTTTTAGCACAGGGTTTGAAAATCCATCCCCACATAACCCGCTCCAAACCACATTTAATACCTTAAACCCGACTCATTTAAAGTGAGGTGGGACGGATACCTGCAAACCCGCGCCCCATTAACCTTTCTAGTCACAATGTGGCTTAGAAACATACAATATTGCATACCAAAATATTGGACACCTTTTGGAGTTCTTTAATATACAATTCCCAAATTTAACTTTTTACTAAAATTGGGGTTTTATTAAAATTAGATTAAGAGTAACTAATAATTTCAAATTGTGGGCCTTCTTGTGATAAGGGAGTTTGATAAGTTTCTTTTGCCCAAATTTAAAGATTTTCTTTAGAGATTTGTATTCGTTCAATAGATATAAATCTCTAAAGTAACTCTGAACCTAGTATTCTGGTTCTACCTTTCATGTAGATAGACATGGTATTGTCCTTGATGCATAATCGACTTCGCTGACTCCACCTAACCACAGTGTCTATAAAATTGCGTGTTGCGATCTCCAAATGAAATCAAACCTATTTTGACTTGGCGAAACCAAAGCAATTCCTCTTGACAAGTACTTAGGTATGCTTATTTATAAGTCGTGCCTCCAATTTCATTAAGGATGAATTATATTAACGCTGAAGTGTTTTTTGGAAAAGAGCATGAAATTTTAAAAGTTTGCACTCTTGACACAATCCTCGACTCTGTCAAGATTGTTATTTGGTGTCACACTAACTTCCTTGACCACGTTGTAGCACCCTCACTCCTTTACTAATAGAACTATCATTCAATGTCTTTTTTGGTCTCCAAGGCCTTTGTTTAACTGTTATCCAACCACCATATTTATTACGCTACTACGTCGACGCCGATTTATCAGTTGTTTCATGCTAACCACCTGCCTCCCCGCTAACTCACCCGAATTTCTACCGTCGGTCAGAGCCAAAGAGGGATAAGCTTCCTTCTGGTGACCGAAATGTCCATACTCTAAACAAATCAAATGTAGAGCCTCGTACTCAATCTTTTGCAAATGCTCTTGTATACATATAATAGACACCATAGACTTTCTAGGACCCACCTCCATTGTTAGCCACACAAAATTACCTCGGGCGCGAGATTTTATCAATGGGTCTACACACACCATTTTTCCAATCAAATTTCCTATTGCACTCATAATATCGTCAGTATAATTTATGGTAGACGCCGCTATAATCTAACCCACACAGTTGATGTTATCTCAAAGGTCGTATGTGGCATGAAAGTATGATCCCACTCACGAACTACAAGGTATATATCGATGATCATCCACGATCCCCTATTCAATACTATATTATAATCATCCCAATTCATAAATTGAGTCATGGTATCCAGACTCACGTCAATCAATCCATATGCGATTTTGGGCTCCAAATTTGGTTAAACTTTGTAAATAAATTTTATAACATATCGTGTATCCGAGGACACAAACTATAATGGTGTCATTCCCTACATTGCAAACGTGTAGTTTCTCCTTCACAATTGGTATCAAATAAGGGTATGTTGGGTTGAGGTGCGAGATGTCATCAACTAAGCCACGCGAAGCCTCGAATACAACATTCTGAGAAGAATAATCTTTCCAATTGTCTGTTTACGAGGGATAGTGGGAACATTATGGGAGTTGTTTGCTATTGCATATTATTCCCGAACATGTAGGTAGGAACTAGTATTACTATGAATTGGTGAGGCGACAGTGTTGGTTAGCGATAAAGCAGATAAGTAAAAAAGACCTAACTATTTATTCAACCTCTACGAGTCGTAAGCACATAAATCATACTCTGTCGACCTAGATTATAGTGTTTAGATACTCATAACTACGAAATATATCTAAATACTAATTGGTGATCTCCTAATCTTTGACCTCCGTTCTAACCATAAAGGTGGACAAGAAATACTGAGCTAGTCTAATTCTAAGTATAAAAGGTATAACTAGAGATAAATTATTTATATGACTTTTAAAAAACAGATAATGTTTGATTATATTCTTCTTTATGATTTTTTTTTTGGTATTTATATTTTTTTCTTCCTTCTTTACATGGACTCTTTTGTTGGCTATTAAATATGACTAGGACCAAAAGTGGGCAAAATTCCACTTGGTATTGGTTGTTTTTTGTTGGTCCAGATCTGTCTTATTTGTTATTGTAGAGGTGCAAATTCTATTTTTGTTTCTGAAAGCTCTTGGAGATCACAATTTGTTGAGAGAGAGAGAGAGAGAGAGAGAGAGAGAGAGAGAGAGAGAGAGAGAGAGAGAGAGAGAGAGAGAGATCTATTATCATATTAGTGGGTGAGAAAGTATGAGAATTGTCATTTTAGAAAAAATATAAAAATGATGAACCATATTAATAGTTTAATTATTATAATATTAAATTTATGAATAAGCATATGCAGAGGAAATGTACCCATAGCAATTGAAATATTTATATATATTTTTTAATGAAAAATGTAACCATAAAAGTGTAAATTTATAAAAACATAAAAAATACAATACCGTTACCTAACATACTAGGCCGATAAAAAAAATTATACTTGGGTGTCTAAAAAAATGAGGCTTTTTCAACTTTAAAATCGTTGTTTTTTTTAAAAAAATTTGGTCTTTTTTAAATTAAAAAAAAATGGGCCTAAAGCGCTCGCCTTGATTGTTTGCCCTAAGGTCGACCCTGCTTAAATGCAGTTAAAAACCTAACCCTAATACTATAAAACTATCATATTCCTTTCGATCTCCGTCCAACAAATTTTCAACCCGCCTTTTTATCATCGCTTCTCCATTTACTCATTTGCATCGCCATCATCATAATTTCAAACTTTACAAGATGTATTCAAAAGATAGATCAAGATAACAAAGAAATGAACAACACGGTCTGCTTCTTTAGATTTAAGATTATTATGGTAAGTTTTTTTAGTTTCTTTTTGCTAGTTTTATTATGATAGGAAAAAGTTCGAGGGTTTCTCTCTATTCGATCAATTTTCATACATACACGTATGTGTATATACATATATATTCTATATTTTTCTAACTTTATCAATAATATAAACAACTCTAAAAGATTACAATTATATTTTGATGAATAATTGTGGTCTTAGTCCCTATGTCATGTGGATTCAAAAAAATCTCACATCGTTAAGCAAAGCGTTACAAAACTATCCCTTCAACAAAAAACTCTTTTTATAATTTGTTTTACCCTTTTTAATTTTATATCTTGTAATCAAAGGGCAAACATATTTAATTTTGTTTTTAACAAAATTAAAGTTTATTTCCTTACACTTCTTATCTTTCTTTTATAACCTACCCTCATCTTGAATCCGATCTCATTTCTCATGTCCTTAACTACCATACATGGGCGAAGGAATTTTTTTTGGTTAAGGGATGAAGGGGTTAGGGGAATCACCCATGATTTTTTGTGTTAATTGCACTACAAGTCCCTGTAGTTGCAATAAGTTCATTATGGATTCCTATATTTTTAAAATAGTTACACTTTAGGTCCCTATGTTATGCAAAAATACATATATTTCTATTTAATCACATTATAAGTCCCTATATTATGCAAAATTACCTATATTTTAAATTAATGACATTATAAGTCCCTATATTAAGAAAATGAGCTATTTTCTTAGATATAATTGTAAACGGATGAGTATGTATATTAATGTGCCTTAGATTAGTTTATAATTAATAGAGAGACGACACCCTAAACTGACACAATAAGCTTGTTATTTTGAATGTGATAGTAATTGTCACTGGGGCAGATGCAATGCTGTTTCTTTCTGTTGTTGGGTGTGAGTTAGAGGTGCATGAGTTGGTGTTGTATTTTGGTGATGGAATAAGCGTTTTTGTTAGGAATACATGTACAAGTGCGGAATGTAAAGTGAGAGCCATAGAGATAAATTAGTTAGATTTAAGTTTTAGATATTACTAGAAATTGGGGAGGGGGGGCAATTATAGGTTTTTGAAAATATTAAGGGCGAAATCTAGATGTTTTAAAAGTAAAAAATATTGAATACTTGACTTTAGTTAGTTTTGGGAAAATAGGGGGGGTAAGTATATGCTTTGAAAAAATTGGGGAACAAATAAATGTTAAGTAATGAGAGAATGTTAGATTTAGTCTTGTACTATTATTAAATCTGGGGGTGCCAAGTATATATTTTCAAAAAATCAGGGGAAGAGGGCACCATAATGTAAAAAATATTATAGGGGTCAAAATTTTAATTATTCCAAACTAAGGGTACCAAGGCCCCCTATATATACGCAGCTCCGCGTCTCCTTCCATACCACACACTTGACTTTACCCTGACCTTCCTTTCCTTCCCCCTCCCCGTTGTTCCACCCTCACCCCCATAACATAGTCATTCGTCATCTATATAACACTGACGACTATGTGAGCATGCGATGGTTGCTTCGTAATAAATCCCCTAAATGGGGAACTATTGTTGAGAATAATTCATAGTGCTTAACGTGTGCTTCCGGGCTCCTATAATGGGTTAGCTGTTAAGTATAATATTTTATAATTTATTTTTTCAATGTAAAAAGTCAAAACTATAATGTATTAACTATATTGTTATTTTTATATATAACAAGTAATGAAAGCAAACTAACGCTTATATTACAGTTTTACTCGATACATAGTAAGAACACAATCTATTAATTTGAGAAATTCTAATGACTTCTTCTAAGTGAACAAATATTATATGTACAAAATTACATAAAGAAAGAGTCACATATTGATGATATCATATATTTGAATTTAAATAAACACATAATAATATAAAATAGTTTAAATTTACTTAGTTATTGAATAACTTGTACAAAAGTGTATATATATATATATATGTTTAGTTTGTTTACATTTAAATTTTGTAGCAAAATTATGATTTTTTAATATATCATTGCTCCAACAGGTTTACACATCAAGGCGTAGAAATCATTCGAAAAAAGAAAAGATCGATGGTCATTACATTTCTACAAGTTTGTGCTAGGGACCACTTAAAGTTTACCGTAAGTGATAAAGTTAATTTTAAATTCTCTTACTACGTATGTCATGAATTAATACACAACCCCATGTCACAAATATTGCATATAAATAATCATACAATGAGAAAGAACTCATTATTTTCTAAATCATAATGCAATGTTTTAATATATTTGGTCAACTGTGGGTGATCAAGGAGTAGATTTCAGTTTTTATTAGGAGGAAGCTTGTTATATCGTTGTAACCCAAGAAATGTGGGAGAAACTAACTTATTCACAAAGTACATAGAAAAAACACACTTAAGGAAATAAACAAACTACCAAAGATTCTACATGGATTCCCTTGACAAAAGCCTGATAATCATTAAGAGTTTAGCATAGACACTCCACTATATTCCAAAATCATTACTTCTTACCCTCTGAATAAACTGACAAGGACTTGAAATAAGATAAAGTTTGACAAAGGTGGGTACCAACTCCATCTTTATCCGTAATTTCAATGATTACTTTCACAAAGGAAATATTTGTATTTGCCCAATAATTCACTAAATGTTAGGATCCTTTCATCAAACAAGAGAGTATTAAGGAAACCCCATTTTGAAATGCACAAGTGACAAGTTCTATGCTACTCAACGCTATCCAAAAACCAAAACCACTATCTTTGGGTCAATGGAGTAGGAATTACCATCTCATAACCTACCATCTTTCCACATGATTTTCCTCGAATAAACCCATTGTCTTGGGAATCAAGGTTGTGTTCTCTTGAACCTAAATGAAAGACTAGTCATATCGTACTCGTTTACTTCTTAATATTAACATGATATTTCCTCCCAAATGGACTCATTGCTGCAATATAGGCCATTGTCTGACGATTTATTATAGTCTAGTTAGTTTCCTAACCTTGATTTGAAGTTACACGTAGTAATCCTCTTAGCCTCAGTTTTTGATAGATCAGCTGCACCTCTGCTGTTTAAATTTGGGAGATTTAGATAAACTGGTCACTTTTGTTTTGTTTGAGTTTTTTTTCTTGTCAGTTTCAATAGACGTGATATCAATCCAAAAATCCCTCTTTTTAGTTGCATTAAACACTCCCATCTTCTTATTAACGACAATGCAAATTATCATTCTTGAATCCATAACTCGCTTAGCACTACCTTCTCCTAACTAAATAATAACGTCATTCATTTCTTACTCATCTTCATATATTCACCTGCGATCTGGTTAAGATTATTCTCAGTTTTGCTACCATCCATTTGTGATGCTACCATCATATCCTTGTGGCCCTTAACACTTATTATAGTTTTCCTCTCTTTTTCACCAAACAATCATTCAGTTGCACTGACTCCTTGTTGTGTTCATAGTTTACAAAGTTGAAACTAACTTGGTGAAGGTTATATGACAAATGTCCACATCAATCGCTATAGAAGATGTTAGAAGAGAAGTAACTATTTTGGGGACCTTATCTGGGCATCGTAGTTTGGTGAAATTTTATGACGCTTTTGAGGATGATGCCCATGTATACATTGTCATGGAGTAAGTGTTCTTATTTGGTTTTAAAAAATATAATTTTTGTGCAAAATTATTAAAACTTTTGTGCATTTGACAAGTTTTGTGAGGAAGACAAACTATTAGAGAGAATACTAGCGAGATGAATTATATATTTTTATTACTCATACTTGTAATGTATTTTTTCAAAAATGAAAGTACATATAAATATTTTTTGTTACAGAGGAGGAGGACACTTCTCGGAGGATGAAGCAAAGAAAATACTTATCGATTTTTTTTAATACTCATAGTTTGTACTATAGAATTTGTCTGTAGGTTTCTTTATATTTTAAAGAGTAAATACTTATATTAACCTTTGTACTTTAACTAAATTGACATCTCACCCCTTTAATCGTATAAAATGTAAAAGGGTAAAGCCCTCGTGTGGCCCCTTAACTATGGCCAAAGTGCACGGGCTGCCCCTGATCTTCATTTTTACCCTTTTACGCCCCTTATCTTCACCTTTTGTGACACCGTTAGTCCTTTTTTCATTTTTCTGTCAGTTGACCGTTAGTCAACGTCACATGGCGCCATGTCACTGCCACCTCAACGCCATGTCACCCCAACCGTCTTCGTCATCATCGTCCCTAACTTAAAAAAAACAACATTTGAAGGTTTGAATGCTTAATATCTTCAACAATGGAGGAAAAATTAAAAAAAATCTCATCCAATATCTATGATCCCAATTCTTATCGTTTATTGAACTTACAGCAGTGATAGCATATATATATATATATATATATATATATATATATATATATTATCGATTTTCTATCAAATCCCATCTCATTAACCTTTTTAATAATTCTCTCCATTTTCTCTGGTTTATTCAAGAAAAACATGGGAAAATTATGGATATGTTGAGTCAATTGAGACTTATCGATACCACAATTCTTCATATGTTCGAGATTAACCAAAAGGGTCTTCTCCAAATCATATTTAAAAAACCACCCGCTAACTTTTAACAACTTATCAACATTAGTAATGGAACCCAACACATTCTTAAGCACATAAATGACAGGCATTATTCGATAATAAGCGCTATGCGTAAACATCCATAAATTAAATGAGATAATATCAGCTGTATAAGATGCTGAAAAGCCTAAATCTTGGAAAATCTTCATTTTTGGTTTAATAGTATGCTCAAGACTAGCACATATAACCTGTGGATATTTGGTCACAAGAATCTCCAATTGGGTATTTGTATAGCCATTTTCTTTGAGAAATGACAGTATTAAATCACATTTTCTTTGAGCGCCGAGAATCTTCACCAAGGTTTCACTCACGTGTTTGAGTCGAGCTTTGAGAGTACTGAAGGTATTGCTGAGTATGTTGCTCATCCAGTTCATGTCAAATATGCAAATAAACTGATCCCACTACTGGAGAAAGTTGTGGTGTTTCCACCTTTAGTGAAGCATTAACCCAGTAGGCTATTCGTCGGTAAATATATTCTCTCGGTCTAAGGGATTCTATTGTCGTGTAATCATCTTTCTTACCACAAAAATATACTTTCAATGCATCAATGATAACAACTTCCTCAATTACTTTTTCATTTTCAACTAATTTTGTTTACTGGTTTTTATCTCTTTTTACTTTTTTTTACTTGTCTCATATTCTGATTTTTTTTGAGTTTTACAGCGAGTTGAAGGTTTACAGATAAACATAGATTATGGTGACACTGCACCAGCTAAACGTTTTGAAGAAGATATAAATGTTGTTGTGGAAGAAATTAAGCCACTTGGAGAAGGTACTTAATTGTTCTCTTTTGCACATTAAAATAATCTAATAATAATAATAATTGTTTGATGTGTCTGAACAAGTGATTTTGGGACAGTTATAGTTCATGAGCGAGATACAAAACATACAGTTGTGCAAGAAATCCAACCTGCTCTAGGGCGGGTACCAAGTGTTGGAGAAAAACCCATTCATCCTTGCTATTATTACAACTTTCCTATTTAATTTTTATCTGTTATAACGTGGAATTATTGTTATATAAGATGGTAGATATAACGAATATTAATTCACCAATTGCACGTTTAAGAAATTACACTTCTTCACTTGTTTCATCTCCTAAGCCAAATATCAAAACAAACATAACTTCTCAAGCAACTAATTTTTATGTATTCCGTTTTCTTACTATAATGACATTTTATACCATGTAACTAGGAAACACTGTGGTTTGAGGATTGACTGTTTCAGAGATTCGAGAATGCTTTTTTTATTTTTCCTCCATTGTTGAAGGTTTGAAACATTCAAACCTTCAAACCTTCAATTTTTTTTTAAGGTAGGGACGATGATGACGAAGACGGTTGGGGTGACGTGCTGCTGAGGTGGCAGTGACGTGGCGCCATGTGGCGTTGACTAACGGTCAACTGACAGAAAAATGAAAAAACGGCTAACGGTGTCACAAAAGGTGAAGATAAGGGGCGTAAAAGGGTAAAAATGAAGATAGGGGCGGCCCGTGCACTTTGGCCATAGTTAAGGGGCCACACTTTGGCCATACTTATCCTTTTGACGCGTGTGAGTAGTCGAAATTCATCGTCTCAGAATCTCCAACTTTGCTGTTGAACGTTTCTCCAAATTCCCCATCGATTTTGAGATATAAGCTGATTTGTGGTCGTGGGTGGTGAAATTCAGATTTAAGGCAGCTTTTCCTTTTCCATATTTTTAGCTTTTCTTTCCTTATCTCCAATTTCCATGCTAATCTCTTTCCATATCTTTTAGTCTTTGACTTGGACTCTAAGGCTCTGTTTGGTTCGTGAAAATAATGGGTGTTTTCTGTTTTCATTTTCTATATTTTTGAAAATACTAATAAAAACGTGTTTGGCTACAGAAAATGAAAACAGTTTTCTGGAAAATTTAATGAAAACAGTGCTATTTTGGAGAACGTGAAATCGACGTTTTCCATATTTTCTAAAAATTTTGAAAAAAAAACGAAAATCATTTTCTGAAAATATATTCTGAAAACAAAAACAGAAAATGTTTTCACAAACCAAACAGGGCCTAATTATTCTCCATAATTATCTTTAAAGCTTCACACTAAATAAATAATTAAAACCAATATGCTCTAAAAATAATAATTTACTTAATCATGACTAGAAATAGGAAAGTGTAACATTTCACAAGAAAATCGACTAGAAAGACTTCTAAATCACTAAAAATGATGTCTCCAACTAGGATTAATTCATGACAAATGAGGAGACATCAGGGTATAAAAAGTGAAGAGCTTGAAGACATATTAGAAACAACACAATTTGAGAAGGGGGTTATGCCTTTTCGATATTTGGGTATATCACTTGAAATTTCGATTTTACTTTCACGAGATTTATGTTCGATCTTGGAACGCCCCTTCTCTTTCATATGCTGGTCGGTTAGATTTTATTGTATCAGTATTCAAGGGATAATATGTTTTTGGTTGTCCATATATTTGATTTTGGTTTGTGTGCGAAATCGAATTGTGAATGTTTATAGGAGCTTTTATTGAGATTGTAAATCTCCACAAGTCAAGTGAAAATCTATATAGAGAAATGTTGATAAAAAGGACAAACTTTGGATTAAATGGGTACATGGAAATTATTTAATGATACAAATTTTTTGGCTATATGGCAAGTCAATACAAGTTAAATGATGAGATTGGAACTTCTCTTGAGAATGTGGAAGGTGTAAGAATATTATATAGATGGTTTTTCTATGCCAACTATTTTCCCAATGCTGAGTACCATGCTTTATATAAGAAATCTTGTCGCCGATCTTTTTCTAAAACTTAGACAAATATTGTATAGGATACATGTTTTATTTATAAGTACACAATCATTATTTGGATGACGCTATAAAAGAGGTTTAGAACGAAGGATATATGTGTATATGGAGTTGGATCCATTTTGTAGGTTGTGCGGTGATAATTTCGAATCAAACAATTCCCTATTCTTTGAATGTGTTTTCACAAATGACATTTGAAAATATGTGAAAAAGTGGCTGGGTATTGATAAAAAAATGAACACGATCTTAAAAATTAATTTTTAGAAAAATTAAAAGAGAAAACCGCGACGAGTTGTTTTTACTACTACTATTTATAACATTTGGCGAACAAAAAATAATCTTGCTATGAGAAATGAGACACATGCGAGAGTTACAAAGAAAATAAAAATGTGCATTTTTTGTTTTGCTTTATAGTCTTATAATGTCTTAGTTGGATTTAAAACTGTAATTTATTGAATTTCCGAGTTTAAATAACATAAAGTGTTTACTCAATTGATTAAGGCTTTGTTATTTATATACGGTATAAAGTGAAAGATACAACTTTTGCTACGAAGGAAAAAAACCTGATCCAAAGAATGTAATCCAACAAGCAATAAAGGCCTATGATGAAATTAATGGTAATTCTAAGGCTAATAAAACAACAACAACTACTATTACAACTGCTACTACAGTTACAAATACTAACTTCAAATGAAAACAATACAATGAGTATGAATACTTAACAAAACAAAAGAAATTATGAAAACAAGAAAGGTAAAAGGGAAATCAGTTGCTTAAATACAGGTAATGTTAAGGCAAAAATATGGAATGAGAATGTGACAGAAAAGACATTATTTGCTTTCTCAGATGCTTCTTTCAAATCTGATAATAACTCTTCTTCTGCTTGTATGTTATTAGATAAAAATAATAAACTAATACATGGTCATGCTCGAAATTTCTTATCTTACAGTACAGAGGAAGCTGAGATGATAGGAGTTCATAATGGTTTAGTTTCGGCTATTAATTTCCAGTTTGAAGACATTCGAGTGTTGAGTGACAATAAAGTGGTGATAGATATGCTCAATTAACCTAATCTCCAATTAGTTAGGCTTCTCTCTTCTTTACCACCCATTTCGGGGATTGGTTGAAACTTTGTAATGACTATTTCATTTTATATTATTAAGCTTTTGAACAATAAAAAAAGCCTCTCTTTAATTTTTACAACTTTCACCTTTTAATATACTTTACCAAAACAAAACAAAACTAAATAAAAAAAGAGGTGGGAAAAGGACATAGTAATTGTTATTCCATTTTTGGTCATAAACCATGCATGGTGAATGGGTGATATACCTTACCAACTCTTTCCTGAAGAGGGAAACAAGTCAAACAACGACGACTCTTTCCACTCTCCACCACCAACACTTTTTTCACACTCTCACTCTTTCACATTTTTTCATTTTCACATCAAAGATGTCTACTTCTCCCTCCTCTCACCATGGTCACCTCAACCTTTGATGTCCTTTCCACTCTCCACCACCGCAACAACATCCCACATCCACTCCGACCAGCACTGATCAAAACCCACAAACCCTAAATCAAGAAAACCCACTTGAAATTCAGCAGCAACCACGACTCATCATTCACTACCAACATCAACTATCAGAAAGGTCAAGCACGGCTGCTCCTTCTTTTCCAGCTCCGGCTTCTGTTACCACTCACGATGCTCCCCCAAGCACCGACTCTAACACCCCACCAACGTTGTACACTCTCTATGAAAACATAAGGTGTAACCTTGATGTTGAAAAACGACAAGCTATTGAGAAAAAGTGTCACATTTTAATGGAAAAGCTTAATCCTTTACCATTTGTGCCTTCAAGGAATCTTAACTTTTCAGAAAATGAAAAGGTGTTGAAGAGGCTGGGCTTGTGGGATTTCGTTCGTACAGATTTTGATAGGAGCGTTAGGGCAGATTTGATTGCTGAAATGGTAGCTAGTTATGATCCAAAATCAGGGTGCAGTTATGTTAATGGTACTAGAATCGGAGTAAGTAGGGCGGATTTAGCTTGCGCAATGAAGTTGCCTGTGAAGAATAAGGGTGTGGAGTTATTGGAGGATTCCACATCATTCATCGTGGATTTTCTGTCAAATTGGGTGTTTTTGCACGGAGGTACATGGTTTTCGATACCCACTGAGTTGTTGATTTGGGTGAGTGTGATATTGGATGGGCATCCCGAGAAGGTGGATTGGGCTGAGTTGCTTTGGTTCATGGTAGAGAAGGAGTTGACTCAAGGTGAACATTTGGTAGATTGTTATTATGCATCGCATTTACAGTGTTTGATTAAATCACAATGTGAGGAGGTGTTTTTAAAGGGAGATACTGAGAAGAAGATATGATTAGGGACATTTCCAAGTGAGGAAGCAGCTGCTAGAGCCTTTGATGCTGCAAACTTATACATTAACGGCTCCAAAGCAATTCTCAACTTTCCAATACAGATGATATGTCTATTGAAACCATAAAAAACGTTGCAGCTTCGGCTGCTAAAAACACTTGTTTACTTGAAGAGTGTAGGGAAGGTTATGAGGTTCCTGAAGATGGTAGTAATAAAAGGCTCATCGGAGTTTACAAAAACAGCTATGGAAGTACATGGCATAGTGTGATATATTATTCATCAAATCCAAGAGTAAGAATATATTTAGGGAATTATCGAAATGCAGAAGCAGCTGCTAGAGCATATGATGCTGCAAATATATACCTTAATGGCTCCAAACTCATCCTCCTCCATTGCTTCACATCTTCCTCCTTCCGATAATGTTATCTCTGTTGAAACTATTAAAAGAATTGCAGCTGCTGCTGCCAAACATGAACAATCTTCTGAAGAACTGAATTTCTTAAGTACTTCTCTTTAAAAAACAGATTTTTTGTAATCATCTATTTTTTATTTTAATTTAACGATGGCTATTTCTAGTGTTTAGTGTCTACTCCCCGTTTTCTCCTATGTGTTAAAAAACAGATTAACCAATGGAAGGTCTTGTACGCTTTAATAAAAAATGTGACAGTTTTGGAAGTTAATCTGGTAATGTATGTTGATGCATTTCTTAGTTGCTTCTTCTAATTCTAATTTTTGTTTTGGTTGCATTTCTAATTTTAAGTTGCCTTAACATGCCTGACCTTTTTTCTTTCAGCAACCACTTTTTTCTCTTTCTTTGGTCGAGCTGAAAGAGAATCAATTATTCAAGTATTATTCACTCCTTGATTATGCATTACTGTATTTGAATGAATTGCAGTATAAGCCCTATATTATACAAAAATAGTTTCTATTTCATCATAAAACAACAAAAAAACAAATCAAAGCTAAAAAGATTAGGGGTGCAAAATAAAAGATTCTAATTAATGGTTTGGGGACCATAAGGTATATTTATAATTTTATTTTCTGGGGTCAATTTTCTTTAAAACCCCAAGTAAAAAATAAAAGCCATACAAATTAATTATTCTACATAATTTTATTGAAAATTAACAAACTTTTAGATTTGAGACAAATGTATTAAGTGGGAATAACATGATTTTTTTTCCTGTTTTATTCGTACTCTAAAGAATAACATGGTTTATTTTCCACTTTCTAATTAACTACTCAAGCTTTCTTCACCCTCTTCCTTCTCTTTCTCTTACTGCTTCTCTATCTCTCTATCTCTGTGAAGAAAGGAGCTCTGTGAAGAACCCTTCGTTGTACCACTACCCAGCAAAATGTGAGTCAAAATCTCTAATTTTATATAGTTTCACGACTATTTTGAATTTTATTGCATTTTTTGTTTTTGGACAAGAATTTTATTGCATGTTTCGTTATTTGATTTTATGGTCAGTAATACAAAACTTTATTTTCAATTTTATATTTAGATCTCTATTTTGAATATTAATCTACTTACACTATGTTTTTCATTGACTTAACACTAGATGTAACGGGGTAACCACTGACGGTGCTAATTTTCTAGATTCAATCCATCCCTTCTCAATAAGTGACTATTTTAAATAATACAAATAATGTATAAATGCAACTATCAAAATAACACTCCGTGAAAGTATTCCATAAACAAATTATTCCATAAAATTATTACATAAATAAATATAAACTAATAGATTAATTATATGAATCACATTAATACACTCACATATATATATAAAATAAAATAAATATATACAACTATTTAAAATAAATATATCCGAAAAAGATTAAATTTGAGAAAGTCTCATTTTTTTTGGAAAATTTTGCGGGTAATTTGATTTAAAATGGATCCTACGCGTAAAGAAAGAGGTTGTGATTTTTGGTAATGGATCGACAAATTTTCGATAGCTTTGAATAGTAACGAGGAAGATGTATTTTTTTATTAGGTGGAGAATTTGATTTGGGGTTTAAATTAACAAATATGCTCCATCAATAACATTAAATTCACAATCTTTAGGGACAACAAAAATTCGTCCCTAGTAATAGCTTTGCGTCCTTAATGTCATTATTCGGGGTAATTTAATCTTCTATACTTACTCTATAAGAGTAATGATATAAACCATAGTAAATTAAAGTATCACGTTACTCTACTATCGCCATAATATACAATTCTTGATAAAATTTTATCTTTGTGAAAGCTATTGGAACAGAAAAGAAAAATATGAAACTTAAAAACCTGTCACCGCCACCTTTACCATATCCGCGCCACCGACCACAGGCGGCTGCTGCTTCATCAACACCCGATGAAAGCCACCAAAAAGAAGATAGTTATGATGATCATATTGACCTGTATGACTATCTTTTTTCATCACCGGATTCTCAAGAAACAACCCAAGAAACAAATGCAAGTCTGTTATCTTCACAGACAATCCCACTCTCCGGGGACATTAATCTGCAGAGACGGCCCGGGCCCAAAGCAGCCAAGGCAGCCGCCTTGGGCCCCACAATTTTGAGGGCCCCAAAAGATAATATAGATTTCGGATATATACGTTTAAACTTACATTATTATCGATAATGGAAAGCTGGTTCAGTGGAAATGTGAGTTGTTCTAATAGTTATGGTGTAAGTTCGATTCCCCTTGTATGCATTTTGTTTGTTAATCAAAAGGCATAATTTTGTTCAAAGCCTAAACCGTTAACAAATTTTTTTATATAATTAAGAATATTAAATTTTAATGACAAAAAAAAAGAGTAAATACATAGTTTTTTATCTTCTTTATAATTAATTATATTAAATTTTATACATATTAAGATTAAATTATATTATTTTAATACATTGTTACAATTTAAATTGAATCTACTTTAAAATACAAGCGAAATTTAAAAACAAAACTCGGAACGAAAAGTTATTGGAAATGAGTTCGTCAAATAAAATTGTTCAGTTGTTAGGGGGGCCATGGGGGTTCGGGGGCAGCAGCCCTGAATTTTTTTTTTCTTGCCGTATTTGCACGATAAGTCTATATATTATGCAAAATAGGTCTTTATATTATGCAAAAATACACTAGATGTCCGTATATTGTATAAAAATTGTAATATAAGTCTGGATATTAATTTTTTTAATTTATTTTCCGATAAAATTCTTTTTTTTACACAATAACATACATTTTGTTGTAAAAAAAAAATCCTTTAAATAAAATAATTTAAAACCTAATAAAACAAATCTTATAAGTTAGGGTGGGGCCAAATAATAATTTTATAAAATTTTAAAGGTTAATTAGTTATATATTTTTATTTTTATTTTTTGAATTACTTATAATTTTTATTTTTAAAAAACCAGGGGGGGCCTTGGACCCCCCAAACCCTACATAGCTTCTCCCCGGGTTGTTCTACTATTATTCTATCAATTATTATGATTCGCAAACGAAAATATTGTCATATTGTTTTGTCGATGGAGCTAAATAAGATAGATGAACTTAAAACGAAAGTTTAATCAATAACTTTGTATCACAAAAAGCACAAAAAATATTTTTAAAGTGAATTTAGTAAATCTTTAAATATTTTTTAATAACATTTTTTATATAATTATTTTAGATATAATATTTTAATTTTTTTAATAATTGTTTATTTCATGAATTTTATTAGTAATTTTTTGATATATGATTTGTTTGGTCAAAATAGGATAAAAAAAATGTATTATTGGTAAAATGCCCCATTTTTTTTTCTCGCCTTAGGTACCCAAGACGCTCGGGCCGGCCCTGTTAATCTGGCATCACAAACCACACCAAGAAATCAAGTTAACATTCCCAGCTCAGACCACCATCCATGGCCACCAATGAATATACCGGCACTGGATCCTCCCACCACCGGACTGCAAGTTTCAGCAAGAACTTCCATCGATGACCAAGCTTCTTTAAGTTACCGTGGTTATTCTACACGTCCTAGCAGCTCAATCTTGGATCATATGCCATGGGCACCAATGCATATGCCGGCACCGGTTCCTCCCATCGCCGGACTGCAAGCTTCAACAGCAATCACTCCCGTTTACCAAGGTTCATCAAGTAGTTACCATGGTTATTCTACACGGCCTATCAGCTCAAGCTACGCTCCTATGCCATGGCCACCAATGCATATGCCACCACGAAGTGTTCCTCCCATGACCGGAGTGCAGGCTTCAACAGAGAGATCTACCTCCTATAACCCGTCATCATCATACACTGGTTCTATGCCGTGGCCATCTACTAGTATGATTCAGCCGTTACTTGTACCTTCGCCTCTTCCTAAATGGCCAAATTTGCCAACAAGGGAAGGCCTTCTTCTGCTTCTAGAAAGATCATACAACCCGGTCCCACATCCCATACGTAGTCCCTTAACCTCATATGCTCCCATTTACATACACAATATGATATCGTGCGGTCCTCAATTATGTTTTCCTCAGGGTAGAATGCGTTGCGTATTCTATGATCAGTATTTCTACTTAAGCTTTGCTTTGAAGGAAAAATACACTGAAATGGCAAACTATATCATCGATAATCAGAACAATCTAGCTGCTATAAAGGATAGGTTGTCAATGTAAGAATATTTATATTCTTATGTGACATATGTGTCTAACGATTTAATAATAAAGTTCAAGTTTATATTATATGTTGAAGATTATATGAGGTAAGAGAAGAGGGTTATTAATACACCCAAATTATAATGCTTTAGTTGAAACCAATCCATCATGGTATCATCTTTTATATTATAATCTTCAACATATAATATAAACTTGAACTTTATTATAAAATCGTTAGACACATATGTCACATAAGAATATAAATATTCTTACATTCTCCCACTTGACTTTTGTGTCGACTTAATGATTTAATTATCTATAATGCGCACTCTTACATCAAGTTTATTAACAAAAACATAATAAAGTTGAAACTAATTGGATCGTGGCGGTTATACACCATTTAATCGATGTGGTCCCTTCCACATATCACGAATCAATCTCAACTCTAAACGATCCTAATATTGAAAAATTAATTCTTAAAACGACTATATGTTATACTTGAACCATAAATGTATACGTATACTCTAATAATAACATATTTGATAAATACAGCAGAAACAGAACTATAATTGAATTCATAGTGCTAGACATAACGAGCATAACTAAATCAGAATAGCAAAGACTTATCAATAACACCCATACGTTCCACATGGCCAATGAACGCCTTGGGTGGTAATCCTTTAGTTAACGGATCTGCAACCATCATCTCCGTTCTTATGTGCTCAAAAAACACTCTACGTTTCTGCACTTCTTCTTTGACAGACAGATACTTTAACTCCATGTGTTTAGCTCCTTTCGAGTACTTGTCATTCTTTGAAAAGAAGACAGCTGCGGAATTATCACAATAAATTCTCAGCGGCTTTTCAATAGAGTCGACAATCCCAAACCCTGAGATGAAGTTTCGCAGCCACAATCCATGAACAGTGCCTTCAAAGCATGCCACAAATTCGGCCTCCATAGTGGAAGTAGCAATGACAGACTGCTTTCCACTCTTCCATGATACTTCTCCCATTGCTAAAAGGAACACATAGCCAAATGTCGATTTTATAGTATCAACGCACCCAGCATAGTCTGAATCTGAATATCCAATGACCTCTAGGTGATCAGATCTCTTGTATGTAAGCATGTGGTCTTTGGTGCCTTACAAGTACCTGAGAACCTTCTTTGCAGCTTTCCAGTGCTCCATTCCAGGATCACTTTGATATCGACCCAACATACCTACAGCAAAGGTGATATCTGGTCGAGTACATGTCTGAACATAGTTCAAACTCCCAACCACTGATGCATATGGAATTCGTTCCATTTCTTTACGCTCCAATTCATTTTTAGGACTTTGTAATTTACTGAACTTGTCCCCTTTCTGAATTGGAGTTATCCCTGCAGAGCATTGTTCCATTTGATATCTCTTTAATATTTTATTGATATAGCCCTTCTGAGACAAACTTAACAATCCTTGTGATCTATCTCAAAATATTTCTATTCCAATCACATATGATGCCTCACCCATATCTTTCATTTCAAAGTTATTAGAGAGATACTTCTTTACATTATGTAACATGCCCATGTCATTTGCAGCAAGCAAAATATCATCAACATATAGGACTAAAATTATAAACTTGCTCCCACTGACCTTAATGTAGATACATCGATCGACAACGATCTCTACGAAACCATATAACGTGATAACATCATTAAACTTTAAATATCACTGTCTGGAAGCTTGTTTCAGCCCATATATTGATTTTCTCAGCTTACACACCAAGTGTTCTTTTCCTGCGGCCAAGAAACCTTCAGGTTGGTCCATATATACTTCTTCCTCAAGCTCTCCATTAAGAAAGGCGGTTTTCACATCCATTTGGTGAAGCTCGAGATCATAATGAGCTACCAAAGCCAAAACAATTCTTAGAGAGACTTTCTTTGAAACTGGAGAGAAAGTCTCTTTATAGTCAATTCCATCCTTTTGGGTGAATCCTTTAGCAACAAGGCGAGCCTTGTACCTTTCAATATTACCTTTCGAGTCGCGTTTGGTCTTAAAAACCCATTTTGATCCAACAGTTTTGAAACCGTTGGGCAACTCTACTAAGTCCCAAACTCTATTGTCATCCATGGATTTTATTTCTTCTTTTGCAGCAATCAACCACTTTTCTGAATTGGTACTTTCCATGGCTTTTCGGAAAATGTTCGGGTCTTCGTCACTGCTTAAGTCACATTCATTTTCAATAGCATATACCATATAATCATTTGAAATGGCAGATCTTCTTTCTCTTGCAGATCTCCTTAATATTTCTCGTGGTACACTATTATCTTCTTGATTTGTGACAGATTCATCGGCTTCGTACTTGTATGTGACTGTAATTTATTTCTATGACAAAAAGAAGAGCACACGGACTATCCTTTGTGTTCTTTAGACACATCTATCTAATCTCATTCACTTTGTTATTAGTTTCTTAAAAATATTAATAATCAAATTAATCGGAAACAAAATCATAGGATCATGGTTTATTCTCGTTTAATTATCTTTTTGAGGATCATAATATAATTATTAATATTTGATATTTTTGTTATGGATATTTTCATGACAAAAAGATAAAAAATTCATGAGAATTTAAAATATTAGTGAATTACTCAAAATAGAAAATTATAGTATAAAAAAATTTCTAAAATTTAGGAAACTATTGAAATAAAACTATTTTAATAAGTTAATATTTGAGAATAGATAAGTAGTATATTTTCAATGTTGGTGAAATAATTTGTAAATTGTGATCGTCTTCTTATTGAATAATGGGAAATTCATATTAACTGGGACCAACTATCCATAACCATACTTTATAAATACCAAGAAAAATAGAATATTGGGATAACAAATCTCATTGGACCAAGTACCTAAAATCAATTTGAACCCAAACAATCAAATAGAACTCAAACAGTAACTAAAATTATGGGATCGGTTCTGATTTGCACAACGAACACAAAATCGTACAGAGACCAGATTAGCCGAAACAAAAATCCAATAAAATTGAACCGACATTAACCGTTTGTTTCAGCATACACATCCCTACAAATTGATTCGAACCAAACCGTGTTCAATAGGGTCCACAGGCTCTACACTCATTTTGAACAAAAGAGTGCACCTTCCTTAATAAAATGCTAATGTCATGATCGATAGTTGAATTACTTTTAGGGTGATTCACCTATGGAATTTTGGAGACTATTTTTATACCATATAAGGAACATGTGACTAAATTTTTCTTTCAGCAGGTCATAACAAATACTAAAATACTTAAAAAAAAATAAAAACTACATAAAGACAAAAACTACATAGAAATAAAAAACAACTGTCAATAAACATGGGCCACCGAGTAGTATTATTATTCATCTTTGACCATCACCACCGGCCCACCTCTGACTCGCTACCCATGGCGTACTTAGTGATTTCACTTAAGTATCGGAAAATTCACTTAATAGCAGAAAAATCATTGAGTATCAAAAAGATAATTGAGTATCTAAAAAAACACTTAGTATGCAAGTCATTGAATATAAAATTTCACTATTCAATTAAGAATCTGATGGATTTTTTTGGACTTTAAAAAGTATATAGACTTTGCAGATTTTATGGATTGTTTTAAATACAGACAGATTTTGACAGATTGTGGCAGATTCTTTTTAAATCTTGTATAAAGTTGAATGGATTTTTGTAAATCCTTTTATATATTTTGACAGACTTTGACATACAATTTTTTTTATTTTTTTACAAGAATTAAAAATGCTCAACTCTTGAACAAATTGAATATCGAACCCATATTTTCACATACATATTATGGAAAAATTGAATTATACTATTTTTAGAATTATTATCATAAGAATTTGAATTACATAAAATGTGGTTGATGGCAATGAAAGTGATTTAAAATAAATTAATGTAAATTCTATATATTTAATCAATAATTTAAGTTACTAAAATATATGAAATAAAGAACCAAATAAGCTATTTACACATCCGTGTGGTCCTGTTAGATCAGGATCTTTACCAATGTGTATAGAGTTGTCAAAGTAGTAGAATATGTCATACATAATATGTTACCAAATGTAACCACATGTTTCTTTTGAAACTGTAGTTCTCAATGACAAAAAAATATTAATCACGAGACATCATTTTAGGTTCATTATCATACTTAGCTGGATCCATATAATATATTGTAGCTCTCCATGAACTTTTTTTAATTGAACAATATCCCATGAGTTTTTTAACTGAATCAATCGTCTTGCGTAAAAAGAATTTATGTAAAATATTTAATTGAAGTTTAACATGAAAAATATTAATAGCATGAATGAGTTTTTTAATTGATATAATAATGTTACGGCTAATTTCTTCATATAGTTTTTTTTTTATTATAGTCGCATATGATAAATATATCATGAGTTTTTTTAATTTTCTTAATTGATACAATAATGCTACAGCTAATTTTTTTCCATGAAGTTTTTTTTAATTATAGTCGCACATGAAAATTATATCATGAGTTATTTTTTTTCCAATTTGCTAGAAAATAGTCTAAAAAAGAAATCCATCAAAATCTCTAGGTAAAATGATATATTTCAAAATAAAAAATTTGTTCTTTAAAATCCTATGAAATCCAATAGGTAATAAAATCCAAATAAACTTCATAGACTTTTGAATACCATAAGATTTTAAATGAATGTTTAAAATCCAAACTGAATACACCAAGATTTGAAAAGATTCTTTAGAATACACCAAATTTTAAAAGACTCTTTAGACTCTCTATTAAATATCTCTCAGCTTTTAAAGTCCAAAAAATCTTATAAACTCTCTGTTGAATACACCCTCTAAGTAAACTCAGCAAATTCACTAAGTATTACTAAAAAAAACTACTAAGTAAATGCATAAATTTTATTTATATTATCAAAATTAAATTAAAAAACTAACCATAACCATTACAAAGTTATGTTCCTAAAAAGTTCTACAAATCTTAAAAAATAAAAAAATGGATAACAAACCTATTTTCTTTTTGTCTCCTTTACCAATATTTTTTTTCCAATAGCTTATATTACTAAAAGTTATAGAGTACCCGGGTTTGACCAACCAAACCCAAAATAAAACAAACAACTAATACCAAGAAAAACCGACTACAACGGAAAAAGAAACTAGACAAACTCAAAACACACAAACCCAAAGTAAACCAGTAACGTGGGTGCCACCAAAGCAGCGGGTTGGGACCTCTAAGGGTCGAGGAAACATGATCTTTGAGAAGGAAAAACTCAAGCCTCAGAACGAGGGGGAGATAATCGACTACCATTCCATTGACCAACGTAACTATCAACTCGATGCTGACACCAATGGTCTTTGAGACAGTTGCATTAATGAAGATCTTGGTAGTCCTCAGATCAACAAAAGTATCATAGCCCAAGTGATAAAAACGCAAACCGAAACGGGAATGACTGAATGAGTAAGCCAACACCAAAACAAGACGCACACACAAAGTTTCTCCAGCAACACCAAACAATCCCAAGCCAAAATAAGCAAAACAGAGAAATCCAAGCACAAGAAATCCCGACTGAACGGCCAACACCCAAAACTTCTAATACAGGAGACAACTGAATGACTTAACTAGGCCTTAAATGAACCACCACCCGTGAGTATATGGAAGCTGAAAGAAACGAAGTAACACCACGAACACACCGATACAGTAAAAACCCTTCTCTTGCTCAAACCTAGACATGAGCGATCTAAACTTATCGAGCAAAAGAGACTCGAGTTGAAGAAATGCCAAGTGAACGGCAAACACCTGAAGTTCCCCCGATCGAAACCAATTGAACAGATATAGATAAACCAAAGTAAATCACCACAATCTCCTACACCAAGCAAACAATCTGAAAAACTAATCCAGCACCACACCACTCCCTCGTCCAGTCTACCAAATAGTCCCAGAATGGCCCAACAGGGAAACCATGCCAAAACACTCTCAAAGCAGCGAAAAATCAACCATATTCTGCCAATAGAATAAGACAAGCAAAACGGCACAAATAGAGAAAACCTGGAGGAGATCCACAGTATTGTCCAAAGCACTCATTGTCTTCTTGAAGGAAAGCCCATATCGGCCCAGCAACAGAAAAAAAGAACCACTCCCAAATCTGAACTGGAGCAGACATCCCGAAGAAAGAAAAGGGTTAACAAACCCTTTATGCAGACGAGCGAAGGAAGCGACAAGAAAAGCAGCGCCATCGTCATCCCTAGCCCATCAAACCGGAGCATCCCCAGCCCACCAAATCGGAGCAATAAGACGCTGGAAATTGCAACCAGGCCCATTTCAAAACCAACCCACAAAGCAGCGACGATTGGGGCTTTGAAGAAACGTAACTGGCAGCAAAAACAGGCTGAGAGGGGAGGAAGAGGACAGAGGAGAGGAGAGCAGTGTGTGAAGAGGGTATAACCGGGACACAAAGAACGAAAAAGAAAATAAAGTAGACTCAAAAGAAGAAAGGGTAACAGGGGGCAGCCACCACCGGCTGAGAAACTCCCGCGGCCGCGGCCGTTTTAGGTTTAGGAAAGGTTTTTGAAATTTGAAAGAGAGAGAGAGTAAATAAAGTCGATCTTCCTCGTGCCTGTGATTCTCCTTTACCAATATAAAAGAAAATGGATAACCTATTGGCCACCATTTCCTTTTCTTTTTTTTTTTCAAATGAGCAGCCAAATCTATTTTTTTAACTTTTCAAATTCATTACATCACCTTTTCACTACAGTCTCCAAAGCCATGGCTAACGACATATTTGGTAGAAGCTTCATAAAATCACAAACATACTTTCCATGAATAACGAGATCTCATCCGGCTGGAAAATGTATAAACCTATTTTGACGGTAGGTCGTGAATCCAACTCGCCAAAGGTTTAAAGAGCCGATTTGCCATGGACCTATTCTTTCACAAAGTAACTGTTACAAATCTCGAACGAATCCGCTACCGCCATCAAACGAAGCTTTTCCAACTATGGATCAACTCACCTTCGCAAATCTACCATGAAAGCGTAATTTCGTGTGCTCGGAAACTTACCGGAAAAAAGGTTGATGACATGTATTCGGACGTCATTACCGATCTAAGGTTTCAAATGCCATTAATGGCTACCAAAGGGGAGTGTTCCGCCATGAGTTATCATGAGTAACCATTTCCGGTGGGTTGGAATGGAAAAAGGAGAGAGTATCTTTCGTTTTGTAATTTATGTGTATAATATAGTATCTGGGTTTAGTATATATAGTACTTAATTTACATCTGAGGGTAATATAAACATATGTATATCCTGTTTTTTTTTTTTCTTTTTTTTGGTTACATGGGTTCCGGGCTAGCTTACGCGCACCCGACTAATCCCACGGAAATATACATGCCTCCCCATATATATTCTCATGGTAAATCAGAACTAGGTGACCCATGTTCAAGGAGGGGTTCGAGCCTTGTACCTCTCACTTTACACCCGTTAGGAAGGATGTATATCCTGTTAAATCTTCTAATTGACTTTTATTAGGAAGAGTTTATTGGATGGAAGTACTAGGAGACGAATTTTCAAAACCCATAAGATTATCTTACATTTATTTACAAATATAAATATTACTTTTTTCAAAGTTTTGTGTAAGAAAATATTGTTTAGCTCAATTTATCAAGAGATTCAAATTTGTTTCTTTTTCCCTAAAAATCTGCTTAATCTTGTTTAGACTTGCATTTTCCTGATCCAAAAGAATAACATAAAGACATGATATGAGCGATCCCTCCATACAGTGAACAACAAATTTTGCATGATACAGTAATTTAGTAAACGAAAAACTCTCAACACCTAAAAATCAATTTCATTTTCTATTTCTCTCCATCGCAGTATTTATCAGATTCACGATTAAAAAAGTTCAAAATTCACCATGAATGAATGTTATGGATAAGACTTTTGATCAGTTTCACGCAATAAGGTCCTAGAAGAACTATAATTACTACTAACAGCAGGAGTAGCCACTCTTGAAGCACGTTTTGTTGGTACAAGAGCTGGTTCTTTATCTTTATCCCAATCTTCAGTAACTGCATCACTATCACTATCATCTCCTGCTTTAAATATCGGGTGAATATACGCACTTTGAAGATAATCTTTCACATTCAAATTTGGCTCTCTTGTACGTTCCAATGTATCCTTCATCATTGTTTCCTTAAAAACAAAAAAAAAAATTAGAAAAATCACACAACACCGAAAAAAATGAATATCTTAAATACCTGTAATGGATATTTAACAAAAGCTGGCTCAAATCTGCCTTTACAAAATCTATGAAACCAAATAGTTAATATTGGTAGTGTAATTAACAAAGGAGTTGATTGAGCAGCTTCTTTAGCACTTAACAAACCCATCAAAAGAAGCTGCGAAACTACTAAAGCAGTTATAATTCGTCCATGAACATCCGGCCAAAAAGCCGCAGCACTTTCATATTCTTGGTTATAAACATTTATAATCTACACAAATTCAAAACTCCGTAAAAACATGAAATATCAGGGACTTTATCGCAATTAATAAAACTTTACCTGATGACGATACACAACATAAGCGAGACAAAAGAATACTATGATAAACGGAAGTAAAATCGGTGATACAGCAGCGTAAACAAGCCCAAGTAAGAAATAAAGCTGAATTTGAGGCTCCCCTGTGTTAAATCCAAGACTCCCTGGATCCATAGCTTCTTCTCGATCCTTTTCGGTTTTTACCAAAAAAGCATTTTTTAAATGAAAAATAATTAAAGGTTTTAATCGTAAAATCTCTCCAGCTACTCCAGCCCATCCATCCACCATTACGTAAGTAATAAAAAATGTCGCTTTCATTGGTATAGATTCACCGATTGTCCTCGGAATACTGTTAAAAAAATTAAATTAAATTAATTCATTAATCAAAACTCATAATCATGTACAAATACAATAAAGGTTTGAGAATATACTCATTTGCAGATTGATGAAGAAACTTATTTAATTGTTGAAACGCAGTTCCAGTAATAATACTTCCGAGAAAAACATTAATAAACTGGAAAGTATAATATCTAGTAGCGGATCTTCTCTCTAAAGCTGAAATAGACGAAAACCCTTCGAATTTCGACATTATCATAAGTAATGAAGGTAAAAATATTAGAAAAATCTTCAAAGCTATCCCGGGTAAAAACCCTTGAATAAATGCTTTAACACCTTTTAATTCGATTAAACCTTTCAAAAACGGAAAAGCTTTTTCAATTCCTTCAATATTCGCGAGTGTTTGCACAAACGCAATAGGAATCATGAAGAAGAACGTAAGAAAGAAAAATGAAACCGCAATAATAAGCCTTCTAATTGTTAACGAAACATATGGAATAGCTAAATTGTCCCAATATACGTCACGTGGCTCTGGGGCCCACTCGGTTAGCCAAAGAGTTGGGTTTCTTGTTTGTTGAGTTTGCGCGCAGACTGCTGCTCCCCATCTTGTTTTGAAGGACACAAATGCCGCTGGCATAATGTATTTTGCACTGTTCGCTATTTTTAATTTCTCTGAAGCAATCTGTGAATTATTTTTATTTAAATCAAATGAGAGAATAAATATAATTTTGTTTGATTTTGAGTACTTACTTCTTCGCTTAGTTTTTGAATTTCCGAAGTATAGAAATCAATTGCGTCCATTTTTTTCCCCCATAAACCGAGAAAGCCAGTTTTTAGTAATGGTTTTTGAGACTGATTTCTGACATATTTTAGCTGATAATAATCGAGCCAATTTTGTGCCTTTTTTTTCTCTTCGATTATTCCGGAAAGTTTACTAGCATTATATACAATCTGATTTGTTAGATAATGATCTGGATGGTTAACCATAAAGAAATGTTCCACTAGCTCACTAATTGTTTCATCTGGATCTGTTGGAACGTTTCGAACTAGTACCTACAGTTAACATTTGTACGAAAAACCAGGTATTTAATTATACTTAAATAACACATAAGATTATTTTGGTTATAAGGATGTGTTGTACTTACTGTAAATTGATCAGGGCGTCGATTTTCTGAAGCAAGAAAATGTAACCTCATTGAAGCAATTATTTCGTACTCTCTTTTCAAGACATAGCATGTCCAAAAGGTAAAGGCATAAGACATTACTAGATGTGTCCAGAATCTGTATATAACATGTGATTATAATCAGACACACATATATAACATAGTTATGTTGTATATATTACCTTTGTGATTTTAAAGGAATGTTTGAAATAGAGAGCTTGTCTATATCACTGAAAGTCAAATTTGAAAGTTCTAAAGTACGATTTGTCCAATTAACAGGCACCATAACACTAAAAGCAAGTAATGCAATAGGTACAAATATTTTAAGGCCGGTTAAATAAATTCTTAAATAAACAACAGAATCTAATCCTGCATGATGAATAAGCTCATCTTCGGGCATTTGAAGTGCAGCAGGCATCCAATTTAAGAATCTTAGATATGATCGATAATCTAAATTGACAATTTTGTTAACTAGAGGACCTGATTGCAAAGGACTGGCTCTTAAACCCTTGAGATACCATTTTGGAAAGTATACCCTATCATTTATAGGCTGGAGCCTAAGTATAGCAAATGCTACAAAGAAAGCAAATGCACTAAGGATATTAATCGATGCTGCTAAACCTATATCACCAAGAGTAGCCATTAATTTCCTGCAACATGGAGAAATTAAGAACGGTAAATCATCATTTTCTGCTACATGTATTATTAGTTACAGATTAATTGTTCACTATACATATGAAAAATCGATACAGGATTAATATATCCTGTTATCAAAATCTGAGATTTTTCATTTCCATTTCTCAACTTGTACTATAAACTTTCAAAAAACATAAAGATTCATTAAAATTTCAACGGGTTAATTGCATAATACCCACGTGTCATACATTTAAATTGATAAATTTGCTATTTTTGGAGAAACATAGGGACCGATGGTGCGATTAACTTTTCTACAAAAAATAAAAATAAAAAAGATGGTGCAATTAACTAAATTTTAACAGCCTAGTGTGTCACATATTGCAGTCTCACTCTGTATCATGACGCGTGTAATCGTAACTATATCTCGATGACCGAGCTCCGGTAAACCGATTTGGTTTATCATAATTTGAAAAAAAAAAAGTAATCGCATATAATTGAACTTCCTAATACATGTATTTCAAATAGAAAAGAGGTAATATTACGTACTCTGTAGAGGTAAAGGAACTTGGAAGACAGCTTTTGAAGTTGTGGGATTTGAGTTAAGAGCTTACAGCTACTCACTTGCAGTTTCAAAATGGGAAGAGAAGGTGTAATGAAACGGTTCTCTTGATATTATAATATTATTATACGTGAACACGTAATTTGTTGGAATTGCAAAAAAAATCCCTGGACTAAGCAAAATTATGTAAAAGATGTGTAACTTTTGATTTGATTGACTCAGAGTTAGGTTTGGACTCATATTTTTTATGGGAGAAAAAAAAAAATAGGAATAAAAATTTAATTTTTGGTTCGGCTTAGATTTATAATAAAGAAAATAACTCAATTGATTGTATAATTCATAGTAATGTCAGTTTTTTAATTTTCCTATTTTAAAGTTATTTCAAAAGAAAAGAAATAATTATTTTTTAAAATATTTCAAATAATTTTATAATTTTAATATATAATGTTTTGTATAATATTAAAAAGGTATACAATTATTTTTTATATGAAACTGTCTTTTATTTTCTTTTGATAATATGAATCCAAACAAACGATTCCATAATCAATTATTTTATTTTCCTTTAATATTATAATTATAATTCATACACGATTATTACTTTCCTTTCCATTCCTTAATTATTGTTATGTTTCTATTATTTCTCTTTCTTTGATAATGTGAATTCAAACTATGTATTAGTGTTAACTTTGTAAAAGCTTTAATGTAATTATGTGATTTTACTCTATTTTATTGATTTATCAAAGGTTTTATTTTAAAAAAATATTAGTGAACAAACCTTGTTTGTCATGGTGGTTTTTTTTCATTGAAACATAGTTATTATAAAAAAAAAAAGAATTCATCGGGTCGCTTGAAAAAAATCGTTAAATCTAAATCAGTCGGAGGAATCAGTTTCAGAGAATACCACAAAATGGACCTCACTATGTTAGCAAATCGAGCATAGAGAATTCTAAAAATCCTGATTCTCTTGTGGCCAAAGTAATAAAAGGGATTTACTTTTCGAACTCAAATTTATGGAATGCTAATCTCAAAAAGAAAAAATATTGGAGTTAGGGAAGTATCTTTAAAGGTCTTTAGTTCCTTAAAAAATAATGTGTTTGGCAAATCCTAAATGGTTTAAAAGCTAATATTTGAGACGATTCATGGTTTACTAAAGGGGCTAAATTAGAGAAATCGAATCAATCTAGCATTACTAAAGTGGCTGAGCTTTTTAATGAAATTTAACAGGATGGAACAATCAGATACTTAATAATATACGTACAAAGAGAGAACTTGCGAAAATCTATAAAATTTCAAATATTTAATTGGATCAGGAAGACATCATTATTTGGCTGTATACGAAAGACGGAAACTACACTACAAAAATTGGCTATCACTATCTTGTAAATAAAGAAATAGCTAATGAATCCCAATCATCGCAAACGGGTGAATCAGAAAATGCCAAACTTTGAAAAACTATTTGGCATTCAAATGTTCCCTCCAAGATTCAGAATTTCATCTAGAAAATATGTAATGGAGCGACCCCGACAAATTTTTTTTACATAAAAGAAAATGCTCGGAATCGGCGATATGTGAATGGTGTGAATCCGAGAACAAATCCATCACTCACTTGTTTCTTAAATGTCTTCCCAGCACAGCAGTTTGGGCTAATTCAACTATTCAAATCAATATTGAGCATAATTTCAACGACTCAATTAAGGATTGGATATACAATATTATTGGCTCCTATACCGCTAACAGATGGGAAAAAAATTTGATCACTGATCACTTGTTCATTACGATTTGGAACGTTTGGAAGGCGAATGGAGGATTCATTTGAGAAGAAACAATGGAGCATTGGGGATATAATAAATAAAACAAATAAACTCATCAATGAGTTATTTAACAAATATGAAAGATGTAACAATAAGATTATGATCACAAAAGAAACAACAAATGAAGAAGTGGTAGAAGACAATGATATCTTAAGAGACCCAGCTGAAATTCTTTGGTTAAATGATGCTTCATTTACCTAATCGTGGGAACCTACTAGTATTGCTTCTTTCGATGTAGATTAAAATGGTGAGATTGTCTCCAAAAACATGAGGAGATGCAAAACCAATTCTGCAAAGGCATGGAGAGGCATGGACTATCCTTCTCGCGATAAAATCAGTGGCTGATCTCAACTTTCAGAGTAGCTCTTTCACTAGGACAACCTTGAAGTCACTCAAGGTATCAATCAAGATAAATGTGTCGATTAGAGGAATCTGTCCAATGATTTTAGAAATCAAGAAGTGGATGAGTCAATTTTCGAATTGGAAAGTGTTGGCATATTGCCCCCATCGATTAGGTGTTTTAATGTGACAAATCCTCTATTGTTTAGTGTGCTAATTTTAATTTATTATCTTGCACTCTAAATCATCAAAAAGCACAATTGACATCATTTAGATCAAAGCTTTATTATCATATCCTTAGTAGCTAATTTTCTTACCATCACTTTTAACCTTACCTTATGTGTACATTGAGAATTAGCTTTCATGATCAACAACAAAGTTTCTTAAAATGATGTTTACTACAACTCTCGTGAAGATAACTTTTCCATCCGAGCAAGGAATCAAAATATCATAATATCCAAGTCAGTAAGAACCGGGTACCCGCATTTGGTAAAACCGGGAACCCGGTTTGGTGAAACTCAAGTCAACATCAAGTCTTTATAGCCGTTGCAATTGAAACCGGGTACCCGCATTTGGGAAACCGGGAACCCGGTTTGGAACAAAGCTTACCACCAACTTTATATCCGTTGGGGACTTTCTTGTGCTATAAATATGGCCTCTTTGAAGGAGAAAATTACCTCTCACACTTCAACTATTATACATATCATTCTCCTACAAAATTAGAGGTCTCAAGCTATCAAAGTTAATCATCCAAGCTTGATCAAGAGCTTAAACCAATAAGCTTCAAAGTTATTATCTACTCAAGAGGAGTTTTCATGCTTATAGTTATATCTACTCTTTAGGAGATTATTTAGCAAAGTTGTTTCACCCTTCAAACACTTTGTATTTATCCTCTTAAGTCTAGTTCTTGTAATAGATAGATTAAGAGAGAATTAGAGTATCGGGAGTATACTCGGTGTCCTTGTGTTGTGATTACACAAGTGTTTCCTTCGTGGTTTCGAAGAGGTTGTCCTTCGTGTTATCGAAGAGGTTGTAAGGGTTATTGTGTTCTCGACCCGGTTAAGAGAGACACGGGAGCTTAGTGAAAAGCTTGAAATCCTAAGGAGGCTTCCTTAGGTAGTGGATGTAGGGAAACCGAACCACTATAAATCGTGTGTATCCTTCTATCCCTACTCTATTTACTTTCTGCATCTTATATGTTTGATAATATGCTAGTATGAATATTGTGATATTGATTATCTAGTTTATCTAACATATTGTCTTCTAGAGTAGTAAGAGATTAGATTGACGATTTACTTGTTATACTTATATATCGAACCTCTAACTTATCCTTTGCATGATCCTATAAGTGTTTGATATATTAAGTTGGCTTAGAAGTTTTCTCTTAAACTTATAATTGTCCAAAAGATTTTTAATTAGGCATTAATCTTTTTAGTAATCCTATTCACCCCCCCCCCCTCTAGGACTTTCAATTGGTATCAGAGCCTAACTCTACGTGAATAGCTTAATCGTTAGTAGAGTAAACGATATGGAATTTAATCTTTTGGAAAAGTCGTCTTCTACCCAACCTCCACTTTTTGTAGGAACTTACTATTTTGCTTGGAGAACAAAAATGGAGAAATTTATCAAAACCGAAGATCCCGATCAATGGAGAATCATTATGGAAGGTCCATTCGTTCCATATAAAGAGGAGTTAAATGAAGCGGGAGTTCTTAAACTAAATCAAGAAGAAATAGATTATGATGAACTCACCGATGAGGATAATGCTAAGTTCACTCAAAATGCTAAACCGATGTACACTCTAATTTGTGGAATTTCCGAAGAAATTTTCTCACAAATGTTAGATTGTAATTCCGCAAAAGAGATTTGGGATCGTTTGGAGTTTCTATATGGAATTGTCGAAAATGATGAAGAAAAAGAAAGCTTAATCCATGATGAATCTCATGACAACCTTAACCCAAACCATGAGGTAGCAATCTATCCTAACTCTTTGTCTCCTCCATATAATTATGATGATATTAGGCATATTTCATCCCTTCTAAAAATTCTTGATTCCCAAATCCATTTGAATAACCTTTTGTTGAAAAAGGCTAAAGTTGAGCAAAAGAATTGTTTTAATTGTTGTATCACTTTAGATGATATTTTGGGAAATACTAAGAACCCTTGTTTAGAAAATATTTTCTCTTCAAATAAAAGTCAACATCCTATGAAGAAAAATATAGAAGGTTTTGAAAAAGTGGATGAAGCATTTTTCCTTGCTCTTAAAACTTTAGAAAATCATCCCTATTTAAATGTCACTCCATTTGATGAAAATGATCTTTTTAAAGAAAAATTATTTTTGAGTGAAAATTTGATTTTACAAAAGAATGAGAAAAATTCGTGTTCAAAACCTTCTCATGATATTTCTTTTCGTAAAAGAAGTACTTGTAATTATTATGGTAAACCCGACCATCATGTTTCTACGTGTCATTACCACAAACAACTTGAATACGGGTCTTTGATACCCTCGTGGGAAAAACCAACATGGATCGTGAAAAGTACTAATCGTATTCCCGGATCCATTTCACCTTGGATACCATAGTAATATTTTATTGTAGGTGTTGAGCGTCAAGAAATTGAAATGATATACAAAAAGACGCTCAAATCTCGTAAAAGAAAAATCCGGTGAATTCCTTCCTTCTTTTCTTTTTTAGATTGTGTTTTTATTACGTGCTTATGTGTTTTATCCTCTATGTGCTAATATCTTGCAAGTCTTGACCTTTTCATGCTTTAAAATTGCTTAGCTTTTACATTGGGTCTTTTTGTACATTTTAGAAAATATAGGGGTCTTTGTGCAATAAACTGTTTTCTCTATTCTCGTAAATTCCTTTTCATAATTTTTCATAACAAAAATTATTTTGGGAGATTTATAACATGTCTAAACTATTGGGGAGCTTTCGTATGGGTTTCGGGTGATTTTACAAAAATCCTTTTTTCCATTCTTACCCTTTTTCGTCGAGCCCTAGGAAAGGAAACCGGGTACCCGGTTTTGGTGAATGCGGGAACCCGGTTCCGGATCTGTGTACAACCCGATTTGGTCAAAACCCTTGGTCTCTCTCTTATTCCTTCACTTCTCAAAATCGTTTTCTCCTCTCTCTCTCTCAAAAACGAAAACCCTTAAATCAAAACCCTAACTCCTCCATTAAACCTTCATCATCTCCTTTGCCATGGCTTCAAAAGACAAAGCTCACATGGTTTCTTCCTCTTCCAAAGCTTCTAGAGCTTCAAGGGCTTCCAAAAACAAAAGAATCATTGATGAAGAAGATGAAGATTTTGAGATAGATTCAACCTATGAAGATGAAGAAGATGATTTAGAGCTTGAAGAAGAACCCACAAAACAAAGAATGGTGAGGAAAAACATCAAGATCCTTTGGGGAAGATCAATTTCATCTCCTTCACTAAGTGCTTCCATCTCTTTGGTAAATGGCTCAAATTCTAATCTTTTCCATTTATTTCAATTCCAAGGATTAGATTTTTTCCTATCTTTAGAAAATAAGTCTTATGAATCCTTAGTTAATGATTTTTACAAAAACATCCATCCTCTAGATTGTGATTCTTGCTCTTTAAAATCAATTGTGTCAAACAAAAACCTTTCAATTACTCCAAAAACCATTGAAAATGCTTTTAAACTTCAAAATATTGGATATGAGAATTTTATTGTTTCGGGTTGGAATAGAAGTAAAGAAATGATTGATATTCCTTTAAAAAACGAGGTTGAAGCTTTTATGTCATCGAAAATGATTCAAACCCATACTCAACCTTGGTTATCGAGTTTATTCTCTCCGGATATTCGTTTGGCACACAAAATTATCTTGTTTTGTCTTTTAGGAAAAGATAGGAAGGATGGAACAATTGCTCCCTATGAAGCAATCCTTTTATTTCATCTTTATTCAAAAAGGCCTATAAATTTTTGCAAAATTTTCATTCGTAACTTGGATTATCGTGCTCATTCGAACTCTACTTTACCATATGGTATTGCTCTTAGTTATCTCTTGGTCAATGTTAAGAAAATATCTCCCTCTCTTGACCCTCGTGATTTTGAACCAATTTGGAGGTTTAATATTCGTTTTTTGAAAACTATGAAAATCTTCATTTACAATGGAGAATACATTGATAAGCACATTTTTGATCATCTTCCCGAAAATCTTCGAAAAACTATCTTGAAAAATGTTGGGCTAAATATCACTTCCTCGGGTCCCACTATTGAGTCTCTTAACATTCCTTCCCGTGAGGTTATGCCTATTAATCCTCCTCCGTCTTATACCACTTCCCGTTCTAAATCTTCCATTGGTTCTTCTTCAAATGTTGCTACTAAAGATGATCTTGATAGAGTTGAATCTACATTGCCAAATGTTTTTAAAGAGGGTTTTGCGGAAATTAAAGGTTGGTTTGAAAACATGAATAATCGAATTGAGGGGTTGAATAATGAAGTTTCATGTCTTCGTGATGATGTTGGAGGTGGAGGAAGATCTAGGAGCCGCTCTCCTCGGGATAATCGTTAAAACGTTCTTGTTTGGGTGTTGTTTAATCTTCATTTTATCCTACTTGGTTTTTATATGTCTTATTGAAGTTGTTTTAGACTATTTGCTATGTTTATGCGTTAATTGCTTTTGGGTCCGTGTTTTGGACATTTAGGATGTTATTGCTACTTGGTTTATTTTGAATAATTGGTTTCGTATGCTATGTGTTTACATTGGATATTTGGTTTAGTATGCTATGATTTTATTTTGGATATTAAATGTTTAGTTGCTTCAATTTTATGCTTCGGATGTTATATAATTGTGTTGATATTACTAACATTTTCCTTGATGATATAGATACTATTGCTCTTTTATCCTTGATCTTATTCTATATTGCTTTATAGTCCCTATAGTTTGTTCAAATTAGTCTTGTTCTTAAAATGGTTGTAAATTGCACTTAGGTCCCTAAAAGTTTTTTAAAATTGCTTTTTAGTCCCTAAAACTTTTTGAAAAATGATTTTTGTCACCTATACTTTTCAAAGAATTACATTTTACCCCTAAAATTCTCAAAAATGATTTCAAATTTTTTTTGGGAGAAATTGTAGATCAAACTTTTACAAATTGAAACAAACTCTATGCATTATTTAAGGGGGAGTTTTTTTGTTAAATCATATTTAAAAACTCAAATGCTTAGGCTAATCATTTATCTCATATATTGCAACTAATCGTTTGTGTCATTAGAAAGCATATGAAATGAAAATCTATCGATCAAGGAGTTGGTAAAATGTATCTATCCTTAGCTCTTGCTTTACAATTATCTATCTTTGTGCATCTCTTTCTAAAAATTGTTTTAATCCCTAAACTCTTGCACACTCTTAGAATCGTTGTTTAAAATCTATTCACTTGAGTTTTTAGCTCTTCTTCCTTAGTTATGGATTATACATTTATCCCGTCTTTTTTATGAAGACAAAGGGGGAGAAATATGTGCACTAAAACTTTTCAAAATTTGCACTTTACAAAACTCACAAATGCATATCTTTTTCATAAAAATACACTTTGACTTAATGCGTTTTGTGAGGGGGAGTTAGACTCCATATGTGTTTTAGTGATTGATTTGTCATCATCAAAAAGGGGGAGATTGTTGGCATATTGCCCCCATCGATTAGGTGTTTTAATGTGACAAATCCTCTATTGTTTAGTGTGCTAATTTTACTTTATTATCTTGCACTCTAAATCATCAAAAAGCACAATTGACATCATTTAGATCAAAGCTTTATTATCATATCCTTAGTAGCTAATTTTCTTACCATCACTTTTAACCTTATCTTATGTGTACATTGAGAATTAGCTTTCATGATCAACAACAAAGTTTCTTAAAATGATGTTTACTACAACTCTCGTGAAGATAACTTTTCCATCCGAGCAAGGAATCAAAATATCATAATATCCAAGTCAGTAAGAACCGGGTACCCGCATTTGGTAAAACCGGGAACCCGGTTTGGTGAAGCTCAAGTCAACATCAAGTCTTTATAGCCGTTATATAGCCGTTGCAATTGAAACCGGGTACCCGCATTTGGGAAACCGAGAACCCGGTTTGGAACAAAGCTTACCACCAACTTTATATCCGTTGGGGACTTTCTTGTGCTATAAATATGGCCTCTTTGAAGGAGAAAATTACCTCTCACACTTCAACTATTATACATATCATTCTCCTACAAAATTAGAGGTCTCAAGCTATCAAAGTTAATCATCCAAGCTTGATCAAGAGCTTAAACCAATAAGCTTCAAAGTTATTATCTACTCAAGAGGAGTTTACATGCTTATAGTTATATCTACTCTTTAGGAGATTATTTAGCAAAGTTGTTTCACCCTTCAAACACTTTGTATTTATCCTCTTAAGTCTAGTTCTTGTAATAGATAGATTAAGAGAGAATTAGAGTATCGGGAGTATACTCGGTGTCCTTGTGTTGTGATTACACAAGTGTTTCCTTCGTGGTTTCGAAGAGGTTGTAAGGGTTATTGTGTTCTCGACCCGGTTAAGAGAGACACGGGAGCTTAGTGAAAAGCTTGAAATCCTAAGGAGGCTTCCTTAGGTAGTGGATGTAGGGAAACCGAACCACTATGAATCGTGTGTATCCTTCTATCCCTACTCTATTTACTTTCCGCATCTTATATGTTTGATAATATGCTAGTATGAATATTGTGATATTGATTATCTAGTTTATCTAACATATTGTCTTCTAGAGTAGTAAGAGATTAGATTGACGATTTACTTGTTATACTTATATATCGAACCTCTAACTTATCCTTTGCATGATCCTATAAGTGTTTGATATATTAAGTTGACTTAGAAGTTTTCTTCTAAACTTATAATTGTCCAAAAGATTTTTAATTAGGCATTAATATTTTTAGTAATCCTATTCACCCCCCCTCTAGGACTTTCAGAAAGTTTATTACATCAGAAGGGAGTGTATCCAAATTGCTGACATAGCAGCAAAAGCAGTTAGACAAGAGCTCGATGAACTAAATGGGGGGCGACATCGTTGGTTGAATCATTTGCTTTCCTTAATAAATTGTATAAAAATGGGGAATTGGCTAATGGTGTATCTTTTATCTTTATCCTTAGAAAAAAAAAACAGCTATTGTAGTCATTATTATAGTGTTGTGGTGTTGTAGGATAGAGGTGAAACGAATCTGAAATTTTCGATTTCGAAATAGATTTTCAGTGTTCTGATTTTTTATTTTTCTAAAAAAAACACTAGATAGTAATCGGAACTACATATAAATTTCTGAAATATCCGATTTTTGTTTTCAGTTTGTATTCCTGATTTTATATTTCGAAAATTATTTCCTTTATCTCTAATTACCATGCTTATCTCTTTCCATATCTTGTAGTCTTTGACTTGGACTCTAATTAATCTTCATAATTATCTTTAAAGCTTCACACTAAATAAACAATTAAATCCAATATGCTCTAAAAATATTATTTTACTAAATCAAGACTCAAAATAGGAAAGTGCACTATTTCTCAAGAAAATCGACTATTATGACTTCTAAATCACTAAAAATGATGTCTCATCCTAATATAAATCTATCACAAATGAGGAGACATCTGAAAGTCTATATGCGTCCTAGAAGGGGGGTTGAATAGGACAATTGAAATTAATCGGCTAATTTTATTTCAAGTAAATAAAATTAAAGGCTAATTTGAATCCTATTGATATAGCAAACTAAATAGTTAAAACTAGATAATCCTATAGGACAATATTATCAAACTATTCATGTAAGCATTTTATCAAGCATATAAAGTGCGGAAATGTAAAGAGTGTAGGGATAGAAAGATACACAACGATGTATAGTGGTTCGGTTTCCCTACATCCACTACCTAAGGAAGCCTCCTTAGGATTTGCAAGATTCTCAACTAATCTTCGTAACTCTTAAACCCGGGTGAGATTACAAACCCATTACAACCACTTCAACAACCTTGAAGGAAATACACTTGTGTTATCACCAACACAAGGAACCAAGTATAAAACCTATACTCACACTACTCTCTTAATCTATTACAAGAACTAAGAGGAAAGGAAAAGTGTTTAGGGGTGCTATAAAAGCTTTGTAATTAAACTCCTAAATGAGTGGATATAAACTATGTAGCTTGAGAATGAATATGACTTGAATGCTCCTTTGAAACCTTCTTCAATGATAATATTAATTGCTCTTAAGATTGGTAGATGGAAGGGATGATTGGTGTCTTGATTGAGCTTCAATATATAGCTGAAATAAGCTTCCAACGGTCAAAAGGCTTCTCTCTAACGGATAGATTTAAACTCCAACGGATATAAGCTTTGTCCTCTAGTAATAACGCAGAAACCCTTTCTCGCGGTGTACCGCGGGTATGGTCCGGTTCACCACAATTCTCCTCGTCTTAATTTCATAGCTGATTGACGGGATACCCTATGCACCGTGTCCCTGGTCCGCGCCTCAGTCCGGTGTACCGCACATGTACTTAGCTTACTGGTCGGACTAGCCTGTCCACCGCGCCTTTGGTCCGTGGTACTGCGGTGTACCGCAGCTTTCGTCCGGTGTACCGCGACGCTGCTCTTTTGAAACTCAAGCTTAAGATAAAGGATTTTTAAGGACAACTAATCTAATGAGGGGTTTTGGAAAACCTTTAAAAGTGATACCAAATGAATTTTAGTTTAAATGATGATTTGTCGAATATTAAAACAGGAATAAAAACAAGGTGAGGCTAACAATCTCCCCCTTTTTGATGTTTGATAAATCATAAACTTTTGAAGATGCCTTAGATAAAGTTTTAATCAAAAACTCCCCCTCAACCTAATCCCTAGAGTTTTTAGAAAAACTCCCCCCTCACAAAATGCATTTGAAAAAGTTTAACTAAAATTTCTCCCCCTTTGTCAACAACAAAAAGAATCAATGATACGATTTTTGAAAATTTTAAGGGGTCAAAGTACATTTGAGTAAAAACAAGGACTAAAGGAATAAATGGATAACAATTAGAAGCTTCAAGGACCCTATAACACCAAGAAAATATTAGCAACAAGATAATATGCACCAAAAAGCACTAAACAAATAACGGCAAGATAAGATAGTTAGAGAATTTGCATGCCAATCTCACAACGAATTTTCTCAAATAGATCTTGGGGTAGAGGTTTGGTAAAAATATCGGCTAGTTGATTTTCCGAAGTGACAAATTCAAGTACAATATCCCCTTTTTGAGTGTGATCACGGATAAAATGATGACAAATTCCTATGTGTTTTGTTCTAGAGTGTTGAATTGGATTTTTGGTAAGATTGATAGCACTAGTGTTATCACAACGTATGGGTACACAATCATACTCTAGGCCAAAATCTAGTAAGGTTTGTTTCATCCAAAGAATTTGAGTCACACAATTTCCGGCCGCAACATATTCGGCTTCGGCCGTGGATAAAGCAACACTATTTTGTTTTCTACTAGACCAAGAAACAAGGGATTGACCTAAGAATTGGCAACTTCCACTAGTACTCTTCCTATCAAGTCGACAACCCGCATAATCGGCATCCGAATAACCTATTAGTTCAAAAGAGGTAAATCTTGGGTACCAAAGTCCTAGACTTAGGGTTCCTTTCAAATACCTAAAAATACGCTTAACGGCACTAAGATGGGATTCTTTAGGAGAGGATTGAAATCGAGCACAAAGACACACGGAGAACATAATATCGGGTCTAGAAGCGGTTAAATAAAGTAAGCTACCAATCATACCTCGATATGCTTTCTCATCAACATCCTTACCATCTTCATCTTTGTCTAATTTTGTGGATGTGCTCATTGGAGTTCCAATTTCCTTTGCATCTTCAAGTCCAAATTTCTTGATCAATTCTTTTGTGTATTTGGCTTGATTTACAAAGATGCCATCTTTCATTTGCTTGATTTGAAGTCCAAGAAAGTAATTTAATTCTCCCATCATGCTCATCTCAAATTCCTTATGCATGCTTTTAGAAAAATTCTCACAAAGATTTTCATTAGTAGCACCAAATATAATATCATCCACATAAATTTGAACAAGAAGGATATCTTTTGAAGACCTTTTTATAAATAAAGTGAAGTCAATATTTCCTCGTTTAAAACCATCTTTTAACAAAAATTTGCTTAAACGTTCATACCAAGCACGAGGTGCTTGTTTTAAACCATATAAAGCTTTTGAAAGTTTAAAAACATGATTTGGAAATTTTGGATCTTCAAAACCCGGTGGTTGTTTAACAAAAACCTCCTCATCAATAAAACCATTTAAAAAAGCACTTTTGACATCCATTTGGTAAAGCAAAAGCAAGTAACATACGAATAAATTCAAGTCTAGCTACCGGAGCAAAAGTTTCATCGAAATCAATACCTTCTTCTTGATTGTATCCTTGAGCAACTAACCTTGCTTTATTTCTAGTGATAATACCGGTGTCATCTAGCTTGTTGCGAAACACCCACTTTGTGCCAATAATAGTGGGACCAATTGGTTTCTAAATTAATGTCCAAACTTTACTACGCTCAAATTGATTTAATTCTTCATGCATAGCGTTTATCCAATGATCATCTAGCAAGGCTTCTTTAATATTCTTGGGCTTAATTTGAGATAAGAATGCTTGATGAGCACATAGAGCGATAATACGAGAACGAGTGGTAACACCTTCATTTGGATCACCTAAAATTAATTCACTTGGGAGATCTTTGATGTTTTTCCAACACTTTGGTAAATCCGTACTAGCTTCATTTGAGAGTTGACTATTTTCCTTAAGAGATTCATCATGAGATTTTAATTCTTGAGTAGGAGATTCTAAGGGTTGCTCTTGTGGAGCATCTTCATGTAAATCAACATCTACTACTTTCTTGATACAAAAAGGATTAGTCTCATCAAAGTCAACATGCATAGATTCTTCAATGGTACGAGTGCGTTTGTTGAAAATACGAAAGGCTTTTCCCTTTGTGGAATAACCAAGAAAAATACCTTCATCCAATTTAGCATCAAATTTGCCCAAATAATCCCTAATGTTTAAGATAAAACATTTGCATCCAAAAACACGAAAATAAGCAATAGTTGGTGGTCTACCATTCCAAAGCTCATAAGGGGTTTTCTTAATAAGGGGTCTAATAAGAACTCTATTTAACACATAACAAGCCGTATGAACGGCTTCACCCCAAAAGTATGTAGGCAAGCTATGTTCTTTTAGCATTGTTCTAGCCATTTCTTGTAGAGTTCGGTTTTTCCTTTCCACTACCCCATTTTGTTGGGGAGTTCTAGGAGCCGAAAAATTATGCTCAATCCCAAATTCATCACAAAAATGCACAAAAGGAGAATTCACATATTCACTACCATTATCACTACGAATGCATGTAATAGAGTAGCCTTTCTCATTTTGCACCTTTCTACAAAGTTTTGCAAATTCATTGAAGGCTTGATTTTTTAAAGCAAGGAACATCACCCATGTATATCCAGTGTAATCATCAACAACAACAAATACATATCTAGATCCTCCTAGACTAGTGACATCAACGGGACCAAAAAGATCCATATGCAATAATTGAAGTGGCCTAACGGTGATGACCTTATTAATGGATTTAAAAGATGAACGATGTTGTTTACCAAGTTGACATGCATCACATAATTTATCTTTATCAAATTTATAAATAGGCAAACCAACAACAAGATTTTTTCTAGATAATTTTGAAATCAAATCCATGCTAGCATGTCCTAAACGTCTATGCCAAAGCCAACTATCATTTACCACGGATAAGCATTTAATACGTTGACACATAAGACTCTCAAGATCAACAACAAAAACATTATCCGATCTTTTAGCAATAAAAATAGTATCTAACTCATCATTTTTGAAAACAATGCATCTAGATGCTTCAAATTTAACACTATAACCAACATCACAAAGTTGACTTATACTAAGCAAGTTAAAAGATAGACCCTCAACAAGCAACACATTTGAGATAAGTAAAGAATTCATATTACCAATGTTACCTTTACCCAAAACGCGTTTTTTAGTATTGTCGGCAAAAGTAACTGGTGGTCCTTTGTGTGTTCTAAAAAGAAATGTAAATGTTAATCGAACCACAACCGCAAGTGTACGGTTGTCCCAAGTAGTATGTATGATAATACAGATTCGTTCCAAGGACGGATGGTTGATCACAATGTTTAGCAAGTAGTGATTGATGCACTTATGAAAATAAAAGAGGATAAAATGTTTGTTTGGTTTTGTTTATTAATTCTAAATAAATGAAAGACAAAATAATAATGCAAGTAAAAAGCTAAAACGCAAGTATGAGCAAGTAGTACTTGAGAGACGCAAGGGTTTTCCTAACTATCATTCATTTCATACATTGTTTAAGGGACAAATTTGTAAATTGGTATTGGTCGGGATTCTATAATCTCCTTACCCCCGTCAGGGTGGACTAAGGAGCAACTATCAAATGCTACAAACCCCGTCAGGGCGATTATAGTCCACTCTCAAGTGTTAAAATGTTCATTACCCAATAGGCCATAGGTTTAATTAAGCTCGTCAGAGTCAATAATTTCTAACCTACATTCATTAACTAGTTCGGTACCTAAACCCCCCGTCAAGGTGATCCAATCGCCACTAATTGGAATAGCCTAGATACTAAATCCTATCATTGGTTAATTACGTCAATAATAGTAATTAAAATGCAAATTAAAGAAAAATACAGTTTACCCAATTTGATTTAAATAATAAATATCCCAAATTCAAATGTATAGAATGAAATCAAATTGGGATTAACCCATTATGCGTTCTCAAGCACTATGAATTGTTTAGCTCATATTAAAAAGAAAAACTAAATTAAAATAAATGGAATTCATAATTGATTACAAATAAAAGATAAAAGAAACCTAATTTCCGGAATTGGAATGACTGAGAACGGAGCTATAGACCCACTCCAGCTCTAGCAGCTTCTTCTTCCTTCCTTCTGTTGCTTCTCTCTGGTGTTTTTAATTGTAAAGAATGAATTGTATGAAAAATAGAAGTCCAGACCTCCTTTTATAATAAGAAAAACGGATTAGGGCTTGGACCAGAAAATAAAAGCCTAATTAAATGTCCAAGCCCACTTTCTAAGCCCAAAATCCCGTAACTGATGACAGGCCTTCACTAAAACTGCTTTTCCCGATGCGTTACAACTCCGATTGACCTCATTCCAGTTGCTAAAGTTCCGTACTTCGATAAGGAATATTTTCTCTTCAAAGGTCAGCGGCTCAATCAGCTCTTAAGTACCTCGAAAACAGCAATCAAGGGCCTGGAAAAATGGATTTTCAGCTCTAAAAATAATATCTTCGGGATTTCTCTTCAAGTCTTGACTCTATCTTTTAATCTTTGACTTTATCTTCGGATTCCTTTCCTAGCTAACATCTAAAAACCTGTAAACTTTACACTAAAAATACCAATATTACGCGCAAAAGTTTAATAATTCAAAAATGCTAGAAATAAAAAGGGAAATCCGAAATATTGCATATTTAGTCCAAAAGTCTATCGAATTAATTAAAATAACACCAAAAATGATGTCTCCTAAGGGTCTAAAATAAGAACAATTAAGGAGACATCAAGACCCCCAACTCAAACCTTTGTCGTCCCGACAAAGCAAAACAAAATAAAACGAGGGGTAGAAGCAAACGTATAACACATAGAAGCTAACAAATAAACCCTAAAGCAATTCTTAAGATAAATCTCATATAGCAAAACTTTAAAAACTAACATCTACATACACTAATCATGCAACATCAAACATAAGTAATCTCAATCATAAAATTAAAGTCGCAATGCTTGAAGGTTACACTTGTACTCATCTCTGTATGATGGCTATAGGGTGGTCATTAATCCTACCTCGCTTTGAACGCTCCACCTAGGCTATTCCCTATCAACAGAATCATAAATTCACTATGCACTTAGGAATCACGAGGTCTTTACGGTTATAATATTGGCTTAAGGACGGGTATGGATGTATATTTGGTAAATTTGAAGTGAGCTTTTGGCTCTCTCCTCACTTACCATCAACATTGTCCTCGAGCTTGAGTTAACGCTCAAAAAGATGTTCTCACTCACCCATTACGCAACAATTTAGCGTCCCATGTCTACCCACTATAAACTAGATGATTTTCAGAAGAATTCCACTTTGCCGGATGTTTTATTCTTTCATACTTTTCTTTTTCTTTTCTATTCTCCTTTTTTTTTTTTTTTGTTTTGTACAGAGGAAAACCGGGTACCCGGATTTTGAAAACCGGATCCCCGGATCCTACTGTATTGATTTTCAAACTTTTTTTTTTCATTTTTTCTTTCTTTTTCAAAAAAATTTTTTTTTTTCATTCCCGGCAAAGGGTTACAAGTACATATCATCTGCAATTGTGCTACAATACCAAGCACATCAATCCCAACCCATTAAATTCCCCATATGTGGTCCCACCACCCCAAACTCAAGCTCGAGACATGTCTCAGGATTGTGATTCAAGTGCGGGTCATATGGTCATGCCTAACAATCTAAGGGATAATGGCTTATATCGTGGCTACAAATAAAAGGCTAAAGGCTCAAAGTGGGCTAAGACGGATAATAATTCATTCAAGGGATAGAAAGCTAAAAGGCACAAATGGCTAACAAAGAACTGCCCCTATCATTTTCCTAAGTACATAGCTTGGCTTTAGTTCATATCTAGGTGGGTTCTCTACTAATTAGGATTTCACGTTCTACACACCAAACATATTCCTTGAGTACAAGCTTACTTCATTTGCATTGTTCATTAATTTTTCCTATTAATTACCTATGTTCGCATGCAATTGTAAGTGCGTTTTATGTTAATCCCTAAAGTTCACTATTTACTATCATTGATTCATCAAAAGTATGCTTAAAGGGATATTTAAAATCTTCTACAGTCAAACGCAACTCCGAAAATTATTTTATTGAAAGCAGATAAAACACATAACACATAAAAACTGGGATGAGGCAACGAACCCCACCCCAAACTCAAAAATGAGTCGTGTCCCCACGACTCTAAAAGACTCAAAGCAATAAAATAATATACACTAAATGAGAAGGATTAGAAAACGTATCTGAACCAGCGCGAGGCTGGTTTTCGGTGTTGCGTCCATGAACTTTATCTCGCGTCTAGACATCGTAAGTTGTTCTTTGAACAATTAAAGTTCAACTTGTATGTAACGTTTCCCAAAATATCAATCATCGCATCCCGATTCTCTTTCAACACCTTGATTTTCGATTCCAACTCAGTATCGGATCATCTTCTTCCTCACTTTCAGGTTCCTCAATCACTTTCCTCTCCTTCGGATTAGCTTCAATCGTAACCTTGTGTTTGAATGCGAATTAGGAATCCCAAGAGCTTGTTCTTGAACGGCACCAAAAGTGTTATTTCTTGGATAATTCCTTCGATAAGCACACATGACAACGGTTTTGATAGGCATCTCTTTCCACCCCAAACTCAAAACTTCAAATAGTGAGAAGCTAAGGCTTAGAACTTTGATGTTTTGAGGCTTAAGACTTTAAGATTATGGTGGAATATGAGATGGGTAAAGGCTAATTGATGTGGGAGAAGAGGGAATTGGATTTAATTTGAAGCTTGGAGAAAGAACAATTGGAGAAAAGTGGGAATTTTATCGTATTTTGGATAGGAGATGAGTTGATTGTATGCTTTTGTGGTGAAAGAGAGTAAGATTTGAGGATTGTGTGGTTGTAGCTGATGATGTTCATGAAATTCTGGGTTTTGGGAGTGTTTGTGGAGGCTGGGTTAAGGACGGAGGTAAAAATATAGGGCTAAAAAGCTGAAAAACGGACCTGGCACAGATGCAAACCGGGTTCCCGGTTTCGAAAATCCGGGTTCCCGGTTCCGCGTCGCTGTGACGGCGCGAAAAAAAAAAAATAAAAATACTCTTTTTTTTTTTTTTTTTTTTTTTTTTTTTTTTTTTTTTTTTTTTTTTTACCTCGAGACGCGCCAAACCGCTGGACTCCAAGACGCAGGGTCAGAAATTCTGCTCGCCGAAACCGGGTACCCGGTTTTGCCAAATGCGGGTACCCGGATTTTGTCGATGGCGCGAGTCAAAACGCGCCAAAACGCCCCCTCTGAAAACGCTGGACCAGACTTGAGGAAAATTACAGCTCCGAAACCGGGTACCCGGTTTCGCCAAATGCGGGTACCCGGATTTGTGTCGATGCGCGAATCAAAAACGCTCCAAAACGCCATCTCTCAACACGCTGGACCAGAGTGCTCCTGGTTTTACAGCACCAAAACCGGGTCCCCGGTTCTGAAAATCCGGGTACCCGGTTTCGACGCTGTTGTCGTGAACCAAGATGCCATTGTTGCGTTGAAGGGGTTGGTACCAGCTCCAAAACCGGGTTCCCGGTTTTGTGAAACCGGGTACCCGGTTTCTCCTGGACATCCAACCTCTTTTTCTTCTATTTTCGCCAATTCGACCCCAAACTCAAGTCCTTTTTACCCCTGAAATCATCAAAAACAACTACCCTTCCTCATTTCTTAATAATAAACACTAAAATTACGAAAATCAACTAATCTAAAATGCAAAAATTTAAAAAAAACTCAGCTAATATACAAGAATTGGCTTTTGTTTAACGTCGTTAAGCTCGACGGGTTACCTCAATCTTTAGTCATTGACATAACCTCCCCAGCAGTGAGTGAGGTTGTCAATATTTGCAAGTCGAAATTTGCATCCCTTCGCTTTTATGCCCACTAGTTTGTCTGAGATAACCTGCGCGACCATGAATGGTCCTATCCAAGAACTTTTTGATTCACGTACCTTTGGGTGGGGGCTCGGTTTCTTCATAGCTACTTCTTCACCTACTTTGAACCCCTTTTTCTTTCTCTCTTTCTTAGGTTCCTTCGGAACCTTCGTGGCACGTGCTTTCTCTTTCTTCTTCGCATGATTGAGTTGTGGATCCTTGGGGTATGGAGGAGCTTTAATTGGTGGTTTCTTTCGTAGCTCTTTCTCCTCCACCCCTAAAGTTTCCACAACACTAATTGGCTTTGTTCTTACCGGTTCCATTACATCTACACGAAAACATTCATCCTTGGAATCCGGAAACTTCATAGGCCTGAACACGTTGAATTTCACCTCTTCGTCTTGGATCCTCATAATCATTTCTCCATTTTCTACATCAATAAGGGTACGCCCCGTGGCTAGGAATGGTCTTCCCAAAATAATGGGGACATTCCTATCCGCGTCGTAATCAAGAATAACGAAATCAGCGGGAAAAATTAACGTACCTGCCTTAACGAGGACATCTTCGATTCGGCCTTCCGGATGTGCAAGAGATCGATCCGCCATTTGCAAAACCATAGAAGTGGGTCTTGCTTCAATATTAAGCTTATCAAAGACTGATTTGGGCATCAAATTGATGCTTGCACCCAAATCACATAGCGCTTTTCCTTTCCACTCATTACCAATAGATATCGGAATTGTAAAGCTCCCAGGATCAACTAACTTTGGAGGTAATTTACCTTGACAAATAGCACTACATTCCTCAGGAAGACCAATCATCTCATTATCACAATATGGCCGTTTGTTAGTGAGGGCTTTCTTTAGAAACTTAGCATACTTGGGTACATCTCGAATAGCTTCTAACAACGGAATATTTATGCTAAGACCTCTTATTTTGTTAAAGAATTTTTGATACTCACCCATATCACCTTTCTTTTGAACTCTCGATGGAAATGGTGGGGGTGGACGATTGATTATAGTCTCATCTTTCTTTTTCGGAACCTCAACAGGCTTCTCCACTTCTTCTACTTCAACTTCTTTATCTTTATTCACCACCTCTTTTTCTTTTCTAACTTCTTTTTCTTTCATAACCGGAAAAGGAGGTGGAGGAAGGTTCTTACCACTTCTAAGATTAATAACTTTACAATCTTCGATTTGTAACGGGTTCTCAGTATCACTAGGAAGTTGTCCTTGCTGACGTTGATTGAGTTGTTTATTGATTTGACTCAGCTGATTTTGGAACATCTTCATATTTGCTTCAAGTGCATTTTGTCTTTCTATAGCTGCGTTCTGACGTTCCATTGCTTGTGCTTGTAGAGCGATTAAACTTTCAACTGTTTTCTGAAGGGTATTTGCTCCTTCTTGTGGATGGGCAGGTAAAGCTTTCTGGTTCAAATTCTCATCATAAGTATTCTGAGGAGCTTGTCTCTGTACATAATTTTGATTCTGTCCTCCTTGATAGTTATTGTGTGGTCTAGGATTATAGTTGTCACCTTGGGGACGCGGCTGATACGCATGTGTAGGATTGGCTGCCCCATTAGGATTCGAATATTGAAACCCAGGATGGTTTCTGTTAGGCTGATACCCATTACCACTCGAATTAAAATTACCTCTGTTGGACATGAACATCACTGATTCTTGATTACTCGGACAATTCTCCTCATCATGATCATCAACTCTACAAATCGAACACATATAAACCTCTTGTGCAGCATGCACAGCTACTCTCTTGCCCGAAAATCCTTCTTTCACAGCTAGAGTAAGCTGCTTCAATTGTTGCTCTATGGTATTCTGGATCTTATTCTCAAACGTAGCAAATTTCTCTTCTATGTCAACATTATTTACTCCCTTGACTGGTGTTCTTACTGAGCTCCACCCAACTTCATTCTTGACTGTTCTCTCTAAAATGATCTTGGCATGAGCGGGTTGAACTTGAAGAAAACCTGCTCCACATAGCGTATCCAACTTTTCTCTCGAAATTCCATTAAGGCCTCTATAAAAGATCTTTAACTGTTGTTGTTCTGAAAAGCCATGATTAGGAACTTTACGCAAACACATCTGAAATCTTGTCCAACTCCTACCCACAGTTTCCTCATACTCTTGACGGAATTGTGTCAATTCTAGTTCAGCATCTAACCTCATGTTACTTGGGTAATACCTGTCAAAGAAAGCAATTTCTAATTGGTCCCAATTGGTAATCCTCGTAGGATCTTGCGTATCGTGCCATTCACTTGCTCCATCAATGACAAAGAATTTGAAAGCAGCAAAATACATCTGTTCTCTTGAAACCCCTTGTGTGATATAAGAATCACATATCTGTTTGAATTTTTGTACCGCTCTAAGAGGATCTTCCGATGGTCTTCCACGAAAATTTCCAAAGTTTTGGAACTGAGCTAGCATACCCGAATCTGGACGGAATCTCGGAACATTAATATCTGGAGCACCTACTCTTATAGCTGGAGCGCGGAATGGAACTTCTGGAGGGCCATTAGTGAACCACGGATCATGATTCATCACTATTTGGACTGGAGGATTAGGATTTAGTGGTTGAACTTGAGGAATAACGCCTGGAGCTAAAGGTTGGCCATTTGCATCTAACTGGCCTTGTCCATTCTGTTGACCTTGAATAATGATATTCTCCATTCTGTTACTTAATTCTTCTACTTCTAAAGCTTCTCGTTCTCTTCTTCTTCTGTTCGCAAGTCTGATCAACGATTCTGGATTACTAAGGATCGGAGGTGTTGGCTCTAGATCCTTGAATAGCCTTCTTCGCATACACCAAACCTAAAAAACCTGAAAAAGCTAACAAACAAAAAGCGTAAAACTGATAAAATAAAATAAATGCGCTTATCACTAAAGGATAAACACCGTGGTCACACGCTACCGTCCCCGGCAGCGGCGCCAAAAACTTGGTGGTCCTTTGTGTGTTCTAAAAAGAAATGTAAATGTTAATCGAACCACAACCGCAAGTGTACGGTTGTCCCAAGTAGTATGTATGATAATACAGATTCGTTCCAAGGACGGATGGTTGATCACAATGTTTAGCAAGTAGTGATTGATGCACTTATGAAAATAAAAGAGGATAAAATGTTTGTTTGGTTTTGTTTATTAATTCTAAATAAATGAAAGACAAAATAATAATGCAAGTAAAAAGCTAAAACGCAAGTATGAGCAAGTAGTACTTGAGAGACGCAAGGGTTTTCCTAACTATCATTCATTTCATACATTGTTTAAGGGACAAATTTGTAAATTGGTATTGGTCGGGATTCTATAATCTCCTTACCCCCGTCAGGGTGGACTAAGGAGCAACTATCAAATGCTACAAACCCCGTCAGGGCGATTATAGTCCACTCTCAAGTGTTAAAATGTTCATTACCCAATAGGCCATAGGTTTAATTAAGCTCGTCAGAGTCAATAATTTCTAACCTACATTCATTAACTAGTTCGGTACCTAAACCCCCCGTCAAGGTGATCCAATCGCCACTAATTGGAATAGCCTAGATACTAAATCCTATCATTGGTTAATTACGTCAATAATAGTAATTAAAATGCAAATTAAAGAAAAATACAGTTTACCCAATTTGATTTAAATAATAAATATCCCAAATTCAAATGTATAGAATGAAATCAAATTGGGATTAACCCATTATGCGTTCTCAAGCACTATGAATTGTTTAGCTCATATTAAAAAGAAAAACTAAATTAAAATAAATGGAATTCATAATTGATTACAAATAAAAGATAAAAGAAACCTAATTTCCGGAATTGGAATGACTGAGAACGGAGCTATAGACCCACTCCAGCTCTAGCAGCTTCTTCTTCCTTCCTTCTGTTGCTTCTCTCTGGTGTTTTTAATTGTAAAGAATGAATTGTATGAAAAATAGAAGTCCAGACCTCCTTTTATAATAAGAAAAACGGATTAGGGCTTGGACCAGAAAATAAAAGCCTAATTAAATGTCCAAGCCCACTTTCTAAGCCCAAAATCCCGTAACTGATGACAGGCCTTCACTAAAACTGCTTTTCCCGATGCGTTACAACTCCGATTGACCTCATTCCAGTTGCTAAAGTTCCGTACTTCGATAAGGAATATTTTCTCTTCAAAGGTCAGCGGCTCAATCAGCTCTTAAGTACCTCGAAAACAGCAATCAAGGGCCTGGAAAAATGGATTTTCAGCTCTAAAAATAATATCTTCGGGATTTCTCTTCAAGTCTTGACTCTATCTTTTAATCTTTGACTTTATCTTCGGATTCCTTTCCTAGCTAACATCTAAAAACCTGTAAACTTTACACTAAAAATACCAATATTACGCGCAAAAGTTTAATAATTCAAAAATGCTAGAAATAAAAAGGGAAATCCGAAATATTGCATATTTAGTCCAAAAGTCTATCGAATTAATTAAAATAACACCAAAAATGATGTCTCCTAAGGGTCTAAAATAAGAACAATTAAGGAGACATCAGTAACTCTATCACCTTTTGTTTTATATAGATGTGTAAATAATGATGGGTTCCCGGTCATATGTCTTGAGCATCCACTATCAAGGAGCCATATATTTTGCTTCTTGATGCTCAATCCCTACACACAAAAATAATTTAGGCTTTAGGTACCCAATTTGGTTTGGGTCCATGAGGGTTAGTGGATTTTCTTTTTATAGCCCATATAGGCCTTTTCCAAAGTGGCACAAGAGATCCCAAATCCAATAATTTACGATAGTAATAATGAGATGCATCATGACCAAGTTTTTCACAATAAGTGCAAGTGATAGAAGATTTTGAAGAAGATGGAATTGCATTTGAAATTTTTGATTTTACAAAAACATTTTTCAAGAGTTTTTGTTTGGTTGATGGATCATATCCAACACCACTTTTTTCAAAAGCCATTTTTTGAGAACCTAAAATCAATTCCAAGTTTTCTTGCCCATTTGTAAATTTTAAAATAATAGCGTTTTGATCAACAATCTTTTTCTCTAACAAAGCTTTTTCTTCCAAAAGTTTTTTCTCAATAAGATGAAGTTTCTCATTTTCATCTATACATTCATCACAAAGATTTTGACAATCTTCCAAAGCTTTCAAAACTTCTTTAGTTCTATTTTTCTCAATTTCTAAATCTTTTGTTAAAACTTTGTTTGTTTCAATAGAGTTTAAAAAATCATTGTAGAGAGAATCAAATGCCTCATGAATATCTTGCTCACTAGCATCATCATTAGATAAAGAGAGTTTAGATTTAGGAGATACCTCATCATGATTTGCCATAAAGGCAAAGTGAGTTGAACCGGTATCATCATCCGAAGAAGCATCTTCATCATTTCCAAGTTCTCCCATAAAAGCAACAAGATTAACATTCTCATTATCACTTTCTTCTTCATCCGAATTTTGAGTATCCCAAGTGATATTAGCATGCATTGCTCTCTTCGGTTTCTCCTTTTGAAGAAGAGGACAATAGGTTTTGATGTGACCAACTTTCTTGCAATGATAGCAAGTGGGTTCATCTTGTTTCATAGCTCTAACATTCTTCTTATAGGTTGTATCTCATAAATTTTTTCATATCTCTTGCCAACATAGCTACTCCTTCATCTTCACTAGTTTCATCTTCATGTGAATTTTCTTCTTCTTCACTTTCCTTCATTTCTTTTCGTTCTTTCAACTTACTACTCAAGGCATGGAAGGCAATAGATTTCTTAATTTTCTTCTCCTCATCATCTCTTATCTTTTCTTCTTCAAGAACGAGCTCTTCCGTCATGAGGTTGCAAATGAGTTCATGAACCGTCATTTTTGAAAGATCTTTAGTATCTCTTATAGAGTTGATTTTTGATTTGTATTTCTTTGGAAGAGCAAATAATATCTTTCGGCATTGTTCTTTGTTGGTGTACTCTTGACCAAGAGTTTTCAAGGTGTTAACAATGTTAGAAAATCTTTGATGCATAGCATTTAAGGCTTCATCGGGCTCCATACAAAATAGTTCATATTTGGTGATGAAAAGACCAATCTTAGTTTCTTTAACATCTTCCGTTCCTTGATATGATAGCTCCAAGAGTTGCCACATTTCATGAGCCGAATTGCATTCGCTCACTCTAGCATATTCCGTGACACTCAAACCATTAATGAGTATGTTCATAGCTTTGTTGTTTTTGGTGAGTTTAGCTATGTCTTGAGCATTGTAAGCATCTTCATCTTTCTCCTCCGTTGTACTACCATCAACGTAAGGAATGTAAGGACCCTTCTTGATAGCAAGCCACAAGAAGTAATCGATTCCTTTGACATGTATTTCCATCTTCTTTTTCCAACCAAAATAGTCTTTCCCTACAAAAAGCGGAGGTCTAGTAGAACATGAACCTTCCGGTTGATTAGAGTCCATATCGTTTTTAACTCTAGAAACTATAAAGTACAATAGAGCTAGGCTCTGATACCAATTGAAAGTCTATATGCGTCCTAGAAGGGGGGTTGAATAGGACAATTGAAATTAATCGGCTAATTTTATTTCAAGTAAATAAAATTAAAGGCTAATTTGAATCCTATTGATATAGCAAACTAAATAGTTAAAACTAGATAATCCTATAAGACAATATTATCAAACTATTCATGTAAGCATTTTATCAAGCATATAGAGTGCGGAAATGTAAAGAGTGTAGGGATAGAAAGATACACAACGATGTATAGTGGTTCGGTTTCCCTACATCCACTACCTAAGGAAGCCTCCTTAGGATTTGCAAGATTCTCAACTAATCTTCGTAACTCTTAAACCCGGGTGAGATTACAAACCCATTACAACCACTTCAACAACCTTGAAGGAAATACACTTGTGTTATCACCAACACAAGGAACCAAGTATAAAATCTATACTCACACTACTCTCTTAATCTATTACAAGAACTAAGAGGAAAGGAAAAGTGTTTAGGGGTGCTATAAAAGCTTTGTAATTAAACTCCTAAATGAGTGGATATAAACTATGTAGCTTGAGAATGAATATGACTTAAATGCTCCTTTGAAACCTTCTTCAACGATAATATTAATTGCTCTTAAGATTGGTAGATGGAAGGGATGATTGGTGTCTTGAATGAGCTTCAATATATAGCTGAAATAAGCTTCCAACGGTCAAAAGGCTTCTCTCTAACGGATAGATTTAAACTCCAACAGATATAAGCTTTGTCCTCTAGTAATAACGCAGAAACCCTTTCTCACGGTGTACCGCGGGTATGGTCCGGTGCACCGCAATTCTCCTCGTCTTAATTTCATAGCTGATTGACGGGCTACCCTATGCACCGTGTCCCTGGTCCGCGCCTCAGTCCGGTGTACCGCGCCTCAGTCCGGTGTACCGCACATTTACTTAGCTTACTGGTCGGACTAGCCTGTCCACCGCGCCTTTGGTCCGTGGTACTGCGGTGTACCGCAGCTTTCGTCCGGTGTACCGCGACGCTGCTCTTTTGAAACTCAAGCTTAAGATAAAGGATTTAAGGACAACTAATCTAATGAGGGGTTTTGGAAAACCTTTAAAAGTGATACCAAATGAATTTTAGTTTAAATGATGATTTGTCGAATATTAAAACGGGAATAAAAACAAGGTGAGGCTAACAACATCAATTGGTGTCCGATAACATGCATTTTAGGTAAAGAATATTAAGAGGTTATAACAATATGAGAAGTTCTCTGAGATGCATGATAAAAGTGGATTTGTGCAAGATTTTTCACTCGCTCTTGCGGGAGTTTCTTTTCGGGGGTACTTAAAGGGTTGAATATTCCTTCTCTATATGTGAATTAAATCATGGCATGTGATACTAGACATTCCTACTCGGTGGCAATAAATGGTGAAGTGTGTGGTTTTTTAAAGGGGGCAAAGGCTTAAGGCAAGGTGACCCACTATCACCCTACCTTTTCATTGTATGTCTTGGATATCTCTCTCGACTCTTGAAGAGGGAAAAGGGGGGTTTATTTATCATATAAAATGTAAAAGTCTCAAGATAACTCATATAGAATTCGTTGATGATATTATGTTGTTATCTATAGGTGGCCTCGTTTATGGATTATTTGAATATATTTGATAATTTTTCGGGCCTTTGTTTGAACATACAAAAATTAAATATTTATTAGGTGTGTATGAAAGATGAAAATCTTGATACGATTCTAGACATAACGCAACTTATGAAGTGAGAGTTACTGTTCAGATACCTTGAAGTCCCACTTGGAGCTTCAGTTCTATTTTCTAGAGACTACATGCATCTAATTTATAAGAGTTATGTGCAATCATGGAACATTCTTTCGCTGCCATATGCGGGTACACTGGAACTTATTCGAACCGTGTTACGAGGTGTGGTTTGTTTTTTGTTACTTATTTTCCCAGCCCCGATTTGTGTGTGGAATCATATTACTAGCATATGCCAAAATTTCTTATTAGAATGGAAAGCCTCCTTAAATTAAGTTAAAATCTATTTGCTCGCCTAAATAAAAGAAAAGTTTGGTTTAAAAGATTTTTTGGCATGGTATAAAGCTTTACTTGTAAAGATGTTATGGAGGATCGTAGGAAAAATATATTTGTTATGGATCAAATGGATAATGAAGGATATATTGAAAAACAAAATGTTTGGTAGGAGGGAGTTACTAAAACAAAGTTGACATTACTTAAGAAAATTTGGAATTTGAAAATAAGTTAGTGGTCTCCTTGAGAATATGGATAGAAAGAATGTCTTGGTTAAGTGGTTTGGCAATATAGAAAATTCAAATCATGAAACAAATGTTGTTATTTTTCCAGGCAACTCTCTCAATTGATGTATTTGCTTTGTACAAAAAAGTTGTATGACGTGTTTCGCCAACAATGTCTTTCTACGCCATGTGCTAATAGTATTTGGGATTCCAATGTTACACCTAGGGGTGGAAATCGGAAGGAACAGATCGGAAAAAGGATCTTTCGGAAAAAATTCCAATTTTTTCGGAATAGATTTTTTCTGTTCCAATTCCTATCCAATTTTTCAGAACTGGGAAAAACAATTTCGATTTCGGAAATTCAGAAATTTCGGCACGGAAATTTCAGAACTTTTGGTTCGGAAATTGCGGAACTAAAGGTTATTAATCGGAACAATATATTAAAACTTACACGAAGAGTAACCGCTGTTAAAAACTAAACTTATAAAACTTACGCGAAGAGAAACCGCAGTTAAAACTAAATTTATAAAACTTACACGAAAAGTAACAATAGTTAAAAACTAAACTTAAAATTTATATGAAGTAACAAAGTAACATTAGTTAAAAAACAATCTTAACCATGGTTACTTTTTCAATTATATGAAAAAACAAATATTGCAAAAAAGTCTCGGAAAATGATCTTGCAATTTTGTTCCAAAGAAGTCTTACCTCCGAGTTTCAAAATGATCCTACAATTTCCTATAAGTTAGAAAAAATGCGAAAACAATGTTGTATAAGTTATTAGAGAAAATGCGAAAACATTGCGTCAGCATTCTAAAAAGAAAATCACACTAGGCAATGCTGGATTGTCTTTGTTTCGACCATAAGTATCATTGAAACGGTTAAGGATGGTAAAGTAGTTAACAACATCAACAGGTTTACAGGTATTTTCAGTGGTATGAAATTTATTGGCAAAGGCATAAATATGTTCATATGTTGAAGGTTTCCTTACATACATTAATACAAGGAAAAGATAAGCTAATTGTTGAACCTATTTAGATGAATCTTAATTATTTTTTTGGATTAATCAAGTCTTGCGTTGATTTATAAGTATACTTTGAAAAGGTTTTGGAAATATAACTAGACAATATAATATGGAAATCAAGTTGATTTTCAAATTCCAAAAGTTTTTAAGGACCAAAGAAACAAGCCATTAATTTTCATGCTTCAAATACTTTATGCAATATTATTTTGAAATATAATTTATTTCGGAAATAAAATTAGATAGGAAATATAATTTGGAAATAGAATCGGATCGGAAAATCCAGAAATTTCGGAAATTTATATGTATTTTTAATTCCGCGAAAATCGGAATTTCAGAACCTTTTAAATATGTTCCGAAATCGGAATATTTGGATCGTAAAAGCTGGGAATCGGAAATTTCGGATCCGGATTTCACCCTTAGACTTACAGTCAAACATGCGGTTATTGTGTGGATGATAATAAAGAAAAAATATTACACACAAAGGATATGATGGTTTATATGGAGTTTGATCCGATATGCCGGATGTGTGACCATAATATTGAAACTAATGATCACCTATTTCTTGAATGATTCTTTTCAAAGGATATACGGAGTGATTAAAGTATTGGTTAGGTTTAACAAAATAGATAAATACTATCTTAAACTCCATTAAATGGCTACAAAAATTAAAGGATGAGAAAAATTAGATGAAAAAATCTTGACGTAGTGCTTTTCCGATAAAGGTTTATTTCATTTGGAATGAAAAAACAAGTTAGGTATGAAGAACGTCACCTCATAAATCTAATATTTAAAAAAGTAAAATTACACCTATTTTGTATTTTATTTTCATTGTACCCTTATCTTTTTTTTTTTTTTATGGTTGATAGAGGATTTCTTAGTAATACGTTAATATGTGTTCGTTGTTTAGTTTAGTGGATTAGTTTAAACTTTCTAACTTGAGTGGAGGTGGCATCTTGTATAATGAAGTTTTTTTTTGTTTTTATAGTCATTTACCTAACCAAAAGAAATAATATACTAATATTGTACACGATTAAAATTCAAATTTAATAAAACAAAGGTAAAAGACAAATTTGTCCCGTTTTAATTTGTTCCTGTGAGAATAACAGCATTTTCATCATTTTTTATCTTTTCTTCAACATCCCCATATATTCTCACAAGTTCACAATATGCATTATGGGCTGCCCTATGTAGAGCTATCATCCTCTTGCCATGGTATACGCCTCGCCCAACATATTCATCATCCACAAATACTTTAATTTCACCTTTTTGCTTCCATAAGTCAACAATTACTATTTTTGATCCATTTTTTTGGCATATTTCATATAGCTTTGTCATTGGGTGTACTTGAAGGGATTCTAGAGTAATAATCGGCTGCAAAAGTTTCTTGACCACCTGTCATCAAGACATAAAAATCAGAAAAAAAAATAGTTTTGGACTGAAATTTCCATTAATAAAAGAATATGCCTAAAAAAAATTAATGAAAGAAAACTATACAAAGATGAGTACAAATTAAACATGGTAATTTTAGACAAAAAAAGTACAAGCCATGTAATATAAACCTAGCTTTACACAAAGGTAAATAATGATATATAGAGACAATGAGTGAGTGACCAGAAGACGAACCTCCCATGTAATATCCAATGAGAAGTTGCAGTCAATGAAAATGGCACCCACTATGGATTCAACAATGTCTGCTAAAACTTTTGGTGCGTCAATTAGTCCACATGAATGCAATGGATACTCATTGATCGCATCCTCAAACTCTTTAATCTGTATAAACATATATAAAAATAATTACATACGTATAATTTTTGTTCCTAAAATAATTTAATATATAGAAGAGCATCTATTTCTATCAACAATTGACAGCCATTTCCCGTTTCAGATTCCCTTTTGACTATATGTCAAAATTTATTTGCCAAATCTTGATTATAAGTAACCATTAATAGCTAATACACATAAACATAGATTCAAATGTATTTATCATTTGAGAGAAAAAAACAAATATTAGACGCTAGGTCTAACCATATGTCTTTTGATACATGTACTTATTTAATCAAAACTATCTATGACGAAAGGAGTTGCAAAATTAAATAAAAGTTATATAAATATAAAAAAAAAGTGTAATGTTAGATATCACTCCAAATTGCATTACCTTTCTATCGTTTTCTAGGTAGACCAACCATAAAGGAGAAAGAAAATAATAAATCTATCTAGGACGCAATAAAAAGATGATACAATTTGGGGTGATATCCAGCATTACTCATAAAAAAAAATACAAATTTTATGTAGGTATCAGCAGGGCCAACTTGAGCGTTGGTACTTAGGCGAGAAAAAAAATAAAGTTTTCTATTGTATAATAAATTTATTTTATATTCTTTTAATTAAATAAATTATGTATAAAAAATTTATTAATAAAATTTATAAAATAAATAATTATTAAATAAAATTAAAATATTATATTTAAAATAATTATATAAAAAGTATTCAAAAAATATTTAAAAATTTATTATATTCACTTTAAATTTTTTTATTTTATTTTTCATAATACAAAGTTCTTGATTAAATTTGAAGTCCGAGACATAGGTATTAACATTATTACACTTACATGACATGAATATTTCAAAATAATAGCTTTTTATATTTTGCTTTAAATACCAAATAAATCATTATACATTAGGTAAAAAGCTAATGTTTAAGAAAAAAAAGAATTATTTGTTAAATTATTAGATATTATCTCCATTCCAAAATAGTTTAAAAGAGTACTACAACTACCAAAATAGCTTTCATGCAATTTTGCGTCCTTTTTCCTTATCTATATCACCATCACCACTCTAGTAAACAACTAACCTTATAAATAGGGTAAAAGAGTAGTAAAACGTATTATAATCCTGATTAACCCTAAACTTTAACAATATAAAAATATACCAAATATACTGGAGATTCGCAATGTTAAGAATATACGTTTTGAAATACAAGAAGATCACGTACCTGTCCACATAATAATGGTTTCCGATGACGCAAAAACTTGTACAAATTTAACTTAATGGCAACGCGAGCAAGCTTTTCCGTATCAACATTAGCAGCACGTAATCGAGTGAGTTTACCGGGAGCTAAGTCAGGGTAAACGAAATAATGTTCTTTAGCGATAAGCATATTCAACACTGAATCTCCCATATACTCTAGTCTCTCGTAAGATTCAGCTTTATCTTCTCCGTAGGATGAGTGTGTGAATGCTTGTCGTAGTAAATTACGATCGTTGAATTCATACCCGAGTATCTTTTCTACATCTTCTTCGTGTAGATTGAGATCTTCAAACAAGCAAAGGAGAGAGTTTCCTTCATCGGAGTCTTTGAGTTGTTGATTTTGGTCATCCATGATAAAATAATAGGTTGTTGTATTGACTTTAAGATAAGCTGGAAGATAAAGATAATTTTGAGTAAATGTAAATCACAATAGCAGCAGGGTGAAAATAGGTCTTGGCTAAGGTAATTTATTCTTTCTTTAAAAAGAAGAGTAATGGGAGACGATAAGCATGCTGCCAAATTTTCAACTGTAGGAAACATAGGGGACCGAGTCACACAGAATTGTGGAAGTAGTTGCTTGCCTCACAAGAATGATCATTGACTTTTGTTCCCTTAAAAATGATCATTGACAAAATATATTTATTGACCTTTTCTATCTTGTCTTGTCTAAGACTATTGTAGGCAAATGTACAATTTTTATACTATTATATTAAAATACAGCTATAATTATAAGATATTAATTTCTAATATTACTATTTCAATTACTCTATAAATATATTTTATATCTATTATTTATTTATAATTTTAATTTTTAATTATATTTTTATATTAACATAAATAATAATAATTATTATAATAGTAATAATAAAATAATAATAATATTCAATTTTCTTATCAATTAGTTTAAATATTTTTTTAATATATAAAAACATCTAATACTTCACATCTCTTTACAATATTAAAATAAATAAAATAAAAAACTAAACCTTATATTGGGCCGCTTCTGTATATTTACAAAATTCGTTGTTCCTCTTTTTTCTTTCTTTTTTAAAGATTTCTGCAAATCAAGATAAAGTATTTAATGTTTGCAATTACAAGCTTAAAATAGCAACATGGATTGTTATTAATAAAAAATAAAAAATTAAAATTTTACCTACAAACACTCTTCTTCACAATCTTTGCTCTTAAATTTTTGCTACAACCTTTTGATTTTTGTTTGTTCAATTTGATTTGGATGTAGGGTTTTTATATACAATTTCCAACGGCTATAAATATAGCCGTTAGAATTTTTGTCGTGCCAAAAATAGAAATGGCATAAAGGAGAAAAGAAATGTCGTGTGTTGTTCACGGGACCCACTATTTGCCGCATCTGCTGGATAGAGCAAAATTGCTCATTTATTGTATTTTTTGAATTTTGTCCCGTATTATTGAATATGACGCGTCTACTGGAGGTGGACTTACTTTGCCTTTTGTGGTTATGAATACGGGGATCCGACAAAAAAAATACCGGAAAAACTCTTTTTACTATAAAAGGGTTTTGTATTTTTTTTTCTAATTGTTATTTTAAAGATATATATCATCTAAAATCATACCACTCATAATGTGATGTGAATCGATTGACAATAAATTGTTAATCAGATCAATTAAATAAATTGATTAACAATGTAGAGTAATTATACATACCACCCAAATGTCACCCAATGACGTGGCGTGAATTGGTTGGTTAACAATCTTTAATTAAATCAAGAAAATAAATAGATTAATGATTATTAACCAACCAATTCACGCCACGTCATTGGGTGATATTTGGGTGGTATATATAACTACTCAACAATGTATTGTCAACTAATTTACAACACATCATGGATGGTATGATTTTAGATGGTATATATCGTTATTCAATTTAAAAAAAATATTATTATGGAACTTAAAAAATAGAATTATTATTTAGTTGATATGTGTTAAAAGAATAGATTATTTATTAAACATAAAAGTAGAATTATCTTTTCTAATTTTTTTATTGGAATAATTTATTTTTTAGGTCTAAATATCAATTTCTTTTTTACAATTAGCTCAAGCATAATTTTAAATATTACTATAAGCCCTTATTAGCGGATTTTTTAATTTTTAGACAATTACTAATTTCTTTTCTTGATATACATTTTTTATTTAATTTCATTATAATTGATATATTATAAATATATATTGATTATTTATTTTATCACCACCACCGTTGTTGGACAGTTAATTCCAATATCAGTGAAGGTCAACTTCGATGGTCAGTGGTCAATTATGGCATATTTTTTAATTTTTTTAGAGAGATTGCTAGTTAACTTCGGCGGTCGGCGCCGGTCGGCGCCAGTCAACGCATGTCAACTTCGACATATTTTTTTTGCTTTTTATATCTTCTGTATATAAATGTGTCGTAATTTTTTTCGAATTCTCGTCAAGAAATACTTTTTTGACCAACTCTGGTCCATAGTTGACATTTGAGCCTTCAAGGCAGATAAATGATATGCTACTTGATTCTCGCTTCCCCTCCGTTCACGAATCTCTAAGTCAACTCTTGCAACAAAACCACCTACTTAATGAGATGCGTCTTTGTGTCCTTCTTCTTCATAAGGTACTTGATTGTAGAGTCTTCTGTGTATACAATAACCTTTGCCCCAAGAACATAGGAACAAAACTTATCAAATGCATATACCACGGCCAACAACTCTTTCTCGGTTACGGTGTAGTTCAATTGTGCACCTGTGAAAGTCTTACTCGCATAATAAACAATATGAAATATCATATCCTTACGTTGACCTAATACGACACCCATATCCATCTTGCTAGCATCACACATAACCTCGAATGGAAGGCTCCAATCATGATAGTCACAACTGGTGTAGAGATAAGTTTCTCCTTAATTGCCAAAGAAGCTTCAAGAAATGAACCATTGAAGTAAAACTTCACATCTTTCTCAGGTAAGTTACACAGTGGTTTAGAAATTTTAGAAAAAACTTTGATAATTTGGCAATAGAATCACGCATGACCCAAGAAACTTCTCTCACCTTTAACATAAATGAGGGATGGAAGGGTTTTGATTACCTCAATATCTGCACGGTCAACCTCCATATCCTTGCTCGAAACCTTGTTCCCCACCACGTTCCCCTCACGTACCATAAAATGACACTTCTCCTAATTTAAAACAAGATCAATATCTTTACAACAAATCAAAACCTTCTCCAAGTTTTCAAGGCAATAATCAAAATTATCACCAAACACTGAGAAGTCATCTATGAATAACTCCAAAAACTGGTCAATCATGTCCCAGAATATTGCCAACATACACAGTCTGAACGTGGACGGTGCATTGCATAATTCAAATGGCATCCTTCGAAATATAATCGTGTTAAATGGACATGTGAAGGTTGGTTAGTGTTGATTAGGTAGATCTACACAAATCTGACTGTGACACAGCCATCGAGGATACAATAATACTCTTTCTATGAACTGTAAGGAAAGTAATCATTTTTCCTGGCCTTGTTCAATCTTCGATAATCCATACACACTCTCAAACCCATCATAGTTCTCGAAGGTATGAGTTTATTCAGATCTTTAAGGATGGTAGTGATTCCTCCTTTATTCGGCACACTTGTCATTTTTTCTCCTTCCTTTTGAATTTAGAGTCGCCACAACATTGGCTAGCTCTTCGTGTACTTGGAAAAATATAATATCAAGGCGGCCTGTAAAATATCATCATAATTATTTTCATCATATACCTCTTGTGTGACATGATCGAGGATGTCTATACAGAAACAATCATCCTCGAATCAGAAAATTTTATGGCCTTGAACACGTTAAATTTGACCTCTTCACCTTGTACTCGCATGATTAGCTCTCCATTTTCTACATCCATGAATGTACTCCCCGTGGCTAAGAATGGCCGGCCAAAAATGATGAGAATATTCTTATCCGCGTTGTAGTCAAGAGTAATAAAATCACATGGAAATATAAGACTACCTGTTGGTGGGGCCTAGGGTGTGATAAAATAAGATAGAAAATAAGTGCAAAAACACCCTAGAACTACACGGTTCTGCAAGTATACAGATCGTATGCAAGTTTTAGATAAAGATTCGTTCCGCAGAGACTACAGAGGTTAGGAGAATCTTATGCAAATACCAAGTGTAAATAATTAAAGCTAGAACAACTAAACGCAATGAAAAGTAAAGACAAATAGATTTTTGTTTGGTTTTCTAATAAACTAAAGCTAAGAATATAAAAGACAGAAAATTAAAGATGAAAGAGAAGTGATATGAGAATATAGCTTAAGTTATTAGCATGTAATCCCCACTAGTTTTGCCGTTCTAAACATGTAAGGGTGAATCATGTAGTATTTCCCTAATCGGTCCCAATATGCTATCGGTAGTTTAAAATAGGATTTACCTGTGTCAATAAGGCTTCCTAAGCAAACTTTTCCTGTAATTGGTAAAGAGTCACAAGACTCAACCATAGTGATTATCTAGCTAGGTTGGGTTGTCAGATCAAACCTAAAACTAAACGTTATGTGCTAAACATGCAATTAAACACCGTGGTCAATGGTATCCTAATTACTAGATGGTAATTCTAATGGCGGCCGTCCACAAGAACACCGAATATAAATTCAAACACATAAACAGAGAATAAAAACTATAATTCTATTTAAAACATTAAATTCCCAAATTAGATAGATGTCAATCAAAACTAGGGTTCATACATATATGCTAAAACTTAAGCTAAAGAAATTTAGTTCATGAAAGAAAAGAAAGAAATTACAAATCTAAAGGTAGAAGAAGACATTGTTGATGACAGCTCCTTCCAGACTTCTCTCTTGTGTTCTAAGCTTCCTCTTGGTTTAAGGTTTCACCAAGGATGATTTAAGAGTGTTAAGAGGCTGTATTTATAGTGTAGAGGTTGAACTAATTCGTTTCTTTAGAGATAAGTTAAGTAATGGACTCCTAGCCCAACTCAAATTCGTATGGAAATAAAGATAAACACTGCTGCGTTGTTTTGGTCATAACTTCTTTATTATTGGTCCGATTTTGCTCCACAAGATACCAAAAGAATCGCAACAGAATTATCTACACCCTTTAGGAGTAATTTACCAAATTCGGCCTCTTTATTAGGTAAAAACGCCTATCTTTGCAGAATCCCAGATTTAGGCAGCTTTTCCTTTTCCATCTTTTTAGCAATTATTTCCTTATCTCCAATTTCCATGCATATCTCCTTCCATAAGTTGTTGTCTTTGACTTGGACTCTAATTAATCTCCATAATTATCTTTAAAGCTTCACACTAAATAAACAATTAAACCCAATATGCTCTAAAAATAATAATTCTACAAATCAAGACCCAAAATAGGAAAGTGCACTAAATTAAGCTAAAATCAACCTATAAACTAATAAATAAGCCTAAAATGATGTCTCATGAGAATATTTTACTATCACAAATGAGGAGACATCACCTGTCTTGACGAGCACATCTTCTACCTTCCCTTTAGAATGGGAAATAGATCTATTAGCCATTTGAAAAACCACAGTAGTAGGTCTCGCTTTTCCTAAATTCAATCTTTCAAACAATGATCTGGGCATAATATCAATGCTTGAACCCAAATCGCATAAGGCTCTCCCGGTCCATTCTTCGCCTATGATATAGGAATATTAAAACTTTTGTGGTCCTTCAGCTTTAGTGCCAATTTACTTTGACAAATTGAGATGCGCTCTTTAGGTAAGCCAACCATTTCCCATTCAATGTACTTGCGTTTGTTTGAAAGCAAATTTTTCATAAAATTCAAATATTTTGGTATTCTCTTGATTGCTTCAACAAATGACATGTTGATTTGTAACGTTTGCACAATGTTGATAAACTTCTTAAATTTTTTATCAATTGGCTTAGCTTAAACATGTGAATGAAATGGTGGAGGAGGTCCCTTTCACTCACAACTATCTATTTCTTCTTTTCTGTTTTTCGGAGCCTCCTCAATATCCTCATTAACATTTACCAACTCATATGTCTATTTGACAACATCTTGCACTTTCTCTTTGCTTGAAATGGACTCTTCTTTTCTTGTGTAATAGGTAAAGGTGCATGGAGTTGCTTCCCACTTGGTCTGGGCAAAGGTGTGATAAAATAATGATATAAATAAAAGAACAAACACCTTATACCACAACGATAAACTCTCCGCAAGTGAACAGATTGTTTGCAAGTAATGTGTATGTAAGCAAATATCGATCTCAGGGACTACAAAAGTAAGTTATAAATAATGTAATTACTAAGTGCAATAAAATAAGTTGAATAAATAATACGCCAGACACTAAAATGTTTGTTTGGTTTTAATAATCTAAACAATAATAACTAAGACTTGAACTAAAGTCAGGAAACTAAAACACTAAAGTAAAGACTTATGAGAGTTTAGCTCGAGAACAAGCAAGCAATCCCCACTAGCCTTGTTCTACGTTTATTACCTTAGGTAAAAATGCGTTAGGTATACACAATAGCCGGGATTCTAAAATACTCATAAATCCCGTCAGGGTAGACTTAGGAAGCAACCTCAACACTGGACTTGGGTAAGGGGGCCCTGCGCAATGATCGGTGGTTAAACTAAACCCTACTGACTAAGTAGTTAGGCAAGCCCGTCAGGATCACCACCGCACACTTGAAGATTATGTGGTGTTTCTATAATTGAATCCCCCGCCAGGGTGACAATCCAACTACTGATGGGATAATCCTATACGATGTGCATCACAAGAACTACAAACATTAAATCAAAGCACATAATACAGATATATCATGAACAATTAATTTAAACGTAAATCCCAAATTCAATAAAACAAAAGAAGGTCTAGGGTTCAAAAGAAGGTCTAGGGTTCATACCCACACGCTATTCTCAAGCTAAATATAATCAGTTCATACTAAGGAAAGAAAAATAAGCAATTACAAATATCATAAACAGAATAAGAATACTATACCAATTGCTGAAAACTGATAAATGGATGGGTTGGAATGACATGAACAATTTCCAACTCCTTCTTCTATTCTTCTCACTTGCTCCCTGTGATTCCTAGGTGTAATTATGATTAGGGACTGAGCAAAGATGATTTCTTTAAGGTAAAAGTGGATATATATATATATATATATAGAAGTTTGGACGGAATTAGGGATAAGTACTAAGTATTAGAGTTCAAATCCAACTAAAACACGTTTTCCTAAAATAGTGGTTTAGTTGGCCGATTGACTTTGTGAAATTCATAACTTCCTCATTACAACTCCGAATCAAGTGATATTGGTAGCAAAACGACCGTAATTGAAAGACCATTACAAATATAAAAGGGCTCCTTCAAATTCCTTGTCTATTTTTTGCAGCATAAAAAATACTAGACGTCTTCAAATCTAAACAACTCAACTTTTACTTTTTGAGTCTATTAAAAGTTTCCTTTATCACCATGACGAAGGGTTTTTCGTGATATTTTCCCTTCTAATCATCATCTCAAGGTGTCTTAGCTTCCAAATACCTAAGTTATACACAAATAACACACAACTTACGTGCAAAAGCTCTAAAAATAGCAAAACACCTAAAACTAGATAAGAAAGTGTAAAACATAAATAAATGGGGGGAAATACCATAACTAAGCACTAAATACCCCTAAAATGATGTCTCGTGACTAGATTATTCTATCACATAGATGGAGACATCACCGATCCTTAAATAGATCGTGTTACAATCTTCTTTACCTCGTGATATCTCAATATTGCTAGATACTTTACTTTTTGTGCTCACATTCAATGGTTAGCAATTTGAGACACTTTATTTCAATCAATTTCAATGCCATTCAATTCTCATTCATCTTATCATTATTTTTCTTCCATGATTCTTAATTTGACTTCAAGTTTTCTTGTGTCATCATCATAAATGAACTCAACGTTTGTTGCAACACATTAATGTTACCTACTTGTGGATGTGATAAGAGTGATTTTTGAACAATACTTTCATTGTAAGATTCTTGCACGTGACCTTGAACTCCTTGGTGTTGATTTTGAGGTCTAACTTGGAAGTTATTTCCTTGGGGGAGCAATTGATAGTTATTCTAATTTACAACCCCATTAGGAACTAACCTCTAGAATCTGCGTTGAAAATGATTTGGGATAGGTTTTCCCAAGAGAGCCAAGAGTGTTGACAATGCTATGAATCTTTGGTGCATTGATTTTAGGGTTTATTCACTATTTATCTTTAATATCTCGTAGGGTGTGATATATAATTTAACCTTTGATTCTTTCACGACAATATTTCCTTCAAAAGATAGTTTGATACATTCCCAAATCTTAAATGTCGAGTAATATTCACTTACTCGGTTATATTTTGCTTTGGATATCCTACAAATCGAAGTGTTCAAAGCTATAACATTTTTTGAGAGTCTGAGCTTGTAATACTTTGTGAGTTCTTCTTTGGGTTTGACTTTTTTTAATGATCATGATTGTTCCTTCCTTATTTATCGTTTCTTTGTAGGGAATGAAATAACTTTCATTCAAGATTTCCCATATTTTTATAGCTAAAGCGTTAAACTTAAATTTTCATTATCTTCTTCCAATAGCTATAGTTTGAACCTACAAAAAGAGAGGGTCTAATAGTAGCTACACCTTCACAATAATTAGCTTCCATCTTGTTAACTCAATTACGGTTAAGTAATAAACTAGAGTTAGGCTCTTATACCACTTGATAAACCTAGAGGGGAGTGTAAGTTTTAAAAAAGAAATACTACTAATTTAACAAGCTTTGGAAGATAATATTAGTTTAGAAAATGATTGAAACAATTTATCAAGCACTTGTTGTGCAAGAAATATAACTAAGATAAAATATATATAGAAAATGAAACACATACCACGAACACAACACAAGAAATGAAAAGTAAAAAGAGTATTAGAGATTACTTGAGCATATATAGTGGATCAAACTCCCGAGGACCAGATCCACTACCTAGGGTCTTCCCTTTATGATTTTCAAAACTTATATTCCACTAAGATTTTATATCTCTTGAAGGTTAGATAGAAACCTAATACAATAAGACTTTTCTCAGGTTTTTTCACAACATGAACTTGAAAAATCTAGATTTCTCCCTTGTACGTTTCTACACACAAGTAATCCTTTCCAACAATGAAAGTCTCCTCCCTCTCTTCTAGACTCTATCACTAAATTAAATTCTAATATGTATGAGAGTAATAATGGAAATGTGTTTAGATTGCTACAATTTAGATAATACTCCTCAATGAGGTAACAATTTAATGATAATACCACGCCTTCAAATGATGATAAAGTGCTTATGTTGAATGCTTGAGAAGTGATTAAGAGAGCTTGAAATTAAATGCTTGAAAGTTTTTGTAGATATGGAGGTTGAAGAATGATTTATCCATATTTGTGATATATTGATCTAGTCACAAGACATCATTTAAGGTTCATTATGTTCTTAGCTAATGGATTTCCCCATTATTTGACATGTTCTCGTTTCTTACCTTGTTTTGGAAATTTGTTACTTTTAGAGCATTTTAGGTGTAATTTTTGTGTTAAGTGTGAAGCTCTTAGTTGCAAGGATGATATAGATGCCAAATAATGGAAAAAAATTCGAGTAAAGGGGATCAAATAAGGAAAACAAGAGTGAAGGACTAAATAATTCATTTTATAAAGTGCAAGAGTTGGCGGTCAGATTTAGAAAGTGAATTGTTTGTGATGCCATGTGAGATTGAAAAATATTTTATTGGATCCCTTTAATATCCAGCTAGGACTCTGGGTTCAGAAACACGGCTGCTTACGGTTTGTAATTTAGAGTTGTAACGAAGACGATATTAATTCCGCAGCTGGCGTGACTCGAATTAATCCACTCTTGAAGGAAAACATTTTTGTGTTGGACTAGGTCATTTAAATGAAGCTCATGATGCATAATTTTTTTTCTAACATATATATATATCAAAATTTTACTTTAAAAGTAAGTCTTTGCTTAGTTTTTATTCAGAATTTCATTAGAGAGAGAGATAGCAAGTTGACCTAGGAAAGGAAGCAATGGAAGTTGGAGCCTCACAACACCATTCTGCATAGCTCATCTCTATCATTAGGGTAATTAGCATTTTTCTAACTTAACCATATCCCTAGATTTTTATTCTTAGTTTTAGTATACACTAATTTACCCATAGCTAGGGTTTCCTTAGGAAATCGTTTTAATTTATTTGAGCATTTAAGTTTATGAGTGTGTATGAATTATAGTAACTTATGTTTTTATAGACGGCGCACCTCTAGATTGGCATCATTTCCTATAGTGTCACCCTGGCAGGGGATTTAGGGACTAAAACGGTTGATACTTGTCTAGGTGCGCTAGTGATCCTGATAGCGTTGCCTAGCTAGATAGTCAATAGGGTTAGATTTAACCATCGATCATTGCGTAGGGTCCCCTTACCCAAGTCCCCTAATACTGTGGAGGTTACCTTTTAAGCTACCCTGATGGTATTTAGAAGGATTATAGAATGCTGACTAGTCGTAATAGCTCAATTCACCCTTATGATAAGAATAACGATTCAGTAGATTATGCGTGTACTTGCAATCCTAAGCTATTATCTTAATTACATTTTTAGTTAATTATTTGAAAATAATACAAACATTTATTCCATTCTTATATGTTAATTAGAACTAAAGCTACTCTATTATTAAACACAAGCTTGAAGTTAACTACCTAAATCCCTGAGTAATGAACTTATTTTACTTACTTATTACTTGTAACTATCCGTACAGTTGCAGAGAGTTAATCATGGTTCTAGAGGTGTGTCTGCTTTTTATATCTTTATTTGTCACGCCTTTGGCCCCACCAAAGAAGTAGTAAGTATTCTCTTGAAGGGGATATATATCCATTAATGATCCTTCTTATGTTGTAAATTTGAATCACTTTTCTCCAAAAAATGGTATAACGTATTGTATCAAAACTAGGTACCGTTTTGAGTGAATTGTACAATTTTCTCATTGCGCATTAAATGATCTGATGGTCTGAAATCAAACGTCTTTTCCAATAAAAATGGTATGATGTTTTTTGCTTAAAAATAGATAACCATTTTCGATCAGGATATCGATGTAGGTTGATTGCAAGGTTTCCGATTATCTCTGAATGTTTCTTATTTCATGAAAAATGGTATAACGTTTTTGTCATCAAAACAAAAACCTATTTTGTTCCGGGATACCGATTTTGAAGAGTGGAAGGTAACCGATTTTGACCATTGTCACACTAACCTTTATTCATTGATCCTTTGCATGGATGCAAAGACTTTATTCATAAGATATGTTAGAAAATGTATCCTAAGACAAACTATAATTCAACAAGAAGATCAAAACTCAACATGTAGAAAGATATGACAAGACGACAATGTGTTAATGATAAAAGAAATGAATGAAAAGTTTATGTGCAATTTTTTTAAAACAATGTTACGTATTGAAAGATATTTAAAAGGGATAGAATTCGTCACATTAAACTAATTAAAAGCTAATTCAATAAACACTTATTGCCAACAAACTACATACACAATTGACATACGAGGGTAGCATTTTCTTACACAACGAGATTCAATTACAGTTCAGGCCACTCAACGGTCTAAATTGTGCACTCACAACAATCTAATATGCATGTAATCCCCACTAGTTTTGCCGTTCTAAACATGTAAGGGTGAATCATGTAGTATTTCCCTAATCGGTCCCAATATGCTATCGGTAGTTTAAAATAGGATTTACCTGTGTCAATAAGGCTTCCTAAGCAAACTTTTCCTGTAATTGGTAAAGAGTCACAAGACTCAACCATAGTGATTATCTAGCTAGGTTGGGTTGTCAGATCAAACCTAAAACTAAACGTTATGTGCTAAACATGCAATTAAACACCGTTGTCAATGGTATCCTAATTACTAGATGGTAATTCTAATGGCGGCCGTCCACAAGAACACTGAATATAAATTCAAACACATAAACAGAGAATAAAAACTATAATTCTATTTAAAACATTAAATTCCCAAATTAGATAGATGTCAATCAAAACTAGGGTTCATACATATATGCTAAAACTTAAGCTAAAGAAATTTAGTTCATGAAAGAAAAAAAAAGAAATTACAAATCTAAAGGTAGAAGAAGACATTGTTGATGACAGCTCCTTCCAGACTTCTCTCTTGTGTTCTAAGCTTCCTCTTGGTTTAACGTTTCACCAAGGATGATTTAAGAGTGTTAAGAGGATGTATTTATAGTGTAGAGGTTGACCTAATTCGTTTCTTTAGAGATAAGTTAAGTAATGGACTCCTAGCCCAACTCAAATTCGTATGGAAATAAAGATAAACACTGCTGCGTTGTTTTGGTCATAACTTCTTTATTATTGGTCCGATTTTGCTCCACAAGATACCAAAAGAATCGCAACAGAATTATCTACACCCTTTAGGAGTAATTTACCAAATTCGGCCTCTTTATTAGGTAAAAACGCCTATCTTTGCAGAATCCCAGATTTAGGCAGCTTTTCCTTTTCCATCTTTTTAGCAATTATTTCCTTATCTCCAATTTCCATGCATATCTCCTTCCATAAGTTGTTGTCTTTGACTTGGACTCTAATTAATCTCCATAATTATCTTTAAAGCTTCACACTAAATAAACAATTAAACCCAATATGCTCTAAAAATAATAATTCTACAAATCAAGACCCAAAATAGGAAAGTGCACTAAATTAAGCTAAAATCAACCTATAAACTAATAAATAAGCCTAAAATGATGTCTCATGAGTATATTTTACTATCACAAATGAGGAGACATCAAGACCCCCAACTCAAAGTTGTATCGTCCCGATACAATAAAAGTAAAGAACAGTAGGGTAGTCATATAAACAAGAAGAAGTCGGAGGAGAACAAGAACCAAAAATATAATGAATGATCCTAGAGCATAAATTCCAAAAATCTCATGTAGTAATGCTCAAGAAATAATGCACAAATATGCCTAACATACATGTAGCAACATTCCACAAATTCAAGTTAAGATTAATTTCGCAATGCCAGAAGGAGAGGATGATAACTTAGTTCAGGTTAATGGCTATAGGTTGTTCATAGGTCCCAAATAAAGCATCCAATGGTCCACTTACCTACTACCTAATAGCTCAATTGTTTCTCCATCTAGTAGTTAAAAATCCTAAGGTCTTGGTTATAACTTGGCTTAAGGACGGGTGTGGTATATTTGGATAATGAAAAGTGAGCTTTTGGCTCTCTCCTCACTAGCCATCAACGAATCGCCCTAGAGCTTGAGATTTCACTCGAAGATGTTCTCACTCAACCCAATTTATTGATGCTTTTTAATGTGAATCCCCAATAATCCCAATTAAAACCTTTGATGATATAAAATCCACTTTGCCGGTCCGAATATATATTCTTTTCAAATCAATTTTTTCTTTTGTATAGTTATGATTCTCTTTTTGAGGTTCGAGATATCACACTATTTTTTTTCATATATATATTCTTTCTTTTTAATGCCCTTGTTGGCAAATTTAGCTCGTAGCTTCTTTTCCATTCACTATTACCCCGACAAAGGGTTACAATAATAACAATTCATCATCAATAAAATCACAAAGATAATTCCCCAAATTCCCAAAGTTCCCTAATGATGAAACCCACCACCCCAAACTCAAGCTCTAAAACGAGTGTCTCAGGTTTTGCGATTTGAGTGCGGGTCATATAGATAAGTCCTAAAAACTAGGGTAAGGATTATAATGTGTTTCAGTAAAAAGGCTTTAGAAAGGCTCAGAGGGGCTAAGACGGTTAAATAACAATAATATCAAACAAAAGGGTGAGAAAGTCTAAAGGCTTCAAGTGTTTTATCATGAAAGAACTGCCTTAGTCATTTTTTCTAACTACCGGATTTCGTTACTTTTTCACTAATAGTTCATAGACAAGTGGGTTTTCAACTAATTTTAAACCTCACGTTCTACACACCAAATAACTATCCCTAAGTTTCAACGTACTTCTTAGCATTGCTCATTAACTTTTCTATCCCTTATTTCCTGTTTTCATACATGCATCTAAACAATTTTGTTTGCATCTTTCAAAAGCATACTACTTACTATCATTGACCTAATAAAATCATGCTCAATAGGTACATTCAAAGATATTCTATGCCTTACTTCAACCTAAAAATTTTAAATTTTATGCAAAAACGAAAAGGAAGATGAGGACAACGAATCCCCACCCCCAACTCAAAAGTGAGCCGTGTCCCCACGACTCGAAAAAGACTCAAGCATGAAATAAAATTTAAAATAAAACTAACTAAACTACCTAATGCATCCAAGATATTGAGAAAAATTAGAATGACTTACCTGGCTGGCCATAGAAATCCATCATATCATCCTCATCTTCTGAAGCTGAGGGATCGGTGTAATCATCTATATCCTTGTACAAGGTCGAATTCTCTATCTTTGTTTCCAATTGCATGATTTCTACCCAAAGGTCTTTGTTATCTTCACGTAATCTTTCAACTTCGTTCTGTAACTGAATAGCCCAAGGAGGAAGATCATAAGCAATTTTAGAAGAAGAGGTAGAAGAACCTTGGTCTTGGATTTTTATCTTGTCTAAAGGCCTCCTTGATGGTGTGGACATTCTAGCAGTTAATCCCTTCTTTGGTAGAGGTTGTTCAGGTGCCTGTTCTTTTGATTCTTCAGAAACCTCATCAAGATTGATGGGTTTTTCAATGGTGGCTCCAGGCAATTTCTTATTCTTCCCAAGGATTGAACACTTTCTCTTGTATTCCATAGCTTCTGATCTGTTAGTCATGCTTGTTTCACCCACAACTCAAGTTATACCAAGGATGGATTAAAAGTTTAAGGAAAATTGGTGTAGCTTGATGTTGTTGCTTGGAATTGGTTAAAGAGAAAGGTTATATGATTTGATCTTGGAAGAAAACTCTAAAGCTTGATGAATTTAATGGTGTTTTGATGGTGTAGTGTGATGAATTTGATGAAGGATTGTGTTTATGGAAGATGGTGGAGAGGATTTGATGAGTTGTTGTGTTAATTGTGAAGGTTTGCACAAGCTTTAAGATGTTTATATAGGGTTTGGGTCTGAAAAATTCGTGTATGGAAGGCTAGGGTTAATCTCATAAGGTAAGAGTTTGATTAGGAAAAGAATTCCTTCTTGAACCGCCTCTTGCGGTGCACCGGATATATCCGCGGTGTACCGCAGCTTCTGTTGCTCCAAAATTTTTACCCACTGGATAATACCCGAGCTAGCACCCCGTGGTACGGGTTTTTGGGTCGCGGACCAGGGGTGCGGTGCAGGGGGTAGTCCGCAGCATGTCCGTCAAAAAACCCGAGGTACCCAACCCGTGGTACGGGTTTTTGGGTCGCGGACTAGGGTCCGGTGTACCGCGCCATGCCCCGCGATTTTTTTCGACCTTTTGGATAAAACCCGAGCTAGCCAACCCGTGGTACGGGTTTTTGGGGCGCGGTGCATCCCTGCGGACCATGGGGTAGTCCGCGGGGTAGTCCGCGCCAGACTTGAAATTCCTCCAGATTTTTCCTTTTGACCCCAAACTCGTTTCCTGCACAATAACACACTACCTTTCTCTCCCATTAGCTTGAAAACACAATTAAAAATATACACTAACTTAAAATTAAACACTACAAAGCAAAAACAACTAATCTAAAAGGCAATTAAAACAAGGGGTGTCTCCCAAGAGCACTTTTGTTTAACGTCTTTGAGTTAGACGTGTACCTCAGGCTAATCGCATTCGACAAGGTAGATTTTCTCTCCTTGCTCAAAGTCCTCACTGTCATAGTATCTCTTCAAACGCTGGCCATTCACCATGAATGTCCGTTGCTCGGCTGGATTTTCGATCTCAATCGCTCCATGCGGTGTGACTTTGGTAACAATGTAAGGTCCTTCCCAACGGGATTTAAGCTTTCCTGGGTAGTTCGAAAATCGAGAGTTGTATAATAAAACCTTCTGTCCAATCTCGAAATGCTTTGGACTGAGCCGTTTATCATGCCATCGCTTTGTTTTCTCCTTATAGAGACGTGAATTTTCATAGGCATGATAACGAAGCTCCTCCAATTCGTTCAATTGCATCATCCTTTGTTTCCCGGCCAAGTCTGGGTCTAGATTCAGAGTTTTAATAGCCCAGTAGGCTCGAGCTTCTAGTTCAATCGGTAGATGACACGCTTTGCCGTAGACCATGCGATATGGAGATGCCCCAACTGGTGTTTTAAATGCTGTTCTGTATGCCCAGAGAGCATCATCTAGCTTTAGAGACCAGTCTTTTCTTGATTTGTTCACGGTCTTCTCCAGAATAGATTTAATTTCCCGATTGGAAACTTCAGCTTGACCGTTAGTTTGTGGGTGATAACCGGTTGAAATACGGTGTTTCACTCCAAACTTTTTAAGAAAATGTCTTACGGGAGCATTAAGAAAATGGGTACCTTTATCACTGATGAGAACACGTGGCGTACCATGTCTTGAAAAGATGTTTGATTTTAAGAATTTAATCACTGTTTGAGCATCGTTCTTTGGTGTTGCCACTGCTTCTACCCATTTTGATACATAGTCTACTGCAAGCAAAATATAAAGATTTCCATAGGAAGTGATGAAAGGTCCCATGAAATCTATTCCCCATACATCAAAGATTTCAACTTCAAGAATATTATTAAGTGGCATCGCGTCTCTCTTTGATATATTGCCAGTGTGCTGGCATCTGTCACATGACTGGACGAAACGATGACAATCTTTGTGTATGGTGGGCCAATAGAACCCGGATTGAAGAATTTTAGATGCGGTTCTATCGCCTTTAAAGTGACCTCCATAAGGTGAACTATGACAACCTTCAATGATCTTTTCCATTTCACCTTCATGTACACATCTTCTAACCACTTGGTCATTACATATCTTCCAGAGGTACGGTTCATCCCAATAATACTGTTCGGCCTAGTGGTTCAATCTTTGTCTTTGTTGTGGGTGGAAATCTTTGGGAAAGACACCACTCACAATGAGGTTGACTAGATCTGCATACCACGGCACAAAAGCGCGTTTAATAGCAAAAAGTTGTTCATCAGGGAATACCTCTTTAACCAATAATGGTTCTTTGTTCGCATTAGATCCTTCGAGCCTTGATAAGTGATCAGCAACTTGATTATCGCATCCTTTTCGGTCTCGAATATCTACGTCGAATTCTTGAAGCAATAGTACCCATCTAATGAGACGCGGCTTAGCGTCCTTTTTCTCCATCAGGTACCTAATAGCTGAATGGTCCGTGTATACAATAGTTTTCTTCCCAACCAGATAGGGACGAAATTTATCGAAAGCATAAACTACTGCCAACATCTCTTTCTCCGTTACTGTATAATTCATCTGGGCAGCGTTGAAAGTCTTACTTGCATAATAAATCGTGTGGAAAATCTTGTCTTTCCTCTGTCCCAACACAACACCCATAGCGTGATCACTAGCATCGCACATAAGTTCAAACGGAGCGTTCCAATCAGGAGGTATAACAATAGGTGTAGAGATCAGTTTTTCCTTAATCGTCAAAAACGCTTGAAGACATTCTTCAGTAAAATTAAAAGGAGTATCCTTTTCAAGTAAAGAGCAAAGCGGTTTGGCGATCTTGGAGAAATCTTTAATAAATCGTCGATAAAATCCTGCGTGACCCAAGAAACTTCTCACTCCTTTAACAGAAACCGGAGGTGGTAGTGTTTTGATAACTTCAATTTTTGCACGATCAACCTCCATCCCTTCCTTCGAAACTTTATGTCCCAACACAATTCCCTCTTGAACCATGAAGTGGCATTTTTCCCAATTAAGCACGAGATCTTTTTCTCTACATCTCACAAGGACTTTCTCAAGATTATTCAAACAATCATCAAAACTGTCTCCAAACACCGAAAAATCATCCATAAAAACCTCCAAATATTTATCAATCATGTCCCAAAATATAGCCATCATGCACCTCTGGAACGTGGCAGGTGCATTGCATAAACCAAACGGCATTCTTCTGTAAGCAAAAGTACCAAACGGACATGTAAAAGTTGTTTTGTGTTGATCAAGGGGATCCACACAAATCTGATTATAACCCGAATATCCGTCTAGGAAACAGTAATATTCTCTCCCTGCAAGCTTGTCTAGCATCTGATCAATGAATCGTAGCGGGAAGTGATCTTTCTTCGTTGCTTTGTTCAGTCTTCGGTAGTCCATGCATACGCGCCACCCCACAACTGGTCTTGATGGTATGGCTTCACCTTGATCATTAAGGATGGTAGTGAAACCTCCTTTCTTAGGAACACACTGCACTGGACTAACCCAATCACTGCTAGCAATCGGATAGATAATTCCTGCGTCTAACAACTTGATAACTTCCTTCCTCACCACTTCTTTCATAGCTGGCATGAGTCTTCTCTGTCCCTCTATAGATCGCCCACCTTCGTTTTCAAGAATGATTTTGTGTTTGCAAACGGAAGGACTAATTCCCTTGATGTCAGCAATAGTCCATCCAATTGCTTCTTTGTTTGCGCGAAGTACTTGAAGTAGCTTCTCCTCTTGAGGACCTGAAAGGTTAGCAGAAATAATAACAGGCAAAGTTTTGTTCGTACCTAGATATGCATAGCGTAAGTGATCTGGAAGTGGTTTTTCTTCGAGAACAGGTGGACATATTATAGATGGTTGTTTCATTGGTTCAATGTCACCTGGCTCTCGAAGTAATTCTCGTACGTTTAATCCTAATGCAGCGACATCTTCAGGGGGAATCTCGAGTTCTGGTGTTTCAGGTGCTAAGGCTTTGTCAAGATCATCATTTAAGTTCTCTTCATTGAAGACTTCTTGCGTAATCTTTTCGATGACATCTACCTTGAAGCATTCGTCTTTCGCTTTAGGATATTTCATAGCCTGAAACACATTAAATCGTATCTGTTCGCCTTGTACTCGCATAATCAACTCACCATTCTCAACATCAATTAGTGTACGCCCCGTGGCTAAGAATGGTCTACCCAAGATGATGGGGACATTCTTATCCGCGTCGTAGTCAAGGATAATAAAATCGCAAGGAAAAATAAAAGAGCCCGCGTTAACTAAAACATCTTCAATTTTACCTATTGGTCGTGAGAGGGAGCGATCCGCCATTTGTAGTACCACAGATGTAGGCACTACTTCTCCGATATTAAGCTTCTCGAATAGGGATTTAGGCATGAGATTGATGCTCGCACCTAAATCACATAATGCTTTCCCGGTCCAATTTTCTCCAATGCCGATAGGTATTGTAAAACTTCCGGGATCTTCTAGTTTCGGTGGCAACTCATTTTGACATATAGCACTGCACTCCCTAGGTAATCCAATTGGTTCCCCAGTCTCTATACTTCGCTTGTTGGAGAGAATGTCTTTCATAAATTTCATGTAGCTTGGCATCCTCTTGAGAGCTTCAACGAGGTCTATATATTGATTTCCAATTTCTTCAGCATGTCAATGAACTTCTTGAATTCCAGGTCATTGTCCTTCTTCCTGACACGTGAAGGGTATGGTGGTGGAGGGCGTGTATTAAGTTCCACTGGTTTTCTTGTCTTTTCAGGTGTCTCGGCTTGGACACTCTTTGGTTTAATTACCTCCTCAACTGTATCTTTGATTGGTTCTTCCCCCCTTTGTTCTGGAATAGGGATTGGTTCTGTCTCTGGTCTAGGTGGAGGTAGTTGTTTTCCACTTCGCAACTCAACTGCATGGCAAGAATCATCTCTAGGAGCAATAGTATCACTTGGGAGTTGCCCTTTTGGCCTAGTTTGTAATGTACTCGCCATCTGTGATATAGTATGCTCTAGTTGCTTTATAACCTTCTCCTGAGTTCGAACTTTCTGTTGGCTATAATTTATTTTCTTCTCAACGTTTTGCATTAATTTAGTCATACTTGAAGTCAAACTCTGGAGTTGTTCTTGTTTTGCCAATTGCATTGATTGTTTAGGTGGATCTTTCTTCGGTTTTTGACAAGTTTTCTTAACAATGGGTGCCTTTTTCTGAATAGGTTGTGGAGGATTATAAGGTTGAAGTTGGAGTTGCTGACTAGTTTCTTGTTTTCTGTCCCAACTCCTTTGTTGTGGAGGTTGTTGATAATTAGTGTAGCTTTCTTGATTATAACTATTCGAGTAATAGTTATCTTGAGGATATTGAACGGAAGCTACTGCTGGATTATTCATACATCCTGCCCACACATGATTTCTTGATCCACAACCAAGACACGAAGGGATTGTGCGTACCGCATTCACCTGAGCAATTGTTCGGGCTTGTTCTGTTAGCTCTTCGAGTTGTTTAGCCAATTCCTTAAGCTTTAGAGATTCTGAATTGTTCTCCTTTACTGGTTTCTTTGGCCAACTTCTCTCGCTCTCAAGAATTCGTTCCATCCCCAACTCAGCTTCTACAGGATCTAGCAACACAAAACCTGCGTTTCCTACCGAATCTGCTTTCTCTCTTGATTTGTCATTAAGGCCTCCATAAAACAAGGTTAAATAATATTCTGGCGAGGATCTATGATATGGACACCTCGCTTTCTTCTCTGTAAATCGCAACCATGCTTCACCCAAACTCTCTTCCTCTTTCTGTATAAATTGTTCAAGCTCCAACATATCTTTTAAACGTCTACTAACCGGATAAAAACAGTCTAGGAATCTTGTTTGGAGCTTGTCCCAATCTGGAATAACATGAGGGTGTTGGGTATCGTACCAATCGCTTGCACATCCGGTCAAGAAGAACTGGAACATCAAGTAACATACTTGCTCCCTAGTAACTCCTCTTATGATATAAGCATCACAGATCTGCATGAACTTCTGAATATATCGGATCGGATCTTGATGTGTATCTCCGCTGAATAATCCATGAGATGCAAACTGAGTTAACATCCCAGGATCAGGTTTAAATTTAGCGGCTTGGATTTCTGGAGCGCGAATTCCTCGTGGCTCCACTCTAAATTCGATGGGTAGCTCAAGTCTCCTTGGGTTCTCCATCTGTAACTAAATCTGAAAAACAAAAACTAAAAACAGTAAAATAGAACTAACTAAAAATAAAAGCACAAGATATATGCACAAGGACTAACGATGTAGTCCCCGGCAGCGGCGCCAAAAACTTGGTGGGGCCTAGGGTGTGATAAAATAAGATAGAAAATAAGTGCAAAAACACCCTAGAACTACACGGTTCTGCAAGTATACAGATCGTATGCAAGTTTTAGATAAAGATTCGTTCCGCAGAGACTACAGAGGTTAGGAGAATCTTATGCAAATACCAAGTGTAAATAATTAAAGCTAGAACAACTAAACGCAATGAAAAGTAAAGACAAATAGATTTTTGTTTGGTTTTCTAATAAACTAAAGCTAAGAATATAAAAGACAGAAAATTAAAGATGAAAGAGAAGTGATATGAGAATATAGCTTAAGTTATTAGCATGTAATCCCCACTAGTTTTGCCGTTCTAAACATGTAAGGGTGAATCATGTAGTATTTCCCTAATCGGTCCCAATATGCTATCGGTAGTTTAAAATAGGATTTACCTGTGTCAATAAGGCTTCCTAAGCAAACTTTTCCTGTAATTGGTAAAGAGTCACAAGACTCAACCATAGTGATTATCTAGCTAGGTTGGGTTGTCAGATCAAACCTAAAACTAAACGTTATGTGCTAAACATGCAATTAAACACCGTGGTCAATGGTATCCTAATTACTAGATGGTAATTCTAATGGCGGCCGTCCACAAGAACACCGAATATAAATTCAAACACATAAACAGAGAATAAAAACTATAATTCTATTTAAAACATTAAATTCCCAAATTAGATAGATGTCAATCAAAACTAGGGTTCATACATATATGCTAAAACTTAAGCTAAAGAAATTTAGTTCATGAAAGAAAAGAAAGAAATTACAAATCTAAAGGTAGAAGAAGACATTGTTGATGACAGCTCCTTCCAGACTTCTCTCTTGTGTTCTAAGCTTCCTCTTGGTTTAAGGTTTCACCAAGGATGATTTAAGAGTGTTAAGAGGCTGTATTTATAGTGTAGAGGTTGAACTAATTCGTTTCTTTAGAGATAAGTTAAGTAATGGACTCCTAGCCCAACTCAAATTCGTATGGAAATAAAGATAAACACTGCTGCGTTGTTTTGGTCATAACTTCTTTATTATTGGTCCGATTTTGCTCCACAAGATACCAAAAGAATCGCAACAGAATTATCTACACCCTTTAGGAGTAATTTACCAAATTCGGCCTCTTTATTAGGTAAAAACGCCTATCTTTGCAGAATCCCAGATTTTGGCAGCTTTTCCTTTTCCATCTTTTTAGCAATTATTTCCTTATCTCCAATTTCCATGCATATCTCCTTCCATAAGTTGTTGTCTTTGACTTGGAATCTAATTAATCTCCATAATTATCTTTAAAGCTTCACACTAAATAAACAATTAAACCCAATATGCTCTAAAAATAATAATTCTACAAATCAAGACCCAAAATAGGAAAGTGCACTAAATTAAGCTAAAATCAACCTATAAACTAATAAATAAGCCTAAAATGATGTCTCATGAGAATATTTTACTATCACAAATGAGGAGACATCACCTGTCTTGACGAGCACATCTTCTACCTTCCCTTTAGAATGGGAAATAGATCTATTAGCCATTTGAAAAACCACAGTAGTAGGTCTCGCTTTTCCTAAATTCAATCTTTCAAACAATGATCTGGGCATAATATCAATGCTTGAACCCAAATCGCATAAGGCTCTCCCGGTCCATTCTTCGCCTATGATATAGGAATATTAAAACTTTTGTGGTCCTTCAGCTTTAGTGCCAATTTACTTTGACAAATTGAGATGCGCTCTTTAGGTAAGCCAACCATTTCCCATTCAATGTACTTGCGTTTGTTTGAAAGCAAATTTTTCATAAAATTCAAATATTTTGGTATTCTCTTGATTGCTTCAACAAATGACATGTTGATTTGTAACGTTTGCACAATGTTGATAAACTTCTTAAATTTTTTATCAATTGGCTTAGCTTAAACATGTGAATGAAATGGTGGAGGAGGTCCCTTTCACTCACAACTATCTATTTCTTCTTTTCTGTTTTTCGGAGCCTCCTCAATATCCTCATTAACATTTACCAACTCATATGTCTATTTGACAACATCTTGCACTTTCTCTTTGCTTGAAATGGACTCTTCTTTTCTTGTGTAATAGGTAAAGGTGCATGGAGTTGCTTCCCACTTGGTCTGGGCAAAGGTGTGATAAAATAATGATATAAATAAAAGAACAAACACCTTATACCACAACGATAAACTCTCCGCAAGTGAACAGATTGTTTGCAAGTAATGTGTATGTAAGCAAATATCGATCTCAGGGACTACAAAAGTAAGTTATAAATAATGTAATTACTAAGTGCAATAAAATAAGTTGAATAAATAATACGCCAGACACTAAAATGTTTGTTTGGTTTTAATAATCTAAACAATAATAACTAAGACTTGAACTAAAGTCAGGAAACTAAAACACTAAAGTAAAGACTTATGAGAGTTTAGCTCGAGAACAAGCAAGCAATCCCCACTAGCCTTGTTCTACGTTTATTACCTTAGGTAAAAATGCGTTAGGTATACACAATAGCCGGGATTCTAAAATACTCATAAATCCCGTCAGGGTAGACTTAGGAAGCAACCTCAACACTGGACTTGGGTAAGGGGGCCCTGCGCAATGATCGGTGGTTAAACTAAACCCTACTGACTAAGTAGTTAGGCAAGCCCGTCAGGATCACCACCGCACACTTGAAGATTATGTGGTGTTTCTATAATTGAATCCCCCGCCAGGGTGACAATCCAACTACTGATGGGATAATCCTATACGATGTGCATCACAAGAACTACAAACATTAAATCAAAGCACATAATACAGATATATCATGAACAATTAATTTAAACGTAAATCCCAAATTCAATAAAACAAAAGAAGGTCTAGGGTTCAAAAGAAGGTCTAGGGTTCATACCCACACGCTATTCTCAAGCTAAATATAATCAGTTCATACTAAGGAAAGAAAAATAAGCAATTACAAATATCATAAACAGAATAAGAATACTATACCAATTGCTGAAAACTGATAAATGGATGGGTTGGAATGACATGAACAATTTCCAACTCCTTCTTCTATTCTTCTCACTTGCTCCCTGTGATTCCTAGGTGTAATTATGATTAGGGACTGAGCAAAGATGATTTCTTTAAGGTAAAAGTGGATATATATATATATATATATATATATATATATATATATATATATATATAGAAGTTTGGACGGAATTAGGGATAAGTACTAAGTATTAGAGTTCAAATCCAACTAAAACACGTTTTCCTAAAATAGTGGTTTAGTTGGCCGATTGACTTTGTGAAATTCATAACTTCCTCATTACAACTCCGAATCAAGTGATATTGGTAGCAAAACGACCGTAATTGAAAGACCATTACAAATATAAAAGGGCTCCTTCAAATTCCTTGTCTATTTTTTGCAGCATAAAAAATACTAGACGTCTTCAAATCTAAACAACTCAACTTTTACTTTTTGAGTCTATTAAAAGTTTCCTTTATCACCATGACGAAGGGTTTTTCGTGATATTTTCCCTTCTAATCATCATCTCAAGGTGTCTTAGCTTCCAAATACCTAAGTTATACACAAATAACACACAACTTACGTGCAAAAGCTCTAAAAATAGCAAAACACCTAAAACTAGATAAGAAAGTGTAAAACATAAATAAATGGGGGGAAATACCATAACTAAGCACTAAATACCCCTAAAATGATGTCTCGTGACTAGATTATTCTATCACATAGATGGAGACATCACCGATCCTTAAATAGATCGTGTTACAATCTTCTTTACCTCGTGATATCTCAATATTGCTAGATACTTTACTTTTTGTGCTCACATTCAATGGTTAGCAATTTGAGACACTTTATTTCAATCAATTTCAATGCCATTCAATTCTCATTCATCTTATCATTATTTTTCTTCCATGATTCTTAATTTGACTTCAAGTTTTCTTGTGTCATCATCATAAATGAACTCAACGTTTGTTGCAACACATTAATGTTACCTACTTGTGGATGTGATAAGAGTGATTTTTGAACAATACTTTCATTGTAAGATTCTTGCACGTGACCTTGAACTCCTTGGTGTTGATTTTGAGGTCTAACTTGGAAGTTATTTCCTTGGGGGAGCAATTGATAGTTATTCTAATTTACAACCCCATTAGGAACTAACCTCTAGAATCTGCGTTGAAAATGATTTGGGATAGGTTTTCCCAAGAGAGCCAAGAGTGTTGACAATGCTATGAATCTTTGGTGCATTGATTTTAGGGTTTATTCACTATTTATCTTTAATATCTCGTAGGGTGTGATATATAATTTAACCTTTGATTCTTTCACGACAATATTTCCTTCAAAAGATAGTTTGATACATTCCCAAATCTTAAATGTCGAGTAATATTCACTTACTCAGTTATATTTTGCTTTGGATATCCTACAAATCGAAGTGTTCAAAGCTATAACATTTTTTGAGAGTCTGAGCTTGTAATACTTTGTGAGTTCTTCTTTGGGTTTGACTTTTTTTAATGATCATGATTGTTCCTTCCTTATTTATCGTTTCTTTGTAGGGAATGAAATAACTTTCATTCAAGATTTCCCATATTTTTATAGCTAAAGCGTTAAACTTAAATTTTCATTATCTTCTTCCAATAGCTATAGTTTGAACCTACAAAAAGAGAGGGTCTAATAGTAGCTACACCTTCACAATAATTAGCTTCCATCTTGTTAACTCAATTACGGTTAAGTAATAAACTAGACTTAGGCTCTTATACCACTTGATAAACCTAGAGGGGAGTGTAAGTTTTAAAAAAGAAATACTACTAATTTAACAAGCTTTGGAAGATAATATTAGTTTAGAAAATGATTGAAACAATTTATCAAGCACTTGTTGTGCAAGAAATATAACTAAGATAAAATATATATAGAAAATGAAACACATACCACGAACACAACACAAGAAATGAAAAGTAAAAAGAGTATTAGAGATTACTTGAGCATATATAGTGGATCAAACTCCCGAGGACCAGATCCACTACCTAGGGTCTTCCCTTTATGATTTTCAAAACTTATATTCCACTAAGATTTTATATCTCTTGAAGGTTAGATAGAAACCTAATACAATAAGACTTTTCTCAGGTTTTTACACAACATGAACTTGAAAAATCTAGATTTCTCCCTTGTACGTTTCTACACACAAGTAATCCTTTCCAACAATGAAAGTCTCCTCCCTCTCTTCTAGACTCTATCACTAAATTAAATTCTAATATGTATGAGAGTAATAATGGAAATGTGTTTAGATTGCTACAATTTAGATAATACTCCTCAATGAGGTAACAATTTAATGATAATACCATGCCTTCAAATGATGATAAAGTGCTTATGTTGAATGCTTGAGAAGTGATTAAGAGAGCTTGAAATTAAATGCTTGAAAGTTTTTGTAGATATGGAGGTTGAAGAATGATTTATCCATATTTGTGATATATTGATCTAGTCACAAGACATCATTTAAGGTTCATTATGTTCTTAGCTAATGGATTTCCCCATTATTTGACATGTTCTCGTTTCTTACCTTGTTTTGGAAATTTGTTACTTTTAGAGCATTTTAGGTGTAATTTTTGTGTTAAGTGTGAAGCTCTTAGTTGCAAGGATGATATAGATGCCAAATAATGGAAAAAAATTCGAGTAAAGGGGATCAAATAAGGAAAACAAGAGTGAAGGACTAAATAATTCATTTTATAAAGTGCAAGAGTTGGCGGTCAGATTTAGAAAGTGAATTGTTTGTGATGCCATGTGAGATTGAAAAATATTTTATTGGATCCCTTTAATATCCAGCTAGGACTCTGGGTTCAGAAACACGGCTGCTTACGGTTTGTAATTTAGAGTTGTAACGAAGACGATATTAATTCCGCAGCTGGCGTGACTCGAATTAATCCACTCTTGAAGGAAAACATTTTTGTGTTGGACTAGGTCATTTAAATGAAGCTCATGATGCATAATTTTTTTTCTAACATATATATATATCAAAATTTTACTTTAAAAGTAAGTCTTTGCTTAGTTTTTATTCAGAATTTCATTAGAGAGAGAGATAGCAAGTTGACCTAGGAAAGGAAGCAATGGAAGTTGGAGCCTCACAACACCATTCTGCATAGCTCATCTCTATCATTAGGGTAATTAGCATTTTTCTAACTTAACCATATCCCTAGATTTTTATTCTTAGTTTTAGTATACACTAATTTACCCATAGCTAGGGTTTCCTTAGGAAATCGTTTTAATTTATTTGAGCATTTAAGTTTATGAGTGTGTATGAATTATAGTAACTTATGTTTTTATAGACGGCGCACCTCTAGATTGGCATCATTTCCTATAGTGTCACCCTGGCAGGGGATTTAGGGACTAAAACGGTTGATACTTGTCTAGGTGCGCTAGTGATCCTGATAGCGTTGCCTAGCTAGATAGTCAATAGGGTTAGATTTAACCATCGATCATTGCGTAGGGTCCCCTTACCCAAGTCCCCTAATACTGTGGAGGTTACCTTTTAAGCTACCCTGATGGTATTTAGAAGGATTATAGAATGCTGACTAGTCGTAATAACTCAATTCACCCTTATGATAAGAATAACGATTCAGTAGATTATGCGTGTACTTGCAATCCTAAGCTATTATCTTAATTACATTTTTAGTTAATTATTTGAAAATAATACAAACATTTATTCCATTCTTATATGTTAATTAGAACTAAAGCTACTCTATTATTAAACACAAGCTTGAAGTTAACTACCTAAATCCCTGAGTAATGAACTTATTTTACTTACTTATTACTTGTAACTATCCGTACAGTTGCAGAGAGTTAATCATGGTTCTAGAGGTGTGTCTGCTTTTTATATCTTTATTTGTCACGCCTTTGGCCCCACCAAAGAAGTAGTAAGTATTCTCTTGAAGGGGATATATATCCATTAATGATCCTTCTTATGTTGTAAATTTGAATCACTTTTCTCCAAAAAATGGTATAACGTATTGTATCAAAACTAGGTACCGTTTTGAGTGAATTGTACAATTTTCTCATTGCGCATTAAATGATCTGATGGTCTGAAATCAAACGTCTTTTCCAATAAAAATGGTATGATGTTTTTTGCTTAAAAATAGATAACCATTTTCGATCAGGATATCGATGTAGGTTGATTGCAAGGTTTCCGATTATCTCTGAATGTTTCTTATTTCATGAAAAATGGTATAACGTTTTTGTCATCAAAACAAAAACCTATTTTGTTCCGGGATACCGATTTTGAAGAGTGGAAGGTAACCGATTTTGACCATTGTCACACTAACCTTTATTCATTGATCCTTTGCATGGATGCAAAGACTTTATTCATAAGATATGTTAGAAAATGTATCCTAAGACAAACTATAATTCAACAAGAAGATCAAAACTCAACATGTAGAAAGATATGACAAGACGACAATGTGTTAATGATAAAAGAAATGAATGAAAAGTTTATGTGCAATTTTTTTAAAACAATGTTACGTATTGAAAGATATTTAAAAGGGATAGAATTCGTCACATTAAACTAATTAAAAGCTAATTCAATAAACACTTTTTGCCAACAAACTACATACACAATTGACATACGAGGGTAGCATTTTCTTACACAACGAGATTCAATTACAGTTCAGGCCACTCAACGGTCTAAATTGTGCACTCACAACAATCTAATATGCACCCTATGCTTGCCTCTTGCGTGCGCTCACAGTCTCTATAAAATACCTCATTCTACTATCAAAATGGGTACATTCTATTTTTTTTTCTTAAAATCACTATGGTCATTATACAGTTTAAAAACCTCCATAGCTCTCTGGATCGTAAAAATACCTGCTTGAGCGTCAGATTGTCATCAGGAGTGCACCTTCTTTTTGTCCTGACATAGTGTCTGGTTTCAGGAAATTTCAACTACACTAAGAAGAGCTCTGCAACCGTGATCGATAACAAGGTACGCTATTCTTCTCAGGAACCACCGTCTTAATCACAAACTCCATTATTTATTCTCTTTGTTTTTCAATTCTTTTATCATTTACCTTTACTAATGGTTATATTATTAAAAGAAGAACAAAAATAAAAGACAAAAAAGTTACAAGTTAAAGATAAAGGACATTTTGGTGAATTACTTAAGAAATAATGTGTTTAAAGTATTTAAAGATCCAAATCAACCCGCATAAACATCTTCTCCTCCACTTAGCCACCCCATTACTTCCATCATCAGCAGAACCCACCATCTCCCCAAATAAATCTTCTGTTAAAACATACCCGTCAAAATCCCCCCTCCCTTCATTCACAATCCATAATATTTCCCCACCAAACTAAAAGCAAACCTTTAATTTCACATCAAATTTCCCATTACCCTCTTTGATCCAATAATGCAAACGAATCTAAATCATCATAAATCATCGATTCAGTATTAAAATCATGTTAGGGGCCGTCCAATTGGGTGTATTGGCGGCCTGTATAGTCTTGTTTGTACCAATGGGTATGGCTGGTTGGCATTTAAGCCGTAACAAGATGCTCTTTTTCAGTGGTGCCTTATTCATTACACTCGCGGTTTGTGTTCATTTAAACCCTTATTTCCCTTCCTTCACTACTCTTCTTTCATCACATGTTATCGTACCATCCCCACTGCTAAATCGCGAATCTTGTATACCTTTACTTCACGAAATCGAATACCATGTTCAAGAATTAGACGAAATTAGCTATACAAAGAGTTGGAATTGGGTTAGAGATAAGAAAGACGTAGTTGGATGTGAGTTTCAGAAGTTAAGTAAGTTTGATGCATCGGATTTGTTGAACGGATCATGGATCGTGGTGGCTGGAGATTCTCAGGCGAGGTTAGTGGTGGTTTCCTTGCTAGAATTGGTGCTAGGAGCTACGAAAATGGAGATGGTCAGAGATGATTTATTTAAACGACATAGCGATTATAAAATTTCAGTAGATCATATCGGAATGAAGTTAGATTTCATTTGGGCTCCTTACATTACAAACTTAACAAATTTAGCGAAACAATTCAAGAAAGATAAGATTTACCCGGATGTATTAGTCATCGGAGCAGGGTTATGGGATATGCTACACGTATCAAACGTATCAGATTATTACGAAAATTCAAAGCTCATAAAGGATTTAATCATGTCTTTATTACCTGTAACTAGTTTAACAAGTGGATCCGGGTTGACCCGGACACCTCATTTACTATGGCTTGGAATGCCAAGTTTAATAAACTCGATGTTGAACACAGAAGAGAAGCGAGAAAAGATGAGTGATAGTTTATTAAAAGCTTACGAAACAGAGCTTTATAGAAGTAAGCTATTACGAAAATCGGGTGGTCCATTTTTGCTACTTGATATTCGTTCATTGAGTGAAAAATGTGGTGCTCGATGTACAATAGATGGTATGCATTATGATGGAGTTGTTTATGAAGCTTCTGTTCATATTTTGTTGAATGCTTTGCTTATTGAATCTCATCAGAAGTTATAAATATGTGTACACACTAATTGAGGATTAAATTTTTTTTGTTGTAGAAGAGATTAAAGGTTAATATATTCTTGTTTCTTTGTATCTGCTTGTTTTTTTTACCTATTTACATGGCTTTTTACTACACATCCAATTGTGATGTGTAAGTGTGTATACATATATTGATCTATAGGGATGTAGTTTTGTTATGTATTGGCCAATTCCATGAATGCCCTTCGAGTTAAATTTTGTTTCTTATGGTAGTTTTGGAGTACAGATAAAGGTTATGATACTATACTTTCAGTAATCGTGATATATATAATTCTTATATATGCTTTTTGTTTGATTGTTCTTTCAAAATCACCATCTAGAGTGTAATCTATAAGGAAAGATGCATATTGGTCATTTTGATTGGATGAATGTTTTTTTCTAGTTTATTTGGAGGGCTGTTACTTAGGCATAAGTTATACATTTGGTTATGGAAAAAATAAATCTGAGTGATTGTTGGACAAGATATCTTGGTGTGAAGGGATTATAAGAAATAACAATTTGCTAATTACAAATGTTAATTAAAGAAGATCTATCAAGCCAAATTATCAAACACTGCGTATACACTCTAGCTTATAATAGATAAATATGGAAGAGGCAAAACAACAAAAGATACACGTAGCATGTATAAACACGTAGTACGCTTCAGTTTTTTTTTTTTTTTTTACAGATTGCTAGCCTGTGATTTTTAAGTTTGAGTACAAGTTATGAATTTGCTTCTGGAAAAGATAAATCTGAGTGATTTTAGGAAGTTAGATTTGAAGTCTGATTTACCAGGTGAAAAGGTATGTGTGTGGTGAAGGAAATTAAAGTTTGCTAATTGTAAATGTTGATTAAATAAGTTCTATCATGCAAAAATTTCAAATACTAGATACATGCAAATATTGGAGCTAATTATAGACAAATATGGAGGAGACCAAAGTACAAACACATAGTATGCCTAAATTAAAACAGTAGGGAAGAGAAATGAACAATGATATATAATAGTATGGCTTTTGAATGCCTATATTCACTACTTCAGTTGGTTCTTAAATTGCAAGATCTTCAATACTCTCAGATGTCTCTTTTAATGAGGCGAGAATACAAATTTTTACAACACCACTTCACAATTACGTAAAGTCTTCTTTTGTGTAATTTCAACACAAGGAGCTAAATATTACAACTAATACTTTAACAAACAACTTTACACGCCCGTGAAGTATTTTCTCGTGTCTACAACTACACGAGGATACACAACTATTTCTTTCTCTTCTAAAGAACATCTTACTTCTATTCTAAAACAAAAGGAAACCCTTAAGGTTAAAGATTTAAATCTACACTACCCAGCGAGAAAACCCAAACGGACAAAATTCTATGTGGTATTAAATGATAGGATAGATCTTCAAGTGTCGGAGGTCCGACTTCTTCATCTTCATAGGCCCGGTATTAATATATAAGGCTCATTCCCAAAGGAAAATGAATCTGTTGAGGATAGATGAGCGTCTAACTCTTCCTTAGCCGCTTCCTTAACATGAAGAAGTTGATCCGTCAACTCTTTAGCCTTTTGTTTGGCTCTAAGCATCCTCTTCTCGACCTTTTCAAGTTTATGTTTGTCATTATTGGCTTGGCAGAGAGCTTCATCCTTCTCAAGCAGTAAAGATTGTGCCCAAGATTGGAAGTCAGCAAAAACATTGGTAAGACTCGGAAGATAAGGAGGAATTTGACAGAGTGGGCTTGTTACCGTGAAGGAAGGCCCATCGTGGCTCAGCAAAAGGGATACTGGTAGATGTCTCGACGTCAACAATAGTTATCCTAGCATCAGATGAAGTCTTCCCTTTTCTTTCCTCTTTGGTCCTGCTTGGTCACAAGAGGACCGAGAACACTAGTTTACACTTTTAAACGCGAGAGCAAGAGACAGGCTCACCAGTGTGCACAACCTGAGGGTGTGGCACAGAAAAGAAAAGATATAAAGAGAAGTTTAAATAAAGTAATAGTAGTAGAGATAACCATAAAAAGGAACGACAAAAAACACTTAATGGGCAACTAACATGTAGGGGAAGGACCAGCCTCTGAAGGAAGAAGATAAGGCAAGTCAGTCTCGGGGATCACACCAATATTAAGATACCCCATATTAGTAAGGAAAGACATACACAAGAAACATCCCTGAATTGAAAATGGTCACGTTGTCAATTGCCTCGTATAGGTCATACGGATGCGAAGGCTCCTCCCCTATAGAATCATATTCTTGAATTGTGCCTGAATCTTACCCAGTTGGTGCAAAACATCTTTATTCTTGACATGATCGAGATAATGAGCAACCTCATCTCTTGAGGCTACCCCCAAGAAGATCTAAAATCCCATAACTTACCCTTACACATTTTAACACAAATACGACTATTATGCTAGCCTTTGCGTCTAGAAGGGAATTTCAAAGTCAGGCGGAAACCTTTCTACTATTCCATCTAATATTGCACCTCATTAAAATATAAACACTACAAAATAAATTGGCAAAGGAGTGAAATTTAACACATTCTGATAACCAATTTAAAAGTTCACTATCGCCGCCCAAGCATTCGTTGGCTAGAGCAGATGTCGTACTAACTTAGCAACGAAAACAAAAGGACAGAAAGGGACCTTTACGCCCAAATTCAAGAGTACGAGTATAGACGACATATTCCCCTTAAAAGGTTCTGCATGCCCATTCTCATCTGAGGAAAGATGATGAACCTCGACGCTAGAAGTGACGTCACCGCGATCAATATACACCCCGAGTTTGTCAAATTCGAGAGTACATGCATGAGACTAGGCATCAAGAAGCGATGGACTAGATAGCCTTGTAAATCATTTACGTTAAACATGTTCATGATCATAAACGTTGAACACTTGACATGCATGTGAACTATTACCAGATAACTTAGAAACTACACTAAGAGAAGTAGATGTGCTCTCTTTGTCATGCACATAAATAGTTTTTCGCTATCGCCTGGAGAATAAGACATAGAATTTGATGCGTATGACCTTAAATTACATGAGGAGGATATTGAATTATACTAGAAGGAATACAAATTACCCCTCGGGAAAGAATTAGGGTGAGTTAGTTTTGGGATCCCCGTAAGGGTCTCAGTGGTGGATGCTAGCTGAGATAAAGGATTTTCCCAGACATATCCTCTTGAGCCCTCTGAATCCATATTATGGGTAAACATCGGGAGAAGATGTGTGTAAAGAAAGATAAGGGAAGATAAAAAGTTAACTCGATGGAGATGGCCGAAGAAACTATTATAAAAAATGCTTTATAAGATTGCTCGAAAGTGTCTATTAAGAGATGGAATCTGAATGAGATGAAAAATTATAAAAATGCTCTATAAGATTGCTCGAGAGTGAATGAGATGAAAAATGATGTATACTCCCTCCATTCCTTAATAATTGAGCCAATATAATTTATTCCACAATATATGTCACATTTCAAGTTTCAATACAACTTAAATGACCTCTTTCCTCATTTACCCTCATTCTTAAAAAATTTTAATTTTCTCTTTCTTAAAAGTAGGGATATTTTAGTCATATTAAACTAATTTTTTCCTACTTTTTAGATTCCTTAATATGTGTGAAAAACTCTAAAGAGTCAATTATTAAGGAATGGAGGGACTATATAAGAAGCAAGACTACTCAGATCCCAAAAAGTCATCATTCAAGAAAATACAAGTAAAATGTGCCACACGTGCTAAAACTAACCGAAATTATCCCAAAAGATGTGGGGGATAATACCTGGTTTGATCCAAGTATCTGAGATACATGGGGGTAATTAATTTAATAATCTAATCCAGTTGTCCAAATCATTCATCCTCTTGGGTTTTATCATCAAAATCCCCTAGAAAAGACCGATCTAGTTGTCGATAATAAGCATCAAACCGGTTTTGTCATTGGTATTATTAAGAAAAAGATTAGTCCCTTCATTAATATCATCGAGAAGATCAATCCTATCGTCAACATCTTCGTCACTCAATAGGATAAAGTACAAACTTAATAATAAAATGAAAGGAGATGAATGAGAAAGGAGCACAAGGGGTAACATACACGCTAGCATATAGTAAGTATGAAAGTAGACATCTTCAAATAACATAACTTTCCCACAAAAGTGAGCCTTTATATAAAGATTGAAAAAAGAAAAATACAAACTAGCTAAGAATAGGAGAAGCATACTTAGGCATCACATCCTCACTGTTGAAGAAAACGTCGATAGGGGTCGGATCAGCAGTTGGAGAAGACTCGGGGACCATCGGGAGTTGAAAAGGAAAAATATTTCTCATTCACGACCCCTATATATTAGTGGGTAATGTGCCTCGATGTGCATCAATCAACGTCTATACCCATATCCCAAACCACTGGTGTAAGTGGTGTCAAGCATGTCGATATCTTCTAGAAAACTGATGAACGACTTGCATTAATAGACAACCTAATCAACACGTTGCTCAAGTTGTTCCTTGATTTTGTTCATGTCAGCGTGAAGATCAACCAATTCATCACGGAATATATCCACCTCGAACTGACGTTCTGATGTCTCCTCATTTGTGATAATATAATATACTTCAAAGACATCATTTTAGGCTTATTTATTAGTCTATAGGTTGATTTTAGCTTAATTTAGTGCACTTTCCTATTTTGGGTCTTGATTTGTAGAATTATTATTTTTAGAGCATATTGGGTTTAATTGTTTATTTAGTGTGAAGCTTTAAAGATAATTATGGAGATTAATTAGAGTCCAAGTCAAAGATTACAACTTATGGAAAGAGATTTGCATGGAAGTTGGAGATAAGGAAACAAAGGCTAAAAAGATGGAAAAGGAAAAGCTGCCTAAATCTGGGATTCTGCATACACGTCCAAAGATATGCGTTTTTACCTAAGAAATAGGCTGAATTTGGTAATTTCCTTCTAAAGGGTCTAGATAATTCTGTTGCGATTCTTTTGGTATCTTATGGAGCTCAAACCGACCAATAACGAAGAAGATATGCTCAAAACGGTCCAGCAGTGTTTATCTTTATTTCCATACGAATTTGAGTTGGACTAGGAGTCCATTACTTTCCTTCTCCTTCAAGAAAACGAATTAGGTCTTCCTATAACCTATAAATACAGCTTCTTAACACTCTAAAATCATCCTTGGCCAGACCCTAAGGCCAAGAGGAAGCTGTAACACAAGAGAAGAAGTCTGGAAGGAGCTGTGCATCAATCATGTCTCCTTCAACCTCTTTTTCTGTAATTCTTTTCTCTTCTTTTCTTTGTATGAACTAATTCTATTAGCTTAGGTTTTGCATAATGTATAAACTATGAATTCTAATTCTTCTATCTAAGTTCTTTGGGAATTATATGTTTTAATCTGATATTAGCTACTTACCTTTATATTTGATTATGTGTTTTGATTTAATGATTGTTTTCCTTGCTAGTGCACGAGTATAGGATTACCTTAATAGTAGTTAGATGGTCACCGTAACTGGGTGTTTAACTATTGAACCACCACATAACGTCTAGTGTCGATAGCAGTTCTGACAAAACATACTTCTAACTAGATAGTCATTAGGGTTTGTTTTAACCACCGTATCACCAAGATTGCAGTATTTGCTTAGGGCCTTAGTGGCGTTTGATAACCCTATTTGAAATCACTTATTGGTTGTGACATAGCCCCCTTAGTCGCTCTCAAGGTCTAAGCTTGGGGAATTTAGAATCCTGACTAAGTATACCAAGAGCTAATATTCTCCCTTATGAACTAGATCTAATAGATAGAATTAGAAGGATTAGTGCATACTAGTGAAACCTAAGTTATATCTTTCATACTATCTTCTTTCCTTTTCTCTTATTTATTTTCTGTCTTTAGTTTATTAGTTTAGTTTATTAGAAAAACCAAATAAATATTTGTCTATCTTTTCTTTCTATCTGCGTATTATCTTTTCTAGCTTAATTATTTGCACTTGATAACTTGCATAAGTTCTCTCTAACTTTCGTCAGTCCCTGAGGAACGAATCTTCTTATCATTAAAACTTGCATACGTCCTGTAATACTTGCAGTACAGTGTTAGTTTAGGGTGTGTATTTTCACTTATTTATATCATTATTTTATCACACCTTAGGCCACACCACGTTCCTTCTAAAGGTTAAGTAGGACGAGCTTTGTTAAATGGTGTTCTTCATGAACACTATCAATATTTGTTCGCATTTTAGCATATGTAGCCGACAATTCTTGAAATTGAACCTTGCGACCGGCATGCTACTTATTAGAATAATAGATCCCCAAACTTAGTTGAAAGACTCCAAACCTTCATAATGGCCGAATGCTTCTCGGTGCGCAATCAACCAAGCTCTTCCTTTCAAAGACGGATACTATATCTCAATCGTTTTGAAGAAGAAAATTAACCACCATTTCTTTCTAACAACGACGAGAGCAGTTGAAAGTCAAAGATTAGATCGCAACAAGGAAGGTAGTGAAGAGTAAATAAAAACTTACTAAATGAATGATTGGTTGCAATGTGGATGGAATAGTCGAGTTATCAATGAGCTTAGATAGGGAGCTACTTTATTTCTTGGGAGAGTAAAGAGTCAGGGGTCCCTAGTACGAGTCCGCTTTCCCGATGATTGTAACAATGGGAAAGAGTTTCCTCGGGAAGCCATCCGTCAAAATAGGAGGAAAGCCAAGGAAAGCGAGTAAAAGAGTATGCGAGCCAAAAGTAGTTTTGGGTGCAGATGCAACACAGAAATACACTTGGATGTGTGTGTATACATATATATATATATATTCCATGAATGGAGCGATTTGTATCCCAAGGCAAACGTTGGACCATGAACAATCAGAAGAGATAATGTTTCCAGAATGAAAAGGTGTATAAAAAATTACTGAAACGTCGCAAACCCATCAGTTGTACTGGCATCCACCCGAATTTATCATCCCAAAGAAAAAAACACAATATAAACACTATTAATCAAAGATTATTCGTAAGACCGACAAAGCCTCGACAATCAAGGATTATCCGTAACTTCGACGCAACCTTGAAAATCAAAGAGTATTTGTAAGTCCGGCGCAGCCTCGACAATCAAATATTTTATGTAAGATCGAAGTATCCTCAGTAACCAAATATTATTCATAAACCGACATACACTCGACAATACAAAATTCTTCGTAAGACCAACGTAGCCTCGAAAATAAAAAATTATTCCTTTAGCAATAAAAGATTATTCATATGACTGACACAAACTAAATAATGAAAGATTAATTATAAGTTTATCGCAACTTCGGGGGCAAAGATCATTTGTAAGACCATCGTAGACTCGACGATAAAAAATTGGCCACAAGTCTGGAGTAGGCTCGGTGATCAAATTATTCATAAGTTCGAAGTAGCCACGAAGATCAAAGATTGTTCATAAGTCGGACGTAGCCTCAGAGATTAGAGAGCATGCGATGTAGCCTCAACAATCACATATTATTCATAAGATCAACGTATCAGCAATCAAAGACTATTCATAAGTCCTTTGTAGCCTCAGTGATCACATGTGGTCTCCTATAAATAATATGCCAGCATTGGCATACGATAACCCACTTCCAACGTTGAAGAAAGGAGAACCCATGTAGTACCTTGAAACCACAGAAGTTAATGAATTCCTTTCGATCATATACAAGTCAAGGATAACGATCACACAAATTCAAAGAAGTATTGATAAGATAAAAATAAACAACCGGTAGTAGCTCTGTACAAGAAGGTCTAAATAGCTGAGACAAAAAATATAACGCCGAGACAAAAAATATAGCACTCATGCTGAGAGAAAATTGTATCCGTCGAGGGTAGATGAGTGTCAAACTCTTCTAAGGACGAATATGCCTAAGGTATTTAGTTATTCATGATTGACATCCGTGGACATCGTTTGGATCCTTGCAAAGCTATATTGCAGTTCGGGCCCTACAACGACCTAAGTTGCGCACTCGATTCTGCCTAATATTGTACATCACACCAACTTTCTGTGCGCGCCACGAAATCTGTATATACCCCATTCCGCAACAGAAATGGGGACAATATATCTCTCTCTAAAATTAATCTTTATTATACAGTTGTATAAATCTTCATAACTCCTCCAGTAATAAGAATATCATCTAATAATAATGCTAATGTTGAGTGTCGGGTTTGGCAGGAGCACACCTTTATTTGTCCTTGACTTAGTGTCTGATTTGAGGAAGTCTTGGCTACACAAGTAAAGCCTCGGAAAAGTCAAGAGAGTATTGCGAAGGTGACCGACTGTAAGGTACGTTGTTCTCATCGAGAATACTCATCTTGTTACTTAAATAACCTGTCATTTATATTCTATCGTTATTCCTTCTCCTATATCGATTCGCTCGTGGTAACATGTCAATCGCTCGGGCACATGGATCGAGAAGCGGATTTTTTGAGTTATATCGCACATCAACTCAACCAATGTCGATTACAACCAACACCACCACTACTACTTACAACAAATCCACCCCTTGTTCCTTACAAACAACACCACACCACGCTTCTTACAACCCCACCAGCACTGCATTTCCTTACAACTAAATTGCCGGCACAAACAGATGTCTGTCATGAACATCCAAACACGACGTCTCCAACCACCACGGTTCATCCTTGCGTGCAAAACCTTCAAGAAATCTGTGAATCTTTGAGAACCACCGCGTCGTGAAGCTTCAAAACCAGTTTCGTTGTTCAAGTTTGTTTGCCCGATAAGGAAGACATCGGATCTCGATTAGATCTTATCGTTTTACTTAGGATTTGGATAAATCTGAGCAGCTTTTCCTTGTTCTTCTTCATCGGTGGTTTTCTTTTGTACTTGAGTGGCGTGGGCGAGTTTTCGCGCACCACGACTAATCCTACGAGGATATACATGCCCCCTCATGCATATTTCTAGGTAATGTAGAACTAGGTTACCCATGTTCAGGGATGTGACTGGACTTTGTACCTCTTACTTCACACCCTTTTAGGGAGAAGATTCAAATCACGACTCTTTAAGTGCTAAAAAATATCAAAATCCTAGGCAGTTGAACTAACCTAACTAGTTTTCTTCATTGGTGTTTTTCTTTTGTACGTGAATGGCCTGGCGAGTTTTCGCGTACCATGACTAGTCCTACGGGGATATACATGCCCTCTCATGCATATTTCTAGGTAATTCAGAACTAAGTTACCCATGTTCAGGGATGTAACTAAACTTTGTACCTCTTACTTCACACCCTTTTAGGGAGAGGATTCAAATCATGGATCTCCCTTTACGTGCTAAAAAATAGCAAAATTGAGATCAATAGTTGGTCTAGTGGTTAGACTATTACGCAGAGACCAAGAGGTCCTGTGATCGAATCTTATTAGAGTAAAAAATGATTCCGAATCCAAAATGACTCTCATTTGAATTAAAATATATATATAATAAAACTGTGGGTAATTGAACTAGCCTAACTGGTTTTCTTCATTAATGTTACTACAACTTTATTCATCGAAGAAAACATAAGGCGACATGTTATTTTTTTAACATTACATCAATGTGAAACCAATTTAGAAAACTACTATGTCCATTATATAGTCATAGACTTAAGGAATCTAAAGACCAAAACACTTTAGTAAAAAATGATCGATATATTCCTATTTTTTTTTTTTTGTTCCAAACATAATATATTAAAAACTGATAAATCCGGTTACAAAATTTAGCCAATTCCCGAAGGAGAGGCCTCAGAGTTTCTAGTTTCAACTAACCTACTAGGATTCACAATAGATTGTGTTCCAAAAGAGTTGCTAAGTAGCTTTCTTTTGGCTAATCCATCAGCTAGTGTATTTCTATCTCTACTAGTCCAACTAAAGATAGGATTACAAATCTCCGAAATAAAATAAATACTGTTGACAATATTACAAACTTTTGGAATATGAATATAAGTGTTATTCTCTAATGGAAGCATTAACCTTTGACAGTCACCTTCAATAATTACCCTATTCTCCTTCAAATCTCGGGCAATTATACAGGCTTTGAGTATGCCTAGGGCTTCAGCTTCTAAGGGAGAATCCACGTTCACATTCCAAGCATTGCTGTCCAAAATCTTGCCATTATTGTCCCTGTTTACACAAGCAATTGCAGCTTTGTTGTTAGCAAAAGCTGCATCAACATTAATTTTAATAAAATTTGTTGGGGGTGGTATCCATTCCTTACTAGGATTCATTTTGTTACTAGTTGAGATGTTCTTATCCTCATCATTTACTTTTACTACATTACCTCTTCTGTCAGTTTCATTTTCTTTATTAACTTTATTAACCTTCAGTATTTCACTAACATCATAAGGTATAGTATTTTTGTAATTATTCCATTCCCTTCTCGCATTTTCAAGAGTTATCATAGGGTCAGTTTTAGTAAATTTGTATTTACTATCATTTCTAGTTTTCCATATTTGCCACAGGAGGAAACATATTTTTCCCATAGTTTCTTTTTTTTCCTTCTTTTGTTTTTCCATATTTTCTATTAAACTTGCCATCCAAGAATCCAGTCTCATTGAATTCTGGTTGCAAGTTTTTATATTGAATTCAGAAGCTAACCATAATGCTTTAGTCCAGGAGCAATTGAGGAGCATGTGTTCAGTAGATTCCACCTCTGTATGACATAAGTCACATAGGGGAGTCTTGATTGCTCTTTTTTTATAAATATTTTCATTAGTTGGTAGGAGGTTTTTGAGTGCCCTCCATATAAAATTTTTAACCCTTGGTAAAGTGTTCAAGTTCCACATCATCTTCCAGATGTCTGTACTGATGGTGTGAGAAGTTGTAGGTTTATTATTGTTTTTACCTTGGTTTTCTTCTTCCTGTCTTTTTTTTAAGTGTTGATAACATTTTTTAACCGTATACAATCCATCTTGATCAAGATTCCATATAGGTGTATCTTTACCACCTGAGTAAGGGATAAAAGTATTGAGTATATTCTCAGCCATCTCAGGGTCATATTCTTGGTACACCTTATTAATATTCCAATGTCTACTGTTTGAATTCATAAGATCAGAGACAAAGGTGGCATTTCCTATCTTAGGTTTAATGATACTTGAACTTCCATTTATCCATATATCTTTATGGATATTGATGTTGGCTCCATTTCCTAATTTCCATTTAATATTATCCTTGATGATATCAATGCCACTCACTAGACTTCTCCAACCCCAGGAGGGTGAGTATCCTAGTTGAGCTTCAAGGAGATTATTATTTGGGAAATATTTACCTTTAAGGGTCTTATAAAGTAATGAATCTTGTTTATTAAGTATATTCCATACTTGTTTTCCAAGGAGAGCAAGGTTCATAAGATGTAAATCCCTGAATCCAAGTCCTCCTGAATATTTACTTTTAGTAAGGTTATCCCATTTTTCCCAGTGTATTTTATTTTTTCCATTTGCTCCCCACCAAAAATTGGAGATTTGCGAGGATATAAGATCACAAATCTTTTTTGGGATGAGAAAGGATGTCATAAAATAGTTAGGTAGGCTTTGTAAGACAGCTTTTATAAGGATTTCTTTACCTGTAGATGATAGAAAGAGGTTTTTCCAGTTTTCAGTTTTTTGTAGAGTTTTTTCCACCAGAAAGTTAAGGTCTTTTACTTTGGACCTATTCCATTCTGTTGGTAAGCCTAGGTATTTACCTAGGTTATTAGTAATGGGCATATTTAGCCTTTTAGCAAACATGTTTTGTAAGAAAATAGGGGTATTGGGGCTGAATTTTATACCACATTTATTGAGGTTAAGTTTCATTCCTGAGGCATAACTATATTTGTTCATAACATCTCTAAAGCTTTCAATTTCCAAATTATTAGCATTCATAAAAAATATGCTATCATCAGCGAATAGCAGATGAGATATTTGGGGACATGATTTGGCAATTTTTATGCCTTTCATGTCATTATTATCCATTTTTTGTTTAATAAGAGATGAAAGTAGTTGTGTTGTAATACAAAATAAAAGAGGGGAGAGGGGGTCTCCTTGTCTTAATCCTCTTTGTGGTTTATCAATTTCAGTAGGATATCCATTTATTAAAAGTGCGTATGAGACTGATTTTACGCACCTCATAATTTTGTTAACCCACTTAGTATCGAAACCCATTTTAAGCATAATGTCTTCAAGACAATCCCATTCTACATTTTCATATGCCTTTTGGATATCCGTTTTTATAGTCATAAAATATTTTTTTGTATCCTTTTTATTTTTAATAAAGTGAATTAATTCATGAGCAATCATCGTGTTTTCTTGAATATGCCGTCCTGGTATAAATGCTGATTGATTTTCATCAATCAGAACATTTAATACCGGTTGCATTCTATTCACTAAGATTTTTGCCACAATTTTGTAAATGAAATTAGAGCAGCTTATTGGTCTGAAATGTTTTATAGAGGTAGGTTTAGGTATTTTAGGTATAAGCGAAATGAATGTTTGATTTATATCATCTAAAGGTCCATCATTATACCAAAAATTGTTTATGATTTTAATTATATCTAGCTTAATAATATGCCAGTATTTTTTATAAAAAAAGCCAGGATACCCATCAGGGCCAGGGGCTTTATTAGCTCCTAGCTCATTAATGGCCTTCTCAATTTCATGAATTTCGAGTTTTTTGTTGAGGTTTGTATTTATATTATTAGTAATGGTAGGTTTAATATTTTCTAGAATAGAGTAATAGTTTCTATTCCCTACTGTTTTAAAGATGTTGTTGAAATAACCAGTTATTTCATGTTTAATATCAGAGAAATTTTCCACCCAAGTACCTTCTTCAGTGCTTAATCTAGTAATAGTGTTAATTTTTCTTCTTTCTTTAGTGGAAGCATGGAAAAAGGAGGTGTTTCTATCTCCTTTTTTGAGCCAGTTATTTCTGGATCTGGAGGCCCAATAATCCTCCTCCTTTTTCCATAAATTTTCCACTATTTTGATAATATTGTTATATTCAGACCAATCCTTAGTGAGAGGGTCATTATATATTTTTTCAAGATTTTTAATATGTTTGTTGATGACCTTTTTGTTGTTTTTAAACTTTTCTTTACTCCATTTAGTAAGTAAAATCTTACATTTTTCAAGTTTGTGAGTAAAGAGGTTTCTAGTGATTCCATAAGGGCATTTCTTAATGTTCCATACTTTTTTAATAATTTCAAGACATTCATTTTCTTCAGTCCAATTATTTTCAAAATAGAATCTTCTATCTTTCTTAATGTGATTTTCATATAAAGTGAGAACTTGTGGAGAGTGATCTGATCCCAGTGCTGGTAGTAATGCAATCCAGGCAGAGGGGTACATATCACTCCAAGCTTTGTTGCAGAGACCTCTATCAATGAAAGATTTAATCATTTCATTATTGTCCCTTTTGTTAGTCCAGGAGAATTTGCATCCTCTTGTGACAATTTCATCAAGTTTTTGATGTTTAATAAATCCATTGAACATATTCATATACTTATTAATTTTACAGTTCCCACCTTTTTTATCAGAGGTGTATCTAATGTTATTAAAATCTCCAATTAGTAACCAAGGGGCATCATTCATAGGTTTGCAATTTGCATACAGTTTAAGGCATTCTTCTTTATTTTTTTCTAGTGGTGCCCCATATACAAAAGTAGAAAAGAATTCATTTCCCTCGTTCTTAATTTTACAGTGCATATGATTGATAGATTTACTAATGATTTCAATTTCGTAATTATCTTTACTAAAGATTGCCAGGCCCCCACTAAGACCCTTTGGTTCTACAGTTTCTATAAGTGTCATGTTAATAATTTTTTCAATCTTTTTAACAGCAGAGTATGAATTTTTTGTTTCTGAAAGAAAAAGTACCTGTGGCCGATATTTAGTGACCATATCGGCTAGGGCCTGGACTGTCAAGGTGTTGCCAATACCCTGACAGTTCCAGGATAGGTGTTTCATTGATGATGGAGGGGTTGATCTAGGTCAACCCCGCAAACCTCTTCTTCCACAGCTTTATCTCTCTTGCACTCCGAATTGCTTGATTCAACTTTTGGTTTAGCCTTTTCAGTTATCAGCTCCATCCTAGTCTCCTTCTCTTCTTCATTAGCTCCTTTTCTAGCTGCCCAAAGAGAATTTTGACGCTTGGTATTTGATTGCGTTAGTTGATTTTTCTTAATGTTTGTGCTCTTAGCTTTGATCGGAGTTCTCATATTGATTTCTCCAAAGAACTTTTTCTTCATAATAGACATTTGAGAGCCCTCGATCGTGTCACAGTTCCTGAAAGTGGTGGTATTTGAGAGAGTTGGTATGAAATTGAGGGGTATAGTGTGATTTGGCGTAGAGAAGACATCGTTGGTGTGAGGGTTTTGGGTGGTCGGATTTGGGAGGAGAGAGGACGGGGTCTGAACTGGTGTTTGGTCGATTGGGGATTTAGGGTTAGGTGTTTTTGTTGTTTGGGTGTGTTGACTTGGGTTACTGTTAGCTGAAGATGTATTTGGGTTATGTGGGTTTTGGGTTTTGGGCATTATGACACTTGGGCTTTTAATAAAGTTAGGTGGGCTGATATAAGTCCCAAATGTTAGAGGATTTTCTTGGGCTTGGGTGTTGTTAATATCTTTGACAAAAGATTTAGCCAGCTGGGCCAGATTTTTTTCCTTATTCAGAACCGGATTTGGGTTTATTCCTAATCCTTTATTTTTATTCTTATAATCCGATAGAGACAAAGTGGAGGAAAGAGAAAGTTCAGTACCATTACCATTCTTCCGTTTCTCTTTCATCGTTCCCACCACTAGTCCTTTTCCTTTTCCTTTGTCTTTTGTAGAATTCGTACCGAATTTGAAAACCTCCGTAGTACCTGTAGTACCTGCACTCGTGGTTGTGAGTTGGCTGGTGAGTTTGTTGGTTGTTACCGAGTCAACTCCGTTTGTTGATTTCAACTCAGAGACCGAGTTAGTGTTAACCCCTGAGTTATTCCAAGTTCGATTCATGGTGGGTGAATTTCTCACCGCGAATTTCTGGTTGGTAATCTTCCTTTTGTTCATATTTTGATTCACCATAGGAGTTGGACCTCTTGTGGAAGTCTTGATCCAGGCTCCTAATTTGGGGGTAACTTTTGGGTTCTGGCATTGATAATTCTTGTTATTTTCTTCATGACCGAAAAGCCCACACCCATAACAAACTTGGCCAATGTCTTCATATGTGAACTTAATCCACACTGCTGAGTTTTCATTTTCCCAATATTTGATGCCTGGTATGAGTGGAGTTGATAAATTCCAATCTAATTGGATTTTTGTAGTAGATTTCTCATCAATGCTGAGTTCCTCTGGTAGGTTGATTTGGTGAACTTGTCCAAAATAGCTCATCATTTTCCCAACACATTGCTTTGTTAACAAATTAGCTGGTATTCCATTAAGTTGAATCCAAACCGTAGTGTGATTTACTTCATTTTTGTTATGATTCTCGTATTTTTTGATAGCTAAATGTTTGCCTTGGATAGTCCAAGGCCTTTGATTCCAAACTTTACTGATATCTTCTTCATTTTTGAAGATGATGGTGAAGATATTAGCAGCACATCTTTCTGTTTCTACTTGCTCTTGAAGAGCCCAGTACTTGTTGATATGGTTTTTAATGAAAATGTGGTTAACTTTCTCCATAGCAAGGAGTTTAGCAGTGAGTTTAAATTCTCTAGCATTTTTGTAAACTGAGTTAGCATCTGGTGTAATAACAAGTGCTTTGTCTTTAGCTAGTGGATGAGAAGGGGCAAAGAACTCCATTGCGAGAAGGGAGTTTTTGGAGAAGAAGAGGAGGGGAAAAGAAGGAAGAAGAAGGGAGGAAGTGGTTTAGTGTATGAAGAAATATAAAGGAGAAACACTAAATCAAAGGGTCAAGACACCTAAAATGTAGAGATTTTAGATGTTTAGGTAGGTTTGGGTTGTTTAGATTGTATGTTTGTATTTTTTAGTGGAGAGAAATTTATACAAGAGGAAGAATTAAATATTTAGTTATTAAAAAAAGTCAGAAAAAGATAATTTATTTGCTGTAACTCTAATGTATACTATCAAATATGATATATTGCGGAATAACTTTCATCTAAAAAAGTACATTATTGTGGAAAGGAGATAGTAATTGATTGTCATGCTGCTTAGAAACTAAGCCACTTGGTTGGCACTTCGTGTAAACTAAATGATTGGACTAATCAATTAATAAATTTGAAAACATAAGTATAACTTTAGTTCAAAGAATCCCGTATTAGTGGAAGCGTGCACAAAAAATGAAATCCTAAATTTCAACCGTGAGTAACAAGCACAATCGAACTCAATGAATATCATATACATCATCTTTTAAGTGGCAACATTTGTAGCTCAATTTCTTGGTTTACATTTTCATAACTCTACAAGTATCGTCATCAAATAATAGTTAGCCATTTCCATTTCCATCTCCATCTTCAATTCATTTCACCTCTCCAAATACAAAAAAAGTCCATATCCGAATGATCGGTCAAAATAACTACAACTAACTAAGTTCCCTTAAATATGTTTCTCAAAGGTACAACCCGTTTAAGCATCAAATTGCTTCCCTTCAAAGGACTGCCCGTAAGTCCAATCTTTCGGAGCAACATTGTAAGATGTGATAGTAGTACCTTCACTATTAGTAACCTCGAACGAAAGAGGTTGATTCTTCATATCAGCGTTTAAATGCCAATTTTGCCCCCAGTTTCTACCCATAGGAAGCCAACCTGTTCTTGAACTCTTAATTTTCACTTCAGCTACATCACCGGCACCTGCTACATTGCTAATTAATACCGATAAGAATATTCTGGCACCGTTTATCGTGAATCGAATACCTCCTTCCTTTCTGCATTTTATTCTGTTCACATTCAACTCTTGAGGTGTTAATAATTATTATATTTAATTAACTTAAACATTGTTTGCATGAGCTTATAAGGCCACTATGGTTAATTTTGTTACGCCAGACCAAAATGATAATATCAGAGGCTTTGGAATCAAGGATAGCAATACATATCAACTTTTGGTATACATATCCACATGAACTATCACTAGGCTTGTGTCAGACTGTAACAGAATCTAAGCATGCCTAAACTTTTTTCTTTTTCACTTTGGCGTGACATATCATAGAAATTATTAGATGCAACAATTTGTAATATAAACCAAACAATAAAGTGTATCTTGATAAGAGAAAATAATATGGAACTATATGTTTATAATTAACGTATTGTATATAATATATAGACTAAAATATATATAGTAATATATGATACAATAATTAGAAAGAAGTAAATAAAAGACCACCCCATGTGCACCAATCTTTTCAAAAAGGCGCAAGTTAGCATCCAGTACATAACAAGTCACAACATAAAAAGACTACACACGATAGTTCATAATTCAAAAGAATCGGCCTAAACCCCACCAAAGCTAACTTGACTTCAGCTCGGGGAGGATCTAGGAGACCGAAATACAGTGCAATTTTGTCTTTTTTAATTTTAGGAAAAAGAAAATTAGTAATAATTGATAAATATCTAATCTTTATACATGTATTATGTATTCAAGATATATAAAAACTAACATGAAATTGAAATAGTTAAAAGAGATAATAGTACCTGCGATATTGAACGGGCATATTGGAAGCTTTCCAAATAGCAATCTTCTCAAAAGCTTCAATCGGAAGAACAAAATGAGCATTCGGGAAGTTACAGTGGCCCCCACCGTCAGCTTCGAAGCCATAGTTAGGAGCACAGAAGTTCGTCGCCGTCACAATTATCGACGTTCCCGGAAGACACCACCGGAGATCATCTACACATTTTATTTCAAAGCAAGCCCCACAGATCTCACCTTTTTCGAACAACACCGTGCTAAGTCCAGCTGTGGCTTTCCCGTAACCATTCTCTTCTAAATCTCCGTAGCCGCAAGCACCGCCTACGGCGTCGCGTGGGTTTGATGCGGCGTAGTAGGTTGCACGAGCGGATCGCCACTCGGCTGGGGTGGAGTATGGAGAGGGTGTGGAGGTTTGGTAGTGGGAGTGGACTAGTGTGAATGTGAGGAGTAGAACGAAAGTTTGTAGGAGTTGGGAAACCGACATTTTCGGGGGTATGTATGTATACTATATGAATGTTGAGATGCCTTAAATATGCTTCTCAGTCTAATTACCTTAAAATAGAACTATAGTAATAATGTTGCTCATTTTCACTTTGTGTTTGCTTGCTTTGCTTTATGGGGGAGGAAATTACAATATAAAGCCTCCTTTACACAAACTTTATAAAGTAACACCAAACCAAAAAACAATACTATAAACATCCAGTTTCCAACTATCTGGTTAGATTTTTCTCCTTTTTACCCCTCCACGTGATGGGCACGGCCCCGCGTAAGTTACATAAACTCATTCCCACACGGCCCAGTCCCATATCGATAATTAACCCCGTGGGTACGGACATATAACACACAAAACAAACACAAATAAAACCAAAATAAAACCAACACATTCAATCTCTATTATTAACAAATCCATTTACAATCAAAACACACAATTAAAACACAATGAATATGAACACTCAAACCACTCCAACAATGAATATGAACAATCAAAACACTCCAACACTCTTAACGGGTATGCCCCTTCGTAAACACACAAAACTGATTCAATTTGATTCAATGTCTTTACTAAATTATTTACCAAATTCATTTGCTATATTGATTGATATACTAATGGTATAATTGATACTTCTCATACACTACCTTTGGACCACCATATTCCTAAACATCTAGACTATAATAGAGACCCAGTAGGATATTGTTCTTGGGCTGGACCCATGGTGGGTTAAGGGGTTCAAATCGGGGTGTTGAAGCTGCTTGTGGGCTGGACCCATATTGAGTTGAAGCTTCTTGTGGGCTGGACCCATATAGCGTTGATGCTGCTTGTGGTGGAAATTAACAGAGAATTAAATTAAAGAAAAGTGTTGTAAAAAGCAAGCATCATCCATCAACAACAGACTTGGACCCATAAAGACAACCAGCTTCGACGGTCTGGACCCATATTGGTTTTGCCGATGGTGGTGGGGCTTAGCCATACTCGCTTTACTGGAATTCGATTCATCAGTCTGGACCCATCACGGGATAGGCCTTCAACAGTCTGGCCCCATACCAAGAGAACCAGCACCATATCTTCTTCAACTCCTTTCAAACCCCATCTGTGAACCACTGATCCACCATCCACCACCTCCTTCTGCCGCCACTTGCCACTTTAATCCACCACCATCAGCATTTACAACATAATGGGCCCAGCCCTCGAGACCCATCACTACATTTTCACCAGCAATCTGCATTGAAACCCAGTTTCAGAAAAAACCCAGGAAAACCAAAAACAGATTTGATATACAGAAGAATAACGATAAACAAAAAATATATATCAAAAGCTCAGAAAAATTACCTATACGTTGTTCTTCTTTGTAATGATAAACGAATAGGTAATTTTATATACTATTTATAATCTTTGTTTCGATCTGGGCTGGCCCCATTGCTGCACTCACCAAGTTGTTCTTCTTGGGCTGGACCCATAGTGGGTATCTCCGTTTTTCGGCACTGGCTTTTTATTTTCCAGTGGGGTGGGCTGGGTGATGAAGGTGAGAGGTGAAGCTGGGGTGGCTTTTGATCACCCCGTACCATATATGTTGATTGATGATGGGCTGGACCACGATTCATCTGGATTCGAAGCTGCTGATGGGTCTGGCCCCATAACCGGACATTCCTTCAACGGTGGTGAGCAGAAACTTCACCGGCGGCAGAAACTTCACTGGAGTCGGTGAATTGAAATGATGACGATCAGAATGATTCTTTCCATTTGACCCGTTTGTTGGGAGTGTGGAGAATGTGCTGCAGAGAGGCTGATGGTGGGTTGTTGATGGTGGTGGGTTATCCACTGATTCAGCTTATTGGTGGTGATTCGAATCTTGTTGGTGGTGGTGCTCAGATGCGATTTTGGTAGGGTTTCATGGTGGTCTTCGGCTTATTGGTGGTGGGTTGATTCTGGTGGGGATGGGAGGTGGTGGTGGGGGGATTGATGATGATGGTGGTGCCGGATTGATGATGATGGTGGTGGTTCTGTTACTGGATTGGAGGTGGTGGTGGTGGCGAGATTGATGATGATGTTGGTGGCGAGTTTACTGGATGGGAGGTGGTCGTGGGGGGGATTGATGATGATGGCGGTGGCGGGATTGATGATGATGGTGGTGGTATGGTGGTCTGATGGTAGGGGGGCCGGTTGTGGGTTGCTCCATATCAGAGAAGGGAGCTGACGGGAGGGGAGGGGGAGGGGGAGGGGGAAGGCGGTGGGGGTTCTGGGTTGGGTTGCTGATAGAGGAAGGGGATGGGGGGTGGGATTATATAATAGTGTTGCAGGGGTTTTTTGGGGCTTTTTATCCATTTAGTTGGGCTTAGTTGGGATGTAAATGGGGTGGATGTATTTTGTTAAGTTGGTTTGGGTTTAGGCCTTATAATATAAATGACCCTTATGGGGGTAGGAGTTGTCGAAGTGACTTTATTTTACTAGAATTCTTTTCTCTAATCCTTTACTCGAGTTTCTCTCTTTTTTTTTTCTTTTTTTTTTGTCAACATTGCAATAATAGTCTTACAAGGAAGAAAATAAAGCTCATCCTATACCACTAGGTGAAGGAGAGCAACACGGTAACTTAGCGAATTGAAGGAGAGGGTTGAAAACCCAATTACAAGGCAAAATCCCGAATAACTTTTGCCTTGCAGCCCAATCTGCGAACACATTATCTACTCTACTAATAAAATAGAAAGATACTAGTCTATTACAACAAAATTTACGAATATCAGATAAGAAAGATTTAAGGCGCGCATTTGAAGGAGCTTTAGAATTCTTGAGCATCTCCATAACCATCTTATTATCACAAAGCACTCGAATGTCTCAGCGATGAAAGTTGATTGCTGAACATAATCCATTGCGCACTCTAGTAAGTTCTGCTTTTTCTGGGTTGTTACAAGTAAAAGACCAAGCATGGCCATGATATTATTACTTTTATCCATTAGTATGCTCGCAGAGGACGCTTTATAATCATTTGTATAGCTAGCATCTGTAATAAGAATAATGGTATTATCATTCATATGTTCATTCCATTTTTCACTTTTTGTTTTACCACTTTTAACAGTAGATTCATTATCAATCACTACTTTGTGTTGATTATCCTCAGTAGCCTGTTTTTTGTTCTTCTTTTGATCCGATGTGGATTTTTTTGCCTCAAAATTTATATCTTTAGTAAAGCAGAACTCATCATGGGCTTTTAGGGATTGATGTAGTACATAAATAGGGTCAGGGGTAATATCCTTATAAATAAATTTATTTCTAGATTTCCAAATATGCCAGAGTATAACAATACTTAGTTCACATATATTCCTTCCTGCTATATCTTGTTTATTATTCAATTTTTTCATTTCAGTAAACCACTCTAAAAATCTAGCAGTAATATTGGAGTTAGCCAATAGATGTATTGGTGAAATAAGCCAAAGAGCTCTAACCCAATTACAGTTAAAGCCTAAGTGTTCCACAGTTTCAACCTCATTTCCACATATATTACAGAGAAGAGTTTTAGCGCAATTCGTCTTATATTTTAATTCCTCCGTAGGAATTCTTCTTTTACACATTTTCCAAATAAAGTTCCTTATCTTAGGGGGTACCTTAAAAGCTCCATACATCCTTCCAAATATTATTTGGGGTTATATGTGAGCTACAAGGTTGTTCCTTCTTAAGAAATGAATCTTTTTTACTCTCAATATCTTTAAGAAAGCCATACATTTCTTTTGATGTGATCTCACCAGTTCTAGAATGAATCCAGAAGGCATTATCAGCCATTTTTAGATAAAGTGTCATAATATTTAAAATCTTTTCAGCTATTTCTGGCTTAAACCAGGTATTGATTAACTCATAATTCCAAATATTCGAATCTTCCAGGAACAGGTCTGATACAGTAATCAGAGGACATTGATTCGGGCATTTAATATTTTTTATCCCAAGAATCCAACTATGATTCCATATATTTATACTTTTTCCATTACATATTTTCCAATTAATCTCATTTTTAAAGGTATTTTTACCTTTGATTAGACTTCTCCACCCCAAGAGGAGTTATACCCCAGATTTGCATCAATAAATTGGGTATTTTTGAAGTATAATCTTTTTAAAGTTCTCGCCAAAAGCGACTTTTGATTATTTAGGATTTTCCGAGCATTTCTTGCTAAAAAAGCCAAGTTTTTTATTCTCATGCTTTTGAATCCCATTCCTATTTTATGTTTGTTAATAGTCATATTATCCCATTTGATCTAGTGGTTTCTTTTGTTATTTTTATTATTCCACCAAAATGTTGCAATAAGTTAATCAATTTTTTCACAAATACCTTTAGGAAGAATAAAAGCAGACATAGTATAGGATGGTATAGCTGATATAACCGATTTAAGAAGAGTTTATTTTTCAGCCTCTGAAAGATATATAGTATGCCATTTCTCTATTTTAGTTGAGATACTCTCAGACATCCAATTCAAGGCTTTAAATTTGGACCTACTCCAGTCAGCGGGTAAGCCGAGATACTTTCCCAAATTAGTAAGTCTATTCATTCTTAGGATATCAAGTATTTCATTACTTTTATCATGAGGAGTATTTTTACAGAAAACAATTCCACTTTTATTAAGGTTAATACATTGCCCCGAGGCATGGCTAATATTCATTGAGGATATTACTAAATTGTTCCACATCCTCCAACTCTGCCCTGATAAAAAATAGGCTATCATCTGCAAATAGGATATGGCTTAATGTGGGGCAATTCTTATTCATTTGTAACCCTCTAATTAGTTTAGTATCAATTTTATCATTATCAATTCTCTTTCATTATTACTTTTTTTTTATTTTCTAATTATCAATAATTTTAACTTATAAAAAAACTTTGACCTATTATAATAAATATTCATCTAATTATGGAATCTAATAACAATCCAATACACTAGTATTCAAACAAAACCCTAATCTAGATAAAACAAAATAGTGCACTTTATCACTTTCATTTACTCCTTAATTGATCTATCTCCTTTCTTGAAATTTCACTCTACAATTAATATCATATTTTCTCTTAAAACTTGAAATATATTTGGTAAAATTTGCTTTCATTCTGAATATGTCCACCCAAAATATGATTATTGTGTTCTATCCAAATCGTATATGCAACAATAGTTAAAAGTATTTCTATTACCTTAATCGTGAGTTTATTTTTATTGGTATTTAGAATACCAGCTATTTAATAGTTGTCATGATGCCAACTGAACAATACACGTGGTTCTGAAGGCATATCTTCTAGATTTGTCTTGAAATAGCATTCCCAGAACAGATGGTCTCTATCTTCACAAGAAAATTAGGGGGAAAAAACAAAAAAAGTTTATAAGCACACCCAAGTAGCAAGCCTCCACTTTTGTAGCTAATTTATCTATGTGTATTAGTCATAAGACTTTCATAATAACTTTCTTATATGTCTAGGTTTGTAAGCACGCCCAACTAGCATGCCTCTAATTTGTAGCTAATTTATCAATTTTATTAGCGGGTTGGTAGTATATTTGGGTAGTCCGTCAACATCATCGACATAACGTACAATAATTTTCATCACAACAAACAAAAATTATTAGAAGAGTTTGTGTTTTATTTTTTTGGATCGATGCTCTCAATGATTCTTCTTTTGTTTTTCTATGTCCATGTATGTGGAACTCCTGTAGTAGGAAAGAAGTTAGTTTTCAGTTGCTTTGATGGAATAGTTTATTGCAAGTATCCTTTGGTGTTTGAAGATGGTATCGGTCATCTATTTTCTATGGTTGGGGGTATGTGACCTGACATGTGAATATCCACTCATCTTGTTGTTTAAGTTATGATTTAAATTCAAACAAGTTAGGTAAGGTGTGATATGGGTGTTTTTTGTTCACTTTATGATTATTTTGCCCGAGCTTTGTTTGGTTGTTAAGCTTATTGGGTTAATGAGGGGTTTAACTAGAGGTGTTAGACTACTAATATATAGACATTGGTTGTCGCATTGTAGGGTCAGTTGTTACTACTCATCGTGTTCTGGGTTTGGTAAAATAGATGAAGGGTGTTTGTCGTTCATATTTTGTGTGGTTTTGACCGATTCTGGTAAGAATGCGTGTTCTCGATGTTAGGTGAACGATGGTATGGTTGATAGTTTGTGTTGGCATCTATTTGGTTTGTTCTTGTTTGTGCTTTCTTGTAATTTTCTTGAATTGTTACCCAATTTCTCGTTATGAGAAACACCCTTTATTTTAGTGGGCCAATTTGGAAGTATGGATTTACGGTTTTTGAAATACTTTTCGTGTGGATTTAGTGCATGTAACCATTCGGTTTATGGTCTTTTTGAGTTTTGTTGGTTTTGTGTTTTGGTTGTTAGGAAAGAGATTTGAATCTTTTAGGTTGATTTAAAGGCAAAGTGTGGTGGAGTTAGTATGTGATTTAGTTGGAGCTTAATAAGTCTTAAATGTATTGTTCCGCATTGCCTCTTTGTAAGTTGGGTTGGGTCTAATTCATATCATGTCAAACCTGTATTAGTTTCTTCATTGCAAAAGTCTGATGCAATTAATTGTTATTTATATACAATTATTTCTTTCTATCCTAAAAAAAATGTTATGGTACTTGGTGACTTGCTTCTTGTATGAGATCTTGTAGTTTGATTGACTTAGATTTTGGTTATCTGTCATAGTTCAGCCTGACTAACGTGCAGATCGGGTCAGTTTTGGTCTGGACTAATACTAATTTTGATCATTACCGGATCAGTTTGGCTTAATGGTTTTGTCGTTGCCGGTCCAGTTTAGACCGGTTTTAATATTGTAGTGAGTGAAAATTGGAGCTTTAAAAATGGCTGGTTCTCTAAGGTTTGGTCTGGTTCCGATCACAACCGGTTATCTTAGTGGTTCATGTATCATACTGGTTTTAACCGGTAATGAAACTGGTTTTCTGTGAATGTTATCTAAGGTTCAAGAATGTTTCCCATTGTTTTACATATCTCTTTTTATTTAACAGGTAGCCTAGGTTAAAAAAATGGATAAAGCATCGCGGTTTATCATGCCGAAAGTACCTAAAGAAATGAATGAAATATTGTCCTTACCCCCCACTGTGGAGGAAGTGGATAAAGCGGTAAGAGATTTATCTTCATCAAAAGCACCAACCCCGGACGGCTTGAATGGTACAATTTTCAAGGAATTTTGGGATATTATAAAAAAAGATGTGTTTCTCATCGTTCAGGATTTTTCCTTAACAATAGCTCTCTAAATAATCTTAACGATACTCTTACCACTCTCATCCCGAAAGGGGAGGTACATGAAAACTCGGTGATTTTAGACCTATCTCTTGTGTTAATTTTGGATACAAAATCATTACAAAATGTTGTCTAATAGATTGCAAGTTTTTATGAACGATATAGTATCCCCTACTCAATCAACTTTTATTAAAGGAAGAGCAATTCAAGACACTATTCTCATAGCTCAATAAATCTCGTTCTTCATGAGTAGGAAAAGGAAAAATACAAAACACATGACAACCATAAAATTGATATGGACAAGGCTTACGATTAGGTAAGATGGGTCCTCTTATTAAAAGTTTTAGATAAACTTGATTTTTGCGAAAATGAATTCTATGGATAAAAAATAGTATTACAACAGTCTCTTTCCAAATTAATCTAAACAAAGAAAGGATGGATAAATTTACTCCAGGGATGGGCATCAGACAAGGTGACCCACTATCCCCTTTTTTATTCACTATTATGACATAATCTCTAACCAGCCTTTTTAAACACTACATCCCAAATAATTATATTCAAGGAATCAAAATTAATAGAAATTGTCCCAGTATCTTGCATCCTCTATTTGCAGACAATTCATTGTTTTTTCAGACAATCAACCATACATGCTTTCGAGCATTCATTTAGTGTCTAGAAGTTTATTGTAACGGGTTGAGGCAGAAAATTAGCCTAAATAAATCAACAATCATTTTTAGCAAAGAAACACCTCAATAAAAGAGAGAAGAGATAGCTAATAATATAAAAGAGACTACTAATTTTGGAAACTATTTGGTAATACCTTTGTGTCATAAAAAATCCAAAGTCGAGTCCTTCTAATAGATAGCAAAAAAACTATTTAAAAAAAATAGATGGATGGAAATCTAAACTTTTTCTTATAAAAAGCCATTTTACAAGTCATAGTCTATTATACTATGTCTATTTTTCCTTATCCTATCTCATTCTGTAAAAAAATAATTTTTACGATTTCTAATTTTTGGTGGAATTCAGGAGAAAGAAACAGGATACATTGGATGGCCTGGAAAAAATTCGCAATAGGTAAGTTAATTGGGGGCATTGGTTTCAAAGATTTTAAGAGGATGAATACAACACTCCTAGCAGCTCAAGCTTGGAGAATTAAGTTTAATCCGACAACACTTGCAGCTAGGGTATTAAAAGGTATTTATTTTCACAACAAAAAATTTATGGATATTAAATTACGTTATATTAGAACGTGGAGTTGGGCTAGCAAAATGAAAGGTAGGGATTTTATAAAAAAATATGGATTATACCAAATAGGAAATGATGAGAATATAAATATTTGGGACGATAAGTGGATGGAAACAAATTGGAGACTTGAGAAACCATCAAATTGTGACATAGTCAAAGTCAACCAGTTATGAAAGAATGACTCTAGCCCATGGGATCTTGAAACTCTTGATAATCCCTTCCCAAAATCCATTATTTCCAGTATTACTCGCATTCACCACTAAACAGTCAGAGAGGTATAATTCTAAACTTTGGAAAGAGATACGGAAATCTAATATACCAAAAAAAAATCAGAATTTTTATTTGGAAGGCTTGTAGCAATGCTATTCTTACAAAGAAAAATCTCTTGCACAGAAAATACGAAAATTCTAGTGAGTGTATCTAGTGTTATGGAAATACCGAAATAGTAGAGCACCTGTTCCTGAGTTGAAATGTTAGTAAAGTCACATGGGCAGGTTCGTCTCTACAACAAAATCTTGTCCTATGAAGGTGGATGCTTGAGATAGTTAATAAATATAACGAAGGAGGATGAGACATGTCTAAGATTTTAGACTATATTATGATATGTACATTGAATATATGGATATTCAAGATGAAAGCATTACACGAGAATGGCAGCATAGATAGATGATGTCTCCCTATTTGTGATAATAAAATCTATTTCTGAGACATCATTTGAGGCGTATTTATTAGTTTATAGGTCGGTTTTTACATGATTTAGTACACTTTCCTATTTTGTGTCTTGAATTAATTATTTATTATTTTTAGAGCATATTGGGTTTAATTGTTTATTTAGTGTGTAGCTTTAAAGATATATGGTAATTAATTAGAGTCCAAGTTGGTTCCAAGAACTAAAGGAAAGAAGATAAACATGGAAATTGAAGATAAGGAAGTAAAAACTAAAAATATGGAAAAGGAAAAACTGCCATAAATCTAAATTCCAGCACCTAAGACCACAAAGCAGATTATATCTCAAAATCGGTGAGGAATTTGGAAGAACGGTCAAGAGCAAAGTTGGAGATCTTTCCGAGACGATGAATTTAGACTACTCATTCGCGTCAAATGGATAAGAAATGAAGCTGTTAGGACCAAAACAAAAACGGGGCTGATTCCATGTTTTTGGGCTACGAATTTGGGCTAGGAGTCCAATATTTACCTTCTCCTTCAAAAAAATGAATTAGGTCTTCCTATACACTATAAATACATCCTCTTATTATTATAAAATCATCCTTGGCAAAACCTTAAGCCAAGAGGAAGCTTACAACACATAAAAAGAAGTCTGGAAGGAGTTGTTCATCAATAATGTCTTCTTCAACCTTTGAATTTGTAATTTCTTTGTTTTCGTTTATTAGTATGAACTAAATTTCCATTTAGCTTAAGTTTTAGCATATATGTATGAACCCTAGTTTTGGTTGACATCTATCTAATTTGGGAATTCTATGTTTTAAATTATATTATTGTTTTATTCTCTATTAATGTGTTGGAATTTATATTCTGTGTTCTTGTGGATCGCGACCATATAGAATTACCATCATAGTAGTCAAGTAATCATTGACACGATATATTTAATTACAAGTTTAGCATATAACGTCTAGTGTACGGTTAAGATCTGACAAATCAACCCAAATAGATAATCACCATGGTTTAGTGTATTGCTATTTAACCAATTGCAGGAAAAGTTTGCTTAAGACTCTTTATTGACACAGGTAAACCCTATTTAAAACTACCTAGCGCAATTGGAACCGATTATTGAAATACTACATAATTCACCCTTACATGTTTAGAACGACAAAACTAGTGGGGATTACATGCTATTTACTCAAGCTAAACTCTCATACTATCTTCTTCTCTTGCATTTAAATTTTATGTCTTTACTTTATTAGTTTAATTTAGTTAATCGAAAACCCAATAAAAATCTATTTGTCTTTTATTTCTCGGCGTTTATTTGTTAAAGCTTTAATATTTTCACTTGATTATTGCATAAGTTCTTTCTAACCTTCGTAGTCTCTGCGGAACGAATCTTACTTATTATTTAAAACTTGCATACAATCTGTATACTTGCAGAACCGTGCTAGGCTAGGGTGATTATTTGCACTTATTTATATCATATTTTTATCACACCCTAGTCGACACCAAGTTTTTGGTGCCGCTGCCGGGGACTACATCGTTAGTCCTTGTGCATATATCTTGTGCTTTTATTACAGTTAGTTCTATTTTACGCTTTTGTCTTTTTAGTTTTTGTTTTATAGATAGTTACAGATGGAGAATCCAAGGAGACTTGAGTTACCCATCACGTTTAGAGTGCAACCACGCGGAATCCGCACTCTAGAAATCCAAGCCTCTAAATTTAGGCCAGAGCCAGGGATGTTAGCGCAGTTTGCAAATCATGGACAATTTAGCGGTGCTGCACAACAAGATTCGATCCGATATATTCAGAAATTCATGCAGATCTGTGATGCTTATATTGTAAGAGGATTTACTAAGGAGCAGATGTATTACGTTGTGTTCCAGTTCTTCTTGATCGGAGGTGCAATCAATTGGTATGATACCCAATATCCTCATGTTATTCCAGATTGGAATAAGCTTCAATCAAGATTCCTAGACCGATTCTATCCGGTTAGTAGAAGATTAAAAGATATGTTGGAGCTTGAACAGTTTATGCAGGAAGACTGAGAAAGTTTGGGTGAAGCATGGTCACGTTATAATGAGAGAAAGGCAAGATGTCCATACCATAAATCATCGCCGGAATATTCTTTGACCATGTTCTATGGAGGACTCAATAACGAGTCAAGGGCAAGAGCAGCTTCGTTAGGAAACAAAGGTTTTGTGTTACTAGATCCCGTAGAAGCCGAAATTTGTATGGAGAGAATTCTTGAGAACGAGAGAAGTTGGCCAAGTGAATCAGAAGAAAAAGAAGACACTTCAGAATCTCTGAAGCTCAAAGAATTGAGCCAACAACTTAAAGAACTACAAGAACAAGCTCGAACAATTGCTCAGGTAAATCTAGTACATACTATACCTTCGTGTCCAGGTTGTGGATCAAGAAATCATATGTGGTAAAGGAGTATGAATAATCCAGCCTCAACTTCTTTTATATCTCCTCAAAGTAACCATTATTCTAATGGTTATAATCATCTTCAAGAAAGCTACGCTAGATATCAGCCTCCACAACAACGAAGTTGGGTCAGAAATCAAGAGACTTATCATCAACCCCAACCTCAATCCTACTATCCACCACAACCTATACATCAAGAAGCGCCAATTATTGAAAAAGCCTATCAAGAACCACTGAAACAATCAATGCAACTAGAAAAGACAGAACAACCCTTGAGTTTGAATTCGAGTATGACTAAGATGATGGAATTAGTTGGAGAGAATATGAAGATGAGCCAGCGAAGACTTCAAACCCAGCAAAAGGTGATTAAAAATCTCGAGCATACCTTATCACACATGGAGAGTACATTGCAAAATAGGCCAAAAGGGAAACTCCCAAGTGATACTATTGCTCCTCGAGATGATGATTGTCATGCTGTTGAATTGCGAAGTGGAAAACAACTACCTCCACCTAGAAGAGAACCAGAACCAACCTCTATTCTAGAAAAAATGGTTGAAGAAACAATTAAAGACAAGGTAGAAGAGGTAGTTGAACCAAAGAGTGTCCAAGCCAAGACACCTGAAAAGAAGAAAATCTCAGTGGAACCTAACACACTCCCTTCACCACCATACCCTTCACGTGTCAAGAAAAAGGAAAATGACCAAGAATTCAAGAAGTTCGTTGACGTGGTGAGCAAGTTAGATATTAATATGCCGTTTGTAGAAGCGCTCAAAAGAATGCCGAAATATCTGAAATTCAAGAAGGACATTCTTTCTAACAAACGAAGTTTAGAAACTGGGGAAACAATTGGATTACCTGTGGAGTGTAGTGCTATTTTCCAAAACAAGTTACCACCGAAGCTAGAAGATCCCGGAAGTTTTACAATTCCCATTGGCATTGGAGACAGTTGGACCGGGAAAACATTATGTGATTTAGGCGCGAGTATCAATCTCATGCCAAGATCCCTGTTAGAGAAACTTAATATAGGAGAGGTAGTACCCACTAATGTGGTATTACAAATGGCGGATCGCTCACTCTCCCGACCAGTGGGTAAAATTGAAGATGTTTTAGTTAAAACTAGTACTTTATTTTTCCTTATGATTTTATTATTCTTGACTACGATGCGGATAAGAATGTCCCCATCATCTTGGATAGACCCTTCTTAGCTACGGGGCGTACACTAATAGATGTTGAGAATGGTGAGTTGATCATGAGGGTCCAAGACAAACAGGTACGATTCAATGTGTTTAAGGCTATGAAGCTACCAAATTCAAAAGATGAATGTTTCAAAATAGATGTCATCGGAAAAATTACACAAGAAGTTTTCAATGAAGCAAACATAGATGATGATCTTGACGAAGCCTTATCACTTGAATCACAAGAGGGAAACGAGATTACCACTGACAAAGTTGCTGCATTAGGATCAAATATACGAAAACAACTTCGAGAATCAGGTGACATTGAACCAATAAAGCAACCATCCATACTATGTCCACCTGTTCTCGAAGAAAAACCCCTTCCAGACCATCTACGATATGCATATTTAGGTACGAACAAAAAATTTCCTGTTATTATTTCTGCTAACCTTTCAGGTCCTCAAGAGGAGAAGCTACTTCATGTGCTTCGCGCTAACAAAGAAGCAATTGGATGGACTATTGCCGACATCAAGGGAATTAGTCCTTCCGTTTGCAAACACAAAATTATTCTTGAGAACGAAGGAGGGCGATCTATAGAGGGGCAAAGAAGGCTCATGCCAGCTATGAAAGAAGTGTTAAGGAAGGAGGTAATCAAGTTACTAGATGCGGGAATTATCTATCCGATTGCTAGCAGTGATTGGGTTAGTCCAGTGCAATGTGTTCCAAAGAAAGGAGGTATTACTACTGTCCTTAATGATCAAGGTGAAGCCATACCATCAAGAACAGTTGTGGGGTGGCGAGTATTCATGGATTACCGAATACTCAACAAAGCTACAAAGAAAGATCACTTCCCGTTACCATTCATTGATCAGATGCTAGACAAACTCGCAGGGAGAGAGTATTATTGTTTCCTTGACGGATAATCAGGGTATAATCGGATTTGTGTGGATCCCCTTGATCAACACAAAACAAGTTTTACTTGTCTGTTTGGCACCTTTGCTTATAGAAGGATGCCGTTTGGTTTATGTAACGCACCTGCCACGTTCCAGAGTTGCATGATGGCTATATTTTGGGACATGATTGCTAAATATTTGGAGGTTTTTATGGATAATTTTTTGGTGTTTGGAGATAGTTTTGATGATTGCTTGAATAATCTTGAGAAATTCCTTGTGAGATGTAGATAAAAAGATCTTGTGCTTAATTGGGAAAAATGCCACTTCATGGTTCAAGAGGGAATTGTGTTGGGACATAAAGTTTCGAAGGCAGGGATGGAGGTTGATCGTGCTAAAATTGAAGTTATTAAAATATTACCACCTCCAGTTTCTGTAAAAGGAGTGAGAAGTTTCTTGGGTCATGCAGGATTTTATCGAAGATTTATTAAAGATTTCTCCAAAATCGCCAAACCTCTTTGTTCTTTACTTGAAAATGATACTCTTTTTAACTTTACTGACGAATGTCTTCAAGCGTTTGTGACGATTAAGGAGAAGCTAATATCCACACCTATAGTTATACATCCTGATTGGAAAGCCCCGTTTGAACTTATGTGCGATGCAAGTGATCATGCAATGGGCGTTGTGTTGGGGCAGAGGAAAGACAAGCTCTTCCATACGATTTATTATGCAAGTAAGACCTTCGACGCTGCCCAGACGAATTATACAGTGACGGAGAAAGAGATGTTGGCCGTGGTATATGCTTTTGATAAATTTTGGTCCTATTTGATTAGGAAGAAAACTATTGTATACACGGACCATTCAGCTATTAGATACCTTATGGAGAAAAGGGATGCTAAGCCGCGTCTCATTAGATGGGTACTGTTGCTTCAAGAGTTTGACATAGATATTCGTGACCGAAAAGGATGTGAGAATCAAGTTGCTGATCATTTATCTAGGCTCGAAGGATCTGATGCGAACAAAGAACCATTATTGGTTAAAGAGGTATTCCCTGATGAACAACTTTTTGCTATTAAAGATGCGTCTGTGCCATGGTATGCAGATCTAGTCAACCTCATAGTGAGTGGTGTATTCCCTAAGGATATCCATCCACAACAAAGACAAAGATATCTCACCAGGCTAAACAATACTTTTGGGATGAACCATACCTCTGGAAAATTTGTAGTGACCAAGTAGTTCGAAGATGTGTCCATCCTAGGGAAGAACAAAAAATTGCCTGGAGCTACCATTAAAAGCCTATCAATCTTTTTAAAAGGTTTCAACTAAAATAGAAAACACCCCCCCCCCCCCCCCCCCTTAACTCTCTCAGGCACGACTTTCGAGATGACCACCGAAACCCAATCTAGATCGAGAAACACCCCTTACCACCACCGTAACCCTACCACCACTCCATAATCTACCTCTCCGTTTGCCTCTATTCTCGATCTACTCTCTCTCTTTTCTTCCCCCTCTCTGAACCCTAATTTTTCTAGGGTTTTCTTATGAGGATTGATATTCTCTTTATTAATATTGCTCGAATCAGATTTCTCCGAATCTCAATCTCGTGTTTTATTAACTTCCCCTTCACCTTTGTCTTCTAGCTTGTGGGTCTAACCTATCTTGCATTTATGGCAGCATTTAAGGGTGAAGAGACAGAAGACTTTGATGACTCTCTCTCGCTATCTCCTGACAAGGATGCTATTTATGCTCAGTTTGAAGAACCAAAGCTATTTTTACGTATTATTGCTACCGGTAACATTAATCTCAACTACCTTAAGAGAATCATCATACAACATTGGGGTGTAAAAGGTAGGATTTCTATTGATAAAAGGGGTAAAAACCTTTGTGTTATTCAGTTTGAAAAAACTGAATATCTTGAACTTGTTTGGAAAAATCGCCCTTATCATGTCTTCGGATTCCATATACTTGTTCAGAAATATGATCAATGCACTGCAAACCCTAATCTTTTAGAAGAAACAGTGTTTTGGGTAAGATTTGAAGGAATACCTCCTTTATTTATTAAGGAAAGAAATGTAAGGAAAATTGCTTCATTGTTAGGAAATGTTATTGATTTGGTTCTTCCAAACCCTGAGAATTATAAGGCTAATTCTACAGTTAAAGCTAGAATTAATTGGAATATTAACAAACCTTTGAAAGATGGATGTATGTTCAAATTGAGGGATAGTCACTCTGTTTGGGTTGCTTTTTAAGTTTGAAAAATTATTTGACTTCTGCTTTGTTTGTGGTATTATATCTCATGAAGAAAAGTATTGTGATAACTCAGATAAACTCATTACTAAGCTTTGAAATTGGATTAGGTATATTGACATTGATAGAGGTAATCAAGCTTTTGTTTTCTCGGCTAGTAAACAAGATAATCAAATTAAGAATATTCAGAATAAATGTTCTAAGCGCCCCTTGAAAAGCAAGAATAAAATGGATAAGAACAATGCTATTGTTAAAACTGAGAATAAGGGTAATATTGTTCAGTCAATGCTGGCCCTTCCTACTGTTAATTTGGGGGACAAAACTCTGGAAGGAATCAAAACATCTACAGATGTGAGGCCCTTAACTGAAGGAGAATTTAATAAGCTATGTGGCCCAAGTAACACAAGCCCAATAGCTGATAAAGGCCCATTATCTATTATCAACCCAAATGTCAAATTTGATCCTTCAATTACTTCTAACTCGGGTAAGAATATCTTATTTGGGTCTTTAGAGAGAACCAAACAAGTCAGAAAGGATTTAGGGTTGTCCTCTGAGGATGAGTTAGCTTCTTTAGTCCCTGCAACTCTTACTGAATCTGAGGATGATGGTCTTCAAGCTGATACAGAATGTAATGAGATGGCAAAGGATATGGAGCTTGACAAGTTCAATGAGGAGGAAGTTGGAGAAGAAAATTGGGAAGAAGCTATATGCCTTGATAACTTAGAAGTGGTTTGCGGGGTTGACCCAAATCAACCCCAAAAATCTCAATGATACAAGCTTGGAATTGTCAAGGCATAGGCACTGCCTTGACAGAACTGAGCTTAATCGATATGGTTAAAGCTCACAACATTCAGGTACTGTTTCTCTCAGAGACTAAAAATAAAATTGATATTCTTGAAAAAATTAGCCCCAAACTTAACATGACTTTAGCAACTGTTATTGATCCTGTGGGTATTGCTGGTGGGCTAGCTGTCTTTGTTAAAGATTTTAACCTGTATTCACATATAAGTTCTTCTAAGAACTTAGTTCATTGTTCTTATATTCACCCTTTGGCAGGACTAATCTTTATTTCTTTTGTTTATGGTCCTACAGATGATGGAAAAAAACTGAATTTCCTTAATGAAATCTCTATGTTAAACAATTCTCAGAATTGTTGGTGTATACTTGGGGACTTTAACCTCATTAGATTTCCCTCAGAAAAGTTAGGAGGCAATATTGATAGTACTAAGAAAAGGAGTATGGAATTATTTAACAACTTTATTAATTCAAATGACTTGATAGAATTACAATCAAAAGGATGCAGCTTCTCTTGGTCTAACAAGAGAAATGGCAATCTTTTGATTAAACAACTTCTTGATAGGATTTTAGTTAATAAAGTTTGGTTTAATTCCTTTCCTAATTCATGATGCTCTTTATTGCCACCAACTGGATCTGATCATACTCCTGTATTGCTCAATTTTGGGATTCAAGCATCAAACAAGAATAACAAAAGATTCATTCTTAAAAAGGTTGGCTCTTTGACAAATCTTTTTGTAATTTAATTCTTAGTAAATGGAAGGATAAAAATATTGATTTCATGAGAGGGATACAAAGGTTTAATGTTAAGATTAAAAGAATACAAATGTGTGTTTCTTTGTGGGCTCGAAAAAGGATTTTAAAGAATAGATTACTTATCTCAAAAACCCTTGATAAGTTAGAGGAGATTTTTAATGCTCCTTTCTCAACTGAGAATGAGAGGGTTTTTGAGAAATTGAACACTGAACTTGAATTATTTTGGAAAAAGGAGGAACTTTATTGGTCCATTAGATCAAAAAAGAGTTGGCTTAAATTAGGGGACAAAAATACTAAGTACTATCATGCCATAACTAAGGTCAAGAGAGTGAGAAATAAAATATCTAGACTTAAGAAATTGAATGGTGAATGGACTGAAACTGATCATGAAATTGTTGAGGATATTACTTCTTACTATAACAATATTTTTACCTCGGTTGGTCCTAGAAACTATGATCCAATTATTCAATGTGTTAAAAAAGTGGTAACCAATGAAATGAATGATGATTTGACTAAACCAGTCAATGAAATAGAACTCAAGAAAGCTGTTTGGTCCTTAGGGAGTGATAAATCCCCTGGACCAGATGGTTTTAGTGGTTTATTTTTCAAGAAATTCTGGAATGAAATTAAAATAGATCTTATTAGATTGGTTTCAGATTTTATCATGCAGAACTCTTCTCTTGAAGAGATAAATGGTACTATTATTGCCTTAATTCCCAAGTGTACTAATCCAGATTTTATCTCATCTTTCAGGCCCATCAGCTGTGCAAACTTTATTTATAAAGTTATTTCAAAAATTCTAGCCAACAGGCTACAACCATGGCTTTGTGAATTAATCTCAAATACTCAAACTGCCTTTATTCCAGGCAGATCAATATTTGAGAATATAATTATAGCCCTAGCGGTTACACATTATCTTAAGAACAAGAGAACATCAAAAAAATATAGTCTTGCTATCAAAGCTGATATGAGCAAGGCATATGAAAATATTGAATGGGATTTCTTACTGGATCTCTTAACAAAAATGGGATTTCATATAAGATGGATTAAGTGGATACATAACTGTATATCTACTGTTTCATACAAAATTCAAATTAATGGTAAGTTACATGAGATTAATAATCCTAAGAAAGGGATTAGACAAGGTGATCCATTATCACCTTATTTATTTTGCTTGGTAACACAAGCTTTAACTTCAATTATTGATCATTATGTTCAAAAGAATTTGTTAAAAGGTATAAGAATTGCGAGAGGGGCCCCTATGATTACTCACATACTTTTTGTTGATGACAGTCTATTCTTTATGGAAGCTGATGAAAATAATATTGATATCTTTATTAATATCTTGAACTGGTACTGTTTAGGTTCTAGGCAATGTATAAATCTCAATAAAAGTGGTATACTTTTTAGCAAAAATACTCTACTTGAAGAGAGAAATAAATATTCATCTCTTCTCAGGATGAATAAACTTGAGGATTTAGGTAAATATTTAGGGATTCCCTCTAATTGGGGAAAATCTAAAGTTAAAGCTCTTGAATGGCTTGTGGAGATGGTTATTAAAAAAATGGACAGTTGGGAGACTAAATTGCTATCAAAAAGTGGGAAGGACATTCTCATTAAATCTATTATTGGTGCTATACCCAACTTTATAATGACTGTGTTTTTTATTCCCAAAAAGGTAACAACTCATTTGACTTCTCTCATTTCAAATTTTTATTGGAATAATCAAGGTGAATCAAGATGTCACTAGGTGAAGTGGCAAACACTTATGAATAGTAAGTTGAATGGAGGCTTGGGATTTAAAGAATTCCATACACAAAATGAAGCTTTATTGGCTTCAAATACATGGAGAATTTTCAGTAATCAAAACTCTCTCTTGTTTAGAATATTAAAAGGGAAATACTTCCCTAACTCAAATTTTCTTGATGCCTCTGTGAATAATAATTGTTCATGGGCCTGGAGAAGTATTATAACAGGTAGAAATTGTTTCATGGATGATATCAGATGGACTGTTGGTGATGGAAAGTATATTAATATTTGGGAAGATTCCTGGATACCTAATGCCAAAAATTTTACTAGACCTGCTCAGTGCAAGCTAGAAAAGGTGTATGAACTTTTTACACCTAATGTGAAAGAATGGAATATGACCCTTATTAATTATTTATTCCTAGCTAATATTGCAGCAACCATTAGTGAAGTTAACACCCCCCTTTATTACTGTATAGATACACCACACTGAACTAAGTCCATGAATGGTGATGTCACAGTAAGGGATATGTATACTTCACTTTGGAAGGCTTACATTAAGTTGAAGAAGGAAAAAAATAAAAAAGAGGGTGAAACCTCTTTACTGATGGATGAGAAAGATTGGAAATTCCTTTGGCAAGTTAAATCTTATCCTAAGATTAAAAAATTTATTTGGAAATGTTGTAATAAGGGGCTAGCAACTAATGAGAACAGATACTTAAGAAAATCTATCAAAAGCCCCTTATGCAACATTTGTGGAGAGGCTAGTGAATCAATTGAACATTTACTCTTTCACTACTCATGGGCTAGAGCAGTGTGGCTTGCCAGTCCTCTGAGCTTTAATTCTCTATCTGACCCTACATCTAATGTGAAAAAGTGGATACAATTTGTGAGGCTTCGTCAGGAAGAAAAAAATGAAGGAAAATATATGGGAGACTTGGTTTTTTTCATAGTTTGGTTCATTTGGAAAGCAAGAAATGACTTCATTTTTAAAGGGTTAACCCTTGACCCTCTGATCACGGCTAAAAATGCATTAAATGCCTATGATGAGTATTACTCAGCCACTGAGCAAACTACTGAGGCATTAAATAACTCCAACTCTTTTGAAATAGAAAAAGAGGTTACAAATGATGGAAATAATATTCATGGTATTGATATACAAATGAATAGTAAGAATAGTCTATTAGCTAAGGGTAGAAATTCTTTTAATTGTAATAGGTGGAAACCTCCCCCCTTAGGCAAATATAAGATAAATTGTGATGCCTCGTTTGATTGTAAGACTAACAAGGCAGCTTTTGCGTGTATTTTACGTGACTCAACAGGAACTCTTTTGGAAGGAAAAGCCAAGATCATACAAGCGCATTCAATACTAGAAGCAGAAGCTCAAGGCATCTTGGAGGCATGTGAAATGGCAAACAAGAAACCTAGAGGTTATGTAGAAGTAGAGAATGATTGCCTTGTAGCTATCAATCAAGTTAATTTGACTAAATGTAATAATTTTAGTTGTATTAAACTTGTAATTAGGAACATACGTTTTTGTGCACTTAGGGATAATACTTGTATCTCCTTTACTAGGAGAGGAAACAATAGAAGTGCAGATTGGGTGGCTAAACAAATGCTAAAGGGCAAATTGTTTAGCCTTTGGAGTACATCTCCACCTCCCCAATTAGCCAACTTGCTTAGAAATGATTTCGAAGCTATAGGTGTAGGTTGACTTTGTAATTTTTTGGGATGTTTACTTATGTTAGTGCATTTTCGACTAAAAAAAATCTTGATGAGGCTATTGAAGAAACAAAGATAGAGGCACCAGCACAACCACTACCAAAAATATTAACAACTAGGAAGTCTGTATCATCAAAGCCTAAAGGAAAGACAAAAATTCATGATCAAGGCTCTTTCTCTTCCTCTTCTCAGGATAATTCTTGTATTCCCCATGGGCTATCAAATTGCAACATGAAGTCAATGAATTAAGAGAAGAAAACAGAGCACTTTGGGCGGAAATTACACAGATTAATTCACACTTGGAAGAAGTAACTACGACCATGGATATTGACAATTATTCTTCTTCTTCGGAGAAGGACATGATGGATCTTTATGGCCAGCTGGGTACACCGCTCTAATTCTCCTTCTTATTTTCTTGTATGCATTAGGTATTTTAGTTTAGTTTTAATTTTAAATTTTATTGCTTTATTGAGTCTTTTTCGAGTCGTGGGGACACGACTCACTTTTGAGTTGGGGGTGGGGATTCGTTGTCCTCTTCTTCTTTTCGTTTTTGCATAAAATTTAAATTTTTTCGGTTGAAATAGGCATAGAATATGTTGAATGTACCTATTTGAGCATGATTTAATTAGGTTAATGATAGTAAGTAGTATGTTTTTGAAAGATGTCATAAATATGTTTAGTATGCATGTATGAAAACAAGAGATAAAAGATAGAAAAGTTAATGAGCAATGCTAAGAAGTTACATTGAAACTTAGAGAAAGTTATTTGGTGTGTAGAACGTGGGGTTTGAAATTAGTTGAAAACCCACTTGTATATGAACTATTAGTGAAAAAGTAACAAAATCCGGCAGTTAGAAAGATGAATAAGGCAGTTCTTTCATATTGAAGCCACTTGAAGCCTTTTAGACCTTCTCACCCTTTTATTTGATTATTGTTATTATTTATCCGTCTTAGCCCCCCTGAGCCTTTCTAAATCCTTTTATTTAACCACATTATAAACCATACCCTTAGTTTGTAGGACTTATCTATATGACCCGCACTCGAATAGCAAAACCTGAAATAAGTCGTTTTTAGAGCTTGAGTTTAGGGTGGTGGGTATCATCATTAGGGATCATTGGGTTTGGGTTGTAATTGTGATTTATTGATGATGAAAAAGTAATATTGTAACCCTTTGCCGGGGTAATAGTGAATGAAAAAGAAGCTACGAGCTAAAGTTATGAAAAGGCATAATTTATGAAAAATAGCATGATATTTCAACATCAAAAAGAGAGTCATAGATATACAAAATAAAAAATTGATATGAAAAGAATATATATTCAGACCGGCAAAGTGGAATTTGTATATCATCACAAAAGGTTTTATTTGGGATTATTGGGGATGCACATCAAAAGCATCAAAAATTGGGTTGAGTGAGAACATCTTCGAGTGAAAACTCAAGCTCTAGGGCGATTCGTTGATGGAATGTGAGGCGAGAGCCAAAACTCACTTTTCATTTATCCAAATATACCACACCGTCCCTAAGCCCCGTTATAACCGTAAAGACCTTAGGATTTCTAACTGCTTGGTGGAGAAACAGTTGAGCTATTAGGTAGTAGGTAAGTGGACCACTGGATTCTATATTAGGACCTATGAACAACCTATAGCCATTAGCACGAACTAAGTTGAGACCTCTCCTTCTGGCATTGCGAAATGAATCTTGATTTGAAATTATGGATTGTTGATTATGTGTATATTAAGCATACTTGTGCATTATTTCCTGAGCATTACTACATGAGACTTTTTAGATACTATGCTCTAGGATCATTCATTATGTTCTGTTCTTATTCTCCTCCGACTTCTTCTTCTTGTTATTTGACTACCCTACTATTCTTTATTTTTATTGTATCGGGACGATACAACTTTGAGTTGGGGGTCTTGATATCTCCCTATTTTTGATAATAAAATCTATTTTTGAGACATCATTTGAGGCGTATTTATTAGTTTATAGGTCGATTTTTACATGATTTAGTAAACTTTCCTATTTTGTGTCTTGAATTAATTATTTATTATTTTTAGAGCATATTGGATTTAATTGTTTATTTAGTGGGTAGCTTTAAAGATATATGGTAATTAATTAGAATCCAAGTTGGTTCCAAGAACTAAAGGAAAGAAGATAAACATGGAAATTGAAGATAAGGAAGTAAAAGCTAAAAATATGGAAAAGGAAAAGCGGTCATAAATCTAAATTCCAGCACCTACGACCACAAATCAACTTATATCGCAAAATCGGTGAAGAATTTGGAAGAACGGTCAAGAGCAAAGTTGGAGATCTTTCCGAGACGATAATTTCGACTACTCATTCGCGGCAAACGGATAGGAATTGAAGCTGTTAGGACCAAAACAAAAACGGGGCTGATTCCATGTTTTTGGGCTACGAATTTGAGTTGGGCTAGGAGTCCAATATTTACCTTCTCCTTCAAGAAAACGAATTAGGTCTTCCTATACACTATAAATACAGCCTCTTATCATTAGAAAATCATCCTTGGCAAAACTTAATCCAAGAGGAAGCTTACAACACAAGAAAAGAAGTCTGGAAGGAGTTGTTCATCAATAATGTCTTCTTTAACCTTTGAATTTGTAATTTCTTTGTTTTCTTCCATTAGTATGAACTAAATTTCCATTTAGCTTGAGTTTTAGAATATATGTATGAACCCTAGTGTTAGTTGACATCTATCTTATTTGGGAATTATGTGTTTTAAATTGAATTATTATTTTTATTCTCTGTTTATGTGTTGGGATTTATATTATGTGTTCTTGTGGATCACGACCATATAGAATTACCATCATAATAGTTAAGTAATCATTGACAACGATATATTTAATTACAAGTTTAGCACATAACGTCTAGTGTACGGTTTAGATCTGACAAATCAACCTAACTAGATAATCACCATGGTTTAGTGTATTGCTATCTAACCAATTGCAGGAAAAGTTTGCTTAGGACTCCTTATTGACACAGGTAAACCCTATTTAAAACTACCTAGCGCAATTTGAACCGATTATTGAAATACTACATAATTCATCCTTACATGTTTAGAACGGCAAAACTAGTGGGGATTACATGCTATTTACTCAAGCGAAACTCTCATACTATCTTCTTCTCTTGCATTTAAATTTTCTGTCTTTACTTTATTAGTTTAATTTAGTTAATCGAAAACCCAATAAAAATCTATTTGTCTTTTAGTTCTCGGCGTTTATTTGTTCTAGCTTTAATATTTGCACTTGATTATTGCATAAGTTCTTTCTAACCTTCGTAGTCTCTGCGGAACGAATCTTACTTATTATTTTAAACTTGCATACGATCTGTATACTTGCAGAACCGTGCTAGGCTAGGGTGATTATTTGCACTTATTTAAATCATATTTTTATCACACCCTAGTCGACACCAATAAAGATAACATAATTATATCTACTAATAAACTTATGAAGGAAATATATGTATTGATTGGAATAGGATCAATAATACAGTTGATAATACGCAACAGAGAAGACCTGAACAAGCTGAGGAAAGTTCTAGTAATAATTCATACATTACTATACTATGTGACACCTCCTTTAGCAAAAAATATAAAGTTACATGAATAGAAATTAGACAACACCACAAAGAATCTAGAAATAAAGTGCTTTCAAAATCAACAGTGATTTGTGACTTTATTATTGAAGGAGAAGCTTTGTCGGTCCTCAAAGCTACTGAAATTTGTAAAGAATTCCCATACAAAAGCAAAATAATATTTCAGATAATCTTGGGCTCCTCCAAAGTATTAGGTAGGTGTCAGTCACGAGTTAAAAAATCCAACCGATTATTAGGAAGATCAATCAGATAGCCTTTGAATATGGTCCTATTATTTTTTGATTAATCCTAAAAAGATTCAATGGTCAAGCGGATAAGCTCTCCAAAGAGGCTAGATGCAGAGCCACTCGGAAGTGTGTGACAAACAACATTCTCTTTGAATTGATGAAAGATTTTAATAGTACATGTATTAGAGAATAGGCCTTTTTCTATGTTTCTTTTTTTGTGCCTTTGGCACCTCACCAGTCCAAAGAAAAGGATAATATTTGAAATAATAAATAAACTAAATTTTAAATGATAATACCAAGCACACAAAATCAAGCGAGGTACTGAAAAAACATACTTCATAACTGGCAGGTTTGCTATAACTAACTGCTACACACAACTTAAAATATCGTTACACTCGTTTCGCAGGGCTATGCACATCATCTTCCCTTTTCACCTGCACTATCAAATTCAATAATTTCGAATTGGTGTGAATTTATAGTCGTTTCAAGAAATAATTGCATCAACTTGTCCCCTATTCTTTCCTTATCTCAGTATAACCTAAATTTATAATTAAATTGCGAAAGGCATATAATTTTTTTTTTCGCTTTAGGTATCCTGAATTTTTGTCCACTCTAAAGCAGACCTTGTATAAAATCTCATATCCGAGTACAAATCAGGGACAGTCGATGTAAGTTACACGCTAATCAAATAATATAATTACAAAAATCCACTTACTATTCAGAATTCTGCAGAAAATATGTGCATACTCTAATTTAGTGGAACATTTTTTATTAGGTACTTTGGTGTTTGCAGAGAACTCATAATACTCAATCTCACAATAAGATAACAGTTCAAATTTAGACACCTCGAGCAACCTAGGTATTGAAAAAGTCATCTAGTCAGAAAGTAGGCAATTTAGTGTTAGTTCTATTAGTCAAATGGGATTTTTCCCAAGTGTTGGCCGGTTTGACGATGACTTAATTAATACGTTTATCTAATTGTAAAGACTAATATATTCACTTGGTTAAAAACTATTTGAAGTTGAATGACAAATTGAGTCATGAATTTTTTGGAGGGAGAATGAATAAATAAATAAATAGTTATTTTTTATATATTTATATATATATTAATGGTGAAAAAAGGAATTTTTTTTACTATTGGACCAAACCCAATAGTTGTTTTTGTTTTTCATGTGGAAGTCTTTGTATATAAACATTGAGTCTGGCCTAATAGTAAACTTATGATAAGTACTAACCCAATAGTTATGTCTTTTACTATATACGGTATCTTTAATTTAAAAGACACAACTTCAAATTTTAAAGTCACAACCTTTACTAGTGGATGCATAGCCACCTATTCATTTTCTATAAATAGGTGGTCAAATCAAACATTTTATTCATTCATTTTTTTAAAACATTAAGCATTAAACTTATATGAGTGTTGACATTCTTAAGAATTCGTGTGTCAGTTTCTTTTGAATAGTTTTGTCGTTGTATCCTGGAGGTTGAAGCCGACAAACGCAAGACACCGGTAAGTGGCCTAAATACCTTAAAGACATCGGATCTAATCCGAGACTCGACAAGTAAAGTGATTTATTTATTTACTTTTATTTTATTTTTGAATTAGTTTTTATATTGTTTTACTGTTTTATACAAATAAAACACAATAATTTAAGGTATTTATGATTCACGTTGTATAAACAGAAAATGTTTTCTTTTCGTTTTATAAATTTTACTTTTGCAAAATTTCTGGGTCTGTGTATACTGAACAGGAATGTAACATTTTATTTCTTTTATATTATTTTGATTTTAGGTCTGCGTATACATACTAGAAAATTACTCGCTTACTAACGTCATATTTTTTCTTCATAGAAAATATGTAGAAAAATACTGAACAAAGTGAAAAGCAACATGAGACGGATAACAACTCAAGAACAGAAGTTTGTGTACCCACACCAACGCCCATTGGACCAGCCGATAGACCATAAAAGTTCAATGGTTCTAACGTTAAGAGGTGGCAGCAAAAGATGTTGTTCTACCTGACAACTCTAAGCTTGGCAAATTTTCTGAAGAAAGATCCACCGGAATTGGGATCCAATTCAAATAATGAGATATACAACTAGGGATGGCAATGGATCAGATTATTGCAAAAAAAAAACCAAAACCATATCCATAACTATTTGATTTATCAAAAACCAAATCCTAATGGATTTAACCATCATACTTATATTTTAAAACGATAACCGAATAATTCGGATTCAGGTTTTTAAACGGTATTTCGGATTTTAACCATAACCAAACTATAACTCTATAAATATATCAAAATTCTTAAAATAAGATCACAAAATCTTTAAATATATAAAATATTATGTTGATCCTTAATTAAATAACGTATGTGTTACTTTTTTGTTAAATTTAATATTTAGAATTTAGTTTTGAGATATGAAAATAATTTTTTATTTATATTATTATAAAATATGCAAAAATAGATGATAATAAACAGATTTTTGGTTATTCGATTTTATTTTTATCTAAAACCATAACCCAATGGATTTAACCATCGGTTACACTTTTCAAAACCATAACCTAACGGCTTTATCCATAGAAGCATAATCGGTTCGGATTTTCATCGGGTTCAGTTTTAAACCATAACCATTGTCATCCCTACATACAACGCAGTAGATGCTTGTAAGAATTATATTCCTTTCTGTTTGGAGAATTCCTTATATAATGTGTACTACACCATGACGACAACCAAGTAATTATGGGATTCTCTTAAGAAGAAATACAAGATTGAAGATGTCGGGACAAAGATATTTATGATCAGTAGGTTCCTTGATTTCAAGATGGCGGTTTCAAGACCATTAATGTCTCAAGTACTACAGTACGAGATGATTTTTCATGAATTGAGTGTTGAGGGTATGGATTTAGTAGAGCCTTTCCAAGTTGGTGCTTTGGGGAAAAGCTACCCCCATTGTATAAAGATTTCAAGAACTACCTCAAGCACAAATGCAAACATATAAGTTTGAAGATCTAATGGTAAGGTAAGAATCGAGGAAGACAATCGATTGGCTGAAAGGGCAATTAACCCTAGATCATATGAAGCCAAGGCAAATCTTGTAAAACAAGAGAGGACCAACCAAAAAAACAAGCGCAAGAGACAAGGACTGTCAAATAATGAAAAAAATAAGAATGTGAAATTCAACGGGGACATCATGCAAAAGACCGTCGAAACAAAAAGGCACAAGAAAACCAAAAGAAGGTAAGGGCAATCAGTCGTATGTGACTGAGATATTTGAGGGAATTAACGATTTGAACCTGACAGCCACAGTCTCAGAAGTCAACCTCGTAATCAACCCAAGGACATGTTTGATAGAAACTGGAGCAACCCGACATGTGTGCTCGAACAAATATGTGTTCAAAACCTACAAGAGAGCTACAAATGAAAAATCTTGTATATGGGAAATTCGGCCACATCAAAGGTTCAAGGTACTAGAATGATTGTGCTGAAGATAATCTCTGGGAAAGAGCTGACCTTGAACAATGTCCTCCATGTTCCAAGCATATCAAGAACTTAGTTTTTGGATCCTTTCTAAGCAAGGCAAGGTTTAAACTTGTATTTTTAGCTGATAAGTTTGTATTAAATAAGAACAAAATGTATGTAGGAAAAGGGTACCTCTGCGACGGTCTGTTTAAGATGAATGTAACGACCGTAGTACCTTCAAAAATTGTAACTCATAAATAAATGAATGAAAATTTTGATTATGTTTATATGCTTGACTCACTTAATTTATGGCACGATAGATTAGGACATGTTAATTGAAGTTCATTAAATAAGTTAGTAAACGTCGGGTGTGAACTTCAATTCTCAAAAGTAATGTGAAGTATGTGTTGAGTCAATATTAACCAAAACCTCGTTGAAATCTATAGAAAGGACTTCATAGTTAATTCACAATGACATTTGTGACTTAAGATTTGTGCAAACTATAATGGAAAATAGTATTTTATAACTTTCATTGACGATTGCCTATGTTGTAGATCTCGGTTTTGGGCGCTAGGCGGTCGACAGGGGCCTAGCGCCTAGGCGGGATTACACGGGGCCTAGGCAAAATTATACGATTTTGAATGCCGATGTGTAATTTTGTATCTTTACTAATATATATGTAGTAATTATAGAAATTTTAACTATTTAAGTCATAAAATTCATCTAGAAACACTATAGTAAATATAAAAATACTAAAAATTGAGTTATAATATCAACTAAAGAGTTCTCGAGAATAAGAAAAATAACAAAAAGGTCTATGCAGGCATGTTTTTCCATTAATCGGCGCCTAGGCGGCCATTTTTTGCCATTAATCGCTGCCTAGACGGGCTAGGCGCCTATTCCACGACGACTAAGGCGCTAGGGAAAAACTTTTTCGTACAAGATCACACTAGAATTGGTTTCTTAAAAAGAACACACAATGCAATCCAAGAAGAGCAAGATCAAGAATCATTATCAATCGAAAGCAAGATCGAGAATCATTTCCAAATGAAGGAGAACCAATAAGAAGCAAGCGGGTGAGAACCTCTATGTCTTTTAGTCCTGAATTTTTATCTTACATGCTAGATAATGAACCGTGAACATTCAAGGAGGCTATGTCAAACCCTAACGCCCCTTACTGAAAAGAAGCAGTAAATAGCGAGATAGATTCCATTATGCAAAACCATACACGGGAATTAGTGGATCTCCCTCCTGGGAATAAATCACTTGGATCCAAATAGATATTCAAAAATAAACTAAAGACTGATGAGTATATTGAAAAACACAAGGCTCGCCTTGTTGTAAAAGGTTATAGTAAAAAAGAAGGACTTGACTATTTTTATCCTTATTCTCTGCTCACGAGAATATCATCCATTTGAATGTTAATTGCTATAGCTTTGATATACAAGCTCGAAATTCATCAGATGGATGTAAAAACAACTTTTCTAAATGGAGAACTAAATGAAGAGATATATATGGAACAACCTGAGGGTTATGTAGTTCCAGGTAAGGAGAATCACGTATGTAAGCTTGTTAAATCCTTATATGGTTATAAACAGGAACCGAATCAATGGCATTCCAAATTTTCTAGATTCATGATCTCGAATGGTTTCATGATCAATGAATGTGACAAATATGTTTATGTAAAAGGAAATGAGACAGGATATGTCATTGTCTGCTTATATGTGGATGATATGCTAATCATTGGAGGTAACAATGATGTGATTACACTCACCAAAAGGATGCTTTCAAGTGAGTTTGACATGAAAGATTTAGGCCTTGCGGATGTTATTTTGGGTATCAAGATTCTCTGAACATCTGAAGGTATTGTACTATCTCAGTCACACTATGTTGAGAAAGTATTAAACAAATTTAGTAACGGTGACACAACTATCGCCAAGACACATGTTGTAAATTTACATTTTGCTAAGAACACTAGTGATAGGATCAACTAGTTGGAGTACTCTCCGATTATTAGGAGTCTCATGTACCTAACAAACTGCACTAGGCCAGATATAGCACATGCAGTAAGCAAGCTATGTAGGTTTACACATAATCCGGGAAAGAACCACTGGATTGCTATTGTAAGTGTTCTAAGGTATCTCAGATACACTATGAACAAAGGGTTTTTTACACATGACATCCAACTATACTAGAAGGATACAGTGATGTAAACTGGATATCAGACTCCACAGACTCAAAATTTACAAGTGGATTCGTCTACATGTTAGGAGAAGCGGCCGTGTCTTGGAAATCCACTAAGCAAACGTGCATAGCCAGATCCACCATGGAATCTGAGTTTTAGCTTTAGACAAAGCTGTTGAAGAAACCGAGTAGCTTCATATTTTTTTAGAGGATATTCCTAATTGGCCAAAGAATGTTTCAGCTATCTGCATACATTGCGATAGTCAGAGTGTCATTGGTAGGGAACTAAACGTGATGTATAACGGTAATTCTAGACACATACGTCGTAGACACAGTACCGTTAGACAGCTACTCCCAAATGGATTTATCACAATTGATTACGTTCGATCAAAAGATAACATAGCGGATCCACTAACCAAAGGTCTACAAAGAGAGAAAGTGTGAGTGTCGTCAAGATGAACGGGTCTTAATCCTACGAAAGATAAGTTGTCAGGATGGGAACCCGACCTAGCAGAGTAGAGATCCCACAATCTAGGTTCAAAGGAAATACCGAGTCATGAAACTGCAACTTGGTACGACTCACTATGGGGAGACCTCCCCAAACCATTCCTAGGACAAAATTAATCAGTGCTACCTGTTAAAGTGAAGGATAAGTTAAACTTTAAATGGTTCTTGTAACTGCGATAACATAACATAGAGTAAGGCAGAATACTCTTGACAAGAGACCACCTATATGAATAACATGGGTAGGGCCGTCTCTGACGGTTATTAATGAAATACTAGGAGTTATACAGGGTCGTAAATAGACACAACCGTGATAACCAAATGATGCTTAGACGTATAATATGTAACTTTTATTGACTTGGTTTACACAAAAGTTGAATAGTTCAAGACATCATGTTCATTAGTTAGCAAATAAATCCTATAACTCTTATTAGAGAAGGTTCAAGGCCAAAAGCTACCTTTCTCGATGTAGTATTCTTCTACGCTTCTCTCTTGCCCTCTCTCGTGTTTAGCTTGAACATATTTTCGGGGTGGTTAGTCAATTTCCATTCATGTGGGGATTGTTGGTCAAGTGGGATTTTTCCCAGGTGTTGACCGGGTTGACGATGACTTGATTAATACGTTTATCCAATTGTAAGACTAGCACAATATATTCACTTGGTAAAAAATTATTTGAATTTGAATGAGAAATTGAGTCATGAAATTTTTGGAAGAAAAATAAATAAATAAATAGTTTTTATTTATATATATATATAGTAAAGGTGAAAGAAGGAAACTATTGGGCCAAGCCCAATAGTTGCTTTTGTTTTTCATGTGGAAGTCTTAGTATTGAAATTGGGCTCCAATAGTAAAATTATAATAAGTACTAAGGATCCATTACTATTGGGTAAGCTCAATAGTTATGTCTTTTACTATGTACCATATCTTTTATTTAAAAGACACAACTCCAAATTTTAAAGCCATAACCCTTTCTAATGGATGCCTAGCCACCTATTCATTTTCTATAAGTAGTTGGACAACTCAAACATTTTCTTCATTTAATTTTTTTAGACCATTAAAATTATAAGAGAGATAGAAAGAAACAACTTTATTAAGTTCGTTGAAATTTTTAAGAATTCGTGTGTCAGTTTCTTTTGAATAGTTTGTCATTGTATCTTGGAGGTTGAACCCAACAAACGTAAGACACCGGTACGTGGCCTAAATACCTTAAAGACATCAGATGCAAGCCGAGTCTCGAAAAGTAAAGTTATTTATTTATTTTATTTTATTTTATTTTTTTGTTAGTTTTTATATTTTTTTACTGGTTTATACAAATAAAACACAACAAGTTCAAGGAATATAAAGGACACCAACCAATCGCTGGATTTATTTGGATCGTTGATCCAGTAGAGGTAGAGGCTACAGATATCAAAACAAAGATCCTCCACCACATGTATCCGATAACCAAATCAAATATTTAAATTAGATAAAAAAGAATTCATTTGAATTCAATTTTGTTTGATACTTGGACACATACATAGTGTCCATAATTGGCATCAATGCAACCTGAAAAGGACAAACATAATTCAGAAAACACATTTGTGATAATTAGCTTTCAAAAGAAGTTTTGACAGTCTGGTCAGACTATTTCTCAAATTTAACTCCCTTATTGATAAATTATATGTGCAATTATCCTTCCTCTAAGTTAGCAACGTTGATTAATTGAACTCTACTCTTCTTTTTGACACTAAATTGACTTAATAAATTGCTATAATCAATAATTGACTATGATTTTTATGGTAAACTACAGCCGAAGATATGCCCTAAATTGTGGCGTTGGTGGTACGATATGATCTTTGAACCCTGCCCAATCATAGAAGACAACATAATTCTCCCAATCACATAAACCCTAATTAATTAGTATGGAGGAGACATGTCATTGTCATAGGAGTAGGAGTGGCAGATGACAACCATTGTCACCAGAGATGGAGAAGAGTGACAGGGAAAAGTATCGTCGAGATAAAGTAAAAGTATGACAAACAATTATCACTGAATATATACCCTAAAGGCACAAAATGATCTCTAGCATGTAAATGGTGATAGATAATGGTAGAAAGGGTTAGTGTGCGTGAAGTCAGAAGGCGATGATGGGTCATGGTAATTGAGAGAGAATAATATGTGTTTTTGGTTAGAAAAAAAAGGGGCTTAGCATATGATAGATGCAATTTTTTGGTTTCATTATATAGTAGGAGTATAATGGGTAATATAATTTTTTTGTCTCGAAAATGAGATGATGTGTCACAATCTACGGTGCCCCTTGTAATATATTTGTAACCTATATCAAATTTCAGTCGCTCTTTATCTCTCCCTAAGTCATTATATAAATATAATATCACTAGTTGAAGTGTTGATGGGACGTACCAAATAAAAGACACGTCGATGTTTTAATAAGAGCCCTAAAGTTAAATTAGAAACGTATTCATGCTATATCGAGTGGTCTTTTATTTTATATCCTCAAATCAAATTTCAGGCAGAAAATTCGTTGATCAACCTATAAGGTACGAAAATTACCCTCTATTATGTACTAAAAGTGTAACATTGGAAACCTACAATATAATTGTTATTACTCTAGGGATAGAAATGAGAGGGTTGGTGGACCCACTAATATTCTTGCATCCGTGGATGATACATGTATCCCAAATGATCAAACTTGAACTACGACTCGATGGAGGTCGAGAACAAAGAGGACAAAGTCCAAACAACCCAGATCTATGGTATACCACAACCCCTCTAGTATACAACGAGATAATTAAATCACCATGTCTAGATAAAATACAGAAAAAGAAGGATTAATGGTATTCCATGAAACCAGTATATGCGTACTAAATGCTGTTTTGACAATAATTAATAACATGTTCAATGCTCTAGAGACAGAAGAAGGTGTGGTGTGGCCTAAGGTGTGATAAATTAATGATATAAATAAGTGCAAATACACACCTGGTGGTCCTTTGTATGTTCTAAAATAAATGCAAATGCTAATCGAACCACAACCGCAAGTGTACGGTTGTCCCAAGTAGTATAACTGATAAATCAGATTCGTTCCAAGGACGGAATGGTTGATCACAATGCTTACCTATTAATGATTGATGCACTTATGTAAACAAATAAAAGTAAAATGTTTGTTTGGTTTTGTTATTAGAACTAATGGATGGAAGACAAATATTAAAATGCAAGTAAAAGCTAAGACGCAAGTAAAATAAGTGAAAACGCAATATGAGATGTAGTACTTGAGAGACGCAAGGGTTTTCCTAACTATCATTCATTTCATACATTGTTTAAGGGACAAATCGGTAAATTTGTATTGGTCGGGATTCAATAATCTCCTTACCCCCGTCAGGGTGGACTAAGGAGCAACTCTCAAATGCTACAAACCCCGTCAGGGTGATTATAGTCCACTCTCAAGTGCTTAAATTCAATTTACCCAATAGGCCATAGGTTTAATTAAGCTCGTCAGAGTCAAATAATTTCTAACCTACATTCATTAACTAGTTCGGTACCTAAACCCCCCGTCAAGGTGATCCAATCGCCACTAATTGGAATAACTTAGATACTAAGTCCTATCATTGATTGATCAGGTCAAAAATAGTAGTTAAAGTGCAAATTAAAGAAAAATACAATTTACCCAATTTGATTTAAATAATAATAATCCCAAATCCAAATGTATAAAACGAAATCAAATTGGGATTAACCCATTATGCGTTCTCAAGCACTATGTAAAGTTTAGCTCATATTAAATGCAAAAACTAAATTAAAAGCAATGGAATTCATATTTGATTACAAAATTAAAATTGAAAGAACCTAATTTCCGGAATTGGAATGACTACGAACGGAGCTATAGACCCACTCCAGCTCTTGTAGCTTCTTCTTTCTTCCTTTTGTTGCTTCTCTCTGGTGTTTAATCTTGTAGAATGTGAATTGTGTGAAAAATAAAAGTCCAGACCTCCTTTTATAAGCATAAATTCGGACTAGGGCTTGGACCAGAAAATAAAAGACTAATTAAATGTCCAAGCCCAATTTCCAAGCCCAAAATCCCGTAACTGCTGATACACCTTCACTAAAACGGCTTTTCCCGATGCGTTACAACTCCGATTGACCTCATTCTAGTTGCTAAAGTTCCGTAACTCGATAAGGAATGATTTCTCTTCAAAGGTCAACAGCTAAATCATCGCTTAAGCACCTCGAAATCAGCAATCTATGGCCTGGAAAATGGATTTTCAGCTCTAAAAATAATATCTTCGGGATTTATCTTCAAGTCTTGACTCTTAATTCACGATCTTTGACTTTCTCCTCGGATTCCTATCCTAGCTAACATCTAAAACCTGTAAACTTTACACTAAAAATACCAATATTACGCGCAAAAGTTTAATAAATTAAAAATGCTAGAAATAAAAAGGCAATTCCGGATTATTGCATATTAAGTCCAAAAGTCTATCAATTTAAGTAAATAAACACCAAAAATGATGTCTCCCAAGGGTCGAAAATAAGAACAATTAGGGAGACATCAACACCCTAAACTAACACTGTACTGCAAGTATTACAGGACGTATGCAAGTTTTAATGATAAGAAGATTCGTTCCTCAGGGACTGACGAAAGTTAGAGAGAACTTATGCAAATTATCAAGTGCAGATATTAAAGATAGATAATAATACGCAAGGAGAAAGAAGAGAAAGATAGATATTTATTTGGTTTTTAATAAGAAAACTAAACTACTAAATTAAAGACAGAAAATAAATAACAGAAAAGAAAAGAAGATAGTATGAAAGATATAACTTAGGTTTTACTAGTATGCACTAATCCTTCTAATTCTATCTATTAAATCTAGTTCATAAGGGAGAATATTAGCTCTTGGTATACTTAGTCAGGATTCTAAATTCCCATACCTTAGACCTTGAGAGCGACTAAGGGGGCTACGACACAACCAAGAACTGATTTCAAATAGGGTTATCAAACGCCACTAAGGCCCTAAGCAAATACTGCAATCTTGGTGATACGGTGATTAAAACAAACCTTAATGACTATCTAGTTAGAAGCATGTTTTGTCAGAACTACTATCGACACTAGACGTTATGTGGTGGTTCAATAGTTAAACACCCTGGTAAGGCGACCATCTAACTACTATTAAGGTAATCCTAAACGTTGCGCACCGCAAGGAAAACATACATTAAATCAAAACACATAATCAAATATGAAGTAAGTAGCTAATATCAGATTAAAACATATAATTCCCAAAGAAACTTAGATAGAAGAATTAGAATTCATAGTTATACATTATGCAAAACCTAAGGTAATAGAATTAATTCATACAAAGAAAAGAAGAATAAAGAATTACAAAATAAGAGGTTGAAGGAGACATGATTGATGCACAGCTCCCTCCAGACTTCTTCTCTTGTGTTGCAGCTTCCTCTTGGCCTTAAGGTCTGGCCAAGGATGATTTTAGAGTGTTAAGAGGCTGTATTTATAGGTTATAGGAAGACCTAATTCGTTTTCTTGAAGGAGAAGGAAAGTAATGGACTCCTAGTCCAACTCAAATTCGTAAGGAAATAAAGATAAACACTGCTGGACCGTTTTGAGCATATCTTCTTCGTATTGGTCGGTTTGAGCTCCATAAGATACCAAAAGAATCGCAACAGAATTATCTTGACCCTCTAGAAGGAAATCACCAGATTCGGCCTATTTCTTAGGTAAAAACGCATATCTTTGGACGTGTATGCAGAATCCCAGATTTAAGCAGCTTTTCCTTTTCCATCTTTTTAGCCTTTGTTTCCTTATCTCCAATTTCCATGCAAATCTCTTTCCATAAGTTGTAATCTTTGACTTGGACTCTAATTAATCTCCATAATTATCTTTAAAGCTTCACACTAAATAAACAATTAAACCCAATATGCTCTAAAAATAATAATTCAACAAATCAAGACTCAACATAGGAAAGTGCACTAAACTAAACTAAAATCAACCTATAAACTAATAAATAAGCCTAAAATGATGTCTCAGAAGTATATTATATTATCACAAATGAGGAGACATCAAGGTGTAAACACAACTCTTGAGTTTAAAGACACTTCACAAGAGAATGAAAATACAATCACATAAATTCCTTCTTCAACACCACCAAGCCTCACGATGTTGGAAGATTCAAAAGAAGCGACACCAAAGCCTGATAACCTCATATTATAGGAAAATTGGTAGAACACAAACTTGACAAGGGGATCCACTCTCTTCATTAATATCCATCCTATGTCTGGAGTATCTATCACGACTTATCCAAAACACCACACTCAAATCCCCCTTTAATTATCACACAAAATGTGGGAGTTTAAAGATCACTCATCTTGCCTTTGCTTATGATCTTATGCTACTATGTAAAGGTTACACACCATCTATTAAAGTGATTCTAGGTTGTATGGACGGATTTGAGAAAAGATCGAGGCTTTGTCTCAATTTATCAAAGTCAAAGATATATTTCATGGGTATCAAATCGGAGTATCTGAAAAATCATTAATGAATCCTCACAACTTACTAGAGATGAAATGTCGCTTCGATATCTTGGGGAGCCTTCTTATGGACAGCGGGTTAAAAGTGAGGGAGACTATGCTCCGTTATACAAAAAGTTAACTGCATGTGTCACGTCATGGAAAGGTTCAATGCTCTCTTATGCATGGAATTTAGAATTAATTTGCTCAGTCTTACAGGGTTTTGGATACTTTTGGCTCAATATTTTCTATTCCAAAAGAGGTATCTACGCGCATTATTCAAATTTGTCATAATTTCAATTGGAATTTAAAATCGAAAAATGTCACATGGGATGATATTTGTATGCCAAAGAGTGAAGTGGGGCTTGGGTTTAAACATTTTGAAGTATGGAATAATGCCCTACTTATGAAATTCTTATGTAGAATTCGCAACATAAGAGATACTTTAGATCAAATGGGTACCTAGTAATTTCTTACGAGAGTTAAAACATTTGGGATTGGCATAAGAGTGGTTAGTATTATTAGTTATTTAAGACGTTGTATCACATAATACCCCAATTTATCAATGCATACAATAAAGACATAGCCAAGAAGTAACTTCGCACCTCAGTAGTGGTATACCTCAAAAAGGCCAGGATCTCAGCAATAATGTTAGTGACGCCTTAATGGTGGTATACCGCAAACAGATCATGACACATCGATGTTGAAGGAGGTTTACCGCAGACTATCCAATGTATACCACAAATCGCTCTTGCCTGCCCGAATACAAATTATGACTTTTTTTAGAAAAAGACCATAAAAGGTCATGAGAGAGCATCTTATGGAGTCCTCACATCACCTAAACACACAGTAATCGTATGACTTACAACTAGGGGAGTGCTCAACACCAAATATCGACTAACCTACATGGGATTTGACCTGATTTGTGCACTTTACAAGGAAGATATTGAAACCAAGAAGCAACTAATCTCTGAGTGCAAGTTCATTGACGAGATTTGGGGTACTATACGGAGATTAGTGGGTATAAGGAGAGTTATGTCTACCATTCAGAGCGCCCTATATTGGTTAAAGAAAGATAAGGTGAGAGTACCTTGGAAGACAAAGACATATAAGATAACTTTCACTTTGACCGTGTACTTGTTGTGGCAAGTTAGGAATAAACTTAGTACAGAGGTTGTGGCCCCTAATTTGGAGGCATATGCGAGAATATTAAGTTTCGTATTTATCGTTATCTTTTACCCGATATATCCATATCTCGCCTTCTTGGGAGGTAGTAGATTATTATTTCATCCCGTCTAAACTCATTGTACAAGGTTTTGTGGGAGAATGTAACATTACTATTTATTAGCGCATTATTAACATTTAATTAGAGTCTTTGACCAGGTTAAACCGATAATGATGTAAATATTACGTTTTTTGCATTGTTTTAATATATTTATTTATCCGGAAAAAAAACTTACATTCATTAATTAAAATCATTATTCATGTGCTTTAATGTCATGTGTTTATAATTTTAATAAGGGTAGCGCTGTAAACAATCCGAGTCGAGCCGGATACTAGATGTGCAAGCTTGTTTGATAAGATTTACGAGTCGAGTCGACCCGAGCTCAAATTTTAACGAGTCGAGTAGAGCTCAAATTTTAAAGCTTGTTAACATATCGAACGAGCATTTTTCGAGCCGATCTCGAGTTATTAACGAATAATTTGTTTTATATAGGTTTAACAATATATTTATTGATAACTAAAACAATAATTTACAGATCATAATTTTTTAAGGAGTTAACGAACAAGCTCGAACGAACGCGTTTTTTCACGAACGAGTTCGAACAAACTTTTTTGGTCGTTTGTATAAACGAACAAGTTCGAACAAGTTTTTTACCGAGCCAAACTCGAGCTGCTTGCGAGCAGTTTGGTTCGTTTACAAACCTAAATATGGGCTTAAAGATTTATTAATAAGATACATGTAGGATAGAAAGTATTATACACAAAAATAATATAAAATGAACATAGGCTTTTCCTAGAGACTTGGTTTACTTGGGCCACGCCATCCCTTCTTTTTACTTGGGCTTATCAAATATATTGTCCTGGCGAAAGTATATCGAGGGTAACAGATCTCAGAATTGCAAATCACAATCAAAATAATAAAATAATTGATATTGATGGAAAAATGACCCAAAAAATCAAAATAATATTATTTTCAGCCCAATAACATCAATGACAAAATTTCTGCCCAATAACATCATTAACTAAATTTTGTCCTTGATGGGAATCGTCCTTGACGGGAATCGTCCTTGACGGGAATCGTCCTTGATGGGAATCGTCCTTGACGGGAATCGTCCTTGATGGGAATCGTCCTTGACGGGAATCGTCCTTGACGGGTAAACATGTAATCTTATAATAGTAAGTTAATGGATGATTCTTTGGGGCAAGTATAATATTATTTTGATTTTTTGGGTCATTGACCCATAATTGATACCAATTTTTTTGGTTCGAATTAATAACAAATGGAAACTACTTTAATTTACAATTTAAATTGCATGTAATAATATTTTTATTGCATGTAAAAATGTATTTTTTTCCAGATTCCTTGGTAAAATGTATTAAAGTTATGATATATACCATTCGAAATTATATTATCCAAATACCACTTAATAATGTGGCGTGAATTAGTTAGTTATAAATAGTTAATGTATTTATTTTTTTAATCTAATTAACGATTTATGACCAACCAGTTCACGCCATGTCATTAAATGATATTTGGGTAGTATAATTTTAAATGGTATATATCATTACTCAAAGTATTATAGCTTAATTTGGTGGATATAATGAATTTTTTAAGATAAAATATATATTTAATCATTAAAAAATTTAAAAGTTATAAGAAGTCATCTTACCATCTCTATTGGATAACGTTATTTTTTTTAACGCTTAATACATTTCAAAAACTAACCGCTACAAAATCTATCAACCGATTCCTAATCGAGAAAATCGAGAAATAAGTAAATCGAAAGTGTTCCCTTCCTTCCTGTTGTGCCCTGTGCCTAGCTTGTTTAGCTAAGTTGTCTGCCCGACCATTGTACTTCCTTGGGATGTGTTTAAAAAAGACTGGGGCTACCATCGCTGCCAGTCTTTTAATCTGCCGAATCCACGGTCGAAGCTTCCAATTAGCAGCTGACACCTGCTGAGTACCCCGAACTAAGTCGAGGTTATCCGAGAAGATCGTGATCCCCTCGTTCCTTTCTCTAATTGCTCTTTTCAGTGCACCAATCACTGCTTGAGCCTCCCCTTCCATACTCGTATTACACATCGCGATTTCCGAGTGATTCTTCCTATTACCAGTCTCCTTGGCTACTTGCACTACTCCTATTCCAGTTGGTAGATGTGGTAACTCAAATGACGTATCACACATATAAGCAACCTGCGTATTGTAATTTAGATGCGTAGCTATGCCTTCCTTTATTCCTAATACATGATTTGGTATTACTTGACTAGCTGCCCAATCTCCTCCAAACCTTTCATCCATATGCTTGTTGGTTGATCTGATGACATCATCAGTTTCTATAGAATAATTTTGATGCCGACTTTTCATTTTTGACTTCCATATGTTCCAGATTAACAGCAACACATAGGATATAACTACTTCCCGTCTCCATCCCCCTTTAACAAATATATATATAATTGCTAGTACCCATTCTCCCAAATGATCAACCGTTTGTCCTATGTAAATTTGTAGTGCCGATCCTGCCCAAACGAGCTTTGCTATATTACACGAGAGCAGTAAATGTTCCACCGTTTCCTGTTCCGATTTACACCATATGCATTCTCCTTCTACCTCACAATGACGTTTGACCAAATTCTAACCCGTTGGTATAGCATTATTACATGTCTTCCATGTAAAGATTCTGACCTTTGTGGGTAGTTTTGAATACCAAACAGCAGTCCATAACTTGCTCTCCAGTTGAAATGTATCAGATTGTCCTGGTGCCTCCCTAATCCCTGCCTCTGTTATTAGCAATAGGAATTATACTATGATGGAGGGTTAGAAACTCAATAGTTAAAGGGTAAATGAGACATAAAAGTCTTGAATACTGATTTTTTGCTCTATAAAAAATGAAATAAATCTTAATTCTATTAAAAAAACTCAAAGATGATCAATTACCAAAATAATCTTATACAATACAAAAAACATTAAAAGACAAAAAAGAATATTGAGTGCTTCCACTATTCATTTCCAGCCACCATCCGCCGACCTCGGGTCACCCCCACCGACCTCCGACCTCAGGCCACCACCACCGACCTCTGATGCCCACCCACCGCTGGAAAAAGTATAGATTATCGGAAAAAAGTATAGAGTATCGGAAAAGTAAAGAGTATCGGAAAAAATTATAGAGTATCAGATCAAAATTTATTTAGTATCGTAAAATTTGATGAGTACTCCATAAAAAATGGTGAGTACTCCATAAAAATATAGTGAGTACTATATAAAAAACAGTGAGTATTTTATAAAATTAATTAGTTATCGCTAAAATCAATGAGTATTTTATTACATTTCAAACTAATTACAAAAGAAAAAAGAAAACAAACTAATTATAAAAAAAGGAAAAAACTATCTCAATACTGGTTTGACCAGATCTAAACAAAAAAAAAGCTCATCGGAAACGTCCTTCTCACTGAGGCGTGGAGCTGCCTCATGGAGTTCTCTTCTCCAACGAACCTCATGGCTGTGCGAAGCTGCCTCACGGAATCTCATGGTGTTGTCTTATCTTCTGGCCTGTGCTTTGTCGGAGGTTGCTTCATCAGTCTCCTTCGCACCAAACTGCTGAATCTGGTCATGGAGCACGAACCTCGTCGCACCAATCTTCGCACCAGAGATTTAGAGGCCTCCTTCGCGCTGGTCCTCTGTTCGAGCGAGTTCCAGGCTTCTCTCTTGCACAACTGCTTATCTCGGTGACTCCATTGTTCACGAGATAGGGTTCTTCTCAGGCGTGGCCAGCTGCGACGGAGTTTCATCTGTAGAGCTCGAACCGGCGGTGGAGCTCAAGTTTTCAGCTTAGCCTTCGAGTAGAGCAAAGCAGCTGGATCAAACCAGCAAGGAAGTCAGAGATGGAGATCGGGAAACGTTGCCCCTTCGCCCTGGCAGTGAAGACGCATCGCCGCATGAGCAGTGTTGCACCGCCATTTCGTAGCCTAGATCTCAAGAGCTCGATTTGAAGGGTGGGAATGGTGAACAACATCTCAACATCACGGCTTTCTTTTTGGATATTGGCTTCGAGCAGCCATGGCTTTTAAAATATCTTAGAGAATAGGAGGAGGGAGGAGAGAGTTCTTTGGGTAAACTTGTCCCTTATTATGCTTCCATACATTAGTGTACAAAACTTTTCCATCTCACTAGAATCATCAGCCGAATACTTGTAGGCCGCTATGACCTGAGCATCGTGCACCTGGAATCTTTGAAAGAAGTTTTGAAAGATCGCAATTGTTGATCCAACTTCTTACTTAATCCAAGTGCCTGATGAATTTCCTTGGCTTGACTAAGCTCCGCCTAAGCATAATCAGTCTCTGATCAAAATTTATTGCAAGCTTCGCGTCCTCTTGTTATCGCATGTTGCAACCATCATACAAAGACTTCAGTCGATCAAAGTTGTCATTAGTCGCCCAGATTTTCACCCTAAGCTTTTTCACATCCTCCCGAGCATCAGTCCATTTTGTACAAAGGTGGAAAACTTTGGTAGGGTGGCCGTTCAAACTAACAAGGAAACTCTGAACGCGCCGCACCTACCACAAGAAGAACAAAACAATTAATAAAAGAGAATATCAAGAAAGTAAAAGAGACCTCTTTGGGACAACTTATGGAAAGACAATGTAACTCATTAGATAGCATACCATATTTATACCATTCGGTTGCACCGTGCCGACTGAAAGAGCAGAAGGTCGCCCAATCGGGTCAATATTAGAAGAGATAGGGAAGCATATAAGCCAAATTATAATTCTAATACCTGATTAATCCTTATGAGACTTTCAAACAAAGTGATTTCTATCAAACCGAGGGAAAGGTACAGCTGTTGAAGGGAGAGAACTGCAAACTCTTCTTAGGACAGATGCAACAAGCCACCCAAGAGGCCCAAGTCCATTTATGAGGATAAACAATTCTCTAAAACATGGAATCTTACTTGATAGTTTGGCCTTTACACAAACCTAAATGTACTCGGTCCTTGCCTAATACTGCACATCACGATAGCGCTATGCGCACTTCTTCGACGTCTACAAATACCCCATTTTGTAGCAGAATTTGGTTCACTCTTGATACTCTCTTTATCTCTGTAAAATGGTTGTGTTTATTATAAAGTCGGCATAAATCTCCATATCTCCTGAACTAAGGTAATCCTTGATAATAATAGTGTTAATTTTAAATGTTTGAGCGCCATCCAGAGCGCACCTCCCTTTGGGCCTAACATAGTGCCTGGTGTCAGGAAGCCTCGGCGAAGTATCCAAAGCTTCGGGAAGTGAAGATAAAGCTCCTCGACTGTGATAGAGAGAAAGGTACACAGTTATTACCATGATTCACCGTCTTAATTCATAGTATTTATTTCTCTTCTCTTCTACCGATACTTCTACTTCTCTAGTGCTATGTCTGTGGTATTAGATCTAGTTCTCGAGTTATGTAGTTGGTAATGTGACTTGCTGTGTTCTACTATCTGGCACCGTCTGTGTGGTAAATTTTGATCCCATTGTTATTTCACATGGTGTTGACACGATCGACAAAGCGTGTATTGCAACTGATAAACGAAGAAATAGAGAATAATGATTCAGTGATGAGAAAAGGATCTACTTCAGAAGTAAGAAGTCCTTGGAAAAAGGAGAATACTGTTACGGAGCAGTTACATGTGAAAAATAATCAACCACAGTCATTTTAACCATATGTGCTAGGTAAGTCGTTGATAGACGAGGTAGCCAAACCATACATCCCAACTATACATATGGTTAGGGAAGGTGTAGAACCATACATCCTGACTATACCTACAACTATAGAAGTCGTAGATCCATATATTCTGGCTATGCTAATAATACCAAGGAAAATCTAAAAGCGCGCATCCTCGAGAGCCGAGGGTATAGAACTACATACGTACTTTATGTGGAAAGAGAAGAGTATTATCTGAGGGAACCCCGTTATAGAATACAAAACCCAACAGGTTTTGGGGAAATGCAGTTATCCAATCAAACATTGGTAGTAAATCAGATAAATCCTCTATCTTAGGAGATAGTAGGCACACCGAGACTAATAAATCTCAAGCCATCTTTTTATGGGAGCACTGAGCCTGATAATATGCATATCAAAGGCACATGAAATTCATCGCTCTAACTGATATGGATTATTGTAAATTACTTCCTTCTACTTTAGATGGGAATGCACATAATATTTTTCCAGGTTAGAACCAAAATTAATATATATTTTTTCACAATAAATCGATGGTTTCATAATAAATTTTAATGTCTTGGTATTGAAGAAACAATTTTATCTTGTATTATGCGCTTGGCCTTATCAATGTAACAAAAAAATGGGTTGTTAAGAATAAAAGGGGGAGTTATGTTTTATAACCCCACGACTTTGGGCTTACCAAAATAAGGCCCAAACCCCCATTAAAACCTAATAGAATAGAGCAAAAAACCCAAAATACCCCATTTCCCTTAGTGAACATAGTGAAGCAATAAAAACCAAAACAAAAGATCCATATAGACCATTCACAACCCGCCGACCCTCACTTTCTCTACCCTCTCTCTCTCTCTCTCTCTCTCTCTCTCTCTCTCTCTCTCTCTCTCTCTCTCTCTCTCTCTCTCTCTCTCTCTCTCTCTCTCTCTCTCTCTCTCTCTCTCTCTCTCTCCTCTCCCTCTCCCTCTCCCTCTCTCTCTCTCTCTCTCTCTCTCTCTCTCTCTCTCTCTCTCTCTCTCTCTCTCTCTCTCTCTCTCTCTCTCTCTCTCTCTCTCTCTCTCTCTCTCTCTCTCTCTCTCTCTCTCTCTCTCTCTCTCTCTCTCTATGGTTGCACCATGGCTACCCCTCTCCTCTTCCATCACACTGCCGCTTCTCACCTATACACAACCCCACCATCCCACAACCGCTCTCCTGCACCGAAAACAACGCCGTCAAAGCCACCACCGCCGGAGACTTGCTGCACACGAAGAAGTATCCCTGCCGAACTGTTCGTGTTCCTTGTTCACTCCCACAAATCCGTAGATCTGTTCTAGATCTGTTCCCGTTCGCTAGACCTTCTCCACAACCACCGAAAACTACGCCGTTCTCCACCACTACCGACGAAGCTCTCCTACACACGAACAAATCTGCTCTCGTCCTGGAGAAGAAGACCACCACCACCACACATGAATAGATCTGCTCTCATCCCATTCTCTCGTCTGACCTTCCCGCCTCTCTAGAGAAGAAGACCGTTGTCACTCACACTCCGTTCATCAATCGAGATCTGGGATTTATTCGAACCAGATTTGTTCAAATCTGGTGATGTTTTTTTTAATTCGTCGTGGGTCCATATCTTTGGGTCCAACCCATTTTTTCTACAACCCTATATAATTGGATTTATTAAGTTACAACCTGAAATGGATTTTTTGTATTGTATAGCCCCTTGGGTCCATATTTCTTTTGTTTTACTTGGTTTTTGTTCTTATGCGTAGGTGTGAGACTTGTAATTGTGGTAGGGTACAATCCCGAGGGTCTGTACACTAAGGTACAACAAATGGTTTCCGAATAATTTATTTCCTGAAAGTTTGAAAACTTAAAAAAAAACTCAAAAACTAACATAGGTCCGTACCCATGGGTACGAATCTATCAGATTAATGAAAAGAATAAAGAAATAAAAAATCGAATTAGAAAAAAATTAAAAGAATAAAGCTAGAAAAATACAATTAAAATATCAACTAGACTTTATTTAGTAACGGTCTGGCTGATAGAGCCGCGCGGCAAGCTAGGCAATCGGCGTCAGAACATATCGACCCTTTGGAGTTGGGGTCAGCTTTTACGAGACTTGGAATTGGTTGATATTATAATAGGCTTCTTTACTTGTATGACCGGAAAAAAAAAAAAACTAGTTCTTATAAAAAACTTTGGTGCAATTTATTAGAATAAAATAACAACTTTTCCAAAAATGTCTAATCCCATGATGAATCGAAATGTAAAGTGAAATTAACTTTAGCTTGCACTTGACTTTATTGATGTCACCATTTATGGTCCATACACAAAAAAAATCTAAAAATTGAAAAAAAAAATGTAAACTCGAGATGCCTAATTGTCAAATAATCTCATGGCCTAACCTTAACTTTTGTGCCTAAAAAGTTTAAGGTTAAAAATTGTAAGGGGATCCAATCTTGATGGATGACTAATATGATATTTGTTAAAAGCACAACTTAAAATTTCAGCCATATATTTGGTATCCTAAAACTATATGCCCACCCAACTCTCTAGTATCAAAAGTCCACACATGTATCGACAGATAGACATGAAGCATAACTATCTCTTTAGATCTCAAGTCAAAATTAAATCTTCGTTTCCAACCAAAAGATCTTCATCTATCATTTCAACGCTCCATCTTTCTGTTTTTTTTTTTTCCAAAAACACACGCACCTATCCCATGCTAAATCAACTTTATCCCTAATCTAGAGAAATGATTATGTAAATTCATTTACACGGTAAATACATCAATCGTCTACCTAACAACTTTTTATAATACGATATGTCAATTTATTAAATCGTCTAGAAAAATGATATAGGGTGATTGAAACCACCTGTTTAGCCAGATCAGCTATCCTCTTCACTACCACTGTACTGACTAATTTGTTATTGACGTGACATAATATCTTGGATAACTTTAAGATTATCAGATTAATTGTCTTCTCCATTTCTGATAACTTCTTTCAGCACAACATAGATTCCAAATAGCATATGCTTCCCTATTAGTCGCGAATGAGATAAAAAAAACGTATCAGACATAGAAATCATATGCGAGACCTATTGTATGATCCCCACCTTAGTTGGCTCCCATGTATTCGTAAAAGACGTGTAGCATGAGATTTCAATACTGACACCATGTCTTTCTCTTATATTCTGGCTCGTCATCATTTCATTCTCCTAATCAATGTTTCTGGCATTTTTTTATTTCTGCCCAATATGTACCAAACAGATATGTCATACCTTGTCCAGTCGCCCAACTCACGTTGTTATTATCAACATGTCTGTTTTCATGTACCACCTTTATTTTTACTTTCCAAATATTTCGTAACGTGATCTGGACATAGGTTGTACCAACTTTTAACTATTATCACCCTACTCCATTATGCCCCTGTGATGCTTATGATCCGTTCTCTGAGCTGACCGGTAAAGGTCGAGTCTATTCGTATTTGTAGAGTCGGCCATGCCCATATCTGCAAGCAGCCCTAACAAGTAAGAGGTAGGTGAGTCATTTATTTTATGACGCCATTGCACCAATAGAATCTATCGTCTGTTGCGTACATCCTACGCTTAAGACCTTCCATGCAAAAAATCTAAATTTTTTCGGGACATTTGACTTCCAAACTCTAGATCAGATATTCAGATGCTGCATTCCAATCGCCTCAAAAGTTTGCTCGGTATCTTAAATAATTTTTTTTGTGAATGCTTAATATCCTGTTTTCGTCATGCACTTCCCTTTCTTGCAACGCAACCATACAAAAAGATCTAATTGGCTCCATTGTAAAATAGTGATATACCTGTCTACTTTATTTTCTTTGGCGAGTTTTCTATTGCGGATGTGTGTGATTTCTAGGATCCAACTAGGGTTCTTTTTATTTCCATTCCCGTCAAACTCCAACCACCATTTGCTAAATCCGATATTGTGGTACTTCTTCCACGACTAATGTTGTTGTTGTTATGTTTTACGCTGCTATTGACTTTCCTCTACGATTTCTAATCACTGGAGAAAGTTTTGATTTGGACATAATTTGTGGAGTTAACTTCGGGACTGGTATTATTTTTGGAAAAATTTGGTTTAAACATCAAACAATCAAAGTCCATTTATGTATGATTTTTTGTGAGTTTTTTTACTCTCTCGGGTCAGCACTGTTATGTCACACCATCCTCTTTCTAAGACTCTATAGTAGGATTGTTTAGTTTCATAATTCTATGCTTTTTGGTCCCTTCTGATCAAATCAATGATCCCTCTGTTTGGTAATTACTACTCTTGAATTTGCATCTTTTTTAATTTCACGCTTGAGCTTATGCTTGATCCTTATCAGAACAAATAGTGTTATATATTTGTTTGAATGGTTTGCTTGTTATCCCTGTCACCCTATTGTTGGGTCCTTGTCAAGCAAGGGTATCCTTTTTCTGGTTTTTAGATCTTATAGCGTTCTTGCATTGTTGATAGTTGTCTTTATACCTGATATTTATTTTATTCAATCGTTTGCTCAAGATCTCATTTTGTCACCTACATTGTGTTTTATCCCCTTATGCCCTCGTTTGGAGTGGTATATTGGCACTCTCTAGGTGAACCTTGTTGATTGTTTTTGATTGGGTCTTTAGGTTCTTTCTGGTGCACCTATCTTGGTGGTTTTATCGTCTCAATAGTTATTAATCCAGTTTTTTGAGTGCTTAAGTCTTAAGTCGCCTAACTATGTTGTAGATCTCGGTTTTGTAGCCTAGGCGGTCGACCAGAGCCTAGCGCATAGGCGGGATTACACGGGGCCTAAGCGCAATTATACGGTTTTGAATCCCGCTGTGTAATTTTGTATATTTAGTAATATATTTATAGCAATTTTAACTATTTAAGTCATTAAATTCATCTAACAACACAATAGTAAATATTAAAATACTAAAAATTGAGTTATAATATCAATTAAAGAATTCTCGATAATAAGAAAAATAACAAGAAGGTCTATGCGGGCATCTTTTGCCATTAATCGGCGCCTAGGCGAACATTTTTTTGCCATTAATCGGCGCCTATTCCAAGACGAGTAACGCACTAGGAAAAAATGCCTAGAGTTTTAACTAGGAATAAGCGGCAGAGGGGGGAGTTTACGCCTAGGCGGGGCCTAGGCGGTATGATCTACAGCGTAGCCGCCTAGTTGAGATTCCAATCGGAAAAGGTATTCATTATTAGTGAGGTCGGCTTTATCATTTTTGTTACAGATAGTTTGGGTGTGCGTCTTGTTGCTTTGGTGTCTTGTTTCATAACCCTGTTTTGAGGTTGGATTTGTCTCAATGACTCAACTACCGATAGTGTGTCCCTTGTTTCTTTGTTCGACTGGTTTTGTGATCAAGGGTGTTTGTCGTTGGCTCACAGAGGCATGGCTCATTGGATAATGAGGTGAGGATAGATTAAGTTTTGGTTGGACATAAGTGGTTGAGGTGGTTTTGTTGTGTTTGTTTTGTCTGCTCATGGTGCTACATGTTTTTTACCCTGGCGCGACGCTTATGGATTTTCCCTTTTTCGGCTTTCCCCCGAACACCCTTCAGCGCTGTTCATTTATCACCGTTGTTGGTGATGCAATCTACAAATTATGGTTTGGGTATGTCGATACTCATTATAATATTTGTGTCGTTTTAGCTGGTTTGTCGATTGTTGTTTTTCTCGTTTGTTTTGTCGGTTGTGTTGGTTGTTCGTTCTTCTTGGTAGCTCAGAAAGTGGTGGGTATGTTTCAGGTCGGTTGTGTGATAGACCATGCTTTTTCATGATATTTGTTTGTTCAATTTTTTATCTTCCCTTGATGTTGCTTGTTTCTTTCCACGGGCGTAGTATGTCAACCCCGTTTGTGTAATTTTAATTCCACTATTTAAGATTGACAAAAAAAAGTTACAAATATAGTCGGAGAAGATCCCCAAATTTTATATATATACACATATTAAAAACTCGTACCCGGTCACTCAAAAAAACTAAAAAAGAAACCATAAACTTATGAGTTAATTTAGAGATTTGTATGGGATATTCTATAAATTTAAGATACTTAATTGAACACATGATCAACTCCAGACCATTCGACAAATCAACAAAAATTTCTTTAAAACGGTCTCGGTAAATAAGATCGAAGTGAAACCAACATTGAAATAGGTAATACAAATTCTCGATTTTTTATTTAAAAAATTTCAAAAAAGTAAATAAATATATAAGGGGTTCATTGTAAAGTTTCTCTTTGGATCCCAAATATATTAGGACTATCACTGTCCTCGGGGTTTCTTAAGATTTTCGATTTTATGTTTGAAAAGGTAGCTCGAGGTAAGAATCAAATTGTACCAAATAAAATTGGATATATTGAGTTCAAACACATCACAAATATATCTGAAATGTTAAAGGAATTAGAGATTAATTTTAGGGTTTTTATAAAAGAATTAATAGAAAATTGCAACAAATAAAAGTGAATTTCATAATTGACTCTAACGGGATAACTGGCACAATAAAGAATTTAAGTAGATTTTAATTTTTTCAATTCATGACCTAAATTATCTTATTAGAAATACATATGGGAGCATGTGGTTTGATTAGAGACACAGGTGGTAGTTGGGTGAGGGGTTTCTTGAAAAATGTGATTCTCCAGCAATAACATAATTGGTTGCGCTCCACGAGGACCTTATGATGGTGGAGAAAATTGGAATAATGTTTCTTTGCGCAGAAGTAGACTCATTTAAAATCATTAAAGTGTTCTCATAGGTAGCTCGAAGAAGAGGACCGGGGGGAATTTTGGATAGATGTGACTCGTTTTTTTATCTAGAAATGTTTGTTTTGAGATCAAGAGTATATTCAGAAAAGCGAACGCTTGCGTCGATTGGTTGAGAACGTACATGGTCGTTTTATCTCACTCGATTTTTAACTTATATTGATTCACCCTATGAAATTTGAACACTAATCAAACAACATAGATGCAGGTGAAAAATCTTGATTTTGTAGTAGTTTAATTGTCATATTTTGCCATAGTTTTCAGGCCTCCTAAGTAACAAATAAATACTTTAAACAATCGCACACACTTAATCCTTAAAATAAATAAATACATTTACATAATAAATGTTAAAAATAAATTAAAATTAAAATCAAAGTAACTATGACATAAAAAATTTAAAAAAATTGATATTAGTTAATATTAAATTTTTTAGTGTGGTGTTAAGTAAAAGCAAAATTTCTTTTTAACTATATGAAAAAAATATTTTATTTGAAATATCAAAATCTCCTATATGAATTATGAATTAGGTGTATATTTTCAAATTTAACATACAAGTTAATGAAATGGTTACTATATAATTATTATTATTATTATTATTATTTTTTATCAGCAAACCTAACCAATTTATATCATTAAAACTCAACCATCCAGTTACAAAGCCTATTATAATAGGGCTCAACATTACATATCACCTATCAGTCTAAGACCCACTACAAGCCAAAATACAAAGTACTATTTCTAACATATCTATCAAAACAAAGAAAGTACAAACCTATCTACTTTAACATTACGTTTTCTTTCTCCTCAGTCGGCTTATCTTCTTTAATGAACCGCCTGCTCTGCAATCTTCTCCGCTCCGGATGATTTGAGCTTGACCATGTTCTCAACCAAGTAATCAACTATCTTCTCGTATAATTCCTCCTCACTCATATACACTTTATTAAATATTCTGCTATTCCTTTCAGTCCATATCACATGGACCACAATAGGAAGAATCATTCTGGTAATCTCATTTTCTAGGGTTTTCAATTTATTACGAGTATACCATTCAATTAATGTATTCCAATCTGCAGATAAACACTTGATTTTAGCCTTTGATCGGCATCTATTCCATATCTGAGCCGTGAAAGAACAGTTCCAGAAAAGATGTCTATGTCCTCACTAGCCAAACCACAAAACTCACACATGGAACTTGAGATAAGTCCCCAATTCATAAGCCTTTGTTTTGTGGGTAATTTATCCAAATGAGCTAACCAATATATGAATTTATATTTTGGTAGCCCTTTATTTTTTCAAATGACATTGGACCATTCATTTATAGTCTGGTGGTCCTTTGTGTGTTCTAAAAATTAAATGCAAATGCTAATCGAACCACAACCGCAAGTGTACGGTTGTCCCAAGTAGTATGTATGATAATACAGATTCGTTCCAAGGACGGATGGTTGATCACAATGTTTAGCAAGTAGTGATTGATGCACTTATGAAAGTAAAAGATAATAAAATGTTTGTTTGGTTTTGTTTATTAAAGCTAATGAATGAAAGACAAATATTAAAATGCAAGTAGAAGCTAAGACGCAAGTAAAACGCAATATGAGATGTAGCACTTGAGAACGCAAGGATCCTCCCTATCCTATTTCTTAACTTATGTTGTTTAAGGGCTAAATTGGTCAATTACAATGGTCGGGATTCTAAATTCCTTATACCCCCGTCAGGGTGGACTATAAGGCGATCCTAGAGTGTCACTAGTCCCGTCAGGGTAAATATGATCCACCGTTGGATGATTAAGTTTTATTACCTCATTGGCCCTAGAATTAGCTAAGTTCGTCAGAATCAATAGCTTCTATCCTAGATTCGAATAAATATTTCCGTACCTAAACCCTCCGTCAGGATGATCCAATCGCCACTAATTGGAATAGCCTAGATACTAACACCTGTTCTTAGTTAGCTACTCCAAAAACAGTAAAATAATCTCCATTTATTGAAAAGAGTAAAAGCCCTAATTTAGTTTAATTCAATAAAAACCCAAATTCAACATTCGTTAATTAATAAGATTGGGATTCACCCATTGTTTGTTCTCAAGCACTATCAATTGTTTAGCTCATATTAAAAAGAAATACTAAATTAAAAATAAAGGAATTCATATTTGATTACAAAATTAAAATTGAAAGAACCTAATTTCCGGAATTGGAATGACTACGAACGGAGATATAGACCCTCTCCAGCTCTTGTAGCTTCTTCTTTCTTCCTTCTGTTGCTTCTCTCTGGTGTTTAATCTTGTAGAATGTGAATTGTGTGAAAAATAGAAGTCCAGACCTCCTTTTATAAGTAAAAATTCGGACTAGGGCTTGGACCAGAAAATAAAAGCCTAATTAAATGTCCAAGCCCACTTTCTAAGCCCAAAATCCCGTAACTGATGATAGGCCTTCACTAAAACAGCTTTTCCCGATGCGTTACAACTCCGATTGACCTCATTCCAGTTGCTAAAGTTCCGTAACTCGATAAGGAATAATTTCTCTTCAAAGGTCAGCGGCTCAATCAACTCTTAAGCACCTCGAAAACAGCAATCAATGGCCTGGAAAATGGATTTTCAGCTCTAAAAATAAAATCTTCGGGATTTCTCTTCAAGTCTTGACTCTATCTTTTGATCTTTGACTTTATCTTCGGATTCCTCTCCTAGCTAACATCTAAAACCTGTAAACTTTACACTAAAAATACCAATATTACGCGCAAAAGTTTAATAAATTAAAAATGCTAGAAATAAAAAGGTAATTCCGGGTTATTGAATATTTAGTACAAAAGTCTATCAAATTAATTAAATAAACACCAAAAATGATGTCTCCTAAGGGTCTAAAATAAGAACAATTAGGGAGACATCAAGACCCCCAACTCAAACCTTTGTCGTCCCGACAAAGTAAAACAAAACAAAGGGGTAGAAGTAAACGTATAAACACATAGAAGCTAGCAAATAAACCCTAAAGCAATTCTCAAAATAAATCTCATATAGCAAACTCTAGAAACTAATATACACATACACTAATCATGCAACATCAAACATAAATAATCTCAATCATAAAATTAAAGTCGCAATGCTTGAAGGTTACACTTGTACTCATCTCTGTATGATGGCTATAGGGTGGTCATTAATCCTAACTCGCTTCGAACGCTCCACCTAGTGTATTCCCTATCAACAGAATAATAAATTCACTATGCACTTAGGAATCACGAGGTCTTTACGGTTATAATAATGGCTTAAGGACGGTATGGATGTATATTTGGTAAATTTGAAGTGAGCTTTTGGCTCTCTCCTCACTTACCATCAACAATGTCCTCGAGCTTGAGTTAACGCTCAAAAAGATGTTCTCACTCACCCATATACGCACTAATTTAGCGTCCCATGTCTACCCACTATAAATAAGATGATTTTCAGAAAATTCCACTTTGCCGGATGTTTTATTCATATATTTTTTTTCTTTTCTTTTCTCTTTTTCTTCTTTTTTTTTTTTTTTTTTTTGTTTTTCTTCATTCCCGGCAAAGGGTTACAAGTATATATCATCTGCAATTGTGCTACAATACAAAGCACATCGATCCCTACCCATTTAATTCCCCAGATGTGGTCCCACCACCCCAAACTCAAGCTCGAGACATGTCTCAGGATTGTGATTCAAGTGCGGGTCATATGGTCATGCCTAATAATCTAAGGGATAATGGCTTATATCGTGGCTACAAAGAAAAGGCTAAAGGCTCAAAGTGGGCTAAGACGGATAATAATTAATACAAGGGATAGAAGGCTAAAAAGGCACAAATGGCTAACAAAGAACTGCCCCTATCATTTTCCTAAGTACATAGCTTGTCTTTAGTTCATATCTAGGTGGGTTCTCTACTAATTAGGATTTCACGTTCTACACACCAAACATATTCCTTGAGTACAAGCTTATTTCATTTGCATTGTTCATTAATTTTTCCTATCAATTACCTATGTTCGCATGCAATTGTAAGTGCGTTTTATATCAATCCCTAAAGTCCACTATTTACTATCATAGATTCATCAAAAGTATGCTTAAAGGGACATTTAAAATCTTCTACAGTCAAACGCAACTCCGAAAATTATCTTATTGAAAGCAAATAAAACATATAACACATAAAAACTGGGATGAGGCAACGAACCCCACCCCAAACTCAAAAATGAGTCGTGTCCCCACGACTCGAAAAGACTCAAAGCAATAAAATAATCTACACTAAATGAGAAGGGATAGAAAACGTATCTTAACCAGCGCGAGGCTGGTTGTCGGTGTTGCGTCCCTGAACTTTATCTCGCATCTAGACATCGTAAGTTGTGATTTGAATATATAAAGTTCAACTTGTTCGTAACGTTTCCTAAAATAGCACACCTCGTATCCTGATTCTCTTCCAACACCTTGATTTTCGATTCCAACCCATCATCGGATCATTTGCCTCCTCACTTTCAGGTTCTTCAATCACTTCCCTCTTCTTCGGATTAGCCTTAATTTGAACCGCTTCAGACTTGTTTGAAACTTGAAATAGGAATCTCAATAGCTTGTTCTTGAGTAGCACCAAAAGTGTTTCTGTTTCTTGGAGAATTCCTTCGATAAGTACACATGAAAACGGTTCTGGTAAGCATCTCTTTCCACCCCAAACTCAAAACTTCAAATAGTGAGAAGCTAAGGCTTAGAACTTTGATGTTTTGAGGCTTAAGACTTGAAGATTATGGTGGAATATGAGATGGGTAAAGGCTAATTGATGCGGGGGAAGAGGGAATTGGATTTAATTTGAAGCTTGGATGAAGAACAATTGGAGAACAGTGGGACTTTAATCATATTTTTCGGATGGGAGATGAGTTGATTGCATGTTGTTGTGGTGAAAGAGAGCAAGATTTGAGGATTGTGTGGTTGTTGATGATGATGTTCAGGAAATTCTAGGTTTTGGGAGTGTTTTTGGAGGCTGGGTTGAAGAAGGAGGTAAAAATATAGGGCTAAAAAGCTTCAAATGGCCCTGTCACAGATGAAACCGGGTACCCGCATTTGCAAATGCGGGGCCCCAGTTTCGCGTCGTTGTGTCGACGCGAAAAAGAAATTTTTTTTTTTTTTGTTTTTTTTTTGTTTTTTTTTTTTTTTGTTTTTTTTTTTTTTTTTTTTTAACCTCAAAACGCAGCCAAAACGCGGGACCCAAAACGCGGGGTCAGAGAATTGCCCTTCGAAACCGGGTGCCCGCATTTGCAAATGCGGGTACCCGCATTCTCGTCGATGGCGCGAGCCAAGACGCACCAAAACGCGACCTCCCAAAACGCGGGGTCAGAGAAATTGGAAAGTTACAGCTCCGAAACCGGGTACCCGCATTTGCAAATGCGGGGCCCCGGTTTGCGTCGATGGCGCGAATCCAAAACGCAGCAAAACGCGGGAAAACGCGGGACCCAAGACGCAGGGTCAGAATGTAGAATTTTTAGCTTTCGAAACCGGGTACCCGCATTTGCAAATGCGGGGACCCGGTTTGGCCCCTGGAACACCACAATTGTCTCTTATTTTCGCCCTTTCGACCCCAAACTCATGACCTTTTTATCCCTGAAATCATCAAAAACAACTACCCTTCCTCATTTCTTAATAATAAACACTAAAATTACGAAAATCAAACTAATCTAAATTGCAAAAAAATAAAAACTTAGACTAATATACAAGAAATTGGCTTTTGTTTAACGTCGTTAAGCTCGACGGGTTACCTCATTCATTAGTCATTGACATAACCTCCCCAGCAGTGAGTGAGGTTGTCAATATTTGCAACTCGAAATTTGCATCCCTTAGCTTTTATTCCCACTAGTTTATCTGAGATAACCTTCGCGACCATGAATGGTCCTAGCCAAGAACTTTTTGATTCACGTACCTTTGGATGGGGGTTTGGTTTCTTCATAGCTACTTCTTCACCTACCTTGAACCCCTTTTTCTTTCTTTCTTTCTTAGGTTCTTTCGGAACCTTCGTGGCACGTGCTTTCTCTTTCTTCTTTGCATGATTGAGTTGTGGATTTTTAGGGTATGGAGGAGTTTTAATTGGTGGTTTCTTTCGTAGCTCTCTTTCCTCCACCCCTAAAGTGTCCACAACACTAATTGGCTCTGTTCTTACCGGTTCCATTACATCTACACGAAAACATTCTTCCTTGGAATCCGGAAACTTCATAGGTCTGAACACATTAAACTTCATCTCCTCGTCTTGGATTCTCATAATCATTTCGCCGTTTTCTACATCAATCAAGGTACGCCCCGTGGCTAGGAATGGTCTTCCCAAAATAATGGGGACATTCCTATCCGCGTCGTAATCAAGTATAATAAAATCAGCGGGAAAAATTAACGTACCTGCCTTAACGAGGACATCTTCGATTCGGCCTTCTGGATGTGCAAGAGATCGATCCGCCATTTGCAAGACCATAGAAGTGGGTCTTGCTTCAATATTAAGCTTGTCAAAGATTGATTTGGGCATAAGATTTATGCTTGCACCCAAATCGCATAGCGCTTTTCCTTTCCACTCATTACCAATAGATATCGGAATTGTAAAGCTCCCAGGATCAACTAACTTTGGAGGTAATTTGCCTTGACAAATAGCACTACATTCCTCAGGGAGACCAATCATCTCATTATCACAATACGGCCTTTTGTTGGTGAGGGCTCTTTTTAGAAACTTAGCATACTTGGGCACATCTCGAATAGCTTCTAACAACGGAATATTTATGCTAAGTCCTCTTACCTTGTTAAAGAATTTTTGATAATCAGCCATGTCACCCTTCTTTTGAACTCTCGATGGAAATGGTGGAGGAGGACGGTTTATTATAGTATCATCTTTCTTTTTCGGAACTTCACTAGACCTCTCCACTTCTTCTACTTCAACTTCTTTATCTTTATTCACCACCTCTTTTTCTTTTCTAACTTCTTTTTCTTTCATAACCGGAAAAGGAGGTGGAGGAAGGTTCTTACCACTTCTGAGAGTAATAGCTTTACAGTCTTCGATTTGGATTGGATTCTCAGTATCGCTAGGGAGTTGCCCTTGTGGACGTTGATTCAGTTGTTTGTTAATTTGACTTAGCTGATTCTGGAACAACTTCATACTTGCTTCAACTGCGTTTTGACGTTCCATAGCTTGTGTTTGAAGAGCAATTAAGCTTTCAACTGTTTTCTGAAGAGTAACTCCTTCTTGCGGATGGGCAGGTAAGGCCTTCTGATTCATTGTGTCATCATAATTGTCTTGAGGAGCTTGTCTCTGAACATAATTTTGATTCTGTCCTCCTTGGTAATTGTTGTGTGGTCTTGGATTGTAGTTGTTACCTTGGGGACGCGGCTGATACGCATAAGTAGGATTTGCTGCCCCATCAGGATTTGAGTATTGAAACCCCGGATGGTTTCTGTTAGGCTGATATCCATTACCACTTGAATTAAAGTTACCTCTATTGGACACAAACATCACGGATTCTTGATTATTTTGACAATTTTCCCAACTATGATCATTGACACCGCAATACTCACATCCATATACCTCTTGTGCAACCTTTACCTCACCTCTTTTATTCGAGAAACCTTCTTTCACGGCTAGAGTAAGTTGTCTCAATTGTTGTTCTAGTGTGGTCTGAAGCTTTGTCTCTAGCGTAGCAAACTTTTCTTCCATATCAACATTATTCACTCTTTTAACTGGTGTTCTTACTGAACTCCACCCAACTTCATTCTTGACTGTTCTCTCTAAGATGATCTTTGCATGAGCGGGTTGAACTTGAAGAAAACCTGCACCACATAGCGTATCCAATTTCTCTCTTGAAGTCCCATCAAGGCCTCTATAAAATATTTTTAATTGTTGTTGTTCTGAAAAGCCATGATTGGGGACTCTACGTAAGCACATCTGAAATCTTGTCCAACTCCTACCCAAAGTTTCATCATATTCTTGACGGAACTGCGTCAACTCTAATTCAGCATCTAACCTCATGTTACTTGGGTAATATCTGTCAAAGAAAGCAATCTCTAATTGATCCCAATTAGTAATTTTCGTCGGATCTTGCATATCGTGCCATTCACTTGCTCCATCAATAACAAAAAATTTAAACACAGCGTAGTACATCTGTTCTTTTGAAACTCCTTGTGTGATGTAAGAATCACATATCTGTTTGAATTTCTGTATCGCTCTAAGAGGATCTTCTCCAACTCTACCACGAAAATTTCCAAAGTTTTGGAATTGAGCTATCATACCCGGATCTGGACGAAACTTCGGAACATTTATATCTGGAGCACCTACTCCTATAGCAGGAGCACGGAATGGAACTTCTGGTGGACCATTAGTAAACCAAGGATCTTGAATATTCGCCATTTTCCTCTTGTTCTCTTCTTTTCTTATTTGCAAGTCTGATTAACGAATCCGGATTATCAAGGATTTGAACTAGCGGTTCAAATCTGAGCCTTCTTCGCATACACCAAACCTAAAAACCTGAGAAAACTAAACAAGCAAAAAGCGTAAAACTGATAAAAACAAATATAAAAATAAATGCAACTATCACTAAAGGATAAACACCGTGGTCACACGCTACCGTCCCCGGCAGCGGCGCCAAAAACTTGGTGGTCCTTTGTGTGTTCTAAAAATTAAATGCAAATGCTAATCGAACCACAACCGCAAGTGTACGGTTGTCCCAAGTAGTATGTATGATAATACAGATTCGTTCCAAGGACGGATGGTTGATCACAATGTTTAGCAAGTAGTGATTGATGCACTTATGAAAGTAAAAGATAATAAAATGTTTGTTTGGTTTTGTTTATTAAAGCTAATGAATGAAAGACAAATATTAAAATGCAAGTAGAAGCTAAGACGCAAGTAAAACGCAATATGAGATGTAGCACTTGAGAACGCAAGGATCCTCCCTATCCTATTTCTTAACTTATGTTGTTTAAGGGCTAAATTGGTCAATTACAATGGTCGGGATTCTAAATTCCTTATACCCCCGTCAGGGTGGACTATAAGGCGATCCTAGAGTGTCACTAGTCCCGTCAGGGTAAATATGATCCACCGTTGGATGATTAAGTTTTATTACCTCATTGGCCCTAGAATTAGCTAAGTTCGTCAGAATCAATAGCTTCTATCCTAGATTCGAATAAATATTTCCGTACCTAAACCCTCCGTCAGGATGATCCAATCGCCACTAATTGGAATAGCCTAGATACTAACACCTGTTCTTAGTTAGCTACTCCAAAAACAGTAAAATAATCTCCATTTATTGAAAAGAGTAAAAGCCCTAATTTAGTTTAATTCAATAAAAACCCAAATTCAACATTCGTTAATTAATAAGATTGGGATTCACCCATTGTTTGTTCTCAAGCACTATCAATTGTTTAGCTCATATTAAAAAGAAATACTAAATTAAAAATAAAGGAATTCATATTTGATTACAAAATTAAAATTGAAAGAACCTAATTTCCGAAATTGGAATGACTACGAACGGAGATATAGACCCTCTCCAGCTCTTGTAGCTTCTTCTTTCTTCCTTCTGTTGCTTCTCTCTGGTGTTTAATCTTGTAGAATGTGAATTGTGTGAAAAATAGAAGTCCAGACCTCCTTTTATAAGTAAAAATTCGGACTAGGGCTTGGACCAGAAAATAAAAGCCTAATTAAATGTCCAAGCCCACTTTCTAAGCCCAAAATCCCGTAACTGATGATAGGCCTTCACTAAAACAGCTTTTCCCGATGCGTTACAACTCCGATTGACCTCATTCCAGTTGCTAAAGTTCCGTAACTCGATAAGGAATAATTTCTCTTCAAAGGTCAGCGGCTCAATCAACTCTTAAGCACCTCGAAAACAGCAATCAATGGCCTGGAAAATGGATTTTCAGCTCTAAAAATAAAATCTTCGGGATTTCTCTTCAAGTCTTGACTCTATCTTTTGATCTTTGACTTTATCTTCGGATTCCTCTCCTAGCTAACATCTAAAACCTGTAAACTTTACACTAAAAATACCAATATTACGCGCAAAAGTTTAATAAATTAAAAATGCTAGAAATAAAAAGGTAATTCCGGGTTATTGAATATTTAGTACAAAAGTCTATCAAATTAATTAAATAAACACCAAAAATGATGTCTCCTAAGGGTCTAAAATAAGAACAATTAGGGAGACATCATAGTCCCTTTTTTCCTGATATAATCATAGACTTTAGATGCAATAAAATTACCCTTTTTTTGTAGGTACATTGTATTCAATCTTCAGTTTCTGAAATTTTGATTTCTTTAACAATATCCTTCATAAAACTCAACAGTGGAGGCCATTTCCAACTTCCATTACAGAAAAATTGAGATAGCTTACTGTATACATAATACCCAGAGTCAAAAGAGTTATTTCTGAGCTCATACAGACTTGTATTATTTGGAATCCAGTAGTCCCACCATAGTGAAATATTTTTCCCATTACGTACAACATACTTAACAAGGTTCTTTGCTATATCTCTACTCTTAAAGACTTTCCTCCAACCCCAAGAGCAATCTAGAGGTACCTGCACTTGCCAGATGATTTATCTTTGAGGTGGTTGATACTAATCCATTTTGACCATAGGCTACTTTTAAGGAGGCAACAACCCCATAATAATTTGAGAGTTTCCACTTGATTCTGTATATATAAGCCTTTCACCCCTAAACCTCCTTCCTTTACTGGCTTACAAACTTGGTCCCATGACACTCTAGCCCCTCCCTCATACTTACTTTTACCACTCCATAAAAATGCCATTTTTTTACTTTGAAGTTGTTTAATAATTCTTTTTGGGAGTGTAAATACATTACACCAGTGACTAGAAATACCCCCAAGAAAAGATTTGACTAGTTGAAGCCTCCCTGAATAAGAGAGGTGCTTAGAGGACCAATGATCTATTCTCATGGACATTTTATCAATCAATGGGTCGCAGTCATGCAAGCTTAATCTGCCTGTTCATAGGGGTGCCCCAGATATTTTATAGGGAGGAAGCCCTCTGGTATTTTGAGTATATTTTCCAGGCTTTCATCTTGATCAGTACAGCATCAATAGAATATATTACTTTTACTCTCACTAATGAGCAGGCCTGATATTTTACTAAACAGTGTAAGTCCCTTCTTTACTAGTAAAGTTGTTTCATTAGAGGGTTTGAAAAAAAAACAAGAGATCATCAGAAAACATCAAGTTATTTAGATTTATTTTTCCAAAATTTGGGTGCCACATGAATTCTTTTTTGTCACCAATATGTTTAAAAATTTGTGACAGCACTTCCCTACCTATAACAAATAGATTTGGTGACAGGGGATCCCCCTGTTTGAGACATTTTTCTCCTTTAAAAAAACCTTGTGGGCTACTGATGTCTCCTCTTTTGTTCTAATTATATGCCCTTAGGAGACATCATTTTGGGTGATTATTTGACTAATTCGATAGACTTTTAGTGTTAATTTGTTATATTTCATTTTCCCTCCTTGAATTTTAGTATTTTTCATTTATTAAACTTTTGCGCGCTAAATGGTTTATCTTAGTGTAAAGTTTGCAGTTTTTTAATACTAGTAAGGACAGGAATCTAGAATTTAAGTCTTAGATCGTATAAAGAAGTCAAAGGCGAAAAGAAATATCCCGAAGAGTTGACAAGTTGAAACTGCAAATCTGGAAGGCTGATGGTGATTGCTGATTTTGAGCTACTTAGACATGGATTCAGCCTCTGAGTTGTAAAGAAGATTCGTTCCTTATCGAGTTACGAAGATTTATCAAGTTGAACGGGTCAATTCAGAGTTAAATTGAGAAAGTTACAACCGTTTTAGTGGAGTGTGTACACCAGTTACGGGATTTGGATTTGAAGAGTGGACTTGGTCTATTTAATATTTTATTAATTCATTTAAAATAAGTCCAAGTCCGAATTTCTGAGTATATATAGACCTTTTGACTTTATTTTTACACACAACTCATTTTAGCAAAGTCAGAAGTTAGGAAAAGAAAGAAGCCAAGAGTTGGAGAAATCATCTTCTCCAAATCACAGCCCAAATCCAATTCCTAATTAGGTTTCTTTTATTTATTTTCTTTCTGTAAAATATGAACATCTTTAATTTAATTTCTTTCGTTTTTATTTCAATTATGAGCTAAACACATTTGTACTTGAGAATCGCATATTGGGTTGAACCCAAACTAGATTAATTTATGTTTTTTTTTTCCGATTTGGGATTTAAGAATTTAAATTGGATTATTATTTCATGTTGGATTTTATTTTATGTTTTATTTATTATCCTTAGATTCATGAACTAAGGGTGAGTTTTAGTATCTAGGCTATTCAATGTAGTGGCGTATTGATCACCTTGACGGGGGGTTTAAATACAGAACTAGGTAATTGTCGTTGGTATCCGCCAATGACCTTGACAGGCTTGACTAGCCAATAGCCAATGTGGTAAGTTTTAATCCTCCGAAAGTAGTTTTAATCATCTTGACGGAGTTTAGAATACCATAGAAGAGCTTTTAGGTCCACCCTGACGGGGGCTAAGAGACTTTAGAATCTCGACTAGCATAAGTATAATGATTCAGCCCTTAACAGAAAACATTAATTAAGAAGGTTTAGGTGAAGCCCTAGCGAGACTCAAGTACTACTTCTTTCCTTGCGTCTACATCTTTCATTTGCAATATTTTTATTTCAGCTTAATTTATTTAGTCTTTAATTTACTTTTGCATTCTAGTTGATAAACAAAAAACCCAAAACAATCTTTTATATCATTTACTTTTCCGTAATTGCAATTATTCCACTATTTGATCCATACCTGAGTTGTACCTAATCCGTCCCTGCAAACAAATCCGATTTATCGGTTTATTACTTGGACAACCGTACACTTGCAGTTTGTGAGTCCTAATCTTTAGCCTATTATTTATAACACAGAAGGATCCACCAACTACCATTAATCATTATGGAATAAGAAGTACTAGTAAGGCACATACTTACCCATTTGATAAAAAATTTAGGGTAGGGTAGGGCTTCCAATGTCTTTAATATAAAATCACAATCAACTGAGTCATAGGCTTTCATGAGGTCAAGTTTAAGTGTACACCTTTTTGTTAAATTCTGTCTTGAGTACCTTTTACTATTTCTTGATCAATGAGTATATTCTCCCCTATTAATCTCCCAGGTACAAAGGCAGATTGATTCTGAGAAATTATCCCTTGTAAAGTATTTTTCAGCCTATTTGCAATTATTTTTTATATGATCTTGAAGATAACATTGCAACATTCTATAGGTTTATAATACTTTGTGAAATTTGGATTCTTGACTTTGGGAATCAATGATATATTTGATGAGTTAATCTCCTTCAAAATCTGCCCATTTTCAAATGTACTTTTAATAGAACTACATAGATCCTCTTTAATATCCCAGATTTTTTTGAAAAAACCAGCTGAGTATCCATCTGGTCCAGGACTTTTTGAACTATTTATAGACCACAGGGACTTATTAATCTCTTCATCCATTATAGAATCAATAAGAGATTCTCCTTCCTACTTAGTTATTGTTTTTTACATATATATTGTAAATTACTAACAGTCACCTTCTCCATTTGCAGGTTTTTAGTCCATAGTATTTGAGTAAAGTAGTTAACAAAGATACTCGATATCTCACCTTCATCTGATGTAAACTTACCATTATTATTTGTAATGGAATAGATACTATTTTGTGCCCTTCTACCTCTCATCACCTTTTGGAAGTAAGCTATGTTTAAATCACCTTCCTCAACCCATTGATCTCTAGACTTCTATTTAGCTATGGATTCTTCCTTCAACAATTCATTGGTAAGATTTTGAATAAGCTCATTCTCTTTCATTAAAAGCTATTTAGAGTTGTTGCTTTGAAGCCTAACTTCCTAAGTAACACTCAACTTATCTTGAAGGTCAATTATCTTTTCCTGAGATTATTTGAAGTTTAACTCATTAAATTTCTTGAGTTTTCCTTTCAGAAGTTTGAGTTTCCTTGTAATCTTATACATAGCTGTCCCTTGAAAGTTTGTATTCCAAGTTTCTTCTACTAATAATAAGAAATCAGGATGATCCATCCAGGTGTTATAAAATCTGAAATGAGATTTTCTTGTTTGCTCCTACTTCATGAAATTAACCACTTGACAACTATGATCAGATAACATATTCAGCATTAACTAAGGTCTTGTCTATTCTGTTGGCCCTCATCTCTCATTCAGCTGATTTATTTGTCCATGTATACTTGGGTCCTGTGTATTTTAAATCAGTCATTTCAAGATCCTTAACACATTGGATCATATCTTTAGCCCCTTCTTGTAGAACAGTTGCATTTATCCTCTCCTCTATGTGCATGACTTCATTGAAGTCACCTTGAATAATCCATGCACATTTATTAGTAAGCTTGTCCCATACCCTAAGTGTATCACATAGATCAATCCTTTGTGCTGGCTTGTTCAATGCATACACAAAGGTATATAAAAATTCAGTATCAGATGGAATATATACAACCTTGTAGAGCAATGCTTGACTTGTACTATCCACAACTGTAAGATTCATTACTTATTGTCCCAAAAAGTCCATATCCTACCTAGTGGGTGACGATTATAATTGTTGATTACAAGCCATTTTTTTGAAGATTGAGTTCCAAATTTTATTGGGTTTAGGTTGCTTGAATTTTGTTTCAATAAAACTAAACAAGTGAACTTAATTCTTATTAACTTGATTCAAGCAATTGAGTTGCTTCAGTTTTTTATTTATGCCCCTTACATTCCAGGTTATGATCATTAAAGGTTGGGGTCAGGAGGGATTTCTTGCGTCCTCCTGTTGTGCTAACTGTTATAAGCTCATGCATAAGATTTTTAACAGTCTCATCATCTTTTTCAAGTACTTCAAAATTGTTGGATGTTGAAGCCACATTGTTTTCCTCAGTTTGAGCTGGAGACATTGTACTTCTTCTTCTAACAACTTGTGACCACATTTCTTCTTGGACTATATAATTATTTCTAATATAACAGTTTATTTAAATTTCTGCTAAGGTAAGTGGTCATAAAGGGCGGATCTGGAAGACGTCCACGACCTTTATAATACAATGATAAATTGTCGAAAAAAAGTTAGTGAAAAATTCTTAATGAAATAGACTTTTGTTTTTCTCCCAAGACAAGAATCCTTACCCCCACTCTTCCACCAACTTATTTTGAAAAAAAAAGATATTCACCCTTCAAGTTTAAAATTACTTTAAAAAGTTTCCAAGTACTTGAAAAAATTCAGTCAGGATCCTAAGAATCGCATCTTGGAAAATGTTTTCTCTCCCAAAACACTATAGCTATTTCTTCCAAAACTAATCCTTTTACAAAACCATAACCTTCTTTTCAAACTCAGATCCAGCCTTTTCATATCTTCATCCTTAGTTTCTTTAACTCACACCCTATTTCCTTCATCTGTTTTACTTCAAACCTGTTTTTTTTTACTGTTTTCTCCTCCTTCCAGTAGCATTTTCAAAACTTTTTTTGCTCATTTATTGCTCCACTTTTAAGTCTTTAAGACCTTTCAATCATTTTCATTTAATCCTACACAAAGAATGTATACGCTATTAATCATCCAAAAGCTAAAAATGGTGTTACACTATCTACTGAAAGTGAAAAATACTATCAAGAAATGAAAGAACCAAAGCTCCTTACCAAGGTACTCAACAAAGAACTCATACATTTTGGTTTTATGAGGAATCGCATTCAAAAAAATTGGGGTATAAAAGGAAAAATTCAAACGGAAAAGCTTGGCCACAATGAGCTCATCCTCAAGTTCGACAACGAGGAAGATAAGGAGAGAGTTTGGAGCAAGATGCCTTGGACTATTATGAGAAAACAGGTAGCTCTTAGTGAATTCCAAGCTAATACTAAGGTAACACACACTATTGTCTGGCTTAGACTATATGGTTTACCTGCTACACTTCTCAATTCAAAAAGTATATCAGAAATGTTATATGACATTGGAAAAGTCCATGAAGTTTATCTTCCTACTAAGCAAAGAATCACTGATCATACCTTTACTAGAGTTAAAATTGAATGGGAAGACACAAGACCTGTGGTGGCTGGCTTCAATTTTTGGTTCAACAGCCACTCATCCAAATGGATCAAAATGAAGTATGAAAACTTGGGTCAAATCTGCTACAAATGTGGTCACTTTGATCATGAAGAGAATGAATGTGATGATCCTCATAGAGTTACTCCTCATCTGGGTGGTTGGATCAAGATCTCCACAAGAAATGTTCAAAGCTCCATACACAGTCAAACTTCAAGAAATGCTGGTAAATTAAGGATGGGCCCATACACCAGAAACAATCACCAAAATGGCAACAAAGAGCCTCCTCAACCTAGCTGCAACCTGACATAACCAAAACAAACAAAGGTAAAGAGATTTGCTCTGACAAACAAATCTTTATTTTTAATGCTTCAGAAACAACAAATTATATTTTGGATAATAGGAAGATATCAAAAGATACCTCGGCAGTAAAAGACTTACCTACTCAAAGGGGGTCCACATCTTTTCAACAACCTATTTTTTACAAGACGGATCAGATTATGCTGGATGCTCCACCTCAGCAAATTATTAATCCTAATCAGCATAAAGAAGAAGTCTTGACTACTCTAATAGTTGAAGCTTCTAAAAATTCCAACTCTTCATCAGGTACACTCAAACACAAACTTTCTTACTCTGAAGCCCTTCTATCACCTTCACCACATACCACAACTAAACAAACTAACAATATAACCCAAAAACCACCAAACAACAAACCAAAAACACCTAAATTTTCAAAATCCCCACCCATTTCTGTTACTCCCTTTAATCCTAACTATAAACCAAAAAGCTCAACCCCTACTATATCCACTCCAACTTCCACCAAAAACACCCATACCAGTAACAACAAAAAATCCTCCATATCTCCAACCAACATACCTACATCTCCTTTTACACCAACACCAAAAAAATTCACCTTCACCTCGACTCCATCTATATCTACACCACCACCAAAATCACCTCACTCTCTGAACCTATACAACCAAATCCAAACAAACAAGCCTTCAATTCTCCTGTTGGAAACACAAAATATATAATTCAGAAAAATGATTCATGGGAAGAAACCAGAATCTTTTTGTTTAAGAATGAGAATTATACCTCATTGGCTGAGCATTCAAGAACTCGAAGTATTAATCGAATCAAAGACAGAATTAATCAAGATGGATGGACAAATCAAAAAGTTATAACTCGAAATTTCAGATTTGAAGAACACTACTGACAATCAGACAAATTGAGGCATAAAGCAATTTGGGAAAAAAGAAGAAATTCAAAAAAGAAAAAACGAATTTCTAATGAAAAAAGCCTTAACAGAAAAGAAATTTCAAATTTGGAGGAAATTAGAAATTCGGGTTAGAAAACATTTGAGGATTACAAGAAATTGAGAGGAATTATACCTGGATTGAAGTATGAGGAAGAAGAAAAAAATCAAAAACAAAACGCTGAAGTGAAAGATGCTGATTCAAATGATAATGAAAATACCGATGAAGAAGAGAAGCTTTCTAGAGTTGGGCTAGATTAACTCCATCACCATCAATGATCCAAATCGCCTGGAACTGTCAGGGAATTGGCAATCCTCTGACGGTCCAGGCGGCGCGTGACCTCTGCTCTAAACACAGACTGGAGGTATTCTTCTTTCTGAAACTAAGAATGGTTTCAATACCTTAGATAAACTTGCTAATTTAATTTATATGAAATTGCTTAGAACGGTTGAACCCATCGGAATTAAAGGTGGATTAGCCCTATTCGTAGAAGACGGCCTGAAAATGAAAGTTTTAAAAGTTTCTGAGTACTTTATCCATATAGTTTTATATAATGATAGAAATTACCCTATTTATTATACATATGTTATCTTAGCCCTTATGATTCTATATAAGAAATGTCACTTAATTTATTAAATGCACTTAATCCCCACAATTCTGCTTGGTCTATTTTAGGGGATTTTAATTGTATTAGATTTCTCAATGAGAAATTAGGTGGTAATATTTGCCATAAAAAATCAATTATTAATTTTAATAATTTTATTAACCTTCATTGTCTAGATGAAACAACCTCTTATGGGTGTAAGTTTACTTGGATAAATAAAAGAGCTAATAATAAATTAATTAAGGTCATTCTAGATAAAACCCTACATAATTCCCTCTGGGATGCCTTATTTCCTAATGCTTGGACAGCTGTCATTCATGCTATAGGCTCTGGCCACTGCCCTTTAGTACTTCATCATGATAAGAGTAATAACTACAGAAAAAGAAGGTTTTACTTTGAAAAATTTTGGACAACTGATTCAGATTGCCTTAATATTATTAAAAAAGTTTGGAATGACTTCAAAACCCTTAGAGGTAACCCCAATAGTGTTATCAACTTCAAATTTAAAAAGTGCAGTTTGGCACTAAGGGAATGGAATATGAAATTTTTTGGAAATAACAAGATCCAAATTGATAAACTTATTAAAAAATTAGAATATATTTCTAATTCTAACAACCCCAGTTTCAATTGGGATGAGTATAACAACACATTTAAGGAATTGGAGGATACTTGGAAAAGAGAAGAAAATTTCTGGAAAACTAGATCCAGAAATCTCTGGCTTGAAAAACGGGAGAAAAATACTAAATATTATCATGCTTGCACTAAAGAAAGAAGAAAAATAAATAACATAACCAATATTACTAATGATAATGGTATATGGTTAGAGAATAAAAGTGATATTAACAATGAAATTATTAAATATTTCAACAATATATTCACTTCTGTGGGTAAAAGAGATTATCATAATACTATTGATATTATCTCCACCAAGATTGATACTATATCAGCTAATAACCTCAATAATCCCATCAATGAGGAGGAAGTTAAAAAAGCCACCTGGGAATTGGGACGTAACAAGGCCCCAGGACCTGATGGATATAATGGGAATTTCTTCAGACATTACTGAGAAATTATAAAACTAGACCTATGAGTGTTATTAATAAATATGGAATAATAAAGGGGATATAGCTGAGATTAACCAAACTATTATCACCCTTATACCAAAAATTAGTAAACCTACTAATATAAAACTGTACAGACCTATCAGCTGCTCTAACATTATTTATAAAATTATAGCTAGAATTTTGGTCAATAGATTACAACCATATATGAACTCACTAGTAGGGGAAAATCAAAGTGTATTCCTACCAAATAGAGTAATACAAGAAAATACTATGATTGCTCATGAAATCATTACTCATATCAAAAGAAGGGGAAAAAAATATGTTAGCTATTAAAGCTGATATTCAAAAAGCTTATGAATATGTTGAATGGGATTTTCTTCAAGATCTCATGTTAAAAATGGGTTTCAATAGAGATTGGATAAGAAAACTAATGCTTTGCATTACTTCTGTAACATATTCTATCATTATTAATGGTGAAACCCACCAATTACAAAAACCAACTAGAGGCATAAGACAAGGGGACCCTCTCTCACCCTTGATCTTCTGCCTAATATCACAAACCCTAAATGATCTGGTAAGGGACAAAAACGAAAAACAATTAATACAAGGAATTAAAATATGAAATAATTGCCCTGAAATTACTCATCTCCTTTTTGCTGATGATATCCTATTTTTTTCTTAAAACTGAGAATATAGAAATACAATCCTTTATGGAGATCATGAATATTTATAAGAATGGGACAGGCCCCTGTCTAAATCTTAATAAATGTGGAGTAATCTTTAGTCCCAATACACCAACATTCATTCAAAATGTGATGGCAGCTAGGCTAAATATGAAAAAAACACATAATCTTGGAAACTATTTAGGTCTTCCTACAGAATGGAGTAGATCAAAATCAAAAGACCTTCAATTCCTAGTTGATAAGATCCTACAAAGATTGGAAAACTGGAAAACTTTGTTCCTTTCTGAAGGAGGAAAAGAAATGCTCATTAAAGCCATCATTCAAAGTTTACCTAATTATATGATGTCTAATTTTATATTTCCCAAAAAGATAGTAAATCAAATACACTCTGTCATTTCACAATTTTGGTGGGGTGACAAAGGAAAAAAAAAGAATTCATTGGGCTAAATGGGATCTTTTAACCTTATCCAAATTTGATGGTAGACTTGGTTTTAGAGACCTTCATCTAATGAACAAAGCACTACTAGGCAAACAAGCTTGGAATATTGCTAATAAAAAAGAATCCTTACTCTATAAACTTTTAAAAGGAAAATATTTCCATAATTGTGATTTCTTAAAAGCCAAATTAGGAAGCTGTCCCTCTTGGGGATGGAGAAGCAATCTAATAGGTAGAGAAACCTTTGAGAATAATATAAAATGGAAAATAGGAAATGGAGCCAATATTAAACTACATGAATATAATTGGATTAATAATAATAACAACATTATAAAACCTAAGGATAGTGCTGTAACAAGTGCCAAACAACTCATGAAAATTGATAAAACTTGGAATATTGACCTAGTAAGGAAACTCTATAACAAAGAGGCTAGTGATAAAATAGAAAAAATGATAATACCTAAAGTAGAATGTGAAGATCTTCTATGCATTAATTACTGCAAAAATGGTATCTATACAGTTAAAGAAACATACCATAAATTAAAAAATGAAGAAATCCAAAAGGATATTATTAAAAATCAAAATAAACCAACAATATCAAGCACTAGAGGTAAAGATCTATGGAATCTAATTTGGAATATGGAAACCCCAACCAAAATTAAAAACTTCATGTGGAGAGCAATTAGAAATTTACTCCCAACTGAAGAAAACCTATTTAACAGAAAATGTAGTGATACAAATTTTTGCAAAATTTGTAACAATAACATTGAAACAATAGAACATATGCTTTTTAGATATCCTTGGGCCAAAAGTGTATGGTTCACTAGCCCTCTTAATATAAAATCAGATAATGATAGCACAAATAGATTAGACCAATGGATCTTAAACTATGCCCAACAAATAACAACTACCTTTGACAAAAAAGATAGGGTATTAGAACTTATTTACAATTCTTTGGCAAATATGGAAGAATATAAACAAATTTATATATAATGGAAAAAAATGTGACCCCATTATCACTATTAATAATTCAATTGAAACTTGGAAAGAATACTAAAAAATATCAAACCCTAATGATATTAACTTTATGGATAAGATTTATGGAGAAGATAGCACAAATCAAACCATAATGCCTATTACTAATACTAACAACAATTTAAATAACAACTTAAAATTTAAAGAAAAATGGAAAAAACCACCACCTAATAAATTTAAAATAAACTGTGACGCTGCTTTCTCTGATAAAGGAACAGCTATTGCATGTTTAGTAAGGAATTCTAATGGTGAATTTGTAGCAGGTAAAAGTTGAAAAATCGAGACAGATTCAGTACTAGAAGCAGAGGCCACGGGGATCCTTAAAGCAGCAGAGTTGGCTTTAAACTATCCTTTTGGAAGCGTTATTATAGAGAATGATGCTGAGCAAATCATGAAGCCCCTATCTTCACGAATCCCTTTCTCTGATCATTCTATTAAAAACATTGTTTGTAATATTTATTTTTTGGCGGAACTTTCGAGTCCTTCTTTTACTCTTATTCCTAGGAGTAGTAATCTTGCTGCCGACTGGGTTGCTAAACAAGAGCTCTTAAGCAATTTGTTTGGTAATTGGGATATTTCTATCCCTCCCCAGTTAGCAAATATCATTCGTGTTGACAAGGGCCCAATAGAGATAGGGTAAATTTGTAACCGTTTCTATCTTTCTATTTATCTATATAATATGCTTTGAACAAAAAAAAAAGTTTCCAAGTTACTCCCTTCGTCCACTTTTATTTGTCCTTGTTTCCTAAAGGAGGTGTCCAACAATATTTGTCCCTTTTATATTATCAAGACACTTTTTCTCTTATTTTTCCAATATCACCCCTAATTAATTAGTTAAAAGTAATAGTGTATTAAATGGGGGCAATTATTAAAAAGAGCCCATACAACTTATACCTTTATATAAAAAGTCCTTCTAGTTGGAGGACTAGTTACTAGTCCAACGGTTGATGGGTAAAGACTACCATGCCCCTCTACTAGTTGACTAACGTGGACTCCCAACCCTCCCTCTTCTATGCACTGAAACAAAAAGAAACCCAAATCCCACCCCATATAGGTCACGAGAATTAAAATCAATTTCAGTTCTTCTTCACCATTCTCTCTCCTCTCTTTCAATACCATTTCTCTGTTCTCTCTCTTGACAGAAAACTAGCGTCGCTTGGATCTCTCTTCACCACCAACAACCAACCACCAAGCTCTCCTCCTGCAGAAAGAAACCCACCACCACTATCCCTCTCGTTCCCAGATCTCACCATTCCCTACCACCAAGCTCTCCTGCAAATGAAAACCCACCACCACTTTTCTCTCTCTTCACAACAGAAATTCCTTCCCATCTCATCTCAGGTCTCACCCTCGTTCCAAGCAAATCTCCCATCCGTGGCCATTCTACACCATCAAAAACCCTCCTGGGTGTGGCCATTCTCCACCATCAAGAACCCTCGAGCGAGTGTGAAGCCAGATTGGGCCATGGGTACAGCCCTAGCGTGGTCTAGATTCATGGCCATCGATCTGGACCAGATTCACACTAACCTTTCACACTCGGGTACAGACCCGGGTGGGTGAGTCTCAGATCCGCCACCACTGTCTCCTTTCGTGCCGAACTGGGAACAGCCCCTTGACCACCATCACCACCATCTCCTTTCAGAGTGAAGATATTTCTATTTCGTTTTTTGTTCAAACAGGGCCATGGGTACAGCCCCGTCGAGGTCTATTGCCCCATCGCTGCACCTTCATCTCCTGCTCCCCACCTACCGGATTCTGATTAAAGTTGTCCAAATTGCAGATCTGCTTGTGAGTTGTGATATTATTTCTGCAGATATGTTTTTCTTTTTGTTTATTATTTATTTAAATTGTTCCTCTCTTTTTTGCAGGTGCGTGGCTGGGTACAGACCCACTGGGTACATCCCCACATCACCCAGTTCGACATTCACGCAGCAGTAGAGCCGCTCACCAGCGCCATTTCAGATCGGGCAATGTGAACGTTCCCATGAGACAGTATTTGCAGGTCCGGTTCCCTGATGGTGGTGGTGAACTTGGTTGCAGTTCAGTCAAAGTCAAACCCATCTGTGTACAGCCCCATCTAGATCGGGCAATGTGTATCAGATACGAAACTGACGTGTTTTTCCTGTGTTATAGGCTGAATATTCGTTGAAGCGAGCTGATGAATGTAATGATCTGTTTGAGAAGATAACAGATTTAATGGTCAATAAGTTGTTCGTTGTTATGCCAATAAAGACGGTAATCGGGATTCGCACATTATGGATAGTCCCGGTGTTCAAAAGGAGTAGCAATAAGTTTGAACATTACCATTCGTGCAAGGGGGAGAAGGATGACCTGCTGTTCCAACAAGCAGATAAAAGAGCCCGGACACTAGTCAACAAGATTACGGGATTTGCTCGGTTGAAAGAGAAGACGGTGTATGTGAGGGACGTGTATTCGTTGCATAGTAAAGCCAGATGTTGGTACGATTCAGGTGTGTACATCCTTATGTGCATAAATGAATTGTACAACGGTGAAGAGGCAGGGGGCGTATATAAAGTTGGAGAATACAGGAGCATGCGTAAAGCTATTGTAGAGAATCTGCTGGACGGCGAGTATACCACAGAACAAGTGAAGCAGGCTCGAGTGGCGGTTGCACTTTGAGTAGATGGTGTTTTTTTAACGTTTAATGCATTTTTTAATCTGAACAAACCAAAAATTGTTTTTATGTTATGTAATATTCAGATAATGTGGTATTTTATGATGAATGTGTTTTTCGTATTCAATAGTTGTGTATAAGGTAGTGGTAAAGTACATAAGGGAACATTCCCACTATGTGAGTATGGTCCTGGGTGCGTTCCCAGATTGATATTAATATGGGCATGACTGTGTGGAATAATGTTTATTTGATGACAGGGAACGCACCCAGATTATTGTAACCATCTGTGTCTGTACCCGTCATGGTGTTGCAATGTTACATATGACTGGGGCTGTTCCCTGGAAGGTCATTTGTGTTGCAATGTTTCATTAGTTGTGTATAAGTAAATATTGGTAAACAACAAAAGGGAACATTCCCATTATTCGTGTAGTGAACTGGGTGCGTTCCCAGTACGGATAATAGGGAATGCATCCAGGATCGTGTAAGCAACTGTGTCTGTACCCGCCAGGTTGTTGACGTAGTACATATGTCTGGGGCTGTTCCCTGTAACGTCAACTTCAATTAAAAAAAGGGTCTAGCGTGGTTGAAAAGGTAAAAGGGAACGCCCCCATCAGGTGAGTATTGAAATGGGAATGTTCCCAATGTGGTTGTCATATTATATAGTAGATAATATGGAATGCACGTAGAATGCGTATGACAATGTGTGTCTGTACCCGGGAAGTTGTAACGTGTTATTCTGGGTATGTTCCCTTTAAGTACCATTCAGTTAGCAAAATTAAAAAAAAGGAAATTAGTGATGTATAGGGTGATGGGTGTTGGTGAGAACTGGTGAGGTTCGTAAACCAAGACTGTCAGGTTGCATCAGCAAAAAATCGTGTACTTTATTATGGGAAAAAAACAATCTGAATCACACATACGCATTAGCCGTTGTGGGAACGTTCCCATTGCGAATGTTTTAAATTTTTGAACCACGTGTTCCAAACCAAACACGAAAAAATAATGTTATCGTGCAAAGTTAAGGGACAAGAATACAAGACTTTCCAACTCATTGCTGGCCCACCACATAATGTTATGTGATGTTTTGTACTCATAACCAGTCTCACAGGCGTATTTCCGTAGCGCATGCCGGAACTGGATGGGGCCGTCAGCGAAACACGTACCAACTTTTCCAATGCTATCAGGCCAGTCGTGGCTGAGAAGTTTCTTGACACGGTGAGTGTAGAATAGCGGAGGGTTAACCGACTTATCAACGGTGACACCTATATCCCCGGTTTGGTCCGGCTGAATCACAAGCTTACAAACGTCAGCCGGAGGGGTAGAGGTTGGTTGCACATAAATAACGACTTCGGTGGCGGAATCGTGGCTTAGCAACCATTGAAGTGTGGAATAGTCTTCCTGTGAGCTTAGTATACAATCGTCATGTCCATCTAGGGAGTAGTGGTAGACAACATCGACATCGATTAGATTACACCACTTGCTAAGCACGTAATGTTTAATGTCGGTTAACAGCGGATACTTAGCCATGGGGGACAGATACTTGTCCTTGCCGTTCTTGAATATACCAATAACATTGTCCATGATGACCCTGAAAAAAAATTCCCCTTCACAAGCAACGGGGACGTGCACGCTATCAGTAATCAAACTTATTGGGGGCGTGTAAAGATAGAAATGAAAGTCTTGGGAACGTGTACAATAAATGGTTAACATGGTGTGTACGTGCACATTACGCTACATGGTGAAGGGTACGTGCACAGTAGGAAAAACAAGATGCTGGGGACGTGTACATTATCAAAGACAAACACAATCCTCACCCCCACCTATCGTGGGGATGGTCAGCCAAACGTATGCATATATATGGGAACGTGACCATGAAGTGCAAGATGATGGGAACGTGGCCATGGATGTATACATGTAATCAAAAATAACGGGGACGTGTACATACATAACTGAACGTCTTGGGAACGTGCACATTAAAGGTTTAACGTGGTGTGTACGTGCACATTATGCAACAAGGTGAATGGTACGTGCACATTTGGAAAATAGAAAATGCTGGGGACGTGTACAGTATAAACGACAAAAAAATCAACACAAACAAAATGTATTCATATATCTGGGAACGTGACCATTACGTGTAATGTGATGGGGATGTGCACTTTATGCACATAAGACGGTGAAGAATACGTAACCAGTCAAACACATGTTATTTAGTTTTAGATGAAATGTGTCTTGTGAAATGACTACAATACATACTAATTCTTGATGGGAACATGGTTATGAACATTTGATAACAAGTTTCAGTGTATATATACTATTGGAACAGATATGGGATGAAGCTCAAAATCTCAGATGTATATATCACAGTAATATGAGTACGTGTGCTTCAAATATATACTCGAATCTGGTTCTATAGTACTACTCATATATGCATGAATCAAACTAGTGTAACTATGCAGAAAATTGCATGGCAATATGTGTTTACACATTGATAATTTGTATGTAGAAAATTTGAAGCTTACCCGTGAAGAATAATGGCGTTCCGTTATCTTCTCTGTTGTGGACTCTTTTTTATTTTTGAAATTCAAATTTCAAAAGTGATATATGAAGGAGGTGGGTAAAGAGTATTACGGTATATGATATGTATGAGAGAGAAGAGTGAGAGATGTATAAGATGTATGAGAGAGAAGAGTTAGAGATGTATAAGAGAGGAGAGAGATGTTAGTCATCAGCAGAAGAGAGAGAACGTGAGAGACCAAACCTATTAAGGGGTATGAAGGTAATATTGATAAAGCAAAAAGGTAACTAAGGACCTTATAAGGAGTTGTAACTAAGAAGGATCTAATTTATAAGTTTTCTTTGATTTAGGATCCAATTCGTAATTTCCTCTATTAAATGACATTCTACTCAATGAATAAAAGTAATAGTGTATTAAATGATATTCTACTCAATGAATAAGAGCAATATAGTAAAGAGTGAATGTATTTAATATCTTTTTTAATTTTTGTACCATAAAAAATAGGATAAATAAAAATGGACGGAGGGAGTACCATTTTGAACCATGTTAGTTTTTCGTCTTCCTCCTTTTCGAAATTCTATCCTTGAGCTGTTTCGGGTGATAATTACAGTTAGTGACCTTAGGTTTTTTTTTTTTTTTTTTTTTTGGTCATCAGTGACCTTAGGTTTGATTAGTGGCCTTTTAGGCTTTTGCCCATTTTAATATATGTTTGACGTATTACAACATTATGTAAATTAAATTTAATACAATATCATATTTGAAACTTATTTTATTTTTCCATTATTTATTTGACAAATTGACCAAAAGTTTCTGGGGGCACATTTCACCTGGCGGTGCACTCCCGATTTGAATATATCGACCTTCTATACCCCCAATTAACTCCTTTAATCACAAGGAATATACTTATGGCTACAAATATTTCAAGTTATTATATTTTCTCAACTGTAGTCCACATATTTTGTGGTCCACGACCAGAAGCATCGATATGGACCATATCAAATTTTTTGTTCTTTTTGGTCAATCATATCCACTTAAAAGCTCCATTTAAAACCTTTCTTTTAGGAAAAATACACATATGGATAGACCTCATTTTAAAATTTAACTTAGATGTCTAAAGTTCAAGAAATAATAAATCAATACTTAAGATTTCAAATGGTGTATTCTATAAATACCTATCATTAATTTCTCCATAAAAAAATAATCACGTGGTACCTACGTGATACTTGCATGGCGCGTGTAACAGATAATAACAAAGATATTAGAAAAACTTTATGGACTGATCTAATCAGATGGGAAACTCAAATCAATAATATATCCTGGAGATAGAGTTGTGACTTCAATAAAATCCTAAGTTATAATAAAAGAAGAAACTGCACTATCCTCCCAGCTAACTCAAGTGATTTTGAAAAATGTATCAGAGATAATGAAGTATATGAGCATAAAAGTTCTGGGTGTTTCCACACTTGGACAAAGAAAATAATTGATGGAATTATTTCAAGTAAAATCGACAGAGATTTAGCTAATGATGAATGGTAGAATAACTTCAATTCCTCAGTCATCACTCAAGCTCCAGACATCTCTGATCACTCACCTATAATGATCACCATTCAAGATGGCAAACCCTTAAAGACTTCAAATTTTAAGTTTTACAAAATATGGGCTACACATAAAGAGTTTCTTCCTTTAGTTTAAAAAATATGGAAAATTGAACCTGAAGGTACACCAATGTTTAGACTTATGTGTTAACTTAAGGAGGTTAAACAAAGGCTTAAAATATTTAAGAAGAAATATTTCTCCTTCAATACAGAAGAAATTGAAAATCTCAAGACTAAAGTGTGTGATCTGCAACAAAAAATTCTCAATGGGGAGTTACCCTTCCTCACAGAAGAAAAAGAGAAAAGAATGAAATTAGAAGAACTTATGATTATTCAGAATGCCTACACAAAACAACAATTAAGAGTCATATGAGCTCAAGAATTTGACTTGGGAACCAGCTTTTATCACGAATATATGAAGGCAATAAAAATTCATCATGAAGTTACTTCTTTAACTCTTGAAGATGGAGTACAAATCACAAACAAAGAAGAGATTCACTCAGCTTTTGTAGAATTCTATGAGGCTTTGCTTGGTAGAACTGACCCTAATGAAGTATCAATCCCTACTCATCTTCTCCAAGCCTTATACAAAACAGAATCAATGAAGATGAAGCTGCACTTATGGTCAAACGATTCACTAATAAAGAAATCAAAGAGGCAATTTTCTCTATCAATGAAAATAAATCTCCTAGGCCTGATGGATTCGCTAATACATTCTTCAAATGTTCCTGGACAATTGTTGGACAAGATGTATGTAATGCAATTAAAGATTCCTTCAACAAGACACAATTCTCAAACAAGTCAGCACCACTACACTTGTTTTAATTCCTAAAGTGGATATTCCAAGCAAATTGAAGGACTTTGAACCTATAGCTTTTTGTAACAATCCCTAATTTTGTCCCATCTTTTACCTTAAGAAAATCATCCTTGCTCAGTCCTTAATCGATTCGGTTTGGTTTTTACGGTTCAATTTTCGGTTTGGTTTTTGTATATTAAATCGAGAGATAATTACACCTAGGGTCTTGACCACACCCCCCTCTTCAAGATGGGGACCCGGCCTAGAGCCTCTTCTTACTAAAGACCTCAGGAAGTTTTTAACACATGAACCCCAAAACCCCTGTTACCTTTCTACCCTTTTAGACTTATATATATACTAACATTACATTTTATTTCTAAACCTAATCTCATTTCTTTATACGTGAATCATTTCTAAACCAAAAGCTCCCTCCTCTCTCATAAACCTCCACCATAGCCACCATAGCCACCACCACCTCCCTCCTCCCTCATTAACCTAAAATCGCCACCTCCACCATAAAACCGCCGCCACCACCATAACACCACCACCGCCATCTGAGATGGACACATCTGCAAAGGTGAGCTCACCAGACAACCACCGCCACTGAGCAGCGGCTCCGTTTGGTCTCCTGCAATTCCGGCGAAGCAGCAGTCCGGCGAAGCAGCAGTCCGGCCGAGCTCCCTCCTGCAGTTTTAGATCGAGATCCAGGCGCACCACCACACCGAGCTCCCTCCTCCACCTTATTCTTCCACCGACGAACAGATCTGAACCTCCCTCCCACTGTTCCGGCGAAGACAGGTGCTGGACAGCGTTGGTTCTTCCTCTCCAGTTACTACGGTGGTACTAAGACCAAACGGTGGTGTTGCTCGTCGATAAGAAGAGACACGAACGAGGTGAACCAGCGTTCGAGCTTCACGACGGAAAAAGAGAGCTCCATCAGTTTCACGCCGGAGGTTTGCTGCAGTTGTCGTTTCGCCGGAGGTTTGCTGCAGTTGCTGCAGTTTCACGCGTGAAGCCTTTTTTTTGTTTAGTTTGAAATGGTTGACCAGATCTAGATCTGGTCAAACCAGTTGGGGTTTTTTTCTTTTTTTTAATTTTTGTGTAATAAATTGTGTAAATATGCTTATTTTAAATAATATTCAATATTTTTATTTTTCTCAGCATTCTTCATTTATACCTTGTGTGTGTTTTAATAGTATTCCCCAAATTCTAAGAGTACTCCGAGATTTTCTAAGAGTACTCTGACATTTTCTTAGAGTACTCCGAGATTTTCTTAGAGTACTCCGAGATTTTCTGGCGGTCGGAGGTAGGTGGTTGGAAGTCGGTGGTCGGTGTTTGGATATATAGAGTACTCATTTAAATATATAGAGTACTCAGCAAATTCTCGGAGTACTCTAAGTGTTTCTCGGAGTACTCTATGTTTTTTTCCGGTGACCGTGACTGGTGGTCGGAGGTCGGTGGTGGAGGTCGGTGGTTGGAGGTCGGTGGTCGGTGGTCGGTGGTCGGTGGTCGGAGGTCGGTGGTAGGTGGTAGGAGGTAGGTGGATAGTGGTAGGTAGAGGAGAGAGAAAGAGTGACATCACACCTATTTGTCTTTTAGTGATAGTAAGGGTAGGAAAGACTATTGTCAAAATTGAGGTCCCTAAGAAGAATGACATTTTAGAAACTACTCTATAGAGAAGAGAGTTAGTCTCCAAGACCCTATATATAATTCACCCTTAAATCGAACCGAACCAGATTTTTTTTGGGTTTTTAAAACTTAAAAACCAAACCAATCGGTTTTTTGGTTTTTCGGTTTTTCGGTTTTTGGTTTTTTTTATTCTGTTTTTTTTTGGTTTTTTGGTTCAGGTTGGTTTTTTGGTTCGGATTTTCTCAGCACATAATCGTCTAGTGTGTGGGAGTAATCCTGATAGGCTTGCCTAACTAGATTGTCAATAGGGTTTTATTTAAACACTGATCATTAAGAAGGGTCCCCTTACCCAAGTCTTCTGGTAGTGTAAGGTTGCTTCCTAAGCTACCCTGACGGGAGTTAGGAAGTATTTAGAATCCTGACTATTGATTATATATCACAAAATTCTCCCTTAGACAATAAATGTAGAACAAGACTAGTGGGGATTACTTGCCAGTTCTTGAGCTAAACTCTCGTAAGTTTTCTCTTTAGTATTTTGTTCTCCAGTCTTTAGTTATGTCTTAGTTTAATTATAGTAATTGTCTTAGAGTCTGGGAAACCAAACAAATAGTTAAGTGTCTTGCATATTATTTTATTAGCTTCTTCTAGTCCACTTAGTAATAACATCAATATTACTTACTTTCGTATTCCTTGAGATCGATTTCTGTTTTACTTACACATTACTTGCAATCGATATGTTCACTTGCGGAGATTTTATCGTAGTTGTCTTAGGTGTGCGTACTTATTTATCTTGTTATTTTATCACCCCTTTGCCACTACCAAGTTTTTGTCGCCATAGTTGAGGACTTCATCGTAGTTTCATGTTTATACTTTGCGTTTTAGTTGTAGTTGTTCTATTTTACGCTTTTCTTTTTGTTTTTGTCTATTCCAGGTTATTCAGATGGCTGGTCAGAAAACTCTGGGAATTATAGTTACATTCAAAGTGCACCCCTTGGGGATTCGCACTCCAGATATACAAGTCCCTCGATTTAGGCCTGATCTAGGCATGTTGAATCAATTCTCGAGTTATGGGAAATTTAGTGGGGCTTCGCAACAAGATATGGGCCGCTATGTTTAGAAATTCATGCAAATTTGTGATGCTTACATCACTAAAGGTGTCACAAAGGAATAGATGTATTATGTCATGTTCCAGTTCTTCTTGACTGTAAGTGCAAGCGAGTGGTATGATGACCAACACCCTAATTCTATCCCGAATCGGGATAAGCTCCAATAAAAGTTCCTCAACCAATTTTATCTAATAAATAGGCGATTGAAAGACATGTTGGAAGTTTATAACTTCACACAAGAAGGGGGATACAATGTTGGTGAAGCATGGACAAAGTTTAAAGAGAAGAAAGCAAGATTCCCTTTACATGTATCCTCTCCAAAGTATCAGTTAACCATGTTTTATAGAGGACTCAATAGCGAGTCTAAAGCAAGAGTAGATAACCTTAGGGGAGGAAGTTTTGTTTTGATGAACCCTTAGGAAGCTAAGATGGCCATAGAGAGAATTGTTGAAACAGAAAGAAGATGGCCACTACCAGAAGATACATCTCCAAAGGTTAGCTCTGCTTATCAAAAAATATTCGAGAAATGTAATCAACACATAGCAGAATTAGCAGAACTAATAGAACAACACTTCATCCAGGTAGCCCAAGAGTGTAAAGAAGAATCAACGCACGGTTCTTCAGCTTATGGGATGATGATCACAACTGGAAAAATTGTGAAATATGGTTTAAATGTCTTCCGAAGCTTATAGATTGATCCGTCACTTAAATGGACTAACACAAGTTTAAGGAACCCAAACCCATCCAATTACCCAACAAATGAATCAACAAAAGGTTTTGAGTCAAGGTAATATGTACCAACCTCAACGAAAACCGTTTTATCAGCCCGCAAACTAGCCATACGCGGCAAACTTCACAAAACAAGCAGATTCTTCTCCTACTCCTAGAATCGAATTTGAACAACAAATGTCTATGATTGTAAAAATAGAGGAATAGAATGAAAGGAATAATTAAAAAAGGTTTCACGACCAATCCATCACATTGAAACAATTGGAAAACCAAGTATCACAGCTCCCAAATCTCCTACAATATAGGCATGTTGGTCAACTCCCAAGCAATACTATATATCCAGAAGATGATGCATGTAAGGCAAATGGATTGAGAAGAGGAAAACATTTACTTCCTTCTATAGTTGTAGAGAAAGAATAAGCAAAATAACCAACCCCCATTCCTGAATAAGTGGCTGAAGAAACATTTAAGGATATAGTTGAAGAGGTAATTGAACCGGTGAGTTCTAATATAGTGAAAGCACTGGAAAAGAAGAAATATTTAGTGGTGAGAAGACTCGTACTCCACCTCCATTCCCTTCCCGAGTCAAGAATAAGAACAATGAACAAGAATTAAAGAAGTTCATAGACATGGTGAGTAAGCTAGAGATTAACATACTGCTTGTGGAGGTTTTCAAGAAGATGCCAAAATATCTAAAATTTCTAAAAGACATCATTTACAAAAAAACAGAGGTATGAATATGGGGAATTGGTTGGTTTACCTTAGGAATGCAGTGCTATATGATAAAGCAAGTTGCTTACCGAAGTTGAAAGATCCCGAAAGTTTCATGAAAGCTAACGCGATTGGTGAAGGATGGACCCGGAAAGCATTGTGTGATTTAGGCACGAGTATCAATCTCATGCCAAGTCTTTATTTAATAAGCTTAACATAGTGGAAGTTGGACCTACTACTATGGTCTTAGAAATGACGGATCGGTCCCTCCCCCAACCAGAAGGTAAAATCTAAGATGTTTTAGCTAAAGCTGGTAGTTTTATATTTTCATGTGATTTTATTATTCTTGACTACGACACTGATAAGAATGCCCCCATCATCTTGGATAGACCATTCTTTGCCACGGGGCGTACACTAATTGATGTTTATAATGGTGCATTGATCATGGGGATCCAAGACAAATAGGTAAAATTCAATGTGTTGAAGGCAATGGACTAGATTCAAAAGATGATTGTTTACGCATAGATGTCATTAGTCAAATTACACAAAAAGTATATAATGAAACAAGTTCTGATGAGATTTTAAAGGAAGCCTTAGAACTTGAATTAACAGAATTGTATGATGAGATAGCCAATGATGTAACTGCTCTTAGTTTGGAAAGTGGAAGACCTAAGGTGAAAGGATATGAATGAATCTGCGAGGTGGGGATACTGAACCAACAAAAAAACCATCCATAGTATTTCCTCCCGTCCTCGAGGAAAATCCACTCCCAAACCATTTGTGGTATGCCTACCTAGGTATAAACAATACTTTTCTTGTTATTATTTCTGCTAACCTTTCAGATCCTCAACAAGATAAGCTGATACGTGTTCTCAGCGCCAATAAAGAGGAAATTGGATGGACAATCGCCGATATCAAGGGGATTACCATTTGCCAATACAAGATCATTCTTGAAGACGAAAGTTTGCGTTCTGTAGAGGGGAAAAGAAGGCTCATGCCCACGATGAAAGGGGTGGTAAGAAAAGAGGTTATCAAGTTGTTAGATGTGGAGATTATCTTCTCAATCTCAAACAGTGAGAGGGTTAAACCAGTGTAGTGTGTTCCAAAGAAAGGAGGTATGACTACCATCTTTAATGACAATAATGAATCCATTAACAAGAACAGTTGTGGGGTGGAGAGTATACATGGACTACCACAACATCAACAAAACCACAAAAGAAAGATCACTTCCCATTACCGATCATTAATCAGATGTTATACAAGCTTGTAGAGAGAGTACTATTGTCTCATAAATGGCTATTTAGGTTAAAATTAGATCTGTGTGGATCTACTGATCAACACAAGACCACTTTCACTTGTCCGTTTGGCACCTTTACTTATCGAATGATGTCGTTTGATTTATGCAATTGGTGGCTCTTTGTGTGTTCTAAAATAAAATGCAAATAAGGATAAAAGAACCACAACTGCAAGTGTACAGTTGTCCCAAGTAATATATGTGATAATACAGATTCGTTCTCAGGGATGGATTGGTTGACTCTAATGCTTATCAAATAGTGATTAATTGCACGTAAAGCAAGTAAATGATTTTAAGATTGTTTGTTTTGGTTTTCTATAACTAAGGCAATAAATTAAAAGACTAAATTAAAGCGAATATTAAACTAGACGCAAGTAAATAAAATAGCTAGACGCAAGTATGAAAGGTACTACTTGAGAGACGCAAGGATTTCACCTAACTCTATTCATTCCATCTTTTGTTTAAGGGACAAATCGGTAAATAGTAATGGTCGGGATTTGGAATTCTCCTTACCTCCGTCAGGGTGGACTAAGGAGCTATTCTTAGGTGTTACAAACCCCGTCAGGGTGATTATAGTCCACATTCGAATGGTTAAGTTCTTATTACCCAATAGGCCATAGGATTAATTAAGCTCGTCAAATTCATTGATTTCTATCCTACATTCGTTAATTGGTTCCATACCTAGACCACCCGTCAAGGTGATCCATTCGACACTAAATGAAAAAGCCTAAGTATTAAGTCCTATTGATTGATTAGCTACTTCAATAATAGTCAATAAATGCAAATTAAGGGAAAATACTAATTACCCAATTTGATTTCAATTATTAAAATCCCAAATTCAAACACATGAAATGAAATAGAATTGGGATTAACCCATTATGCGTTCTCAAGCACTTTATAAGTTTAGCTCATACTAATACGAAAAACTAAGAAATTAAAAGTAAAAGAATTCATGTTTACAAATTACAGAAATAAAAGATAGAACCTAATTAGGAATTGGGTTTGGCTGTGATTTTGAGAAGATGATTCTCCAGCTCGTAGATTTCCCCTTTTCCTTGAATCTGACTTTTTCTCTGGACACTCTTTTCTGATGATGATTTAATTTGAAGAATAAAGTGAGAGGTGCTGAATAATGAGGTCTAAAGGCCTATTTATAGTGCTAAATTCGGACTAGGGCTTTTACTTAGGTTAATTAGTCAAATATTAAAAAGCCTAAGTCCATAATTTAAGTCCAAATCCCGTAACTGTTGTACACCCTTCACTAAAACGGGTGTAACTTTCTCAATATAACTCCGAATTGACTCATTCAACTTGCTAATTCTTCGTAACTCGATAAGGAATCTAATCTCTTCACAACTCAGCTGCTGAATCCTCGTCGAAATGGCTCAAAATCAGCAATCTTCAGCAGCCTGCCAGATTTGCAGTTTCCTAAATCAATTCTTCGGAATATTTCTTCACGTCTTTGACTTCTTTACACGATCTATGACTTTAATCCACGATTACCCTCCTTGCTAGTATTCCAAACTTATCAACTTTTCACTAAAAATAAACCATATTACATGCAAAAGCTTAATAAATCCAAAAATACTAATTTCCAGGGAGTGAAATTGGAATATTGCAAATAATCATTAATAGTCTATCATTTTAGTCAATAATTCACCTAATTTGATGTCTCCTAAGGGCATATAATTAGAACAAAAAGGGAGACATCAGCAATACATCAGCTACGTTCTAGCGGTGTATGATGACTAAATTTTGTGACATGTTTGATAATTTATTAGAAGTTTTCATGGATTATTTCTCAGCGTTTGGATATATGTTCAATGAGTTCCTTGAAAATCTTGAAAAGGTACTCTTGCATTGTAAAGAAATTGATTTTGTTCTTAATTGCGAGAAGTGACACTTCATGGTTCATGAGGGGATCGTGTTGGGACACAAGTTTTTAAGTGCTGGAATGGAGGTAGGTCGTTCTAAGATAGTGTTTTTCGAGACCATACCACCTCCAGTTTCTGTTAAAGGAGTTAGAAGTTTTCTAGGTCACGCAGGTTTCTATGCACATTTATTAAAGATTTCTCGAAGATCACCAAACCATTTTGTTGTTTACTTGAGAAGGATACCTCCTACAAATTCGACTATGCATATTTGGAAGCATTATTTTGCATCAAGAAGAAGCTCATCTCCATACCAATTGGCAATTGGAAATTGTCACTCCTCCAGATTAAAATCTTCATTTCGAGGTTATGTGTGATGCACAATCATGCCATGGGAGATATGTTGGGTCAGAGAAAATAAAATATCTTTCACACAATATACTATGCAAGTAAGACCTTCACAGCTGCCCAATTGAATTGTACAGTAACCGAGAAGGAGTTACTAGCCGTTGTGTATGCTTTTGCTAAGTTTCGTCCTTATCTTCTTGGGGTGAAAACTATCATATACACGGATCATTAAGAAATTAGATACCTCACGGAGAAAAAAGACACAAAGCCACGTCTTATTAGGTGGGTATTGTTTCTACAAGAATTTGACTTGGAGATTTTAGATCGAAAAGGAAGCGAGAATCAAGTTGTTGATCATTTATCTCGCCCCGAAGGCTCTATAGTCAACACGGGACCTAAATTGGTCAAAGAGGTATTTCCCGATGAACAACTTTTTGTTTTAAATAATACAAATGTTCCTTGGTATGCAGATATAGTGAACTTCATAGTAAGTGGTGCATTCCCTACAGAGTGTAATCCACAATAATGAAAGAGGTTGATTCATCGCGCCAAGCAAATTTTCTAGGATGACCAATACTTATTCAAGATATCTAGTGATCAAATGATAAGAAGTTGTGTTCATGAGAATGAGATACAAAATTTCATTGCAAATTGTCATGACTCGCCATATGGGGGTCACTTCAAGGGCGATGGAACCGTAACAGAAGTTCTTCAATTCGGGTTTTATTGGCCCTCTATTCACAAAGATTGTCATTGGTATATCCAGAGCTGTAAAAGATGCCAGTTCACTAGTAATATATCAAAACGATACGAGATGCCACTCAACAATGTGCTAGAGGTAGAAATCTTTGATGTTTGGGGAATAGAATTCATGGGACCATTCATTCCTTCCCATGGAAATCTGTACATCTTGCTAATAGTAGATTATATGTCAAAGTGGGTAGAAGTTGTGGAAACACCAAGAAACGATACCAAAACTATGGTCATGTTCCTCAAGACCAATATCTTTTCAAGACATGGTACACTGAGCATTCTCATCAGTGATAAAGGTACCCATTTTATCAATGTTCAGTTGACAATTGATCTTTGTAAGTTGGGGGTGATACACCATACATCAATGGTTATCATCCTCAAACAAATGGTCAAGCAAAAGTTTTTAATCAAGAGACTAAATCTATTCTAGAGAACACCGTGAACAAACGATGAAATATTGGTCAACAAATCTTGATGATGCTCTTTGGGATTATAGAACAACATTCAAACACCAGTGAGAGCATCTCCATATCACATGGTCTAAGACAAGGCATGTCATATTCCTATCGATCTTGAGGCTCGGGCTTATTGGGTTATAAAAGACTTAAATCTTAATGTGAAATTGGCGGGTAAGCAAAGGATGATGCAACTGAATGAGTTAGACGGATTTCATTTTCACGCCTATAATAATGCATATCTCTACAAGGAGAAAACAAAGAGATGGCATGATAAACAGTTTCATATGAAGAAATTCGAGATAGGAAAACGAGTGCTCCTATACAATTCAAGATTCTCGAACTATCTGGGGAAACTCAATTCCCATTGGGGGGACCATATATTGTCATAAAGGTCACACCTCATGCTGCGATTGAAATTGAGCATCCAACCAAAACCAGACCTTTATGGTCAATGGTCAACATTTAAAGGTATAACATAAGAGTAGTGATGTAACACGAGTGGAGGTTGTGTACCTCCTCAAAGCCGAGTAACCCGAGGTAGCACGTCGAACTTCACTGACGTTAAACAAAAGTTCCCTTGGTAAACATCCCTTTTTTACCGCTTTCCTAGTTTAAATTTATGTTTTGTAGTGTATATTAATAAGTTTAATATATATATATATATTAGAGCTAATAGGAGAGAATGATTAGTGTTTATTGTGTATGTAAGCAAAATTCTAAGTTTGGGGTGATTTTGAGAAGAGTTTAGTGTGTTCAGCAGCTCTCACCGGCATACCGGGCCTCTGAGCCACATGCCAGTGCCCTCCAATGGGTGATGACGGTTTACACCACGGTCAATGTCAGACAGTTGAACCACGTTGACCGGTATGTCGGCCCTCTGAATGGCAAGCCGATGCATAAATTGTGTCGATAATTGCGAATATGTCATGATGGTTGCAAAGTCAAAAAGTTGAAATAACTCGAGCGGCATACCGGTGCAAGCCAATGGGTCATGAAGGTTCAAGGCCACGATATGAACTCGGAAACTTTAAAGCATGTGACAGGAACACTGGTCTACTCAGCGGCAATCCCGGCGCGTACACATTGCCACGGTCTGGGAACAACGTGTGAGAAGACCAACATACCGGTCATTTGACCGATTTGGTGGTGGTTAAAAGGTTTATTTGAAAGTCCTTAGGGTATCTAAACTCTACCAAACCTAATCCTAGCCTCCTTCAACTTCACCACCACAAAAATATCAGTCCCAAACCCTATAAAAACACCTTGAGGCTTGATCAACCCTTCAAACAACCCACATAAAATCATCTACTCTCTTCCACATCTTCCATAATCACATAATCTTCATAATCCACCATCCAAACAACAACTTCAAAACACATCAATCATTCATAAAACTTAATTCATACGTGGTGCATCTTGGTTGTGGGTTAGTAAAGATGACAAGAAGAATGAATGATATGGATTACAAGAGGAAACCACAGAGAAGAACTTGAATTTTCCTAAAGCAATGAAAGAGAAAGCCATCATCATCGATTAGTCGGTTTCAAATAAGCCAAAGCTCGAGGTAACTGCACAACTACTACATGTTATAACATGAAAAGGAGAATTCCAGCCAAACCAAATGAGAGGGAGCCAACAACCAGGGATCAAATTTCATCTTCAAGAACACCACATAACTTGATTAAGTATGAACCAGAACCTCCATAATGGGTAGTGATGTTGATGAAGAGAATCGCCACGTTAGAAAAGAGAAATCATTGCACCATCATCCAACAACTAAAGTTAGCCAACAATATTGCTAGAATCATGGCTATGTTGGAGATACGAGACGATAATCCTTCTAATTATAAATGGAAAAATTATGGTCTTTGGATGGGTAACATCTTCTAATATCTCTCCTTGATTGCTCACATGTTAGGTAGTTTTAGTTTAGATTTTATTTACTTTATTGAGTCGGCGATTCGTTACCCTCATCTTTTTGTTTTCGCATAAAATTTAAATTTTTTAGGGTAGGAATTGGCATAGAATATGTTGAATTTCCCTATTTGAGAATGTTTCTAATTAGGACAATGATATTAAGTAGTATGTTTTTTCACAGTGTCACGACGCGCCTTAGTATGCCTGCATGAAAACAGTAAGTAAAGGATATGAAAAATTAATAAGAGATGTGTAAGAATAAAAGTTGGATCTTTGGGAGCCTTGAGCTGTGTGTAGAACGTGAGGTCTGGAATTAGTTGATAACCCCGCTTAATCTATGAACTATAAGTGAAAAAGTAATGAGATCTAGTAAGTTAGAAAAATGATAAAGGTAGTTCTTTCATGAGCGACTTTAAGCCTTTAGCCTTCTCACCCGTTTTAATTGAATATATTTTATCCATCTTAGTCTCCTCTTAGCCTTTCTGAAGCCCTTTAATTAGCCACATTACAAGCTATAACCATTAGTTTATAGGACTTATCCATATGACCCATACTCAAATTGCAACCCTTAGACAAGTTGTCTTTAAAGGTTGAGTTTGGGGTGGTGGGATACGTCAATGGGAAACAATGGGACTGGGAAATTATGATTTGTTATTGTGCTAATATTGATGAGAATCTTTGTTTTAACCCTTTACCGGGGTAAAAGAGAAAATTATATTGAAAAGAGAAAGAAATATGAGCAAAGTGGTATGATATCTCACATAAAAAAGGGAGTCACATCCAACTTAGAGAAGAAAGGAAAATGATATGGAAAATGATCGAATATGGAAAGGACCGGCAAAGTGGAAATTGTTATGTAATCGTCATAAAATGTTTTATTGGGTTATTTGGGGATGCTTAATTATGAAGCGTAAAATTTGTGTTGGGTGAGAACATCTTTGAGTGAAATTCAATCTGGGGTGATTCGTTGATGGTTAGTGAGGAGAGGGCCAAAAGCTCACTTTTCATTATCCAAATATACATATCATATTGTCCCTAAGCCGACATTACAACCTTAAAGACCTTAGGATTTCTAACTACTTGGTTGAGAAAAAAGGAAAAATTAGGGATTAGATAGGTAGAACTTTGGATACTATATTAGGACCTATGATCACCCTATATCCTCCATATCAAACTAAGTAAAAACCTCTCCTTCTGGCATTTTTGAGTTAATCTGGACTTGAATTTATGAATTGGTGATTGTTTGTATATTATGGGTATGTGTGCATTATTTTTCTAGAATTACTACATGATACTGGTTAACAATATTTTCTCTCGGATCAATCATTGTTTTCTACCTCCTCTTCTTCTTCTATATTTATTTAAGACTGCCCTACTGTTCTGATCTTTATCGTGTCGGGACGACACAACTTTGAGTTGAGGGTCTTAATGTATCCAATTATGTGATAGAATAATCTAGTCACTATACATCATTTTAGGGTTATTTAGTGCTGAGTTTAGGGATTTTCCCCATTTATTTATGTTATACACTTTCTTGTCTAGTTTTAGGTGTTTTGCTACTTTTAAAGCTTTTGCGCGTAATTTTTGTGTTATTTGTGTAGACCTTAGGTATTTGGAAGATAATACACCTTGGGATGATGATAAGAAGTGAAGAAACCAAGAAAATCCCTTATTTATGGTGAAAAGGAAAACTTTGAGTACTTTTGGAAAGTAAAAGTTGAGTTTGCCAGATTTAGAAACGTGTAGTATTTTCAATGCTCCAGAAAATCGACAAGGAATTTGAAAGAGACCTTTAATATCAAGAAATTTCTTTTAATAGCGGTCACATGGCCACTAAAATCAAGTTATTTGGAGCTGTAACGAAGAAGATATGATTTTTACGAACTCGTGGGGCTAACCAGACCACTAATTTAGGAAAAACAAGTTTGAGTTGGATTTGGACTCTAATACTTAGTCCTAATCCCTAATTTTATCACAACTTATATATATATATATATATATATATATATATATATATATATATATATATATATATATATATATATATATATATATATATATATATATATATATATATCATCTTTTACCTTAATTAAATCATCCTTACTTACTCCCTAATCATTATTACACCTAGAAAACACCAGGAGCAAGTGAGAAGAAGAGAAGAAGGATCTGGGAAGCTGTTCATGCCATTCCAACCCTTCTATATATCAGTTTCAACAATTAGTATAGTATTCTTATTATGTTTCGTCTTTTGAACATGAATATGATATTTTTAATTCCTTTTTTGTCTTTCATTAGTATAAACTAATTTTATTTAGCTTGAGAGTAACATATGGGTATGAACCCTAGACTTGTTTTATGTTTTATTAAATTTAGGATTTCTATTTAAATAAGATGTTCGTGATAGCTCTGTATTGTGTGTTTGATTTAGTGTTTGTAGTCCTGCTATGTGCAGAGTATAAGGTTACCCCATTAGTAGTTGGATTGTCATTCTAGCGGGAGATTCAATTATATAAAACACCACATAATCGGTTATTGTGCGGTAGTGATCCGGATTGGCTTGCCTAACTAGATAGTCAATAGGGTGTTATTTAATCATCGATCATTGCGCAAGGTCCCCTTACCCAAGTCCCTTGGCAGTGCTGAGTTTGGTTCCTAAGCTACCCTGACAGGAGTTACGAGAAATTTAGAATCTCGGTTATTGCTTATATATTACACTATTCTCCCTTAGACAATAAATGTTGAACAAGACTAGTAGAATTAATTGCTAGTTCTCGAGCTAAACTCTCATAAGTCTTCTTTTTTGTATTTATTCTCCTGTCTTTAGATTAAGTAATGTTTAATTATAGTAATTGTCTTAGAGTCTGGGAAACCAAACAAATATATTAGTGTCTTGTGTATTATTTTATCAGCTTCTTCTAGTACACTTAGTAATAACATTAATATAACTTACTTTAGTAGTCCCTGAGATCGGTATATGTTTTACTTACACAGTACTTGCAAACGATCTGTTAACTTGCTCAGAGTTTATCGTAGTTGTCTTAGGTGTGCATGATTATTTATCTTTATTACTTATTATTTTATCACACCTTTTCCCCTACCAATTATCCAAAGGAGATATTACTGGATGAAAAATTGAGATAAAGCCGATCTTGGTTATTGGTGAGCATCATCGAAGGAAGGGATATTCTTATCTAAGAAGATTTCATCCAAAAATACTAACATTTGGGATCACAAATGGCTAAAATTGGGACTTATTCTGAAGAATCCATTGGCTACGGAAGTTTGACTTATGAGGGAAGGGGTTGATAAATGGAACACGGAAATTTTAAATACGTTTTTGCCGGAGCTAGCACGTATCAAAATTCAGTCTATGCCCATCCTTTGCCGGAAGAAATAGGATACGTTCAAGTGGCCTTACAAATTCTCCGGGGAATACAATACCAAATATGGCTATCAGGCTTTGACATAGAAAGAAATCAACAATTCAGCGCAATCTTCAACCAAAGGGTAGCAGAACAACCCAAATGTGTGGAATCTAATATGGAAATCAATCGTACCTAACAAAATTTGGATCTTCACTTGGAAAGCGTGCATGAACATATTACCTACGAGGAAAAATTTAAAAATGAGCCATTGTGCCACGGATAACTAAAGCTACTTGTGCGATGAACGGGAGAAAGTATTAATCACTTATTAATCTCGTGTGCAATTTGTAATTAGGTGTGGGTAGGATCAGCCCTCCAAATTAGGATTCCGGAGCACCTAGAAGGGAATATGGGGGATTGGATTCGCAATGTTTTCGTGGGAGCCAAAAATACAACATGGGACAAGAGAATGTTATGGAATATGTGGAAGCGAAAAATGAAGGCAATACATAAAAGCATTCGGTTGGAGCTGGATAACGTCATTAAAGTTGTACATATAGGGATGAAGGAACTGTTTGGTATGGATTGCAGCGAACAACCAAGTAACCTTTCGAAAACTCCTTAGAATGTAAACCCAGTTTGGACGAAAGCCGAATTGACAGGAACTCATACTATCATCAAATGTGATATTTCTTTCATCAACTAAGCGGAGCCAAGTGGAATTGGAATTGTACAAATAGATATCAGAACTAAGGGTTTGTTTGGATGGAGGGATTGGGAGGGAAGGGATTGTATTAAAGGATAATAACAATCCCATCCCTTGTTTGTATTGGAAAAAATTAGAGGGGATAGTTTATTAAAAAATTCTTACAATCCTTTATGAACTTATATATTCAATCCTTTCAACTCAGTGGGATTAGGAGGGAAAAATTATTTTATTACGTTGTAATGTCTATATTCTTTTTTTATAAAATATTTTAATAAGGGTATATAAGTCATTTAGTTATAAAAAGAATCCCTTCCTTCCATTTTCTTCTAATCCAAACACCGGATACATATAATCTTCAATAAAATGCCTCCCTCTCTTTTTATTCAATGCAAACAAGATTAAATACTCTCCTTTCTATGCCTTTATTATACTCTCTTTTCCTATCATTTACTAAAGAATTCCTCCTTAATCCAAGCAGACCCTAAGAATCATCGAATTACTACAAAATCTGTATAGACAGGCTCAGTAGCATAAGGAAAGCGACAGCAGTACTGGAAGTAGCCAAAATATGTTACGACGACTCACGGACCAAGACAATTATTTGTTCGGACAACTTTTATGTAATTCAAGGTATTGGGTCGTCGTTAGTAGTCTGGTAGAGGATCAGACCGTTTGTAACAGGGATTTGGGAGATTGCTTAAATGCATAGAAACATGCGGTTCAAACATATTCTAGGTCGATTCTACGTGATGGTCAATAGCACTGCGCGCTTTGCTAGACGGTGGACCGTTTGGGAAGAGGGGTGTTCTCTTCTTGTGTCTTGGTTTTTTCGACTTGGGATCGGCTAATTTAGCCGTGGATCTTGATGTAACACGTCGTCAAAAAAATAGTTGTTTACATTTTTTATTTATTTATTTCCGGAAAAAAAACATTATGTATGTAATTATTTAGTTTTTGACATTAACATATCTATGCTCCACCTTAACGTCCGTCAATAAATATAGTCCCCCACGCATGTGGCTAAGTTGACAAATTAGGAGCAGGGGGAGTGGGGGGTTCTTACGTGGAGAAAAGTGTAGTGAGGGACAGAAAGCCAAGACCACCACCACCTGATAATACAAGACAACTAGTTTGAAAAAAAAAAAAATAATACAAGACAACTTATTTATGATTCAAATTTCAATTCAATTACTATATAATAATTCGATGAGTCCGAGAAACTATTTTTTCCGATAAATCTGATATTAGTCGAGATATTACGCTATTGTCAGAAGTTGGGTGGTCAACTTAACATGTGTTACAAAGAATTACAGAGTTGAGAGAAAGGTACGATCCCGTACATTTTCACCATATCCCTTGATGCTTGAACATGCGAGTTGATACCATAGCGAGAAGTGTTAGACATAAGGCAACGAGTCGACTGGGCTAAAAAAACGACGATTTACCACTTTTCGCGACTTGGGATTGGATAAATTCAGGGTCAACCCCGTCAGTAAGATATATTATCGATCAAAAAAATTGTCTATTTCATGAATTCAAAAGTTAATAAGAGACTATTTTTTACTTTTTAGGCAACTGCTTGCAAAAGATCACTTTGATCAATTTCGTTAGAATCGCCTTGTCCTACATTGTTTGGGTAAGACGGGTTTCTTTTTTTTTTCTTCTGGAAAACTCATTCATATATAAAAACCGAAAGCAAACGCAGAAATAGCGAAATTACTACTAGTGTACAAACGATCCTACGTCAAAACGGGAGAAGCCCACCCCAACTTCACTTAAACTACTATAATCCAACATATGCCTCCTAGAAGACCTAACGCTAGAGTCCACCCTTCTATTCAAATTCCTGGAAATGTGAAAAAACTTAAAAGGGCCGCAACATCTTGTCACATTCCCAATACTGAGAATGATATGACGGATCCCATAGCTGGAAGCGGACGACTGATTAATCCCTTGAATGACTTCAATGTTGTCAGAGTAAACGACTTTAATCTTCTCGCAAAACTACTGACACAGCTCCGTAGCTTGCAAGATTGCCAGTGCCTCGCCTTCCATGACTGAGGAACATTGTATAGATCCACTGTAACTCATGGGAACATATAACCCCCCCCCCCCTATGTGGCTAAAAAATGCCTATACAAGAGGGTTTCCAACTATAGATAATCAAGCATCGCAAAAGAAAGAATTTTTCTCTGTCGCTTTCTACTTGTAAGCATTATGATTCGTGCTAATGTTGTCTGGTGAGTCATGATTTTGTCCACTCGGTGCCCACGAATTATCTAATAACTCGTGCATTGTCTTTATCATTGCTTTGATAACTACGTTGACTTCAAATAAACTAGTCTCATGTTAAGCCTTCATTTCTTCTTTCCAAATCCTCCATAACGTGAGTAATACATATGCACAAACAATTCTCTAGTGCCATCCACCTTCATCGTATTTTACTACCAATTTAATTATCCGTTCTTAGAATGAATCCTTAGATTGTGTGTCGATGTGTACATGATGACTGGATCCATCCGAAACATGTATACTTGCCAGAGAATAAGGTAGAATATACTATATGGGTTCAATAACTTCCATGCACCAATAACATTTATCATTGTTTCCACATCTATGTGTTTCTATAAATTGACCGTTGTAGGAATATCGTTCCTATAACATTTCCAACAAATAATTCAAACTTTCTTAGGAATATTTGTATTCAAACAATTTTCCAAAGTTTTAGATCTAAAACTTTGTTTTATGATGCTAGTTGAAGAGACTTTGCTAATTCATCCTCTTCAAGATCAAATAGCCTGATTTCACAATGTATTTACCTAATTTAGAGTTTATTAGGACCAACTTAACCTAACTTTGAGGTCGCATAATCTTTACTTTGTTTGAGTAAAAAGTTTCTTAAGAATTATAGTTATAATATTTACTTTTCGAATGAGATAACCCTTGCATGTAAGAAGGTTTGAAGTTGTATACAGTTACTAAAATAAGAAAATGCAATAAACATGTAAAGAAAGTGCTCCTAGACACAACTACCAAGAAACTACAAACAACCGTCCATCACCACCAAATAATCTCAAACAACCACCTCCCTATTCAAAGTTCTTTTTCTCCTTTAATAGTATATTTTCAGTTATTTCTTTTTTATCAGCTTAACACTATGGAGGTTCTCTTTTCTGAGCAAGTTGACACATCAGGTTGAAAAAATTGTTTTGCCTTCTCACCTTCTGAGTCAACAACTCTTATTCTATAACATTATGAAATTATATGAAACAAATAATGACGGTGTAACATATGCGTAATTCTCGTTGTCTCTTGATTCTAGCTATTTCTATGTTAAGTATGATGAAACAAGGTGTTTGTCCGAATGATTACCTCAGGTTCAGTCAATTTTTGTTATATCAAATATTAGAGAATCAAGGGAAGGGTTTCTATGGGGAAAGAGGTCATAACGTATGTATCATGAGCATCGGAAAAAACAAGAAGACTATGATTACATGTGGAAGAATAGGCCATACCACCATAGTTCACGAATCGTGAATCGTATCGTCAATTGAAATAATACTTTTTTGAATCGTGTATCGTATCGAATTATGAATCATAATGATTCAGATATTTATTTAAAAAACATAATATATTTATGGTTTTTATATTAATAACATATTAAACATCAAATTATTTTTTTGTTAATAACGAGTAATTAAATTTTACATTTGAAATGCATTCTCCATAATATCTTTTAAAAATATTTATGAACAAATGGGAAGATAACGTATTATTATTAAAATTTAAAAATAGGGTATAGAGTTAGAATATTCTATGCATGAGAATGAATGATCAAATGGAACATGCTAATTTCTGTCGAGACGGTGAAGAAAGCTTAGGCGAGACTTGTATGAGGTTTCAACAAAAGTTAGCTAAATGCCTTCTTCATGCTTATAACATCAAGCTTAATCTAGAAATGATTTACAATGTACTCGACCAGAGTTCACGACTAAGGGTAGATAATTTTGGAGGTGGCGGTTTTGTGTCCATGAATTCTAATGAAGCGACAATTGGTATGGAAAAGATAGTAGAATCTAAGAGAATTTGGCCGCCTTCACGAGTTCCAATTTCGAATGATGTTATAGGTATGTTACGTTTAGATAGTGACACTGCTATGGATGAAAAGTTTTCTTCTTTAGAGAATTAAATAAAGTTGTTGGAACTACTTTTAAAATAAGGTCTCCAAGGGAGACAATCCAAGGTGAATATAATTCAAGAGGCACAGGGTTGTCCGTGTTGTGGTGTGAATGATCATATTTAGGAAGAGTGCCAAGGTAATTTAGATTATGTGTTTTTGTGTCAAATCGTGGGAACTACCATTCGGGTAGTCATAGGTATCAATTGGGAATCACAATCATCTGGGTCTTCAGTGGTCAAATCTAAATGGGCCCATGAATCAAGGTAATACCTATCAATCTAATTCGTATCAACCACGACCCCAAGGTAACTATTTTTAGCCAAGGTCCCAAAATCAATATCAATGGGGAGAAGGTTACGTGAATCCATCTCCATAACAGCCCATTTACAATGCTTATGCTGATAGTCTCGCTCAAAAAGCATTGTGTGCTCATCCACAAGAAGTCTCCACTAGTGAGCTTCAACAAACTTTAAAGTCTTCCATAGAAATGACACAAGGGGATATGAGAGCAAACAACAAGAGGTTTAACGAGCATTCGGCTTTGTAAAAAATATTAGAGAATCAAGTCTCCCAAATAGCCAACCATCTTCAAACTCGTCAACAAGCCCCTCCTATGTAGATTGGCCAAGGTACTAATATTGAAGTTAAATCCATTCAAAATGGTAATGGAAATTTTGGGTTCGATTCGTGTAAGGCCATTAGCCTTAAAGTTGAAAAGATAGTGGAACCGACACCGGTCACATTGAGTGTAGTGTAGATGCCAAATAAGATAGAAACAACCAATCCAAATTAGGATGAGGTAATTTTTGAGTATTGGGTTTAAGACGAGGTTGAAAAACCGAGAGAGGTAGTTGATCCATCGAGGGTGCAAGAGAATATTAGGGTGAAATCGCCGCCACCACTCATCATTTATCACTACTATATTGTTACGAATCACTTATCAGAGTGGTGATACTAAGTAAAAGAAGTTTTTAAAGATGTCGAGCCAAGTAAAGATCAACATCCAGTACTCAACACCATCGAGAAGGAGCTGAAGCGACAACAATTATTTGGGGAGACGCTCTCCAAGAAGAATAAATTCACCAAGTGTGAAACTGTGGCTCTAACTGAAGGGGTATTAGCGAGAATTTAGCAGAAGGTACCACCAAAGATTCAAGATCTTGGAGGTTTTAACCTCATAATTAAAATAGGTGTTACTTTCAAATGAAAGAAGATATGTGACTTGGGTTTGAGTGTCAATCCCATGCCCAAGAGTTCAAGAAGTTGGGCATTGGATATGCCAAGCCAACATCCGTCATCTTGCTATTGGCAGATCAATCCAAAATAATTTGTGGAGAATCATTGAGGACGTGCTCATCCACATATGCAATATAGTTATTCTTACTGATTTTGTTATTCTTGATTATGTTGCAGATAAGAACATCATGTTCAATCTTGGGCATCGATTTCTTACCACAAGCCGCACCATAACCAATGTGAATGAATGGAAATTGTGACCCTCCATATTGAAGACGAGTTCCAAACATTCTATTTTGGGAAAGACATACAGTAAGGAGTCACGTACGTACCCTATAGTCTGAGTTGTGACTAAAGAGTCAAATGATAAGAGTCCCAAATAAACCGTGAGAAAGAAATAAGAAGATGAGTTTGGGGTGGGAGGTGAAGTAGAATGGAAATCTCCCAACGCCGAGAATAGACCGCGAGGATACAAGAACTTCTGGATGAGAGCGTTCATCGTCACTCGAGTCATTTCACCAAAAGTGATTAAGGTACGAGCAAAGAAAGTTTGTAAGTTCTGATTGGTAGATGTGAATAGTCTCATCCCTTTTTGGGAAGGCTATATCAAGAATAAGTAAATAGGTAACAACTTCAAACTTTGAACGACGTAAATAAAAGTGCTTATGGGTGACAACCCAAATATTTTATAGCTTTATGCATTTTAATTCTTAGTGTAACTTGTAAGTGTTTTAGTGTATATTACATGTAATGAGAAAGGTATTAGTGCCTTTGATGTGTAGGTACTCTAGAAATCGAGTTTGGGGTGAAAAAAAGGAGACCGTCATGATGGGTAGGTAATTTTGTCAAATTTATGAGTGTTAGTCGAGAGGTTTTGTGGTACACCGCAACCTTTAGTGGTGCACCGCAGGAGGCATACCATCGCGACGAGTCATATTTGATGATGAATAAGGTATTGGGGTCGAGAGCAAGGAGTCTTCGCAGTATATCATGACATCTCATGTGGTATACCACATGAATCAATCGATGACTACCGTGTCGAGAAATGCGACATACCGTGCCACAGTAAATGAAGAACAAGGTATACCACGACATTACATGCGGCACACTACACGGCATCGCTAAAACTGCTAACGATAAGAGGTAGAGTTATACCAAACTTCAAATTGTTAAGCCTTCTTCTTCTACAACCACCCAAAATCCATTAAAGTCCACCAAGCCTTCATCACACGTCAAAACAAAGCTACAACATCAAATAAATCACTCAATAAACAAAATTTCTTCACCAAAATCCAATTTTTTTTCAAAATTCTCAAGAAAGAATTATTCCAATTAGCCACAAACATATATCCTATATCAAGAACACCACACCCATATCATATGTAAACATTACAACATCAAATCCAAAACAATAAAAAGACAACAATTTTTCCAAAAAATTTGAAACCCCAAGTTTGAATTAAAGAGCTTCCAAAGTCTTTCGAGGTTGGACTTCACAAACAAGGACAATAACTCCATTCACACCCAGTCATGCAAATCAATATCAGAGCTAAAACCTCAATACTATCTTTTTTTCTTCATAAAAGTTGAGAATTATCTTGAGTTAGCTAATTCTTTTGCGTGTGAATTGATATTGTGCATTTAATCCTTTTTGTTGAGTTGTATGCAAGTTTTCACTATAGGTGATAACTGAGTTTAGATTAGTCCTTATTCGAGAGATTTTCCTCTTCCGTTTGTTCCATACTACAAGGACAACCACATAACAAGATGAAAAAAAGAACAATAATCCTTGCTAGTGTGCGAAACAAAGGGAATGCGAAACAAACATAGGATGACAAATAGTGTGAGTAAGAACAGAAAAGGGAAAGAGAGTAGGGTTTCAACCCCAAAACCGAGTCCGAAAAGAGTTGTTATTAGGGAACAAAGTTCGAGCCAAGACATGAGTTAAACAGCAAACATGAGTGACAACAACCGAAGATGTTAAGAGAAGACATAGCGGAGAATTCACCTCACCTTACCTTGGTTGATGATCATACGAAGCCTTGAGAATCGAGAGGTAAGTCTTCTCCACCTTTCATCTCATTGAGTGTATATTATGTGTTTAGTTGTATATTTTCAATTTATTATTTATTGTCAAGTATGTTACGAGTAGTGGGAACACGACTCACTTTTGAGTTGGGGTGTAGGGATTCGTTGTCCCTTATTCCTATTTATGTGTTTTTATTCCTTTGGTAGAAAATTTAAATTTTTTAGTGTATATTTTAAGGAATTGGGGTTAGAATGCGTAAAATGTCCCTCGAAAGCGAAACTTTAGCGAGTTAATGATATTTAAGTAATATGTATTTTTATTGGTCATTATATATTCTTAAAATTTGTACATAAAAACACACCAAAAAAGTATAGAAAGGCTTAGTAAGAAATGTGGTAGAAGTAAGCATGAACTTAGAGAGAATGAGTGGTGTGTGGAACGTGAGATATGATCTAGTTGAAGACCCATTTAACGAATGTGCTAGAGGTGAGAAAGTAACAAAATCACGTAGTTAGAAAGATGATTAACGCATTTTTTATAAGCCCCTTGTTGCCTTTTAGCTTTCTCACCAAATATTAATTCATATATCATTCTCAGCCCCTTCTAGCATGTTTTCTTTCTTTGTAGCCACATTATACGTCATACCCCTTAGATTTTACAACTTTTCCATACGACCAGCACTCGAATCGTAATGCTAAGACATTTGTCTTTAGAGCGTGAATTTGGGGTGGTGGGTATGATTATGGGAAACGCTCTGGGTGAGTTTTGAGCTTGTATTTGTATGTTCTATATTGACGATGCACCCTTTATGGTAACCTTTTGCTGAGATCTATTGAAAAAATGATTGAAATAAAAAGAAAAGAAAAAATAATGAAATAAGTAGCATGCCATATCACATAAAAAAGAGTGTCATGACTAACTTACAAAAAAATGAATAAAAATGAATTGAAAGAAAATAATCGGTAAAGTGGAATTCATTATGTAATCATCATGAAATATTATGAGATTGGTGGGGATGCTAATTAAGCGCATAAACTGGATTGAGTGACAACATATTTGAGTGTAAACTCAATCTCTATGGTGATTCGTTAATGGATAGTGAAGAGAAAGACAAAAGCTCACTTCATAATATCCAAATATACTATTATACCGTCCCCAAGCCAACATTACAACCTCAAAGACCTTATTATTCTTAACTACGTGATCTAGAAATGATTTGTTGATGGAGAGTATTTGAGTGGACCATTAGATACTAGGTTAGGATCGAGGAACAACCTATAGCTAGTATATTGGACTAAGCTAAAAACCTATTATTCTTGCATTTTGAAGCGAAGATAATATTATGATTATATCATGTTGATTGTTGGTTGGTGTCGGTTAGGGCATGATAAAATAATGATAAAGAAAGATGCAACTATCACCCTAACCAAGCACGTTACTCAATGCAAGTATCACAGGTCGTACGCAAGTTTTAATGATAAGTAGAATTCGTCCTCAGAGACTATGAAAGTTAGGAGAACTCATGCAAATATAAAGTGAAAATAAAAGAAGTTAGAAGAATAATACGCTGAAAAAGGAAAGACTCTAAAATATTTATTTGGTTTTTTATGACTCTAAACAGACTTAAATTAAAGACAAAAAAGTAAAATAGGATAGATAGAAGCTTATGATATTTTAGCTTGAGAACTAGCAAGTAATCCCCACTAGCCTTGTTCTATGTTTATTACCTAAGGAAGAATCGTGTGATATACAATATCTGGAATTCTAAATTCCTCCTAAACCCCTTCCGGGTGGACTTAGGAGGCTCAAAACTTGGTGGTTAAATCAAACCCTAATGACTACCCAGTTAGACAAGCCCTTTCGGATCACTACCGCATACTAGACGACTATGTGGTGTTTTCTATGATTACATCCCCCTTCCGGATGTTAACTCAATTACTATGGTCATCCTATACGTGTGTGTCGTAAGACCTACAGACATTAATTCAAAACACATAATACAAAGCTATCACTACTAAATTCAGTTAAATGTAAAAGGACATCCCAAATTAAATAACATATAAAAAAGTATGTGGTTCATGCCCATATGCTAATCTCAAGCTAAATAAATTAGTTCATAAGGCTTCCGAAGATTTTTTAGGCAATATATGGTTTTCCAATTAGTCCACTGGATACAATTAATGTAGGAGAGCCCCACCACAACTTAAACACATGGCTAGAAAATTTATCCCAACTTTTGAGTGGCAGCCTAAGAACATACATATCATGGTTAGTAATTGCTTGAAGAACTACTTGATGACGATCTATTTCCCACCATCTAATAAGGCCTTTTCCTTCAAACTATGTGTTACATTTCTACATTTATCCGGAATCCATATTGATTCTTCCACCATAGACCTTTTCAACTCATTGTCAATACCTAGATATTTCCCCATATAGTTTACCAACTTAATATTTATAATCTCCATTATACTGTTAACCAGATTGATGTGGGTACTTTTACAGATGCAAACATTGGACTTATCCAGGTTTATCTTTTGACCAAAGAAAAAACAGTAAAGGTATAGAGCTTCCTTGGTATACCCCGATGTGTGATACAAAAATTAATACTTGGTAAATACAACTTGCAAGTATACAAGTCGTCCAAAGTAATAAGAGTGATAAGTGTTATCATTTTCCACAAGGAATATGAAGTCAAAAAATGTAATTTTAGTCTAACCTAAGATGTCTGTTGGGATAAAACATGAATTAAAAGATAATATTTTTATTTGGTTTTAAATAATTAAAATATTAGAAGGTACAATATTGCAATGAAAATTAGTAAAGAGTAATTAGGAGAAATATATTTCAATATTGCATACTCCCCACTAGTATGTCATGGGATTGTTCATGCTCTAGGGGCAAAAAAAGGGGAATTCACTTGCTAAAGGGGATCCTAAAGTTACCTTACGTCCCTTCACGATAAATAGGGGATACTATATAATATTAGGAACCTCTCCTGGGTGATTTACAAAATTATCTAACGCCTAAAATTCTAACACGATGTGATTATCTAGCTACTTTTGATCTTCCAATTCTAAAACTTAACTAACCATTATACTCTAGCTACTAAAATTAACCCCCTCCCAATTGTAGTTTTATACTCAACACAAACTCAATATATGAAAAAAATTGAATTACTATAATAACAAGAATTATAAGCAACATGAATCAACCGTTTCGTTTAAATTAAAATATAATCCCAAATACCATTAAAAATTCCCAAATCATAACTAGGGTTCATAAATAAGCAATATCAAGCTAAAATAAGTTTAGTTTAAAAACATGAAATAAAAACATAATTACAAATGCTTATCTCTTAATCCACAAGTAAATAATAGTTAAAGCGTGTCTTAAAGATGATAACCTACTAATATATACTAGGAAATTCAGAGGTTTAAGTAATTGGCTTATAAATAGGTCAAAAGTGGCATTTGGAGTTTGTTGTTAAATCTGGTATGCTTAAGTCATCTTGTTAAATCATTTAACTTCCTCATATGAACAAGGAATTGATCGCCTTCTCTTCTCACGTGTACTAGTCTTCAAGAGTTATCTTGTATGTAAAGGGCATGGTCAGATTCATTACCAATTATTTCTAGTGCTTGTTATAAGTTAACAAATCAGTTTTTCAGATTCAGTGCATTGACTTTTAATGATCTTCTTGGCTCGTCTCGATCTTGTTTCCACTCATCTTGAGTGTTTCTTTAGCTTCTTGACTCCTTAGCTTGGTCATTTAATCCTCAAATCCTTTATGTTCTAAAAGCTACAAATTAAAACACAAACTACCTCCTAGTGCTAAAAAAAACACAAATAATCTCATATAATATCTAATAATCCAATATATACTAAATCAAGGGATACATCCCAACTTTTAATATCAACAAAACCCGAAATGATGTCTCAAAAGTATTAAAATATATCACACGAGATGAGACATCACTCAACAGAAATAACTCTTTGTGGTTGACTTTAAAGAATGGAAGTGAATCATCAAGAAAAAGAAGATGTGTAGGGGACTAAACATTCCTCTTAATCTTTAGTATCATAGTATTATCATCCTTAATATATTGATTAAGGAGAGAAATGGGGTCTTTAGTGATGAAACAAAATAAAAAAAATGGAAGAGGATCCCCTTGTCTAAGACCACATTTTGGTTTAAATTTAGGCAACAAGATATTATTTACCTTGATCTGGTGAGTCACAAAGGTGGCATATTTCATAACCATATAATCCAAACTGGTACAAAGCCTAACTTTATAAACGTGATTATGATATAATCATGTTGGACTTTGACATATCAAGTTTTATGATTCATAAGGTTTTTTTTATTTCTCTTTCTACTTAAGAAGTATGCAACCTCCCGGGCGATGATAATGATATATTTAATATTCATGCTTTTAGTGAAGGTCATTTGTGTTGGCGTAACAGTTGGGTCCATGAAAAGTCGAATTCTCATAGTAAGGATTTTAGAGATAACCTTGTACTCAAAGTTTGTACATGTAATCAGTAGAAACTGAAAACCTTTTCAAGATGCACAACCTTAGGAATCAAAGAAATATTTGTAATAGTAAGATATCTTATTTTCCCTTTTCATGAAAACCCCTTTCACAACATCTAGCATATCAAGTTTTATAACATCCCAGTATTTTAAATCTCAAAAAACCACCAGGGACGGGGCTTTCGAAACATGTATGCGAAAAACTATCGCCTAAACCTCCACTAAGTCTGGAATTTTAACATTAACACCATTAGGTCTGGAACAACATATTTATCCAAAAACAACAAAAATACACAACATGCCACAATCAAGAACAAACCCAACAAATTCCAGATCTAACAAAAAAAATCGCCTAATACTAATCAAACACAATTTTCTCATTTTAAAAAGACGATATATAGACGCAACAACATTGCTACATCTCGCCACCACACTGGAATCAACTACATTGCTACATCTCGCCACCATAACTGAATCAACGATGTTGCCAGAGATCATAGAAAGACATGTTAATGTAGCTGTTCAGGTGTGGTGGGAAGATGTAATTGATGTAGATGTAGTGGATATTGGTTGTACGAAGTATATGTTGCCAACGTGGTAACGTGATGCCTCTGATGTTGGTGTAGTCGCTCGATGTAAATGATGCACTATGGTGGCTCGATGCTTCTAACGCCAGTATGTTGAATCCGATGTAGGTGGTTGTTGTACAAAGTAACTGATCTTGATTTGTAAGAGAGAGGAGCTAGAGAAGAAAGAGGGGTGAGTGAGATGGAGAAAAATGAAATGGAAATTTAATCAAGGGTCAGGTTTAGTTTTTATTATTTAAATGAATAATTGTGTAATTTGGTATAAAAAGAATTACACTACTTAAATATTTACAGATAAACTACATTTCTAGTGACTAATCATGGAAAAACTTAGGAGCCGGGGGTGGAGGGTTGCCCCCTTGGCCTAGGGACGCATTTATAATTAACTAGATTTTTTTAGAGAACAAACTTTAGTACAAATAGATTAAGGTTAGAGCATTCTAAGTCAGACATGTGCAATTCAATAGTCGAAGAGGAAGCACAAGCTATTATTGAGGCGTTACAACTGAGCAAAAGTTTCGTCGACGAGGAGATTACTATCTTCCCAGATAATCTTGAGGTTATTCAAGGTATTAAGCAGGTGGCAGCAGCTAGCTGGAAGCTCACACCGTTACTAAGGAGGATCAATCGAATGGAAAGAGAGTAGGAGACGTCACTTTTCTACACATTCTGCATAACCTCAACATTTGAGCTGATAGACTGGCAAAATAGGCTAGACACAGGGTAATATCAAGAGACGCGGGAGGCATTAACAACTTTCTTGAAGACTTTGACAAGTTAGGGATAGGTAATAGGATAGTTTGGATTTGTAGATGGTATCTTCGTTTCCATTACCGTCCAAAAAAAAAACGGATTTTTGACCTTGAGTCTAAATATTCGCCCCAAACCCCTTGCGAACAAGAATTGACTCCAAAATTCTTTTTTTGCCGGCTACGGCTTTGAATTTCGTATGTTATTCTAACGTTTTGTTCCCGAATAAGAATTCTAGATCCGTCTCTACGAGTAATGAATATACTATTACCAATGACGTGACTTGATTTATCATATGAGAATTATCAATAAAATAGAGTTAGATTAAATAATTTACAAAATTACTAATATAAATCCAATTTAATTATGCTACACAGTAATATGAATTAGTTATATACATATTTACTTTTAGCTTAAAGGACATTAAGGAGGGGTTTGTTTGCACTGCATGATATCTTAATATGTTTTATTAAAACACTAGATCAATAAGACATGGTTTTTCCTAACTAATTCAAATATAGATGACTCTTAGAGGGTGTTTGTTTGCACTAAATATGCTCTTAATTTGGTTTATTAAGATACTAGATTAATAAGAAATTTGTTTTTCCTTACCAATTCAAATCTGAATACCTCTTAACTGGTCTGTTTCATTAAGATTTCAAACCAAATCTTATTCACTCAGATACTGCCTCTTAATAGAATAAGTTATATTCAGCATTAAGTACTTGTCACTTAAAAAAATCAAGCGACACCTTAATTGATCTGTTTCATTAAGATTTCAGACTAAATTTAATTCATACATATTCTTTTAATAGATTTATCTATCTATTTAGCATACAATACTTATCCGTTAAAAAAATAAACACCTAACACCTAACCTTTACAAAAAATAATAATTTATAAAAACCTAATTTGATTAAGCAAATTCATCTAAAAACGACAATGTGATAACCTTTATCAACTCGCGCGAATATTAGTAGAGCCCAAGTGGGACCCAAAATAAAAACATAGAAAATGGAGAAAAGCTGAAAAAGCAAAAAGCGAAGGTGAGTCATTAGCTGACATTTATAGTCCACGTGTAAGTGGCTCCCTCGCCTTGAACCTTGGCCACAAAAATCCACTAATTTCTCGATCGTTCTATACAAAAAAAATAATTAAAAAGTCCCCATCCTACGTGGCACCCTTTCCCTTCTTCATTTTCTTCTGTTTGCCTTCAGCTCCACAAAAAATGAATAAAACCAACTCATTTTCATTTCTTCTTTTTCTTTTAAAGTTAAATTATGTGTCTCTTTCTCTAATCTTCTCATAAATTCACACCTTCATATACTTTCTCCTCACTCTTTATCTTCTTCAAGTTTTTGTAAAACTCATAAAGTCATTTGTACCCCTTTTCTTCCTTGTTTCATGAGAAGTATTTCCCAAGATAAAGATCGAATATTTGAGGTGTTTTTGCTCGGAAGAACACCGTTTTAGCTTCTTTTCTCGTTTACAAATATACCCTCTTCGTCAAGTTCCTAAATTTGCCTCTCCAGGTGGTGGAAATCTTGGTGTTTTATGAGATCTGTGTGTAAAAGATTTGTTTATATTGATTGGGAGATTTGAAGAATTGGTTAAGTGATGGTGAACTCAGCCATGGATGTTGAGGTAAACTACTCTATACCCTTTATAAAGATCCATATAAGTCGTGTACTAATGTTTTTCACGCAACCATGTAACGATCCAGTGCATGTGTCCTGGTGAACCGGTGGTTGGGTGGTTGGGTTTCCACGTAAAAAAAGACCCTAAGCTTTTCTAATTACCGATTTAGCAACTTAGCGTAGTTTTTATATTTGCAACGTTGGTCCTTGGGTTATGCGAGTAGTCAAATATGTTTTGTTTCAGAATCTAGTAAATCAAATCTGTCCTCCGTATGCGTGTATTTGCTATTTTCTAAATGACAGAGGGTGTATTTGGTTAATTTGAATAAATACAGGGGACAAAATGGTGTAGTTTGCCTCTTGAGCTATGTAGTGAGGCATCATAGTTGGTGTGATTTAGTATAGATTAGTAATGGAAAAATTTAAATACATTTAGTCGGTGTTTAACAAATGATTGACTCAAATTGAAATTTTAGTTAATTTATTATATTTCAATTGTTTAATTGAATGACTTAAAGATTAAAGATTAAGTTATGTGTGAAATCTACAAGATAGGTCCCTCATCCCTGTGTTATGCAGTGTAGTTAATTATAACCTGTGTAATGGGACCAACTACATTATTTACCCTACAAACTAAGGAATTTATATTGAAACCATGGATTCGGATTTGGATTTAGTCTCTTATCTATATTATTTGATTTTTAAAACACAGGATCAGAACGAGCAATCATCGGATATCTTAAAGGAGCAATTTATTCCCGGGGATGATTATGCACTAAAGGTAATGCATTATTACATTATATGACGGTTAATTGGTAATACACCCCCTGAACTAAGGCATAATCCCTGATTAATATGCTTAATTTTTCGAAATTCAAGTTCTGTTATTAATTTTCTTTTATTACGTTCATGTTATAGGTTAGAAAACCATATACAATTACGAAACAAAGAGAAAGATGGACAGAAGAAGAGCACACAAAGTTCATCGAAGCTTTAAAATTGTATGGACGGGCATGGAGACGTATAGAAGGTAAATTTTAAATTTCAAATTTTGTATCTATTTCATAGTTTATTAAATTTATATCTAAATAATAATTAATGCTAAAGAATCATTTTATCATTTACAGAGCATGTGGGGACTAAAACAACGGTCCAAATTAGAAGCCACGCTCAAAAGTTTTTCTCCAAGGTCCGTTACTTTATAAATTAATTAAATTTTCTTCTCACATTTTTTGGTGTAATTATATTCTAATTTTTTTTAATTGATTTGGGATTATAGGTTGTACGTGAATCTAATGGTGGGGATGCAAGTTCTATTAAACCTATAGAAATTCCACCTCCTCGTCCGAAAAGAAAACCGATGCACCCTTATCCTCGGAAAATTACTAGTCCGGTGGTTATTTCAGAGTCAGAGCGAGAAACATGTTCTCCTACCTCGGTTTTGTCACCAGTCGGTTCGGATACTTTAGCTACACCAGACTCTAACTCTAATACCATTAATGGTGGGTCCCATTCTCCTATTTCGGAAGAAAATAGATCTTCTTCTAATCTAAATGATGATGAAGAAGAACAAGTAGAAGAAGAAGTGATAGTTCAGAAACTGGAACTATTCCCTCAAGATGTAGGTTCTGTTAAAGAAGAAGGTTCAGCTCAGTATTTGAAGCTTTTTGGGAAGACGGTTTTAGTCAATGATTATCATAGACAGTCAACTCTAGCGCTCGCACCACCGGAGCGAGGCTTTTCCTCTCCTTTGCCGTGGTGGACGAGTAGTGGAGGTGCACCCGAATCATCCATACCGGTGCCTACTACTAAATCATGCTCCGACACTCAAAAGGAAGTATCGAGAACAGATTCGAATGGCTCAAATACTGATTCAGATGTTGAGGATCAGAGCCTCGGATTTTCACTCGAAAGAAGATCAACTAAAATAGCTTGTACTGAACATAGAGAGAAGGGGTTTCGGCCATACAAGAGATGTTTAGCGCAACGTGATAACCATAGTTATGGTGGATCATTATTAACGTTAGGTAATGAAGAGAGAATTGAGCAACGGGTTCGCCTTTGCTTATAGTGTAATAGAGTTTTAACATTTATGGGGGATTTTTTGAAGTAACATGAAGGCAAAGATAAGGCATTAGTGGTGTCGGCTTTGTAGAGTGTTATCTTCTTTTTCTCCCTTATGTTTCCGTTTTCTTGCTCTTTCACTCTCTTTTATCGCATTTAACTGTAAAAATTTGCTTTATTTTTATTATTGTATGTTTATTATGTTAACATTAACACCTTGTAAAGGAACTATTATTCTGTTGAAATTGCATTTTTTACCGTTTCAAAAATATTGAAAGTATAGACCCTTCCTTCGTGGGTTGTTTAACGAGCAAAACTTATTATTTTGCCATGCCCCATGTGTTTATCGTAGAAATTGGGTCTTTAGATGATCCAAAAATGTCCATGTCTTCTTTACTCCCTCAAAATATTCCTGGGATTGGTGGTCCACTTATTATTGTTTATTCATGTTGGGAATTTTCATGGATAAGGAATACAAGTGTGTTGAATTATATCTAGATCAGATAAGAGGATGAATGAGAGTCAATCGAATCTCTATCTATCTATCGCCATAGACAATGATGCATCAATTTTTAATGCTTTTGGCATATTACCGAGGCAAAGAAAGAGAGCATTAAAGCATTATCGGGAGAAAAACAAAGTTCCCACTACCTCAGCATACTGGCCTTAGATCACTTTCAGATTGATACCCAAAGTAAAATTTTAAGCCCAACTGGTAAACGGCAATTTAAAGCATGGGAAATTCGGAATACAGTATGTTTGTTTGATTTACACAGTTTATCACATGTCCTTTTGACAATAAATATGGAACCCCATCTCGATATTCCTTATACCATGCATTTGCTTCATGAAGATCCATTTGGTCAATATCTAAATTATGTTTACCTATGATATTTTAGACCTTATTGGAAAACTATTGATCTTGCACCTTCACAGTTTAGTTCATATGTTTGTTGATTTATACTCCAATATTATGCTTATGTTTGATATGTTTGCATTTTTATGCTTACCTTTGATGTTGTCAAAAAAAGGGAAGAATACATAATTATATCGCTTATAAGTTGATTCTATATGCATTTCTTATGGGGAGTAGTTCTTGCATGCTATAATGATATATTCACTACTACTGCGGCGATCTTTTGCGAGGACGCCGGTCCTCGCGAAAGACTGAAAATATCGTCGCGAAAAACCTGTATTATCTTTAGCGAAGATAGGTCCTCGCAAAAGGGTCCTCGCTACAATTTCGTCGCTAAAGATTACTTACGCGACGACATTTGCGCGTCGTCACGTGAACCACCCTATCTTTTGCGACAGTCAAGTCCTCGCAAAAGAGTTGGTTAACTGCGAGGATAAAGTCCTCGCCTTTGTTAGCCATATCTTTAGCAATGAACTTTGATTTTTTTAGCGAGGAAAGTGTCTTCGCTACAGTTTTTTCTTTTTTTTTTTAAATTGTTCTTTTTTGTGTTTTTTTATTAGTTTTATATTGTTTCGAAAACTGAATAAATCAGAATTATATTAGAAACGAGAATAGATGACAAAAAAGTCAAAAGTCAAAAGTCAAATGATAAGTCAACAAAAAGTCAAACGACATAAAAAGTACTGAAAAGTCAACCAAAAGTCAAGATATACAAACAAAATAGTTAAACCCGAATAAATTAGGGAATAGATAAATCTTCATCTTCATCGGAATTAAAAACCTGGTCAATAAGCTGGAGTGGCCGAGCAGACAGAGCTGTAGGAGGATCAGAAGGAGTGGCTTTAGAGGGACTAGCAGCAGGAGGAGCACCAGAAAGAGTCTTGGATAGATGCACAACTTCCTCAAATCCACGTTCGGCCCTGCATCGATTAAGTAACGCGATGACCCCACTCATCCGCGCGTCGATCGCCTCTTACATGGGTCGGGTAATAGATGGAGAGGTCGAGGATCGAGACAGGTAATCTGGCATAGGGTCCTTGCCTATGGAGACAAGAAACTCGTTAAACGCGGTCATCATCCACTAGTAGTCCCTCAGCATCCTATCGCTGACCGGATCAGAAGCATTAGTAGTCGTCCTCTTCTCGGGAAGTGGTTGTCCAACTCCAGGGACCCAGTAGCAGGTCCCCTCTCTCAACCCTAAGTGTGCCGCCTCCATGACTGCATCAACTTGTTCTTGTTGCGATAAGGAGGGTGTAGATGATAAAGCGCCACTCTGACTCCGCGATTCCCGCACTCTGTTTTTCAAAATGGTCTTCAGCGCGTCATGTACAATAAATAAAATATTAAAATATAATTTGGAAGTATAAATGTTTGCGTATTTTACAACTTACATCTGATCGCTTGTACTCCCTGCTCCTCTACCTGTTCTTTTTCTTGTCATAGCCTATTTCCCAAAAGAAGTTTTTACCGGGGGCAGAGGAAAAGCTTGCTATGTCTGGGGCTCGGATCGCTCACCCTCGATCACTTGACGGAGATGACTACTCCCTTTCCCCTTGTTCAGTCAAACAGTCAAATAAAGAAGGTGTTAAGAATTATAGAAATGAATTCCTTACCTCCTCCAGTGAGGAACTTCTCTTCCTTGTGTTGGTCATAGAACCCGCCCCGCCTGGGTTATGCTGCTGTTTCCTATTATCTTTATTCACTTTTTCTTGGTGCTAGTTTAAACAATATAAACAAAAGAAAGCAAGGTAATCAATAAAGAGAATATTTTTTATAACATTTTAAAAGTACAATAATTACATGACTCTCCTCCGAGTCCCATATCTTGCAAGCTTTCTCCCAATTCTCCGGTGTCTGATCATCTGGAATCTTATCGGTACCATAAATTTTTCTCTTGATATGGTTTTTGTGATTGCTAAAGCCCTTACCACTCTTGTTGTTTAGCATAATTTGTGTTTTATTCCAATCTGTCTGTGCCTCCCATTCCTTAACCAAAAAGAATTCTTGTTTCACAAATAACCCAAATTCAATAGAATTGTATAGTTAACGCATAACAAATAAAAAAAATTTAAGTCAACTTACCCTCAAGTATCTCAGTTATTTCTTTGCTCTTCGGAGGGGACTTCTCTACAGTTCTTGAACCATAGGGGAATCGTCTCGTGAATCGTATGGTTGATGACCTGACCCACGTGATGCAAATATCTGTTGATTGGATTCCACGTCTTGTCAAGACTGCAAAAATCCACGGGTAGTCTCCCTCCGTGTTTTTCCTTCGCATTGATGACTGTAGCTAGAGTCGTCTTGCCCCCTGGGCTTTTTTCCCTATTTAATGTTATGATTAAATTACTATATTTTTAACTCAAAAATAAGTTTAAAAAAAAAAAAGAATACCTGGTGCATTGCAACCCGAGATCGGATTATTAGGATTCCGATCGGGATCATGGCCATCACCATCTCTATCGTGTCCACGTGGCAGTACTGCTGCACTCTGTGCAAAAGAATACAATTTCAACTATTTAAAATTACACTAAGGTCCCTAAATTTTTTTAAAAGTTTATTTTTTACCCCTAAACTATTTAAAATTACACTAAGGCACCTAAATTATCTAAGAAGTCACTAAAGCCCCTAAAGTTTACCCCTAAACTATTTAAAATTACACTAAGACACCTAAATTATCTAAAAAGTCATTAAGGCCCCTAAATTTTTTTAAAAGTTTATTTTTTACCCCTAAACTATTTGAAATTACACTAAAGCACCTAAATTATCTAAGAAGTCACTAAGGCCCCTAATGTTTGTTAAAAGTTCATTTTTACCTCTAAACTATTTAAAATTAGACTAAGGCACCTAAATTATCTAAAAAGTCACTAAGGCCCCTAAAGTTTTTTAAAAGATTATTTTTTGCCCCTAAACTATTTAAAATACACTAGGCACCTAAATTATCTAAAAATTCACTAAGGCCCTTAAAGTTTTTTAAAACTTTATTTTTTACCCCTAATCTCTATAAAATTACACTAAGGCACCTAAATTATCTACAAAGTCACTAAGGCCCCTAAAGTTTTTTAAAAGTTTATTTTTTACCCCAAACTATTTAAAATTACACTAAGGCACCTAAATTATCTAAAAAGTCACTAAGGCCCCTAAAGTTTTTAAAAGTTTATTTTTTACCCCTAAACTATTTAAAATTAGACTAAGGCACCTACATTATCTAAAAAGTCACTAAGGCCCCTAAAGTTTTTTAGAAGTTTATTTTTTACCCCTAAACTATTTAAAATTAGACTAAGGCACCTAAATTATCTAAAAAGTCACTAAGGCCCCTAAATTTTTTTTAAAGTTTTTTTTTACCCCTAAACTATTTAAAATTATACTAAGGCGCCTAAATTATCTAAAAAGTTACTAAGGCCCCTAAAGTTTTTTACAAGTTTATTTTTACCCCTAAACTATTTAAAATTAATCTAAGGCCCCTAAATTATCTTAATAATTCACAAAAGAAATAATTATCATTTTAACCCTATAGTTTCTATAAATTACAATTTCACCCTAAAGTTTCTATACTTAACATATTAACCCTACATTTTCTATAAATTACTTTTTAACCCTAACATTATATAAAATTCTCTTAGGCACTAATCTATTATCTAAACTTGTAATTTAACCCTTAAAGTTAAATAAAATTCACCATTACTTTACAAAAATTCCAAAAATTAAACAACAAAAAAACACATCCTAATCAAGTTTTTTCTACACATTTAGTAAGTAATTAATATACCTTAACTACCTACATAATTTGGATTTTAAAAGCATGGGAAAAAAGATCAAATTTAGAAATAGGAAAAAAATTAAAAGAAAAGAGTTGATGGATTACATACCTTATATGGTAGGATTTCTGTTTCAAATGATGATAATTAAACAACACAAAGCAAAATCAATCAACAAAAAGCAAGTTAGATTAAAAAATTAAAAAAATTATAAAGAGAAATTGATGAAATCATGAAAATATTACCTTTGTTAGTGAATAAATGTGTTTGTAAATGATTGTGGTAACTCCCCGGGGTCGGGTTTGTTATTGCCGGAGTTTTAATAAAGGGTTTTTATGGCGGTGTTGAATAGAATGAAGAAGAAGAGTGCTCGGCTGGGGTTTTATTATTTTCTCATAGATATTTCGCGAGGACAAAGTCCTTGCTAAAGATATAAGTCGTCGCGAAAGGGTTGTGAAATAGACGGGCGGGAAAACCAAGCGCCAAACACATGGCAAATTATTTCAGCTTCCTTCTTTAGCGAGGAATTTGTCCTCGCTAAAGACAATATATTTTATTTTTAATTGTTTTTTTACTTAACTTAACCAATTTTTTTATTTATTTTTTATTTTTATTTTTTTAATACTTAATCATTATACTCTACTATTAAATCATAACACAATTACAAATCATGGGATCAAAATAATTCAAACTTTAAAAAATTATAAAAGTCCTGGTTAGGAATGGAAGTGCTTGAGGGTTTAGACGTCTAGTTTCCATTTGAGAAGTGAATTGCAATCGGTAATTGGATTTTAAAATGTGCGTATATATTATATAATGCTCATGATTACCCAAAATAAAATGAAGAGACTTTAGACTTTATCATAACACAATTACAAATCAGAATCAAAATAATTCAACTTTGAAAAATTATGAAAAACATGCAAAATATATAATAAAACCCTAATACACAACTAATCAGTCTCGTCCCCATCATCAACTATTACTGGTTCATAGTCACTATCAACATATATCGTTTCCTCATCACTCTCGTACTCGCCTAAGGTGTCATCATAATCATCATCATCGACGGGAACAGCGGGTTCCGGTACAAGGTTAAAAATCAAAAGATCGATCTCTATCCCTTGTCTAGTAGTCAATTCAAACAGCGGGTAGTCCGAATCCAAGTTCATATCAGCCAACAGAAATGTCAATCGGATCTGGACTAGTGAAAATCGATTCTGCACCAAATAGTTCGAGACTCCATCTGTGGCGGTCGTTCACTTCCCAAACAACTTTCCACCCCTTTTTTGTCTTCCTTGCGTTAATTTGATCAACGTAAAAGACCTTTTTTTTTTGAGTTGCTAAGATGTAGGGTTCTTTAGTCCACTAAAATGAACTTGTGTTGGTCATTGTTGCCCTGTGTTCTGTTTTTTGCAGTTTCTTTTTTTCATCAGTGTTATACCACTTACACTCAAACAACACAACTGAACAACCACCACTGAATTCAACCTCAACAATCCTGACCAACTCACCGTAAAAAGTACTCCACATATGACACTACAAAATAACTAGTTTATATACAAACACCCAACTAAAAAAGAAATCAACTAAAAAGAAAACACAAGTAACCAATCTGTGATTGTACAAACTCTGTAATCTTGAGTAACTCTCTTTTCACCCTTTTCACGCGTAACCCATTTGACCTCGTTCACAACGCAAGAATCATATCGATACACGACGCTATTCGACATGTTGGACAACGAAAGCAACTCTTTGGTAGCAAGGGGATCACCATCTTGTTGCATTAAATACACCTGCACACAAAGTCAGTTATTAGTTGAAATAAAGTAAAATTATTTTGTAGACTTATATACCTTTCTCCTGAGCCATCGACGAAAATGCTCTCGGTGTTTTGTCTCTCTATCAAGTCCAGAGTTGAGGACCTGTGTTCCCTAAAAAAACATAGTGTTTATAATTGATAATAGGATATTTAAATAATTTATTTTAGTTAAAATACTTACATCATATAGTGATGGATATCGTCGCAATTATGAAGGATGTACCAATCGATGTGTTCCTTCTCTTTGAAGGGTAAATATCCAAACCATTTTTCACCAATCGGCTTGCACTGACTCATAAACACTGATCTTTCCTTGCTTTTAGGAATCGTCTCTCCGTACCTGCCCGCGTCGTTGAACTTTGTACTTTCCTCTCGAAGGTACCAGATATAAAATTCAAAGTTTCCTCTACATCGTATCCCTCGGCGATTGAACCCTCTTGCCTAGCCGGATTCCGATTATATTCTTTTAGTTTCTTCAAGTACCTCTCAAACGGGTACATCAACGCATCTGAACTAGGCCTCCTAGCCGAGCTTCCTCGTACAGGTGCACAACAAGGTGGATCATAATATCAAAAAAAATATGGAGGAAAGATCATCTCCAACTTGCACATAAGCTCGACCACTTTAGACTTCCCGATTCCAATTTCTTTTTATTCAGGTTCTTCTTACAAACATTTCTAAACACGTTGCACAACCAATAATTGAATCACTAATGGATTTGTTGTCGATTAGCCCTGGTATACTAGCCACGAATAGAAACTGCATCAGAATATGACGAGCATGAGATTTCATACCGATAATCTACCATGTGTCACTCTGAACGTTGTTTCGCAAGCTCGAAGCGAAACCATCTGGAAACTTTTGAACCTTCAACCAATCTAGAAACTCTCGTCGCTTATTATGACTGATTTGAAGCAGTAATGAAGGAGTTATGATTTTTACAAACTCTATGGGCCAACCAGTCCACTTATTACCGAAAAAACGAGTTTGAGTTAGATTATGTCTCTCAAACCTAGATCGGGACCTAGATTTTGTCCCTACACTTATATATATATATATATATATATTGGTGTTTGACTTAAGAAACAAGTCCTTGCATCCATAGCCTCCATAATATTCAAGGAATTCATTAGGCAAGAAGCAAGTTGACTTGTAGAGGAAGAAAAAAAGCTGAAGAGTCACAAACTCCTCTTCTCCATCCTTCCACTCAACCATTAGGGTAATTTATCTTAGATTCTTGGATTAAACATGTTTGTACGGTATATACTCTTTGGTTTTATATCTTTTATTATGAACTAATTTTCCCATAGCTTGGGTCTGCAATATGTATAATCTTTGATTTCTAGTTTTCTATTCTATGTTATTTGAGATTAGAATTTAATTAAGTTGAGCTTTTATTTTATAATGAATTTTGTGTTCGACTTTACCTCTGGCCAAGTTTATGACTGCCCTTAGTAGTGGAATTGTCACCTAGATGGGGATTCAATTATAGAAAACAACTCATAATCGTCTAATGTGCGGTAGTGATCCTGACGGGTTTGCCTAATTAGATAGTCAATAGGGTTTTGATTTTACCACCAATCTTTGGCAAGGTTGCCCTGCCTAAGTCCCTTAGTAGTATTGAGGTTACCTTCTAAATTACCCTGATCTGAGTTAGAGGGATTAAAGAATCCTGACTACTTAAATATGCTCAATTCACCTTTATAATTAGAATAATAATTTAGCAAGATAAGTGCATACTAGCAGACTTAAGCTATATCCCATCTCCATGCTTTAGTTTTTATTTATTTGGCATAGTTCGATTATTATTTTTTAATTCCTTATTTGAAAACCCAACAAATATTTCTTTTCAATTTATATTTTTAGTTTAACAAATAATCTCTTCCACGCTTCTTTCTAAACACGAGTTTGAGCTAACCGATAAATCCCTGAGAATGAATCTTATTTATCAACTATTACTTGCGAACGATCTGTGCACTTGCAGTGAGTTTCTCGTAGTGGTATTAGGTGTGTATGCTTTTATATCATTTATTTAACACACATTTGCCACCACCAAGGACCAATACAAAGCACCATAATTGGGACATGGAAGACAAGAGAGGATGAAACAAGACGTACCATATTGATGCAAAATCCCGCCATTAATTTAGTCACCACACACCAGTCTTGCACTGAGCAAACTAAATACCTACTAAACCTGAAACTGTATCGAAACATCCCGACCCCAAGAAAACAACCTCATCAACCCATTAGAAAGAGAAACTTAGTTGTTTGAGACGACCACGTCAAAAGTAATACCACCTGAGAGACTAAGTACACAAGAATGCCAAAGATGACCACGACCAAAGCCTAAAATACTGAGATGCTGATTCCAAATAAAACTTCCACTAGTAGAAACAATGCATAACTCCTTCGATAAGAGAAAGATAATGTAATCGAATTTTATTTGAAGCATTATAGCTCTCCCATGTATTAGTAAAATTGGGTTAACTCAATTGGCCAGAGTCTTGCTATTTCTTCAGAATATACATGGAGAGACGTGTATATCCCCGTGGGATTAGTCGTGGTGCGCGCAAGCAATCCCAGATCACCCATCTACCAAAAAAACTTATGTTTTTACTATCATTTCACATGTATTAGTAAAATATACTTTACCAGATTATCTTGTATTAATATTAGTATGAGGTAGTCGTTTTTAACTTCTTAGTTGCTATCTTTAACCTTTTGACTTAGGTAGGTAACTCTCTTCTATAGTATACAATTTTTTTATTAATACAACCGTTTACCTAACCCAAAAAAAAAAAATATACTATACCAAAATAAAGTATATGTTTTTTATCCTGCACTATAATATGGTTTTTTTATCAGTCGAAAAAAGAAAAAATAAATTACGTAACGTCGTAAAAAAATCTACAAGAGTTAAAATAGAAAAAATATTCCAATCCCGAAGATCCACTTCTGATGACCAAAAAAAAAAAAAAAGCTTCTTTCCTGAACTTCTATACTATGGTTTTGTAATAGGAAAACTTTCATTCATAGTATCCAAAAATATCTCTTTTCTAATCTAAGGAAAGAAAAAGTAAAACATTGACATATTCAATCCATTATATTACAGTTACGATATTCGTATTAATCAAAAGATGATCAGTCTCCTCTTATTAAAGAGTTAGAAACTTTTAGAGAAAAAATATTCATTCTACAAAATTTGAATGATTTGTAAAATTAAATCCAACAAAAATATCACAAAAATAGAAGATCTTTATGCAATCATGAAACATATTCATCGTTCTTGGGTAAGTTTTATTCTTTTTGGTTTTTAAATTTAACCATATTATCCATATTTTGAGAGATTATAGTCATCAAATTCCTTGCAAAATCTTAAATCAACATTGAGTAGAGATGAATAACAATTTTAACAAACCAATCTAAATATTTAGATACATTTTCCCTTTCAAAAACTTCATTACCATCTCATTGTTTAAATGTCATAAATCTTAGATTGATCGATCAGTTTTTAAAGTCTAGATCAACATGGACGACTTGTCATCGTCATCCACTTTTTTGAGTATCTTAATTTTATTTTCTCCAATTTTTGGAACAATCGATTTTTTTTTTTTTTGTTCTAATAGCTTTCAGAACAATCGAGTTCTAATTTGCCTTAGAACCGGTTAGATTGATTATTTTAAAACTAAAAATATTTTTTGATTTAAATTAAAATATTTGTAAAGTATTAAAAAATATTTTGACATCTAAAATTATTTTAATATTCACTAATCTAATTTTAAAAATGATTTTAAAATTTTAAAATATTTTTATAAATCTAAAATTATTTTAATAATTATTTTAAAAAACAATATCAAATGAACATTAATTTAAATAATTAATCAGAAAAAAATCCTATAGAATCTCTTTATGAAAAATAAAAGTAACTTAATCCACGGTCTATTTTTTGTATTTGTATAGGTTCGATGGTGTATTTGTATGGGGCTTCTTTAGAAACCTCATAGGAATAGGCTGATTTTGTTGTAATTTATTTATATCACTTTATAACATTTGTCAAAATAAAATAAATAATAATAATAATTAAGTACGGTAAAATGGGCTACACCATATTTTTGAATGTATTTTAATATATTTTACTGTTTTTAAGGGAAAATTCTTCCATCCAATATTAGATGATCCTACACCAATTAAATTTATATACATACCCTATGTTTTAAACTTACAAAAGTAACTAATCTATTAATCTAATTACATGTGTTATGTTATATTAATCAATGGCTGAGATATAAATATTGGACCATCCAATATTGGATGGAAGTCTTACCCGTTTTTAAGTATTGATTAAAAAAATGGGAAAATTCTTCCCTCCAGTATTGGATGATCCTACACCAATTACATTTATACACATACCCCATGTTTTAAACTTGCAAAAGTAACTATCACATTAATCTAATGACATGTGTTTTGTTTTAATAATCAATGATAGTGATTTAAATATTGGACCATCCTATATTGGATGGAAGTATTACCCAAAAAAATGTTTTGATACTTATTTTTTTTTGGTACATGGGTAGTCGGGTGGTTGAGATAGTTAACATGTATTATACAAGTCTTCTCATACACATTGTATGCACATTTCTAGATAATTAAGTTACCGATATTTAGAAAATTCTAACTTATGTTATGAGCATATAAATTTTGAACCTTTCATATATAATTTTTTCTTAAAAAATAGCTTTTCTTCAAAATTAATAAATTAAAAATAGTTTTTACGAAATAAAAAATTCTGGATAATTTTACAAATAAATCAATCTAACACTTCTATTTTTTAAAAATCAATCTTTTAGAAATATCAATTATAAATATGAAATAATTAGATTGTAGCGAGTTATATCATTTAATATTAATGGTGGTTGATATACCAGTGTGTACCGATAAATCTAGAATTTAGTCGTGGAAACAATTAAAAAAATATATTCTAACAGTTGTAAATATTCTATTGGAATTTGATTTTTTGACTTAAAAGGCCTGTAATATTTTTTAGAATATATTCTATTTTAAAATCAATGTCAAACCTTTAACATAAGGGTAAGACTTTCATTCAATATTGGATGGTCCAATATTCATATCATGACCATTGATAATTATAACAAAACACGTGTCATTAGATTAATAAGTTAGTTACTTTATTAAGTTAAAAATATGGGTTAAGTGTATTAATATTATTGGTGTAGGATCATCCAATATTGGATGGAAGAATTTTTATTAACATAATAGAGTCTCGCCTTCTCGTAAAAATAACATGAGTCTCTCTTAACACAATTTTGAGTAAAACAATTCTTAGCCATTAATAGACCGGTGAATAACTAACCAGTTGGCCGGAGCTCGTTGGTTGCATAACAGACTTTGGGTTGCTCTTATCCAAGGGTAGTTAGTCTTGATTCTGGTAATATATGTCATGATCTGAGACCTCTGGATCCGGGTTCTTGTTACCTTCCATTGAAATTTTAGTTACCAAAAGAAGGGATCCTACTGACGACACCCTTTTAATCAAATGAGTTTAAGGATAATTTTATTCGAGAAAAATAGTTCAAGTGAATAGGACGTACCTTTTCTATTTGGTATATATATGAGTTTGTAGGTTGGTAGATACTTATAAGGAATGTCACCGATGATCATTTATCCTCTGACCATTGTAAGAGTGTTTCTATATTAGGTTGTTGATATAAATAATTATTAAGGATGATAATTGCATGTCATATAGACACGCCGATAGGTGCAAATATGGGTCTAAAAGATCGTGTGTATTTGGTCAATTGTTTTTTTAGAAAAACTTTACTAATTTCTTTTACCCCAGACAAAACCACAATATTAGCCCGCTTGATTAAAAAATTACAACCTCATAAGTATTTTTTTAATTGTCTTTCTAACTGAAAATCCTGAATTTGTGAATTTGTCCTTACATATTCGTTATTAGGCTAAAAACCTTTACCTTTTTTTGACATGTGTATCATAATTCATGAAATATTTTTTATTATAATGTATTTTTGAATATAATTTTTCTATTTTAACTAAGTTATATTTTTTGGTCAAAATTTTAACTAATTTCAAAAATTTTGTAGATATTTAGAAAAGTTTAATGGTTTAAATATATATTTATTATGGTTGATTAATTGATAATCAACTATTTATATTTATCGATACACCATCAATATTTTTTTCTCACATCTTTTTGACAAATGTTTAATATTTCATGAGATAATTTTTATTATAATATACTTTTTAAATATAACTTTTTTATTATTAATTAAGTTATACTTTTTGGTCAATGTTCATTAATTAATTTCAGAAACCCTTACATATATTTAGAAAGTATTTAAAACAAAATTAGTAGTTTAAAAATATATTTATTTATGGATAATTAATTAATATTTTTATAATTATCCACCAATCATCAAGATTTTTATTCCCAACATCTTTCTGATATAATTTCCGATATTTTGTTATATAATTTTTATTATATTGTATTTTTTCTATATTAACTAAGTTATATTTTGGGTCAATTACCCAAGAAGTCTTGTGGACCATCTTAGAGCCATATAGGAACCAAGTGGATTCCCTGTCCTACTTAGAGGCCTCAAAATTGACAAATACCTTTACTACCCTTATGAAAGTCCTAGAGGGGGGGTGAATAGGATTACTAATAAGATTAATGCCTAATTAAAAATATTTTGGACAATAATAAGTTTAAGAGAAAAACTTCTAAGACAACTAAAATATCAAACACTCATGGGATCATGCAAATGATAAGTTAGAGGTTCGATATATAAGTTAAACAAGTAAATCGATTATCTATTCTCTTACTAACTTAGAAGACCAAAGTTTGATTAGCTAGAAAAACATAATCACGATATTCATACTAGTAAGCATATAATCAAAACTAACTAGTCATGAATTAGATAATCCTAAAAGACAATATTATCAAACTATTCATATAAGCATTTTCTCAAGTAAAACGAGTTTCTAATCTCTTACTACTCTAGATGACAATATGTTAGATAAAACTAGATAATCAATACCACAATATTCATACTAGCATATTATCAAACATATAAAGTGCGGAAAGTAAATAGAGTAGGGATAGAAAGATACACACGATTTATAGTGGTTCGGTTTCCCTACATCCACTACCTAAGGAAGCCTCCTTAGGATTTCAAGCTTTTCACTAAGCTCCCGTGTCTCTCTTAACCGGGTCGAGAACACAATAACCCTTACAACCTCTTCGATAACACGAAGGGCAAACACTTGTGCTATCTCAACACAAGGACACCGAGTATACTCCCGATACTCAAACACTTGTGCTATCTCAACACAAGGACACCGAGTATACTATCGATACTCAAATTCTCTCTTAATCTATCTATTACAAGAACTAGACTTAAGAGGATAAATACAAAGTGTTTAAAGGGTGAAACAACTTTGCTAATGAACTCCTAAAGAGATGATATAACTATTAGCTTAATACTTCTCTTGAGTAGATATAACACTTAAGCATGAAAGACTCCTCTTGAGTAGATAGAACTTTGTGGCTTATTGGATTAATTCCTTAATTGAGTAGATAAGACTTTTTAAGCTCTTGACACCTTCTTGGATGATAACAATTAAGCCCCTTAGTGTATATGGGTTGAAGGTGTAATTGTAGCCTTGAAAGACCTTCAATATATAGCTGCAAAATGCTCCCAACGGTCATAAGAATTGTCTCCAACGGATATATTAATATCCCCAACGGATATATGCATTTTTGTCTTCATTTTGCTGCAGAAAACCCTAACTTGCGGTGCACCGCGGGTCTCGTGCGGTGTACAGCATGAACCTTCGCTTAATTCACTTGCTTCGGGCGGTATACCGCTCAATCCGCCGGTATACCTCTCCGGCTACCACACCAAAGGTCTAAAACACCTTCTTCTCAATGTATAGAGAATATCTTTTACTGTGATGCTCGGATGGAAAAGTTTTCTTCACGAGAGTTGTAGGAAATATCATTTTAAGAAACTTTGTAGTTGATCACTAAAGCTAATTCTCAATGTACACAAAGATAAGGTTAAAAGCATTTGTATGAGAATTAGTTTCTTAAGATAAAACAATAAATCTTTGATCTAAAAAATAAAGAATGAGCTTTTTGATGAATTAGAGTGCAAGATAGAATGTATATAACAATAGTAATTAGCACACTAAACACAAGAGGATTTGTCACATTAAAACAACCTATTAAGGGAGGCTATATGCCAACACCTTATAGTGTATATAAGAAAGAAAAAAATAGATTATTCTCTCTCCTCCATTACCATTAATCTCTCTCCTCTTTCATTAACTATTAATAATTTTCAGCTCCGACCTCCGGCAACCGACCACCGCCGACCACCGACCACCACCGCCGGATAAAGTACTGAGCATAAAGTACTGAGCATAGAAAAGTACTGAGAATAAAGTACTGAGCGTGAAGAAAAATTTGCTGATTATTCAATTTTTTTTATTGAGTAAATATACTGAGCATGCTCGTTTAATCAATAAAAGTGCTGAGCATGCTCGTTTAATCAATAAAAGTGCTGAGCATTTCTCGTATAATCCGTTTAAGTGCTGAGCATTTAGACAAAAGTATAGAATTTAATAAAAAAAATCTATTTTACATTAAAAAATAAAATTATTATATTATAATTAATCAAAGATTCAATTTAATTTAATCCCAAACCAAAGATTCAGTTTAATCAAGTAAACCAAATTTGCTCTTCAAATGCTTCTTGAAACGGTTGACCAAAAAAAATAATGTTTCTTGAAATCCATAATATCACCATTCCATTTAGTAACACTTAAATTCTCACAAACTCATGTGCAACTTGATTAATAAGCCTAAAGTCATGACTCACAAGAACCATACCACCATCCCATTCATTCAAAGCTTCAGCTAACGAATTAATAGTTTCAATATCCAAATGATTAGTCGGTTCATCCAATAAAAGCATTTGTGGTTGTCTAAAAGCTAACCACGCAAATATCACAGACTCTTTTGTCCATCAGACAAATTCTTCATAGGCATAACTTTTGCTTTACCCGTAAGTCCAGATCTACCAATACCTGCTCTCATTTTCTCTTCATCATATGAGGATACTCCTTAATCATAAACTCAAGTGCAAGCATATCTAAATCAAGCTGTAATACCATGAATAAAGTGAATACACAGTAATACCAGATTCATCTAAACACCATCTCATTGTAAAGCACCTGGCTAAGCTTCTCCGTTCGAATCTTCTCCGGCGAAGCTCAGGCGCCCGGATCTGCCGAACCGGCTTCAGAACTTCCAAAGCTTGACAACTCCGGCGATGAAAAGCCGAGCTCCAGCAGCCAGCATTCAATCCGGCGATGAACAGTCGAGCTCCAGCTTCCATTGTCTTCCCCACCTTTCATATATAAATAATCAAATCGGAAATTAAATCAACAAGCGAAGCCCATTTGCCGTCTCCGTCCAAAACGAGCTGCACCACCACCACTCCACGTCTTCAACAGCAACACCACCACCGGAGATCGAGATTGCAGCGGAGGAGCAGCGCGCGTAGAGCTTCACGAACGGAGATCGGAGATCTCGATCTCGATCGGATTTTCCTTGCTCTAATATGCAGCCATGTTTGAGAGCTCCATTAACGCCGTCAGTGAAGGCTCCGGCATGTTTGAGATTGGATTTTCCTTGCTCTAATTTGCAGCCATATTTGAGATCGGATTTTCCTTGCTTTAATTTGCAGTGAGAAAGTTGGGAAAAGAGAAAATAACGAGCAGAGTGAGAGGAGAGAGATAAAATATTAGGTTTTATTTTCTAATTAAATAATTATATATAGAGAAATAAAAAATAAAAAAAGGGTAAAAAAGTAATTGGATTTTTGGCTTTTAGTGTTAAATTTCTGTTGTGGCCTTTAGTAAGAAGAGACTATACAGCCGGTCTTCTTAGGTCACGAGGTGGTCTCTTCAAGACCCTTTGGGTAATAATCTCTTATTTTATTTCTATCTTTTATATAATTAATCATATTCAAGTTTTTATACATTTTTAACATTAAATTTTATTATTTTTAAAAATTATTACAGGTTTAATTTAATCCATTTCCAAATTAGAAGCGAGTTTTGAAGCCAAAATTTGACTCTCTCACACTAGTGAGTGGTTAAACATGGCATGCATGAAGGTGGGATCCAAATCAGACATATTTTATCTTGATGGCGATTCATGGTTAGTTATTTAATGATTCATCTTTAATCAATTTGTATATATGAGGTGATCTTTTATTGATTTTTGTTAATTATAAATTCATGAATCTTTTGGGTGATTTTGGATTCCGTTGTAGCTCAATTTTGCAGAATTTAATATGATAAAATGATCCCGTGTGTTATACTATAGGGACCTATAAGTTAGAGGGGACCATAGAGGGGACCAAGTGAGCATTCTGATAGTTTGTGGGGTCAATAATTTTGCAGAATTTTATCTCAAAAAGACTTTTGATAATTGATACAATAGTCCCTTATGTTTAATCATTTTGATAAGTTGTCCCTATCTTCAAAGAAATTGCACAATTTTGGTTTCTAATCACAAATCTGTTAGAATTGTTGTTTCTCTGGGCAAAATTCCCCCATATTATGCAAAAATTGCACTTTAGACCCTATATTATAAATAAATTTCACTAAAGACCCCTATCATTTGTTTGAGTAAATTTCCCTATAGGTCCTTGTATTATGTAAAAAAATCTCAACTTTGCTTGTTTCTTTAGGCGATGCTCCACAGGCCTTCCAAGTGATATAATTATTGAAGTTGGAGAAACAAAATTCCATCTCCACAAGGTACATTTTCTTGGCTTAAGAATGAATTATCAATACAGTCCCTTAACTTTACATGTTTAGTCAGAATACCCCAATCTTCAAAATCACTTGTTTACTCCCTGGTGAAGTTGTTTTTTGACTACCTGTCCCCTAAATATATGTGTTTTGACAGAATACCCCCAATTTTCAAAACTCGCATGTTTTCTCCAGGGACTAAACATGCAAATCTTGAAGATTAAGGAACATTCTCTCAAAAGACATGTTACTATCACTTTCTGATCAATGTTATACTTTTCTTTCTTTTTTGCAGTTTCCTCTGATATCTAGAAGCAAATTACTAGAAAATCTAATTCAAAATCTCCCAGAAAACGAGAAAATTTGCGTTTTACCCCTTGTTGATTTACCGGGAGAGGAAAACACCTTTTTACTCATCGCCAAGTTTTGTTACGGCATAAAATTCGAAATCACGGTAAAAAACATCGTAAGTTTGCGATGTGCAGCTGAGCATTTTCAGATGAACGAAGATTACGGAGAATCAAATTTGATAAAACAAACAGAAAATTTCCTCACAAATCATATTCTCGTGAATTGGGTAGATTCAATCTCAGCCATCCAATCATGTGAACATGTTCTTCCTCACTCAGAAGATCTTCATCTCGTTTCACGAATCATCGATTCACTCGCAACCAAAGCTTGTGAGGAGTATATAAACGGTTGGCCCGTTGGGCCAACCGGGCCACCCATTTCAAAGCCCAATTGGTGGTACGATGATGTTTGTTTCCTTAAATTACCGTTGTATAAACGGTTAATCCTGTCCGTTAATTCGAAAGAGATGGACCCCACTAGAGTTTCCGGTTCGTTAATACATTACTTGCAAACGTATCTCCCTTTGAATGGCCGGAGTTCAATCAACCCCACCGGATCACTCGCCGGAGCAAATCTTTCCGAGGATGAACAAAGGAAGCTTCTAGAAGAAATAATCGAGTTACTACCTAACGAAAAGGGGTCCACACCTACGAAAATCTTACTAAAGTTACTCCGAACATCGATGATATTACACACGAATCAAACGTGTAGAGATAAACTTGAACGAACGGTCGGGATTCAGTTAGATCAAGCAGCTATCGAGGATTTATTAATACCAAACATGGGATACTCAGCTGAAACACTTTACGATATTGACTGTGTTCAACGAATAGTTGACCATTTCATGATAATTGACCAGGATCAAGAAACAGCCGACTTTGATTCACCTAACTATCTACTAGACGAGGGTCAGTTAATCGGAGGTGGCTCACAATCATTAACCGCTTTAACCATGGTTGCTAATTTAATCGATAATTACTTAGCTGAGGTGGGACCCGATGAGAATTTAAAGTTGTCGAAATTTCAAACTCTTGCAGCTTCACCCCCGGATTATGCTCGTTTAACTTACGATGGACTTTACCGTGCTATCGATATATACTTAAAGGTAATTAGTCCTTTATCTTTGCACATTATAGTCCCTAATCTTTAATTTGTTGACATTCTAGGGGCATCCAAATTTAATAGACTCAGAAAAAGAACAACTTTGCCAGCTAATGAACTGTCAAAAGCTCTCATTAGAAGCAAGTACACATGCAGCACAAAATGAGCGTCTTCCAATAAGAGTGATAGTACAAGTACTTTTCTTTGAACAGCTTCGTCTTAGAACATCAGTTGCAGGTTGGTTTTTTGTTTCAGACAACATAGATTATTCAGAAAACCCAAGGGGTGCACGCTTGGTTGAGGATATGAGGAAACGTGTAGCTGAGCTTGAAAAGGAGTGTTCGGAAATGAAACAAGATATTACAAGACTTGGGAATAAAAGTAAAGGAAAGTGGAATGGTTTTTTTAAGAAGTTTGGTTTAAGGTTAAAGATGAAGCCGCAGCGTGATATTAATACTAAAGGGATGAAACCGTCCAGTAGAGGAATTGTTAATTAGGATTTACATGAAGTGATTGAGTTTTTTAAGGATATTGAGTTTTGATTGGTTACTTTTTTTAGGGATGTTTGCATTTTACTTTACTATGCTTTGAAAAATTGTACATTTGTAGTTCATAGGATTGTTTGCATTTTACTTCCTATGGTTTGGTAAAAATGTGTTCGGTGGTTTGAAAAGTTGAGCATACATAGATGATAGATCAGAGAATTTTTGTTTGCATTTTTCCTTCCTATATGCTTTGGTAAAAGTTCGTTCTATCTCCTATTTCTTAAGAAGGCAGTTTGGTCCATCTATCCTAAAGCCTATTGTGAGTATTCCCTTGAGGGATAAATAATAAAACAAACCACCACCACAAGGGCCAAGGCATTATGAAAGGGAACAATGATGCAATTGTGAGTGAAGAGAAAAACTTAGCTACAAATATACTATTAATAATTTCCAACTCCGACCTCCGGCAACCGACCACCGCCGACCACCGACCACCATCGCCGGATAAAGTACTGAGCATAAAGTACTGAGCATAGAAAAGTACTGAGCATAAAGTACTGAGCGTGAAGAAAAATTTGCTGATTATTCAAATTCTTTTATTGAGTAAATATACTGAGCATGCTCGTTTAATCAATAAAAGTGCTGAGCATGCTCGTTTAATCAATAAAAGTGCTGAGCATTTCTCGTATAATCCGTTTAAGTGCTGAGCATTTAGACAAAAGTATAGAATTTAATAAAAAAAATCTATTTTACATTAAAAAATAAAATTATTATATTATAATAAATCAAAGATTCAATTTAATTTAATCCCAAACCAAAGATTCAGTTTAATCAAGTAAACCAAATTTGCTCTTCAAATGCTTCTTGAAACGGTTGACCAAAAAAAATAATGTTTCTTGAAATCCATAATATCACCATTCCATTTAGTAACACTTAAATTCTCACAAACTCATGTGCAACTTGATTAATAAGCCTAAAGTCATGACTCACAAGAACCATACCACCATCCCATTCATTCAAAGCTTCAGCTAACGAATTAATAGTTTCAATATCCAAATGATTAGTCGGTTCATCCAATAAAAGCATTTGTGGTTGTCTAAAAGCTAACCACGCAAATATCACAGACTCTTTTGTCCATCAGACAAATTCTTCATAGGCATAACTTGTGCTTTACCCGTAAGTCCAGATCTACCAATACTTGCTCTCATTTTCTCTTCATCATATGAGGATACTCCTTAATCATAAACTCAAGTGCAAGCATATCTAAATCAAGCTGTAATACCATGAATAAAGTGAATAAACAGTAATACCAGATTCATCTAAACACCATCTCATTGTAAAGCACCTGGCTAAGCTTCTCCGTTCGAATCTTCTCCGGCGAAGCTCAGGCGCCCGGATCTGCCGAACCGGCTTCAGAACTTCCAAAGCTTGACAACTCCGGCGATGAAAAGCCGAGCTCCAGCAGCCAGCATTCAATCCGGCGATGAACAGTCGAGCTCCAGCTTCCATTGTCTTCCCCACCTTTCATATATAACTAATCAAATCGGAAATTAAATCAACAAGCGAAGCCCATTTGCCGTCTCCGTCCAAAACTAGCTGCACCACCACCACTCCACGTCTTCAACAGCAACACCACCACCGAAGATCGAGATTGCAGCGGAGGAGCAGCGCGCGTAGAGCTTCACGAACGGAGATCGGAGATCTCGATCTCGATCGGATTTTCCTTGCTCTAATTTGCAACCATATTTGAGATCGGATTTTCCTTGCTTTAATTTGCAGTGAGAAAGTTGGGAAAAGAGAAAATAACGAGCAGAGTGAGAGGAGAGAGATAAAATATTAGGTTTTATTTTCTAATTAAATAATTATATATAGAGAAATAAAAAATAAAAAAAGGGTAAAAAAGTAATTGGATTTTTGGCTTTTAGTGTTAAATTTCTGTTGTGGCCTTTAGTAAGAAGAGACTATACAGCCGGTCTTCTTAGGTCACGAGGTGGTCTCTTCAAGACCCTTTGGGTAATAATCTCTTATATTTTTTGATCAAAATTCATTATTAATTTAAAAAAAATTCATACATAGTCAGAGAAGTATTTTAAAAATAATATATTAAAATTTTAAAATTATATAATTTCATTTTCTTATAAATCAAAATTGAAAAGTAAACCAATCGACTAAAAATGAAAGTCATCCGTGTAGTAGTAGGGTCTATAATTTAAGTTTTTTTTTTTAGACGAGTATAATTTATGCTTTTGTGGTACTACTTTCTTAATGAACACTTTTTACATATAATAAGAGATTAAAAAATAGATCTCTCTTAAAATTATCTACATATTCTTAATCATAGAGAAAAAAATAAAATAGTTAGGGGTTAAAAGATTGAAAAAATAATAAAATAGAAAATAAATTGTTAATGTTTTATTGAAATTCTAAATATTTAAATATAGAGTAATGATATTTGTCACTCTTTTTGTATCACTCTTTTATCACCTCCTACGTGTATGCCTACATGTACCAATGAATGAATTTCTCTATCCTATTTAATTTTTCTCTATCTTCTATTCAAGGAAATCAATACATATATATAGAAGAGTGATAAATGGGTGATATGAAAAGAGGTGACATATATCATTACTCTTAAATATAACATATATTATAAATAATATTTTTTGATTAAATTGTTTATGAAATGAAAATAGTAAATTTTTTAAAGGAATATCTCGAATATTCGTTCTGTTCCGTAAATTAAAAAGAAAAGGAAAAGACAAATTAATAATGTGTTATAGCTTCCCATTTACGTATCTCTCTAGCACTACTATATATATAAACATTATCAGAAGCACCACACACATCGAGATCAATTCATCATCTTCATTCTCTCTTTGGTTTCTTAGATCGGATCGTAGCCTTTGTTTTTCATAGATTTACTACTAATTTTCAGCAATGGCCACCGCTACTCTTACTCCTACTGAGACTGATAAGCTCGCTAATCTCAAATCTGCTGTTTCCGCTCTCAATCAAGTCAGGTAAAGCTTTATCTTGAAATTCTCACTCTTCTGTCTCACACACGAACACTAAACACACACAAACACTGATTGATTTTGTTTTTCTTTGTAGTGAAAATGAGAAATCGGGATTTATCAACCTCGTTACTCGCTACCTCAGGTGAGTTTTGAACTTAACTATTGAAGATTTAGTAGCTGATTTACCGAGATTTATGTTAATTATTAGCTGTTTCCTTTTGAAAATTGTTTAATAGTTGATGAATCGTGATTTACGTTAATTATTAATTGTTGCATTTTTAAAACTAGTAAATGAGAAAAATGATAGTTTATGAATCACTATTTATGTGAATTATAATCGATTCATCGTAATTGATGTGCTTTATGATCTTTTTCTATAATTTTGAAATTTAGTAGTCGATTAATCGAGATTTATGTGAATTTTTAATTGATGTTGGACGTGATTTATATGAATTATTGATTGATGCATCTTTAAAATTATTAATGAGAATTTAAGGGTCAATCAATCGTGATTTATGTAAAATATTAATCGCTATTTTGAATAAATGAGGATCTATTAGTTGATAAATCCTAATCTACGTGAATAAATAATTGTTTTATTTTGAAATTTCATAGATGAGAATTTCGATAGTTGATAAACTTGTGATAGATCTGAATTGTTAATCGTAGCATTATGAAATTTAGTAAACTGAGAATAATTGTTTCATTTTTATTTACTTTTATAATAATTTTGTGACAGATGAGGTTTTCTGATATTTTGAACATAAGATCCATAGTTTTATGCACTCAGTAATTTATTAACCATCTGGTAAACTAGTATTACTTGAATTATGCCGTTAAAATGTGTATTCAAATTAGGAGATTTTAATTGTTGATAAAATGTGGATGTTTTTCGCTTTTATTTGCTGTTATATCATTAGGAGTCTAATTTTTGATCAATTTTATGTATATTTTATAATTATTTTTATGATCAACTTACATTATCTGTGATGGTTTTAATCCATTGAAGTGGCGAAGCTGAACATGTTGAATGGAGCAAGATCCAGACACCAACTGATGAGGTGGTGGTGCCTTATGACACCTTAAACCCTGTACCTCAAGGTAATTATCATGTACTGTAATGTAAGAGTATTATATATATAAATAAATATTTAATTAAAATTCATTATGTATAGATGCTACTGAAGCTAAGAAGCTTTTAGACAAACTTGTTGTGCTAAAGCTCAATGGAGGGTTAGGAACAACTATGGGATGCACTGGTCCCAAGTATGAATTTCCATTTCTACCCTTGTACTTATTTGTGTAACTAGACTTTGTTTGATTCATTAAAATTCAAATCTCAATAATGTAGGTCTGTTATTGAAGTCCGCAATGGGTTGACTTTCCTTGACTTAATCGTCGTGCAAATTGAGGTATTATGTTATAATTTCATCTAACTTTAAGAAATTGATCTAATAAAAAAAAATATATTTATTTACAGCATCTCAATTCTACATATGGATGTCACGTGCCTCTAGTTTTGATGAACTCATTTAACACACATGATGATACTCTAAAGGTGAGATGAAACTTTACAGAACTATCTGTTACATACAATGTAACAACAAATGACTGATTATTGTTATATAATTTATAGATTGTAGAGAAATACTCCAATTCAAACATCGAGATTCATACATTTAACCAGGTGTGTATTTGTTTTATACTTCTTTGGGTTACATATAAAATCTTTATCTTCCATTTTTTTCGGATTTTTTTAGAGTCAATACCCTCGATTAGTTGTAGAAGATTTTACTCCATTGTCTTCTAAAGGAGTTGCTGGAAAAGATGGATGGTATATTTTAATCTCATTTTTCACAATTTTAATTAATTTAATATTTATTTTATATTCATATTAAACTTTTTTAACTGTTTAGGTACCCACCTGGTCATGGTGATGTGTTCCCAGCTTTGTATAATAGTGGCAAGCTTGATGCGTTTTTAGCACAGGTTTTTTTTTGTTTTACTCTCTTTTCCTTTTTTCTTTTTTTTTAAATTCGTTTATTTAATTTCTTTTGTCTTATTGCAGGGGAAAGAGTATGTGTTTGTTGCAAATGCTGATAACTTGGGTGCAGTTGTTGATTTGAGTATCCTTGAGAGTGGATTTAACCAAAAAAATAAAAATAAAATAAATAAAAAAACTGACATTGAATTATATAAGCATTCTCTTTGTTTCCTTTAACTTAGTATTTTGCAGAAATTCTAAATCATTTAATTGAGAACAAGAATGAGTATTGCATGGAGGTATAAATATAAGTCTTGAGCAGGATCTAATTCTTGTATATATACGAAAAAAAAGGCTATTAAAAGCTCTAATACATATAATATTATGCAGGTTACTCCCAAAACTTTGGCTGATGTTAAAGGTGGTACACTAATTTCTTACGAAGGAAAAGTCCAGGTATGTATTGAGGGCAATTTTGTCCATTCACCATTTCATTTAGTGCAAGTTTTGGAACTCATATTACTTGGTGATGCAGCTCCTAGAAATTGCTCAAGTTCCTGATGAACATGTGAGTTATTAAATTCATTTTTGTGTTTTTACATTAATAGCTTATATGTTTGTTTAATTCACAGGTTAATGAGTTCAAATCAATCGAGAAGTTCAAGATATTTAACACCAATAACTTGTAAGTTGTGAAATTACTCATCACATAATTTGAATTACTTAAATTACTTTTGTGACTAGACATGTTATAATTGAAATAATTTGTGGTATATAATTGTAAGGTGGGTGAACTTGAATGCAATCAAAAGAACCGTTGAATCTGATGCTTTAAAAATGGAAATCATCCCAAACCCAAAGGTAAGTTAATTGCACTATAGGTCCCTATAATAAATCCTTTTGAATAATGTGAACATAATCATTCTCAGGAAGTGAATGGTATAAAAGTTCTTCAACTAGAAACAGCTGCTGGTGCTGCTATTAAGGTATACATATAACATACAACTTTTTCAATTTTCATTTTATTTAATTTTTTCTTCATTTTTCATTTTTTTACAGTTCTTCGATCATGCTATTGGTATCAATGTGCCTAGATCTCGTTTCTTACCTGTGAAAGCAACTTCAGATTTACTTCTAGTTCAAGTGAGTTAATTATATTAAAATTAACTTACATGTGTGGTAACAGTAATTTAATATTCTAATTTATTCATCTCTTGTACAGTCTGATCTATACACTTTATCAGATGGATTTGTTATCAGAAACAAAGCTAGGACTAATCCAGCTAATCCAACCATTGAGTTGGGCCCTGAATTCAAGAAGGTTAGATATTTAATTTAATTTAATTTAATTTTATTACTATACTTATGTGCTTGGTTAATAAGAGAGATCATATTATTTCAGGTTGCTGACTTTTTGACCCGTTTCAAGTCAATCCCGAGTATTATTGAGCTAGACAGTTTGAAGGTGACTGGTGATGTATGGTTTGGATCTGACATTACTCTCAAGGTACTTGACTTATTTCACTTTATTGCACTTTAGGTCCTTATATTATTTAATAATTGCACTATAGTTTCCTATATTAATTGTTTGCGGTAGAGGTCCATATATTTTGCACTTAGGTTAAATGTCTTTTGACTTAATTGCACTATAGGTCCCTGTTTATTTTTTTAGAGTTTATTGCACTATAGGTCCGTATATTATTCAAAAATTGCACTATAGGTCCCTATATTATTCAAAAATTGCACTATAGGTCCCTATAGTAAATGTCTTTGAATTAATAAGGTCCCTATATTATAATGTCTTTGAGTTAATTGCACTATAGGTCATATTATTCAAAAATTTGCACTTTAGGTCCCCATATTACTCAAAAAATTTGCACTATAGGTCCCTATGTTGTTAAAAAATTTGCACTATAGCTTCTTATGTTTTATATCTTTGAGTTACTTCCACTATAGGTCTCTATATATAAATGTCTGACTTAATTTCACTATAGGTCTCTGTTTATTTTTTTGGAGTTCATTGCACTATAGGTTCCTATATTATTTGATTGTGGTAGAGGTCCCTATATTATTCAAAAATTGCACTATAGGTGGTGCCTATATCAAATGTTTAGAAGTTGATCGCACTATTGGTCCCTGTATTATTTGAAATTTTGTCTTATGGGTCCCTATATTAAATGTCTTCAAGTTAATTGCACTATAGGTCCATGTTCAGTTTTTTAGAGTTTATTGCACTATAGGCCCATATATAATTTTTGGAGTTTATTGCACTATAGGTCCCTATATTATACAAAAATGGCACTATAGGTGGTTTCTATATTCAATATTTTTGAGTTAATCGCACCATAGATCCCTTTTTTTTTTGGAGTCTTATATATTTAATATTTTTGGAGTATGATTTTTCATTTGCAAAACACAATGCATAGTAAACTATCTCGACACAGCTCACAAGATTAAAGGTAGGGACCAAGTGGAAGAGTTTAAAAACTTAAGGGATCTCATTTGTTTTATGGAATATATGAGTCCTTGAACTTATTTATTATATACCCATTATACCCTTGCAATATCTGAGTCATTTTCTTGTTTCAGGGTAAGGTGACTGTTACTGCAAAACCTGGAGCAAATCTAGAAATCCCAGATGGAGCTGTGATCTCAAACAAAGTAATCCAATCCAATCCCTTAATGCTCTTAATTACATATTTATGTATGTGATTTTATTTTTTTAAAGGAAGAAAATTATAACTAGGTGTTTTTTTTTATGAGCAGGATATTAATGGTCCAGAGGACATATGAAAGAGTACCTGAAAAGAAAGCTTTTTGGTTAAATTGATATATGTAAAAGTGTTATAGTATATAATAAACAGAGGATTATGTGTTTTGTCAACACAAAAGTACCCTGAGGGGTTGGTTATTCCTGAGTCCTTGTTTGTTGTATCATCTACTGAATTTTAGTATATAACTCTCTATTTTACTAAAACATCAATTTTTCCGGGATTTTGTTACTCCTTTGCTTAAAACTATACCAATATATGGAATATATCTTGGATTGTGTTGTTTTTTACTTAAAAATCTGTACCTGCCTTGTTCATGATCTCAACACTTTAGAACGTATAGGATGATTTATTGGCGAGCCAGGTTTTGAGTACATCGTAAGACCAGCCATTGTGGAGTATTTGGGTAATTTTTTTTTCTAGCGGATGTGATTGTGTCTACTTCATGATCATGTTTGGGTTTTGTTCAATTTCTTACATGTATTTTGTTGAATGGTGAGAGATATTGATGTGATTCCACAAGATTTGGTTGTTAGTTATTGTGGAGCCATGTGTTAGAGGTGTTAAGGTGAATAGAGAAAGATAATCTGGTTTGTGTTAACTGCTAGGTAATAATATTGAGATCACTATGTTGGGTTGTGTATCTTGAATTCTTTGGTGGTTCATGCACGTACATTTTCCGGAGATGAGTAGTTTCAAGGAGCTCTTTGTCAAGCAATTTTGAAGTATAAACACTCCATGATTGATGAGTGGTGATTTCACTCAGGTAGGAATAGTAGGTGATTTAACTAGGTAGGAAAAGAAGAGAAAAAGCAAACGGGGTTGAGGGGATTACTCATATAATAAGGTTTGAGGAATGACAAAACAACTGAGTGTTAATTTTTGTGGGTTTTGAGGGGTTCAACCAGGTAGTATACACAATGTATCATGACAAGTGTTGATGCGTCAAGAAAAGTTGTTTCAAATGCTAGGGTCACCTATTTGGGCCTTGCGTACTTTGATCATACTCCAAATTCTCATTCAGGTCTTCTCACCACACCATATATTCAACGAGTGAGATGCTCATGAGAAATATATGGGTGTCAATATTGACAGTATTCAGAGCCACCTATCGAGATGGAAGGTTGACATCTTTGGGGACCTTAACAAGAAGCATCTCAGAATACGAGGATTTGGGGAAATTCATATAACAATGTAATGGTCCTATAACTCATCCTTATTTAGATAGGAGAACTAGTTGTCTGGGAAGTATATAAGCTTACTAGAATACGAAAGTATATAAGTTTACTGGAATACGAAGAGATATATGCTTTTAAAAATCCGATTCAATTTGGATTCGATTATGGGATTGCAATACACAGTTATAGGTACGGTGTTTGCGACTTAAGGACAAGTATGATGCATGTGTATTGGATGAGGCCGAGTAACAAATATTGGTTCATAATTACTTTGAGAATCTCGATTTGACCATAAACGAGTAGGGGTCGATACATTCACGCTTCCCTAACTATCATTCATTGGGGAGGATAACACTTATTATTGGGGAACATTTTGACAAATGGAGAAGTACAAGTACAAAGTGCGGTATTATAGTCAAATCCGAATAAAGCTCATGGGCCTTGTGGGATGTCCATAGCTTTCTCTAAAAAATGTTGGGCTTATATGGGCTCCTCGGTATGTGACATGGTGCATAATGCTATTGAGTTTGGGCTGATTTCCTCTCAGCTCAATGGTAAGCTCACATACCCATTTTCTACTGTCAGAATTGGTTATGATAAGTCATTTTCGACCAATTATCCTCATTAACACTTGATATGAATTTACAGTACAACGACCTCATTTTTGTAGTAGATTAAAGCCCCAGCAGTCATATATTGCGTGGCATCTTTTGGATAGGAATAAAATATCAACTAAGTGGACTTGTTTCTCAAACTAAGACCGATCTATGATTTGGTGGTCCAATCTGTTAGACCTCTAATTTTTGTAGATGAAGATCGCGGGTCTGATTTTCGCAATGTTCGTGTCCTTTTCTCATCAACTAAGGTGGAACGAGCCGCTATTGGTTGGCTGAATTCAATTATTGATCAATTTTGGCGGACCGGTTTCTTGTCCTTTTGCTAGGACGATTCTTAGATTAACTTCGGTGGACCTAAATTCTATGTTTTTGGTGGACCGAACGTAAGCTACTTGGTTAAATTCAGTTGAGATGAACATGACATTGTCTTGATTAACCTATAAAGAGTATAACATGTAAGTCCACAGGGGGTGAGTAGAATACTAAGCAAATTATTTCATAATTAAAAACTTTTAATACGATAACTATTAGTTAAAGAAACTTCTACTAGGAATTAAACAAATACTAGGGTAACATGCAATGTAATTGATTATAGTTTCATAAATAAGCCAAGACAACATAAATACAATATGTAAATAGAATAGGGTAGAAGTACACAAGTATTTGAAGTGGTTCGAATTCCAAGAGGCCTAGTCAACTATCTAAGGTTACACCCTAGGATTTTCAAACTTTTTCACTAAGTTCTGTGTTTTTCTTCAACGGGGAATAACAAACCTATTACAACCGTGATTTTTGCCTGGCTCAAACACAACCTTAATTAGATTTTTGCTAGATCACGAAGCCTTCACTCGTAATCACTAACAAGATCAATGAGCTATTCTCTTCTCTTGGATATTCAAATCCTATTCTAGAGCAAGATTTAAGCCTTGTATTTGATGAGTATTACAAGATGAAATAAACTTCCAAAGAAAATATTTTGTAATGAGGAATGTTATACTTCTAAATAGTAAATAATACTATGATGTATATGAAGCTAAGAATTTGATTGTAAAATGAAGAATTTGCTTTCAGATCTCTTTTTATTTTGTCTCGAAAGATATAAGAAAGTGGAGTAGAAGATTAGATGAGGTGTGAGAAAAAAATGTAACTCATATATTTCTTCCCTTCATAAAAGCTACTTGATTGAGAGAGATAAACTTAGAAAGACATTTTTGTACCCTATTATACAACAATTTGGAAATTCACTTATACACAATGTTACAACAAGCAATTGGTTAAATTGTTTCATTAAAGTAGGATAGATAAATACAAGATATGATATATAAGATTGTAAACACTCTATCACACTCTTAGAGTATATATTCAATGAGAATTACTAGGCAAAGATCAAAGAAAACAATTTGACAAGTACTAAGCATATAAAATAATACGACTAATTATAAAAGCCTTATAAAGAAAATAATCAAATGTATAACATATTAAAAATTACAAAGTTAACGAAGAAATTACAAATTAATATTTAGAGTGGGTCGGTGCGGGTAGATCTAGTCCAACACCTAAGGTTTATGCACCCTTAGGAGTTCAATCTCCTCCACTAAAAATCCTTGTATCTCTTTAAGGTGTGTGCTCAAGACTTTATAATCTATTTGTAATTATCTTTGAATGAACCTACTAGTGTTATCACAAGAGGTTTCTTGAGAAAGGAGGAAGACTGGGTTGAAAGACATTCATGAGAAAAAGTTCGAGATGGAGTATTGAGCTAGTAAGAGAGTTATATCTTGGCATGTTTAGCCGAGATAATAAAGAAGTTATCAATATTTGTACAGTTTGGACAACTGCATAAACCATATGCCACCGAATACCCAAGTTTTTAACTCTAGGTGTCATCTGGAGTTCAAAAGATGAATTTATAAATATTTCAATAAAGTTTGGTCTAAAAAAGTCAACAAGAGTAAATTCAAAGACAAAATCATGATATATATTAAAAAAAATACATAACATGGCATTGAAAACAAGGTGTATCAACCATATTTGATAATTTTTGAAATCCAAAAGCTTCTAGTATACATTTGAGCCCATATTTTTATCCTACAATACACAACTCTTCACCTATAAATAAAGACTCTTCCTTCAAATGATTATTAAGAATTACAACATTAAGAATTAGTGTGATTATTAAGAATTACAACATTCTTAGTCTGGAAAAAACAAATGATTACAATTCGACAGTGGCCATAATATTTCATCACAAATTTTTATATCCTGTAAAAAGATAATTGTGATGAAATGTAATGGACAACTTCAAATTGTGAATTCATTTTAAAAATTTTGTTACCCACTAATGTAAAGCACAAATTATTTTACAAATAGGTAAAATTCTAAGACCTAATTTTTTTATTTCATACAAAGTTCTCTCTTACATCTTTCTCATATGACAAGGGAGTTTAGAATTTTATTAGACGCCAGAGAGGATTTAAAAAAAAAATGAAAATTAGGGTTTAGAATTTTACCTATTTGTAAAATGTTATGAGGGCCAAAAAATTAAAATAATTTTTTTTGGAGATTACTAATGCCACCAATATTAATGGGTAACAAAATATTTAAAATGAATTCATAATCTGAAAGCTGCTCATTACATTTCATTACAATTATCTTTTTGCAAGATATAAAAATTTGTGATGAAATATTAAGGTCATCGTCGAATTGTAATCATTTGTTTTTTCCAGACTAAGAATGTTGTAATTCTGAATAATCACACTAATACTATGAAAATATATAATAAATAACTATGTTGATAAAAATTATGAAGGAAGAGTATTTATTTATAGGGAAAGAGGAAGGTACTGTAGGATAAAAATATAGTCTCGAATATATATGGAAATTTTTAGATCTCAAAAGTTATCAAATTTGGTTGATACATTCATTATATACATTTGTTTTTTCATCTTTTTCATTATTTTTTATTTTTTTACAGTTCTTTGATCATGCTATTGGTACCGATGTTCCTAGATCTCATTTCTTACCTGTGAAAATAACTTCATATTTACTTCTAGTCGAAGTAAGTTAATTATATTAAAATAAACTTACATTTGTGTTGGCAATAATTTTAATAATCTAATTTATTCGTCTCTTGTACAGTCTGATCTATACACTTTATCAGATGGATTGGTTATCAGAAACAAAGCCAGGACTAATCCATCTAATCCAACTGTTGAGTTGGGCCTGAATTAAAGAAGGAAGGATATAATTTTATTACTATACTTATGTGCTTGGTTAATAAGAGATCATCATATTATTTTAGGTTGCTGACTTTTACACGTTTCATGATGTATGGTTTAAATCTGACATTACTCTCAAGGTATTTGATTTATTTGACTTTATTTCACTTTTGGTCCTTATATTATTTTAAAATTACACTATAGTTTCCTATATTAATTGATTGCCGTAGAGGTCCCTATATCATGCAATAGGTTAAATTTCTTTTAAGTTAATTGCACTATAGGTTCCTGTTTAATTTTTTTGGAGTTTATTGCACTATAGGTCCAAAATGACACTATAAATGGTTCCTATATTCAATATTTTTGGTTAATCGCACTATAGGTTCCTATTTATTTTTTTGGAGTCATATTTTTAATATTTTTGGAGTATGATTTTTCATTTCCAAATTCAATGCATAATAAATTATCTTGACCCCGTCACAAGATTAAAGATAGGGACCGTGGAAGAGTTTAAAACCTTAAGGGATCTCATTTGTTTTAGGGAATATATGTCCTTGAACTTGTTTATTATATACCCATTATACCTTTGCAATATCTTAGTTATTTTCTAGTTTCACGGTAATGTGATTGTTAATGCAAAACCTGGAGCAAATATAGAAATCCCAGATGGAGTTGTGATCTCAAACAAAGTAATTCAATCAGATCCCTTAATGCTCTTGATTACATATTTATGTATATGGTTTTGTTTTCTAAAGGAACAAGAGTATAACTCGATTTTTTTTATGTGCAGGATATTAATGGTCCGGAGGACATATGAAAGAGTGTCTAAGGAGAAAGCTTTTTGGTCGAATTGATATATGTAAAAGTGATAATAGTATATAATAAACTGAGGATTATGTGTTTGTCAACACAAAGTACGCTGAGGGGTTGGTTTTCCCTAGTCCTTGTTTGTTGCACCATCTATTGAATTTTAGTATATAGCTCTCTATTTACTAAAACATCAGTTTTTCCGGGACATTGTTACTCATTTTCTTAAAACTATACCAATGTATAAAATATATCTAGGATTGTGTTCTTTTTTACTTAAAACTCTGTACTCACCTTGTTCACAATCTCAACACTTTAGAACATATAGGATGATTTATTGCTGAGCCACGTTCCAAGTAAACGGTATGAGTATTTGGGTAATTTTTTTTACTAGCGGATGTGATTGTGTCTACTCCATGATAACATATTGGTTTTGTTCAATTTTTTACATGCATTTAATGTTTACACATCTGTTGGTCTTAAATTGTAAATGGGCAGTACGATCGCTATTTCGTCGAATGGTGTGAGATATGATGTGATTCCAAAAGATTTGGTTGTCAGTTATTGTGGAGCTGTGTTAGAGGTGTTAAGGCGAATAAATTTATTAATCCCTTATAGAAAGATAATCTGGTTTGTGTTAACTATAAGATGTATAAATGGGGTATTTGGTTATTTTGGGATAGTCAGGAATTATTTGTAGGATGCTAGGTAATTATATTGAGATCACTATGTTGGGTTGTGTATCTTGAATATTTGGCGATTCATGCATGTACATTTTTGAAAGATGAGTAGTTTCAAGGAGCTTTTTTTCAAGCAATTTTAAAGTATAAACACTCCATTATTAAAGAGTTGTGATTTTAATCAGGTAGGAATATTAGGTGATTTTAACTAGGTAGAAAAAAAAGAGAAAAAGCTAGCGGGGTTGAGGGGATTACTCATTATATTATAAGGTTTGAGGAATGACAAAACAATTGTGTGTTAATTAATTTGGGTTTTTTGGGTTTTAAGGGGTTCAACCAGGTAGTATACACAATGTATCATGACAAGTGTTGATCGCCAAGAAAAGTTGTTTCGAATGATAGGGTCACCTATTTGGGCAGTGCGTTCTTTGATCAAACTCCAAATCCGGTTTTCTCACCACACCACATACCAATGAGTGAGATGCTCACGAAAAAGATATGGGTGTCAATCTTAACGGTATTCAGAGCCACGTATCAGGATGGAAGGTCGACATATATGGGGGACCTTAATAACAAGAAGCGCCCCAGAACTACGAGGAATTGGGGAAATTCATATAGCAATGTAATGGTCCTATAACTCATCCTTATTTAGATAGGAGTATTGGTTGTCTGAGAAGTGTGTATTGGATGAGGCTGAGTAACAAATATTGGCTCTTAATTACTTTAAGAATCTCTATTCGACCATAAAAGAGTAGGTTGATACATTCACGCTTCCCAAACTACCATTCATTGGGGGAGGATAACACTTATTATTGGGGAATATTTTGACAAATGGAGAAGTACAAGTACAGAGGGTGGTATTTTACTCAGATCCTAATAAAGTTCATGGGCCTGGTGGGATGTCTATAGCTTTATTTGAAAAATGTTAGGCTTATATAAGCTCCTCGGTATGTGACATGGTGCGTAATGCTATTGAGTTTAGGATGATTTCCTCTAAGCTCAATGGTAAGCTCATATGCCCATTTTCTAATGTCAAAATCGATTATGATAAGTCATTTTCGACCAATTATCCTCATTAACGCTTGTTATAAATTTTTAATGAAAGGCATGGATGCTGCTATTGGATGTGAAAATTGGCCTACTAGAGTAGCTTTCTTCCCAGAAGGTCCATTAGGGAAAATATTGTACTTGTGCAGGAAGTATGAGGGATCTTTCTGTCCCTTTTTATGTGATAGTTTTTCTATGTCCATGACATAATTATAGGTGACTCATTTCGCACTTCATTGAATTTCTTAGTCTTTAGAGCGTTTATTACGTTATGGTCTATTTTTTGTTCTTTTTGTGTAGTTTTTGATCTTTTTAGGTAATTCACTCTAAGGATAGGATGGAAACTCAAATAAATGATTACAAATTTTCTTTAATTGATTTTGAGTTCTTTGTGACTATATGAACTTGATACTTTGATTAATGGAAGAATTGATTTTGCTGTACAACGACCTCATATTTGTAGTAGGCTAAAGCCCCAACAGTCATATATTACGTGGCATATTTTGGATAGGAATTAAATATTAACTCAGTGGACTGTTTTCTCAAACTAAGACCGATCTATGATAGGTGGTCCAATCTGTTGGACCTCTATTTTTTGAAGATGAAGTTCGCGTGTCCGATTTTTGCAATATTCGTGTCCCCTTCTCATCTAGTTAGGTGGAACGAGCCGCTATTGGTTGGATGACTTCAATTATTTATCAAATTTGGTGGACCGGTTTCTTGTCCTTTCCTAAGACAATTCTTAGATCAACTTCGATTGACCTAAATTCTATATTTTTGGTGGACCGAACTTAAGCTACTTGGTTAAATTGCAATTGTCTTGATTAACCTATAAAGACTATAACATGTAAGCCCATAGGATGGATGAGTAGAATACTAAGCAAATTATTTCTAATTAAAAACTTTTGATACTATAATTATTAGTTAAAGAAACTTATACAAGGTATTTAACAAATACCAGGGTAACATATAATTTAATTGATTATAGTTTAATAAATAAGCAAAGCCAACATATAAAAACGATATGTAAAGAGATAGGGGTATAAGTACACAAGTATTTCAAGTGGTTTGAATTGTCGGAGGCCTAGTCCACTATCTAAGGTTACACCCTACGATTTTCAAAATTTTGCACGAAGTTTTAAGTGTTTCTTCAACGGTGAATAACAAACCTATTACAACCGTGATTTTTACCTGGCTTAAACACAACCTTCAATAGCAACCTCTAAAACCACTTCAATATCACGAAGATCTCACTCTTAATCACTAACAAGATCAATGAGCTATTCTCTTCTCTTGGATATTCAAATCCTATCTAGAGCAAGATTTAAGTCTTGAATTTGATGAGTATTACAAGATGAAATAAAACTTCCAAAGAAAATATATTGTAATGAGGAATGTTATACTTCTAAATAGTAAATAATACTATGATGTATATGAAGCTAAGAATTTGATAGTAAAATGAAGAATTTTCTTTTAGATCTATTTTGATTTTGTCTCCAAAGATATATGAAAGTGGAGCAGAAGAAGAGATGAGGTGTGAGAAAAAAATGTAGCTCATATATTTCTTCCTTTCATAAAATCTACTTGATTGAGAGAGATAAACTTAGAAAAACATTTTTTCACCCTATTATCCAACAATTTGGAAATTCACTTATACACAATGTTACAACAAGCAATTGGTTAAATTGATTCATTGAAGTAGGATAGATAAATACAAGATATGATATATAAGATTGTAAACACTCTATCACACTCTTAGCGTATATATTCATTGAGAAGTACTAGGCAAAGATCAAAGGAAACAATTTGACAAGTACTAAACATATAAAATACTACGACTAAATATAAAAGCCTTATCGAGAAAAAAATTAAATATATAACATATTAAAAATAAAAAAGTTAAGGGAGAAAATACAAATAAATATTTAGAGTGGGTCGGTGCCGGTAGATCTAGTCCAACACCTAAGGTCTATGCACCCTTAGGAGTTCAATCTCCTCCACTAAAAATCCTTGTATCTCTTTAAGGTGTTTGCTCAAGAATTTATAATTTATTAGAAATTATCTTTGAAGGAACCAACTAGTGTTATCACCAACACAAACAAATGAATTACACAATCTCCACTCGCGATATACCACTTCGCAAGTCCTTCAAACCTTTAACTTATGTAGCACAACACAAGCACGAGTAGACAATGTCCAATCCTAATCTACTATTTCAAACTCCGTGAAACCTTTAATCTTTGTTTGTAAACTACACAAGTTCTAACACACTCTTGTCTAGTTTATGGAAGAACAACCTCTTTACTAGACAAAGAGCAAAACCCTATGATACATGATTAAATTAATCTATTTAGCTTAGTTTATAAACCACTAGATGAGGTGATATATAAAAAGTGTTTGTTATAAAAAATACAAAGTAATATATGTGGATATAAAGTTGATTTTCCTTTTGGACTCTTTGTAAGGAAATCCTTGATGGTTTATAATTTTGTGTAAAGAAAATCTATTTTTGATATTCCTTGAGGGAAAAATATTTCAACGTCTTTGACCATGTGTCACCTTCCAAATGATTATTTTTGTACATCTAGACGTCCAGTTCTTTTGGTTGGATGACTTGGATAACTAATGATGTTGCTAACACTCCTTGTCAAATAATACACTAACAACTTTATTTGTTTTTTTTGCTTGCCGTTATCTTTTAAATATTTGATACACACATTCTTTTGAAAAATTATAACTTGGAGTCGGGTTTTTAAATCTAACGATAAAACGTATCAGTGTCCGGTGTCTTTTCCCTTAATGTTCAATCTTCATCTTCTTTGGTTCCTAGCTGGTGCACTTAGGAATTCCACATTTTCTTCAATTCAAAAGTCAGGTTTTCACTTCTTCTTGAATTCATTCTCCAATAGGTTTTGTCAACCAACAAATAATTTTATTTCTAAGATAAGATCCGTCTCTTCTTCTTAGATCCTTTCTCCCATAGGTTTAGGCAGTCCACGTCTTATTGACTTCTGGTTTTTTGACCTTCTCTTTCAATTTGTTTTTCTTCATTATTCATTTTAGGCTATCCTCTTGTATAATTATTTGGACTTCCGATGCTCTATTTTATTATTTTATTCTTCATTCTTTGTATTCCCTCTTTCTCTTATCATCTTCTCCATCATTACCATTTCCATGTTTTCTTGAACCTAAAAGTTAAGTAATATGTTATCTTCTACATGATATCAATTATTTTCAAGATACATTATTTTCTCATAAGTACATAAATCAAAATAAAGTTTTATGGTAACATATGTGTCTCGCAATACCTTTTCGAACATTTGATATCACTTAAATTTTTTAAGAATTTAGTAAACGAAAGAAAGACACACACTAGATAAGGAGACGTAATACCTCCATATATTTTTGTCATTAATAAGGAGGTTTAATCTCAAATACTCATTTGAGTTGCTATCAAGTAGAATTTTTTTATTATCAATCTTTTTATTTTTTTGATGTATTAAAGTTTTTCATTATTGGTTCTATTTATTGCGCATAGAGTATTAAATCTGGTATTGGTATATTCTCGAGGCTATCTAGTTTGTCATCAATCCAACCAAAATAGATTTTTTATTTGACATGTCCTTTAAGTTAACGAAGATAATACACCAATGAGATTTCTAAGAGTGGCACTCGTAGAGGGTAAACTTAGTGTTGTAGATTATAATGGCCTTTAAAACAAAATTCTTGAAAAAAAGCATTGGCCAACAATGTGATTGATTTTTGGAGGTAAATTACATCTCATTCAACATGTTCTCACTATTACCGCTAGATTTATACTTCCATTTTTAAGTTTCCTTGTATAGTAAGAAGTTGAGTAAATAATTTTCGATTTTTGTTGATTGGGTAAAAATTGTAATGTAAGATGTGCTAAATTAAAATGATTTATTTGTGTTTATAAATAAGAAGGTGGTTTGGTAGTTCCAACTATAAACACTATGATTCAAGTTAAAATTGTGAAACAATTATTGCGTACACACACAAAAGAGAAATCAATATGGATTTGTTGGATTAGAATGGACTTATACAAACTGAAATGGATTTATTGGAAACATTATAAGTATGTTGTGGTACACCTTGACTAACTAATAAAGTTTGATTGATATATTTTAAGATTATAATGTTTTTACTCATTGTTATCGCCTTCATAGTTCTCAGTCAGTTGGTATGAATGATAATAGAAGGAAGTCTCATCCTGGTATAATATTTGTAACTCTAAGATCTAATAACAAATGTTGATTAGGACACTAAAATTATTTTATGAGCATTACCTAGTGGACAATTAAATTTAAAAGACAATTGTGAAGCCATTTGAAACCATGATGGTGCAGCTGAGAGGTGGTACACTAATTTCTTACGAAGGAAAAGTCCAGGTATGTATTGAGGGCAATTTTGTCCATTCACCATCTCATTTAGTGCAAGTTTGTAACTCATATTACTTATTGGTGCAGCTCCTAGAAATTGCTCAAGTTCCTGATGAACATGTGAGTTATTAAATTCATTTTTGTGTTTTTACATTAATAGCTTATATGTTTGTTTAATTCACAGGTTAATGAGTTCAAATCAATCGAGAAGTTCAAGATATTTAACACCAATAACTTGTAAGTTGTGAAATTACTCATCACATAATTTGAATTACTTAAATTACTTTTGTGACTAGACATGTTATAATTGAAATAATTTGTGGTATATAATTGTAAGGTGGGTAAACTTGAACGCAATCAAAAGAACCGTTGAATCGGATGCTTTGAAAATGGAAATCATCCCAAACCCAAAGGTGAGTTAATTGCAATATAGGTCCCTATATTAAATCCTTTTTGATTAACGGGAACATAATCATTCTCAGGAAGTGAATGGTATAAAAGTTCTTCAACTAGAAACAGCTGCTGGTGCTGCTATTAAGGTATACACATAACATACAACTTTTTCAATTTTCATTTTATTTCATTTTTTATTCATTTTTCATTTTTTTTACAGTTCTTCGATCATGCTATTGGTATCAATGTGCCTAGATCTCGTTTCTTACCTGTGAAAGCAACTTCAGATTTACTTCTAGTTCAAGTAAGTTAATTATATTAAAATTAAGTTACATGTGTGGTAACAGTAATTTAATATTCTAATTTATTCATCTCTTGTACAGTCTGATCTATACACTTTATCAGATGGATTTGTTATCAGAAACAAAGCCAGAACTAATCCAGCTAATCCAACCATTGAGTTAGGTCCTGAATTTAAGAAGGTTAGATATAAGTTTATTTTATTTTATTACTGTAATTAATTTACTGTACTTAAATGTTTGGTTAATAAGAGATCATCATATTATTTCAGGTTGCTGACTTTTTGACCCGTTTCAAGTCAATCCCGAGTATTATTGAGCTAGACAGTTTGAAGGTGACTGGTGATGTATGGTTTGGATCTGACATTACTCTCAAGGTACTTGACTTATTTCACTTTATTACAGTTTAGGTCCTTTTATTATTTAATAATTGCACTATAGTTTCCTATATTAATTGATTGTGGTAGAGATCCCTATATTATGCACTATAGGCTAAATGTCTTTTGAGTTAGTTGCACTATAGGTCCCTGATTAATTTTTTGGACTTTATTGCACTATAAATTTGCACTATAGGTCCCTAACTCCCTATGTTAAATGTCTTATAAGTTAATTGCACTAAGGTCCCTATATAAAATGTCTTTGAGTTAATTGCACTATAGGTCCCTATATTATTCAAAAATTTGCACTATAGGTCCCTATATATTATGTCTTTGAGTTACTTGCACTATAGGTCTCTATATATAAATATCTGACTTAATTGCACTATAGGTCTCTGTTTAATTTTTTGGAGTTTATTGCACTATAGGTTCCTATATTAATTGATCGCGGTAGAGGTCCCTATATTATTAAAAAATTGCACTATAGGTGGTGCCTATATCAAATGTTTAGAAGTTGATCGCACTATTGGTCCCTGTAGTATTTAAAAATTTGCACTATGGGTCCCTATATTAAATGTCATCAAGTTAATTGTTCTAGGTCCATGTTCAGTTTTTTAGAGTTTATTGCACTATAGGCCCATATATAATTTTTGGAGTTTATTGCACTATAGGTCCCTATATTATACAAAAATGGCACTATAGGTGGTTTCTATATTCAATATTTTTGAGTTAATCGCACCATAGATCCCTTTTTTTTTTGGAGTCTTATATATTTAATATTTTTGGAGTATGATTTTTCATTTGCAAAACACAATGCATAGTAAACTATCTCGACACAGCTCACAAGATTAAAGGTAGGGACCAAGTGGAAGAGTTTAAAAACTTAAGGGATCTCATTTGTTTTATGGAATATATGAGTCCTTGAACTTATTTATTATATACCCATTATACCCTTGCAATATCTGAGTCATTTTCTCATTTCAGGGTAAGGTGACTGTTACTGCAAAACCTGGAGCAAATCTAGAAATCCCAGATGGAGCTGTGATCTCAAACAAAGTAATCCAATCCAATCCCTTAATGCTCTTGATTGCATATTCATTTTGTTTTTTAAAGGAAGAAAATTATAACTTGGATTTTTTTTTTATGTGCAGGATATTAATGGTCCAGAAGACATATGAAAGAGTATCTGAGAAGAAAGCTTTTTGGTTGAATTGATATATGTAAAAGTGTTATAGTGTATAATAAACAGAGGATTATGTGTTTTGTCAACACAAAATACCCTGAGGGGTTGGTTATTCCTGAGTCCTTGTTTGTTGTATCATCTACTGAATTTTAGTATATAACTCTCAATTTTACTAAAACATCAATTTTTCCGGGATTTTGTTACTCCTTTGCTTAAAACTATACCAATATATGGAATATATCTTGGATTGTGTTGTTTTTTACTTAACAATCTGTACCTGCCTTGTTCATGATCTCAACACTTTAGAACATATAGGATGATTTATTGGCGAGCCAGGTTTTGAGTACATCGTAAGACCAGCCATTGTGGAGTATTTGGGTAAATTTTTTTCTAGCGGATGTGATTGTGTCTACTTCATGATCATGTTTGGGTTTTGTTCAATTTCTTACATGTATTTTGTTGAATGGTGAGAAATATTGATGTGATTCCACAAGATTTGGTTGTTAGTTATTGTGGAGCCATGTGTTAGAGGTGTTAAGGTGAATAGGGAAAGATAATCTGGTTTGTGTTAACTGCTAGGTAATAATATTGAGATCACTATGTTGGGTTGTGTATCTTGAATTCTTTGGTGGTTCATGCACGTACATTTTCCGGAGATGAGTAGTTTCAAGGAGCTCGTTGTCAAGCAATTTTGAAGTATAAACACTCCATGATTAATGAGTGGTGATTTCAATCAGGTAGGAATAGTATAGTAGGTGATTTTAACTAGGTAGGAAAAGAAGAGAAAAAGCAAACGGGGTTGAGGGGATTACTCATATAATAAGGTTTGAGGAATGACAAAACAACTGAGTGTTAATTAATTTAGTTTTTGTGGGTTTTGAGGGGTTCAAACAGGTAGTATACACAATGTATCATGACAAGTGTTGATGCGTCAAGAAAAGTTGTTTCAGATGCTAGGGTCACCTATTTGGGCCTTGCGTACTTTGATCATACTCCAAATTCTCATTCAGGTCTTCTCACCACACCATATATTCAACGAGTGAGATGCTCATGAGAAATATATGGGTGTCAATATTGACAGTATTCAGAGCCACCTATCGAGATGGAAGGTTGACATCTCTGGGGACCTTAACAAGAAGCATCTCAGAATACGAGGATTTGGGGAAATTCATATAACAATGTAATGGTCCTATAACTCATCCTTATTTAGATAGGAGAACTAGTTGTCTGGGAAGTATATAAGCTTACTAGAATACGAAAGTATATAAGTTTACTGGAATACGAAGAGATATATGCTTTTAAAAATCCGATTCAATTTGGATTCGATTATGGGATTGCAATACACAGTTATAGGTACGGTGTTTGCGACTTAAGGACAAGTATGATGCATGTGTATTGGATGAGGCCGAGTAACAAATATTGGTTCATAATTACTTTGAGAATCTCGATTCGACCATAAACGAGTAGGGGTCGATACATTCACGCTTCCCTAACTACCATTCATTGGGGAGGATAACACTTATTATTGGGGAACATTTTGACAAATGGAGAAGTACAAGTACAAAGTGCGGTATTATAGTCAAATCCGAATAAAGCTCATGGGCCTTGTGGGATGTCCATAGCTTTCTCTAAAAAATGTTGGGCTTATATGGGCTCCTCGGTATGTGACATGGTACGTAATGCTATTGAGTTTGGGCTGATTTCCTCTCAGCTCAATGGTAAGCTCACATACCCATTTTCTACTGTCAGAATTGGTTATGATAAGTCATTTTCGACCAATTATCCTCATTAACACTTGATATAAATTTACAGTACAACGACCTCATTTTTGTAGTAGATTAAAGCCCCAGCAGTCATATATTATGTGGCATCTTTTGGATAGGAATAAAATATCAACTAAGTGGACTTGTTTCTCAAACTAAGACCGATCTATGATTTGGTGGTCCAATCTGTTAGACCTCTAATTTTTGTAGATGAAGATCGCGGGTCTGATTTTCGCAATGTTCGTGTCCCTTTCTCATCAACTAAGGTGGAACGAGCCGCTATTGGTTGGTTGAATTCAATTATTGATCAATTTTGGCGGACCGGTTTCTTGTCCTTTTGCTAGGACGATTCTTAGATTAACTTCGGTGGACCTAAATTCTATGTTTTTGGTGGACCGAACTTAAGCTACTTGGTTAAATTCAGTTGAGATGAACATGACAGTATCTTGATTAACCTATAAAGACTATAACATGTAAGTCCACAAGGGGGTGAGTAGAATACTAAGCAAATTATTTCATAATTAAAAACTTTTAATACGATAACTATTAGTTAAAGAAACTTCTACTAGGAATTAAACAAATACTAGGGTAACATGCAATGTAATTGATTATAGTTTCATAAATAAGCCAAGACAACATATAAATACAATATGTAAATAGAATAGGGTAGAAGTACACAAGTATTTGAAGTGGTTCGAATTCCAGGAGGCCTAGTCAACTATCTAAGGTTACACCCTAGGATTTTCAAACCTTTTCACTAAGTTCTGTGTTTTTCTTCAACGGGGAATAACAAACCTATTACAACCGTGATTTTTACCTGGCTCAAACACAACCTTAATTAGATTTTTGCTGGATCAATAGAAACCTCTAAAACCGCTTCAATATCACGAAGCCTTCACTCGTAATCACTAACAAGATCAATGAGCTATTCTCTTCTCTTGGATATTCAAATCCTATTCTAGAGCAAGATTTAAGCCTTGTATTTGATGAGTATTACAAGATGAAATAAAACTTCCAAAGAAAATATTTTGTAATGAGGAATTTATACTTCTAAATAGTAAATAATACTATGATGTATATGAAGCTAAGAATTTGATTGTAAAATGAAGAATTTGCTTTCAGATCTCTCTTTATTTTGTCTCGAAAGATATAAGAAAGTGGAGTAGAAGATTAGATGAGGTGTGAGAAAAAATGTAACTCATATATTTCTTCCCTTCATAAAAGCTACTTGATTGAGAGAGATAAGCTTAGAAAGACATTTTTGTACCCTATTATACAACAATTTGGAAATTCACTTATACACAATGTTACAACAAGCAATTGGTTAAATTGTTTCATTAAAGTAGGATAGATAAATACAAGATATGATATATAAGATTGTAAACACTCTATCACACTCTTAGAGTATATATTCAATGAGAATTACTAGGCAAAGATCAAAGAAAACGATTTGACAAGTACTAAGCATATAAAATAATACGACTAATTATAAAAGCCTTATAAAGAAAATAATCAAATGTATAACATATTAAAAATTACAAAGTTAACGGAGAAATTACAAATTAATATTTAGAGTGGGTCGGTGCGGGTAGATCTAGTCCAACACCTAAGGTTTATGCACCCTTAGGAGTTCAATCTCCTCCACTAAAAATCCTTGTATCTTTTTAAGGTGTGTGCTCAAGACTTTATAATCTATTTGTAATTATATTTGAAGGAACCTACTAGTGTTATCACAAGAGGTTTCTTGAGAAAGGAGGAAGACTGGGTTGAAAGACATTCATGAGAAAAAGTTCGAGATGGAGTATTGAGCTAGTAAGAGAGTTATATCTTGACATGTTTAGCCGAGATAATAAAGAAGTTATCAATATTTGTACAGTTTGGACAACTGCATAAACCATATGCCACCGAATACCCAAGTTTTTAACTCTAGGTGTCATCTGGAGTTCAAAAGATGAATTTATAAATATTTCAATAAAGTTTGGTCTAAAAAAGTCAACAAGAGTAAATTCAAAGACAAAATCATGATATATATTAAAAAAAATACATGACATGGCATTGAAAACAAGGTGTATCAACCATATTTGATAATTTTTGAAATCCAAAAGCTTCTAGTATACATTTGAGCCCATATTTTTATCCTACAATACACACCTCTTCACCTATAAATAAAGACTCTTCCTTCAGAACTTTTATCAACCCAATTATTTATTATATATTTACATAGTATTAGTGTGATTATTAAGAATTACAACATTCTTAGTCTGGAAAAAACAAATGATTACAATTCGACCGTGGCCATAATATTTCATCACAAATTTTTATATCCTGTAAAAAGATAATTGTGATGAAATGTAATGGACAACTTAAAATTGTGAATTCATTTTAAAAATTTTGTTACCCACTAATGTAAAGCACAAATTATTTTACAAATAGGTAAAATTCTAAGACCTAATTTTTTTATTTCATACAAAGTTCTTTCTTACACCATTCTCATATGACAACGGAGTTTAGAATTTTATTAGACGCCAGAGAGGATTTAAAAAAAAAATGAAAATTAGGGTTTAGAATTTTACCTATTTGTAAAATGTTATGAGGGCCAAAAAATTAAAATAATTTTTTTGGAGATTACTAATGCCACCAATATTAATGGGTAACAAAATATTTAAAATGAATTCATAATCTGAAGCTGCTCATTACATTTCATTACAATTATCTTTTTGCAAGATATAAAAATTGTAATCATTTGTTTTTTTCCAGACTAAGAATGTTGTAATTCTGAATAATCACACTAATACTATGAAAATATATAATAAATAACTATGTTGATAAAAATTATGAAGGAAGAGTATTTATTTATAGGAAAAGAGAGGAGGGTACTGTAGGATAAAAATATAGTCTCGAATATATATGGAAATTTTTAGATCTCAAAAGTTATCAAATTTGGTTGATACATTCATTATATACATTTGTTTTTTCATCTTTTTCTTTATTTTTTATTTTTTTTACAGTTCTTTGATCATGCTATTGGTACCGATGTTCCTAGATCTCATTTCTTACCTGTGAAAATAACTTCATATTTACTTCTAGTAGAAGTAAGTTAATTATATTAAAATTAACTTACATTTGTGTTGGAAATAATTTTAATAATCTAATTTATTCGTCTCTTGTACAGTCTGATCTATACACTTTATCAGATGGATTGGTTATCAGAAACAAAGCCAGGACTAATCCATCTAATCCAACTGTTGAGTTGGGCCTGAATTAAAGAAGGAAGGATATAATTTTATTACTATACTTAGAGTCCTACTTATATGGTTGGTTAATAAGAGATCATCATATTATTTCAGGTTGCTGACTTTTACACGTTTCATGATGTATGGTTTAAATCTGACATTACTCTCAAGGTACTTGATTTATTTGACTTTATTTCACTTTTAGTCCTTATATTATTTTAAAATTACACTATAGTTTCCTATATTAATCAATTGCCCCCTATATCATGCAATAGGTTAAATTTCTTTTAAGTTAATTGCACTATAGGTTCCTGTTTAATTTTTTTGGAGTTTATTGCACTATAGGTCCAAAATGACACTATAAGTGGTCCCTATATTCAATATTTTTGGTTAATCGCACTATAGGTTCCTATTTATTTTTTTGGAGTCATATTTTTAATATTTTTGGAGTATGATTTTTCATTTCCAAATTCAATGCATAATAAATTATCTTGACCCCGTCACAAGATTAAAGATAGGGACCGTGGAAGAGTTTAAAACCTTAAGGGATCTCATTTGTTTTAGGGAATATATGTCCTTGAACTTGTTTATTATATACCCATTATACCTTTGCAATATCTTAGTTATTTTCTAGTTTCACGGTAATGTGATTGTTAATGCAAAACCTGGAGCAAATATAGAAATCCCAGATGGAGTTGTGATCTCAAACAAAGTAATTCAATCGGATCCCTTAATGCTCTTGATTACATATTTATGTATATGGTTTTGTTTTCTAAAGGAACAAGAGTATAACTCGATTTTTTTTATGTGCAAGATATTAATGGTCCGGAGGACATATGAAAGAGTGTCTAAGGAGAAAGCTTTTTGGTTGAATTGATATATGTAAAAGTGATATAGTATATAATAAACTGAGGATTATGTGTTTGTCAACACAAAGTACGCTGAGGGGTTGGTTTTCCCTAGTCCTTGTTTGTTGCATCATCTATTGAATTTTAGCATATAGCTCTCTATTTACTAAAACATCAGTTTTTCCGGGATATTGTTACTCATTTTCTTAAAACTATACCAATGTATAAAATATATCTAGGATTGTGTTCTTTTTTACTTAAAACTCTGTACTCACCTTGTTCACAATCTCAACACTTTAGAACATATAGGATGATTTATTGCTGAGCCACGTTCCAAGTAAACGGTATGAGTATTTGGGTAATTTTTTTTACTAGCGGATGTGATTGTGTCTACTCCATGATAACATATTGGTTTTGTTCAATTTTTTACATGCATTTAATGTTTACACATCTGTTGGTCTTAAATTGTAAATGGGCAGTACGATCGCTATTTCGTCGAATGGTGTGAAATATGATGTGATTCCAAAAGATTTGGTTGTCAGTTATTGTGGAGATGTGTTAGAGGTGTTAAGGCGAATAAATTTATTAATCCCTTATAGAAAGATAATCTAGTTTGTGTTAACTATAAGATGTATAAATGGGGTATTTGGTTATTTTGGGATAGTCAGGAATTATTTGTAGGATGCTAGGTAATTATATTGAGATCACTATGTTGGGTTGTGTATCTTGAATCTTTGGCGATTCATGCATGTACATTTTTGAAAGATGAGTAGTTTCAAGGAGCTCTTTTTCAAGCAATTTTAAAGTATAAACACTCCATTATTAAAGAGTTGTGATTTTAATCAGGTAGGGATAGTAGGTGATTTTAACTAGGTAGAAAAAAAAGAGAAAAAGCTAGCGGGGTTGAGGGGATTACTCATTATATTATAAGGTTTGAGGAATGACAAAACAATTGTGTGTTAATTAATTTGGGTTTTTGGGTTTTAAGGGGTTCAACCAGGTAGTATACACAATGTATGATGACAAGTGTTGATCGCCAAGAAAAGTTGTTTCGAATGATAAGGTCACCTATTTGGGCCGTGCGTTCTTTGATCAAACTCCAAATCCGGTTTTCTCACCTTACCACATACTCAATGAGTGAGATGCTCACGAAAAAGATATGGGTGTCAATCTTAACGGTATTCAGAGCCACGTATCAGGATGGAAGGTCGACATATATGGGGGACCTTAATAACAAGAAGCGCCTCAGAACTGGGAGGATTTGGGGAAATTCATATAGCAATGTAATGGTCCTATAACTCATCCTTATTTAGATAGGAGTATTGGTTGTCTGAGAAGTGGGTATTGGATGAGGCTGAGTAACAAATATTGGCTCTTAATTACTTTAAGAATCTCTATTCGACCATAAAAGAGTAGGTTGATACATTCACGCTTCCCAAACTACCATTCATTGGGGAGGATAACACTTATTATTGGGGAATATTTTGACAAATGGAGAAGTACAAGTACAGAGGGTGGTATTTTACTCAGATCCTAATAAAGTTCATGGGCCTGGTGGGATGTCTATAGCTTTATTTGAAAAATGTTAGGCTTATATAAGCTCCTCGGTATGTGACATGGTGCGTAATGCTATTGAGTTTAGGATGATTTCCTCTAAGCTCAATGGTAAGCTCATATGCCCATTTTCTAATGTCAAAATCGATTATGATAAGTCATTTTCGACCAATTATCCTCATTAACGCTTGTTATAAATTTTTAATGAAAGGCATGGATGCTGCTATTGGATGTGAAAATTGGCCTACTAGAGTAGCTTTCTTCCCAGAAGGTCCATTAGGGAAAATATTGTACTTGTGCAGGAAGTATGAGGGATCTTTTTGTCCCTTTTTATGTGATAGTTTTTCTATGTCCATGACATAATTATAGGTGACTCATTCCGCATTTCATTGAATTTCTTAGTCTTTAGAGCGTTTATTACGTTTTGGTCTATTTTTTGTTCTTTTTGTGTAGTTTTTGATCTTTTTAGGTAATTCACTCTAAGGATAGGATGGAAACTCAAATGAACGATTACAAATTTTCTTTAATTGATTTTGAGTTCTTTGTGACTATATGAACTTGATAATTTGATTAATGGAAGAATTGATTTTGCTGTACAACGACCTCATATTTGTAGTAGGCTAAAGCCCCAACAGTCATATATTACGTGGCATATTTTGGATAGGAATTAAATATTAACTCAGTGGGCTGTTTTCTCAAACTAAGACCGATTTATGATAGGTGGTCCAATCTGTTGGACCTCTATTTTTTGAAGATGAAGTTCGCGTGTCCGATTTTTGCAATATTCGTGTCCCCTTCTCATCTAGTTAGGTGGAACGAGCCGCTATTGGTTGGATGACTTCAATTATTTATCAAATTTGGTGGACCGGTTTCTTGTCCTTTCCTAAGACAATTCTTAGATCAACTTCGATTGACCTAAATTCTATATTTTTGGTGGACCGAACTTAAGCTACTTGGTTAAATTACAATTGTCTTGATTAACCTATAAAGACTATAACATGTAAGCCCATAGGATGGATGAGTAGAATACTAAGCAAATTATTTCTAATTAAAAACTTTTGATACTATAATTATTAGTTAAAGAAACTTATACAAGGTATTTAACAAATACCAGGGTAACATGAAATTTAATTGATTATAGTTTAATAAATAAGCAAAGCCAACATATAAAAACGATATGTAAAGAGATATGGGTATAAGTACACAAGTATTTCAAGTGGTTTGAATTGTCGAAGGCCTAGTCCACTATCTAAGGTTACACCCTACGATTTCAAAATTTTGCACGAAGTTTTAAGTGTTTCTTCAACGGTGAATAACAAACCTATTACAACCGTGATTTTTACCTGGCTCAAACACAACCTTCAATAGCAACCTCTAAAACCACTTCAATATCACGAAGATTTCACTCTTAATCACTAACAAGATCAATGAGCTATTCTCTTCTCTTAGATATTCAAATCCTATCTAGAGCAAGATTTAAGTCTTGAATTTGATGAGTATTACAAGATGAAATAAAACTTCCAAAGAAAATATATTGTAATGAGGAATGTTATACTTCTAAATAGTAAATAATACTATGATGTATATGAAGCTAAGAATTTGATAGTAAAATGAAGAATTTTCTTTTAGATCTATTTTGATTTTGTCTCCAAAGATATATGAAAGTGGAGCAGAAGAAGAGATGAGGTGTGAGAAAAAAATGTAGCTCATATATTTTTCTCCTTTCATAAAATCTACTTGATTGAGAGAGATAAACTTAGAAAAACATTTTTTCACCCTATTATCCAACAATTTGGAAATTCACTTATACACAATGTTACAACAAGCAATTGGTTAAATTGATTCATTGAAGTAGGATAGATAAATACAAGATATGATATATAAGATTGTAAACACTCTATCACACTCTTAGCATATATATTCATTGAGAAGTACTAGGCAAAGATCAAAGGAAACAATTTGACAAGTACTAAACATATAAAATACTACGACTAAATATAAAAGCCTTATCGAGAAAAAAATTAAATATATAACATATTAAAAATAAAAAAGTTAAGGGAGAAAATACAAATAAATATTTAGAGTGGGTCGGTGCCGGTAGATCTAGTCCAACACCTAAGGTCTATGCACCCTTAGGAGTTCAATCTCCTCCACTAAAAATCCTTGTATCTCTTTAAGGTGTTTGCTCAAGAATTTATAATTTATTAGAAATTATCTTTGAAGGAACCAACTAGTGTTATAACCAACACAAACAAATGAATTACACAATCTCCACTCGCGATATACCACTTCGCAAGTCCTTCAAACCTTTAACTTATGTAGCACAACACAAGCACGAGTAGACAATGTCCACTCCTAATCTACTATTTCAAACTTCGTGAAACCTTTAATCTTTGTTTGTAAACTACACAAGTTCTAACACACTCTTGTCTAGTTTATGGAAGAACAACCTCTTTACTAGACAAAGAGCAAAACCCTATGATACATGATTAAATTAATCTATTTAGCTTAGTTTATAAACCACTAGATGAGGTGATATATAAAAAGTGTTTGTTATAAAAAATACAAAGTAATATATGTGGATATAAAGTTGATTTTCCTTTTGGACTCTTTGTAAGGAAATCCTTGATGGTTTATAATTTTGTGTAAAGAAAATCTATTTTTGATATTCCTTGAGGGAAAAATATTTCAACGTCTTTGACCATGTTTCACCTTCCAAATGATTATTTTTGTACATCTAGACTTCCAGTTCTTTTGGTTGGATGACTTGGATAACTAATGATGTTGCTAACACTCCTTGTCAAATAATACACTAACAACTTTATTTGTTTTTTTTGCTTGCCGTTATCTTTTCAATATTTGATACACACATTCTTTTGAAAAATTATAACTTGGAGTCGGGTTTTTAAATCTAACGATAAAACGTATCAGTGTCCGGTGTCTTTTCCCTTAATGTTCAATCTTCATCTTCTTTGGTTCCTAGCTGGTGCACTTAAGAATTCCACATTTTCTTCAATTCAAAAGTCAGGTTTTCACTTCTTCTTGAATTCATTCTCCAATAGGTTTTGTCAACCAACAAATTATTTTATTTCTAAGATAAGATCCGTCTCTTCTTCTTAGATCCTTTCTCCCATAGGTTTAGGCAGTCCACGTCTTATTGACTTCTGGTTTTTTGACCTTCTCTTTCAATTTGTTTTTCTTCATTATTCATTTTAGGCTATCCTCTTGTATAATTATTTGGACTTCCGATGCTCTATTTTATTATTTTATTCTTCATTCTTTGTATTCCCTCTTTCTCTTATCATCTTCTCCATCATTACCATTTCCATGTTTTCTTGAACCTAAAAGTTAAGTAATATGTTATCTTCTACATGATATCAATTATTTTCAAGATACATTATTTTCTCATAAGTACATAAATCAAAATAAAGTTTTATGGTAACATATGTGTCTCGCAATACCTTTTCGAACATTTGATATCACTTAAATTTTTTAAGAATTTAGTAAAGGAAAGAAAGACACACACTAGATAAGGAGACGTAATACCTCCATATATTTTTGTCATTAATAAGGAGGTTTAATCTCAAATACTCATTTGAGTTGCTATCAAGTAGAATTTTTTTATTATTAATCTTTTTATTTTTTTGATGTATTAAAGTTTTTCATTATTGGTTCTATTTATTTCGCATAGAGTATTAAATCTGGTATTGGTATATTCTCGAGGCTATCTAGTTTGTCATCAATCCAACCAAAATAGATTTTTTATTTGACATGTCCTTTAAGTTAACGAAGATAATACACCAATGAGATTTCTAAGAGTGGCACTCGTAGAGGGTAAACTTAGTGTTGTAGATTATAATGGCTTTTAAAACAAAATTCTTGAAAAAAAGAATTGGCCAACAATGTGATTGATTTTTGGAGGTAAATTACATCTAATTCAACATGTTCTCACTATTACCGCTAGATTTATACTTCCATTTTTTAAGTTTCCTTGTATAGTAAGAAGTTAAGTAAATAATTTTTGATTTTTGTTGATTGGGTAAAAATTGTAATGTAAGATGTGCTAAATTGAAATGATTTATTTGTGTTTATAAATAAGAAGGTGGTTTGGTAGTTCCAACTATAAACACTATGATCCAAGTTAAAATTGTGAAACAATTGATGCGTACACACACAAAAGAGAAATCAATATGGATTTGTTGGATTAGAATGGACTTATACAAACTGAAATGGATTTATTGGAAACATTATAAGTATGTTGTGGTACACCTTGAATAACTAATAAAGTTTGATTGATATATTTTAAGATTATAATGTTTTTACTCATTGTTATCGCCTTCATAGTTCTCAGTCAGTTGGTATGAATGATAATAGAAGGAAGTCTCATCCTGGTATAATATTTGTAACTCTAAGATCTAATAACAAATGTTGATTAGGACACTAAAATTATTTTATGAGCATTACCTAGTGGACAATTAAATTTAAAAGACAATTGCGAAGCCATTTGAAACCATGATGGTGCAGCTGAGAGGTTTGAGATAATATGGAAATAAGAGCATTACAAATTGTGACTTTATTTATTATTCGAATTGTATCGGAACACTTACAAATAAAGACCAACGATTGAGATGGGGTATGAATAGTGACCCTTATTTTGTATATTTGGATATTGTATATGAGATAGATACAACCTAAACTATTTATGCATATTCCAATAGACTTTTGATTAATGTATTACTATAATATCATTAGTATACATCTGCAAGATTGGAAAAACTTTCTCATAAAGTGTTACTAGAATGCATTTGCGAAGAATTTAGGTGATGTGGTGTTTGGAGTTGCTTTTAAATTTTAATTTATCATTTGCGGTGTCAAAAAAAATACATTGTTATTTATTCTACAAAGAATAATGAAGATAAGTTATTTAATCTATAACACTTGATGTCTGTGTAGGAATTTTGTAGTTCCGCAAAGATTAGGGACCTAACTTTAAAGTGTACATTCTATTAAAAAAGATAATACTTTCTAAATGCTTGTTTTTTAACACATAACTTTGTTTTATTTTTGATACTTTGCACAACTTTTTGGAATTTAATTAAATATATCATTAATTAACAAGCAAAAAAAAAGATACAATATTAAAGTATGTTATAGTAAAATCAGCTAAAAAAGAGAAACCATATTAAGATATATATATATATATATATATATATATATATATATATATATATGGGAAGCATGCATTATAAAGATATAAAAATGAATTGTGTTTGTGCTAAAAAAAGAAAAAATTAAGTGTAAATTTAACATCAAAATATAGGTCGTCATCTATTTTGAAGACAATTATATCGATAATTAAGGGATGGTTGATTTGTGGGTGCATAGTCTATAACTACTCCAAAGATATCAAGAAAGCTCACTTGAAGATGCAATATGTTGTTTAACCTTAGTTAAAGAAATTTGTTTGATATGTTATACATATTAACTTACAATACACAATATATTGCAACTTATTAAAGAGTTTATTAGACGTTAAAATATGTTTACTACATCAAGTAATTCTATTTTATTCTAAAATAAATAGAAGAATTGAATTACATTACTTTTTCAATAAGTTTGATGATATAAAATTTATAAGATATATAATGAAGAACTCCATATTAATTCAATAACCGTAGGAAGGGTAATTATTGCACGAAGCTTTCTTTTTTAAAGAATTTGAATACATTAACAAAAATAATCATTAATAATAATTTCCAATACACTAAATCAACAAACATATTTATTACACAAAATATATTTTTAATTCTTTAGTAAATTATCTTGTAATACAAATACATTTTAATTATTACAAAAAGTCATCAAACTTTCATTGTTGATTTGAATAGAACCTACCAGTTAATATATATATATATAATCATATAAGAAGTATAATTTTAAATTGAAAGGGTATTATTTAATTTATACACATATCAATGTTAGCTTGAAACTACAAAAATTATATGATTTATTAGTTAATAATAAGAATATATAGCTTAGATTTTATATATATATATATATATATATATATATATATATATATATATATGAATTTTATTGCCCATGCAACCTATTTAAATGTTCTATTAAATTATCAAGGTCTATAAGTTATAATTGATATTTTTGTATGTAAATATAAATATCTAAAACTAGTTACTTAAAAAATCTATGATTTAACAATTATATAGATCAAAGTTTGCAAAATCATATGATTTAATTATTCATGTAAATTCCCACTATGAAGCATCACCTTTTAAGAGAATTGGTAAGGAGTTCATTTCTGAATTATCGAGAGGATAAATTTAAAAAAACTATCACAAGATATAGGAATTTTTCGTAAGAGAGAAATGATCCGGTTGCAACACATAGACTAGGCTTGGAGTTAATTGAACAACAAATTCATGAGTTTAACAATATAACACATTTTTATAATAAAAACTGTATTAATAAAAAATGAAAAACAAATTATATAATTTTTATCCTTGAATTTATAGAAACCTCCTTTAAAGCTTTCAAAAACTATTCAATTTCTCTAATTCTTACCATCAAATTAATTAATTTATTTATGAAATATTATAAGGAAAAAAGGTCATTATAATATTTACTATATTAATATACTTGTTTCAAATAACTCAAATAAAAATGATAGTATTTTTCTAAAATTTAATTTTAAATTTCTAAATAATCTCTTAATTCATTTAAAAAAATAAACCTCATTATTGGTCAATTTACGTTAATTAACCGTTTATGCAACAATATATCAATTAAATCATCTCCCACCCCATATTTTTCTTATTATATTTAAATGCAAATTAAAAATATAATAGATAAATAATATTCAATCTTATCTTCTTCACAACCACCATACCCATCAACCATATACCAGCGTCACAATCATACTCTAACACATTTATACCCCAAAGTTTCATAACCTACAAAACTTTGCTAACATATTTATAAAAACTTATTTTCCACCCCTATTGTAAATTTATAAAGATATAACCAACAATACTTTGATAAATCTTACCGGACAAACCCTCCACCCCTACTATGGATGTTTAATGATCAACTATGAGAAAATAATATAATCGTTCATTATTTAGGTAGATCTTTTTTCATTTTCATATATTCAAATTTTTATTTTGAAAGTTCATTTTTTCATTCTAATTGCACGTGTCAATAAATACTAGCATTGCTTATCCAATACTCAATGTCCCCGTACTTCATGTTGCTTGGATTTTTTTACATTTCCAATAAGTACTATTGATGTAATATGTCATATGTGATGGTATGAAGGCTATTTGTTTCTAAAACCTCAAATTGTGATCTTATCCTTAAATGGATAAGGGACACCCTCCCTTATAGGTATTTTCTTACACTACTGATCAAGTCCTTAATGATGATTTATATTTTGATTTTAACAAAGCTCAAAATTTAAAACATAAATGATCAAGTTGGTGGTGTGTGAATGATCTTATGTTTTCTTATCCCAACAAGACTATTAATGTAACTCGGTAACTGCCAACAAATAATATAAATTTATTTTAAAAAACTAATAGAATTTTTCTATGACTGAATATTTATATAAGTTATTTATTCTACTACTAATGGTTCAAAAGTGTCCTCAACACAATCAAAATATTCAAATAAATATAGTGAAATTTTATGCATAATAGACAAATCTGTTATGCAATTTTTAGTTTATCTATTCCTATTTATACATTTTTTAATTTATATTTTCAACTGGCTAACTCAAAGATAAAGACATGTTTAAATTATAATTTGGATTCTCGAGTTGATCCTGAAGTTTATGGTCGTTGATCTAGATTCACATAAATATTATACACTTTATATGGAACAAAATGAACTCCCTTTACATTGTCTTATTTCAATCTTTTTTTTTCACACATTATTGAATGGAATGAAAGTGAAGGAACCACTAAGAGAACATATCAAGTTTTCTGCATCTTTTTGGATTATTAAATAATATAGAACATAAACCCAATATATTTATCATTCAAATTTGTACAAGTATTGATAATGATGATGATAGAGGTATTCTTGATACCCATGTATTCATTTAAAGAATATTGGTACCTTAATTTCCATTTCTGCAAATGGTAATGGGAAGTACTCACTAATACAAATGGTCTTGAGTTAGTACAAACAAGTGAAAGTCTTTTTGCTTCTACAATTTCAAGATCAAAAAATCCTATTTTTTGTATTGTTTTCGTATCTTGTTCATCGAGTAAATATATCATTAACATAGGTGGTTTAAAGTCTTGCAGCCTACTAAAAATTCATCTATATGCCACAAGAACAAATGATGTCGAAATTGCAAGCCCGGTTGTTAGAAACTATAGAGAGTTCTGTAACACAAGCTTCTTCAAACAACAAATTTGTTGAGACTGATTGTTTATTTACTTCTTTTGGTAAGAGTAGAGATACGAGAAAAATTGGAGATGTAAACCAAGAATATGCGACATAAATTAAGATAAATCCAATATAGAAGATTAAGGGATATATAGTAACCGAGTTAGGAAGAACCCCTCTCTCGAGAGTTAATCATTTGTCTCGTCCATTAGGGAGCCCATGTCACTTGAATAGTCAATTATTTTCTTCAATTTGATGCCTTGTCAAGGTAATTTGTTAGTATTTATCATAAAAGTGTCAATTTGTCTATTGTTCATATATGGGTAGCTTTGTAAGCTAATCCACATGCTTAATATGACATTGTTTAATTTTTTTTAATCTAACCAACGATACAGTTTTCAGTAGATGTATAATGCATCTATACTGAATATGCATTACAACAATTTATTTTATTGGTCAACAAATATAAAAAGTGTGAATATAAGTGCTTGTGTTTTTCATGAAGTTTAACACTCACTGGTTTTTATTGATATAATTTATTCCATAATAGATTCGGGTCCTTTAAATTTAAGAAATAATATACACACCTTCAACAAGAGATGAAAAATAGGATAGACTTCAAGGAGGATGAAAGTATATGAAAGATGTTGAAGTATTGTTTAAATCATATTCTATATGAGGAATTATCTAATGGTCAAGTCTTTTCATTGTGTTCTAGCCTTTTGCAGGTTTTATCAGATGTTTTATGTGAAGTATTGTCAAATATTCAAGTCCTTTAATCGTACCTAACTATTCGTACTAGGAATTTGTCATTAGTTTTTATGTTAGCATGATAGAGAATATAATTTCTTCTCCACTATCAGGCCAAGTTCTAAAATGTGTGATGTGTAACAATGGTATAGATTTATGATTTGTATGGATTATATTGAGCATTATAGTCCATTTTTCCATTTTCATGTTGAGTTTTTGAGTGACTTTAATTGAGAAGCCAGTCATAACCAATTGATGTCAATAGCATCATATTTCAACTTAATGTTTTCCACTATATAATTATCATCTTAATTTTAACTATTGTAAGTTGGAAATTTAATATAAATTGTATTCATGGTAACATAACACATGATAATTATGTCCATTATTGTAGTTCTTATAAGTTTTTTTATGTTATGACTAATTCACGACTTTTGAAGATAAGGTGTTTTTCCACACAAAAAAAAATATTGATGGAAATTCCTTTGAAAGATTCCAAAGATATAGACCTCGAGAAATAATTATTTATTTTATTTTTAAAATTGGAGATGTCATTATTTTATTTTTGTTTTGTTTTTCTAGAAAAGATTATTGTATGCATAATAAATGTTCTTAGTGTCTCGATCGACTTTTATTATTAAATAAATATTTGTATATTTTCTTATGGTAGAGTAAATTTTTTATCATAATTTTTCTTTTACACAAAAACGCATTAGAATGGATCACGTGTTACCTGGTCAGATTTTTTAAATCACACGATAATGATATTTCTTTTCAGATTCAGTCTTCAAAAATTATATAACATTTCATGAACACGACATGTATTAATTTAACCATTTAAACTACTCTTGAAAACAATAAATAAATTCATTTTAATAAGATCATTTTTGTAATCATATGTTAATTCTTCAATCCTTAAAGACTAATTTTCTATCATGAATCCTTGTAGTCTAAATACTGATTAATTTTCAAACATGTATTTCAAGATTTACTAGGAAGACTCCTCAACAGATTAAAAAAAATACTAACTTACGATAAATCAGGGTTTTTATATTAATAAACCAAGGAATGGTTGCAAACAATATTTTTCATATAAAATATCTCTTTAAATATTTTCTTATCTAGATTGATGGAAGTAATATAAAAATATAATTGTCAATAATTAATAAAACAAATTGTAGTGCCATGGGGTACGAATTTTAACTAGTGATCACACAATCAACAAAATAGAATATAAGTTTATAAATTCAACTCGTAAGTTAGACTAATTGTTACTCCTTAGTTTAGTTGTAAAATGATTCATTTAAAGGGAAAAATAAAGACATTGAAGAAAAATAATCGATAATGTATATTTTTGACTTTACTTGATATTTAATCAATATAACATAAATATACAACATCAAAATGGAATGTAACTCATTGTCTGTTTGGGACTGCATTCTAGAAAATTACTCTAAGTGATTCTACATCTATAAAAAAATACTCTACACTCTAAAAATCACTTTTAAAACAAGCACTAGATATTCGATTCTTATAAAATTCACTTAGATTTTGAATGTCCAAATATTTTTTTACATTTTTTATTATATTTAAATTTTAATTAATAAATAGTTTTAACTTTACATCATTAATCCCAAAGGGTCCCTTGCATATATCAATAATAAAACTATAATTAAATAATAAATTTAACTATACAATGAGTAAAAAAAATAAAGTGAGAAAATTATTGGAAGATGCATAAATAATATAAGATATTTTGCATTATATAATATAAAGAATGATGGTGAAATTCACTAAAAATCCAAATTGTAAACGATCTAGAAAAGGAAAAAAAATATAATTTACAGCAGAAAAAAATCTTGAGGGGTTCATATTTTAGAACTTAATGGACCAATGTCTAATTATACAATGTAATAAAAAAATTCATATCGAGTACGAAAATTCGTGGCAAAATGATGTGGATTAACATTTTTGTTCAAAATATTACGTTATATTTAATTAAATTAAAGACAAAAAAAAAAGAATCTCAAAGTATAGAGAGATACATACAACATTCACTTAGTGAATAAATAAATAGTTTTCACCCAATATCAATTTAAATGTTAAATGATAATTTAATATTGAGGTTCAAATAATGTTTTTAAAAAATCATAAGGGGAGACTATATAGACACATTCCAGCAACTCGCTCAACTACACCATTAGTTGAGAGTAATTGTTTTTATATAAATATTGGGGAAATCAACTACGTTTTCAATATTATTCGTAACATTGTTTGGTTCAAAAGTTAAAAAAAGTTTGGGAAAATAAGAAGCATGCAACTCGCAAAAGAAAAATTCTACATAAAATTAATCTATTATAATGTGAAATCGCTTTATTTACAAAAGATGGGATACTTCGAATGATATATGTAGCTCAAAATATTAAAACCCTAAATTAATCTAAATCAATGAAGATGTATCTGACCTCTCCTTGTAAGTTACATTAATATAATTTTTAAGCAATCCTGATAAATCAAAATTATTTCCGGCTATCCAATGAACAATGTTATATCTTAGCCTAATATCTAGATATGTTTAGCCTTCATTAGAAACCAATTAGCCAGGCTAATGAGTACATAGAGCCAAAGAAGCTAACTAAGTTCAACAACTCAACAAGTAAAATAAATGCTTAACGTAATCCTATGTCACCCCAATTTATCCAACTAAATCTATGCTTCCCTAGATAGCTTCAAGCTAAAATTATGGAGGAATCGCATCCCATCTTACAATACCTTTGGGAAAGAGATGTAGCTCATGGAAGATATGATACCATAGAAATCTTCACTATAAAAATATTCTATATCAAGCTTAGCCTGGATATTCTTTGTTGAAGGCCCGTTAGAGGACCTCTACTAACCGTGCCCAACATACATGCCCTAATTAGGGACTTATATAACATAAAATCTACGTCTTTATAAACATGTTATAGCTAATGCTGTAAAATACACTACCTTCTAGCGTTTAGGTGGCCACCTAGGCCGATTATTACTAACATGTAGCTCACTTAAAATCTCTAAGTATGTTAAAAATATACATGTTGTTTTTATATAGTTTTTCCCTCTGTCAATTAATATATCATCGATGGTCAATTTACATGCCTTCTCTGATTTTGAATACTCAAGCTATTTCGATTTAAAAGGAGAATACACCTCAACCTTTCCAAATCGAAGTGCCTCTACAAGAAAAAACGAAGCTCCTAGGGTCCTATTAGGTATTGCAACTAGAATCATGCCTTCTTTGTTACTTATAAACAAAATAAAATTTGAAGAGGTAATATGAAAAGGTGAATACAAGAGGTTTCTTGAGAAAGAAGGAAGACTGGGTTGAAAGACATTCATGAGAAAAAGTTTGAATAAAGTATTGAGCTTGTATTAGAATATATCTTGGCCTCTTTAGCCGAGATAGTAAATAAATCATCAATATTTGTACAATTTGGATAGTCCAGTAGAATGGATTTAGAACTACATAAACCATAAGCTATTGGATACCCAAGTTTTTAACTAGCACGTGTCATTTGGAGTTCAAAAGATGAAGTTATAAGCATTTCAATAAAGCTTGGTTGGATTTTAAAGGAAGTTAAAAAAAGTCAACAAGAGTAAACTCAAAGACGAAATCATGATATAGATTAAAAAAACATACATGACATGACATTGAAAACAAGCTGTATCAACCATATTTGATAATTTCTGAAATCATAAAGTTTCTAGTATACATTTGAGCCCATATTTTTATCCTACAATACCCATCTCTTCACCTATAAATAAAGACTCTTCCTTCACAACTTTCATCAACCCAGCTATATATTTTATATTTTCATAGTATTAGTGTGATTATTAAGAATTAAAACATTCTTAGTTTGGAAAAATCAAATAATTATAATTCTAGGATGGCCATAATATTTTATCACAAATTTTTATATCTTGCAAAAAGATAATTGTGATGAAATGTAATGTACAACTTTATATTGTAAATTCATTTTAAAAATTCTGTTACCCATTAATATTGATGGAATTCGTAATCTAAAACACAAATTATTATAAATTAATATGCGTCAGAGCATTTTACAAATAGGTAAAATTCTAATCCCTAATTTTTTATTTTATTTCATACAAAGTCCTCTCTGGTATCTTTCTCATATGATAGAGTTTAGAATTTTATGAGATGCAAGAGTGGATTTGTATCCAATAAAAATGAAAGTTAGGGTTTAGAATTTTACCTATTTGTAAAATGCTATGAGAGCCAAAAATTAAAATAATTTGTTTTGGAGATTACTAATTCCACCAATATTAATCGGTAACAAATTTTTTAAAATGAATTCACAATCTGAATTTGGCCATTATATTTCATCACAATTATCTTTTTACAAGATATAAAAATTTGTGATGAAATATTATGGCCATCGTCGAATTGTAATTATTTGTTTTTTCCAGACTAAGAATGTTGTAATTCTTAATAATCACACTAATACTATAAAAATATATAGTAAATAGTTGTGTTGATAAAAATTATGAATGAAGAGTATTTATTATAGGGAAAGAGGTGGGTACTGTAGGATAAAAATATAGGCTCATTTATATACTGAAAGTTTTTCGATCTCAAAAGTTATCAAATTTGGTTGATACATACATTACATACATTTGTTTCTTCATCTTTTTCAACATTTTTCATTTATTTTACAGTTCTTTGATCATGATATTCGTATCAATGTGCCTAGATCTCGTTTCTTACTTGTGAAAGCAACTTCAGATTTACTTCTAGTCCAAGTAAGTTAATTATATTAAAATTAGCTTACATGTATGTTGACACAAATTTTAATAATCTAATTTATTCGTGTCTTTTACAGTTAGATCTATACATTTTATCAGATGGATTTGTTATTAGGAACAAAGCCATGACTAATCCATCTAATCCAACCATTGAGTTGCGCCTGAATAAAAGAATAGAAGATATAATTTTATTGTATTTTATTTAATTTTATTACTATACTTATATGCTTGATTAATAAGAGATCATCATATTATTTCAGGTTGCTGTCTTTTTGACACATTTCATAATGTATGGGTTATCTGACATTACTCTCAAGGTACTTGACTTATTTGACTTTATTTGAATTTATGTCCTTATATTATTTTAAAATTACACTATAGTTTCCTATATTAATCGATTTCTGTAGAGGTCCCTATATTATGCAATAGGTTAAATGTCTTTTAAGTTAGTTGCACTATAGGTCCCTGTTTAATTTTTTGGAAATTATTGCACTATAGTGCCAAAATGTTTTGGCACTATAGGTGGTCCCAAAACTCAATATTTTTGGTTAATCGCACTATAGGTCCCTATTAATTTTTTTGGAGTCTTATTTTAAATATTTTTGGAGTATGATTTTTCATTTGCAAAATACAGCATAGTAAATTATATTGACCCCGTCACAAGATTAAAGATAGGGACCAAGTGGGAGAGTTTAAAACCTTAAGGAATCTCATTCGTTTTATGGAATATATGTCCTTAAACTTGTTTATTATATACCCATTATTTATCTGAGTTATTTTCTAGTTTCAGGGTAAGGTGATTAGTCAAATCTTTTTGACATAGAGATTAGAGTAAAAGATAGATACGATTGTTGGAGATACGAGTACTTTCTGAATATGTTTTTCAACGTTGCACGTTTTTGTGTATTCTTATCTAGAATATTTCTATGTAAGTTATTTTCTCATTTCTTGTAATAGTTGTTGTATTACGGTTTTTGGGATACCTTTATATCCCGATTTTCCATTGTATTGTTATAGTTGTAGTATTACATTCTTTCGCAATATTTTATATGAAATTGTTTTTTCCTTTACTAATGATATTGTTAGTTTTTACAAAAAATTGAAAAAGATATTTTTAACTACTAGTCGTAAAATAGTTTTTTTTATTTCAGCGGTTGCTTCATCCTTGAACGCAAAAGCCATTTTTCCGACGTGATTACGTTGGAGCCTTTCAATGGTTCCAACTACAAACGCTGGACACAAAATCCACTAATATGCCTTGAACAATATGAACTAGATCTTGTTGTTCTTGAGGTACTCCCCGCCATTGAGGATAATGGGGAAATTACCAAAGAACACTAGCTAGGATTCTGGCTTTTGAAGTTGGGTTCAAGAAAGCTAATTGAGTGGTTAGTAGTTGGATCTTGAATAATGTGACGAACTCCACCTTTAATCTAGTAGTCATTGAGAAGTCTGCCAAGACTATCTGTGCAAAGACTATCTGTGAAATGGCTTAGAAAAGGTATAGGGTGATGATTCTAATGAGAAGAAATACTTCACCAAGGAATGTCCCAAAAAGATCCAACCAGTCCCATACAAGTCGGAAAAGTAAACCGACTCAAGGATAAGTCCTTAATGTTCTACGTTTATATAAGTTTAAGGATTACTTTTCCTCCTTGTATTACCACTATTTAACTCTTATTTCACTAAATATCATTCTTAACATGATTATATAAATATCAATTGGATATTAAATATATGTGTGAATGAAGATCCTGATGGCAAGGATTCACGGGATTGCTTTGAGTGCCTACAGCTTGACTCCACATAGGATATATAGTGCAACATGAAGGGTTAGTGGTTTCAAATCAAGAGGATTAAGTATGAAAACTTAGGAAATTGTTTTTAGTTGTTAAACGGGCACCTTACAAATGTAATGGTATCTTATATAAAAGATGGACCAGGTCGTGTTGCAGTTTTGTCAATATGTGTATGACATGATGCACTTTTAGTACTTTCATTCATGGGACTTACTTTTTTATTCTTTCATTTGTGAATAAAAGATGTAGGAAAAGCTGATCCTAGGGATAAAACTCATTTGAGTAAATAATGGAATTTACCTTAGTTAGTCTCACTTTGTTGGAAATGTTAAACTCTGTTGATATAATGTCTGGTAAAATTCCTTATAAGACTAGTATTCATGAATAAGAGAATTGTGGGGTGTGTGTACCCCTTAATGAATATGAAATAATTATAAGGATTATGATGTTATTAATGAACTATACTCAACTTGGTATTTTCAACATTGTAAAGAGACTCGAGTGTTGAACATTGAGTTAACTTTTGTCATCTAATAAAGTACGAGAGAGGTACTTTTGATCTAATCTGCATTTTAAAATGATTCGTGTAGTTTTTAAAGGATTTTTTGTTATGCAAACTGGGTCTCATATAAATAGTTGATTCATTTACTAAAAGATGGGGAACCTATGACTAATAAGTCTATATGAAACATTAACTTCTTATCCATACAGTGTAAATTATGCATACATGAAAAAATTAAAACCTAATGAATTCATAGCCATGAGTGGTGGTCCTATCGAGACGAACATGATGAATTCACCGTTGAGGTTGTTTGTTTATCTCTCATACTTTATGAATTAATAGGCATGTGGGGTGGTCTTACTGAGATGGACTTGATGAATTCACCGTTGAGGTTGTTGTATATTTATCATAATATGACTTCAAGGAGATGTCCTTGATGTTCCCAAGGGAAGATCTCTTAGACTCACCATAATTTCATATCCTGTAAGGCTGGTCCTAAAGAGAAAGGACTTGATGAATTTGCGCGACACATGACGAGGTTGAGATTTATTGCTCTTAATGATCTTAAAATCCGAGAAGGGTCAGCTAATGTGGCTAGACGCTTTTAGAGATCACCTATTTGCAAGGAAACGGTGATGTTTGAGGAATTTGTAACTATTAGCTGGGTAGAGTATGTGATGTGAGAGTCTCGATCGAAAACCGTCAAGTTCAAGAGTACGTTCACTTGACAAGAATTCGGTGGTTGCCTCACTCCACTACGTGTCAATTCAAATCGAAAGATATTACCACTTAAGTAAAATTCACTTATATGCTAGTATTTATAAAAACATGTTCACCTTCTCTCTCAAAGATCATGAGTGGGGGGTTGTTGAAATGATTAAATAAAAGATAATATATTTTATTATTTTTTCGTGCTCTTGGGAGAAATGGAAAATACTAATTTTGTTTAATAGTTCCACTTTATAATTTGGGGAAAAAAACCATTGGAATTATTTAATTTTAAATAATTCCTTATTTTTGATGAAGGATTAATGGTTCATTATTTTAGTTGTTACGGGAGTTACTAAAACTTGGTAAAGGAAAAAATGACTAGCTTTAAATGAGCTTTGAAAATGCATTAATGTGACGGTCTTTTGTCTTCCCATTTTCTCTATAAATAGTGACTCTTTATGACTTACATTTTCTAGTGAGAAATGAAATAATTTGAGGGAGAAGGAAAATTATTATTGAGAGAAAGAAAATATTCTAGAGAGAGTAGAATACTGTTCTAGAAATTCATAAAATAAAACACTCTCTTCACAATGATTAGTCAAATCTTTTTGACTTAGAGATTAGAGTAAAAGAGGGATACGATACCGGTACTCTTGGTATATCTTTTTCAACACTGCACGTTTTTTGTGTATTCGTATCTAGAATACTTTTTGAATATTTCCATATAAGTTATTTTTCTCAATTCTTGTAATATTTGTTATATTACGGTTTTTGGGATACCTTTATATCTCCATTTTCCATTGTATTGTAATAGTTGTAGTATTACATTTTTCGGAATATTTTTATATGAAATATTTTTTTCCTTTACCAGTGATATTGTTAGTTTTTACCAACAATTTTAATCAGGTAGAAATAGTAGGTGATTTTAACTAGGTAGGAAAAAAAGAGAAAAAGCTAGCGGGGCTGATGGGATTACTCATTATATTATAAGGTTTGAGGAATGACAAAGCAACTGTGTGTTAATTAATTTGGATTTTTTGGGTTTTAAGGGGTTCAACCAGGTAGTATACAAAATGTATCATGACAAGGGTTGATCGCCAAGAAAAGTTGTTTCGAATTATATGGTCACCTATTTGGGCCGTGCGTACTTTGATCATACTCCAAATCCTCATTCAGGTTTTCTCACCACACCACATATTCAACGAGTGAGATTCTCATGAATATGATATGGGTGTCAATGATAACGGTATTCAGAGCCACGTATCGTGATGGAAGGTCGACATATATGGGGACGTTAATAACAAAAAGCTCCTCAGAACTACAAGGATTTGGGGAAATTTATATAGCATTGTAATGGTCCTACAACTAATCCTTATTTAGATAGGAGAATTGGTTGTCTGGGAAGTATATAAGCTTATTGGAATACGAAGGGATATATTCTTTTAAAAATACGATTCAATTTGGATTCAATTATGGGATTGTAACACACAGTTTTATCATCTTTCCACTATCAGGAGAAAGAAAAGAGTACGGTGTTCGCGACTTAAGGACAAGTATGATACATGTGTATTGGAGTTGTCTGAGTAAAAAATATTTATTCTTAATTACTTTAAGAATCTCTATTCGACCATAAAAGAGTAGGTTGATACATTCACGCTTCCCCAACTACCATTCATTGGGGAGGATAACACTTATTATTGGGGAATATTTTGACAAATGGAGAAGTACAAGTATAGAGTGTGGTATTTTACTCAAATACTAATAAAGTTCATGGGTCTGGTGAGATGTCTATAGCTTTATTTTATAAATATTGGGCTTATATGGGCTCCTCGGTATGTGACATTATGCGTAATGCTATTGAGTTTGGGCTGATTTCCTCTCAGCTCAATGGTAACCTCATAAACCCATTTTCTAATGTCAAAATGTGTTAAATTAAGTCAATTTCGACCAATTATCCTCATAACGCTTGTTATAATTTTTTTATGAAAGGCACGACATCGTTATAGGTGTCTTTTGGGGGTTTAATCATGCACTTTATGCCTCGTTCTGCACTTCTTTGTATTTCTTAGTCTTTAGAGCGTTCATTATGTTTTGGTCTATTCTTTGTGCTTTTTTTGTATTTTTTTATCATTGTAGGTAATGCACTCTAAGGATAGGCTGGAAACTGAAATGAATGATTACAAATTATCTTTAATTGATTTTGAGTTCTTCATGAAGATATGAACTTGATACTTTGGTTAATGGAAGAATTGACTTTGCTGTACAACGACCTCATATATGTGGTAGATTAAAGCCCCAATAGTCATATATTACGTGGCATCTTTTTAGATAGGAATAAAATATCAACTCAGTGGACTGGTTTCTCAAACGAAGATTGATTTATGATTTGGTGGTCCAATTTGTTGGACCTTTATTTTTTGTTGATGAAGTTCGCAGGTCTGACTTTTTCAATGTCCGTGCCCTCTTTTCATCAAGTTAGGTGGAACAAGCCTCTATTGGCTGGCTGACTTCAATTATTGATCAACTTTGGTGGACCGGTAACTTCGATGGACCTAAATTCTAAATTTTTGGTGGCCCGAACATAAGCTACTTGATTAAATTTCAGTTGAGGTGAACTTGATATATCTTGATTAATTTATAAAGACTATAACATGTAAGCCCATAGGGGGGATAGTAGAATTCTAAGCAAATTATTCCTAATTATAAACTTTTAATATGATAATTATTAGTTAAAGAAACTTCTACTAGGTATTTAACAAATACTAGGGTAACATGCAATGTAATTGATTATAATTTCATATATAAGCAAAGACAACATATAAAATAGATATGAAAGTGATAGGGGTAGAAGTACACAAGTATTTGAAGTGGTTTGAATTGCCGGAGCCCTAGTCTACTATCTAAGGTTACACCCTAGGATTTTCAAACTTTTTCACTTAGTTTTGTGTTTTTCTTAAATGGTGAATAACAAACCTATTACAACCGTGATTTTTACCTGGCTCAAACACAACCTTAATTTTATTTTTGCTGGACCAATAGAAACCTCTAAAACCACTTCAATATCACGAAGCCTTCACTCGTAATCACTAACAATATCAATGAGCTATTCTCTTCTCTTGGGTATCCAAATCCTATTCTAGAGCAAGATCTAATCCTTGTATTTGATGAGTATTGCAAGATGAAATAAAACTTATAAAGAATATATATTGTAATGAGGAATTTTATACTTCTAAATAGTAAATAATACTATGATGTAAATGAAGCTAAGGATATGATAATAAAATGAAGAATTTTCTTTCAAATCTCTTTTGATTTTGTCTCGAAAGATATAAGAAAGTGGAGCAGAAGAAGAGATGAGTTATGAGAAAAAATGTAACTCATATATATCTTCCCTTCATAAAATCTACTTGATTGAGAGAGTTAAACTTAGAAAGACATTTTTCACCCTATTATCCAACAATTTGGAAATTACTTATACATAATGTTACAACAAGCAATTGGTTAAACTTTTTCAGTGAAGTACGCATTTGTACTTTAGGTATAAGAACTAAGGTATTATAATCATCTTGTTTAGAAAAGAATTATACTTGAAAAACAACCTTAATTGCTACCTAGACATCATTACCTTCTACACTCCGAGTACAGAGTATTTGGGTAAATTCTTTTACTAGCAAATGTGATTGTGTCTACTCCATGATCACATATAGGTTTTGTTCAATTTCTTACATGCATTTAATGTTTTCACCATATGTTGGTCTCGAATTGTAAATGGGCAGTAAGAACGCAATTTTGTTGAATGGTGTGAGATATAATGTGATTACAAGATTTGGTTGTCAGTTATTGTGGAGCTGTGTTGGAGGTGTTAAGGCGAATAAATTTATTAATTCCTTATGGAAAGATAATTTGGTTTGTGTTAACTATAAAATGTATAAAGGGGGTATTTGGTTATTTTGGGATAGTCGAGTATTATTTGTAGGATGCTAGGTAATAATATTAAGATCACTATGTTGGATTGTGTATCTTGAATCTTTGGCGGTTCATGCATGTACATTTCCGAGAGATGAGTTGTTTCAAGGAGCTTTTTGTCAAGAAATTTTAAAGTATAAACACTCCATGATTAAAGAGTGGTGATTTTAATCAGGTAGAAATAGTAGGTGATTTCAACTAGGTAGGAAAAGAAGAGATAAAGCTAGCGGGGTTGAAGGGATTACTCATTATATTATAAGGTTTGAGGAATGACCTAACAAATGTGTGTTAATTAATTTGTGTTTTGTGGGTTTTAAAGGGTTCAACCAGGTAGTATACACAATGTATCATGACAAGTGTTAATCACCAAAAAAAGTTGTTTCGAATGATAGGGTCACCTATTTCGTCCATGCGTACTTTGAACATACTCCAAATCCTTATTCAGGTCTTCTCACCACACCACATATTCAACGAGTGAGATGCTCATGAGAAAGATATAGGTGTCAATATTAATGGTATTCAAATCCACCTATCGGGATGGAAGGTCAAAATATCTGGGGACCTTAATAACAATAAGCACCTAAGAACAACAAGTATTTGGGGAAATTCATATAGCAGTGTAATGGTGCTACAACAAGTATGGGAAGTATATAAGCTTACTGGAATACGAAGAGATATATGCGTTTAAATTTACGATTCAATTATGGGATTGTAGCACACATTTTTATCATCTTTCCACTATCAGTTTAAAGAAAAGAGTACGGTGTTTGCGACTTAAGGACAAGTATGATACATGTGTATTGGAGGAGGCTGAGTAACAAATATTGGGTCGTAATTACTTTAAGAATCTCTATTCGACCATAAAAGAGTAGGTTGATACATTCACGCTTCCCCAACTACCATTCATTGGGGAGGATAAGACTTATTATTGGGAACATTTTGATAATTGGAGAAGTACAAGTACAGAGTACAGTATGTTACTCAAATCCAAATAAATCTCATGGGCCTGGTGGGATGTCTATAGCTTTATTTAAAAAATGTTAGGCTTATATGGGCTCCTCGGTATGTGACATGGTGTGTAATGCTATTGAGTTTGGGTTAATTTCCTCTCAGCTCAATGGTAAGCTCATATACCCATTTTCTAATGTCAAAATCGGTTATGATAAGTCATTTTCGACCAATTATTCTCATTAATGCTTGTTATAAATTTTTTATGAAAGGCATTTCCTATTAGAGGAGCTTTCGTCCTAGAAGGTCCACTAGGGAAAATATTTTGCAGGAATTGTGAGGGGTCTTACTGTCCCATATTATGTGATAGTTTTTCTATGTCGATGACATCATTAGAGGGGCTTTTGGGAGTTTAATCATGCACTTTATGCCTCATTTCACACTTCTTTATATTTATTAGTCTCTATAGCGTTTATTATGTTTTGGTCTATTTTTTGTGCTTTTTGTGCATTTTTTGATCATTTTAGGTAATGCACTCTAAGAATAGGATGGAAACTTAAATGAACGATTACAAATTATTTTTAATTAATTTTGAGTTCTTCGTGAAGATATGAACTTGATACTTTGATTAATAGAAGAATTGATTTTCGATCTCAAATTTGTAGTAGATTAAAGCCCCAACAGTCATATATTATGTGGCATATTTTGGATAGGAATAAATATAAACTCAGTGGATTGGTTTCTCAAACTAAGAACGATCTATGATTTAGTGGTCCAATTTGTTGGACCTCTATTTTTTGCAGATGAAGTTCGCGGGTCCGATTTTTACAATGTCTGTGTCCCTTTCTCATCAACATAGGTGGAACGAGCCGCTATTGATTTGCTAACTTCAATTATTGATCAACTTTGGTGGACCAGTTTCTTGTCCTTTTGCTAAGACAATTCTTAGATCAAGATTGATGGACCTAAATTCTATATTTGTGGTGGACCGAACATAAGCTACTTGGTAAAATTTCATTTCAGATGAAAATGACAATGTATTGATTAACCTATAAAGACTATAACATGTAGGCCCATAGGGGGATGAGTAGAATACTAAGCAAATTATTCCTAATTAAAATTTTTTAATGCATTAATTATTAGTTAAAGAAACTTCTATTAGGTATTTAACAAAGACTAGGGTAACATGCAATGTAATTTATTATAGTCGCATAAATAAGCAAAGACAACATAAAAAACATGTAAAGAGATAGGGGTAGAAGTACACCAATATTTACATTGGGTTGAATTGCCGGAGGCCTAGTCCACTATCTAAGGTTACACCCTAGGATTTTCAAACTTTTTCACTAAGTTTTGTGTTTTTCTTCATCGGTGAATAACAAACCTATTACAACCGTGATTTTTACCTGGTTCAAACACAACCTTAATTAGATTTTTGCTGGATCAATAGCAACCTCTAAAACCACTTCAATATCACGAAACCTTTACTCGTAATCTCTAACAAGATCAATGAGCTATTCTCTTCTCTTGGATATTAAATTCCTATTCTAGAGCACGATTTTAGCCTTGTATTTGATGAGTATTACAAGATGAAATAAAACTTCTAAACAATATATAATGTAATGAGAAATTTTATACTTCTAAATCTTAAATAATACTATGATGTATATGAAGCTAAGAATTTGATAATAAAATGAAGAATTTTCTTTTCAGATCTCTTTTGATTTTGTCTCCAGAGATATAAGAAAGTGGAGCAGAAGAAGAGATGAATTGTGAGAAAAAATGTAGCTCATATATTTCTTCCCTTCATAAAAAACTACTTGATTGAGAGAGATAAACTTAGAAAGACATTTTTTCACCCTATTATCCAATAATATAGACTTTCACTTATACACAATGTTTCAACAAACAATGAGTTAAATTGTTTCAGTGAAGTAGGCATTTGTACTTTAGGTATAAGAACTAAGGTATTATAATTCACTTGTTTAGGAAAGCATAGACTTGAAAAACAAACTTAATTTCTGCCTAGACATCATCACCTTCGACACTCCAAGCATGTAAATAGAAAGATCTTGTAAATTCATTATGTCCATGTGTTTTTTACCATCATAGAAAGGATATTCTCTTTTATATCTTTGTAATTAATATTCTACACTATTGTGTTTGCAGATTCTTTACTAATATTTGTTTTCAAAATATTCTCCAGACTCGAAATAGTAATTTGCTCCTCATTTTCATCTTGTTTTCCTATTATATATTCATAATATTTCACAAAAGCACACTTAATATTTTTCTCTTTACCAATCAAAGTTACCATATTCAAAGATAATTTATTCCTAATAAAACTAACTTTAATATCATCATTTTTCTCATACATGTAAATAATAATGCAATGCTTAATTAGAAACTTTTACAAAAAAAATTGAAGTATTTTGTTTGAAAGTTTGATCATAATCGATTTACCTTTATCAATGGACATTTTTTGCATACTTAAATTTTTTTAAAAAAAAAAGACATTAATATCAAGTTATTATTCTCCGTCCTTTTAAAATTTATGTTGTTGACTAAATCAACATGTGGTTGTATATCTTTCAAAAGGCTTTTTTTTTCCAGATTATAGTATAATCTTCTTTTAATTATTTGAAGGATTATATTTTTATCAATAGAGAGCATAAATTACTTGTATAAAAAATAAAAGAATCTTGAAGATCATTATTACTTAAGGTTAAATTGTGTTTTAGAAGACGCCTCAACTGAATTATTTGATATTTGAGAATTTTTGTTGTTGCTTTATTTTTCATCTGCACCTTCAATTGAGTAATGCAGTTCACGTTTTTATTTCTCTATAGTTTTCTTGAAGTAGTATTTATGTCTTATCTATTTTTCTTATTCAAAAAATAATTGTACATGCTAATGATGACCAAAATGCAGTAAAAAATTATTCTCTAGATTGTAAGATTAGACATTGTAATACTCCTGGCGCAAACATAATGATTATCAGAAGTATGCCAAATACCAATTACAACCTAGTAAATAGTCTTCGAGATGGGTAAATAGGAGAATACGAAATAAAAAACTTAACGTAAATTAGATCCTCCGATTCTATCTAATAATACAATATCTTTAAGGATTTTAAATAAAATGGATAGATAAATACAAGATATGATATATAAGATTGTAAACACTCTATAACACTCTTAGCGTATATATTCATATAGAAATACTAGGCAAAGATCAAAGGAAATAATTTGACAAGTACTAAGCATATAAAATACTATAACTAAATATAAAACCTTTATAGAGAAAATAATAAAATGTATAACATATTAAAAATTAAAAAGTTAAGAAGGAGAATACAAATAAATATTCAGAGTGGGTCGGTGCCGGTAGATCTAATCCAACACCTAAGGTCTACGCATCCTTAGGAGTTCAATCTCCTCCACTAAAACTCCTTGTATCTCTTTAAGGTGTGCGCTCAAGACTTTATAATATATTTTTAATTATCTCTGAAGGAACCTACTAGTGCTATCACAAACACAAACAAATGAATTACACAATCCGCCCTCGTGATATACAACTTCACAAGTCCTTCAAACCGTTAACTTATGTATCACAACATAAGTACGAGTAGACAATGTCCACTCCTAATCTACAATTTCAAACTCCGTGAAACCTTCAACCTTTGTTTGTAAACTAAAAAAGTTATAACACACTCTTGTCTAGTATATGGAAGAACAACCTCTTTACTAGACAAAGAGCATAACCCTATGATACATTATTAAATTAATCTATTTAGCTTAGTTTATAAAAAACTAGATGAGCTGATATATAAAAAGTTTTTGTTATAAAAAATACAAAGAAATATATATGGATATAAAGTTGTTTTTCCTTTTGGACTCTCTGTAAGGATATCCTTGATGGGTTTCGAATTTTGTGTAAAGTAAATCTAATTTTGATATTCCTTGAGAACTCTAGTTCTCAGGAAAAATATTTCAACGTCTTTGAGCATTTGTCACCTTCCAAATGATTATTTTTGAACATCTAGATTTTCAGTTCTTTTGGTTGGATGACTGGATAACTGATGATGTTGCTCACAATCCTTGTCAAATAATACACTAACAACTGTATTTGTCTTCTTTGCTAGCCATTATCTTTTCAATATTTGAGATACACATTATTTATGAACAATTATAACTTGGAGTCGTGTTTTCAATTCTACCTATTAAATGTATCAGTGTCCGATGTTTTTTCCCTTAATGTTCAATCTTCATCTTCTTTGGGTCCTACCTGGTGCACTTTGGAATTCTACATTTTCTTCAATTTGAAAGTCAGGTTTTCACTTCATTTTAAATGCATTCTCCAATAGGTTTAGTCAACCAACGATTTATTTTATTTCTAAGGTAACATCTGTCTCTTCTTCTTAGATCCTTTCTTCCATAGGTATAGGCAGTCCACCTTTTATTGACTTCTAGATTTTTGATCTTCTCTTTTAATTCTTTTTCTTCATTGTTCACTTTAGGCAATCCTATTGTCTAATTATTTGGACTTCCAATGCCCTATTTTATTATTTTAATTTTCATTCGCTGTATTCCATTTTTCTCTACATCTTCTCCATCATTACCATGTCCATATTTTCTTGAACCTACAAGTTAAATAATATGTCACCTTCTACATGATATAGGTATTTTTAAGATACATTATTTGGTCATAACTACATAAATCAAAATATAGCCTTTAGGGTAACATATGTGTCTCGCAATACATTATGGAACATTTGGTATCAATTATAATTTTTAAGAATTTAGTAAAGGAGAGAAAGACACACATTAGAGAAGGAGACATAATATCTCCATATATTTTTGTCATTAGTAAGGAGGTTCAGTCTCAAATACTCAATTGAGTTGCTATTAAGTAGATTTTTTTTCTTTTTTTTTCTTTTTTTGATGTATTAAAGTTGTTCATTATTGGTACTATTTATTGCGCATAGAGTATTAAATCTGGTATTGGTATCTTCTCGAGGCTATCTAGTTTGTCATCAATCCAACCAAAATAGATTTTTTATTTGACATGTTCTTCAAGTTAAAGAAGAGAATACACCAATGAGATTTTTAAGATTGGCACTCGTGGAGGGGGTAAACTTAGTGGTGTGGATTATAATGGTCTTTGAAACAAAATTCTTTAAAGAAAAGCATTGGCCAACAATGTGATTTTTTTTGGAAGTAAATTACATCTCATTCAACATGTTCTTACTATTATCGCTAGATTTATACTTCCATCTTTATGTTTCCTTATATATTAATAATTTAAGTAAATAATTTTCCATTTTTGTTGATAGGGTAAAAGTGGTTATGTAAGATGTGCTAAATTGAAATGATTTATTTGTGTTTATCTAAGTAAGAAGGTTGTTTGGTAGTTCCAACTATAAACACTATGATTCAAGTTAAAATTGTGAAACAATTATTGCATACACACACAAAAGAGAAATAAATATGGATTTGTTGGATTAGAATGGACTTATACAAAATGAATTGGATTTATTGGAAATATTATAAGTCTGGTGTGGTACACCTTGACCAACTAATAAATTTTGATAGATATATTTTGAGATTATAATGTTTTTACTCATCGTTATCACCTTCATAGTTCCTAGTTAGTTGGTATGAATGATAATAGATGGAAGTCTAATCCTGGTATAATATTTATAACTCTAAGATCTAATAAAAATGTTAATTAGGACACTAAAATTATTTTATGAGCATCATCTAGTGGCAAATTAAATTTAAAAGACAATTGTGAAGCTATTTGAAACCCTGATTTTTTTCCTTATTTTGTATATCTAGATATTGTATATAAGATAGATACAACCTAAATTATTTATGCATATTTCAATAGAATTTTGATTAATGTATTACTATCACATCATAATTAGTATAGATCTGCAAGATTGGAAAAACATTCTCGTAAAGTTTTACAAGAATGCATTTGCAAAGAATTTAGGTGATGTGGTATTTTGTGTTACTCTTAAATTTAAATTTTTCATTTGCGGTGTCAAACAAAATATATTATTTTTGATTCTACAAAAAATAATGAAGATAAGTTATTTAATCTATCACACTTGATGTATGTAGTAGGAATTTTGTAGTTCCGCAAAGATCAGAGACCTAGCTCTAAAGTGTAGATTCTATTAAAAAAGATAATACTTATTAAATGCTTGTTGTTTAAACACAAGTACTGTGTTTGATTTTTAATACTTTGCACAACTTTTTGGAATTTACATTAAATATATCATTGTTTAACAAGAAAATAACGATACAATACCAAAGTATATTATAGTAAAATCAGCTAAACTAAGTGAAACATTATTATGATTGAAAAATATCTGTAGGAAGCATGCATTATAAAGATATAAAAATAAATTGTGTTTGTGCTAAGAAAAAAAGAAAAAAACTAAGTGTAAATTTAACATCAAAATATAGGTAGTCATCTATTCAAAGATAATTATATCGATAATTAAGGGATGGTTGATTTGTGGGTGCATAGACTATAACTACTCCAAAGCTATCAAGAAAGCTCACTTGAAGATGCAATATGTTGTTTAACCTTAGTTAATTAAATTTGATTGATATGCCTTACATATTAGCTTACAATACACAATATATTGCAACTTATTAAAGAGTTTATTAGGCGATAAAATTTGTTTACTACATCGATTAATTATATTTTATTCTAAAATAAATAGAAGAACTGAATTACATTACTTTTTCAATAAGTTTGATGATATAAACATTATAAGATATTTAATGAAGAACTCCATATTAATTGCAATAATGGTAAGAAGGGTAATTAATGCACAAATCTTTTTTTTAAGAATTTGGACATAATAAAAATAATAATTTGTTAAATATACATTAATAATAATTTTCAATACACTAAATAAACAAACATATTTAATGCACACAAATATTTTTAATTATTTAGTAAATTATCCTGTAATACAATACATTTTAATTAATACAAAAAGTCATCAAACCTACATCGTTGATTTGAATAAAACCCAGTAATTAATATACATATATATATATATAATCATATAAGAAGTATAATTTTGAACGGAAAGGGTATTATATATGTAAACACATATCAGTGTTAGCTTGAAAGTACTAAAATTATATGATTTATTAGTTAAATAATAAGAATTTATAGTTTAGATCTCATATATATATATATAAAATTTTTTATTTCCTATGCAACCTATATAAATGTTCTATTAAATTATCAAGGTATATAAGTTATAATTAATATATTTGTATATAAATATAAATATCTTAAACTAGTTATTTAAAAAATCGTATGATTTAACAATTATATAGATCATAGTTTGCAAAATCATATGATTTAATTATTCATGTAAATTCTGATTATGAAGTGTCACCTTTTAAGAGAATTGGTAAAAGATCTTATGTTTTCTTATCCCAATAAGAATGTTAAAGTAACTTGGTAAATGCCAACAAATAATAAAAATTCTTTCAAAAAACTAATAAAATTTCTCTATGACTGAATATTTATATAAGTTATTTATTCTACTACTAATGGTTCAAAATTGTCCTCAACACAATTAAAATATTCAAATAAATATAATGAAATTTTATGCATAATAGACAAATCTGTAATGCAATTGTTATTTTATCTATTCATACATTCTTCAATTTATATTTTCAACTACCTAACTCAAAGATAAAGACATGTTTAAACTATAATTTGGATTCTCGAGTTGAACATGAAGTTCATGGTCGTTGATCTATATTCACATAAATATTATACAGTTTATATGAAATAAAATGAACTTCCTTTACATTGTCTTATTTCAATCTTTTTTTCACACATTATTGAATGGAATGAAATTGAAGGAACCACTAATAGAACATATCAAGTTTTCTGCATCTTTTGGGATTATTAAATAATATATAACATGAACCCAATATATTTAGCATTCCATTTTTTTACAAGTATTGATAATGATGATGATAGAGGTATTCTTGAAACCCGTGGATTCATTAAAACAATCTTGGTACCTTAATTTTCATTTTTGCGAACGGTAATGGGAAGTACTCACTAATACAAATGGCCTTGAGTTACTACAAACAATTGAAAGTCTTTCTGCTTCTGCAACTTCAAAATAAAAAAAATCCTATTTCTTTTATTGTTTTCGTATATTGTTCATCAAGCAAATATGTCATTAACGTAGGTGGTTTAAAATCTTCTAGCCTACTACAAATCATGTATATGCTACAAGAACAAATGGTGTCGAAATTGCAAGCCCGATTGTTGAAAACTATAGAGAGTTCTGTAACACATGCTTCTTCAAATAAAAAATTTAGTTTAGACTGTTTGTTTAATTATAGATTATTAACTTATTTTTGTAAGAGTAGAGATACGAGAAAAATTGGAGATGTAAACCAAGAATATGCGACAAAAATTAAGATAAATCCAATATAGAAGATTAAGGGATATATATGGTAACCGAGTTAGGAAGAACCCCTCTCTCGAGAGTTAAGCATTCTGCTCGTCCATTAGGGAGCCCATGTCACTTGAAGGAGGATGAAAGTATATGAAAGATGTTGAAGTATTGTTTAAATCGTATTCTATAGGAGGCATTATCTAATGGTCAAGTCTTTTCATCGTGTTCTAGCCTTTTGCAGGTTTTATCAGATGTTCTATGTGAAGTATTATCAAATATTCAAGTCCTTTCACCGTACCTAACAATTTGCACTAGGAATTTGTCATTAGTTTTTATGTTAGCAAGATAGAGAATATAATTTCTTCTTCACTATCAGGTCTAAGTGCTAAAATGTGTTATGTGTAACAATGGTATAGTGCTAAAATATGTTATGTGTAACAATGGTATAGATTTATGATTTGTCTAGATTATATTAAGCATTATTACTTCATTTTTCTATTTTCATGTTGAGTTTTTTAGTGACTTTAATTGAGAAGCCAGTCATTGCCAATTGATGTCATTAGTATCACAATTCAACTTAATGTTTTCCACTATATAATTATCATCTTAATTTTAACTATTGTAAGTTGTAAATCTAATATAAATTGTATTCATGGTAACATAAAACATACTAATTATGTCCATTATTGTAGTTCTTATAATTATTTTTATTGTGCTATGTCTTATTTAGGGCTGCACAAGTGGATCCGAAAACCCGCAAAACCGAAAAAACCGACCCCACCCGACCCTAAATTAACCGCACCCGCCCACCCGCACATCCGTTAGGTTTTTTTTTTTTTTTTAACTTTGGGTCGGACTGCGGGCTGGGGTACCCAGATCCGCGGGTACCCAACCCGATCCGAATTTCTTTTTTTTTATATAAAATATGTATATTAAATTTTTTATAAAACTGATAAACAAAAACCCTTACACAACCGAAGGGTCACTTACGCGTATTACCATTATCTCTCTCTCTCTCTCTCATACCTTACCCACCCTGTCTTCTCACCACTCTCTCGAAGCCCCCATTTTCTCTGTTCTTCACCCTAACCCTAAATCATAGCCAGCTTTTTCTCAGCTCATCTTCTCCATCCCGTCAAATCTCGCCGGTTAAAAGGGGGCCTAGTACACCGCATTAAACATTTCCACCTAAATTAATGGGTCGCATTAATTGCTTGAATGATTTCCGTCAGTTGCTACTGTGGTTGTGTTATCTGACCATGGTTAAGGTGTTTGAGAGTTTATATGCTTGGTTACTAGAGGATAACGGATTAGTTGAAGCCTATAAAAGCTTTAACGGCTCGATTTGGGATTTCTTAAATCTATTGCCGATTAAATCAGGTATTACGCGCCTAAATCTAATCCTTGTTTCTCTTTATTCATTTGTGGTGTTAATGAATTGATTTAGTAGTATTGTTGTCTTTGAAATGAAAAACCCTAACTGATTTTGAGAAATTGAAAAGGAAATTATCTGTTTTGAAAAGGAAATGAGTTTAAGATTGGTTTTGTAATTGTTATAGCTTTGTTATGATGATGAGATGGTTGAAGTTATATTGATGATTTATGATGTTTTTCTGTTGTATATTTTCATGTTTATCTCTCGCAAATGCTTGGGTTTTGGATGCTTAATGCTTTGATTGTTTTTCCAATGTCAGATAAGGTAATAATACAGTAACTCTTCATTCTCTGATTTTGAAATTGATTTTGTTTTGAGCAATTGACAAAACTAGTTTAATAGAAGCTTCATTGTTCTTGAATGAAGAGATTAATGGAATAATAGATGATGTTGTATAATTTATAATGTCTTCATACATTATTTTTGCATGTACTACTCTCGCAATGTTGGATTGGATTTTGGATTATTAATCCTCTGTATGTTTTGTTAATGTCAGATAAGGTAATTATTTCTCAAGATTTTTTTCTAACATATTTTTTAGCTATTGTAGAATGTATATCACAAGTTTTTGACTAAGTGTTTATATGTTAATTGCAGATATAAATTGTGTGATGGTTATTGTAAATGAGGCATCAACTGATCTTAGCTCTTCAACACAAACTGAGGGAGTTAAATCAACTCCTGATGATGCTACTACTTCAACTAAACATACACCTTCTTTAGGTGCAAAACAACTTGATTCTAAGAAGCTTAAGATAATTGATGATTGTTGGACAGTTTTTGATCCAATAATAGATGAGAACAATGTAAGGAGAGGTGTGTGTAAGTATTGTGAAACTTCTTATGCAGCTGATTCAAGGAGACATGGTACTTCTAATATGCTCAACCATATTAATCATAGGAGATGCAAAAAGTATCCATTCTACCCCCCTCTAGAAGGTGGACAAACTCAGTTAGTGTTAAACAAAGAAGAGTTTGGTGGTGGAGTAGCTACTTATGTGTTCTCAGCTGAGGCCTGTACTAAAGCTTTGGCTGAAATGGTTATCTTGGATGAGTTATCTTTCAGATTTGTGGAAATTCAATTCTTTCAGATTTAAAGCATTATCTGAGATGGCAAGCATTATTCTGTTAAGTTTCTATATATGGAATGTTTTGGGGTTTTTCAATATTTTTTAAGTACTTTAACTATTTGTTGACCAGACCCGCACCCGAGCCAAACCGCACCCAACCCGCGGGTACCCAACCCGTTAAGATTTGATAAATTAAAATAGGGTTAGGGTCTCAAAATTCCAAACCCGCACACCTCGGATTGGGTGAAGGGTTTAGCACTTCGGGTCGGATAACCGACCCGTGTGCAGCCCTAGTCTTATTCACGACTTTTGAGGATAAGATATTTTTCCAAACAATAAAAAAACTATTGATGGAAACTCCTTTGAAAGCTTCCAAATATGTAGACCCCGAGAATAAATTATTTATTTTATTTTTAAAATTGGAGATATTATTATTTTATTTTTGTTTTGTTTTTCTAGAAAAGATTATTGTATGTGTAATAAATGTTTTTAGTGTCTAGATCAACTTTTATTATTAAAAAAATATTTGTGTACTGTCTTATGGTAGAGTAAATTTTTTATCATAATTTTTCTTTTTTACACAAAAACACATTAAAATGGATCACGTGTTACCTAGTCAGATTTTTTAATAGCACGATAAAAATATTTCTTTTCAGATTCGGTCTTCAAAAATTATATAACATGTTATGAACACGATATGTATTAATTTAACCATTTAAACTATACTTGAAAACAATAAATAAATTCATTTTAATAAGATCATTCTTGTAAGGAACCCTTAAAGCCTAATTTTCTATCATGAATCTTTGTAGTCTAAATACTAATTAATTTTCAAACATGTATTTCACGATTTTAAAAGACTCCTCAATAGCTAAAAAACAATACTAACACTACTACAGGCGGAGCTTTTCTCGAGGACATTTCTTGCGAGGACATAAGTTCGTCGCAAGAAGTGACCTTTTAGCGAGGACACCTTTTGCGACGGGAAAAGTCCTCGCTAAAGACATGCGTGGAAACTAAGCCACCAAAATTAATTAAAAAAGAAATCGACCGTTGGGAGTCGTCGCAAAAACCCAATCTTTAGGGAGGACTTCAATGTCCTCGCTAGAACCCTTCCTTTTGCGACGACATTTAGGTGATTTTGCGAGGAACTGATGTCCTCGCAAAAGGCCTGACCCTATTAAATATGGCCAGTTGGCCATTAATGCGAGCTTGAGCTTCAAAAACCCCCAAAAAACCCAAAAAAAAATCCAAAATTCTCCTAATTTTTATTTAGAGTTTACAATTTAATCTTGGGCATCTCTAGTTTGTGGCTTGTACCACAAATCTAACTCCTTTTGATCAAGTTTTGAAGCAAATTATTTTCATCATTTTAAGGTATTTTCTTTTAATTTTCATTTAATGTTTTTTGTTTTGTATAAATATTGTAATATTGTGTATGGTTTAGGTGTAATTAATTGTTTTTAGTGTTTTGTTTGTGATATATTGTTAAAATATTATGATATGAATTTATTATTTGAATATTTTGTGTATATTATGATTTTATTAAGTTAAATTGTATATTTAGGTGTTATATTATTAATTGAAATTTATTGCGGATGATAGTTGAATTATTTATAAATTTTTGCTTAGTTTTAAAAATATATTTTGGTATTAGTGACCCTATATTTATTTGATTTTTGAATTAGGTGCCCTTTTTAATTATTGTGATAAAATAGTTTTTTTTTATTTGTTATAATTGTTAGATTTGAAGTATTAACTTTAGGTAATTAATTGAAATTTAGATAATGAACCCTCAAATAGACAAGAGTTGGATCAAATTAACGAATAAGGTTTCGAGGGAATACATTAAAGGTATAAGAGGGTTTATAGAATTTTCGCGAAACAAAGTGGATCGAGTCGGTAAAATATTCTGTCCATGTAAGCATTGTTATAATAATCGAAGATTTCCAATCGATGAAGTTAAAGCTCATCTTTTTCAATGGGGTATGGATTCATCGTATGAAGTTTGGACGAAACACGGTGAAGTTATTGTTATCCCCGACGACGAACCGGTCCAAGAAAACGTAATGGGTAATGTAATTCATGATTTAGGTCCCACGTTTGAAACTGGCGGGTATTCCGGTGACGCTGAGATGAGTGACGTGAATGGTAGTGGTACTGGTCGTGGGTCATTGGACGCGTTGTTTAAGGAAATGGAGACTGATTTGTACCCCGGTTGTACTAAGATGAGTTCTTTGGATTTCATTGCAAAGTTAATGCATGTGAAAGTGAAGAACAAGTGGACTAACACTTCGTTTACCGAGCTTCTGCAATTGTTAGGACGTGTTTTGCCTGAACCACATAACTTACCCGAGTCTTATGCGGATTGCAACAAGAAGTTGTCTAGTTTAGGCATGGGATACATCTCGATCGACGTCTGTTTAAACGATTGTGCTTTGTTTTATAAAGAGAATGAAAAAATGGAGAATTGTCCTGTTTGTGGAGAGTCACGGTGGGACCCGAAGAAAGGGAAGAGAGTGTCGCATAAGAAGCTGCGTTATTTTCCGATTGCTCCTAGGTTACAGAGAATGTATGCTTCGAGGCACACTGCGAAAGATATGATTTGGCACCAAACGGGAAAGAGCACCGACGAAGATGTGTTGCGTCATCCAGTTGACGGTGTTAGTTGGAAGACATTTGACGAGAGGAACCCCGAGTTTGCTAGTGAACCGCGTAACGTACGACTTGGTTTGGGGATCGATGGATTTTGTCCTTTCTCTATGCAAAATAACTCATACAGTATGTGGCCGGTAATATTGACGATTTACAACTTGCCGCCTTGGTTATGCATGCAAGAGTCTACGTTTATGCTCACGCTTTTGATACCTGGCCCTCGTTCACCTGGGAAGGATATGGATGTATTTCTCCGTCCTGCTATAGAGGAGTTGGAAACGTTGTGGAGTACCGGGATAGTTACATGGGATGCAAATAAGAAAGAGGAATTTGTCATGAAGGTGTGTGTGTTGTCCACGACGAATGATTACCCGGCTAGATCGTACACTTCAGGATGGTCGGGTCAGGGCTATTTAGCATGTCCCGAATGCATGGAATATACTCCTTCCGTGGCGGTTAATAAAGGAGTTGTGTATTTTGATCATAGACGGTGGTTGCCCATGACCCACCGCTTTCGTAAAGATAAAACTGCGTACGCTGAGGTTGAGGAGTTGAGTATTCCTCGGAAACATAGTATCGCTTACATTCAGACTCAGTTAGACGGGTTTCCGATTGTGTTTCCTGGTAAACACAAGGACTTTGGCGGAAAAATAGTGAAGAAAACGGGCCCTCGTATATCAAACTGGAAGAAAAAGAGTATATTCTATCGTTTACCCTATTGGTCAGAAAACTTGTTGAAACATAACATAGATGTGATGCATTGTGAGAAGAATGTGTGTGACGCCATACTCGGTACATTTGTTGGTTTGGATGGAAAAATTAACAAAGATAACGTGAAGTCGAGGAAAGATTTGGAAAAGATGAAAATTAGATCTGATTTGTGGGTAACCGTGAATTCGCGTGGTAAGACCATTCTCCCTCAGGCAAAGTATGCGCTAACAACCGATTCGCGGCGAGATTTTTTAGAATGGTTGAAGGTGCAAAAGTTTCCAGATGGTTTCGCTTCTAGTTTGCGAAACAACATTCAGATTGACACCGGGAAGATTATCGGAATGAAATCTCATGACTGTCATGTGCTTATGCAGTATCTACTAGTGGCTAGTATTCCAGGCTTGATCAACGACAAATCCATTAGTGATCCGATCATTGGGTTGTGTAACGTATTCAGGAACGTTTGTAAGAAGAACTTGAGTAAGAGAGAATTGATTTCGGGAAAGTCTAAGGTAATCGAGCTTATGTGCAAGTTGGAGATGATCTTTCCTCCAGCTTTTTTTGATATTATGATCCACCTGGTTGTACACTTGTATGAGGAAGCTCGTTTAGGAGGCCCGGTACAGATGCGTTGGATGTACCCCTTCGAGAGGTACTTGAAGAAGTTAAAAGAATACATTCGAAATCCTGCTAGACCAGAGGGTTCGATCGCAGAGGGATACGTTTCAGAGGAAACTTTGACTTTCATATCTCGTTACCTTCGAGAAGAAAGTACGAAGTTCAACGATCCTGGTAGATACGGTTCCCAGATTCCAGAAAGCAAGGACATATCTGTATTTAATAGTCAGTGCAAGCCTATTGGGAAAAAGAAATTTGGACGTTTAGATTTCAAGGTGAAGGATCACATCGATTGGTACATCCTTAATAACTGCGACGAGATCCAACATTACATGATGTAAGTGTTTCATTAGTATTTTTTTAAGTAAATATGCAGTTCTTTTATTAATCAATGTAATTTTACTATATACAGGGAACATAAGGCATCACTTCCATCCGTCGACAGAGATCAAAAACACCGGGAGTATTTTCGAGTCTGGTTTATGAAAAAGGTAAAATAGCATAAAAAATGATTAATTACGCAATACTGACCATTTGATTTCTATGTAGGTCGGCACAATGAGAAGAGAAAATAATCCCCTAGCAACCGAAGAGTTGATGTCGCTGTCCTGCATGTCCAACAGTGTCGTTTATACGTATGATTCCTGCATTGTGGGCGGGGTGAAGTGGGTTACCCGTGAGAAGGGGGAGAAGCGAGTTACTCAAGATTACGGTGTGTGTACTATTACAGGTTGGTCCCCCGTATTGTGCTTGCTCAATTTATATTAATTTTTTTTGTTTTCAATATATAATTTGTATCTGTACAGACGGAGACACATATTATGGTGAGTTGGTTAAGATTATTGAGGTTGAATTCACTGGTGGTAATTCGGTTGTGCTGTTTGAGTGCAAGTGGTATAACACGGATAAAAAGAAGAAATTACGTAGAACAGAACACGGGGCGACAATGATTAACACAAACTCTTATTGGTGGACTGAGGAGCCGTTCATATTAGCTAGTCAAGCAAAAAAGGTCTTCTATATTGATCAAATTTACAAAAAAGGTTGGAAAGTGGTTTGGGAAGTGAACGACCGTCACGGATGGAGTCCGGAATTATTTGGCGCTGAGTCAATTTCCACGGGAGGAGAACCTATAGAGATTCAATTGGCAGATACTACGTTGGATTCGGAGTACCCGGTTATTCAGTTGAGTACTGGACAGGGGATAGAGATTGATTTTTCGATGTTCGATATTATGCAAGAGACAACAATTCCCGTAAATGTAGATGATGATGATGAAGTTGATGACACTATGGGCGAGTACGCGACTCACAATGACAGTATTCACCTTGATAGTGATGATGAACCTATCATAGTTGATGATGGTGACGATTCAGATTAGTTGTGTTGTATAAGTTATAGTTTTGACTACTTTTGATTAGTTGTGTTGTATACGTTATAATTTTGACGAATTTTGACTAATTTTGACTATTTTTGACTACTTTTGACTACTTTTGACTAATTTTGACTACCATTATAATTAGTACAAAATTGTTATGTGACTATTTAAACCATCTATCCTCCTAAATCTTGTTATGTGACTATTAATAAGTACAAAATTAAAAAAATTAATTAAAAAAAAAAGTCCTCGCAAAAGGTTTTTGCGACGGGTTCTTAATAAGAACCCGTCGCTAAAGGTAGATATTAAAATTAAGATCCGAATTTTTTTTACTCCCCATTTAGGCGGTGGAATTTCCCGCCTTTACTTTCGCCAAAAAAAAAGTCCTCGCAAAAGCCTTACGCGAAAATATAAGGCGTGACCCCTTCTTCTTCTTCCCCACTTCTTCTTTCTCCATTACAAAAACCCTCCATTACTTCTCCAAAATTCCGCCGATTCCACCCTGCAATCCTACCCCCGAGCAATTACAAGCTACTAAAAGCATCATCAACACCTTCCACAACTACAAAAAGGTAAGATTGTTTAATTTTTTTTTTCTTTTTATCAAATTAAAAATCTTTTTTCCACTAATTCCGGGTCTAATACATGTGTTTTGATCTTGGATATGTTTTGTAGGGGTTAATTGTCCATCAAATCACGCAAAACACTTCGGATTAAAGGTATGTTCTCCTTTTTTTTTTTTTTTAATTCCGAAATGTTTTTAGATTTTAATCATTTCCGAATTATGTATGTTGTTTTTGGTGATTATTTAGTGTATAAAACTTGCTAAATTATCTTGTATATGATTAATTTTTTTTTTTAATATGAATTGATATATTTTTGTTATCATGATTTAGTTTTGTGTGTTGATTTGTGGGTAATATTTTGTGTATATCATGATAAAACTAGTTTTGTGTGTTGATTTGTGGTTAAAATTGCTAATTCTAGCTTTATTTGTGGTTAATATTTTGTGTATATCATGATTAATTTTTTTGACCATAGGGGTATTTTAGTAATTTTATGAATATATTACGTGTATATTACTTGTTTCGTATTTAGATGGCTCAAGTAGCACGGGGATACGGTGGCGATGGTGATGGACAGGACCCAACACGGAATCCAAACATTCCTACCGGGGGATGTAACAATAACACACGGGGCCCGACTACACTTGCAAGCGTGACTAAGGCCGTACAAAATTATGGGGGACGCCTTCCCATGGAGTTTGACGCAGAGGATCTCACATGGAACCCGATCGGTCCTTACTCTCAACATGTGACTCAGGTTATAAACCTGACTATTAGAGAGACGGTTCCACTATTCTACCCGACTTGGCGTAAAGTCCCGGAGGACTACCATAGGAAAGTTTGGCGGCGCCTAAGGGTAATGTAATTTTATTTTTTTACCATTTTATAAAGTATACACTTATTTATTTTTTAAATTGCTTACAGGACTTCTTTGTAGTTGAGGATTGGGAGGCACGTGATGATTGGCCTAGTATTAAGAAAATGGTCAACCACAAATGCGGAATTGGGTTATCGGACAACAAATTCCGTGTGAAGAAGTTGTATTACGAGAGTCGTGAATGTCCGGAGGACCAGTCGCCCGAGAATTGGGAGCTTACGCTGGAGCATTGGGACTCTTTAAAAGCTCAGGTATTATTTCTTATTTATATTAATTTTAATTTCTATTGACTATTTTTTTTTTAAACAAGAACCAAGCAAAAGAAAATAAAAAGAATAGGGAGCGGTTGAAAAACCAAAGCGGGGCAGGCTCGAGGTCCCACTCGAGGTCGAGATTTTCGTTGATGGATGACAAGGTAGGTTGATTTTGTTAAATTTATTGATATCATATTAATTGTATGGTTGACTAATGTTTGACTAATCTACCTAAACAGGACGAAGAGGAGATTATGGATTTGGGCGAGGGATCGGGGGAACCATCGTCTCGGCCTCCACCACTTCCTAAGATTAAAAAATTCTTCCACCAAATTGGATTTAATATGAAAAAGAATTGTTGGCGGAGCAAAAACTACGAGCGGGCGGATGTGAGTTTTACGAAACGTAAACTTTTAATTTTTTTAATTACTAACTAATCATTTCATTTTTTCTTTATTTTACAGGCGGCTTTGAAGTCAATTCTCGAAATTCGAGTCTGTGAAGCGCAATCCCAAAGTGGAAATCCATCTTCGACCCCCAGATTATCCAATCGAGAGAAGATTCAAGCTGTTTTGGACGCGGCAGGTATCGGTTTAGGCGGCGGGACCCGTAATTGGCTACCGGGAATTGGACACACATTGTCACAGTCGAGCTCGAGCTCGACTGCAAATCCATCAGAACCAGTTACCGCGAAGATATAAAAAGACTACCGGTGGATAGTGAAGTCGCTCAATGACTACCTTGTCTCTCTCGGCAAGGAACCGATGCGAGAAAACGCTACTACCTCCTCCACGAGTACCCCCCGACTCGAGACGCGATACATGAGGAGATGACGACAGTCATTAACATGCTTAATAGATGCCGGAGGGAAAGCGGAATGGACGAGCAGGACCCCCCTTCTCCCCATCGAGACGCGTCTCCCCGAGCCGATCGGACAGCTGAAGAAGAAGAAGATTATAATGATTTATTCTGATTGTTTTTTATGCTATGACTACTAGTACTGTATATTTTTTTCTATGGTTTCTTTTGACTTTTTAAATTATCGGGTTTTAATTTGCGTTTTATTTTAATTAATTTTAGTTGCTTTTAATTTTTATTGTTTCTTATCTTATTGATTGTATTCTAACAATACAAACAAATATAAAAAAAAAAAAACAGATTACAAAAAGAAAAACTAACAATACAAACAAATAAAAAAAATCAGATTTCGAAAAAAAAAAAAAAACAAAAACAAAAAAACGTTTTAGCGAGGACAGGAGTCGTCGCAAGAAACACTTCTAGCGAGGAAAACAAGTCCTCGTAAGAAAGGACTTCTAGCGAGGAAAAGAAGTCCTCGTGAGAAAGTACTTCTAGCGAGGAATAAAAGTCCTCGCAAGAAGTTATGCCTTTACGCGACGACTTTGTAATGTCGTCGTAACAGCTCACTTTTCTCGACGAATCTTTTGCGACGACCTTTAGGCGAGGACTTGTCCTCGTTACAGCCTTTAGCGAGGACATAGTACACCTTTTGCGAGGACAAAAGTCCTCGCTAAAGGTCTTCCGTGTAGTAGTGTAACTTACAATAATCCAGGATTTTTACATTAATAAATTAAAATTAATACTTACAGTAACGCATGTAATACTTAGTTAATTGGACAGATAAGGGTATCATACTAAGGAATGGTTGCAAACAATATTATTCATCTAAAATACCTCTTTAAATATTTACTTATCTAAATTGATGGAAGTAATATAAAAATATAATTGTCAGTAATTAACAAAACAAATTGTAGTGCCATAGGGCACGAATTTTAACTAGTGACCACACAAACAACAAAATATAATATAAGTTTCTAAATTCAACTCGTAAGTTATACTAATTGTTACTTATTAGTTAAGTTGTAAAATGATTCATTTAAAAAGAAAAATAAAAATATTGAAGAAAAATAATCGATAATGTATATTTTTTTGACTTTACTCAATATTTAATCAATATAACATAAACATACAACCATCAAAATGGAATGTAACTCATTGTCCGTTTGGGATTGCGTTCTAGAAAAATTACTCTAAGTGATTCTAGATCAATAAAAATACTCTGAACTCTAAAAATCACTTTTTAAACAAGCACTAGATATCTGATTCTTATAAAAATCACTTAACTGATTCTAAATGTCCAAATGTTCTTTTAAATATTTTTTTAATATTTTAGTTTTAATTAAAAAATAGTTTTAACTATATACCATCAATCCCAAAGGGTCCCTTGCAAATATCAATAATAAAACTATAATTTAATAATAAATTTAACTATACAATGAGTAAAAAAAAGTGAGAAAATTATTTGAAGATGCATAAATAATATAAGATATTTTGCATTATATAATATAAAGAATCATGGTGAAATTCACTAAAAACCCTTATTGTAAAAGATCTAGAAAAGGAAAAAAATATAATTTACAATAGACAAAAATCTTGAGGGGTTCATATTTTAGAAATAATGGACCAATGTCTAATTATACAATGTAATAAAAAAAATTCATATCGAGTACAAAAATTTATGGCAAAATGATGTGGAATAACATTTTTTTTTCAATATTTTACCTTACATTTAATTAAATTAAAGATAAAAAAAGAATCTCAAAGTATAGATAGATACATACAACATTCACGTATTGAATAAATAAATAGTTTTCACCCAATTTCAATTTACAAATCTAATGATAATTTAATATTGAGGTTCAAATGGAGTTTACAAAACAATCATAAGGGGAGACTATATGGACACATTCGAGCAACTTGCTCAACTACACCACTAGCTGAGAGTTATTGTTTTGATATAAATATTGGGGAAATCTACGTTTTCAATATTATTAGTAACCTTGTTTGATTCAAAAGTTAACAGAAGTTTGGGAAAATAAGTAGCATGCTACTCGAAAAAGACAAATTCTACATAAAAATAATCAATTATAATGTGAAATCGCTTTATTTACAAAAGATGGGGTACTTCGAATGATATATGTAGCTAAAAATATTAGAACCCTACATAAATCTAAATCAATGAAGGTGTATCTGGTCTCTCCTTGTAAGTTACATTAATATAATCTCCAAGCAATCCTGATAAATCAAAATTATTCATGGCTATCCAATGAACAATGTTATATCTTAGCCTAATATCTAGACATGTTTAGCCTTCATTATAAGCTAATTAGTCAGGCTAATTAGTATATAGAGCTGAAGAAGCTACCTAAGTTCAGCAACTCAACAAGTAAAATAAATGCTTAACGCAACCCTGTGTCACCCCAATTCATCAAACTAATTCTATGCTTCCCTGGATAGCTTCAAGCTAAAATTGTGGAGGGATCGCAGCCTATCTTACAATACATTTGGGAAAGAGATGTAGCTCACGGAGGATATGATACCATAGAAATCTTCATTATAAAAATATTCTATATCAAGCTTATGCTTGATACTCTTTGTTGAAGGCCCATTAGAGGACCTCTACTAAGCGTACCCAACATACATACCCTAATTAGAGACTTATATAACATAAAATCTATGTCTTTATAAACAAGTTATAGGTTTCAATATTCTAAAAGGCACTAGGCGGTAGGCGGTCGACCACCTTCGAGCACCTAGGGGATCAGGCGGGCGCCTAGGTAGAGTCTAGGAGTTTTCTCGCTAGCCGGTTTTGATTATAATTTATGAATTATATATTATTAGTGTATTGTTTTAGAATACAAAAAATATACTATAAAAAATAAAGAAAAACATTTGAAAAAGACTCATAAAATTATTTAGAGTAATGATATTTGTCACCCTTTTTGTATCACCCATTTATCACCTCCCACGTGTATGCCTACATGGACCAATGAATTGATTTCTCTATCCTATTTAATTTTTCTCTATCTTCTATTCAAGGAAATCAATACATATATATAGAAGGGTGAATGATAATAAATTATATTAGACCTTTTTTTTTGTTTTTATATAATATTTAAAATAGATTTATATAATCTTTTGTGTCAAAAAATAAAAAATTTCAATTTTTTGCATTACAAATGGATTTTTTATTAATTTTTTCCTCCAGAGCTCCTAGGACCGCCTGGGCTTATTCTTAAAAATACACTACCTTATAGAGCCTAGGTGGCCGCCTAGGCCGATTTTTACTAACATGTAGCTCACTTAAAATCTCTAAATATGTTAACAATATACATGTTATTTTTCAATAGATTTAACCTCTGTCAATTCATATATCATTGATTGTCAATTTACACGCCTTCTTGATTTTGAATACTTAAGCTATTTCGATATAAAAGGAGAATACACCTCAACCTCTCCAAATCGAAGTGCCTCTACAAGAAAAAAGCGAAGCTCCTAGGGTCCTATTAGGTCTCACAACTAGAATCATGCCTTCTTTGTTACTTACGAACGAGATAAAATTTGCAAAGGTGAATATAAGAGGTTTCTTGAGAAAGGAGGAAGACTGGGTTGAAAGACATTCATGAGGAAAAGTTTGAGATGGACTATTGAGCTAGTAAAAGAGTTATATCTTGGCCTCTTTAGCCGAGATAGTAAAAAAATTATCAATATTTGTACAGTTTGGATAGTCCACTAGAATGGATTTAGAACGGCATAAACCATATGCCACCGGGTACCCAAGTTTTTAACTCGCACGTGTCATTTGGAGTTCAAAAGATGAAGTTATAAGAATTTCAATAAAGTTTGGTCGGGCTTTAAAGAAAGTTAAAAAAAGTCAACAAGAGTAAACCCAAAGACAAAATTATGATACAGACTAAAACAATAAAGATTATATATATATATATATATATATATATATATATATATATATATATATATATATATATATATATATATATATATATATATATCACCCTTTTTTTTCACCTCTATATGACCTCCAGGTTTTAAGAACCAATCAAATCGTTTCTCTCTCCTAATTAATTATTTTCTCTCTCTTTTGTTTGATGCCATATAGGGAGACACATAGAAGGTGAAATAAGGGTGAAACAAATAGGGGTGATATATAGCAATGCTCAAAAAAATATACATGACATGGCATTGAAACAAGTTGTATCAACCATATTTGATAATTTTTGAAATCCAAAAGCTTCTAGTATACATTTGAGCCCATATTTTTATCCTACAATACCAATCTCTTCACCTATAAATAAAGACTCTCTTCCTTCACAACTTTCATCAACCCAACTTTTTATTATATATTTTCATAGTATTAGTGTGATTATTAAGAATTACAACATTCTTAGTTTGAAAAAAAATAAATGATTACAATTCCAAGATGGGCATAATATTTCATTACAAATTTTTATATCTTGCAAAAAGATAATTGTAATGAAATGTAATGGCCAACTTTAGATTGTGAATTCATTTTAAAGATTTCGTTACCCATGAATATTGATGGAATTTGTAATCTAAAACACAAATTATTTTAATTTTATCTCCGTCAGAGCATTTTACAAATACGTAATATTCTAAACCCTAATTTTTATTTTTATTTCATACAAAGTCCTCTCTTGCATCTCAATGCAACCTAAAATCTAGTATGGAAAGGTCAAAAGAGGGTAACTTTACATACTTGCACTTTCACATTCACTTGTTGAGATTCATCCCCCACTCCCTACCTTATGTACACAACAACCATATAATATAATGAGGCCTTAATTGTTTCTATTTAATGTTATTTTGATATTTGGGATTGTTTATTAATTTAAATTGAGATTTGCATCTATTGGGCATACAAATTGAGTTAAATACTAATCGTATCTTGTCTGAATAGTTATTAGCCTCAGTAATTATGCTTGCATCCAGAAGAGGGATCCCAAATACGGACAATTTATACGAGCTAGGTGTGCGTTAGTGAACCGATGGGTCTTGACTATCCAAGTAGTCGCTAGGGTTTCATATTTAATCTCTTAGAATTTAATTACGTGAGATTCCGAAGTCGATCCTTACATGAGTTAGGAAGACACTAGAATCCTGGTTAATATGAACAATAATTTACCCTTATATTAGAACATCATAACTATACACTTTGGGGGAGTACTAGCAGTCCTTAAATATAACTTTGATATTCGAAAACTTTTTTTAGTTAATTATCTTTCCATTTCATTAGTTCAATTTTGTTAATTTAAATTTGTCTTTTACATTATAAAAACCCAAAAACATTATACCATTTACTTTTCCTTTTTGTTTCTCATATGCAAGTTATTCGATATTATACTACAAAACACCTAGAGTTAACACCGATAATCCCAATGGAGATGATACATCTCAGAATTATTTTTAGTACATGTCATCAACCCGTGCCCTTTGCGGGAATTTATCCCCCTTTTTAAGTGTCAAATTATCAACACACCTAGGACAAAAATAAATTTTTGGTGCCGTGTCAGGGATTAATCTATTTTCTTTTTGTGTTTAATTTTGTGTAATATAGTTTTGTTTAGTTTGTATTTTTTTAGTTTTTCGTTGGCATCACTTGTGTTCTTGTTTTTGTCTTTCTACACTTGTAATATGTTTTGGTGTATGTTTCGCCATAAGTTTAGAGAAAGAGAAATTGCTTCGGGACCATAAGAATAAAGAAAGAGAAAGAATAGCTCCAGTTGAAATCGCCAACCTTGATCCACCATAAGGTTTCGTGACTAATTAGAATCAAGTGAAACAAAAAAATAAGATAGGAGTGAACTTGAATGGAGGAAATCCATATAATATAGCTAATAAGTAAGGTGAACAAGTCCCAGCAGGGGTCATGTCTTGGTTTTTACAACTACAAGATTAACAACCATTCCATTTACCACAACTTGGGGTTCACCCACCCACTATTCATGTCGTAATATTAAAGCCTGATGCGAGTACGATAATTAATTTTCTATTTAGGGCTATTATAGTGGGGCTTCCCGCGAATATACTGTTAGAGCCATGCAAAAGTTTATGCAGATTTACGATACGTACATCACTCTAGGTGTTACTCAGGAACAAATGTATATTGTTATGTTTTTATTTTTCCTTACAGGAGGAGTTAGTAAGTGGTACGATCAACATCCTAGTGAATTAAACACTACTTGAGAATAATTTCAAGCAACTTCCTTTTATAGATATTATTCGAAAAGTGTGTTTTGGAGTGGTCAATTAGATTTTGCGGGATTTTGCCAGGAGCAAGAAGAGACGTTGGAGTAGCCCAGACTCGCTTACAATCATGTTTGCAGAAGTTTCCACTTCATGAGTACACACCAGAGTTTCAAATGGACATGTTTTATAGAAGTTTGGATGTAACCTTTAACGAAAAAGCTAACACACATGTGGAGGAGGTTTCATGATGGTAAGGTCAAATCATGTGTTAGGTATATTTGATAGAATTTCAAAAAATGAGATGAAATAGAAACTTTCAAGATAACCGGTTCGTGTTTCATAAACATGTACTTTGATTTTAGCTATGTAAACCGTGTTGAATGCCAATATATCCTCTTTAGAGAAACAGATCCAGAAAGTAGTTGTTACCAACAATAAGGCATATGTTAATGTACTGCAAGAGCTATAAACTTATCTATGATATGGGGAAATTTATCATGTGTGGGTAGAGTGTCCTAGTAATCCAGAATATGTGTTTTCCATATCTACTCGAGGGAATAACCATTTGGATTGTCAAGGATACATTCATCAAAATAGAAATCATAAGGGGCTTTAACGGTCTAATACTAATGCATGCGAAGGTCTATTAAGGAAACTATCAACGCGATTCCAAGGAGACAATTATCAAGTTAGGCCTCAAAATAATTATCAAGGAAGTCCAAGCCATGGAATTCAAACTCCAAAAAATCATGTGTATGATGCTTACGCTGAAAGCCTTGCTCAGAAGGCACTCCCTTCCCATCCACAAAAGGGTATGACTACCACTAATTATTTGACTATAAATTTGAACAAATTTACTATGACATCTAATGAAAAGTCAACCAAGATAGAGATAAATCTTGAATTCTCACTCTGCTAAGTTGAAAATTCTTGATAATCAAGTGTCTTAGATTGCTAACGTCGTTAACAAGTGACCGCAAGGTAAGCTTCCAAGTACTACTAGGAATTCTCATAATAATGAAGATTGTAAAGTGGTTGAACTAAGAAGTGGGAAGCAATTACCCACTCCCTTAGTAGTTTGGAAAGAGAAAGAGGTTGAGAAATAAGTAGAAGGAGATGTTGAAGAGTTTGTTGAGCTGACATCTGTTAATGAAATTGTTGAGAAATTACGGCTTAAAAGAAGAAATAGTTAGTTGTGATAGATAACCATCCTTTCCTACCATTCCCATAACGTGTCTAAAATAAGGACAATGATGAAAAGTACAAAAAGTTCATAGACATGGTAAGAAAGTTAGATTACAAAAAGTTCATCCAAATCATGCCAAATTAATTTCAATTTATGATGGACATGCTTTCCAAGAACCAAAAATATTCTGAGGGAGAGATGACTGGTTTGTTGGAGGAGTGTAGTGCGATTTGTCAAGGCGAGTTTCCTCCGAAGTTAAAATATCCCAGAAGTTTTAGCGTTCCTATATCCATCGGTATAGAGTGGACAGGGAAAGCTTTATACGACTTGGTTTGATTATCAATATCATGTGTAAGTCATTGCGAGACCTACTACCATGGTCTTACAAATGACGAATAGGAATTTCTACCAATAAGGTGGAAAGATTGAGGACGAGCTCGTAGACGCATGTAATTTTGTAATTCCTTGTGATTTTAATTCTTGATTACAACAGAGATAAGAATTGTCCATCATATTTGGGTGGCCATTCTTAGACATGGTGCATACTTTGATTCATTTAGAGAATGGTCAATTGATCATGCAATTGCAAGAAGATGGAGATAAATTCAATGTCTTAAAGGCTATAAAATTTCCTAATTCTCTAGAATGTTGTTTTACCTGAACACCACTGATAAGGCAAATAAAGAGCCAAATAAGGCTTTGGAAACCGTAAGTTTGGAGGAGAGAGAGCTAAAAAGGAAATCACCTAGCAATGCTACACTGAATCGTAAACGGAAGCCAACACTTGCCCACTTGAAGAGGATCTTGAACAAAAGACTCTGAAAGTACCCATAGAAGACAAAGAGTTTGGGCTAGGTGATGAGGTCGGAAAGAAAGCTCCAAATATCCAAAAAATATCCCACAAGAAAAGGAGTTCTTGGAATTGGTCATTCAGAACTCATAAACTTATTTGTGAGAAAATGGTAGAAATGAAATGAAAGGGATGAAAAATTACGCTTAGTTGATGTTAATAGACTCACTCATTGTTGGGGAGGCTATGTGAGAAAGATATGATATCAAGGTAACACTTAAGATTTTAACGACGCTAAACAAAAGTTCTTCTTGGAAGACAACCCATGTTTTTAACTCTTTAGTACTGTAATTTTATAAGTTAATTTCAAGTAGATTATTGAGCTTGGGTGAAATAAATGCAAACTCATGCTCACCATCAAGTCGAGCGGTATACCGCACCTTTCCAAACTGTTACAACTTATAAGCCACATGTCTAAATTTCAGAGAGTTTCATCGCTCGCGCAGTATACAGCTATTCAAATTTTGACTGTCGAGAGAAGAGCGACATGATGTAATTTGGTCAAAGGCAAGAAAAATTTGCGTAATGTACCATGCTATACCAGCGGTACACCATTGTGCGACATAGCGGCATGACAACTACATCACATGAACATGGTCGGAAAGTTTGAGTGATAGATCGGTGCACCGTGTCCAATGAACGATGCACTACTCCGTAGGCAAAGAGTCGCAACGCAAGGTCCACAGTCAAACTAAGATAAATTATATCTTTTTAAGAACACTAGTGATAAGAACAACCAGTTTGAGTACTATCGGGTAATTGAGAATCTCATGTACCTAACAAACTGCACTAGGCTAGATATAGCACGTGCAGTAAGCAAGCTAAGTAGGTTTACACATAATTCAGGAAGAATCACTTGATTTTTATCGTAAGAGTTCTAAGGTATCTTAGATACACTCTGAACGAAGGGTTGTTACACAGGATATCCAGTTGTGTTAGAAGGATACAGTGATTCAAACTGGATATCAGACTCCACAGACTCAAAATCCACAAGTGAATTTGTCTACATGTTAAGAGGTCGTGACTTGGAAATCCACTAAGAAAACGTGCATAGCCAGATCCACTGTGGAATATGAGATTATAGCTTTAGAAAAAGTTGTAGAGGAAGCCGAGTGGCTTTGGAATTTCTTAGAGGATATTTTTAATTGGCCAAAACCTGTGTTAGCTATCTGCATACATTGCGATAGTCAAAGTGTCATTAGTAGGGCGTTAAACGAGATGTATAGACATACATCATAGCCACAATACAGATAGACAACTACTCTCAAACGAAGTTATCACAATTGATTACGTTCATTCAAAGGATTCATAGCAGATCCACTGACCAAAGGTCTATAACAGAGAAAGTGCGAGTGTTGTCAATAGGAATGGGTCTTAAGCCTACGAAATCTGAATTGTCATGATGGAACCCTACCTAGCATAGTGGAGATCCCATAATCTAGGTTCAAAGGGAAAACTGAATCATGAAACTGCAACTTGGTGTGACGCACTGTGGGGAGACCTCCCTAAACCATTACTAGGACAAAATTAAACTGTTCTACCTGTAAAACTGAAGAATAAGTTCAACGTTTAATGGTTCTTGTATTTTCGATAAAATAAGATAGAGTAATGCAGAATACTCTTGACAAGATACCATCTATATGAATACCATGGGTAGTGCCGACCTACGAGACTTTTATATGCAAAATACTCCAACGGTTATTCATGAAATACCATGAGTTGTCCAGGTCCATAAATGGACACAACCGTGAGAACCAAATAATGCTCGAAAGTATACTATATAAGTTCTATTGACTTGGTTTACACAAAATCTAAATAGTACAAGACATCATGTTCACTAGTAAGCAAGTAAATCCGATATCTCTAACAAGAGAAGGTTCAAGCCAAAAAGTTACCTTTCTCGATATAGTATTATTCTACGCTTCTCTCTTGCTCTCTCTCGTGTTTAGCATTCTTTGCATAATTTTTTCAGGGTGGTTAGTCAATTTCCATTCATGTTGGGATTGTTGGTCATACCATCTGGACAAACCCAAGCATTGGTCTTTATTTGATTAGTAAACGTTGTATCTTATATTTTAAAAAATATGTCTTCAAATTAAACATCACAACTCTTTGTCAAGCCATCTTTTCATTTTCTATAAATAGTTGAACAACTCAAACAATTTCTCGATTCAGTTATTTAAAACATTAAGCATTTAAAAATCATAAGAGAGAGAGATAGAAAAGAAGAAACTTTATTAAGTTTGTTGAAATACTCAAGAATTTAGTTTCTTTTCATTAGTTCTGGCGTTGTATCTTGGAAGTTAAAGGAAACAAATGTAAAACACCGGTACGTGGCCTAAATAACTTAAAAAAATAGGACCGAATCAGAGTCTCATAAGTAAAATTATTTATTTATTTATTTACTTTTATTTTATTTATTTTATTTATTTTTTATTTTGTTTTACAGGTTTATACAAATAAAACATAACATTAATGTTATAAGATATTAATTGAAGAACTTCTTATTTATTGATAAAGTGGTGACTTACATAAAGATAAATAAAGGAGTTAAATACCTAAAAAGGACCCTAAAAAGAAGAAAATTAAAATGATGATTATTTTTATTAACTACATGTTTTTGTTGCATTTTAGATGAGTTTTTTATATGTTGAAGGTTGTTCAATACCTCTAACTAAAATACGATTTATACTTATACTAAATTTTAGTGAATTAACTTAATTCTAATGTAAATTGTGATGCTAATTGTAAGTTACTCAATGTATAAGATATCATAAATAGGTTAAGTTACTTAATATTCTCCATGATATCCCACTATAATGTTTAAATTATGAGAAATCTATCTTAATCAAAAATTAAACTTGTAATAATTATATGAAAAAACATGAAATGTGATATCCAAAAGTATTGATATATGTGTATACATTTCTTTTAGAGTTTCAGTCCTTTGAGAAGTTAAATATTGGCTCAACAGAAAGAGGAAGCCAGGCCATCAATAGGTACATTTGATGTTACCAATGAAAATCAACCTTTCACACACCTTATGAAGAGTGACAGTCCACTCCTTTTATCCGTATCATTGAAAAGCACACACTAAGTCACCATAAGTACCAACCTGCACTTTCTCTTAACCTTAAGAAGGTAACACTTTACCCTAAAACAGATAAGTATCAAAGTATAACAAATTATACTTTCTACAAGAGTTATGAAAAATATTGGATTTGTTTCTGAATCTAGTTTTTCTTCTTAAGTCTAGGTGATCATTTAAAAGATATGGTCAATAGTGTATTATTAAAATCATGCATTACGATAGAAGTAAAATATAAATTACAAGTAGCTGATTAAACAAACACAAACAATTATGATAATCCATGAAAGTAAATATCTTATAACGATATAAAAAGGAATTGTTGTCTTTCCATACAAGAAAATACCAAGGAAATGTAAATTCAAAACAAATAAACAACATAGATCGAACGGAAAATTAATCCAGTTGTGAAATTAATCAAAATCGCAGCGTAGTCCCCCTTTAATTTTCTGAATTGTTGAGCTGATCAAACTATGGACTGAAGCTACAAACTCCTGATCTATGTGCTTTGTTATGTCGACATTTGCAAGAATTTGGTATGACACGGTCAAAAGAGAGCCACCTGCATTGCTTGCACTTGAACTTCCTGAGGCTCCACCTCCATTCCCCGCCTTATTACAACGACCATCAGAGGAGATAACGAATCCAGTTGGTAGGACTGACACTTTATCAGGGTTTTCTAGCTGCATGGTTGAATTAAGAGCTCCTAGGTCCATGGGTGCATAGACTATAAGTGCTCCCAGGCTATCAATGAAACTCTCTTGAAGAAGCAACACATGTTCCTTAGACGTAATTGCCTATTTCATATAACAAAACAATTAGCTTAAAATATATAATATATAATACAAATTTTTGAATAATTAATTTGGTAATGAAAAAAGTTTAGTATATTGGTTTAATCAATTATATTATATAAGAAATAGAAGAATTTGAATTATGATTTGATCATTAGGGTTTGATGATATATTCTTTGTGATATTTTGAAAGAAGGTTACTCTATTTATTGAAAAAGTATGACCTACTTAAAGATCGATACCGGAGGTTAAATAACAAAAGATGTTGAAAGATAAAATGAAACATATAAAGATAATATCATGAATATATGTAGAAACTACATGTTTTTGTTATATTTTTAATAAGCTTTTATACGTTGAAGGTTGTGCACTAATTTTAGCTAAAAGTTATTTCTACTGCTACTAAATGTTTGTGTAATCAGTGTAACTCAAATACAAGTTGTGATGCTAACTGTATGTATCTCATTGTATGAGGGTAACATGAACAAGTTTTAAAATAGTATTAAAGGTTACCTGCAGAACAGATACGTTGTTTGCTAAAAAGTTACTCCCGGTTGCGATGCGCGCATTCAAATGCACGGGATTTCCATTCGCCATGATATCCCACTACAATGGTAAATTAGGAAGAAATTATCTTAATCAACATTTAAATTAGAAATAGTTATCCAAAAATAATATGAATTATGATATAAATAGTAGTGATAAATGTACATACCTTTCCTCTGGCTTTTTCATCTATTAGGAAGTTGAATATTTGCTCAACAGAAAGAGGAAACCACATTGATGAAGCAGCACTCAAAATTAGCCCAATGGGTGCTCCTGGCTCCTCATTCTTTCTGACAGAAATCCGAACCCCACTGATATTCATTTCCGACATATTTGGGAAATCAATCTTATCACCAGGGCATAAGTTTTCACAGAAACTCTTTACCATACGGTGTGAGAGTTTCATGAAATTTCTTCTTACGTCTAAATCTTGTATGACTGTTATGAAAATTAAAGATGGAAAACAAAAAGAAAAAAGATATATATTAGATAATTAAAAAATTGCATTTCTGTTAAAGTATAATGTAGATTATATTTAAAACGAGTCACGAGACTCTATTAGAATTAAAAGAATGTTGAAAATACCACTTTCAAGACCATCTCTAGGTACACTTGTTGTTCCCATGTAAAATGCAACCCTTTCGCACATCCTTTGAAGGGTGACAATCCATCTGTTTGCTCCGTATGCTTGAGAAACGCAAACCAAGTCGCGATAAAGGCGATGAGTTTGAGATTTGTCATCAACTTGAACATTCTCAATCCATGTCACCTATAAAAAACTAGGAATCAGTGCAACTTATTTAAACATTTAAGTAAGATACGTATCTAGGGGTACTAAAACGAGTTTATGTTCATGCATTTATATAAGGTATGAAATAAGAATAAAAAGTTGTTCAGTTAGTACAAATATATAACATACATGTAAGATCTCAAACTCACAAATAGTATGTACGCAAAGTTTACCATGTAATGACCTAAGCCATATTTGGTATTGTATGTTCTAGAGAAAATTTTATTCACATGTTTAAAAGTGCATTTTTGTAATATAAAACGTGATTTTAAAATTAATCAGCCACATATAGAAGGTAATTCAGAAGATTTCTGAAATATCATGGTAGAAGTAGGATATATAGGATACTCATTTATTATAGCTACTGGCACAATTTAGGTGCTCATACACATTCTTATTTCACTTTTAGGTCGAATTACTAATATACGTCTTCAGAGAAACATCAACATTAATAATATTATTTAGGAATTATTAACAGTCAAATACATCATGTCATTGTTAGGATATATTAAAAGGATATAAAAGATAAATAACTATGTATATGAAATAGTTAATAAATATAAAATGTACTTAGCTAGAAAAGTTAATGCATAGTGTACCTTTGAACTTCCATTACAGAGGTCTTGGATCACGCACCCAGATGGATGTCTCCATGCTCGAGAAGCAGAAGGATCATGAAGCTCTTTGAAGATATCATATGAGACATCTACCATCATCCAAACAGTCTGATCAAGTTTCCTTACATAACGTACAAAAATGAAGTCCCGTGCTGGCACAAGAGGTGACAAAATGTGCATTTTTGCATGCATCTGAGTTATACAAGTTAAATACACTAAATTAGATGACGAACACATTCTTTTTACTATTCAGTTGCAAACTCAGGCACGTAGCCAATTGAGAAGCAGAGAGCCTCCCCTACCACACACTACCTTCCCCAGATTTTAAAGCTTTATTTTAATTATATATAATTTTTATGAAATGTATGAATAAATGAATTCCCCACGCTACACCAAAAAAACATGTGTTATCTTAGTTGTCGTGTTAGAAATATAAGCTCAAAAAAATATTATTAAGGGAGACTCATTAATGATTTGTAAAAGATATTGTGAAGGTTTTAATATCTCAGTCAAAAACTTATAAATAATAAATTTATAGTTATAAATACAAGATATCTAAAAAGTGTATAGAAAGGGCATATGGAGCGAGTTACACCAAATCAAATATTTGTTCATAATAGTTTATTTAATCAGTCAATTTTTTGTATATATGTAAACGCACTGGGTACCAATTTAATATTTTAGTATTTTAAAATAAGATTTTAGATCGATAAGGTGCATACTACGCAGATGAAACAAAATATATCAGGTATTTGGAAAAAAATATGTATGAGTATGCTTACCAAATACATGGAACCTCCAATATTCTCGGTATCGATTTTGTCAATGATGCTGGCTTTGGTGACCATATTGGGAAACATGTTCATCCATTGATCCTAAATAATAATTTTGTCAATTATTTAAGCATAATCACAAGAATACTGTACAAATAATAATATGTTACTAAATGAGAGTATAAGAATGGTAATTACCGGATCCATAAACATGTTGACCAATTGTAGTGGATTCATTGCAACCACGCCCGAATCTTTCGACGACTCAACTCTTGCGCTTGAGGTTTTAAAGCGGTTGGCTTTAGGAAAGAGTTTGTCGTAACTATCGCGAACAAGTTGAAAACTCCCATTGCTTGGCGACTTAATCCATAATGGCTCATCCTTATGCGCGAGCTCCACCAGTTCATCCACTGAGCTTAGACATAACTCAATGATGGCAGATTTTTCAATGTCACGAATTTCGTTGAAATGATATTGTGTTGGATTAACATTTCTTGAATTCTCAGATGGTTGTCCAACATTTAGGAAAGAGTTACTTAAGTTACCCAATGTATTTTCAATCCCAATGGGAGGGTTTCTTAGATGTCCTAATGGACTCTCTTTAATACTATTTAGAGTACCTCTTAGGTTTCCTAATGGATTTTCTATACCAATTAGAGGGAAAGCTCCTATCCCTGGACTTAAAATATTTCCTGGTGAAAGTGAAGTAGATCTTGGATGTCCCATTTCATTTGTCAGCCCTTCAAAACTAGAGTCAGGTTTTCCAGAAAAGCCACCAGAAAGGCCGCCTGAAATGCCACCGGAGAAGCCGCCAGAGAGGCCTCCAAATAAAACGCCAGAAAGACTGTTGGTGGTGCTGCCGGGAAGGACACATGAGGAGCCTCTAGAGAGGCCGCCAGTGAGGCCAGTCAATTGTTCATGCCTCCCTACATACTGATATAAAAAAAGATTGTGTAATTAGATTGCTTTTATGGCATTAAATCTTATAATTAAAAGAAAGGAATATTACCTCATTCTTCTGGCGAGAATGTTCAGTGTGTAACATCTCTAGTTCACGGTATCTGTCTAAATCACTAAGTGCTGGGCCGTCACAGTTTGGGCAGATGATATTCTTCAATGCCTGCTTTAGGGCAATGTTCTCGCAGTGCATTCTTTCATTTTCCATCCGAAGAGAATTATTATCTGCTCTTTCATTTTGAGTCTACAATATCCAATAAATAATATATTATTCTTATAAATTTAGCAAAGAAAAGAGAATCATTTTTATTTATATTAATAATAATAATAATATATATATAATATACCTTTGCCTGTGTTCTTTTGTTTTGAAACCAGAATTTAATCTGACGAGGCTCGAGGCCTAGTTCTTGACCCAGTTGTCTCCTTTGGGACTCATCTGGATGGGGAACATCTTTGAAATACCTATATATTAATTTATTTCATATATTATGAAGTTTTAGACAATTAAGAAGTTTTCTAAAAAACACATTTAACAAATTTTATCTTTTGATATTGATCAATAAGATTTTGTAAATTATATTTTAATTCTTAATCAATAGTATTATGTTATAATAAAAATTACTTCATTAATTAATATTATATCGAATACAATATTATTTATTATATATTCTCATGTTTAATTTATCTTCAAAAAAATTAACAATATGTAATTTAAAGGATAAAAAATATATAACCACATTAACATAAAATTTCAGCTTATGTCTAATTTAAAACCTTGCAATTAAACTACAATTACAAAAATACTCATAAATTTCTTTAATGTTTGGTAAGTAAAATAAATATTCAGAATTTTGATAAAATTATTCTAATTAATTAAAAACTTATGAGATGTAGCATGTTAATTGAGATTTACCATTAAAACATAAATCATTCAATGGATCACCATAATAAACCATAAATGTAATTTTTAGTTTTACTTTTAAAATAAGTAAACAAACAAATAAAACCTTGCAAAATTACGGGTAAGCTATATATCAAATCTTTTTAAAGGGACTTACGCTTCAAGGCGTTGAATCTGCTCGGTTGAGTGTCGATGGTATGGTTTCTTTCCCTTGTTCAAATTAGATTCTTCATCGTAGTCTTCTCCAGAATCATTTCCAACAAAGTTATCCATAACTATGTTAAGTGTCTGAAAATAAATTGAAAATTGGTTATCACCAAGTTTATAAAGTTATAATTCATGCACTAATAACTATAAAATGAATCAACCTAATCAATTTAAAATCTTTTCCATTATGAATAAATTAAGAAAATGGTTGTAAAAATCTATAAGATTTGATAAATTCACTCAAAATATATATATATTATGATCACTTTATAGAATTAATGATGCTTAATGAAAAAAGATAAAAGTCGACATATTCACCTTACTTATAATGTAATGCACAGATTACCAGTCGATGAGTCCTTTGATATGTTTCTTACCTAGTATATATAGGAAAGATTAGGATGAATTAGCACGAGTCAGTGATTTTGTGAACGTGTTTTTTAACATGATTGTTTGTAATTAGTATCCATAATAAGACATATTAAGACATATTAAGAAGTCAATAAATAGAATAAATGAAATGAATTTTTAGAGCATCCCAAAAATACATTTCCAACTAAGGAAGGTTTTTTACAACAATGGAAATCCAAAATATTTAAATATTGTAAATTATTTATTCAATAACAATTAAAGAAATTGTATTATATATGATTTTTTTCCATAATAGATTAACGAATAAACATGATATTTTCATTTTTTGTGCATGTATGTCTATTTTTTGCATATTTTATACCGCTATTGAAATGTCTATTTTTTGCACATTTTATACCGCTATTGAAATGTCTATTTTTTCACATTTTATACCACTATTGAAATGTCTATTTTTTGCACATTTTATACCGCTATTGAAATGTCTATTTTTTGCACATTTTATACCGCTATTGAAAAGAAGAATTGAAACATATATATGGTCACGTTTGATAAATGTAATTAAACATGATATTACGATTTGACCTACTTTATCTTCAGAGTTTTGTCTGAATGCTACACTATAGTAAATTAATTAAATTTAACTCTATAGAAAATATACTATAAAACTTCTAACAATAATGTGTATATATAATTTTGAATTTTAGAAAAGTAAGGAGGATAATTACTACAAAAAAAATTCAAGAATTTGGACATAATAAAACTAATCACTCATTAAATATGATTGATAATAATTTCCAAAAAACATGTTTAATGCACATGAAATATATTTAATGGTTTAGTAAATTATCTTGTAATTCAGTTACTTTTTAATTATTACAAAAAATCATCAATTTTTCCCTCTTAATTTGAATGAAACCTATCAATTACGAAATATAATCACATAACAAGTATAATTTTGAGGTTGGAAGGGTGTTATATTTGTGTACATATATCAATGTTGGCTTGAAACTACCAAAAGTATATAAATGATTAGTTATTAATAAAAAATAATAGTTTTGATCTCATATTCTCATATTTATAACTTTTACCTACTATTGAGGTTTTATTCAATTATGTATAGTTATGCAAAATAATATATATATATATATATATATATATATATATATATATATATATATATATGAATGTTATTGCCCATGCAACCTTTTTAAATATTTTATTAAATTATCAAGGTCTAGAAGTCATAATTAATATATTTGTTTGTAAATATAATTGTCTTAAACTAGTTAATTAAAATTAAAATTATAGAATCCAATTTGATGAAAAGAGCAAAAAGGTAAAGAAGAAGACTATGAAAAAATTGAATGTGTTAAATATACTAGTGTCAACTTATCATGGTAAATTGTATGGATCATAGAGTTTGCAAGATCGTATTATTTAACAATTCATGTTATTACAATGATAAAGACATATCACCTTTTAAGAGGTTTAATAAGTAGGTCTTTATAGATTAATTTAAAAAATGTCAATAAGGTTATAAGAAATTTTCATAAGGGAGAAAGAATTTGGTTGCAACACATAGATTATGTCGTAGAGTTAATTGCATAATAAATCCCTGAGTTTTTCAATCTAACACATAATTTTAATAAAACTTATATTACACTTTATATTATTTTAATCCTTGAATTTATAGAAATCTTCTTTGAATCTTTCAAAAACTATTCAATTTCTCTTATTCTTACAATCAAATTAATTAATTTAGTTATAAAATCTTAAATAAGGAAAAAGGTCACTGAAACATTTACTATATTAGTGTACTTTTTAAAATAAATTAAATAAAAATGAACCTTTTTCTAAAATTGTATTAATTTTTTTTTAAATATCTCAATTCATTTAAAAAAGTAAATCTCATTATTGATTGATTTACATTAGATGTAACCTTTAATTCTATAATATATCAATTAAATCATCTCTCATACCATATTTTGTTTATTAGATTTAAATTCAAATTAAAAGAAAATAAATTTAAATTTATCTTCTTTCAACCCACCATACCAACCAACCATATTGCAAACACGTCTTTCCCAACCCTATTGTCAATTTCTAAATCTATAACTAAAATGTATTAATAAATCTTATACAAACCTTCTGTCCCCTATTATCGTGTTAGTGTATATCGGTTTTAGATAAATTATAAGAAAATAATATAATCTTCCAATTTAGGTAGATTGTTTTTTCATATATTAAAAATTTTATTTTTGAAAGTTTAATTTTATTTTTCTAATTGCATGTGTCAAAAAAGAAATACTAGCATTGTCTGATTCGATTCTCAATGTTTCCATAATTCATGTTGCTTGGATTTTTCTTTTAAATTTTAATAAATTTGATGATTTCATTAGAAGCGTTATAGAAGGGAAATGCGGGCAGCTTTAGCCTCAATAGTTTTTCTTTTTACAGGAATTAGTTCAAGTTATTTCGAAAGTATCATATTAGTCATCTTTCAACTCCATAGGGGATGCATGTACTTGAAGTGATATTTATCTTTCTTAATAGTAGGATTTTTTATTGTTTGGATCCGTTAATTTTCTTAACTTTATGTGTAATAACTTTTATTACTTTTTTAATGACAAATAAAAAAGATGATGTCATTTGTCATATGATATGGTATGAAGACTATTTGTTTCTAAAACCATAATTTGTGACCTTATCCTAAATTGGATAATGGACACCATCACTTAGAGGTATCTTCTTATACTACTACTCCCGTCATTAATAATGATTTATGTTTTGATTTTAATAAAGCTCAAACTTTTGAATACTAATGATCACTGGATTGATTGATTTTATATTTTCTTATCCCAAAATGACTCTTAAAGTAAATAGGTAATTGTCACTAAAAAAATAATTTATTCAAAATTGTCTTTATGACTGAATATTTATATATGGTTTTGATTCATCTACTACTTCAAATGTAACCTCACCACAATGAAAATATTCAAATAAATATATTGCAATTATCAACATAATAGGGGGATTCGTAATGCAATTTTCACTTTATCTAATATTATCGATAACTTTCCTATTTATACTTTCAACTACCTAACTCAAAGACAAATGCATGTGTAAACTATAATTTGGATTCTCGAGTTGATTATTAAGTTCATGGTTGATGGTGGATGGATGCACACAAATATTATACAGTTTATATGAAACACAATGGATCCCATTTACTTTGTCTTATTTCAATAATTATTTTACACATTTTTTAATAGAATAGAGGAACCATTAAGAGAATATATTAAGGTTTCCCCCGAATGATCTTTGGGTGTTATTCAATAAGATAGAACCCAACCCCAATGTATTTACCATTCAACTTCTTACAAGTATTGATAATAATGATGATGGAGGTATTTTTGCAACCCATGTATTCATTTTAACAATCATGGAACCTGAATTTTCATTTCTGCAAACAATTATAAGAAATACTCATTAAATAAGATGGCATCAGTTATTACGAACAAGTGAAACTCTTTCTTGTGATGCTTTTACAGCTTCAGAATTGGAAACACTTATTTTTTGTTTCCACAGCTTGGTTGTTGGATATTGTAGAAAGTTTTGTAATACATGCTTCTTCAGACAATAAATTTTGTTGAGATTAATTGTTTAATTATAGATTTATTCAATTATTTTTGTAAGAGTACAAATGCGAAAAATATTGAAGATGTGAAACCAAGAATATGTGACAAAAATTACAATAAATTCAAAATAGAAGAGTATGTGATGGATATGGTAACGGGGACATGATGTAACTCTCTCTTTAGAGATGATCATTTTGCACGAAAATTAGGGATCCCAAGGCACTTGGGTTGTCATATTTTCTTCATATAGATTTGATGCTTGGTCAAGGTAAATTTTCTAATATTTAATATAAAGGGGTCAAGTTGTTTATTGTTCATATATGGGTAATTTATTTTGCTAATCCACGTACACTGATTGTGTCATATGGCATTTTTAATATTATATTTTTAATCTTACTAAGGATTCAATCTTTAGTAGATGTATATTGCATCTTTGCCGAATATTCACTACAATACTTTATTCTTTGATAGTGAAGATATAAAGTGTGAATGTAAGTGCATTTAATTTTTTTTTGAAGTTTAACACTCATTGGAATTTATGGATACAATTTATGCCACAATAGATTTAGGCACTTTAATTTAAGAAAGAATATACTCACCTTCAATGCGATATGAAGATATAGGGTAGACATTAGGAGGGTAGGAGCGTAGGAAAGATGTTGAAGTATTATGGAATGGTCAAATATTTTCATCGTGTTCTAGCCTTTTGCATGTTTCGTTAGATGTTCTATGTGAAATCTTATCAAATGTTCAAGTCTTTCACCGTACTTAATTATTGGCACTATGCCATTATTTTTTATGTTATCACAATAGAGAATATAATTTTGTTTCTCCATTATTAAGGTCTAAGTGATAAATATGTTTTATGTGTAACAATGGTATAGATTTATGAATTTTCTAAACTATGTTAGGCATTATAATTCATTCTGCTATTTTCATGTCGAGTTTTTGAGTGATTTTAATTGCGAATCCAATCATTACTAATTGATATCATTCGCATGCACATTTCAAGTTAATATTTTCTCCTATATAATTATCATCTGATTTTCAACTATTTTATGTTGGAAATCAAATAGACATTGAAATTTTATTCATGGTACACAACACATGCTAATTATGACCATTTTTGGAGTTCTTATCGTTTTTTTCGAATTGTGTTATTAATAATTTATTAATTTTAAGGTTCAAGTGTTTGTCTAAACTTAACAAAATTGTTATTTGAAACTCCTTTGAAAGCTACCAAAGATGTAGACCTCGAGAATAGATTATGTATTTTATTTGGAAACTGGAGATAACATTATTGTATTTTTTTCTTCTAAAAAGTATTATTTTATGGATAATAAAGGTTTTGTGTGTGTTGATCAACTTTTATGCTTAAATAAATTTTTATGTATTGTCTTATGGTAGGGTAAATTTTTTATCACACTATTTCTTTAATGCAAAAATACATCAGAATGGATCATGTGATACCTAGCTAGATTTTTTAATCTCACAATAATGATTTTGCTTTTCAATTTCAATTTTCAAAAATAATGTAACATGTCATGAACACGACATGTATTAATTTAACCATTGGAACTCCACTTGAAAAACATAAATAAATTCATTTTAATATGGTCATTAATGTAAACCTATGGTATATCTTTCGAACTTAAATTCACATTTTCTGTCATGAATCTTTTTGTAGCCCAAAGGTGGATTAATTTCCAAAAAAAATGTATATCATGATTTTCAAGAAAGACTCCTCAATACAGAAAAAAAATACTGCTTCCAATAAATCAGGGTTTTTATAATAATAGATTAAAATTAATACTTAAGGTAATACGGGTCACCCTCAATTAATTTGACGAACAAGTGTACCGTACTTAGAAATGGTAGTAAATAATATTTTCCATATAAAATACATCTTTAAATAATTTATTATCTAGAAATTTATTAAGGAAATATAATAAATCTAATTGTCAATAATTTACAAAACAAATTGTAGTGCCGAGTTTTATCTAGTGATCATACAAATTTTAAAATAAAATATAATCCAAAAATTCAACTCGTAAGTTAAACTAAATGATTCTTATAAAATCACTCAAATGATTATAGATGTCATAGTACAATTTAATAGTTTTTATGAATATTTTACTTTTATTTATAAAATAGTTTTAAATCATCAATCATCAATCATCAATCATCAATCCTAAAGGGCCCTTACAAACAACAGCAATAAAATTATAATTTTATAATTAATTTAATGATACAATGATTCAAAAAAAGAAAGTGAAAAATTTATTAGTAGAATCATTGACTAATATAAGATTTTTTTTTTATGGACAAATCCATCAAATTTTATTAAATGGGTATCTCAAACATCCAATACATTTTGTCCAGCCCAATGGGTTACAATAGAAAGCCCAAAGTAAGCCTGCCTACTAACCTTACCACTTAAGAAAAAACTTAATAAACATTACATAAAGTTAAAAATAAGATAAATCAATTATTAATCCATTTCGCCCCTAATTATCTTCCTTCCTTACTCCAAAAAACTCTTTTCTTCAATTTGATGTTGATATAATTGCTTATCTGATCCTCACTCAACTTCCTAGTTCCATAAATTCTTCTATTACGCTCAGTCCAGATACCATAAACATAGGTAGTGAAGCATAGCCCTATGATTATGGTTTTCTCTTTGCTTGTCCCAGATTGATGCAAACATAGGAACAGCAGAAATACCACATTTATCAAGCAAATTTCTTTTTGCAGGAAGAGCAAGTGACCATGAGGTGATCAAGGTCTTCCGCGCCTGATTAAACAAAATTCATAAGTCGAATTGGAATGTAATTCCCATCCTAATAATATAAGATATTTTGCATTATATAAAATACAGAATGGTTGTCCAATTCACTAAAAAAACCTTATCAGTTCGGTATAAGATCTAGAAAAGAAAAATAATATATAATTTAAAGTAGGAAAAAAACTTTGGGGTTCATATTTTAAAGCTTCATGGACCAATATATATATATATATATATATAATGTAATAAAAAGAATTAATATAGGTTAAAAGAACAATGTGGCAAAAAGTTATCGATTAACATTTTTTCAAAATATTAGCTTATATTTAATTAAAATGAAGACAACATTCACTTAGTGAATAAAATAAAAAGTCTTCACCCAATATCAATTTACAAATCAAAATATATAGAGGTTTAAATGGAGATTACAAAATAAACCATAAGGGGAAACTATATAGGCACATTCTAGCCACTCACTCAGTCACATCATTAGGTGAGATTGATAGTTTTGATGGAAATATGGGGAAATCAACTAATTTTTATATATTCTCAATAACTTTTTTAGATTCAAAATCTAACATAAGTTTGGGAATATACGAAGTTTAAAGATAACATGCTACTCAAAAAAGACAAATTTGAAAAAAAACTCATTGTAATGAGAAATCGCTTCATTTACAAGAGATGGGATACATCGAAAGGTACGTGTAGCTCCAATATTAAACGCTACAGTAATCCAAATCAACAAAGATGCATCATGACTCTCCTTGTATGTTACATCAATATAATTTTTAGGCAACCCTGATAAGTAAAAATTATTCCCACCTAGCCAGTGAAAAATATCATACCTTACCCTGATATCTCAGCATGTTTAGCCTTCATATGAAACTAATTATTCGGACTAATGAATATATAGAGCCGAAGAAGCTAACTAAGTTTATCAACTCGAAAAGTAAACTAAACGATTAACACAGACCTATGTCACCCCAAGTCATCGAACTACTTACAAACTTTCATCGACTACATCGAGCTAAAATTGTGGAGGTATCTGATCCCACATGAATAGAGCTTTGGGAAAGATATCTAGCTCAAGAAGGATACGATACAATATATATCTTCACTATAAAAATATTCTTTATCATTCTTAGTCTGGATACTCTTGGTTGAAGGCCTATTAGAGGTCCTCTACTAACCCTAACAACCATCCATGCCCTAATTGGGGACTTCTACAACATAAACACTACGTCTTTACATAAGTGTTATAGTTTTACTACATGTATCTCACTTAAAATATCTAAATGTCTCTACAATGTACATTTTATTGTTATATTTTCCCACTCTCTTCATATAACATCGAGGGTCCATTTTCGATGTTAATTATACTGACTTCAGTGTCGAGTACAATTAAATACATCTCATGATTGGGTCTTTGTCATGGTTTTGTATGTATAAAGGTTAGATCAAGTAGACAGACTACTCAACCATTCTTTAAAATATATACAATGCGTTACATCCATCTGTTCAGCAAATATGTAGAGATGAGACTACCAAAACGATATAACTTTATCTGGTAGAAATTTGGTTAGTGAGATTGGCGTCACTAAATTATATCTCTTAATTCTCTCAGTTGTTTATGTTGTTCTATTTAGTGATAGGGTGTTCTCAAGAGGGGCCTAAGTATTCCAAATTTTGAAGAGACAAAGTGTGGAAAGCTTGTGGTCTTGTAGGGAGGTGTTAATCAAGGTGTTGGTGATTTGGTTGGGAGCAACGCAATTTGTACAAGATTTCTAGGTGGTGAAACACTACTCCTATGACGTAGAACTCTCAGGTCCTAGAGGACGTACTCAACTCTTTAGTCATCAGTGTACTACTATACCTCATCTTTATCTATTCGATTATCAAATGATGTGTTGACCATTCTCTGTAATGCTTACATAAGTGCAATATTCTGGCACCAAACTCTTTTATTCTCAATCAAAACTAAATCAATGTAACCTTTAATATTTTGAGTATACAAATATCCAATAAATAAGATAGTACTTCCATCAATTTAGTAAGAAAGATATTAATTTTAATTTATATTGTTAGTTAAAAGATATATAGATGTAAAACACCATTTTGTGTGTCCTTTGTTTTACGGAACCATATATTTATCTAATCAGGTCAAGCTTATTTAACGTCCTAGTTATCTATTTGGAGATATATATTTAAATGTGGAACTTCCTTGAAATATATATATATATATATATATTAATTTTCACCTAAAATAATACGACTATTGATAAATAGTCATATATTATCATAAAAAGTTGGTCAAAATTCGTAGTATATAATGTCTTATATAACTTATATTTGTATCTTAACTAGACTTTTATAAAATCAACTCAAATATATATAATATTAAGGGGGAAAAAGAAAACGACTAGACGTAAAACGTTGATGCGACTAGACTTGTGAGGAATCTTAATATCAAGCCAGATCTATTTAGAAGTTTGAAAAAAAATATACAAGGGAACAAAAACTCTTATAAAGTTTCAAATGGTGAGATAGAATTATGTCGATAAATTCAACACCTAAGAGATATAAAATATTAATTGAGATTCAAAATTAAAACATAAAATGCCTAAGAGATGGGTCAACATAATTAACCATACATTAAGTAATTAGTTTTGATTTGAAAATAAGTAAAAAACAATTAAAATATAAATTAAATGAAATCAAGCTATAGAATAAATTTTATAATACAAGTTTGTTTTCCATATGAGTTTTATTATCATAGTCTTCACTAGATCCATTTTATCCAAAGTTATTTATAACTATGTTAGGTGAAAAGAAATTGAAGATTTATAATCATAAACTTTATAAAGTTATAGTCATGCATGTACAAATATAGAATGAACCCTTATAATGAATTTCAAGCATTTTATTTTATTAACAAATATTTAAAGCAATTTTAACTTTTCAAAATCTGGCAAATTCACATAACATACCGATAATCAGCATGCAATAAAATTAATACAACTTAATATAGTAAAGATGAATTATTGCCTCTTAAACCATGCTGTGTTACAGGTTTATTTGATAGTATATATCAAAAGTGTCAAGAAATATTAACACATTATGTAATGTAATTATTTGTATTTAGTATTTCTAGGAAGTCAATAAATATAACAAATGAAATGCCATTTTTACAAAATTACAAAAATACCTTTTTGACAGGTCATTTACACAAAATAAACATAAAAATATATAAATATATAGAAATGCATATTAAGACGGAAAAAGATAATGTGTAAACTGTTTATTTTCCACAATGGATCAACAAATAATTATGACTTCTTTTTGTGCATTATAATAATCTCTTTTTCTAACTTATTATGAGACTTTTATTTACTATTATGTCATTTAGATGAAGTCATATAAGATATCTTTGTTAAATTGAATAAGGAAATAAAAGAATAAGTCAGAAATGTAGTTTTGGTCAAGTTTGCATTGAATAAGTCTTAAATCGTGATATGATTTGCTATATATTTAGATTTTTGGTTATATTATTACTACACTAGTTTAAAATAATTTTAGATCAACAAAAAGAATTGGACTATAAAATTTAATGCAACAATCATTGTATATCATTTTGATTTTATACAACAGTGAGGTTAGAAGGATGAGTAATACACAAATTTAGTGGTTTTCATTAATTTCATATATAATGAAGATATAATCATATTAAAATTAGATTAATGACAATTTCATGTCACTAAATATAAAAATATATTCAATTTACATGAACGATATATAGTAGATTTAATAAGTGTATAAATGAAGCAGGTGGTCCGATTGGATATCCCATCTAACAGTTTAGAATTTACCTAGAAAAATAAAAGTGAAGATGTAAAACACAAAAAAGTTATAGAGTTCTATATAACCATTCATGGATTTAAAGATAATCAAACACTAATGTAACATATATTTTATTTTGAACCTCAATGATCATTCAAGGAGGATTGAAAACAAGTACGGAATGATAGTTGGAGATTCATTGCTAATACAACCTCTACTTACTTAGTATTGTAATAAAATACATAAGATTGTACATACAATCTTACTTAATTAATTATTATACACTTCTGCAATAATATCCAAACTAATCCAAAGGGAAAACACCCAAACACATAACTTATTAGAGATAGAATAATCAATCAAAGAAAATAAATTTATTGAAACTTAATATAATATAGAATCTAAATATGTGCAATAATTATTTCATTAATGTTTTAGATATCATGAAATTTGGTTCACGAAGGGATGAGAACTAAAATATTTGCATCTCTCTATAAAAATTTAAATAGTTCAATATAAAGTAAACATCCTCGATGACATATCTTGAGCATTTATTAAAGATTCTAATCAACGGGATAACTATGATAGTATGTCTTTCACATGCATGTTCTTGTTAATACGGATTAGGTATATTAATAAGATATATTAATCTACCTAGAGCATATTAAAAAATTGAAATTATATCTCTACTCACTAAATCTATCTCTAAAACAGATGTCAAAAGAACAATATTCAAACTTGGTAGCAAATTATCTTATAAGCTGGTTGGTTTTAGTTATATTTCCTACCAAATATTATTTCTATAAAAATCCCATGAAGACCTCCAAGAAGAGATAAAACATATGAATTTTATTAACAATACACATATTTCTCGTAACCCTATGATTAAAAGTCCAACATCTATCACAAATATTAATAATATCTGTTACTCAAACTTTATCTACAAAGTTTGTGCTAATGTTCTAGTTAATATACTTAAAGAAATTATAGGTATTTTAATCTCACCAACATAATAATCCTTTATCGAAAGAAGATCACTCTATTATAATATACTTATAGCACACGTGGTGTTACATATGATTAAAATAATAATCAAAGATGCCAAGTATAGTTAATCTATCATTAAAGAAGACATGCATAAAGCTAAAGATAAACATGAGTAAGATTTCATTCTACCATTATACCATTCTACCATTTTTACAATAATTAGATTAATGAATATTGGATCAAATGACTAATTAAATGACGTACAATAGTATCTTAATATATCATCACGAATAGGACATTAATAACATATTTAGAAAGTATTAGTGGGACTGGACAGGGTATCCCGTGTACCCATAATTATACACTCTAGGAGCAAAAGAATTTATTAAATTGATTAATATCAAAGTTGCAAGCGGAAACCTAAAATATTTCAAGCCAATTAGGAATTCTTACAAGATCTCACTTATTATTTGCTAACGAAACCCTATTATTCGTTAAGAGTTCTACGCCATAAGCTCATACACTAAACACTTTACTCTAAAAAATTCTTATGACTTGAAAAAATAACTTAACCTAAGGTAATTTCAATTTTTTTTTGTAAAAAAACTTTAAATAGGTTGAAAACCCAAACCCGTTATATATTTAGAAGTCTAGAAACAAATAACCGTGGAAATAAACTTTGGATCAAAACCTCCTCTAGTAAATTTAAGTTAGAAGCAATGAACCATGTGATGTAGAACATTAGTCTAATATTACAAATTTAGAAGATATGTCTAATCACTAAAGGAGGCAATCATACCCCAATAACATCACTCATCTTAGATCTACTTGTTTATAATATTTATTTTTCCTTTCAATAAATAACCTTAAAAGAAAATTTACGCTTTTGATAGCAAAATTTTGATGGAATCAAAACATTGAACTATTTAACCTAACTCTTGTATTGAAACATTATTGGAAACATATTAATAATACCACTTCCTTCATATGCATTTAATAAAGAATATTTACTTTCCTTCTATCTTGTTTATGGATGTTCCTATAGGTGCACTTTCATTTTCAATATGGAGTTCCTAAATGGTATACATTTAATTTTTGAAAAATCTAGTTGGTTGGTTCGTAGTGGAAAAATTATCAACATTTTCTTTGCTAAGTGCTAGACCATGGTTTTGTTTGTCTCAAACCTCCTTACTCAAATTTGAGTTAATGTTCTGAATTAGTTTCCTGAGATAAAAATGCAAGGCAAACAACCACTTTGAAGGTAAGTTTCACAATCAAATTGTTATAGACTTACTAAAATAATATATCTATATGGGGATCTAATGATAGCTTATAGGACATGGATTTAGGTTATACATTTTCAAAATTACCCTATTTTGTCCATTTCTAACGTGTATCCCATAAAAGGGCAATTTTTGGTTGTGTAATTGTTAGTGAAATGGCCCAACAATTGCCTAAAAAGGAATATTTTGAAAGATGTGGTCTACAATTGATTTTACCTAAGATCTAATTCACTATATTATTTATTTACTCTATTTAAGTACTTGATAGGCCTCAACATCACTTAGAAACAATTATATATTATAATACCTTGCAAAATCCTTAATAAAATCTGTGAATACATAATTATATCGTACGAACTAACATAACATCAACAAAGTCCAAATTATAAAGCATATTTTTCCTAACCATTCTTTAATTCTAAAGTCATTACATTGTTATGTCTTATTCCAAGAACCCATCTGTTAAGGGTTTGCTAATGTGAACCTTTTGGATAAAGGTAAATCATTTTCAAACAACAAACTTATTTTAAACTTATATCAAATAAAATAATAATCAAAAATATTGTTGCCTAAATAATTGATCATTTAATATAAAGAAGCATATGTTATCTCAATAATGATATCTAAGCAAACCATTTTCCTAAATTTTAGCTAGATAAACATATCCTAAAATGTTTTTGCCAAATAAAAATATATTTATATTTTTATTTCTAATGGTGGAATGATTTTCTTGGTTGTGTAAATGACTGAATACAAAATCTTACGATCGACGACGCTACAGATAAAATTTATTAATTTCGTACAAAAATGAGATTTTTACATAACACATTTTACACATACACTACAGCGCGCGTGGTCTTTTGCGAGGACCGATTCCGTCGCTAAAGACTGGAAAGGTACTCGCTAAAGACCAGTTTGGTATTTTGCGACGAGCAGTCACACTAAAGGTTTCTCGCTAAACTTCGTCGCGAAAGACCTCCCCAATTGCGACAAGCTCACGTGTCGTCGCGTAAGCCACCTATCTTTCTCGAAGACAAGCAGTCTTCGCAATTGACCAGGTCTTTTGCGACGACTTTGTCCTCACTAAAGACCTGGTCAATTATGAAGACTTAATCGTCGCGATTGCTAGTCAACTCTTTAGCAAGGATTTGACCTTCTTTCTTGCGACGAAAGTGTCCTCGCTAAAGACCTTTTTTTCAATTATATAATTTATTTATTTTTTTGCTTTTATTATTTTTATTGTTTTTGTATTATAATTATAATTTTTATTTTTTATTTCAATGTCTGAAAAGAGAAAAAATAAAACAATACGAAAACTAAATTAACCGATAGTCAAAGTAATACATATGAAAGACAAAGTCATAAAAATTCGAAAATTACAAACCATAAATCGAATATAGTAAAAGTCATAAGAAGTCAACATAAATCTAAATAAAACAAACTCTCAACCAAATAACACACCATCTAAGGATTATATAAATCTTCCTCTTCCTCTTCATCTTCCTCTTCACAGTATAAGATGTCGTGTGCTTGACGGATCAGAGGTAGTGGGTCGGTGTAGGGCTCGGGGTCGGGGTCGGGGTCGGGCTCTGGAGGGATCAGTAGGAGCAGCGGATGGAGGGACTAGTGCTTCCTCATGACCATGTTCCTCTCAACACCTGTTGAGAATGGTGATGGTTGTACTCATCCGTGAGTCCATCACCTCCTTAGTCGGTCGCGTACTAGCAGTGGAAGCCGAGGATCGTGAAATATCGTCTGGCACTGGGTCCTTGCCTATGGAGACAAGGAACTCGTTCAGGGGCTTCATTAGCCACTCGTAATCCCGAAGCATGCTCTCGCTTACTGGATCCCAAGCATTAGAAGACCTCCTCTTCTCCGGAAGCGGGTGGCCAAATCCTGGGATCCAGTATCGGGTGCCGTCTCCTAACTCGAGTCGAGCTGCCTCCATCACGGCGTCTACCTATTCCTGTTCCGTCATGGGAGGTGTACAAGATAAGTCTACGCTTTGGCTTTGTAATTCCCGAACTCTATTCTCGAGAATCTCCTTCAACACTTCATGTACAATAAAATAAATATATTAAAATAATAGATTGTACGATATATTAAAATAATAAAATTACGTCTGCTCTCACGTACTCAGGACTCTTCCACCGGTTCTTCTTCTTGCTCCACCCGATCTTGAAGATGAATTTGTTTATTTTTTGTAGAGGCACCGATTCCATGTTATCCCCGGTCACTCGAGGGGATGACTACTCCCCTGTCCCTGTAAAAAGTCAAACAGTCAAAAACAGTTATTGTAATAAATATTTTCTCCATCAGATTATCCCTCCACCTGGTATAGCTCCTAGACCCGACTCTGCTTTGGTTTTGAAGCAGCTTCCTATTATCCTTATTCACTTGAGCTTGATGTTATTTTTAAAACAACGAATGAAAAAAAATGTTAGTCAATTAAGATAATATTTTAATTAATACAAGTTAAAATAGTACAATTACCTGAGCTCGCTCTGAGTCCCACGTCTCCAAGGCGAGCTCCCAGTTCTCGGGTGTTTGGTCAATCAGTTTTTCCCGGGACTTATAATACTTCTTCTTCACCCGATTCTTGTGGTCGCTATACCCCTTCCTACATTTTTTGGTTATCATCTGTTGGATATCCCGCCAATATGAGAGGGCCTACAACTTCTCCACCTCAAAAAATTCATGTTTACAAATAAATGAAGTTAAATATATTTTTGTAGATAAAGATAAAAAAATAAAAAAAAAATTAGCTGACTTACTCCTAATCAAGTCAAAACATTCGAATGCTCGACTTCCGGGACATAACCTGTGATAAAGTGTAACATTCTCTAGAATGGTGTGATTAATTACTTGAGTCAGGTGGTGGGCGTATTTTTTTACGGGGTTCCAAGTAAAATCGTACGAGCAAAAATCCATTGGTAGCCTACCACCAAACTTCCTCCTTGACTCCTAGAACGAGGCAAGAGTCGTATTGCCTCTCGGTTTTCTCGGATTATTACATGTTTAATTTTACGATTAAAATAATAATTAAGTAAAAAGTAGGTGTAAAATGAAATATTACCCGGTGCATTGCAACCCCCTATAGGATTGCTTCGATTTTGTGTGGGTTCGTGTCCATCCCCATCTCCTTCGTGAGCTCTCGGATAACATCGGCCATCTAATATTTTAAAAAAAAATACAATTTAACCCATAATTTTTTTTAAAAATACAATTTTAACCCTAATATTTTTTAAATTATTTATAAAGCACCTAAAATTATTTAAAATTCCTCTAACGCCCCTAATATTTTTTTTAAATACAATATTACCCCAAATATTTTTTATATTATTTATAAAGCACCTAAAATTATTTAAAATTCCTCTAAGGCCCCTAATATTTTTTAAAAATACAATTTTACCCCTAATATTTTTTAAATTATTTATAAAGCACCTAAAATTATTTCAAATTCCTCTAAGGCCCCTAATATTCTTTTGTAAAATACAATTTTACCCCTAATATCTAAAATTATTTCTAAGGCCACCAAAATTTTATAAATACGCAATTTAACCCCTAAATTTTTTTAAAATTACAAATTTACCCCTAATAACTAAAATTATCTCTATGACACAAAAAAAATTAAATACTCCTCTAAAGGCCCTAATATATTGTAAAAATGCAAATTAACCCCTAAAAGTTTTTATAAATGCAAATAAACCCCTAAAATTTTATAAATTACTCTAAGGCCACTAAAATTTTATAAATACACAAATTTAACATAATTTTAATATTCAACAAAAAAAAACCAAGATCTAGCAACTAAATTCTAACTAAATTCAAAACAACTCTACTAAATTCCCAAAAATAAATACAACTAAACATGATAATTTGTATAAAATTATATACTTAATAGCAATCTTAAACACTTACTTAAATTCAGAATTCAATGTATATAGCAAAAATTAATTTCTCAAAAAAAGGAAAAAAAATACAACTAAAGATGCTAAATTCTAGAAAGTTATACACTAAATAGCAATCTTAAACACCTACTTAAATTCGGAATTCATTGTATATAGCAAAAATTAATTTCTCAAAAAATAGAAAAAAAAATTGGATTACATACCTTCTTATCCGAGGAAAAGGTGTTAAATGATGGTAAGGAAGCTCTATAAATTATAAACAAACCAAAAACATGTAGTAGATTCGTGATTAAGCAAAAAAAAGGTTGAAAAAAAATTTGGAAAAAAATCAAGGAAATCTTACCTAAAAGCTTGATTAGATGTTGTTTTTGATGATGTAGATGCCTTCCCTTGAATCAGAGGAGTGTGGGGTTGCTGGAAATGAAGAATTGGACTTGAGATTAAAGGAGGGTTTGGAGGTTGTAATGATAGAATAGGGAAGAAGGAGGGGTTCGGCGGGTATTTAACAAATCGCCACCCCTTTAGCGAGGACCTGGTCGTCGCTAAATACTAGGTCCCTTGAAAAAGGTCCAATTTTTTGGGAAGGCGGCCCCCCTTTTGCGACGACGACGTTCTCTCTAAAGACCCCCCCTTATTTCTAGCGAGAAGTTCATCATGATGAACTTGTCGCTAAAGACCCTGGGTTATTTTTTTTTCTTAAAAAATTTGATTAACACTTAACTTACATAATAAATTTTAATTTTTTTAAGCTTATAAATAATTCAATAAATACTTTCCCTATATTATATATTTTTTTTCTTATAAATAATTTAATAATTACGTAACTTATATAATAAATCTTAACTATTTTTAATCTTACCAATAGTATAATAAATACTTTTCATATATAATAATTTTTTTCTCTTATAAATAATATAATAGTTACTTAACTTCTAAAATAAATCTTAATTTTTTTTAATCTTACAAATAATTCAATAAATACTTTTCATATATAATAAAAAAATTATCTTATAAATAATTTAATAATTACTTAACTTATATAATAAATCTTAATTTTTTTAATCTTACAAATAATTCAATAAATACTTTTCCTATATAATAATTTTTTTAATTAAACTTAAGAAGAATTCAATAAATAATTTTCTTATAAAATATACCTTATTTTTTATTTATAATAAAATAATTCATTAAGTATTTTATTTATATATTATACTTCATTTTGTTTTACTTTTTATTTTATAATAAAATTTATTGTAGTAAATACCATATATAACACAAATACAATTCACATCATAATCAAAAAATATTGACTAGAAGTAAATGTTTAAGTGTTAAATGTAATACATTACAAAAGAAATCATAAAAAAGTAATACACAACTAATCAGACTCGTCCCCATCATAAACTATTATTGGTTCGACATCACTGTCAACATATATAGTTTCCTCATCAGTCTCATACTTTCCTAAGGTGTCATCATAACCTTCATCGTCAGTGGGATCAGGTACAAGGTTAAAAATCGAAAGATCGACCTCTATCCCTTGTATAGTACTCGTTTCAATCAATGGGTAATGTGAATCCAATGTTGAATCAGTTAACGGAATGTTGATCGAATCTGTGACAGTGGAAATCAATTCTGCACCAAATAGCTCGGGACTTCATCTGTGACGGTCGTTCACTTCCCAAACTACTTTCCAACCCTTTTCCGCCTTCCTTGCGTTAATTTGATCAACGTGAAAAACCTTATTTGCTTGAGTAGCTAGGATGTAGGGTTCTTCAGACCACCAAAAAGTACTTGTGTTGATAATTGTTGCTCCGTGTTCTGTCTTTCGCAGTTTCTTTTTTACATCTGTGTTATACCACTTACACTTGAACAACACAACTGAACAACTACCAGTGAATTCAACCTCGACGATTTTGACCAACTCACCGTAAAAGTGATCTTCTCTTATGAAATCACCAACCAAATATTTTATATACAAACATCCAACTAAAAAAATAAAAAATAAAACCAACCTATGATTGTACAAACTCCGTAGTCTTGAGTAACTCTCTTTCACCTTTTTCACGCGTTATCCGTTTGACCCCGTTCACAACGCAAGAATCATATTGATATACGACGCTATTCGGCATTCGGGACAACGAGAGCAACTCTTTTGTAACGAGTGGATTACCTTCTTGATCCATTTTCAACACCTGCACACGTGGTCGGTTATTAGTTGAAATAAAGTCAACTTAGTTTGTTGAATTTTATACCTTTTTCTTGAACCATCGACAAAAATTCTCTCGGTGTTTTGCCTCTCTATTACTGACCGGAAGTGAGAACTTGTGTACCCTAATATCAAGACATAGTGTTAATAAATGGTAAATAAGATTTTAATTAAAATACATACATCATATAGTGCTGGATCTCATCACAATTATGAAGGATATACCAATCGATGTGGTCCTTCTCTGCGATGGGTAAATATCTATACTTTTTCTTACCAATCGGCTTGAACTTTTGTTAACCACTGACATTTCCTTGTTTCCAGTACTCGTCTCACCGTATTTCCCCAGGTCGTTAAACTTTGTACTATCCTCTCGAAGGTATCGAGATATAAAAGTCAAAGTTTACTATATAGCTTACCCCTCGGCGATTGAACCCTCTGGCCTCGCCGGATTCTGAATATATTCTTTTAGTTTCTTCAAGTATCTCTCAAACGGGTACATCCAACGCATCTGAACCGGGTCTCCTAACTGAGCTTCGTCGTACAAGTGCAAGACAAGGTGGATCATATTATCAAAAAAAGCTAGAGGAAAAATCATCTCCAACTTACACATAAGCTCAACCACTTTAGACTTTCCGGACTGCAATTCCTTTTTACTCAGGTTCTTCTTACAAACATTATTGATCACGTTGCACATCCAAGGCGTATGTTACATAGTTTACTAGCAAACTCGGGATTCCTCTTGTTAAATGTTTTCCAACTATGACCATCAACAGGATGACTCAACACGTCTTCGTCGGTACTCTTTCCGGTATGGGCCAAATCATATCTTTCGCGGTGTGCCTAGAAGCATACGTTCTCTGTAACCTAGGCGCAATCGGAAAAAAACGCAGTTTATTATGCGCCACCTTCTTCCTCTTGTCGGGTCCCACCTTGATTCTCCACAAATTGGATATTTCTCAAGATTCTCATTCTCTTTGTAAAACAATGCACAATCATTCGCACACATGTCGATCGTGGTGTGACCCATACCCAAACTTTTCAACTTTCTGTTACAATCCGCATAAGAATCAGGTAAGTTATGAGGTTCAGGAAAAACATGACCCAACAACTGAAGAAGTTCGGTAAACGAGGTGTTCGTCCACTTGTTCTTCACTTTCACATGCATCAGCTTTGCTATGAAATCCAAAGAACTCATCTTAGTACAACCGGGGTACAAATCTGTCTCTATTTCCTTGAACAACGCGTCGAAAGACCCACGATCCCTTTCATTGACATTCTCGACACGCATCTCAGTGTCACCAGAATTCCCACCAGTTTCAAACATGGGTACCAAATCATGAATTACATTACCCATTACATTATCTTTGTTTGGTTGATCCACGGGAATTGCTACCTCCCGTGTTTCGTCCAAACCTCATACTCTGACCAAATACCCCACTTATATAGATGCCCTTGAACAACGGCTAGTGTAAACTTTAGATTATTATAACAATGACTACACAGACAATGTATTCTACCAGCGTGATCCAAACTATTGGAGGCAAACTCAATAAACTGTATTGTACAATTTATGTATTCCCTCGTAACCTTATTCTTTGATTTAATCCAACTCTTGTCCATTCTCTAAAGTAAATTAAAACACTAATTATGATTTCAAATGGTTTAATTTAAGTACTACTTAAATCATACGATTACAAAGATTTACATCAATCCCAATATGTTATAAAAAAGTAATTACGACCCCTAAAAATTATAAAATTGTCAGTTATACCACAAAAGTTCTTTATATGTCACTAATGCACCTAAAGTTTAATAAATTTTACTAAGGCACCTAAAGTTCAATAAATATCCAATTTTATCACTAAAGTTTATTAAATTTCTAATAAATATTCATTTTTACCACTAAAGTTTATTAATTTTTTATAAGACACCTAAAGATTAATTATATTACACTTTAACAACTAAAGTTTATTAAATTTCTATAAGGCACCTAAAGTTTAATAAAATTACATTTTTACCACTTAAGTTTATTTAATTTCTGTAAGGCACCTAAAGTTTAATAATATTACACTTTAACCACTAATATTTATTAAATTTCTATAAGGCATCTAAATTTTAATAAAATTACATTTTACCACTAAATTTTATAAAAATCTCTTAAAGGCCACTAAAGTTTTTAAACAATACTCTAAACCACCTAAAGTTTATTCAAGTATGACTTTTACCCCTAAACTTTAATTTATACAATAAGGCTCCTAAAGTTTATTATTATTACAATTTGATCCCCATATTTAATGAAAAATATACTAATGCACCTAAAGTTTAATAAAGTTACAATTTTATCCCTAAGGTTTTTAAAAATTATAAAAAAGGTCAGTAAACTTTATTATATTGTCATCAAATTAACTATAATTATAAACAATTATAAAGATACCCCTAAAAAATCTAAGTAGTTCCCAAACACCCTTAGATTAATTTTCAACTAAAAGAATTCATCCAAAATTATTATAAATCAATAACAAAATTAAAATTGAAGCACAAAATTATTAAATAATGACTATATAACAAAACATAATAGAATACTTTCACTTATATAATACAATATGTAACAATACTTTTACAATATAAACAAATAAAGTAAAAACATAATAGAAAATACCTTTTTTGGAGTAATTTATGAAAAATTATTGCTTGAAAAAGGGACCAAGAATAGTTATGTTAGTCATAGAAGCTTCGTTATTGGTTGATCTGGAATTTTTTTGGGGATTAGGGAAACAATTGGAAAAATTATGGGGTTTTTTGGGTTAATTGAAGGTTTTGTTGCAATTAATGGCCAACTGACGAGTAGCTATATTTAATACGGAAAACTCTTTAGCGAGGACCAGAAGTCCACGCTAAAGATCTCCAAAGTCGTCGTAAAAGACCCCCTTTAACGAGGACCTAACTGTCGTCGCAAAAGATGTTACCCTTTTGTGACGATTTGTAACGGTTACTTTCTTTTTTTATTAATTTTAATTGCGTAAATTTTCCGCGACTTATATGCGACGACTTTGTCGTCGTAAAAGGCTGTCGTTGCGAAAGGGGCGGTCTTTAGTGAGGTCCTATGGGTCGTCGCAAAAGGTGTCCTCGCTAAAGACACCGCGTATAATAATGATATGAAATTTCCACAATTTTATAATTAAATGTTATTTTTTGACGTGAATATTTCATAACCACATCATACACGTTGATATAATTTTTTTTGTTGGATTTTAAAGAAGATTTGTTAATTATCACTAAGATATGTTGGCGGATATTGAATTTATTATCTTTAGTCGTCCAAATTCAAACGAAACAAAAAAAATTATTTGCTAAAAATACGAATTTAAATGGATCTCAAATTATTGGATACTAGGTTGAAATCTGATTCGATCATCAATGGTTTAATGAATGTACCGATGCAAATATCATGATATAATTTTCTTTATATTAATAGAAAAATAATTATAATTACAAGTAAATGACAGTATGTTAAATTTATAATATAATATTATAATAATATAGTTACATCGTTAAAAAGTAAGAGAGAAAATATAAACAAAAAGATAATGAAGAAGATACGTGAATCACAAAAAGAAACTATATTTATAATTTAAATCATATATTTTCTATTTACTAACACAATGCATTCAATTAAGTCAACAATAAGTAATGATTCTCTTCTTTTAATTCCAAATAACATTGGTAGGTATTAATTTCCTGCATAATTTTAAGAGAAATCCCTAAAAGAATCTTGATTTCAAACTCTGGTCATACCCTATTTCAAGAACCATTCCCTCAAGGTTTTGGAGACGATAATTTTATTTATTAATGTCAATCATTTAAGAAAATTTGACAAACTTACTTTAAAATTAAATCATATAAAAGAAGAGAGATCTAATATAATGTTTCGTGAACAATGGATCAGTTATTTTGAAGTATCACATGCTTACAAATCGTACATTCCCATACCCTATTCTAGGAAACTTGTCCTCAAGATTCTGTTTAAGTAGTTTGACAAACTCGCTTTAAAATTAAATCATATAAATGAGAGAATATATTATTTCCTAAACAATATATCCATTACTTTAAAACATCATATCCTTACTAATCATATCTAAGGATTCTATACTCAATTGTTATTTTTCCGTAACACAATTCTACATATTTGTATTTTCCATAATTTTGACATTAATTTATAAATTTTGTTTTCAACCTTTCATTATAAAATTCATGTCATTGATTGTTATGTTAGATTTTAAATAACATTTATTAATAATCACTAAAATATGTTTCCAGATAAATTTGACCCAATTGACAAAATATAGTTATAGTTGTCTGAATAAGATATTTTTTTAGTTTATTGTAATTATTAATTTGTAAAAATTAGCTATTGATTTGATTTGATCTTTTTTCTCTGTGTCTTATGTTCAGCAACACCATTAATGCATAAATCCTATAGCCATGTCAAACCTTATAAATGATTCTTCAAAAGACACCTAAAAATCTAAAATAGTAGGAGAATTACCGAATATTTACACAATTATAGCTATCTTCTGAACATTCTTAAAGGGTAGAGGAAAAATATGTCACCTCCTTGAAACTTGACCAAAAGAAGAGGATCCAAAATTTGATTCTTAGGATGAACAAGACTCTATGGTAATGACATGGTTATGGAACTCTATGTTACCAAAAATCAGTGATCCATTAATGTTTCTGAGCATGGCCAAAGATATATGAGATGCTTTCAAACAAACTTACTTTAAATTTCATTATGCCGCCCAGATATATTAGATCACGATAAAAAATTTCAGCCCTTAATCTTACAACCATTTCATCCCATAAAGAAAATGAAAGCAGAAAAAACATAACCGACCATTACACACGGCTTTTAACTATAGCCCAACTAGGAAAATACCAACTAGCTAAATGGGTCTGTTAACTATTACATTTAGTAAATACACTGCACACTTTGTTTTAAACTTCTTCTTCTTCATTCTTCTACATGCCTCAGAGTGAACCTTCCATGATTTCTCTCATTCCTCTCACACCATATCCAATACACATAAGTACTCAATAAAGTACTAACGATTGTAATGCATTATTCAATCAGATTTTCACAAATAACTTTAACCAACTCATTCAAATCAACTGGTACCTTTTCTATACCGCAACAGTCAAGATTCTAGATAATAACCTGTTGGAGAACAAACACTTGATAGAGAGATGAGTCATATATTCTGATGAAGCCATACAGAAATCACATAGTGGGCTAATCTTCAAATTTGAACAAAACAAAAAAAAATTATTTGCTACAAATATGAATTTAAATGGATCTCAAATTATTGGATACTAGGTTGAAATCCGATTCGATCACCCATGGTCTAATGAAAGTACCAATGAAAATATCAAGATATTGTTATAAACCCATTTAGTGGATATTCATTCCAGCCCATGGGCTAATAATCAAGCCCGAGCACTAGGGTTTAGGGTTACCTATCACCTATAAATAGGAGCTTCCACTATGTAATTCATAACACGTTATCAGTACGATAGTCTCTCCATTCCAAATACTAGGTAATATATTTTTAATTTTAATCTTCCATCAGATTTTTTTAAATCCATAATCGCATATTTTTTTTGGTCAACAAGAATCAATCACACAAAGAAATTGTATGCTTTCTTTTATTCTTTTCCTTATTTTGTTCGACGGTTACACTGACAAGAACAAAAGCAATTTTCTTTGTTAAAGAGATTCCAATATTACTACTGTGAATTGGATGTTCACTACAGTGAACGGAATAAAGAAAATAAATAATTACAACGTTCACTACAGAAAACGAAAAGAAAAGGAACGAAACTAATTATGAGATATATCACGATTCTTTTCAGCAAGTATATATACTCTTTTGTCTATCTACTATTGTGACAAAAAGAAAAGATTTTGGATCCTTTGATCTATATATGAATGAATCATCCATTTGGTTCAACCTCTGTGAAAAAAAAAATTTTGACCGTATGTCATTACTTTGGACAATTGTATGATTTTCTCAAATTTTGGACAATTGTACCATGTATTTCAGTTGAGGAATCTACAAATTGAAGCCTAAATTGAAGACTTCTTAGGTTATAAGGCCTAGTTACAAATTACTTCTTTTTAAGGCCTAACTCAAAAATCTGGTTTGAGATTTTACTTTCCTATCCTTTTTAATTTTTTTTTACTCCTTTTTCGTTTTTTTATTAATTTTTTATTCCTGAAATTTTACTACTTGATATATTTTTCCAGTATATTCAAGGAAGTATGTACCAACATTGTCCAGACCATTTCGTACAGACATGTTCTTATTAAACGTTTTTTTAGATGTTTTAGTTCCAATTCATTTTTATTTATATGTCCAATTAGTCGGTATTCTCCAAGTTTTTGTCCAAGGTAGTGTACACAAGCCCATTTTGTCCTTGTTTTTAAATTTTTTCCCAGTCATTTAATCGTTTAACAAACCAGTGTTCAGCCCATAACGTATAAACCCGAATGTCTAGACCAAGGTGTATGGACTAGTTTTTTCAGTAGAAAATAGAATGAACAAAACAACAACACAAGGAAAAAAATTAGCAAGGAGTAGCCTACATTGGGCTGGACCATTGTGTTTGTGTAAAAAAAAATTGGACCATTGTCTTTTAAAAAATAAAAAGTGTTTTGTTAAAGGATTGGCCCAATATGGGCTGGACCAAGATGGTCTGGACCGACCTGTACAGACGAGGTTAGAGAAAAAAAACAAAAAAATGCAAGTAAGGCTTGGCCCAAAATGGGCTGGATTTTTTGGTTTTTGAAAGCCCAATAATGTGGTGATGCTCCGGCGAATCTGGACAGCAGCGAATAAACCCTAGTTGTGGACAGCAGTGACTTCGACCAGGGTGGATGTGACTGGTGGTGGCTGTTGTCGCTGGTGGTGGAAATGGAATCTGGTGGCGAAGAAGAACGGGGTGGAGGTGGTGGGAAGAAGAACGGGGTGGAGCAGCGGTTCATGTTCGTGGATCTCTCTCGCTGCAGATTTTGGTGGTTGGACTCTCGCTGCAGATTCCATGGTGGTCTTCACGGCAAGGAGGTGGATCTGAGCAGCGCCGCGAGGAGGTGGATCTGAGCAGCGTCGCGAGGTGGTGGTTTGACTTGTGCAGCAGCGGCGCCGGAGATCTTGTGCAGCAGCGGCATCAAGGCAGCGGATCTCGAACTGCAGTAGGAGGCGCTGGATCTTGGTGGTGGCTTTATCTCTCTCGCAGCAGATCTAGAACGAGATCTGCAGGGTGGGGTTCTTGCTGTGCAGCTTCGTGGTGGTCGGGTTCTGCAGCGTGAGGGTGCTGAAGCAGCAGCAACAACATCTGGTGGTGCTGAGGGGGAATGGAGCGCCGGTGGGGAAGGAGGGCATCGTTGGGAAGGTGTTGATGAAGGAGGGCATCGAGGGGGCTTCGTAGGGTGGCTTCGGTGGGAAGGCGAAGAGGGTGGTGGGGTGGCCATGGTGTGGGGTGAGGTGGGAATGGTGGTGCGGCATAGAGGGAGTGAGGAGAGAGAAGGAGGGCATCGAGGGGGTGGATAGAGAGAGAGGGTAGGGTTTTCAGAAACAAAAGTTTCTATTAGCTTTTTGTTTTTGATTTTTTTGCTTCACAATAGGTATAGAGGGGAGGAGGACTTTTGGGTCTTTTAATTGGGTTCTAGTTAGGGTCCAACTAGTAGTTAGAGGGGGAAATAGGGTAGGCTTTATTTTGTTAATGTATAAGTCATGGGCTGTTAATTATAATTCCCCCATTTCAGTTCCATTATTCTGTTAATGGACCCAATAACCTTTCGCCTTTTGAAAAAGGGATTGATAAACTTGAACAGATGGCCTAATAAAGTTAATACTAGGGCTACCATATTTTTTAAATTTTTTTATCGTGGCATATTTTCCTTCTGGTCAACATTTTTTTTTCTCATTCCACAGCCATATAATCATGTGAACAATTAAAAAGAAAACAAAGAGACAGTAGATTCTTCTTGATCAAAGAAAAAAGAAACAAATTTTCGTTTCCCTATAACCATGCTATTGAGAATTTTACTACTTTTCAGTAAAAAAAAAAAATATTTCATATGACCAATAAAACAAATATTGGTATGTTAATTAACATTTTTTTATATTGTTTAATATGATTAAATATATAAGAAGTTAACCTATATTTATGAATCTGATTAATTTTTCCAATTCATGGTTATGCTTTTTATTTTATTTTTCAATCCAATTTACGTATAGTAAATTTTTCATTCTTTTTACTATTATTGTAAATAAATTATTTTCTTATAGTAATATATATATATACCAATTTAATGGTATATTAAATAGGACATATACACCAGTTGTATATGAATTTTATGACTATATCCTCTGATATAACATAAACGAAAAAAAATAGGTTGTATACGAAAGTTAAATACGTATTTTATGCATATCCGTTGATATAGCAAAACCTATAAATTAAAAAAAATGAAACAAAAGATAGGGCAATTAAAGATATATTTTATGCGCTTATATCGCATAACCTATCAATTAATTCGATTTTCATTTGCATAACCTAAGAAACAAAATAAATTTCTCTGATTTTCAAAAGCAATTGTCAATACCATATCTGGTAAATCCAACCTAATAGAAGGGTTTGGAAAATCTTTTATTGTACTTCCAAGATTTACATTTGTCCAAAAATACAAATGATATTCTATGAAAAAATGTATGATGACGTGAATTATGTATGAAATTTCCGAAAAATCAAAATTACATATCCTAGAAACATTGAGTTCAATAAGAGATATTTTGACTTTAGCAAAATAAATCTACTAAATTTGAAGAGTGGATTATTTTGTGACTCTCTCACTTATATTTGGAGAATATCATTATATGTTATATTTTGCCAAAATTATCATATGTATATTTGGCAATGTATTTTACTAGAATATTCTTGACTGATAATATTAAAATCGAGATTATCAAATGAATATTAGCAAATTGGCTATAAACAAACAAAAAAAAATTACCCTAAGTAATTTTGATATTATATCGTCTATTTTTTTCAAGACAAAGTCAAGGGATAAATACAACTCTAGCACATTTATTATCTATATCGTTTATGACGAATTGTTATGAAGTTGCTCATTATTATACTCCCCAATGGTAAAAGACCAAAAATGATATGCATCAATAATTGATTGTGCAATTTCTATTACAACTGCTCCACCATCGTGCACAAAGATGGATTTTGAGAAAACGTTATATATGATATTCTCAAGAATAGGGGAAGAAAAAAAACTGGAATATAAGAATACACCATTTATATTGATCCTCGTACAATCATACAAATATAAATATTGTAAAGGTGTAGTGATTAAGTCACAATATCCAGATATCAATGCTCCTGATTAAATTTATGTCTCAGAAAAGCTATCTTATAAAAGTAGACTATTGTATGCTTAAAGCGCAATAGATCTATTTGGTTCCAACGATAGCATAAAGGAGCAACAACATGAGCAAGTTGTTAATTATGAGACTTTTGACATCTTATAAATGTCAAAGTAGTGTATATAACTGAGAATCAAAATGCTCATACTGAGTATCAGGTACCTGATTATATATTGAGATCTCAATCAGTTATTTTACTACTTTAAATTATTGGAAACTAACTAGAAAATTGATCATGATCGAATATTTATATATGCGCACAATAACTATTAAGATACAAATGAAATCGAGGATTATTTTTTTAATTTAAATGTCTAAATAAACTGACTGGCCATCAGTAGAAAGACATAAATAAAGCAAATATTTTTAATTTCACTTGTACGACGTGAAATTTTCAAAATTTTGAAACGAATGTGCTACAAGGGGGAGTCACTATATAAGATAGTATGTTGTAGCACACGTAATATATTTATTAAAGAGATATAGTCTCCGGTGGTGGGTGCACTTTTATTTGCTATTATTTCTTATGGAAAGACTTCATATAAGTCTTATGTCGAGCACTTTAAATCATTATATATGAATGAAGTGTCGACCAAATTTATGTCGTATCATTTATTACTCCTCTTAAATGTCTCAAGTTATATACCATTGTGTTATACTCACATCAGGGGGAGACATTTACGCAATGCACTCTTTTTCCCTTAACATAGGTTTTTTCCACTGGGTTTTCCTTGCAAGGTTTTTAATGAGGCAATTTATACAAGCGTATTGAAGAATATTGTACACTTTTTGCTTTACTAAGATTTTGTCCCATCGGGTTTTTCTTATAAAGGTTTTAATGAGGCATATTCTCAAAACTAAATATTAAAGGGGAATGCAATCTTTCAACAAGTAAACAAATTCCAACAATATGCTACTTGCATCGCTCAAGACAAAGGATCTACATCAAAGGTGATCGAACCAAACATATCTCTCCAAAGTTATCCTTTTGACATGAACTCTTGAAGAAAAGTGAAATAGATGTAAAACAAATTTGCTCAAGTGACAGTTTGGACGATTTACTTATAAAGGCATTACCTACATCTACTTTCAAGAAATTTATACACAAGATTAGCATGCAAGGATATCAAGATCTTTCTTAAGAGGCTGACAACAGGGGGAGACGAATACACACTACACTCTTTTCCTTCATCACGGTTTTGTCCTAATAGGTTTTCCTGATAAAGGTTTTTAATGAGGTAGTTTTAGTTAGCGTATAAAGAAATGTACTTTTTTTCTTTCACTAGATTTTTTCCTACTAGGTTTTTCTAGGAAGGTTTTAACGAGGCATATTCTTAGGGACTGAATATCCAAGGGGGAGTGTTATAAACCCATTTAGTGGATATTCATTCCAGCCCATGGGCTAGTAGTCAAGCCCATGAGCACTAGGGTTTAGGGTTACCTATCACCTATAAATAGGAGCTTCCACTATGTAATCTTTACACTCTCTGATAATAAACAGAATGCTCCTCTTTCTTTCTCTACAGTTCAAAACAGATATAACTTTATTTATATTAATTGAAAATAATTATAATTACAAGTAAATGATAGTATCTTCAATTTATAATATAATATTACAATAATATAATTGTATTGTTAAAGAAAGAATAGAGACAAAAAGATAATGAAGAAGATACTAGAAGCACAAAAGGAAACTATATTCATAATTTAAATAATATATTTTCTATCTACTAATACCATGTATTCATTTAAGTCAACAATAAGTAATTCTTCTCTTCTTTTAATTCCAATAACATTGGTAGGTATTAATTTTCCATATAATTTTAAGAGAATTTCCCACAAGAATCTTGATTTCAAACTCTAGTCATACCCTATTTCAAGAACCATTCCCTCAAGGTTTTGCTGGTGATAATTTTATTTATTAGTGTCAATCATTTTAAAAAATTTGACAAACTTACTTTAAAATTAAATCATATAAAGGAAGAGAGATCGAATATAATTTTTCGTGAACAATGGATCAGTTATTTTGAAGTATCACATGCTTACAAATCGTACATTGCCATACCCTATTTTAAGAAACTTGTCCTCAAGAATCTGTTTAAGCAGTTTGACAAACTCGCTTTAAAATTAAATCATATAAATAAGAGATCGAATATATTGTTTCCTAAACAATAGATCCATTACTTTAAAGCATCATATCCTTCCAAATCATATCTAAGGATTCTATATTAATTGTTATTTTTCCGTAAAACAATTCTACATATTTGCATTTTCCAAAATTTTGACATTAATTTATAAATTTTGTTTTCAACCTTCCATAATAACATTCATGTCAATGATTCTTCAAAAGACACCCAAAAATCTGAAATAGTAGGAGAGTTACAGAATATTTAGACAATTATAGCTATATTCTAAACATTCTTGAAGGGGATAGGAAAAATTTGTCACCTCCTTGGAACTAGACCACAAGAAGGGGATCCAAAATTTGATACTTGGGATGAACAAGACTCTATGGTAATGACATGCACTACTACAGATCGGGGTTTTACCCACGACTGTTTACCGACGACACGCAAAGTCGTCGGTAATCTTTTGTTATTTACCGACGACAGGTTATTACCCACGAGAAATGACTCGCCGGTAATTTACCGACGACTTGTCTCGTGGGTAAATCATAAAACGCCGTCGTTAACTTTTTTTTTCTGATTGGAATTGTCGTCGGTAACTTACCGACAAATTTTAAATTCGTCGCTAAATCTAGAATATAGCGACGACTAATTTAGTTTACCGACGACTTTACGTGTCGTCGGTAAATTTGACGTGCATATATGGACAGTCTGTATTTTTATCTCCTTAAACCCCAAAAACCCCATTTTTTTCTCCCAATTTCTCCCAAAAACATCAATCAAACTCATTCAAATTTTTTGCAATACCTTTTCCAATTCATCTCTAACCATTTGGAAGCTTATAATCAAGGTGGGGCATCATCAACACACAATTTAATTTACAAATATTAGGTAAATTCTTGATTTTTTTTATTATGATCATATTTGGTGTAATTCTTGCATTATTATGGGTTTAGGTTTATTGTTACATTATCAAGGTTGAGACTTCATCATCAATATCTAATTTCTTCCACCAATTCAAGGTATTTTCTTAAAATTTCAAACTTTTAAAAAAAAAAATTTATGCATGAATTTGGAATTGTGTATTAGTTGCTATAGGTTTTTATTTTGTATATTTTTTGATTGTCTTGTTATATATTGTGTATAAATCATGCATACATTCATTTATTTCATATATTATGTTTCATATATTTTTGTATTTGCGTATTTATTTATGTGAAATTGTTTATATATTTATTGTGTTGTAATTTTATTTATTTATTTATTATGATGTAATTTTATTTATTTATTTATTTATTGGTTTGTAATTATATTCAAGCCACTGGTTTGTAATTTGTGTTATTTATATTCATTGTGTTGTAATTTTTTTTCATTTTATCAATTGGGTTGTAATAATTATTTATTTATTTTCATATGAATGTAGTTGTCTTGTTATCTAAAATTGTTGTAAAGAGATGGCTTTGGATAAGAGTTGGATGGATGCTACGGATTTATTCGATCCAAACTATCTTGTTGGTGTTTTGGGTTTTATCGCATATGCAAAACAACATTCGCAATATGGAGATCTTATTTATTGTCCGTGTAACTATTGTAAAAATAATCGTCGATTAGCCTCTCGAACGGTTACGAACCACCTTTATAATGAAGGGATTATGAAGTCGTATCGGGTTTGGATAAAACACGGTGAGCAGCCAGTCGTTCCCGAAGAAATCCCTATTCCGAATAGAGTTAATGAAATTGCCGAGGTTTATGATGATGTGAGACACAGTTACGATGTTGGCGGTCATCAGGGTGACACCGAGATGAGAGACGCAGAAATTCCAAGTAGTTTCGAAAAACTGTTTAACGAATTGGAGACAGAATTATATCCGGGTTGTAAAGCGATGAGTTCATTGAACTTCATTGCCAAGCTTATGCACGTAAAAGTAAAGAACAAGTGGACTAACACGTCATTCACCGAGCTATTGGAGTTGATTGGTCGTATTTTGCCCAAAACTCACACTTTGCCCGATTCGTATGATTCATGCAACAAGAAGTTGAAAAGCTTGGGTATGGGGTATATTACCATCAATGTTTGTTTGAACGATTGTGCAATATTTTATAAAGAGTATAAAGACCTCGATAATTTTCCAGTTTGTAGCGAGTCTAGATGGGACCCAAAGAAGGGTATCAAAGTACCGCATAAGAAGCTCCGCTATTTTCCGATTGCTCCCAGGTTACAGCGACTATACGCTTCAAAGCACACCGCTGAATACATGATTTGGCACCATACCGGTAAGAGTGCCGATCCGAATGTGTTGCGTCATCCGGTTGATGGTGATAGTTGGAAGAGATTTGCAGCGCTACACCCTGAGTTTGCTAGCGAACCTCGTAACGTATTTTTGGGTCTCGGTATCGACGGGTTTTGTCCTTTCTCTATGCAAAACAACTCGTATAGCATGTGGCCTGTTATATTAACCGTCTATAACTTGCCTCCGTGGGTATGCATGAAGGAAACCATATTTCAGCTTTGGTTGTTGATTCCGGGTCCTCGTTCGCCCGGTAAGGACATGGATGTTTACCTCCACCCTATGATAGATGAGTTGGACGAGTTGTGGAGTAAAGGGACCCTTATGTATGATGCCCATACAAAGCAAGAGTTTACTATGAAGGGTTGTCTGTTGTCCACGACCAATGATTTCCCCGCTCGGTCATACACTTCAGGATGGTCGGGTCAAGGTTACATGGCTTGCTTGGAATGCATGGATTCCACACCGTCATTGGGTGTGAAAAAAGGTGTGGTTTACTTTGACCATAGACGTTGGTTACCCACCGGACATCGGTTTAGAAAAGATTATGTTTCGTACCCGGCAACCAATTTTACTAAGCGACCGAAGAAATATAGTCCAGCTAGTATTCAGACACAGTTAGATGGTCTTCCCATTGTGTTTCCCGGCAAACACAAGGATTTTGGAGGCAAGGTGACGAAGACTACAGGTCCTCGCCAGACGAATTGGAAGAAAAAGAGTATTTTCTATCGTTTACCTTATTGGTCCGAAAATTTGTTGAAACATAACATTGATGTCATGCACTGCGAGAAAAACGTGTGTGATGCTCTTCTCGGTACAGTTATAGCAGTCGATGGGAAACCAAACAAAGATAACGTTAAGGCGCGAGAAGATCTTAAGAAAATGAAATTCAGGAAAGAATTGTGGTTGGCAACAGTAGGAAATAAAACGATTCTAAAACGTGGAAAGTATACGTTGTCAGCGGAGAAGAGGAAGTTATTTCTTGAGTGGTTACAGGTACAGAGGTTTCCCGATGGATTCGCGTCTAGTATGAGGAATAACGTTCAAGCCGATACGGGGAAGATCATTGGAATGAAATCTCATGATTGTCATGTTATGATGCAGTACCTTTTTGTTTGTTGTCTCCCTGGGCTTCTAGATGATAAATCGATTAGCAACGCAATAATTAGGTTAGTTAACGTGTTTAGAGTCGTTTGTAGCAAGAACCTGAGTAGGAAAGAGTTGGTGGATGGTAAGGCGAAAGTGGTAGAAGTGATGTGCAAGTTAGAAATGATCCTACCTCCCGCGTTTTTTGATATCATGATCCACTTAGTGATTCACTTATATGATGAAGCATTGTTAGGGGGCCCGGTTCAAATGCGGTGGATGTACCCATTTGAAAGGTATTTGAAGAAGTTGAAAGAGTATATTCGAAACCCGGCTAGGCCTGAGGGTTCCATAGCCGAGGGTTACGTGGCGGAAGAGCCGTTGACTTTCATATCGCGGTATCTTAGTGAAGAAAAAACAAAGTTCAACGATCCAGGGAGATACAACGAAAAACTGCCAGAACCAAAAGAGATATCCGTTTTCAATTCTCAGTGTACTCCTATTTGCAAGAAAGAGTCAGTTGCTTTACCAGCTCTTCAAAAGGAGCACGTCAGTTGGTATATTTTGAATAACTGCGACGAGGTCCGACCATATAGGACGTAAGTAACGTTTACTTATTTTTTTATATATATATATATTTATATACTTATATACTTATATATATATATATATATATATATATATATATATATATATATATTTACTTATTTATATATATTTATATATTTATATTCTTATATATTTACTTATTTATATATATATATATATATATATATATATATATATATTTATATATTTACATTAACTTATTTATATTCATTTATGATTTTAGTGAACACAAATCCACACTTACGGGAACGGGTGACGAAATAGAGATTATGCATTGTCAACGATTTAAGAGTTGGTTTTTGGAAAAGGTATGTACTTTAGACGTTGTTTTAAACATAATCTACTTATTTCCGAAGTTCTTAGTATTATTTATGTATGACAGGTTCATGGGATGAAAGAGTCAGGTGATGTATTAGCTACCACTGAGATGGTATCCTTGGCCAGCATGTCTTTTGGTGCGGTGGACAGATACGATTCATGTGTCGTGAATGGTGTCAAGTGGGTAACCAAGGGTAAAGGAGAAAAAAGAGTCACGCAGGATTACGGAGTTTGTACCACGTACGAAGATAGACCATGTTATGGAGAATTAGTGAAAATATTGGAGGTTAATTACACTAAAGGGTGTTCAGTTGTCTTATTCGTTTGTAAATGGTACAAAATGACTGAATCAAGGACAGAACATGGGGTAACCTTTATTAACACGACAAACTTTGAGTGGGAAGACGAACCATACATTTTAGCATCGCAAGCCAAGAAAGTATTCTACATTGATGAGATTAGTGCGAAGAAATCAATGAAGGGTTGGAAAGCCGTTTGGGAAATAAATGATCGTCACGGATGGAGTCCCGAGTTATGGGGTTCGGAATCACTATCTACAAACAACGAGAGCATTAGTATACCTTTGGGTAACACTGAGACGGTTTCCGAACCGGAGAACTTGGCAACTACCGAGGAGATCGAGATTGACCCAGCTCATTTTCGTATTGAGATGGCTTTTGAAATGGTTATTGATGAAAACCAGGAAATCGAAGACGACACGTGGGAGGAATATGGTGATGAAGAAGAACCTATAGAGGATAATAGCGATGATGAACCTATAGATATTAGTGGATATGAAACTGATTAGGATATTTTGTATTTGTTTTTTAGTCTTAGTGCATTTTGATATTGTTTGACCCCAACTATTGACTAAACACCCCTAACACTCAAGTTTGACCCTAACTGTTGACCAAACACCCCTAACACTCAAGTTTGACCCTAACTGTTGACCAAACACTCCTAACACTCAAGTTTGACCCTAACTGTTGACCAAACACCCCTAACACTCAAGTTTGACCCTAAGTGTTGACTAAACACCCCTAACACTCAAGTTTGACCATAACTGTTGACCAAACACCCCTAACACTCAAGTTTGACCCTAACTGTTGACCAAACACCCCTAACACTCAAGTTTGACCCTAACTGTTGACTAAACACCCCTAACACTCAAGTTTGACCCTAACTGTTGACCAAACACCCCTAACACTCAAGTTTGACCCTAACTGTTGACTAAACACCCATAACACTCAAGTTTGACCCTAACTGTTGACCAAACACCCCTAACACTCAAGTTTGACCCTAAGTGTTGACCAAACACCCCTAACACTCAAGTTTGACCCTAACTGTTGACTAAACACCCCTAACACTCAAGTTTGACCCTAACTGTTGACTAAACACCCCTAACACTCAAGTTTGACCCTAACTGTTGACTAAACACCCCTAACACTCAAGTTTGACCCTAACTGTTGACTAAACACCCCTAACACTCAAGTTTGACCCTAACTGTTGACCAAACACCCCGAACACTAACATTTGACCCTAACTGTTGACTAAAAACCCCTAACACTCAAGTTTGACCCTAACTGTTGACTAAACATCCCTAACACTCAAGTTTGACCCTACCTGTTGACCAAACACCCCGAACACTAACATTTGACCCTAATTGTTGACTAAACAACCCGAACACTAACATTTGACCCTAACTGTTGACCAAACAACCCGGACACTAACATTTGACCCTAACATGTTGACTAAACACCCCTAACACTCAAGTTTGACCCTTACATTTGTGTGTGTATATATTAATCCCAAAAAGAATAAAAAAAGAAAAGCAATAAGGAAAAAAAAAATTAAAAAAAAAAAAGTTTACCGACGACAATTAAAGAGTTACCGACAACATTCTTGAATTGAATATCGTCGGTAAAAATTTAACGACGATATTCAATTCAAGAATGTCGTCGGTAAAACCTTAACGACGACAGTCAAAACCTAAAGTCGTCGGTAAACGAAATTCTAAATTTCATTGGCCAAAATGGGCGGTTCATTTTTCCCGCCCAAGGGTTTACCGACGACTTTCGAAAATGTCTCGTCGGTAAACCAGGACACGCAACAGTCGCGCGTACGACTGTTTGACGCGTGGCACGGTTAGCGACGAGTTTGACCTGTTTACCGACGAGTTGACGTGTCGTCGGTAAACAATTTATCTATTAAACCGTACCGAGCTTCATTTCTGAAACAAAAACACATCAAAACACTCTCAAAAAAGTCGATTTCGAGGAAGAAGGAGCTGTTCCGAGCCATTCCAACACCCCTATAACATCAAATGTAAGTGATTCCATGCCAAAACTTAATCATTTCTTCATTTTTTTTTTCAATTTTCTAAATCAAATCCTAACTTTTTTTTTTGTTTTTCCTCTACTCTTGCTTGGCATGGATTGCTGGATATGTTCAACATAATCTCCACGTAACAGGTACCACAAATCCGTGACTAAACCTATTTTTTTTTTATTTTCGAATTCATTTTTTTTATTGTTGTATTGGATTTCTTGTTAATTCCGTGATTTTGTGATAGATTTTAGATTCTGAATATGTATTTTGTTGTTAAATATACCATGTAACATGATTTTTTGGTTAATTTTTAGAAAAATTAGGGTTTGTATTTAGATGTGTTTTGATGTAATGATTTTTGATGTTTAGAAGTTTTAGGATTATTTATTAATATGTGTATGTTAATTTTTGATGTGTTTTGAAGTTTTTATGCAAATATGAAAACTCTAGGGACTAAAAATGCAATTTAGGGAACAAAATGCAATTTTAAAAACTTTATATTTTTAAAGAATTTAGGGTATTTTATGCAAATATGAAAACTCTAGGGACTAAAAATGCAATTTAGGGACTAAATGACAAATTAGGGTATTTTATGTAAATATATATGATATAAGGACTAAATGACAAATTAAAAAACTTTTAAACAAATATTATGGACTTTAGGGTATTTTAGCAATTTTTGAAAATACAAGGACTAAAACGCAATTTATAATATGTGTGTTTTTTGTAATTTTTAATAAAAAAAATCTAAAATACAATTTATTAATTTTATTTCAGTTTTAGATGGCCGCAGTAATGTCTAACTACCACCGGGGTGACGGGAACGGTGAAGATCCGAACCCGAATCAACCCCCGAACTTGAACGATTGTAATCAGCCGCCTGGTAAATATAAATTAATTTATAAAATTCAATTAATATAAATTACTAAATTAATTAATATACTTTTCTTAAACAGTTAAGCGAAAGAGGAGACCCCGAAATGTCTCGACTCTCAAAACCGCCAACGATGCCAAGGAGAAGCTAGGTGGGCCCCTTCCGGTAGATTTTTGTATCCTCGACGACACGTGGAACCCATTCGGTGAATATGGGAAACACGTGGCCCAAGTGGTGGGTCTCGCGGTTCGAGAAACGGTCCCTCCCTACTACCCGTCCTGGAGTGCCGTGCCGCCTGCACTAAAGACCACGATCCTCGGAAAACTCGAGGAGTTCTTCAACCTCAAGGAGTGGAGGGCCCGCCGAGATTGGAGCTTTATTAGTGGGAAGCTAACGCAGTCTCAGTCCGCTGCTTACAGACGGTGGAAGCATGACTTGAAGGCCGATTATGGCGATTCGGATGAGTGTCCACCTGATGTGCTTCCCGAGGATTGGAAGCTGACCCTTGAGATGATGAATGACCCGAACAAGAAGGTAAAATCAAAATTTAATTATTTAATTATTTAATTATTGTTTATTTATTTTTTTTAACTTGAACTGTAACAGGCTCAGGCGGAGATTAATAAGAAGAATCGGCAGAACCAGAAGAAGCCGAACAAGTCAGGTTCTCGGAACCAAACCCAGACCCGCCACGAGATTATCGAGGTATAATTTATTAAAGTAAAAATAAAATTTATTAGTTATTTAATTTAATTTTTTAATAATTATAATTTTTTATGTATATTTTATAGGGTAAGCTGAAGGTTAATACGAAGGAGCCCCTGAGCTATATAGACGAGCAGACCCAAGAGGAGGTCCCACTTCCACAGATGGGCGGATACTTCGAGTACTTGGGATATGATGGGGCGAAGGGAAAATGGGTCGATGATAGATGGGAGCAGGCTAGTGTAAGTTTTTATTTAACTTTAAATCTATTTCTTTCTTAGTTTTTATTTAACTTTAAATTTATTAATTATTTATTTGAAATTTTATTATAGGGAGTTTATCGGGAGAAGCTTAAGGAGCGGGTTATCGAGACGGGGACCCAATCGGCTGAGGATGTTCCAGTGGAGGAGCAGATAAGAGCGTTGAAGGAGACGGTTCAGGAGGTGATGAAACCGACTAAGAGTAGACACTGGAACCCTTCGATCGGAGCTGTCTTCAAGAAAAAGAAGGACCCGAAGCCGCCTGTTTCGGACGAGACCGCAAAGAAGAACGCGAGAAAGATCCAGCGGATATTCGACGGGATGAACGAGCTCCGCGCAGTCCAAGGATTACCTCCTATGCCGGATGACGATGCTCCACCGAGCTCCTCTAGGTCCGATGATTTTTTCACGAAGTTGCTCAAAGGCCTCAATGAATCCCGTGAAAAAAACGGTCTCTCTCCGGTCTCCGATTAAGAAGAAGATGAAGATGAAGATGAAGATGAAGATAGTGATCGAGGAGAAGATCTATCGGGCCCGTGATTGACTTTCATTTTATTACGTTTAAGACTTTTATTTTATCTAAGTTTACATTCTTGACTTTTATTAAGTTTTTATGTAATATTTTGACTTTTAACCCCGGGGTTTGACTTTATTGCCCGGGGTTTAACTTTATTGCCCGGGGTTTGACTACCCGGGTTTATTTATCTTTTTATGAATATAATCCATGATTTCTATTTATATTCAAAATTTCATAGAATATTAATTTATAAAAAAATCAAAAACCAATTTAAATAAAAATTTTAAAAAAAAATTGAATTTTAAAAAAAAATTAATCACAATACCGACGACATTCATGTCAAGAATGTCGTCGGTAAAGATTTTCTAAAAAAAATAAAAAATAAAATTTACCGACGACATTCAAGTAACTAAGTTGTCGGTAGGTTATTTAAAATTAAAAAAAACAATTGGAATAATAGGATACCGACGACGCGGTCGTCGGTAATTACATTATTTACCGACAACAACGGTTGTCGGTAAAGTAATGCGTCTTACCGGCGACCAGCCAGGCCGTTGTCGGTATGATAATTTTTACCGACGAGCTAAGTTTCGTCGGTAAAATATGTTGGGTTATCGACGAGAAGCCAAAACAGTCGTCGGCAAGGCTGATTTTACCGACCAACTTCTAGGGACGACAGTTTACCGACGAGTTGTCGTCGGTAAACTTATTTACCGACGAAATTGGCCTTTTTACCGACGACAGCTGTCGTGGGTAAATCAGCGACCTGCTGTAGTGATGGTTATGCAACTCTATGTTACCAGAAATCAGCGATCCATTAATGTTTCCGAGTGAGGCCAAAGATGTATGGGATGCTTTCAAGAAAACTTACTTTAAAGTTCATTATGCTGCCCAGATCTATTAGATCAGGACAACATTTTTAGCACAGTCACCGAATATATTCAAATTTTTGGAAAAATATGTTTTAAGAGATGGATCTTTATCAATGAATTCAGATGAAATGTAGTGAAGATACATCTATTGTTGAAAAATATAGAATTTATTATTTTCTTAAAAGATTAATCATTGGGTTTGATGCTTTTGTATATCATCAAATCAATTTTTATTAAAATTAAAATGTCTGCAACCCATAATCTTAAAACCATTTCAGCTCATAAAGAAAATGAAAGCTGAAAAAAACATAACTGACCATTACACACGACTTTTAACTATAGCCCAACTAGGAAAATACCAACTAGCTAAATGGGTCTGTTAACTATTACATTTACTAAATACACTGCACACTTTGTTTTAAACTTCTTCTTTTTCATTCTTCTACATGCCTAAGAGTGAATTCTCTTCTAAATTTGTTCTTCGTTCAAACCACTCCCTCCATGATTTCTTTCATTCCTCTCACACCATATCCAATACACATAAGTAGTCAATAAAGTACTAACGATTGTAATGCCTTCTTCAATCGGATTTTCACATATAATTTTAACCAACTCATTCAAATCAACTGGTACCTTTTCAATACCGCAGCAGTCAAAGATTCTAGATAATAACATGTGGAGAATAAACACTTGATAAAGAGATGATTGACATAATCAGATGAAGCCATACAGAAATCACATAGTGGGCTAATCTTCAAACCTCATTCAAGCATCAGAGCTTTTGTAGGAAGACGATCCTAAATTGCAAGCCACGAGATGCAAGAGCATCTTGGAATACAACATTTTGCCTAAATGATTTTACTCCACTTTACACTCTCTTTCTCTTCTGTGATACTCAATATAGTTTTTTTGAAAGAAAACCCTTTTATATTGCTCTCACTCTATACTTTAACATCTTGTCCTGAAATTAGACTAACATGTTCAATCTTATTAAATATTTTACCAATACATGGTTATAATCTCCATCTATCCCTCCCAAAGCATTGTAGACTTCTTTGTTGGAGTTTATGTATTGACTATCAAGTTCAATATCAAGAATATCTTGTACACTTCTTCCATTAATCCATTTATCCCAAATATTGAATGTACTCTTACCATTGTGAACTTTGTGAGAAATGAATTTATATGCAGCTGGTCTTACATCAGTTGTTTCCAAATCCAAATGTGGTGTTGCTTTGCTTCCAAAATCCAAATACACTACTCCATTATGATGTTACGATGTACCTACATACTCCACAAATTGTGGACATGAGAGTACATTCTACAACAAGTAAACAACAAGTAGACTTTGTTCAAGTTTTCAATGTTAGGAATTCCAAGTCCCCTTGTATCTTTTGTTGTGAAAATGTTTGTCTAGGCAATTTTTGCACCTTGAGCACTCTTTACATTGCCACTCCATAGAAAGCTAGTCATTTTCAGATTGAGACCTGCTTAGGCAATAGAAACACTCTACACCAAATCAAAATTTTACTCACCAAGACACACTTAATCAATTCAATCCTACATGCATATGACAACAATTTGGATGACCATTGATTAATGCTACTGCATATCTTTTCCACCAACTTATTTCCATCACTAACACTTAGTTTCTTTGAGTTAAGAGATACTCCAAAATATCTCACAGACAAACTACCAACCTTAATATTCAGTATGTTAGATATACTATGAAAGACATGATGCTCAGTACCTCCAAAGTATAACTCACTCTTTTGGAAGTTAATACTCAATCCAAAGATTCTTGTGAAAACATCAAGGTCTTCCTTCACTGCTTTTGAAGATTTGCCTTGAGAAAGATTGATAAATCATCAACAAATATCATATGAATTAACCTCAATTGGCTACACTTTTGATGATAGCAGAATTGAGCTTTATTGGTCATGTGATTGAACAACCCAGTAAACACCTCCATTAAAATGGAAAATAAGTAAGTGGGGAGTGGGTCTCCTTGTCTGAGACCTCTCTTACCTTTGAAATAACCACACGCCTCACCATTTATGCAGATAGAGTAAGAAGGAGTACAAACATACATTCTAATCCACTGAATAAATTTTGTACGAAAACCAAAAGCTACCATTGTATTCAAGAGAAATTTCCAATTTACACTGTCATAAGCCTTTTGTAGGTCAAGATTAATTGTACAATTTGGTACAAAATTCTTCTTCTCATAACCAAGAACAATATCTTAAGCAACCAAAATATTGTCACTAATGTATCCGCCTCCAGCATAAGCTGCTTGATTTAAAGAAATGATGGAGTTTAGTACCTTTTTGAGTCCATTAGATATAACTCTTGATAAAGTCTTATAATTAGTGTTGACACAAGAGATTGGCCTAAATATATTGACACTTGAAGCATTCTTTTATTTTGGTATAAGGAAAATGTTTGTAGCATTGACCTGCCCAAGTAATTATTCTGATTCAAGGGATTTTTGATAGCTTTGGTGAAATCATCACCTATAACACTCCATGAAGCTTTAAAGGAACTGGAATTAAGCCCATCAGGCCCTGGACTTTTATGTTCATTAATAGAAAAAAGTGCATCTTTGATCTCCTTGTCAGTTGTAGGAGCAATTAACTAAGAAATCCGCTCCTCACATAATTATGAGCTAATTATCTTATTAATAGTATGAATTTATCACACTTCTTCATTAGAATCTTCAGACCCCAATAAATGTTTGTAGAAATTTACAAATTCTTCTTTGATAGCTTCAGGATCCACTATAGATTCACATGCATCATTAATTAGAATGGAAACATTATTTCTTGTAATTCTACCACTTATCATTTTATAGAAATAAATGGAATTATAGTCAATATCATTTGTAAAGGTAACTTTTGCGTTTTGCTTCAACACATTGTGATGAATCAGCATAGCCTCTTCAAGCTCCTTACTTAGAATCTTTTCTTCATTGACTATACTAATGTCAAGTTCTCCCATCATAATTTTGTTTTGGACTATTTGTAACTGGCTCTTAATACTCTCAATAGTTGAGGAATTTCTCCTAAAGTTATTGTTATTGAACTTTCTCAGAGAAATTTTTGAATTCTTCAGTTTCATACAAAACTTAAACATATTATTACCATCAACTTCAATACTCCATGCCTGATTAATCACATCAACAAGCTTGTCATGCTTAGCCCACACATTGAAGAACTTAAATGTACACGGTTTAAAATTTCTATGACCTCCAATATTGAATTTAAGTGAGCAATGATCTGAAGTTGAAGGAGGAAGAACAGTAACATTAGATATTAAAGTAAGCATCCACTTACTATTAGTGAACATCTTGTCAATTTTACTTGCTCTAATGTGCCCAGTATTACTTTTGTCAGTCCAAGTGTAGTATTGTCCCCCATATTGATGCTCATACAAATTTGCATCATCCAAAAACTATGAAAATTCAACAAACACCTTTCTCAAGTCTATCACAATTTAATATATCTTGTATTTTTAGAATTTCAAATCACCAAATATACACATCTTCTCAGCCGCATATACATTACTCCAATTGATAATGTCCTTCGATAACATCCTTCTATGTGCATCATCATTAATACCATAAATCATTCTCATATAGAATAATTCCTTACTATTAACCATCTTTACTTCAACAAATATAGCCTATGAAGTCACTTGTATTAATTTCAGGTCCACAAACATTTTTTCCCACAAGATCCATATTCTCCCAGTCTCATCTTTATTATAATTGTGCAACATCTCCATATGAGAAAAATAAGCACTTATTATAGCTAAGTACTTATCAGCTTTGACTTTAGTTTCTAGCAAGCCAATAAGCTTAACATTATTACTAATTAAGTAATCCTTGACTTCAAGTTGTCTAAGGATATTATTTAAACCTCTTACATTCCAAGACCCAAATTTCATATATTTGGTGGGCGTGTAATTTCTTTACCACCATTATGATTGATGAATTGAAGTACATCATGATCAATCTCAGTTTCATTATTGCTTTGTAATTCATCAAATTTATTAGATGTCATAACAGAGCTTGATTCTCCAATTTTGTTTTTCTCTCGATTCCTACTCCTCTATTTTGCAGTACTCCATTCCTCATATACTTTCTTACTCTTATCTTCCTTACCATTCACTTCTAACAATCTTTTTGGTCTCCAAATTTTTTGAATGTTCAAACATTTGCTTTCTACATGACCAAACTTGCTTCATTTTTTACATATGATTGGCTTCCAATCTTCTTGTATTTCCTCAACTCCAACATCAACATAGACTTGTTTTAGAATTTCATCTTTATTGTCAATTTCTGCACACACTCTTGCGTATCCCAGCCTTGATCTTGATTCTGTTATCGTGATCATTTGAAGAGGAACACCTACTCCATTAGCAACATAACTTAAACCTTTTTGAGTCCATAAATTCATCAGAATATTAACTAGGTTCACCCAAATTAGAATTTTAGATACATCAATCTTTTCAAATTGCATCCCGGATTTCCAAGGCCTTAAGAGTAATGGTTTTCCATTTATATGGCAAAATTGCTCCATAGCTTTTCCATAATACACCTCAATCTCAAATTTAAACACGAATACACCCGTAATACTTTATTTCACATCTACTTTACCCAAATTACTCCATTGAAACTTTACAAATACACTATCGCATAAAATGGAGGTGGATTATCCATATATTGTCCAATCAAGCAGTTTTTCCACAGATTCACTCCTTCATCAAGTACATCTTGAGGCGGCTTGATAATTCTTTTACCCTCATGATTAATGGAACATGAAATTCTAGTTATAAAGACTTTTTCGCGCATCCTTCAAACAAATTTGACCATATTACTGGTTTGACCTTGTTGACTCCAGGTCTAACTTATTATGTGCTCCTTCACTCGTTGAAAATTATGAGTATGCACTTTGTTTATCTCATCTTCATTACTACTTTTCACATCAACTTTGTAAGCTTCCAAAGTGGTTATGTGTAGTATATCTATGTCTGGTGACAACATCATTCTCATTATGTCTCTGAACATTGTTTTACTTCTAGATTTTGGTTGTGATTTTATTGTTGGTTTGGTTAATATTCGCAGAGCTCAGGATTTTAGTCATTATGAAGTCAAGAGAGTCGAATAAGAAAAAAAGAAAAATGAAAAAATAAGGTTGTAGTTGGTGGGATGGAGTGGATGAAGAGAGAGAGTAAGTGGGGTGCATAAATAAAGGTGGATTTTGAGAAAAGGTGAAGTGGATAAGGTGCTAGATCCAATAATTTCTTGGGATAAACACCTAAAGCAGAAAGAAAAAAGAAAAAAGTGTAAAAAGGCTAAAAAGTGATAAAAGTTAATGGAAATATGATGGAATAATTTTAGTGGTGGATGAATGGTTAGAGAGGATTTTTTATGAAAGTTGACTCTCATTGACTTCCTTTTTTGGTTCTGCGTTTTGATGCTATTAGGGTTCAAATTTTGGGAAAAAGTGATTTTTCATCATTAAATGAGGCAATATCAATTGTTCTCGCAGAAGAAGGAAAAAGGGGTGTTATGATTGAAACTTCTACAGTGGAGAGTTTAGCGTTGGTGTCCAAAAAGATCACTTTGAAGAGTGGAGAAAGTCTTGAGCAAACAAAACAACCATGATCATTCATAGATTCATTGTGGTGTACTTCTTGCAAAAAATCTCGCCATACCAAAGAGAAGTGTTGGAAACTCCATGGAAAGCCCCAAATGATATATAATAAATGGTTTGATATGAATTGAGTAACAAGAGGGAAAGGGAAAGTGCATACGGAAAACACACAACAAAAGATAATTTCTTAAGTAATAATTTCAAAACAGATGAAATAGAAAAACTGATAAATCTGTTTGAGGACATTAGAGAAGTCACCTTCTACATGTACTTGTTCTTTGGTGTTCTCAGGTATTATATTTATATATTCTCATGTTTTTAATACCTCGGATAAAGTCTTATCAAGCTCTTGGGTAATTGACTCAGGAGCTACAGATCATATGAACGATTTATCATAAAAAATCCTAAGTTATACCCCGTGCCCTAGCAAAAAAAAAAATAACCATAGCCGATGGGCCAGTTACAACTGTGGCTGGCCAAGGAGATATTTTTCTTAATGGTTTCCTTACACTTAAAAATGTCCTTCATGTCCCAAAGTTGTGCCCCAATCTTGTTTCAGCTCATAAACTTATTTCCGATTCTAATTGAAATGTATCCTTTTTATACTTCCCATTGTATATTTCAGGAGCAAGGCACGAAGAGGATGATTGGACATGCTAGGGAGAGAGATGGTATTTATTACTTTGAAGAATCAAACTGCCAACATCAAGTTAAAAGGTTATCACTATTATCATACCTTTTCGAGTCAGTCAAGTCCAAAAAAAAAAATTTGGCTTCATCACATGTTTCTTGGTCACCCATCCTTTAAGGTTCTTAAAATTATGTTTACTTCATTACTCAAAAGTTTAGTTGTTGACGTTTTTCATTGTGATGTTTGTGAACTTGGAAACACACAGACGTACTACTTTTCCAATTAGCAATAAAAGAAAATCAATTTTTTTTCTTTGATTCATAATGATATTTGGGGCCCCTCTACTATTTCCAATTAATGTCTCTAGGACTCGATGGTTTGTCTCATTTATTGATGATTGCACACGTGTCTCTTGGATTTTCTTATTAAAACATAAATTTTGATGTGAGCTCAATCTTTCCAAATTGGTACAATATGATCAAAACTCAATTTGGTGTTGGTGTAAAAAGTTTTCAATCCAACAGTGCTAAATATCTTTTTAATAAAGTCCTCTCTCGTAATTTCCAAGAAAAAGGCATATTACATGAGTCTTCTTGCGTTTACACTCAAATACAAAACGGTGTGGTAGAACGCAAGAACAATCATCTTTTAGCTATTACAAGAGATTTTTTATTTCAAAAAAATGTTCGAAAACAATATTAGGGTGAAGTCATATTATCCGTTGCTCGTCTTATCAATAGACTTCCTACAAGTGTTCTTAAGTTCAAAAGTCCAATGAATGTTCTCAAGCAATTTTTTTAAGATTTTAATGCATCATCTAACATTATGCCAAAGGTATTTGGTTGCACTGCATTTGTCCACATACATTCTCGAAATCAAGGAAAACATGATCCTTGTTCTCTTAAATGTTTTTTTGTTGGCCATTCCTCAATTCAAAAGGGTTATAAACGTTATCACCTTCCGACAAGAAAAATTTATGTCTCTATTGATGTTACTTTTGTTGAATATAATAATTATTTTTCCGATTCTTATCTTCCAAGCGAGAAATCATTTGTAAAAGATGAAGATAGGGATTTCTTCCTTCTTGAGTTTCCAAGAACAATCACTACTTCAAAACCACACATTCTTCTCAATACATTATCTGGCTCAAACTTGCAATTAGAATTTGAGCCTAATTTGTCCAGATCACAAGGAATGATACGTGAGACGCAAACTCAAGACTCTAATCGTATATTCCAGGTTTACTCTAGGAGAAAAGTACCAACCTCTCAACCTATGCGTGCACAATCACCTGATTCTGCTTCTCTTTTTAGCAGTGTTGAGGTAAGAATACCAATCTCTGAATCTCTTGAACAAAATGATATTACTCTTCCAATTGCTTATAGAAAAGGCGTTACAACATGCACCCAACACCCTATAAATTTGTTTATGTCCTATACAAATCTTTCTCCTTAACACATAGCCTTTATTACTAGCCTCAATTATCTTCTTATCCTTAAGACAGTATCTAAGGCTTTAAAAAATGAAAATTGGAAGAATGCTATGAAGATTGAGATGGAAGCACTTGAGAAAAATAAGACTTGGGAATTAGTAATTTTACAAAGAGGAAAGAAACCAGTTGGTTGTATATGGGTGCTCACAACTAAATACAACTCAAATGGCTCTTTGGAAAGGTATAAGGCAAGATTAGTTGCCAAAGGCTATACCCAAACCTACAATGTAGATTATATAAAGACTTTTGCTCCTGTAGCTAAGATGAATACATTGAGAATTTTACTATCTTTGGTTGTAATTTTTGAAACTATAACAATTTGATGTCAAAAACGCTTTCTTAATGGTGATCTTGAGGAAGATATTTATATGAGAATTCCACCAGGTTATTCATCAAATGAAAAAATAGGGGTAGTATGAAAGTTAAAGAAGGCATTGTACAGATTAAAGTAGTCTCCATGAGCTTGGTTTGGTAGATTTTCCAAAGTTATGATAGCTATGAAATATACGCAAAGCCAAGGCGATTACACTTTGTTTATAAAACATTCAGCCACAGGGTGAGTGACGATACTTCTAGTCTACATAGATGATATTATAGTCACATGAGATGAAGAATGGATACCTTGAAGAAACAATTGATAACGAAACTTGTAATTAATGAATTGGGAAGATTGAAGTACTTTCTTGGTACTGAAGTGGCTCACTCACAACAAGGGATTTTTATATCACAATAAAAGTACGTGTTAGACTTATTAGTTGGCATAGGAAAGGTATGATGTAAGACCGTACGTGTTAGACTTAAATATTAAATTTGTCTTAAATGTATTTTATGAATTAATATTTTTTTTAATATTATATTGTGAACTAATAAATTTTGTGAGTATAAAATTGTAAAATTAAAGTGATACTAATTATAACAAAATCAAGATAGCTGAAAAATTGTCATTGTTACACATTAGTTTATATCGACGCTAGTTCAAGGCGTCAATAATATAAATTTATGATGATGACACATTTTTTATTGTTGACGCTATTGTTAGGCGTCAGTAATATAGTATTAAGATGATATTTCAACCGTCAACAAAATTATTTGAAAATGACGATTATTTTTAACGTCATAATAGAAAAACCATGACAGCTTCATAAATGATGCTCAGATGACGATGATTGCTGAAGCGTCGCAATTTGCTTTGATGATGCTAGAAATCGTCATCAAAATACACAAATATCGTCATCAAAAAGATATTTTTCTTTTAGTGCACTTATTGAGCTAAACCATAGACTTTTGGATGTTTTAAAAAATAAAAAAATGGATAAAAATAAGTCTTAAACGGTCCACAAAATTAGGAAGTATCAAAACAAATTTTTTGAACGTTAGCCTGGCACCATGCCTCCACCATTGATCGGCGGTACCCTACCACCAGAGTCTCCACCTGCGTAGCCTAAAGAAACGATGATAGACACACTTATTCCTCAGCCTATGGATCTCACTTGCGCTAGGATAGAAAACATGGCTTATGAAGAATTTCCTGACTTAGCCATTGCGAACCACGGAAAAAAACAGCGAGCCCCTGTGGACGGCGCGAGTAAGTCTGGTGCGTCAAGAGGAAACAACACCCCAATTGAGGGCCTGCTATATTCATGAACCAGAAAATAGTGGCAGGGAACAGCTCGGATATGTTGGAAAAACTTGAATGTTAGAAAGATGATTTTTTGGACTTCTTTTTGTTGTCCCACATCGGTGGGAGAAGAAGCCTTTTGGCTTCTTTTATAAAGAGTTATTTTAACAATGTCCAAATGGCCAACAACCATGCACATAGCAAAGCAATGGGATAACCCACACGCGCGCACCACCACCACCCACCCACCCACCCGACCCGGCCCGGCACCGGCACCGGCACCGGCGACGGCGACGGCGTGAGGCGTGGGTCGTGGGTCGTGGTTCGTGGTTCGTGGTTCGTGGGGAGTTTGGGGAGTTTGGGGAGTCAAAAAATGAAAAATGAAATGGATTTTGTACCAGCTCTTATAGTGTGGAGGGTTGACTACTCAACTTAAACGTAGAGACAAAGCTCCACGAATCTCGCACACGTTAAGGTGAAAGAATATCCCAGCTGTTACTTAGTCAAGTCAAACACGTGGGTCAACTAAACTGTTACAGAAAATCAAATCAAATAAAACGTGGGGGTTACAAGACTCAAAAACGTCAACTCAATTAAGCAAATTTCGGGAGGAAATCGTGGGCTTTAATAAGGACGTTTCTGAAGGCTTGGTTCCTCCTTTCCACTCCCCTATATAAAGAGCACTCTCTACACTTAACAACCTACGAAAATAACACACAAGAAAAACACTCTGCCTCACCACCCTCTCTATATATTTTCCGTTGTAGTTCTCTGTTAGAGATACCGGTCACGCCGGAATATCTTTTTAACAACGGTGACGCTTTGTTTTGTTTTTCCTTTTCCGTGTAAGTGATTTGTTATTTCCGTTTCCGTGTAATTGTTAAGTCGATTTTTGTAATCGTTTTTTCCGTGTAATTGTTATTCGGTTGTTGTAATCGCATTTCGATTTATTGTAATAGTTAGTTTATTACAAAACCTTTTTTCTTTTCATTTGTTTTTGTTTTCCGGAAACCATTTTTCTCTTGTACAACTGGTGGTTATTAATATAACAATTTAAAAAGATATTCATTTTCTTTTCCACCGGTTATTTTTGAAAATGGCTCTTCCTGTTTCGGCTGTTGGTTCCTCTTTGAACACAAAGCCTCTTCTCGACGCAAACAAGTTGGAACCCCTTAATGGTTCTAACTATAAGCGTTGGGCGCAAAAATTAATGATATGCCTTGAACAATATGAACTCGACTTTGTTATAGTCGAGGCTCCTCCACTTTTGGAAATTGGAGCCCATACTGAACAAGAGCTAGCAAGGCATGCTGCCCTCGAATCCAGGTTCAAAAGAGCTAACACCATGGCTCGGGGCTGGATGCTGAACAACGTTACTAATCCCATCTTTGACCTCCTTGCCAAAGAGAAATCGGCAAAGGTCATATGGGAAACTCTCGAGAAGAAATATGGGGCTGATGATTCGGGTAAGAAAAAGTACGTGACTGGGAATTGGTATAACTTTAGACTTACAGATCGGAAACCCATGACTGAACAACTCCACGTGTACGAGAACCTATGCGCGGAGGTTATCGCCGAAGGCATGAAGATGTGTGAAATTCTTCAAGCCAACATTTTGCTTGAGAAATTTCCCCCATCTTGGAGTGAATACCGCAACCACCTCAAGCACAAAAAGAAAGAAATGACCCTCCAAGAGCTCATCAGCCACATCCAAGTCGAGGAAGCGAATCGACTAAAGGATAAGTCAATCTCTTTCCCTTCTCATTCCTCCAAAGCTAATCTAGTCGAAGGTTCTGGCCAAGGTAACAAAGATAGGTTCAAAGGGAAGGGAAAGCAACAAGGGTCCAACAAATCTAAGTCTGGGGGAAATAAGAATCGCGGCAACACCAACAAACAAGGTGGAGGATTCAAGATCTCTGGTAAGATTCAAAAAACTAAAGGGGCCTGTTACTGTTGTGGCAAAGAAGGGCACAAAGCTTTTGAATGTCCCCAGAGAGCTGGCCAGGGTCCCAAAACTGTCGCGAATCTGACTGAGACCGAAGAAATCATCGCTGCGGTAATGGTTGAGGTAAACTTGGTAGAGAATAAGAGCGAGTGGATCCTTGACACTGGAGCTTCTCGCCATTTCTGCGCAAACAAAGCCTTATTCAAGAAATTCGAAAAAGCAACTGTTGGTGAGTGTGTGTACTTGGGTGACTCTTCCACCGCTACTGTTCTTGGGAAAGGTCAGGTTCCCCTCAAACTCACCTCTGGTAAGACTCTTGAACTAAATGATGTGCTCTTCGTCCCCTCTCTCCGTAGGAACTTAGTTTCCGGGGCTCTCCTTAATAAAGTTAGTCTCAAACTTGTCTTCGAGGGGGGTAAAGTCATTATCACCAAAAATGACGAATTCGTGGGGAAAGGGTACCTTAATAATGGCTTGTTTGTTTTAAACACTGTAACCCTTAATGAGAATGCATCTAATTCCGCTTATATTGTTGAGTCCGTTCAAACGTGGCACGGTAGACTAGGCCATTTAAATGTTGCGTCTATTAAAAGGCTTAAAAATCTTGGACTAATACCTGTTAACAACGTGGATGACTTTGAAAAATGTCAAATATGTGTAGAGTCCAAACTTGCGAAAAAACCTTTTAAACCCGTTACCACGAGACAAACTAAACTACTTGAATTAGTTCATTCGGACTTAGCTGATTTTAAAAACTCCGCTAGTAGAGGTGGAAAACTTTATTACATAACCTTCGTAGATGACTACTCTAGGTTTACTAAAGTGTATCTTCTTAAAACTAAAGATGAGGCGGAAAATGCGTTTTTAAAATATAAAGCCGAAGTTGAAAACCAACTAGACTGTAAAATCAAACGACTTAGGTCCGATAGAGGAGGCGAGTATAGTTCTAATTCTCTTAAAGAGTTTTGTGAAACAAATGGGATTATCCACGAACTAAGTGCCCCTTATACACCCCAACAAAATGGCATAGCAGAAAGAAAGAATAGGTCCCTTAAAGAGATTATGAATGCCATGTTAATTAGTTCAGGTTTACCAAACAACATGTGGGGGGAAGCTGTCTTATCAGCCTGTTATGTACTTAATAGGGTACCGCATAAATCCCTAGAAAAGACCCCGTATGAAATGTGGAAGGGTTTTCCACCAAACCTGAAATTTTTAAAAGTGTGGGGGTGCCTTGCCAAAGTCAAACTACCTGATTTTAAAACTGTCATTGTTGGTCCCAAAACCATTGACTCAATTTTCATAGGGTACGCTCAGAATAGTGCGGCTTACAGATTCTTGTCATTAGAAGATAACTCTATTTGTGAATCTAGAGACGCTGAATTCTTTGAACATGTTTTTCCTTTGAAAGATTTAAATACTGTCAATACTTCTTTACCTGTTGATAATTTATCTACTAATGATGTGGTACCTCTTTGTGATGTTTTTCCTAACCCCTCCACTTCCATGGAGCCTAGTAGTATTCCCGAGGAAGAACCTAGGAGAAGTAAGAGGCGCAGGATCGAGTCTAGCTTCGGCCCTGACTTTATAACAGCCTTTATAACAGAAGGTTCTCACATCGATCTATTAGACGAACAGGTAGTCAATTGTTTCCTCATGGAGGATGACCCAAAAACTTATGATGATGCTTTAAAATCTATAGATGCTAGTTTTTGGAAAGAGGCTATTAACAGTGAACTTGAGTCAATCAAAAGTAACCATACATGGGAATTAACCGACTTACCTAGGGGTAGCAAAGCGATTAGTAGCAAATGGATTTTTAAGAAAAAATTGAGACCCGATGGCTCAATAGAAAAATTCAAAGCCAGACTTGTTATTAAGGGCTTCACCCAAAAGAAAGGTCTAGACTACTTTGACACTTATTCCCCAGTGACCAAAATTGCCATGATAAGAACCCTTATTGCTTTAGCCGTCATTCACGAACTAGTAATACATCAAATGGATGTCAAAACCGCGTTCTTGAACAGAGATCTAGATGAAGAGATCTACATGGCTCAACCTGAAGGGTGTGTGGTCCCTGGTCAAGGGGACAAAGTGTGTAAGTTGAAAAAATCCTTGTATGGTTTGAAACAGGCACCGAAAAAATGGTATGAAAAACTAGATAGTACTCTCATTTCATATGGGTTTATAGCTAACACTTCTGATTCATGTGTTTACTCCAAGGTAACAAATTCAGAGTGTGTTATCATCTGCCTTTATGTAGATGACATGCTCATCTTTGGTACTACTATTCATATTATAAATGAGACTAAACGTTTCTTGTCTTCCAGATTCGACATGAAAGACATGGGAGAAGCTGATGTGATACTTGGGGTAAAAATCATTAGAAGCAGTAATGGTATTACCCTGAATCAGTCTCATTACGTAGAAAGGATGCTGAAGAAGTTCAATTCCTTTGATGTAACGCCTGTAAATACTCCTTATGATTCTAGCATTAACTTATCTAAACATGTTGGGGATGCTGTATCCCAAAATGAATATGCTAAAATCATAGGAAGTGTAATGTTCTTAATGAACTATACTCGACCCGATATTGCCTATACCGTGAGTAGACTTAGTCGCTATACTCATAACCCGAGTAGTGACCACTGGGTTGCACTTCGCCGTCTATTGAAATACTTGAGGGGTACCATCGATCTAGGATTGCACTATAACAAATTCCCTGCAGTCCTTGAGGGTTTTTGTGATGCAAACTGGATCTCTGACAATGACGAAGTAAACTCCACCAGTGGTTATGTGTTCTCCTTAGGGGGAGGTGCTATATCGTGATAGTCTTCCAAACAGACTTGTATAGCACGCTCCACCATGGAGTCTGAGTTCATAGCACTAGAGTTAGCTGGGCAAGAAGCTGAGTGGTTGAGAAGTCTCTTATCGGATGTGCCACTTTGGGAAGGAAGTGCCACACCTGTATGTATCCACTGTGATTCACAAGCAGCCATTGGAGTCGCTCATAATAGCGCCTATAATGGGAAGAAGAGACATATTCGCATCAGACATGGGTCAGTAAGACAATTACTGAAGAATGGTGTGATAGCCTTGGAATTTGTACGATCAGAGGAGAATCTAGCTGATCCGTTCACCAAAGGCTTGACCAGGAGACTAGTCCTGGAGACGTCGAGGGGGATGGGACTAAAACCCATTAAGTGGGAACATGTGACTAATGAGTCAATGTGATTTCCCCATCCCTAAGGCTCAAACCTAAATCGTCTCGTTCATAGCCACTTGTGGTGGTCCTTTTGAGAAGGACTTGATGAACAAGGCGTACCGAGTGCTGAAACTCATATTTGAATTCATAGCCTTTATGGTGGTTCTTTTGAGAAGGACTTGATGAATTCAAGGGTAAATTTGAAACCCAAATATTCACGATAGAGTGTTGAGGAGACGTCCTTGCACCACTCTCAAATGAATAAATCCACCAAGTTCATAGCCCTTAAAGGGTGGTCCTTAGAGAAGGACTTGATGAACCAAAAGGTGATGTTAGAGGGAACCATAAGCTTGAATCGGGTAGAGTATGTGCTGTGAGGGTCTCGATCGATAACCGTTAAAGTTCAAGAGTAACTTCACTTAAACGGAATTCGGTGGTTGCCTCACTTCACTACGTGTCAATTCAAATCGCAAGATATTGACACTTAAGTACAATTCACCCATTCTTCTTTTTGGAACCTTCTTTGCAAAACCTTTTGTTAACATTCAAGTGTGTGGGGGATTGTTGGAAAAACTTGAATGTTAGAAAGATGATTTTTTGGACTTCTTTTTGTTGTCCCACATCGGTGGGAGAAGAAGCCTTTTGGCTTCTTTTATAAAGAGTTATTTTAACAATGTCCAAATGGCCAACAACCATGCACATAGCAAAGCAATGGGATAACCCACACGCGCGCACCACCACCACCACCCACCCACCCACCCGACCCGGCCCGGCACCGGCGACGGCGACGGCGTGAGGCGTGGGTCGTGGTTCGTAGGGAGTTTGGGGAGTCAAAAAATGAAAAATGAAATGGATTTTGTATTAGCTCTTATAGTGTGGAGGGTTGACTACTCAACTTAAACGTAGAGACAAAGCTCCACGAATCTCGCACACGTTAAGGTGAAAGAATATCCCAGCTGTTACTTAGTCAAGTCAAACACGTGGGTCAACTAAACTGTTACAGAAAATCAAATCAAATAAAACGTGGGGGTTACAAGACTCAAAAACGTCAACCCAATTAAGCAAATTTCGGGAGGAAATCGTGGGCTTTAATAAGGACGTTTCTTAAGGCTTGGTTCCTCCTTTCCACTCCCCTATATAAAGAGCACTCTCTACACTTAACAACCTACGAAAATAACACACAAGAAAAACACTCTGCCTCACCACCCTCTCTATATATTTTCCGTTGTAGTTCTCTGTTAGAGATACTGGTCATGCCGGAATATCTTTTTAACAACGGTGACGCTTTGTTTTGTTTTTCCTTTTCCGTGTAAGTGATTTGTTATTTCCGTTTCCGTGTAATTGTTAAGTCGATTTTTGTAATCGTTTTTTCCGTGTAATTGTTATTCGGTTGTTGTAATCGCATTTCGATTTATTGTAATAGTTAGTCTATTTCAAAACCTTTTTCTTTTCATTTGTTTTTGTTTTCCGGAAACCATTTTTCTCTTGTACAACTGGTGGTTATTAATATAACAGGATACATGTACACAAATAAAGTATTTTAATAGGACAAAATTAGGAGGGTGGAAGGGTACAATAACAATAACACGTATAGTGTAATCATTCCTATCATTAAGGATACTAAATAAACAAAGGTACAAAATGAAAAAGGTGAAGACGAATTTATGGAATTAGATAATTTAATCGAAGATGATGTTTAAATTGTGTGCGATACGATCCCAACTGTAATCCGTACTAGTGACGAAATACAACAAGGGATCTGCCTTTATAGAAACACCGTTGTAATTCGTATCTTGGGAAGAGAAATATGATTCAATTATCTTTCGAAAAAGTTAAGGTAAATTTGAAATCCAACTGGACATTTTGAACTAATAGATATAGGACACGGATACTATTTGGTGAAATCTGCGGAAAGAGAATATTTTAGCTTTGCTATCTCAGGTGAGCCATGGAGTACTTGACCACCTACCTTATAGTCAGGGAATGGAAACCGTGTTTTAATGCAGTAATGAATTCTATAATAACAACAACTTAGACTATCAAATGTATGTATTCACAACTATACAACTCAAATTCTTAATAAAATAGGTGATAAATTACGTAGAACTATCAAAATTGATCTGTTGACTAAGGGGAGACTTAGGAGAAATTACGTGCGGCTAGCCACTGAGATTGATATAAAAAAACTTTTGGAGCTGGAGGTAATAATTTGCTCGGAAGTGTGCAAAGTATAATATGAAGATTTGTATTTAATATGTTTGGATACGGAAAATTCGGGCATAGAAAAGAGAATTGTCCTTCAAATGTGCCTGTGGTAACTAATAGAAATATGGATCGAGAGATACCAAATGAAAGGAGAATGGAAGCCCCTACTAGTAAGGATAAATATGGGGAATGGATGATGGTAAGAATGGGAAATAAGGGAAATGAGAAAAGAAATGCAAGTAATGCAACCAAACTGCTTCACCAAAAGGAATTGGGTTTGCGATTTGAGACGCTGCTTGTTGATGAATTGATGAAGGGACTTTAAGATAGGTAATTTCGAATACGAGATCCAGAGTAAGGGTCAAGGGTTTGGAACAAAATAGGAAGAAGTAAAGGAAAAAAAAGTAGTTGAAAGTAACACTAGTAAGAAAATTGGGAGGGGGGAAGCGAGAGGCCACGTGATAGATTCGCCAAGCTTTAAACAAAGTAAACATATTGCTTCATGTGGTGGAAGTACATGAGTTTATAGCCGGGGAAATGACTAAGGAGAGTAATGTGTCGAATAGTAGGAGAAAAATAATGGGGCCAACGAAGCTAAGGGAAGTGAAGGATGTTGCTAGGTGTACTGGAAAAGACAAAAGGGCTGTGGAAAAATGCGCTACTGATGCGGAATTAATTGATGTAGTAGTAGAGGAAAATATAACAGCGGGGAAGGACCTAATTGCAAATATTGGAAATAATGAAAAATTTAATGAATTTGGCAAGTGTACGGTTGTCCAAGTAATACTCCGACAAGTCGGATTCGTTCTCAGGGATTGGACTAGTATAACCCAAGTGTTCAACAGATAAGTAGTAGTAATTGCAAATACAGAAAATAAAAGATGAGAAATATTTATTTGGTTTTTATATTAATCCTAAGAATGCATGAAAATAAATACTAAAGGACTAGATGCAGATATGAGCTATACTTGAGTCTCGCAAGGAATCCACTTAATCAATATAATCTATGCTATGTTTAATGGTAGAATTGGAATTATAATATTAGTCGGGACTCTAATATCTCCTAGCCCCCTGTCGGGTGGACCTAGAAGCTATCCTAAAGTATCATAAACACCTGCATGGTCGAATATGGCTTTTCGGATGATATGATTTTACCTCTTTGGCTATGTAACTAGTTAAGCCTGTCGGTCAATAACGGACATTACACGGGTATTACCTAGATCTGTATTCAAACCCCCCTGTCGGATGATCACTTCGCCACTAAAGTGAATAGCCCAAATACTAACAGCTAATTCTAGTTGCGCGGATAAGAATTAGTAATAAAAATAAAGTAATAACCAATATATAAAACTCAATCCTATTTAAATCATGCAATCCCAAATTCAAAACATAAATTAAATTAATTAGGGTTCATCCCTTTTATTGCGATTCTCAAGTAATTAAGGTTTAGCTCATATTGAAAGTAAAAACAGAATAGACATTAATACTATACATGTTCCTAATAACAGAAATAAAATAAGAACCTAGATAGAGGAATTGGCTTGAACTGTTGTTGGAGATATAGACAGTCTCCAGCTTCTGCTCTTGCTTCCGCCTCTTGACGCTCTCTCTAAGGATGTATATATTGAATGAATTATGAGAGGTACTGAATAATGAGGTCTAAGGGGTGTATTTATAGGTGTTAGCAAGCCCTAGGTCGAATTACTTGGAGTGGAAGACAAGGCAAAGACTCTTAAATTCGTAGCTCTAAAAGATAAGATTCTGCTGATTTGATTTGGTCATATCTTTTTCAATACTTATCCGTTTGAGAAGTTCCAATATATGAAACTGCTTGTCTTGGAAAGCTCTTTCTATTGGTGCAGACCATTCGTCCAAAATCCTAGCCAATCTTTTATTATGATTTAATCTCTAAAACGTGGCTGAATTTCAGATTTCAAAAGGCAGCTTTATCTTTTCCTCCTTTGAATAAATCTTTACCAAATCTTCTTATTTCCATGTAAATCTTCTTTCCTTTCATCTTTATCTTGACTTGGTCTCTAAGTAATTACCATTTATCTTTAAAAGCTTCACATTAAATAAATAATTAAACCGCATATGCTTAAAAAGAATAAATCAATAAATCAAGAAATCGAAATAGGAAAGTGTACTCTAAAAATAGAAACTCGACTAGAAATCATTTCCTAACACTCTAAATTACACTAAGACTTTATTCTCACTTCTTCTCCTTGGATTGGTCTTTCATGAGATTCAAGAACCAATTAACTTTGCATTAAAAATAGTCAAATTTACGCACAAAAGCTCAGATTCTGCAAATCGTTAATTTCCAAGGGGAGAAAGTGCAATATGATCAAATAAGCCTAAAAGTCTATCAAATAAGTCATTTATTCACCTAAAAGGATGTCTCCAAGGGGCTAAGAATTAGAACAATTAGGGAGACATCAAGACCCCAAACTCAAACCTTTGTCGTCCCGACAAAGTAAAATAAAAACAAAGGCCTTTTAGGTGAATGCAGAAGGTAGAATCTAGTAAATATTCCCAAAGCACAACTTAAAATAAATCTCATATAGTCTAATCTAGGAATTAATATACACCTACACTTATCATGCAAAATCAAACACAAAATAATATCAATCCAAAATTAATTTCACAATGCTAGAAGGTTACGCTTATTACTTATCTCAAGATGGTGGCTATAGGGTGTTCCTCGATCTTTACTTGTGTTGAATGTTCCACTTAGAATAATCCCTATTAACTCACCGTGCATCTAGGAATCACGAGGTCTTTATGGTTTTAGCATAGGCTGAAGGACGGTATGGTATGTATATTTGGTAAATTTGAAGTGAGCTTTTGGCTCTCTCCTCACTTACCATCAACAAAACTGTCCAAGAGCTTGAGTTTACACTCGAATAACGTTCTCACTCAACCCATTTGACGCGCTTAATTAGCGTCCCCAAATTAACCCAATAAGCACTAAGGATGATTCACTTAAAAATTTCCACTTTGCCGGTCCAAATATATATTCTTTTCATATAACTTTTTGTTTCTATATATATATATATATATATATATATATATATATATATATATATTTTTGTATAGCTATGACTCTCTTTTTAATGTTGAGATATCATGCTATTTTCTTCATGCCTATTCATGATTTTAGCTTTATAGCTTCTTTTCCATTCACTATTACCCCGGCAAAGGGTTACAATATAATAAACCTGTGAATCATCACCATGTATAGCACAAAGCATCATTGATAAGCTCAAAAAATCCCAATCCCAATGATAAATTCCCATATGGTGGACCCACCACCCCAAACTCAAGCTCAAGACAGGAAGTCTCAGGATCGTGATTCAAGTGCGGGTCATATGGTCATGCCTAACAATCTAAAGGGATATTGGCTTATAATGTGGCGACAAAAGAAAGGCTTAAAGGTTAAAAATTTGTCTAAGAAGGATAAAATTAATTCAGGGATAGAAGGCCAAAAAGGGTTCAAAGGGCTAACAAAGAACTGCCTCTATCATTTTCCTATCTACACAACTCGTCTCTAGTTCATACCTAAGTGGGTTCTCTACTCATTTAGATCTCGCGTTCTACAAACCACCGATTATCCTTAAGCACAAGTTTACTTCTTTTGCATTGTTCATTAATTTTTCCTATCAATTATCTCATATTTGCATGCAATCAAAGTGCAGTTTACACTAACTCCTAAAGTCAACTATTTTCTATCATTAATTCACAAAAAGCATGCTTGATGGGGGCATTTAAAACACTCTACATCTCTACAGTCAAAACATTCCTCAACTAAAATAAATAAAAAAAAACTGTAAAACACATAAAATTGGGATGAGGCAACGAACCCCACCCCAAACTCAAAAATGAGTCGTGTCCCCACGACTCGAAAAAGACTCAAGACAGCAATTAAACAATTAAAAAAAATAAGAAAGGGATAGGAAAACGTATCTGAACCAGCACGAAGCTGGTTTCCATTGTTGCGTGTAGGTTGAGCTCCTTGTGTTGCGTAGGTGGCATGTGGAACATTGCTCACTCCACGTAATATGATGTGCATAAGCTCCAACTCTTTTGTGATTTTTCCTATGGGTTTCAACACCTCTTCATGAATATCCTCCCAAAATTCTTTCAACTACATCTTTCAACACCCAAAAGTAATACAAGCTTCTCCAACTTCTCTTTTCTCTTCATGGTATTCTTGACCTCCCAATCTTTGACATCTCAATGAACCCCAAACTCAAAACTTCAAATAATCAAAAGCTAGAGAAGAGTTTTGAAATTTGATGTTTTGAGGATTTGTAATGAAGGATTATGGGTTCATATGAGATGGGTAATGAATATGTAGCAGCTTGGGGAAGGTTTAATGAATAGGTTTGAAGCTTTGATGAAGAGGTTTAAGGTTGAAGTAGAAGATCTCTTGATTTTCTTGAAGGGCTGTGGTGTTAGATGTGTGTTTAGAATGAAATAGGAGGAAGGATTTGATGTTCTTTGGTGTTGTAGTGGTCTTTGTGCAGGTATATAAGGGTTAGGATCTGGAAAATTCGTATTGGGGAGGCTAGGGTTTAGTCTTGACAAGGTAAGAAGCTTATAAGGTGAAGACTCTTCAAAACCGACATAGCGCAGTATACCGGGCATAACCCGCGGTATACCGCAGCTTCTGCTGCTGATTTTTTTCTCGCTCCTGTCTTGACCCCGTGCTAGCACCCCGTGGCACGGGTTTTTGCCCTGCGGTGTAGGGGTGCGGTGCATGGGGTAGTCCGCACCAACTCCGTCAAAAAACCCGCGGTACCTAACCCGTGGTACGGGTTTTTCACTCCTGCGGTATACCGGACATCTCACGCGGTATACCGGACCGCGCATCAAAAAAAATTTCTCCTTTCTGTATAAAACCCGTGGGGGCCACCCCGTGGTACGGGTTTTTCAGGCGCGGTATACCGGGGGTCTGGTGCGGTGCACCGGACCGACCTGCGAATTTTTCCAAGTGATTCCTTTTTTCAATTCCTGCACCAATAACACACTACCTTTCTCATTTCTTTTAAAAATAGACACTAAAACTTGACAAAAACTTAAAGCAATTAAAACATGGGTTGTCTCCCAAGAAGCACTTTTGTTTATTACGTCTTTAAGTTCGACGCGTTACCTTCCTTGAAGATGGTATTGAGGCCCTTGCGGTTCTCCTCCGCTTGAATTCGCCTCTTCCTTGGCATGTAAGCTTTGAAACCTTCCCCCTTAAAATTTTATTCAATCGATCTCTGAAAGGGGGAGGGTAGTATCTTCGTTTCGCCTCCTTGCTCTCATGGCGAAACTCGTTCTTCACCACACGATAGTAGATAACCGTCCTCAACGGTATAAGCTCATTTGTATTTTCTTTAATCTCGTGTTCCTCTTTAAAGTGTGGTGGGTAGGTGCTCCTCCTTTCCGCTTTACTTTCGCGGTGTAGCACCTTCTTGCGTAGCACCTATTGATCATTTGTAGTAATAGAGGTGATTCCAATATGTTATCTCTAATGATGAGTTGTGGTGGAGATAGTGATTGGTGAACTTTTTGTGGCAGAGGTTCAACTTCTATTGTATTGTGAACTTTGAATTCTTCGGTGGATACCTCAACCACTTCACATTCATCTTCGCTTTCAACCCAATCTTCCACTATTACTTCATCATATTCTTGATGTGGAATCTGAATCTCGATCACCTCTTCTTCTTGTTCGCGTTCAGTATCTGGATCATGTGCACGCACCATAGGAATAGCAATCTCAGCTTCTAGGATTTTTGTTGCTACTCCTTCTTCCACCATGCTAATAGGATTGTCAACCACATGGTGGTCTTCATTTATAACCGGCATGATGGTCATATCACTATCAATAGTATCTTCCTTCAACACCTCCTCCTCAACTACTTCTTCCAGTTGATCTCGTCCATCCCTCGGGGGAGTGGAATCTTCACAAGACATACTACCCCATTCTTCTACCATCTGTTGCATGCGTGCTTGGATGGCGTTTGTTTCTTCTACTAAGTGCTGGAGTTCTTGCTGATAGTGATGAGGTGGAGGTTGTTGAATGTTTCCAATCCATTGGTTGTTCCATCCTTGCTCCTGGGGATAGTGATATGATGGTTGTTGTTGATTATTCCCGATCCATTGGTTGTTCCAATCCTGCTCTTGCGGGTATTTATAAGGTTGTTGGTAGAAGTTACTACCCCATTGTTGTTGTCCCGAAGAGTCTTCCCAATAGTCATATGGATCGGGATCTGGGTAATGTCCTCTATACATCTTTCAATCAAATCTTTTGAACATTACCTAAATAAAGAACCTGTAAAAACAAAACAAAAACAAAAACCAAGCGTAAAACTGAAAAATAAAAATAAATAAACAATTGAAACTACTTATAGATTAAACACCGGGGTCACACGCTGCAATCCCCGGCAGCGGCGCCAAAAACTTGGTGGGTCCTAGGGTGTTATAAAATTAATGCGATAAATAAAAGGAACCACAATACCGCAAGTGTACGGTTGTCCAAGTAATACTCCGACAAGTCGGATTCGTTCTCAGGGATTGGACTAGTATAACCCAAGTGTTCAACAGATAAGTAGTAGTAATTGCAAATACAGAAAATAAAAGATGAGAAATATTTATTTGGTTTTTATATTAATCCTAAGAATGCATGAAAATAAATACTAAAGGACTAGATGCAGATATAAGCTATACTTGAGTCTCGCAAGGAATCCACTTAATCAATATAATCTATGCTATGTTTAAGGGTAGAATTGGAATTATAATATTAGTCGGGACTCCAATATCTCCTAGCCCCCTGTCGGGTGGACCTAGAAGCTATCCTAAAGTATCATAAACACCTGCATGGTCGAATATGGCTTTTCGGATGATATGATTTTATCTCTTTGGCTATGTAACTAGTTAAGCCTGTCGGTCAATAACGGACATTACACGGGTATTACCTAGATCTGTATTCAAACCCCCCTGTCGGATGATCACTTCGCCACTAAAGTGAATAGCCCAAATACTAACAGCTAATTCTAGTTGCGCGGATAAGAATTAGTAATAAAAATAAAGTAATAACCAATATATAAAACTCAATCCTATTTAAATCATGCAATCCCAAATTCAAAACATAAATTAAATTAATTAGGGTTCATCCCTTTTATTGCGATTCTCAAGTAATTAAGGTTTAGCTCATATTGAAAGTAAAAACAGAATAGACATTAATACTATACATGTTCCTAATAACAGAAATAAAATAAGAACCTAGATAGAGGAATTGGCTTGAACTGTTGTTGGAGATATAGACAGTCTCCAGCTTCTGCTCTTGCTTCCACCTCTTGATGCTCTCTCTAAGGATGTATATATTGAATGAATTATGAGAGGTACTGAATAATGAGGTCTAAGGGGTGTATTTATAGGTGTTAGCAAGCCCTAGGTCGAATTACTTGGAGTGGAAGACAAGGCAAAGACTCTTAAATTCGTAGCTCTAAAAGATAAGATTCTGCTGATTTGATTTGGTCATATCTTTTTCAATACTTATCCGTTTGAGAAGTTCCAATATATGAAACTGCTTGTCTTGGAAAGCTCTTTCTATTGGTGCAGACCATTCGTCCAAAATCCTAGCCAATCTTTTATTATGATTTAATCTCTAAAACGTGGCTGAATTTCAGATTTCAAAAGGCAGCTTTATCTTTTCCTCCTTTGAATAAATCTTTACCAAATCTTCTTATTTCCATGTAAATCTTCTTTCCTTTCATCTTTATCTTGACTTGGTCTCTAAGTAATTACCATTTATCTTTAAAAGCTTCACATTAAATAAATAATTAAACCGCATATGCTTAAAAAGAATAAATCAATAAATCAAGAAATCGAAATAGGAAAGTGTACTCTAAAAATAGAAACTCGACTAGAAATCATTTCCTAACACTCTAAATTACACTAAGACTTTATTCTCACTTCTTCTCCTTGGATTGGTCTTTCATGAGATTCAAGAACCAATTAACTTTGCATTAAAAATAGTCAAATTTACGCACAAAAGCTCAGATTCTGCAAATCGTTAATTTCCAAGGGGAGAAAGTGCAATATGATCAAATAAGCCTAAAAGTCTATCAAATAAGTCATTTATTCACCTAAAAGGATGTCTCCAAGGGGCTAAGAATTAGAACAATTAGGGAGACATCATACTTTGAGACTCTTTATGAAAGACCTGCGATCAGATGGGAGTATGTATCTTACCATAGGTTGGTCTGATTGGTGAAGAGATAACAAGTGATCTTGGTTCGCCATTCTCACGTGATGAAGTAAGAGAAGTTGTCTTCCAATCGAACACAACCAAAGCACCGGGTCCAGATGGAATGTCAGCTGAGTTCTATCCAAAGTGTTGGATAATAGTGGGCCCTTCTTGGTGGAATTATGCCCTAGTCCCTATCTACTTGTAATAAAATTGAACACTAGTGATTGATCATATTTTGATGATTTCAATTTTAATTATAAAGGAATTGTTTCTTAATATATTGTGGCATGCATTTATTTTATTATATTTTATTATATTACATATATATTATAATTGTGGATCCTTGGTTAAGTTTACGTTTAGATATCATAAGGAGTTATGAGAATGAGAATCTATCCCATATGACTTAACCTGAACAGTTCTTAATCAAAGGACCATCGGGTCAGAACCTTGATGATCCAGTTAGATTAATATGTAGCTAATAAGTATTTATTGTATAAATATCGTTAGTTCTCATTTACCGAGTTAGGTGCATAGATAATGCACACACAGAGATGTAATTATTGAACCACTTACATCTAGAGATTCTTAATGGTTAATTACCTTGAACTATCAAGTAGGTTAATCTCTATAAGGAGTTTTATGCTTGTAATCCTTTGACTTGATATCATCACTATAGTTATGTATGTGCTTGTTGTGTTTTGATAATGGACTACTAGTGTGTCATAATGCTAGTTGAAAACATATTGTACATACCTAAGTATATATGCTCTTAGGGATGAGTCAAGATGAAATCTATCAAGTGTAGGTAAAGAGTTTGAGCTCTAAGATGTCATAAGATTATACCGATTGTATCAAATCCTTGGCTAAGGTGATAGAATGAATGAAGAAACGAGTTTCTTAAGTCATTCGTCAATCATTGATAATCGACGTGTAACGTAGTTGATATCCTAAATGGGATTTGACAGCTGTACCATATCCTAGCATGATACGGAGCGGTAAATATAGAGGGAATATGTGTATGACCCTTTACCATGTTCTTCGTACATAGTTACTTCACGTTATCTAGATGTTGGGGAGTGTTGTTAGACGCCAACCTCGATTAGTAGTTAATTAAGTTAACTACTACCGGTTTAACGATGAACCCACGTAGTCGCACATGAACGAGTGCATTGATTTTGCTTAATGTCGTTAATTAATTTTTATTATTAGATATTACATATTAATTAATTATATATTTGGAATATTGGTATATTAATTTGTTAGCACAAATTAATATTCTAGTATAAGACCGAACTAAGACAAAAGAGAACAAAAAATAAACAAGTTTGTGGATCGAACAACGTACGTCGAAGTGTGTCACTAACCACTAGACTAGTCAAGTCGTTTGTATAATGTAAAAGGTCCAAGTCCACTTCACAAGTGGCTAGTGGACCAGATTATTAAGATAATAAATTCTCATTATACGTTCCTAACTTTTCATCTCCTGCCTTTTCATTTTCTTCCACGAAAATCAAAAAACACACAAAGCAAAAAAAGTCACTTAGTCTCCAAGTCATAATTTGATTCCGAAAGTAAGGATCAAAACTCGGTGTGCAAAGCGTGGAGACTTCAAGTTTTTTAAGCTAGGTTAGTCAATGCGATTCTCATACAAAGGGTTAAGGTATGTAATCGAAACTTTTGATTTAAAATTCTTAAATAGAAATTAGATTGTTCTTTTTAGGATTGCAATTTCTAATTTTCTGTTGTATTATATTTAGATATAATTGTAATTGCAATATTTCAAGTGTTATCAGAGTCGATTGATGCGATTTAAAGTTTTAAGCATGTTATTATTTAATAATATTTAGGTTTTTGATTTGTTAAATTATATGCGATATCATCTTTGTTCTTTATATATATACTAGATAAAACCCGTGTCTGAAGACACTAAAGCAAAAATTATTTCCGTTGACGGGAATCGAACCCAGGTTCCCTTGGTGAAGGGGTCAGAATCAATCATGACCACCACTTATGTTTAGCCTGATTAAATCATGGCCACCACTTATGCGGATAAATCTGGACCGTAGAAAAAACTCTGAAATATAATATATACTAGGTAAAACCCGTGTCTGAAGACACTAAAAAAAAATGAATTTCGTTGACAGGAAATCGAACCCAGGTTCAAAAACAAAATAATAATAATAAGTGAGGCCAGATTAAATCCTGGCCACCACTTATGTTTAGCCATATTTAATCCTAACTACCATTTATGTGGGTAAATCTGAACCGTTGAAAAAACTCTGAAATATATATATATATATATATATATATATATATATATATATATATATATATAATTACAAGGTTTTTTGATAAGTGGTGGCCAGGATTGATTCTGGCCAAACATAAGTGGTGGCCAGGATTGTTTCCGGTCCTACCTATCGTTAATAACATTAATTAATTCTTATTTACTTAAAAAAAGAAAAAAAATTGAAACAAAAACCTTAAATCACTCTGTACATTTAATATAGATTTATAATATTTATATGATAAAGCAGAACATATATAACTTCTCCTATTACTACTAAAACATTTCTTATTTCTCTCATAATTCTTTTGTTCTTCTCATAAATATCTTAATTGTTTTTTATTTACTCACTTATTATATCTATATAAAAACCAAGCAGTGAACCTACACGGTTTTTCGAAAAGTCAATGAAGGAAAATAATATTAAAATATATGGTGGAGTTAAAAAATAAAAATAATAATATATTATATTACAAGGTTTTTTGATAAGTGGTGGCCAGGATTGATTCTGGCCAAACATAAGTGGTGGTCAGGATCGTTTCCGGTCCTACCTATCATTAATAACATTAATTAATTCTTATTTACTTAAAAAAAATTAAAACAAAAACCTTAAATCACTCTTTACATTTAATATAGATTTATAATATTTATATGATATAGCAGAATATATATAACTTCTCCTATTACTACTAAAACATCTCTTATTTCTCTCATAATTTTTTTGTTCTTCTCATAAATATCTTATATATTTCTTTTCTCACTTATTATATCTATATAAAAACCAAGCAGTGTATTAACCTACACGATTTTTCAAAAAGTCAATGAAAGAAAATAATATTGAAATATATGGTAAAGTCAAAAATAATAATAATAATAATAATAACAATAATAATAATAATATCTTGAAACACTTAAGAACAATTGGACAAATCCGGTTTAGACCTTTACAACTAAATTACAGCGAACATATATTTTGTTTGATAATACATTAATAGCAGAAATGAAATATATTTGTAGGATTTAATGTCGATAAATAATATATTTAGAATTTTGGTAATACGTTTAATACGACAAATGACAGTATACTAACGATTTAATTAGGGTTTATTGTAAAAATATATCAATAAAAGTTACATTATTAATTATAAAATTTATAAGACTATTCTGAATTTAGTTTTTTCTATTAATATTAAAAAATTCTCTATTTCTCTCACAAATCTCCAATTTGTCTCATAATTTTTTAATTTCTTTCATTTTCTTATTTATTATCAAATTTATCTCTTTACTTTTCTTATAAAACATATTTTTCGAAAATCTTAATTTAATGATTTAGAAAAAGTGAGCCAATATATTTTTATAAGAGTATCCATTTACAAAAAATTGGTAGTCGGTTTTATATAATAAAAAAACCTATTTTGTAAAGAGAAATTCTTCTATAATATAATAACCCCTTATAGAATACATATTTAAAATTAATCACAAGTAATGGGAGAAGGATATAACATAACACCGTAAATCAATAATATATTAGTTGTTGGTATTTTGTTTCGTATATACGCCTTTATTTCTTAAGGAATAATGCGAAGTATATAATTTCCAACAACTTTTTTTTACAAAATAATTTCTAAGACCACCGTGTTAATCGTCTAATATTTAAATTAACCTTAATTTTAATCTAAGTATTAAACCTTATACACAACCTTAACCTTGACCTTGACTGTGAACGTGACTTGGACCTTGACCTTGACCTTGACGTTAACCTTAAACGTAACATTAACCTTAACATTAACCTTAAACTAAATCTGAACCTGAACCTTAACCCTCAACCCCATATCCATAACCTTAATTAGACCCTTAGCTCTCAACCTTAACCTTAACCTTAACCTTAACCTTAACCTTAACCTTAACCTTAACCTTAACCTTAACCTTAACCTTAACCTTAACCTTAACCTTAACCTTAACCTTAACCTTAACCTTAACCTTAACCTTAACCTTAACCTTAACCTTAACCTTAACCTTAACACTAACATTAACATTAACCTTAACCTTAACCTTAACCTTAACCTTAACCTTAACCTTAACCTTAACCTTAACCTTAAACTTAACCCTAACATTAACCCTAGCCTTGAACCTTGACCTTGAACATTAAACCTTAAAGCCTTATCTTCATCTTCACTTAACGTTAACTTTAACCTTAACCCTTAAACCTAACCTTAACCCTTAAATCTCAAACCTTAACCTTTACCTTCACCTTCATCTTAACTTTAATGTAAACCTTAACCATAACCTTAACCTTGAAGTTAAAACTTGACCTTAACCTTGAACCTTGAATCTTAAACCTTAAACCTTAACCTTAACCTTAATCTTAACCTTAACCTCAACCTTAACCTTAACTTTAACCCTAACCCTAACCTTAACATTATCCTTTAATTTACATTAACCTTTAAATCTTAACCTTAACTATAACCTTAACCTTAAACAGATGAAGAATCATCGCGCTAATATTCAACCTTAAACCTGAAATTTTGTTAAAACTTAAACGTTTAATCTTAAACCTTAACTCTAACTTAACATTAATCTTAAAATTAAATTTAACCTTAACCTCGACTCAAACTTTAACCTAATTAACCCTTAACTTTAACCTTAACTTTAACCATAAACTTAACCTTATCCTTAACGTTGACCTAAACCTTAACCTTAACCTTAACCCTAACTTTAACCTTAACATTAACCTTAAGCATAACCTAACCTTCTTCTTGATGAGCAAAAAAAAGAAAAATCTTAACCCTAACTTTAACCTTGACCTTCACCCTTGGAACCTGTGTTTGATTTCCGTTAACAGAACAAATTTTTTCTTCAGTGTCTTCAGATACGGGTTTTACCTAGTATATATAATAATAACTGTTTCCACTATTTTTATGTATATATCTTCAAAGGGTTAATGGTTTTCTTTTTGAAAACAAAAGTGAACCGCCCATCTTTAAAACAAAGCCTTAAGCGGCTGGGTTTGGATTAAAATAAATACTGGAAAATTGTTGTTCTAATTTTCTTTCTTTCGGTAAACTTCATTGTTTTTTTTCATGTGATGATAAATTGAATAAATTGTTAAAACTGTGTGATTGTATCTGTGCCTTTGTATATATAAAAAAGGTTATGAGAAAAACATATACTAACGCTTCCGACCAAAAAAAAAAAAACATATACTAACGCTTGCTGTGAAGACACCTAGTGACTGGATTTTTCTTTGATAATTTTGTCCATATGTTTTGGTAGGATACTGCTTTTTGTTTTAAAGTGTTTAATTGTGTTGAGTATTAAAACAAAAATTGTTTATATACTTGGTCGCCGAAACATAGTGATGTGCAAATCCTCTTATTTTTAATCGTATGTCTTTAATATAGTTTCATGTGAATAATGTAGCTATCATATGCATTGTTTTTTTTTTTTGCTAAGCTAACTTTTTATTAACTGTTGTTGTAAACTTTAAAAGCTAAGAGCTATTACAGTTGCAGCTATTACATTTTCTATTTTATCACTATTTTCTAATTCAAACAACTAATACATTAAGGAGTAAATCATTTAAAAATATAATATAACGGCCACTTTTGCGCAACACAAGACCTATTACCCTTATCCTTAAACCTGTTACATCCATTAATTTTTGCTTTGAGAAAGAACTTTATGCCATTCATGACAGCCTCCATAAATCTATCAATAGCTTTCTCTAGCATATACTCTATTAGGTTTTCCTAACATTTTATATCATGTGGATTAAGCTCACATAAATCAAAGCATCTTCTAAGAATCTTTTTAGAGAAAGAGCACAATATGAATAAGTGTTCCCTATCTTCTACTGTTGCTTGACATAGCTTACAATTAGTGTGACTCAGCCTACCCCACTCACTCATTCTCTTATTTGTAGTCAATCTATCAAAACAGGCTAGCCAAGTGCAGAAGCTACCTTTTGGCACATTCCTAGGACACCAAATCAATCTAGTCCACTCCAGTTTCAGTCCCTTATCTCTAATATGCTCCAAAGTTTTCTTCAGTGAGAATCTACCCTTAATACTAGCACTCCAGTTTTTCATGTCACTTCTCATATTCAGCTAAGTAGGAATTTTGTCACTAAGCCCATGTAAAGTGGTAGGGAAATGCCACCTACCCCTCACAAAACAGCTCTTTACAGTTTTACTGCTTCAAATTTCACTCACATTAATCTCCTTACCAAGAGTCACCGGTACATTATTACCTTTAATCCATCTATCCCAAAATAGAAAAGTATCTGCTACATCCCCAATATTGTGACTAATAAACTGATAAGCACTATCCCTCATCTTCATGATTCTCTTCCAAGTACATGTTATATCTTTTGATAGGCATGCTCCAGATACACTTTCCTTGTATGATATTCTCATGAGCCCATCTGCTCAATAAGTTATCATCCTTCTTATATATCCTCCAAAAGATTCTCAGTAAACAAGCCTTATTAAGGTACTCCAAATTTGGTATGTTCAGCCCTCCTTCATCTTTTGGTTTACATACATTAGACCAAGCCACTTTTGCACCTCTAGCCCCATCTATACAACCCATTCATTGAAAGCTAGTCAATACTTGATTCAATGTATAGATAACATATCTAGGCAGCATAAAAACCCTACACCAGTAAAGGATTTTGCTAGCTAGGACTACCCTAATCAGCTCAAGCCTTCCAGCATAAGTTAACAGCTTATTACTCCACTGTCTAACTGTTTCACATACTTTATCTACCAATTTGTTTTAGTCCTCCATGTTGAGTTTTATTGAGCTTAAAGGTACTCCCAAATATCTAATAGGAAGTACTCCATCACCAATCCCCAAAACCCTACATATTTCTGCCTTTAACTGAGAATTGCATCCTCCAAAATAAATCTGACTCTTACTTTCATTTATCTTGAGACCAGATATCCTTGCAAATAAGTATATCCCTTCTTTTATTAATCTAGTTGACTTCTCATTAGATCCAGCAAAAATCAATAGATCAGTAGCAAAGATTATGTGGTTTAACTTCATATTACCACACATTGGATGATAACTAAAGTCTTTATTTTATCCAATTTTATTAAATAAGGCAGTGAAAACCTGGATACAAATAACAAAAATGTAAGGGGACAGTGTGTCCCCTTGCCTTAGCCTTCTACTTCCCTTGAAATAGCCAACCATTTCCCCAATCACTGCAATTAAATACATAGAAGTGCTAACACATATTTTGATCCACTCTATCATTTTCATAGGGAATTTCATAGCATCAAGAGTATTGAATAACAATAACCAATTTATGCTTTCATGTGTCTTATGTAAATCCACATTTAATGTCATTCTGGGAGATATAGTATCCTTTTCATAATTACGTATGATTTCTTGAGCTACCAATATACTATCACATATAACCCTATTACACAAAAAGGCTGCTTGATTACTCTCTATGATAGACTGTAGAACTTTTTTTATTCTAATAGCAAATACCCTCGAAATTATCTTATAAAAAGTATTCACACATAATATTGGTCAAAATTGTTTAACATTTTTTGGAATACATTTTTTTGGTTAAAGTATTCTAAAAGGCTTCAAATGGCTAACAAAGAACTGCCCTATCATTTTCCTAAGTACATAGCTCGTTTTTAGTTCATATCTAGGTGGGTTCTCTACTAATTAGGATTTCGCATTCTACATACCAAACATATTCCTTAAGTACAGACTTACTTTATTTGCATTGTTCATTAATTTTTCCTGTCAATTACCTATGTTCGCATGCAATTCTAAGTGTGTTTTATATTATTCCCTAAATTCCACTATTCACTATCATTAATTCATCAAAAGTATGCTTAAAGGGACATTTAAAATCTTCTACAGTCAAACGCAACTCCGAAAATTATTTTATTGAAAGCAAATAAAACATATAACACATAAAAAATGGGATGAGGCAACGAACCCCACCCCAAACTCAAAAATGAGCCGTGTCCCCACGACTCGAAAAAGACTCAACGCAATAAAATAAACTAAACTAAACTAAAACGCGGAAGGGATAGAAAACGTATCTCAACCAGCGCGTGACTGGTCATCGGTGTTGCGTCCCTGAACTTTCTCCTTCGTGAGTAAACCATAGGTGGCGTGTTGAATTGTGCTCATCCCCATTAACATGTTTCGGAGAAGTTCTAGCTCTTTTGTAACGTTTCCCAAAGACGCAATCATCTTCACTTGATTCTTTTTTAACACCTTCACTTTCGCTAACAACTCGCTATCGGTATGCATCTTCTTCTTTGGAGGAGCTCTAGGAGTTCTTACTGCTCGTAACACTTCATCATGAATATTCCGGACTAAAGCTATACCCATGTTTTCACCAACTACAACACGGTCAATCTCTGCATCTTTACGCGGAACTTTTGCGTCTAAGCATAAAGTAGTGATGGTACAAGGGAATTTGAGATTTTGTTGCGAAGTTGGAATTCTAGCAAATTCCATGATGAATATCATAAATCACGCGAGCAACATCCATAGGTTTCTCCTCAACAATACACTTGATAAACAAAAGATGCTCCTTCTTCACTTCCGATATGTGTTTAATTCCGAAGAAGGTAGGGATTATGAAACTGGACCATACCTTAGCACATGGTAACAAATTACTGCTATACATCTGTCCAGGATATCTCTCTCCCTCGGGAATTGGGCGGGCCCCCATCAACAAGGACTTTTCCCCAAAGGGATTCATAATCAAAAGAAGGTTCTTTAAGAGATTCTTGGAAAGGGCATACTCCAGAAAATTCGGGTAATTTTAATGATTTACGAATAAGCTCAACGGAGAAAGAAACTACCTTTTTGCGAATCACAACTGCATCTTTTGAGAAGGCGATTCCTTCATAAAAATCTCGCACCAGGGTAGGATTATACTCAAGCTTCCTTTCTCTCAATTCTTTCCAACCCAATTTGTCACAGGTAATACCATAATCTTTATAAGCACTAGTCATAATACCCTTAGGAAGGTTCATCTCCTCACCAAACTTCAAAACTTGAATTCTATCACGAACCTGAGTTTCCCACGGAATGAAGACACTCTTTGGCTTTTGAGCCCATGTTTTCCTACGCGGAGGTTTCTGTTGTTGCACGGGTCCTTCGGGGACTTCTTGTTTTGATTCTTCCTCAACTTATTCGCCACTTTCATCAATTAACCTACTCTTTTTCGGATTAGCCTTACTTGGATTTTCCTTTCTTTTCGGAGCAATTGGGATTTGTTCAGTCTTTTTGGATCGCGAATCCGGAATCTCAATTGCTTGGTCTGGGCTAGCTCCAACATTGGTCCTGTTTCTTGGTAATGTTCTTTGATAGTTACACATGGAAGCAGTTCTGTTAGTCATCTCTTTTCACCCCAAACTCAAAACTTCAGATAGTGAAAAAGCTAGAGAAAATCTTAGAACTTTGATGTTTTGAGGCTTTAAACTTGAAGATTTAGGTGGAATATGAGGTGGGTTAAGGTTAATTGAGAGGAATTTTGGAAGATTTGGGTTTAATTTCAAGGTTAGGAAGAAGGAATTTGTGGAGAAAAGATGAAATTTGGTGATGTTTTGGAGAAGATATGAGTTGATTGTGTGTTTTTGTGATGAAAGAAGGCTTGATTTGATGATTTTATAGCTATTTAGTGATATTTTCGGAGTAGGTGGAGGCAAGGATTCGGAATATGAGGTTAGCTTGGAAAAGGAGGCAAAAAACTAGGTTTAATGAGCTCAAAACCGCCTCTCGCAACAGCGCACCGGCTAGCCGGCGGACTCGCCGGCATGCCGGTCGCGAAGGCGGCGAAAAAATATTACTAAATTCGATCTTTTTTACCTCAGACGCAAGCACCTTGCGTCATTGCTGACGCAGTGATCAGAGACTTCGTCCTCCTTGGCCGGCTAGCCGGTCATCTGACCGGCATGCCGGCGGCATGTCGCTGGCGCAGTTCGAGACGCAGCGTCCTTGCGTTGTTGCTGACGCAATGGTCAGAAACTTCTTCGTCATCGGCCGGCTAGCCGGTCATCTGACCGGCATGCCGGCGGTTCTCGCTGCCGCAAATCGAGACGCAGATATGCTGCGTCATTGCTGACGCAGTGGTCAGAGAGTTGGGGTTCTTTAGCTCGGTTGGCCGGTATGCCGGTCAAACCTGCTGTGGACTCCAATTTTTTTTCGTTTTCTCATCGTTTTGACCCCAAACTCATAACCATTATACCCATGAAATCATCAAAAACAAACACCCTTCCTCATTTCTTAATAATAAACACTAAATTCAACGAAAAGTAAACTAATTTACACTATGCAAATTAAAAAAATACTTAATCTAATGTACAAGAAATTGGCTTTTGTTTAACATCGTTAAGCTCGACGGTTTACCTCATGCTTCTAAGGAGCTTCGAGGAGGTACATGACCTCTCCGGGATGTGGGTCCTTTGCACGATCGGTATCTTCACCTCCATGATATATCTTTAAACGATGACCGTTCACCATGAATGTACGGTTTTCAAGTGGATGTTCTATCTCTATAGCTCCCTGAGGTGTAACTTTGGTCACAAAATACGGTCCTGACCACTTCGATCTTAACTTACCCGGATAATTGCTGAACTTTGAATTATATTTCAATACTCTTTGTCCCACTACAAAGTTCTTCTCTCGAATCCGATTATCATGCCATCTCTTGGTATTTTCTTTGTAAAGTTTAGCGTTTTCATAAGCATGTAATCGAAATTCATCAAGCTCATTAAGTTTCATCATTCGATTCTGACCAGCTAGAGTAGGGTCTAAGTTTAATTTTGCAATAGCACAATATGCACCCATTTCAAGCTCAAGAGGTAAGTGACAAGCCTTACCATATACCATTCGATACGGAGATGCACCAACTGGAGTTTTGAACGCAGTACGATAGGCCCATAATGCATCATCTAATTTCATTGACCAATCTTTTCTAGTAGGACCAACGGTTTTCTCTAAAATAGATTTTACCTCACGATTTGAGACTTCGGCTTGACCATTGGCTTGTGGATGATAAGCGGTAGATACACGATGTCTCACCCCATACTTCTCTAAGATGGTCTTCAAATACCTATTAACGAAATGAGTATCTCCATCGCTAATAATTACCCTCGGAGTGCCATGTCTAGTGAAAATATGTGATTTCAAGAACTTAATCACCACTCGTGAATCATTGGTGGGTAGAGCAACGGCTTCTACCCACTTAGACACGTAATCAACAGCTAATAAGATGTAAAGGTTACCATTTGAAGGAACGAAAGGACCCATAAAGTCTATACCCCAAACATCAAATATTTCTACTTCTAGCACATTATTACGTGGCATCTCATCCCTCTTGGATATGTTTCCGGTAAATTGACATCTTTCACATCTTTTAACATATTCATGACAATCTTTCATAATAGAAGGCTAATAAAAACAAGATTGTAATACCTTAGCAGCAGTTCGACCTCCTTTAAAATGGCCACCATAAGGTGAATCGTGACACCCAGCTATAATCGCCTCAATTTCTTCCTTGGCTACACATCTTCTCACCATTTGATCAGCACACACTTTGTAGAGGAAAGGGTCCTCCCAAAAGAATTGTCTCGCACGGTGAGCTAATCTTTTTCTCTCTTGATAAGTTGAACCTTCCGGAAAAGAACCACTTACCACTAAATTCGCAATATCTGCATACCAAGGAGCCTCATAATCACGAACAACAAATAAAATCTCATCAAGGAATTCTTCTCTAACTGCTTCAGTACCACTATTCATCTCCGAACCTTCAAGACGCGAAAGATGATCTGCAACCTGATTCTCACACCCCTTTCTATCCTTGATCTCTAAATTGAACTCTTGAAGCAATAAAACCCATCTGATTAATCTTGGTTTACCATCCTTCTTCTCCATAAGATATCTAATCGCTGAATGATCTGTATAAACAATAACTTTTGCTCCAAGAAGATAAGAGCGAAACTTATCAAAAGAATATACAACTTCTAGCAACTCCTTTTCCGTAACTGTATAATTAACTTGAGCACCATTAAAAGTTTTACTAGCATAGTAAATCGAATGAAAAACTTCCTCTTTTCTCTGTCCTAATACAGCTCCCATACACAAATCACTCGCATCACACATAACCTCAAACGGTAAACTCCAATCTGGAGGTAATACTATAGGAGCAGAAATAAGCTTTTCTTTGATTGCTTTGAAGGCCGCTAAACAAGCTTCATCAAAAAGGAATTTGGAATCCTTTTCGAGTAAGTTGCATAAAGGTTTAGCAATTTTTGAAAAGTCTTTAATAAAACGCCTATAAAAGCCAGCATGGCCCAGAAAACTCCTTACCCCTTTAACAGAAACAGGAGGGGGAAGAGTTTTAATTACCTCTATCTTTGCTCTATCGACCTCTAATCCAGCACTCGAAAATTTGTGACCCAGAACAATACCTTCGCGAACCATGAAATGACACTTCTCCCAGTTTAAGACCAAATCTGTTTCCTTGCATCTGATTAACACTCTCTCCAAGTTATCTAAGCATCTATCGAAATCATCACCAAACACGGAGAAATCGTCCATAAAAACTTCAAGAAAATTATCGATCATATCCCAGAAGATGGCCATCATACATCTTTGAAAGGTAGCAGGAGCATTACACAACCCAAATGGCATTCTGCAATATGCAAAAGTGCCAAAGGTACATGTAAATGTAGTTTTATGTTGATCTTCTGGAGCCACGTAAATCTGATTATACCCGGAGTAACCATCCAAGAAACATTAGTATTCTCTTCCGGCTAATTTATGTAACATTTGATCAATGAAGGGCAAAGGTAAGTGATCTTTTCTGGTGGCTTTGTTCAGCTTTCTGTAATCCATGCAAACTCTCCAACCAACTACCGTTCTTGAAGGAATCGCTTCATTTTTATCATTAAGAATTGTTGTCATTCCTCCTTTCTTCGGTACACACTGAACTGGGCTCACCCATTGACTACTTGAGATGGGATAAATAATCCCCGCATCTAAAAGCTTTATAACTTCCTTCTTCACTACATCCTTCATAACGGGCATTAATCTTCTTTGACCTTCAACTGAGCGTGCGTTGTCATCTTCAAGTATGATTTTGTGTTGAAAATAGGAGGGACTAATGCCTTTGATGTCAGCAATTGTCCAACCTATTGCCTCTTTGTTGGCTCTCAACACACGCAACAGTTTATCTTCTTGAGGACCTGTTAAATTAGCTGAAACAATAACAGGTAGAGTTTCATTAGTACCTAAATACGCATACCTCAAGTGTGCTGGTAACGGCTTTTCTTCCAATTCCGGAGGAGATTCAATTGAAGGTTTCTTTTTAGGAATAATCTCCCCCAGTTCTCTCACAGGTTCATAGGCAAGACGCCTATACTTTGGATTTTCAGAATTGAGAGCTGCCACTGTTTCGGCAAGCTCTTCCATCATCTCAGGTATGTCTAATGTTAAAGCGGCCTGCAAAATATCATCATAATTAAAACAATCAAATACCTCTTGCGATGCCTGCTCAACTACATCCATTCGGAAGCAATCTTCTTGAGAATCTGGAAATTTCATAGCTCGGAACACATTGAATTTGACCTCCTCGTCTTGTATCCTCATCGTTAATTCGCCATTCTCTACATCAATTAATGTACGCCCCGTGGCTAGAAATGGTCTACCCAAAATAATGGGGACATTTCTATCCGCGTCGTATTCAAGTATAACGAAATCAACGGGAAATATAAGTGTACCTGCCTTAACGAGGACATCTTCAATTCGGCCTTCTGGATGTGCAAGAGACCTGTCCGCCATTTGCAAGACCATAGAAGTAGGTCTTGCTTCTCCAATTTTTAGCTTATCAAAGATCGATTTGGGCATTAGATTGATGCTCGCACCCAAATCGCATAGTTCTTTACCTTTCCATTCTTCTCCAATCGATATCGGAATTGTGAAACTCCCCGGATCAACTAACTTTGGAGGCAATTTACTTTGACAAATAGCACTACATTCTTCAGGAAGACCAATCATCTCATTATCACAGTATGGTCTTTTATTAGTAAGGGCTCTCTTCAAAAACATCGTATACTTAGGAATATCTTGAATAGCCTCTAGCAACGGAATATTAATACTAAGGCCCCTCACTCTATTAAAGAACTTTGAAAACTCGGCCAAATCACCCTTTTTCTAAACTCGAGATGGAAACGGTGGTGGAGGGCGATTACTAACAACATCATCTTTCTTCTTCGGAATTTCACTTGGCCTCTCTAAATCTTCAACCTCAACATCTTTTTCTTTCTCACCCACATCCTTTTCTTTTCTTGGAACTTCTTTCTCATTCATAACAGGAAAAGGAGGTGGAGGGAGGTTCTTACCACTTCTGAGAGTAACAGCTTTGCAATATTCATGTTGTCTCGGATTTTTTGTGTCACTAGGGAGTTGCCCTTGTGGATGTTGATTAAGCTGTTTTGCGAATTGATCCATTTGATTTTGTAATAACTTCATGTTTGCGTCAAACGCTTGTTGACGTTCCATAGCTTGCGTCTGAAGAGCAATTAAGCTTTCTACTGTTTTCTGAAGGGTAACTACACCTTCTTGTGGATGGGCAGGTAAGGCTTTTTGGTTCATGGTTTCATTGTAAGTGTCTTGAGAAGCTTGTCTGTGCACATAATTCCCTTGATTCTGTCCTCCATGATAATTATTGTGTGGTCTTGGATTGAAGTTGTTACCTTGGGGACGCGGCTAATACGCATATGTAGGATTGGCTGCCCCATTAGGATTTGAGTATTGAAACCCATGATGGTTTCTGTTAGGCTAATATCCATTACCACTTGAATTAAAGTTACCTCTATTGGAGACAAACATCATAGGCTCTTGATTATTCGGACAACTTTCCTCATCATGATCATCTACCCTACAAATCGAGCACATATAAACCTCTTGTGCAGCTTGCACAGCTACCTTCTTACCCGAAAATCCCTCTTTTACAGCTAGTGTAAGTTGTTTCAATTGTTGCTCTATGGTGGTTTGAATCTTATTCTCAAGCGTAGCAAACTTTTCTTCCATATTAATATTATTCACTCGTTTAACTGGGGTTCTTACCGAAGTCCACCCAACTTCATTCTTTACTGTTCTTTCCAAGATGATTTTTGCATGAACAGGTTGAACTTGAAGAAATCCCGCACCACATAGAAAATCCAATTTTTCTCTTGAAGTCCCATCAAGGCCTTTGTAAAAGATTTTTAGCTGTTGTTGTTCAGTAAAACCATGATCGGGAACTCTTCGTAAACACATCTGAAATCTTGTCCAACTTTTACCCAAAGTTTCATCATATTCTTGACGGAAATGTGTTAATTCATGTTGATCATCTAACCTCATGTTACTTGGGTAATATCTCTCAAAGAAATCAGTTTCTAATTGGTCCCAGTTTGTTATCTTCGTAGGTTCTTGCGAATCGTGCCATTCACTTGCTCCATCAATAACCAAAAATCGAAACGCAGCAAAATACATTTGTTCTCTTGAAACCCCTTGTGTGATGTAAGAATCACATATCTGCTTGAAATTTTGTACTGCTCGGATAGGATCTTCTCAAGCTTTACCACGAAAATTTACAAAATTTTGGAATTGAGCTAACATACCCGAATCTGGACGAAACCTTGGAACATCTATATTTGGAGCACCTACTCCTAGAGCAGGAGCACGAAAAGGAACTTCTTCCGGGCCATTAACAAACCATGGATCTTGATTAATCACTATCTGAGCTTGGACTTGAGGATTAGGAATGCCAGGCGGAACCAAAGGATTAATAACTTGTGGCGCTATAGGTTGACCATTCGCATCTAGCTGAGCTTGTCCGTTATTGTTTTGTTGATTCTGAATATTAATGTTCTCCATTATGTTAATTAATTCTTCTACCTCTCTAGCTTCTTGTTCTCTCCTTCTCTTGTTAGCAAAACCGATTAATGATTCTGGATTATTAAGGATCGGAGGTGTTGGCTCTAGATCCTTAAAGAGTCTCCTTCGCATACACCAAACCTAAAAACCTGAGAAAAATGAACAAACAAAAAGCGTAAAACTGAAAAGTAAAAATAAATGCAACTATCACTAAAGGATAAACACCGTGGTCACACGCTACCGTCCCCGGCAGCGGCGCCAAAAACTTGGTGGTCCTTTGTGTGTTCTAAAAATAATGCAAAAGTAATCAAACCACAACCGCAAGTGTAGGTTGTCCCAAGTAGAAATAAGTGATTCTAGGACCGTTCGCAGGGACGGTTTGGTTAACTACAATGCTTATCGAATAATGAATGGTTGCACTTATGAAAGCAAATAAAAGTTTTAATGATTGATTGTTTGTTTGTTTTAATTCTAAATAATGAAAGACTATAAAGAAAATGCAATTAAATACTAAGACGCAAGTAAATGAATGTGAAACGCAAATATGAGAAGGTAGCACTTGAGAACGCAAGGGATCCTCCTAATCCTATTTCATAATCTATTCTGTTTAAGGGTTAAATCGGTCAATTACAATGGTCGGGATTCTAAATTCCTTATACCCCCAGTAGGGTGGACTATAAGGCTATCCTAGAGTGTCACTAGTCCCGTCAGGGTAAATATGATCCACTTTTAGATGATTAAGTTAATTACCACATTGGCCCTAAAATTAGCTAAGTTCGTCAGAATCAATAGCTTCTATTTTAGATTGAATAAATAAATCCGTACCTAAACCCTCCATCAGGATGATCCTCACGCCACATATGTGGAATAGCCTAGATACTAATACCTGTTCTTAGTTCATGACTCCAAAAACAGTATATATTCTCAATTTATCGAAAAGAGTAAAAGACACAATCTAATTTAATTTAACAGAAACTCAAATTCAAACATAGAAATTCAATAGAATTGGGATTCACCCATAAAGCATTCTCAAGTACCAAAATGAAATTAGCTCATACTAATTAAAAAGAAAACTAAATTAAAAGTAATGGAATTCATATTGTCTTACAAAATTAAAGATAAAGAAAACCTAATTTCCGGAATTGGAATGGCTGAGAACGGAGATATGAACCCTCTACAGCTCTGACAGCTTCTTCTTTCTTCCTTCTGGTGCTTCTCTCTGATGTTTTAATTTGTAAAGAATGAATTTTGTTGAAAATAGAAGTCAAGGGCTCCTTTTATATGTGAAAAAACGGATTAGGGCTTGGACTTAAGAATAAAACACTAATTAAATGTCCAAGCCCAAAATCCCGAAACTGCTGCACCACCTTCACTAAAACGGTTCTAGCCGCTTCGTTATAACTCCGATTGACCTGAAATCACTTGCTAAAGTTCCGTAACTCGATAAGGAATCTAATCTATTCAAGGGTCAGCGGCTAAATCATCTCTTAAGTGCCTCGAAATCAGCAATCTTTGGCCTGTTTTCCAGATTTGCAGCTCTAAAATCAAATTCTTTCGGGATTTATCTTCATGTCTTGACTCCATATCACGATCTTTGAATCTCCTCTCGGATTCCATTCCTAGCTAATATTCAAAACCTACAAACTTTCCACTAAAATACACAAGATTACGCGCAAAAGTTTAATAAATCAAAAATACTAGAAATAAAATAGGAATTCCGGATTATTGCATTTTTAACTCAAAAGTCTATCAAAATATTCAATTAAACATCAAAAATGATGTCTCCCAAGGGTCGAAAATAAGAACAATTAGGGAGACATCAGGTACCATCTTGAAGAGGTATCAAATGGAAAATTCCAAAAAGGGATATTTACCAATACGATCTGGAATTACGATTAGTAGGAAGGATTGTCCCATGACCCTTGAGGAAAAAGGTCGCATGAGTAAGGTACCATATGCTAGCGCAGTGGGATCCATCATGTATGCCATGGAATGTACTAAACCTGAAGTAGCCTACGCGCTAGGAGTAGCGAATTGATACCAAGGTAACCCAGGTGAGAAACATTAGAAAGTTTTAAAAATTGTCCTTAAGTACTTAAGAAGAACTAAGGACCAATTCCTCATCTATGGAGATTGTGAGATGAAGCTAAATGGGTATACACATGCTAGTTTTGCTTCAGACAAGGACGATAGTAAATCAATATCTGGATATGTGTTCACACTAAAAGGAGGAGCAATGAGTTGGAAAAGCTCCAAGCAAGCTACTTTAGTAGATTTGTTCACTGAAGCAGAATATATAGCATCATGTGATACAGCTAAGGAAGATGTTTGGATGAAGAAGTTCTTAACGGAACTTGGTTTGATTCTTACGATAAAGGAAGTTGTTCCTTTATATTGTGACAATACTAGAGCTATTGCACAATACAAGGAACCTAGATCATACCATCGATCCAAACATGTTCTACGAAAGAACCATATCTTTCAAGAGATTGTGGAGTGTGAAGACGTTTCATTTCAAAAGGTAGAAGGAAAGGAAAACCCGACAGATCCCTTCACCAAAGCGCTTGGGTCAAAAGAGTTTGACAAGCAGAAGATGAAAATAGGATTGCGTTTTTTCAGCGATTGGGTCTAGGTCAAGTAGGAGATTGTTAGAATTATGCCCCCAAACCCTATCTACTTGTCATAAAATTGAACACTAGTGATTGATCGTATTTTTATGATTTCTATTTATAATTATAAAGGAATTGTTTCATTATATATTGTGGCATACATTTATTTTATTATATTAAATATATATATATATATATATATATATATATATATATTATAACTGCGGATCGTTGGTTAAGTTTACGTTTAGATATCATAAGGAGTTACGAGAATGAGAATCTATCACATATGACTTAACTTGAACAGTTCTTAATCAAAGGATCATCGAGTTAGGACCTTGATGATCCAGTTAGATTAATATGTAGCTAACAAGTATTTATTGGATAAATATTAGTAGTTCTCATTTACCGAGTTAGGTGCATAGATACTGCACATAAAGATGTAAATATTGAACCGACTAAATCTAGAGATTGCTTATGGTTAATTATCTTGAACTGTCAAATAGGTTAATCTCTATAAGAATTTTTATGCTTGTAATCCTTTGACCTTGAGATCATCACTATAGTTGTGTATGTGCTTGTTGTGTTTTGATACTAGACTGCTAGTGTGTCATAATGCTAGTCGAAAGGATTTTGGATATAGCTAAGTATATATGCTCCTAGTGATGAGTCAAGATGGAATCTATCAACTCTTGGTAAACAGTTTGACCTATACGATATCATTAGATTATACCGATTGTATTAAATCCTTGGCCAAGGTGGTATAATGAATGAAGAAAGAAGTTTCATAGGTCATTCGTCAATCGTTGATAATCAACGTGTGATGTAGTTTATTTTCTAAATGGGATTAAAAAGTTGCACCATATCCCAGGATGATCCAGAGCTGTAAATCTATAGAGGGAATTTGTGTATGAGCCTTTACCGCGTTCTTTGTACAAAGATACTTCATGTTATCCAGTCGTTGGGGAGTGTTGTTAGACGCCAACCTCGATTAGTAGTAAATTAAGTTAACTACTATCAGTTTAACGATGAACCCACATAGTCGCACACTAACAAGTGCATTGATCTTGCTTCATATCGTTAATTAATTTTTATTATTAGATAATAATAGTAATTAATTATATACTTGGAATATTGGTATATTAATATTCTAATATAAGACCGAACTAAGACAAAAGAGAAAAAGGAAAAAGTTCACAAGTTTGTGTATCGAACCATTTACTTCTAGTAGTGTGAAGTGCGTCACTAACCGCTGGGCTAGTCAAGTCATTTGTATAATTCAAAAGGTCCAAGTCCACTTCACAAGTGGGTAGTGTACCAGATTATTAAGATAATCAATTCTCATTATACGTTTATGACTTTTCATATCTTTCTTTTTATTTTCTCTTCTAAAGTTATTATAAGAATAATGATGATTCATTATACGTATATAAATTTTATCAGTTTTCTCCCAAGAAAAAATAAACACAAAAAGAAAAAAAGTCTCTTAGTTAGAATTTGATTATGAAAGCAAGGATCAAAGCTCGGTGTGCAAAGCAGGGAGGCTTCAAGTTTTGAAAGCTGGGTTAGTCAATTCGATTCTCATACAAAGGTTTAAGGTATGTAATCGAAACTTTTGATTTAAAATTCTTAAATCGCAACTAGATTATTTCTTTAGGATTGCAAATTCTAATTTTCCGATGTATTATATGTAGATATAATTGTAATTGCAATCCTTCACTTCTATCTGCAGGATGGTTCATGAGGCCATATATAAAGGTCAATTGCCATCGGGTCTTAATGGCACACTTATACATCTTATCACAAAAGTGTCAGACCCGAACCAGGTACGTTTATAGTTTAGTTAATTCTCCGGTTAGCTTTATTATGAAGACCATGGTCAATAGACTAAGTCCTATTCTCGCTAATATTATTGGTTTCGTCAAAGTAGTTTTTTACCAGGTCGTTCCACGATAGATAATATTGTGCTAGTTCGGACATTGATCACAAGATGCGGCATTTACAAGGGAAGAAGGTTATCATGGCGATTCAAATTGATCCCGCACAAGCATATGATAGAATTAGATGGGAACTCACTGAGGACACAGTCATACACTTTGCTTTCCAGAAAGATGGGTCTCAGTCATTATGTCTAGTATGAGGAAGAATGAGATAAGTGTATTATGGAATGGAGAACCGTTGGCGCCTATTAAACCACACCGAGGAATCCGCCAGGGCGATCCACTTTCACCATACATATTTGTAATGTGTATGGAACGACTTTCACTGTTAATTCAAGGACTATGTGCTAGTGGGAAATGGGAGTCGATTCGAATGGGTAGGTAGGGCTTGAAATTGTCTAATTTATTTTTTACTGGCGATCTAATTCTTTTTGGTGAGACTTATTTATTACATGTACAAATGATCTTGGAGACGATGAATAACTTTTGTAAGGAGGCAGGAAAAACTATTAGTGCGGATAAATCTCTCATATACTTTTCGAAAAATGTCCAGAGCTATTACAACAAGAGCTAGCGATGGCGAGCGGGTTTTGTCGCAGTAATTCGTTTGGTACATATTTGGGGACTCCAATCTTGTCGGATAGATTTCTGAAATGATTGTACAAGAGAATTGTGGAGAAAACGAGAGGGAAGTTAGTCCCCTAGAAAACTAAGACCCTATCACCAGCTGGTTGAGTGACATTTGCGCAATATGTTTTGAGTGAGATTTCGATATATCAAATGCAAGAAATGAAGCTTTCGAAATATATTTGTGATTAAATAGACATGATAGTAGGAGATTTCGTATGGAATTCTTCGGCTGCTGAAAGAAAGATTCATTGGGTTTCTTGGGATCATATTTGCAAACCAAAATAGGCGCGTGGACTCGGGCTAAGGAGTGCAAAAAACTATAATCTAGCTCTATTAGCGAAACTTGGATGGAAGGGTCTACAAGGACAACAAGTAGCGTGGGTTGAAGTACTTAAAAGTAAATATTTAAAAAATGGTTTTTTAATCGCGAGCAAAAAATAGGAGATTCGAGTGTATGTAAAGCAATATTAGTGGGTGCAACTATTCTCCGAGATGGTGTCAAGGGATAAATCCGCATGGAGGCATGAAGCCTCGGGTAAGTTTACGGTGAAATCTTCCTTCAATACTCTAAAAAGTACAGGGGATAGATCTTTTAAATGGGAATTAATATGGAAGATGAAATGCTCGCAAAAGTTATGGGTTTTATTGTGGAGGTTAACTAGGAATCGGCTTAACACCTCAGATAATCTCCACAAAAGAGGAGTGGTGGAATCAAGAGGATGCGGGATATTTGGAGCAACTATTGAGGATATATACCACGTGTTTTTGAGGTGTAAACTGGAAAAAATGGTGTGGTTGATGTTTGACCTGGGACTTGGACAGGGGACAAACGTTGTAGTGCGAATTGGGACTTGTCTTGAACTTGACTTACTGACAGGTTTTGTGATGATACCTCCTAATGGTGATTCTGAATTGAAAAAGTTGAACAGTACTTGGAGACGTGTACTATTAGATAGTAGCTTCAATCTTTGTGGGGATACAGTACTTTCTATTGGGGAGCCACATGTGTCTGCTAGTACAGGGGTGAAGAGATGGCTTGAGGTTCATCTGCAATCCAAAGCAATAATATTTGGTGTTGAGTGGCCATATATTATTGTAGCGGCAATATGGGTCATTTAGGTTAAACGTTATTCAGCTACATTTAATGATCCAGCAAATATACCACATAGCGAGGGAAGTAAAATTGAAATACTTCAATTAGCAAGAAACTTCATACTAACATGGGGGTAGGAATTTGACGGGGGATTAAATGGGTAAAGCCTAGTGATAGAGATAAACTAAATGTGGACGGTAGATGCGAATAAAGGAACTGCGAGCAATGGAGGTATTCTGAGAGATAAAAATGGGACATGTATTACCGGTTTTGGAGGGTCGTGTCTAGTAGTCTCTCCGCTCATATCAGATATACTTTCACTTCACTTTGGACTAAGATGGGCAATAAACAGAGGTTACATGAGCTTTATATTGAGACCGACTCGAAGGAACTCCATACGCTAGTGAAGGGTGGCGGGAGTTTAAGTAGTCGATGTACTCATATTACACGTGAATGTTGGAACATGCTACGTAATCATCCAGGATTCGAGTTGAACTATATCTTTTGCGAAGCAAATTCATGTGCAGATAAGCTAGCTAAGGAAGGAAAAAGTCCGAAAAAAGGGCCCACAAAATTTGAAGATCCTCCATATTATCTTTGGAATATTATTACGATAGACAGGAGCGAATAGGCGACTACTATAGTTGTACTTGACTCTTAGTGAGGGAATTATTTATCTTGTAGTCTTGTTCTAAACTTCTGTTAAGCCGAGTAGAGGAAAAAGGAGTTTGAGCACGCAGATGTAAGTTTTTAATAACGCTAACAGTTATAAATATAACTTAATATTTAATATTTAATTTATGGAACATGACGCACTAACGACTATTCTACAAAATAGAGTTTGAGAATCCCAGTGTCAGACTGCTGCGTCATCGTCTACACCCTCCCTATCGCAACGGGAACAGGTAGATGCAATCATGGAGACGGCTCGCTTGAGTTTGGGTGACGTGACACACTACTGGGTCCCTTGAGTTGGACACTCGCTTCTGTCCAAGCTTTCGAATAGTGGAAATTCTGATATGGTCAGTGATAAGATGCTTTGGGATTACCAGTTGATGATGACCGCCCTTAACGAGTTTCTAGTCTCCATAGGCAAGGACCCTATGCCTACATCGGATATATCGAGATCCACGAGCTCCAGAGTTGGCACCCGACCCATGAGGGAAACTATCGACGCGTGGATGAGGGGCTATCGAGTTACTTAATCGGTGCAGGGTTGAACATGGACTCTTTGGAGTCATGCCTCCTTCGAGACTCCAGCCACATGTACTTCAGATCCCGCTCGAGTCACTCCTTCTACAACTCTTACAAAACCTGCTCCTCCTACTGCTCCTTCTGCTGCTCCTCCTACTGATGCTCCTCCTATTGCTCCCTCTAACAGCCAGCCATTAAGCCTTATGGACGAGGATTATAGTTCATATGAAGATACTACTAGACTTTAGCTTATATTTTTTCAGCTATTTATGTATTGTTTGACTTTTTGTTGACTTTTTAGTACTGTTAATACGTGTTTGACTTTATGTTGACATTTTTGTCATCGACTCTTGTTTTTATATAAATCGAGTTTATTTTAGTTATCAGATTTATTTATAGACAATATAAAATTAAAACAAAAGATTTAAAAAAAGTCTTTAGCGAGGACTTAAGTCTTCTCTTAAGCTAGAAAACATGTCCTCGCTAAAGACTAGGTGGTCAAAAGCGAAGACTTTTTCCTCGGGAGACACCTCATCTTTTGTGAGGACATAGGTTGTCTCATGCGAGGACGCGCATAAGTCGTCGCGTAATTGGTCTGTAGTGACGAATCTTTAGAGAGGACATGTCCTCGCTAAAGATCAAAACCATCTTTTGTGACGATATTTCCAATCTTTTACTAGGACTTATATCCTTGCGAAAGACATGTCGTGTAGTAGTTTAGGGGACATGTAGTGTATTCTTAGAGAATTGGTTACTTGTAGTGCATTTTTTCATAACTAGTAACTTCAGGTGTGTTTTTCAATAATCATGGTCTTTTAGTGAATTTTATCAATAATCAGGGACTTATAGGGTAGTTTTTAGCATAATGAAGTTCATATAGTTTTTTTTGCATAATCGAGACATATATAATTTTTGCATAAAAAAGGGACTTACCGTGCATTATATGCATAATTATAGACTTATAGTTAATTTTTGTGCATAATCAAGGACGTATCGTGCATTTTGTTGCATAATCAGATACTTATCATGCATTTTTAGAATAATCATGGACTTGTATAGTGTTTCTTTTGCATAATCAAGAACTTATAGTGCATTTTTTGCAAAATTATGGACATGTTGTGAAATGTTCTGATAATAAGGGACTTATTATGCAATTTTTGGCATAAATAGGAATTGTATTATAATTCTAGGAAATCGGGGACTTATACGGAATTTTTTGCATAATCTTGGACTTGGACTTGCAGTGCAATTTTCTCCTATTAGAAACATATAGTGCAATATTTGCCATTATTATGGATATATATCAAATTTTTTGCATACTTTAGAGAAATTGGTGGGTCCTAGGGTGTTAGAAAATAAAGTGATAAATAAGAGGAACCACAGAAATGCAAGTGTACAGTTGTCCCAAGTAATATATGATAATCAAGTTCGTTCTCAGGGATGAATTAGGTTCAACCCAAATATTAATCAGATAGTAGAAATAATTGCTCAACAGAAAATTAAAAGATAAGATTTTTTTGTTTGGTTTTCAAAATTAAAAGATGCAAATAAAATAAAGACTAAAAATAAATTAACTAGAAAGAAATAAAGCAATTAAAAGTGACTAACTTCGGATAAGAGAGATACTTGAGTCTCGCAAGGAATTCACTTAATCAATATAATTTATGCTATCTTTAAGGGTAGAATTGGAATTATAGTACTAGTCGGGACTTTAATATCTCCTAGCCCCCTATCGGGTGGACCTAGGAGCTATCCTAAAGTACTATGAACCCCAGTATGGGCGAATATGCCTCTTCGGATGATATGAATTTACCTCTTTGGCTATGTAACTAGTTAAGCTTGTCGGTCAGTAACGGACATTACACGGGTATTACCTAAGTCTGTATTCAACCCCCCCCCCCCCCCCCCCCCCCCGTCGGATGATCACTTCGCCACTAAAGTGAATAGCCTGAATACTAAAAGCTATTTCTAGTTGTTCCAAAAATAAATAGTAATGAAAACAAAGTAATATCCAATATATAAAACTCAATTTAATTTAAATCATAACAATCCCAAATTCAAAACATAGATTAATTATTTAAGGTTCATCCCTTTAATGCGATTCTCAAGTATATGGAAATTTAGCTCATGATAAAACTGAATATTGAAAATAAATAAAAGGAATTCATGTTCAAATACAAAAGATAAATTGATAACCTAAAGGGTAGGATGACTGTTGTTGGAGGAACAGGATTCTCCCAGCTCTAGTTTCTCCTTGCCTTCTTGCTCTGACTTGAAAACCTTAAGCCTCTTGTGTAATTCTCTGAATTGTGTGAAAAGAGGAGGTTAAGGGGTGTATTTATAGGTGTTAGCAAGCCTTAGGTCGAATTTACTTGGAGTGGAAGACAAGTCAAGAACTCTTTAATTCGTAGCCCTGAAATCTAGGAAAGGTAAGATTCTGCTGCTGATTTGTTTTGGCCATATCCCCTTCAATACTTATCCGTTTGATGCGTTCCAATAGTCGAAACCGATTGTCTCGGAAAGTTCTTTCCATTGGTGCAGACCATCCTCCAAAATTCCTAGCCAATATTAAGTTATGAGCTCGTCTTTGAAACGTGGTTGGAATTTCATATTTATTTGGCAACTTTATCTTTTCCTTCTTTGCATATATCCTTCCTTAATCTTTTTATTTCCATGTATATCTATTTTATTTACTTCTTTGACTTGACTTGGTCTCTAATTAATTAGCATATATCTTTTAAAGCTTCACAATAAATAAATAATTAAACCGCATATGCTTTAAAAATAATAAATCCATAATTCAAGACTAGAAATAGGAAAGTGCACTCCGAAATTAGAAACTTGAGTCAAATACTTCCTAACACACTAAAAATACTCTAAGACTTTAATTCTCACGTCTCCTACTTGGATTGGTCTTTCATGAAATTCAAGAACCTACCATCTTTGCACTAAAAATAGTCAAATTAATGCACAAAAGCTCTAAAAATGCAAATAGTAAAATTCCAAGGGGAGAAAGTGTAATATGAAAAATTAAGCATAAAAGTCCATCAAATAAGTCAAATATTCACCTAAAAGGATATCTCCACGCGGCTAATAATTAGAACAAATAGGGAGACGTCAGAAATATAGAACATTTTTGTATAATATATGAGCATATAGGCTCTTTAGTTTTAATAAGAAATTATATATTAAAAATTACACTTGAGCCCCTATGTATTTTAAGAGATTACAATCCAGTCCCTAAATTGTTAATAAAAATCATTATATCCCTAATAAGTAGAAATTTGCACTATAGCCCCTAGAGATTCTAAAAACCTGCAATTTTTCCCTTAAATTGTTAAAAACAGCATATTTAAGCAGAATATATGTTTATTTGTGTTTAGATTATTAACGTGAGCGGCATATCATGATCGATGTCATGTCGTGATCCTGTGAAGGAATTGGTGAGGATGGGAACCACTGTTGGCATATTGCCCCCATCGATTAGGTGTTTTAATGTGACAAATCCTCTATTGTTTAGTGTGCTAATTTCACTTTATTATCTTGCACTCTAATTCATCAAAAAGCACAATTGACATCATTTAGATCAAATCTTTTTTGTTATACCTTAAGAAACTAATTCTCTTACAAATGCTATTAACTTTATCTTTGTGTACATTGAGAATTAGCTTTAGTGATCAACTACAAAGTTTATAAGAATGATGTTCTCTACAACTCTCGTGAAGAAGGTTTTCCAATCCGAGCATCATAGTAAAAGATATACTCACTAGAAGGTGTCTTAAACCTTTGGTGCGGTACACCGGAGTACACCTGCGGTACACCGCAGAGCCACGGACCAGAGACGCGGTGCATAGGCTAGTCCGACCAGTAAGCTAAGAAAGTGTGCGGTACACCGGACTGAAGCGCGGTCCACCGGAGTGAGGCACGGACCAGGAGCACGGTGCATGGGGTAGCCCGTCAGTATGCTATGAAATCAACACGTTGAGTTGTGCGGTACACCGCACCATATCCGCGGTACACCGCGAGTAAGGTTTTCCTGCAGCAAAATGAAGACAAAAGGAATAGATCCGTTGGGGATATTAATATATCCGTTGGAGACAAATCATATGACCGTTGGGAGCATTTTGCAGCTATAAATTGAAGTTCTTTCAATGCTACAAATACACCTTCAACCCATATACACTTAGGGGCTTAATTGTTATCATCCAAGAAGGTGTCAAGAGCTTCATAGTTCATATCCACTCAATTAAGGAGTTAATCCAAGGAGCTATCAAAGTTAATCATCCAAGCTTGATCAAGAGCTTAAACCAATAAGCTTCAAAGTTATTATCAACTCAAGAGAAGTCTTAAGCTTATAGTTATATCATCTCTTTAGGAGTTTAGTTACAAAGCTTTTATAAGCACCCTTAAACACTTTTCCTTTCCTCTTAGTTCTTGTAATAGATTAAGAGAGTAGTGTGAGCATAGGTTGTATGCTTGGTTCCTTGTGTTGGTGATAACACAAGTGTATTTCCTTCGTGGTTTCAAAGAGATTGTCCTTCGTGTTATCGAAGAGGTTGTAAGGGTTATTGTGTTCTCGACCCGGTTAAGAGAGACACGGGAGCTTAGTGAAAAGCTTGAAATCCTAAGGAGGCTTCCTTAGGTAGTGGATGTAGGGAAATCGAACCACTTTAAATCGTGTGTATCTTTCTATCCCTACGCTATTTATTTTCCGCACTTCACATGTTTGATTATATGCTTACTAGTATGAATATCGTGATTATGTTTATCTAGCTAATCAAACTTTGGTCTTCTAAGTTAATAGATAACCGATTTACTTGTTTAACTTATATATCGAACCTCTAACTTATAATTTGCATGATCCCATAAGTGTTTGATATATTAGTTGACTTAGAAGAATAGCTAGTATGAATATTGTGATAGTGTTATTTCTAGTTTATCTAACATATTGTCATCTAGAGTAGTAAGAGATTAGAAACTTGTCTTTACTTGTTTCACTTTTATTTCAAACCTCTTAGCTTATCCATTGCATGATCCCTTAGGAGTTTGATATATTAAGTTGACTTAGAAGTTTCTTTCTTAAACTTATAATTGTCCAAAAGATTTTTTAATTAGGCATTAATCTTATTAGTAATCCTATTCACCCCCCTCTAGGACTATCAATTGGTATCAGAGCCTAACTCTACGTGAATAGCTTAATCGTTAGTAGAGTAAACGATATGGAATTTAATCTTTTGGAAAGTTCGTCTTCTACTCGACCTCCACTTTTTGTAGGAACTTACTATTTTGCTTGGAGAACAAAAATGGAGGAATTTATCAAAGCCGAAGATCCCGATCAATGGAGAATCGTAAAGGAAGGTCCATTTGTTCCTTATAAAGAGGAGTTAAATGAAGAGGGAGTTCTTAAGCTAAATCAAGAAGAAAAAGATTTTGATGAACTTACCATTGAGGAAAAGGCTAAGCTCACTCAAAATGCAAAACCAATGTACACTCTCATTCGTGGAATTTCCGAAGAAATTTTCTCACAAATGTTAGATTGTAAATCCGCAAAAGAGCTTTGGAATCGTTTGGAGTTTTTATATGGAATTGTCGAAAATGACGAAGAAGAAGAAGTCTCAATCCATGATGAATCTCATAACGATTTTAAACCAAATCATGAGGTAGCACTTTATCCTAACTATTTATCTCTTCCTTATAATTATTGTGATATTAGGTAAATTTCATCCCTTCTCAAAATTCTTGATTCTCAAATCCATTTGAATAATCTTATGTTAAAAAAGGGAAATATTGAGCTAAAGAATTGTTTTAAATGTTGTATTACCTTGGATGATATTCTTGGCAATACTAAAAACCCTTGTTTTGAAAACATTTTTTCTTTAAATAAATGGAAACATCCTATGAAGAAAAATATAAAAGGTTTTAGAAAATTGGATGAAGCTTTTTCCCTTGCTCTTGATACTTTAAAAAATCATCCTTTTTCAAATATCACTCCTTTTGATCCAAATGGCTTTTTCAAAGAAAAATTATATTTAAGTGATAATTTGGATATTGGAAAGAATGTGGAAACTTCTTGTTCAAAACCTTTACATGGTAACTCTATTCGAAAAAGAAGTTCGTGCAACTATTGTGGTAAACCCGGTCATCATGCTTCTACGTGCCATTACCATGAACAACTTAATAGTGGATCTTTGATACCTTCATGGGAAAAACCAATATGGATCGTGACAAATGCTAACAACATTTCCGGATCCATTCCACCTCGGTTACCATAGTAATATGTATTGAAGGTGTTGAGCGTCAAGAAAATGGAATTTTATGCAAAAGGACGTTCAAACCTCATAAAAGGAAAATACGGTGAAATTCTTTCCTCTCTTCTTTTTATGTTTATGTTTTTATTGGGTTTTATGTGTTTTATCAACTTGTGCTACTATCTTGAGGTTCTTGACCTTTTACATGTTTTAGTGTTGCTTTATTCTTGCATTGGGTCTTTTTGCACTTTTAGAAAACCTAGGGACTTTTGTGAAAGTAACTGTTATATGAGTTTTTAGGTTCTCCTTGGCTTTTCTTTTCAAAACAAAGATGCTCAAAATTATTTTATACCATTCCGAATCATTTGGGGAAGTTTCGAATGTGTTTCGGGTGTTTTTAAAAGAATCGAAAATCTCATTTTTTGTATCCAAACCGAACACTCTTGCGGTGCACCGGACGGTTCCCGCGGTACACCGCAGGTAAGGGTTTTGACAGATTTTATAGTCCGTTTTTCATTCCATTCTCTTCATTCCTTCATTAGAACACCTCCTCTCCTCCTCCTTGGCGATTTCCGGCCACCCTCACTCCGTCTCCACCACCAAAACTCCCTTCTTCACCCCTTAAATCACTCCTTCTTCTCTATCCTTCATTACCCATCTCATCTTCCACCATGGTTCGAACCAAAACCGCTGCTAACAAGAAGAAAGTCCCCACCGGAGCCTCCTCCAGCCGCCACCGTGAACCATCTCCGGCGAGGTCACCAACACCACCTCCACTCCGGCCATTCGATGCTCTTCCGGGTAGAACAATGAGTGCTTCGGCCTTTCCCTCCGGTGAAAACTCTCTCTTTGATCTTCTTTCATTTCAAAAATGTCATAAAATATTTGCTTTTACGGGTAGTCATTTGGCAATCGGATTAATCGAAGAATTTTATACGAATTTTGAATATAATCATGCTACTACTTCGATTAAGTCAACTGTTTCGGGTACCGTTTTACGTTTAAAGTCAACTACTTTGTGTACTCAAATTTCACATTCCTTCGGATGGTTTTAGCGGGTTTTGGTCTAGTGGTTGGGATAACTCTAATATTGATATAATTGCTCAAAATGAGGTTAATGATTTTGTTAATGGTAGAATGGTTGTTCCCGATGGAAATTGGAATATTCGTAACTTTGATCCGGAATTCATTGTGGCTCACAAGTTTCTTATCTCGGCCGTGATTCCGAAAGATAAGCATGATGCTAAACTTATCCCTTATGAAGCTTATCTTTTATATTTGATCTTCACCAAACAACCGATTAACATTATTGCAATAATGTTCAAATGGATGAATCATGCTCGAGCCTCTCGGGATAAAGTCCCTTACGGTATTTTTCTTTCCAAAGTCTTTGAAGCTAATGATATCTCTTTTGGAGGGACTAATGTGAAACCAATCAATAAGTCATGGAGTTTCGATTATCTCACGATTCTAAGAATGAAATTTGTTATTTATAACAACGCCTATGTTTCGGTTTCCATTATTAATCGTATTTCGGATGCTACTATTCGTAATCGCATCCTTGAGGCAAAAAGTTGTACCGATGGTCCGGAGCTTGACACTCTTCAATTATTAGATAACCCGGCCCAACAAAACCCTATTCCAAATGAGCCCACTCCAAGCCAACCCACCAACGTAAACCCTCCTAATCCATCCGGTTTTGAAAGCGCTATGTCTCGTTTCATGGATTATATAGGGAGTAAATTTGTGGCTTTGGAAGACAAAATAGAAAGGAAATTTGGTGTTTTGGAAGAAAAAATAGGGCTTCTTGCAAATGAGCTTTCTTGTATGAAAAATGATGTCTCTTGTATTCGTGATGATATTGGAAATGGGAGAAGGTCTCGGAGCCGCTCTCCTCGTGATAATCGTTAAAACTTCTTGCTTTGGTGTTTGGTGTTTAAAATCCTCTTTTTATCCTTCTTAGTGGTTTATGGGTTTATGTGCTTATGTGGCTGTTTTTGAACTTAGTTTGTGGTGTTTTATGCTTTTTAATTGTTTGGGTCCGTGTTTTTGGACATCTAGGATATTGCTACTTTGGTTTATTTGGTTTTTATGTTAGGATGCTAAATGTTTTATTTGGATAATTGGTTAAACTAGTTTTGTTTTTATCGTGAATGTTAGTTACTTATCATCTTTGATTTGGTTTTTATGTTGCTAACATGTTCATTGATGTTATAGGTACTACTTCATCTAATTCTTGATATTGCTCCTTAGTCCCTATAGTTTGTTCTTGTTTGCTTTGTTCCTAAAAAGTTTGAAAATTGCATTTCGGTCCCCAAAAGATTTTTTCAAAATTGCGTTTAGTCCCCAAAAATTTTGAAAAATACATCTTGACCCCTTGCTTTTCAAAAAATTACATTTTTACCCCAAAATTTCTTCAAAATGATTTCAAATGTTCTTATTAGGGAAAATTGTCAATCAAACGTTTACAAAATTGAAACAAACTATATGCATTTTGTAAGGGGGAGTCTTTGCTAAATCATATTTTAAGACTCAAATGCTTAGACTAATCATTTATTTCATATTTTGCAACTAATCGTTTGTGTCATTAGAAAGCATGTGAAATCAAAATCTATCGATCAAGGAGTTGGTAAAAATCTCTATCCTTAGCTCTTGCTTTACTCTTATCTATCTTTGTGCATCTCCTTCTAAAAATTGTTTTAATCCCTAAACTCTTGCACACTCTTAGAATCGTTGTTTCAAATCTATTCTCTTGAGTTTTAGCTCTTCTTCCTTAGTTATGAATTACATTTATCTTGTCTTTTTGATGAAGACAAAGGGGGAGAAATATGTGCACTAAAACTCTCAAAATTTACACTTTACAAAACTCACAAATGCATATCTTTTTCATAAAAATACACTTTGATTTAATACCTTTTGTGAGGGGGAGTTAGACTCCATATGTGTTTTAGTGATTGATTTGTCATCATCAAAAAGGGGGAGATTGTTGGCATATTGCCCCCATCGATTAGGTGTTTTAATGTGACAAATCCTCTATTGTATAGTGTGCTAATTTCACTTTATTATCTTGCACTCTAATTCATCAAAAAGCAAAATTGACATCATTTAGATCAAATCTTTTTTATTATACCTTAAGAAACTAATTCTCTTACAAATGCTATTAACTTTATCTTTGTGTACATTGAGAATTAGCTTTAGTGATCAACTACAAAGTTTATAAGAATGATGTTCTCTACAACTCTCGTGAAGAAGGTTTTCCAATCCGAGCATCATAGTAAAAGATATACTCACTAGAAGGTGTCTTAAACCTTTGGTGCGGTACACCGGAGTACACCTGCGGTACACCGCAGAGCCACGGACCAGAGACGCGGTGCATAGGCTAGTCCGACCAGTAAGCTAAGAAAGTGTGCGGTACACCGGACTGAAGCGCGGTCCACCGGAGTGAGGCACGGACCAGGAGCACGGTGCATGGGGTAGCCCGTCAGTATGCTATGAAATCAACACGTTGAGTTGTGCGGTACACCGCACCATATCCGCGGTACACCGCGAGTAAGGTTTTCCTGCAGCAAAATGAAGACAAAAGGAATAGATCCGTTGGGGATATTAATATATCCGTTGGAGACAAATCATATGACCGTTGGGAACATTTTGCAGCTATAAATTGAAGTTCTTTCAATGCTACAAATACACCTTCAACCCATATACACTTAGGAGCTTAATTGTTATCATCCAAGAAGGTGTCAAGAGCTTCATAGTTCATATCCACTCAATTAAGGAGTTAATCCAAGGAGCTATCAAAGTTAATCATCCAAGCTTGATCAAGAGCTTAAACCAATAAGCTTCAAAGTTATTATCAACTCAAGAGAAGTCTTAAGCTTATAGTTATATCATCTCTTTAGGAGTTTAGTTACAAAGCTTTTATAAGCACCCTTAAACACTTTTCCTTTCCTCTTAGTTCTTGTAATAGATTAAGAGAGTAGTGTGAGCATAGGTTGTATGCTTGGTTCCTTGTGTTGGTGATAACACAAGTGTATTTCCTTCGTGGTTTCGAAGAGATTGTCCTTCGTGTTATCGAAGAGGTTGTAAGGGTTATTGTGTTCTCGACTTGGTTAAGAGAGACACGGGAGCTTAGTGAAAAGCTTGAAATCCTAAGGAGGCTTCCTTAGGTAGTGGATGTAGGGAAACCGAACCACTTTAAATCGTGTGTATCTTTCTATCCCTACGCTATTTATTTTCCGCACTTCACATGTTTGATTATATGCTTACTAGTATGAATATCGTGATTATGTTTATCTAGCTAATCAAACTTTGGTCTTCTAAGTTAATAGATAACCGATTTACTTGTTTAACTTATATATCGAACCTCTAACTTATAATTTGCATGATCCCATAAGTGTTTGATATATTAGTTGACTTAGAAGAATAGCTAGTATGAATATTGTGATAGTGTTATTTCTAGTTTATCTAACATATTGTCATCTAGAGTAGTAAGAGATTAGAAACTTGTCTTTACTTGTTTCGCTTTTATTTCAAACCTCTTAGCTTATCCATTGCATGATCCCTTAGGAGTTTGATATATTAAGTTGACTTAGAAGTTTCTTTCTTAAACTTATAATTGTCCAAAAGATTTTTTAATTAGGCATTAATCTTATTAGTAATCCTATTCACCCCCCCTCTAGGACTATCAACCACCAGGGAGCCCAATAACTCTCATTTTTAGTTGTTCCAGTTTTGGTAAAATTTACATACATATTAATTTTTCTAACGGGTATATTTATTTGTTTATTTTGTGTTAATATTTACAGCTTATAAAATAATAAAATGTTTGAGGACGTATAGTTCTTTTGTCCTCGAAAAATGCTTAGGAGAGGCACATGTACATAGTCCCCAAAGAGCTATATACCAACGATGTACATGGAACCCCTTCACGGAATATGAATATCATTTTTCATATGTTATCGAGAAAAACGATAAGGATGCATTCCATACTACTATCACGAGTGCTCGGAGGTCCAACACCATGGAGATCATGTTTAGGGCCACATGCCAGAAAGATCCTTATTTGTACATATATCTCGTTAAAACTAGATTTTCAGTTAATTTTTATATTTCACAATGTTATTCATTATTCGAAGAATGGAAAACTCACCGAGTTGGTGTAATATCTAAAAGAACGTACAAGGTAAATATCAAGTGGAAAAATCCCTGAGAATTTCATGTAGAAATACTGGCCCAAGAGAACTCGACGATCTTAATAAAGTCACCCATTAATTTGGAAAGTTATCGAGTATCGATCTGAACTAGGACTCCACAGGCTCTAGTGAAATAACACAAGCTAAGTTTTTATTTACTCTTAGTGGTTTCATGAATATTATTTCCTACCTCAAACATCTACCCAATCTTGTTCAGCTGTCAAGATATGAGATCTTCCCCGCCGATACACCGCAACCAAATATTACATGATAGTCGAGTCATCCACATAGAGTACAGTCGTCTATGAGCCGATCAATTAGAGATGAAATTGATGATGATTCTACTCAATTTCCTGATCAATCTCTTCATTCCTTTTATTCACATACTTCTATTAGAGTATTTCTATATATCATCTTTTTTTGTTTTACCCTTATATCACCTCATATGTATCACCATATATGGCAATAAAGAAAATAAAAAATTAGGAGAAATAGACAATTTGGCTAGCGTTTGAAACCTTCACATAGAGATAGTATGATGGTAACACAAAAATTAAATCATATAAAAGAGTGATCGAAGATATTATTGCCTAAACAATAGACTCGTTAATTTGAAGCATCATATGCTTACAAATCATATCTAAGGATTCTATACTAGAATGTTATTTTCCCGTAACACAATTCTTCATATTTTCATTTTCCACAATTTGTACATTAAATTATAGATTTTGTTTTGAAACTTCCATAATAACATATTTGTCATTGATTTTTATGTTGGATTTTAAATAACATTAGTCAATAATCACTAAAATATATTGGCAGAAGTTACCAATTTATCCAAAGTGAAAAGATTAATGTTGTTCATCCAATAAAACCATTTTAAAGCTAAACTATCAATATGCAATAAAATCAAATCTAAACATCTGTTATCATCCACATTATAGTGAAAAAAAATTCTTTCAATATCCAACCAATTTTATCAATGTTATTAAACCATGAACAAGTAAGAAGAAATATTTCTCCTAAATTCTTGAGGATTGCATCCATGGTTTAAAATCCAATTCGATCAACCATGTTTTAATAATCGCATTAGTTCAAAATTCGATCTAGGCGGCAATGTCTAAGCGCTAGATGATAGCTTACCTTAAAAAAATTATCCAAGTGGCCTCTAGCAGTCCCTGACGTGCCTAAGCATACTTAAGTGGCTTTCTAGATGGACCAAGACGGGCATCTAGGAGGTGTAGCGGCTAAAACTCATTTACAAAATACAAAATATTGAAAAATTGTATTTTTTTAACACAAAAGAAGTATATAAAACTATTTTAACAAGTACATAAATACAAAAAAAAATATTTTAATATAATCGATTGTCATTCATCTAAATTGTCTAAATTATGTATCCGAAATGTAATATATAATTCATTTAGTTTTTTTTCAAATGTGTTTTCTTATTATTTCTAATATATGGTGTTGATTTAAAAATAAATAAGCTAGTAATTTTTATATTGATAAATGAAATTAAGGGCCCGTTTGGAAGTGTTTATTTTAGAGTAAAAAAGCGCTTTAAGAATAAAATTCAAAATTTTAAAAAATTATTAAAAATTATTTTGAAATCCAAAATTATTTTAAGTGCTTCTTTTCAGAAGCACCTATTTGGTGCTTTTCATAAAAGTGCTTTTGAAAATAAAAAAAACTCTTAAAATACTAAAAACATTTTTAAGTGCTTCTCCAAAAAAGCACTTCCAAACGGGCACTAAGAAAATCTAGGCTCCCAACTACTTCCATTTGCGTTTGAAGGTAGTGAAATGTCCGTTTAACACCTACTTCTTTTTTAACACTACTGAATACACCAATGAATTATCAAGATTTGACTTTATTTATACTAATACAAATAATAATTATATTTATTATTATAATTATATGTAAATTACATTATCTTAAGTTTATAATTTAACATTAAAGAGATAAAATACCGTTAAAGTAGAAGAAATAGACAAGAAGATGATGAAGAAAATACAAGAAAAAGAAGTTGAAACTTTATAAATTTTTTCAAAATATTTCTTCTATTTAGTAGTAAAATATATTATTTAACTAATAGTAATCGCTTTTTTATTTTAATTTTAAATAACATTGGCAAGTACTCAAACTATTGTTGGTTCCAAAAGTCATTAAAAGTGACCAAATCAGAATTCAAATTGTGGTTGAAATAATATTTGAGAAATTCAGTCATAGAGATAATATAAAAGATGATAATCTAATCCAAATCGCAATTTAGCGCCACTTTAATTTTCTAGCAGATGGTTCTAATCAAACAATGTAAAATGGCTTAAAACTCCGATATCTTTATAAGTGGTTCTATGCATCAAATAATTTATTATTAATTATAGGAAGGTGATCAATGTGAGACATCACATGTGTGCAACCGTACTTAAACATATTCAAGTTTTGCCCTCACTCACCCCCTTATGACAACACACTGTTATAGTGACACCTTTTGGCTACCAAATTTGTGTCGACCACCTTGTTTTATTTAATGAGTGAGAAACACTGACCACGCGTGGTAGCTAATATATTTTTCAATATAAATTACGATATTAATTTAATTTTTTTTAAATGACCATGATTAGTTAGCCATTAAAAACCTTTACACCACGATCGTGGTCAATATTAACCCTTAGTTCTGTTTATTTATTGTAATTGTGATTTTGAATAGGGCTTGAGGTGAAATTGTGATTTCAAATAGGTTATGGGGTGCAATTTGATACGGAATATGTTCTGAAGTGCAATTTTTGTCAACATATTATAGTGAATTTTTTGCATAATTAGAGACTTATAGTGTATTTTTTTGCATAAGCAGGGACCTATAATACTATCATAATCAGGTAATCATTAGCAAATTAGTTACTTGTGCATATTTTCATAAATAGTGACTTCAGGTGTATTTTTCAATAATCATGGTCTTTTAGTGAATTTTATCCATAATCATGGACTTATAGGGTAGTTTTTAGCGTAATGGGGGTCATATAGTGTCTTTTTTGCATAATCGAGAATTATAGAATTTTTTCATAGTCAAGGACTTACAGTGCATTATATGAATAATCATAGACTTATAGTTAATGTTTGTGCATAATCAGGGACTTATCATGCATTTTGTTGCATAATCAGGTACTTATCATGCATTTTTAGAATAATCATGGACTTAAAATGTTTTGTTGGCATAATCAAGAACTTATAGTGCATTTTTTTCATAATTAGGGATATGTTCTGAAATGTTTTGATAATACGGGCCTTATGATGCAAATTTTACATAATCAAGATTTGTATAATAATTCTAGGAAATCAGGGACTTATAGTGCATTTTTTGCATAATTTTGGACTTGCAGTGCAAATTTCTCATATCATAAACATATATTATGAACATATATCAAAATTGTTGCAAACTTTAGAGAAATATAGTGCAATTTTTTAATAATATATGAGCATATAGGTTCTTTAGTTGAAATAAGAAAATTATATACTAAAAATTACACTTGAGCCCTTAAGTATTTAAAAAGCTGTCAATTCAGTCCCAAAATTGTTAAAAAATCCTTATGTCCCTAATAAATAGAAATTTGCACTACAGCCCCTAGGATTTCTACAAACCTGCAATTTTGTCCTTAAATTGTTAAAAACAAGAACTGTAAGCGCTTTATATGTTGATTTGTGTTTAGAATATTTATTTGAGCTGCATATCATGATCGATGTCTTTTCGTGATCTCGCAAAGGAATTGGTGAGGACGGGAACCACCACGGAGCCCAATAACTCTCATTTTTGGTTGTTCCAGTTGGTAAAATATTCAAACAAATTAATTTTTTTAACGGGTAGATTTATTCGTTTATTTTGATATCTAAAGTTTAGAAAATAACAAAATGTTTGAGGACGTATAGTTTTCTGGTCCACGAAAAATGCTCAGGAGAGGCACCGGGAAATAGTCCCCAAAGAGTTATGTAACAACGGTCCCCCAACAACATAGAGATCATTTTGGGGTCCACATGTAAGAAAGTTCCTTGTTTGTACATATATATGGTTAAAACTATATTTTCGGTTAATTTTTATTTTTTCACATATCAATATTTGAAGAATGAAAAACCCAACTAGTTGGTGTAATATCAAAAAGAACATACAAGGTAAATATTAAGTGGAAAATCCCTGAGAATTTCACACAGTAAGACTGGCCCAAGAGAACTCTACAATCTTAATAAAGTCACACATTAATTTGGCAAGTTATCGAGTATTGATTTGAAGTAAGACTCCACTGGCTCTACATTCTACAACAGTAAAACAAACTCAGTTGTTATTTACTTGAGTCACACATTAGTGGATTCATGCATATGATTTCCTGCCTCAATCATCTACCCAAACTTGTCCAGATATCAAGATATGACTGCAACCAAATATTGCATGGTAGTATAGTCGTCTATGAGCCGATCACTTAGAGATGAGATTGATGATGATTCTACCCAGTTTCCAGAGCAATCTCTTCATTTATTTATTTCACATACTTGTATAAGAGTATTTCTATATATCATCCATTTTTTTCACCCTTATATCACCCCATACGTGTCACCAAATGTTGCAAGAGAGAAAATAAATAATTAGGAGAAATAGACAATTTAACTGGTGTTTAAAACCTCCATGTATGAGATAACATGATGATGATGCTAAAATTAAATCATATAAAAGAGAGATCGAATATATTGTTTCCTGAACAATAGATCCATTATTTTGAAATATCATATGCTTACCAATCACATATCTAAGGATTCTATACTAGGATGTTATTTCTCCGTAACACAATTCTTTATATTTTCATTTGCCAAAATTTTGACATTAATTTAGTTATTATGTTTTGAACCTTCCATAATAACATTTTGTCATTGATTTTTCGTTGGATTTTAAATAACTGTTTTTTGTTCAAAATGTTGGATTTTAAATAGAATTTGTTGATAATCACTAAAATATGTTGGTAGAACTAACAAATTTATCCCAAGTGTGAATAGACAAATGTTGTTCATCCCGTGAAACCATTTTAGAGTTAACTATCAATATGAAATAAATCATATCTAAACATGTGTTATCATTTACATTATAGTGAAAGGAAAAGAACTAATTTTCTCTGAATATCCAACCAAGTTGATTAGTGCTATTAAATCATTAAAAAGTAAGAAGTAATATTTTTCTTAATTGAGAATTGCATCCCTGGCTTAAAATCTAATTCGATCAACCATGATTTAATAATTGCATTAGTTTAATAAATCGATCTAGGCGGCACGCCTAGGCACTAGATTGATAGCTTACCTTACAAAAATGACTCAATTGGCCTCTAGCAGGCCCCTTGCGTGCCTAGGTGGCTTCTAGATGGAAACTAAACCAGTTAACTTTAAAGGTTTTAGTCGGTTGTATTTTGATAGAAATTGAAGAACATTAATTATATAACAATATAAATAGGTTTTGGTGATAGAAACATTATAAGGTCGTAAATGAAGAACTTCCTATTTATTGATAAAGTGGCTACCTATATGATCAAGATCGATACATAAGTTAAATACCTTAAAAAAAAACCTGACAAGAAGAAAATTCAAATGAAGATTATTTGTATCAACTACATATTTTTGTTGCATGTCAGACGACTTTGTTATATGTTGAAGGTTGTTGATCAATACCTCAAACTAAAACACAATTCCTCCTTCAACTAGATTTTAGAGAAATTAGCTTAATTCTATTATATATATTGTAATGATAATTGTAAGTTACTCAATGTATAAAATATAATGAACAGGTTAATTAAAGGTTACATGCTCGACAGATATGTTGTTTCCAAAATACTCTGTCCTGGTTGAAAGGCTTGCAATAAAGTTCACAGGATTTCCATTCGCGATGATATCCCACTATAGTGTGTAAATTATGAAAAATCTATTTTAATCAACAATTAAACTAGTAATCATTGTAAGAGAGAACATGAAATGTGATATCAAAAAGTATTGAAATATGTATATACATTTCTTCTGGCTTTTTACTCCTTTGGAAAGTTAAATATTTGCTCAACAGAAAAAGGAAACCAGATCATGATTAGTTACATTTGTTGTTCCCGATGAAAAAGCAATCTTTCACACAACTTTTGAAGAGTGATAATTCATTCATTTTCTCCTTATCATTGAGAAGCACGTACTAAGTCACCATAGGTGCCAACATGCACTTTCTCCTAACTTTTTAGAAGGTAACACTTTACCCTAAAACAGATAAAGTATCAAAGAATAATAAATCATACTTTCTACAATAGTTATAGAAAATATTGGATCTCTTTCCAAATCTGGTTTTTCCTCTTAAAGCTAGCAACTCATTTAAAATATATGATCAATAATATATTACTAAAAAGCATGCATCACGATAGAAGTAAAATGTAAATTATAGTAAAAGCAGCTGACCAAAAAGACACAATTTAAACAATGATGATAATCCATAAAGAAAATATCTTATAACGATATAAAAAGGAATTGTTGCCTTGCCATACAAGAAAAATACCAAGGAAAGAAGGCGTATTTAATCATTTTCAAAGAAGATCGAACAACAAACTAATCCAGTTGTGAAATCAATCAAATTCGCAGCCTAGTCCCGCTTTGATTTTCTGAATTGCTGAGCTGATCAAACTATGGGCTGAGGCTACAAGCTCCTGATCTATGTGCCTTGTAATGTCGACACTTGCTAGAATTTGGTATGACACAGTCAAAAGCGAGCCACCTACGTTGCTTGCACTTGAACTTCCCGAGGCTCCACTTCCACTCCGTGCCTTATTACCACGACCATCAGAGGAGATAACGAATCCAGTTGGTAGGACTGACACTTTATCAGGGTCTTCTAGCTGGACGGTTGAAGTAATAGCTCCTGGTTCTATAGGTGTATAGACAATAAGTGCTCCCACTCTATCAATGAAACTCTCTTGAATAAGCAACATGTGTTCCTTAGCCGCAATTGTCGGTTTCATCTAACAAAACAATTAGCTTAAGAATATAGAATATAATACAAAATTTTGAATAATTAATTAAGAAATGAAAAAAGTTTAGTATATTGGTTTAATCTATTGTATTTTGAAAGAACTAAAAGAACGTGAATTATAATTTTATCATTAGGTTTTGGTGATAGAATCTCTATGAGATGTTGAAAGAAGAGTCCACCATTTACTTAAAAAGTGTGACATACTTAAAGATTGATACCGGAATTATATAAACGTATAGTACGAAACGCGAAGCTCACCAAAATAAGTCTACTATATTATTATCCTTATATGGAAAACAAAAGATGTTGAAAGCTAAAAAGAAACATATAAAGAAAGCATTTAGCTAGTATCATGAATGTTTGTAGTAACTACATATTTTTGTGTGATTAGTTTAACTCTAATGTAAATTACAATACTAATTGTATGTATCTCATTGTATAAGGGTAACATGAACAATTTTAAAAAAGAATTAAAGGTTACCTTTAGGACAGATATGTTGTTTCCTAAAAAGTTACTCCCGGTTGCGATGCGCGCAATTGGTTCCACATGATTTCCATTCGCCATGATATCCCACTGCAATGAGTAAATTAGGAAGAGTTTATCTTAATCAACATTAAAATTAGAAATAGTTATTCAAAATTAACATGAATAATGATATCAATAGAATTGATAAATGTATATACCTTTTCTCTAGCATTTTCATCTACTAGGAAGTTAAATATTTTCTCAACTGAAAGAGGAAACCACATTGATGAAGTAGCACACAAAATTAGCCCAGTGGGTGCTCCTGGCTCCTCATTCTTTCGGACAGAAATCCGAACCCCACTAATATTTATTTCGGACATATTTGGGAAACCAATCTTATCACCAGGGCATAAGTTTTCACATAAAATCCTTACCATACGGTGTGAGAGTTTCATAAGATTCCTTCGTGCTTCTAACCCGTCTATGGATGTTATGTAAATTAAAGATGGAGAACGAAGATCAAAATATATATTAGATAATTGAAAAATTGCATTTGTGTTAAAGTATAATGTAGATAATATCTAAAACAAGTCACGAGAGTCTATTAGACTTAAAATAATTTAAAGAATACCTATTTCAAGACCATCTCTAGGAAAACTTGATGTTCCTATTGAAAATGCAACCCTTTCGCACATCCTTTGAAGAGTGACAATCCATCTGTTCGCTCCGTATGCTTGAGATACGCAAACCAAGTCGTGATAGAGGAGATGAGTTTGACATTTATCATCAACATGAACATTCTCGATCCATGTCACCTATTCAAAAGACTAGGAATCAGTGCAACTTATTTGAACATCAAAGTAAAATATGTATCTAGGGGTTATAAGATGAGTTTATGTTCATGCATTTATATGGGGTATAAAATAATAAGCAAAAGTTGTTCAGTTAGTACAAATTTAAATCATACATGTAAGATCTCATACTCACGCATAGTATATACGCTAAGAATTTACCATGTAAATACTGATATTGGATGTTCTAGATAATTTTATTCACGTGTTTAAAAGGGCATTTTAATAATATAAAATGTGATTTTAAAATTAATCACACATTATATACGTTAGAAGATTTCTGAAATATCATGGTCAAAGTAGGATATATATATATATGATCCTCATTCATTATATACGCTAGCTAGTGGCACAATATGCAAGAGTTAATAAAAATAAATTGTACTTTTCTAGAAAAGGCAATGCATAGTATACCTTTGAGCTTCCATTAAAGAGGTCTTGGATCACGCATCCAGATGGATGTCTCCATGCTTGAGAAGCAGAAGGATCATGAAGCTCTTTGAAGATATCATATGAGACATCTACCATTATCCAAACAGTCTGATCAAGTTTCCTTACATGACGTACAAAAATGAAGTCTCGTGCTGCCACAAGAGGTGACAAAATGTGTATTTTTGCATGCATCTGAGGTATACAAATTAAAGACACTACATTAGATCATGAACACATTCTTCATACTATTCAGTTGCAAACTCAGGCACGTAGCCGATTGAGAAGCAGAAAGCCTCCCCTTTACCACACACACTACCTTCCCCAAATTTTATGCAACGCCCCCACCCCACACCAAAAAAGTATATATTTTATCTAACTTGTTGTGTTAGTAATATAAGCTCAATTTTTTTTAAGAGAGCCTCATCAATGTTTAATTGATCGGTCAATTATGTGTAGAGATGTAAGAGTACTGCGTACCAATTTAAATTTTTTTCTATTTTGGATAAGAAATTAGATCAATACGGTGCATACTAGTGCATACTATAGAGATGAAACAATATATATATATATATATATATATATATATATATATATATATATATATATATATATATATATATATATATATATATATATATATATATATATATATGTAAGGTATTTTGAACAAAAAAACAAGATGTCTAAGTTTGCTTACCAAGCACATGAAACCTCCAATATTCCCGATATCTATTCTGTCAATGATGCTGGCTTTGGTGACCATATTAGGAAACATGTTCATCCATTGATCCTAAATAATAATTTTGTCAATTATTTAAGCATAATCGGTAGAATAGTGTACAACTAATAACATGTTACTAGAGTATAAGAATGGTAATTACCGCATCCATAAACATGTCGACCAATTGTAGTGGATTCATTGCAACCATGCCCGAATCTTTGGACGTCTCAAATCTTGCGCTTGAGGTTTTAAAGCGGTTAGCTTTAGGAAAGAGTTTGTCGTAACTATCGCGAACAAGTTGAAATCTCCCATCGATTGGCGACTTAGTCCATAATGGCTCATCCGTATTCGCGAGCTTCACCAATTCATCCATTGAGCTCAGACATAACTCAATGATGGCAGATTTTTCATTGTCAAGGATTCTGTTGAACTGATACTGTGTAGGATTAACATTTCTTGAATTCTCATATGGTTGTTCACCATTTAGGAGAGGGTTTCTGAAATTACCCATTGGATTTTCAATCTCATTGGAAGGGCTTCTTAAATCTTCTAATGGTTTCTCTTTAATAGCAATAATAGTGCCTCTTAAATTTCCTAATGGTTGTTCTATACCAATGAGTGGGAAAGATCCCATCCTAGGACTTAAACTAATTCCTGCTGAAAGTGAAATAGACCTTGGGTGTCCCATTTCATTTGTTAGCCTCTGAAAGCTAAAGTCATGTTTCCCAGATAGGCCACCGGAGAGGCCTCCAGAAAGGCCACCAGAGAGGCCACCGGAGAAGCTGCCGGAGAGGCCTCCAGAAAGGATACCGGAGGAGCTTCCAGAAAGGCCACCGGAGAGGCCACCGCCAGAGAGGCCAGTCAACTGTTCCTGCTGTCCGGCATACTATAACATAATTTGATAAATTTTATGGCATTAAATATTATAATTAAAAGAAATAAAAATTACCTCATTCTTCATACGAGAATTTTTAGTTTGTAACATCTCCAGTTCACTGTATTTGTCTAGATCATTGTGTGCTGGACCATCACATTGTGGGCAAATGGCTTTCTTCAGCGCATGTTCCAGGGCAATGTTCTCACATTGTATTCTTTCATTTTCCATGAGAAGATAATTTTTTTCAGCTTTTTCATTTTGAATCTACAATATCCAACAAATAACATAGTATTTCTATCAATTTAGTACGAAAAATATAATTATTTTTATTTGTATTAGTAAATAAAAGAAATATATATATAATACCTTTACTTGTGTTCTTTTATTTTGGAACCAGAATTTAATCTGCCTAGGCTCGAGACCTAATTCTTGTCCTAGTTGTCTTCTTTGAGACTCATCTGGATGAGGAACATCCTTGAAGTACCTATATATTAATTTTACACATATATTACCAGTTGAAGTAACATTATATTAATTTTACACATATATTAATAAGTTTTAGACAATTAAACACTTTTCTAAAACTCCTATGTAGAGAATTTTTCTATTTGATATTAATCAATACAATTTTGCAAATTATATTTTAATTCTTAATAAAAAGTACTTTATTATAATACAAAATTAAAACTATATTAAAATAATATATTACTTAATAAATATTCTTATGTTTAATTTATCTTTGAAAAAATTAACAAATATATAATTTGAAGGAAAAAAATATAAGCACCTTGACATAAAATGTTAGCTTATGTCTAATTTAGAACCTTGCAACTAAAATGCAATAAAATGAAATACTTATAAATTTATCTAATGTTTGGTAAGTAAATTAAGTAGCCAAAATTGTGATAAAGTTGTGCTAATGAATCAAAACTTAAGAGATATGGCATGTTGATTGAGGTTCACCATTAAAATGTAAATCACCAAATAGATCAACTTAATAAACCATAAATGTAGTTTTTAGTTTTACTTTTAAAATAAGCAAGTACACATGTAAAAAGTTTACATAAATTAAAGGTAAACTATAAAACAAATCTTTTTATAGGAACTTACGCTTCAAGGCGTTGGATCTGCTCCGTTGAGTGTCGATGGTACAACTTCTTTCGCTTGTTCATACGAGATTCCTTATTGTGGTCCTCTCCAGAACCGTTTCCTCCAGAGGTATCCATAACAATGATAAGTGTCTGAAAAAAAAATTAAAAATTGTTTATCACCAAGTTTATAAAGTTCAAATTCATGCACAAACAACAATAAACATGAATCAACCTAATCAATTTTAAACCTTTTTCATTATACACAAATTACAAAAATGGTTGTAAATCTATAAATCTGATAAATTCACTCAAAGTATATATTATCGACATTGAATAGAATTAATGATACTTAATGGAAAAAGATATAAGTATACATATTCACCTTACTTATAATGTGTTGCAGAAATTGTTAGCCGAGAATGTCGTTTTGCTGAGTCCTTCGTTAGGCGTCTTAGTTAGTATATATAGGACATATTAGGATGGATGAGCATGAGTCGGTGATTTTCATTCTTAATGCGAATACGTTTCTTTTATTTTTAATGCGATTGTTCGTAATTAGTATACATAATAAAGACATATTAAGAAGTCTATAAAAGGAATAAATTAAATTTCTTTTTAGAAAATCCAAAAATACCATCCCAACTAAGGAAGGTTTTTTACAACAAAGGAAATTAAAAATATTTAAATATAGTGAATTGTTTATTGAATAACAAATAAGCAAATCATATTATATATTATTTTTTTCCAGAATGGAATAAATATGAAATTTTCATTTTTTGTGTGTCATAGTACATGTCTTTCCTTTGAATTGTTTGGACCTACTGTCTCAATGTCTATTTTTGTATAAATTTTATACCGCTATATTGAAAAGAAGGATGGACACATTTTTATTGTCAAATTTGATACACGTAATGAAACATGAAATTACAATTTTACCTACTTTATCTTCTATTTTTGAGTTATCCGAATACTACACTAAAGTAAATTAATTAAATTTAGCTCTATAAAAAATAGACTATAAAATTTATTTCAATAACATTTGTATATCAATTAGAATTTTATATATGTAAAGAGGGTAATTACTACACGAAATTTTCTTTTTTCAAGAATTTTGACATAATTAAAATAACGACTCATTAAATATATACTAATAATAATTATCAATACATTAATTCTACAAACATATTCACATGATATATTTTTTAATTATTTAGTAAATTATCTTGTAATATAGATACCTTATTATTATTATAAACATTTATCAAATTTTCCTTCTTGAGTTGAATAAAACCTATCAATTAAGAAATATAATTTTGAGACTAGAAGGACGTTATATATGTATACATAAATCAATGTTAACTTGAAACTACCAAAATTATATGAATGATTAATTAATAAAAAGATTTTATAATTTATATCTCATAATTGAAACTTATATGAGGTTTTATTTAATTATGTACTTTTATGAAAAATAATTAAAATATATGAATATTATTGCCCATGCAATCTTTTTAAATATTTTATTAAATATCAAAAGGTCTAGAAGTTATAATAAATCACTACTACATTCGCGCTGGATAGCGACGACCCACGTGGTCACTATATAGCGCTAAATTCGTCGCTAAACGCGATTAGTGCCGACAGTTCGTCGTTAAACAGTCGTTGCTGGAAATTCGAAGCTAAATACAATATTTGCGACGAAACACAGTGGTCTTGCTGTTAATGACTGGGTTTATTTGGTGACAACATATTTTGTCGCTAGTGACTCCTTTTAACGCGACGAAAGAAGTCATCGCTATCTAACAATTTTAGCTAAGACTTTGGTCGTCGCTATGACCAAGTCCGACAGCGACACCACCTTTTTGTCGCTCTTTTATATCATAACTAGCGACGACTCCGTCCATTTCTTGCGACGAAGTAAGTCGTCGCTATCCGTTTTTTTGTTTTTTATTTCATTTTTTGATTAATTTTTTATTTTATTTTAATTTTGATTTTTATTTCAATTTTATTTAAGTTTTAATATTAATTTAAAATTATATTTCTATATATGTTTTAATTTTAAAATTTATACAAATTTGTTAAATAATGAATTAAAAACATCAAATATTAATAAAAACAATATTTAATTAATAAAAGCGATATTTAATTAAAATATAATTAAAGCATTCGATAATAATAAAGTCAAACATCGGAAATATAGTTAAAATAAGTCAAAACAAACAAACCAACACCAACACAATCACAAATAAAACTAAGGATCATCCAACCGAGGGGGGAATCTTCTCTTCTATCATCTTCATTTTCTCTCAGTTCTTCTCTCGCTCCCTGGGAGGGACGGGGATCGGGTCAAGTCCTTGATGGGACCTCATTCTATTCAACGCCTCCATAGCTGTGTCATGAAAGTTCATCTGGTGATGACCCCGTGTAGTGCTAGCTGCGGAGGTAGACGATGAGGGATTAGGATTAATAGGAGGAAGACCTTGAGTTGCGCGAAGCTCTTCACAGCTGTCATTATTATTTAGTGTCTCCTCGTTCTGCTTAGCCAATGGATCCGGCTCGTAAGTACAGACTTTCTTGTGGACCATTCCAACTCGGGATACCCAAGCTGTCTTCGATGGGCCCATCCCTTCCTCTGCTTCTTTGAAGGCATCCATTTGCTCTTCAAAGAAGGGCTCGTCTATAGCGGGGGTCTCGGAGACCTTCATCTTTAGTTTTTCCTGATAAAAGTCCTATTAGATGACAATAAAAATAATTATTGATTAATCAATCTAAAAGGCATCGAAAAAAGGAAAAGTTTCTAATATAGGAAAATTTCCTTTTTTAGAAAGTTTCCAAAAATGAGAAAGTTTCTAAAAAATGAAACTTTCCTTTATTAGTAAGTTTTCAATAAAAATAATTATAAATTAAAATAAGACTAAAAAGTTTTTAAAAGAATACTCACATTACACTTTTGATATTTTGGGTTCCTCCACTCATATTCTCCGAGTCGTAGCCCATATACTCGAAACCCCCCGGAAATATGGAATCTCTCTCTCCACCAGTGTAGCCTCGTCCACATTTGTCAACGACTCTTTCGTCTTCTTTTTCATCTTCAGATGTTCAATAACACAATTTTAAACCAAATATATTAATAATTATATAAAGTGATTAATATTATTTTTAAAAATAAATATTGCACCTTATAAATGACCTCCCGAGTCTGGGAGTAACTTCTCGATCCAGCCTTGCCCGGTTTTTTTTCTTTTTTCCGGTTTTCTTTGTTAATTTTCGTTTGGTTCTGTTTCAATATATCTTTAAGAAATTAAATACGAATATTTTATATTAGTTACTCTAAAAAATTTAAATTTTATACCTGGTAGTCCACGTCATCTCACATGACTCGGCATCTTCTCCAAATTTCCGGGTCAACATCAAAGGGTGTTAGATTCTTATAGTAGTAATTTGTCTTTAGATCCCACTTCCAAGCCCTATACCTAGTCGATTGGCTTTTCCTTATATTTTTTTTTCAATTTCGGGCCAATCTTTACTTGGTCTCCACCCCCTGGATACGGTGCAAAATTGTCTCTTTCATCCCCTCGGGCACGTCTTTCCAGCTTTTGGTAACAGGGCGGGACATTTTCTCAGGCAATCGCCCCGATCACTTGTGCCACGTGGTGCCCGTACTTCCCACATGGGTTCCAAGTGTCATCTAATATGGAATCTCTACGGGTAAAGGGTGCCCTAGCTTGGACAAGGCATCTACATCAGTCTTAAAGGAAGTGGCGCCGCGAGAATTTCTTTTTTGTTTTTCTGTTTGAATATAATTGTGAATTAATTTAAAATTGTTAACATTAAATAAATAGAAGTTTGCATTTACCGCCTCATTGAGCGCAAGTTCGTAATTGGTGGTTTGGATTCCTAGATGGATCACGACCGTCACCGTCTCCATCGTGACCACGGGATAAGACATCAGCCATCTAAGTTGTAAAGGACGTAAAAGAAATTGTTACAATTTTTACGAATAAATAAATTATTACAATCCTAGTTGAATAGATAAATAATTACAAATAATAAATATATAATAAATTTGAATAAATAAGTTATTACAAATCATACATATATAATAAATTAAAATAATTAGGGATAATCAATTCCAGATGAAATCTTGTAATAAAAAATAACCAGTTAGTCCAAAAAATGATTCTATTATTCTAAAAAACAAAAAGTTTCCTATTTTGGAAAGTTTCTAAATAAGGAAACTTTATTTTTAGAGAGTCTCCAGTTTAAGAAACTTTTGATATTTGGAAACTTTCCGATTTAGGAAACTTTTTGGAAATGGAAAGTTTCAAAATATGAAAGTTTCCTAAAATGAAAACTTTAACGTTTTTCCCTAAGCCTTACTTTTTTCCTAAGTTTTTTTTTTGCAAAAAAACCAATAAAACACTACTTTTTTAAATAAAACTAATAAAACACTATTTTTTTTATTTTGCTTAAATTCATGGGGGCAACCCCTAATTAATTACAAGGAGAGTATAAGAATTCATAATTAATTACAACTTCAATATAATTCCCACTTAAGCACAAAAAATTGAACGATTACAAAAATACTCATATGCCTATTAATTAATTACTTTAATTATATATTAAACTAATTCTAACATTTTTATAAATTGTTCTTAAAAAAATCGAATTATTTTTTTTCGAAATTATTTTTCCCGAATTTATTTTTTTAATGTGTTCCATGAATACGCAATTCTGAGATTTGTGTATTGCAGTAATACACATAATTGGAACAACCAAAATCACGTTTTGTGTATTCCAGAAATACATAAATTCGAGTTTTATGTGTTCCATATGAATACACAAATTTGTGTTTAATGTGTTCCATGAATACACAAATATAATAATTATGTGTTCCAAGAACACACAATTCTGAGATTTGTGTGTTTCAGAAATACACGGAACTGGAACAAACAAAATCAAGTTTTGTGTATTCCAGGAATACATAAATTCAAGTTTTATATGTTTTATGAATACACAATTTTGAGTTTTATGTGTTACATGGATACACAAATTCGAGTTTTATGTTTTCCATGAATACACAAATTTGAGTTTTATGTGTTCCACGATACACAAATCTGGGATTTGTGCGTTCCAAGAATACACAAATCTGAGATTTGTGTGTTCCATGAATACACAGAATTTGAATAAACAAAATCAAGTTTTGTGTATTCCAGGAATACATAAATCCGAGTTTTATGTGTGCAATGAATACACAAATTTGAGTTTTATGTGTTCCATGAATACACAAATCTGAGATTTATGCGTTCCAAGAATAGGCAATCCTGCGTTTTGTGTGTTCCACGAATACACAGAATTGGTACAAACAAAATCAAGTTTTCTGTATTCTAGTAATACATAAATTGGAGTTTTATGTGTTCCATGAATACACAAATTTGAGTTTTGTGTGTTCCATAATTACACAAATTTAATACACAATTCTGAGATTTGTGTGTTCCAGAAATACAAAGAATTGGAATAAACAAAATCAAGTTTTGTGTGACCTGGAACACACAAAACCCTAAAACATAAACACACAATATAAAAAGGGGGAATTATGTTTTAAAGACCCCACAACATTGAACTACCAAATTAAAGCCCAATCCCTATTACCCACTAACTAGTAGTTCAGACCTAACTAATACCCAATAAAAAGAACCAAAAGCCCTCTTCCCCTCTTATACCTATTGTGAACCAACAAAAATAAAAAACAAAAAACTTATTAGGGTTTTTTTCTTCTTAAAACCCTCTCCCCTCTCTCTACGCTCTCTGTCTCTCTCTCCCATCTTCCCACCACTACCGACACCTTCCTTCGAGCCACCTTCCACCGAGCCATCTTCGACAGCGAGCCACCACTGTTGCTGTGACGCACCACCACCACTACTGCTGTGACGCACCACCACCGCTGACTCTCGATCTGGTGCAACAGTGTTCCCTCCCGCTGACTCAGAAGACCACCATTGCCACATAGGCCGATCTGACCTTCCACCTTCATCACCACACCGCTCCTGCAGATGAACCCTGCTACTGCTGTGATGAAGCCACCACGACGCTGGTGCACCGGAAAGCTTCCACATACTCTGCTCAACTGGAACACCCGCTCACCCCCGCTGATCTGTCATCGTGGTCCACCATCAGATCCACAATCCCTCCGACTCCACTCGTTAAGATCTGCAACAAGAACATCACGACTCTTCGCCACCAAGGTTCGTTCATGGAGCCCAGATCTGCCACCACAATTCGCGCGCGCGCCTGTCGAGATCTCCACCACCACCATCATCTCTTCTCACGAGATTCACTGTCGACGAGATCTCGTCCTGAGATCTCTTCTCGCCACCTGTCTGAATCTCCACCATTCGTTCATGTGTCCAACACCACCATCATCGCCTCCATCACCCTCCCACTGCCGCTCTTGCACAAGACAAGCGCTGCTCCAGCTTTTTTGGTTCACCGCTGCCCGAGCTTTTGGGTTCACCGCCGCTCCAGCTTGGGTCCAGCCCATTTGTTCGTCTATCCCCTTTTTCTTTTTTTGCCGTGTGAGTTTGGTGTCCGTTTATGGCCCAGTACATAAGGTGTCCAGCCCATTATGGGTTATACATTATAGTCTAGGTCAGTCCATTATGGTCTTTTTTATAAACCGTGTCCAGCAGCCCATTTGGTACAGTCCACTAGTAGTACAGACCACTAGGGTCCAGATCTTAGTGTCTAGCCCTGATTATCCAGTCTTTAGTGTCCAGTAATTATAAGCTTGAGATGAGAAATGGACAACTAATGTTTAATATTGATGTTTCTTATTCCCATGCAAGTGTGAAAAATGGAGCCCATGAACCTGATGTGAACCGTATTCTGGACTTGATTTATACAAAAAATGAGACTTTGGTACAGCCCCTCGGGTACTTAGACAATGAGATGGGCAAAAACCGGTTAAGACATAGACAAGTATAATTGCAATTACATAAAAACCCATTTTACTTAACTTACAAAACTTAAAAACTAATATAGGTCCGTACCCATGTGTACGGATAGGGTACGGACCCATCCGTTAAATGAAAAGAACAAAAAAACTAAAAACGAATTTCTGGAAAAAAAGAATTATAAAAAAGAATTAAAAAATTAAATTTGAGGAGAGAGAAACGGATTTGGTATAAAGTAATGGGAGGGTATTATAGTAAGAGTGCATAGTGTTTTGAACTAGTTAGGCTTTAAAAAGAACTATTATGGGGTTGGGCTTTAAATCCTAAGAAAGTTCTGAAATAGGCTCTAATTAGTAGAATCTTCAAATAAAAAATGAGTGTTGGACAAAAAGTTGATATATCAAGATAGTTAAAGACGAGTAAAAATAGGGTATATGCGATTAATAAAGAGGAAGAAACAATTTTGTTAAAAAAATTTTAAAAAAAATTAAAAAAAATACAATAAAAAAAAGAAAAAAATCATATAAAGACAATAATGGAAGGTAAATATGACAATGTGCTTAATTGGGAATTAAGTTTTTAATTAATGAGTAACTATGAAATAATCTGCTCCTTCCTTTTTCTAGGAATGAAACTTGTGGAATTGTAATTAATTGAGAATTATCCCTAAATTCATTTTAATCCTAAACAATTTTAAGTCTATTTTTTCCTAGTTACTTATTTTATACCTTACTTTCAATCCTTTTTTCTTTCTTAAAAATATTTTTTTATATTAAAAAAAATGTTTATTTATTTTCCTAAAACACATAAAAATTGTAAAACAAATGCTAAAAATTCCATAATCAAATTACCAAATCACATTAATACTAATTAAACCACTAATCACATAAACAACTAATAATTATACCCGAATTTTAACAAATTATTACATCCTAATTTTAACAAAAAAATTAATAAATCACATATACAAGCTTTTATATATCCAATTCATGTGTTAAACAACCTAATAACACCCCTAGAGAATTCAGAATTTATGAATCATGCCAAAACATCATTAAAGTTTGGAATTAAAAAAAAAAAAGTAGCTCGAAATTGAAACCTTTTACGTGTAGAATTTGGTGTTGATAGTGTTGAATCCATGACAAGTAATCGGACTGAAAAACAACAAATCAAAATTTTTATTAGAAAACAATAATAAAGTTAAAAAAGAAATTAAAATGTTTAAATGGACTAGAAATCATTACCTTGGTGTGTTAGTGTGTTTATTTTGTCTTGATTGTGGCTTGTAAATGGAGTAGGCCTTCGATTCTCTTGGTTTAGAAACTTTGGTGTGTTGTTTGTGATGAAATGAGATCTCGTAGGGTTTATATAGAATTTTACGGTTAGCGATGACTTAAGTCTTCGCTAAGCTTTAAAAAAACTTCGCTAGAAGGGGGTACGTGTAACGTATTGTACACATGACCTTTACATGTCCGCGTTTAGCGACGGCACACGTCGTCGCTATCATTCCATTTCGTCGCTAAGTTGACGAGGTGGGAAATTGGACCGCCCAAATTGACCAATCAAAATTTTAGGCGGTCTTAGGAACGAATTAAGTCGTCACTATGTACTTGAATATCGTCGTTAAGTTCTAGCGACTAGTTCTTGCGCTTGAAGATCGTCGCTAAGTTCTAGGGACGAGTTCTTGCGTAAGAACTCATCCCTAACATGTTTTTCCATTTTTTTCTTTATTCCTTATAACATTTTTCTTATTTCTTACATCTTAACAACTAAAAAAACGTTTAAACATCTAAATAAATCAAAAAACAACATTTTAACAACCTTAAAATTCAAATCAAATACACTTAAATATATAAAATAAACATAAAACTAAAAACAATCAAATAACTAATCAGTTTCGTATCTGCTAGTGTCGATATGTTTCTCATCACTATCGACCTCAATATGTTCCTCGTCTTCATCAAAAGCTAGTTCAACCCGCAAATGAGATGGGTCAAACTCGATCTCTTCGGTAGTTTCCAAGTCCAGTCGCGAGTAATCTGTCAGCGTGTTAACCAAAGGAATTGTGATGCGCTCGTAGTCGGTAGATACTGACTCCGCACCCCATAACTCAGGACTCCATTTGTGACGATCGTTGATTTCCCAAATGACTTTCCATCCTTTAATTGTTTTCTCTGTATTGATCTCGTCAATGTATCACATTTTTGGCTTGGGTTGCTAAAATGTATGGTTCATCCACCCACCAAAAAGAAGATGTGTTGATGAAGGTTACCCCGTGTTCTTTCTTCCCATTCGTCGTGTTATACCACCTACAAACGAATAACACAACTGAACAACCACCATTGAATGTAACCTCAATGATTTTAACTAATTCAACATAAAAAGGTGTCCCGTTATACATGGCAGATACACCGTAATCTTGGGTCACACTTTTTTCTCCTTTTTCTCTAGTAAACCATTTCACACCATTCACAGCACATGAATCGTATGTATAAGCCGGGCCATGAGACATGCTGTCCAAGTGATGTCTCCCGTTTTGTTCTAAATATTAGCCCTTAGGAGACATCACTTTAGGTGATTAATTGTCTTATTTGATAGAATTTTAAGCTTATTTGGTTATATTGCGTTTTCTCCCCTTGGATTTGTATTATTTTCATTTTAGAACCTTTGTGCGTTAATTTGTTTGTTTATAGTGTAAAATCTTAAGTCCATGGATTAGATGGAGAACCAAGACAAGGGGGAAAAACGGGAATTAATGTCTTAGATCGAGTGTAGAAGTCAAAGGTGAGAAAAGATGAGTCGAAGAATTTATTAGAGGAAAGTGAAATCTAGAAGGTTGTTACAAATCACTTTTTTTGAGCTACTTAGCCACTGATTCAACCTTAAAGTCGTGGATTAAGGAATTTTCATCTTTGAGTCAGGAAGTTTTTCCAACTGAAACAAAGTGATTTGGAGTCCGGACGCAAAAGTTACAGCCATTTTAGTAACATCTGTACATCAGTTACGGGATTTCATTTAAGGATTGGGCTTTTATTTCTTTTAACCTATTTTATTTTAAGAGGAAAGCCCAATACATTTTTTCCATCGTATATAAGCCTTAGACTTCAGTTTTTATAACACAACTCATATTACACAAGTAAAAGACGCCAGAGAGAACTGAAGCTGGAGAATCCCATTTCTTCCATCAACAGTCAAAATTATTCCTTAGCTACTTAGGTTGTTACAAATCACTTTTTTTGAGCTACTTAGCCACTGATTCAACCTTAAAGTCGTGGATTAAGGAATTTTCATCTTTGAGTCAGGAAGTTTTTCCAACTGAAACAAAGTGATTTGGAGTCCGGACGCAAAAGTTACAGCCATTTTAGTAACATCTGTACATCAGTTACGGGATTTCATTTAAGGATTGGGCTTTTATTTCTTTTAACCTATTTTATTTTAAGAGGAAAGCCCAATACATTTTTTCCATCGTATATAAGCCTTAGACTTCAGTTTTTATAACACAACTCATATTACACAAGTAAAAGACGCCAGAGAGAAGTCAGAAGCAAAAGGAGAGAAGAAACTGAAGCTGGAGAATCCCATTTCTTCCATCAACAGTCAAAATTATTCCTTTAATTAGGTTACCCATTCATTTTATGTAATTGAACATGAGTAATTTATCTTTTTTTCAATTTTTAAGTACATTATGAGCTAAATACATTAGTGCTTGAGAATCGCAATAAAAGGGGATGAACCCTAATTAATTTATTTATTGTTTATGAATTTGGGATTTTATAATTTAAATTGAATTGGGTATTTATTATTGGTTATTAATTTGTTTCTATTTACTAATTCTTTTCTGTACAACTAGAATTAGGTATTAGGATTTGGGATATTCACTTTAAGTGGCAAAAGTGATCATCCGACCGGGGCGGGGGGGGGGGGGGTTAAATACCGAATTAGGTAATAACCGTGTAATTTTTGTCATTGACCGACAGGCTTGACTAGTTACATAGCGAATGAGGTAAGAAATTCACATCTGAAGAGACGTTTTCGCCCATATAGGGGTCTATAGTACTTTAGGATAGCTCATAGGTCCACTAGACAGGGGGCTAGGAGATATTAAAATCCCGACAAGTAATAAAATACCAATTCTACCCTTAAACATAAACGTTGATTAAATTGATTAGACGGAACCCTTGCGAGACTAAAGTACACCTTCTCATTGTTGCGTCTACTCATTATTTACTTTATCTTCATTTATTTTACTTGTTTTAATTTAGTACTTTAATTATTTTCATCTTAGTTTTATAAACAAAACTCAACAAATATTTTATCATTTATCTTCTTGTCACATAAAAATTATCCTCGCTTATTACATAACATCATAAGTCATTTCCATCCGTCCCTGAGATCGAAAACCCGTTTATTGTATATTACTTGGACTCCCCTTACACTTTCGGTTTGTGTCCCTCCATTTTAGGGGTGTTATTTTATAACACACCAGGAGACACCAAGTTTTTGGCGCTGTTCCCGGGGACGGTAGCGTGTGACCACGGTGTTATCCGTAAGTGATTTAATTGTTATTTTTATTTTATTTTTCGGTTTTACGCTTTTCTTTGTTTGTTTCTTCTCAGGTTTCACAGGTTTGATGTATGCTCTTGAATCCCGATAGACTAGTCCGAGCTAAAAACAAGAGAGAGAGAGAGAGAGAGAAGCGAGTGAAAGAGCAAAGAGAGAAACAAAAATGGAGAATCTAAATATTCATAATATTGAAGATCCCGGAATTCAGTTGGATGAACATGGTAATCCGATAGTGCCACTAGTTGTGCAAGATCCACCGGTAGGAATTCAAAGAGCTCAATTCTAAATTCCTCTGGTAGGTCAACAACCACTCAATAAAAATGGTGCAATAATTCAAGAAGAAGCACCAAGATTCATCCAACCTAACAAATATAGACCTTTCCGTTACCACCACTAGGAATCCGTCCACCCGCAATTCAAAGAATCTGATTCAGACCAGACACGGGAATGATTAATCAGTTTATCAGTGTTGGATGGTATAGTGGTGCAGCACGTGAAGATCCTATGCGAGCCATGTTCAAATTTATGCAAATATGTGATGCATATGTCACTCCGGGAGTAACCCAAGAACAAATGTACTTTGCGATATTCTCATTTTTCCTCACCGGATGAGCTAGTGATTGGTATGATCAGCAACAACATGATGAGATTTCAACTTGCGATCAACTTCAGACGACATTTTTCGATATATATTATCCTCAAAGTGTTAGACTAAGTGGACAACTTGGTGTTGCAAGTTTTCACCAAGAACAGGGAGAAACTGTTGGGGTTGCTTGGACTCGTTTTCAATCTTTATTACGAAAATTCCCATTACATGGGTACTCAATTGAACTACAACTTGAAATATTTTATCGATGTTTAAATGAAGCCTCTAAAGAGAAAGTAGATACTATGTGTCAAGGTGGTCTCATGATGGTCACTACTAATCAAGAATTGGGTATTATGGATAGAATTGTAAAGAATGAAATGAGTTGGCAACCATCAAGATCATCGGTCCGAGTTTCGGAAAGAGGTACTTTGAATGTAGATGTAGAAACAGATTTGAACGCTAAGATTTCCGCACTTGAGAATAAGGTAAAACAACTATATGTGTCTAATAAGCAAGATATTGTGAATGTGGTACAAAAACCAGAGATATGTCCTAGTTGTGAGGCAGTTGATCATATTTGGGAAGAATGGGCTAATAACTATGAATCCGTCTGTTTCGTCAATAATCGAGGTAATAATTATTCCAGGTGGTCAAGGGTATGGTGATCAGTATAAGAATCATCCAGGCTTTCAATATTTGAAACCACAAGGGGTTGCAAATCCAGGAAATTATCAACCAAGGCCCCAAGGAAACAATTATCAATTCAAGCTATAAAACCAATACCAAGGAAGTAAACCTAGAGCCGATCATGAAGCTTATTCCGATACGCTAGCTCAAAAGGCACGTCCTGCTCGATCTCAAGAAGGTGCGCTCACCGCAACGAATTTAGCTCTTACCTTAACAAAATACATAGCAACTTCCCAAAGCAAATCAGCCCAAGTTGAAGATCAGATATCTAGGTTCAGAATGGAAGAAACTTCAAATTCATATTCCGCTTTGTTGAAAATCTTAAAGAGTCAAATATCGAAGATCGCTAATAGTTTGAATGTTCGAGGCCAATGCCAACTCCCAAGCGATACCGAGGTTCCTAAACAAAGGGAGGATTGTATTGCGATTAGAACGAGAAGTGGTAAGCAATTGCAACCACCACCTTTTCCAGTTATGAAAGAGAAAGAAACAACAGTGACGGAGAAAACGGTGGAAGATGTGGTTGAGAAAGAAAGTGATCTAGAAGTAAAGGAAGTAGAAGTTGAGAAAATTCTGAAAAAGCTAAAGAAGAAAGATATTGTTGTAGAAGAGAAGCGTCCTCCTCCACCTTTTCCTTCAAGAGTTCAAAAGAAAGGAGATATGGCGGATTATCAGAAATTCATAAGTATGGTAAGCAAGATTAATGTTAATATACCATTCTTGGATGCTATTAGAGATGTGACGAACTACGTAAAATTCTTGAAAAGAGCCATCTCTAATAAATGCCCTTACTTGGAGAATGAGATGATTGGCTTACCCGAAGAATGTAGTGTGATTTGTCAAAGTAAGCTACCCCTAAATTGCTTGATCCTAGTAGTTTTACAATCCCTGTTTCTATTGGGGATGAGTGTATAGGAAAAGCTTTGTGTGATTTGGGTGCGAGTATTAATCTCATGCCTAAATCGATTTTTAAAAAGTGAAAGATAGGAAACTCAAGACCGACCTATATGGTCTTGCAAATGGATGATAGATCCCTCGCACATCCGGAGGGACGAATAGAAGATGTCCTCGTTAAGGCAGGTAATTAAATTTTTCCCGTTGATTTTGTTATACTTGAATACGACGCAGATAGGAATGTCCCCATTATTTTGGGAAGACCATTCCTAGCCACGGGGCGTACTCTTATTGATGTAGAAAACGGAGAATTAACCACGCTTATCCAAGACGAGGAGGTGAAATTCAATGTATTCAGGGCAATGAAGATCCCGGGCCCCATGGAGGAGTGTCAACGGGTGTATGTGATTGAACGGTCAACACAAGAGGTATTTAATGATATGAATTTTGATGATATCTTGCAGGCAGCCCTAGTACTTGATTTATCAGAGATGATGGATAACCTTGCCGAAACAGTGGCAAATCTAAATTCAGAAAATGCAAAGCCTAGGCGTCTAGCCTATGAACCATTACGAGATGCGGGGGAGATCGAACCTCAAAAGAAACCATCTAATGAATTTACTCTGAAGCTAGAAGAGAAACCACTACCGTCACATTTGAGGTATGCGTATTTAGGTACTAATAAAACTTTACTTGTTATTGTGTCAGCTCACTTAACAGGTTCTCAAGAAGATAAATTGTTGTTTGTGCTTCGACTTCATAAAGAGGCAATTGGATGGACCATTGCTGATATCAAAGGTATTAGTCCATCCGTTTTCCAACACAAAATCATTTTGGAGGATGAAGGTGCATGCTCAGTTGAAGGTCAAAGAAGATTAATGCTAGCCATGAAAGAGGTTGTCAAGAAGAAAGTAATAAAACTACTAGACGCGGGAATCATCTTTCACATAGCTAGTAGTGATTGGGTAAGTCCGGTTCAATGCATACTAAAGAAGGGTGGTATCACTACTGTCCTCAATGATCAGAATGAATCCATACCCTTGAGAACCGTAGTTAGTTGGAGAGTGTGTATGGACTATCGTAAGTTGAACAAGGCTACTAGAAAAGACCATTTTCCACTCCCATTCATAGACCAAATGTTGGATAAGTTAGGAGGTAGGGAATATTATTGTTTTGTAGATGGTTATTCAGGTTACAATCAAATATGCGTAGATCCGGATAACCAGTACAAAACTACATTTACATGTCCTTTTGGCACCTTCGCATACCAAAGAATGTCATTTAGACTATGTAGCGCACCTGTCACTTTCCAACATTGCATGATGGCAATATTTGGAGATATGATCGATCAATTCCTTGAGGTATGTATGGATGATTACTCTGTTTTTGGTGATAAGTTTGATGATTGTTTGCAGAATCTAGAGAAGGTACTAATTAGATGCAAGGAAACCGACTTAGTTCTTAATTGGTAGAAGTGTCATTTCATGGTTCGCGAAGGATTAGTCCTGGGACACAAAGTTTCAAGTTCGGGTTTAGAAGTTATTCATGCTAAGATAGAGGTAATCAAAACTCTCCCCCCTTCTATTTCCGTAAAAGGGGTGAGAAGTTTCTTGGGACATGCTGGGTTTTACCTTCGTTTCATTAAAGACTTCTCTAAGGTTTCTAAGCTGTTATGTAACTTACTCGAGAGGACACCAAATTTCTTTTTGATGAAGCTTGCATGGCGGCATTCAATAAAATCAAGGAGAAACTCATATCAGCCTCCATTGTATATACCATTCGAAGTCATGTGTGATGCTAGTGACCTTGCTATGGGTGCCATTATGGGTCAAAGGAAAAATAAGGTATTTCACTCTATTTATTACGCTAGTAAAGTCTTTACAATTGCTCAAATTAATTATACCATGACAGGGAATGAATTACTAGCTATGGTGTATGCATTTGACAAGTTTTGTTCTTATCTTCTTCGAGCGAAAATTATCGTGTTCACCGATCATTCCGCTATCAAATACCTTATGGAGAAGAGAGATGCAAAGCCGTGTTTGATTAGATGGGTCTTGTTGTTACAAGAGTTTGACTTGGAAGTGCGAGATTGAAAAGGTTGTGATAATCAGGTAGCTGATCATTTATCGAGTCTTGAAGGTTCCGAGTTCAATAGTGGTCCCTAATTGGTTAAGGAAGAGTTTCATGATGAGAGATTATTTAGATATATGTAAATAGTACTCTGTGGTATGCAGACATTGCGAATCTCATTGTGAGTAGTTCTTTTCCTTAAGGATCCACTTCACAAAAGAGGAAGAGATTGAGTCACCTTGCTAAGCAATTCTTTCGGGAGGATCTGTTCCTTTACAAAATATGTAGTGATCAGATGATAAGAAGATGCATCCCCTAGAGCGATATTCAGTCAGTAGTTGCTAGTTGTCATGATTCATTCTACGGAGGACACTTCAAGGGTGATCGTACAACCGCAAAGGTACTTCAATCCGGTTTTTATTGGCCCACTATACACAAAGATTGTCATGAATATGTTAAGAAGTATCTTAGGTGCCAATTTACCGGAAACATATCTAAAAGAGTTGAAATGCCACGTAACAACGTTCTTGAAGTTGAAATATTTGATGTTTGCGGTATTGATTTTATGGGTCCCTTTGTACCATCTCACAGAAATCTTTACATCCTATTAGCTGTTAATTACGTGTCCAAATGGGTAGAGGCTATAGCTCTACCAACCAATGATTCGCAAGTAGTGATAAAATTCTTGAAGTCACACATCTACGCTAGACACGGTACGCCTTGAGTTATTATCAGTGATGGAGGTTCTCATTTTGTTAACAGATACTTGAAGGCGGTCTTAGAGAAGTATGTGGTGAGACATCGTGTATCTACTGCGTATCAGCCACAAGCGAATGGTCAAGTCGAGGTTTCTAATCGAGAGATCAAATCCATTCTAGAGAAGACAGTTGGTGCCACATGCAAGGATTGGTCAACAAAGTTAGATGAAGCGTTGTGGGCATATCGTACTACATCTAAAACACCCGTTGGTGCATCTCCGTATCGCATAGTATATGGTAAGGATTGTCACTTACCTCTTGAACTTAAATTAGGTGCATATTGGGCGATAGCTGAGATGAACATGGATACTACTCTAACCGGTAAGAATCACATGATGAAACTGAATGAACTTGATGAGTTTCGATTTCATTCCTATGAGAATGCTAAGCTTTATAAAGAAAAAACAAAGAGGTGGCATGACAATCGTATTCGTGAAAAGAAGTTTAAAGTTGGACAGATGGTCCTTAAGTATAACTCCAAGTTTAGTATTTATCCGAGTAAGTTGAGATCAAAATGGTCTGGTACTTTTGTGGTGACCAAGGTAACCCCTCATGGAGCAATAGAAATTGAGAACCCAGCTGAACAATGCACCTTTATGGTGAATGGACAACAGTTAAAGATATATCATGTAGGCGAGGATACTAATCGTATGGTGTATCCACATCCTGGGGAGGTTATGCACCTCCTTGAGTCTCAATAAACGCGAGAGGTAATCTGTCGAGCTTAACGACGTTCAACAAAAGTCATTTCAATTGTATATTAGTTTAAATGCTTTCATGTATTTTAATTCATAGTGTAGATTAGAGTAACTGTTGTTTATTTTATGAAATGAGGAAGGCTGGGTGTTTTGATGATTTTAGGAGTAAAAAGGTCATGAGTTTGGGGTATTTAGTATGAAAAACGAAGAAATTTTGGTTGCAAAACTGTAGCTAACCGGGAACCCGGTGAGTACCGTTGACCAACCACTCGAACGCAAGAATTGATGTGTCGGCATTCGCGCCCGTCGACACAAACCGGGAACCCGGTCGTCAGTCGATCGGGAACCCGGTGGCCGCGCTGCATCTACCCAAACTCTCTGACATGTGCGGTGGAGACGCAAGCCACTTGGTGCGTCTGGAGTTGCGCTCGTCGACATCAACCAGGAACCCAGTTGTCAGCTGACCGGAAACCTGGTCTCCAAGGCCAACTCTCTGACCTGTACAGTAGAGACGCAAGGTCGATTTTGCATCCAAGGGAAAAAAATTAAAAAATTTCCCGACTCTACGAAGTAAACCGGGAACCCGGTCATCTCTAACCGGGAACCCGGTTGTGCAACAGTGGAGGCGGTTTGGACAGATTGTAACCTAAAATTCTTGCATTTTTCCATAAGACAACCTTTATTCCATCTCCTAGCTCCATATAACTCATAAAATCATCATCAAAACATCACACAATCATCAAATATTCTCCCTAAACACCACATAAACACACAATCAACTCACTATCCTTCCAAAACACCATCAAATCTAAACTTTTATCCAATAACCCTTCTTCATCCAAACCATAAATTGAACAATAAAACCTTTCCAAACACATCAAATAATCCTTAACCATATCATATCATATCAAATTTCAAAACTTTTCTCTAGTTTTCGAATTTTTCAAGTTCTGAGTTTGGGGTGAGTTGAGATGACAAACCGGACAGGTTCATTGAGCTATAATCGGATAAACACTCCTAGAACTAGAAAAAATCTTGGTTCTACACAAGAGAAAGCTATTGAGATTCCAGATTCAAATTAGAGACACAAAGATGGAGAAATTAAGTCTACTATGAAGAGGAAAGAGAACCCAAGTGAGGCTAATCCTAAAAAGCCTACCTTGGTAGAAAAAAAATAAGAGGTTGAAGAAGATGCTCCTAGCGAACCCATTACAGAACAAAGATCTACATGAAGAAATATGATGGCCCATAATCCAAATAGATTTGTGGTTAGTTGGCCTGAGCAAGTTCGTGAACAATTAGCTTATTTGAAGTTTGGTGTTGAAAAAGGATGCCCTTCAGGTATTATGAACAGTGAATTTAAAGATTTTGCTATTACTTGTGACAAGTTTGGGTGGAAATAGTTGAGAAAGAGGAACCTCACGTATATCCCTGCTTTAATTCGTGAGTTTTATGAAGAACTTTATTTTGCGAATAAACAATCAATTATCATACATAAAAAGGTATTGCCTTTCTCAGTTGAGCTTATTCGAAACACATTGACATTTCCAAACATGACTGGTCCATGTTCATATCAAGAAGCACTTAACGATTCATCTTTCGAATGGGAAACTCTTTGGGACAAAGTCATGATATATGGGAGACTTCCCATCCCGAATGGAGAAAGATATGTTGGCCAGGTTTACAGTAGCAATTTATTACCTTGTGTGAACACGTTTATTTTATTATTAATGCGATTTTTCGTAATTAGTATACATAGTGAAGACATGTTAAGAGGTCAATAAATTAAATTCCTTTATAAAAAAATCCAAAAATACCATCACCGCTAGGGAATGTTTTTTACAACAAAGGAAATTAAAAATATTTAATATAGTGAATTGTTTATTGAATAACAAATAAACAAATCATATTATATATTTATTATTTTCCAGAATGGATCAACGAAAAAATATGAAATTTTAAATTTTTGCGTGTCATAGTACACGACGTCTTTTCTTTGAATTGTTCGGACCCACTATCTCGATTTCTATTTTTGTATACATTTTATATCACTATTCAAAAGAAGGATAGAAACATTTTTATTGTCAAATTCGATACACGTAATGAATCATAATATTACAATTTTACCTACTTTATCTTTTGATTTTGAGTTCTCCAAATACTACACTAAAGTAAATTAATTAAATTTATCTCTATAAAAATATACTATAAAATTTATTTCAATAATGTTTCTATATCATTTGGTGTTTTTAAAGTATGAAAGGTAATTACTACATGAAATTTTATTTTTTTCAAGAATTTTGACATAATAAAAATAATTACTCATTAAATACATATTAATAATTATCAATACATTAAACTACAAACACCTTCACATGATATATTTTTTAATTATTTAGTAAATTTCCTCGTAATATAGATACCTTATAATTATTATAGAAAATCATCAAAAAATTTCCGCGTTGAGTTGAAAAAACCTATCAATAAAGAAATATAATCATATAAGAAGTATAATTTTGAGACCGAAAGGGTGTTATATATGTATAATAATATCAATATTAGCTTGAAACTACCAAAATTATATGAATAATTAGTTAATAATAAAAATTTATAATTTAGATCTTATATTTGAAAGTTGTACCTTCTAATGAGGTTCTATTTAATTATGTACTTTTATGCAAAATCATTAATATATATATATATATATATATATATATATATATATATATATATATATATATATATATGTGTGTTATTGCCCATGCAAATATTTTAAATGTTTTATTAAAGTATCAAAATGTCTAGAAGTTATAATAAATATTTGTGTATGTAAATATAAATGTCTTAAGCCAGTTATTTAAAAATTAAATTTATAGAATCCTAATTGAAAAAGAGAGCAAAAAGATAAATAAGCAAACCAGGAAAGAATGGAATGTGTGATGTCTCCCTATTTTTTTTAAATATTAGCCCTTAGGCGACATCATTTTAGGTGAATATTTGACTTATTTGATAGACTTTTACGCTTATTTCGTCATATTGCATTTTTTCCCCTTGGAATTAGACTATTTGCATTTTAAGAGTTTTTGTGCGTTAATTTGTTTGTTTTAGTGCAAAGTTAGTAGGTTCATGGATTAATGGAGAACCAATACAAGGAGGAGAAGTGAGAATTAAAGTCTTAGATCAAGTGGAGGAGGTAAAGGCAAGAAAAGAATTTCCAAGAACCGCATATTTCCAAGGAGGTAAAGTCTCGGAAATCTCTATCCATTGGTCCAGAACATTCTCCCAAATTCCTAGCTAATCTTAAGTTATGAGCTCGTCTTTGAACGTGGCTGGAATTTCAGATTTATTTGGTAACTTTATCTTTTTCTTCTTTGCATATATCCTTCCTTAATCTTCTAATTTCCATGTATATCTTCTTTCCTTTACTTCTTAGACTTGACTTGGTCTCTAATTAATTATCATATATCTTTTAAAGCTTCACAATAAATAAATAATTAAACCGCATATGATTTAAAAATTAATAAATCATCAAATCAAGACTAGAAATAAGAAAGGGTACTCTAAATTTAGAAACTTGAATAAAATACTTCCTAACACACTAAAAATACTCGAAGACTTTAATTCTCACTTCTCCTCCTTGTATTGTTTTTCCATAAAATTCAAGAACCTACTAACTTTGCACTAAAAATAATTAAATTAACGCACAAAAGCTCTAAAAATGCAAATAGTCTAATTACAAGGGGAGAAAGTGTAATATGACGAAATAAGAATAAAAGTCTATCAAATAACTCAAATATTCACCTAAAAATATGTCTCCAAAGGGCTTATAAGTAGAACAAATAGGGAGACATCAGGTCAATTGAAGAATTAAAGGTTCACAAGACAATAGAATTTGAATCTCAGCCACAAAAAGTTCATCAATCACCATCTCCATCACGAATCTTGAATGGAAATAGAGCTGTAGAATTACCTCCACTAAAATGATCAACTTGTGCTACGAAAACAAGGTGCCACACCGCGAGAGTAAAGCGACAAGGAGGAGAATCTATCCACCACATTTTAAAGAGGAATGCGAGATTGGAAAGATTAAAAATGAGCTTATACCATTGAGGACGGTCATCTACTATCATGTGGTGGAAAATAAGTTTCGTCGTGAAAGTAAGAAGTCGAAACGAGGTACTTACCCACCCCCTTTCAAACATCGATTAAATAAAATACTAGGTGGGAAATTCCTAAAGAATACCTGTCAAGGAAGAGGCGATTCTAAGCGGAGGAGAACCGCAAAGGCCTCAATACCATCTTCATGGAAGGTAACGCGTCGAACTTAAAGATGTAATAAACAAAAGTGCTTCTTGGGAGACAACCCATGTTTTAATGCTTTAAATTTTGTAGTATTAGTGTATAATTTTAAGAAATATGAAAGGTAGTATGTTAAATAGTGCAGGAAGTGAGTTTGGGGTGCTATGGAACGAAAATTAAAAAACTGCATATGCCACCGGTATACCAGACGAAATCCCCGGTATACCGGAGGGAGAAAACAGTGGCGACAGTTTTCAAAAACGGTTCATTTCTGAGACGAATAGAAAAATTAAAAAGCCTGACCGGTATGCCGGGGGAAGAAAAAACCGTGCCACGGTTTCGGAAATCAGGTACAGTGCCGAGAGCAACTAGGAAAAACTGTGGGCGCAAACCTCGACACGGTTTCTGACCGGCTAGCCGGTCCGCTGTATCGAGAAAAAAACCGTGCCACGGTTTACGAAATTGGGTTCTTAGCCAAGAGGACACAGTCTGGGACCGGCTAGCAGGCCATCTGACCGGTATGCCGGCCCGACCAGCGGGAATTTCACTAAACCCTATTAGAACCCTAGTTTCCTCCTCTTTAACCTAGCCTCTCATGAAAGATATCATTATAAACGACCACTAACCCATTATATACCTGCAACACACCAATACAACACCTAGAATTATTCAATCCTTCCTCCCATTCCATTATAAACACACACCCAACATCACAATCCTTCAAGAACACAAAGAAATCTTCTCCTTCAACCTTAAGCCTCCTCATCAAAGCTTTACTCCTATTGATTAAACCTTTCCAAATCCCCTACATAATCATTACCCATCTCATATAACACCATAATCCTTCATGCTAAATCCTCAAAACATCAAAATTCAAAACTCTTCTCTAGTTTTTGAATATTTGAAGTTTTGAGTTTGGGGTTCATTGAGATGACGAAGATTGGGAATTCAAGATAATATGAAGAGGAAGGAAAGAAGAAGTTAAAGAACTTATTATTACCTTTGGTGTTGAGAAAGATGTAGTTGAAAGAATGATAAATTTAGAGGCGAAACATGTAGAGGTGTTGGCAATCTTAGGAAAAGTCACAAACGAGTTGCAGCTTATGCAAAACATACTACGTGGATTGAGAAATGTTCAACATTCCACCTACACGGCAAGAAGGAGCCCAACATGAACGCAACAATGGACACCATCCTCGTGCTGGTAAAGATACGTTTTCCTATCCCTTCTCTCATTTAGTAGTGTATATTAGTTTATTTGATTTATTGAGTCTTTTCGAGTTGTGTGGATAGGACTCATTTTTTAGTTTGGGGTGGGGTTTGTTGCCTCATCCCAATTTTATGTGTTTTACCACTTTTTGAAAAATTTAAAAAATCAAATAAAACTTAGCTTGAGAAATGTTTTGACTGTAGAGTATTTTAAATGTCCCAATAAGCACACTTTTTTGCAAATTTTTGATAGAAAATAGTTGACTTAGGAGTTATTATAAAACACACTTTGATTGCATGCAAACACAGGTAATTGATAGGAATAATTAATGAACAATGCAAAAGAAGTAAACTTGTACATAAGGAAAATGAGTGGTTTGTAGAACGTGAGATCTGAATGAGTAGAGAACCCACTTAGGTATGAACTAGAGACAAGCTGTGTAAATAGGAAAATGATAGAGGCAGTTATTTGTTAGCCCTTTGAAACCTTTTTAGCCTTCTCTCCCTGAAGTTAATATTATCCGTCTTAGCTAAACATTTAGCCTTTAAGCCTTTCTTTTGACGCCACATTATAAGCCAATATCCCTTTAGTTTATTAAGCATTTCCATACGACCCGCACTTGAATCACAATCCTGAGACTTCCTGTCTTGAGCTTGAGTTTGGGGTGGTGGGTCCACTATTATGGAAATTTACATTGTGTTGGGATTTTTGACCTTATCAATTGTGCTCTGTTACATATTGATGATGATTCACAGTTATTATATTGTAACCCTTTGCCGAGGTAAGAGTAAATGAAAAAATATATGAAAAGCATGAAAAGAAAAAATTATGAGGAAAAAATAGCATGATATCTCAACATGAAAAAGAGAGTCATAGCTATACAAAAGAAATTTCATATGAGAAGAATATATATTTGGACCGACAAAGAGGAAATTTTTATGTGAACATCTTTAGTGCTTATTAGGTTAATCTGGGGACGCTAAATTAGTGCGTCAAATAGGTTGAGTGAGAACAATATTCGAGTGTAAACTCAAGCTTGTTGACAGTTTGTTGATGGTAAGTGAGGAGAGAGCCAAAAGCTCACTTCAAATTTACCAAATATACATACCATACAGTCCCTAAGCCTATATTAAAACCGTAAAGTCCTCGTGATTCCTAGATACATAGTGGATTTATGATTCAGCTAATAGGGAGTATGCTAAGTGGAGTGTTGTTTTGTAAGAGTACAGATGAGAAAAATATTGGAGATGTGAAATCAAGAATATACGATTAAATTTACGACAAATACAAGATAGGATAGTAATGGATAGATATGATAACAGAATCAGAAACTATCTCTCTTTAGAGATGAGACTTCTGCTCGGTAAATAGAGAGCCCAAGACACTTGGGTAATCAAATTTTTTATTCAAAAGTTTTGACGCTTGGTGAAGGTAATTTTATACTATTTAACATAAAAAGGTAAATTTGTATATTGTTTATATAAGGGTAATTTTGTAAGCTAATCTAAATAGATTGATAGTGTCATATGCTTTTGTTTAATTTTGTTTTTTCAATCTTACTAACGATTAAAATTTCAGCATATGTATAATGCATCTGTGTCAAATATGAACTACAATAGTTTTTTTTATCAATAAAGATATAAATTGTGAATATAAGTGCTTGTGATTTTCATGAAGTTTAACACTCGTTGTCATTTATGGATACCATTTAAGCCATAATAGATTTGGACCCTTTAAATTTAAGAAAGAATATACTCACCTTCAACAAGAGATGAAGAAATAGGTAAACTTCAAGGTAGATGAAGAAATAGGTAAACTTCAAGGTAGGTATGAGTATCGAAAAAATATTTAAGCAGTTTTTAAATCGTATGGTCTAATGGTCAGGTCTTTTCATCGTGCATTTTGCATGTTTCATCATATGTTCTTTGGGAAGTATTATCAAATGTTCAAGTCCTTTCATCATACCTAATTATTGGCACTAGAAGTTTGCCATTAGATTTACAATGTTAGCATAATAGAGAATATAATTTATTTTCCATTATTAAGGTCCAAGTGCTAAAAATTTGTTATGTGTAACAATGGTATAGACTTATGAATTGTGTGGATTATGTTGAGCATTATTAGTTCCTTCTGCCATTTTCATGTCGAGTTTTTAAGTGAATTTAATTGAGAAGTTAGTCATTGGTAATTGATGTCATTAGCATTCACATTTCAAGTTAATGTTACCCCTATACATTTGTCATCTTATTTTCAACTATCGTAAGTTGGAAATCCGATATAAGTTGAAAATTTATTCATGGTAACATAACACATGCTAATTATGTCGACTTTTCTTGTATTTTTATTCTAATTTTGTTATGACTAATTCATGACTTCAGAGGTTCAAGTGTTTGGCTAAACCAATTTAGGCTTGTAATTCGGACAAAATAGGAATGGATGAAGGTCAAGGAGTGACCCGAGCACCTTTTCTACCCCTCTGTGATTGGGACATGTTATCTAAAAGAAAAGAACAACTATTGAATATGTGTCATTTTTTTTGTTGATATTTCGTATTTCTTTTGTTTTTGAAAATGATTCATATTATGTTAATTTTGTAAAACTTCATGTAAGTTTTTGTTAATGTTTAACAATGAAGTTTATTTTATTTTAAAAAGTTTTTAACATTTGAAGTTAAGTTTATTATAATGGAGTAAAACTGTGCAATATGTTTTAAAATATCCTGTAAGTTTTTCTTGTCTAACTTATAAGTTTATTTATATGTTTAACTATTAAGTTTGTTTTTTTTTAAAGTTTTTAACATTTGAAGCTAAGTTTAAAACCTTCCGTAAATGTTTCTTTTGTTTAACTTATGAGTGTAACTTTTTTTTAAACTTCATGGAAGTTGTTTTTTAAATATATTTTGTGTTTATTTTATTTTTTAATCAAATGGGGACTAAATAGAAAATTTTTTAAAACCTACTAACTTTTTACAAACTTTCCGTAAATTTTGAAATTTTATTAACCTTACAAACTTTGTGTTCATTTTTACACTTTGAAACATTTTATGTTTATTTTAAACAAATGAAGTACTAATTTGCAATTGTTATTACTTTATGTAATTTTTAAATTTATGTTTATTTTTTATCCTTTTTATTTTTACATTTTTTTAGGTTGTGAATGTTATTTATTTCTTTTAATGAAATTTTGGATATTATATACTATTTCGAAACTTAAAGGTATTATAAAATAGAGTTTTACAAGTTTTTAAACAATTTGTGAAATTGAAAGGGCTTTTGTCCAAATCTTTTAAAAAATTTCTGTAAATTTCAAGATTTGATTAATCTTGCACACCTTGTGGTTATTTCTACACAATTAAACAAGTTATGTTTATTTTAGACAAATGAATGACTAAATTGTAATTTTTATAACTTTCTGTAATTTTTAAAATTATGTTTATTTTTATAATTTTTTTTAGGTTGTGAATGTTTTTTATTTTTTTAATGAAATGGTGGACATTATACCATTTTCGAAACTTAAAGGTATTAAAAGATAGAGTTTTAGAAGTTTTTAAACATTTTGTTAAATTTAAAGGGCTTTTGACCAAATTTTTGAACTTTCTGTAAATTTTTAAATTTGATTAACCTTGCAAACTTTGTCTTCATTTTTACACTTTAAAACATTTTATGTTTATTTTAAACAAATGAAGGGCTAAATATTGCAATTGTTATAACTTTATGTAATTTTTAAAATTATGTTTTTCTTTTATCCCTTTTTTTGGTTGTGAATTTTTTTTTAATGAAATGGTGGACATTATACCATTTTTAAAAGTTAAAAGTATTAAAAAATAGGGTTTTAGAAGTTTTTAAACAATTTTTGAAATATAACAGTTGATTAACCTTGCAAACTTTGTGTTAATTTTTACACGGTGAAACATTTTATATGTATTGAAAGAACATTCACATTTTGTCCAAAATTTAATAACTTTCTGTAATTATAAGGTTTTTTTTCCTTTTAAGTTTCCTTGTTTTTTTTTTTTTTTTTTTTTGAAGTTTTGAAAAATTTGGATTTATTTTAATGAATGGGCAAATTATGATGCTAATAGTCGAAATTTATGCTGCTAATAGTCGAAATTTATGATGCTAATAGTAAAAAACTTTGTGAAACTTATGATGCTAATAGTCAAGATTACTTAACACTAATCAACTTTCATCTAGTTAAAACTACTTTAGAAAATAAGTAAATAATAATTGACAATATTAAATTTTCTAAAAAAGTTAAAGATTTGGAATAATACAAGAAAGTAGATACTCGTTTACATGTTTTCTGTTGAGGATGATCTTAGCAATACATGAAGGTGTTAATATGTTGGTTGTGTTTGAAATTATTTAGTAAAAAGGTAGACAAACTTATAAGAGAAATAAGTAGATACATAAGACCTTATCAGATTATGTTGTTTGTTTTGTGGAAAATGTAGTAAAGGAACACTTAATATATAGGCAAAGAGAATGCTATTAAAGATTTTAGTTGGATGTAGTTGAGTATAAATGGATGTGACATTACCCACATTCTTAGAAGTCTTGCATCAGAATAACATCTAAATGCTTAAAAACTGTAAAGCGGAACGATTTTTACTTAGGTGGAAGTGATAAGTATCTATACTATTAAATACTTTGTATTAGAAAGTTTGTACTAGACAATTTACCAACCAAAACCCAACTGAACATTAAACTAGTCACGTAAAAAATAATTCAACCATTCATGCCAAAAATCTGATTAAGAAATTTTAACCATTCAACCGTCTCATATCAAAATTTTCAAATATTGAATACCACAGGAGGTTTAAACTTCGAAATTATAAAGGGATATTTTGAGAATCATAAACCATGTAATATAAACCATTTAACTCATTCCTTTATCACAAATCAGAAGTTTATGCCAAAAATATCATTTTTGAAAATTTTTAGGACAATTTTTTGCAATTATATGTAACTTTGCACTAGAAAACACTTACAAGTTTTAAATTGTAATCTATTAATGCAGAGTCATCACACCGTCACACAAACGTTTACTTAATCATTTTTTGACTGAAGACACCACTTTCGAAAAGCTCAAGAACCATTTTGGCAAATTTTACCTTTTTTCAGAATTAAATTCATCATTTCCGAAAATAGTTGGGGCTTTTGGCAACGTTTTCGAAAACTTTAGGGACCATTTTGGCAACATTTTCCTTTTTTGGAATTTATTTCATCATTTTTTATAAAGGAGGGACTTTTTTGCATTTTCAAATAACGCATGAACTTATAATTGCAATTTTTGGATAACACAGGGACCTGTAATTGCACTATTTCGTATAAAACAGGGACTTATATGCAATATACACAAAACTTAGGGACCTATAGTGCAAATAGTGCAATTATTCAACAATTTCACACATTCACCCTTTTATTCAATTTTTCATGTCAAAAACAACATTTTCAACTAGGCAAAGACTAAATATGCAATTTCGAATAACACATGGAATTAATTAAACACTTTCGAGTATAAAAAATTACCTGTTATACAATTTTCCATGTCAAACATAAGAATTTTAGTCCTTCTCACTCACAAATTTGCAAATAACTAAAAATCATAGGAAATAAGCATATCATATTTTTCATTTTCAAATGATCAAGGGTCTAAATCCAACAATTTGTTGTAAAAAAGGGCCACTAAGACAATATTTACTTATTCAACCATCAATTTCGAAAATAACAGGGACTATTTTTATCAATTTCAAAACAAAAACAAACCGTTTTTTTGCCATTTTCGAATAACAAAGGAACTATTATAATCACCTTACCCACTTAATTGATGCCACAATTGATCATTAACCCATAAAAAATTACCATCAAACTTTTTCCTTCATCAAATCCACAGATTAGATTAGAAAGCTTCAACAAATACATGAAATAAATGAAAAGATCGGATACTTTATGTGATCAACCACAGAACAAGCAATAGAGGGCAAGAAGTAGCTCTTCATCAACCTCAGACACGATATGCGTTCATAAAAACCCCACTTTAGTAATTAAAAAATATAGATAATCATTAATTCAATACAAACTCATAGATAGATCACACCACTTCTAATATAGAATCGAGAAGCAGAATCATAGAGTAGAGATCAAGCATTAAATGATTAAAGCATAAAGGTGGGACGATGGAGTAAGAAATTTGGGTCAGTGGGTTTTGGTAGAGGAAGTAAATACGAGAAAAGATAAGATAGCGAAATAATAGATAGTGGAGTTGTTGGAACATTTGAAGGAAATGAAAGGTTTCCCACATCGGTGGGTGGTGGAAAAGTTTGCCTACTTTTATAACTTGTGGTATTAACAAAGCCCAAAGATCCAATACCCATGCACATGGCAAGGAAATGATTAAGCCCACACGCGCGCACCACCACCACCAGCACCCACCCGCCCGACCCGACACCGGCGACGGCGTAGGGTGTGGGGCGTGGGTCGTGGGTCATGGGGAGTTTGAGTAGTTTGGGGAGTCAAAAAATGAAAAATGAATTGGATTTTTCTACCAGCTCTTATAATGGTCGTGGACAACTCAAACGTAAACGTAGAGACAAACTTCCTTCAATCACGCACGCGTTAAAAGAAAAGGAATGATCAGCAGCTGTTACACGTGGGAATATCAAAGGTCAAAGATGTTACAAGATATCAAAACGTGGGGGTTACAAGACAATCAAAACAGTCAACCCAATTGAATGGACAACTCAAACGTAAACGTAGAGACAAACTTCCTTCAATCACGCACGCGTTAAAAGAAAAGGAATGATCAGCAGCTGTTACACGTGGGAATATCAAAGGTCAAAGATGTTACAAGATATCAAAACGTGGGGGTTACAAGACAATCAAAACAGTCAACCCAATTGAATCAATTCCGGGAGGGAATCAAGGGATTTAATGGGGACGTTTTGGCTTGGGTCTTCAGCTCCTCACCACTATATAAAGGCTCACTCTCCACTAGTATTCTCCACGAATTACAAAGCAAGAGCAAAGCACAAGCAGAAAAATATCACTCTCTATATTTTCTTTCTTTCGTTTCTGTTAGAGATACCGGTACTACGCCGGAATATATTTTTAACACCGGGATTAATTTCCCTTTTTTTCCGTGTAAGTCGTGCTTTTTATTTCCGTGTAATAGCTTTGTAATTTTCATTGGTTTTCAATTTCCGTGTAATAGTTAGTTTACTCGTTAATTGAAATTTTGTTTTATTTCGTTTTCTCAAATCTTTTCTTTACGGTGATACTTTTTTCGCAACAATTTAAAAAGATATTCAGTAGTTTTCTTTTATCACAGTTTTATTTCATGGCTTTTCCAATCTCGGCTGTTGCTTCATCATTGAATGCAAAATCTTTTCCCGACGTGAATAAGTTGGAGCCTCTTAATGGTTCAAACTACAAGCGTTGGGCACAAAAGATCCTTATCTGTCTTGAACAGTACGAACTGGACTTCGTTTTATACGAAGATCCTCCACTTTTAGTAGACAATGGGGTTCCCACTGAAGAAGAACAGACTAGGCATCTTGCTCTTGAAGCCAAGTTTAGGCGAGCTAACACCATGGCTCGAGGATGGATGTTGAACAACGTGTCAAACCTCATATTTGATCTTCTTGCCAAAGAAAAATTGGCAAAGATCATATGGGAGACACTTGAGAAAAAATATGGGGCCGAGGATTCTGGTAAGAAGAAATATGTCACTGGGACGTGGTATAACTTCCGTCTCACCGATCAGAAATCCATGACTGAACAACTCCATGTTTATGAAAACCTTTGCGCGGATGTGATTGCTGAAGGTATGAAAATGTGTGAGGTGTTCCAAGCTAATATCCTGTTAGAGAAGTTCCCACCTTCGTGGAGCGAATACCGTAATCACCTGAAGCACAAGAAGAAGGAGATGACGCTACAAGAGTTGATTAGCCACATACAAGTCGAGGAGGCAAATCGACTCAAAGACAGGTCTATTCCTTTCCCTTATCAATCCTCCAAAGCTAATCTTGTCGAAAGTTCTGGCCAAGGTAACAAAGTCAGGTTCAAAGGGAAGGGTAAACAACAAGGCCACAACAAATCCAAATCTGGAGGCAACAAGAACCGCGGCAACTCCAAAGGTGGTGGGTTCAAAACCTCTGGTAAGATTCAGAAACCCAAAGGAGCCTATTACTGTTGTGGGAAGGAAGGACATAAGGCTTTCGAGTGCAAACTTAGAGCTGATCAAGGTCCTAAACCTGCCGCAAATCTGATCGAGGCCGAAGAAGTTATCGCTGCAGTGATGGTTGAGGTAAACTTAATTGAGAACAAAACCGAGTGGATTCTTGACACTGGAGCTTCTCGTCACTTCTGCTCAACGAGATCCATGTTCAAGAAATTCGAAGAAGAAACAAATGGTGAATTTGTCTACATGGGTGACTCCTCAACTGCCATGGTCTTCGGTAAAGGACAGGTTTCTCTCAAACTCACTTCTGGTAAAATCTTAGAGTTGAATGATGTTCTCTTCGTCCCCTGTCTCCGTAGGAACCTAGTTTCAGGAGATCTTCTTAATAAAGTAGGCCTTAAACTTGTATTTGAAGGGGGGAAAATGGTTATTACAAAAAATGATGAGTTTGTGGGGAAAGGGTACATGAATGGGGATTTATTTATTTTAAATATTGTACCAATGAATGAGAATGCCTCTGATTTTGCTTATGTCGTTGAATCTCTTGACACTTGGCATGGTAGACTAGGTCACCTTAATATCTCTTCTATTAAAAGGCTTAAAGAACTTGGACTAATACCCCTCAATAAAATAGATGACTTTTCCAAATGTCAAATATGTGTAGAGTCCAAACTTGCGAAGAAACCCTTTAAGCCTGTGACCATGAGAAAGACTGAACTACTAGAGTTAGTGCATTCTGACTTAGCTGATCTTAAAAACTCTGCTAGTAGAGGAGGAAAACTTTAATATATAACCTTTGTAGATGACTACTCTAGGTTCACAAAAGTGTATCTCCTTAAAACTAAAGACGAGGCGGAAAACGCGTTTTTAAAATACAAAGCAGAAGTAGAAAATCAACTAGACTGTAATATCAAAAGATTTAGGTCAGATAGAGGAGGCGAATATAGTTCTAATTCACTTAAAGAGTTTTGTGAAACAAATGGGATAATCCACGAACTTAGTGCCCCCTATACACCCCAACAAAATGGCATAGCCGACAGGAAAAATAGATCCCTTAAAGAGACTATGAATGCTATGTTAATAAGTTCAGGTTTACCAACGAACATGTGGGGGGAAGCTGTTTTGTCAGCCTGTTATGTCCTTAATAGGGTACCCCATAAATCCCTAGATAAGACCCCCTATGAGATGTGGAAAGGCTTTCCACCTAACCTGAAATTTTTAAAAATGTGGGGGTGTCTGGCCAAAGTCAAACTACCCGATTTTAAAACAGTCACTGTTGGACCCAAAACAATAGACTCTGTACTCATAGGGTATGCTCAGAATAGTGCAGCCTACAGATTCCTATCATTAGATGATAACTCCGTTTTTGAATCTAGAGATGCTGAATTCTTTGAAAACATTTTCCCTTTGAAAATTGTGAATACTGTTGATGCTTCTTTGTCTTTTAGTAACTTATCTGATGATGTTAATGTTCCTTTGTGTGATAGTGCCCCTGGGCCCTCTACCTCCTATGTACCTAGTAGTATTCATGAGGAAGAACTTAGGAGGAGTAAGAGGCGTAGGACCGAGTCCAGCTTCGGACCTGATTTTATCACAGCCTTCTTAACCGAAGGTCTTCACATTAACCTGATAAGTGAACAGGTTGTCACCTGTCTCCTCATGGAGGAAGACCCAAAAAATTATGCCGATGCTTTGAGATCGGTAGATGCTAGTTTTTGGAAAGAAGTTATTAATAGCGAGCTTGAGTCTATTAGAAGTAATCATACGTGGGAATTGACTGACTTACCTAAAGGCAGCAAACCCATCAACAGCAAATGGATTTTTAAGAAAAAATTGAGGCCAGATGGCTCAATAGAAAAATTCAAATCTAGGCTTGTTATTAAGGGTTTCACCCAAAAGAAAGGCCTTGATTACTTTGACACTTATTCCCCTGTGACCAAAATCGCCACCATTAGGACCCTCATCGCTCTTGCGGTCATTCACAAACTTGTCATACATCAGATGGATGTTAAGACTGCGTTTCTGAATGGGGACCTAGATGAAGAGATCTATATGGCCCAGCCTGAAAGGTGTGTGGTTCCTGGTCAATGGGATAAAGTGTGCAAGTTAAATAAGTCTTTGTATGGCTTAAAACAGGCACCCAAAAAATGGTATGAAAAACTCGATAGTACCCTAATTTCAAATGGGTTTGTGGTCAACACTTCTGACTCGTGTGTTTACTCCAAAGTAACAGGATCAGAGTGTACCATCATCTGCCTGTATGTAGATGACATGCTCATCTTCGGCACTTCCCTTTATACCACAAATGAGACCAAACGCTTCTTGTCTTCTAAGTTTGACATGAAAGACATGGGAGAAGCAGGTGTAATTCTTGGGGTAAAAATCATTAGGAGAAGTAATGGTATTTCCCTGAATCAGTCTCATTACGTAGAAAGGATGTTGAAAAAATTCGACTCCTTTGAGGTGACACCTGTAAATACTCCTTATGATTCTAGTATTCATTTGTCTAAAAATTCTGGGGATGCTGTATCCCAAAATGAATATGCCAAAATCATAGGTAGTGTGATGTTCTTAATGAACTACACTCGACCCGATATTGCCTATGCCGTTAGTAGACTTAGTCGCTATACTCATAACCCGAGTAATGACCACTTGGTTGCACTTCGTCGTCTTCTAAAGTATCTGCGAGGTACTATGTATCTAGGCCTGCATTACAGCTCATTCCCTGCAGTTCTTGAGGAATTCTGTGATGCAAACTGGATCTCTGACAATGAAGAAGTTAACTCCACCAGTGGTTATCTATTCTCCTTAGGAGGAGGTGCTATATCGTGGAAGTCCTCTAAACAGACGTGTATAGCACGCTCCACCATGGAGTCTGAGTTTATAGCACTAGAAATGGCTGGACAAGAAGCTGAGTGGTTGAGAAGTCTCTTATCATATGTGCCCCTTTGGGAAGGTAAGGCCACACCTGTGTGTATCCATTGTGATTCACAAGCAGCCATTGCAGTCGCTCATCAAAGTGCCTACAATGGAAAGAAGAGACATATACGCATCAGACATGGCTCAGTAAAACAGTTACTGAAGAATGGTGGGATAGCCTTAGAGTATGTACGATCAGAGGAAAATCTCGCTGATCCCTTTACCAAAGGCCTACCCAGGAGAGTAGTACTGGAAACGTCGAGGGGGATGGGGTTGAGACCCATCAATGGGGAACATGTGACTTTTGAGTCAAGATGATCTCTATCCATCCCTATGGCATAAAACTAAAGTAATATGGATTCATAGCCACTTGTGGTAGTCCTTTTGAGAAGGACTTGATGAATCAGAATTCATAGCCTCTATGGTGGTCCTATCGAGAAGGACTTGATGAATTCAAGGGTAGTAGCAAAACCCAAAACCTTTATAAAACAGAATGTTAAGGAGACGTCCTTGAACAGATGTAAATAAAGGTATTCACAAAGTTCATAGCCCGCAAGGGTGGTTCTTAGAGAAGGACTTGATGAACTAAACTGAAAGGTGAGGTTCGAGGAAACCATAACTTTCAGCAGGGTAGAGTATGTGTTGTGAGGGCATCGATCGAATACCGTTAAAGTTCAAGAGCATGTTCACTTAAACGGAATTCGGTGGTTGCCTCACTTCACTACGTAACAATTCAAATCGAAAGATATTGGCACTTAAGTACAATTCACCCAAACGCTGAAAGTCATGGAAACCTGATCACCTTCTCTCCAAACCGTTTATTGACATTCAAATGTGTGGGGGATTGTTGGAACATTTGAAGGAAATGAAAGGTTTCCCACATCGGTGGATGGTGGAAAAGTTTGCCTACTTTTATAATTGTGGTATTAACAAAGCCCAAAGATCCAATACCCATGCACATGGAAAGACAATGATTAAGCCCACACGCGCGCACCACCACCACCACCACCACCCACCGGCCCGGCACCGGCGACGGCGTGGGGCGTGGGGCGTGGGGCGTGGGGCGTGGGGCGTGGGGAGTTTGGGGAGTCAAAAAATGAAAAATGAAATGGATTTTTCTACCAGCTCTTATAATGGTCGTGGACAACTCAAACGTAAACGTAGAGACAAACTTCCTCCAATCACGCACGCGTTAATAGAAAAGGAATAATCAGCAGCTGTTACACGTGGGAATATCAAAGGTCAAAGATGTTACAAGATATCAAAACGTGGGGGTTACAAGACAATCAAAACAGTCAACCCAATTGAATCAATTCCGGGAGGGAATCAAGGGATTTAAGCAAGAGCAAAGGACAAGAAGAAAAATATCACTCTCTATATTTTCTTTCTTTCGTTTCTGTTAGAGATACCGGTACTACGCCGGAATATCTTTTTAACACCGGGATTAATTTCCCTTTTTTTCCGTGTAAGTCGTGCTTTTTATTTCCGTGTAATAGCTTTGTAATTTTAGTTGGTTTTCAATTTCCGTGTAATAGTTAGTTTACTCGTTAATTGAAATTTTGTTTTATTTCGTTTTCTCAAATCTTTTCTTTACGGTGATACTTTTTTCGCAACAGGAGTAAATGAATATATATATATATGTGTGTGTGTGTACTTGCTTATCGGACCACCGATTCTTAGCCATCAACTTTTTTTTAAAACCGAACCGGTAATAATATAACCGGTTCGACTTGACACGGTAGCAATGGTCCGGTCCGGTCCGGGAATCGCTATGAACCGATTCGGTTGTCCGACTGAGCGATAGGTATACTTGCGAAGTATAACCTCTTTAGTGTTGATTTTATATCATATCGTAAAGATTGTTATTAAAAAATTATATAATTTGATGATTCAGTTAGATAGAATAAGACATATAAAAAGTTAAGAAATAATTAAAAACTTTAATCAGATAGATTTATTGTTTCCAACAGTGATGAAAAGAACCCCAACGGCTGCGGTGCTAAGCATTCTCCTCGCAGCTCCATTTAATTTACAAATGGCAGTTGTAGGGCTAATAATTTTTTGATTTTGCAGTTTGTTCACTGAACTATTGGATGCATAACCCGCAATCCGGATTGGATGTTTATTAGCTTCCAAGTAACACCCTTTTGGATCGAAACTTTCAATTTGAATTTTTCCTAAAAAATTTATTGAACAAGCTCAATACTGCTCCCTGAATCAACAATAGCTTTTGATATACCTGATTCACCATCTAATATAGAGGAGCTGTTACCACTATCACTAACGAATCATCGTACAAAAAAAACCTATATAATGCGCCAATTTAACAACACCCTATCTAGACACAGATAGATCAATCTCCTTGATGATCTTCCTTTTATGAAGTCATCACTTTTATCGGTCTTTGAGTCATAGTCATGCTTGGTTCAACAACATTACTGGAGACAATCAACAAGTTTGACGTATTAGTAATTAAATTGGAATTTCTGGTGAACTGAAATTTGATTTATCGAGTAAAAACATCAAACGCTTATGAATGAGCAAGAGGCGGCGGATTGTAGTTGTTGTGGGTTACAGTGGTTTGTTGATGAAGAAGGTGGGTAATTTATGGTGATGGGAAGCACCTATGACAGACTATTTGTTGTGGGTTCCTGCGTGCAGTCGCGTAAGCAAAGAGGAAGTCACCACGGTTCAGGACTTCAGGTGCAGCAGGAGAGGAAAGGTGGTGCAGGTCCGAGCTCAACAACAAACAATGAAATTTCTTTTAATACAAAAATTAATAACATATTTATAATAATCATTTTTTAAAATAATATTCTTAGCATATAAAATTCAATAGAGTTTCTCTCGTGTGCGGGATTCTTCATTCGCTAAGTTGTTCTTGAACTCAATCACCAATAGACCCCTAAATATCAATTTTCCGCCATGCTTCATCCCAATTACTTCTATTGCTTCCGAAGACTTTGTATTTTACCTTCACAACATAATAACTTCAATAAGAATCTTATTAATCCTAGTATACACGAATTAAAAATATAAACATATACGATAGTACATTAATTCAAAGAAATAAAGTTTACGATATTATACAACCAAGTATGATAAAAAAACTAACATTTTACATTGAATTGTATTCCAAAAAACTATGTTTGTATCACATCGTTAAACTTGACAAGAAGATTTTCCCACAAAATTTCCCAAGACACTAGCAGTATTCCTCCACTTGATGTTGCATCCTCATCAGAATAGTGTCACAGGGGATGGTTCACATTTGACCCTTTATGATCGATCTTTGTATGGAGTTAGAAAAATCCACCTATTTGTCACTTTGCTCTCACAACGTAAAACCTTGCAAACACAACACTTGTTGACAGTCCTTGACTGTATAGGATTTTTCTTTCTTTTTACTACTAGTTGTTTCTCATTGAATTATGCTTCAATCAACATTATTGCATCAATACTTTCCTTTTACTTACTTCTAACTTGTCCGACCCAATTTTTTTTATTGTCATTCTCATACTCGTCTTGATCTTTATACTCGTTAGGCTTGTTTCTTTGGCGTATTGTTAGCCTCACCTTATTTTTGAATATCAAGCTAAATACAAGGAAGTAAACACAACTAATCTAATGAGGGGTTTTGGAAAAACATCTTAAGCGATACCAAAATGAATTTTAGTTTAAATGATGATTTGTCGAATATTAAAACGGGAATAAAAATAAGGTGAGGCTAACAATCTCCCCCTTTTTGATGTTTGACAAATCATAAACTTTTGAAGATGCCTAAGATTTAGTTTTGATCAAAAACTCCCCCTCAATCTAATCACTAGAGTTTTTATAAAGACTCCCCCTCACAAAATGCATTTGAAAAAGTTTAACTAAAATTTCTCCCCCTTTGTCAACAACAAAAAGAACTAATGAAACGATTTTTGAAAAAGAAAAGGGGTCAAAAATTTTTTGAGTAAAACAAGGACTAAGGAAGTAAATGGATAACAATGTAGAAACTTCAAGGATCCTATCACATCAAGAAAATATTAGCAACAAGAGAATATACACAAAAAGCACTAAAATAAAAGGTGCAAGAAAAGAGGGTTAGAGAATTTGCATGCCAATCTCACACCGAATTTTCTCAAAAGGATCTTGGGGTAAAGGTTTAGTAAAGATATCGGCTAGTTGATTTTCGGAAGTGACAAATTCAAGTACAATATCCCCTTTTTGAGTGTGATCACGGATAAAATGATGGCGGATTTCGATGTGTTTTGTTCTAGAGTGTTGAATAGGATTTTTGGTAAGATTGATAGCACTAGTGTTATCACAACGAATGGGAACACGATCATACTCTAGGCCAAAATCTAGTAAGGTTTGTTTCATCCAAAGAATTTGAGTCACACAATTTCCGGCCGCAACATATTCGGCTTCGGCCGTGGATAAAGCAACACTATTTTGTTTTCTACTAGACCAAGAAACAAGGGATTGACCTAAGAATTGGAAACTACCACTAGTACTCTTCCTATCAAGTCTACACCCGGCATAATCGGCATCCGAGTAACCTATTAGCTCAAAAGAAGTAAATCTAGGGTACCAAAGTCCTAGACTAAGGGTTCCTTTCAAATACCTAAAAATACGCTTAACGGCACTAAGATGGGATTCTTTAGGAGAGGATTGAAATCTAGCACAAAGACACACGGGGAACATAATATCGGGTCTAGAAGCGGTTAGATAAAGTAGGCTACCAATCATACCTCGATATAGTTTTTCATCAACGTCCTTACCATCTTCATCTTTGTCTAATTTTGTGGATGTGCTCATTGGAGTTCCAATTTCCTTTGCATCTTCAAGTCCAAACTTTTTGATCAATTCTTTTGTATATTTGGCTTGATTGACAAAGATGCCATCTTTCATTTGCTTGATTTGAAGTCCAAGAAAGTAATTCAATTCTCCCATCATGCTCATCTCAAATTCCTTATGCATGCTTTTAGAAATATTCTCACAAAGATTTTCATTAGTAGCACCAAATATAATATCATCCACATAAATTTGAACAAGAAGGATATCTTTTGAAGACCTTTTTATGAATAAAGTGGAGTCAATATTTCCTCTTTTAAAACCATCATCTAATAAAAATTTGCTTAATCGTTCATACCAAGCACGAGGTGCTTGTTTTAAACCATATAAAGCTTTTGAGAGTTTAAAAACATGATTTGGAAATTTTGGATCCTCAAAACCCGGTGGTTGTTTAACAAAGACTTCTTCGTCTATAAAACCATTTAAAAAAGCACTTTTGACATCCATTTGGTAAAGTTTAAAATTCATATAACAAGCAAAAGCAAGTAGCATACGAATAGATTCAAGTCTAGCTACCGGAGCAAAAGTTTCATCGAAATCAATACCTTTTTCTTGATTGTACCCTTGAGCAACTAACCTTGCTTTATTTATAGTAATGATGCCGGTGTCATCTAGCTTGTTGCGAAATATCCACTTAGTGCCAATAATAGTGGGGCCAATTGGTTTCTCCATTAATGTCCAAACTTTGCTACATTCAAATTGATTTAATTCCTCATGCATAGCGTTAATCCAATTGTCATCTAACAAAGCTTCTTTAATATTCTTGGGCTCAATTTGAGATAAGAATGCTTGATGAGCACAAAGAGCAATAATACGGGAGCGAGTGGTAACACCTTCTTTTGGATCACCTAGAATTAATTCACTTGGGTGATCTTTGATATGTTTCCAACACTTTGGTAAATCCGTACTAGCTTCATTTAAAACTTGATCATTTTCCATAAGAGGTTCTTCATGAGATTTTAATATTTGAGTAGGAGATTCTAGGGGTTGATCTAGTGGAGTATCTTCATCAACATCTACCACTTTCTTGATACAAAACGGATTAGTCTCATCAAAGTCAACATGCATAGATTCCTCAATAGTACGAGTACGTTTGTTGAAAATGCGATAGGCTTTTCCTTTAGTGGAATAACCAAGAAAAATGCCTTCATCCGATTTAGCATCAAATTTTCCCAAATAGTCCCTAGTGTTTAGGATAAAGCATTTGCACCCAAAAACACGAAAATAAGCAATAGTTGGTGGTCTACCATTTCAAAGCTCATAAGGGGTTTTCTTAATAATGGGTCTAATAAGAACTCTATTTAACACATAACAAGCCGTATGAACGGCTTCACCCCAAAAGTATGTAGGCAAGCTATGTTCTTTTAGCATTGTTCTAGCCATTTCTTGTAGAGTTCGGTTTTTCCTTTCCACTACCCCATTTTGTTGGGGAGTTCTAGGGGCCGAAAAATTATGCTCAATCCCAAATTCATCACAAAAATGCACAAAAGGAGAATTCACATACTCACTACCATTATCACTACGAATGCATGTAATAGAATAGCCTTTCTCATTTTGCACCTTTCTACAAAGTTTTGCAAATTCATTGAAGGCATCACTTTTTAAAGCAAGGAACATCAGCCATGTATATCTAGTGAAATCATCAACAACAACAAAGACATATCTAGAGCCCCCTAGACTAGTGACATCAACGGGACCAAAAAGATCCATATGCAATAATTGAAGTGGCCTAACGGTGATGACCTTATTTATGGATTTAAAAGATGAACGATGTTGTTTACCAAGTTGACATGCATCACATAATTTATCTTTATCAAATTTATGAATAGGCAAACCAACAACAAGATTTTTTCTAGATAATTTTGAAATCAAATCCATGCTAGCATGCCCTAAACGTCTATGCCAAAGCCAACTATCATTTACCACGGATAAGCATTTAATATGTTTAGACATAAGACTTTCAAGATCAACAACAAAAACATTATCCGATCTTTTTGCAATAAACATGGTATCTAACTCATCATTTTTAAAAACAACACATCTAGATGCTTCAAATTTAACACTAAAACCAACATCACAAAGTTGACTAATACTAAGCAAGTTAAAAGAGAGACCCTCAACAAGTAACACATTAGAGATGAGTAAAGAATTCATGTTACCAATGTTACCTTTACCCAAAACGCGTTTCTTAGTGTTGTCGGCAAAAGTAACTCTATCACCTTTTGTTTTATATAAACGAGTAAATAATGATGGATTCCCGGTCATGTGTCTTGAGCATCCACTATCAAGGAGCCATATATTTTGCTTCTTGATGCTCAATCCCTACAATCAAAAATAAATTAAGCTTTAGGTACCCAATTAGATTTGGGTCCATGAGGGTTAGTGGATTTTCTTTTTAAGACCCATATAGGCCTTTTCCAAATTGGCACAAGAGATCCCAAATCCAAGAATTTACGATAGTAACAATGAGATGCATCATGACCAAGTTTTTCACAATAGGTGCAAGTGATAGAAGATTTTGAAAGTGTAAACAAATATCTTTGATCTTTTTCCCTTTTATCAATCAATAGGCACTTTTAAAAGGATATAAAAACTTGTAAGAATAAAAAGTGCAATTTATAATCGTTGAGGGACTAAAAAGCAATTTCACATAGTAGGGACTAAAAATGCAATTTTTCAAAGATATGAACTAAAATGGCAAATTTTACAAGTGAAAGATTATGAAGTCCAAACTATGACACTTTGGAGAATATAATAACTATGAGGGGTCAAAGTGCAATTTTGACAATTTTGGGGACTAAAATGCAATTACCAAAATTCTAAGAGCTAAAGTGCAAAGACATCATTTATGAGAATTAGATACAATAACACTAATAACATTTAAAACAATGATTAGTATCACAAGATAATATCCCAAGATAAAACATGATAAACACAACTAATCAAAACACAACAAATTCATAATAAAAGCACAAGCCATAAGGAGGAACGCAAAGTAATATACGAGATAAAGAAAAGAAATCACCGGATTTTCCTTTTTCGAGTTTTGAGTGTTCTTTCGTATATTAATTCTTCCATTTGTTTCCTCCAAGCAAAGTAACGATCACCTACAAGAAAATGGAGGTTGTGTAGAAAACAACACTTCCAAAAGATTAAATTCCAAATCGTTTACTCTACTAACGGTTAAGCTATTCACGTAGAGTTAGGCTCTGATACCAATTGATATACTATATGCGTCCTAGAAGGGGGGTTGAATAGGACAATAGAAATTACGTATCTCAATTTACATTTCTTGATATTGTTGACACCCCATGGAGATAGCATATGATTCTATGATTTTCAGAATATCGTTTGGCATAAGTTAGACTACCTCATCATCCTACATCTTAACAAGAGGTTTTAACCATATAGTGGTGTTCAACCACATCCGCAAAAGTTGTCACATCACTAACACATGTGTCATCTATCACCAACTCTTCGTCAACTACTTTGCCTGATTGATGTGAAAAGTTATCCCTCAAAAAATATATTCATGATAGAGTGAATGATAATTCTAGGTGATGATAGAAGCATTATTTTGGGCATTCAAGAAGTTTAAGATTTGTGTCATGTGTACTTGCATCTTTTTTGTCGTGGCCTAACATTCAACATTGTGTGCCTCAAGTCTTGCAATTGATTCATGGTGTTTAATTGTATGCTCTTCTAGTTTTGTACATGTTGATCTGATGGTTTGCATTTATTTGTGAGCACATCATCCAAAAATAGGAAGTTTGAGGTATCAACCGAGGTTGTTAAGTATTATTGGTACATTGATTGTACCATTATTTCTTTTGCGGATAATACTAACGTGTTTCGTAATAGTTACTAAATATTTATAACCTGAATACTATTCCACCTAATTGAATGATGAGAGTCTAATAATAACCTCCATATATGTTAAAAGCAATCCTCTCAAGGGATTGGGGTCGAAATCAATGTGGCCAGAGTAAGTAAAACAGTAAGCTAAAAAACCTTCGTCTAACAAAATGGAGAGAAAGTGTAAAATATTCACAACAAAAAATCAAAACAAAATTAGAAACCCTTATATGAATTCAGTCCCTGAAAACAGTGCCAAAAAATTTGTGCCTCCCCGAGTCTGAGGTGATTTACACGTCTGAGAAAGTAACTCTCTGCAAGTGTACGACTCGTTTCAGGTAAAAAATTAGTTCTTTTTTGGGTGAGTTTTCATAAAGGTAGAACCCTCTATACTTGATAACATATCTATGCGATTTTGTTCTTTTTTGTAGTTTACAAGGATGATCCCTTAGGCCTATAACTAGGCTAAGTAACCCTACTAGAGGATTTAATCGAGTTTTGACTAGGATAATCACATAGTGTTGAGCCGATTGGACTTGCTAACCTATATAAAGGATGGAACGAGATTTTACTAGTAAGAAGAATTCGTTCTCAAGGACTTAGTGTGTTATACGAATGAGAAAATAATTCAAAGTAGCAATAATTAATTAAAAGACATAAAATAAAAAGGATTAATTATGAGATTGATAATTAAACTAAGTAAAATAAAAGACAATAATTAAATATGAGAGAATATGAGATGAGAGAGTATAACTTAGGTTTTGCTAGTATGCACTTATCCTCCTAATTCTTTCTATCAATTTCAGTTTATAAGGGAGATAATAGCTCTTAGATATGTAGTCAGGATTCTAAATTCCTACCTATACCCGAAGAGCGAATAGGTAAGCTACGGCGCAACCACGAGGTGACCTTAAATAGGGTTATCCTACACCACTAGGTTCCTAAGCAGCTCTTTCCTTCAATTGGTGATATGGTGATTAAAACAATCTCTAATGACTATCTAGTTAGACTGGTGTTGTCAGGACCAATTCCTTATTCTAAACGTTTATGTGGTGTTTCAACAATTAAACACCCCTTCCGGGCGACCATCTAACTACTATTAAGAAAGCCTAAGGTGATCAGGTTTAGGACATGCAATAATTCAAAACACATAAAACAGATATATGGTTAAGTAGATAAAATCAGATTAAAACATATAATTCCCAAAGAAACTTAGATAGAAAGAAAATAGAATTCATAGATTATACATAATGCAAAACCCAAGCTATGGGAAAATTAGTTATACCTGAAAGAAATAAACTAAAAGAATGATACAAAGATGTCATCTTGCTCTCTTGAATAACTCTAATGATATAAAACTTAAGGACTAACTTATGGGAGGCAAGGATGAATTTACAAAGGTTTAAGGGTGTATTTATAGGTGTTCAGAAGACCTAATTCGTTTTCTTGGAGTGGAAGACAAGTAACTTGGACTCCAAGCCCAACTCAAATTTGTAACCCTAAAATATAGAAAACGTAATAATCTGCCGCTGTTTTGTTTTGGCCGTAACTTCTTCGTTTCAACTCTGTTTGACGCGTTCCAATAGTCGAAATTGATCGTCTGGAAGCTCTATAACTTTGATTCAGAACATTCTTCTAAATTCCTAGCCAATATTGAGTTATGATCACTTCTATGGTCGTGGGTGCTGGAATTCAGATTTATTTGGCAACTTTATCTTTCCATATCTTATCTTTTCTTTCCTTATCTACAATTTCCATGCATATCTTCTTTCCTTTATCTCTTAGAATTTATTTGGCATATAATTAATCACCATATATATATATATATCTTTAGAGCTTCACAATTAACAAAAAATTAAACCAAATATGCTCTAAAAATAATAAATCATTAAATCAAGACAAGAAATAGGAAAGTGCACTAATACATATGAAAATAAATTATTTAGACTTCTAAAACACTAAAAAGGATGTTTCCAACTAATATTAAATCATCACAAATGGGAGATATCACTAAGGCGTAATAGTCCAAATGTTGGTTTGATCAATGTTTTTGTGATAACCACGTTGAATCATGTTTGTTAGTATATACAAGATGTTTAGGTTTTTTCAAATATAAGTTTTTTCTACTAATAAGAAATTAAACAGCTGATATGATACTATATTCAGGCCTTCCATCACCTTGTTACAAAACCTGCTAGCAAGGAAAAAAATATGGTGTGGGCTAATCGGAATCACTTACCTAATTATATTTCATGAAACTGCCTCGCTCTCTTTGGATCGACTACGCACAATGCTAGGGTAGATATTCTTCATGTCATGGATCAAGTAAGGTATCTTTGATCTTTTAATAAAGTTGGGGTGTACCTTGTTTGAAATGAAGGGTATAGTTATAACCTTATATTTTGAGTGAGTGCTCTAGATTATCCAAACTGATATTCCCTAGCACCACTTTTAATCTCTTTCCCAAAATGTCCATGACAAAAGTATTGGGTCCTACTAATGAATTGGCATATCACTCTCGGGATCGGGCTTGGTTTCCCCTAATAATCGACATCCCTTTATTGGTTAAACACTTCATGGTGAGGTAATACATAGATACGATAACCAGAAGCTTGTTTAAGGCAGTCTATAACCATAAAATCTATTTGGATGGTAACATTCCTTTTGGGAGATCTAAGTTGAAATAGTAGCTCGACATGGCCTAAGGGTGTTACACGTTTACTATTGAAGCTTCAAATCGTGTCTGAATAGACATTTATTCTTGATCTTGAACTTCTCATCTTATTTGTGGTCGCTTTGAAAAGAAGATCTATCGAACTTCCCATGTCTATCAACACTACTTTTTTAGTTCTCTCCTAGTTATGGCCGAAATTAACATATCGTCATCGTGGGGGAACACAAGGCCATTGGTTTCATAGTCGTTGAACTTAATATAATCTTTATTTGTTGGTTGTCCTTTTGGTGGAGCTTGCGGCTTTGTTTGGAAAATCAATTCCTTCCTGACTGAGAGGTTCCTCCGACGATATTTTTATCTCTATTTTGATTCCTTCCCTTGGAGGTTTAGTTTGATCTTGATGACCATAGAATCTATGTTCTTCTTTTGATACCTCTAAGGGTGCAGCTCGATTCCCCTCGATATTGATTGTTGGTGGAGTTATTTTGGTGAGGTATGTCTGTTTTCCACGGATGTCTCTTAGTTTGGCCTTGTGACTAAAGATCTACATTCATTCGTATCATGCCCGACATCTTTCTGGAAATGACAATATAGATTTTGGTCTTATTTTCTAGTGTCTCCTATCATTGTCCAATTCCACCTTAATTTGAACTCATATTTTATCAGATTCAGTGTTTCCCCAAGAGTTTTGCACTCGGGTTGTATTGCCTTGATAACCTCCATGTTTTACGGTATTTCTCATCTTAGTTCTAGAACGAGGCATATCCTATTGTGATTACTCTCATGGTCGTCTCGCATAAATTACCTCTCTTTTGACATTATCAGAATATCTTCTACATCAATGTATGGTTTTGTCCCTTTCTACGATTTCTGCAAGGGTTAAGTGAGGCTTTTGGGCTAACTTGATTTATAATTATTTATTCCTCAAACCATGAGTGAAGGCCAATCGTGTTATAGTATTATCAAAGTTCTTAGCTTAATAGGTTGAACTTCCAAACCTTTCAGTGTAATCTCTTAGTGTTTCCCCTATTGTTGGTATAGCTCTAACCATGATGATGAGTCTTGACCTGATCTCTCGCTTTTAGCCAATTTTTCATGCAACCTCTAGTTTAGGTGCTCAAAGGATCTTGTGAGTTTTGGACTCTAACTTGGAGAGAGATCATTGCACTCTCCCTGAAAACATGGCGGGAAAAGCACAACAAAAGATGGTGTCAGGGTTGATGATCAAATCCATGTGCCTCTTTTACATGTTGATGTGTTGGTCTGAGTCGGTCGATCCATCATAAGCATGAAACTATGATGTCTTAAGGCAACAAGGTAGCAACATATCTAGTATTGCCCAAGAGAAAGTATTATCTTAATTTCTTTTTGCCTATATGTCTACTTTAAAGAACACTACTAACTTGGGGGATTCCTTCGGTATGCACATATTTGTGAACGTCATCAGTATTTGAGGGTTACGAGGGGGATCAACCCTTTTAGTTTTTCATTGTTTTCAAGGCTTGTAGCGGTAATTTTAATGTTTATAGGTTTAACTGGAGCTCAGGTGGTGGTTGGTGCCTGGTTATGTTGATGTTCAACCTAGATGGGTCGGTGGGTAATTGATCTGCAATGGGAGCTTCATCTACATTTATCGGAGCTCCCTCTACCCCTTGGTTCTAACGGGGGCTACTCTTATATATTTTACAGGCATGCTAGTCTCCATGGTTTGCGGTTGACTAGGGAACTACTTCTTTCTACTCTCCTGGGGACTCGACGTTGTGTGATTTGACGGAGTTAGAGTTTGTATCTCCGTCAAGTTGAACCTTGTTACGCGTTTGGTCATGTCGTTGGATCTGGTCTTGGCCATTTTTGTTGTATCTCGTTGGGTAAAAGCTTGTTCGTTTCCCAGAAACAACGCAAATCTGATAAAACAAATTCTACAAGATAGAATAATCGAACCAGTGTGTGGAATTTGTGGAATGGAAGTATTTAAGTATATTCTGAACCTTGATAAGAAAATAACAATACAGAAGGTAAGTTGTTGAGAAAACAACTATGATCTTTATTATTCTTCATAATGAACTACAACATCCCTATTTATACAAATAATTTAGAACTACGTGATGACTCACTTCTCTCCTATTATTCCCACAATTTTTTAACGACTCCTCCTAATTTCATGGAACCTTCATTACGATAATGGATCTCATGTCTAGGTTGTGGGATATATTGGGAAACAATCTTTATGAGATCTTGGGGTTTCCTTGTTTGTAATCTTCAAGTAATGGATGAGTGATAAATACAACAAACATCTTCTTTTGCGAGTTTCTTATCTTTTAACTTTGGAATATTTCGAGGTCTTCGAGATCTTCATAAGGGGTTACTTGCAAATAGTAATTATTAGTTAGCATTCTACATGTTTGAGGTATAATTGACATTTTCTTCCTATAAAATATCACAGCTCTAGATTTGCTGAGAGTTGATCGACCGAGGATGACATCATACGTGAATTCGTACTGAGCTGTAACAAAATGTGTGAGTATATTTTTGACACATCAGTCGTTCCTACAGTCATCGACAACTCAACATCTTTTATAAAGAGTTTTGAAATTATAGAAAATTATTGGAAACATAAATTTTAATATTTTAATTTAAAAAATTAAAATATAGTATTTTGATATTACACGTGAATAATTATTTTGAAATATAATTTTATTAAGTAGACATTAATAATTATTTTGATATATATATATATATATATATTTATATATAAATAGAGAAACAATTGGTTCAATTAATTTCCCAGACAATGGTTGTCTCGTACAACCTCTCAAATTATGTCGACAGAAAGATACACATAAGCATGGGGCGTGGATCAGACGTCATCATTAAACCCCATAAAAGAGAAATAGGAGATTCTGGTCTGTGTGCCTTGCCAAAAGGTGTAGGGCCTGGCTGAAGATGAACCACATATTGAAGATTTAGCCCACTATTCGAATCCATTGTGAATGAAAAAATGAGTTAACATGTTTGGAAAATTTTGATGTCGATAAGTAAACAGGGATATGAGTTTTTTTTTTTTTTTCATTAGTTAAAATATTCAATTACAACAATATTCCAACAATTGGTTAAAAAACTCAATACTTTCTACTCCCTCCATTCCATAATAATTGATGTTTTGGCCAAACTAATTTATTCCACAATATATGTCACATTTCAAGTTTCAATACATATTAAATAATATTTTTCCTATTTTATCCTTCTTTTAATTTTTTTAATAGTTAATCATTAATTTTCTCTCTCTTAAAAGTAGGGATATCTTAGTAATTTTTAACTAAACTTTCCCTACTTTTTAGGTACCTTAATATATGTGAAAAACTTTAAAACGTCACATATTAAGGAATGGAGGGAGTATTACATTATTAGATTTCCACGGTGAGATTTCTCCCATTTTCCTAGCACATTTTGTTACTAGGTCGGCTATAATATTTCTGTCTCTTTTAATATGTACCACTTTCTACTTCGGATATCTTGCAGCCCATTTCCAGGTTACTTCAATTAGAGGTCGAATTTTCCAATCGATATTTTGTTCCTTATTAATTCCCTGAGTAATCTCTAAATTGTCCGTGTAAAACCAAGCTTTTTCCATCTTTAAAGAATCTGTTGTCTTCATAGCTTATAGAATTGCCCAAGCCTCACCTTCCTTTGCACTCTTGAAGAGACCTCTTCTATATTTTTTCTGGATAATGTTACCTTCTTTATCAGTTGCAATGGATGCTATTCCACTTACCTCATTTCTATTAACAAAAGAAGCATCATTATGCCATGTAATATCCACAGCTTCTTTTTCACTTTCTCCACTATTCTTATCTTCGTTTCTAATGTTTCTTTGTATTATACAATTGGTTTTTTGATCTTGGCTACTTTTATATGAGTTTAATTGTTCGTTTGGAAGTCTTCATTTTAATGTAAAAAAATGTTTTTAAAATAAATTTTATAATTTTTAAAAATTATTAAAAAAAATTTGAAATTAAAAATTATTTTAAATGCTATTTTCAAAAAGCATCAATTTAGTGTTTCTCATAAAAGTGTTTTTCAAAATTAAAAAAAACTCTTAAAATGCTAGAAGCACTTTTAAGTGTTTTTCCAAAAAAACACTTCCATACGGGCACTAAATCTTTCAACTTGTATGTTATGTTTTTTTTTCATAACAAGTTGAAAGATTTAATCGCATGTGTATACATGTTAATAGGTCAGGTATCATTATTTTGATTAAGAAAATGGATTTGTAAAAAATTAAAAAGAGTTATAAGGCGATAAAGGTAAAATATAACGTTAATACTCGGTCTCGCACAAAGAAATCATCGAGGGAGAGATCGATTAGATCTCATTCCCAAACCAATCTTCCAAGAATAAGTTATGTGCACAAGTATCATGAGACATATGACGCAACAATTGAGTAATTTAGCCCATAATTATGTTGCGCACCCACCTTATGCTTAAACTACGTACATGCAACCTTTCACGCATCTACCTACATCTATAATACCTTTTAGGAAGCATAAATGGATTTAGTTGTGGTTACTAAAAGACAAGAAAATAAAGGGAATATTTGTTTGGTTTTTAAGGTTAAGAACTAAAATGCAATGAAATGTAAATTAATTAAGATTAAAATAATAATGGAAATAAATAACGAAGAGATAAGAGTGAGAATGATAGCTTAAGTTTGCATGTAATCCCTTATCGCAATGAGTCGACGTATCTAGTAAAAGGGCAAATTGGGAAGTTTATGCTAATCGAGATTCTAACTCCATTCTAGACATCTTAGAAGGCTACCTAACAATCACTTGAGGCCTCTGAGGGAACTATACAATTATCCAGCTAGTCAAATCCATCTTAATCACTAACGCACGCCGTACGTATATGAACTCATTCTATTCCTAAACCTCCTATTAAGGCGACAGTTTCGGGTACTAAGGTCGGACTATCTTTGATCAAGATATCAGAAGATATCTTATTCAATCCATATACAACAATAATCGATTTCCCAACTTACTTAAACATCAATAAATCCCAAGTAATATAAATAATGATCAAAATAGTATTCAAGTTTCATACATAATGCAAACTCGAGCTAATAGAAATTAGTTCATAACTAAATAATGTAAACCAGAGTGTATAAGTATTAGAATCACGTTTAAAACAAAAAATAGATACAAATTACTCTAATGGGTGAATGATATCAATGAATGGAATGGTGGAGTAAGGCTCCAACTTCTTCTCCAGGCATGTTGCTCTTCTCCCAAGTGTTTCTCCTCTCTCTGCTGAAAAGGGCCTTTGCTGAACTGAAGAAAATAAAATATGAAGTATAATCCTTTATAATTGATTTTGTTGATATATACAGGGTTCCAAATGTTTTTAATGTTGTGGTCCCTTTTTAAATGGCCCAAATCAACCCAAAAACGTTTCAAGGGAGAGCAGTCTGGTTTGAGCCATGGAAGCTACAGCTTTAATAACTTTTTATTTTAACTCCAAACCACAAGCCGTCAACTCTCACGTGCTCCTAACTTCAAGTAGTACCATGGAACCAAAATTTACATGAAAGCTTTTTAAATGTGGAGTGTCTTTCACGAGAACTTATACTTGAAGCCGTTAAAGTTCAATGTTTGTTAGCTTATTACTTCTTTTTCACGTAGCCTCCACAACAACGGGTGAGAATACGTGCATCGACGAATCGTAATATGAAACCTTTCTTTGCTCGTACCTCAATCACCTTCACCGAAATGACTCGAGTGACAAATAATGTCCCCATCCAATCATTTTTATACTTCTGTGGTCTATTCTCGGGCTTGGGATCTTTCCAAGCTACTTCGTCTCCCACCCTAAACTCGTCATCTTCTTCTTTTCTAACGGTTTCTTGGTGGCTCTTAGTATTTGACTTTTTTTTTATCACAATTCGAATTTTGAGACACCTCGTGACTCCTTCCTCTTCTTCTTTACCAATACATAGAACGTTTAGGATTCATCAATAATGTAGAGGGTGATGGTTCCTTCATTCACGTTGATTATGGTGCGGTAGGTGGCCAAGAATGTACACCCGAGTATTAAAAGGACGTTCGTATCTGCATCATAATTAGTTATAATAAAATCAATGGGAGTAACAATATAACCTACTTGGACGAGCACGTCCTCTATCATTCCCCATGTATTTGTTGTAGATCGATCCGCCAATTGCAAGATGACGGATGTTGGTATGGCATCTCCAATACCAAAATTCTCAACATACTCTTAGACATGAGATTCATATTCGCACCCAAGTCACACATCATTTTTCCTTTAAATGTACCACCTACTTTGATTGGGAGGTTGAAACCTCCAGGATCCTTAGTTTTCAGTGTTAATTGTGTTGATACCTCTTCGGTTAATTTAAAAGTCTAATACTCGGTAATTTTATTCTTCTTGGAGAGTTTCCCTTGATGAATCATTGATATTTTGGATCTTTCTTGATGGTTTCGAGTAACGATATATTGATTTTAATTGGATTAACATCTCTATGAAATTTTTGTCCTCAAGGTCATCGCTCTTCTTAGTGATTTGTAATAGATTTGGAGGTGGTAAAGAGATGTGTGGTGGAAAAGAGATGTGTGGTGGCAAAGATTCTACCCTTTATTTTCTTGCACCCTTGGTGCTTCTAATGACTCTTTTGTTTTCTCAACCACTTCTTCAACCCAATCCTCAGCAGTCACCTCATCTAAATTCATTTTTTTGGTATTCTCTTTTGGAATCTCAACTTCACTCGATGTAACTAGTGGAGATTCTATAAAATTTTAAATTGAAGGCTAATGGCCTTAGACGACTCAAACCCAATATTGTTATCAAAATTCTGAAGTGCCTTAACATTAATATTCGTACCTTGGCCGATTTGCATAGGTTGAACTTTTTGTCGGACTTGAAGATGGTTGGCAGTTAATGAGACTTGATTTTCTAATATCTTCAACTATGTAGATGGTTCATTGATACTCTCGTTGGTTTCTCTCAAATTTTCTTGCGTCATCTTCATAAATGATTTTAAAGTTTGTTGTAGCTCACTAGTGGATCCTTCTTGTGGATGATAATGAGTGCTTTTTAGAAAGACTATCCACATATGTATTATACATGGGTTGTGGTGGAGCTTGATTAATGTAGCCTTATCCCTCTTGATAATGGTTTTGGGACCTTGGCTGAAAATTATTCCCTTGATGTCGTGATTGAAACGAATTACCTTGTTAGGTGCTACCTTGCTTCACGAACCCATTTACATTTGACCACTGGAGACACGGATGATCACAATTCCTATGTTGATACCCATGACTACCCGAATGGTAGTTCCTGCAATTTGACATGAACAACACCGATTCCAGATTATCTTGGCTCTCTTACCAACTATGATCATTCACTCCACAACATGGACAACCCTGTGACTAAATTGTACTACATTTACTTCGGATTGTCTCCATTGAAGACCTTCTTCAACAGCTAGTTAACTACTTCAACTAATTCTCTAAAGAGGAAAAAATTGCATCAATATAAGTGTCACTATCTAAACTAAACGTACATCATGTGGCGTTAGGAATTGAAGCTCGCAAAGGCTTCCAACTCCTATAATTATCTACTATCGTTCCCATACAAACCTATGCTTCATTCGGATCCATGGACATGAAACCACCATTTCCAATAGTATCGGCCATCAATCATGAACTCGAGTCAAGTCCATTATAAAACATAACTAACTGAAGCTCCGGGGTATAACCATTTAGTGGAAATTTTGTTAACCTTTGTTGAAATCGCATCCATGTTTCTCCTATGCTTTCTCCATCGTCTTGTCAGAAATTGGCAAGTTCCCTTTGCTATTTTATTCTCATACTCTGGGGATAGAACCGGTCAAGGAATTTTGTTTGAATTTCATCTCATGAAGTTATTAATTCATGTGGCTGGCAATCGAGCTACTCACTCGCACCTCCAGTCAAAAAGAATTGGGACATGAAGTAATTCCTTTGTTCTTGTGTGATGCCTTGAGTAATTAAGGCATCACATATCTGCATGAACTTCTGAACGGATCAGACCAGATCTGGATGTACGGTTGCGCTATAATTTCCATAGCTAATGAATTGGTTCTACATATCTGAGTCGGGCTTTAATATCACAAATTGAATAACTGGAGGGCGAATCCTTAATGGCTGAATTTTAAATTGGCCTCCTTAACAATGAAGACCTTGTTCTCTACACGTTTTATTTTGAACATTAGGTGGAATCCTCCATTAGATCCTAATGGTGGTTGAACTTTTGGAGGAACTTCATTTTGGTTCACTTGTTCCATCCGAAGTGGGACAACCTCTTGTGGGTGGATGACATTCCAATCAAAATCTAGATTCACTAGCGCATTCACATTCAAAATTACTTCTTCATCTCTTATCTCTTTTTCTCTCCTTCTTTGAGCTCAAAGAAATCTCTCGGGATTCGAGAGAACACACCAAACTTAAGAATTTGTGAAAGAGACAAAAACAAAATTAAGTGTAAAACTGAAAACAACTAAGCTTATTACACTAAACAAAAACACAATAACTAACTAAATAGTCCCCGAAAACGGTGCCAAAAACTTATTTTCTCTAGAGGTGGGACAAATTAACCTAACAATCGACAACCCTAGAGATCACACCTTGCAAGTTCACAGGTCCTTCGTACGTAATAAGTAAGCATATAAGATCGTTCTCCACGAGGATTATGAGGTTAACTATTATCATCTTTTAGTAAGCATCGATAGATTTAGTTGTGGTTATTAAAAGACAAGAAAATGAAGGCAATATTTGTTTGGTTTTTAAGATTAAGAATTAAAAATGAAATTCATTGTAAACTAATTAAGATTAAACTAATAACAAAAAAAGTAAATGCCTCGAATACCCCCTGAACTATGGACGAATTGATAGGTTGCCCCCCACTATTTTTTTTTTGTATAGGACGATCCTTAAGTTTCATTTTCGTGACTGGATGCGCCTTTTTAACGGAATCCATTAACTTTCTCCGTTAAGTCATCACATGTAGGTCATGCGCCATATTTTTTTAATTAAAAAAATTATTTTTCTAGATTTAATAAATAAAACCTATTTTTTTAAACGGTTAAAATTGACATTTCTTAATCCCTAACATATATAAATAGAAAATTAAAACAAAAATAAACCAAAAATAAAACAAAATTAATCTTCTAATTGGGGGAGATGAAGAACCCTAATTTCCGGGTTCTTCAAATCAATGGGCATACCCCAAATGTTGTCACTTATAAAACAAAGCTAGGGTACATTCGGTCATAATGAAACTGAGTGGTTCTTCTTTATTCTACTTTAGATCTTCTCTTTGTTCCTTAAAAAAACCGGTAACATTGATGTCTCCTACTTTGTGATAGATTTATGTTAAGATGAGACATCATTTTTAGTGATTTAGAAGTCTTTCTAATTGATTTTCTTGAGAAATAGTACACTTTCCTATTTTGAGTCTTGATTTAGTAAAATAATATTTTTATAGCATATTGGGTTTAATTATTTATTTAGTGTGAAGTTTTAAATATAATTATGGAGATTAATTAGAGTCCAAGTCAAAGACTAAGAGACATGGAAAGAAATAAGCATGGTAATTGGAGATAAGGAAAGAAAAGCTAAAAACATGGAAAAGGAAAAGCTACCTTAAATCTGAATTTATGCACCTACGACCACAAATCAGCTTATATCTCAAAATCAGTGTGGACTTTGGAGAAACGGTCAAGATCAAAGTTGAATATCTTTCCGAGACGATGAATTTCGACTACTCATACGCGTCAAACGGATGAGTATTGAAGCTGGTAGGACCAAAACAAAAACGGGCCTGATTTCATGTTTTATGGTTACGAATTTGAATTGGGCTTGGAGTCCACTACTTACCTTCTCCTTCAAGAAAACAAATTAGGTCTTCTAAACACCTATAAATATACCCTTATATCACTTGTAAATCATACTTTCTCATCCTTGCCTCATAGTAATTAGTCTTTAGGGTTTTAATCATCAGAATTATTGTAGAGAGCAAGATGATGTCTTTCATTATTTCTTTTAGTTTATTTCCTTCAGGTATAAACTAAACTTCTCATAGCTTGGGTTTGCATCAAGTATAATCTATGAATTCTAATTTCTTTATATCTAAGTTTCTTTTGGAATTATATATTTTAATCTGATATTAGCTGCTTACCTATATATTTGTTTATGTGTTTTGATTTAATGAATGTTTTCCTTGCTAGTGCACGAGTATAGGATTACCGTAATAGTAGTTAGATGATCGCCTTAGCTGGGTGTCTAATTATTGAAACACCACATAACGTCTAGTGTCGATATTGGTCCTGACAACACTAATTCTAACTAGATAGTCATTAGGGTATAAATTAATCACTATCACCATGTATGGAGATTGATTGCTTAGGGCCTTAGTAGCGCAGGAAAACCCTATTTGAACCAGCCGCGTGGTGTATCCGTAGCCCCCTTAGTCGCTGATGTCTCCTCATTTGTGATAGATTTATGTTAGGATGACACATCATTTATAGTGATTTAGAAGTCTTTTTAATCGATTTTCTTGAGAAATAGCGCACTTTCCTATTTTGAGTCTTGATTTAGTAAAATAATATTTTTAGAGCATATTGGGTTTATTTATTTATTTAGTGTGAAGCTTTAAAGATAATTATGGAGATTAATTAGAGTCCAAGTCAAAGACTACAAGATATGGAAAGAGATAAGCATGGTAATTGGAGATAAGGAAACAAAAGCTAAATACATGGAAAAGGAAAAACTGCCTTAATCCTGAATTTCTGCACCTACGACCACAAATCAGCTTATATCTCAAGATCGGTGTAGATTTTGGAGAAACGGTCAAGAGCGAAGTTGAAGATCTTTCCGAGAAGATGAATTTCGACTACTCATACGCGTCAAACGGATGAGTATTGAAGATGCTAGGACCAAAACAAAAACAGACCTGATTTCCATGTTCTAGGATTACGAATTTGAGTTTGGCTAGAAGTCCATTACTTACCTTCTCCTTCAAGAAAACGAATTAGGTCTTCTAAAAACCTAAACATACACCCTTATATCACTTTTAAATCATCCTTGCCTCATAGTAATTAGTTCTTAAGGTTTTATTCTTCCAAGTTATTGTAGAGAGCAAGATGATGTCTTTTAGTTTATTTCCTTCAGGTATGAACTAAACTTCCCATAGCTTGGGTTTTGCATCATGTATAATCTATGAATTCTAATTTCTTTCTATCTAAGTTTCTTTGGGAATTACATGCTTTAATCTTATATTATCTTCTTACCTTTATATTTGTTTATGTGTTTTGATTTATTGCCTGTCCTAGAACTGATCACTTTAGGCTTTCTTAATAGTAATTAGATGATCACCTTAGCTGGGTGTCTAATTATTGAAACACCACATAACGTCTAGTGTCGATATTGTTCCTAACAACACTAATTCTAACTAGATAGTCATTAGGGTATGATTTAATCACTATCACCATGTATGGAAATTGATTGCTTAGGGCCTTGGTAGCGCTTGTAAACCCTATTTGAACCAGCCTCGTGGTGTGTCCGTAGCCCCCTTAGTCGCTCTCAAGGTCTAAGGTATGGGAATTTAGAATCCTGACTTAGTATTTAAGAGCTAATTATCTCCCTTATTAACTAGATTTAATAGAAAGAATTAGAAGGATTAGTGCATACTAGCAAAACCTAAGCTATACTTCTCATCTCATATTTCTTCGTATTTAATTTACTGTCTTTATTTTCCTTAGTTTAATTTAGTAATTTCGAATTTAATCTATTTATTTTCCTGTCTTTTAATTAATTACTTCTTACTCGTTATTTCTATCTATTCGTATAACACACTAAGTCCCTGAGAATGAACTCAACTTATCATTAAAACTTGCATACGTCCTTTAATACTTGCATTACTGTTCCTGTCTAGGGTGAGAGTGCGTTGTTTTCTGACTTATTATTTATCTTATTTTTATCACACCCTAGGCGACACCAGTCGCTCTCAAGGTCTAAGGTATGGGAATTTAGAATCCTGACTAAATATCTAAGAGCTAATTATCTCCCTTATTAACTAGATTTGATAGAAAGAATTAGAAGGATTAGTGCATACTAGCAGAACCTAAGCTATACTTCTCATCTCATATTTCTTCGTATTTAATTTATTGTCTTTATTTTTCTTAGTTTAATTTAATTATTTCGATTTTTTCTCTCTTTATTTTCCTATCTTTTAATTAATTACTTCTTAGTCGTTATTATTTACCCATTCGATTAACACACTAAGTCCCTGAGAACGAACTCAACTTATCATTAAAACTTGCATTCGTCCTGTAATACTTGCAGTACTGTGCCTGTTTAGGGTGAGAGTGCGTTGTTTTCTGACCTATTATTTATCTTATTTTATCACACCCTAGGCGACACCAAACATCTTTCCCCTCTTCTTTTATTCTTCGATTTCATCTTCTTATTCATCATTTGATGATAACAATAGTGTTGAAGATGCTCGTTTTACTATATATCAAATGATCAGAAGGCGACCCAAGATTTCTGTTGTGGACTATAAGAAACTATTAAACAGTGTTACGAAGATGAAAAATTACCCTGTGGCTCTTTCTCTATTCAGAGAAATGTGCTTTTTAGGTGCTCCAATAAGTGATTTCATGATGAATATTTCTATTAATTGTTACTCTTATCTGCAACACAACGATATGGGTTTTGCGATGTTAGAATGTCTCATTACAAGCGGGTATGTTCCTGATATTGTTACCTATAACACCTTGATAAAGGGTCTCTTTCTTGAACATAGAGGAGAAAAGGCTTGTAAGTTGTTCGATAAAATATCAATGTAGAAACTTTGTGAGAATGATGAAGTTACTTTTGGGGTCTTAATAAATGGGCTATGCAAGGCACACACTTAACTCTATTGAGTGGCTTAGGGTATTAGAAAAAAGGAATATTAACCTAGAGATTAAAGATTATAGCATTAATATTGACTGTCTCTGCAAAGACCGTATGGTAGATGATGCAGTTAATTTATTTGCTGAGATGAAAGATAAGGGCATACCCCCAAATGTTGTCACTTATAATTCATTGATCCAAGGTTTGTGTAATTTTGGTAAGTGGAAAGAGGCTAATATGATCCAAGGTTTGTGTAATTTTGGTAAGTGGGAAGAGGCTAATATGTTATTGACTGAGATGGTTGATTGTCGAGTTTTTCTAGATTGTCACACATTCACTATATTTGTTGATTCATATGGTAAGAAAGGATTGGTGGAAGAAGCAAAAAGTGTTATGGAAATAATGAATGAAACAGGATTGGTGGAGTATGAAACTTAAAGATTTGAAGGTTTGAAGGTTTGAAGATTTGAAGGTTTGAAGGTTTAAAGGTTTGAAGATTTAAAGATTAAAAAATGCCAATTTTACCCTTTTTTAAAAATAGGTTTTATTTATTAAATCAGAAAAATAATTTTTTAATTAAAAAAAATATATAGCACATGACCTACACGTGATGACTTAACGGAGAAAGTTAACGGATTCCGTCAAAAAGGGGCATCAGTCACGAAAATGAAACTTAAGGGGCATCCAGTACAAAAAAATTTAGAGGGGGGCAACTTGTCAATTCGTCCATAGTTCAGGGGGTAAACGAGGCATTTCTCTAATGAAAATAAATAAATGAATAAACAAGATATAAGAATGAGAAGGATAGCTTAGTTTTGTAAGTAACCCCTTACCGTAATGAGTCAACGATTCTATTTATAAGGGTGAATTGGGAAGTTTATGCTAATCGGGAGTCTAAATCCATTCTAACTCCCTTGCAGATAGCTTAGAAGGATATCTAACAATCACTAAAGGCTTCTTCCGAGTAAACTCTACTTGATGATCAGTGCTAAAGATAATTACCATAAATGATTATCTGGCTAGTCAAGCCAATCATGATCACTAACACACACCAGACGTATATGAACTCATTCTATTCCCAAAACCCACGTTATGGAGACATCTAGGGCACTAAAATCAATCTATATTTGATCAGGATATTGAAAGATTATTAATTTAATTCATATACAATAATAATGAATTTCCTAATTTAATTAAACATTAGTTAATCACAAATAACATAAATAATCATCAAAAGAGTATACAAGGTTCATAAATATTGCAAACTCAAGCTAATAGAAATTAGTTCATAACTATATAATTAAAAAAAAGGTATACTTATCATAATCATGTTTAAAACACAAAATAAATACAAATTACTCTATGGCTGATTGGAATCGGAGAAGGCATGGTGGAGTAGGGCTGAAGCTTCTTCTCTAGGTGTGTTACACTTCTCCAAATAATTTCTCCACTCACTGCTGAGTAAAATATAAATTTTAATCCTTTCTAATTTGGGAGCCCTTTTTAAATTTCCCAAGTCAACATAAAAACATTTTCAAGGAAGAGCGGACTGGTTCGAGCCAAAACAAATGCAGCTTTAATAATTTTTCATCTTAACTCCAAATCACAAACCATAAAATCTCACGTTCTCCTGACTTCAATTAATACCATGAAACTAGTGAAATCTCTCATAATTTTAGCCAATTGCACGTAATGTTCAAAAAAACCTTTTTAACCAAACAGCTTCCTGAACCGCAGCTGAGCAAGCTATGAATTCAGCTTCCATCGTTGACAAAGCTACACAGGTTTGTTTCTTGATACTCCATGAAATTGCGCAATTATTCAGCAAGAATACATAACCTGAAGTAGATTTACGCCCATCTATATCATCAGCCCAATCGGCGTCTTTATATCCTTCTAGGCGTAATTTATCTCCTCGAAAGCATAAGGCATGATCTTTCGTGCCTTTTAGGTATCTCAATATCCTTTTCACAGCTTTCTAATGCTCTTGTCCCGGGATTGATTGAAAAATACTACTAAACCTACTGCATAATATATATTTGGTCTCGTACACATCATAACATACATAAGACTACCAATGGCACTAGAATATGGTATTGTTGACATTTTCTGTTTCTCTTTTATAGTACTAGGACACATGTCGAGAGTTAAGTTTATTCCCTTTGCTACAGGAGTGTCAATGGAATTTCACGTTGTCATACCAAAACGTTCAAGTTTATTCATGATGTAAGGTTCTTGAGATAATGATAATAGTCTTCTAGACCTATCTCTGTGAATCTTAACACCAAGAATATAATTCGCTTCTCCCATATCATTCATATCGAATTGAGAAGCTAACCACTCCTTATTAGCTTGAATAAACTCTTTATCATTCCCAGCTAATAGGATGTCATCCACATATAGAGATAAAATTATGAAATTTTTCTTGGAACGTTTAATATAAACACATAGGTCTTCCCTTATCATCTCAAATCCATTTGACGAGATGACTTCATGAAATCTAAAATTCCACTGTCTCGAGGCATGCTTAAGACTATAAATTGATTTCAATAATCTACATACTTTATTCACTTGATCTTTTGCAACGAAACCCGAGGTTTGTTCCCTGAAAATAACCTATTCTAAATCTCCATTTTGAAATGCAGTTTTAACATCCATTTGGTGCAACTCCAGATCGAGATGCGCCACAATAGCTAAATTAAGACGTATTGAGGTAAATCTAACAAAAGGAGAAAAAGTTTCCTCAAAATCTATTCCTTCCCGTTGAGTATAGTCTTTCTCTACCAAGTGAGCTTTATACCTGTCAATGTCAGGTCTCCTCTTTATTTTAAAAACCCATTTGTTCTCAATTGCCTTACGTCCTTTCAGGAGATTAATCAGTTCATATACATGGTTTTTAATCATCAACTCCATTTCTTCTTCCATTACTTTTCTCCATTCATTCTTATCGGGACCAGAAAGTGCTTCATTAACTGTTTGAGGTTCTTCTTCGTCTTGTGGAGTTATCATAAAGACTTATCCTTCGATTTCAATGGTTTCTTCATTAACTAAACCTCTATCTATTCTCTTAGGTTGAGAATCATGAGAAATAGGATTACTAGATGAAGCAATGGTTTCTTCTGTCCCAAGATGTAGAGCAGTGTCCGTCTCTATTTCTTGAGTATGTGTTACCTCATCAGGTGTCACATTTTTTTGCATATCATCTTCCTGAATCTCATTTAATTCACATAAAATAGAATTTATATCAACCTCACCTCTGCTAGGAAAATCATTCTCTAAGAATGTGACATCTCGTGACCCAATTTCAGTAAGACCCCCATCATTATGTTCACTAATAAACACATATCCTTTAGAGTGATATGGGTATCTAATAAAGATACAATTCTTACCTCTTGAACCTAACTTCCCATACTTATGAGATGGATCATGAACATAATCTTCCGACTCCCAAGGTCGTAAGTATGATAGATTAGGTTTCCTACATGTCTATAGTTCATAAGGAGTTGATGGAATCGTCTTTGTGGGTACTCGGTTAAGTATATAACAGGCGGTAAGCAAGGCATCTCCCCAATAAGATATTGGAAGATTTTCTTGTGCCATCATAGACCTAACTATTTCTAGGAGTGTTCTATTCCTCCTTTCAGCCACACCATTCTGTTGTGGTGTTCTAGGAATTGTAAGTTGCCTTACTATCCTTTTTTCATCACACAGTTTTTAAACTGCTCAGATAGATATTCACGTCCTCGGTCGGTTCTTAGGTTTTTCACCTTCCTCTCTAACTGATTTTACACTTCACTGATAAACATTTCAATGCTTCAGACTTGTGAGAAATCAGGTAGACATAACCAAACCTAGGGAAATTGTCTATAAAAGTGATGAAATAACGTTCCCCACGTCTAGTTTGAACACTCATTGGTCCACAAATGTCTAAATGAATTACTTGTAATGGGTACTCTAATCATTTTGCCTTTCCAAATGGTTTCCATTTTGCTTTACCTGCTAGACAATTTTCACAAGTTGGAAAGTTGACTTTTGTCAATGAACCCAAATGGTTCGCCTTAGCCAACAAATTCATATGGTATTGTCCAATATGACCTAATTTAGCATTCCATACATTTTCTTCTACATTAGAATTATTAGAAGAAGTATTAGTAGAAAAGCAACTACTTACATAATAACTATTAAATGAGTTATCATCATCTAGTACAATTAACCATGCGAAATAAAACCAGAACCATAATACTTAGCGTCATAATAGATATCTACTGGTTTGTTATAAAAATTCATATTAAAACCTAATCCTAGAAGAACAGTGACCGAGACTAAGTTTCGCCGAATGTCAGGTGCGTAAAGTACATCATGCAGGTACAAGGTTTGACCACCTCGCAAGTTCAACTTGCAAGTGCCAACTCCTTTGACTTCAAATTTATTGTTTTCTCCTACATATATCCACCTTGATCCATCTGGAATTCGATGGTACTCTACATATGCCTCTCGGTCTTAGACTACATGGTATGTCGCTCCTGAGTTCATAGTCCACAAAGGATTAGAATCAGCTAGCAATACAGTACTGGTAACATAAGTAAATTTACAAAAAGTGAATGAAATTGCTACCTTTCTAGGCTCGCTGCACTCGCGAGCAAAGTGACCCAATTTATCACAGTTAAACCATTTCATCTTACTCTTGTCTTTCTTCTTACAGAAATCCCTTATTGTTACCATTTCAACATAAGGCTTAATTGCATCTAGACGTATGTCTTCCAATATCACATGACGAGCAACATCATCACAGGTTTTGATGTTGTCATTATGAGTCAAGTTTATATTCAAATGCTCCCAGTTATTTGGAAGAGATCGGATCACAGCTTGAACATGTTGCTCATCAGTAAGGTTATGACATGTAGTCTTAAGTTCCCTAATCATGTTAGACATCTCTCGAAGATTTTGTTGCATGGTTTGATTAGGATTCTTCGTGTAAGTGTCAAACTTAATGGTCAATTGACGCAACTTAGTCATAGTCGTACCCCCATACTTATCATTATTCCACATCTCCTGAGAAGTGAGGTATCGTTGGAATTCATAGACAAGATCGTCATTCATGGAGCCTATCAAGATGCCTCTTGCGGTGGAATCTTTATTTTTTCACTTCTCATAAGCCTCCATGTCCCTTCTGTTGTGAGCTATGTTGCCTTCTTCAGGCTGAACCATGACGTTGTTAATAGCCTCAAGAACATCTTGATCTTCTAGAACATAGTGTATCTTGAGCTTCTAAAAGTTATAGTTCTCACTATTCATCTTTTTTCATTTGTTGAGATCAGCAATGAGGGTTTTTTATGCCATTTTCTCTATAAAGTAAGATATTTTCATTAATAACATACATTTATTTAACAACTCTTTGTTATTAGTGCAAATGGTATGAATAAGAAAGATAACAAAATAAGTGATAGAGAAAGTTCACTATGTTTCCAATCATGGATCACCATATTTTGTTTGTCTTAATCATTCAATCAATTTCATTCACTGCAAAATTAAGTTCTTCAAGAACTCCCACTTACTCTAACATAAATAGAGCAATATTTATGAAAATAAACAACTAAAGCATGTAATCATAAAAATATGAAATCATACATAATTGAAGTACATGTTCAATAATGAAATAACTAAATCAAAAGAAATAAACATCGAAGAAAAAAAAACCTACTAACCAACTACCTACTGCAAGTTCAACTAGCAAACACCTTTCATATCCAAAACCTTAATTTAGGAATTGACTCCTCAAAGTTCACTTCCTCATATTTTCCAATAAAAAATATCTATTAACATCAGTATTTCCATAATGCATTCCACATTTGCATTGGTCTGACCTAGTGGAACTATTAAAATACCTCCATAAGTGAGATTCAATTAAAGCATACACAAGCCACTCATGTGTATCATCTATTCCATGAACATAGTTCTCTGGAAACTCATACTCCTATAAGATATCAAGATCCCTTCTCTCTCGGCATTCTGCGAAGGACATCTACCTTGCAATACTCACAACATACGATATCATCACCCCAATTAATGACATTTTGAATCAAACTATTGACAATTGTCACATGTTGCACAAGAGTGTGATGAGGTTTCTTCTTATAACAGAGTGCTCGGATACTGTTCCTCAAAGTTTGTCTTTGTTCCATTGTCCTTGCACGACTTGGCGTATGAACCCTTAATGGTCACTACATTAGGATTTCTTACGTTCCTATGAAGCACTCGGTAATCTCTCAATAGGCGAAACCTCGATTCCCGTGATCCTCTGGATCGTGTTTCCATCATTTTCAACATATAGAAAAATAAGAATGATACAAAATTACACAAAAATTGATTAGGAAACAAGAAAAAAATCAGATTTACAGTATCTGCCAGGAACTCTGTTCATCAACAATAACTTAATGCAACAAATCTGGTAAGACTACTAGTCACTGGAATAGTTGGTGTGTGTTGAATCCCCCCTGAAACAGTTCGGTTTTGTTTGGAAAATTAGGTAAACCCATTACCCAATATATAAACGGACCAAAAAAAATAATAACAAAAATAGGCATGCATAAACAGTAATACAAATGGCTGATGGACCAGACCAAAAAAAACTAATAATTAAAGTCCATTAAAGTGACCAAACCAAAAAAACCGATAATTAAAGTCCATTAAAGTGTTCAGTAATACAATATCATTAATAAAAAACTATCGACAGAAAAAAAACTATTATTTTCTTAAAAAAATATTAAACTCAATTAAAACTTTCATGATCTGATACCAATTGATTGAATTTAATTGGAAAAAATAAATAATACAAGATGATTTAATTCGTGTTTACCTCTTGAAGAGCAGCGTAAATTAATGTGATTGGATTGCTTCGATCACATATCTTCTTACAATGAAGAAGAACCTTTGTTCACAACCTAAGAACCTCAGATAATATGATTCAGTTTCTATGTGTTTTTGTTTTGAGCAGAGAAAGAATAGTTAGAGAGGAGGTGTTGAATTATTCTAATAGAGTTGGATTTATTTCAGACTCTTCTACTCCCTCCGTCCCAAAAATAATGTCCACTTTGCTTTTCACACAAATTAAGAAACACAATTATTATCTTCCTCATTACTAAAATACCCCTAATAAAGTGTCTTGATATTTTAAATATGTATTGGAAACATAAATTTAAATATTTTAATAAGGGTAATAGTGGAAAAATGTGGAATAAAGTGTCTTAAAATTCTAAGTGGACATTATTTTTGGGACACCATTTTTAGTAAGGTGGACATTATTTTTAGGACACATGGAGTATTAAAAATAATTGATGAGTAGTCTTTTATAAAATAATGGGGTAAGGTGGTTTTTCCAAGTACAACTCTTTATATATTTTGAATTTAAAATTCACAATATGCAAATTAACTAATTATAGGCGGACAAAAAATAATTACTAAATAAAATATATTTTATTTATTTTATTGATCCATTTCCTATATTCAATTTAAGATATACAAGTACCATCTCAATCATTTTTCTTAAATCATTGTATAAACGTTCGTGATTTTCTTTTTTTGACAAAAAAAAAGCCAAAGACGTCGTCATTTGGCCAATAAGTGAAAAATCAAGAAGTGAAAATGAGACATTTGTCCATTTGGAACAAAAAAACTATGATACTTTTTTTTTTTTTTGTTACATGGGTTCCGGGCTAGCTTGCGCGCACCCGACTAATCCAACGAAGATATACATGTCTCCCCATATATATTCTCATGGTAAATCAGAACTAGGTTGCCCATGTTCAGGGAGGGGTTCGAGCCTTGTACCTCTTACTATACACCCGTTAGGGAGATGCTTCGAACCATGGACCTTCCCTTTAAGTGCTGAAAAAATAGCAAAGCTCTGGCAAGTTGAACTAACCCAACTGGTTAACTACGATACTTCTTCATACTTCATCAATACGTAAATTATCAAAAATATAAATATAATATTTTTTACGATTTAACTTTTATATAGCTTGAGATTTTACCTTAGGATCAAAAATTCAAATATCAAAATATTACGAGGTCAAGTCTTTTCAAATCACTTAGTTACCGAATATGAAAATTATCCACGAATAAAACAGATTATATTAAAGTGCTTGAAAGGTGTACTTGTTAAAAAAAATCAAATTCACATCACATTATATTATATTGTAGGGTTTCGCTTGAAAGGTGTACGTATTAAAAGATTTCAATATCACATCGCATTATATTATATTGTAGGGTTTCACAATGAACTAGTTTTAGTTTTTTGGATTTAAGTGGAGTCACATATGAAATCAATAATGGTTACGTTTTTTAGAATTTCACACCGGCCAACTATAACTAAATGTCCATGTTAATAAATAATGGACCACGACAGTATTATGAAAAAAATAAAAAATAAAGACCAGGACAGTATTATGTGCAAAATATTACGGTATGAATTACTAATAGAATTAATGCTAAAGAAATTTGTTTAACTAATTCTAATTTTTATTCATCATCGTCGTTATATTTTACCTATAAAAAAACAGTGTGAGTTATAAAAAACTTTATAAAACTTAAATTTTAAGATATGGAAAAAATTTCTAAAACTCAGATTTTGAATTTTAAGAATTTTTCAAAAACTCACTATTCATTGATAAAGACCGTGTCTTTAAGGAGATAGTGGACAATACTGTAGAGGTTTATTGAGCATTAATCCTTATTATTATGTATATTTACTTTTATTTAAATCTTAAAATTTATATTTTCTCTATAATAAAAAATTTCATTTTAAAATTGATAAATAGTCTAGTGGTTAGACTACTCCATTATCGGATCGAATCTTGGAGTCAAAATAAATTCGAGTCTAAAGTGGTTCTTATTGAAGTAAAATGACTCTGAGTCCAAAGAGACTATCAGGTGTATAAAAAAATCATTTTGATATGTGGGTGATTTAGGTCAACTTGCGTGCATCACGATTTATTTAATGAAAAATATACACGCCATCTTGTACATACGTACATGTATATTATAACTAGGTTACCCATGTTCAGGGAGAAAATTTCAATTTTGTACCTCTTACTCCACACCCTTTAAGAGTTGAAAAAATAACAAGACCCTGAAATTTTTTCATTGTATTGTAATATGGTCTCTTATACGATCAATAATAATACTAATCTTTCTTCTTATTATTTTTTGTGGTCTCCTTTTTTTTCTACTTTCATGACCCGTCATCAGCATAATATCATATATCATCTAATATAGTAGATAACTTATACTTTCATAACATGGTATTAACACGATATCCTCTTATTACTGATTTATAGTTGATTACTGTATACCAATCGTAATAATCAACTAAAAATCAATGATATCGATCATTACATTACACATTTCATTTCAACATACCAATCTCACCTTTATTATATTTCTATTCCTATTTCAATAGTAATATAATCATATATATTAAATAATTGCATACACCACTTTTACTCTTCCCTTTATGAATTGAGAAAAATATATTATTCAATACAGGGCCTTTCATATCTTTAGGTAATAAATTTTTTTCTAGAATCTTATTTGTCCATTGTTTTTCTTTTCCTACATTAACTTTGATCATATATTTATACAAATCAAATTTCAATTTAGGCTATAATCTATAGTTAAAAATATTTTTAGACCAAACGTATCAAAAGTATCATTTTTAGGCTATTTCATTAATTTCGTGAGATATTTCATAGATTTTTAGGGTAATTTAGATATTTCAAATAAAGTTCATAGTATGTGATGTGGTCAAATAAAAACATTGTTTATTTGAAATATCCAAATTACCTTAAAATCTATGAATATCTCACAAAATTAGTAAAATAGCATAAAAATGGTACTTGTAAATATATTTCGCCGATATATGATATTTTTAAACATTTAGTTTAAAAATGTTTATAAGCCATAGATAATGGTTGATGTCTCCTCTTTTGTTCTATTTATATGCATTTAGGAGACATCAAAATTGGTGATTATTTGACAAATTCGATAGACTTTTAGCAATAATCTGTCATATTCCATTTTCTCTCCTTAGATTTTAGTATTTTTGATTTATTAAACTTTTGCGCGTAATATGGTTTGTTTTAGTGAAAAGTTTGTAGGTTTCTAATACTAGCAAGGAGAGGAATCAAGAATAGAAGTCTTAGATCGTGTAAAGAAGTCAAAAGCTAGATGAAATATTCCGAGGAGTTGACAAATTTGAGTTGAAAATCTAGAAGACTGATGGTAATTGTTGATTTCGAGTCACTTAAAGATGGATTCAGCCTCTGAGCTATGAAGAAGATTCCTTCCTTATCGAGTTAAGAAGAATCAGCAAGTTCAATGAGTCAATTCGGAGTTAAATTGAGAAAGTTATAGCCGTTTTAGTGAAGGATGTAAAACAGTTACGGGATTTTGGGCTTGAAGAGTGGACTTGAGCCATTTAATATTTTTATTCTTTTGAAATAGCCCAAGTCCAAATTTAATAGTATATAGGCTTTTAGACTTTTTTTTGGTCGAAATAAACTTAAATTAGAATAGAAAATTACAATTATCCAATCCCTAAAGGATGAAAATCCAACAAAAGAAGTTTAGCTAATTGAGGAGGGGGGACTAGATTCCAAATACTAAACAAAGAGCCCTTAAGCTTTTGCTTAGTAACCCAATCAGCACATAAGTTTTTTGATCTCTTCACAAAAGAGATTTTTAAATTACACACCATCTTACTTCTAGCAATACATTTCACAAAAACCCTAAAATTACAAGAGATTTTACTACCAAAAACAGTTTGATCCACTAAAACTTTACAATCACTCTCGATTTCCACTTTGCCTCGGGGGTAGCTAGCTGCCATCTCACAAGCCTCCACCAAACCTCTAGCTTCAGCTTCCATTGCCGAGTTTACTGTAATGATTTGGGCCTTTCCATCCATCATCTGTCCAAAAGAGTCCCTAACAATACAAGCAAATGAAGCTTGTTTAGTAAGATAATTAAATGATGCAGCACAATTGATCTTATACTTTCCATTACAAGGTGGATTCCACCCTGTTTTGCTTTCATAATTTCCACTTCTTGCCACTGAATTGTTAAACACTTCCTCCCGGTGACAATCATTTTGAATTATAACATTTTCATTCTCATTCTGCCTTGAGTTGTTAACTTTTTTTGCCTCAGTTTTATTTCTTGTAGCAAGAAAATAATCATCATTGGCTTTAAGGGCCTCTTGTAAAGTTTTCACAGGGTCATGTAATACACCTCTAAATATATACTCATTTTTCCCTTTCCATATAGACCAAGCTATATAAAAAGCAATTTCACCAAGTCTAGTATCTGTATTATCAGATTCAGTGATACAAAGCCTTAAAAAATTTATCCATCTGTTAACATTACAGGTTGGTTAAGTAAGGGCTTTAAAGCAAAGTGGACTAGCCATCCACACAACTTTAGCCCAAGAACAGTGAAACAAAAGGTGCTCAACATTCTCAATTTTAGATTCACAAAGTTGGCATAATGAGGATTCCACTGATTTTTTCTTTTTCCTATTTTCATTAGTAGGTAAAGCATTCTCACAACATTTCCATATAAAGTTCTTGACTTTAGGTTGTACTTTCATTTTCCAAGTTAACTCCCAATCATCAGATTGTAGTTTAAAAGAAGATTCAGCCTCTTTATAATTCTTAATTATTTCAACTTTTTGTTGTGCCTTCCAAAGTATCTGATATATATCTTTAACACAAACTTCTCCATTTAATGAGAAGGGACAAAATGGAGAGTCCTCGCAAGAAAATGGAGGGATATATATTCTAGATATGGTTGCAGCAACATCAAAGTCAAATAATTGATTAGAATTTGTGAATTCCATTCAAATTTATCAAGATTAAACAGTTCAGACACATAAATCAGATTACTTCCCAATGGCTTTGTAAGGTAAGAATCATTTGGGACCCAAAGATCCTCCCAAATCTTAATAATCTTACCATTCTCCACATTCCATCTGAAGGACTTAAGAAAACAGTTCCTACCCTCTATAAGGCTTTTGAAACCCCAGGAGCAATTGCTAGGTAAAATAGCTTCAGTGAAGTCAGAATGAGGAAAATATTTACCTTTAAGAACTTTAAACAATAAAGAATCTTTCCTGTTCATAAACTTCCATGCATTAGAAGATAGCAAGGCTAGATTCTGGCAATGAAAGTCTTTAAATCCCAAACCTCCATCCTGTTTAGAATTCATAAGTGTATTCCATTTAACCCAGTGGCACTTACCTTGCCCTTGATTATTCCAATAAAAATTTGAAATGAGAGAAGTAAGATTTGAAGTAACTTTTTTAGGAATTAGAAAGACTGACATTAAGTAATTTGGGATTGCTCCAATAACTGCTTTAATTAAAATCTCTTTTCCAATTTTTGAAAGCAATTTGGTATCCCAACTTTTCATTCTATTCATTATCAGCTCAAGTAACCATTCTAAAGATTTGACCTTGGATTTTCCCCAAGAAGAAGGTATACCAAGGTATTTTCCAAGATGATCAAGTTTCCTCATATTCAAATGAGTTGATATTTTATTCTTAACCTCCACATGTGTATTTTTACTAAACAATATGCCACTTTTGTTCAAGTTAACTATCTGATCTGTAGCAAAAGAATAGCAATTCATAATATTTCTGAATATATCAATATTGTTCTCTTCAGCTTCCATGAAAAATAAGCTATCATCAGCAAATAAAACATGTGTAATCAGATATAGAAGCAGAAGCAAGGAAGAAGGAAGAAGCCAAGAGCTAGAGACTTCAACATCTACAAATCACAACCAAATCCAACCTCCTAATTAGGTCTTTAATTTTATCCTCTTTAATCGTCTCGGAAAGATCTTTACCTTTTCTCTTGACCGTTTCTCCAGATTCCTCAACGTTTGTGAGATATAAGCTGATTTGTGGTCGTAGGTGCAGAAATTCAGGTTTAAGGCAGGTTTTCCGTTTCCATGTTTTTAGCTTTTACTTCCTTATCTTCAATTTCCATGTTTATCTTCTTTCCTTTAGCTCTTTTAACCAACTTGGACTCTAATTAATTACCATATATCTCTAAAGCTTCACACTAAATAAATAATTAAACCCAATATGCTCTAAAAAAATAATTAATTAATTCAAGACCCAAAATAGGAAATTGTACTAAATTATGCGAGAATCGACCTATACTCTAATAAATACGCCTAAAATGATGTCTCCAACTACTAATAAATCATCACAAATGGGGAGACATCAAGACCCCCAACTCAAAGTTGTATCGTCCCAATACAATAAAAGTAAAGAACAGTAGGGTAGTCAAATAATCAAGAAGAAGAAGTAGGAGGAGAATAAGAACAGAACACAATGAATGATCCTAGAGCATAATACCTAAAAAGTCTCATGTAGTAATGCTCAAGAAATAATGCACAAGTATGCTTAATATACACGTAATCAACAATCCAAAAATTTCATTTCAAGATTAATTTCGCAATGCCAGAAGGAGAGGTTGATAACTTAGTTCATGCTAATGGCTATAGTTTGTTCATAGGTCCTAATATAGCATTCAATGGCCCACTTACCTACTACCTAATAGCTCCATTGTTTCTCCACCAAGCAGTTAGAAATCCTAAGGTCTTTGGTTATAACGTGGCTTAAGGACGGGTGTGGTATAATTGGATAATGAAAAGTGAGCTTTTGGCTCTCTCCTCACTAGCCATCAACGGATCGCCCTAGAGCTTGAGTTTTCACTCAAAGATGTTCTCACTCAACCCAATTTATTGATGCTTTTGATGTGCATCCCCAATAATCCCAAATAAAACCTTTTATGATGATATACAAATTCCACTTTGCCGGTCCGAATATATATTCTTTTCATATCAATTCTTTTCTTTTGTATAGCTATGATTCTCTTTTTGATGTTCGAGATATCACGCTATTTTTTTCATATATATATTCTTTCTTTTTATGCCCTTGTTGGCAAATTTAGCTCGTAGCTTCTTTTTCATTCACTATTACCCCGGCAAAGGGTTACAATAATAACTTTTTCATCATCAATAAAATCACAATTATAATTCCCAAATCCCAATTTTCCCCAAAGATGAATCCCACCACCCCAAACTCAAGCTCTAAAAACGACTTGTCTCAGGGTTTGCGATTCGAGTGCGGGTCATATAGATAAGTCCTACAAACTAAGGGTATGGATTATAATGTGTTTCAATAAAAGGATTTAGAAAGGCTCAGAGGGGCTAAGACGGATAAATAACAAATATCAAATAAAAGGTGAGAAGGTATAAAAGGCTTCAAGTGGCTTCAATATGAAAGAACTGCCTTATTCATTTTTCTAACTACCGGATTTTGTTACTTTTTCATTACTAGTTCATAGATAAGCGGGTTTTCAACTAATTTCAAACCTCGCGTTCTACACACCAAATAACTTTCCCTAAGTTTCAAAGTAACTTCTTAGCATTCCTCATTAACTTTTCTATCTTTTATTTCCTGTTTTCATACGTGCATACTAAACATAGTTGTAACATCTTTCAAAAACATACTACTTACTATCATTGACCTAATTAAATCATGCTCAATAGTTACATTCAACATATTCTATGCCTAATTCAACCCAAAAAAATTTAAATTTTATGAAAAACAAAACAAAAAGGAAGATGAGGACAACGAATCCCCACCCCCAACTCAAAAATGAGTCGTGTCCCCACGACTCGAAAAAGACTCAAGAAAAATAATATTTAAAATTAGCACACATATTGCACATAAAGAAATGGTAGGGAAGAAAGGAAACATACTCTTCGAGGCTATTACCTCGCCTTATCGATATCCAAGATAGGATTTGCTGGATTTTCTTTAATTGCTCGAGGAGTGCTATAATTTACTCCTTCTTTTGAAAGTTGTGTAATTACTCTCAAAACTTTAATGATCCAAGCATTGTCAATATTGTTATTCATCTTAAACTCACGTGTTTCTTCTTCACCCAAAATTATATTTGCTTTTCCGATCAAGACACGTGATCATAGTAGGATATTGCATTAAATAACGACATGGCAGAGATCGAAAAATCGTATCACCTCCTCATAGATCAACTGTGCTACATCCTCTTCTTCTCTTCACAAAATACAATTCAACAAAAAGAACGTTTTAGAACGTCTTACCATGAACGTAGACCAACCCAATCTTTTACCGAACTCCAAGAGTCTTCTTGTATTCTCCTTTACCAACTTCTTCTTCAAATACTTTCTCATAAGAAAAAGGTAGTTCCTTTAATTGTTTCCTTGGAGAAGCTATCATGGCCATTGAAGCTTTCTCTTTTTCTTCGGGTGTAGAGTCTCCAATCTGTAGAGGTTGTGTTGTTTTCTTCGCTAAAGTTGGAACCTTTTTGCCCATTAAATCAACACAGCATGCTACCTCTCTTCTCTTGACTTGTTTTACCCTTTGAATTGGAACTAGGACTTTTTTCACTTGATTTCTTCTCAATTAGAATCCAATACCTTGCTTTTCTTCATCTCCCTAACAGTAGATAATGTTTATGTTCTCTTAATCATCTCAATTGACCCCCAACTCAAAGCTTTAACCACTCTTGAAATTTGAAACTCTTGATTATTGGTTGAACAAGCTTAATTTGGGTTAGGAAAGGTGATTTGATGATGATTCTCTATATGGGTAAGATGAATTCTTCATGGATTGGTAGGGATTTAAGAAATTGTAGGATGAATTTCTGAAATTTAAGCTTTTGATTCTTGGAGTCAATGTGTTTTGGTATAATTTGGGTGGTTGAATCTTCTTTGTAATGATGTGGAGAAAGGACTGGATGTTTTTTTATGGTGATTGGGTAGTGTTTTGATGATTACGGAAGGTTTGATGAAGCTTCCATGGAGTTGGGAGAGGTTTGGGGAAGAAGGGGAAGCTTACGGATAGATAATTTCGGAATAATACCAATCCTCCTTCTTTTATAACCTAAAAACGAAGCTTATTTCTCTCTCCAGCGGCGTTGTGCGGTGTACCGGAGGTATCGTCTGGTGTACCGGAGATGAAGCTCTTGAAATTTCGAGTTACGGCACAAAACGCGTGTCCTTACCCCGTGGCCACGGGTTTTTGATCGTGCGGTATACCGGAGATATGCCTCGGTGTACCGAACTTGAAGCTTTAAAAAAAAATTCTCTCGGCCAAAAACCCGAGTCTTACCCCATGGGCACTGGTTTTCTACTCTCCGGTGTACCGCATGTATGGTCCAGTGTACCGGAGAGGCAGTCTAAATTTTCCGTAAAAAATTCGTTTTTTATTTTATCTCCAAATCAGTTTTTCTCCACTCCATTAGATAGATCTCGAAAAAATATGCGATTTAGACTCGAGAAAAAGTGAAATCCGATACCCGAGCGCAAAGTTATGCCAGTTCGAAGTTTTTGTTAGATTTCTCGCGCTGATAGATGCGGTGCACCGCAAATACCTACGGTGTACCGCAGAAAGCTTCTGTCCAGCCCTTTTTAACTCCGAAAATTTTCCACTTTTTCACCCCAAACTCGAACTCTTGCATACCTACACACCAAAAACACTTATACCTTTCTTATTACTGCAATATGCACTAAAAACACATAAACTCACTAAAACGAACAAAAACATAAATATCTAAAAACATAAAAGAATGTGGGATGTCTCCCAAGAGCACTTTTGTTTAACGTCATTAAGTTTGACGTGTTACCTTGATTAAGATTGACGAAATTTAAATCCCTTGCCTTTCACTCCTACGAACTTTTCAGATCTATTCTTTGCAACAATGGATGGTTTTATCCATAAGTTCTGGGGTGTAGGTTCGTCTTGTGGTAAGTCTATTTCGTTTGTCGCTTTGCACTCCTCTGGCAATCCATTCGTCCCTCGTTTGTTAGAAAGAATGTACTTCATGAATTTATGATATTTTTTTATTCTTGTGAGAGTTTCTACAAACGGGATGTTAATCTTTAACTCGTTCACCATGTCAAGGAACTTCTTGAATTCTTTTTCATTGTTCTGATTTTTGACACGTGACGGGAATGGTGGAGGAGGACGTGTATTGGTTACCACTGGGCTCTCTTTCTTTTCATGTGTCTTCTCTGGGACATTTGTTTGTTCAATTACCTCTTCAACCTTGTTTTTAATTGTGTCTTCAACCACTTTCTTGGGAACAGAGGTTGGTTCTGGTTCTTGTCTAGGCGAAGTTTATTGTTTTCCACTTCTTAATTCAACTGCATGACAAGCATGATCTTCAGGAACAACAGTATCACTTGGGAGTTGCCCTTTTGGCCTATTTTGTAGTGTACTCGCCATTCGTGATATTGTGTGCTCAAGGTTCTTGATTACCTTGGGCTGAGTTTGGATTTTTTGCTGGCTTATCTTCATATTTTCTTCCATTACATTCATCATTGCAGCCATGCTTGAATTCAAACTCGAAGGTTGCTTTTGTGGAGCTTGTTGCATTGAATACTGAGGTGGTTCTTGATAAGCTTCATTAGAAACTGGCGCTTCTTGATAGATTTCTTTGTGAATCGGCGCTTCTTGATAGTTAGGTTGTGGTGGATAGTAAGATTGAGGTCGCGGTTGATAATAATTCTCTTGATTTCCGACCCAATTTTGATTTTGTGGGGGCTGATAATTAGCGTAACTTACTTGAGGATGATAATAACCATCAGAATAATGGTTTATTTGATGAGATACGAAGGAACTTGAAGCTATATTATTCATGCAATTCTCCCCCGAATGATTTCTTGCTCCACAACCTGGACATAAAGGCAAATTAGGTACTAGATTCACCTGAGCTATTTTTCGTGCTTGTTCTCGCAATTCCTCAAGTTGTTAGTTTAACTCTTTGAGCCTTAGAGAGTCTAAGGGCTCTTCTTGTTTTTCTAATTCAACTGGCCAACTTCTCTCGTTCTCAAGAACATTCTCCATAATATTTTCAGCTTCTTCAGGATCTAATAACACAAAACCTTTTCTGCCTAACATATGTGCTCTTTTTCTGGACTCGTCATTAAGTCCTCCATAGAACATGGTTAATGAATATTCTGGCGATGATATATGGCATGGACACCTCGCCTTCATCTCGTTAAAACGTAACCATGCTTCACCCAAACTTTCTCCGGCTTCCTGCATAAATTGTTCAAGCTCCAACATATCTTTTAATCTTCTACTAACCGGATAGAATCGGTCTAGGAATTTTGATTGAAGCTTGTTCCAATCTGGAATAACGTGAGGGTGCTGGGTATCGTACCACTCGCTTGCACTTCTGGTCAAAAAGAACTGGAACATAATGTAATACATCTGCTCCTTTGTAACGCCTCTGGTAATATAAATGTCACAGATCTGCATAAATTTCTGAACATACCGAACCGGATTTTGTTGTGTAGCACCGCTAAATTGTCCATGATTTGCAAACTGCGCTAACATCCCTGGATCTGGTCTAAATTAGCGGCTTGGATTTCTGGAGTGCAGATTCCGCGTGGTTACACTCTATATGTGATGGGAAGATCAAGTCTCCTTGAGCTCGCCGTCTGTAAAATCTGTAGAACAAAAACTAAAAAGAAAAGCGTAAAATAGAACTAACTAAAATAAAAGCACTATATGATTGCACAAGGACTAACGATGTAGTCCCCGGTAGCGGCGCCAAAAACTTGGTGTCGCATAAGGTGTGATAAAATAATGATATAAATAAGTGCAAATAAACACCCTAGGCTGAGCACGGTTCTGCAAGTATACAGATCGTATGCAAGTTTTAATAAATAAGTAGAATTCATTCCTCAGGGACTACGAAGGTTAAGAAGAACTTATGTAAATATTCAAGTGCAAAGAGGAGAGTTAGAATAATAATACTCAAAGGCAAAGAAGAGAAAGATAGATTTTTATTTGATTTTCAATAAAGGAAAATTAACTAATAAACTAAAAGACAGAAAATAAATTAAAGAAAGGAAAAGAAGATAGTATGAAAGTTTAGCTTGAGTAATTAGCATGTAATCTCCACTAGTTTTTCCGTTCTAAACATGTAAGGTATGAATCATGTAGTATTTCAATAGTTTGGTTTTAATTGCGCTAGATAGTTTCAAATAGGTTTTACCTGTGTCAATAAGAACCTAAGCAAAATGTTCCTGCAATTGATTAAATATCAATACACTAAACCATTGACTATCTAGTTAGGCTGAGTTGTCAGATCAAACCTTATTCTAGACGTTATGTGCTAATTCTATAGTCAAATATACCGGTTATCTAACTACTATGATGGTAATCCTATACGTTGTACACCGTAAAGAATACAAAATATAAATCCAACACATAAAAAGAGAAATCAAAACATAAATTCAATCAAATTAGATAGATGTCAACCAAAACTAGGGTTCATACATATATTCTAAAACTCAAGCTAAACAGAATTTAGTTCACACTAAAAAAAGAAAAGAAAAGAATTACAGAATTAAAGGTTTTTTTGTCATGTATTACAAAGATCTAGTGTTTATTACACATTAAAGTAAGAAAATTAGTAGCTCCAAAGATAGTGAAATCCTCCCACTGCGAGAGATTGATGTCACGCTTGGTACACTTTGCAAGAGCATCAGCAGCGGTGTTGAAAGATCGATTTAAATGAATGACCCTCCAGTCCGAGAAACAGGCCAACCAATTCTTCATTTCGGCGATGATTGGTGAAATCTGCCAACGAAGACCTGAATCTCTATAAATACCTTGAACGACTTCAAGGTTATCGGAGTAAAAGGACGAACTCCGAATATTAAGACTGCTCGCAAGCCTCGTGGCCATTAGAACAGCCCAGCATTCTCCTTCTAAAGCACTCCTGACCAGTCCTTTCCGAGATATCTTGTGTTGAATAATACCTTCTTTATTGATTCCGAGACTAGCAATACCAGATGGTTCCCATTCCTTATTAAAAGATGCGTCACAAAGCCATGTGATATCTGAATTGTTTTCGAGAAGGGGATTATCATGTTTATTTTTTGGGGATCCTTTACCGTCCAAAGAATTAACAACTTCTAAGCTTTTCTTATCAAAGAGGCTCTTTATCGTGTTTTTGACATTGAGATTTATTTCATAAATATTCCACTCCTTATTCTCATAAAAGCCTTTCATTTTCGCCTTCCAGATGTTCCACAAAGTCAGGAGAATATAATCCGTAATCTCTCTTCTATCCCATCCATTTTTAGCGAAATCATCAATTGTGGATAAAAACCAATTTCTGATGTTATCATTATTTTCACCCTCGCTTTTGATTTGTATAATTGAGTTAGCCCAAACTGAGCAACTAAAAGGGCAATGTAAGAAGAAGTGCTCAATATCTTCGGTTTGATGATCACACCATTCACAACATGTATTAGAAGCACATTTCGTAGTAAATAGGTTCTTCTTAGTTGGTATAACACTGTTACATACCCTCCATCCAAAGTTTCTAACCTTAGAGGGGACATTTGATTTCCATATTGTGTCCCATAATTTAGAGTCATTGAGTTCACCAGCAGCAGATGTTGCAGCTTCATTAGAGATCTCTATATTACAGAGAGTGTGATAGCCTGACTTAGTGGAGTAAGTCCCATCTTTTGTATCCGGCCAGATTAGTTTATCCTCCTCCTTGATGCTCATGACAGGGATTTTTAGAATGTCGCTGACAATATTCGGATGAAAAAGCTCACGTAATTTGGTGATGTCCCAGCCATCAAACGAAGAATTGAAAAGTTGGGTTACCTTGTCCAAACTGCAATCCAAAGGCTTTTCTAGAATGATTTTGTTATTGATCCATTTATGTTCCCAAATATTGGTATTAAGGTCGTTACCAATTTGCCATATAGAGTGTTGCTTAATAAATTGAATGCCTTTGAAGATACTCGCCCAGCTCCAAGATCTTTTCTTAGCAAGTTTATAGTCAAATAGCCTTGAGTTGGGGGAATAGATCCCTTTGAGAACCTTGGCCACCAAAGAATTAGGGTTGTTGATAATCCTCCAAGCTTGCTTAGCTAATAAAGCAATATTCATTTTTTGGAAGTCTCTGAATCCAATACCACCATTTTATTGGATTTTGATATTTTCCTCCATGAAACCCAGTGTATTCTCTTCTTATGATTAAGATCCCACCAAAAATTAGCAATTATACTTGACAATTTTTTACACAGAGTTTTTGGGAATTCAAATATAGACATAGCATAATTGGGAAGGGCTTGAAGTACAGCCTTGATAAGAACCTCTTTGCCCCCATCGGATAATAGATTTGAGACCCAGCTAGCCAATTTAGCTAATAGACGATCTTTGATATAATTGAGGTTATCGGATTTGGCTCTTTTCAACGAAAAAGGTATTCCCAAGTATTTACCAAAGGAGCTAGTTTTAGGAATGTTAAGATACCTGACAGTATTATCGCAAATCTCCTCCGGTGTTCCTTTGCTAAAAAGGATAGAGGATTTATGAAAGTTTATCTTTTGTCCCGAAGCTTGATAGTAATCAGAAAGAATATCCTTAAAGGTATTAATTTCCAATTCGTTCAGATTGATGAAAAACAGAGCATCATCGGCAAAGAAAAGATGAGTCAATTTCGGGCAGTTCCTAGCAATAGTAATACCTTTGATGTTATCTTCTCTGCACTGAAAATTGATTAAACTGATGAGGCTTTCAGTGAGGAGAGAGAATAGTAATGGTGAAAGTGGATCCCCTTGTCTTATCCCTTGAGACGGCACGAATTTATCCAATCTCTGTCCATTCACCTTGATTTGAAAGGAGACTAAAGAGATACAATTATAAATCCAATCGGTCCATTTTTCGCAGAAACCTAGGCTCCTAAGAGTCTTAATAAGAAAGGTCCAATTCACTTGATCATAATCTTTGGCCATGTCTATTTTAATAGCTGCATAATTCTTGTTAGATTTCCTTTTGTTTTTTAGGAAGAAAGAAACTTCTTGAGCTATTAAAATATTATCTTGAATGCTCCGTCCTTTAATAAAAGTCGATTGAGTAGGCGAGATAATATCGTCCATTAACGGTTGGAGCCTGAGGGCCAGAATTTTCGCAATAATTTTATAGCTGAAGTTAATACAAGCAATCGACCTATAATCCATTATAGTTTCCTGAGAGTCACCCTTCGGGATAAGAGAAATAAGTGTATCGTTAATACCATGAAGAGGTGAATTATTGTTGAAGAAATTCAAGACCATAGTAAAAAGGTCATTTTTAAGGATATCCCAATATTCTTGATAAAAATTACCCGGAAGGCCGTCCGGCCCTGGAGCTTTAGAGCCAGACATGCTAAAAACAGCTCGTTTAACTTCTTCTATATCCGGAGGTTTAATGAGCATTTCATTCATTAAGGAAGTAATTTTGCAAGGAATATTCCTAAGCATATCATCCGGAGAACTAGTTTCCTTAGCTGAGAATAAGTTAATATAGAAGTCTTTGATAATATGATTAATTTCATCAGCATCGTCAGTCCATGAACCATCCGACTTCTTTAAACAAGAGATTCTATTAATTATCCTTCTATGTAAGGTTTTAGCAAAGAAATAGCTCGTATTTTTGTCTCCTTTCTTGATGTTAATATCGCTGGCTTTATCTGCCCAAAAAGCTTCCTCTTGTTTCCAAGCTTCCTCAAGTTTATTATATATAGTTCTTTCCTTAATCCAATTTTCATCCGACGCCACATCATTTTGTAAATCCGTCAATTCTTTTTGGTATTTATTAATAAGTTTTCTTGAATTGCGAAAAGCTTCTTTACTCCAACCCGCAAGAGTTGCACATGTGGCATCTCTCTTTTCACAAAAGTCTTTAATACTCCCAATATTACGAAAACTTCCCCAAGACTTACTAATAACCTCTTTACATTGATCATTTTCTATCCATCTCGATTCAAACATAAAGTATTTATTATATTTAGCTAGAGTAGAGTCTTCGGTAATAATAAGAGGAGAGTGATCGGAGCCAATAGCCGGAGGAACTTGAAGAGAAAAGTTCGGGAAAATATTACACCACGAGGTAGAAGCAAGACCCCTATCAAGTCTTTCTTTCACCATATCATCACTTTTACGTTTATTAGACCATGTGTAAAAACATCCCTTACTCGGTAAATTGACTAAATTATTATTGTTTATAAATTCATTAAATTTGATAATCCTCTCAAAGTTAGCTTCTTTTTTACCTAATTTTTCGGAAGATTACAGAATTAAAGGTTGAAGAAGACATGATTGATGCACAGCTCCTTCCAGACTTCTCTTCTTGTGTTATAGCTTCTTCCTGACCATAAGGTTTGGTCAAGGATGATTTTCTAATGTTAAGAGGCTGTATTTATAGTGTATAGGTTGACCTAATTCGTTTTCTTGAAGGAGAATGTAATATTGGACTCCTAGCCCAACTCAAATTCGTAGCCCAAAAACATGCAATCAGCCCCGTTTTTGTTTTGGTCCTAGTAGCTTCAATACTTATCCAATTGACGCGTATGAGTATACCAAATTCATCGTCTCGGAAAGATATTTAACTTTGCTCTTGACCGTTTCTCCAGATTCCTCACTGTTTATGAGATATAAGCTGATTTGTGGTCGTAGGTGCAGAAATTCAGGTTTAAGGCAGGTTTTCCTTTTCCATGTTTTTAGCTTTTACTTCCTTATCTTCAATTTTCATGTTTATCTTCTTTCCTTTAGCTCTTTTAACCAACTTGGACTCTAATTAATTACCATATATCTCTAAAGCTTCACACTTAATAAATAATTAAACCCAATATGCTCTAAAAATAATAATTAATTATTTCAAGACCCAAAATAGGAAAGTGTACTAAATTATGCGAGAATCGACCTATACTCTAATAAATACGCCTAAAATGATATCTCTAACTACTAATAAATCATCACAAATGGGGAGACATCAGTAGGTGTTCTCATGGTGTTCCAACCCATATCATTCTTCACTGTTCTATTCAAAATAACCTTAGCATGAACTAGTTGTACCTGTAAGAATCCACCACCACAAAGCAGGTCTAAATCTTTCCTTGATTGCCCATCAAGGCCTTTATAGAATATTTTCATTTGTTGTGGTTTTGTAAGGCCATGATCTGGAACTCTTCCTAAACATATTTGAAATATTGACCAACTCCTACCCAAAGTCTCGTCTTGTTCTTGCTCAAAGGAAGGTAGAGAAATCTGTGCATCTAATCTCATGTTAGTTGGGTAGTATCTATCGAAAAATGCAGTTTGCAACGCATCCAAAGAATTAATCGATCCAGGCTCTTGAGAATCATGCCATTCACTTGTTCCATTGATGTCTCCCCATTTGTGATGATTTAATATTAGTTGGAGACATCATTTTAGGTGTATTTATTAGAGTATAGATCAATTTTCTCATGATTTTATACACTTTCCTATTTCGTGTCTTGATTTAATTATTTATTATTTTTAGAGCATATTGGGTTTAATTGTTTGTTAATTGTGAAACTTTAAAGATATATGGTAATCAATTAGATGCCAAGTCAATTATAAGAGATAAGAGAAAGAGGATAAACATGGAAATTGGAGATAAAGGAAAGAAATATAAATAAGGAAAAGATAAAGTTGCCAAATAAATCTGAATTCCAGCAGCTACGAACATAAAAGTGATCATAACTCAATATTGGCTAAGAATTAGGAAGAATGGTCTGAATCAAAGTTATAGAGCTTTCTGAGACGATCAGTTTCGACATATGAAACGCGTCAAACAGATAAGTATTGAAGGAATTACGGCCAAAACAAAACAGTACCAGAATCTTACCTTTTCTATATTTTACGGTTACAAATTTGAGTTGGGCTAGGAGTCCAATACCTATCTTCCACTCCAAGAAAACGTTTTAGGGTTTCCTATACCCTATAAATACACCCTCTTATCAGAAGAAACACATCCTTGGCTAGTCCTTAAGCCAGGAAGAAGCTTACAACACAAGAAGAGAAGTCTGGAAGGAGTTGAACACCAGATTATGTCATCTTCAACCCTCAAATCTGTAATTGTTTTCTTTTCTTTCTTTATTATGAATTAAATAATTTTAGCTTGAGATTTAGCATATATGTATGAACCCTTCTTTCTATCTAAATTTGGGATACTATCGTATTTAATTTGAATTAATATTTTATTCTCTGTTTATGTGTTTTGATTTATTGTCTGTTTTCCTTGCGGTGCGCAACTTATAGGATTACCTTAATAGTAGTTAGATGGTCGCCCAGAAGGGGTGTTTAACTATTGAAACACCACATACCTCTAGTGTCCGGTATTGGTCCTGACTACACTAATCCTAACTCGATAATCATTAGGGTATGTTTTAATCACCATATCACCAATTGAAGGAATTGTTTGCTTAGGGCCTTGGTGGCGCTTGATAACCCTATTTGAAACTGCCTCGTGGTTGTGTCATAGCCCCCTTAGTCGCTCTCAAGGTCTAAGGAATGGGAATTTAGAATCCTGATTATTGTAATACTACATGATTCACCCTTACATGTTAGAATAAAACAAGACTAGCGGGGATTACTTGCTAATATCTCGAGCTAAACTCTCATACTATCTTCTTCTCTTTGCATTTAATTTTCTGTCTTTAATTTATTAGTTTAATTTTCTTATTTAAAAACCAAAGAAAAAATCTATTTGTTTTCTCTTTAATTTTGTGTATTATCTGATCTAGCTTTCATATCTGCACTTGATAAATTGCATAAGTTCTCTCTGACTTTCGTAGTCTCTGAGGAACGAATTATATTTATCATTAAAACTTGCTTACGTCCTGTATACTTGCAGAACCGTGTTTAGCCTAGGGTGTTTATTTGCGTTTATTTTATCTATTATTTTATCACACCTTAGGCGACACCATCCATCTATCAATAAATATCTAAAATTTGCAAAGTACATCTGATCTCGAGTCACTCCTTGTGTAATATAGGAGTCTCAAATTTGCATGAACTTCTGTACATCACGAATTGGATCTTTTCCAGGTGCTCCTCGGAAATTGCCATAATTCTGAAATTGAGACAACATACTAGGATCGGGTCTGTATCTCGCGACATTAATATCAGCAGGGCCAATTCCAAGGGCAGGAGCTCGATATGGAGCTTGTTCAGGACCATTGATGAACCACAGATCGTTAATAACTGGAGGTTTAACTTGTGGAACAAGAGGAGAGTTAATCTCGTGTACTTCAGCCATTGCTTCTCTTGCTAATTTCTCCTCTTTTTCCTTTGCTTTCGCTTCTTTCTTTCTTTAGTTTGCTTCTCTAACTAGGATTTCGGGATTCTCAAGGATCACGGGATCTTCGAGCATATACCAAACCTGTAAACCTGAGAAAGAACGAACAAACCAAAGCGTAAAACTCAAAAATAAAATAACAATTAAACTACTAAAGATTAACTGCGGGTCACACGAGACCGTCCCCGGCAGCGGCGCCAAAAACTTGGTGGGTCCTTGGGTGTTATAAAATAATGCGATAAATAAATAGGAACCATAATACCGCAAGTGCACGGTTGTCTAAGTAATATTCAATAAATCGGGTTTCGTTCTCAAGGACGGATTAGATTCAACTCAATTATTAATCAAATAGTAGAAATAATTGCTTGACAGAAAAGTAAAATAATATGATTTTTGTTTGGTTTTCTTAAAACTAAAAGATGAAATTAAATAAAGACTAATTAAATTAAATAACTGAAAAGAAATAATGAAACTCCAGAGACGAGAGATACTTGAGTCTCGCAAGGAATCCACCTAATTAATATAATCTATGTTATATTTAAGGGTAGAATTGGTATTCTTATATTAGTCGGGACTCTAATGTCTCCTATCCCCCTGTCGGGTGGACCTAGGAGCTATCCTAAAGTACTATAAACCCCTATATGGGCGAATATGCCTCTTCGGATGATATGTATTTACCTCTTTGGCTATGTAATTAGTTAAGCATGTCGGTCAATAACGGACATTACACGGGTATTATCTAAGTCTGTATTCAAACCCCCCTGTCGGATGACCACTTTTGCCACTAAAGTGAATAGCCCAAATACTAAAATCTAATTCTAGTTGCGCTGAAAAGAAATAGTTGTTAACAACAAAGTAATATCCAATATATAAGACTTAATTCAATTTAAATCATAACAATCCTAAATTCAAAACATAGAATAAATTAATTAAGGTTCATCCCTTTATTGCGATTCTCAAGTGTATGAAAGTTTAGCTCGTAATCAAATTAAAGATGAAATTAAATAAATGAAAGACATCATATTCAATTACATAAAAGAATTATATAACCTACAGGTTTGGTTGGTTGTTGTTGGAAGAACAGGATTCCTCCAGCTCTAGCTTTGCCTCTGTCTTCTTGCTCTGACTTGAAAATATGAAGTCTCTGATATAATTCTCTGAAATGTGTACGAAAAGGAGGCTAAAGGGTCTATTTATACTAATAAAAATGGATTATGGTTTAGGTTAAGAGGATTAGGTCAAATTATAAAAAGCCCAAACCCATTTTTTTCTTTAACTCCCGTAACTGGTGTGCAGTCTTTACTAAAACGGCTTTAACTTTTGCATCTCAACTCCAAATGGGCTGATTCAACTTGGATAATCTTCCTAACTCGATAAGGTATTGAACCATGTTTCACGGCCCAAGGCTAAATCTTCTCCTAAGTAACCCAAAAACAGAAATCTTTAACAGCTTTTCAGATCTGCAACTTCTTCAATTAAGTTCTTGGAAATTCTTTTCTTGCCTTTAGCTTCTCCACTTGATCTAATACTTTTATTCTCACTTCTCCTCCTTGTATTGTTTTTACATAGAACCATGAACCTACTAACTTTGCACTAAAAACAAATAAATTAACGCACAAAAGCTCTAAAAATGCAAATAGTCTAATTCCAAGGGGAGAAAGTGCAATATGACAAAATAAGCATAAAAGTCTATCTAATAAGTCAAATATTCACCTAAAAGGATATCTCCTAAGGGATAACATGTAGAACAAATAGGGAGACATCAATAACGTGGCTGCTTTTACACCTAATAAGATCAGTGATGAAACTAATTCTCGTCTCACCAAAATTCCTCATATGGCGGATATTGGGACCGTGGTCTTTGCTATGTCAGGATCTAAAGCATCGGGTCCCAACGGGCTACCGGAGAATTTTTATAATGAGTTTTGGGATATTATTAAAAATGACATCTTTAAACTTGTTCATGATTTCTTTTCTTTTAACACTCCTCTGTATAAAATAAATGATTTAACTATTTCTCTTATTCCGAGAGGTAATTCTCAAGAATCGGTGAAGGACTTCAGACCCTTGTATTAATTTTAGTTATAAAATCATTGCAAAAATTACGGCGCTCAGACTTCAACCTATCATGGATGAGATTATATCTCCTACTCAATCAGCTTTTATCAAAGGGGGATTTATTCAAGATAATATCCTTATTTCTCAAGAAATTGGTTTTTTTCAAGACGAATAGAAGATTTAATAAACACTATGGATTTGCAAAAATAGATATCACTAAGGCATACGATCAAGTTAATTGGAATTTTCTTATGGAAATATTGGAAAGTTTGGGATTTTGTGAGAACTGGAGAGATCTTATCTATAATTGTATTTCATCTGTTTCTTACCATGTTATATTTAATGGGGATAGATTAGAGAAATTCTAGCCATGCCATGGAATTCGGCAGGGAGACCTAATCTCCCCCTTGCTTTTTGCGTTGCTCACTAAGGGTTTGATTAGGCTCATTAATTACGAATGTCGCGAAGGGAATATTAAGGGAATGTCTCCTGCAAAAGCTGCCTTATGATTAACACAACTCTTATTTGTGAATGATTCGCTCTTTTTCCTGGAAATTAGTGATAGAGAAATCGACGCGTTTAAAAGGATTTCAACACGATATTGCCTCGCATCAGGCCAGAAGATTAATTTTAATAAACCAACGATTATGTTTAGCAATGGATTTCCAAAGAACAAAGCAGCGGATATTGCTGATAGACTTAATTTTGAACTTTCTAAAACAATGGGAAAATACATAGGAATCCCAATGTTATCCTACATCACCGATAAACTGATGGCTGAATCGGTAAGTTGGGTATCAAATATATTTTCCGATGGTGGTAAGGAGGTTTTAATAAATGTTGTTCTACAATCAATTCCAAATTACGCGATGTCGATTTTTGAATTCCCTATTTCATTGTGCAAGAAGCTGAGCAGCATTGTTGCGAATTTCTGGTGGAACTTTGGAAATAAAAAAATACACTTGGTCGCTTGGAAAAAGATGGAGAAATCTAAGAAGGCGGGTAGTATTGGATATAGGGATTTCCATAACATGAATATTGTGCTTTTAGCGAAACAAGCGTGGAGAATCCTGCACAAACCTAATCTATCGGTGGCTAAAATCTTAAAGGGTATTTACTTTCCTAGATCTGATATGTGGAATGCAAAATTGAAAAATAAAAGATCTTGGAGGTAGGGAAGTATTTATAAGGGTTTAGTTTATCTTAAGGAAGAACAAATTGGTAACAGGCTTACTATAAATATTTTGGATGACGTGTGGTTAAACAAAGGATACAAGTTGGAAAAGCCAGAAGAATGTAATATCTTCTAAGGTGGCAGAATGTTGTAATAATAATCTATCTAATTTAAATTATGATATTCTTAAGATTTTTTTTGTACAATCAGAGACATCACGGAGATTAGAAGGACTCCTATTATGCAACTTGGGAAAGATGATGCAATTATATGGCCTGATAATAAAAACGAGAATACTCGACTAAATCGAGGTACCATAGGCTTGTGCAGAGGGAGGCTTAAAAAGAAGGGGAATCTTCTAAACAAGGGGAAATTAAGGATGCAAAAATGTGGGACCTAATTTAGGGGATCTAACGTTCGTTCAAAAATTAGAAATTTTGTCTGGAAATTACATAATGAAGCCATTCCAACCAAGTGTAACCTCAGAAAGAGAAAATGTATGGAAACTGATATTTGTGAATGGTGTGAGATGGAAGAAGAGTCAGTCATACACCTTTTCAGAAAATGTCCGTTTGGTCAGGGAGTTTGAGCTAATTCGCAACTACAATGTAAAATCGATGGGAATTTTGAAGGTTCTATTAGCGAATAGATCAAACTGACGGTTGATAATTATTTGAGAAATGGATGGAACAGAAGGGTAGTCACAACAACGATTCTTGTTACTCTATGGAATATATGGAAAGCACGAATGAATAGTCTCTTTGAAAATAAAGCCTGGAACATTAGGGAGATTAATGAGATATCTACAGTATTATTGAAATATCTCTTCGCGGAAAAAGCGGAATCAGACAAGGAGCTTCGGACCATTGACAAAAGTTGTAGTTTTATGATGGAGGATGAGAACCAATTCCTCAATGATAGTGCAGAGGTTACCTGGCTTAACGATACGTCTTTTATTAATAGCTTGTATTCGGCCAGCATTGTATCACTTGGAGTGAATAAGGAGGGGGTTGTTCAACATAAAGTGATCAAACGAGCAAGAATTAACCTTGCAGTTTAAGGAGAAATGTGGGCCATTCTTCAAGCTATGAGGTTTGCAGCAGACCTCAACCTTCATATTAGTTCATTCTATTCTGACAATCTTGAAGTTGTTCAAGGTATCTCAAATCCTAAAGGAATTAATTGGCGCATTCCGACAATGATGAATGAAGTGTTAAGTTGGCTAAAAATATTCCAGTCATGGAAGGTTACTAATATCAAAAGAGATCTTAATGTCATCGCTGAAAAAGTTGCTAAGTGCACTAGGGCTAATATTGATATCTCGTGTTGTCCTACCGACTCTATTATTAAGTTTTTTAATTATGTCTCTTCTCTTCGTAGTGAGAGGGGGATAGGATAGTTGTGTTGTATCTTTTTTTTTGACAAAATGAAAAAACCAATAACGGTAGATATCTTATCTTGAAAATGGTAGAGCAAATAATAATGGATGGGAGTGAACATTAAGTTCATAATGTCTCTATATTTACAAAAATATAAAATTCAAAATATAGAAAAATAAATATAACACATGATAAACAAACAATTCTTCAGATAAAAATAAACTGAAAAATAATTAACCAAGCGAAAAAATAGGATGCATTTTGCACAAACAACTACATAAACTATAAATCAATCAATCAAAATATACTCTTATTGTAATAAAAAATAAAAACCTTAAAATAATTGACATAGCATGAATATGAAATAGGTCATAACAGGAATGGTTGCCCATTCTTCTCCACCGCCAAGGCCCTCCGATCTCACATATTTTTTTTTTTGCAGATGATCTTCTCTTATTAGTGGAAGCGAAGGAGTCTCAGGTGGATCTTATCAAGGAGGTGATGAGGGTATTTTGTAGTGAGGCGGGCTAGACAGTTAGCGAGGAGAAGTCGTATCTATTTATCTTCGAATGTTACGGAGGATAGAGCTCTCGAGCTTGCAGAGAGGAGTGGGTTTACGCGTAGTGACTCGTTAGGGGTGTACCTAGGTACACCTATCCGTTCACGAAGACTCCCACGGGGTTTTTTCAGGAGTGTCACTTCAAAGATGAAACACAAGCTTCTCAATTGGAAAGGGCAAAATTTTTCTATTGCAGGTCGTATTACACTTGCACAATCCGTCTTGTCGGCAATTCCTACCTATATAATGCAAAAGATGAGGTTCCCTATTCAAGTGTGTAATGAGATAGATAAAATTATCCGGGATTTCATATGGGGTTCATCGGAAGAAGGCGGAAGATTCATTGGTTGTCATGGAAGAAGTTATGTCTTTCGAAGAAACGAGGAGGCTTGGGGTTAAGGGGTGCGAGGGATTATAATATGGAAATTCTTTCTAAGTTGAGTTGGAGGATGTTGGTGAATGATTCGGCACTTTGGGTTAGGTCTTTAAAGAAAAAGTATTTTAGGACGCGCTTTTGAGATCGGGTGGTTAAACCTTCGGACTCACGAATTTGTAAAGGCATTCAATCGGGTAGGAGTATCCTTGAGGGAGGTATAAGTAAGGTAATGGTAGGGGAGGAAAAACGTTATAGGTGGTCCCATGAAGCGTCCAGATTGTTCTAGGTTAAATCCACTTATAAGAATATAGTTCAAGAAGGGGGTGATACGAATTTCAGTTGGGAGCTTGTGTGGTCCTTAAAGTGTCCGCAAAAAATAAAAGTTCTTTTGGGGCGAGCGATTTGGGAAAGGTTGCCGACAGGGAAGAATTTGAAGGCGAGAGGAGTTATTGAAGATGCTATGTGCCGGCGTTGTAGGATGGAGGAGGAGACGGCTAACCATGTGTTTTGGAGATGTACTAATTACGTGTTATTATCTAACATTTGTTTTGCAGGAGCTGCAACTGTGGGACCAGGCCAGCAGCTGTTTCACGGGAGTAGCAATGCTGTGGTGGGATCTGCAGCTTCTCGAGATCAATGGACGGCAGCTCGGGAAGGAGGCGTTGCAGCTGGAATTCTGGACCTGCGGCAAGAAGGCTCTCGGCAGCAGCAGTTTTTGTCCAACAACTCGGTGGTGCACGTAGCTGTAAACCAGCAGCAGCCAAGCGCTACTGAAGCGCAGAATGTGGGTGAAAATGAAGCAGAAATACTGAGTTGGTGGACCGCGATTTTGTCAAAAAAAGGTTGTGTAAATGGTATTGAGAGGAGGCTTTTAGTTGCGGCCTTTGTGTGTCATGTTTGTCACGACAGGAGTAATAGGATTTTTAATCCAAATGATATACGAAAGAGCAATAACGAGTTGAAGGTGATAATCCGTAATGCCGCGAACGATTATATTAGAGCGTGGGGTACAGAGCAAGATGGGGGGTTAATAGTTTCAGCCAAGAATGTGCTTGTTAAATGGACTAAACCGGTGAATGGGGTGAAGCTTAATGTGGATGGGGATTTTAATACGGAAAGAAAAGTAGCCGGGGTAGGAGGTTTGTTTCGGGATGGAAAGGGTGAGTTTTTAGGCGGCTGGCGGAAGTTCTTGTGTTACATTTTGGCTTGCATATGGCTTTGCGTAGACGGTTTACATCCCTAGTCATTGAGATCGACTCGTGTTAGTTGCACGTGCTAGTGAAGGGCGGTGCGAACTCAAGAAGGTTCTCAAATGATATCGTGAATGCTTGTCGAGATATTCTTTCATCGAGGGAGTATTTCGAGCTAGTATGGTGCTATAGGGAGGCAAATAGATGCGCAAACTGGTTAGCAAAGATGGGATCTAATAGTGATGGAAGTTTAGTGCTGCTTAGAGACCCCCAGATGTACTTTGGGGCTTGCTAACCTAGGATCGGTGTGGGTGGGCCATGCCGAGAGTGGTTCTAGATAGGCAATAAATAGGAAGCTTGCACTTTCGATTATTCGTGACCTCTTCTGTAACAAAAAAATAGCTCATAACTATTGAATACATTTTTCTTATTTCCTTTGAATATTTTTTTTTTTTTTTGTGCATCCATCTCATAACTCTACGAACAGTAGATATACCAAAATACATATATCATTCGATTTGAGGAACCACGACAATAAACTGCTTATTTGAAATAGTTTAAATAAGTAATATGTATTACAAATATAAATCATGTAACTGTATAACCTATGAGTAATTTTACCATGTGATTGTAGTCCTATCTAGCCACACGTTTCTTTTTTTCCAATCATCATTCATAATTTGTTGCCAATTCTACATATAATTCAAAATCATTAATTTTCTAATGAATTTTACTTTTACTAAAGAAGTGTTTGATTTATTTCTTACTCGTGGTGATTTTAATCGATAATCTTCCTCCTTGTCCCTTAATGTAACAATCAATTTTCTGATTGAAGCAATTGAACCTACATTTTGAATTCATATTTACACTTCAAAATACTATACACAACCAAAATACATAATGCATTCAATATAGGTTGACTTACGGTTTTGATGTCTCCCTATTTGTGATGAATTAATCTTAGGTTGGAGACATCATCTTAGGTGTATTTGAGAATTTAATTATATATTTTTATTCATATTTTTATATTTTCCTATTTCTTGTCTTGATTTGATGATTTATTATTTTTAGAGCATATTTGGTTTTATTGTTTGTTAATTCTAAAGCTTTAAAGATATAAGTTAATTAATTATATGCCAAATCAATTCTAAGAGATAAGGGGAAAAAAAGATAATGATGGAAATTGGAGATAAAGGAAGTAAAAGATAAAATAGGAAAGGAAAAGTTGTCAGCTAAATATGAATTTCATCATCTACGTCCATTAAATTGATCATAACTCAAAAACAGATGGGAATTTGGAAGAACGGTCTGCAGAAAAAGTATAGATCTTTTTGACGAGGTCAGTTTCGATATGAAGAACGCATCAATCAGAGCAATATTGAAGAATTTACGACCAGAATAAAACAACAACAGTTTTTCCCTTCTCCTATATTTTAGGAAACGATTTTGATTTGGAAAAGAGTCCTCTTACTTGCCCTCTACTTCAAGAATCCGACTTAGGGTTAGGAAAACCCTATAAATACACCCTCTATTCAGTAGAAACACATCTTTGGCCAATGCTTAAGCCAAGAAGAAGCCTACATCAAGAGAAGAGAAGTCTGGAAGGAACTGGGCATCAAATTATGCCTTCACAAGCCATCAAATTTGTAATTGTTTTCTTTTAATTCCCTAGTATGAACTAAAATTATTCTAGCTTGAGATTTAGCAAATGTGTATGAACCCTAGACTTTTTTACCTCTATTTTAATTTGGTATTATAATTATTTAAATGAATTAGTGTTTTATACTCTGTTTTATGTGCTTTGATTTATTGTCTGTTTTCCTTGCGGAGGCCTACGTATAGGATTACATTAATAGTAGTTAGATGGTCATCCGGAAGGGGTGTCTAATTATTGAAACACCACATAAACGTCTAGTGTACGGTAGTGATCATGGCGTGCTTAACTAACTAGATAGCCATTACGGTTTGATTTAACCACCGATCATTATTGCAGGCCACTCTCATCTAAGAACCTAGTGGCGTAGGAGCACCTTAGTTAAGTCCCCGGGTAATTGTGAGGTTTCCACCTAAGTCCACCCGGAAGGGGGTTAGGAGGAATTAAGAAACCTGGTTATTGCAATTCTACATAATTCTCCCTTACATGATTAGAATAAACAAGACTAGTGGGTATTACTTGATATATCTCGAGCTAAACTCTCATACTATTTGCTTCGCTTATTTACTTTTCTGTCTTTATTTTATTTAGTTAATTATTCTTAAAACCAAACAAAAAATATATTTGTCTTTTATTTTTAGCGTATTATTCTTCTAGTTTCTTATTCGAACTTGATATTTGCATAAGTTCTCCTAACTTTTGCAATCTCTGAGGAACAAATCTTACTTATCATTAAAACTGGCATACGATATGTGATACTTGCAGTGAGTAACGTGTTTAGTCTAGGGTGTTTATTTGCATCTATTTTATCTATTATTTTATCACACCCTAGGCGACACCAAGTTTTTGGCGCCGCTGCCGGTGACTATATCGTTAGTCCTTGTGCATTTATTTAGTGTTTTTATTACAGTTAGTTCTATTTTACGCTTTTTTCTAGTTTTGTCTTTATAGGTTATACAGATGGAAAGTCCGAGAAAACTTGATCTTCACATCTTATTCAAAGTGCAACCCAGCGGAATCCGCACTCCAGAAATCCATGCCTCTAATTTTGACCTGATCCAGGCATGATAGCGCAATGTGTGAGTCATGGAGAATTTAGCGGTGCTGCACATCAAGATCTGGTTCGTTATATTCAGAAATTTATGCAAATATGTGATGCCTACATCATCAAAGGTGTCACGCAAGAGCAGATGTATTACATAATGTTCCAATTCGTTTTAACCGGACGTGCATCGATTGGTACGACTCCCAACACCCTGATTCAATTCTATATTGGGATAAACTCTCCAAGCCAAATTTCTAGATCGATTCTATCCGATTAGTAGACGCTTAAAAGATATAGTAGAGTTAGAACAATTTATGCAAGACGAAGGGGAAAGTGTTGGTGAAGCATGGTTACGGTTTAATGAGAAGAAAGCGAGATGTCCATTCCACGTCTCCTCGCCCGAATATTAATTAACCATGTTCTATGGAGGACTCAACCAGCGAGTCCAAGGCAAGGGCAGATATATTCGGATATGGAAGTTTTGTGTTATTAGATCCCGAAGAAGCTCATACTATCATGGAAAGAGTTCTTGACACCGAAAGAAGTTGGCCGTTAGAATCGAAAAAAGAAGAAGATACCTTAGAAGCTCTAAGGATCAAAGAATTAAACCAACAACTCAAGGAATTACAAGAAAAAGCGTGATTAGTAGCTCAGGTAAATCTTGTACACACTCTACCTTCATGTCCTGGTTGTGGAACAAGAAATCATTCGTGGGAGAATTGTCCGAATAATCCATCTTTTATTTCCTTCTTATCTCATTAAAGAAACCATTACTCGAATGGATATTATCATCCTCAAGGAAGTCACGCTAGTTATTATTCCCACATAATCAGAATTGGGGTGAAGATCGAGGTAACTATTATCAAGCTCAACGTCAACATTACTATCAACCACAACCTATCTATCAACAAGCACCAAAATATGAAGAATATTATCAAGAATCACCTCCGTATTCAACGCAACAAGCTACACAAGAACAACCTTCAAGTTTGGATCTGAGTATAGTAGAACTTATGGGACTATTTGAAGAAAACATGAAGATAAGTCATCGAAGTTTCCAAACCCAATCAAAAGTAATTAAAAATCTCGAGCATACCCTTTCACAGATGGCGAGTACACTTCAGAACAGGCCAAAAGGGAAACTCCCAAGTGATATGATTGCTCCTGAAGATGATGCTTGTCATACGGTTGTATTAAGAAGTGGAAAACAATTACCTCTGCCTAGAGTGAAACATCCCTTATTCCTAAAGTGGTTGAAGAAACAGTTGAAGATAAGGTCGAAGAGGTAATTGAACTGAAGAGTGTCCCAAAGAAGACACTAGAAAAGAAGAATAACTTAGTGGTAAACAATACACGTCCTCCGCCACCATTCCTATCACGTGTAAAAAAAAAAGAACACTGAAAAAGAATTTAAGAAGTTCCTTGACATAGTGAGCAAGTTAGATATCAACATTCCGTTTGTAGAAGCCCTCAAGAGAATGACAAAATATCTTAAATTCATGAAGGACATTCTTTTTAACAAACGAAGTTTAAAAACTGAGGAATTGATTGGATAGCCAGAGGAATGTAGTGTTATATATCAAATCACGTTACCACAAGACGCACGTAGACTCAAGAACTCTTGGATGGAGCAATTCATGGCTAGAAAGAATAGATATGAGAAGTTCATGGGAGTGAAAGGCAAGCAATTCAAATTTCGCGGAGTTGACATTGATAAGCTCATTCATTGTTTGGGAGGTGATATTAAGACATAATCACCGAGGTTACACGTCAAACTTAATGACTTTAAACAAAAGTGCTCTTGGGAGACATCCCACATTCTTTTATATTATTAGGTATTTATGTTTTGTTCGTTTTAGTGAGTTTATGTGTTTTAATGCATATTGCAATAATAAGGAAGGTATAAGTGTTTTTGATGTGTAGGTATGCAAGGGTTCGAGTTTGGGGGTGAAAAAGTGAAAAAATTCCAGGGTTAAAAATGGCTGGACATAAGCTTTTTGCGGTGCACCGCACCTACTAGCGTGAGAAATTTTACAAAAACTTCGAACTGGCATAACTTTGCGCTCGGGTGTCGGAATTCACTTTTTCTCGAGTCTAAACTGCGTATTTTTTTAGATCTATCCAATGGAGTGGAGAAAACCTGATTTAGAGGTAAAATAAAAAATAATTTTTTTGGTGTCATCCAGAACTTCCCCTGCGTTACACCATAGGGATCGTCCGGTGTACCGCATGGAAGAACTCTTTGGCGATGGTTGTGAATACGGCTTATTGCCGAGAGGTCCCTATACAAATCGTGTCGACATTTTGCGCCCATGGTTTTTGATCAGCATTCGAGTCCGGTATACCGCTCCCCTGGTCCGGTGCAGCACACTATGTCGGTTTGAAGAAAGAAGTTAATTTTAATTGGAATCTTACCTTATAAAAGCTAAACCTAGCCTCTTCCAACCTCTACAACACGAATTTTTCAGATCCAAACTCCATTAAAACACTATAGAATCTTCATCAAACCTCTACCTTACAACAAAACATCACCAAATAACCATAGATTCATATCCAAATCCTTCCCTACCTTCCAATAAACAAGAATCGAATACCCCAGTTCAATCCAAAACACCTAGAATCCAAGAAACAAAACCAAAAATTTCATATCTTCTTCCGAGATTCATGAAACCTATGTCATCCAAGCAAGAGTTCATCACACCCACATAGAGAATCATCATCCTTACACCCTATCTAACCCAAATAACACCTTAATTGCCTATAATAAAAAGGTAGTTCAAGAGTGTTTAAGCCTTCGAGTTAGGGGTCAAAAGAGATGACGAAAAGAATGAAGATATTATTAAAGGAGATGAAGAATCAAAGCAAATTATTGGGTAAGATCAAGAAGATTTCAAGTGAGATTGGTACTATTTTGGGAACAACTAAAAGGTAAAACGGGTCAAGTATTTGGAGAGGAGCATGCAATGGTGAAACCAAATAGAAAAGTAGTTACATTTTTCAAGGAGGAAACACTATAACCTCTTCATATCAAGATCCATATACCCAAGATGAAGCGAAGCTTATAGGACGCTATTAGCTATCGGTAAAAGATTCCTGCACAAACACCTTCACATGAGAAAATATTCGAGAACAAAATTGGAGAAGATGAGTAAGAGTTTTCTAGGGTGGTATGATTGATTGGGATAAATCACAAAAGAAGTTAAGGGAATGTGAAATTGGTGATACTAGAAGTTTACATACAAGAAAAGCACTGCACCCTATTCTGGATATCGAGCATGCGAAATAGCCTCGAAGAGTATGTTTTCTTTCTTCCCTACCATTTATTTATGTGCAATATTTGTTTTAGTTTAAATTTTATTGCTTTATTGAGTATTTTTTGAGTCGTGGGGACACGGCTCACTTTTGAGTTGGGGGTGGGGATTCGTTGTCCTCATCATCCTTTTTGTTTCTGCATAACATCTAAAAAAATTTAGGTTTGAATTGGCATAGAATATAGTGAATGTACCTATTGAGCATTCTTTAATTAAGTCAACGATAGTAAGTAGTATGTTTTGAAATGTGTCACAAATATGTTTAGTATGCATGTATGAAAACAGGATGTAAAAGATAGGGAAGATTAATGAGCAATGCGTAAGAAGTCAAGTTGAAACTTAAGAAGAGTTATTTGGTGTGTAGAACATGAAGTTTGAAATTAGTTAAAAACCCATTTATCTATGAACTAATAGTGAAAAAGTAACAAAATCTGGTAGTTAGAAAAGTGAATAAGGCAGTTCTTTCATATTGAAGCCACTTGAAGCCTTTTTAGCTTTCTCAACCTTTTATTTGAATATTATTATCCGTATTAGCCCCTCTGAGCCTTTCTAAAGACTTTTATCAACCACATTACAAGCCATACCCCTTAGTTTATAGGACTTATCCATATGACCCGCACTCGTATCGTAAAACCTGAGGCAAGTCGTTTTTAGAGGTTGAGTTTGGGGTGGTGGGTTTCATCATTAGGGAACATTGGGTTTGGAAAATTGTAATTGTGATATTATTGATGAATATGAGTTTATTATTGTAACCCTTTTCCGGGGTAAGAGTAAATGGAAAAAAAGCTGAAAAGCAAGAAAAAGAAAAAATATATATGAAAAAAAGTAGCATGATATCTCAACATCAAAAAGAGAGTCATAACTAGCCATCAAAACAAAAAAATTGATATGAAAAGATTGAAAAAATATTTGGACCGGCAAAGTGGAAATTGTTATGTAATCATCATGAAAAGGTGTTTACTTGGGTTATTTGGGGATGCAAATCAAGGCATCAAAAATTGGTTGAGTGAGAACATCTTCGAGTGAAACTCAAGCTCGAGGGCGATTCATTGATGGAATGTTAGGAGAGAGCCAAAAACTCACTTTTCATTATCCAAATATACCACACCGTCCCTAAGCCACGTTATAACCGTAAAGACCTTAGGATTTCTAGCTACTTGGTGAAGAAACAATGGATCAATTAGGGAATAGGTAAGTGGATCACTGGATACTATATTAGGACACCCTATAGCCATTAACATGAACTTAGTTGAAAACCTCTCCTTATGGCATTGCGAAGTTAATCTAGACTTGACTTTATGGAATGTTGATTATGTGTATATTAAGCATACATGTGCATTATCTCTTTAGCATTACTACATGAGGCTTTTTAGATATTCTTCTCTAGGATCATTCATTGTATTATATTCTTCTTCTCCTCCTCCTTCTTCTTCTCTGTTTATTATTTGACTACCCTACTATTCTTTATCTTTGTTGTATTGGGAAGATACAACTTTGAGTTGGGGGTCTTCATGTCTCCCTATTTGTGATGAATTAATCTAGGTTGGAGACATCATTTTAGGTGTATTTTATAATTTAATTATATATTTTTATTCATATTTTTATATTTTCCTATTTCTTGTCTTGATTTGATGATTTATTATTTTTAGAGCATATTTGGTTTAATTGTTTGTTAATTGTGAAGTTTAAAGATATATGGTAATTAATTAGATGCCAAATAAATTCTAAAAGATAATGGAAAGAAGATAATGATGGAAATTGGAGATCAAGGAAAAGATAAAATAGGAAAGGAAAAGTTGTCAACTAAATCTTAATTTCAGCAGTTACGTCCATTAAATTGATCATAACTCAAAACCGGCTGGGAATTTGGAAGAAAGGTTTGAAGCAAAAGTGTAGATCCTTTCGACGCGGTCAGTTTCGATATAAAGAACGCGTCAATCAGAGCAATTTTGAAGAAGTTACGACCATAACAAAACAACATCAGTTTTTCCCTTCTTCTATATTTTAGGAAACGAATTTGATTTAAAAAGAGTCCTTTTATTTGCCCTCTACTTCAATAATCCGACTTAGGGGTAGGAAAACCCTATAAATAAATCCTCTATTCAGTATAAACACATTATTGGCCAATCCTTAAGCCAAGAAGAAGCCTACAGCAAGAGAAGAGAAGTCTGGAAGGAGCTGAGCATCAAATTATGCTTTCACAAGCCTTCAAATTTGTAATTGTTTTATTTTTTTCTCTAATGTGAGCTAAATTTATATTAGCTTGAGATTTAGCATATGGGTATGAACCCTAGACTTGTTTTACATCTATTTTAATTTGGGAATATAATTATTTAAATGAATTAGTGTTTTATTCTCTATTTTATGTGTTTGATTTATTGTCTATTTTTCTTGTGGAGGCCTACATATAGGATTACCTTAATATTAGTTAGATGGTCACCCGGAAAGGGTGTCTAATTATTGAAACACCACATAAACATCTAGTGTGCGGTAGTGATCCTGACGGGCTTGCCTAACTAGATAGCCATTAGGGTTTGATTTAACCACTGATCATTATTGCAGGTCAGTCTCATCTAAGAACCTAGTGGCATAGGAGCACCTTAGTTAAGTCCCCTGGTAATTGTGAGGTCACCACCTAAGTCCACCCGGAAGGGGGTTAGAAGGAATTCAGATTCCTGGTTATTGCAATCTTACATAATTCACCCTTACATGATTAGAATGAACAAGACTAGTGTGGATTACTTGCTATATCTCGAGCTTAACTCTTATACTATCTGTTTCTCTTATTTACTTTTTTGTCTTTATTTTATTTAGTTAATTATTATTAAAACCAATCAAAAATTCTATTTGTCTTTTATTTTCAGCGTATTATTCTTCTAGCTTTCTTATTTGCACTTGATATTTGCAAGAGTTCTCCTAACTTTCACAGTCTCTGACGAACGAATCTTATTTATCATTAAAACTTACATACGATCTGTGATACTTGCAGTGAGTAACGTGTTTATTCTAGGGTGTTTATTTGCACCTATTTTATCTATTATTTTATCACACCCTAGGCGACACCGAGTTTCCATGAAATTTCTGTTAACCTGAAAAAATAGTATTGTTTAGCATTTATACATATTGTAAAGTAAATACAAAAACTACTTATTGCACAACTCTTGTACACAATCATTTTTTATGTAAGTTTTAATATAAAATGTGTAGTAGTAACACAAAATTGTATATTAGTTATTATATATTAACAAAATCGGAATATCATGTAATCATTAAATAGTTATCTTGAATGAGTTAATCTTATCATATAAAATAAAATTTGAATATCTTGTAATCTTCTCTAGTTATATCAAATTATTAATATATTGTTTTTAATATTAGTTATTTAATCATTTTTAAGTATACGAATACCATTTATATGTTATATTTATTCGGTAAGTTATAATTTGAGTAAGAGTAAATTATCACCAGATTAAAAAAAGTTGTTATTTTACTTCGAATAGATATAAACTATATTATAAATATGGTATGGTGTGATTTTATATCATATCATTACTCAGTTTTTTTTTGTCAAAACTCTATAATCTTGTGGCTTGGTGGAGAGGTGAAAATCTAAAAAGCAATTACACTTAAATCGGATTGTAAAACTGATGAGATTAGGCTAAAAATTAAATCATTACCTTAATTTGGGTTCTTCAATTGTTGATGGCGTAGCGGCAACGGTTTTCTAATTTGTGTTCTATCTTCTACGATTGTTGATGGCGTAGCGACAGCGGTGGAGAATGGTCCTCGAGTGGCGTAGGAGAATTGTATGGAAAAATAAGTGACACATGGGTGGAAAGGTGAGTGAATGTGATGATATTATGTTTAATTGGGTTCTTCTATAATTTTCTTTTCTTTTTTTCTTTTTTTCTTTTTTGGAGAGGGGTCGTGTTTTTTTTTGGACATAACCGTGTGGTTTAGTTTGACCAATGTTAGTTTTGTTTTTTTAGTAATGAATAATTTATGCTCTTAATGATAAGTGGAGCCAGAAATGATCCTGACCACCACTTATGTTAAAAGTTTGAACCATTGAAAAAGTAATTATTTTATAAAATAGACCAATGTAAGTTTTTCTTTTAAAAATAAATAAATAGGTAATGAATAATTAATGGTTTAATGATTCCTGGTCACCACTTATGTTAAAAGATCTATACCGTTGAAAAAATCTTTGTTTTATAATATAGATTTTTTTTAAAAGAAAATAAGTAATGAATAATTAATGGTCTTAATGATAAGTGGGGTCAGAAATGATCCTGGCCGCCACTTATGTTAAAAGATCCGTACCATCGAAAAAAAATTTGTTTTATAATATAGATTTTTTTAAAAAGAAAATAAGAATTGAATAATTAATGGTCTTAATGATTAGTGGGAGCAGATATGATCCTACCCACCACTTATGTTAAAAGATTTGTACCATCGAAAAGATCTTTGTTTTATAATATAGATTTTTTTAAAAGAAAATAAGTAATGAATAGTTAATGGTCTTATCATAAGTGGGGTCAGATATGATCCTGGCCACCACTTATGTTAGAAGATCTGTACCGTCGAAACAATCTTTGTTTTATAATAAAGATGTTAAAAGATCTGGACCGTTGAAAAATATTTTGTTTTATAATATAGACAAATGTTAGTTTTGTTTTAAAAAAAATTAAGTAATGAATCATTAATGGACTTAATGATAAGTGGGGTCAGAAATGATCATGCCCACCACTTATGTTAAAAATTTATGTACCGCTGAAAAAATCGCTGTTTTATAATATAGATTTTTGTAAAAAAAAAAATTAATAGTTTTAATGATAAGTGGGGTCCTGACCACCACTTATGTTAAAAGATCTATACTATTGAAAAAATCTCTGTCTTATAATATATATGTTAAAAGATCTGGACCATTGAAAAAAAACTTTGTTTTATAATATCGGCCAATGTTAGTTTTGTTTTTTTTTAAAAATAAATAAGTAATGAATAATTAATGGTCTTAATGATAAGTGAGACAAAAAATTATCCTGACCAAAAAAATTAATGAATAATTAATGGTCTTAATGATAAGTGGGGCCATAAATAATCATGGCCACCACTTATATTAAATGATATGCATTGTTGAAAAAAACTTTGTTTTATAATATAGATTAAAAAATAAAGTAATGAATAATTAATGGTCTTAATGATAAGTTGGTCCAAAAATGATCTTGGCTACCACTTATGTTAAAAGATCTGTACCGTTGAAAAAAATCTTTGTTTAATAATATAAACTAGGTAAAACCCGTGTCTGAAGACACTAAAGAAAAAATTTGTTCCATTAACGGAAATAGAACATAGGTTCCATGGGTGAAGGTCAAGGTTAAAGTTAGGGTTAAGGTTCTTCATTTTTTACTCATCAAGAAGAAGGTTAGGTTAAGGTTAATGTTGAGGTCAAGGTTAAGGATAAGGTTAATTTTAATGTTAAATTTAAGGGTTAAGGTTAAAGTTTAAGTCAAGGATAAGGTTAAATTTAATTTTATGATTAAGGTTAAGTTAGATTTAAGGTTTAAGGTTTTACAAAATTTCAGGTTTAAGGTCTAATATTAGCGTGATGATTCTTCATCTGTTTAAGGTTAATGTTAAGGTTACAGTTAAGATGAAAGTTAAGGTTAATGTTTAAAGTTAAAGGGTTTAGGGTCTGTTTGGATTGGGAGATATGAAAAGAAATGAACGGAATAAAAATGATTTTTTATTTTTTACATTGTTTGTATTATAAAATGTTATAAAAGAAAAGAAAGGAAATTATTACAAAAATCACCCCAGTATCCATTTTTATATCACACCAAATTGGAGTCAAATTGAGAGAAATTAAGTTTATTAATGATTAGAGGCCAAAATTAACCTTTTTTTCCCCTTTCTATTGTATTTTTTTCAATCCAAACAAAAAAATATCAAAATCATTTACGTAATCTTCTTTTATAAAAATTTCTAATCCAAACAAAAACATTTCCTTTCTTTCTCTTTCTGTTATAATTTTTATTTTCCTTTATTATTTTCCCCTCCTAAATAAAAACAGGCCCTTAAGGAAAATTTAAAGGTTAAATGTTAGGGTTAGGGTTAGGGTTAAAGTTATTATTAAAGTTAAGGTTTAAGGTTTAAGGTTCAAGGTTCAAGGTTTAAAATTAAGGTTAAGTTTTAACTTCAAGGTTAAGGTTATGGTTAAGGTTTAGGTTAAAGTCAAGATGAAGGTGAAGGTAAAGGTTAAGGCTTGAGATTTAAGGGTTAAGGGTTAAGGTTAAAGGTTTAAGGGTTAAGGTTAAAGTTAAGGATAAAGTGAAGATGATGATAAGGCTTTAAGGTTTAAGGTTAAAGTGAAGATGAAGATAGGGGCTTTAAGGTTTGAGGTTCAAGGTCAAGGTTTGAGGTTTAAGGTATAAGGTTTAAGGTGTAAGGTGTAAGGTCAAAGGTTAAAGGTTAAAGGTTAAGCATTAAGATTAAAGTTAAGGTTAAGGTGATTATGAAGATTAGGGTTTAAGGTTTAAGGTGTAAGGTTTAAGGTTTATGTTTAAGGTTAAGTTTAATGTTAAGTTTAAGATTAAGGATAATGTTAAGTTTAAGGTTAAGATAAAGGTTAAGGTTAAGTTTAAGGTCAAGGTTAGGTTAAGGCTAAGGCTAATAATAAGGTTAATAGTTAATGGGTTAAGGTTATGCATAATAGGTTAAGGTTATGCATAATGATAAGGTTAAGGTTAAGGTCAAGGTTAAGGTTAAAGTCAAGCTTATGGTCAAGGTTAAGGTTAAGGTTAAGGTTAAGGTTAAGGTTAAGGTTAAGGTAAAGGTAAGAGTAAAGGTAAAGTTTAAAATAAAGGTAAAGGTTAAGGTTAAGTTTAAGGTTAAGGTTAATATTAAGGTTAATATTAAGGTTAAGGTTAAGTATAAGGTTAAGGTTAAGGTTAAGTTTAAGGTTAAGATTTAGGTTTGGTTTTGGGTTAAGGTTAAGGTTAAGGTTTGGGTTTGAGTTAAGGTTAAGGTTAAGGTTGAGGTTAAGGTTAAGGTTAAGGGTAAAGTTAAGGTTAAGGTTAAGGCTAAGGTTAAGGTTAAGGTTAAGATTGATAGTTAAGGGTCTAAGGTTATGGATACGGGGTTGAGGATTAAGTTTAAGGTTCAGGTTTAGTTTAAGGTTAATGTTAAGGTCAAGGTTACGTTTAAGGTTAAGGTCAAGGTCAAGGTCAATGTCAAGATCAAGGTTAAGGTTGTGTATAAGGGTTAGTATTTAGATTAAGGTTAAGGTTAACTTAAATAATAGACGATTAACGCGGTGTTATTAGAACTTATTTTGTAAAAAAATGTTGGAAATTATTTACTTTGCATCATTCCCTAAGAAATAAAGGCGTATATACAAAATAAAATACCAACACTTAATAAATTATTGATTACGACGTTATGTTATATCCTTCTCCCACTACTTGTAGTGCTTAGTTTAAAATATGTATTTTATAAGGGGTTATTATATCTAGAAGAATTTCTCTTTACAAAATAGGTTTTTTATATAAAACCGACTATCAATTTGCTTTAAATGGATACTCTTATAAATATATATTGGCTCACTTTTTCCAAATCATTAAATAAATATTTTCACCAAATATTTTTTTATAAATTAAATATATCAACAATAACAAAGACAAAAAGAAAAGTAAAGAGATAAATTTGATAAAAAAAACAAGAAAATGAGAGAAATTAGAAAATTATGAGACAAATTGAATAATTATAAAGAGAAATAGAGGGTTTTTAAATATTAATATAAAAAATTAAATACAAGATAGTCTTATGATTTTTATAATTAATAATGTAACTTTTGCTGATCTATTTTTACAATAAAATATATTTCATTTCCGCTATTAAAATATTATCAAACGAAATATCCATTTGTTGTAATTTGCTTGTAAAGGTCCAAATCGGATTTCCCAATTGTTCTAAAGTGTTTCAAGATATTATAATTGTTGTTGTTATTATTATTAACTCCCCCATATATTTCAATATATTTTCCTTTATTGGCTTTTCAAAAAATCGTGTAGGATCTGCTCCCATATTTCTAATTTGATTAAATTTCTTTTAAAAGATCAATGTGGTTTTTATATAATTATAATAAATGAGAAAATTAAAAAAATTAAAAACTTTAAGAGATTTATGAGAAGAATAAAAGAATTATAAGAGAAAAGAGGGAGTGATTTAAGGTTATTTGTTTTAAAATAGAATTTTTTTTATATTAAGTAAATAAAGATTAATTAATATTTATAATGATAAATGGAACAAAAAATGATCATATCCACCACTTATGTAGAAGATCTGGGCCGTTAAGAAAATCTGTAATGGCCACCACTTATGTTAAGCCACCACTTATGTTGAAAAGCTTGTTATATAATATAAATGTTAAAAGATTTGAACCATTGAAAAAACTTTGTTTTATTATATAGACCAATGTTAGTTTTGTTTTAAAAAAAAGTAAGTAATGAATAATTAATGGTCTTAATGATAAGTGGGGTCAGAAATGACCATGGTCACCACTTACCGTTGAAAAAAAATTGTTTTATGATATAGATGGTAAAAGAACTGCCACGTTAAAAAAAATTATTTCATAATATAGACCAATGTTAATTTTGTTTAAAAATAATAATTAATAAATAATTAATGTTCTTAATGATAAGTGGGGCAAAAAATGATCTTGGCCACCACTTATGCTAAAAGATCTGTACCATTGAAAAAATATTTGTATTATAATATAGATGTAAAAAGATAGGTACAGTTGAAAAAACTTTGTTTTATAATATAGACCAATGTTAGTATTATTTTATTTTAAAAAAAAGTAATGAATAATTAATGGTTTCAATAATAAGTGGGGTCAGAAATGATCATAACCACCACTTATGTTAAAAGATCTATACCTTTAAAAAAATCTTTATTTTATAATATAGATGTTACAATATTTGGACCATGGAAAAAAATTTGTTTTATAATATAGACCAATGTTAGTTTTATTTTATTTAAAAAAAATAAGTAATGAATAATTAATGGTCTTAATGATAAGTGGGGTAATCCTGACCACCACTTATGTTAAAAGATCTGTACCGTTGAAAAAATCTTTATTTTATAATATAGATTTAAAAAAAAAGTAATGGTATAATTAATGGTCTTAATGATAAGTGTGGGCAGAAATGATCATGACCACCAACCCACCATTTATATTAAAAGATCAGTATCGTTGCAAAAATCTTTGTTTTATAATAGATATATTAAAAAATCTAGACCGTTGAAAAAAACTTTGTTTTATAATATAGAGCAATGTTAGTTTTTTTTTAAATAATAAGTAATGAATAATCAATGGTATTAATGATAACTGGGGCAAAAAATGATCATGACCGCCACTTATGTTAAAAGATCTGTACCGTTGAAAAAATCTTTGTTTTATAATATAGGATTTTAGAAAAAAAAAGTAATGAATAATTAATGGTCTTAATGATAAGTGGGGACAGAAATGATCATGTTCACCACTTATATTGAAAGATCTATATCGTTGAAAAATATTTGTTTTATAATATAGATGTTAAAAGATTTGTACCGTTGAAAAAAAAATTGTTATATAATATAAACCAATGTTAGTTTTTTTAAATAAAAAATAAGTATTGAATATAATTAATAGTCTTAATGATTAGTGGGGTCAGAAATGTTTCTGGCCACCATTTATGTTAAAAATCTGTACCGTTGAAAAAAAATATTTGTTTTATAATATAATTGTTAAAAGATTTGAACCTTTGAAAAAAAAGACTTTGTTTTATAACATAGATCAATGTTAGTTTTGTTTTAAAATAACAAGTAATGAATAATTAATGGTATTAATCATAAGTGGAGTAAAAAAATAATTCTAGTCACCACTGTTAAAAGATCATTACCGTTGAAATTTTTTTTGTTTTACAATATAGATTTTTTTTAAAGTAATGAATAATTAATGGTCTTAATGATAAATGGGGCCAGAAATGATCATGGGCACCACTAATGTGAAAAGATTTGGGCGGTTGTAAAAATCTTTGTTTTGTAATATAGATTTTTTTTAAAGTAATGAATAATTAATTTTCTTACTGATAAGTGAGGTAAAAAATGATCTTGACCACCACTTATGTTAAAAGATCTGTACCGTTGAAAAAATATTTGTTTTATAATATAGACCGTCGAAAAAAACTTTATTTTATAATATAGATAAATGTCAGTTTTGTTTAAAAAAAATAAGTAATGAATAATTAATGGTTTTAACGATAAGTGGGGTCAGAAATTATCCTGACCACCACTAATATTAAAAAATCTGTACCATTTAAAAAATCTTTGTTTTATAATATAGTTATCAGATATTATAGCTTATATGAAGAAAAAAAATACTTGTTATTTTATAATTATCTGTATTAAAATATAAACAAACAATTTTTTCCTTATCTATAGACGCGTGTTATTCAATTAGTTATTAAAATCAATAGTTTTTCTAATAGTTATAATACTGTGCATTAACTAAAAAAATGAAATTAAATTTTATCAAGTTAAATGTGGTGGCTTACGGTATGTTAATACTGTGGAACATCTGGAAACACAAAATGAAATACATACACGAAAAAATTTCACTGGATATAGATACGGTTCTATTGTGGGTAAATGCGGAAAAGACATACCTTTTTGGACAAGAATGGGATGACTTACCTACACAACCAGAAAGACGTCACATGATATCATCAGCAATCCTTGGACACCAACTGAACTCGCAGGGACACAAATTATTTTTACGTGTGATGCTTATTTAAAAGATAAATCGAAACAGAGTATCGTGATCGTATAAAAGGATACCCAAACCCAGGCAACCGATCAGCGTTTTCAAAACCAATATGGACAGACACTGCGATGGAAGGGAAAGTTATAACAGTCCTTGAAGTGGCTAAAATGGTCATGCATGACAGTGGAAAGAAAACATTTATTTTTTTAGATAACCTTGATTTGATTTAAGGACTCAACTCGCTGCCAGCTACGTGGTGGAAAGGCAAACTGTACGTTAAGCGGGTCCTACAATATGCAGAGGAACATGGCAAAATGTTCTTCAAGCATATGTCGAGAAGAGTCAACGAATAGCGGACCAAACTGCACAGAATACTAAACAACTGAGTAAGATGGATAATCGACAACTGGAGTTTACAATCCAATTTACTAGGCTCGGGATTGGCTTATCCAGCTACTTAGCTTTAGATTTTTTGGTTGTCCAAAAAAAATAATCCCGATTCGATGTAATAAAATAATATAAACATTAGATTATCCAATGCAAGATAATTGTATTAGGTAGTTTATTTGTTATACATCATTTATCTCTATTTTACATGAATTCTTTTTTGTCAAGAGAAAATACATTACATACGGATACGAATACCTAAGTTGTTTAGAAATTCTAGGGCTGCACAAGAAAAACCACGGAATCGCAAAACCGCACAAAACTGACCCAACCCAACCCTAAAAACCAAACCACACAAACCATGGTTTGTAATGAGCCCAAACTATTTTTTGGTGGATTTGGGTTGGATTGCAGTTTTAGAAATGCCCAAACCACGGGTAACCAACCCAATCCGCAGTTTGGTCATTTATATATTTTTTTATATATGTGTATATATAAAAGAGGTGGGTTAAAATAACCCACCTCTTTTCACTCGTCTCTCACGCGCGATCATTTCTCTCTCGTCTCTTACACGAAAAGGGGGCTAAAAACCCTAGCCTTTTCACCTTCTCTCTTCGCTACTCTCTGAAACCCATCCCTTCACACATCCATCACCGTCTCTCCATGGCTACTTTTGTACTCCACATTAATTATTTGGAGGGTTTACAACAAACTTTGAGATCTGCATTTAATGTTCGTGACTTCTCTCATGATGTTTATCGCCTCCGATTTACGAGCTTACCATGGTTAATCGATTAAGCCATGGTTAATGAGTTATTGATATGTGGGGTTTTCTGGATTTGTATAAAAGGCCGAGTTAGGGTTCATGTTCTTCAAAACCCCATTTCCCAGGTTTGAATCTTCACTCTCTTCTCTTATTCGTCTCTTCTTCAATTCTTGTACTATATTTGAAGATATAGGTTATTGTAATTGATTTTCGAAAATAGATTAGTTTATTTTTATATATTATGATTATTACTAATTATTTTTTAATTTGTATTTGTGTTTTGCAGATTAATGAGTATGGAGGATGATTATGAATCCATAATTGATCTTACTATACAACCCACCTAAGGTGTTGATCAAACACCTGTTGGTATATCTTCTGATACACTTAACACTCGCCCCTCTAGTAGTTTACCCCTTTCCATAAAAAAACTAAGAAAGGAACCTCTGATTGTTGGAAAAACTTTAAAATTATTACTTATGAAGATGGTAGTATAAGACCAGTTTGTAAATATTGTGAACATTCATATGCAGCTAATTCTAGAAAGCATGGTACAATTAAGTTTGAGTGAACTTCCCCAATCCACTCTAACTGATTCTATTAATTAGCCAATAACCTTATGTGAGTTATACATCAGTTTCATACTATAATAACTTGCATTTCACTATACTTGTACATTTAGACTTAATAAAGCAACTCATGAGCTTCCTATGATGCAATTTAGCATGATTTTGATTTGTACAGGTGTATTTTTATGTACAATTGAGATGAGGAGTTCATTTGAGATGACATTCTTTTGTCATGCATTTGTTAGTTGAAAATTGTAGATTTTTTTGTAAAACTGACCAAGTCCCTTCCCTTGTCCCTTAGGTATATAAAGTGCCTATGATGATTAAAAAAGTGATCTGAGGCACTAATTAATATCCAATGATTATATAATAATGTGAGGATATGAATATCTTGTTCATTTCTGCATTATATTATTTACACAAGAATTTGGAACTAAATAAAAGAGGCATTGTACAACTCTTATGAAACATGAAGGAAATGAAACAGGAAGGCATTGTGCAACTCTTATGAAACATAAAGGAAATGAAACAGGAAGGCATTGTGCAACTCAACTTTTGGAATATTTGTATCTTCAAATTCAACTTTTGAAAATAGAAATCAATGGTGTAGTTTGTTTCTGAAAATGTTTGCCTTTAATTTTGATTTTGGATGTATTTTTATGTAATTCAGTTAACTTTGGCTATGTAATATCTTAATTTATAGGGTTATGGAGGTTTGAAAAGTTTTAAGTTGTAATTCAAGGTTGTTTATTTTGATAATTTGGTAATTCAAGTAGTTATGAACTTGATATGTAATATTTCAAATTTTCAGGGACCAAATTATAAATAAGCAAACTGAACCCGAAACCAAACCAACCCGCAAAAACCAAACCCGAAACCGCAAGTGAAAAACCATGAAAAATCAACCCGCAACTTTTTCATTCTTATGGATTGGTTCTCGATTTTCAGAACCTTAAACCCACATGTGCGGGTTGGTTCTTGACTAGGGGTCAATGAGTCATGTATCTGACCCGTGTGCACTCCTAAAAATTCATTAGAGACCACTAAGGAAAAAATCATTTCATTGGGAGATATCCTTATTATACATATTTTATAAATAAAAATATAGAATCATATTTCTAGATAAGATTTTCAAATACAGTATAATTTAAGTATCGATTGAGTTTCGTGTACATAAATGTTTATTACCAAAGAATAAAAAAAGTATTAAGTGTAACCACCAAGCTGCCAACATTTCCCACCCCAGCTTCTTTCATGCTTTATAAATTCAATCACTACTACACTCCAAACTCATTCAAAAGATCTCTCTTTTACTAGTCTTCCTCCTCCCTATCTTCTCAACCAATAATTCACCATGGTTCTATCCGAGGCAGTTTCCGACAGAGAAGTCTCTGTAGATTGCACTTTTGCCTCTCGCTATGTCCGAACTATACTTCCCCGGTAATTACTTTCTCTAATCTTATTCACTAAACCTTTTTTATGTTTCCAATTTTTCCTTTGGAATCTGCTAAATAGTGGAGAATTCAGGAATGAAAATGACAATGACCTTTGGGGTTTAGGGGCAAACGGTCGTTTCAATTTTTTTCTTTTTATGTTTTATAAAATATTACATAAACACCAACAAGTTTTTATCAGCTAGAGGGATTACACATACAAAATAATTAAATAGATTTTAAGACTTGAAATATACTAATTAAATATACAAGAATGATCTAAGGATAAGAATCGCTATAAATCCAAATATTTCAACACAGATAATTAAAATTAACAAGTCTAAAAACAGATTCTAATGGATCTTTAATATCATAAAAAAAAAATTATATAAATCTTTCTTTATACACAGATTCAAGATGCCGGAAAGTTCGATCCCAAAAGATGCCGCATATCAGATCATCAATGACGAACTGATGTTAGACGGCAACCCAAGGCTAAACTTGGCATCTTTCGTGACCACATGGATGGAACCAGAATGTGATAAGCTTATGATGGCTTCCATTAACAAAAACTATGTTGACATGGATGAGTATCCCGTCACTACAGAGTTACAGGCAAGTAATCCTTAATTTTAGTGTACCTTAAAAAATGTTTATACTAATTGATCTGAATATAATTATGCAGAATCGATGTGTTAACATGATAGCACACTTATTCAATGCACCACTTGGCGATGTAGAGACTGCAGTTGGATGTGGAACAGTTGGATCATCTGAAGCAATTATGCTTGCTGGTTTAGCTTTTAAAAGGAAATGGCAAAACAAGATGAAAGCTCAAGGCAAACCTTGTGACAAGCCTAACATTGTCACTGGTGCTAATGTTCAGGTATGCTTTGGTTTATTACTTATTAACAGAGATATTATAATAACTGAGTTATTACTGGGACTAAAAACGTTTCTGGTAAAATCATGTGGGCGTGATTCAATTATGTTAATCCCAACAGATCCCTTTGATCCAAAATCTTTCTTAGTGGGGGCTTTGCAATTCTTTTGTCCGAGAATAAATCTATCTTTAAAGGGGGTTGCCTTTTCTTTATACTCAGGCCTTTCAACCAATTTTTTTTTTTTTTTTCAGTCAACATTAGTTTTACTTGATAAATATTTAGCTTTTCGGGAGTATACATTATATGTTATGATTTTTAACCTCAATTGAATAATATATATAATATAGAAATTAATCACCATTTTGGTAACCATCGATACGCAATGTTTCACGTAATCTCTAACGTGTGGTACGTATGGTCTCCACAAAGAAAATATCTGAAATGCGTCTATGTGGTGGATGATTGCCACATTTGAACAAAAAAAAGGTTGATGATTGCCATATTGGCAAAACTTAAAAAGAGTCTTCAATACATTCATTCTTTATTATTTGCACTTTATAATATCTTAGCTATACTACTTTATAAAAATTTAACTTATAAAATATTTTTTTATAAAAAATTGATCTATAAATTTTATGTATTATCTCAGCTTAAATAATAATAATATATTTATATCCAAATTATATTATATCCTAAATAATATATTAAGTGACATAAATTTTAAAGATTACTCATAATACTTTATGAGTCTAAAAATATTATAATTAACTCCAAAATTTCACAAATAAAAATTAAGATCATAACTTCTACGATCACGTTTGAGCTAATCATCAATAACTATTTTTGAAAAATTTAACCAATTAGTAACTAATTACCGAAAATGGCCATGCTAATAATATCTCTGACCAGTGACTTGACTAATAAACCAATAAGGCCATACAATAGTATGGCTACGACGCTGACTACTTCACCTACTTAGTAAAGAAGGATAGAAGATATTTAATGGTCTATTGTACTATTGGTTCACGTGTCACTCAAATATTTTCATTTGATTAAAAAAAAAAAACCCTCTTCCATGTTTTTTTTTTTTTTGGACGGGTCCTCTTCCATGTTTAAAAGAATAAAGTTTCAATTATCATTATATATATATATCTTATATATATTTTTATCAATTTTGATTATATTTTTTAAATATATTTAATTTTGATTATATTTATAAAAATTATTTAATTTTAATTAAGTTTTTTGATTATATCTAATATTAATCGAATTAAAGAACAAATTGATCAGTTTAATGTGTTATATTTTCAGTAATTAACCGATTAATAATATGATAAAAATTGTGAATATTGCATATATAATGTATTAAATAACTAATTATTCCTTTAATTATGTTAATTTTATAATAAAATTATAAAAAATATTGTCAAAATTAGAAAAAATCAAAAAAAAAAGTATAAAATTAGACATAATAAAAAATATTCTCAAAATTGATAAAAATGCTCATTAACTTTATTTGTTTCAAAATTAACAAAAAAAGAAACAAGCAAATATTACATAAAAATCTTGCTTATTATAGTAGTGATATTCCTATAAAAAAATTTATTCTCAAAACACTATTCATTTCATTTCTGAAATTTTATTTATTTATAGAAAAATACAATTTAAAAGTATTATTTTATTAAACTATTAAAAAAATCAATTTTTCTATTATTATATCTATTAAAAAGTTTAAAAATTAATAAATCTTTTATTAATAAAGAATCTACTTATTATATTTGTTAACTTTTATAAAAAAACAAAGTGGATAACTTTTTCCAAAAAAGAGAGTGCATAATAAGAACAAAAAATAACAAAGTACACTATCTGAATTAACATAGGCTACATAGCAATTAGCAAGACCGAGAACGCACGAAATCAAGGGCGGTTCTAGAGTTTTTTCTAAGACGGGTAAAACTTAGAAGACTGAGTTAAATCAATCTTCAATAATAATATTAGGATTAGGGGCAATACCAAAAGAAAAGAAATTGGGTTAACTGCTATACTCAATGGAATGGGGATAAAAGACACAAAAGGAAAAATAATACTACTCACGTTATTTTCCAAATTATTTTTATTGGGGTAAATTTACACAGTTCCGTATCCGCCAGTGATTGAAAGTTATAGACGAATAAACCGTAATTTACTTCATCAAGGCATATTCCAGCTCGATCATTGTTCATTCTATCGCTGCGTCTTTAATCATCACAAAGTCTCTACGCTCTCCAAAAAGACAGAAAAGAAAAAACAGAAACCTTACTAATCCTATCACCGCTTTTAAATTTTGCTTTATTTGATTTTGAAAAATTTGTACATATATTTGCTCTAGCTAGCTCTAACGAAAAATTCAATCTGATACAGGTATGCTGGGAAAAATTCGCAAGATATTTTGAAGTTGAGCTTAAGGAAGTGAAGTTGAGTGACAATTACTATGTTATGGACCCTGAGAAAGCTGTGGAAATGGTAGATGAAAACACAATCTGTGTAGCTGCTATCTTAGGATCCACTCTTAACGGAGAATTCGAAGATGTTAAACGCCTTAATGATTTATTAGTTGAGAAAAACAAGGAAACAGGATGGGATACACCAATCCATGTTGATGCAGCTAGTGGTGGATTTATTGCACCATTTCTTTACCCAGAGCTTGAATGGGATTTCAGATTACCTCTTGTGAAGAGTATTAATGTTAGTGGACACAAGTATGGGCTTGTTTATGCAGGGATTGGTTGGGCTATTTGGAGGAATAAAGAAGACTTGCCTGAAGAACTCATTTTCCATATTAACTATCTTGGAGCTGATCAACCTACTTTCACTCTCAACTTTTCCAAAGGTAAGTTCTTACGTTTTTTGTCATACTATACTATCCTGTGCGATTTATTTGAGTATTTGAATTGTAATGTGCAGGCTCTAGTCAAATTATCGCTCAGTACTACCAATTGATTCGCTTAGGCTTTGAGGTGAGATTTGAGAATGCCACAGATTTTTTTTTTTTTTTTTTGAGTTGAATCATTTTAGGTCCCAATGCTATGCAAAAATTGCATTGTAGGTCCCTATATAAATTATGTTCTGTTAAATTAATTATGGAAGAGCCACTACTATACTAGGGGGACCATGGTTCCCCTACCTAACTCTCTAATTTTTCTTTTGACTTTTATAAAATAAATTACATTAAGGAATTTCTTACGGTCATTATCAATTTTCATAAGTTCCACTTAGTCTCCCACCTTTTAAAATTGATCTCTTAGGATTTTATTTGATTTTATTAGTATGAATATCTGTTGTTTCTATGATAAATTTATTTTCTTTTGTATAATATAGAGACTTATAGTGTAATAAATAAGTAAAATAATAATATAGGGATCTATATTCTATAGTGGAATTTTTTTTAATTATATAAGGATTTATGGTGTAATTTACTAAAAATAACAGGCATTGCTTTTATCCCAGCAAAAAGTCCTATCTCCACCCTAGAATTAATTGCACTATAAGTACCAAATTTTTCATACCAACAAATAATAAAAATAGGCCAATATTTCTTCATTTTATTTTGATTTACTGATTAAATATGTTGAAAATATTGATAACCAGGGATACAAGAACATCATGGAGAATTGCAGAGAAAATATGATCGTACTTCGAGAAGGACTAGAGAAAACAGGACGTTTCAACATTGTATCAAAAGACATTGGAGTTCCATTAGTTGCGTTCTCCCTCAAAGACAACACATGGCATGATGAATTTGAAATTGCAGATTTTTTGAAACGCTTTGGATGGATCGTGCCTGCGTACACCATGCCTGCTAACGCGCAACACATAACAGTTCTCCGCGTAGTCATTAGAGAAGACTTCTCAAGGACTTTGGCTGAGCGTCTTATCAATGATATTGAAAAGGTTTTGCACGAGCTAGACTCTCTCCCAGCTAGGGTCAAAGCTAAGATAGCAGAGAGTGCTGAAAATGGTGAAGCCCATGATAAGAAAACAGAACGTGAAGTGAAGAAGGATACTGCCTCTGCTTGGAAAGAATTTGTTACAGATAAGAAGACTAATGCTATATGTTAAGTTAAACTGGCGATTCTTAGTTAAAATGTTGGAGCTCAATAAATAAAATAATGAAACTTTATGTATTTGTAACCTTGACTCGGCTCTCGAGTATTTTAGCAACAATGTTAATGGTCTGGGGATTGATGGGCGATAGTCTTACGTTTCCCCATTATGAATGCATGTGAGGTACCGAATGAAGCATTATCTTTCGTGTAGATATTTGCTACTTGGTAAGCTACTGAATATGTAGTTGGATGATGTGTTATCACTTGTATGTTTGTTTTGTCTTTTAAATTTTATGGCTTTCTGGAATCTTGAAATATAATTGAAGTTGTGCTTGACATAATAGAAAGGTAAAAACCAATACTTCTTCAGTTCATTTTTATTTGTCCTCTTTCCAAAAAAGATGCCTAATAATATTTTTCCAAATTTTTCCAAATTTTTCCAATATCACACTTAATTAATTAACTAAAAATAATAGTGTAACAAAATAACTTTATACTTGATGAATATGGCTTATATAGTAAAAAATAAGTGTATTTAGTATCTTTATTAATTGTGTCATAAAAAATAGAACAAATAAATTTGAATAGAGTTTTCAACTTTTTTTTTTTAATGTTGATTTACATTTTTTTTTGTCAAAGTTTATTAACATGAAATAAATACATATATAGATTAATATAAAAATGAGTAATGTTGGATATCACCTCAAATCGTATCATCTTTTTATCACCTCCTAAATAGATTTTAAAGAGACCAATCATATAATTTCTCTATCCTGATTTATCAATTTCTCTTTCTTTTATGATTGGCCCACATAAGAGAATAAAAAGGTGATGTGATTTGAGTGATATCCAGCATTACTCTATAAAAATATACTTGTAGTTCTTAAGTAAAAAATGAAAATAAATTTTACATCTTAAATAATGCTCCCCCCGTTCTTAAAAGGTTGTCACGTTTGCTTTTACACACAAACTAAGAAATGTCATTTATTATCCATGTGATTACTAAAACACCCTTCATAAAGTGTCTTGATATCTTGAATATTTATTGGGAACATATAATTTAATATTTAATTAGGGATAAAAGTGGTATAAAGAAATAAAAAAAAATTATTTTCTAAAGTGACAACCTTTTTGAAACAGCTATTTTTAGAATAAAAGTGACAACCTTTTGGGAACGGATGGAGTAAATTTTAAGCTTATTTACAATGAATGAATCGAACTCGCAGAGAACACAAAAGGAAGAACAAATCATCAAGGTTCGCCTCAATCAATCTGGGAAAATGAAAAAAATTATTGGGCATATAGAGCGCGGCAAATCTAGATCAAATGTGGCGATCGAAATACGAAGTTTTTCTTTGCAACGACCGCACAACAGTGAACTATCTATAGAATATTACGTATCAAAGACAATGAAGGAAAATGGATAGAATCTCCTCAAGATATAAAAACTAATATCTCCTTTTTTTTTACAACAATCTGTTTAAGGATACCGGGGGATACGACATGGAAGACGTTGTACAATTAATCTAACCAAAAATTACTTGTACTATGAACGATGTGTTAACTAGGGTTGCAAATGAACCGATATTCTCTCCAAGGGCTCGAGTTTGAGTTTGCTAAAAGTTTGTTTGAGTTGGGCTCGTCAGTTAAACAAACCAAGCTCAAACTTTAAATTTAGGCTCGTTTACTAAACGAGACAAACTTAAACTTGTATAAGCTCATGAACATTTTGATAAGAGTTCGTTAATAGGTTTGGTAGATATATTCAATTAAAAATTATCAATTTTATATGTATGTATATATATATATATAAATATATATAAACTCAATACTCCGTAAAATTTTTGTATATCCAATTAATCATAACTAAAATATTCTACATCTAGTAAGTATATTTTTTTGTTCAAGTCAAATTATGTAATGTGTTGTATATTAATTTTACTTAACTTCATTTTAAATCACAGAAAATCCCAAAAATATATATATATCATAGAAAAATAAACAAGACTTAAATGAGTCTAAAATGAACCAATCCAAGCCGAACTCAAGTTTGGAAAAAATAAGTTTGCTAAGGGTTTGTTTGAGTTTGGCTCGTTAGTTAACGAACCAAGCTCAAGAAAGCTAAACTTTGGCTCGGCTCGGTTCAAACTCAAACCAAGCTCAAGCTCACTAAAATATTAGCAAACAAACTCAAGAAAGCTAAAGTTTGGGCTTGGTACGTTTACAGCCCTAGTGTTAACTAAGGAACCGGCTTAGGAAGAAGTACAAAAGTTGTGTTTGACATGACACCTTCTAAAGTACTTGGTCATGATGGACTAAATGGTAAGTTATACTTTTGGAATATTATCAAATAAGATGTTATTTTAATTTAAAGGATTTCTTTAATTGTAATATCTCTCTTGAAAAACTCAACGAAACTCTAATCACATTGATTCCTAAAGGAGATTTCCAAGAAGGAGTGGGCGACTATATACCTATCTAATGTGTGAATTTTAAATACGAAATCATCTCAAATATTATGGCTAATAGGATATAGGGCTTTATGAAAGAGCTGGTAAGTTTGACATGTTTTGCATTTATTAAAGGACATGTGATCCAAGACAATATCATAATCGCACAGAGAGACTCATTTTTTATGAAGAAAAAGAAGAAACAAGCACATCACATGGCAGCTATAAAACTCGATCGGCAAAATTTTACGACCTGGCAAGATTTGATTTATTTTCAAAATCCTCAGAAAATTTGTGCTCCAACCTTAATAGATCCAATAAATACGAAATTGAATCTCGATTGTATCTTTCCAAATTTATTTAAATAGTAAAAGATTACCCAAGTTTGCCCCTGGAGAGGCTTATGAGAAGGGGATACGTGGTCCCCTATGTTATTTTCACTAATGACAGAATCACTTATTAGTATGATAAAGGGCAAGATTGCACAAAAAGGTATTAAGGGTATTCAAATCACTCGAAATTGCCTTTTTCTTTCAGAACTATTTTTTGCGACGAGTTTTTTTTCTTATGCTGGAAGGCCGAGAAAAACAATAACTTCAGGAATGTATAGAGATTTATTGTGAAGGCTTAGGCCAGCATGTTAACTTTAACAAATCATTGGTCTGTTTCAGTAAAGGCACATTGGAGGAAGTAAGGACAAAGACTAGTGAAATAATTCATATAAGGGAAACGCAAGATCTGGGAAAATATTTGGGTGTATCTTTGTGTCATAAAATTATAAAAAAACGAGATGCTTTTTTGGAATGATGAAAATATCTTCTCGAAAGATCCGGGAGGGAAGGCCAAGATTTCGTCAGGCAAAAGAAATCTTATTAAAGCGGTGATTCAAGCCATCTTTGTATATGTTATGTCCATATTTTTGTTGCTAACAACTATTTGTAAGAAATTGACGGCCACAATTGCAAACTTCCGCCGAAACTCGCTGGAAAAGAGGAAGATCTATTGGGTGGAATGGGAAAAACTGGTGGTGGCGAAGGTGTTAGGGGGACTGGGATTCAGCTATTTCACACGAATGAATATGACATTGTTGGCGGCTCAAGCATGGAGAGTAATGCAAAACCCGGAGTTCCTAGCGGTATGAGTATTGAAAGGCTTTTATTATTTAAATGGATAATTTATCAATATCAAATTATGCTAGAGATGATTATTATCATGGGCGAATATTCTTAAAAGGATGGACCTGATGTCTCTCTAAATTTTCTAATTTTATGTCCTTGGGAGACATCATTTTTTGTGTTTATTCGACTATTTAGATAGACTTTTGGTGTTAATATGCAATAAATCGATTTTCCTCTTTTGATTCTAATATTTTTAATTTATTAAACTTTTGCGCGTAATATTGTTCTTTTCAGTGAAAAGTTTGTAGGTTTTGAATACTAGTTAGGAGAGGAATCCAAGAATAAAGTCAAAGATCGTGTAATGAAGTCAAAGCAAGAAGAAATATCCCGAAAGAATTGACAATTTCAAGCTGCAAATCTGAAAAGTTGATAATGATTGCTGATTTCGAGCCATCTAAGAGTGGATTCAGCCTCTGACTTGTGAATATGATTTGTTCCCTATTGAGTTACGGAAATTTAGCAACTAAAACGGAGTCATTCCGAGTTAAAACGAGCCGGTTAGAGTTGATTTAGTGGAGGTGGTGCAGCAGTTACGGGATTTGGGCTTAAGTAATGGACTTGGGCTTTCTAATTTTCATTTAATCCTCTAGAAAAGCCCTAATCCGATTTTTATAGTATAAATAGGCTTTAGACTCTTATTTTTAACACACAATTCATACGCTTAAGAAAAGAGAGAAGCCAGTATACCAGATAAGAAGCTAGAGCAAGGAAGAGAAGAAGCCAAGAGCTGGTGAATTCCAACCTCTCTAATTCTCAGCCAATTCAACTCCGTAATTAGGTTCTTCTATTTCATTCTGTAAAACAATTATGAACTCTTTTTATTTTAATTTCTTAGTTTTTTGTATTAGTATGAGCTAAACTTATAAAGTGCTTGAGAACGCATAATGGGTTAATCCCAATTCTATTTCATTTCATGTGTTTGAATTTGGGATTATAATAATTGAAATCAAATTGGGTAATTAGTATTTTTCCTTAATTTGTACTTATTGACTATTAGTGAAGTCGCGAATCAATAATAGGACTTAATACGTAAGCTATTCCATTTAGTGGCAAATGGATCACCTTGACGGGAGGTCTAAGTATGGAACCAATTAATGAATGTAGGATAGAAATTAATGACTTTGACGAGCTTAATTAATCATATGGCATATTGGGTAATAAGAGCTTAATCATTCAAAGGTGGACTATAATCACCTTGACGTGATTTGTAGCACCTAAGAATAGCTCCTTAGTCCACCCTGACGGGGGTAAGGAGAATCCCAAATCCCGACCATTACTATTTACCGATTTGTCCCTTAAACAAAACATGGAATGAATAGAGTTAGGTTAAATTCTTGCGTCTCTCAAGTACTACCTTTCATACCTTGCGTTTAGCTATTTTATTTACTTGCGTCTAGTTTAATATTTGCATTAATTTAGTATTTTAAATTATTGTCTTAGTTATAGAAAACTAAAACAAACAATCCTAAAAAGAATTACTTGCTTTCACGTGCAATTAATCACTATTCGATAAGCATTAGAGTCAACTAATCCGTCCCTGAGAACGAATCTGTTTATCACATATATTACTTGGGACAACTGTACGCTTGCAGTTATGGTTCTCTTTTCCTTACTTGCATTATTTTCAGAACACACAAAGGACCACCAAAACCTTATTAAACAAGAAGCGATAATGAGAATAAGAGACAGTAAGACAACAAATGTTTGGACCCAAAAGTGGCTTACGACGGATAGGAAGCTGGAACAACCACCAAATTCAATTTTTTTCAATATCACAACTAATGAGAGAAAATATAAATGAATGTAATACCAGGTTGTTGGACAATATACTCCCTAGTTCGATAAAGAAAGAGATTTATCCATTTCTACAAAGGCGTGAGTAGGATCGATTCATATGGCCTCATTCGGGGATAGGAAAATATACGACCAATTTAGGTATGTGGTTCTTATAAACACGACGCTCAACTGAAGCTACATACATCAAGGGAAGCAGAGGCGAACAACCACGAGGTTTGAGATAAAATTTAGAAGTCTAACGTGAGGGAAAAAGTTTGCATCGTTGCTTGGAAAACTGTAAGAATTCCCTACCAACAAGGAAAACCCTTAAGCTACGAAAATGCACAAACAATGAGTGGTGATATTGGTGTGATGAGGTAACTGAATAAATTAACAATCTAATTCTTAACTGCCTAGTGTGTAGACATATTTGGGTCAGGTCAGCACTACAATTTCGCATTGGGGACGAGGTAAAAGAGAATTTGGGGCACTAGATAGTGAACATGTCACAAGCATATGTGGCAAGGGTTTGGACATCAAGATTAGTCATGACATATGTTTTGCTAATGATATAGAATGTCTAAAAGGCTAAAATTAAAGTGGTGTATGAAAATGGAAGCATAGATATCAATAAGGTTATTAAAGCCATATTTGTTTGGAGAGGACTGGACTGACCCAGGACCAAGTATAAAAAGCCACCTGGGGGAGGAAGAAGAGTCGGGACAGGGTAAGTCTAAAGCATATGATGTCTCCCCATTTGTGATGATTTAATATTAGTTGGAGATATCATTTTTAGTGTTTTAGGAAGTCTAGTAGTCGATTTTCCCATTAAATATTGCACTTTCCTATTTCTTGTCTTGATTTAATGATTTATTATTTTTAGAGCATATTGGGTTTAATTATTTATTTAGTGTGAAGTTTTAAAGATATATATGGAGATTAATTAGATTCCAAGTCAATTTTAAGAGATAGAGGAAAGAAGATATACATGGAAATTAGTGAAAAGAAAGGAAAAGCTAAGATATGGAAAGATAAAGTTGCCAAATAAATCTGAATTCCAGCACCCACGACCACAAAAGGGATCATAACTCAAGATTGGCTAGGAATTTGGAAGAATGGTCTGAAGCAAAGTTAAAGAGATTTTCGATACAATCATTTTAGACTATTGGAACGCGTCACACGGATAAGTATTGAAAGAGTTACGTCCAAAACAAATCAGCAGCAAAATCTTACCTTTTCTATATTTTAGGGTTACGAATTTGAGTTGGGCTAGGAGTCCATACTTGTCTTCCACTCCAAGAAAACGAATCAGGGCTTCCAAAACACCTACAAATACACCCATGTCCTTGCTCAGTGCCAAGTATAGGCTTAGTCCTTGCTTGTATTTTCTCAGTTTTAAATAGTAGCGTAGTCCTTAATTTAATATTAATCCTTAGTATCAAGTTTTTCATCCAAGAAGCAAGCTGACCTGGAGAGGAAGACAAGAAGCACGAAGTTGAAGAGTGACAAACTCCTCTTCTATATCTCCTGTTCTCTATATTTAGGGTAATTAGCTATAGATTCGTGGCTTAACCATATTTCCAAGCTGTTATTCTGTAAGTTTTACTTTTCATTGTTGGGTTATTATTTTGTCTTAAAATTCCACAATACTATTTGTTATTTTAATTGATTTGAGCTTGACGTATATTGTTATTATATGTTTTGGCTTATTGTTACAACCCTAGATTTGGCCAATCTTAGGACTATTCTTAGTTATTGACAACACCACATAATCATCTAGTAATGATCCTACCTAGATAGTCATAAATGTTTGATTTAACCACCAATCATTACTCAAGGTTTCTTTACCCAAGATCCTAGTAGTGGAGAGGTTGCTCCTAAGTCCACCCTGGTGGGGGTTAGGTAGAATTTAGAATTTCGGTTAATATATAATGCTCAATTCACCATAAGATTAGAATAACTTAGTAATAGACTCATATTAGTGACCCTAATTTATCTGAATTACATTCATATTTATTTATTTGCATTATTTATTTATTCGCGTTAGATAATTATTCATCTTATCCTATTTTTATCTAAACATCTAAATTCATCTACGCTTATTGTATACAAGTAGATCTAACAGATTAAATCTCTGCGAACGAACTTGACTTATCATTAAAACTTGCAAACGATTTGTAATACTTGTAGTTAGTTCCTCATGGTAGACAAGGTTGCGTGTCCTTTATTTTTATCTTATTTATCTATTATTTTATCACACCTTTGCCCCTACCAAGTTATGAATCGAGCCTCATCATATTATGTGACACATCATTTTCTTATAAATGTGAACCAATGAGCATTAGGATAGTTGATGATTCCCTGTTTGTGATAGAAATATATCCTTAGATGACATCATTTTAGGTGTAAACTGGACTTAGTTACTAGATTAATAGTCGTATTTTGGGATAATGCACTTTCTTCCTTTGTTTTAGACTTATTATTACTTTTAGAGCTTTTGTGCGTTAATTTGTTTGTTAAGTGTAAATTTCTTAGGAATATGGATGCAAGGAGGCATCAAGGTGAATAGAAAAAGTGATGATTCAAGTCCGAGATCAAGAAAAAACGTTAAAGAAGCAAAAGAAATCACTTTAGTGAAGGTGGAAGAGTTCTAGATTGGGTCAAATCGTCACTTGTTTTCACTTCCTGAGCCCAAACAGTTAGGATTCAAACTCTGTGGTTGAAATGAAAAATATGTGTCTTGGAATTATTGAAATTTAAGAAGTGGAATCAATGGATTTGGACTTAGGATGCAAGATTCACAACTTTTTCACTTTATGTTCTCAGTCATGTATAAGAGAATAGATGATAGGGTTAACACAATGTTCATCACAATGGATATAATCAACGGTCTTAAATTATGTTATCATGTTAGAAATCTACTTAAGATGTTTTTTTATGCTTGATTAGGTCTCAAATTGTGAGTATCAAAATTTATAGTTAACTAATGTAACTTCGTCACTAAAGTAATTCCAAACTTCTCCTTGAGAGGGTTTCACATTTCAAATCCAGTAGGGTTTGGTTGATACTACCAAATTAGTTCATAGTACATGGAACTAATAATAAATCTCGGAGAAACAAAATCCTTCATTTTTCATGCCTATTAAGCCTTCATGCCACCTTTGTTGGTTGTGTTGCTTTTCTTAGACATAGACATCACATTGTTAACAGTCTCGGGAGAATCTTCTCATCCACTACATAATGTAGCTTGATGTACCATTGTTTATAGTTTTCATCAATCATGTTATCTAAATAAAACCTTTGTTTCAATCGGCAATAATCATTATCAAAACAATTTCCTAACAGATATGTATAATTACACTGGTATAAATATACTTTCAATGATATGATTATAAAATACATATCAAATCGACAAATAATCAACAAAAGAAGCAAAACAGAAAGATCACTGTGTTCCCAACAGTGGCGAATCCAGGAATAAAAATGAGAGTAAGTTTAAAGTATAAAGGAAATTTGGGAACGATAATTCCAATCTGTATCATATAAACAATAACATAAAATAAGAATATCTTGAACCATAATAAAATAAATGAAATTATTAAAAAAATCATTCTATCTAATCTCTCTTTTGTATTGCATTTTTTTTCTAATTAATATTCAAGAGAAATCAAGTAAAAATAAAATAAAATTTACAAAAAGAAAAATTTATCTGTATATTATGAAAAAATAAATCTATATATGCTTTAAATAGTTAAATAATAAAAATTTAAATTAAATAAAAAAATATAATTCCTAACAAATGAAATGATCGATGACAAAAAACTATCAAATTATTCTTAGTTTAAATCTTTTTACTATAATGATTAGAATAAAAATAAATTAGGTATTTAAAATAATTAATATATTTTTGATTGTTAAATTTTTTATAACAAGTATTGATTAATAAAAAGGTTTAAAACAAATTGAGGCTGGGTTTGAGCCCATATATTGATAATGTGGCTCACATACTTTTTTTTTACTAAGTCACTCCCATTAAACAATCCTAAGTTCTCGCTATAGTATCCACTATTTCAACATAATCAATTGATATAGAAAATACTAAACATGTATGGTGTAGTGGTTATAATTACTCAATAAACAATCCACTCGATATTAAATATATTTAAGATACTTTTTTTTGACAAAGGAAAGAAAATGTTAACTATTACAACGATTAGACAGAAATTTAAAAGAACTTGAAGCCGAGAAATCCTTCCATCCCGCAAGGTTGACGTTCTTCCTAATACATTTTGCATACGCATCCGCAACAATATTATATTCCCTACTAATATATGCAATTTTCCAAGTTGGAAATTCATCTAACCATCTCCTAATTTCCTCAATGATTGGGTTGAACTTCCAGTGGAGGAGAGTTTGATCCTTAAATCCTTGAACAAGTTCAAGGTTATCAGAGTAAAATGAGCTACTCTGAATACCCTTTGATCCAGCCGATCTCAGGGCAAGGAGAAGTGCCCAAACTTCTCCTTCGGTGGTGTTATTAACTCTACATCTAACAGCCTTCCTTTGTGTAATAATTCCATCCCCATTAATTTCTATTGCCGCAATAGCCGCCGGATCCCAGCAGGAGGTGAAAGAAAACATAGCCTAATATTTAACATCTCTTTTGGATTATATGTATATATATCATCCCTATTCACAATTTCAATTTTGAATGATAACATTATAATTACATATGATTATAATATAACATCTAGGGTAATCATGCAATGATGATATACTAGTCAAAGGTTTTTCTCCAACCATGTTAATGCCCATGATTCAAAACTCTTTGGCAGATATTAGTTTTTCATTTAATTCTTGTAAAAAATCAATATTAGGTCTAATTTAAAAGCTCCTTAATACCTAATGAAATAGAGTATCGTCCAACGGTGGTAGGTTTTAACTAATGAATAAGTATGTAATTAAAATAAAACAAACCACTTATGTTTTTTTAAATCTAGAAAGAAGATTAAATCTGTTAAGTGGTTAAAATTTAACACATGGCAGTTTCATGAACATTTAAAAAAATTACAAACATAAAATTTTAAATGAGATCGTGCAATGCTAAAAGTCCACATAAATGGATGACAACCCATCGACATGCGATATGCCTTAACTTCCATCTATATCCAGGTTCTGAAACCTTGACCAACACCTATAAATTCTTACTAAATATCATATTTCTAAAACAATGCTCGTTAGTATTTCAATGTAAACTCTTTTGTTCAAACGTGTCTGTTTTATTTTTTAAAAAAGACATTGCATCGTTCGGTATAAAATTTTTAGACATTTTCAAAAAAGATTACAGAGCATCAGACGAATATAGACAAAAAACCAATTTAACAAAAAATCCATGATATTCAATACTTAACCAAAATTGGTAGTTTTGATAACACTTAATTCATGATTTCATAGAGAACAAATGCTACAATAACATTTAGAAATTATCATGTTATTATCATACCTTAAAATCAATCAAAAAACGAATTTTAAAAGAATTATGCTTATAGATCCAATATGGCTCTGATACCATTTATAATAATAAATAGAGGATTCAGAATCCCTCTAACAGTGGAAAGGATTTTGAATCAGCTCACCAAGCATTCAAGATCCTTACGAGAAGGAAATTATATATCTACAAGCTATACACCCACAAACTATTTTTTATTGATTAATAAAACGATGAAAAAATTAGAGATGATTAATTTGTGGTTGTTTAATATTATTTGTTTTGTCTGGTAGAAAGAGACGTGTATTTTACTCCTTTTTTAATGCAAGACCCAACTGGCCTATATACTAGAACAATTTGTCTTTTGAAAAACAAAAACATAATTGTTACCTCCAAAACTAAATGGACCTTGGGTATTAGTTAGCCCATCGGGGATGCCGGACCCAATCGATCTATCATCAACGATTGATGCTCGGCTCTATATCTAAAAAAATCTTGGGATACAAATCAAGTCGTGTTTTTAGTTAGTTCCTTTATTTATTTTTTACATATATGTTGGTTTAAAATTTTATTTTCTTTTTGTAATATTGGTTTGAGATAAGTGTATAGTTGATGTTGGTTTGTGTTTCAGAAACAAGAAAATTGGAAAAAACAAGACCATCGTTGTCATATATGTGGCATGTAACCCCAAAGGAAAATATTAACAAATTAATTTATGTTAGGCATCTTTATGGAGAAAAAGGAAGTGGTAACATAGCTTTAAATCCAAATTATAAAATTTGTCTCTGGTTCGATTTCAAAGTTTAAATATCAATTCACTGGGAAGGAACAAAAATTTAATGAATAATATAGATGTGGGCAAGCACAAGTTTATGGGTATCTTATTTAGATATGGTCAAGCACAAGTTTCTTCATGTTTGAGCCTAAATATTATTCGTTGGTATATAATCAAAGTTCACGAACTGTATCATTGACAATTCCTATGATTATATATTACAATCCAAAAAAACGTATTGTTTGGATTCCTTACAAAAACTTATAGACATCAGAATGATACTTGGTCGAGTACAGTTATGGAAATCAATAAAGTATTTCTTTGGATTCCTCACAAAAACTTATAGACATCAGATTGATACTAAGTCGAGTACAGTTATGGAAATCAATAAATTCTTACTTCACTGCCTTATTTGGTGAAAACATCTGGCAAAGTTTCTCTCAGCAAAACTTATAATTTCCTACTACACCCTTAATTTTCCTTAGCAAAAATATGTGGCAAAGTTATTGAACACAATTTAGCACATCAAGTAAAGAATGCACACACAACTCAACATAACCATACTAAGAAATATATCCATACATGATAGTTTTAGAGATACATGCTCACCCCAAATCCTTGACCCACACACGTGCATGCAAAAACCCCCCACAACATGTTGTTATCTTTCCACAAGTGTATTAAATTGACAAACTTATAGTGTAAATTTAAAGATCGTCTCTCAAGGAATTAATAGTCTTATAATGTGTTTTAGATTGGTTTTGGATGATTCGTTGGGAGGAAAAACAAATGGGGAAAGGATTTAGGTTTGAATAAATCTACTACGAATTTAAAGGACTCAATTGAAAGCATTTAACAAAATTATAAGGACTATATTGCAAATACTAATATTAAAAGAAAATTTTCGAGCTTGGTACAACTGAATCCACCTAACTTATCTAATTGGGAAAATTATATTTGATAAGGGCAAGATTGACAACTACACACCAATTGTGATTCAAAAATCATACTAATCCCCTTCTAGGTAATTAGGTGCTACTCTCAAGATTATTGCCGCCTTTTGGACTAACCAAGGTACCCTAAAAAGATATAAAACTCTCACACACATGAACTCTTAAATTACCTATTTATATCCTTTATTCCCCTCCCGCGGTGTAATTCAAGGATTAGTAATAATTGACTAATTGATCAAATTAATCAATCATAATTTAGTATAAGATAAATAGAAATATGTTATGATCAATCTCAATCTACATAAAATTTCCCAAAAGAATAAAAATAAGGTTTCTTCAAATCCCAAAACCAAAAGGAAATTACCTCATGTGTATATGTAATAAAGACATAAGGATTAAACTAGCATACATGAATTTAAATTAAAAAAAAGAGAGAGAGAGAGAGAGAGAGAGAGAGAGAGAGAGAGAGAGAGAGAGAGAGAGAGAGAGAGAGAGAGAGAGAGAGAGAGAGAGAGAGAGAGAGAGAGAAGAAGAAGAAGAAGAAGAAGAAGAAGAAGAAGAAGAAGAAGAAGAAGAAGAAGAAGAATTTGCAAATTTTTGTATTGTAAAATGATGAGAATTTTAAATATTGTCCTTGAAACTTTGAAGATTTGAAGATACAAATGGGTCTTCTCTTTACCTCCTCTTCTCCCTTTCGTGAAATGAATGAGATGTGTATAAAAAATGAGAAAAATGCCTTTTATAACTTCTAATCTCATGGCCCATGGTGAGATGGATTTCTCCATGGGCTAAAAACTCTAAAAATGTTGAGTATTTTTGGGTTTGTGCATGAGGGTCATTTTTGGGCCACCAAACGCTCATAAACCGACCTTCCAAACTCTGCATCACAGTTAGTTTTATTCCAAATGTTTGTCTTTCCGAAAATTTCCAACGGTCCATAATTCAGCTCCTAACTTATCTTAGATTGACCTAGGAATCGATTTGAATATTACGGGTTGATCGCAAAACATCTATTCATCAAGTTTCAAGTAAAATCTTGACTTCTCGGGTCATCTTTTAGTTATTTTACTTCCTTGGAGGAGTCTCTTTGCTTTTTAGACTCCTTAGCTAATCCATAAATCATCAAACCCATGTATTCGTACAAGTTTCACCTAAAAGCACAAAACACGTCTAAATTCTCCAAAAAACACGTGAAGCATTAACATTAGCTCAAGAATAGAAATTTATTAAATAGAGAGAAAAAATCAGAATTTTAAATTAAAAAAAAAACCTATTAAAATATGTCTAACTATTAAATAACATTACAAAAGGCTAGATATTATGCACGCGTGCAAGGGTCTTTTCTCGACAAAATGTTCTCGCTTCTAGCAGTGTTTGGAACCCTATCTCAACCAAGCGTATCACCAACAAATTCTTTTAATCATTTCCTCCAGAGCTTAAACCCAAGATCTTTAACCATCTCCGTCTTGATCTAGTGATGTAGCTTTCTCGGAACTTGACATGTGGAAACTCAACAACTCGATGATTTGGCTAAGGTTCTATGCACCAATTATATAAAAAGTTAGCTCAAAATATACCAATTTATAAATTTGGCTTTTACACCCTAAATGACGACCCAAACCTTTTTCCAATACATAAAAAGTTCATCCTTACACCTCCATAACCAACCTAAAATACCTACAAACAATATATTTTCATCTCATGAAATAACATAGCAATCTAACATTATAAAATGACCCAAAAACACACAAAAAAATTAAAATCCATCTCAAATATATTACTTTCAAAAATATTATTCAACCAATATATGATTCGTTTTCGGGAAATAATAACATATACGCGTTCAAAGAGTTTCAAATTTGTACTAATGTGGTAAATCATACTCTTTAATTTTTTAATCTAACAATTGTTTGAGGAATTTTTATTTTACGTGGTTTAAAATATTTAGCGGGGATATGTTGTAGATATATGGACTGAAATTCTGAGATCCTATACTATGGAGATGTATTAAATTATCTTGGAGAGAATATCTTAGCAATGGATACAATTGTATGCAAACATAGATTGAGTAACTTCAACTATTGTTCTCATGAAAACTAATCACTTAGGTGTGTTTCGAGTATGTGTGGTTTTTTATACGATTGTGCTAGTTCATATATATGTGTGTCTGTATGCGCGATAAGGTGATAGATTTGAGTAGTAATAACACAAATAATTATATAATTATTGGACCCAATGCATAGAATTCACTTTATCTTGAAACAATGGTGCCACGACAAACATGGACATATTACTTTCCTATAGATTTACAAAACAATGAGTATAAAATTTTCAGCTTTTAATCAATATTATCTCCCATTTCACTCATTATCCATTAATTCAGATATTATTTGGTTGTCTAAACTTTTGTTCATAACCGACCTTAGCTCAGTTGGTAGAGCGAAGGACTGCAGTTTGTTTAACATACCAGATATCCTTAGATCACTGGTTTGAATCTAGTAGCTCAGATGATTTTTCTTATGGTTCATTTTGGAAAAATAGAAATAGCGATTATTATGATAATCGTGAGATTTTCCCCCCAAATATCTCTAAGACCGGAAATGAAAATTAAATTGATAATGAACATGGTAAAGATATGAAAAATCTACTGATAATGAAAAGTGTCATAATATTGGTATTATATCTTATACCACCTCCTATATCCCTGACCTTATAAATATCGGTTTTTCCTATGGTTCATTTAGAAAAATAATGAAAAGTGTCATAATATTGGTATTATATCTTATACCACCTCCTATATCCCTGACCTTATAAATATCGGTTTTTCTTATGGTTCATTTAGAAAAATAGAAATAGCGATTATTATGATAATCATGAGATTTTGTCCCCAAATATCTCTGAGGCTGAAAATAAAAATGAAATTGATAATGAACATGTTAAAAAATATGAAAAATCTACTAATAATGAAAAGTGTCATAATATTGGTATTATATCTTATACCACCTCCTATATACTTGACCTTATAAAAAATTATGTAGATTCCTCTTATATAACATAATCAACAGGGCTGGATTTTGGATGGACATTCTTGGACTTTTGCAGCTCAATCACTAGTAGAAGCTAAGCTAGTGGGAATAAGAAACGGAGTAAAAGAAGCTACAAACTTCACTCAACAAGACCTTCATCTTAAGAGTCACTGCCTCGCAAGTATAAAGTATTTACAATCAGCTACAAACCTAAGCAATAATTTTCTTCAACCTATTTTCAAAGATATCTTAAGGATTATGAAGCACCACAATATCTCCTTCTCTCATATCAATAGGAGACTAATTACTGCAGTTGGTTGGCTTGCGTGACAAGAGATGTCAAATCTCTTGCCTTGTAATTGGGCTTCCCACCCCCTTCCCATTTAGCGTTTTTTTGTTTAACAAGGATTTATCAGCCACTGGTATTGGCTAAACAAACCGAACTTATTGTAATATGCCTATTTTATTTCTACGAGAACAAAAAAATCTCTAAATGAAATTAACAATACCTCATAAGGGCGCAATCAGTCAAAAAAATGTTAATTATCATAAAAAGTCCTATTTAAAGTCAACATTGTCTATAAAAGATCTCCATCATTTTATTATCTTTTGTTTGATATACTTTATAATAAAACACACTTCTATAATTGGAAATTAAAAATTACAGAAAAACTAAACATGCATCTTGTTTGCTCTCTTATCCGCTAAAATTATATGCAAAAACAAAAATATAGAATAAAAGATAAATAGATAATTTCATAAATACAGTTGAACAAGAAGAACACGTATTTTTTATAAAAATAATCGGATGTTAATAGGTAAAATCCATCAATTTTTAACAAAACCATCAACCCAATATTATACTAAAATACCAAAAAATGAGACCAAGAACATAAATAACTAACCATATTAATTGAAAGAAAAATTCAAACAAAAAGAACACAAAAAACAAAAAAAAGTTCAAAACTTGAAAGGTAAAGATCTATTAATCTAAAAAAAAAAAAATTGAATGTCAATGTGTAAAATCTATCAACTTTAAAATAAAATAGCAACTTTTTATCATGCAACATATAATTATCATATTATTATTCATATATAGAAACAAAACCCATATATAAGAGTAAATAAATAACAGTATACAAAAAAAATTGAACGAAAATGGAAAAAAAAAAATTGAACGTCAATGGGTAAAAATCCGTTAACTTTCAACATATTTTTTTTTACTCCACAACTTATAATTATCGTGTTATTGTGAAAATATAATAACAAAATACATATATAATAGTAAAAAAATATTACACACAACTAGAAGTAAAAAATACAAAAAATAAAATAAAATTAAACTTCAATGACTGAAAACTCATCAACTTTTTAAAAAGGTTGTAGAAATTTGAAAAACAGAATCAGAGATTTTAGAGAATGAATTGGTGCAATTTCAAGTTTGAAATTTTTAAACTTGAGGATTTTTTATTTAAAAACTTAAAAGGTATGCGCCAAGTTTTTGGCTAAGTAAGGAAAAAACAGATTGTTGTATTAAGGGTTAATGGAGTAGAAAAGAGTGTTGTGCTTTTTCTACAACAATTTTCACTATAAAATGAAAAACCAAATCAGAGATAGAAAAATAAAAAAAGATATAAAAATTATAAAACTCAAATTTTTTTATAGATCTAAAATCACTAAAATCTCCTAATAGTCCTACCATTTTTACTTTCATTCTGAACTAAATTGTTAGTAAAATCTCCTAAAAGAAGTCACGAATCATCAACAGTAAAAGATAAATATATTAAGTCCTTCCATAATCTCTCTTTTCCACTTTATTATTTGAATTTTATTTAAACGAAGGTTAAAGACTAATAGAAGTTATCTTACACACAACCTAACAATGGATGGCTTGAGGCATGTTTGAGAGAATCTCAACATCAACATTATCCGGGTAGCAAACTACTAAAATTCTCATGTGCTTAACTAGATCAAAATTATTCACGTGTTTTCAACCTTGTAACATAGTAGACATGAATTTATCGACATTTCTACGATTACTTTTTGTTTTCAAAATTCTTAAAAAAATCTATATTTTCCTCCTAATGAGTCTAACTACACCTCGTCTTTTATGGGTTGAGTTAAAATTTCTCGTATTCTAAGTTGTAATAATCATTAATCAATTTTTAAGGGATTCCCTTCCTTTGCGCTATCAATAATTGAGCTTCTAATCCTCCATTAACTTCTCTTTAGACGTGTTTTTTCTATTTCTCTACAAGTTGCCATTTGTTCACTAGCTTCTTTCTTTCTTTCTTTATTTCTTTCTTGTTCTTTTACAAGCCACCAAAATAATTAGATTTTCGACCTCAATTTCTTTACCTGAGCTTAACGTCTCAACACCAGAACCACCCAAATTTCTCGAATGACCCTAATACCCTGAATCCACACCCATATTCTCTTTACCCGACCTTTTAACAAATTTTTTGTTAAGCATACAAATTCTATCGATCCCATTTAAATCCTAAAAATACTCAAACCGCGAAGAACCTCTCCTTCGTTCATTACAAAGCTAATCTAATCTTGAATTTAAACCATGTTGATTGTTTGTATGATAAGTGTATATAGATGATTTATTTTTTTTAAATATGATTACATGAAAGTCTCTAAGTATTTGCTTTGGGATTATTACTCACTTTATTATATCTTCTTCCTTTATACTTAATTGACATTGTCATATATGTAGATACTTCCCTGTTCTTATTCTTTATTGTATCAGGACGATACAACTTTGAGTTAGACATCTTGATGTCTCCAAATTTTTGATATATTAATCTATCTTAGAGACATCATTTTAGTTGTGTTATGTTCTTAGTTGAGGGATTTTTCCATATTAATCGCTAGTTTCTTAATTCTTGTCTTGATTTGGAGGTTTATTACTTTTAGAGCGTTTTTGGTATAATTTGTGTTTTAAATGTAAAGCTCTTAGGTATAATGAATATATTATATGCCAAATAAATGGTAAGGAGTTAAGTAAAGGAGATCCAAGGTGAAATCAAGAGTTAAAAGGAAAGAAAGTTGATTCAGGAAAGTGCAAAAGCTGCCAAAAGTTGTTGTCCAGTTGTGAAAATGTCTAGTATTTTGAATGTTGCAGAAAATCAACAAAGAAAAGGTCTTTGAATGGCGGTTGTTTCGATATAAAGATCACTGGATTTGGATAATTAACGAAGGATTAAGAAATTTACAAACTCTTAAGGTCAACCAGTTCCTATTATTTAGGAATACGAGTTAGAGTTAAATTTAGACTCTATAACTTGTGGAACACTCTAGGTTTCGACCATACACATATAAATATGACTACCTACCTTTGTAAACATGTCATTTCTTAGTCGTTAGTCAATATTACACTTAGATATCATCCAGAGAAGCAAGTTGACATTATGTATTTTATCTTATTTCTTCTAGTATGAACTAATTTTCCTATAACTTGGGTTGCATATGTATAATCTTGAATTCTATTCTATATATTTCTATGTTATTTGGGAAAGTGACAATTAATTGATTGAGCTTCTTATTTGCATATCTTTATTATGTGTTTTGACTTAATGTTTGTAGTCCTTACTAGTTCAATAGTATAGGGTTACCCCATTAGTAGTTGGATTGTCACCCTGATGGGGGATTCAATTGTTGACAACACCACATAATTGTCTAGTGTGCGGTAGTGATCCTGACGGGCTTGCCTAATAGATAGTCGCTTAGGTTTAATTTAACCACCGATCATTGTACTGGGTCCCCTTCCACAACAACCTATGATACTTATACCACTGGTTTAGCTTCAAAATCCATGCCACAACATCCACAAGAAGGAGCTCGGTTTTATTTCCCAAAAACAATGCAAGATTTTTGGACTTTAACTCAAGACAACATGCAGATGTATAACGAAAGATTCAACTATAATCCGATGTAATAAAGATATCAACAACACAAGTTACCCAAGTTACCCAAGTAACCAATGCTTTCGAAAAGTTTTAGAAAGATCCTCCGCAATTGGCCTTTAGTACGAAGAATGATGTGAAGACCATAGACAATGGTGATGGCAGTGCTGGGTTTATAGCTTGTAAGGCTATTTTCCTTAAACCTGAAAAGGTTGTGTAAGCACCACCTGCTGTAAAAATTGTCGTGGAGGTTCTAGAAGATATTGAAGAACCAACCAAGTCTAGCCTAGAAGAATCAGATTTCGAACTTCTACTCAAAGAAACACATGAAGAGATCAGAGTTGTTCTTGAGTACAAGCTAGCAAAGCTATCGATACAGAGGACGAAGCCTCAATTGAGAAGAAGGAAGAAGTACTTGCACCAGAAGAAGAAGAAGAAGTGCAAGAAGAAGAAGAAGAAGAAGAAGAAGAAGAAGAAGAAGAAGAAGAAGAAGAAGAAGAAGAAGAAGAAGAAGAAGAAGGTGGAATCTCCACCTAGTGAAATCAAGCTCAAGGAATTTGTAGAGGCGTACAGTGAAGAGAAAATCAACCCCTAAGTGCTTGAGATTGTTGAGAAAGGGCTTACATCACAACAAGTATTCACGCAAGCTATTCCAGAAAAGGGTGTGAGTCTATAAGCCAAGAGCGAGACTATGACTCACACTGAGAGAGACTCGAAGAAAGTTGAAAAGAAGATGCCACTTAAGTTTCAAGATCCTGGAATTTTTAACCTTGCTATTCAAATAAATGGTAAGCTCAAGGTGAAAGAAATGTGTGATGTGGGTTCGAATGTGAAACTTATGTGCAAGTTAGTGTTCGATAGGCTTGGAATCGAGAAGGCGGATAAAGCTTCCGTAAAATTACAATTCGCGGATAGCTCAATAACAAAGACACGGGGAATCGTGGACGACATGCTTGTCCAAACATGTAATTTGACTATCCCTACTGACTTTATTATACTTGATTATAATGCAGATAAGCAGGTTCCCGCCATACTTGGAAGGTCGTTCTTGGCCACAAGTCAAAGCATCATAAGCTTCTAAGAGGGAACAGTGACCCTCCGTGCAAGCAATATATCTGAGACATTCTATGTCTTGGGTAATAAACTAAGGAAGGTTTCCCCCATATTCGCGGTCATTCACATTGCAACCAAAGAGAAGGTCCAAGAGGAAATCCACACAAAGCATGTGGAGATAAGACCAACGGGTGAGTTTAGCTTCGGAAATGAAGTTGTATGGAAAGCCCTCAACCCCGAGAATAGGCCATGAATTTATAAAAACGCGTGGATAGGACCATTTGTTGTCACACAAGTTGTGTCAGCAAAAGTGATTGAAGTATGACCCAAGAGAGGTAAAAAATGCTGATTGGTTGATGTTTATAGCCTCACCCGTAGTTGGGGTGGCTACATACTCAGCAAAATAAAAGAGGCAACACATAGAATTGTAAACGCCGTTAAATCAAAGTGCTTTTCGGGAGACAAAGCACAAATTTTTTTATGTTTTATGTGTTAGTTTGTGTTTTAGATTAGTTGTTTTGGTAAATGTTGCAGTAATGAGGAAGGTCTTAGTGTTTCTATTTGATCATCAAATCAAAACTGTATTAATAAAGCTCCAAAAGCAATGTCTTTACACCATAGGCCTAGTATGATTATCGGGCCATTACATTACTAAGACTAGAACTTAGGCTAACTATTACAATGGGCCAAACATAATGGACCATAATAAAAATAGCTAACTATTACAAATTTTATCAGCCAATTCAAACGCATTTATACATTTGAAACTCCTTCTTCTCAGTTTGACAGCAACAAAGGAGATAATCCGATTGTAAATTCTCTCTTCGCTCTTCTCAGCCTCACCGTGGTCTCTGATGTCTCCCTATTTGTTCTAATTATTAGCCATTTGGAGACATCTTTTTAGGTGAATATTTGACTTATTTGATAGAATTTTATACTTATTTGATCATATTGCACTTTCTCCCCTTGGAATTAGACTATTGCATTTTTAGAGCTTTTGTGCATTAATTTGATTATTTTTAGTCCAAAGTCAGTATGTTCTTGAATTTCATGAAAGACCAATACAAGGAGGAGAAGTGAGAATTAAAGTCTTATCTTATTTTTTAGTGTGTTAGGAAGTATTTGAGTCAAGTTTCTAATTTTAAAGTGCATTTTCCTATTTCTATTTCTTGAATTATTGATTTATTATTTTTAAAGCATATGCGGTTTAATTATTAATTTATTGCGAAGCTTCTAAAGATATATGGTAATTAATTAGAGACCAAGTCAATTCAAAGAAGTAAATAAAAGATTTTTACATGGAAATAAAAAGATTAAGGAAAGATATATGCAAAGAAGGAAAAGATAAAGCTGCCAAATAAATCTGAAATTCCAGCCACGTTTCAAAGATGAGATCATAACTTATTATTGGCTAGGAATTTGGGAGAATGGTCTAGACCAATAGAAAGAGCTTTCCGAGACAAGAAGTTTCGACTATTGGAACACGTCAAACGGATAAGTTATGAAGGAGATATGACCAAAACAAATCAGCAACAAAATCTTACCTTTCCTAGATTTTAGGGTTACGAATTAAAGAGTTCTTGACTTGTCTTCCACTCCAAGTAAATTCGACCTAGGGCTTCCTAGCACCTATAAATACACCTATTAGACCTCATTAATCAGTACCTCTCATTAAACCTTCATATTAAATCATCCTTAGAGAGAGCATCAAGAGGCGGAAGCAAGTGCAGAAGCTGGAGAATCCTTTTCCTCCAACAACAACTCAAGTCAATTCCTCTATCTAGGTTCTTATTTTATTTATGTTATTAGGAACATGTACATTATTAATTTCTTTATTGTTTTTATTTCAATTATGAGCTAAACCTTAATTACTTGAGAATCATGTAATGGGATGAACCCTAATTTATTTAATTCATGTATTTCAATTTGGGATTAGTTTCTAGTTTAATTTGAATTGGGTATTTCATATTGCTTATTATTTTGTATTAATTTCACTATCAATGAATTTGCTAATCGGAGATAGGTCATAGTAATTAAGCTATTCACTTTGGTGGGGAAGTGATCGCCTTGACGGGGGGTTTAATTACTGAACTAGATAATAAATGTAAGGTAGAAATTATTGATCCTGACGGACTTAGTTAACCTTATAGCCAATTGGGTGAGATCTCAATCATCTGAACGTAGCTTATAATCACCCTGACGGGGTTTGTAATACTGTAGGATAGCTCCTAGGTCCACCCTGACGGGGGCTAGGAGGTATTAAAGTCCCGACTAATATAGAAATATCAGTTCTGCCCTTAAAAAGCATTAATTAGGTAAGTTTAGGTGATTCCCTAGCGAGACTCAAGTATAGCTCATATCTGCGTCGTAGTCCTTTAGTATTTATTTTCAGTAATTTGTTTATTTAAGTCTAGTAGTTTAATAATTCAAAACCAAACAAATATATTTTATCTTTTATTTTCTGTATTTGCAATTACTACTACTTGTTTATTGAACACTTGGGTTATACCAGTCCAATCTCTAAGAACGAAACCTGACTTAATAGAGTATTTCTTGGACAACTGTACATTTGCGGCATTGTGGTTCCTATTTATTTATCGTATTATTTTATAACACACCAGGACCCACCAAGTTTTTGGCGCCGCTGCCGGGGATTGCAGCGTGTGACCCCAGTGTTTAATCTTTAAGTAGTTATGATTGTTTATTTATTTATTTTTCAGTTTTACGCTTGGTTTTTGTTTTGTCTTGTTTTTACAGGTTCTTTATTTAGGTAATGATCAAGATATTTTATTGAAAGATGTATAGAGGACATTACCCAGATCCCGATCCATATGACTATTGGGAAGACTCTTCGGGACAAGAACAATGGAGTAGTAACTTCTACCAACCACCTTATCACCATTCGCAAGAGCAAGGTTGGAACAACCAATGGATCGGGAATAATCAACAACAATTGTCGTATCACTATCATCAAGAACAACCATCTTATCACTATCAACAAGATCAAAGATGGAACATTCAACAACCTCCACAAATAACTCTTTCCTATTTGAATGAAACAATTGCTAAATACCAACGCGAGAGTAAGGAACGTAGTGCAAAAATAGACCGGATGCTAGAAAAGGGCTCCAGATATAATTCTCATGACTTTGCCAAGAGCAATAGCGAGTCTTATGAAGACCCCAAACTCGAATTTCGTTACGAAGAGAACATAACGGGAAGATTTCAAGAGAAAAAGGCAAGAGATGAGGAAAGCAATGCCAGAATGAAAAAAATAAAACAGATTCTAGATGAGCTGGCTTCCCAGTATGATTATCCTGAACTTATCAAGAGTAGTAGCAAGTCTTATGAACTGGAAGAAGTAGTTGAGGAGGAAATGTTGAAAGACAATATTAGTAATAGTGATACGACCACCGTGCCGATTACAAATGGAGACCACCATGTGGTTGAGAATCTTGTTAGCATGGTAGAAGAAGGAGTAGCAACGCAATTCCTAGAAGTTAACCCAGAAATTGCTATTCCTATAGTGTATGCACATGATCAAGATACAAAACGCAAACAAGAAGAAGAGGTGATCGAGATTAGAGAGATTCCACAACAAAAATATGATGAGGTAATAGTGGAAGATTGGGTTGAAGACAAAGATAAATGTGAAGTGGTTGAGGTATCAATTGAAGAGATACTGGTTCACAATAATATAGAAGTTGAATCTCCTCCACAAAAAGTTTACCAATCACTATCTCCACCACAAATCATCATTAGAGATGAAAAATCAGAATCACCTCTATTACTAAAAATGATCAATAGGTGCTACGCAAGAAAGGTGCTACACCGCGAGAGTAAAGCGGCAAGGAGGAGCTCCTACCCACCACATTTTAAAGAGGAACGCGAGATTAAAGAGAATACAAATGAGATTATACCGTTGAGGACGGTTATCTACTATCATGTGGTGAAGAAAAGTTTCGTCGTGAAAGTAAGAAGGCGAAACGAAGATACTACCCTCCCCCTTTCAGAAATCGATTAAATAAAATTCTAAGGGGGAAGGTTTTAAAGCTTACATGTCAAGGAGGAGGCGATTTAAGCGGAGGAACACCGCAAGGGCCTCAATACCATCTTCATGGAAGGTAATGCGTCGAACTTAAAGATGTAATAAACAAAAGTGCTTCTTGGGAGACAACCCAAGCTTTAATTGCTTTCTTAGTTTAGTTTTTTAGTGTATATTATTTAGTTACGCAATTATTTTTAGTTGATGGTGCATTATTAAGGAAGGTATTAGTGTTTTTGATGATTAGGTAGCAAAGAAATCGATTTTGGGAAGTAAAAACGAAATTTTTTGGGAGTATCCTGACCTGCCACCATTATATCGGGCCCTACCGGCGGTATACCGCAGGTCAAATTCCCGAGCCCACGGGTGCGAGTGGTGGTCCTTTGTGTGTTCTAAAATAAATGCAGATGTAATTGAACCACAACCGCAAGTGTACGGTTCTCCCAAGTAGTAATAAGTGATTCTAGGATCGTTCGCAGGGACGGTTTGGTCAACTACAATGCTTATCGATTAATGAATGATTGCATTTATGAAAGCAAGTAAAAGTTTTAATGATTGATTGTTTGTTTTTATTATTTCTAAGTAATGAAATACTAAATGGAAAATGCAATTAAATACTAAGACGCAAGTAAATAAGTGTGAAACGCAAGTATGAGAAGGTAGCACTTGAGAACGCAAGGGATCCTCCTAATTCTATTTCATAACCTATTCTGTTTAAGGGTTAAATTGGTCAATTACAATGGTCGGGATTCTAAATTCCTTATACCCCCGTCAGGGTGGACTATAAGGCTATCCTAGAGTGTCACTAGTCCTGTCAGGGTAAATATGATCCACTTTTAGATGTTTAAGTTAATTACCACATTGGCCCTAAAATTAGCTAAGCTCGTCAGAATCAATAGCTTCTATTTTAGATTGAATAATTAATTCTGTACCTAAACCCTCCGTCAGGATGATCCACACGCCACATATGTGGAATAGCCTAGATACTAATACCAGTTCTTAGTTCGCGACTCTAAAAACAGTAAACATTCACAAATTATCGAAAAGAGTAAAAGACCCAATTTAATTTAATTTAACAGAAACCCAAATTCAGGACATGAAATTCAATAGAATTGGGATTTACCCATAAAGCATTCTCAAGCACTAAAATGTGTTTAGCTCATACTAATTGAAAAGAAAACTAAATTAAAAGAAATAAGACTCATATTGTTTTACAGAAATAAAATACAGAGAAACCTAATTTCGCAATTGGTTTGGCTGTGAATTGGAGATATAGACAGTCTCCAGCTCCAAGCTTCTTCTTTTCCTTGTTTCTGCTTCTTCTCTGGACACTCTCTTCAAAGGATGAATTGAATTGAAGAATAAAATGAGAGGTAAGAAATAATGAGGTCAAAAGCCCATTTTATAAGCTCAAATTCGGAATGGGCTTTTAATTAGGGTTTAAGTGAATAATAAAAAGTCCAAGTCCACTAATCAAGCCCAAATCCCGTAACTGCTGCACCACCTCCACTAAAACGGCTTTTCCCGCTTCATTATAACTCCGATTGACTTGATTCCAGTTGCTAAAGTTCCGTAACTCGATAAGGAATGTTTTCTCCCCAAAGGTCAGCGGCTAAATCATCTCTTAAGCGCCTTGAAATCAGCAATCTTTGGCCTGTTTTCCAAATTTGCAACTCTAAAATCAAATTCCTTCGGGATTTATCTTCAAGTCTTGACTCCATATCACGATCTTTGACTCTCTTCTCGGATTCCATCCCTAGCTAGCAATTAAAACCTACAAACTTTCCACTAAAATACACAAGATTACGCGCAAAAGTTTAATAAATCAAAAATACTAGACATAAAATGGAAATTCCGGATTATTGCATTTTTAACTCAAAAGTCTATCAAAATATTCAAATAAACATAAAAAATGATGTCTCCCAAGGGTCGAAAATAAGAACAATTAGGGAGACATCAAGACCCCCAACTCAAACCTTTGTCGTCCCGACAAAGCAAAACTAAAAACAAGGGGAATGAAGTAGATGCAAGAGAAAATAGAAGCTATAGTAAATACACCCTAAAGCAATTTTAAAGAGAAATCTCATATAGCAAACATTAAGAACTAACATACACATACACTAATCATGCAACATCAAACATAAATAACTTCAATCATAAAATTAACTTTGCAATGCTAGAAGGTTACACTTGTACTTATCTCATTATGATGGCTATAGTTTGTTCCTCGATCCTTACTCGCTTTGAACGCTCCACTTAGTATACAAACTATTAACTTACCATGTACCTAGGAATCACGAGGACTTTACGGTTTTAGCGTAGGCTTAGGGACGGTGTGGTATGTATATTTGGTAAATTTGAAGTGAGCTTTTGGATCTCTCCTCATTTACCATCAACAACTGTCCACGAGCTTGAGTTTACACTCATATAATGTTCACACTCAACCCATTTGACGCGCTAATGTTGCGTCCCCATGTCAACCCAATCTATACTAAGATGATTTCAGAAATTTTTACTTTGCCAGTTTATTTTACTTTTTCTTTCTTTTTATTTTCTTTTTCATTTTTTTGTACAAGATACCCATGACCATCATTTTGATGTGAAAGGTCATGTCTCTTATAATTTTTTTTTCTTTTCTCTTTTTTTTTTTTCAAATCCTGGCAAAGGGTTACAAATAATAATATCATATTTTATTTTTGTGCCTTAATGTAAACACATAAATCCCACCCAATGAAATTTCCCAAATGTGGACCCTCCACCCCAAACTCAAGCTCGAGACAGGTCTCAGGATTGTGATTCAAGTGCGGGTCATTTGGTCATGCCTAATAAAGTAAAGGATAATGGGCTTGTATCGTGGCTACAAAAGAAAGGCTTAAGGCACAAAATTGGGCTAAGACGGATAAAATTAATATAAGGGATAGCAAGCTAAAAGGCTTCAAATGGCTAACAAATAACTGCCCCTATCATTTTCCTAACTACATGGTTCGTCTCTAGTTCTTATCTAAGTGGGTTCTCTACTAATTTAGATCTCACATTCTACAAACCAAACATTTTCCTTAAGTACAAGCTTACTTCTTTTGCATTGTTCATTAATTTTTCCTATTCATTATCTATGTTTGCATGCAATTAAAACGCGTTTTATGTTATTCCCTAAAGTCCATTATCTACTATCATAGATTCATCAAAAGTATGCTTAAAAGGGACATTTAAAATCTTCTACAGTCAAACGCAACTCCTAATTAATTTATTGAAAGTAATTAAAAACAAATAAACACATAAAAACTAGGATGAGGCGACGAACCCCACCCCAAAATCAAAAATGAGTCGTGTCCCCACGACTCGAAAAGGTGAAACCCTTGCAAGGATAATTAGATAGGATAGGTGAAACCCTTGCGAGGATCAAGTACTCTTTCTCTTATGAAGTTTCAATTCTCTTTTACTTTTTTTATTTTAATTCCGTAATTTATTTTCTTGCGTCTTTTACTTTATAAAAACAAAACAAAAATCTTTATTTTATTATTCTGTCAAGCAATTTCTACTACTATCTGATTAATACTAGAGTTATACCTAATTTGTCCCTGAGAACGAACTTAATTATCATATATTACTTGGGACAACTGCACACTTGCAGTTACTGGTTCCTCTATTCTATCTTTATTATTTTCTAACACACCAGGACCCAGCAGGTATCTTGTACAAAAAAGAGAAAATTGAAATGAAAAAGAAAATAAAGAAAAAATATATATAAAGTAACCGGCAAAGTGGAATTTTAGAAATCATCTTTAGTGCTTATTGGGTAATTTTGGGGACGCTACATTAGTGCGTCAAATGGGTTGAGTGAGAACGATATTCCAGTGTAAACTCAAGCTTAAGGATAGTTTGTTGATGGTAAGTGAGGATAGAGCCAAAAGCTCATTTCAAATTTACCAAATATACATTCCATACCATCCCAAAGCCTACGCTATAACCAAAAAGTCCTCCTGATTCCTAGTTATGTAGTGTATTTGTAATTCAGCTAATAGGTAGTATGCTAAGTGGAGCGTTCAAAGTTAGTGAGGATCGATGAACACCCTATAGCCATCATCTTGAGATAAGTACAAGCGTAACCTTCTAGCATTGTGAAGTTAATTTTTAATTAATTATTTGTGTTTGATTTTGCATGACATTTGTATGTGTATATTAATTACTAGGATCATACTATATGAGATTTATTTCAAGTTATGCTTTGGGGTGTTATTCATTAGACTCCACCTTTTTGCGTATCACCTTGAACCCTTGTTTTTATTTTTCTTTGTCGGGACGACAAAGGTTTGAGTTTGGGGTCTTGATGTCTCCCTTTTTTTTCTAATTATATTCCCTTAGGAGACATCAAATTAGGTAATTATTTTACTTATTTACTAGACTTTTAAGCTTATTTGGTCATATTACTATTTCTTCCCTTGGATTTGGATTGTTTGTGTTTTAGAGCTTTTATGCGTTAATTTGTTTATTTTTAGTGTAAAGTTCTTAGGTTTATGATTTGATGGAGTATCAAGACAATGAGAATAAACGGTAATTAAAGTCTTGGATTAAGCGTTAAAGTCAAATGCGAGAATAATTGATTTGAAGAAGAAATTAGTGGAGAATGAAATCTGGAATGCTGTCACAAATATCGATTTTTGAGCATCTTATCCACTGATTCAGCCTTGGAGCATAAATTGAGGTAGATAGAGCTTGAAGTCAGGAAGATTATCTAAGTTGAACGAAGTGATTCCGAGACCGGACGCAAAGGTTACAGCTGTTTTAGTAACAGCTATACACCAGTTACGGGATTTCATTAAAGGGATTGGGCTTTTATTCTAATTAACCTAATCCTTCTCTTTAAAAGCCCAATCCGTTTTTTTCACTATAAAAAGGCTTTAGACTTCAGTTTTTACAGAGACAATTTATATTAGAGAAGAGGCAACGCTTGGGAGAAGTCAGAGAAGCAAAAAGGAAAGAGAAAGCTGAAACTGGAGAATTCCTTCTTGCAACAACAACTATTATCAACCCTTTAATTAGGTTTTTCTTATTCTGTAATTCATTATGAACACCTTTTATTTTAATTTAGTAATTTTTAACATTAGCATGAGCTAAATTCCTTAAGTGCTTGAGAATCGCATTAATGGGTTGAACCCAATTTTATTGAATTTATGTTTTTGGATTTGGGATTATTTTAATTTAAATTGAATTGGGTAATTTCGTAATGACTATTATTTTGCATTTAAATATTGTCTTTGAAGTCATGAATCAAATATAGGAATTAGTAATTAAGCTATTCACTTTGGTGGGGAAGTGATCGCCTTGACGGGGGGTTTAATTACGGAACTAAATAATAGACGTAAGGTAGAAATTATTAACACTAACGGGCTTAGTTAACTTTATAGCCAATTGGGTAAAATACTTGACCATTCAAAGGTGGATTATAATCGCCCTGACGGGGTTTGTAACACCTAAGAATAGCTCCTAAGTCCACCCTGACGGGGGTTAGGAGATTATAGAATCCCGACTAGTACTTAATCCCGATTCATCCCTTAAATAGAAACATTGATTTAATAGATTTAGGTGAAACCCTTGCGAAATTCAATTACTGCCTTTAAATCTTTGCGTCTACTCATTTATCTACTTGCGTCTAATTTATTTACATTAGTTAATTTAGTATTTTTACTTTAATTGCATCGTAGTTCTTAATCAAAAACCAAAACAAATCTTTATATCATTTATTTTCCGCATCATATAACAATTATTCACACTTATTACATAACATCGAAAGTCATATCCAATTCGTCCCTGATATCGAAATCACGTTTACCGGATATTACTTGAACGACACGTACACTTGCGGTACGTGTCTTGCCTTTTTAGGTGTGTTATATTAGAACACACAAGGAGACACCAAGTTTTTGGCGCCGCTGCCGGAGACGGTAGCGTGTGACCAAGTTTTTGGCGCAGCTGCTGGGGTCAGTAGTGTGTGACCACGGTGTTATCCGTAAGTGTTTAAATTGTTATTTTTAATTTTTATTTTCAGTTTTACGCTTTTCTTTGTTTTGCTACTTCTCAGGTCTTACAGGTTTGGTGTATGCTCTCGGATCCCGCGAGACTAGTCTGAGCTAAGAACAAGAGAGACAGGGAAGCAAAAGAAAAAGCAAGGTTAGAAGAAGAAATGGAGGATTTGAACATTCATCACGTTTACTTGAGTGGCTTCATTCACCAAAGAGTTTGTTTGAATCATTTTCATAAACACTCGATGTGCCACTAGCTCATCCCAAGCTTTCTTTAATGAAGATTCAGAATTGCCCTCCAACCCTTGGAATAATCTAGTTTTAGGCCTCCAATGAATTATCAAAATCTCCTAAATTAGCGAAAATTTCACTCATTTTCACCGAAACTAATCTAGCCTCCTCACCCTTTGGGTTTTCTCTAGGCCGAGCTAGCCCCTTCTCCACGCCATAGGCGACGACCCCTTGAATGAGCAGCGACGAGTTTATAATGGCTCCCTCTTCTAAGTGTAATAGAGGGGAGCGTCAAGACCTTCCTCTTTAATAAATTCCAACCTAGGTTTTTTTTTGAACCAACCCCTTTTTGAAAAGCCCTTTATAACCACCCTTAGGATCTCCAGCAAGACCAACTTCCAGTGAGTTATGAGGTGGCGTGAGAACATTCATGCTCGAAGAAAACCGAGCATCCGGGTCTACCCAAATGTGAGGTTTTTGGGGTCCGATGACTTCTTGGTGGCGGCTTTAAGGAGGTGTTTTGGAGGTCTCCCAGATCAAGATCATCCGGTGAAATGTCTCGAACATGTTGTGGTTGTGGTTTGCTCATCAAGAATAAGAAGAAACAAGATCAAAGCGATAAGATATGCGCTAAATCAGAGTAATTTAGAAGGAAATTATCTAACATCTTCTTACTTTTTCTCTTTACATTTTTACAATTTAAATATTAAGTAACGCTATATATTAACTTTTTTTATTTACTTTTTCATCATTCCTTATATAGGATGACATATATCTTTACTCAAATAAATATACATTCTATTCTCAGAATTAAAAAAAATACAACCTACGCGACCTAAATTCGTCCTTTTACATCATACCCATGAATTCGCATAATAGAATCATTTTTCTATGGAGAAAAAACAATTTATATTTAGAATCCTATCATATTATTAGTTTTCTATAGTTCTAAATTTAACAATTTTTCCATCAACCAAAAAAAATCTTATCATTTTCTTACTAAGCCGGCCTTGGTGTCACATTTATTAAGCCAAGTTTGTCTCTTTCAAGACATTAATCAAACTAAACTAACACAAAAATGAAGGTGAAGAAATTTGATGGATTTGTCTTTTTTTCAATAGTGAGAGTTTCTTTGATACTATATACGAAAATCTTATCTTTATACTTCTCCCGTTCTAAAAGTAATGTCCACCTTATTAAAAATGGTGTTTCAAAAATAATGTTTACTTAGAATTTCAAGATTCTTTTTTTTATTAAAATATTCAAATTTATGTTTTCAATAAATATTTAAAATATCAATATAATTTATTAGAGATACTTTAGTAATAAGAAAGACAATTATTATATTTTTTTAATTTATGTAAAAAGCAGAGTGGATACTATTATTTTTGGGATGTATTATTATAAAGGCTAGCTGGGTCCATGTTAAAAATAATTGTTTTCAAATAGTTTGGATAGAAAATTGGAAAGACAAGTGAGCTGAATTTTTTTTTTTTTTCAAATCAAGTGAGCTGAATAGCAACGAGCCAACGACAATTATGAAGGCTAGCTGGGTCCATCTTAAAAGATATTGTTTACAAATAGTTTGGATAGAAAATTAGAAAGACAAATGAGCTGAATAGCAGCCATCGAAGGAAATTGTTAGACGTCCAGGAATGGTGACAAAATGTGTCAATATCCTATTAAATGTACAAAGATATTCCCAACGAGAAACATTAAAAACTTTCAAGAGTAGTAGAGTATTAATGGTTGTAGGAGAGATTTTGACCGTTTTTTTTTTTTTTTGGACAATGATTTTGACCGTTCATGTTTACAAGATTACAATTTAGGTAACTATTGGGACTATCTCAATGGCTAGGATGTCTGTCTCTCATTTAGGAGATACAGGGTTCGAATCCCCTCACCCTTGTTATTTCTTGAGCCTTTAAAGGGGGTAAGCAAGAGGTGTAAGGTTCGAGTCCCCTCCCTGAACATGGGTAACCTGTTCTGATTAAATGGGAGTATGCATGAGGAGGAGTGTATATTTCCTATGGGAATAGTCGTGGTGCGCGTAAGGTGGCCCGGACACCCATAAATCTTTTAAAAAAAAAATTACAATTTAGGTGTTTGCCATCATACATAATATGTGTTTTTTCTTTTTGTTCAAAATACATAATACATGAAGTCAAAGTTATCGTTAAATCGGGTTACAAAATTATATACGAACGGATGGAAAAAATTCTATGAGATAATTTGATGGTAATTTTAATTAACTTTTTTTTTCAATAAAATAGTCTAACATCGATGTCTGGTACAAGCCAAGTATACATTATTAATACACGCATGAAACTCAACTAATGACCTAGTAGGACAATTAGATAAGTCTATATTAAGTCTAGCACTTTTAGCCAGGATGTCCGCTACTCCATTAAATTTCCTTCTAATATGATTAATTTTTCAATCCGGGAATCTTCCTATCCATCTCCATGCCTCGGAAATCATGGGACGGATCCTCCAGTCGATTCCTCCACGTTTATTAATACCTTGAATCACCTCAAGGTTATCTGAGTAGAAAGAGCTACTCTTAATTCCAAGATTTGCAGCCGATCTCATAGCCAACAAGATCGCCCACATCTCGCCTTCCAGACTACTATTGACTCTTGCTCTCTTCGTAATAATATTTCAGACTTCACCCTCTTTGTTAACTGCGATAGACACCATACTTGTCGGTTCCCAACTTTTAGTGTGTGACGAATCACATAGCCATATCATATCTGCATCATCATATAATATTGGATTATCATTATCATCATCCTTACTTTGTTCCTTAGTTCTGCCCTTATTATTTGACCCCTTATCCTCCTTATTTTCAAAAAGATGTCTCATGGCAAATTTTGTTTTTTCTAAAATTTCCTGCACTGTCCATTTCTTTTTCTCAAAGAAACCTTTCGTTCCAACTTTCCATATGTTCCACAACGTTAGGAATATCACAGCCGTCACATATCTTTGATCTCATCCATTCTTTGAGTAGCTTTCGATGATTTTAATTATCCAATCTCCTATCTTATTTTCCACTTTCTCTTCAATCTTGATTTGTAGTTGACAGTTTGCTCATATGCTTTTGCTGAAGCTACATTCCAGAAATATGTGCTCTACATTCTCAATCCCCATTTACGCACCATTCACATATGTTATCCTCGATGCATTTTCTGTTCCTTAGATTATCTTTTGTTGGTATAGCATTGTTGTGGATTTTCCAAATAAAATTTCTAACCTTCAACGGTACATTAGATTCCATATAGTATTGAATAGTTCTTTGTTAATTACCTCACCTTCCTTTGAAGAGGACCCTTTCTTTTCTTCCTCTAATTGGACTAGACGATGATATCCAGATTTAGTTGAGTAGTTTCCATCTTTTGTTGATGTCCATACAACCTCATCTTCTTTAACAAGCTGCATTATTGGTATTTTCCTAATTTCCATCATATCTCTTTCGGTGCATATATTATTGAGAATGTCAAAGTTCCAATTAGACATATCGTTGTTAAACATTCTGCGACCTTGCTTAGCTCACAATTTGCCGGATTTTCTAGCTTATATCCTTTCATGACCCGAATATCATCCCACAAACTTATTTTCTGACCATTCCCAATTTGCCACAAGCTTTCATTTTTTATAAATTGTAAACCCTTGTAGATACTTGCCCAGCTCCATGATCTTTTATTTTTCAATTTGGTGCTCCACATGTCCGTTGTTGGAAAATAAATTCCTTTAAGGACTTTAAAAACCAAAGAATCTTGGTTATGCCATAGCCTCCATGCTTGACCTGCCAGCAAAGCTAGATTTATTTTTTGAAAGTCCCTAATCCAATGCCCCCCATATTTTTTGACTTAGCGATTCTTTTTAAGCTATCCAGTGGATTCTCTTCTTGACGCCCGAATTCCACCAGAAGTTTGCGATCATACTACTCATTTCCTTGTAAATATTAGCTGGGAACTCAAAAATTGACATAGCATAGTTCAGAATAGCTTGTAGCACTGCTTTGATAAGGATTTCTTTGCCGCCATCTGATAAAAGATTAGCGATCCAACTAGATGACTTATTAAGAAGCTTATCCCTAATATACACTATATTCTCACCCTTAGACCTTTTGAGTGTAAGCGGGATCCCCAAATATTTCCCAAAATCATTTGTGCATTTTATATTGAGCTTCTCAGCTATCTCCATTGCCTTCTGTTCCGAGAAACCATTACTAAACATGATGGACGATTTTCTAAAGTTATATTTTTTACCCGACGCACAGCAATATAAGTTAAGAACCCTCGTGAAAGCTTCAATTTACGTATCATTTATCTCAATGAAGAAGAAAGCATCGTCCGCAAATAATAGATGAGTGAGCCTTGGTGCTGCCCGAGCCAAAGAAATTCCTTTGATATTACCTTCCGGACATTCGTAATTAATGAGACCAATGAGACCTTCAGTTAACATTGCGAATAGGAGGGGGGACATCGGGTCACCCTGACGGATACCTCTCTCTGACCTAAACTTCTTGAGACGTTCGACATTAACCTTGACTTGATACGAAACAGATGATATACACCTATATATTAAATCAATCCATTTTTCACAAAAACCTAATTTTCTCAATATCGCCAATAAAAATTTCCAATCCACTTGATCGTAAGCCTTAGCCATATCAATCTTTACCGCGCCATAGTGTTTATTTGATTTTCTCTTATTCTTCAAGAAAAACCCCACTTCTTGAGCAATTAGAATATTGTCCTGAATACTCCCGCCTCTTATAAATGCCGACTGAGTGGGAGAAATAATCTCATTCATTAAGGGCTGAAGTCTCGTAGCCATAAATTATAATTTTATAAATAAAATTAATACACGAAATCGGTCTGAAATCCGTAATAACTTCCTGAGTTTTACCCTTTGGAATTAACGTGATAATAGTATCATTGATTTTATCCAAAGAAGCCTTGTTCTCAAAGAAATCAACGATTATTTTAAATATATCGAATTTAAAAATATCTCAAAATTCTTGATAGAATATGCCTGGTAAACCGTCTGGCCCCGGTGCTTTTGATCCTGACATTAAAAAGACCGCCATTTTAACCTCATCCAAATCAGGTGTCCTAGTAAGCATCTTATTCATCTTTTCATCGATTTTACACGGCGTATGATTAGTAACCTCTTCGATATGATCCACATTACCTTCCTTAAATACATTTGAAAAATATGCCTGAATAATACCTTTTATTTCATCTTGATTCTCAATCCACTCACCATTATTTTTCCTTATCTCATTTATACGATTAATATTTCGCCGCATCGTCGTTTTGGCAAAGAAATATTTGGTGTTCTTATCGCCTTTTTTATCCAATCGTCACAAGCTTTATTTGCCTAGAATGCTTCCTCTTGTTTCCATAAATCTTCCATCTCTGTTCTAATCTTTCTTTCCAATTCTAAATTGTCCTTGGTCGGTTCCCCATTGATGTCTCCCGATTTGTTCTAATTATTAGCCCCTTGGAGACATCCTTTTAGGTGAACAAATGACTTGTTTGATAGACTTTTAGGCTTATTTGATCATATTACACTTTCTCCACTTGGAAATTAACTAATTGCAGAATCTAACCTTTTGTGCGTAAATTTGACTATTTTTAATGCAAAGTTAATTGGTTCTTGAATCTCATGAAAGACCAATCCAAGGAGAAAAAGTGAGAATAAAGTCTTAGTGTATTTTAGAGTGTTAGGAAGTGATTTCTAGTCGAGTTTCTATTTTTAGAGTACACTTTCCTATTTCGATTTCTTGATTTATTGATTTATTCTTTTTAAGCATATGCGGTTTAATTATTTATTTAATGTGAAGCTTTAAAAGATAAATGGTAATTACTTAGAGGCCAAGTCAAGATAAAGATGAAAGGAAAGAAGATTTACATGGAAATAAGAAGATTTAGGAAAGATTTATTCAAAGGAGGAAAAGATAAAGCTGCCTTTTGAAATCTGAAATTCAGCCACGTTTTAGAGATAAAATCATAATAAAATATTGGCATAGATTCTGGACGAATGGTCTGCACCAATAGAAAGAGCTTTCCAAGACAAGCAGTTTCATATATTGGAACTTCTCAAACGGATAAGTATTGAAAAAGATATGACCAAATCAAATCAGCAGAATCTTATCTTTTAGAGCTACGAATTTGAGAGTCTTTGACTTGTCTCCCACTCCAAGCAAAATTCGACCTAGGTTCCTCCAACACCTATAAATACACCCCTTAACCTCCTACTTTCATACACTTCAGAGAATTACACAAGAGGCTTAAGGTTTTCAAGTCAGAGCACGAAGGAGAGAAGAAGCTAGAAGCTGGAGGAATCCTGTTCTTCCATCCATAGTCATTCTACCCTTTAGGTTTTTCATTTATCTTTTGTATTTGAACATGAATTCCTTTTCTTTTATGTTAGTCTTTAATTTCATTATGAGCTAAATTTCTTTATACTTGAGAATCGCATAAAAGGGATGAACCTTAATTAATGTTTTCTATGTTTTGAATTTGGGATTGTTTAGATTTAAATTGAATTGAGTTTTAGGTATTGGATATTACTTTGTTTTCATTACTAATTCTTTTAGGAACAACTAGAATTAGCTATTAGTATTTGGCCTATTCACTTTAGTGGCGAAGTGATCATCCGACAGGGGGGTTTGAATACAGATCTAGGTAATACCCGTGTAATGTCCGTTATTGACCGACAGGCTTAACTAGTTACATAGCCAAAGAGGTAAAATCATATCATCCGAAAAGCCATATTCGACCATACAGGTGCTTGTGATACTTTAGGATAGCTTCTAGGTCCACCCGACAGGGGGCTAGGAGATATTAGAGGTCCCGACTAATATCATAATTCCAATTCTACCCTTAAACATAGCATAGATTATATTGATTAAGTGGATTCCTTTGCGAGGATCAAGTATCTCTCTTATCTGAAGTTAGTCGTTATTTCTTTTAAAATCTGTTTAGTTAATTTAGTCTTTACTTTATTTGCATCTTTTAATTTCCAAAAACCAAACAAAAATCTATTTCTTTTAATTTCTGTTTAGCAATTATCTCTACTATCTGGTTAATATTTGGGTTGAACCTAATCCGTCCCTGAGAACGAACTTGATTATCATATATTACTTGGGACAACCGTACACTTGCGGTTAAGTGGGTTCTCTATTTTGCACTTAATTTTATAACACCCCAGGACCCACCACCCATCTTGTAATTTCTCCAGTATTCCTTGATATTTGTATAATAATTTCCTTGCATTACAAAATTTCTCTTTACTCCACCATGTCTTAGCAAGACATGTCACATCTCTTTTCATAATAAAATTCTTGATATTATCAAAATTCCAGAAATTACTCCAAGACTTGCTAACCACTTCTTTACATTCAAGGTTTTCAAGCCATCTTGACTCAAACATAAAATATTTATTATTAGGTTTGAAATTGTTAGCCCTTTGAACAATTAATGGAGAATGATCTGATCCAACAGCTGGCGGAACCTTAATAGTCGTATCTGGGAAAAGATTATACCATTCCTCAGTTGCTAAACCCATGTCTAGTCTTTCTTTGACATTTTCCATCCCTTGCATTTTATTTGACCACGTAAAGAAACAATCCTTTGTAAGTATATCAATGAGGTTGTTTGTATTTATAAAATCATTGAATTTGATCATCCTCTCAAGGTTGGGTTGTAACTTACCTTGTTTTTCCGATGCTTTACATATCTCGTTAAAGTCACCAATAATGAGAGTCGGATTTTGATTATTGTGAAGCCAATTAGATATATCAATAAAAGTCTTCTCTCTCTTGTTCATATCATTTAGAGCATAAATGAAGATAATACACCACGAAATAGAACTAGATTCCTTCACATGAGCGATAACATAATTTGAAAGAGAAACTACAATAGTTAACTTGATATGATCCTTCCAAGCCAGTGTAATACCCCTGGACCTATGAGCTCTTCCTCCGGGGTTCACTACAAACTTATTATTAAATTGGCTAAGGAAATTACAAAACCTAATATCACTAGACTTAATTTTTGCTTCCAAAAGACAAACTAAAGACACACTAAACTTCGAAATAAGGGACGTTACTACATTTCTTGTCACAGGTGCCCTTGCCCCTTGACAATTCCAAATCATAAAGTTATCCATCAACACCGGCCGCTTCTAACCCGGGCTGGCCGCTACCCTTAAGATTTGCATTGATGAGGGTCTCCTTCACAGGCGCAGCCTGGTAACTACCATCATCATCAGAATCGTCACTCGAAATGTTATCACCTCTCAAATGCCCATCACAGTTCTCAGCATTATAATAATAATATTGTTCATTCTCCATCCCATCCTCGATCACCGCATTAGGACCACATACATTAAGATATTCATATTCCACGAATTGTTCTTTGATCTCCCCGTAGCTAATAAGTAACTCATCCATAAAATTTTGCGCCTCCACAATTCTTTTCCCGAGGTTATCCACGTCCTCAAGGCATATTCTCTTCGCATTTTTCTTGACCCCACCTAAACTCGGCGCCATCTTCCTTTTTAACTCACCAGGCCATGTAAACTTTTTCGTATTATTCATAACCCTCATCCTCGGCGTAGTTTTTTGAGCTCTATCATTTAAATCCTCGTTTTGTCGATAATGTTGGCTTATGTGAATCGACTGTGAATTACCCAAGCTTTCCTCAGGTTTGAAATCTTCCTTAAAGTCGTTATCATCCACCATAATGGCTTTTCCTTTGTCTAAAACCTTGTTCCCACCTTCTTCTACATTTTTAAAACCTAACTTGTTCGAACCATATTCCACACGAGACACCTCCTTCATGTAATAACCTTGATCTTGACTCTCATCATGGATAACAATTCCACCATCTTTGAGAACACTAGTAGGACTAATTGGTGACAAGCAGAGGGTGCTCAAAGGAGACGACACCCTGATTTTGTCAAGGAGATAGAAGTATCCCATGGTTGTCCACTCAAAAATGTAGCAGACCCCAGTAATTTCTGCGCCATCGATCTTAACACCAACGATTTTAAGGCCACCCATCTTTGTAACAATAATTTTTACGCCAACGATCTCATGAGTTCCAAAGTAGATGTAAATTGAAATAGAACAAGTAATGACCATACCCTTGTTTTTTTTATTAGCCCTCAAATCACTAATAAACCAGATCAAAGTGATAAAAATAGGCGAGCCAAAAGACTGTATTCTGAGTGCATTCAATTTCAGAGGCCTAAGAAAAACTAATTTTAAGTAAGGCCATATCAGGTAAAAGTCCATATTAAAGATATAAGAATAAATGATTAGGTCTATAATTTTTAATTCAACCCCGCATCCATTATTATTCACAGAAACAGGGAAAAGAAGACGGTTTCGATTATAAATAAGACAAAGCAAAAACAACTTATCTTTGATCGATAGGTGTTGAGACTGAATGATTATAAGCCATAAGATAAATTCCATATACCGCGCATCAAGAAGAAACACCACAGAATAATTAGGCGGATCAACATACGATCAACATACAGAGCACAGCGGACCCAAGTCCAATCGTATGTCCAAACCGGAGAAGAGTGGAGACTAATCCAAACAAGTTGGGTGCTCCACACCGGTAGGAGGCGTATCAAATACCATTGGAAGAACACAGAGTAATAAACAAACCATGCTGAAACATTAAAGCAGTATATCCACTTGCTAATGGCATCAATTGTTCTTAATTCAAAATGCATGACTCTCGAGCCAAGGAACCCATAAACTATCGTATATCCCTTACCAAGAAGGAGTGCAGACAGAATTAAAATAGAACATGAAGGCAACACCGAGAGAGGTTCTAGAGAACGAAGTGGAAGAAAACAATAGATAAACGTAGAGCAACCCAAAACAGATGGAAGAGGACAGTCGATCAAGAAGGGAGAAAGGATCAAGAAGGGAGAAAGAATAGAGAGTAACACACCAAAAGTATGTACATAATTACATCCTATAGACATGAAGGACATCAAATTGCAGACATGCAGTTACGAAAAAGAGGAAGATTGAAATCAGAAGATCAAAAAATCAAAGAGAAAAGTTTGTTTGACCACAAGGCTGCATGTTGACTGGAGAGAGAAAGTCATGAAAAGAGAGAATGATGGTAATTTTAATTAACAATTAAATAAAAATATATACTTATTAAATTAGTGGATTGGTAAAATTATTTGTTTTTTTTTGACATGGTAAAGTAAATAAAACGAAACAAGAGAAGCGGACTTATCCGATACCCAGTTTCTTAAAACTCCTAGTAAGGATCCAGATCGGATCTTCTTTCACCGTGGCTACGTGTCTAGTGTTTTTCGCAAGACGGTCAGCTTGACTGTTCATCCTCCTCTGTAGATGCCTGAAGGATACCAGTCCAGCTTCTTCTGCTTTCCTCCTGATTTGTCGGATGATCGGTAGAATTGTCCAGTTATCAGAATATATCGTCTTCGTGATGTCCTTAAAAGGTCTGCTTTGTTCCACCGCTTTCAGTACGGCTATTGCTTCCCCTTCCAGACTTGTGTTGCATAAGACTGTTGAGGAGCGTGAGCTTGTATTTCCTGTTCTGTTGTTGGTAATAACCATTCCTATCCCCGTTGTATCAAATTTTGTTGAAAAAGACGCATCACACATAATGCTAATATCTTCTGTGCTTGGAGTTTCAATAGGTTGTGGTTGTCTCTGAGCTGTCATATACTCTGTATTGTCTTCTCTTCTTGTCCAATTGTTACCATGTAGTTCAATCATTGCTTTTTGGGTGTTTTGAATAATCTGATCAATATTTATAAGGTCGGTCTCGTGAATAGCTTTCATATTTGACTTCCAAATATTCCAAATAAGTATCTGTATGTAATCGATTACTATCTATCTTTCCCACCCACCGGATGAGAAAGTCTCTACAACTTGTTGGAACCACTCCCCGAAATTGTGGATCTTCGTTTGTGGAATAGATATTTGTAATATAGATGCTGCCCATATGGATTTGTTGATGGTGCATTGTAGTAGGATATGTTCGACTGTTTTATCCTCGGCCTGTGACCATGGGCAAATCGGTGAGTCGGAGCATTTACGAAGGTATAAATTAAGGGTTGTTGTTATCTCGTTGATGCAGGCCTTCTAGTTGAAAACACATATCCTTTTTGGGATATTTGCGTCCCAAATTGTCTTCCAGAGTGAAGGTCTTACGTTGGTTGTATGAGTTGTTGTGTGCGGTTCTTCGAAAGTCTCAATGTCTGTTAGTTTTTTGTATCCCGTTTTCGTTGTATAAATCCCATTCTTCGAGTATGGCCACATAAAGCGGTCTTCTTGGTCTGTATTGATAATTCATATTCTTGTTATTTCTGGTATGACTGGTTGTGGGAAGAAATCGTCAAGGATCTCCGTGTTCCACTCCATCTGATTTCCATAATTCGTTTACCATCTGAAGCTCGCATGATTCTGGTTTTTCGAGTTTCCAGTTGGTTTCTAGCCACTTGTCGTTCCAAATGTTTGTTTTGTTTCCATTGCCAATTTGAACAAACCCATACTTCTTTAAAAAATCCCTACCTTCGATTAAGCTTGCCCAGCTCCAGGTTCTGTTTTGTCTCAATTTAATGTTCATAAAATCATATTTGGGGTAGTAAATACCTTTAAGTAAACGAGCAGCAAGGGACTTCGGATTGTGGAGAATTCTCCAAGCCTGGGCCCTGAGTAGAGCCATGATCATTCTTTTGAGATCTTTGAAACCCATCCCCTAGTAGCTTCCCAATTGTGAGTTTTTTCCAGGCCAACCAGTAAATTCTAGATGAATTATTATATAACAAATATCAAATTTTATTTTCCCAAATTATTACATAAGTATTTTAGATGAATTTTAGAATTAATTGTACTATAATATTTTATATTCGGTAAAAATTGAAATATAGGTCAAGATTCAACTTTGCAAACGGTCTAATCCTTACTAGTTCCTAGACCGAACCGGGTTAGCGGTTCCAGGACCGGAACCGTAAGGAGCTACAGTGCATGCACGAACCGGACCGGTTTATTTTATTTTGGTTCGATTTTAAAATATATATATATAGGGCTTAAGAATCGGTTCAAACGGGATCAGACCGTTAAACTCCTATATAATTACCTTTAGAATCGGTCCAGAACAGATAAGGAACCGGTTAGAACAGGTATACACGCTCCCTTATATCTTTTTTGTTATACAAATTACATAAATAATAATCAGACCGGTAACACAATGACAGTAGACCAGATCGGTCCGATAAGACAAAAACCGATAAGAACCAGTCTGAACCAGGCCGTTGGGACCGTTATACAGGCTGAGTCATGATATAAATATTTTTATTATTTATACTATAAAAACCTACATTACACTACATATATAACTTATATTTTATCTTTTTCTTTTTAATATTTTCCATTAATAATAAAAATGCTACAGAACTAGCCTATACCAGATGAGTTGGCTTCAAAATCTAATAATTTTGGCAATTGGTTTGGGAAAAAATCCCAATTATATCCCAGCATATTACCTAGTAGTGTATTTTTTGCTATCCAATTTACAACTATATTGTTTTCTTCTTTAGGCGAGTAAATAAATAGAGGGTTACAAGATTCAACTAAAAAGTAAATACTACTGATTACATTGCTAATTATAGGATTAACTACACGAGATTTAAATGCAAGGGCCTCCTTTACAATCGTTCTCTTCATATACCTTGTGTCTCTGAAGTTTTTGGTCCACAAGCATACCTTGAGAATATCCAATGCTTTAGTCCTCCAAATTATTTTGTGGGCTAATCTCCCATATTTAATAATAGCTCATTTACTATCCCTGACAATACAATCAATTGTATATTTATTAGTTTTATAGGACGCATCACAGTTTGACTCGTACAAATTCAGAGGTGGGGGATTCCACTTACTTAAATTGGTATTGCCATTTACATTTCCTAAAGAGTTTGGTTCAATTATATCTTTATCCACACAATTATCATTCAAATGGTGCTTCAGATCATGTTTAGATCTTATCAACTTCAGACAAGTAGAGTCATCCTTAGCTTTTATATTTTTCCTTTCCCTCCTTTTCCATCCACATGATCTGGTTGGTATACTTGACAAACTTCTTGGTTTGCTTGAATATCATGAATAGATTGTATTTTCAATTGAATTTTTCCTCAGACTATGTAAGCCATCCTTGGGATGTATGATGTCCATTTTTTCTTCCCAGAGACCGAGCTTTCAATATAGTAATTAATGGACAAAGTTTAGTATTCTTAGAAACAAAGGCATTTCTATCCTTCCATATGTTCCAAGCTAATATAGTAACATATTCTATTAATAACCTTTCTTATAAAATATTATTATTAGCTTACTTAATGAATTTATTCATCCATGTGTCTAAATTACTAGACCACTGGTTGCTAGTCTTAAGGTTTAGAGGAGAGTTTAACCAGGTGGCTCTAGCCCACGGACAATTTAGTAACATATGTTCTACTATCTTTCCCTCGGTGTTACATATAGTACACATCAAAGTGAACTTCACTTTACTATCATATATATTCATATTTGTTGGTAATAAATTTTTTTAAAGCTTCCACATATACTTCCCCACTTTAGGTGGGGTTCTCATGTTCCAAATAAGTTTCCAAGTCATTGGATTTATAGTATAAGATGATGAAGGTTTAAGGGAGCATTCACTATCTACCATTTTTTCCAAATCGACTTTCAAGTGGTGATATGACACTTTAACTGAGTATACACCCTCCTTATTTAGATTCCTAAACATACTATCAGGTGTGGGAATCAAAGGTATAAAAGTTTTCATAATTCTATCTTGGAGTTCCTTTATAATTTTTTTATTTATTAGAATAATATTCCAATGCCTTGTACATGCTATCATATTATCTTTTGCAAATAATAGTGTCTTATCCAAGGGGAAAATAACATCATTCTAGTTTTTTTCCCACTTATCACTTTGTAGATTAATACTTTTTCCATCTCCTACTTCCTGTCTCACATGTTTAATCATTATATCTCTTCCGGTAAGAAAGCTTCTCCAACCCCAAGAGGGTGAGTGACCGGCTACTGCCTCATGAAAGGTACAAATATTAGAATATTTTCCTTTAAGGATTTTATAAAGTAATGAATTAGTATTAGACATCACATTCCAGGCTTGTTTCTCAAGTAATGCTAGATTCATAGTATATATATCCCTAATCCTAAACTCCCTTTATATTTACTAATAGTAAGTGAATTCTAGTTTCCCTAGTGGATTTTCTTTTCTCCCTTACTTCCCCACCAAAATTTGGCTATATGGGATATATAAGTCTGATTACTTTTATATGAAGTAAAAATGGAGACATATATTAAATAAGTATACTTCGGAGTAAAGCATTAAGTAATATTTCCTTACCAATATAAAAAAGATACAAATTCTTCCAGTTATTAATTCTTTTTTTACTTTTTCCATTAATATATTCAGGTCTCTAAGTTTTAGTACGCCGTTTTCCATCAAACCCAAGTTCAATCATGAGACTATGAAAGAAATAACATTCCACATATTCATATGCTTTTTGTATATCTGCTTTAACAATTAAAGAGTATTTTAAGTACTTCTTTTTTCTTGTAAAAAATTACATACTTCATGGGCAATCATTGAGTTCTCATTGATATGTCTACTGAGGACTAAAATCGATGGAATTTCCTTAATAATGTATCTCATTACAGGCTGTAAGCTATTTACCAAAATACAATCAATGATTTTATAAATAAATTTTGATACATTAATGGGCCTATAGTGCTTAATAGATCCAGCTCTAATAATTTTTGGTATAAGAGAGATGAAAGTTTGACTCAAATCCTCCAAACTTTCATTGTTATACCAAAAATTATTAATGACTAATAACATCAAGTTTGATATGACTAATTAGATAATAAGGGCTAAATTTGACTATGCTAAGTTTGACAGTGTCATTCCAAACAAAAAGGGTCCTCCTGAGTGCATTAACACACACGAGGGGCTAACAACGTCAAAAAAGTAAACATTAATCTTCCTAGAAACTAGAGGTGTATCACCATTGGTCATTATAGTCCCAAAAAAGCGGGAAACCAGAGGTTTATGATCACCCACCATTTCCCTCAAAAACTGAATTGCCAAGGGGGACTCCCTTGACAGATCCACACGAGCGTACTTATTTCTGACCTACAACCACTATCAGGTGACCACGGCCTCTACCACCACTTCTATATCCACCTCTTCCACCTGTCTTCCCATTGATTCTCTCACACTCCCTCTTAAACTCGCTCATCCCTCCTGAGTCAGACATGTTATTCTCCATCTTCCTATCAGCTAGTTTCCACGAAATCTGGGATTTCTTCTTTGAGATCTTCTTGCGAGTCATCCTCAGTCATAAGCACCTAATGTCTCCTTATTTGTGATAATAAAATATACTTCTGAGACATCATTTTAGGCTTATTTATTAGTTTAAAGGTTGATTTTAGCTTAGTTTAGTGCACTTTCCTATTTTGGGTCTTGATTTAGTAACATAATATTTTTAGAGCATATTGGGTTTAATTGTTTATTTAGTGTGAAGCTTTAAAGATAATTATGGAGATTAATTAGAGTCCAAGTCAAAGATTACAACTTATGGAAAGAGATTTACATGGAAATTTGAGATAAATAAACAAAAGCTAAAAAGATGGAAAAGGAAAAGCTGCCTAAATCTTAATTCTGCAGTCTACGCCTAAAGAAGTGGTTATTTACCTAAGAAATATGCCGATTTTGGTAATTTCCTTTAATAGGGACAAAGATAATTCTGTTACGATTCTTTTTGTATATTATGGAGCTCAAACCGACCAATAACGAAGAAGATATGCCCAAAACGGTCCAGCAGTGTTTATCTTTATTTTCATACGAATTTGAGTTGGGCTAGGAGTCCATTACTTTACTAATCTCTTAAGAAACGAATTAGGTCAACCTATACACTATAAATACAGCCTCTTAACACTCTTAAATGATCCTTGGCCAGACCTTAAGGCCAAGAGGAAGCTGCAACACAAGAGAAGAAGTCTGGAAGGAGCTGTGCATCAATCATGTCTCCTTCAACCTCTTATTCTGTAATTCTTTTCTCTTCTTTTCTTTGTATGAATTGATTATATTAGCCTGGGTTTTGCATCATGTATAAACTATGAATTCTAATTCTTCTATCTAAGTTTCTTTGGGAATTATATGTTTTAATCTGATATTAGCTACTTACCTTTATATTTGATTATGTGTTTTGATTTAATGATTGTTTTCCTTGCTAGTGCACGAGTATAGGATTACCTTAATAGTAGTTAGATGGTCTCCGTAACTGGGTGTTTAACTATTGAACCACCACATAACGTCTAGTGTCGATATTAGTTCTGACAAAACATGATTCTAACTAGATAGTCATTAGGGTTTGTTTTAATCACCATATCACCAATGAATGTAGTGTTCTGTTTAGGGCCTTAGTGGCGTTTGATAACCCTATTTGAAACCTCGTCTTGGTTGTGCCGTAGCCCCCTTAGTCGCTTTCAAGGTCTAAGGTATGGGAATTTAGAATCCTGACTAAGTATACCAAGAGCTAATATTCTCCCTTATAAACTAAATCTAATAGATAGAATTAGAAGGATTGGTGCATACTAGTAAAACCTAAGCTATATCTTTCATACTATCTTCTTTTCTTTTCTTTTATTTATTTTATTGTCTTTTAATTAGTAGTTTAGTTTTCTTTATAAAAACCAAATAAAAATATATTTTCCTTTTCTTTCTTTGCGTATTATCTTTCTATCTTTTATATCTGCACTTGATAATTTGCATAAGTTTTCTCTAACTTTCGTCAGTCCCTGAGGAACGAATCTTCTTATCATTAAAACTTGCATACGTCCTGTAATACTTGCACTACCGTGTTAGTTTAGGGTGTTTATTTGCACTTATTTATATCATTATTTTATCACACCCTAGGCCACACCAAGTTTTTGGCGCCGCTGCCGGGGACTACATCGTTAGTCCTTGTGCAATTATCTTGTGCTTTATTTTAGTTAGTTCCATTTTACGATTTTCTTTTTAGTTTTTTGTTTTATAGATTTTTTTTAGGCGAGAGCAGATTTATTAGGAGATAAAAATTTCGTGTTATTAGATCCTGAAGAAGCTAATACTATGATGGAATCTCTAAAGCTCAAGGAGTTAAACCAACAACTTGAGGAATTACGAGAACAATCGCGAAAACTAGCTAAGAGGAATCTAGTACATACCTTACCTTCATGTCCTAGTTGTGGAGCAAGAGATCACTCGTGGGAATATTGCATGAATAATCCAGCCTCAATTTCCTTCATGCCTTATCAAAGAGACCATTATTATGATGGTTATTATCAATCCCAAGGAAATTACGCTGATTATCAGCCCCCACAGAATTACAATTGGGTCGGAGATCAACAGAATTATTATCATAATAACCATTACTATGATGATTATTATCAACCACGACCACAATCTTACTATCCTCCACAACCTATCTATCAAGAAGCGCCGATTTATAATGAAGCTTATCAAGAACCACCTCCTTATTCAATGCAGCAAACCGTACAAGAACCACCTTCGAGTTCGAATTCAATCATGGCTAAGATAATGAACCTAATTGAAGATATGGAAATTAGCCAACAAGAATTCCAAAACTCACAAAATACGCTTCAGAAGATGGTGCAGTCAGTGTCACAAATGGTGAATAAAGTTCAACTCCTTGCAGAAGAGCAACTCCGAAGTGATACTAGTGCTCCAGCAAACAAAGTTTGTCATGCAGTTGAATTAAGAAGTGGAAAACAACTACCTCCAACAAGACCAGAACAAGAATCAGTCCCTATTCCAGATCGGGGGGAGAAGAAACAACAGAAGATAAGGTCGAAGAGGTAGTTGAACAAAAAAGTGTCCAAGAGAAGACACCAGAAAAGAAAGAGAGCCCAGTGGTAACCAACACATGTCCTCCTCCACCATTCCCTTCACGTGTCAGAAAGGACAATGACCTGGAATTCAAGAAGTTCGTTGACATGGTGAACAAGTTAGAGATTAAAATACCGTTTGTAGAAGCTCTCAAGAGAATGCCAACATATGCAAAATTCATGAAGGACATTCTTTCTAACAAACGAAGATTCGAAACTAAAGAGATGAATGGATTGCCAGAGGAGTGTAATGCTACAAATGAAATCGAGTTACCACCAGATTCACCCCTTCCCACGAAATCTTGGATCGCACCATCCATGATCATGAAGAATCAAGCTGAAAAGTTCGTGGGAATTAAAGGCAAAGGGTGGAAATTTCGTCATCCTCAATCGAGGTAACACGTCTAACTTTAAAAGACGTTAAACAAAAGTGCTATACGGGAGACAACCCGTAAATTCTTTTATGTTTTTACATTTTTAATTTTTTAAATTTATGTTTAGTTTAGTTGTTTTTAGTTGATATTGCATATTTGAGAAAGGTATTAGTGTTTTTGATGCTTAGGTATTGGAGAAATCGAGTTCGGGAGGAGAAAACGAAAATTTTCGAAAAAATCAGACCCTCGGTCCGGTATACCGTGCCTTAGCCCCGGTATACCGCAGAGAAGAAAACCCGTACCACGGGTTTTATGCCGAGAGGAAAAATTTCGAAAGCCAGAACTCCGGTATACCGGGCCCCACGGCCGGTATACCGCCGGAACTGCTGGAGAGAGAAAAAAATCGCGTTTTTCAGGTTATAAGGGTGAGGAGGTTGCTCTATTACGAAATTTTTTTAATCCTTAAGCTTCTCCTTCTTCCCCAAACCTCTCCCAACTCCATTGGAGCTTCATAAAACTTCCCTAATCATCAAAACACTACCCAATCACCATAAAAACACATCCAATTCATTCTCCACATCATTACAAAGTAGATTCAACCACCCATATCATACCAAAACACCTTGAATCCAAGAATCAAAAGCTTAAATTTCACAAATTCATCCTACAATTTCTTAAATCCAAGCCAATCCATGAAGAATCCATCTTACCCACATAGAGAATCATCATCAAATCACCCTTCCTAACCCAAATTAAGCTTGTACAACCAATAATCAAGAGTTTCAAATTTCAAGAGTGGTTAAAGCTTTGAGTTGGGGGTCAATTGAGATGATTAAGAGAACATAAACATTATCTACTATAAGGGAGATGAAGAAAAGCAAGGTATTGGATTAATTGAGAAGAAATCAAGTGAGAAAAGTCCTAGTTCCAATTCAAAGGGTAAAACAAGTCGAGAAAAGAGAGGTTAGCTAGCTGTGTTGATTCAATGAGCAAAAAGGTTCTAACTTTAGTGAAGAAAACAACACAACCTCTACAAATCAAAGACTCTACACCTAAAGAATAAGAGAAAGCTTCAATGGCCATGATAGTTTTTCCGAAGTAACAATTAAAGGAACTACCTTATGCTTATAAGAAAGTATTTGAAGAAGAAGTTGAAGGAGAATACATGAAGGTTCACGGAGATTTGGAATGCTTGGGTTGTTTGAATTGTAATTTGTGAGGAGAAGAAGAAGATGTGGCACAGTTGATCTATGAGGAGGTGATACGAATTTTCAATCTCTCCCATGACGTTATATAATGCAATATCCTATTATGATCACATGTCCTGAACGAAAAGCGAATAAGAAGTTGGGTGAAGAAGATACGTTAGATTTAATCCGAGTACCGATAAGGCGAGGTGATAGCCTCGAAGAGTATGTTTTCTTTCTTCCCTACCATTTCTTTATGTGCAATATGTATGCTAATTTTAAATTTTATTTCTCTTGAGTCTTTTTCGAGTCGTGGGGAGACGACTCATTTTTGAGTTGGGGGTGGGGATTTGTTGTCCTCATCTTCCTTTTTGTGTTTTTCATAAAATTTAAAAATTTTTGGGTTGAAATAGGCATCGAATATCTTTGAATGTACCTATTGAGCATGATTTAATTAAGTTAATGATAGTAGGTAGTATGTTTTTGAAAGATGTCATAAGTTTGTTTAGATGCATGTATGAAAACAGGAAATAAAAGATAGAAAAGTTAATGAGCAATGCTAAGAAGTATGTTGAAACTTAGCGAGAGTTATTTGGTGTGTACAACGTGAGGTTTGAAATTAGTTGAAAACCCGCTTATCTATGAACTAATAATGAAAAAGTAACAAAATCCGGTAGTTAGAAAAATGAATAAGGCAGTTCTTTCATGATTAAAACACTTGAAGCCTTTTATACCTTCTCACCCTTTTTATTTGATTATTGTTATTATTTATCCGCCTTAGCCCCTCTGAGCCTTTCTAAAGCCTTTTCTTGAAACACATTATAATCCTTAATTCCTTACCCTAGTTTGTAGGACTTATCTATATGACCCGCACTCGAATCGCAAAACCTGAGACAACTCGTTTTAGAGCTTGAGTTTGGGGTGGTGGGTTTCATCATTAGGGAACTTTGGGATTTGGGTATTATCTTTGTGATTTTATTGATGATGAAATTTTTATTATTGTAACCCTTTGCCGGGGTAATAGTGAATGAAAAAAAAGCTACGAGCTAATTTTGCCAACAAGGGCATAAAAAGAAAGAATATATATATGAAAAAATAGCGTGATATCTCGAACAAGAAGAGAATCATAGCTATACAAAAGAGAAATTGATATGAAAAGAATATATATTCGGACGGGCAAAGTGGAATTTGTAAATCATCATAAAAGGTTTTATTTGGGATTTATTGGGGATGCAAATCAAAAGCATCAAAAATTGGGTTGAGTGAGAACATCTTCGAGTGGAAACTCAAGCTCTAGGGCGATTCGTTGATGGCTAGTGAGGAGAGAGCCAAAAGCTCACTTTTCATTATCCAAATATATCATACCGTCCCTAAGCCAAGTTATAACCCAAGACCTTAGGATTTCTAGCTACTTGGTGTAGAAACAATTGAGCAATTAGGTAATAGGTGAGTGGCCCATTGGATGCTATATTGGGACCTATGAACAACCTATAGCCATTAACATGAACTAAGTTATCATCCTCTCCTTCTGGCATTGCGAAATTAATCTGGACTTGAAATTATGGATTGTTGATTACATGTGTATTAAGCATACTTGTGCATTATATCTTGAGAATTACTACATGAGACTTTTTAGATATTTATGCTCTAGGATCATTCATTGTGTTCTGTTCTTATTCTCCTCCGACTTCTTCTTGTTTATTTTGACTACCCTACTGTTCTTTACTTTTATTGTATCGGGACGATACAACTTTGAGTTGGGGGTCTTGATGTCTCCTCATTTGTGATAATAAAATATACTTCTGAGACATCATTTTAGGCTTATTTATTAGTTTATAGGTTGATTTTAGCTTAGTTTAGTGCACTTTCCTATTTTGGGTCTTGATTTAGTAAAATAATATTTTTAGAGCATATTGGGTTTAATTGTTTATTTAGTGTGAAACTTTAAAGATAATTATTGAGATTAATTAGAGTCCAAGTCAAAGACTACAACTTATGGAAAGAGATTTACATGGAAATTTGAGATAAGGAAACAAAAGCTAAAAAGATGGAAAAGGAAAAGCTGCCTAAATCTGAATTCTGCAGTACACGCCTAAAGAAGTGGTTATTTATCTAAGAAATAGGCCGATTTTGGTAATTTCGTTTCATAGGGACAAAGATAATTCTGTTACGATTCTTTTGGTATATTATGGAGCTCAAACCGACCAATAACGAAGAAGATATGCCCAAAACGGTCCAGCAGTGTTTATCTTTATTTCCATACGAATTTGAGTTGGGCTATGAGTCCATTACTTAACTTATCTCTTAAGAAACTAATTAGGTCAACCTATACACTATAAATACAGCCTCTTAACACTCTTAAATCATCCTTGGCCAGACCTTAAGGCCAAGAGGAAGCTGCAACACAAGAGAAGAAGTCTGGAAGGAGCTGTGCATCAATCATGTCTCCTTCAACCTCTTATTCTGTAATTCTTTTCTCTTCTTTTCTTTGTATGAATTGATTCTATTAGCCTGGGTTTTGCATCATGTATAAACTATGAATTCTAATTCTTCTATCTAAGTTTCTTTGGGAATTATATGTTTTAATCTGATATTAGCTACTTACCTTTATATTTGATTATGTGTTTTGATTTAATGATTGTTTTCCTTGCTAGTGCACGAGTATAGGATTACCTTAATAGTAGTTAGATGGTCTCCGTAACTGGGTGTTTAACTATTGAACCACCACATAACGTCTAGTGTCGATATTAGTTCTGACAAAACATGATTCTAACTAGATAGTCATTAGGGTTTGTTTTAATCACCATATCACCAATGATTGTAGTGTTCTGTTTAGGGCCTTAGTGGCGTTTGATAACCCTATTTGAGACCTCGTCTTGGTTGTGCCGTAGCACCCTTAGTCGCTCTCAAGGTCTAAGGTATGGGAATTTAGAATCCTGACTAAGTATACCAAGAGCTAATATTCTCCCTTATAAACTAGATCTAATAGATAGAATTAGAAGGATTGGTGCATACTAGTAAAACCTAAGCTATATCTTTCATACTATCTTCTTTTCTTTTCTTTTATTTATTTTATTGTCTTTTAATTAGTAGTTTAGTTTTCTTTATAAAAACCAAATAAAAATATATTTTCCTTTTCTTTCTTTGCGTATTATCTTTCAATCTTTTATATTTGCACTTGATAATTTGCATAAGTTCTCTCTAACTTTCGTCAGTCCCCGAGGAACGAATCTTCTTATCATTAAAACTTGCATACGTCCTGTAATACTTGCAGTACCGTGTTAGTTTAGGGTGTTTATTTGCACTTATTTATATCATTGTTTTATCACACCCTAGGCCACACCACACCCACCTCGTAAAGTTCCACACAATCATCATCCCTCAAGTCCACAAAAGACCCGTGTCCTTTCTATTCCACTGAAGGTGATGAATTTAAGTCATTGTCCATGTATTTCTCCTCGTTCGTTTTTCCTTTCACACTAAACTGTTTTGTGTTTTGTTTAGGAATTTTTCTCATGACATTTTTGATATTAAGGTACTCCATCCTCCTCTCAAGCATTGTTTTCTTATCCATCCATGCATAGCGCCCTTCAGTAATGTCAATAACCTTTTTTCCCTTTATCTTTCTTATTCCTCATTGCCTAAACATTCTTCCTAATAGGTTGATTTAATACAAGTTTTGTTGAAATTCCTTCCATAGATAACTTACCAAAGTCTCCCTCCACCTTCTAGCCCTTTAACCTTCACCTTTACTCTCCACCAATACAGTTTTAGCAACCTGTTTTGAAAGTGAACCCTTTTCCACAGCCTCCTGGATAATATCATCTAGAGACTTCAAACCCCTTTGATTACCACCCTTTTCTCCCCCTTTTCCATAGCTTTAGTCCCTACTATTACCACCTCCGTTCTTCCTTTTTTCTCCTACATGATCATTCCTCCTCTTTGTTCTTCTCTCAGTGTCGCGTTCTCGCTCTTCCTGCTGTGAGTCTCCTTCGTCAGAAATGTCCAACCTTTAAGTACCAATATGTCGACTAAAATCTTGTCTAACTCTCCTTCGAATACCATACAATGTCTCAGTGGGTGGTGTTCGTACCACATTTTCCATGTTCCAAGTGATGAAACGTCTTTTGAGTGTATTAACCACCATCCTAACCACATGATCTTTACACTCGACAAAAACTCTTGTTTCCTAGCTTACCACACGTGAAACAAAATAACCCATAGAATTGCATTTGAACGATTCACAACCCACCCCGTTCTCTTGTCGGCGATAGACGCCGGAAGGGAGGGCTTCTTGGATGTGGAACTAAGCCCTAAACCTGAGAATTCAAACCTTCTCGTTTTCATTTTTTGGGTAATCCACTTCTTCGAGACCAATAAAAACCTTTTATTTCTCTGACAGATTCCAATGTGTTCTGCATGAAGGCTAATTTGGTGACTTTCACCCATGCAGATGAAAAGTTAACATGAACCTCGTGAAACCTCGTGTTACTAGCCATCTGTTCAAACCTACGTGAATCCCCAACACATTTTCAAGTCTTAATTCCATATATGAATATACTCCACCAGTTCTTCAACTACTCGAAAGTTTCCCTTAACCATTCACTTGTCTTCAGTGATTCTTAAAAAACTAGGTATGTTAACTCCTATTCTCCCAATGACATGCACTAGAATAGAGCACTCATCCATCTGTTGATCAACCCCTCATACCCTAGTGTCGTGGCTAAGAATCCCTTAACTCATTGTCTTCCACCTCATCCATCACATTAATGGGAAAAGCGTGTCGAGTCTGGGTGGCCATCATGTTTTGAGAATAGTGGTTAATCTTAATACTCCTCCTATAAGAACCACTATTGTGTATAATGAAGCAACTACTACTATTATAACTACTACCAATGGAATAATTTTAGAGATATGAAGAAAGTGTTTAGAAAGACTAGATTGCTCAGAATACATATAGTGAATGTAGTGAGAGGGAAATGAAGAGACTTGTCATATTAATAGGAGTTCCGTGTGAGAGTGTAGAAGTTAGTTCACCTTCTCGTAGTTGAATTCCACTTGGCCACTACCCAGAGTTGAGATGACGATGTGGTAATTAGAAAATATAATTTGTGTATTTGTTTTGTCATAGAAATCCATGCATTCATCTCAATTTTTAGGAGTTTGAGATTAGATTTTCATGTTTTCCAGAGTAATGAAGATATCTTGGGAACCCTAGACACGTCATTACTCATTTTCTCGAGCTCTGTAATTCGAAAACTCAAGACCCTATGCTGATGATTATCACTTCTCTTGTTTCTATTTTGTTCATCTATCTTCATTCTATTCTTTTGTACCCTTATTAACCTCACATAACCTCTCCTAATACTAAACACTTTTGTTTGCTTCTTTTCCATATTGTAGTCCCTAAACACCTTTGAAACAGGTTTTCCTTTCAAACACGTATCTCCTCTCAAAACTGCCATATGTATTAACAATATCCTCCTTGTCAAGATTAATAGTGTATCTATGTATCCTTAGATTCTCCAACCCCCAAACTTTCCTTGGAATCCAGTCAACAATGTTTTTCCATTGATTTTTACCTCGTTTTATTTTGACCTTCTAAAGTTGGAGCTCACCTAGCTTAAATATTACCATATATTTGAATGGTGTTCTCATATAAGTATTTTGATACTCAATACCTTTGTTTTAGAGGATTTCCAATATATTTTTGTTTTGTTTCACCGACAGAAATCAAATCAAGACAGATTTACTTAAAGTACCAAACAAATTTACTAAATTAAAAGAAAAGAGTTTCTTCGTAAGAGAAGAAAGGTATAGAGAGAAAGTTTTTTATTATTAATTAATGAAAGATATTCTTTTTAATATTTATTCTTTTTGAATATATATGAGAATCAATTTCGGACTTGAAATCATTTTTACTCCAGTAAAGTCTGATTTCACAATCTCTTGGTCTTCAATAAAGATTTTTTTTCTTATTCGGATAAGTTATTCTTTTTAATTTGTGACTATATAGGATGTTAAATTTTGTTTCCTATTAATTGGGAAATGTAGACGTGTACTTAAGAATTATTCTTAGGGAGGTAAACGAACTAAGCCTCTCGCGAGCAACTCGAACTCAGCTCGGTAAAAATCTCGTTTGAACTCCTTTGTTTATACAAACGAACAAAAAAGTTTGTTCGAACTCGTTCGTTAAAAAATTACGTTTGCTTGAGCTCGTTCGTTAACTCGTTAAAAATTTATGTTCTGTAAATTACTGTTTTAGTTATTAATAAATATATTGTTAAACCTATACAAAAAAAAAATTATTTGTTAACTCGAGATCGGCTCGAAAAAAAGTTCGTTTGATATGTTAAAAAGTTTTAAAATTTGAACTCGGCTCGACTCGTAAAAATTTATGCTCGGTTCGACTCGACTCGTAAATCTTATCAAACAAGCTTGCACATCTAGTATTTGGCTCGACTCGATTCGTTTACCACCTTAATTATTCCTATTATAATTAAGTCAATTTTATTAAATATAGAGCATCAATTCTTGTATTAAATATAGAGCTTTATGTAATTAATAACACTTAGTAGCGTTGTCCCTGAAGCCTCTTTACGACTTTACCTCTCCACCCCCACCCCCCCTCCATACCCCCCTCCCTCCCCCCCCCCCCCCCCCTTCCCCCCTCCCCAAGTAAAATTTATGCCCCAAGAAAGAATTAAAAGAAAAGAAAAAAAAAACTGGAGAGGTTAGGTACAACATACGGAGGACATGTATTTACACTACTAATACGAGTATATGATTCAAACGCGTTGGTAGACCAATTCTTCAACATTAAATTGACCAGTCTATTTTCCCCTAGTCAATACTTAAATAAGGTCCGTCCAAAAAAAAAACAATATTACATAAGGATATCATTCCACTCTCATATAATAATTAATTATTCTTAACTTTTGACATACATATATTAGAAAATTATGAGTTCATTTTTCAATGGAAAACTTTAGTTAAAGTTTTTTTGTTAAGAAAGAAGTAATTTTATATAATAAGAATTTTTTTTATAGATTATAACAAAAAAGCGAATATTACACTCAAAGGTACGGAATAAGAAGGAAACGGGAAAAAGACATTCAAATCTCTAAGTTTTTTATATTGAGACATTTAGGTCCTCTAGTTCTTTTTTATCTTTTACCAAGACTCTTTTTTAATATAGCTGGTTAAATTTAACGGTCAAAACTTTGACTTTTTTAAATTCTCTTATTTACCTTTCATTAACTACTTATATAAATTTACATTTCAAATTATAAATTATTTTAATTGTATTCTTAAATTAAGAGAATTAAGAAATAGAATTCATATTTTGAGACACATATTTTTTTTAAATATTCTTTACCGAAAATAATATAATAAATTTTAATATAATTCTTTTAGATCTATTTATATTATTTTTAAGGTGTCGTATGCATTTTATTTAATTATTATATAGAATAAAATATGATAAATTTTTTAGATAATATTTGGTATAAATAATATTTTTTAGCATAAAAATAATTTTTTTCTATTTAACTTTTAATCATTCAACACAAATATATTATATATTTTTAAGAATCAAAATTACGTTCATATTGAGAAAAAAGTTGAATATTATTCAAGTAATATTTTATTTGATAGTTAACTCATTTTACAAAGATAAACATATAAACAATCTCACACATGCATTAAACATCACAATATTGTTTAATTTTTATCATATTCATGCCAAAATTTTATTCTCTTGCCTAAATTTTTATTCAAAAAACTATATTTCCAATATTTAAATTAGATAAACAGTATTATCGACCATATGATTACCATGCTCACAAGATATGACAAAAATAACAATCTGATTAAAATTTAAATATATACCATGTCGATAAGAGACCACCTCATCCAATATGATCTAACAAGACATATTAGCACGGTGGAGGAGGCAATATTAACTTGACATGGTGGATAATAAATTTTTAGTATGAATGTTATTTTTGTCATATCTTATGAACATGCTAATCATATGACCGATAATAATGTTTGTCTAATTTAAATATTGAATATTTTTTTAAAATTTTTGGAAGAAAAATTTAAGCAAAATAATAAGGTTTTAATATGAATATGAGCAAATTCGATCAATCTTGTGATATTTAATGCATGTGTAAGATTGTTTATGTGTTTATCTTTGTAGAATGAGGTAAATTTAGAGAAAATATTGGTTGGATAATATATCCAACTTCTTTCTCAATATGTAAACGTAATTTTGATTTTTGAAAATATATAATACGTCTGTGTTGAATGCTTAAAAGTTAAAAGAATTATTTGTATACTATAAAATATTATTTATTATCTACAAGATTTAATCATATTTTATTCTAAAAATAATTAAATAAAAAACAAAGAGATGGGGTGGGCTTGGTCACCTTCCAGTATGAATAGGTGGGGGTGGTGTGTTTTTGGTGTGGAAGAATAGAGCACAGGTTCAAAGGTTGTAGGTATTCACTGTTAGAAAACACATGTGACGCTGACACGACTAGGTTCATTACGTGAAATATGGAAAATATTTTAAAGAATACACCCTCTAACTAGAAGAGTGGTGAAAATACGTTTATAAAAAAAGCGATGGACTTGAGAAGGGAGATACTAGGTTAATACTGGGTAACACTAACAATAGGGTGAATAGAGGGAAGCTATGGAGAGAAGAAATACCTTCATAAATAAAGTTAGGGGGATGAACAAACAACCTAAGAGAGGTGAAGGATTATTTGAGTTTGTGGGCAGACGATTGGACGAGGAGTTTATAGATACTAATGAAGTTGGTCATGTGGACCTCTCGAGTAATGTAGATAAAGGTTTTGAGGTCCTTGTGGAGGATAAATTGATTGAGGGGAATGACTATGACGCGGGGGGAGCAGGGGGAGGATCCCAATGAAGAACCTGAAGAAGCACTTCTGGAGAATGTTTATAGAAGAGATATTGGTGACTTTGGAGTTGACAAGGTGGAGGGTATTAGTACAACTCAGGACATAGTGCGAGGAAAAGATAAGAGTGCAGAGTATTTGGTAAGGTGATGGGACGCCTCCCTCCTCTAGGGTCACAAGGGTATTATGAATTCATGTTTTGGAACTGTCAAGGGATTAAGACCCCTTGACAGCGGCTAATATGAAAACTATCCTAAAGAAGTACAAACCCATAAATCACGTGTTTCTTTGAGATGATGCTTTGTGATGTTGATGCTACTTTATTTGTTAAGAATAAAAATTATGATAACTTTTGTGTTGTTAACCTCTCGGGTATTGCTTTTCACTCGGGGGGTTTTCTCGTTTTATAGAAAAACTCGACTAATTCTTGTGTGATCAGTTTGGGTAGGTACTGTGTTCATCTTCTTATTAATGATAAGGGTTTTTTCGTACTACCTGATATGTGTCCATGCACCGAAAAACTTCGAGGAGAGAATAATTATATGGGATGAACTCACTAAATGGAAGAATACTAACAAGGTACCTTATATTATTCTCGGGGATTTTAATGATATTTTACATTTCAACAAAATCAAAGTTCTCAACCCCCTAACAACACAGATATCATGGAATACAAAATGTTTATTTTATAAAATAGTTTAATTGAAATCAATTCCACGGGTTGTTTCTACATTTGGTCTAATAGACGCAATGATAAAAAATTAGTACGGGTAAAGTTAGATATAGCCTTTGCAACTCATGATTGGATGAGAGATTACTCCAATGCTCAAGTCAGTATTCCTACTATTGTTGGCTCTGATCATTCACCTCTCATACTAAACTAAGATGCTAATAGTAAAACCGGGGTTAAGACTTTTAAATTCGAATCTTTCTGGCTCAACAATGAAAATTATAAAGAAGTAGTCAAAAAAGCGTGGGGGAACTGTATACCTTTTATTCCATTAACAGTTATATCTTTAAACGAGATGTTACCATTCTTGCGTTAGATAATTGGAGTATAGTTACCTTAAAAACAATGCTAAGATTATCAAACTATTGGATAAAAGACTTACGGAGATCATACCTCTTAGCTCAGAACTTGTTTGGGAAGAGAAAGAGGCTTAAAACGAAATTAAAGAAGCATACTTACGAGAAGAAAAATATTGGGATGATAGTGCCCGACAACTTTGGTTAATATGTGGTGACAAAAATACGAGGTTCTTCTTCATATACACCCAAGGAAGAAGGAAAATTAATATAATTAATAGACAAGATGATAATGAGGAACAGATGGACAACGAGACTAATATTATGAATCACATACACAATTCTTTTAAGAACGCTTATAGTGAAAAACCTAGATAATATGAGAATGAAGCTATTACGGAGATTATACCTAATATTAATGACGATATCAATACCAATTTTACTTGGCTAAATCAGTAAGCATGGAAGAAGTAAAGACAGAGGTTTCTGAAATGTCCGATTTGAAAGCACCGGGTCCTATCGGTCTAAATGGGAAATTTTATCATGAATTCTAGGAAACTATCAAATGGGATGTTTACAATATGGTAAAGGATTTATGTGAAAATAACATATCGCTTGATAGACTAAATGACACAATTATAACACTTATACCTAAAGGTAATACTCAAAGTAAAGCGGGGGAATATGAAACCATTTTGTATGGAACTTTTGGTTACAAAATTATAGCCAGAATCCTGGCTAATAGATTACATGAATATATGGATTCACTAATGATGTCTCCTCATTTGTGATAGATTTATATTAGGATGATACATCATTTTTAGTGATTTAGAAGTCATAATAGTCGATTTTCTTGAGAAATAGTGCACTTTCCTATTTTGAGTCTTGATTAAGTAAAATAATATTTTTAGAGCATATTGGGTTTAATTATTTATTTAGTGTGAAGCTTTAAAGATAATTATGGAGATTAATTAGAGTCCAAGTCAAAGACTACAAGATATGGAAAGAGATAAGCATGGAAATTGGAGATAAAGGAAAGAAAAGCTAAAAACATGGAAAAGGAAAACCTGCCTTAATCCTGAATTTCTGCACCTACGACCACAAATCAACTTATATCTCAAAACCAGTGTGGAATTTGGAGAAACGGTCAAGAGAAAGGTTGAAGATCTTTCCGATACGATGAATTTGGTATATTCATACGCATCAAACGGATAAAAATTGAAGTTGCTAAGACCAAAAGAAAAACGGGACTGATTGCATGTTTTTAGGGTTACGAATTTGAGTTGGGCTTGGAGTCCATTACTTAACCTCTCCTTCAAGAAAACGAATTAGGTCTTCTAAACACCTATAAATACACCCTTATATCACTTGTAAATCATCCTTTCCTCATAGTCATTAGTTCTTAAGGTTTTATTCTTCCAGTTTATTGTAGAGAGCAAGATGATGTCTTTCATTATTTCTTTTAGTTTATTTCCTTCAGGTATGAACTAAACCTCCCATAGCTTGGGTTTTGCATCATGTATAATCTATGAATTCTGATTTCTTTCTATCTAAGTTTCTTTGGGAATTACATGTTTTAAATTGATATTAGCTGCTTACCTTTATATTTGTTTATGTGTTTTGATTTAATGACTATTTTCCTTGCGGTGCGCAACGTTTAGGATTACCTTAATAGTAGTTAGATGATCACCTTAATAGTGTCGATATTAGTCCTGACAAAACTGGTTCTAACTAGATAGTCATTAGGGTATAATTTAATCACTATCACCATGTATGGAAATTGATTGCTTAGGGCCTTAGTAGCGTTTGATAACCCTATTTGAACCAGCCTCGTGGTGTGTCTGTAGCCCCCTTAGTCGCTCTCAAGGTCTAAGGAATGGGAATTTAGAATCCTGACTAAGTATACAAGAGCTAATACTCTCCCTTATTAACTAGATCTAATAGAAAGAATTAGAAGGATTAGTGCATACTAGCAAAACCTAAGCTATATTTCTCATCTCATATTCTTCGTATTTTATTTTATTGTCTTTATTTTCTTAGTTTTAAATTCTTAATTTTGAAAAACTATTCCTTTTATTTTCTGTTTTTAATTAATTATTGCTTACTTGTTATTGCTACCCATTCGACTAGCACACTAAGTCCCTGAGAACGAACTCAACTTATCAACTAAAACTTGCATACGTCCTGTAATATTTGCAGTACTGTGCCTGTCTAGGGTGAGAGTGCGTAGTTTTCTAGACTTATATTTATCTTATTTTTATTACACCCTAGGCGACACCAGCTAATCTCACATACACATACAACATTCATAAAAGGGAGGGCGATACAAGATAACATTCTGATTGCGCAAGAAGTATCTTTCTACATAAAAAGGAGAAGAAAAAACAGTAAACACATGGCAACAATTAAACTAGATACCACTAAAGACTATTTTCAGGTAAGCTGGTCATTTTTGCTAAGGGTGCTTAGCAAACTCGGCTTTTGTGATAAATGGATTGGATGAATAGTGAATTGCATTTCAACTATATCTTTTCAAATCAACATGAATGGAAGCAGAATAGGGAAGTTCACCCTAGGAAGGGGACTGAGGCAAGGAGACCCCTACCCCCTTTCCTTTTCTCAATGATGACATAATATCTAATCAGTATTTTTTAAGACAACATTGTGTCCTTCCACGCCATACAAATTACTAGAAATTTCCCTAAACTAACACATCTTCTTTTTGCAGATGAATCTCTTTTTTTTTAACCTGGATGAAGAAGATGTGAGTGCCTTACAACAAAGTATTAATTTTTATTGTAGCGCATTAGGTCAACAACTAAACTAAGCAAAATCAGCTTTGAACTTCAGTAGAGACACCCCCGCGGATGTGCTGGATTGGGTATGCGGTTTCAAAAAAAACTAAAGAAAAATATGACCTAGGAAAATATCCTGGGATTCCACTCTTCCACAAAAGGTCAAAGATGGAATCGCTAAATTGGATTGCAGAAAGACTGTTCAAAAGAATAAAGTTATATGGTGGTGGGAAATAAGTCCTTATCAAGGTAGTGTTATAAGCTATCCTGGTGTATTCTATGTCTATCTTCTCATACCCGAGTACCTTTTGTAAAAAATTAATGGCAGCCATCTCTAATTACTGGTAGAGCTCAGGCGAAAGAAACAGAACACACTTGAATGGGAAAAAATTGCATTGGGGAAAATGTTGGCAGGGATGGGTTTCAAGGACTTCAAGAGAATGAATATTGATTTGCTAAGGGATCAAGCATGGAGAATACTTAAACAACCCAACAGTCTAGAAACAAAACTACTCAAAGGTATTTACTTTTCCAAACCTGATATCGGGACAACATCATGGAAGCTAGATATTTTCTAAAGGTATAGTTTAGTTGTGCACCTGTGAAAGTATTACTCACATAATAAACAATATTAAATATCTTATCTTTACGTTGACCCAACACGACACCCATGGAAAGATCACTTGCATCACACATAACTTCAAACTGAAGACTCCAATCAAGGGGAGTCACAGCTGGTGTAGAGACAAGTTTCTCTTTGATTGCCAAAAAACGCTTCCATACGTGAATCATTAAAATGGAATTTCACATCTTTCTCAAGTAAATTACATTTCAGTTTACAAATTTAAGAAAAAACTTTAATAAATCGGTGGTAGAATCATGCTGATGTCTCCCTATTTGTTCTAATTATTAGCCCCTTGGAGACATCCTTTTAGGTGAATAAATGACTTAATTGATAGAATTTTAGGCTTATTTGATCATATTTCACTTTCTCCCCTTGGAAATTAACTATTTGCAAAATCTGAGCTTTTGTACGTAAATTTGATTGTTTTTAGTGCAAAGTTAATAGGTTCTTGAATTTCATGAAAGACCAATCCAAGGAGGAGAAGTGAGAAATAAAGTCTTAGTGTATTTTAGAGTGTGTGTACGTAAATTTGATTGTTTTTAGTGCAAAGTTAATAGGTTCTTTAATTTCAAGAAAGACCAATCCAAGGAGGAGAAGTGAGAAATAAAGTCTTAGTGTATTTTAGTGCAAACTTGGTGTCGCCTAGGGTGTGATAAAAATATGATAAAATAAAGTCAAGAAAACTACGCACTCTCACCCTAGACAGGCACAGTACTACAAGTATTACAGGACGTATGCAAGTTTTAGTTAGTAAGTTGAGTTCGTTCAGGGACTTAAGTGTGTTATACGAGTGGATAGCAATAACGAGTAAAAGTAAATAATTAAAAGACAGAAAATAAAGAGATTGAATTTTCGAAATTAAGAATTAAACTAAGAAATTAAAAGACAATAAAGTAAAAGATTAAGAATATGAGATGAGAGATATAGCTTAGGTTTTGCTAGTATGCACTAATCCTTCTAATTCTATCTATAAATCTAGTTAATAAGGGAGAATATTAGCTCTTGGTATACTTAGTCAGGATTCTAAATTCCCATACCTTAGACCTTGAGAGCGACTAAGGGGGCTACAGCACAACCAAGACGTGGTTACACTCTTAGAGTTATCAAGCGCTACCAAGGCTCTAAGCAAACACAACAATCAATTGGTGATATGGTGATTAAAACAAACCCTAATGACTATCTAGTTAGAATCATGTTTTGTCAGAACTAATATCGACACTAGACATTATGTGGTGGTTCAATAGTTAAACACCCTGTCAAGGAGACCATCTAACTACTATTAAAACAATCCTAAAGTGATCAGTTCTAGGAAAGACAATAAATCAAAACACATAAACAAATATTAAGTAAGTAGCTAATATCAAATTAAAACATGTAATTCCCAAAGAAACTTAGATAGAAGAATTAGAATTCATAGATTATACATTATGCAAAACCCAAGCTATGGGGAGTTTAGTTCATACCTGAAGGAAATAAACTAAAAGAAATTACAAAAGACATCATCTTGCTCTCTACAATAAACTGGAAGAATAAGACCTTAAGAACTATTTACTATGAGGCAAGTATTATTTTACAAGTGGTATAAGGGTGTATTTATAGGTGTTTAGAAGACCTAATTCGTTTTCCTGAGGAAGAGATAAAGTATTGGACTCCTAGCCCAACTCAAATTCGTATGGAAATAAAGATAAACACTGTTGGACCGTTTTGAGCATATCTTCTTCGTTATTGGTCGGTTTGAGCTCCATTAGATACCAAAAGAATCCTTACAGAATTATCTTTGTCCCTATGAAAGGAAATTACCAAAATCGGCCTATTTCTTGGGGGTAAATAGCATTTCTTTAGGCGTGTACTGCAGAATCCCAGATTTAGGCAGCTTTTCCTTTTCCATCTTTTTAGCTTTTGTTTCTTTATCTCCAATTACCATGCAAATATTTTTCCATAAGTTGTAGTTTTTGACTTGGACTCTAATTAATCTCCATAATTATCTTTAAAGCTGCACACTAAATAAACAATTAAACCCAATATGCTCTAAAAATATTATTTTACTAAATCAAGACTCAAAATAGGAAAATGCACTATTTCTCAAGAAAATCGACTATTATGACTTCTAAATCACTAAAAATGATGTCTCATCCTAACATAAATCTATCACAAATGAGGAGACATAAGTACGTAAATTTGATTGTTTTTAGTGCAAAGTTAATAGGTTCTTGAATTTCATGAAAGACCAATCCAAGGAGGAGAAGTGAGAAATAAAGTCTTAGTGTATTTTAGAGTGTTAGGAAATGTTTTTACTCTATTTTCTATTTTTAGAGTGCACTTTCCTATTTCTATTTCTTGATTTATTGATTTATTCTTTTCAAGCATATGCGGTTTAATTATTTATTTAATGTGAAGCTTTAAAAGATATATGGTAATTACTTAGAGACCAAGTCAATATAAAGAAGTAAAGGAAAGAAGATTTACATGGAAATAAAAATATTTAGGAAAGATATATGCAAAGAAGGAAAAGATAAAGCTGCCTTATGAATATGAAATTCCAGCCACGTTTCAAAGATAAGTTCATAACTAAAGATTGGCTAGGAATCTGGACGAGTGGTCTGCACCAATAGAAAGCTCTTTCCAAGACAAGCAGTTTCATATATTGTAACTTCTCAAACGGATAAGTATTGAAAAAGATATGACCAAATCAAATCAGCAGCAGAATCTTACCTTTCCTAGAATTTAGGGCTACGAATTTAAGAATTCTTAACTTGTCTTCCACTCCAAGTAAATTCGACCTAGGGTTACCTAACACCTATAAATACACCCCTTAGACCCCTCTTTTCACACACTTCAGAGAATTACGCAAGAGGCTTAAAGTTTTCAAGTCAGAGCAAGAAGGCAAGGAGAAGCTAGTGCTGGAGGAATCCTTTTTCTTCCATCAGCAATCATCCTACCCTTTAGGTTTAATGTATCTTTTGTACTTGAACATGAATTCCTTTTATTTTATGTTATTCTTTAATTTTCTTATGAGCTAAATTTCTTTATACTTGGGAATCGTATTAAAAGGATGATCCTTAATAAATTAATCTATGTCTTGAATTTGGGATTGTTTAGATTTAAATAGGATTGAGTTTTATATATTGGATATTACTCTTTTTCATTACTAATTATTTTAGGAACAACTAGAATTATCTTTTAGTATTTGGGCTATTCACTTTAGTGGCGAAGTGATCATCCGACAGGGGGGGTTTGAATACAGATCTAGGTAATACCCGTGTAATGTTCGTTATTGACCGACAGGCTTAACTAGTTACATAGCCGAAGAGGTAAATTCTTATCATCCGAAGAGGCATATTCGACCATACAGGTGTTTATGATACTTTAGGATAGCTTCTAGGTCCACCCGACAAGGGGCTAGGAGATTTTAGAGTCCCGACTAATATTATAATTCCAATTCTACCCTTAAACATAGCATAAATTATATTGATTAAGTGGATTCCTTTGCGAGACTCAAGTATCTCTCTTATTAGAAGTTAGTCGTTTATTTGCTTTATTTCCTTTCTGTTTATTTAATTTTAGTCTTTACTTTATTTGCAATTTTAATTTACAAAAACCAAACAAAAATTCTTATCTTTTATTTTCTGTTTAGCAATTACTCTTACTACTTGATTAATATTTATCATATATTACTTGGGACAACCGTACACTTGCGGTTAAGTGGTTCCTCTTTATTTATCGCTTAATTTTATAACACCCTAGGACCCACCAAGTTTTTGGCACCGCTGCCGGGGACGGTAGCGTGTGACCCCGGTGTTAATCTTTTAGTAGTTTAATTGTTAGTCTAATTTTAGTTTTATTTTTCAGTTTTACGCTTTGGGTTGTCTTTCTTTCTCATGTTTACAGGTTTTTGTTTATGCGTGAAGATATCGTGATCCTTGCAAATCCCGAAAACCTAGTTCGAGAAGCAAACAAAAGAAAGAGAGAAGCTAAAGCAAAAGAGTTAGAGGAGCAATTAGAAAGAGAAAGAATGGCTGAAAATCAACTCAACCCTCCTCAGAACATTGATCTGTGGTTCATCAATGGCCCTGAAGAAGCTCCATTTAGAGCTCCTTCCCTCGGAATTAGCCCAGCAAACATTAATGTCGAGAGATTCAGACCCGATCCTGGTATGCTATCTTAGTTTCAAAGTTATGGCAATTTCCGAGGAGCACCTGTCGAAGATCCAATCCATGTTGTACAGAAGTTCATGCAAATTTGCGATTCTTATATTATGCATGGAGTAACTAAAGAGAAAATGTATTTTGCTAATTTTAGATACTTAGTTATTGATGGAGCAAGTGAGTGGCATGATTCTCAAGAACCCGGAACAATTACAGCATGGGACGCATTACAAACCGCGTTCTTCGATAGATACTACCCAACGAATATGAGATTGGATGCGCAAGTTGAGATAACTTCATTCAAATAAGATCAAGACGAGACTTTGGGTAGGAGTTGGAAGAGATTTCAGATTTGCTTAAGAAGAGTCCCTGATCATGGCCTCACAGAAGTTCAACAGATGAAGATATTTTACCGAGGACTTGATGGCTCTTCAAGAAAGGATCTAGATTTGCTTTGTGGTGGTGCATTTCTACGGGTACAACCAGTCCATGCTAAGATTATTTTGAATAGAACTGTAACGAATGAACTAGGTTGGAATACCGTGAGAACACCTATTCAAGGTGGAAACAGTGCATTGATTGAAGAAAGATTCACCGCAATGGAAAACAAACTTGAACAACAACTGAAACAGCTTACTCTAGCTGTTACAAAAAGTGTTGCTGGTAGAAGAACAGATGTCAATGTTACACAAGAAGTTTATGGATGCTCTAACTGCGGTACAGAAGATCATGATTGGGAGAATTGTCCACACAATACAGAATCCGTAATGTTCGTCTCCAACCGAGGAAATTATAACTCAAGTGGTCAAGGTTATCAACCAAACAGAAACCATCCGGGTTTCCAATATTCGAATCCAAATGGGGCTACTAATCCAACTTATGCATATCAACCACGTCCCCAAGGTAACAACTTTCAACCAAGACCTCAGAACAACTACCAAGGTGGACAAGCATACGGAAATCAAGCTCAGAGACAACCTCGTCAAGATGCTTACACCGAGACCATGAACCAGAAAGCTCTACCTGCTCAACCTCAAGAAGGTGCATTAGATGTTCAGCAAACTTTGACAACACTAATCAACATCCAACAGTCTACGACCGCAACACTTAAATTGATGGAAACTCGGATGGCGCAGATAAATAAGCAATTAAATCAACGTCAACAAGGACAATTACCGAGTGACACTGAAGAACCTAAGCAAAGAGAAGACTGTAATGCAGTGACACTTCGAAGTGGTAAGAATCTCCCACCACCTCCTTTTCCCATGATGAAAGAGAAAGAAACAACTGTGAAAGAGAAACCGGCAAAAGATGTGGTGGAAAAAGAAGATGAACCTGAAATAGTTGAAGTGGAGAAGATTCCAGAAAAGCCAAAATCCAAAGATGTTACAGAAACCCGTCCTCCTCCACCTTTCCCCTCCAGAGTTCAGAAGAAATGAGACATGGCAGAATACCAGAAGTTCTTGAATATGGTACGTGATCTCAATATTAACGTTCCGTTCTTAGATGTTATACGCGATGTTCCGAAGTACGTTAAATTTCTGAAAAAAGCCATTACCAACAAGAGACCATACCGTGAGAATGAGATGATAGGATTGCCAGAAGAATGCAACGCTATATGCCAAAGTAAGTTGCCACCTAAACTACTTGATCCTGGGAGTTTTACGATTCCTATTTCGATTGGTAATGAGTGGAAAGGGAAAGCTTTGTGTGACTTGGGTGCGAGTATCAATTTGATGCCCAAGTCGATTTTCGAAAAACTGAAGATAGGAAACGCAAAACCTACTTCCATGATCCTACAGATGGCTGATAGGTCCCTCGCTCATCCTGAGGGATGAATCGAAGATGTTCTCATCAAGGAAGGTACTTTAATTTTTTCCTGTTGATTTTGTTATTCTTGAATACAACGTGGTAGGAATGTCCCCATTATCTTGGGTCGACCATTCCTAGCCACGAGGCGTACTGTTATTGATGTAGAAAACGATGAATTAACCATGCGAATCCAAGACGAGAAGGTAAAGTTCAATGTGTTTAGGGCCATGAAGTTTCCAGTTCTTCCTGAATAGTGTTTCCGAATGGATGTACTTGATGTGACTACACAAGAAGCATTTGATCGTATGAATTTTAACGATATCTTGCAAGCAACCCTAACACTTGACTTACCGGAATTGATGGAAGAATTAACCGAGATTGTAGCTGCTTTGAATTCCGGAAACATGAAACATAGGCATCTCGCCTATGAGCCATTCCGAGAGCCTGGGGAGATAGTGTCTAAAAAGAAACCATCTATCGAATCTCCCCCGCAACTCGAAGAAAAGCCGCTTCCATCACACTTGAGGTATGCGTATTTAGGTACCAACAAAACTCTACCTGTTATTGTTTCAGCTACTTTAACAGGTCCTCAAGAAGACAAACTGTTGCGCATACTGAGATCTAATAAAGAGGCGATTGGTTGGACTATTGCTGACATCAAAGGTATTAGTCCTTCCTATTGCCAACACAAAATCATTCTAGACGGTGAAAACGCGCGCTCAGTTGAAGGACAAAGAAGATTGATGCCAGCTATGAAGGAAGTGGTGAAGAAAGAAGTTATCAAGTTGCTAGACGTGGGAATCATCTATCCCATAGCTAGTAGCGAATGGGTGAGTCCAGTTCAATGTGTACCAAAGAAAGGTGGTATCACTACCATCTTGAACGAGCAGAATGAAGCCATTCCCTCAAGGACCGTTGTTGGTTGGAGAGTGTGTATGGACTATCGAAAGTTGAACAAGGCCACCAGAAAAGATCACTTCCCTCTTCCGTTTATTGATCAAATGTTAGACAAGCTAGCTGGGAGAGAATATTATTGCTTTTTGGATGGATATTCTGGATACAATCAGATTTATGTAGATCCAAAATACAAACACAAGACAACCTTTACATGTCCTTTTGGTACCTTTGCCTTCCGAAGGATGCCATTCGGATTATGTAATGCACCTGCTACGTTTCAAAGATGTATGATGGCAATCTTCTGGGATATGATTGATGATTTCCTTGAGGTATTTATGGATGAATTTTTTGTGTTTGGTGATAACTTTGAGGAGTATTTACGGAACTTGGAGAAGGTATTGATTAGATGCAAGGAGACGGATTTGGTTTTGAACTGGGAGAAATGTCACTTTATGGTTCGAGAAGGTATAGTGCTGGGTCACAAGGTTTCAAGTGCTGGTTTGGAAGTTGATCGTGCGAAGATAGAGGTAATTAAGACTCTTCCCCCTCCTATTTATGTAAAAGGGATAAGAAGCTTTTTGGGTCATGCTGGTTTTTACCGACGTTTTATCAAGGACTTCTCCAAAATCTCTAAGCCGTTGTGCAACTTACTTGAGAAGGACACCAAATTCCTTTTTGATGAAGCTTGCATAAAGGCGTTCAACGAGATCAAAGAGAAGCTTATTTCTGCACCTATTGTATTACCTCCTGATTGGAAGATGTCGTTTGAGATTATGTGTGATGCTAGTGATCTTGCAATGGGTGCTGTTCTGGGTCAAAGAAAAGAAAAGGTATTTCACTCTATCTACTACGCTAGTAAAACCTTCACAAGTGCTCAAATTAATTATACCGTAAATGAGAAGGAATTACTAGCTGTTGTGTATGCATTCGACAAATTTCGTTCCTACCTCCTTAGGGCGAAAGTTGTTGTGTTTACCGACCACTCTGCGATTAAATACCTTATGGAGAAGAAAGATGCGAAGCCGAGGTTGATTAGATGGGTTTTACTGTTACAAGAGTTTGATTTAGAGATTCGGGATCGAAATGGTTGTGATAATCAGGTTGCTGATCATTTGTCGCGTCTTGAAGGTTCTGAATCTAATAGAGGACCTGAGTTGGTAAGAGAAGAGTTTACTGATGAGAGTTTATTTTCAGTTTATTCGTTAGAAACTCCTTGGTATGCGGATATAGCAAATCTTATTGTGAGTGGTTCTTTTCCTCAAGGAGCTACCTCACAAGAGAAAAAAAGACTAGCCCATAGAGCTAAACAATTCTTTTGGGAGGATCCTTTCCTCTACAAAACATGCAGTGATTAGATGGTAAGGAGATGCATACCAGATAAGGAAATTTTGTCCATTGTTGCAGGTTGTCATGATTCACCATACGGAGGACACTTCAAAGGAGATCGTACAGCTGCAAAGGTACTACAATCCGGTTTTTATTGGCCTACTTTACATAAGGATTGTCATGAGTATGTCAAGAAGTCTCATAGATGCCAGTCTACTGGTAATGTATCTAAGAGAGATGAGATGCCGCGTAATAATGTTCTTGAAGTTGAGATAATCCAAGCAAGAAACTCAAGCTACACCAAGTTCTCTTAACTTTATTCTAACCTTGGTATAACTTGAGTTTGGGGTAAAAATCAACCATGACAAACAGAACAGATGTTATGGATTATATGAGGAAGTGTTACATCCTAGGGAAGAACAAGAATTTGCCTGGCTCTACAATTAAAAAGGTCATCAATCTTGATGAGCCTACTGAAGAAAAACAAGAAGAGAAACAAGAAGAAAAGGCACCTTCACCACCACTACACAAGAAATTCACTGCTAGGATGAAGGTACAATCAAAGCCTAAAGAAAAGACACCAATCCAAGATCAAGGTTCTTCTTCCTCTTCTCAGAATAATTCTTGCACACCCCCATGGGCTATCAAATTTCAACAACAAATCGATCATCTAAGAAAACAAAACATAGCACTTTGGGAGGAAATTGCCAAGATGAATTCAACAAGGGATAAGGTAACTTTGAACATGGATATTGACAATGATTCTTCTTCTTCGGAGGAGGATATGATGGATCTTTATGGCCAGGTACCCCGTTCTAATTCTTCTTCTTAATTGATGGTAGGCACTAATTAAGTAGTTTTAGTTTAATTTTATTGCTTTATTGAGTCTTTTTCGAGTCGTGGGGACACGACTCACTTTTGAGTTTGGGGTGGGGTTCGTTGCCTCATCCCAATTTTTTGGGATTTACATGCTTTCAATAAAATTAATCTTAGGGTTGCGTTGACTGTATAGTATTTTAAATGCCCCCGCCAAGCATGCTTTTTATGAATTAATGATAGAAAATAGTTGAGTTTAGAAGTTAGTGTAAACTGAACTTTGATTGATTGCATATATGAGATAATTGATAGGAAGAATTAATGAACAATGCAAAAGAAGTAAACTTGTGCTTAAGGATAATAGGTGGTTTGTAGAACGTGAGATCTAAATGAGTATAGAACCCACTTAGGTATGAACGAGAGGCAAGTTGTGTAAATAGGAAGATGATAGATGCAGTTCTTTGTTAGCCCTTTGAATCCTTTTTGGCCTTCTATCCCTGAATTAATTATATCCTTCTTAGAAAAAATTTAAGCCTTTAAGCCTTTCTTTTGTTGCCACATTATAAGCCAATATCCCTTTAGATTGTTAGGCATAACCATATGACCCGCACTTGAATCACGATCCTGAGACTTCCTGTCTTGAGCTTGAGTTTGGGGTGGTGGGTCCACTATATGGGAATTTACATTGGGTTGGGATTTTTGAGCTTATCAATTGTGCTTTGTGCTATACATGATGATGATTCACAGGTTTATTATATTGTAACCCTTTGTCAGGGTAATAGTGAATGTAAAAGAAGCTATGAGCTCAAGTTATGAAAAGGCATAACTATGAAAAAATAGCATGATATCTCAAGATTAAAAAGAGAGTCATAGCTATACAAAAGAAAAGAAAAAAATGAATGATTTGAAAAGAATATACATATTCGGACCGGCAAAGTGGAAAATTTTAGGTGAATCATCCTTAGTGCGTATTGGGTTAATTTGGGGACGCTAATTAAGCGCGTCAATTGGGTTGAGTGAGAACGTTATTCGAGTGTAAACTCAAGCTCTTGGACAGTTTGTTGATGGTAAGTGAGGAGAGAGCCAAAAGCTCACTTCAAATTTACCAAATATACATACCATACCGTCCCTAAGCCTATGCTAAAACCGTAAAGACCTCGTGATTCCTAGATACGCAGTGAGTTAATATGGAATATGCTAAGTGGAGCGTTCAAAGCAAGTAAAGATCGAGGAACACCCTATAACCACCATCTTGAGATAAGTAATAAGCGTAACCTTCTAGCATTGTGAAATTAATTTTGGATTGATATTATTTTGTGTTTGATTTTGCATGATAAGTGTAGGTGTATATTAATTCCTAGACTAGACTATATGAGATTTGTTTTAAGTTGTGCTTTAGGAATATTTAGTAGATTCTACCTTCTGCGTTCACCTAAAAGATCCTTTGTTTTTATTTTACTTTGTCGGGACGACAAAGGTTTGAGTTTGGGGTCTTGATGTCTCCCTATTTGTTCTAATTATTATCCCCTTGGATACATCCTTTTAGGTGAATAAATGACTTAATTGATAGACTTTTAGGCGTATTTGATCATATTGCACTTTTTCCCCTTGGAAATTAACTATTTGCATAATCTGAGCTTTTGTACGTAATTGTTTTAGTGCAAAGTTAATAGGTTCTTGAATTTTATGAAAGACCAATCCAAGGAGGAGAAGTGAGAAATAAAGTCTTAGTGTATTTTAGAGTGTTAGGAAATGTTTTTACTCGAGTTTCTATTTTTAGAGTGCACTTTCCTATTTCTATTTCTTGATTTATTCTTTTTAAGCATATGCGATTTAATTATTTATTTAATGTGAAGCTTTAAAAGATATATGGTAATTACTTAGAGACCAAGTCAATATAAAGAAGTAAAGGAAAGAAGATTTACATGGAAATAAGAAGATTTAGGAAAGATATATGCAAAGAAGGAAAAGATAAAGCTGCCTTATGAATCTGAAATTCCAGCCACGTTTCAAAGATAAGTTCATAACTAAAGATTGGCTAGGAATCTGGACGAGTGGTTTGCATCAATAGAAAGATATTTCCAAGACAAGCAGTTTCATATATTGGAACTTCTCAAACGAATAAGTATTGGAAAAGATAAGACCAAATCAAATCAGCATCAGAATCTTACCTTTCCTAGAATTTAGGGCTACGAATTTAAGAGTTCTTAACTTGTCTTCCACTCCAAGTAAATTCGACCTAGGGTTCCCTAACACCTATAAATACACCCCTTAGACCCCTCTTTTCACACACTTCAGAGAATTACACAAGAGGCTTAAGGTTTTCAAGTCAGAGCAAGAAGACAAGGAGAAGCTAGTGCTGGAGGAATCCTGTTCTTCCATCAGCAGTCATCCTACCCTTTAGGTTTAATGCATCTTTTGTACTTGAACATGAATTCCTTTTATTTTATGCTAGTCTTTAATTTTCTTATGAGCTAAATTTCTTTATACTTGGGAATCGCATTAAAGGGATGAACCTTAATTAATTAATCTATGTCTTGAATTTGGGATTGTTTAGATTTAAATAGGATTGAGTTTTATATATTGGATATTACTTTTTTTTCATTACTAATTCTTTTAGGAACAACTAGAATTAGCCTTTAGTATTTGGGATATTCACTTTAGTGGCGAAGTGATCATCCGACAGGGGGGTTTGAATACAGATCTAGGTAATACCCGTGTAATGTCCGTTATTGACTGACAGGCTTAACTAGTTACATAGCCAAAGAGGTAAATTCTTATCATCCGAAGAGGCATATTCGACCATACAGGTGTTTATGATACTTTAGGATAGCTTCTACGTCCACCCGACAGGGGGCTAGGAGATTTTAGAGCCCCGACTAATATTATAATTCCAATTCTACCCTTAAACATAGCATATATATTATATTGATTAAGTGGATTCCTTTGCGAGACTCAAGTATCTCTCTTATCTGAAGTTAGTCGTTTATTTGCTTTATTTCCTTTCTGTTTATTTAATTTTAGTCTTTACTTTATTTGCAATTTTAATTTACAAAAACCAAACAAAAATTCTTATCTTTTATTTTCTGTTTAGCAATTACTCTTACTACTTGATTAATATTTGGGTTGAACCTAATCCGTCCCTGAGAACGAACTTGATTATCATATATTACTTGGGACAACCGTACACTTGCGGTTAAGTGGTTCCTCTTTATTTATCGCTTAATTTTATAACACCCTAGGACCCATCACATGCATGTTCCAAGAAACTTTTCACGCCTTTAATGGAAACTAGAGGGGGAAAGGTTTTGATTATCTCAATCTTTGCATGGTCAACCTCTGAACCCTTACTCAAAACCTTGTGCCCAACACGATCCCTTCACGAACCATGAACTGACACTTCTCCTAATTCAAAACAAGACTAGACTCTTTATAAGAAATTAAAACATTCTCCAAATTTTTGAAGCAATCATCAAAATCATCACCAAACACTGAGAAGTCATCCATATATACCTCCAAGAACTGATCAATCATGTCCCAGAATATGACCATCATACACCGTTGGAACGTGGATGGTGCATTGCATAATCCAAATGTCATCATTTGAAATTAAAAGATACCAAATGGACATGTGAAGGTGGTTTTGTGGTGATATGCAGAATCTACACAAATTTTATTGTAGCCCAAATATCCATCGAGGAAGCAAATATACTCATCATTCTTTGTGGACTTGTTCAATTTTTGATAGTCTATACACACTCTCGACCTGATAATGGTTCTAGAGGGTATGGCTTCAATCTGATCATTAAGGACCGTATTAATTCCTCCTTTCTTTGGAACATATTAAACTGGATACACCCATTCACTATTAGATATGGATATGATGATCCCCACACCTAGTAGTTTAATGACTTCCTTCCTCACTACTTCCTTCATTGCAGGCATAAGTCTCCTTTGACCCTCAACTGATCGTGTCTTATCATCTTCAAGAATGATATTGTGTTGGGAAATAGTAGGACTAATGCCTTTGATGTCAGTTATAGTCCAACCAATTACCTCTTTGTTAGTTCAAAGCACACGCAACAACTTTTCCTCTTAAGTACCTGTCAAGTTAGCGGAAATAATAACATGTAATGTATCATTTTCACCAAAATAAGCACACCTCAAATGGGAAGGTAGTGGCTTCTCTTCAAGTTTTGAAGGAGATTCAATATATGGTTTCTTTGGTGGCTCTATTTTCTCCGAAGCTCAGATTTGTTCATACCGTGGACTTCTTTTTGTTCTTCCACCTTTTGAATTTAGAGCAGCCACAACATCCGCCAGCTCTTTGGGTATTCTAGGAAAATATAGACTCGAGGTAGCCTAAAAAATATCATCAAAACTATTTTCATCATACATTTCTTGTGTGACACGATTGAGGATGTCCACACAAAAACAATCATCTCTCGAATCGAGAATTGAACACCTTAAGTTTGACCTCTTCATTTTGCACTTGCATAATTATTCTCCATTTTCTACAGCAATTAAGGTACACCTGGTGTCTAAGAAGGGTCGGTCCAAAATGATTGACACATTCTTATCCGCATCGTAGTACAAAATAATGAAATAACATGAAAATATAAAATTACATATCTTGACGAGCACATCTTCTATCTTCTCTTCGGGATGGGATATAAGTCTATCAACCATTTACAAGACCACGGTAGGTCTTGCTTTCTGAATCTTCAATTTATCGAGCAATGACCTAGGCATGATATTGATACTCACACCCAAATCACATAAGGCTCTCCGGATCCGTTCTTCACCAATAGGTATAGGAATATTAAAACTCATGGGATCATTCAACTTTGGTGGCAACTTTCTTTGGCAAATTGTGTTGCACTCCTCGGGTAGACCAACCATGTCCCTTCAATGTACTTGCGTTATTTTGAAAGCACATCTTTCATAAAATTCAAATACTTTGGCATTCTTTTGATTGCTTTAACAAACGACAAGTTATTTTTTAACTTTTGCACTATTTCTATAAACTTCTTGAATTCTTTGTCATCTTTTTTATTTTGACACGTGACGGGAATGGGATAGGAGGATTCTTTGCATTCATAACTAACCCTTTCTTCTTCTTTTGTTCCTTCGATGCATTTTCAATATTCTCATTAACAATCATCGACTCACTTTTCTCTTCAACAACATCTCGTACATTTTCTTGATTTGAATTTAACTCATTTTCTTGTGTAACGGGAAAGGGTAGGGGTAGTTGCTTCCCACTCCTTAAATAAATCGTGTTATAATCTCCATTATCCCATGGAGTATCATTATTGTTAGAGCTTTGACTTGTGATCTCATATGAAATTGATTAGCAATTTGAGAGACCTTGGTTTTCAAGTGATTTCAACGCCGCAGAATGTTCATTCATCCTTTCATTATTGTGCTTCATGTCTATTTATTTGACTTCAAATTTTTGTGCGTCATTAGTGGCTGGTAGGATGTGATAAAATAATGATAAAAAAGATAAGAACTATCACCCTAATCAATCATGTTACTCAATGAAAGTATCACAAATCGTATGCAAGTTTTAGTAGTAAGTAAGTTTCGTTCTCAGGAACTTAGTGTGTTATACGTATAAATTAGAAGAAAGAGTAGTAAGAAATAGTTTCGTGGAATTAAACAACATCAAAAGTAAATATGAATAATTGTGGAGAGAATGATTAAACTAAAAATAACACAAATAAATAAAAGATGTAAGAATAAGATGAGAGATATAGCTCAGGTTTATGTGTATGAACTTAACCTTCTATTTCTATTACTAAATATAAGGGTGATTAAAGCTCTTAAAGTAAGTAGCCAGGATTCTATATTCCTCCTAACCCCCTTTCGGGTGGACTTAGGTGGCGACCTAAAAATTATCAAGGGACTTGGGTAAGGGGACCCTGCGCTCGGTGGTTAGTCTCAAAGCCTAAGGATTATCTAGACAGGCAAGCTTGTCAGGATCACTACCGCACACTAAACGTTTATGTGATGATTCAACAATTAGACACCACTTCCAGGTGACCCTCAAACTACTATTAATGGGGTAGTTTATACTCGTGCACTAGCAAGAACTACAATCAATACATCAAAGTAAATAACACAAATATGAAGGTTAAGAAGCTCAATCGATTTAAAAAGGTTTTTCCCAAACAAACTTAGATAGAAGAAAATACAGTTCAAAGATTATACATATGCAAAACCCAATCTATGTGAAATTTCGTTCATGCTTGAAAGATATAAACTAAAATAAAGATACATACTATCAACTTGCTTCTCTTGAGGTCTTCAAAGAGTACTATTAATTAAGGACTAGGCAAGAATTAAGCTATGACTTAGAACTGAGGAAGGACATGTTTAAAATGATAATAGGGTGTATTAATAGGTGTTTTCTAACACTAGGTCGAAATCTTGGAGTGTAAGGCAAGTAATTCGAGTCCAAGTCCAATTCAAAATTGTTTCCTAAAATATAGTACAAGATAAACACTGCTCACTGTTTTGGTCATATCTTCTTTGTTATTGCGCCAAATTTCACCCACTTTATATCAAAACGACCATAGTAAAAAGAAATATCTAACCCTTTAAAGGCTAGTCTAAAATCACAATATATTTGGAGTTATCTTCACTTTAGTGGACGTAGCTGCAGAATTGACATATTTATTTGGCAGCTTCTCCTTTCCTAATTCAACTTTACTTCCTTTTATCTCCTGATTTCTTTTTGATTTTCTTTCTTTAACTCTAGAGAATTGAATTGAAATTTAATTATATTCCATAAACCTTACAAGCTTCACATTAACACACAAATTAAACCAAATATGTTCAAAAAGTAATAAATCATCAAATCAAGACATGAATTAAGAAAGTATCTAATAACGGGTGAAAATTCCTTAAAAATTAATCAAATACACCTAAAATGATATCTCAAACCTAGATTAATATATCATAGATATGGAGACATCAAGACCCCAAACTAAAAGTTTTATCGTCCTGATACAATAAAGAAAGAACATAGGGAAGTCTCCAAATACACACCTAGGTCAATTAAGCACAATGGGAAGAAGATAGCAGAATATAGATAATAACCCCAAAGAAACTACTCAGAAAATTTCATGTAACAATATTTGCAAACTAAATTACCTGTAACTTGTTATACAAAAATTCAACACCGTTCAAAGATCGGATTAGCTTTGCAATGCAATCATGGAGGCTACAGATTGTTCATCGAGCCTAACTAGTATCCAATGATCCATCTAACTACTCTCTGATGGTTCAATTATTTCTAGATCACATAGAAAAAAATCATAAGGTTTTTAAGGTTGTAATATAGGCTTAGGGACGGTATATGATCGTATATTTGGATAATTTAGAGTGAGCTTTTGGCTCTCTCCTCATTAGATATCAACGAATTTCCCTAGAGCTTGAGTTACTCTCATAAAATTTTCTCACTCAACCTAGTAAATTGATGCACTAATTAGCATACCCAATAACCAATGAATTGATACACTAATTTGACGGTGCAAATCATATATTCTTCTCATATCAATTTTTTTATTTTGTAATATAGCTATGACTCTCTTTTTGATGTGAGATGTCATGCTACTTTTTTCACATAAAACTTTTCATAATTTTTTCCCCGGAAAAGGGTTTCAATATAAAAAATAAATCATCATAAAATATATAGAGTACAAATACATAAGCTCAAAAACCCAACCCAATAATATTTCCCATAATGGTGAACCCACCACCCCAAACTTAAGCTCTAAAAAGATTGTCTATGCATCGTGATTCGAGTGCAGATCATATGGAAAAGTCCAACAATCTAAGGGGATATGGATTATAATGTGGCTAAATAAAAAGGATATAGAAAGGCTAGAGGGTCTGAGAAGGACATAAATATAATAAATGGATAGCAAGCTAAAAGGCAATAAGGGGCTTATCAAAAAACCGCCTTAATCACTTTATAAACTATGGAATTTAGTGACTTTCTTACCTTTAGCATGTTAATTAAATGGTTTTATCAACTAGCTCGGATCTCACGGCCTAAACACTACTCAAGACGCCCTAAGATCAAACATACTTCTACCACATTGCTTACTAATCTTCTCTTTACTATCAATGTGTGTTTCCTATTCATACTCAAAGCATACAAATAATCAATTCATAAACATACTACTTTCTATCATTAACTTATGATTTCAAGCTATTAAACACACTCTACATCTAATCCTATGTATCAAAAAAAATCTTCCAAAAAATAGTAAAATCACATAAAAATGGAGATAAGAGATAACGTATCCCACACCCCAACTAAAAAATGAGGCGTGTCCCCACGACTTGAAAAAACTCAATAAAGAAATTAAATTCCCATCAAGTCCTTTGTAAAACATCGATAGTTGCATAATAGGATTGTACCCACGAAGAGGGAACCTTGTTAGTTATTGTTGGAATCTTGTTCATGTTACTCCTAGACTTTCGCCAGCTTATTGTTTGCAATTAGCAAGCTCTACTGTATCTTTCATCGTCATGCTTTGAGGATAGAAATAGCCAAAAATCGTACTTGAAATTCATCCCAATATGGGCTTGCATTGGATGTTTGACGGTCTAGCCACTGACTCACACCTCTGGTAAAAAATAAATGGAACATAAAGTAATTCATTTTTCCCTTGTAATGCCTTGAGTAATGTAGGCGTCACAAATTTGCATGAATTTTGTACGGCTTGGACCGGGTCTTGGTGTGAGGATCCACTATAATTCCCATAGCTAGAGAATTGACTAGGCATACCCTGATCGGGTTCAAATCTCAAGGCTTGAATGTTGGAGGGCGAATCCCTAGTGGTTGAACTCAGAAAGGTACTCTCGGCTTAGTTATTTTTTTCATGGCTAGAGGTCAAGGTTAAATTAATTTTTGTGTATATTAACATATATTTAAATAATTTTTAATATATGGTTCATGATTTTCAATTCTTGTACAAGTTTCTTATACTTAGAATACATTTGTTATATTTAGCTTGCATGCTTTTTATAAACAAATTAGTTCATGGTTAAAAGTATAAGGTTCAAACTGCATGATTCGAGGTTCAATATTCATGGTTAATGGTTTATGTGTCATGAAAAAAGAAAATATATGTTTCATTAACGGAGTTGAACCCAAGTCCCCTGGTTGAGCACTTAAAAAATATTTTGTTCCATTGATGAGGATCAGACTTAGGCCTCCTGTGTGAAAGTTAGCTATCTAAACTGGCGGGACGATAAAAATTTAGAGAATTGCGGTTGGCGCAGATCGAACACGCTTCAAATGTCTAATGGTGTGGGACAAAAGACAATTAAGTTTTATTTATTAGTCAAAAACAACTGATGCAATAAATGCGAATGAGTGTATTGAGGGGTTACAAAATCATGACTATCTTTTATGTAGATGATTTGAACCATTTATAAAAGTCTGTATTATTATATAGATTCTTATTTATGCCACAATAAATAAAAGAAAAAATATATAGAGAAATAATATTTTGTCGAATTCTAATTAAATATTATTTTTATATCACAATATATAAAATGAGCCAAATATAGGTAAAAATATTATATTTAATATATAATAAATGAAAGATATATAAAATAATAATATTTTGTTGAATTTTAGTTAAACATAATTTTTTATGTCACAGTTTATGAAAGAAAAGAAATAATATTTTATAATTTTGAAGAAATATATATTTATGATAAAAAGATTATTGAATATATATGAGAAAATTTGGTTTTAAGTGAGAAGTTAAAAAATTATTAATAAAAACCCAATATTTCCATCAATGTGAAAGAGTTGACCATCTTTTTACGTAGATGATCTGTACCATTTAAAATAGTCTAGTCTGTTTTACTATATAGATTGTTTTTATATCACAATATACATAAAGAAAGATATATAGAGAAATAAATTTCGTTGAATTTTAGTTAAGTATTTTTTATGTTGCAATATATAAAGGAAAAAAACTATAGAGAAATAATATTTTAAATTTTAAAAAAAAATTAATTTAGGTAAAAAGATTAGTGATATATAATATAATAAAGATATAAAGAGAAATTATATTTTTTGGAATTTTAGTTAAATATGATTTTTATGTCACAATATATGGAAAAATAAAATAGGAAAATAATATTTTATAATTTTTTTTAAAACTAAAATTTAAGGTAAAAGATTAGTGAATATATATAGAAAGTATTGATTTTATAAATGAGAATTAAGGTTTTTTATTAGTCAAAAATAATTAATTGCATTAATGTGAGTAAGTTAAGAGGCCACAGACGATAATTTTCAAAAATAATATTTTATAATTAAAAAAAAAACTAAAGTTTAATGTAAAAGATTAGTGCGTATATATAGAAGGAATTGATTTTATAAATGAGAAATAAGGTTTTTTATTAGTAAAAAATAATTAATTGCATTAATGTGAGTAAATTAAGAGGTCACGGAAGATCATAACCGTTTTTTATGAAGAGCATCTGAATCGTTTAGAAAATTTATTTTATTATATAAATTATTTTTTATGTCACAATATATGAAAGGAAAGATATATAAAAATAATATTTTTTTGAATTTTAGTTAAATATTATTTTTATGTCATGAAAGGAAAGAAATATAGCAAAATAATATTTTATAATTTAAAAAAATTAGATTTATATAAAAAGATTAGTAAATATGAGTAATGATATTTGTCACCCTTTTTGTATCACCCTTTTATCACCTCCTACGTGTATGCCTACATGTACCAATGAATTGATTTCTCTATCCTATTTAATTTTTCTCTATCTTCTATTCAAGGTAATTAAAACATATATATATAGAAGGGTGATAAATGGGTGACATGAAAAGGGGTGACATATATCATTACTCAGTAAATATATACTTAAGAAAGGAAAGATATATAGAGAAATAATATTTTTTTTGACATAACAATATTTTGTTGAATTTTAATAAATACTATTTTTTATGTCATAATATATGAAAAAAAATTATAGATAAATAATAGTTTATAATTTTAAAAAAGTTTAAATTTAAAAAAAAGATTAATAATATATATAGAAATATTTGATTTTTATAAGCACAAAGGATATATATCACTCTTTTTTTTACTTCACCCTTACATCGTCTCTTATGCAGATGTTTTAGTCACCAATCAAACCGTTTCTTAATTATTAATTTTCTCTCTTTTTTGTTAAACGCCACATAAAGTTACACATGAAGTGATATATAGCATGTCTCTTAAGTGAATTTTACATTTTTTACTAGTAAAAAATAATTAATGTCATTAATGTGAAAAAATGAATCAAAGAGCCTGTTAAAAAAGTCTGTTTTACTATATAGATAATTTTTTACTTATATATTAAAATAATGAAATACAGAGAAATATTATTAAATAATTAAAAAAATTTAAATTTAAATAAAAAATTAATAAATATATATATAAAAGAAAGATATATAGAAAAATAATATTTTGTTGAATTTTATTCAAACATTTTATTGTATGTTAATTTAAATTTAATCTAAAAAAATTATTAAATATATAGGGAAAGATTTAATTTTATAAATTTGAATTAAATTTTTTATTAGTTAAAAGTAATTAATATCATTAATGCGAAGGAATGGATTAAAGAGTTATAGACAATCTTAATCGTCTTTTATATAAAAGGTTTAGGTTGTTTAAAACATTTTGATATATATACATATATAATTAAAACTTTAAATATAGGTGGAGTAAAATATCTTAATTGTTAAGACCTCTATTCCATAATGAGTAATGCTATATATCGCCTTTTTACCTCTTCACCCCTTATGTAAAACTTATGTGGAGATTTTAAAATCCAATCATGATGTTTTTGTTTCTTAAATAACTTTTTTCTCTCCCTTTTATTTAATGCCACATAGACTCCACATAAGAAGTGAAGAGGTGAAAGGGTGATATATAGCATTACTCTCAGGGGCGGAGGCATGTGTTATGTGGGGGGGTCCATGGCCCCCCCTGATTTTTCAAAAAAAATAAATTATAACTATCTTTAAAAAAAAAAAAAAATTATAAGTAAATAACCTCAAAATTTTTTAAATATCTCCATTTGGCCCCCCCCCCCTAACTTATAAAATTTATTTTATTAAACTTTAAATTATTTTATTAATAAGATTTTTTATTTTTTATAACAAAATATATATTATTTTATATTAAAAAAAAAACTTATAGCATAATTAATTAAAAAAATTAATATCAAAACTTATATTGCAATCTTTACACAATATAGGGACTTTTAATATAATTTTCCATATTATAAAACCTATTTTACAATTTTTGCATAATACTTAAACTTTTAGTGCAAATAGTGGCAAAAAAAAAATTTCGGGGCCGTTGCCCCCGAACCCCCTTGGCCCCCCCTAACGAAAATTCTTGGCTCCGCCCCTGATTACTCTTCCATAATAATAGTTTTTTTAGCTAAAAGAAATGTACTTCCATAATATGTGTTACATTTAGAGTTACAATGTATAATAAATTATTATTTTTTTATTATATCTTTCTTTTAAAATCTTTTATTTATTAAATATTTAATTTTTTATTTTTTAAAATTAGAGATATATTGATTATTTTATATTAAATTCTTTTTATTTTTAAAGTTTTTTAATATGTATAAAAAAAATTTAATAGTCCATTATTATGAAATGGAGGTAGTATTCACTAAAATAGAATAGCTAGTGACATGGTTGTAGCATATGTGGTTGTTAAATAATTGTTGAAATTACTGAATGTTAAAATGGGTAGATGTTGAGATCGATAGTTGACCTCCGCAGAGACCAAGAGGTCTTTGGATAGAATTTTATTGGAGTTAAAATGACTCCGAATCCAAAATGGCTCTTTAATGTACTCAAAAGAAAAAAAATTGGTAGATGTTGTTTCAATTTGAAAGAAAAAAAAAAGGAAACCTTAACTCTGAAAGATAAGAAGGGAAAGTGACACAAATCTCATAAATAAGGAAACATTTGAGGTATTTATCTTGTTATAATATAAATGAATAATTAACGAAATATCTTATTTTTCTACCACTATTAAATATATAATTAAGGCATTCGATCCTCATAACTGGTCTTTTTGTTTAATAAAAAAGTAATTAGATGTCTCGATTCTCATAATTTATTTTTTCTTCTAACGAAAATGTAAATGATTAATTAGTTTTCTCAACCCTTGTAACCTGATTTTTTTGGCTCTCGTCCCTCATAACTTGTTTTTCCTTTGACGAAAAAGGAAATGATTAGTTAAAGGTTATCTACCTTCGTAATTTCTCGGTTCCTTTAATAAAATAAAAAGGAAATAGTCAATTAAGGTCTTATAACGTGTCTTATAACGTGTCTTTTCTTGTAATGGAAAAAGGAAAATCAACCCTCATAACATGTATTTTCCATTAATGGAAAAAGAAAAAAGTTGTTGTAGATCTATTATCAAACATATCAATTAAGGATATCTTTTATTTGATTAGTTATAATTTTTAAACTCTTTCATGAGTAACTGAATCACCTTCTTAAGTGTAATGAAAAAAATCAAGCTTCTATTTCATTAGCACTTAAAGAAAAGATAAACGGTTTGAATCTTTTTTTTAACAGAGGTAAACGTATAAGGTTCAAACTCTTACATAAAAAAATAATAAATCACAAAATAATAAACACAAACTTTTTCTCAACAAAATGAAAAAATAAGAAATTAAAAAATAAATAATTACAACATCACTCACAACAAAAGTAATATAATATTTCATTAAATGAATTCATATTTTCTTAACGAAATGTTATGTACTAGAAAGGTCAATAACGTTATAGTAGTATTCTTTTTTAGTAATTATGAAATTTATAGATTGAATAGTACTTTAAGGGTAGAAGACTCTTTAGGAAAAAAAAAAAAAAACTCTTCAATATTATGCATATTCACATTGGTCAGGTCCAAAACCAAATACGCATATGGAAAATTCTTTCCGTAAACACCGACGATAATAGTCTTAGTTTAATTCAACAAATCGCTGGTCCCCTAAACATGCATGACAACTCTTCCACCCACTTGTTCCATGGGATTATAAATAGAGGCATTAACCATCTAACTCTCAACATTCTTATTCAATTAATTATCAATATTATTCAAAAGACCTTCTCTTTCTTATATTTTATCTCAAGCACTCGGCAGCCATGGTTCTTTCCAAGACAGCTTCTGAATCTGATGTCTCCATTCATAGCACTTTCGCTTCTCGCTATGTCCGAACTTCGCTTCCCCGGTAACTGATTTCTCAAACCCTCACTGTTAATTGCATTTTCGGTCACTATATCATGCAAAAACTATACTTTGTTCGAGTAGATCACACTTTAGGACTTTCTGTTTTTTTCAAGTTTATGATTTTCATCTGTTAAAATGTTGATACAAGCGTCTACTTGAAACAAATAACCAATTCATTAGTAAATTTACAATTTCATATTAAGATCATTATATTTTCACAATTGTTAAAATAGTATATTAATTTAAAATCTTCAAATACGTGACACAAGATCAAACTAAATGCATCTGAACGTAGTTAAATTTTTTTTGTTTTAAGTTAAAAAAAATTCCCACGTTTTAACAACGATCTTAGATCTATCATTACCACACGACGAAAACCAAATTAGAAGTATAATTTAGGAAAAAGATATTATTTCGTGGGCAAAGTGAACGTTCTAGAAACAACCTTTTTAAATCTTTCTTGTATAAACATGCAGGTTCAAGATGCCAGAAAATTCGATCCCAAAAGAAGCAGCGTTTCAAATAATCAACGATGAGCTGATGTTGGACGGTAATCCAAGGCTAAATTTGGCATCTTTTGTGACGACGTGGATGGAACCGGAGTGTGATAAGCTTATGATGGCGGCTATTAATAAAAACTATGTTGACATGGATGAGTATCCTGTCACTACAGAGTTACAGGCAAGTTTTTGACATTAATATATATTATTTCGATAACTGGAAATTATAAATGGAGGACTCTATTTTATGCTACCTAAACACCAACAATAAAAAAAGCTAAAATTATTATTATTATCAAGTAGTCCTTCCATTTATTATTATTTGTTCACTTTAAAAAAATTATCCCAAAAAAACTTAGTAATTTCCAGCTAATACTAGTATTGTGTTGGATGGTTAAATTAATGATGTCTAGAAGAACTTCTAATTATTAATTTGAATGATTTTTTAGCAATATGATAACATCACGCGTTTAGATGATTAAACAATGTTTTTTTAGAACACTCCACGGAACACAAATTAATTTTCGCCTTACCTTCTTTTACATGTCTAGCTTTATGAATGATTTATGAGCTTAGAGGAGAAACAATTATCATTGTCATTGGACATATATTTATTCTTTTGATCATTTTTCTATATCTTTCAACTCTACAAAGTTTGCCATTTTAAAACAACTTTATTATACTGCGATCAATTATGAACCCAATTCGATGTATGAGTGGAATAAGTCCACTATAAATATGATAAATAAAGTAACCAACCCATGTCCCCCTGTGTATACATCCAATTCACACATCTTTTTTTTGGTTCGATCCAATTCACACATCGAAAAATATAGTATAGTATACTACAACTAGTTAGGTTAGGTGGACTTTCCGCTTCTATATTTCAAAGTAGACAATTAAAAGTATTATATTAGCACGTCAGACGGATCCAAGTATACCGTGTAAAATATAGTGTAAATTTGTTCAGTATAAAAATGATTTTTAATAGAGAAATACTTCTTTTTTCCAAGAATATAGATTTTATTTTATTTTGTTTATTTTTAACACTCGTTGAATAACTAATAAAATATTAATCACAAAAAATATTGGCTCAATAATTATGACACTACTATTTTAATAAACTTAAATTCATCTTTTAACTTTTACTATAAAAAGAATTTCAATATAAATTTATTTATTTTCCTAATTATTATATCAATCTATCATGTCATTAATAATATATTGAGTAATATAAATTTAATTAATATATAATTTTTTATAAAATTATTATATTTGGTTTTAGTTTAAGTCAAATGTTATCTACGTGCAATAACTTCATTACTTCAATAATCCAAAATAGTCAACGATGAGTGTGTTTAAAAAAAGTGGATTGAAATATAAGGGTAATTTAAAATAATTTGATTCAAGGTAGAACCCCCCCCCCCCCCCCCCCCCCCCCCCCAAACCCACCTTCCCGCACGTAGAAAAAGAAAATTAATAATTATTTCTTTAACAAAGTTTACTTTTTTTTTTTAATCACATAGTTTACTTATTATATATACAGATTATCTTATCCATGGTTAGGTTGGGTTAAAAGTCGTTAAAAATAAAATTTTATACTTCGGCTTGGGCTAAATATTTCTCTAGAGAGGTTAATAATTTTTATACCCGTGTCTTAATTTATATTAGTTTTTTTTAATTATTTTTATTAATAAATTATAAACAAGATGCTCTGATTATGAAACTGAATTCGTGATCTATACATGCAGAATCGATGCGTTAACATGATCGCACACTTATTCAACGCACCTCTTGGCGATGGTGAGACAGCAGTTGGATGTGGTACAGTTGGATCATCCGAAGCAATCATGCTTGCTGGTTTAGCTTTCAAAAGAAAATGGCAGAACAAGATGAAAGCTCAAGGCAAACCTTACGACAAACCAAACATTGTCACTGGTGCTAATGTTCAGGTCTGTTGGGAAAAATTCGCAAGATATTTCGAGGTTGAGCTTAAGGAGGTGAAGTTAAGTGATGATTACTACGTTATGAACCCTGACAAAGCTGTGGAAATGGTTGATGAAAACACAATTTGTGTAGCTGCTATCTTAGGATCCACTCTTAACGGAGAATTCGAAGATGTTAAACGCCTTAATGATTTATTAGTCGAGAAAAACAAGGAAACAGGATGGGATACACCAATCCATGTTGATGCAGCTAGTGGTGGATTTATTGCACCATTTCTTTACCCAGAGCTTGAATGGGATTTCAGATTACCTCTTGTGAAGAGTATTAATGTTAGTGGACACAAGTATGGGCTTGTTTACGCAGGGATTGGTTGGGCTATTTGGAGGAATAAAGAAGACTTGCCTGAAGAACTCATTTTCCATATTAACTATCTTGGAGCTGATCAACCTACTTTCACTCTCAATTTCTCTAAAGGTTCTAGTCAAATAATTGCTCAATACTACCAATTGATTCGCTTGGGTTTTGAGGTAAGATTGTTGTTTCTTGTACAATTAAATTAATCGTTTAATTGTTAACTAAATGTATATATTATGGAATCAGGGCTACACAAACATCATGGAGAATTGTAGAGAAAATATGTTTGTACTCAGGGAAGGTTTGGAAAAAACGGGACGTTTCAACATTGTATCGAAAGATATTGGAGTTCCATTAGTTGCATTCTCGCTAAAAGACAATAGTGCCCACAATGAATTTGAAGTTGCCGATTATCTGAAACGTTTCGGATGGATTGTGCCTGCGTACACCATGCCTGCTGATGCACAACACGTCACTGTTCTTCGAGTTGTTATAAGAGAAGATTTCTCACGCACACTTGCTGAGCGCCTTGTTTTGGATATCGAAAAGGTTTTGCATGAGCTAGACTCTCTCCCAGCTAGGGTTAGCGGAAAGTTGGCTCTTTCTAAAGAGAATCCTGAATATAATGGAGAACATATCCAAGAGCATGTGCACGAGAAAGATCGTGAAGTGCAAAGGAAGATCACTACTGCATGGAGGAAATTTGTTGCGGACAAGAAGAAGACTAACGGTGTGTGTTAATTTTATTGGTGTGAGTTTATATATTAATAATTGTTTATGAGTGTTTTTTTCTTTCTTGCAACAACATTAAAACTTGATTTGAGGGAGATCTATTTATGAATTTAGTATTTTGATTTGGACTTCAAGTCTCTAAATATTTGTTTACATGACTCAAATCTCAAGTACAATATAGAACTGCATAATTTGATGTCGAAAAAGGACACGATGAAGAGAACTAGTATATATATAGCGACTAGTTATACTATGAAATTCATCCTTGTGATGATATATAAATAGAATGGATAGAAGGTGATCACATGATGCAAAAGAATCTAATTAGACAACTTAACTATTATTATTTTTACAATTAATTTAGAGATCATGATTCAAAGGATCTTGACGCTCTCTCCTATCTGTAATAAATATTATAGGGAGTTTGTTCTTTAAAAAGTTCTGTTAAATATTGTATCAACATTTCTTAGTTTGCCTAAATATTCACAAATGAGTAATATAATATATTACAGAGATTCGTTTTAGACTTCACATTCAATAGTAATGATGAAAATAACCACCCAAGGTTTTGATCCATGAAATTATAATTATAAAATCCTAATTAAAGTTTGATATCCACCACACTATTACGGGTTCTTCTTTCCGCAATTATATTTATAGTTGCGAAAGAAGGATAAATTAGTCGCGGAATCCAAATTTGCGCTTTCTCGACTACATATAGTAGTAATTACTTAGTCGCGAAAAAGTCGTCCTTAAAGGTTACATCTAACGACAAAGGCCAATAAGTAGTCGTAATTGGTCTGGCGTCTTTTACGACTACCACTGTAGTCGTGAATGACGTAAACCATTACCGACTATGCTGTAGATCTCGGTTTTGGGCGCTAGGCGGTCGACCGGGGCCTAGCGCATAGGCGGGATTACACGGGGCCTAGGCGGAATTATACGGTTTTGAATCGCGATATGTAATTTTGTATATTTAGTAATATATATGTAGTAGTTATAACAATTTTAACTATTTAAGTCATAAAATTCATCTAACAACACTATAGTATATATAAAAGTACTAAAAATTGAGTTACAATATCAACTAAAGAATTCTCGAGAATAAGAAAAAAAAAGAAAAAAGTCTATGCGGGTATGTTTTTCCATTAATCGGCGCCTAGGCAGCCATTTTTTGCCATTAATCGGTGCCTAGACGGGCTAGGCGCCTATTCCACGGCGACTAAGGCGCTAGGCAAAAACGCCTAGAATTCTAACTAGGCGTAAGCGGTTGAGGATGAGTTGACGCCTAGGCGGCGCCTAGGTGCGCCTAGACGGGGAGATCTACAGCATAGCCGACTACAGAGGTTGCCGCTAACCACTAAAACTAACGACTACTGTGCAGTAGTTATATGTTAACATTTACGACTACGAATGTAGTCGTAAATTAATGAAGTATTAGCGACTACGAATTTCGTCGCTAGACGTTGAGAATTAACGACTACTTGTTAATGTTTTTCTAGACTACTTGTAGTCGCTAATGACTTTTTTTTAAAATAAAAAATATGTTTCTAAATTATATTTAATTGCAATTTTTATTGATTATTGAAATTAAATATAATTCTAAAAACATATTTTTTATTTTATTTTTAAAAAAATACAATTAATAGTTAAAAATACCAATTACAAAACAAATAATTAATTAAAATACCAATAATATATTAATGCATTGTTTCAAACCAAAATCAACCAAAAGTCAAAATAAAAGTCAAACCATAATCAAAGTCTTATTACATAATAAAATTGACCAAAATAACCAACATAGCCTAACCTGCATGCTATATAAACGGGTCTCATGTTCTCCATCAGACTCATCATCATCATCATCTTCATCTTCATCATTCTCTTCATCACCCTCTTCATCACCTCGACTCTCAGATGCACTACCTGCTGGAGGAGTATGGTTGTTTGGCATAGGCTGGTAAGGGGGAAAACCCTGATGTACACTCATCTCGTTAATCCATCCCATCACATCAGTCACAATAGCCTGAGAATAAACCGGAGGAGCACTGCTAGAAGAGGTTGTACTAGGGGGTATATAAGGTGTCAGTTCTTGGGCTACTCGAAGCTTGTTTATTGCCGCAATCATATTCGCGTTCTGCTCGTCTTGTGCCGGGGTAGTCAAAGGACTCGAGACACGCTTCCTCTTTCTCGTTCGGCCCATACCTGGTGTCCAACTCCTCTTTGGCGAGCCCATATCCACCTTAGCAGTATCCCTCACCGACTCGACTTGCTCCTTAAGAGACAAATCACAAGCTTCAGTTGACTCATATTGACTCTGGACAATTTTTCTCTTTCATCTTCTCCTTTAACACTTTCTGTTTAATTAAATACATGAAAAAAAATCAATATTAAAGTCAAATAATGAAAAAAAAAATTTAATTAAAAAGTCATTTTCAAAATAAACTTATATCCGCGTTTTTAAAACCTTCCGACCTCCACTGCTTTGTCTTTTTGCTTTTGCCTACAACCTCGAAAAGCACACCCATTTGTGGAGTGGGGACTTGTTGTTGCGTAGCCTCATCCCTCACTGACAACGTCCCATCCTCGGTCACCTGTAGAACACCCTGTTTCATTCAAAAAAATAATAAATATTCTAAACTATCTAAACACCTATATAAAAATCTAATACCTCGTAAAGAATATCCCTAGTTCGAAAATATTTCTGAGAACCTGCCCCACTTTTATTCTTTTGCTTCTTTCGATTTTCTTTATTCATTTTATCCAGGTGCTGAAAAAATTTAAAATATAAATATTAATGAAATCATATATAATATAAATGAAAAAAAGAAATAAATATATACCTTTGCTTCTTTTGAACCCCACAATTTACAACACCTTTCTCAAATCTCATCGGATAAATCACTTGGTTTCTTTTCCTTTAAGAAATAGTACTTCTTCGTTCTATGTTTGTAGTCTTTGTACCTGAAACGCACGGTATCATCTAAATTCCCAGAAATATCTGCCCAATCGGACCTTTTCCTGCAATTAGCAATATCGAAAAATTCCTATATCCAAAATATTGATTAGAGTTAAATTAAATTAATAAGTTATCCTATATATGTATTAATATTGGGATAGTTTAAAAATTACCAATAATCGCTTAATAACTGCTACTTTGTCGGTACTGGGAACTTTATCCCACGCTTTGTAGCACGGTGGTATCCTCTCTCGAACAGTTAGCCCGACTACTTGGCTTACGTGTTTCCCGTATTTACTTGAGGGATTACACGTGTCATCTAGTACGCAAAAGTCGATCGGCAAAGGATACCCAACCGCCTTTAGTGCCCGAAGGGCAGTTTTTAGTGCCACAGTCCCTCTCTTTTTGCGCTTAACTAGTTCTGTTTTAAATTAGATTTAATTAATGTATATTTTGTATTAAAAATAATTTTGGAGAAAACAATATTTTATATACCCGGTTGGTTCTTACAGTTGGTAAGGTCTCTGTTTGGATTTCGGTTTGGGTCGCGACCCTCACCACCCCCTCCGTGATTCCTAGCTAACACATCAGCCATCTATTTTGCAATAGATTTAAATGAAAAATTAATAATTATTACATCACCAAATTAAATACATACATATGAAATTAAATACATAAAAATTATTCCATCACCAAACTAAATACATAAATATAAAATAAATATTACAATACCAAATTAAATAAATCAAATAAACTAAAAAAATATAATAACACATCCATTCAACTAACAATCTGTATTACACAAAAAAAATATTAGTCATATTATAAATACAAAAAATATATAAATGGTCCTTTAAAGAAAACATTTTAGGCCTATCTTATTATCATTAAAAAAAAATTAAATTGCTAAATCGTCCTTGTATTTTTTTTATACAAAATTTTAAGCCAATTTTATTTTCTTTAACTTGTTTTAAATTGAAAATTGTTCCTTTATTTATTTTAAAAAATATTTTAGGCCTATTTTATTTTTCTTAATTTTTTTAAAACTGCAAAATGGTCCTTTTATTTTTTTTAAAAACATTTTATACCAAATTATATTCATATAATACTTTTTTTAATTTCAAAATAGTCCTTTTAATTTTATATAATATTTTTTATTATATATTCGTCCCTATATTTTTATAAAATACATTTTAGGCCACATATAGTTTTATTACATATAATTTTTAATTGAAAAATGTTTCTTGTTATTTTCTAAAAATCCTAAAAATCCCTAAATTTATTCAATTAATTTTTTTCTAATCTAGCAATAAAAATATGTTAAATCTAACATAAATCACACCCAAATAACACACCCAATTGGTTCTTATAAAATTAAAACATGTTTCTAACAACCTGATCATACTATTTAACATTAACTACACAATTGTAATCAAATAAAAAAAATTTAAAAGTTTTAAATGAAGAAAAAATACCTACTTTTGGGCAAATTTGGTTGGAGAAATTGATAATGGAGTAGGTCCCACGTTGATTGTCCCGGGAAAGCTTTTACACGTGTTGAAATAATATTTGATGATGATTAGTGGGAAAAAATTGGGAGAGTTTTGAGAGAATAGTGGGAAAGATTTAAAATCGTGGGTATTAAGAATTCCAATTCGCAACTCTCTGAGATAAATACGCTATGAGCATTCGCGACTACATAAGTAGTCGTTAAAAATGTACAAGTAGTCGTTATTAATGACTACTAACGACTACTTACTCGTCGTAAAATGCTAAAGGTCATTTGCGACTACTTATGTCGGTGAACAAAAATAATTAAAAATTTAAAAAATACTAGCGATTACATATACAACATTAACAGCTACTTTTAGTAGTCGATAAAAGCAAAATATATTTACGACTACTTATGTAGTCGACAAAGATGTAAAGTAGTTGTAAATAAGATGTAGTCATTAAAGATATATCTTTAGCGAATACAAATAAGCGGTCGGGAAAGATTTACTCGCTAAAGATCACGAGTGTAGTACTAATCCTCAGTTTTTACGATTTCATTCTAAAGAATTGACTCCTTGAATCTAGAGTTTTTGTTTTTGTTTCACTATCTGGTGGGGGCAAAGGTGTGATAAATAAATAGATAAATAAAGATAATAATAAAGAGCACACACCCTTGAGAACCACGGAACTCACTGCAAGTATCACAGATCGTTTGCAAGTTTTAATGATAAGTTAAGTTCGTTCGCAGGGATTTAATCTGTTAGATCTACTTATATTTAACAAGCGTAGATGAATTTAGATGTTTTAGATAAAAATATAAAAAGATGAATAAATATCTGATATGAAATAACAAATATGAATGCAGATAAATAAATATGAATATAAGTTAAATAAATTAGGATTAATATTATGAGTCTAATTTACTAACTTGTTATTCTAACTTGTCACAGATTAAGCATTATATATTAACCAGGATTCTAAATTCTACCTAGCCTTTTCTAGGCTTAGGAGCAACCTCTCCACTATCAAGGTCTTGGGTAATGATTGGTGATAAAATCAAACCTTTATGGCTATCTAGTTAGGCAAAGGATCAAAACTAGACGATTATGTGGTGTTGTCAATAACTAAGAATAATCCTAAGATTGACCAAATCTAAGGATGTAACAATAAGTCAAACACATAATAACAATATACGCCAAGCTCAATCAATTAAAATAACAAATAGTATTTGGAATTAAAGACAAAATAATAACCCAACAATTAAAGGTAAAACTTACAGAATAAAAGGTTAGAAAGATGGTTGAGCATAAATCTATAGCTAATTACCCTAAATATAGAGAAGGTGAGATGTAGAAGAGGAGTTTGTCACTCTCCAACTTCTTCTTCTTGTCTTCCTCTATAGGTCAGCTTGCTTCTTGGATGAATAGCTTGATACTAAGGATGAATATTTAATTTAAGAACTAAGCTATTATTTAAAAGTGAGAAAATACAAGTAAGGACTAAGCCTAAGCTTGAAACTGAGCAAGGACATGTTTACAATGGTATAAGGCTGTATTTATAGGTGTTTAGGAAGACCTAATTCATTTTCTTGAAGGAGAAGTAAGTAGTGGACTCCAAGCCCAACTCAAATTCGTAACCCTAAAAACATGCAATCATGCCCGTTTTTATTTTGGTCCTAGCAGCTTCGATTTTCATCCGATTGATGCGTATGAATATACCAAATTCATCTTCTCGAAAAGATCTTCAACTTTGCTCTTGACCGTTTCTCCAAATTCCACACCGTTTTTGTGGTCGTAGGTGCAGAAATTCAGGATTAAGGCAGTTTTTCCTTTTCCATGTTTTTAGCTTTTATTTCCTTATCTCCAATTACCATGCTTATCTCTTTCCATATCTTGTAGTCTTTGACTTGGAGTCTAATTAATCTCCATAATTATCTTTAAAGCTTCACACTAAATAAATAATTAAACCCAATATGCTCTAAAAATATTATTTTACTAAATCAAGACTCAAAATAGGAAAGTGCACTATTTCTCAAGAAAATCGACTCGAAGACTTCCTAAATCACTAAAAATGATGTTTCATCCTAACATAAATCTATCACAAATGAGGAGACATCACTATCTTAATTGCTAGTTCTATAGATATGTGTTGAAGCGGGGGGTTTTAATTTATGTTCTGCTATTTTATTAAAATAGGTTAGAATTAGGATAAAAGATAAAACAAGAAACAAGAAACGAAAGAAACGAAAAAAAGACATATCTATGTAGATAATTCAAAACTGGAAAAACTACAAGAAGATGAGAAGATTTTAGTAATGAAAATTAATTATAAAGGAATTATCAATTGAGAAGGTTAACTAATAACGTATACTGTACAATTACTACTACACAGATGATCTTTAGCGAGAAACCCTTTAGCGATGACCCATGGGTCCTCGCTACAGACCCCCCCTTCAGCGAGGATGGTCTTTTGAGACGACTTCGTCGTCCCTTATAAGTTGCTGATAAATTATGCGAGTGAAAAAAATAAAAAAATAAAGTAGTCGTTGGATGTCCTCGCTAAAGGGTCTTTAGTGACAACGTGGATGTCCTCGTTAAAGATGGTCTTTTGCAACGACTCTTTGGGTCTTTTGCGAGGACTTCATGGCCTCGCTAAAGAGTTTTCCGTATTAAATACAGCCACTCGGCAGTTGGCCATTAATGCGAGAAAAAACCTCCAAAAACTCAAAAAAAACCCCCAAAATTCTCCCAATTATTTTCCTAATCTTCAAAAAAATTCCGTATCAACCAATAACAAAGTTTCTCCGATTCATCTAGCTCTTTTTGGGCCAATTTTGAAGTAACGTTTTTTCATCACTTTCCCCACAAAAAAGGTATTTTCTAATTTTTTTTCTTTTAATTGTTTATATTGTATAATTGTTGTTATATATTGTATTATATAAGTGCAAGTAGTAGTGTTTATTATTTTATGTGTGATATATTGTTTATTTTTTGTTTTATAATAATTATTTTAGAATTTTGTGTTATAATTTTAATTTGGCTATTGATTTATAATAATTCTAGGTGATGTTTTATTAACGAAAAATTAATGTATTGATCTTTCTGTATATTTTTCTTAAAATTTAGGGGTTAAAGTGAAAGTATAATAAACTTTATGTGTCTTATTGTATTATTTGAATTGTAGGGGTAATAGTGATATTTTAATAAACTTTAGTTGCCTTAGTTTATTGTTTAAAAACCTTTAAGGCCTTAAACGGATTTTTATATAATGTAGGAGTAAAAGTGAAATTATATTAAACTTTAGATGCCTTAGTGACTTTTACGTAAAATGTAGTGGTAAAATTGAAATTATAATAAACTTTAGGGGTCTTAGTGTCATTTAATAAACTTTAGGGGTAAAAGTGACATTTTAATCAGATTTAGGGGGCGTAGAATGTAATTTTAGAAAATTTAGAGGCCTTTGAGGCATTTTTATATAGTGTAGGGGTAAAAGTGAAATTATATTAAACTTTAGGTGCCTTAATGACTTTTACGTAAACTGTAGGGGTAAAATTGGAATTATAATAAACTTTAGGTGCCTAAGTGTCATTTGATAAACTTTAGGGGTAAAAGTGATATTTTAATAAATTTAGGTGTCTTAGTGACATTTAATAAATCTAAGTAGTATTTAAATTAAACCATTTTAAATAATAATTAGTGTTTTAATTTACTTTAGAGAATGGACAAGAGTTGGATTAAATCAAAGAATAAGGTTACGAGGGAATATATCAAGGGTATAATACAGTTTATTGAGTTTGTGTGCAAGAAATTGGATCACGTTGGTAAACTATTTTGTCCCTGTAATCATTGTTATAATAATTGAAAGTTTACACCTGAAGTTGTTCAAGCGCATCTATTTCAGCGGGGTATTTGGCCAGTGTATGAGGTTTGGTCGAAACATGGGGAAGGAGTAGTATTTCCCGTGGATCAACCAAACAAAGGTAATGTAATGGGTAATGCAATTCATGATTTGGGACCCACATTTGAAACTGGTGGGAACTCTGGTGACACCGAGATGCGTGACGAGAATGTCAATGGAAGTGCTTGTGGGTCTTTCGACGCGTTGTTCAAGGAAATGGAGACAGATTTGTACCTCGGTTGTACTGAGATGAGTTCTTTAGATTTCATAGCAAATCTAATGCATGTGAAAGTGAAGAACAAGTGGACGAACACCTTCTTTACCAAACTTCTTCAGTTGTTTGGTCATGTTTTGCCTGATCCTTATAGCTTACCAGATTCTTTTGTGGATTGCAATAGAAAGTTGAAAAGTTTGGGCATGGGATACACCACGATCGACGTGTGTTTGAATGATAGTGCATTGTATTATAAAGAGAATGAGAATCTTGAGAAATGTCCAGTTTGTGGAGAATCAAGGTGGGACTCGAACAAGGGGAAGAAAGTGTCGCATAAGAAGTTGCGTTATTTTCCGATTGCTCCTAGGTTACAAGGAATGTATGCTTAAAGTCACACCGCGAAAGATATGATCTGGCACCATACCAGAATGAGTACAGACGAAGACGTGTTGCGTCATCCCGTTGATGGACATAGTTGGAAATCATTTGACGAGAAGAATACCAAGTTTGCTAGACGCACGTCTTGGTTTGGGTATCGATGAGTTTTGTCCTTTTTCCATGCAAAACAACTCATACAGCATGTGGTCGGTTATATTAACGATCTACAACTTGCCGCCTTGTTTATGCATGAAAGAATCCACATTTATGCTTACTCTATTGAAACCTGGTCCTAGTTCACCTGGGAAGGATATGGATGTATTTCTCCTTCCGGCTATAGATAAGTTGGAAACATTGTGGGGTACGGGGATAGTTACATGGGATGCACATATGACGGAGAAATTTGTAATGAAGGATAGTTTGTTGTTCATGACAAATGATTACCCGGCTATATCGTACACTTCAAGATGGTCGGGTCAAGGCTACTTAGCTTGTCCCAAATGCATGGAATATACTCCTTCCGTGCGTGTTAATAAAGGAGTTGTTTATTTTTATCAAAGGCGGTGGTTGCCTCTGAACCATCATCTTTGGAAAGATAATACTGCATAGATTAAAGTTGATAATAGCCCCCCCCCCCCCCCTCGGAAAAATAGTCTCGTAGATATTCAGACGCAGTTAGATGGGTTGCCGACTGTGTTTCCTGGAAAACACAAGGACTTTTGTGGCAAGGTGGCAATGAGAACTGGGCCTCGTGAGTTGAATTGGAAGAAAAATAATATATTCTACCGTTTACCATATTGGTCGGAAAACTTGTTGGAACATAACATCAATGTGATGCATTGTGAGAAGAATGGATGTGATGCTCTTCTCAACATAGTTGTTGGTTTAGATGGGAAATTAACAAAGATAACGTGAAGTCGGGGAAAGATCTGCAAGCCATGGACATTAGGTCAAATTTGTGGTTATTTGTTGATTCACGTGGTAAGATAAGCGACGAGAGTTTCTAGAGTGGTTAAAGGTTCAAAAGTTTCCATATGGTTTGATTCTAGCCTGCAAAACAACGTTCTGAGTGACACGGGGAAGATTATCGGTATGAAATCCAATGACTGTCATATTTTGATGTAGTTTCTATTCGTGGCTAGTATTCCAGGGTTAGTCGACAACAAATCCATTAGCGATCTGATTATTAGGTTGTGCAACGTGTTCATAAATGCTTGTAAGAAGAACTTGAGTAAAAAGGAATTGGAGTCTGGAAAGTCTAAGGTGGTAGAGCTTATGTACAAGTTGGAGATGATTTTTCCTCCAGATTTTTTTGATATAATGATCCACCTTGTTGTGCACTTGTACGAGGAAGCTCGGTTAGGAGGAACGGTTCAGATGCGTCAGATGTACCCGTTTGAGAGGTAGTTGAAGAAACTAAAAGAATATATTCGGAATCCGGCCAGACCAGAGGGTTCAATCGTAGAGGGGTATGCTATAGAGAAAACCTTGAATTTTATATCTCGATACCTTCGAGAGGAAAGTACAAAGTTCAACGACCTAGGCAGATACGGTGAGACGATTACTAAAAGCAAGGAAATATCAGTGTTTAAGAGCCAGTGCAAGCCGATTAGTAAGAAAAAGTATGGATATATACCCTTTGCAGAGAAGGACCACATCGATTGGTACATCCGTCGTAATTTTGACGAGATCCATCACTATATGATGTAAGTTGACTTTATTCTAACTAATAATTAACCTTGTGTGCATGTGTATGTAACAGAACAAAAAGGTAATCCACTTTCTACGAAGAGTTGCTATCCTTGTCTAACATGTCGAATAACGTCGTATATCAATATGATTCTTGCGTTTAGAATGGGGTGAAATGGATAACGCATATAAAGGGTGAAAAGAGAGTTACTCAATATTACGGAGTTTGTACAATCGCAGGTTGGTTTCTTTTGTTTTTTTGCAGTTGGTTGTTTGTATATAAACTAGTTTTTTTTTTGTAATTTTATAAGTGAAGATACTTTTTTGATGAGTTGGTCAACATTGTCAAGGTTGAATTCAGTGGTGGTTGTTCAGTTGTGTTGTTTGAGTGTAAGTGTTATAACACAGATGAAAAAAAGAAACTCCGAAAAACAAAACACGGGGCAACAATTACCAACACAAGTACTTTTTGGTGGAGCGAAGGACCCTACATCTTAGCCACTCAAGCAAAAAAATTGTTTTACGTTGATCAAATTAACGCAAGGAAGGTGGAAAGGGATGGAAAGTAGTTTGGGAAGTGAATGACTGACATGGATGGAGTCAAAGCTATTTGGTACATGATTGATTTCCACTGGTTCAGACCCGATCGACATTCTGTTGGCTAATTCAAACTTGGATTTGGAATACCCGGTGTTTGAATTGGCTACTGGACAAGGGATAGAAATCGATCTTTTGATTTTTAACCTTGTCCCAGAACCTGCTGATCCTGTTGATGATGAAGATTATGATGACACCTTAGGAGAGTACGAGACTGATGAGGAAACTATATATGTTGATAGTGACGATAACCTGTAATAGTTGATTATGAGGACAAGACTAATTAGTTCTTTGGATTGTTTTTATTATGTAATTTGTCATGTATTTCATACATTTTCTAAGTTTGAATTATTTTGATCCCATGATTTTTAATTGTGTTATGATAGAGTCTCTTTTTAATTTATACGTTTAAACCCTTAAACAATTAATTTTTTTCTTTTCTTTTTTGATTATGATGTGTAATTGTATTATATATGGTATATACTTGTTTTGGATACAGATTATGAATTAATTTTAGTATAAAAATGGAAAACTTAGTTATGTATAATGTATAAGTAAATTTGTTAGGAAATAAAATTTAGAAAAAAGTTCTTTAGCGACGACTTAGTCCTCGCTAAAAACTTATAGTCTTTACGGGTTAACTTGCAATATTCATATAATTTAGGTGCCTTAGTGAAAATTCTAAAACTTTAGGGGTTAAATTATAATTTTAACATTATATAGGTCCTTAATGGTAAAATTGTATTATTCTTATCACAGATGGCAGCAGTGATGCCTAGAGGACACGATGGAGACGGGGATGGCCGAGATCCCACTCAGAATTCAAGCAATCCCGTCGGGGGTTGCAACGCACCGGGAATTCTTTCTTTGTAAACATATTTTTGAAAAAAATATTATTTTAATTGTAATATTAAACAGGTAATAAGGCGAGAAAGCCTAGGGGCAAGACGACTCTTGCTTCCGTATGGTATTCGAAGCGAAACTACGTAGGGAGACTTCTGATAGAGTTTGGCTCTTACAACTTCACCTGAAACCCGGTGGACCCATACTCCTATCACGGGACTCAAGTGATCAACCATACTATACGGGAGACTGTTCCACTGCACTAAAGTTTTGGTCAGATGTCCCCGCCGAAGAGCGGAGAAATATTTTGAGACGATTAAGTGTAAGACAAATAATTTCTTTTGTAAAATTAGTTTGTCGTTAACTATAAAATTATAGTGAATTTGAGTTATTTGTAAACAAGATTTTTTTTTGGTATAGGAGTGGCAAGCCCGCCCCAATTGGAATGATATACAGAATATGATCACCAACAAATGCGGTAAGGGCTACAACGACCACAAGAATAGAGTAAATAGAAAATTTTATGAGTCCAGGGTGAAACCATATGATCAAACACCGTACAACTGGGAGCGCGCTTTAAAATTGTGGGACACGGAGGAAGCACGGGTAAATATTGTACTTAATTGTAATAAATAAAATATTCTCTATATTGACTAACATTCTTTTTTTTCTTTGTTGTTTAAAAAATAGCACCAAGCTAACGTAAATAAAGATAATAGGAAGCTGCGACAAAACTAGAGCGGGGCGGGTTCTATGAGCCACACACTAAGGAGGGATAGCTTGATCAAGGCAATAAATTTATTACAATACTTATTTAAATATCTTTATTTAACTGTTTAACTGTAACAGGGAGAGGGGAGTAGTCAAACCCCTCGAGTGGCCGAGGATAACGATGGAGTTATGTCTCTACCCAAAATGAAAATATTCTTTTTCAAAATCGGGTGGAGCAATAAAAAGAACGGGTGGAGGAGCCCCGAGTACCAGAGAGCAAATGTAAGTTTAAAAATAAGCATACAATTATATACTTACGAATTATATTTTTTAATATTTTATTTATTGTACAGGACGCGTTGAGGGAAGTTCTCGAAAACAAAGTGCGGGAATCCCAGAGTCAAACGGCGATTTATCGTGTTCACCCTCCTTGACGCAACAAGAACATGTTGACGCAGTCATGGAGGCGGCGTGATTAAGGTTAGGATACGGGACCCGCTACTGGATCCTGGGAGTTGGCCACCCGCTTCTAGAGAAGAGGACGACTGCTAATGTCTGGGATCCGGTCAACAATAGTATACTGAGGGACTACGAGTGGCTGATGAGATACCTAAACGAGTTCCTTGTCTCCATACGCATGGACCTGATGCCAAACAGCCTTTCTCGATTCGCGGCTTCCACAGCTCAGACATGACCCAAAGGAGGTGGTAGATGCACGGATGAGTAAAACCATCACGTTGCTTAATAGATGCCGAGAAAAACGTGGGAATGAGACACCACTTGTCCCTCCATTAGGCAATCCTTGTGGTGCTCCTGCTGGTACCTCCGATCCTGAGCCCGACCCCGATCCCGGCCTACTCCTTCTGCTCCGTCTGGCGCGCAACTCAAGCTTATGGACCAAGATTACACTTCAGCTGAAGATGTAGAAGATGAAGATTTGTCTAATCCTTAGTGTGTTTCGTTTGAGTTTCGGTTGACTATTTATTATGTTAGATTTTATCTTGACTTTTGACTATGATTTTGACTTTCGGTTTGTAATTATTTATTCCATATGTTTTTAAATTTAATTTTCGTATTTTATGATATGATTTGTTCTCATTTCATATATAGAATTAAATAAATAAAAGAAAAAACAAAAAAAACAATTAAATAAATAAAATTAAAACAAAAAAAACAAATAAATAATCAAAACAATTAAATAAATAAAAGAAAAATAAAAAAATAAAAAAACAAAAAACAGGATCTTTTGCAAGGACAAAGTCCTTGCCAGAAATAAAGTCAAAGGTCCCCACTAAAGAGTTGACAAGCAAAGGCGACGACTAAGTCCTCGTAGTTGACAAGCTTTTTTGTGCCGACATTGTCGTTGCAAAAGAACTTGTCTTGAGCGAGGACCTTGTGTCCTCGCAAGAGACAGGTGTCTCACGCGACGACAAGAGAAATCGTTGCGAGTGACTGTCTCTCGCGACGAAGTTTTAACGAGGACTTTCTCTGTCTTTAGCGAGAGAGACGGTCCTAGCTAAAGACAATAACAGTAGTAGTAGTGAATGTATTTATAGGCAAATAGAGATATTAGGTTTAATAACTAAATGAATATTCCATACAAAAAAGAATTTGGGTCATAACTCTAACAATCTCTACCTTAACATAAATTTGGTAATCGAGATCCCAAATACCTAAAAATATCTCCATCTTGACAAAAAATCCGTTAGGGAGTCAAGAAATACATCACCAATCTTCAAATATCTCTCCTCTTCCAAAAATTCTCAAAATGGATGAATAAGTCTCGAAGGACCTAATAACCCTCGAAGGGTTGAATTCAAATGGAATGCCAACTAAATGTAAGGAACACTTGACCTATATATCATAACTGGAAAATGTCAAATGGCTCATCTCAGGCGGTGAATGCCAACAAAGTTCAAGAACACTTGAATTAAATATTAAATTCAACAATTAACATATTTGCAAAGTAATCATGAGTACTAACAATAAAGTTAACACGAGAATAACATTTTGCTCAAAATGATATTCCAAATTAATATTATTTTTATATCATCAAAGCCTTCTAAATACCGAAAAATTCTCAACATATCTATTTTTTGCTTTTCATCCAAAATTGTGTGATGCTAAACCCCCCCCCCCCCCCCCCCCCCAAAAAAAAATCTTCCAAATTTGTATGCACAAGTTCTCTGAAACCATTTTGTTAGAATTAAGATAGCGTATAAAATATAATAGAAGAAACAAGAAACGAAAGGAACATTGATATATTTGGAAAACCCAAAATGAGAAAAACTATGGAAATAGGAGAAGATTTTATTATAGAAGATTGGTTACAAATGAGATTCTAATGTTTCTTGCCAATTGATCGAGTTAACTAATAACATATACAATACATTATATTGATAGGTAAATAGAGATATTAGGGTTAATAACTAAATGTGCCAATCCTTACAATGAAGAATTTGGGGCATAAGTTTAACAATCTTCACCTTGGCATAAATTCGGTAATACACAAAAAACCTTACAACGTTTACACCTCGAAAAAATATCTACATCTTAACGTAAAATATGTTAGGGAGTCAAGAAATAAATTATCAATCTTCAAATATCTCTCCTCATTCGAAAAGTCTCGAAGGGCTGAATAATTCTCAAATGGATGAATAAGCCTCGAAGGGCTAAAAAAGCCTCGAAAGGCAGAATAAGCCTCAAAGGGATGAATACAAATGGCATGCCAACTAGGTCCAAGGAACGCTTACCCTAGATATCATAACTAAAAAACCTCGAAGGGTTCAGCTTAAACGGCACAAGCCAACAAAGTTCAATAAACTCTTGAACTAGATATCAAACTCTATAGTTAACATGTCAGCAAAATAACCATGAGAACGAACAATAAAGTCAACACGAGAAATGACATCTCTCTCAAAAAGAAATTCTAAATAAATATGATTTTTTGTATCATAAGAGGCTTCCAAATACTGAATAGTGCTCAACACATCCATTTTTCGCATTCCGTCCAAAACATGAGGATGCTCAGAAAACCCCAACAAAATATTATTCCAAATTTGTATTCATGAGTATAACCCCCGCACCTTAAATTGCGAAAACAAAATTCTTGTATTGCAAATATCCAAAGTTGTCATTATTAAGAGCAACATATCAACACAATACCAAGAATAGCAAGCTACATGAAAATTTAGAAAAACTAACCTCAATATGGACTAATAATGTTAAAAAATCTTAATAAATCAATCAATGCAGTCAAATGTCAAGAATAGACCTAGGATCTGTTTATATTCAGAAGTGAAAAAATAATAAGGAAAGGAAGAGAAAAATTATAAAGGAGAATAAAGGGAGGGAAAAATCTTCTTTGGATTAGGAATGTTTGTGCTAGAAAAAGAATTAGATTGAAAAAAAATAAGCAAAAAGAAAAAAGAAGTATAAACAAATTTTATTTTCCTGGTTGGCATAAGAGCTCATGAGATATAATTTTAAGAAAAAATTTACAACTTCAACTGAATAAAGTTCAACGACTTTAACTGGTGGTATGTTTTTCACACCTTTTATTGAACAAAAAGTCATATATGATATGAGATTTCTTGAATCGTGAATATTTTTTTTTTTTGATGAAAGTCTACATCATGAATGATAAAAGTAAACTCCTTGCTGGTGCTACAAAACTCGAATTCATTGGTTTTACATCGAATGCGTGGATACATTAAGAGTTATAAACAACTCATCAAATTTTTGTCAATGTTAACTTCCACGACTTTAAGTCAATAATAACAATTCATTTGTCTAGTAATTCAAAATTCAAAAAATACATCAACAACCATCTATAATTCATAAAATTATATTTAAGTAATTATGTCAACGTAAAACCATTTTAAATTATCCTAACACTTTGTATGTTAAACAAACACTAAATAGTAGGAGACTTTTGCATGAAAAATATTTTAGTTGGCAACATACGAAGGTGGCATGACATCTAAATTTTTTTTGAAAGCAATGAAACAAGTAAAATATTTTATCGTCATGTTTTATATATTTTTAATTGGTATTAAAGTTAAAAAAATTTAAAAATTGATCAATTTTCCCGGTTCTTAGAACTATATAAGTTAAATTAGTATTAAAGTTAAGATTTCAAAATGAATTATCAATTTTATAGGTTCTTAACACTATAGATTACATTCATTTAAAATATGAGAATCTATTTTAAAAAAAAAAAAAAAAAATTATGGTGTTATTTTTGTTATTTCATTATTTATCAAAATATTTTCTTTCTATTTGACTCGAATCTGGAGTGGTTATAAAATGAGGTTCATAGGTGATTTTTATATTCAACTCAATTTACTTTCTGTTGAAAAATCTTCTAATAAAAACGTTAGAAAAAATTGAAAATCACCTCCTTTCTCTTTCTTCCCTTCCAAAACCCTCAATCCAAATAGACCCTTAATCAACGGGTCCAAATTTCCCATGTCAAAATAAATGTAACATGCCACAAAAGATATCTTCTATTGCGGTCCAATAGAAAAATGTCAGATTTTACGATTATAATAACCAAAAAATAACAAAACAATACAAGAAAATAGAAAAATAACTCAAAATTTGGATAAACAAACCTAAAAAATGGATACGGAATGCCAAAAAACCTTAGGGCTACCTCCGACCAACTCAGTCAACTAATATTATAACTCTGATTAACGTGGTCAATGAATAATGCGAGGAAAGGACAAAAATACTCAAAATCCAAATAGACCTCAAAAAATTCCGAATGATGAAAAACTTTGAGAATACCTTTGATCAAAATTTGGAGATATAGTTTTTGAAAACGGGTCTGGGATGTCGAAAAAATCTCTGGACAAGTCAAAGCCAAAAAATCAACATAAAAGTAAATGATCGGTCAACAGTTGACTATTGATAATGGGTTGTTCAATGTGCACATGTCATCAACGATGGTCAGACTTCTTGTCAAAACCTTTAAAATTGATTCAAAATATTATTTATATATAATATTATAAAAATATAATATTATATCTTTGTAAAAGACCAAGTAAATTTCTTTGTCTTGTCTAAATCAAAGACATATGAGCTCGTTTGGGATTGATTATTTTAGAACTAAAAGCGCTTTTTGATTAAAATTAAATTATTTGTAAAAAATATTAAAAAATATTTTGACATCTAAAATCACTTTAAGTGATTATTTTAATAATCACTAATTATGTGCTTTTACAAAAAGTTATTTTAAAAGTCTAAAATATTGGTATGGATATAAAATCACTTTAAATGATTATTTTGAAAAGCAATCCCAAACGAGCACATAGGCTCACATCATTGTTTTATATAACAAAGACCAAGTATAATATATTATAATATAATATAATATGATGTAAGTTTTGCTTTGCGAAGTAGGGGATTGGCGCGGATTCTACTCCCAATACGTAACAATTTTAACAAGTAAGTTTTCCTTTTAGTCCTTTTTTTCTTCGTTGTTGCACATTATTATTATTATTATTATTATTATTATTATTATTATTATTATTATTATTATTATTATTATTATTATTATTATTATTATTATCGATCAACAGGTTGGTGGGTCTTCTTCTCAACCAACTCTGCAAAGTCCGATCAAAATAGTTTAAACGAACCAACTTGCTTATAATTTTTTCGCTTCTTAACAAAAAACAATGATTTTTTTTTGCATCCATGTCCTAAGTAAGTTAAACAAAATGCCAACGTTTTGCTTATAAGACTTAAAGTAAAAACTGAATCTCATAATACAAAAGAGAAGACCGACTTATATAAAAAGTAACGTGCAAGTTCATTGGACTTTATAATACAACAATCTCCACCTTAAAGTTCAATGACTCTGGCCAATTCTAAACATTCTTCATCATTAGAGTCTTCATCAACCTATAATGCATACAAGCTCACTTTCATAGCTTCTAAACACATGTAAAACAAAAGAAAAAAACTTCACTCGACCTTTAACAAGCTTAAACAATGTTTAAACTTGCTAACTATCAAGATTTTAGTGCCCATATCTGGAGGAATATTCTCGATAGGGATTTTATTAAGTTAATAGTCTCAGAGGAAAGCCAATTCTGATAAAATAAAACATCAACATTCTTAGTTCTTTTATGATACACACAAAAAAGATTTTCCAAAATCCAGAACACGAGCGCGTCCGTGAATTTTTTTTTCATATAATCATAATTAAATCCAAAAAGATCAGAAAAATTAAAAAATTAAATTTTTTTACGGGGCAAGTTCATATTTACACTATTAGAAACAGTGTCTTTATGGACGAAATTTTACCGGCGACCCGCGTTTCATCGGTATGTTTTTCAACTTACCGGCGAGTTTTGTTTACTGATGACAAAAACGTTGTCAGAAAAAAGCGACGACACGAATTCTCCCCTAATGATCTAAAATGTCGTCGGTAACATTTTTTTATTTTGATTTCTTTTTGGCGTTCAAAGTATTGTCTCTATATCTGTGACGATGTGATTCGTCGCTATTTGTATTATCATACCGACGATGCGTTTGAATATACCGACGAAACGCGGGTCGTCGGTAACTAAAAAACCTATTTAATGAAGACAGCAGGTTTTTTAACACCCAAAACCCCAAAAAAATCTTCGATTTTCTCTCAAAAACACAACTCAAATTATTTTTTAAATTTCTAATTGATTCTCCAATTCATCTTGCACCATTTCCGGGTTTATAATCAAGGTGAGGCATTATCAATATCTAATTTCATCACACAAAAGAAGGTAATTTCATGAAAATTCATATATATATATATATATATATATATTATTTTGGTTTCTAATTGTGTTTTATTCTTGCTATATGATTTGAATAGGTGAAGTAATACATTTTGAAGGTGGGGCATGATCATCAATCTTCAATTTTTCCAACCAATTCAAGGTATTTTCAATAAATTTCATACTTATTAAATTTTTTATTTATTGGATTATACTAGTTGTTATAAGATATGATTAGGTTCATAAATAACTTATTTTTTGATTGACTTTTTTATTATTATTTTGTAAATTATGCATGTGTTGTTTTATTTTATTTTTTTGCTCGTATATTTTATTTGTTTAATTAATTATATGAAATTGTTTATCTATTTATTGTGTTGTAATTTTATTCATTCAATGGTTTGTAATATTTATTCATTCAATGGGTTTGTAATTTTTAGTCATTCATTCGGTTTGTAATTTTTAGTATTTTATTCATTGGTTGTAATTTTTATTCATTTTATTATTTGGGTTGTAATAATTATTTATTTTATTTTCATATGAATGTAGTTGCTTAGTTGTATCGTGTTGTTGCTAAAAGATGGCTTCGGGTATGGATAAGAGTCGGATCATTATGAAGGATTATTTTACGAAGAAATATATTTTTGGGGTTTTGGCTTTTATCGAATTTGGTAAGAAAAAAGATGGTTATAATGGTTACTTGTCTTGCCCGTGTACTAATTGTAATAATTACTGTCGATTACCCACCCGACGGTTAGGGGCCACTTTCTAAATCATGGGTTACGGTGAGCGGTTGGTAATTCCCAAAGCAGTTCAAGTGCCAAATATAGAAAATGAAATTCGTGATGTTTATGACGAGGTGAGACACAGTGACGATGTTGGTGGACATCCGGGTGATACCGAGATGAGAGACGCACGTCTTCAAAGTCTGAGCAGTTTCGAAACATTGTTTGACGAATTGGAAACAAAATTATATACTGGTTGTACATCGATGAGTTCCTTGAATTTCATTTCCAAGCTTATGCACGTAAAAGTAATAAACAAGTGGACTAACACATCATTCACTGCGCAATTGGACTTGGTTGGTCGTATTTTGCCCAAGCCTTACAATTTTCCCGATTCTTATGAAGCATGCAACAAGAAGCTGAAAGTTTGGGTATGGGTTATATTACTATCGATGTCTGTTTGAACGATTCTGACATTTTTCACAAAGATAATGAAGACCTCGACATGTGTCCAGTTTGTAGTGAATCGAGATGGGACCCAAAGAAGGGACAGAAAGTACCGCATAAGAAGCTCTGTCACATTCTGATTGCCCCGAGATCGCAACGACTATACGCTTCGAAGAACATCGCTGAAGACATGATATGGCACCATACCGGAAAGAGTACCGATCCAGATGTGTTACGTCATCTAGTTGACAGTGATAGCTGGAAACGATTTGTAGAGTTACATCCAGAGTTTGCCAGTGAACCGCAAAATGTGTATTTGGGTCAGGGTATCAACGGTTTTTATCCGTTTTCTATGCAGATCAACTTGTATAGCATGTGGCCTGTCATATTGACCGTCTATAACTTTCCACCGTGGGTATGCATGAAAGAAATCATATTTCAACTTTGTTTGTTGATTCTGGGTCCCCGCTCACTCGGAAAAGACATGGATGTCTTCTCCGCGCTGTTATAGCTGAGTTGGACATGTTATGAATTAAATTTACAATAAAAAAAATGGAAAAATTAGATATGTGTAATATATAAGAGAAATAGTTATGTAAAAAAAAATTAAAAAGATCTTTAGTGAGGACGAAGTCCTTGCAAAAGACTACAAGTCTTTAGGGAGAAGTTCTTCACGATGAACTCCTCGCTAAAGAGTTGAGACGAATAATTAGGAACCGGGAAAAGCGGTCAAAGTTCGCGCCTTCCCCAAATTTCGACCTTTAGCGACGACCATACCCCTTTTGCGAGGTTCAGGTACTCGCTAAAGACGAATGCGAATTTCATAAAACTGAACACTTCTTCTTCTTCCTCCACTCTATACCTTCATCACCATTAAAACCCACCCCGCAAATTTCAGCAAAAACAGCTCTGATTTATGGCGAAGCTCCACCATCATCAACAACACCCAATCATCAACATCAAAGGTAAGAATTGCTAGAGTTTATCATTTTTTTAATCTTTCTAATTTATTTTTTATTTTATCACGAATCTAACTTCCTTTTTATGGTTTATATATGCTTTGTGGTAATTATATATCAACTTTTAACAACCATTAAATGGACTTAAGGGTATGTAATCAAACTTTTTTTAACTATTTTTTAATTTTTGTCATATAAATGAGCTTCCTTTTAAATTCAAAATTTATGTAGTTATTTAAGCTTATTATTTTATTGATTTGTAGAAAATAACAAGTTTAGTTGTAAATTTATGGCTTAATTTTTTGGGAATTTAGTTGGATTTTAGTTTGAATTGTACAATTGTAAATTTTACAGGTAAAATTGGTTTTTTTTTAATATTTAGGGGCCTTAGTGTAATTTAAATAACTTTAGGGGTTGAATTGTAATTTTTTAAAATAATTTGGGCCTTAGTGAATTTATAATAATATTTAGGCAACTTAGTGTAATTGTTAAAATTTTTAGGGTTGAATTGTAATTTTTAAAATATTTAGGGCCTTAGAGACGTTTTTAGAGAATTTAGGTGTCTTAGAGTAATTTAAAAAAAATTGGGGTTTAATTGAAATTATCAAATTATTTAGGGCCTTAGTGAATTTTTTAAATAAATAAGGTGCTTAGTGAACTTTTAATAAAATTTAAGGGTAAAATTACAATTTTTAAATTATTTAGGGCCTTAGAGACTTTAAAAAAAACTTAGGTGTCTTAGTGTAATTTTAAAAACTTTAGGGGTTAAACTGCAATATTTATAATATTTAGGCGCCTTAGTGAATTTTTTAAAACTGTAGGGGTTAAATTGTAGTTTTAAAAATATATACAGCCTTAGTGGATTATTTTAAAGTTTAGGGGTTAAATCGCAATGTTTATAAAATTTAGGTGCCTTAGTGAAATTTTTAAAACTTTTGGGTTAAATTGTAATTTTAAAATTATATAGGGCCTTAACTGTAAAATTGTATTATTTTGATCACAAATGGCAGCAGTGATGCCCAAAGGAAACGATGGAGATAGGGATGCACGTGATCCCACTCAGAATCCAAGTAATCCGATTAGGGGTTGCAACGCACCAGGTATTCATTTTTTGTAAACATAATTTTGACTAAAATATTATTTTAGTCGTGAAATTAAAAAGGAATAAGGCACGAAAGCCTAGGGGAAAGACGACTCTTGCTTCAGTACAAGAATTGAAGTGAAAGTACGGAGGGAGACTTCCAATGGAATTCTGCTCTTACGACAACACCTGGAACCCAGTGGGCCCATACTCCCATCACGTGGGTCAAGTGATCAACCATACTATTGGGGATACTGTTCCATTATACTACAAGCAATGGTCAGATGTCCACCGCCGAAGAGCAGAGAAATATTTTGATACTATTAAGAGTAAGTCGACTAAAACTTTTTTAATTAGTTTGTCGTTAACTATACAATTATATTGAATTTGAGTTATTTATAAACATGATTTCTTTTTGGTAGATGAGTGGGAGTCCCGCCCGGATTGGAGTGATATACATGTTATGATAATCAATAAGTGCGGTAAAGGATTCAGCGACCACAAGAACAGAACAAAGAGAAAATATTATGTCCCGGGAGAAACTAGATGAACAGACACCGGAGCTGACTTTAAAATTTTGGGACTCGGGGGAAGCTCAGGTAAGTGTTGTACTTTAAATTGTATTAAATAAAATATTCTCTCTTTGACTAACATTCTTTTTTTTTTGTGTTGTTTAAAAAATAGCAGCAAGCTTAAGTAAATAAAACCAATAGGAAGCAGCTGCAGAACCTGAGCGGGGCGGGTTCTATGAGCCACACACGGAGGAGAGATAGCTTGATGGAGGTAATAAATTTATTACAATACTTATTTAAATATCTTTATATGACTGGTTGACTATAGCAGGGGCAGGGTAGTAGTCAACCTCCTCAAGTGGCCGGGGGTGACGAGGAAGTTGTGCCTCTACCCAAAATAAAAAGATTCTTTTTTGAAATCGGGTGGAGCAAGAAAAACAATGAGTGGAGGACCCCCAAGTACCAGAGATCGAACGTAAGTTGAAAAATAAGCAAACAATTATACTTACGAATTATGTTTTAATATTTTATTTATTGTACATGACGCGCTGAAGGAAATTCTCGAAAATAAAGTTCAGGATTGCAAAGTCAAAGTGGCGATTTATCGCGTACACCCTCCTTGACACAACAAGAACAGGTTGACGCAGTCATGGAGGCGACGCGATTAGGGTTGGGAGGCGGGACCCCCTAATGGATCTCGGGAGTTGGCCACCCGCTTCCGAAGAAGAGGACGACTGCTAATACGTGGGATCCGGTCAGTGAGACGATGCTGAGGGATTACGAGTGGCTGGTGAGATCGCTAAACGAGTTCCTTGTCTCCATAGGCAAGGACCCCATGCCAAACGACTTATCTTGATCCTCTGCCTCCACAGCTAGTACACGACCCACGAAGGAGGCGGTAGACGCCCGGATGAGTCGGGCCATCATGTTTCTTAATAGATACAGAGAAGAACGTGGACATAAGACAGTACTTGTCCCTCCATCCAGCAATCCTTCTGCTGCTCCTGCTGGTACCTCTTGATCCCGAACCACTCTGTCCAACGCGCCACTCCAGCTTAGGGACCAGGAAGAAGATAAAGATGAAGATGAAGAAGATTTGTGTTGTTTGACTTTATGTTGACTTTTTACGATATTTGACTATTTTTTGACTTTGACTTTGACTTTGACTTTTTTGTATGTTTAACTCTGTAATTATCTGTTCCCGTTTATTTTATAATTTATTTTTTGGTTTTATGATTTCATCTCGTTTCTTTTTAACAATTAAATAAATAAAAGTAATAACAAAAATAATAATATTTATAAATAAAAGAAAAAACAAACAAACAATTAAACAAAAAAATAAATAAATAAATAAAATAAATAATTAAATTAAATAAATAAAATAAAATGTAAAAACAATTAATTAAATAAAATTAAAAAAAAGAAATTTGTCTTTAGCGATGACATTTTCCTCGCTAAAAATATAGTAAAAGGTTCTCACCAAAGAGTTGACTAGCAAAGGTGAGGACTAAGTCGTCGCAATTGACCCAGTCTTTAGCGAGGACTCTTCCGTCGCAAAAGACCTTATCTTTATCGAGGACCCGGAGTCGTCGCAATTGATAAGGTGCTTCACGCGACGACACCAGATGTCGTCGCAAGTTACTGTCTCTCATGACGAAACTTTAGCGAGGAAGCTGTAGCGAGGATTCGTCCTCGCTAAAGACAAAACCAACCTTTAGCGAGGACTTTTGCTGTCTTTAGCGAGAGTGTGGGTCCTCACTAAAGACAGAAACAGTAGTGTGACATGGGTAACCTATTTCTGATTAACTTGGGAATATGCATGGGAAGGCGTGTATATTTCCCATGGGATTAGTCGTGGTGCGCGAAAGTTGGCCCGGACACCTATGATATTAAAAAAAGACAAGACTACATTTCTTCAGTCTTTAAAAGGGATAAAGTACAAGGTACAAGGATTGAATCTCCTCCCTAAATATAAGTAACCGATATAGTGTTGATTTACTTGAGAATATGCATAGTAACACATGTGTATTTCCTATGAGATTCGTCGTGGTGCGCGAAAGCTGACCATGACATTCATGTATTAAAAAAACTATAGGAATGCCAACTTTTTAGTACAAAAAAAAAGTTTTTTATTAAATAATTAAAGTTAAATAAGATAAAATATTGATAAAGAATAATCGCTATGTCCCAGCGTTTTTATATTAAATTTCTTTATGATAAGTTTAATTGTTATTTTTGTAATTAAAAATGACCAAGAGATTCTTTGATTAAACATCGATAAGAAATGTACTCCGACCTTAATATAAATAATCAAAGTTGAATAAGATAAAATTTTGATAAAGAATAATAACTGTGTCCCAGCATTTTCATATTAAATTTCTTTATGATAAGTTTAATAGTTATTTTAGTGGTTAAAATGACCAAGAGATTCTTTGATTAAACATGATAAGGAATGTACTCCAACCTTAATAGTTAGAGACAGTTACACTATTAACCCATAATAAAAAGGTAATTATAAAAAAAAGGCTCCAACAACTTGTATAATCCACTTAAAAATCTCAAGAGTAATTACTTAGTTACAATAGCTTAAAAAACCCAAAGTGCCCCCCTTCTCTCCCATTAGTTCTTATACACTAAAAAGCCAAAACCCAAATCAACAACCCTATTAGGGTTACGAAACCATTTCACATTTCATTCACTCTTCCCTCTTCTTTTTCCTCTCCCTCACCCTCTCTCTTCTCTCTGTACAAGAACCGAACAAGAAACCCGCCTCCTGCGTGGACCATTATGCACCATTTGTTGCACACAAAAAACGTCCCCATCCATCACCATCTCCACCCCGTGTTGTAGAAGGAAAGCGCTGCCATTTGGACCATTCTCCACCACCAACGGCCGCTGCCACTCGTGCTGCTGCCATCTCGCCACCGCGCGTGGCCATTCTCCACCATCAGAAGCCCGCCGCCCTTCGTAACCTAGACCGCGGCGCCCATAATCTCACAACCGACATCGTTCGTAGGCCATTCTCCACCACCATGTCCCATCTTCCAACCACGACGCTCTCGCCACCAAAAAGAGCATGTGCGACCATTCTCCACCATCTGAACACTGCCGCCGTGCGTGGCCAGTCTCCAGCTTCAAAAAACAGGCGCCGTTCATGGGCCATTCTCCATCATCAGACTGAACAAAAAAACCGACGCCTCTCTTCACCTGGACCATTCTCCTTCGTGCATGGCCATTCTCCAACATCAGACAACCGCCGCTGCCAGAACCCCAAGTCCTATGCGAGTGTGAAGGAGATTGGTACAACCTAATTTGATTTGTTTTTGTTTGTTTACAAAGTAACATTGATTTATGGACCTCAGATCTCGAAGGTTCAACACATAATTTTGCTTTTCTTTTTTTGAATTTGTTCTAGGGAGTGAGTGTGAAGAGATTTTTGTTTGTTTGTTCCATCAACCTAATATCACATTGTTTTTTTTTTTTCAGACGGGGTGAAAAGCTTCTTTTTGCTTTGTTGTTCCTATGCGAGAGTGAGTTTGAGATATTGGTACAACATTTGTGGGTGAAGGGTGAAGAGTTTCTTTTTGCTTTTTGTTCCTATGCGAGTGTGAGGTGAATATATGGGTACGGCCCAATGGGTCCTGTGTAGTTCAATGGAGTGTGAAGGTGAAGAGATTGGTACATCCCATTAGAATTTACCCAAAATGTAGAGGCCTAAATTTGAATTGGATTCTGACTTTTTTAACATTTACACTCTCCCTATATGTTGAAAAGGATCTGGTCTGGACTTAAACCCACATGTAGTGACCTGTAATTCACAATATTGCCGTTGTTTTGAGATGGGGAGGTACTGAACCTTACACGCTGGTTTTATAACACCTTTTCGGTTATTCAGAGGTTGGTACGTACCGACCTTGGTACGTACCAAACACGAATTTGAAACACAAAATGAAAAAATAAAAACAAAATTTTTTAATAGCAAGAGTATATAGGTTATTAGGATCAACCAGATTATCGACCGATGCCTTTATTTGTATTAGTTAGAAACTGGGCCTTTTAAAATAACTTCTTGGCTAGTTGTGCCTATATTACTAATTTCCTCCTTAATAAATCAAAAAATAATAAACACAATCTTTTCTCAACAAAATGAAAAATAAGAAAGTAAAAAATAAATAATTATAACATCACTCACGACAAAAGTAATATAATATATCAGTGAATAAATTCATATTTTCCGAACGAAATGTTATGATATTAGAAAGGTCAGTAGTAATTATGACATTTAAAGATTGAATAGTAATATTCCCTTTTTTTTCTTGTCAAATGGGTAGAAGACTCTTCAGTATTAGTAGTTAGTACATATTGATATTGGTCCGGGTCCAAAACTAAACGCGCATATGAAAAGTTCTTTCCGTAAACAGTAAACGCCGACGAAAATAGTCTTAGTTTAATTCAACAAGTCGCTGGTCCCGGCCTAAACACGCATGACAACTTTTCCACCCACTTGTTCCACGAGATTATAAATAGAGGCATTAACCATCTAACTCTCAACATTCTTATTCAATTAATTATCAATATTTATTCAAAAAACCTTCTCTATCTCATATTTCATCTCAAGCACTCCGCAGCCATGGTTCTTTCCAAGACAGCTTCTGAATCTGATGTCTCCATTCATAGCACTTTTGCTTCTCGCTATGTCCGAACTTCGCTTCCCCGGTAACTGACCCTCATTGTTAACTGCATTTTTGGTCACTATATTATGCAAAAACTATACTATATATATATATACATCTGTATATTAAATTTGTACGGGTAAATCACAGACTTTCTATTTTTTAAAGTTTATGATATTCATCTGTTAATATGTTGATACAAGCGTCTACTTGAAACAAATGAACAATGCATTAGTAAATTCACAATTTCATATTAAGATCATTATATTTTCAAATTATTTAAATCAATAAATAAAATAAAACTTCAAATCCGTGACACAAAGATCAAACTAAATGCATCTGAATTCTGAACGTAGTTTAATAGTACGTATAAACTCTAGGCAAACCGAGTTTATTAATTTGTATGAACATTCAACTTTAGAAGATTAAAAAGAAAATGTTTTAAGTTAAAAAAAAAAAATCCACGTTTTAACAACAATCTTATATCTTTCATTATCTCCCGAGGAAAACCATATTAGAAGAGAAATTTAGGAAAAAGATATTTTGGTGGGCTAAGTGAACGTTCTAGAAACAACTTTTTTAAATGTTTCTGTATATTACATGCAGGTTCAAGATGCCAGAAAATTCGATCCCAAAAGAAGCAGCGTTTCAAATAATCAACGATGAACTGATGTTGGACGGTAATCCAAGGCTAAATTTGGCATCTTTTGTGACGACGTGGATGGAACCGGAGTGTGATAAGCTTATGATGGCGGCTATTAATAAAAACTATGTTGACATGGATGAATATCCTGTCACTACAGAGCTACAGGCAAGTTATAATATGTCATTGTCCTTCATAAACTATTAATTACCAAGTTTTTGAAATTAATATATATAATGCCTATATGGAAATTATAAATGGAGGACTCTTTTTATGCTATCTAAAACACCAACAATAATAAAAAGCTAGTAATATTATTATTTTCAAGAACTCCTTCCTTTCATTATTATCTGTTCACCTTTATAAACAGTTTTTTTTAATTATTTTTACGAATAAATAATAAATAAGATGCTCTCGATGATTATGAAATCCTGACTTCGTGATTTATACATGCAGAATCGATGCGTTAACATGATAGCACACTTATTCAACGCACCTCTTGGTGATGGTGAGACAGCAGTTGGATGTGGTACAGTTGGATCATCTGAAGCAATCATGCTTGCTGGTTTAGCTTTCAAAAGAAAATGGCAGAACAAGATGAAAGCTCAAGGCAAACCTTGCGACAAACCAAACATTGTCACTGGTGCTAATGTTCAGGTATGTTGGGAAAAATTCGCAAGATATTTCGAGGTTGAGCTTAAGGAGGTGAAGTTAAGTGATGATTACTACGTTATGAACCCTGACAAAGCTGTGGAAATGGTTGATGAAAACACAATTTGTGTAGCTGCTATCTTAGGATCCACTCTAAACGGAGAATTTGAAGATGTTAAACGCCTTAATGATTTATTAGTCGAGAAAAACAAGGAAACAGGATGGGATACACCAATCCATGTTGATGCAGCTAGTGGTGGATTTATCGCACCATTTCTTTACCCAGAGCTTGAATGGGATTTCAGATTACCTCTCGTGAAGAGTATTAATGTTAGTGGACACAAGTATGGGCTTGTTTACGCAGGGATTGGTTGGGCTATTTGGAGGAATAAAGAAGACTTGCCTGAAGAACTCATTTTCCATATTAACTACCTTGGAGCTGATCAACCTACTTTCACTCTCAACTTCTCAAAAGGTTCTAGTCAAATAATTGCTCAATACTACCAATTGATTCGCTTGGGTTTTGAGGTGAGAATGTTGTTTCTTGTACAATTAAATTAAATTAATCGTTTAATAGTTAACTAAATCGATATATTATGGAATCAGGGCTACACAAACATCATGGAGAATTGTAGAGAAAATATGTTTGTACTCAGGGAAGGTTTGGAAAAAACGGGACGTTTCAACATTGTATCGAAAGATATTGGAGTTCCATTAGTTGCATTCTCGCTAAAAGACAATAGTGCCCACAATGAATTTGAAGTTGCCGATTATCTGAAACGTTTCGGATGGATTGTGCCTGCGTACACCATGCCTGCTGATGCACAACACGTCACTGTTCTTCGAGTTGTTATAAGAGAAGATTTCTCACGCACACTTGCTGAGCGCCTTGTTTTGGATATCGAAAAGGTTTTGCATGAGCTAGACTCTCTCCCAGCTAGGGTTAGCGGAAAGTTGGCTCTTTCTAAAGAGAATCCTGAATATAATGGAGAACATATCCAAGAGCATGTGCACGAGAAAGATCGTGAAGTGCAAAGGAAGATCACTACTGCATGGAGGAAATTTGTTGCGGACAAGAAGAAGACTAACGGTGTGTGTTAATTTTATTGATGTGAGCTTATATATTAATAATTGTTTATGAGTGTTTTTTTCTTTCTTGCAACAACATTAAAACTTGATTTGAGGGAGATCTATTTATGAATTTAGTATTTTGATTTGGACTTCAAGTCTCTAAATATTTGTTTACATGACTCAAATCTCAAGTACAATATAGAACTGCATAATTTGATGTCGAAAAAGGACACGATGAAGAGAACTAGTATATATATAGCGACTAGTTATACTATGAAATTCATCCTTGTGATGATATATAAATAGAATGGATAGAAGGTGATCACGTGATGCAAAAGAATCTAATTAGACAACTTAACTATTATTATTTTTACAATTAATTTAGAGATCATGATTCAAAGGATCTTGACGCTCTCTCCTATCTGTAATAAATATCATAGGGAGTTTGTTCTTTAAAAAGTTCTGTTAAATATTGTATCAACATTTCTTAGTTTGCCTAAATATTCACAAATGAGTAATATAATATATTACAGAGATTCGTTTTAGACTTCACATTCAATAGTAATGATGAAAATAACCACCCAAGGTTTTGATCCATGAAATTATAATTATAAAATCCTAATTAAAGTTTGATATCCACCACACTATTACGGGTTCTTCTTTCCGCAATTATATTTATAGTTGCGAAAGAAGGATAAATTAGTCGCGGAATCCAAATTTGCGCTTTCTCGACTACATATAGTAGTAATTACTTAGTCGCGAAAAAGTCGTCCTTAAAGGTTACATCTAACGACAAAGGCCAATAAGTAGTCGTAATTGGTCTGGCGTCTTTTACGACTACCACGGTAGTCGTGAATGACGTAAACCATTACCGACTATGCTGTAGATCTCGGTTTTGGGCGCTAGGCGGTCGACCGGGGCCTAGCGCATAGGCGGGATTACACGGGGCCTAGGCGGAATTATACGGTTTTGAATCGCGATATGTAATTTTGTATATTTAGTAATATATATGTAGTAGTTATAACAATTTTAACTATTTAAGTCATAAAATTCATCTAACAACACTATAGTATATATAAAAGTACTAAAAATTGAGTTACAATATCAACTAAAGAATTCTCGAGAATAAGAAAAAAAAAGAAAAAAGTCTATGCGGGTATGTTTTTCCATTAATCGGCGCCTAGGCGGCCATTTTTTGCCATTAATCGGTGCCTAGACGGGCTAGGCGCCTATTCCACGGCGACTAAGGCGCTAGGCAAAAACGCCTAGAATTCTAACTAGGCGTAAGCGGTTGAGGATGAGTTGACGCCTAGGCAGCGCCTAGGCGCGCCTAGGCGGGGAGATCTACAGCATAGCCGACTACAGAGGTTGCCGCTAACCACTAAAACTAACGACTACTGTGCAGTAGTTATATGTTAACATTTACGACTACGAATGTAGTCGTAAATTGATGAAGTATTAGCGACTACGAATTTCGTCGCTAGACGTTGAGAATTAACGACTACTTGTTAATGTTTTTCTAGACTACTTGTAGTCGCTAATGACTTTTTTTTTAAATAAAAAATATGTTTCTAAATTATATTTAATTGCAATTTTTATTGATTATTGAAATTAAATATAATTCTAAAAACATATTTTTTATTTTATTTTTAAAAAAATACAATTAATAGTTAAAAATACCAATTACAAAACAAATAATTAATTAAAATACCAATAATATATTAATGCATTGTTTCAAACCAAAATCAACCAAAAGTCAAAATAAAAGTCAAACCATAATCAAAGTCTTATTACATAATAAAATTGACCAAAATAACCAACATAGCCTAACCTGCATGCTATATAAACGGGTCTCATGTTCTCCATCAGACTCATCATCATCATCATCTTCATCTTCATCATTCTCTTCATCACCCTCTTCATCACCTCGACTCTCAGATGCACTACCTGCTGGAGGAGTATGGTTGTTTGGCATAGGCTGGTAAGGGGGAAAACCCTGATGTACACTCATCTCGTTAATCCATCCCATCACATCAGTCACAATAGCCTGAGAATAAACCGGAGGAGCACTGCTAGAAGAGGTTGTACTAGGGGGTATATAAGGTGTCAGTTCTTGGGCTACTCGAAGCTTGTTTATTGCCGCAATCATATTCGCGTTCTGCTCGTCTTGTGCCGGGGTAGTCAAAGGACTCGAGACACGCTTCCTCTTTCTCGTTCGGCCCATACCTGGTGTCCAACTCCTCTTTGGCGAGCCCATATCCACCTTAGCAGTATCCCTCACCGACTCGACTTGCTCCTTAAGAGACAAGTCACAAGCTTCAGTTGACTCATATTGACTCTGGACAATTTTTCTCTTTCATCTTCTCCTTTAACACTTTCTGTTTAATTTAATACATGAAAAAAAATCAATATTAAAGTCAAATAATGAAAAAAAAATTTAATTAAAAAGTCATTTTCAAAATAAACTTATATCCGCGTTTTTAAAACCTTCCGACCTCCACTGCTTTGTCTTTTTGCTTTTGCCTACAACCTCGAAAAGCACACCCATTTGTGGAATGGGGACTTGTTGTTGCGTAGCCTCATCCCTCACTGACAACGTCCCATCCTCGGTCACCTGTAGAACACCCTGTTTCATTCAAAAAAAATAATAAATATTCTAAACTATCTAAACACCTATATAAAAATCTAATACCTCGTAAAGAATATCTCTAGTTCAAAAATATTTCCGAGAACCTGCCCCACTTTTATTCTTTTGCTTCTTTCGATTTTCTTTATTCATTTTATCCTGGTGCTGAAAAAATTTAAAATATAAATATTAATGAAATTATATATAATCTAAATGAAAAAAAGAAATAAATATATACCTTTGCTTCTTTTGAACCCCACAATTTACAACACCTTTCTCAAATCTCATCGGATAAATCACTTGGTTTCTTTTCCTTTAAGAAATAGTACTTCTTCGTTCTATGTTTGTAGTCTTTGTACCTGAAACGCATGGTATCATCTAAATTCCCAGAAATATCTGCCCAATCGGACCTTTTCCTGCAATTAGCAATATCGAAAAATTCCTATATCCAAAATATTGATTAGAGTTAAATTAAATTAATAAGTTATCCTATATATGTATTAATATTGGGATAGTTTAAAAATTACCGATAATCGCTTAATAACTGCTACTTTGTCGGTACTGGGAACTTTATCCCACGCTTTGTAGCACGGTGGTATCCTCTCTCGAACAGTTAGCCCGACCACTTGGCTTACGTGTTTCCCGTATTTACTTGAGGGATTACACGTGTCATCTAGTACGCAAAAGTCGATCGGCAAAGGATACCCAACCGCCTTTAGTGCCCGAAGGGCAGTTTTTAGTGCCACAGTCCCTCTCTTTTTGCGCTTAACTAGTTCTGTTTTAAATTAGATTTAATTAATGTATATTTTGTATTAAAAATAATTTTGGAGAAAACAATATTTTATATACCCGGTTGGTTCTTACAGTTGGTAAGGTCTCTGTTTGGATTTCGGTTTGGGTCGCGACCCCCACCACCCCCTCCGTGATTCCTAGCTAACACATCAGCCATCTATTTTGCAATAGATTTAAATGAAAAATTAATAATTATTACATCACCAAATTAAATACATACATATGAAATTAAATACATAAAAATTATTCCATCACCAAACTAAATACATAAATATAAAATAAATATTACAATACCAAATTAAATAAATCAAATAAACTAAAAAAATATAATAACACATCCATTCAACTAACAATATGTATTACACAAAAACAATATTAGTCATATTATAAATACAAAAAATATATAAATGGTCCTTTAAAGAAAACATTTTAGGCCTATCTTATTATCATTAAAAAAAAATTAAATTGCTAAATCGTCCTTGTATTTTTTTTATACAAAATTTTAAGCCAATTTTATTTTCTTTAACTTGTTTTAAATTGAAAATTGTTCCTTTATTTATTTTAAAAAATATTTTAGGCCTATTTTATTTTTCTTAATTTTTTTTAAAACTGCAAAATGGTCCTTTTATTTTTTTTAAAAACATTTTATACCAAATTATATTCATATAATACTTTTTTTAATTTCAAAATAGTCCTTTTAATTTTATATAATATTTTTTATTATATATTGGTCCCTATATTTTTATAAAAAACATTTTAGGCCACATATAGTTTTATTACATATAATTTTTAATTGAAAAATGTTCCTTGTTATTTTCTAAAAATCCTAAAAATCCCTAAATTTATTCAATTAATTTTTTTCTAATCTAGCAATAAAAATATGTTAAATCTAACATAAATCACACCCAAATAACACACCCAATTGGTTCTTATAAAATTAAAACATGTTTCTAACAACCTGATCATACTATTTAACATTAACTACACAATTGTAATCAAATAAAAAAAATTTAAAAGTTTTAAATGAAGAAAAAATACCTACTTTTGGGCAAATTTGGTTGGAGAAATTGATAATGGAGTAGGTCCCACGTTGATTGTCCCGGGAAAGCTTTTACACGTGTTGAAATAATATTTGATGATGATTAGTGGGAAAAAATTGGGAGAGTTTTGAGAGAATAGTGGGAAAGATTTAAAATCGTGGGTATTAAGAATTCCAATTCGCAACTCTCTGAGATAAATACGCTATGAGCATTCGCGACTACATAAGTAGTCGTTAAAAATGTACAAGTAGTCGTTATTAATGACTACTAACGACTACTTACTCGTCGTAAAATGCTAAAGGTCATTTGCGACTACTTATGTCGGTGAACAAAAATAATTAAAAATTTAAAAAATACTAGCGATTACATATACAACATTAACGGCTACTTTTAGTAGTCGATAAAAGCAAAATATATTTACGACTACTTATGTAGTCGACAAAGATGTAAAGTAGTTGTAAATAAGATGTAGTCATTAAAGATATATCTTTAGCGAATACAAATAAGCGGTCGGGAAAGATTTACTCGCTAAAGATCACGAGTGTAGTACTAATCCTCAGTTTTTACGATTTCATTCTAAAGAATTGACTCCTTGAATCTAGAGTTTTTGTTTTTGTTTCACTATCTGGTGGGGGCAAAGGTGTGATAAATAAATAGATAAATAAAGATAATAATAAAGAGCACACACCCTTGAGAACCACGGAACTCACTGCAAGTATCACAGATCGTTTGCAAGTTTTAATGATAAGTTAAGTTCGTTCGCAGGGATTTAATCTGTTAGATCTACTTATATTTAACAAGCGTAGATGAATTTAGATGTTTTAGATAAAAATATAAAAAGATGAATAAATATCTGATATGAAATAACAAATATGAATGCAGATAAATAAATATGAATATAAGTTAAATAAATTAGGATTAATATTATGAGTCTAATTTACTAACTTGTTATTCTAACTTGTCACAGATTAAGCATTATATATTAACCAGGATTCTAAATTCTACCTAGCCTTTTCTAGGCTTAGGAGCAACCTCTCCACTATCAAGGTCTTGGGTAATGATTGGTGATAAAATCAAACCTTTATGGCTATCTAGTTAGGCAAAGGATCAAAACTAGACGATTATGTGGTGTTGTCAATAACTAAGAATAATCCTAAGATTGACCAAATCTAAGGATGTAACAATAAGTCAAACACATAATAACAATATACGCCAAGCTCAATCAATTAAAATAACAAATAGTATTTGGAATTAAAGACAAAATAATAACCCAACAATTAAAGGTAAAACTTACAGAATAAAAGGTTAGAAAGATGGTTGAGCATAAATCTATAGCTAATTACCCTAAATATAGAGAAGGTGAGATGTAGAAGAGGAGTTTGTCACTCTCCAACTTCTTCTTCTTGTCTTCCTCTATAGGTCAGCTTGCTTCTTGGATGAATAGCTTGATACTAAGGATGAATATTTAATTTAAGAACTAAGCTATTATTTAAAAGTGAGAAAATACAAGTAAGGACTAAGCCTAAGCTTGAAACTGAGCAAGGACATGTTTACAATGGTATAAGGCTGTATTTATAGGTGTTTAGGAAGACCTAATTCATTTTCTTGAAGGAGAAGTAAGTAGTGGACTCCAAGCCCAACTCAAATTCGTAACCCTAAAAACATGCAATCATGCCCGTTTTTATTTTGGTCCTAGCAGCTTCGATTTTCATCCGATTGATGCGTATGAATATACCAAATTCATCGTCTCGAAAAGATCTTCAACTTTGCTCTTGACCGTTTCTCCAAATTCCACACAGTTTTTGTGGTTGTAGGTGCAGAAATTCAGGATTAAGGCAGCTTTTCCTTTTCCATGTTTTTAGCTTTTATTTCCTTATCTCCAATTACTATGCTTATCTCTTTCCATATCTTGTAGTCTTTGACTTGGACTCTAATTAATCTCCATAATTATCTTTAAAGCTTCACACTAAATAAATAATTAAATCCAATATGCTCTAAAAATATTATTTTACTAAATCAAGACTCAAAATAGGAAAGTGCACTATTTCTCAAGAAAATCGACTCGAAGACTTCCTAAATCACTAAAAATGATGTTTCATCCTAACATAAATCTATCACAAATGAGGAGACATCACTATCTTAATTGCTAGTTCTATAGATATGTGTTGAAGCGGGGGGTTTTAATTTATGTTCTGCTATTTTATTAAAATAGGTTAGAATTAGGATAAAAGATAAAACAAGAAACAAGAAACGAAAGAAACAAAAAAAAGACATATCTATGTAGATAATTCAAAACTGGAAAAACTACAAGAAGATGAGAAGATTTTAGTAATGAAAATTAATTATAAAGGAATTATCAATTGAGAAGGTTAACTAATAACGTATACTGTACAATTACTACTACACAGATGATCTTTAGCGAGAAACCCTTTAGCGATGACCCGTGGGTCCTCGCTACAGACCCCCCCTTCAGCGAGGATGGTCTTTTGAGACGACTTAGTCGTCCCTTATAAGTTGCTGATAAATTATGCGAGTGAAAAAAATAAAAAAAGAAAGTAGTCGTTGGATGTCCTCGCTAAAGGGTACCCTCTTTAGTGACAACGTGGATGTCCTCGTTAAAGATGGTCTTTTGCAACGACTCTTTGGGTCTTTTGCGAGGACTTCATGGCCTCGCTAAAGAGTTTTCCGTATTAAATACAACCACTCGGCAGTTGGCCATTAATGCGAGAAAAAACCTCCAAAAACTCAAAAAAAAACCCCAAAATTCTCCCAATTTTTTTCCTAATCTTCAAAAAAATTCCGTATCAACCAATAACAAAGTTTCTCCGATTCATCTAGCTCTTTTTGGGCCAATTTTGAAGTAACTTTTTTTCATCACTTTCCCCACAAAAAAGGTATTTTCTAATTTTTTTTCTTTTAATTGTTTATATTGTATAATTGTTGTTATATATTGTATTATATAAGTGCAAGTAGTAGTGTTTATTATTTTATGTGTGATATATTGTTTATTTTTTGTTTTATAATAATTATTTTAGAATTTTGTGTTATAATTTTAATTTGGCTATTGATTTATAATAATTCTAGGTGATGTTTTATTAACGAAAAATTAATGTATTGATCTTTCTGTATATATTTCTTAAAATTTAGGGGTTAAAGTGAAAGTATAATAAACTTTATGTGTCTTATTGTATTATTTGAATTGTAGGGGTAATAGTGATATTTTAATAAACTTTAGTTGCCTTAGTTTATTGTTTAAAAACCTTTAAGGCCTTAAACGGATTTTTATATAATGTAGGAGTAAAAGTGAAATTATATTAAACTTTAGATGCCTTAGTGACTTTTACGTAAAATGTAGTGGTAAAATTGAAATTATAATAAACTTTAGGGGTCTTAGTGTCATTTAATAAACTTTAGGGGTAAAAGTGACATTTTAATCAGATTTAGGGGGCGTAGAATGAAATTTTAGAAAATTTAGAGGCCTTTGAGGCATTTTTATATAGTGTAGGGGTAAAAGTGAAATTATATTAAACTTTAGGTGCCTTAATGACTTTTACGTAAACTGTAGGGGTAAAATTGGAATTATAATAAACTTTAGGTGCCTAAGTGTCATTTGATAAACTTTAGGGGTAAAAGTGATATTTTAATAAATTTAGGTGTCTTAGTGACATTTAATAAATCTAAGTAGTATTTAAATTAAACCATTTTAAATAATAATTAATGTTTTAATTTACTTTAGAGAATGGACAAGAGTTGGATTAAATCAAAGAATAAGGTTACGAGGGAATATATCAAGGGTATAATACAGTTTATTGAGTTTGTGTGCAAGAAATTGGATCACGTTGGTAAACTATTTTGTCCCTGTAATCATTGTTATAATAATTGAAAGTTTACACCTGAAGTTGTTCAAGCGCATCTATTTCAGCGGGGTATTTGGCAAGTGTATGAGGTTTGGTCGAAACATGGGGAAGGAGTAGTATTTCCCGTGGATCAACCAAACAAAGATAATGTAATGGGTAATGCAATTCATGATTTGGGACCCACATTTGAAACTGGTGGGAACTCTGGTGACACCGAGATGCGTGACGAGAATGTCAATGGAAGTGGTTGTGGGTCTTTCGACGCGTTGTTCAAGGAAATGGAGACAGATTTGTACCTCGGTTGTACTGAGATGAGTTCTTTAGATTTCATAGCAAATCTAATGCATGTGAAAGTGAAGAACAAGTGGACGAACACCTTCTTTACCAAACTTCTTCAGTTGTTTGGTCATGTTTTGCCTGATCCTTATAGCTTACCAGATTCTTTTGCGGATTGCAATAGAAAGTTGAAAAGTTTGGGCATGGGATACACCACGATCGACGTGTGTTTGAATGATAGTGCATTGTATTATAAAGAGAATGAGAATCTTAAGAAATGTCCAGTTTGTGGAGAATCAAGGTGGGACTCGAACAAGGGGAAGAAAGTGTCGCATAAGAAGTTGCGTTATTTTCCGATTGCTCCTAGGTTACAAGGAATGTATGCTTAAAGTCACACCGCGAAAGATATGATCTGGCACCATACCAGAATGAGTACAGACGAAGACGTGTTGCGTCATCCCGTTGATGGACATAGTTGGAAATCATTTGACGAGAAGAATACCAAGTTTGCTAGACGCACGTCTTGGTTTGGGTATCGATGAGTTTTGTCCTTTTTCCATGCAAAACAACTCATACAGCATGTGTTCGGTTATATTAACGATCTACAACTTGCCGCCTTGTTTATGCATGAAAGAATCCACGTTTATGCTTACTCTATTGAAACCTGGTCCTAGTTCACCTGGGAAGGATATGGATGTATTTCTCCTTCCGGCTATAGATAAGTTGGAAACATTGTGGGGTACGGGGATAGTTACATGGGATGCACATATGAAGGAGAAATTTGTAATGAAGGATAGTTTGTTGTTCATGACAAATGATTACCCGGCTATATCGTACACTTCAAGATGGTCGGGTCAAGGCTACTTAGCTTGTCCCAAATGCATGGAATATACTCCTTCCGTGCGTGTTAATAAAGGAGTTGTTAATTTTTATCAAAGGCGGTGGTTTCCTCTGAACCATCATCTTTGGAAAGATAATACTGCATAGATTAAAGTTGATAATAGCCCCCCCCCCCCCTCGGAAACATAGTCCCGTAGATATTCAGACGCAGTTAGATGGGTTGCCGACTGTGTTTCCTGGAAAACACAAGGACTTTTGTGGCAAGGTGGCAATGAGAACTGGGCCTCGTGAGTTGAATTGGAAGAAAAATAATATATTCTACCGTTTACCGTATTGGTCGGAAAACTTGTTGGAACATAACATCAATGTGATGCATTGTGAGAAGAATGGATGTGATGCTCTTCTCAACATAGTTGTTGGTTTAGATGGGAAATTAACAAAGATAACGTGAAGTCGGGGAAAGATCTGCAAGCCATGGACATTAGGTCAAATTTGTGGTTATTTGTTGATTCACGTGGTAAGATAATTCTACCACGTGCAAAGTATGTGATGACACCCGATAAGCGACGAGAGTTTCTAGAGTGGTTAAAGGTTCAAAAGTTTCCATATGGTTTGATTCTAGCCTGCAAAACAACGTTCTGAGTGACACGGGGAAGATTATCGGTATGAAATCCAATGACTGTCATATTTTGATGTAGTTTCTATTCGTGGCTAGTATTCCAGGGTTAGTCGACAACAAATCCATTAGCGATCTGATTATTAGGTTGTGCAACGTGTTCATAAATGCTTGTAAGAAGAACTTGAGTAAAAAGGAATTGGAGTCTGGAAAGTCTAAGGTGGTAGAGCTTATGTACAAGTTGGAGATGATTTTTCCTCCAGATTTTTTTGATATAATGATCCACCTTGTTGTGCACTTGTACGAGGAAGCTCGGTTAGGAGAAACGGTTCAGATGCGTCAGATGTACCCGTTTGAGAGGTAGTTGAAGAAACTAAAAGAATATATTCGGAATCCGGCCAGACCAGAGGGTTCAATCGTAGAGGGGTATGCTATAGAGAAAACCTTGAATTTTATATCTCGATACCTTCGAGAGGAAAGTACAAAGTTCAACGACCTAGGCAGATACGGTGAGACGATTACTGAAAGCAAGGAAATATCAGTGTTTAAGAGCCAGTGCAAGCCGATTAGTAAGAAAAAGTATGGATATATACCCTTTGCAGAGAAGGACCACATCGATTGGTACATCCGTCGTAATTTTGACGAGATCCATCACTATATGATGTAAGTTGACTTTATTCTAACTAATAATTGACCTTGTGTGCATGTGTATGTAACAGAACAAAAAGGTAATCCACTTTCTACGAAGAGTTGCTATCCTTGTCTAACATGTCGAATAACGTCGTATATCAATATGATTCTTGCGTTTAGAATGGGGTGAAATGGATAACGCATATAAAGGGTAAAAAGAGAGTTACTCAATATTACGGAGTTTGTACAATCGCAGGTTGGTTTCTTTTGTTTTTTTGCAGTTGGTTGTTTGTATATAAACTAGTTTTTTTTTTGTAATTTTATAAGTGAAGATACTTTTTTGATGAGTTGGTCAACATTGTCAAGGTTGAATTCAGTGGTGGTTGTTCAGTTGTGTTGTTTGAGTGTAAGTGTTATAACACAGATGAAAAAAAGAAACTCCGAAAAACAAAACACGGGGCAACAATTACCAACACAAGTACTTTTTGGTGGAGCGAAGGACCCTACATCTTAGCCACTCAAGCAAAAAAATTGTTTTACGTTGATCAAATTAACGCAAGGAAGGTGGAAAGGGATGGAAAGTAGTTTGGGAAGTGAATGACTGACATGGATGGAGTCCAAAGCTATTTGGTACATGATTGATTTCCACTGTTTCAGACCCGATCGACATTCTGTTGGCTAATTCAAACTTGGATTTGGAATACCCGGTGTTTAAATTGGCTACTGGACAAGGGATAGAAATCGATCTTTTGATTTTTAACCTTGTCCCAGAACCTGCTGATCCTTTTGATGATGAAGATTATGATGACACCTTAGGAGAGTACGAGACTGATGAGGAAACTATATATGTTGATAGTGACGATAACCTGTAATAGTTGATTATGAGGACAAGACTAATTAGTTCTTTGGATTGTTTTTATTATGTAATTTGTCATGTATTTCATACATTTTCTAAGTTTGAATTATTTTGATCCCATGATTTTTAATTGTGTTATGATAGAGTCTCTTTTTAATTTATACGTTTAAACCCTTAAACAGTTAATTTTTTTTCTTTTCTTTTTTGATTATGATGTGTAATTGTATTATATATGGTATATACTTGTTTTGGATACAGATTATGAATTAATTTTAGTATAAAAATGGAAAACTTAGTTATGTATAATGTATAAGTAAATTTGTTAGGAAATAAAATTTAGAAAAAAGTTCTTTAGCGACGACTTAGTCCTCGCTAAAAACTTATAGTCTTTACGGGTTAACTTGCAATATTCATATAATTTAGGTGCCTTAGTGAAAATTCTAAAACTTTAGGGGTTAAATTATAATTTTAACATTATATAGGTCCTTAATGGTAAAATTGTATTATTCTTATCACAGATGGCAGCAGTGATGCCTAGAGGACACGATGGAGACGGGGATGGCCGAGATCCCACTCAGAATTCAAGCAATCCCGTCGGGGGTTGCAACGCACCGGGAATTCTTTCTTTGTAAACATATTTTTGAAAAAAATATTATTTTAATTGTAATATTAAACAGGTAATAAGGCGAGAAAGCCTAGGGGCAAGACGACTCTTCCTTCCGTATGGTATTCGAAGCGAAACTACGTAGGGAGACTTCTGATAGAGTTTGGCTCTTACAACTTCACCTGAAACCCGGTGGACCCATACTCCTATCACGGGACTCAAGTGATCAACCATACTATACGGGAGACTGTTCCACTGCACTAAAGTTTTGGTCAGATTTCCCCGCCGAAGAGCGGAGAAATATTTTGAGACGATTAAGTGTAAGACAAATAATTTCTTTAGTAAAATTAGTTTGTCGTTAACTATAAAATTATAGTGAATTTGAGTTATTTGTAAACAAGATTTTTTTTTTGGTATAGGAGTGGCAAGCCCGCCCCAATTGGAATGATATACAGAATATGATCACCAACAAATGCGGTAAGGGCTACAACGACCACAAGAATAGAGTAAATAGAAAATTTTATGAGTCCAGGGTGAAACCATATGATCAAACACCGTACAACTGGGAGCGCGCTTTAAAATTGTGGGACACGGAGGAAGCACGGGTAAATATTGTACTTAATTGTAATAAATAAAATATTCTCTATATTGACTAACATTCTTTTTTTTCTTTGTTGTTTAAAAAATAGCACCAAGCTAACGTAAATAAAGATAATAGGAAGCTGCGACAAAACTAGAGCGGGGCGGGTTCTATGAGCCACACACTAAGGAGGGATAGCTTGATCAAGGCAATAAATTTATTACAATACTTATTTAAATATCTTTATTTAACTGTTTAACTGTAACAGGGAGAGGGGAGTAGTCAAACCCCTCGAGTGGCCGAGGGTAACGATGGAGCTGTGTCTCTACCCAAAATGAAAATATTCTTTTTCAAAATCGGGTGGAGCAATAAAAAGAACGGGTGGAGGAGCCCCGAGTACCAGAGAGCAAACGTAAGTTTAAAAATAAGCATACAATTATATACTTACGAATTATATTTTTTAATATTTTATTTATTGTACAGGACGCGTTGAGGGAAGTTCTCGAAAACAAAGTGCGGGAATCCCAGAGTCAAACGGCGATTTATCGTGTTCACCCTCCTTGACGCAACAAGAACATGTTGACGCAGTCATGGAGGCGGCGTGATTAAGGTTAGGATACGGGACCCGCTACTGGATCCTGGGAGTTGGCCACCCGCTTCTAGAGAAGAGGACGACTGCTAATGTCTGGGATCCGGTCAACAATAGTATACTGAGGGACTACGAGTGGCTGATGAGATACCTAAACGAGTTCCTTGTCTCCATACGCATGGACCTGATGCCAAACAGCCTTTCTCGATTCGCGGCTTCCACAGCTCAGACATGACCCAAAGGAGGTGGTAGATGCACGGATGAGTAAAACCATCACGTTGCTTAATAGATGCCGAGAAAAACGTGGGAATGAGACACCACTTGTCCCTCCATTAGGCAATCCTTGTGGTGCTCCTGCTGGTACCTCCGATCCTGAGCCCGACCCCGATCCCGGCCTACTCCTTCTGCTCCGTCTGGCGCGCAACTCAAGCTTATGGACCAAGATTACACTTCAGCTGAAGATGTAGAAGATGAAGATTTGTCTAATCCTTAGTGTGTTTCGTTTGAGTTTCGGTTGACTATTTATTATGTTAGATTTTATCTTGACTTTTGACTATGATTTTGACTTTCGGTTTGTAATTATTTATTCCATATGTTTTTAAATTTAATTTTCGTATTTTATGATATGATTTGTTCTCATTTCATATATAGAATTAAATAAATAAAAGAAAAAACAAAAAAACAATTAAATAAATAAAATTAAAACAAAAAAAAACAAATAAATAATCAAAACAATTAAATAAATAAAAGAAAAATAAAAAAATAAAAAAACAAAAAACAGGATCTTTTGCGAGGACAAAGTCCTTGCCAGAAATAAAGTCAAAGGTCCCCACTAAAGAGTTGACAAGCAAAGGCGACGACTAAGTCCTCGTAGTTGACAAGCTTTTTTGTGCCGACATTGTCGTTGCAAAAGAACTTGTCTTGAGCGAGGACCTTGTGTCCTCGCAAGAGACAGGTGTCTCACGCGACGACAAGAGAAATCGTTGCGAGTGACTGTCTCTCGCGACGAAGTTTTAACGAGGACTTTCTCTGTCTTTAGCGAGAGAGACGGTCCTAGCTAAAGACAATAACAGTAGTAGTAGTGAATGTATTTATAGGCAAATAGAGATATTAGGTTTAATAACTAAATGAACATTCCATACAAAAAAGAATTTGGGTCATAACTCTAACAATCTCTACCTTAACATAAATTTGGTAATCGAGATCCCAAATACCTAAAAATATCTCCATCTTGACAAAAAATCCGTTAGGGAGTCAAGAAATACATCACCAATCTTCAAATATCTCTCCTCTTCCAAAAATTCTCAAAATGGATGAATAAGTCTCGAAGGACCTAATAACCCTCGAAGGGTTGAATTCAAATGGAATGCCAACTAAATGTAAGGAACACTTGACCTATATATCATAACTGGAAAATTTCAAATGGCTCATCTCAGGCGGTGAATGCCAACAAAGTTCAAGAACACTTGAATTAAATATTAAATTCAACAATTAACATATTTGCAAAGTAATCATGAGTACTAACAATAAAGTTAACACGAGAATAACATTTTGCTCAAAATGATATTCCAAATTAATATTATTTTTATATCATCAAAGCCTTCTAAATACCGAAAAATTCTCAACATATCTATTTTTTGCTTTTCGTCCAAAATTGTGTGATGCTAAACCCCCCCCCCCCCCCCCCCCCCCCCCCCTCCAAAAAAAAAATCTTCCAAATTTGTATGCACAAGTTCTCTGAAACCAATTTGTTAGAATTAAGATAGCGTATAAAATATAATAGAAGAAACAAGAAACGAAAGGAACATTGATATATTTGGAAAACCCAAAATGAGAAAAACTATGGAAATAGGAGAAGATTTTATTATAGAAGATTGGTTACAAATGAGATTCTAATGTTTCTTGCCAATTGATCGAGTTAACTAATAACATATACAATACATTATATTGATAGGTAAATAGAGATATTAGGGTTAATAACTAAATGTGCCAATCCTTACAATGAAGAATTTGGGGCATAAGTTTAACAATCTTCACCTTGGCATAAATTCGGTAATACACAAAAAACCTTACAACGTTTACACCTCGAAAAAATATCTACATCTTAACGTAAAATATGTTAGGGAGTCAAGAAATAAATTATCAATCTTCAAATATCTCTCCTCATTCGAAAAGTCTCGAAGGGCTGAATAATTCTCAAATGGATGAATAAGCCTCGAAGGGCTAAAAAAGCCTCGAAAGGCAGAATAAGCCTCAAAGGGATGAATACAAATGGCATGCCAACTAGGTCCAAGGAACGCTTACCCTAGATATCATAACTAAAAAACCTCGAAGGGTTCAGCTTAAACGGCACAAGCCAACAAAGTTCAATAAACTCTTGAACTAGATATCAAACTCTATAGTTAACATGTCAGCAAAATAACCATGAGAACGAACAATAAAGTCAACACGAGAAATGACATCTCTCTCAAAAAGAAATTCTAAATAAATATGATTTTTTGTATCATAAGAGGCTTCCAAATACTGAATAGTGCTCAACACATCCATTTTTCGCATTCCGTCCAAAACATGAGGATGCTCAGAAAACCCCAACAAAATATTATTCCAAATTTGTATTCATGAGTATAACCCCCGCACCTTAAATTGCGAAAACAAAATTCTTGTATTGCAAATATCCAAAGTTGCCATTATTAAGAGCAACATATCAACACAATACCAAGAATAGCAAGCTACATGAAAATTTAGAGAAACTAACCTCAATATGGACTAAGAATGTTAAAAAATCTTAATAAATCAATCAATGCAGTCAAATATCAAGAATAGACCTAGGATCTGTTTTTATTCAGAAGTGAAAAAATAATAAGGAAAGGAAGAGAAAAATTATAAAGGAGAATAAAGGGAGGGTAAAATCTTCTTTGGATTAGGAATGTTTGTGCTAGAAAAAGAATTAGATTGAAAAAAAATAAGCAAAAAGAAAAAAGAAGTATAAACAAATTTTATTTTTACCCTGGTTGGCATAAGAGCTCATGAGATATAATTTTAAGAAAAAATTTACAACTTCAACTGAACAAAGTTCAACGACTTTAACTGGTGGTATGTTTTTCACACCTTTTATTGAACAAAAAGTCATATATGATATGAGATTTCTTGAATCGTGAATATTTTTTTTTGTTCGATGAAAGTCTACATCATGAATGATAAAAGTAAACTCCTTGCTGGTGCTACAAAACTCGAATTCATTGGTTTTACATCGAATGCGTGGATACATTAAGAGTTATAAACAACTCATCAAATTTTTGTCAATGTTAACTTCCACGACTTTAAGTCAATAATAACAATTCATTTGTCTAGTAATTCAAAATTCAAAAAATACATCAACAACCATCTATAATTTTATAAAATTATATTTAAGTAATTATGTCAACGTAAAACCATTTTAAATTATCCTAACACTTTGTATGTTAAACAAACACTAAATAGTAGGAGACTTTTGCATGAAAAATATTTTAGTTGGCAACATACGAAGGTGGCATGACATCTAATTTTTTTTTGAAAGCAATGAAACAAGTAAAATATTTTATCGTCATGTTTTATATATTTTTAATTGGTATTAAAGTTAAAAAAATTTAAAAATTGATCAATTTTCCCGGTTCTTAGAACTATATAAGTTAAATTAGTATTAAAGTTAAGATTTCAAAATGAATTATCAATTTTATAGGTTCTTAACACTATAGATTACATTCATTTAAAATATGAGAATCTATTTTTAAAAAAATAAAATAAAAAATTATGGTGTTATTTTTGTTATTTCATTATTTATCAAAATATTTTCTTTCTATTTGACTCGAATCTGGAGTGGTTATAAAATGAGGTTCAGAGGTGATTTTTATATTCAACTCAATTTACTTTCTGTTGAAAAATCTTCTAATAAAAAATTGAAAATCACCTCCTTTCTCTTTCTTCCCTTCCAAAACCCTCAATCCAAATAGACCCTTAATCAACGGGTCCAAATTTCCCATGTCAAAATAAATGTAACATGCCACAAAAGATATCTTCTATTGCGGTCCAATAGAAAAATGTCAGATTTTACGATTATAATAACCAAAAAATAACAAAACAATACAAGAAAATAGAAAAATAACTCAAAATTTGGATAAACAAACCTAAAAAATGAATACGGAATGCCAAAAAACCTTAGGGCTACCTCCGATCAACTCAGTCAACTAATATTATAACTCTGATCAACGTGGTCAATGAATAATGCGAGGAAAGGACAAAAATACTCAAAATCCAAATAGACCTCAAAAAATTCCGAATGATGAAAAACTTTGAGAATACCTTTGATCAAAATTTGGAGATATAGTTTTTGAAAACGGGTCTGGGATGTCGAAAAAATCTCTGGACAAGTCAAAGCCAAAAAATCAACATAAAAGTAAATGATCGGTCAACAGTTGACTATTGATAATGGGTTGTTCAATGTGCACATGTCATCAACGATGGTCAGCCTTCTTGTCAAAACCTTTAAAATTGATTCAAAATATTATTTATATATAATATTATATATAATATTATAAAAATATAATATTATATCTTTGTAAAAGACCAAGTAAAATTTCTTTGTCTTGTCTAAATCAAAGACATATGAGCCTGTTTGGGATTCATTATTTTAGAGCTAAAAGCGTTTTTTGATTAAAATTAAATTATTTGTAAAAAATATTAAAAAATATTTTGACATCTAAAATCACTTTAAGTGATTATTTTAATAATCACTAATCATGTGCTTTTACAAAAAGTGATTTTAAGAGTCTAAAATATTGATATGGATATAAAATCACTTTAAGTGATTATTTTTTGTTTAGCAATCCCAAACGAGCACATAGGCTCACATCATTGTTTTATATAACAAAGACCAAGTATAATATATTATAATATAATATAATATGATGTAAGTTTTGCTTTGCGAAGTAGGGGATTGGCGCGGATTCTACTCCCAATACGTAACAATTTTAACAAGTAAGTTTTCCTTTTAGTCCTTCTTTTCTTCGTTGTTGCACATTATTATTATTATTATTATTATTATTATTATTATTATTATTATTATTATTATTATTATCATCGATCAACAGGTTGGTGGGTCTTCTTCTCAACCAACTCTGCAAAGTCCGATCAAAATAGTTTAAACGAACCAACTTGCTTATAATTTTTTCGCTTCTTAACAAAAAACAATGATTTTTTTTTGCATCCATGTCCTAAGTAAGTTAAACAAAATGCCAACGATTTGCTTATAAGCCTTAAAGTAAAAACTGAATCTCATAATACAAAAGAGAAGACCGACTTATATAAAAAGTAACGTGCAAGTTCATTGGACTTTATAATACAACAATTTCCACCTTAAAGTTCAATGACTCTGGCCAATTCTAAACATTCTTCATCATTAGAGTCTTCATCAACCTATAATGCATACAAGCTCACTTTCATAGCTTCTAAACACATGTAAAACAAAAGAAAAAAACCTCACTCGACCTTTAACAAGCTTAAACAATGTTTAAACTTGCTAACTATCAAGATTTTAGTGCCCATATCTGGAGGAATATTCTCGATAGGGATTTTATTAAGTTAATAGTCTCAGAGGAAAGCCAATTCTGATAAAATAAAACATCAACATTCTTAGTTCTTTTATGATACACACAAAAAAGATTTTCCAAAATCCAGAACACGAACGCGTCCGTGAATTTTTTTTTCATATAATCATAATTAAATCCAAAAAGATCAGAAAAATTAAAAAATTAAATTTTTTTACGGGGCAAGTTCATATTTACACTACTAGAAACAGTGTCTTTATGGACGAAATTTTACCGGCGACCCGCGTTTCATCGGTATGTTTTTCAACTTACTGGCGAGTTTTGTTTACTGATGACAAAAACGTTGTCAGAAAAAAGCGACGACACGAATTCTCCCCTAATGATCTAAAATGTCGTCGGTAACATTTTTTTATTTTGATTTCTTTTTGGCGTTCAAAGTATTGTCTCTATATCTGTGACGATGTGATTCGTCTCTATTTGTATTATAATACCGACGATGCGTTTGAATATACCGACGAAACGCGGGTCGTCGGTAACTAAAAAATCTATTTAATGAAGACAGTTGGTTTTTTAACACCCAAAACCCCAAAAAAATCTTCGATTTTCTCTCAAAAACACAACTCAAATTATTTTTTAAATTTCTAATTGATTCTCCAATTCATCTTGCACCATTTCCGGGTTTATAATCAAGGTGAGGCATTATCAATATCTAATTTCATCACACAAAAGAAGGTAATTTCATGAAAATATATATATATATATATATATATATATATATATATATATATATATATATATATATATATATATATATTATTTTGGTTTCTAATTGTGTTTTATTCTTGCTATATGATTTGAATAGGTGAATTAATACATTTTGAAGGTGGGGCATGATCATCAATCTTCAATTTTTCCAACCAATTCAAGGTATTTTCAATAAATTTCATACTTATTAAATTTTTTATTTATTGGATTATACTAGTTGTTATAAGATATGATTAGGTTCATAAATAACTTATTTTTTGATTGACTTTTTTATTATTATTTTGTAAATTATGCATGTGTTGTTTTATTTATTTTTTTTGCTCGTAATTTTATTTGTTTAATTAATTATATGAAATTGTTTATCTATTTATTGTGTTGTAATTTTATTCATTCAATGGTTTGTAATATTTATTCATTCAATGGGTTTGTAATTTTTAGTCATTCATTCCGTTTGTATTTTTTAGTATTTTATTCATTGGTTGTAATTTTTATTCATTTTATTATTTGGGTTGTAATAATTATTTATTTTATTTTCATATGAATGTAGTTGCTTAGTTGTATCGTGTTGTTGCTAAAAGATGGCTTCGGGTATGGATAAGAGTCGGATCATTATGAAGGATTATTTTACGGAGAAATATATTTTTGGGGTTTTGGCTTTTATCGAATTTGGTAAGAAAAAAGATGGTTATAATGGTTACTTGTCTTGCCCGTGTACTAATTGTAATAATTACTGTCGATTACCCACCCGACGGTTAGGGGCCACTTTCTAAATCATGAGTTACGGTGAGCGGTTGGTAATTCCCAAAGCAGTTCAAGTGCCAAATATAGAAAATGAAATTCGTGATGTTTATGACGAGGTGAGACACAGTGACGATGTTGGTGGACATCCGGGTGATACCGAGATGAGAGACGCACGTCTTCAAAGTATGAGCAGTTTCGAAACATTGTTTGACGAATTGGAAACAAAATTATATACTGGTTGTACATCGATGAGTTCCTTGAATTTCATTTCCAAGCTTATGCACGTAAAAGTAATGAACAAGTGGACTAACACATCATTCACTGCGCAATTGGACTTGGTTGGTCGTATTTTGCCCAAGCCTTACAATTTTCCCGATTCTTATGAAGCATGCAACAAGAAGCTGAAAGTTTGGGTATGGGTTATATTACTATCGATGTCTGTTTGAACGATTCTGACATTTTTCACAAAGATAATGAAGACCTCGACATGTGTCCAGTTTGTAGTGAATCGAGATGGGACCCAAAGAAGGGACAGAAAGTACCGCATAAGAAGCTCTGTCACATTCTGATTGCCCCGAGATCGCAACGACTATACGCTTCGAAGAACATCGCTGAAGACATGATATGGCACCATACCGGAAAGAGTACCGATCCAGATGTGTTACGTCATCTAGTTGACAGTGATAGCTGGAAACGATTTGTAGAGTTACATCCAGAGTTTGCCAGTGAACCGCAAAATGTGTATTTGGGTCAGTGTATCAACGGTTTTTATCCGTTTTCTATGCAGATCAACTTGTATAGCATGTGGCCTGTCATATTGACCGTCTATAACTTTCCACCGTGGGTATGCATGAAAGAAACCATATTTCAACTTTGTTTGTTGATTCTGGGTCCCCGCTCACTCGGAAAAGACATGGATGTCTTCTCCGCGCTGTTATAGCTGAGTTGGACATGTTATGAATTAAATTTACAATAAAAAAATGGAAAAATTAGATATGTGTAATATATAAGAGAAATAGTTATGTAAAAAAAAATTAAAAAGATCTTTAGTGAGGACGAAGTCCTTGCAAAAGACTACAATTTAGGGAGAAGTTCTTCACGATGAACTCCTCGCTAAAGAGTTGAGACGAATAATTAGGAACCGGGAAAAGCGGTCAAAGTTCGCGCCTTCCCCAAATTTCGACCTTTAGCGACGACCATACCCCTTTTGCGAGGTTCAGGTACTCGCTAAAGACGAATGCGAATTTCATAAAACTGAACACTTCTTCTTCTTCCTCCACTCTATACCTTCATCACCATTAAAACCCACCCCGCAAATTTCAGCAAAAACAGCTCTGATTTATGGCGAAGCTCCACCATCATCAACAACACCCAATCATCAACATCAAAGGTAAGAATTGCTAGAGTTTATCATTTTTTAATCTTTCTAATTTATTTTTTATTTTATCACGAATCTAACTTCCTTTTTATGGTTTATATATGCTTTGTGGTAATTATATATCAACTTTTAACAACCATTAAATGGACTTAAGGGTATGTAATCAAACTTTTTTTAACTATTTTTAGAGAATTTAATTTTTGTCATATAAATGAGCTTCCTTTTAAATTCAAAATTTATGTAGTTATTTAAGCTTATTATTTTATTGATTTGTAGAAAATAACAAGTTTAGTTGTAAATTTATGGCTTAATTTTTTGAAAATTTAGTTGGATTTTAGTTTGAATTGTACAATTGTAAATTTTACAGGTAAAATTGGTTTTTTTTAATATTTAGGGGCCTTAGTGTAATTTAAATAACTTTAGGGGTTGAATTGTAATTTTTTAAAATAATTTGGGCCTTAGTGAATTTATAATAATATTTAGGCGACTTAGTGTAATTGTTAAAATTTTAAGGGTTGAATTGTAATTTTTAAAATATTTAGGGCCTTAGAGACGTTTTTAGAGAATTTAGGTGTCTTAGAGTAATTTAAAAAAAAATTGGGGTTTAATTGAAATTTTCAAATTATTTAGGGCCTTAGTGAATTTTTTAAATAAATAAGGTGCTTAGTGAACTTTTAATAAAATTTAAGGGTAAAATTACAATTTTTAAATTATTTAGGGCCTTAGAGACTTTAAAAAAAACTTAGGTGTCTTAGTGTAATTTTAAAAACTTTAGGGGTTAAACTGCAATATTTATAAAATTTAGGCGCCTTAGTGAATTTTTTAAAACTGTAGGGGTTAAATTATAGTTTTAAAAATATATACAGCCTTAGTGGATTATTTTAAAGTTTAGGGGTTAAATCGCAATGTTTATAAAATTTAGGTGTCTTAGTGAAATTTTTAAAACTTTTGGGTTAAATTGTAATTTTAAAATTATATAGGGCCTTAACTGTAAAATTGTATTATTTTGATCACAAATGGCAGCAGTGATGCCCAAAGGAAACGATGGAGATAGGGATGCACGTGATCCCACTCAGAATCCAAGTAATCCGATTAGGGGTTGCAATGCACCGGGTATTCATTTTTTGTAAACATAATTTTGACTAAAATATTATTTTAGTCGTGAAATTAAAAAGGAATAAGGCACGAAAGCCTAGGGGAAAGACGACTCTTGCTTCAGTACAAGAATTGAAGTGAAAGTACGGAGGGAGACTTCCAATGGAATTCTGCTCTTACGACAACACCTGGAACCCAGTGGGCCCATACTCCCATCACGTGGGTCAAGTGATCAACCATACTATTGGGGATACTGTTCCATTATACTACAAGCAATGGTCAGATGTCCCCCACCGAAGAGCAGAGAAATATTTTGATACTATTAAGAGTAAGTCGACTAAAACTTTTTTTAATTAGTTTGTCGTTAACTATACAATTATATTGAATTTGAGTTATTTATAAACATGATTTCTTTTTGGTAGATGAGTGGGAGTCCCGCCCGGATTGGAGTGATATACATGTTATGATAATCAATAAGTGCGGTAAAGGATTCAGCGACCACAAGAACAGAACAAAGAGAAAATATTATGTCCCGGGAGAAACTAGATGAACTGACACCGGAGCTGACTTTAAAATTTTGGGACTCGGGGGAAGCTCAGGTAAGTGTTGTACTTTAAATTGTATTAAATAAAATATTCTCTCTTTGACTAACATTCTTTTTTTTTTGTGTTGTTTAAAAAATAGCAGCAAGCTTAAGTAAATAAAACCAATAGGAAGCAGCTGCAGAACCTGAGCGGGGTGGGTTCTATGAGCCACACACGGAGGAGAGATAGCTTGATGGAGGTAATAAATTTATTACAATACTTATTTAAATATCTTTATATGACTGGTTGACTATAGCAGGGGCAGGGTAGTAGTCAACCTCCTCAAGTGGCCGGGGGTGACGAGGAAGCTGTGCCTCTACCCAAAATAAAAAGATTCTTTTTTGAAATCGGGTGGAGCAAGAAAAACAATGAGTGGAGGACCCCCCAAGTACCAGAGATCGAACGTAAGTTGAAAAATAAGCAAACAATTATACTTACGAATTATGTTTTAATATTTTATTTATTGTACATGACGCGCTGAAGGAAATTCTCGAAAATAAAGTTCAGGATTGCAAAGTCAAAGTGGCGATTTATCGCGTACACCCTCCTTGACACAACAAGAACAGGTTGACGCAGTCATGGAGGCGACGCGATTAGGGTTGGGAGGCGGGACCCCCTAATGGATCTCGGGAGTTGGCCACCCGCTTCCGAAGAAGAGGACGACTGCTAATACGTGGGATCCGGTCAGTGAGACGATGCTGAGGGATTACGAGTAGCTGGTGAGATCGCTAAACGAGTTCCTTGTCTCCATAGGCAAGGACCCCATGCCAAACGACTTATCTCGATCCTCTGCCTCCACAGCTAGTACACGACCCACGAAGGAGGCGGTAGACGCCCGGATGAGTCGGGCCATCATGTTTCTTAATAGATGCAGAGAAGAACGTGGACATAAGACAGTACTTGTCCCTCCATCCAGCAATCCTTCTCCTGCTCCTGCTGGTACCTCTTGATCCCGAACCACTCTGTCCGACGCGCCACTCCAGCTTAGGGACCAGGAAGAAGATAAAGATGAAGATGAAGAAGATTTGTGTTGTTTGACTTTATGTTGACTTTTTACGATATTTGACTATTTTTTGACTTTGACTTTGACTTTTTTGTATGTTTAACTCTGTAATTATCTGTTCCCGTTTATTTTATAATTTATTTTTTGGTTTTATGATTTCATCTCGTTTCTTTTAAACAATTAAATAAATAAAAGTAATAACAAAAATAATAATATTTATAAATAAAAGAAAAAACAAACAAACAATTAAACAAAAAAATAAATAAATAAATAAAATAAATAATTAAATTAAATAAATAAAATAAAATTTTAAAACAATTAATTAAATAAAATTAAAAAAAAGAAATTTATCTTTAACGATGACATTTTCCTCGCTAAAAATATAGTAAAAGGTTCTCACCAAAGAGTTGACTAGCAAAGGTGAGGACTAAGTCGTCGCAATTGACCCAGTCTTTAGCGAGGACTCTTCCGTCGCAAAAGACCTTATCTTTAGCGAGGACCCGGAGTCGTCGCAATTGATAAGGTGCTTCACGCGACGACACCAGATGTCGTCGCAAGTTACTGTCTCTCATGACGAAACTTTAGCGAGGATTCGTCCTCGCTAAAGACAAAACCAACCTTTAGCGAGGACTTTTGCTGTCTTTAGCGAGAGTGTGGGTCCTCACTAAAGACAGAAACAGTAGTGTGACATGGGTAACCTATTTCTGATTGACTTGGGAATATGCATGGGAAGGCGTGTATATTTCCCACGGGATTAGTCGTGGTGCGCGAAAGTTGGCCCGGACACCTATGATATAAAAAAAAGACAAGACTACATTTCTTCAGTCTTTAAAAGGGATAAAGTACAAGGTACAAGGATTGAATCTCCTCCCTAAATATAAGTAACCGATATAGTTTTGATTTACTTGAGAATATGCATAGTAACACATGTGTATTTCCTATGAGATTCGTCGTGGTGCGCGAAAGCTGACTATGACATTCATGTATTAAAAAAACTATAGGAATGCCAACTTTTTAGTACAAAAAAAAAGTTTTTTATTAAATAATTAAAGTTAAATAAGATAAAATATTGATAAAGAATAATCGCTATGTCCCAGCGTTTTTATATTAAATTTCTTTATGATAAGTTTAATTGTTATTTTAGTAATTAAAAATGACCAAGAGATTCTTTGATTAAACATCGATAAGAAATGTACTCCGACCTTAATATAAATAATCAAAGTTGAATAAGATAAAATTTTGATAAAGAATAATATCTGTGTCCCAGCATTTTCATATTAAATTTCTTTATGATAAGTTTAATAGTTATTTTAGTGGTTAAAAATGACCAAGAGATTCTTTGATTAAACATGATAAGGAATGTACTCCAACCTTAATAGTTAGAGACAGTTACACTATTAACCCATAATAAAAAGGTAATTATAAAAAAAAGGCTCCAACAACTTGTATAATCCACTTAAAAATCTCAAGAGTAATTACTTAGTTACAATAGCTTAAAAATCCCAAAGTGCCTTCCTTCTCTCCCATTAGTTCTTATACACTAAAAAGCCAAAACCCAAATCAACAACCCTATTAGGGTTACGAAACCATTTCACATTTCATTCACTCTTCCCTCTTCTCTTTCCTCTCCCTCACCCTCTCTCTTCTCTCTGTACAAGAACCGAACAAGAAACCCGCCTCCTGCGTGGACCATTATGCACCATTTGTTGCACACAAAAAACGTCCCCATCCATCACCATCTCCACCCCGTGTTGTAGAAGGAAAGCGCTGCCATTTGGACCATTCTCCACCACCAACGGCCGCTGCCACTCGTGCTGCTGCCATCTCGCCACCGCGCGTGGCCATCCTCCACCATCAGAAGCCCGCCGCCCTTCGTAACCTAGACCGCGGCGCCCATAATCTCACAACCGCCATCGTTCGTAGGCCATTCTCCACCACCATGTCCCATCTTCCAACCACGACGCTCTCGCCACCAAAAAGAGCATGTGCGACCATTCTCCACCATCTGAACACTGCCGCCGTGCGTGGCCAGTCTCCAGCTTCAAAAAACAGGCGCCAGTTCATAGGGCATTCTCCATCATCAGACTGAACAAAAAAACCGACGCCTCTCTTCACCTGGACCATTCTCCTTCGTGCATGGCCATTCTCCAACATCAGACAACCGCCGCTGCCAGAACCCCAAGTCCTATGCGAGTGTGAAGGAGATTGGTACAACCTAATTTGATTTGTTTTTGTTTGTTTACAAAGTAACATTGATTTATGGACCTCAGATCTCGAAGGTTCAACACATAATTTTGCTTTTCTTTTTTTGAATTTGTTCTAGGGAGTGAGTGTAAAGAGATTTTTGTTTGTTTGTTCCATCAACCTAATATCACATTGTTTTTTTTTTCAGACGGGGTGAAAAGCTTCTTTTTGCTTTGTTGTTCCTATGCGAGAGTGAGTTTGAGATATTGGTACAACATTTGTGGGTGAAGGGTGAAGAGTTTCTTTTTGCTTTTTGTTCCTATGCGAGTGTGAGGTGAATATATGGGTACGGCCCAATGGGTCCTGTGTAGTTCAATGGAGTGTGAAGGTGAAGAGATTGGTACATCCCATTAGAATTTACCCAAAATGTAGAGGCCTAAATTTGAATTGGATTCTGACTTTTTTAACATTTACACTCTCCCTATATGTTGAAAAGGATCCGGTCTGGACTTAAACCCACATGTAGTGACCTCTAATTCACAATATTGCCGTTGTTTTGAGATGGGGAGGTACTGAACCTTACACGCTGGTTTTATAACACCTTTTCGGTTATTCAGAGGTTGGTACGTACCGACCTTGGTACGTACCAAACACGAATTTGAAACACAAAATGAAAAAATAAAAACAAAATTTTTTAATAGCAAGAGTATATAGGTTGTTAGGATCAACCAGATTATCGACCGATGCCTTTATTTGTATTAGTTAGAAACTGGGCCTTTTAAAATAACTTCTTGGCTAGTTGTGCCTATATTACTAATTTCCTCCTTAATAAATCAAAAAATAATAAACACAATCTTTTCTCAACAAAATGAAAAATAAGAAAGTAAAAAATAAATAATTATAACATCACTCACGACAAAAGTAATATAATATATCAGTGAATAAATTCATATTTTCCGAACGAAATGTTATGATATTAGAAAGGTCAGTAGTAATTATGACATTTAAAGATTGAATAGTAATATTCCCTTTTTTTTCTTGTCAAATGGGTAGAAGACTCTTCAGTATTAGTAGTTAGTACATATTGATATTGGTCCGGGTCCAAAACTAAACGCGCATATGAAAAGTTCTTTCCGTAAACAGTAAACGCCGACGAAAATAGTCTTAGTTTAATTCAACAAGTCGCTGGTCCCGGCCTAAACACGCATGACAACTTTTCCACCCACTTGTTCCACGAGATTATAAATAGAGGCATTAACCATCTAACTCTCAACATTCTTATTCAATTAATTATCAATATTTATTCAAAAAACCTTCTCTATCTCATATTTCATCTCAAGCACTCCGCAGCCATGGTTCTTTCCAAGACAGCTTCTGAATCTGATGTCTCCATTCATAGCACTTTTGCTTCTCGCTATGTCCGAACTTCGCTTCCCCGGTAACTGACCCTCATTGTTAACTGCATTTTTGGTCACTATATTATGCAAAAACTATACTATATATATATATATACATCTGTATATTAAATTTGTACGGGTAAATCACAGACTTTCTATTTTTTAAAGTTTATGATATTCATCTGTTAATATGTTGATACAAGCGTCTACTTGAAACAAATGAACAATGCATTAGTAAATTCACAATTTCATATTAAGATCATTATATTTTCAAATTATTTAAATTAATAAATAAAAAAAAACTTCAAATCCGTGACACAAAGATCAAACTAAATGCATCTGAATTCTGAACGTAGTTTAATAGTACGTATAAACTCTAGGCAAACCGAGTTTATTAATTTGTATGAACATTCAACTTTAGAAGATTAAAAAGAAAATGTTTTAAGTTAAAAAAAAAATCCACGTTTTAACAACAATCTTATATATTTCATTATCTCCCGAGGAAAACCATATTAGAAGAGAAATTTAGGAAAAAGATATTATTTGGTGGGCTAAGTGAACGTTCTAGAAACAACTTTTTTAAATGTTTCTGTATATTACATGCAGGTTCAAGATGCCAGAAAATTCGATCCCAAAAGAAGCAGCGTTTCAAATAATCAACGATGAACTGATGTTGGACGGTAATCCAAGGCTAAATTTGGCATCTTTTGTGACGACGTGGATGGAACCGGAGTGTGATAAGCTTATGATGGCGGCTATTAATAAAAACTATGTTGACATGGATGAATATCCTGTCACTACAGAGCTACAGGCAAGTTATAATATGTCATTGTCCTTCATAAACTATTAATTACCAAGTTTTTGAAATTAATATATATAATGCCTATATGGAAATTATAAATGGAGGACTCTTTTTATGCTATCTAAAACACCAACAATAATAAAAAGCTAGTAATATTATTATTTTCAAGGACTCCTTCCTTTCATTATTATCTGTTCACCTTTATAAACAGTTTTTTTTAATTATTTTTACGAATAAATAATAAACAAGATGCTCTCGATGATTATGAAATCCTGACTTCGTGATCTATACATGCAGAATCGATGCGTTAATATGATAGCACACTTATTCAACGCACCTCTTGGTGATGGTGAGACAGCAGTTGGATGTGGTACAGTTGGATCATCTGAAGCAATCATGCTTGCTGGTTTAGCTTTCAAAAGAAAATGGCAGAACAAGATGAAAGCTCAAGGCAAACCTTGCGACAAACCAAACATTGTCACTGGTGCTAATGTTCAGGTATGTTGGGAAAAATTCGCAAGATATTTCGAGGTTGAGCTTAAGGAGGTGAAGTTAAGTGATGATTACTACGTTATGAACCCTGACAAAGCTGTGGAAATGGTTGATGAAAACACAATTTGTGTAGCTGCTATCTTAGGATCCACTCTAAACGGAGAATTTGAAGATGTTAAACGCCTTAATGATTTATTAGTCGAGAAAAACAAGGAAACAGGATGGGATACACCAATCCATGTTGATGCAGCTAGTGGTGGATTTATCGCACCATTTCTTTACCCAGAGCTTGAATGGGATTTCAGATTACCTCTCGTGAAGAGTATTAATGTTAGTGGACACAAGTATGGGCTTGTTTACGCAGGGATTGGTTGGGCTATTTGGAGGAATAAAGAAGACTTGCCTGAAGAACTCATTTTCCATATTAACTACCTTGGAGCTGATCAACCTACTTTCACTCTCAACTTCTCAAAAGGTTCTAGTCAAATAATTGCTCAATACTACCAATTGATTCGCTTGGGTTTTGAGGTGAGAATGTTGTTTCTTGTACAATTAAATTAAATTAATCGTTTAATAGTTAACTAAATCGATATATTATGGAATCAGGGCTACACAAACATCATGGAGAATTGTAGAGAAAATATGTTTGTACTCAGGGAAGGTTTGGAAAAAACGGGACGTTTCAACATTGTATCGAAAGATATTGGAGTTCCATTTCAGCCTGGCTATCGGACCCGGCCTAACGGTTCGCCGGACCGGACCGGGCCGATAAGCACCGGCGCCGCAACGTGTCCGAAGTGGTGGCGTTGACCGGAACGGAACGCACCGGCGTTCCCCCTTACCGTGCGTCGCTTCAGTTTGCTGTGATTTCACATGGACCGAACCGGTCCGTGACTGATACGGACCGGTAACGGTCCGATAACTATTTTTTTTTTTTTTTTTTTTTTTTTATATAAGTCCATTATATATAAAAATTGTAGCCCAACTTTTTATAACCCAAACCCACCCCAATCTGTAGCCCAATATACCCCACCCCAACTATGTAGCCCAACCAAAACAATACATACCCAACACTTTGTAGCCCAACAAAACCCACCCCATTAATACCCCGCCCAACAAAACCCACCCCATTTACTCGTCTCTCACCCACCGTCTTTACGCCCTCTCTCTCTATCTCCGTTCTTATCGATGAAACCTAGAAACTAAATTGAATCTGTCCTAGCTATGTTTGAGTAATTTTCAAACAAATCCTTGTGTTGATTCCATTATATGCTGTTTCTTTTGTTGATTCGATTTGGTTTGGTTTGATTCACGGTTTGGTTTGATTTGATTAATCGGGTTTCTATTGTTGGTGTTCTTGATCTTCAACCACCTATCTGAAATTGTTCTCTATGTAAGCTCATATCAATTCTTCTCTATTGAATTTCAATTACTTAAAATTGTGATGGTTAATTGATTCTCTTCTTGCGCATGGTTTGGGGTTTCTGTGTTGGTGTTCTTGATCTTCAACCACCTATCTGAAATTGTTCTCTATGTAAGCTCATATCAATTCTTCTCTATTTAATTTCAATTACTTAAAATTTCTAATGGTTAATTGAATTATTTTCTTGCGCATGGTTTGGGGTTTCTGTGTTGGTGTTCTTGATCTTCAACCAATTATATGAAATTGTTATCCAAGTAAGTTCATATCAAATGTTCTCTATTTAATTTCATTTACTTAAATTTCTGATGGTTAATTGAATTATTTTCTTGCGCATGGTTTGGGGTTTCTGTGTTGGCGTTCTTGATCTTCAACCGACAAGACCGATAGTGGGACCGGTACGGGACCGAAACCGGAACCGATAAACCGGTCCCCGTTAACGGTCGGTTTTATCATTATTTGGACCGAAGAACCGCACCGGACCGGGCCCGATAGTGGGGGTCCGATAAACCGGTACGGACCGATAAGGAGAAAACACGTTAAGAACCGGTCCGAACACGGACCGGACCGGCCGTTAGCCACCCTGAGTTCCATTAGTTGCATTCTCGCTAAAAGACAATAGTGCCCACAATGAATTTGAAGTTGCCGATTATCTGAAACGTTTCGGATGGATTGTGCCTGCGTACACCATGCCTGCTGATGCACAACACGTGACAGTTCTTCGAGTTGTTATAAGAGAAGATTTCTCACGCACACTTGCTGAGCGCCTTGTCTTGGATATCGAAAAGGTTTTGCATGAGCTAGACTCTCTCCCAGCTAGGGTTAGTGGAAAGTTGGCCCTTTCTAAAGAGAATCCTGAATATAATGGAGAACATATCCAAGAGCATGTGCACGAGAAAGATCGTGAAGTGCAAAGGAAGATCACTACTGCATGGAGGAAATTTGTTGCGGACAAGAAGAAGACTAACGGTGTATGTTAAATTTATTGATGTGAGCTTATTAATAATTGATTATGAGTGTTTTTTTTCTTTCTTGCAACAACATTAAAACTTGATTTGAGGGAGATCTATTTATGAATTTAGTATTTTGATTTGGACTTTGTAATGATCTAAAGATATTTAAATTAATTTTTTATTATTATTTTATCACTTTTAATTTTTCTTTTATTGATCTATTAAGTCTTTCAACAATTATTAATATTTTTTTGACCCGCATTTGAGTATGCCTAAGCTATCCTACTAAGTCCATTAAAAATGTTCTCTCTAAAATTCTTTTTTCATAAACACATAAACCTCATTCAAAATACATAAATTTTGAATGATTCTTTTACAATGTAGTGTTTAAATTCTTACAAAATTCAACAAAATACTAGATTTCTTCACTTAAATCCTTTCATTCCTTTGCATTTCTCTCTTCATCCTGTAGAACTTCATCGTGAACTTCTATGCTCCTTCACACCCTCTCGCTAAGAACAATAAGTTGGTTGTTTCTCCAGATGAAAACTCTATTTACAGAGTGCTAAATGAATACAAACTCATTTTGAAATTGCTATACAAAGAGAAATTCAATCACATATTTATTAAGAATCGTGTTAAGAAGTACTGGGAACTTAAGAAACAAGTCGAGGTTGAAAAATGTGGTGATAATACATACATCATTCGGAGCTGAAGAAGATAAAGATAAGGTATGAAACCAAAGACCATGGACAGTTCAAGGAAAACATCTAGTAATAAACAAATACGAAAATGGAGCAGCTAAAGAGGTCAAGAACACAACATTATGGATGCAACTCATTGGTATACCTGCAAACTTATTAACATTAAAATGTGTAGAAAAAATGTTTAGCTATTTCGAAAAAGTTCACTCAATCGAATTACCAACCTCGTTAGAAATTGATGATACAACAGTCACAAGAATACAGGTAGATTGGGATATTAATAATCCCTTAATAGCTGTAATTAATTACTGCGAAAATGAATTCAAAGCTTGCTGGATAAATTCAAATACGAAGATATCGGTCAGGTCTGCTATGGGTGTGGAATCTTTGGTCATGAGGAATCAAAATGTAAAAACCCTAAAATGTTTCCCAAAATAGGAGCTTGGATCAAAATATCAAACATAGGTCCTACACCAAAAAAATTCCTTAGACAAGCTACAGAAAATAAATCGGTTAAGAACAATCAAGAAATTACCAAGAATTAAGAGCTCAATCCACAAAGCGTTAATGGAGTCGAATCGGTAAGAGCTGAATTGAGTGAACTCACTAACGCCAACACAAACTGCGTCAAGATTAACGATTCAATTTTCAAATTTGGTATGAAAGGAGGTACTCAGAAACGACAAGAAGATAGTATAGGTAGTATGAAGGAGAAGGACGGTGAAGGTGGATTGTAATTCCGTAGTGGGAGAGGTATGAAACAGATGAGAAGGTTTTGTCTGTTTATTATGAAAAGGAAGAGAAAATGGCCACAGTGTCAGGAGAGATGTTATCCAAATTTAACTCTCCATCAGCCTAAGACAATGTTATCCAATTTGGAACATTTAAAAGTCCAACATCAAAAACAAAAGGCCCAAATTTAATATTCTCTCTGAATATTATTAATAATAGCCCAAATATGATGAACCCAATTACAAAACCCATTTCAACAAAACAAGTTCAAGAGAGTTACACTGAGAAAAACAAACAATCCCAAATCGAGAAGAACCCTAACACACTCTCCACCCCTATTTACAACAACAATCTAAACATAAGTAACAATTAATCTCTATCAGATGGTTATAAAATGCCCCAATCTACCACTACAAGTTCTTACCCTTCTTCGATTGCACAAAACCTCTTTAAGAATTGCTACTCGGAGAAACAATTTAACAAAAATAAGGCTTCAAAAAGAGAATACGAAGAATCATCGACAAGACAATCAGTCAAGGCAAGGAGTTTGAAGATGAGAAACTATATAGTCACTCAAGTGAATATGAAAATACAAAAAACCTTGTGGGCATACAGAATGGAAAATAGAAACGAGAAATTTATGAAAGAAGAAGAAAGTAAAGAGAAGGAGATAAATGAAGCGGAAGAGGTTATGTCGGATACTACGGGTATGACTGATTTGGATAATAATTTAGAAGGGGAGGATGATAGTAGGTTTGCTAATAAAGAAAATCAGGAATAAGCTACAGAGGTTTGCGGGGTTGACCCAATTCAACCCCAAGATAGTCAATGATACAAACAGCCTGGAACTGTCAAGGAATTGGCTCCTCCTTGACAGACCAGACCCTATCTGGTATTGTTAGAAAATATCAGACTCAGGTATTATTTCTTTCTGAAACTAAAAATAAATATAATATTGTTAAGAAACTGGAATGTCTTGCGATTTTCAGTAAAAGTGATATTAAAATTGATATAGTTAGTAAAACTAGTAACCATATACACTGCAAAATTAATGATGGTAAAAATAATTTCTTTACTACATTTGTGTATGGTGCACCAACAGATAAGTTTAAAGAAGCCTGCCTTGATTTATACAGTAGCTATAAACCTAGTAATCAGGAACCTTGGAATTTGTTAGGAGATGTCAATAATATTAGAAATATTTCTAATAAAATAGGTGGGGATGAACATTATACTAAAAATATGAAATAATTTAATAATTTTATTAAGCATCATAAACTTGAGGAAATTATCCAAAAAGGGTGTAAATTTCCGTGGACTAATAAAATAAGTGATGGAGAAGTGATTAAAACTCTAATAGACAGAGGTTTTAGCATTGAAGCTTGGGGTATTTTATTCCCAACTGCTTAGATTGCACTGTTACCAGCAGTTGGGTCTGACCATTCACCTCAAGTGCTTATTATGAAGAAAAATCATATTAATAAAGATAGAAGGTTTTATTTTAAAAATCACTGGACTGAGGAAAGCTGAGTGCCTCGAAATTATTAAAAGGGTTTGGAAAAATGAAAACTTCAGCTATGGTGTTAATAGAGATGCTTTATACAACAAGTTAAGAAAGTGTAGTAGATTATTAACCTACTGGAGTAAAAATAAATTTAACAATAATAAAAAAACTTATAGACCTGAACATGTGTAAGTTGGAAAATATTTACAATGACCCTAATACTTCTAATTGGGATGAGTATCATACTATTGTTTAAGAGATTGAAAACCTATGGAAAAAAGAGGAAGATTTTTGGGCTAATAGATCAAGAATTTTCTGGCTTAAAAAAGGTGATAAACATACCTCCTTTTTTCATGCTGCTACTAAAGAGAGAAGAAAAATTAATAAAATAGTTAGAATTACAAAAGATGATGGGAGCTGGGTGGAATGTTAATGATATAAAGGAAGAGATTAGTACTTATTTTAATGATGTCTTCAAAACTATTGGGAAAAGGGACTATAGTTCTACATCTAATCTGATATCCCCCACAGTGAATGATAATATGAATAACAGTTTGAATATGCCCCTTCAAATTGATGAGATTACGAAAGCTATTGATGGTTTCGGAATGAACAAATCTCCTAGACCAAATGGGTATCCAGGTGTTTTCTTTAAGAAATACTGGAAATATATAAAAGTTGATGTGATTAGACTTATTAATAATTTCTGGTATAATGGAGAGAGTCTAGAGGAAATAAATCATACCTTTATCTCTCTAATACCTAAAATACCTTTTTTTTATTAATATAAAACATTTTAGACCTATTAGTTGCTCAAACTTTATTTATAGAATTATTGCCAAAAGGATATTCCGAATAAATATGATTTGTTATCATCAAAGGCGTTCAAATACTGAAGAGTGCACAACACATCCATTTTTTGCATTCTATCCAAAACTTAGGGATGCTCACGAAAACCCCAACAAAATATTCTTCCAAATTTGTATGCATGAGTATAACCCCTACACCTTAAATGGGAAAACAAAATTCTTGTATTGCAAATATCCAAAGTTATCATGATTAAGAGCAACACATCAACACAGTACCAAGAATAGCAAGCTACGTAAAAATGTAGAGAAACTAACCTCAATATGGACTAAGAATGTCAAAATATCTTAATAAATCGATTAATGCAGTCAAATGTCAAGAATAGTCTAAGGGTCTGTTTGTATTCAGAGGTGAAAAAAAAATAAAGGAAAGGAAGATAAAAATTATAAAGGAAAATAAAGAGAGGAAAAAAATCTTGTTTGGATTAGAAATTTTTGTGATGGAAAAAGAGTTAGACTGAAAAAAAAAATACGCAAAAAGAAAAAAAATTATAAATAAATTTTATTTTTACCATGGTTGGCATAAGAGCTCGTGAGATATAATTTTAAGAAAATTTTTACACCTTTAACTGAACAAAGTTCAGTGACTTTAACTGGTGGTATAATTTTCACACCTTTTATTGAACAAAAATTCGGATATGATTTGGGATTTCTCGTATCGTGAATTCTTTTTGTTGTTTGATGAAAATATATATCATGAATGATAAAACAAACTCTTTTTTGGTGCTAAATTACTCAAATTCATTGGTATTTACATCGAATGCGTGGATACATTAAGAGTTATAAACAACTCATTAGATTCTTGTTAATTTTAACATCCACGACTTTACATTCAATAATAACATTTCATTTCTCCAATAATTCAAAATTCAAAAAATACATCAATAATCATCTATTATTTATAAATTTATATTTAAGTAATTATGTCCATGTATAGCCGTTGTAAATTATCTTAACACTTTATATGTCAACAAACACTAGATAGTAAGAGACCCTTAAATAAAAAATATTTTAGTTGGTAAGATACGAAGGTGGCATCACATCTAGAGATTTTTTTTGAAAACAATGAAACAAGTTAAAACTATTTTATCCTCATGTTTTATATATTTTCAATTGGTATTAAAGTTAAGGCTTTAAAAAAATTTGATTAATTTTACTGGTTTCAAGAACCATATAAGTTTAATTGGTATTAAAGTTAAAATTTTAAAATAAATGATCAATTTTATAGGTTATTAACACTATATATTACATTAACTTAAAATGTCAGAATATATTTTAGAGCCAATTAGAGAGAAATGCCTATTAGAAAAAATATTTAAAAAAAGGTGCCTCCAATAAGACATTTTATAGAAAACAGCCCCACCCCAAAATACCCTTACAAATGATAATTAAAAAAAAAAAAAAAGTAAGATACTTTAATAGTAATTAAAGTATAAAAGAAAAGAAAAGAAAACAAAACAGTTATACACACGGCACACAAACACACACACCACACACACTAGGTCTTTGAGAGCAGGAGAAGAATCGGCGGCGACGGTGAACAAGAAAGAGATACTATACTCCGGCGAGCAAACTAGGAAGCAACATCTATCGATCAAACTAAAGATTAGACTCCAAAATCCAAAAGAAACCCATAAGTAAGTAAAATATAATCCTATTTTTATGTTAATTTTGAGGTTTCGAATGTGTTTTTTGGATTAGAAACTGTTTTTGTGTGATTCATGTTGATTTTGTTTGATTTCTTACACATTTCTTGGGTTTCTAGGGTTTAAAATAGGATTATTTGATGAATGTGTTCAATTTATCAGTGATCAACATGAACGAACGATGGATTAGAGTCATAAAATGTGAATAAATGTGTTTAACAGGGACCTAAAATGCAATTACTGCATAATGCAGAATTCTGCACAATGTTTTTCGTAACTGTATTAAACATGGAATTCCATGTTTAATACAATTATCAAATCATGAAATTACATGTTTTGAAAACTGTATTATAGACATCATGTGTAGTTTATGGACCTTATAGTGTAATTACTGCATACTATGTAATTCTGCACAATGTTTTTTTGTAACTGTATTAAACATGGAATTCCATGTTTAATACAGTTATCAAATCATTAAATTCCATGTGTTGATAACTGTATTATAGATAGAATGTGTAGTTTAGGGACCTTATAGTGTAATTACTGCATAATATAGAATTCTGCAGAATGTTGTTAGTAACTGTATTAAACATGGAATTCCATGTTTAATACATTTATCAAAGCATGAAATTACATGTTTTGATAATTGTGTTAAACATGAAATTCCATGTTTTGATAACTATATTAAACATGGAATTAACTCAATTCAGGCTACTAATATGTTTTCTTGTGCTTGGAGTTTGTGTAAAAACAGGTGAAAATGGCACCAAAAAGAAAAGTTATCAAGTCAAGACTACTAATTTGTTTCTTGTGGTTGGAGTTTGTGTAAATACAAGTAAAAATGCCTCCAAGAAGAAGATTTACTGATTAACAAGAAGATGATAAGATACAAGCAGTGAAAAGGAAGAACTACTAGCTTTTCTAAGTGATGAGCAGCCCTCAGTGGATTGTGTTCATTGAAGAGTGTATATGCAGTTCAGCAAAAACAAAGATCAAATAATCAGTTATCTAAAAGAATATTGATGAATGTGTTGACGTTTTTATTATTATATTGAAAAGAGTATTTCGTATTTAATTGTACTTATTTTGGAATGTTTTAGAATGTAATGTTTAAAATGACTTGTAATTTATTAAGTATTATGAAGGATTTGATTAGAAATGGAAATTGATTAGTATTTCTTATTGTGAAGGATTTGATTAGAACAGTTCTGATACCAACAAAAAATTCAATAAAGCAGGCAAAATCCGCAACACATTAAAATGACATGTAAATTCCATGTTTGAAAACATGAAATTCCATGTTTGAAACATGGAATTCCATGTTTGGAACATGGAATTCCATGTTTACAACATGGAATTCCATGTTTGGAACATGAAAATTTACTAACCTGCACACTAACAAGTTAAGCTACTCGAATCAAAACCTATACAGAAAGATAATAATTATAAAGGAATGAACCATAACACAATATAAAAACAAAAAGGATCCAAAACATAACAATAGAAACTGTAAAAATCGTTAAACCAGTGAATATTAAAAACTATTACAAGAATATAATGATCATAAAAAATAATCATAGAGCAACTTGACAATTTTTTGCGTTGATTGACGTGACTGATTAGTTGACTCAAACGGTTGCTTTTCAGAACCAAATCTTTGTGACTACCAAATGTATGCTACTTGGGATCGTGGAAACACGTAATCGAAAACAGAATCGAGAGTCGGAAAAGATCAAACGAACGCATATAACGTTGAGAACCGAACTTTACTACAACCATAACCATCTGCAGAAAACAAGTCATGACATAAGTACTAGAATACAATAACACAAACAAAGGAAGAAGTAGAAAAGGGAAAAAATTCTGTGCAGTCGCAGAATTCCATGTTTTAAACATGGAATTCCATGTTTCATACAGTTTCATACTGTTTTAAACATGGAATTCCATGTTTAAAACATGGAATTCTGCGACTGCACAAACCTCTTCACAGAATTAAAGCTCAAACACACACTCTACTCCGATTAAAACAGTTTAAACACAGAATTTAGCAATGTAGAAGCAAAATATGAACAAAATGAAGAATATAACACATAATTTACAGAAAATAAGGCAAAATATGAAGAAATGAAGAATGTAAACACATTATCATAACAAAAAGAGCTTAAACACAAAATTTTGCAAATATCAAAGCAAAATATGAACAAAACTAAGAATATAAACACAAAATCATAACAAAACAAGCAATTAGAAGAGAAAAACCTTCAAAACAGTAGAATTGCTTCAAGTTGCAAAGTAGGATGAAAATGTGAATTAGCAAAATTCCATGTTTTAAACATGGAATTCCATGTTTCATACAGCTTCATACTGTATAAAACATGGAATTCCATGTTTAAAACATGGAATTCCGCGCCTGCACAAATCTCTTCACAAAATTACAACTCAAACACACAATCTACTGCAATTAAAACGGTTTAAACATAGAATTTAGCAATGTAGAATCAAAATATGAACAAAATGAAGAATATAACATAGAATTTACAGAAAAGGAGGCAAAATATGAAGAAATGAAGAATGTAAACACATTATCATAACAAAAAGAGCTTAAACACAGGAATTTGCTAATATCAAAGCAAAATATGAGCAAAACTAAGAATATAAACACAAAATCAAAACAAAACAAGCAATTAGAAGAGAAAAAGCTTGAAAACTGCAGAATTGCTACAAAGTTGTAAATTAGCATGAAAATGTGAATGAAAATGCTTTAAAAACAGAGAATACATACACATGTATATGTATATATAGAAACTAAAACCTGCAAATCAGCAAAACAACAAAATGAAACCAAAAATTCAAAAAAAAAAAGAGGAAAAAACAGAGCCGAGAGAGATAGAGAGCATGAGAGGAAAAGGAGATGTTAGTTTACCATTAGAGAAGAAGAAAAAAAACGAGTAATCTTAGTAGCTTAGCAATGGAGATGCGTGAGCTTCTTAGCTTATCAATGGAGAAGTAGAATTGGAGATGCAGAATCGGTTAGAGGAGAGAGAAAGAGAGAGAGAGAAATAGATAGAGAGAATCTGGGTGTGAGTGTGTGATAACAATTGGGGAATTAATTACCTAGTTTATAATAAGTAGTATTTATATTGGGTAAAAAGAGAAAAGAAATAATTAAGGGGAGTTTTTCTCTAATTACTTAATTAATAAGGCATTTATCTCTAAATAAAAAAGTTAGAGGCTTAAAAAAATTAGTAGCCTCATTAAGGAGGCATTTTTCTCCAATTACCCCTATATTTTAATAAAAATAAAATAAAGAAGATTAATGTTATTTTTGTTATTTTATTCTTTATCCAAATATTTCCTTTTCATTTGACTCTAATTTGGAGTGATTATAAATTGAGGTTGATACGTGATTTTTATAATCAACTCAATTGCCTTCCTTTAAACAAAATTCTAATACAGACGATAGAAAAAAATTAAAAAAACCTCCTTTCTCGGTTTTTCCTTCCAAAACCCTCAATCCAAACAGACCCTTAATCAACGGATCCAAACTTGGCAGGTCAAAATCAATATAACATGACACAAAAGATATCTTCTATTGCGGTCCAGTAGAGAAATTTCAGATTTTACGATTATAATAACCACAAAATAACAAAACAATACAAGAAAACGGAAAAATAATTCAAAAATTGGATAAACAAACCTCAAAAATGGAAATGGAACGCCATAAAACCATGGGCTACCTCCGACCAACTCAGTCAACTAATATAATAACTCTGATCAAGGCGGTCAAAGAATAATGTGAAGAAACGACAAAAATACTCAAAATCCAAAAAAGTAGACCTCAAAATCAAATTCAAAATGACGAAAAACTTTGAGAATAATTCCGATTAAAATTTGGAGATATCAATTTTGAAAATTAATCTGAGATGTCGGAAAAATCTCTAAATAAGTCAAGTCAAAATATCAACATAAAAGTTAATGATCGGTCAATAGTTGACTATTAACAATGGGTTTGTCAACATGCACATATCATCAGCGGTGGTCAGACTTTTTGATCAAAACCTTTAAAACTGATTCAAAGCATTCTTTATGTATAATATTATAAAAATATAATTTTTTATTTTCTTAAAAGACCAAGTAAATTTTCTTTATCTTGTCTGAATCAAAGACATAGGGTCACGTCATAGTTGTATAAAACAAAGACCAAGTATAATATTATAATATAATATATATGATGTAAGTTTTTTTTTATATATGGGTGTCCGTGCCCGTTAATGCACACTATGACTATTCCCATAGGAAATATATACGCCTCCTCATGCATATTTCCACTTAATCAGAACTAGGTTATCCATGTTCAAGGAGGGGACTCGAACCTTGCACCTCTTGCTTTACCCCCTTTAAGGGCTCAAGAAATAACAAGGTTGAGGGGATTCGAACCATGTACCTCTTAGATGAGAGTCAAGGTCCTAACCATTGAGGTAGCCCCAATAGTTATATGATGTAAGTTTTGCTTTGCAAAGTTGGGGACTGTTTTAACAATTTTAGCAAATAAGTTTCCCTTTTTTATCCTTCTTTTCTTCGTTGTTGAACGTTATTATTATTATTATTATTATTATTTTTATTATTGTTTTTGTTTTTATTTTTATTATTATTATTATTGATCAACAGATTGGTGGGTCTTCTTCTCACCCAACTCTGCAAGGTCCGATCAAAATAGCTTAAACGAACCAACTTGCTTGTAATTTTTTTTTTGTTTCTTAACGAAAATCAATGATTTTTTGCCATGTTGATCCTTGCATTGTGTAAAAGAGTTTTGCTTAATTTTTTCAATATAACTTCAAGATAATGATTAAGAAATTCGAATTTGTTTTAGAAAAAAATTTGAAGCCCTAAAAGTGGTATCTCTTTTGTTTTTTAACAAAAATTGATGAATAATATGCTGTTTTGACCCTTATAACGAGTAAATAATTTTGCTTAACCAATTGTTCAGAAAACGTCTAAATCAAAGAGCCCAAAAATAAATTTAATTTCAATTTTCTATATTTTGAGTTATGACTTAATTTTCTTGTACTGAATTGATAATTAATACCTTCGGTAATACAAATATATATTTTAAAGGCAAAAATCGTCACGGTTTGACATATTTTCAATAATTCTGATTTCCTTCTCTGGTCTTCTTCCATTTTGCAACCTATGCGGTAGATCTCAGTTTTACAGTCTAGGCGGTCGACTGGAGCCTAGCACCTAGGCGCGATAATACGGGGCCTAGGCGAGATTAGACGGTTTTAAATCTCGCTGTGTAATTATTTATATTTAGTAATATCTACGTAGTAATTATAACAATTTCAACTATTTAAATCATAAAATACATCTAACAACACTATATTAAATATAAAATTACTAAAATTTGAGTTATATTATCATTTTAAGAGTTTTCGAGAATAAGAAAAATAAATTATGATTAATTGAAAAGGTCCACAACCCAACAAACTTTGTTCATAAGGTCCAACACACTTCACTAACAATTCAACTCCATAATACTTTTCACTGGGTTGCAACTGCGACACAATTCACTGGGTCGTGCAACACAATCTATTTGGCTGTGCGACACAATCCACTGGGCTGTGCGAACCATTTTCAACAGTTGCGTCAAATGAATATTTACTGCAAAACAATTCAAAAAATGCAGCTGCACAGAAACCACCACCGCCGCCACTCGTGGACCATTCTCCACCATTTTAAACCCAGCTTGGCTAGCCATCAACCATCGAATAATCCAAATTATGGTTAAAAAATTACCTTTATTATTGAATCTCTAAAAAATTGAATTATTTTTTACCTAATCTCATCACTTTTACAAAAAATTTTAAATTATTTGATTTAATTATAATTACAGTTGGGATGTTTATTATATTTTTATACAAATTAAATGACCATTTTGTTTCTTATCAACCCCTTCCTATATATGTTTTTCAACCGCTCCCCACATATGCTCGCATCACTTCTCATACAGTAAAAGGGCTTCCAACTATCATAATATGGCCATTGTAGGAATTGTATAAAAATATAATAAACATCACGACTGATTTTACACTTATATCATATAATTTTAAAAAATGTGACGAGATTAGGTTAAGTAAATTTGACTTTTAAGAGTTTTAATTGTAAAGATTGTTTTTTTACCTTACTTTGGGTTCTTTGATTGTCGATGGCGTAGACAAGCCAGGTTTAAGATGGCGGAGAATGGTCTATGAGCGGCGGCGGTTTCTTGTGTAAGAGAGTTGCTTGGTGGAAAAAGATTTTATTTTTGTTTTTGTTCAAATGCGAGTGTAAAGAGATGATTTAGGTTTTATGTTTCATTGTTTTTCAACGTTGTATACATTTTATTTTATCTTAAATTTTATTATTTTATTTTATAAGGTTACATTGGGTATATAATAAGTCTAAAATAATATTTTGGACCTTATTCATCCAAACTTTTGGGTTGGACTTTTTAAAATATATAATTTGCTGGGTTATGGACATAATAAGCAATTATCGCAAAAATAAATTGAAGGCCTCGGCAACCATTTTTTGCATTAATCGGCGCCTAGGCGACCATTTTTTTTTACCAATTTTTCCCTTGTTAAAAAAGGTTTAATTAAATAATTCAGAAAAATAAATTTTCAATTAAAAAAAATTGACCACATGACCTGCACATGACACTTAACCGCCAAAATGGTCGGAATCCATTAACAAAGGGCAACAAGTCACGAAAATGAAGTTTAAGGGGCATCCAGTCGCAAAAAATCTAGTAGGGGGCAAACTATTAAAACATGCAAACTTCAGTGGGTAGTGGATGTATTTACTCTATTATATAATACTAATATTCTAACAAGAAAAAGAAAAAAATACCAACTACTTTAAGAAAAACTAGGGGTGAGCACGGGCCGGGTTTACCCCGGGTTGGGGTCTAGGGTAAGGGTAGGGTAAGAAAGCCGGGTCCATGATTTGTGAAGGGTAAGGGTAGGGTTAAATTTTACCCTACCCTCGGGTTACCCAAACACGGGTTACCTCGGTTTTACCCGGGTTTACCCAAGGGTAATTAAACCTGTAAATATGAAATGCATTTGTAATATAAAGCTAAAAAATTAATTTAAAATTGCAAATTTCTCCCATATAATTCAGTTAAGTCACAAAATACCCTCTGATTCATAAAATCTTACAACTTAACTATTACAAATTGCAATTTAATCCCTAGAATTACTCAAGTTCACAAAAGAAAAGATACAACTTAATGAAATTCTTCCAAAATATTACAACACAATCAAATTCATTACTAAAAATTACAACACAGTCAATCAAAATCAACATTCAGAAGCTTCAACTTCAAATTCATCACAATCACTTCCTGGAGCATTCAAATTCCATTTTCCTGTTACTAAAAAGCATTCTGAAATATATCAGTAAGTTAAACATAATAAATTTAACCCTTAAGCCTCAGAACAGTGTCATCACAGGCTTGTAATAGCAGATAGCTTATAATTAAGTAGATCATCATAGGCCTCGTGTTATAAACACTTTCATCGGCCTCAGATATAGTTGGAAAATAGCACGGGATTCCCGGAAAACCAACTACACCTCATCACCTGATTGTGTTTTAAACAAGTAGGCAACTCACTACAATAGGCGGCTACCATTACAAGTTTATATAAAACACAATGATAACAAGGTTAGGGTTTAGCTTACCCAAAATAATTTGTTACTTAGGCTATTTTATCCAACATTTCCAGGTGGTGTAATGTCAAATGCACCTAAAATACACAAGTAAATACACAAGTCAGATTGTTAGTAAATACACAAGTAAATATACAAGTAAATACACAAGTAAATACACAAGTAAATTATTTATAGATGGTAATTTAATTTTATGAAAAGAAAAATCAGTAACTATTTATTACCTTTGTGGAATGATAAAGCTTAGTGAAATACTTATTTATATCATCTTTAGCTGCAACTATGAGACAAGGAATATCATAGCCAGTGGCTTCTATGTGACTAGTAATGTTTACAAGTAATTCAGAAGCTTTTTTCCAAGAAGGATTATTTGAACTGAGAAAACAGAGAATCAATTTCAAAATGTATTAATTTTCAGAAATAAATAAATAATCTCAAAATTAAAATAAATTACCTATGATAAACAAATATTGCTACATCACATGCTACCAAATCACCTCTCGTGGATAACAACTTTTCAACTCCTCCCTCTGCTATTTCACGTAATACAAGAGTTTTCTTACTACCCTGTAAAAACACACAACACAATTTTTCATTTCAAATGATTTAAATGCTATTAATTTTTACCCACCTCAGAAACTTAAGAAGGCTTTAGAGAATAAAATGCGTATAGCCTGTGAACAAAAACAAAATCAAAAACTTAATTAACATCACAAGAACACTAATAGAAAATACAAACACCACTAAATTAATTAAATTATTACCTTAAATTGATTCGTATCTGTGACAAAAAAAAAATTGAAACAAATTAAAATCGGTTAAAACAATAAACAGAAAAAGAAATAGAAATATATTGAGAAGAGGGTTAAGAAATACCTTGGAATGGTGTGGGTTTTCTCGATCTGAAAAAGCCCCAATATATAGCCAAAAACCCATGGCTAATCGAATGAGAATAAGGCAACACGTTATTGAATCAATCAACAACGGCTACATCAGACCTCAAAGAGGGTTTTTTCAGGCCACAATTAATGCAAGCTCTCGAATCCAACAACCAAACGCGGCTACATTAAATGTTGACCCAGAAATCGGAAGAGAAGAGAAGAAGAATAATAATATAGTACAAGATATAGGCATCTAGCATACAGAAATCGGCAGAGAAGATAGAGATTTGATGGCTTAGGGTTCGCCTTTTTCGTGTTTCAGAAGAGAGAAGGTAAAAAGCAGCGAAGGAACCAAACTGAGAAGGGAAAGAAATGAAAGTTCGGATAAGATTTTACACGTTTTGTATATATATATATTTTTTTTTATTGATGAACAGTGTCGGGTTGGTCGGGTCCAACCCGCGTGTTAAGAAGCAAAAGAGAGGCCCGTGGTAATTTGGCCGGGTCCAGTTTCTCAGATGTTAGGCCCAAGTTAACATTGGGCCAATGTTAAAAATACCCAAAATCCCCTTTTTTTTATTCCCCTTTTTTACCCAAATTACCCAAACCCATTTTCTTGCTCAGCCCTAAGAAAAACACTTAAGATGTGCTAAGTTTGGCAGCAAGAAGGACAAGAAAAAGAAAAAAAAGCTGAGCGGATCTCGAAATAGACGAACAGAGTTGTGCTTCATGTGTCGCCGGTATGAAGCTTCAAACAGAACAAGGCGAATGGAGCTGCGAACTGTGAACAGAGCTCTTTCACTTCGGCGATGTCAAGGCTCTCAAATATGTCTGTCTATTTTCTTCACGCCGAAGCTCGAAGACGCTAGAGCTAAACTTGGATGAGAAGAAGACAACACCTCCAAGGGTGCGAACTGGAGATGAAGCCTATCAACTATGCACGATCCATGGTTGGTCGGAGCTAAACTTGGTTGCGCTGAGCTGAAGCTCGGCAACTCAGTTCGTGAACATAAGAGACATGACCTTCTAAACTCCATGGCTCTCCATGGCCGGATCTAAACTCAGCAACTCAAAGCTGCATGAACGGCTTCTCCACGGAGCTTCAGGTAGCGGCTTCTTCTCGAGTTCGGCAACTCATCTTCTCTAGCTCGGCAGTTTAGTTCGTGAGCCATCTCTGGCGAGAAGCATGGAAGTTCATGAGGTTTGAGCGGTGCTGAAGTTTCGAGCTCCATTAGATCTCGAAAGTTATATCAGATCTTGAGTTTTCATGGAGATTTCATGAAAACATAGAAGAGAAGGTGTGGTTACAGGGTAAGATAAAAGAAAAGAGAGAGGGAATGAGATTTCAGGGTTTTAAAAAGAATATCTATAATATTTGATATATATATATAGGAAATAAAAAACAAAAAAAATGTAAAAAAGATAAAAAGATTTTAATCTATAGTATTAAAATTTATTTGTAACTTTAAGTATAAAGATGAAATTAAGAAAGTTGTAGGTTTTTATAAAGGGTGACTTTTAAAAAAAGTTGGGTTAAAAACTCTTTATTTTTAACCTTAAATCACATAATTTTTTATCACATCATAGGTCGACTAATTATAAAAAAGAGATAAAACAATAAATCATAAAAGAGAAATTATAAAATTAGTTAATTTAAAATTCATCTAAAAACAATAAAAAGATAATGTAATTTGAGAGGATATCCATCCTTACTCTTATTTAAATTTGTCACAAGTTTTTTCTAAAGCTTCGTATCCGGGTATTAATGTTGTTGTTATTGTTTTCTTTTTTTGGGTTCTAAGAATTCCTAATTACTGCGCATTGTTGGTCTTATCTTTTTTTTTTACTGAGCATTCTTTTTCGCTCATATTTTTTTTGCTGATTCATTTTTTTTTTCCAGTGGTCATGGAGAAAACAGTTAAATGATGATTTTGAATATTTGGATCAATAATTTATTTGAGATTATGGAGTGGAAAGGCATTTCAAGGATTTTGTTATACTACTTTAGAGATGCTTTGAAACTGTTATAAAGAATGTTTTAGATGGATACCATTCAGCCTGGCTATCGGACACCGGTTTCCGGTCCGCCGGACCGGCCCGGACCGATAAGCACCGGCGAACGGAACGGAACGGCAAGGCGGTGGTGGACGGAACGGAACGGTACGGTAGAAATCTAAACGTGCGGTGTATTGAATTTATGGTTTATTACTTGGACCGAACCGGTCCGTGACTGAAACGGACCAGTAACGGCCCGTTAGTATTTTTATTTTTTTTAATAATGCAGCCCAATATCCTAAAAGTCTAATACCCAGCCCAAACCCATCCTTAACCCATTAAAGTAAACCCAAAAGCCCCAAACCCAATTTTCCATTATCCTTATCCGTACCCCAACCCACCCCATTCATTACACCCTCCCACCTCAATCCGTATCCCACCCACCCCATTCATTGTTGTCGCGGCTCCCAAATCACCGACCCAAGATCCTTGATGGCTTGATCCTTGATGGCTTGATCCTTGATGTTTCTAATTCGACGGGGGGTTTGTGATAATTTGTTTGATTAAGTTTGATGTGGTGGGTTTTTTGCTCCTTTGGTATCGGATTACACCGATTTACGGTGGAGGTGGAATGGCTATCGGATTACACCCATAATGGTATGCCTAATTCTTCTTGAATCCTCAATTGTTCCTTCTATTATTTTGATTAGCGAATTTTTGTAACATATTGGTTGACTATTCTTATTTGCATGGTCTTTCTGTGCTCCATTTGGTGAAGATGCGATGTAAAGCTGGTTTATGCATTCAATACTCATATGGTATGTAGATGGCTTGTACCTTCCGGGTTTATTCCACCATTGTTCTTTGTTTATTCGAAAATTGATAAATGGTCCCTCTGTGATTTCGAAAATTGATAATATGGGCCCTCTTAGCTCTCGAAAATTGCTTCTTCTGTCCCTGTGTGTATGCGAAAATCCCTACTATTGTCCCTGCTATTATTAAAAAATTGAATTTGTAACTGGTAAGATCAAGTAGTTTTTGTGTTGATATTGGCTTTGAATTGACGGAAATTTTGGAATACGATGGTCATAAACTTCTGAAATTAGCAAAACAACCCCTTTTTGATACAAAAGTGATGAAAAAAATTTAATCCAAGATTAATATCTTTAATAAATCGTCCCATTGTTTGCATATTTTTTAAAATTGGACCCTAAATGTTGTCAAAAAATTCTTGCGCTTAATTTTGATGATTAAAATTTTCCTGAAAATTAAAAAAAGGTCCTTAAATTTATGGGAGATTGTTTTTTGTGGTCCAGGGCTTCCTTGTTCAGCTTTATGAACTCCAAATCTTTTATATTTGGATTGTTTCATTTCATTACCAAGGAATTAAGTAATGGTTTTTAGAAATATGTAAAATGGGACAATATTTCTGATTTGTTTTTCAAAATAGGGGGTATTTGTATATTTTCAGAACAGGAAATAATGCCTTGTGTTGTGTTGTAATTTTTTTGACCCTCGTGACTAATGTACATTTTATCTAAGGGGGTTGTTGTATTTATTGTGTTTTCTGACTTTATGCAACTGAACGAGCCACCCAAGTTGCGCTTCAGGTATATTATATTATATATTTTTTTTTATGAGTTAATAGAATAATGAAATGAGGAATTGAATTTTGCAGGCTATCCAATGTCTAGGTGGAAATGGTTACATAAATGAGTATAGAATAGGTCGTCTTCTTAGAGATGCGAAATTGTACGAGATTGTATTATTATTGTATGCAATATAAACTAAAAATGCTATCATACAATACAACATCCTTTAGTTAAGAGTTGATATGTGAATGATAATATCTTATGAGTGATTTATAAATGCAAATGTTTTGTCACTGTTCTTGTCTAAAAAAAAAAAAAAAAAAAAATTAAAAACCGATAGTGGGACCGGTCCGGGACCGAAACCGGAACCGATAAACCGGTCCCTGTTATCGGTCGGTTTTCTATAATTTGGGACCGAAGAACCGGTCCGGACCGAGACCGATAGTGGGTGTCCGATAGACCGGTCCAGTCCGATAAGGGCGTTACACGATAAAGACCGGTCCGAACACGGACCGGTACGGCCGATAGCCAGGCTGAGATACCATTATGTAACTTCTACGCTCGTCCTGATAGATAGCTTGATACATTTTTGAGACTTGACATATAGATATAGTGCAATTGACTTACAAAAAATTCTTTAACTCGGTGCAGGATAACAACAGCCAAAAATAGATATGAACAAACCAACAAACTCATAAGATAAAGCTCAAAATAATACAATGGATGCACTAATATCAAACAAAGCACTCTCACTCTTTCTCTTGATACAACAATGCAATTACACACAATGGTCATAAGAATACATAAAAAATTTGAGTAACATAAAGGTATCTAAGACACATTTTCGTTTTCAACTTATCCATCACATATTATGGTGTCTTGCCAAATATATTGAGTTTGAGAGAACAATGTTATGGCTTGGAGACCGGTGGCCCTTTCACAACGGTGACCGGACATGCTGCGTTTTGCACCACATAGTTGCTCACACTTCCGAGCAACACCCTGCATTGAGTTAACAGATTACCCAAATAAATATTTAGTAAACAAGATAACAAGTATTGATCATATAAATGATTCAACTGAATATTTACATTTTAAATAGCTTACAATCAAACTAATGTGTCATTAAGTTGTTAATATGATGGAAACTCAGAATTAGAAGCAAGAACAGAATATATTTAGTATATAAGAGTTTACCTTTTAACAACTCCTAAACCTCTGCTGCCTACAACAAGTGAATCGAGTTTGAGATGTTCGGCAGCCTCGCAAAGTTTCTCTCTTGGATCTCCCCAGTAGACCTTAGCCACCACCTTAACCTAACCATAGCCCATAAGCCAATTTCAATACGATTTTACTATTACAAAAATAATATTTCTTTCTAAGAACACTAACAATTTTTAATCTTTGTTTGGGCTAAATTCTTAACTAACAAAGTACCTTAGCTTACTCCCAATTAATTTTGGGATACTAACTTATAAAAGTCTGATGAGAAAGGGCCATATAATTGTCCAAAAGTTTGGGCAGAGGCAGGGGTGGGCGGAGCCAGAAATTTCAGGGGGGAGGGGGGGAGAGGTTTTGGGGGCAACGTCCCCGATTTTTTTTTTTTTTTAGACTTATTTGTATCGTAGGTCCATATATTATGAAAAATTTGTAAAAAAAACCTTTATATTATATAAAACTGCACTATAAGTCCTAATGCAATTGTTTTTAATTTTTTTTTTTGACATTAATTGTTTTTAATTGATTATCCCAATTTAATACAAAATAATATATATTTTAAAAAATTAGAGAATTAAATAAAGATTCTGAAAATTTAAGGGAATCAAATAAATGTTTTGAAAATTTAAGGGGATCAAATGAATATTTTGAAAATTTAGAGAGAATCAAATAAATATTTTTTAACAATTCAAAAGTAAACTAACATATTATTAATTTTTTTTTTTAACAAAGGATTTTATTTTTTTAAAATAATCAGAGAGGCCATGCCCCCTACCGTTCACGTGCCTCCGCCCCCCTGGCCAGAGGGACAAAATGACTCCTTCATATGCCTAAATAGTGGTCGGGCCCTACTATTCATAATAATAATATTATTTGGTCTTGTTTGCTCTAAAAGTTTGAAGAGAAAATAATACCTGTTTGGTCTTGCACAAAGTATCAAGCATGTCAAGAATCTCAGCATCAGGGTGAAGTCCATATTGCTTAGCCACGTTAATAATTCTTAACTCCTCAAGAGGTATCAAGGCTGATACAGTAAAATAGTTATTCATCAATCACTTCAGTAAGTAAACGTAAGAGATTGATACTCCTTTAAGTTACTACAACTTTTACTTGATAAGATGAGATTAATTATCACTGATTTGAATTTCTTAGTGTCAAAGTCATTTATAATCTGAACTAGATCCCTTATATTTAATGATAGATTTAATTACCGTTAACACCATCAAGAGCAAATTCATGAATTTTATCTTATGGCTAAAACTTAGAAGGTACCTTCTAATTTTCCATCAAAGTGAGATTCACAAAATAAAAAACTGCAGAGGAGGCTGTAATTTTTTTTCACCTGTTTTTAAAAGAAGTAGAAAAAAATCACTCAAATTTGTACTACACCTGAGATCGGATCCTATTCCTCCCCTGATTGAAGATTAATTTCTATATATTGTGACGTAGTGGAGACAAAAAACCTCAATAAAAAATATTATATTCCATGGATAGCACTACTACAGATCGCGGATTTACCCACGACAGTTTACCGACGACGCGTATAGTCGTCGGTAAACTTTTACCATTTACCGACGACTACACCTTACCCACGAGAAACAGGCCGCCGGTAATTTACCGACGACTGCTGTCGCGGGTAATCGACAAAACGCCGTCGTTATCTTTTTTTTTTTTTTTTTTTTTTTTGGCTTAGGTTTGTTGTCGGTAAATTACCGACAGTTGCTGAAGTCGTCGTTAAACCCATGTTTTTAACGACGACACTTCCAGTTTACCGACGACTTTACGTGTCGTCGGTAAACTTGACGTGCATATATACGAACAGTCTGTATTTTTTTCTCTATAAACCCCAAAAACCCCATTTTTTTCTCCCAATTTCTTCCAAAAACATCAACCAAACTCATCCAAATTTTTTGCAATACCTTCTCCAATTCATCTCTAAACATTTGCAAGCTTGTAATCAAGGTGGGGCATCATCAACACACAATTTCATCTACAAAGATTAGGTAAATTCTTGATTTTTTTTTTATTTTTTATGATCATATATGGTTTAATTCTTGCAATATTATGGGTTTAGGCTTATTATTACATTATCAAGGTTAAGACTTCATAATCAATATCCAATTTCTTCCACCAATTCAAGGTATTTTCTTAAAATTTCAAACTTTTTAATTTTTTTTTTATGCATGAATTTTGAATTGTGTATTAGTTGATATATAAAGGTTATTAGTTCGTATATTTTTTTGATTGTCTTGTTATATATTGTGTATAAATCATGCATACATTCATTTATTTCATATTTTATGTTTCATATATTTTTGTATTTGTGTGTTTATTTATGTGAAATGGTTTATATATTTATTGTGTTGTAATTTTATTTATTTATTTATTTGTGATGTAATTTTATTTATTTATTTGTGATGTAATTTTATTTATTTATTTGTGATGTAATTTTATTTATTTTTTGGTTTGTATTTATATTCAAGCCATTGTGTTGTAATTTTTTTTTCCATTTTATCAATTGGGTTGTAATAATTATTTATTTTATTTTCATATGAATGTAGTTGTCTACTTATCTAAAATTATTGTAAAGAGATGGCTTCGGATAAGAGTTGGATGGATGCTACGGATTTATTCGATCCAAACTATCTTGTTGGAGTTTTGGGTTTTATCGCATATGCAAAACAACATTCGCAATATGGAGATCTTATTTATTGCCCGTGTAACTATTGTAAAAATAATCGTCGATTACCCTCTAATAAGGTTACGAACCACCTTTATAATGAAGGGATTATGAAGTCGTATCGGGTTTGGATAAAACACGGTGAGCAGCCTGTCATTCCCCAAGAAAACCCTATTCCGAATATAGTTAATGAAATTGCCGAGGTTTATGACGATGTGAGACACAGTTACGATATTGGCGGTCATCAGGGTGACACCGAGATGAGAGACGGAGAAATTCCAAGTAGTTTCGAAAAACTGTTTAACGAATTGGAGACAGAATTATATCCGGGTTGTGATGCGATGAGTTCATTGAACTTCATTGCCAAGCTTCTTCACATAAAAGTTAAGAACAAGTGGACTAACACGTCATTCACCGAGCTATTGGAGTTGATTGGTCGTATTTTGCCCAAACCTCACACTTTGCCCGATTCGTATGATTCATGCAACAAGAAGTTGAAAAGCTTGGGTATGGGGTATATTACCATCGATGTTTGTGTGAACGATTGTGCCATATTTTATAAAGAGTATAAAGACCTCGATAAGTGTCCAGTTTGTAGCGAGTCTAGATGGGACCCGAAGAAGGGTATCAAAGTACCACATAAGAAGCTCCGCTATTTTCCGATTGCTCCCAGGTTACAGCGACTATACGCTTCAAAGCACACCGCTGAAGACATGGTTTGGCACCATACCGGTAAGAGTGCCGATCCGGATGTGTTGCGTCATCCTGTTGATGGTGATAGTTGGAAGAGATTTGCATCGCTACACCCTGAGTTTGCTAGTGAACCTCGTAATGTATTTTTGGGTCTCGGTATCGACGGGTTTTGTCCTTTCTCTATGCAAAACAACTCGTATAGCATGTGGCCTGTCATATTAACCGTCTATAACTTGCCACCGTGGGTATGCATGAAGGAAACCACTTTTCAGCTTTGTTTGTTGATTCCGGGTCCTCGATCGCCCGGTAAGGACATGGATGTTTACCTCCGCCCTATGATAGATGAGTTGGACGAGTTGTGGAGTAAAGGGATCCTTACGTATGATGCCCATACAAAACAAGAGTTTACTATGAAGGTTTGTCTGTTGTCCACCACCAATGATTTCCCCGCTCGGTCATACACTTCAGGATGGTCGGGTCAAGGTTACATGGCTTGCCCTGAATGCATGGATTCCACACCTTCATTGGGTGTGACTAAAGGTGTGGTTTACTTTGACCATAGACGTTGGTTACCCTTCAAACATCGGTTTAGATCAGATAATGTTTCGTACCCGGCAACCAATTTTACTAAGCGACCGAAGAAATATAGTCCAGCTAGTATTCAGACACAGTTAGATGGTCTTCCCATTGTGTTTCCCGGCAAACACAAGGATTTTGGAGGCAAGGTCACGAAGACTACAGGTCCTCGCCAGACGAATTGGAAGAAAAAGAGTATTTTCTATCGTTTACCTTATTGGTCCGCAAATTTGTTGAAGCATAACATTGATGTCATGCACTGCGAGAAAAACGTGTGTGATGCTCTTCTCGGTACAGTTATAGCAGTCGATGGGAAACCAAACAAAGATAACGTTAAGGCGCGGGAAGATCTTGAGAAAATGAAATTCAGGAAAGAATTGTGGTTGGCAACAATAGGAAAGAAAACGATTCTAAAACGTGGAAAGTATACCTTGTCAGCGGAGAAGAGGAAGTTGTTTCTTGAGTGGTTACAGGTACAGAGGTTTCCCGATGGATTCGCGTCTAGTATGAGGAATAACGTTCAAGCCGATACGGGGAAGATCATTGGAATGAAATCGCATGATTGTCATGTTATGATGCAGTACCTTTTTATTTGTTGTCTCCCTGGGCTTCTAGATGATAAATCGATTAGCGACGCAATTATTGGGTTAGTTAACGTGTTTAGAGTCGTTTGTAACAAGAATCTGAGTAGGAAGAAGTTGGTGGAGGGTAAGGCGAAAGTGGTTGAAGTGATGTGCAAGTTAGAAATCCTATTTTTTTTTTTTAATTTTCGAATTGAATTTTTTTTTATTTTTTTATATTGTATTGAATTTCTTGTTAAATCCGAGAATCCTAGCTGTATTGTAGATTCTGAATATGTAATTTGTTGTTAATTATACCATGTAACATGTTTTTTTTGTTAATTTTTAGAAAAATTAGGGTTTTATTAAGTTTTTGTTGATTTTGCTTGATAATTGCTATATTGTGATGTATTAAGTTGTTGATTTTGTATGTATGAAGTGTATTTTATGGATTAAAATGCAATTCTAAAAAATTAAGGGACTAGAATGCAATTCTAAAAAATGTAGGGTCTAAAATGCTATTTTAAAAAATTTAGGTACTAAAATGCAATATAGGGACCAAAATAAAATTTAGGGCCTAAAATGCTATTTTAAAAAATTTAGGGACTAAATTGCAATATAGGGACTAAAATAAAATTTAGGGCCTAAAATGCTATTTTAAAAAATTTATGGACTAAATTGCAATATACGGACTAAAATAAGATTTAGGGTATTTTTGTAATTTTTAAAAATACAAGGACTTAAACGCAATTTTTACTAAAAAACTAATTTATTAATTTTATTTAAATTATAGATGGCCGATGTGATGCCAAACTACCACCGGGGTGACGGGAACGGAGAAGATCCGAACCGGAATCCACCCCCAAACCTCAATGACTGTCACCAGCCACCCGGTAATATTATTTAATTTATAAAATTCAATTAATATTAGTTAGTACTGTATTTAATAATTTTATTAAACAGTTAAGCGAAAGAGGAGACCCCGAAATGTCTCCACTCTCAAAACCGCCAATGATGCTAAGGAGAAGCTAGGCGGGCCCCTCCCGGTCGACTTCTGTATCCTTGACGACACGTGGAACCCATACGGAGAATATGGGAAACACGTGGCCCAAGTGGTGGGTCTCGCGGTTCGAGAAACGGTCCCTCCCTACTACCCCTCGTGGAGTGCCGTTCCACCCAACCTGAAGAGCGTGATCCTCGAAAAACTCGAGGAGTTCTTCAACCTCGACGAGTGGAGGGCCCGCAAAGATTGGCACTTGATTAGCGGGAAGCTGTCCCAGTCTCAGTCCGCTGCTTACAGAAGGTGGAAGTATGACTTGGTTGCCGATTATGGCGAATCGGGTGAGTGTCCACCTGACGTGCTTCCCGAGGACTGGGAGCTAACCCAGAAGATGCCGAATGACCCGCAAAAGAAGGTAAAATTTTAATTCAATTATTTAATTATTAAATTATTGTTTATTTAATTTTTTAATTTGAAATGTAACAGGCCCAGTCTGCGATTAATAAGAAGAATCGGCAGAACCAGAAGAAGCCGAACAAGTCTGGTTCTCGGAACCAAACCCAGACCCGCCACGAGATTATAGAGGTATAATTTGTTAAATTAAAAATAAATTTTATTAGTTATTTAATTTAATTTTTTAATAATTATATTTTTTTATAGGGTAAGCTGAAGATTAATACGCAGGAGCCCCTGAGCTATATAGACGAGCTGACCCAAGAGGAGGTCCCACTTCCACAGATGGGCGGATACTTCGAGTACCTGGGCTATGATGGGGCGAAGGGCAAATGGGTCGATGATAGATGGGAGCAGGCTAGTGTAAGTTTTTATTTAACTTTAAATTAATTTTTTGTTAGTTTTATTAATTATTTATTTAAAATTATTTTATTAATTATTTATTTTAAATTTTATTACAGGGAGTTTATCGGGAGAAGCTTAGGGAGCGGGTTATCGAGACAGGGACCCAATCGGCTGAGGATGTTCCAGTGGAGGAGCAGATAGGAGCGCTGAAGGAGACGGTTCAGGAGGTGATGAAACCGCCTAAGAGTCGGCATTGGATCCCTTCGATCGGACCCTGCTTCAAGAAGAAGAAGGACCCGAAGCCGCCTGTATCGGATCAGATCGCGAAAAAGAACGCAAGAAAGTTACAGCGGATCTTCGATGGGATGAACGAGGTCCGCGCAGTCCAGGGATTACCTCCTATACCGGAAGAAGATGCTCCACCAAGCTCCTCTAGGTCCGATGATTTTTTTAGTAAGTTGCTCAGCGGCCTCAATGAATCCCGTGAAAAGAATGGTCTCGAGCCGCTCTCCGATGAAGAAGAAGATGAAGACAGTGATGATTGATTTTCTTATGATTGTGTTTAAGACTTTTATTTTATTTCCGTTTATATTTTATGACTTTTTTATGGTTATGTAATATTTTGACTTTTAACCCCGGGGTTTGACTTTTTGCCCGGGGTTTGACTTTATTGACCGGGGTTTGACTACCCGGGTTTATTTATCTATTTCTGAATATAATGCATGATTTCTATTTATATTCGTGATTTCTATAAATATTAAATTATAAAAAATCGAAAAACCAATTAATATTAAAAAAAAATGAAAAACCAATTTAAATTAAAAAAAAATAAAAAATAAAAAAAAAAAAATTTAAAAAAAAAAAAAAAAATAATAATAATACCGACAACATTCATTGTATGAATGTCGTCGGTAAAGTTTAAAAAAAAAAATAATTAAATATTGTTTACCGACGACATTCATACAATGAATGTTGTCGGTATTATTATTAAATTATAAAAATTAAACAATTTAATTATGAAGATAACGACAACATGGTTGTCGGTAAATTTTTTATTTACCGACGACAAAAAATATTTAAATTGTCGGTAAAAATTTGATGTTTGCCGACGGAAAGAAAACGTTGTCGGTAATCCAGGTTTACCGACGACTTGCTTTTCGTCGGTAAAACGTTCTGTGTTATCGACGAGACACCAATGTTGTTGTCGGCAACCGTGATTTTACCGACAAACTTCTAGGGACGACAGTTTACCGACGAGTGGTCGTCGGTAAACAGTTTTACCGACGAGTACGGGGTTAATACCGACGACAGCTGTCGTCGGTAAATACCCGACCTGCTGTAGTGTAGGGAAAGACTAAATTGTCCAATGAGGCTAAATTTGTACTTGCATCCCTATGACTGGGACTGCAGCCACGGTGCACATAGTCTAAAAAAACCCACAGATTTTGCAAAGTTTAGCTTTGGCTATTTTCTATCTTATAGCCCATTCTAGATGGTTTTACCTACGGATTTTTGTTAATATAGTTATATGCTATTTTAAACATAATTATAATACATAATTGAACATATATAGTTATATGCCGATAATAAAAGGTGTTACTGAATAGTAAAATATATCTCCCTACCTATGGTGGATCGTAATGGACTAGATATAGGTTTTTTCGATCAAAAAAAAAAAAAAACTAGATATAGGTTTAATCCCAGCTTGGTAATTATATTAGACCCAATATAAACTAAAGTCTATGAACACGGATTGTATAAGTTGGTTAATTGAAAATATTGAAGTGTCTATTTCCTCGCCCCTTAGCTTTCACTACCCTTGGAGTTGGATCCGCCCCTAAACACGCTGAAACTAAAAGTTGATATACAAGAAAAATTAATTGGCTTACGTGATCCAGTGTCTTCAAAGAGTTGCTTATGAGAATTAGGATCAGCTTTTGATGAAGCAACATGAATAATGATGATACAATCTCCATCATCAATAAGATTATCAATAGCCCACTGAAGTGCTTTTTTGCTGGTTGGTGAGTAATCCATGCCTATTCCAACTGATCTTGCCTTCCCCATTTTTTCCTTTTCTTTCGTTCTCTCTCTTTCTCTATCTCTCTCTTGAAACAAAAGTTCTTGGTCTTGTGTTATTTTGTGCAGCCTATATTTGTAGATAAATTATTCAGTTTGGACCCCATTGGGACATTCTTGAAGAAACTAGAAGTGTTTTATTCTTGGTAGCTAGCATAGAAATAGTTTGGTTCTATCTAATTAAGAAATTGTCATACGTTTACGTCTAATCACTGAAAGTGATACCTTAATTGTGATATAAATCTACTTAATTAGGAAAATAGCAAATTATATAATTAAATAAGTTTTTTGACTATAAATAATTTGGGTAGTGGTAGTAATTTGTTGAGTACAGGTCACATGTCTAATTTATATTTGAATGGGGATACTTTTTCCTCTTTAGAATGCGAAGTATTTTTGGTTTTAAATATTGGTCATGTGATAAATAAATCTTTTTTGTTTTAATCTTCGGTGTCCGGACCAGCTTACGCGCACCACGACTAATTCCATAGAAAATATACACGCATTCTCATACATATGTCCAGGTTAATGGTGGGTCCTGGTGTGTTATAAAAATAATACAATAAATCTGAAAATAGAGGAACCACAATACCGCAAATGCACGGTTGTCCAAGTAATATCCGATAAATCAGGTTTCGTTGCAGGGACGGATTAGGTACAACTCTAGTATTAATCAGATAGTAGTAGTAATTGCTTGTCAAAAAAAAAAAAAATTTGTTTTGTTTTTAAGTTAAAGATGCAAGAAAATAAATTACTGAAATAAACTTAAGCAAGTAAATAAGATTTAAACTTAAGAAGAGAAAGAGTACTTGATCCTCACAAGGGTTTCACCTATCCTGTCTAATTAAAGCTTTTGTTTAAGGGCTAAACTGGTATTATTGTGCTAGTCGGGACTCTAATATCTCCTAACCCCCGTTAAGATGGACTTAGGAGCTATCCTACGGTTATTACAAACCCCGTCAGGGTGATTATAAACTACTTTCAGATGGTTCAGTCTCTTACCTCATTGACGACATGGTTAGTTAAGCTCGTCAGGGTCAATAACGAATATTACACGTCTATTATCTATGTCTGTAATTAAACCTCCTGTCAAGGTGATCACTTTGCCACTTAAGTGAATAGCCTAATTACTATGAGCTATGTTTGATTCATAACTTCAAAATTTGTAATTAAAACAAAATAATTGTCAACACAAAATACCGAATCTAATTTAAATAATCAAATCCAAAATTCAGAAAACATAAATTAAATAGAATTTGGTTAACCCATATAGCGATTCTCAAGTACTAAAGAAATTAGTTCATAACGGAATTAAATACTGAAATTAAATAAAGGAAAGACATAATTCTCAATTACAGAAAAGAAATTAGATAACCTAAAGGTTTGGTTGGCTGTTGTTGGAAAAACATAATTTCTCCAGCTCTAACTTCTCCTCTGCCTTCTTGCTTTGACTTGAAAATACGAAGTATCTGAAGTGTGTAAAAAGGAGGCTAAAGGGTCTATTTATACTAGTAAAAACAGATTAGGGCTTAGGTTGATAGGGTTAGGTCACATTATAAAAAGCCCAAGCCCATCTTCTTCTTCAATTTCCGTAACTGGTGTGCAACCTTTAGTAAAACGGCTTTAACTTTTGCATAACAACTCCAAATGGGCTGATTCAACTTAGAAAATCTTCCTAACTCAAAAGGGCATCAAACCATGTTTCACGGTCCAAGGCTAAATCCGCTCCTAAGTAGCCCAAAAACAGCAATCTTTAACAGCCTTTCAGATCTGCATTTTCTTTAATTAAGTTCTTGGAAATTCTTTTTTTGCCTTTAGCTCATCCACTCAATCTAAGACTTTAATTCTCACTTCTCCTCCTTGTAGTGGTTCTTCATGAATTCATAAACCTACTAACTTTGCACTGAAACAAACAAATTAACGCACAAAAGCTCTAAAAATGCAAATAGTCTAATTCCAAGGGAAGAAAGTGCAGTATGACGAAATAAGCATAAAAGTCTATCAAATAAGTCAAATATTCACCTAAAATGATGTCTCCTCAGAGCTAATATTTAGAACAAATAGGGAGACATCAAGATCCCAAACTCAAACCTTTGTTCTCCCGACAAAGTAAATTAAAAACAAAGGTCTTTTAGGTGAACACAGAAGGTAAAATCTAGTAAATACACCCAAAGCACAACTTAAAACAAATCTCATATAGTATTATCTAGGAATTAATATACACATACACATATCATGCAAAATCAACACAGAAAATAATATCAATCCAAAATTAGCAAATACCTTCCTCAATACTACAATATCAACTAAAAACAACTAAACTAACTAATACAAACTAAGAAAAATTAAAATATTAAAGCAATTAAAACTTGGGGTGTCTCCCAAGAGCACTTTTATTTAACGTCATTTAAAGTTTAACGGGTTACCTCCATTATCCTTTGAGTATGTAGCCTCCCTAGTAGTGGGTGAGGCTATGAATGTCTACAATTCGCAGCCTTTTTCCTCTCAAAGGTTGTATCTCTATTAATTTTGTTGTCACTACTCGAGTAACAAAAAATGGCCACATCCACGTATTTTTGAAACCTCGTGGCCTATTCTCTTGTTTGGAGGCCTTCCAAGCAACTGTGGTTCCAACCCCAAACTCATCTTTAGCTCTCTTCTTCACGGGGTCATGGTGGTTGTCCTTCTCTTTAACCTCTTTAGATTCTTCTGGAACAATGGGTAACTTAAGTGGAACCTCCTCTAGCTTTTTGTCCAAAAGAAGGGTGTTTCAGACTTTTCTTTTGTTATGAGGGCCACGTTTTCAACCTCGATCTCTACACTCGCATTCTCATTTTTTCCTGAAATAGCTTATGTGAACACTTGTTGCGGTGTGAGTTCTTTTGTATCACCTTCAAGCATTTGGGTGTAGGTTTTGTCTTCTTTTCACACCTCTACAAATGCTTTATTGATGTCACTATTTGAATGATTTGTCTTCATTGGATAGGGTGGTGACATCAATGGAGTAGTAGGTGGAGAATCCATCATAGTATCTTCTTATTCTATCTCTTTTCTGACCAAGATCTCAATATTTGATTCCTCTAAACGCGGGTTGGCTGGGTTTTCAATGGATGTAATCTTCCCTTCACAAGATTTAATTTCAGTTCTGACTCGCTTATCAACAACTGTCTCCTCTATGCTTAGCGTGGTTGGTTGGTGGTCCTTTGTGTGTTCTAAATATAGTGACTAAAATATAATTATTAAAATGTAGGGACTACAATGCAATTTTCAAAGTTTTAGTGGCTAATATGCAATTTTTAAAGTACTAGGGACTAAAGATGCAATTACCAAAATTTCTAAGAGCTAAAATTCAATTGTATAATTCAAGAGAGCTAGATTGCAATATCACCTACAACATTAAGAAAATGATTAGAAAGACAAGATAATATCCAACCACAACTAATCCAAAACACAATCAAATAAAAACATAAAATAAAATCATAAACATAAACCATTAGACAAAACATAATAATCCAGAAAGTAAAACGATTACATAAAGAAAACACTAGAAAGAAATACGAGCAATCAATAAATGACAAGTAAAGAGATAAGGGATAGAAAGTACACAACGATGTATAGCGGTTCGGTTATCCTTACATCCACTACTTAAGGAAGCCTCCTTAGGATTTCAAGCTTTTCAATAAGCTCCCATGTCTCTCTTAACCGGGTCGAGAAAACAATAACCCTTACAACCACTTTGATTCCACGAAGGAAAAACTCTTGTGCTATCGCAACACAAGGACACCGAGTATACTCCCTATACTCAAAACTCTCTCTTAATCTATCTATTACAAAGACTAAACTTAAGAGGATAAATACAAAGTGTTTGAGTGGTGAAATAACTTCGCTAAACAATCTCCTAAAGAGTAGATATAACTTTAAGCATGAAACTCCTCTTGAGTAGATAATAACTTTGAAGCTTCTTATTTTAAGCTCTTGATCGAGCTTGGATGATTAATTTTGATAGCTTGATACCTCTAATTTTATAGGAGAATGATATGTGTAATAGTTGAAGTGTAAGAGGTGTATTTCTCCTTGAAAGAGTTCAAATTTATAGCATAAGAAAGTCCCCAACGGTTATAAAGTTTGTAAGACAATTTGTGCTGAACGGGTACCCGTTTATAGCCAACCGGGTTCCCGTTTAACTTCCCCAATGGCTCTTTCCAAGTGGAAAACGGTAAGAAATGACGTGGCATTGACTAGCAAGAAAACCATGTTTACCGGGTACCCGGTTACACATTGAACGGGTTCCTGGTTATCTTCTGACTTGCACATTTTGACATTTTGCTATGATGCTCGGATGGAAAAGTTTTCTTCACGAGAGTTGTTAGAAACTTAATTCTAAGAAACTTTGTAGGTGATCATGAAGGCTAATTCTCAATGTATACTAAGATAAGGTTAAAAGTATTTGTATGAAAATTAGCTTCTTAGGATATGACAATAAATCTTTGATCTAAATGATAAAGATAGTGTTTTTGATGAAATAGAGTGTAATAGAGAGGATATAAATAAAGTGTAGTTAGCACACTAAATACAAGAGGATTTGTCACATTAAAACAACCTACGAAGGGAAGCTATATGCCAACAATCTCCCCTTTTTTGATGATGACAAATCCTTCACTAAAACACCTTAGGAATGATATGAAAAGGAACTTCTAAAGGAGTTATGCTCCCCTTTCGATGTGCATATAAGATGTGAAAGAATAAAGCACATATGGAGTCTAACTCCACCTCACAACAAGTATAAAATAAAATTGTAATTTGTGAGTACAAGTGCAATTTTGAAAGTTTTAGTGCACATATTTCTCCCCCTTTGTCTTCATAAAAAAGACGGGATATTTATCTATTACACGGGGAGCCGAACTCAAGTGAAAAAAGGATAGAGAAACAAGAATATGTAAAAGATGAAATTTATATATCTCTCCCTTTTTCAACTACAAGAAGAATAGATACATTATGTTTTAGAAATTGTAGAGGTAAAAATGCAGTTTTGCAAAGTTTAAGGACTAAAGTGCAATTTTTTATTTTTTTTAAAAGGTTTGGACTTAAATGGAAAATTTTACATATGAAAGATTATATTATCCAACTTTTAGCACTATGGAATAATTTTATAAATATGAGGGATCAAAGTGCAATGTTATAAAATATAGTGACTAAAATACAATTTTTAAAATGTAGGGAGTAGGGACTACAATGCAATTTTTCAAAGTTTTAGTGGCTAATATGCAATTTTTAAAGTACTAGGGACTAAAGATGCAATTACCAAAATTTTTAAGAGCTAAAATTCAATTGTATAATTCAAGAGAGCTAGATTGCAATATTATCTATAACATTAAGAAAATGATTAGAAAGACAAGATAATATCCAACCACAACTAATCCAAAACACAATCAAATAAAAACATAAAATAAAATCATAAACATAAACCATTAGACAAAACATAATAATCCGGAAAGTAAAACGATTATATAAAGAAAACACTAAAAATAAATACGAGCAATCAATAAACGACAAGTAAAGAGATAAGGGATAGAAAGTACACAACGATGCATAGCGGTTCGGTTATCCTTACATCCACTACTTAAGGAAGCCTCCTTAGGATTTCAAGATTTTCAATAAGCTCCCGTGTCTCTCTTAACCGGGTCGAGAAAACAATAACCCTTACAACCACTTTGATTCCACGAAGGAAAAACTCTTGTGCTATCGCAACACAAGGACACCGAGTATACTCCCTATACTCAAAACTCTCTCTTAATCTATCTATTACAAAGACTAAACTTAAGAGGATAAATACAAAGTGTTTGAGTGGTGAAATAACTTCGCCAAACGATCTCCTAAAGAGTAGATATAACTTTAAGCATGAAACTCCTCTTGAGTAGATAATAACTTTGAAGCTTCTTATTTTAAGCTCTTGATCGAGCTTGGATGATTAATTTTGATAGCTTGAGACCTCTAATTTTGTAGGAGAATTATATGTGTAATAGTTGAAGTGTAAGAGGTGTATTTCTCCTTGAAAGAGTTCAAATTTATAGCATAAGAAAGTCCCTAACGGTTATAAAGTTTGTAAGACAATTTGTGCTGAACGGGTACCCGTTTATAGCCAACCGGGTACCCGTTTAACTTCCCCAACGGCTCTTTCCAAGTGGAAAACGGTAAGAAATGACGTGGCATTGACTAGCAAGAAAACCATGTTTGCCGGGTACCCGGTTACACATTGAACAGGTTCCTGGTTATCTTCTGACTTGCACATTTTGACATTTTGCTATGATGCTCGGATGGAAAAGTTTTCTTCACGAGAGTTGTTGGAAACTTAATTCTAAGAAACTTTGTAGTTGATCATGAAGGCTAATTCTCAATGTATACCAAGATAAGGTTAAAAGTATTTGTATGAAAATTAGTTTCTTAGGATATGACAATAAAGCTTTGATCTAAATGATAAAGATAGTGTTTTTGATGAAATAGAGTGCAATAGAGAGGATATAAATAAAGTGTAGTTAGCACACTAAATACAAGCGGATTTGTCACATTAAAACAACCTACGAAGGGAAGCTATATGCCAACAATCTCCCCTTTTTTGATGATGACAAATCCTTCACTAAAACACCTTATGAATGATATGAAAATGGAACTTCTAAAGGAGTTATACTCCCCCTATCGATGTGCATATAAGATGTGAAAGAATAAAGCACATATGGAGTCTAACTCTTCCTCACAACAAGTATAAATTAAATTTGTGAGTACAAGTGCAATTTTGGAAATTTTAGTGCACATATTTCTCCCCCTTTGTCTTTATTATTAAGACGGGATATTTAGCTATTACACGGGGAGCTGAGCTCAAGTTAACAAGGATAGAGAAACAAGAATATGTAAAAGATGAAATTTATATATCTCTCCCTTTTTCAACTACAAGAAGAATAGATACATTATGTTTTAGAAATTGTAGAGGTAAAAATGCAATTTTGCAAAGTTAAAGGACTAAAGTGCAATTTTTTTTAAAGGTTTGGACTTAAATGGAAAATTTTACATATGAAAGATTATATTATCCAACTTTTAGCACTATGGAATAATTTTATAAATATGAGGGATCAAAGTGCAATGTTATAAAATATAGGGACTAAAATACAATTTTTTAAACGTAGGGAGTACAATGAAATTTTCAAAGTTTTAGTGGCTAATATGCAATTTTGTAAAGTACTAGGGACTAAAAATGCAATTGCCAAAATTTCTAAGAGCTAAAATGCAATTGTATGATTCAAGAGAGCTAGATTGCAATATCACCTATAACATTAAGAAAAATGATTAGTAACACAAGATAATATCCAACCACAACTAATCCAAAACACAATCAAATCAAAAAATAAAATAAAATCACAATCATAAACATAAACCATAAGACAAAACATAATAATCCGGAAAGTAAAACGATTACATAATCAAAACACTAAATACGAAAGTAGACAAACCAAACCAAATACCGAGTTTAAAGAAGACAAAAAAGGATAAACAAAAAGAAAGATAGGAATCTATAAAAACAACCCCAAAATATATGCGTGAGAATCAAGAACTCCGAGGAGAATGACTCCTCGAACTTCTTACACTTGCAACATCATTTCGAATACACGACACCTCGTTCTTCAAGCCCTCAATTCTATCGTTCATATTCTCAAACCAACTTTTCACTTCCGCAAAACTGTCTTTAATCACATTTAAGATCTTATTTATATCATCCTTTGTAGCAACATTTGAGGAAGTAACATTTGATGGTGGTATACGAGGAGCTAGGTGAGTAGGAGGAGGAGTAGGTACCGGATTGGTCGAAAGAGGACGAATGTAAAAATATTCTAAAGGGAGACCCGTAGAGATGTCATTACTAGAAATATCTTGTAAGATTGATTTTTGAAGATCTTCTGGAAAATGATCAAAAGAGTACTTGTCAATGTATTGACCATTGTAAATAAAGATTTTCATAGTTTTTTAAAAAAGAAGATCAATCCTCCACGCGGGCTCAAAATCGTGAGGATTAGGAGAAGGAAGAATTTTCTTAACAACAATCAAAAAGTAACTAAGAGCAATCCCATAAGGGAGAGTAGCATTTCTTATGAGCACGAGTTTCCATGTTTCAGATGAAGATTTTAAAAAAATTTATCGGGTTTTTTGAGTAAAGAGGATAAAGAATAATTGCTTCATAAGGAGTTATCGTACACTCTTTCTTATCCTTTCCGAGAAGACAATGCATAAGGATTTTGTGGGATAAACGAATAACCGGAGTAAAAAGGCTAGACAACCAAGGTTGGACATGATTGTTAATCATTATTTATGACATAACTTTTTCAACCTCAGTATTCAAAGACACATCAATACTTTCCTTATTACAATTCCAACCAACTTGAATATAATTTTCATAACCCGAGTTTTGTAAATTAAAAGCTTTAGCAACATTATTTGGGCTAACTTGGAGATTTTTTGAGGAAAACATGGTTTTAAAAGAGCAATTTTCACAATCAAGAGGTTGAATATTTCGATAAAATTCACTCACAAGGGTTTCATAGGTGGAATGCTCAATTTAAAGGAATAAATCAAGCTTTTGAAATTGAAATAATTAAAAGAGAGTAGAAGAAGACCCATTTACCATTGTTATAGAGGCACTAAGAGCAAGCTTTGAAATAGTTCTCCCAGGTTGAACTTTGGTGCTCTTTCTCACATTTATTTTGGTAGGACCTTCTTCAACATCATCAAGTAATGGGTCAAGATCCATTTCTTCTTCTTCTTCTTCTTCTTCTTCTTCTTCTTCTTCTTCTTCTTCTTCTTCTTCTTCTTCTTCTTCTTCTTCTTCTTCTTCTTCTTCTTCTTCTTCTTCTTCTTCTTCTTCTTCTTCTTCTTCTTCTTCTTCTTCTTCTTCTTCTTCTTCTTCTTCTTCTTTTGTTAGTTCTTGGCAACCCTTGATGGTTTGGAGGAGGATACTTTGGATGCCATGGTGAAAGAGATGTGTTGGATTTGAAGAGAAGAGGAGAGGGTTTCGAGAGAGGGTTTCGTTTTTGTTGAGAGAGATGAAGAATTAAAGGGTTTTAGAGAAGGAAATAAAATAGAAGTAGAAACCTTATACGCGATTTTCTGCAACAGCCATCCACCAGGCGCCCAGTCGCTACTCACCGGGTACCCGATTAGCCTACCTTGGCCTCGTAAATAAAGGTTGAAAATGGAAAATAAGCAATTTGCAAAATCGCCCGAAAATTACCCGAAACCTCCCCAAAAGTTAGATAAAGTATGAAAACCCCCAAAATCGTTTTCGTTTTGAGAAAATACGAAATAGAAATCTCAAAAATAATGAAAACAATTATTTGCAAAAAGATCCCTATATTTTCTAAAAAGTATAAAAGACCCAAAACAAAAATTAAACATTTTCAAGCATAATAAAAGGTTAAAACCTAAAAGATATTAGTACATATAAGAAGAAACACAAACACACATAATAAATCACAAATAAAAACGAGATAAAGAAGGAAATCACCAGATTTTCCCTTTTACGAGTTTTGAGCGTCCTTTTGTATATCATTTAATTTCCTTGACGCTCAACACCTACAATAACATTTCTAAGGTATCCAAGGTGGAGTGGATCCGAGAACACGATTAGTACTTTTCACGATCCATGTCGGTTTTTCCCGCGGAGGTCAAGTTGTTTGTGGTAATGACACGTAGAAACACGATGACCGGGTTTCCCGCAATAATTGCAAGTATTTCTTTTGCGAATAGAAATATGACGAGAAGGTTTTGAACATGATTTTTTCTCGTTCTTTTGTATAACCAAATTTTCACTCAAAAATAATTTTTCTTCAAAAAGATTATTTTCATCAAAGGGAGTGGAATTTAAATAAGGATGATTTTTTAAGATTTTAAAAACAATGGAACATGCCTCATCCACTTTCTCAAAACCTACTATATTTTTGTTCATAAGATGTTGATCTTTATTCAAATAGAAAACATTTTCAGAACAAAGGTTTTTATTGTTTCCCAAAATATCATCTAAAGTGAGACAACAATTAAAAAAATTCTTTTGCTCAATTTTTTCCAAGGATATTTAGAAGGGATGAAATATACCTCATATCATCATAATCATATGGAGTTGACAAAGAGTTAGGATAGATTGCTACCTCATGGTTTGATTTTGGATTATCATGAGCTTCATCACGGATTTTGCTTTGTCATTCTCGACAATCCCATATAGAAAGTCCAAACGATCCCAAATTTCTTTTGCCGAATCACAGTCCAACATCTTTGAGAAAATCTCGTCGGATATTCCACATATTATAGTATACATCGGTTTTGCATTTTGAGTGAGTTTAGCTTTATCATCGTCAGTGAGTTCATCGTAGTCTTTTACTTCTTGATTTAACTTAAGAACTCCCGCTTCATTTAATTCCTCTTTGTATGGAACGAATGGACCTTCCATAACTATTCTCCATTGATCGGGATCTTCGGCTTTGATAAACTCCTCCATTTTTGTTCTCCAAGCAAGATAGTAAGTGCCTACAAAAAGTGGAGGTCGTGTAGAAGACGACTCTTCCAAAATATTAAATTCTATGTCGTTTACTCTACTAACGATTAAGCTATTCACGTAGAGTTAGGCTCTGATACCAATTGAAAGTCCCAGAGGGGGGGGGGGGTGAATAGGATTACTAATAAGATTAATGCCTAATTAAAATATTTTGGACAATTATAAGTTTAAAGAATAACTTCTAAGTCAATATATATCAAACACTAAGGGATCATGCAACAGGGTTGCTAGGTTTGATATAAATAGAAATACGAGCAATCAATAAACGATAAGTAAAGAGATAAGGGATAGAAAGTACACAACGATGTATAGTAGTTCGGTTATCCCTACATCCACCACCTAAGGAAGCCTCCTAAGGATTTCAAGCTTTTCACTAAGATCATGTGACTCTCTTAACCGGGTCGAGAACACAATAACCCTAACAACCACTCTGATACCATGGAGGAAAAACTCTTGTGCTATCGCAACACAAGGACACCGAGTATATTCCCTATACTCAAAACTCTCTCTTAATCTATCTATTACAAAGACTGGACTTAAGAGGATAAATAAAAAGTGCTTAAGTGGTGAAATAACTTTGCTAAACAATCTCCTAAAGAGTAGATATAACTTTAAGCATGAAACTCCTCTCGAGTAGATAATAACTTTGAAGCTTCTTAGTTTAAGCTCTTGATCAAGCTTGGATGATTGACTTTGATAGCTTGAGACCCTTAATTTTGTAGGAGAATGATATATGTAATAGTTGAAGTTTAAGAGGTGTATTTCTCCTTGAAAGAGGTCAAGTTTATAGCACAAGAAAGTCCCCCAACGGTTATAAAGTTTGTAGGACAATTTGTGCTGAACGGGTAGCCGTTGATAGCCAACCGGGTTCCCGTTTAACTTCCCCGATGGCCCTTTTCCAAGTGGTAAACGGTAAGAAATGACGTGCCTTTAACTAGAAAGAAAACCATGTTGACCGGGTACCCGGTTACACATTGACCGGGTTCCCGGTGGTGAGCGGGTTCCCGGTTATCTTCTGACTTGCACATTTTGACATTTTGCTATGATGCTCGGATGGAAATTTTTTCTTCATGAGCGTTGTTGGAAACATCATTCTAAGAAACTTTGTAGTTGATCATGAAGGCTAATTCTCACTGTATACAAAGATAAGGTTAAAAGTATTTGTATAAAAATTAGCTTCTTAGGATATGACAATAAAGCTTTGATATATATGATAAAGATAGTGTTTTTGATGAAATAGAGTGCAATAGAGAGGATATAAATAAAGTGTAGTTAGCACACTAAACACAAGAGGATTTGTCACATGAAAACAACCTATAAAGGGAAGCTATATGCCAACAGATACATACTGTCAACTTGCTCTGTTGATGACTTCTAAGCGTTATACTAATTAAGGACTAGGAAAGGACATGTTTATACTTATAAGAGGGTGTATTTATAGTCGTTTTCTAACCCCAGGTTAAAATCTTGGAGTGGAATGCAAGTAATTGGAGTCCAAGTCGAGTTCAAATTCGTTTCCTAAAATATAGGACAAGATAAACACTGCTCACTGTTTTGATAATATTTCCTTCTTTACTGGCCAAATATCTCGTAAACGACTACATCAGAAATATATATCTAACCCAGTAAAGGCTCGTCCAAAATCGCAGCCAATTTGGAGTTATCTTCACTTTAGTGGACATAGCTGCAGAATTGGCAGATATATTTGGCAGCTTTTCCTTTCCTAATTCAACTTTGTTTCCTTTTATATCTTGATTTCTCCTGGATCTTCTTTCCTTAACTCCTTAGAATTGATTTGGAAGCTAATTATATTCCATAAACCTTAAGAGCTTCACATTAACACACAAATTAAACCAAATATGCTCTAAAAGTAATAGATTTTCAAATCAAGACATGAATTAAGAATGTATATGATATATGGGGGAAAATCCCTAAACAATTAATCAAATACACCTAAAATTATGACTAAAACCTAGATTAATCTATTATAAATATGAAGACATCAGACCCCAAATGGCGACTCATGATAGTTTGAGATGATATTTGGTATCTCCATTTCATCAACACATCTTCTAATTATTTGATCGCTTCATACCTTGAATAGATATGGATCATCCCAAAAAAACTGCTTGGCCCAATAAATAAACCTCTTTAGTTGTTGTGGATTACACTCCACGGGGAACACACCACTTGCTATGAGGTTCGCTATATATGCATATCAAGGAACAGTCATATTATTTTTTTAGATACGTAAAAAAAAGTTGGTCATCGGGGAATACCTCCTTGACCATTTCTGGTCCAGTATTGATTGTAGAGCCTTCGAGGCAAGATAAATGATCATCAACTTAATTTTTGCTTGCTTTTCCGTCTCGAATCTCCAAGTCAAAATCATGTAGCAATAATACCCACCTAATAAGATGTGGTTTTGCATCCTTTTTCTCCATGAGGTATTTGATTGTTGAATGACCTTTTTATACGACAACTTTCACCTCAAGAAGGTAGGGACGAAACTTTGCAAAAGCATATACCACATCTAATAACTCCTTCTAAGATGTTGTATAGTTCAATTGCTCATTTGTGAAGGTCTTACTTGCATAATAAATACTGTTGAAGATGTTTTCTTTTCTTTGATCCAACACATCTCCCATGGCAAGATCGCTCGCATCGCACATGACCTCGAACAGAAGTATTTAATCCGAACGATAGACAATTAGTGTGGAGATGAGCTTCTACTTGATGGACAAGAATGCCGCCAAGCATGCATTGTCAAATCAGAAGGCAGTGTCCTTCTCAAGTAAAGTGTAAAACAGTTTGAAGGTCTTGAATAAATCTTTGATAAATCTGTGGTAGAAACCCGCATATGATCCAAGAAACTTTTAACTCCCTTGAATGAAACTGAAGGTGGTAAGGTCTTGATAACTTCAATTTTAAGACGATATACCTCTATCCTAGAACTCAAAACTTTGTATCCCAAAACTATCCCTTCACAAACCATGAATGGCACTTCTCCCAATTAAGCACAAGATTAGTTTCATTACAGCGCAACAATACCTTTTCAATATTATCTAGGCACTCATCAAAGCTGTCTCCAAACATCGGATGGCCATCTGTAAAAGCTTCTAAGAATTTATCAATCATGTCCTAAAATATAGCAATCATACACTGCTGGAACGTGGCTGGTGCATTGCATAAACCAAACGGCATCCTTTGATATGCAAAGGTTCCAAACAAGCAAGTGAAAAGTGGTCTTGTGTTGATCAGCTAGATCTACACAAATCTGATTATTGCCCAAAATGCCATCAAGGAAACAAGAATACTCTATCCCTACAAGTTTATCAAGCATTTGATTCGTGAATGGGAAAGGGAAGTGATATATCTTCATGGCTTTAAATACCTTGTGATAGTCCATGCATACTTTCCACCCCACATATGTTCTTGATGGAATAACTTCATTATTTTCATTAAGGATGGTAGTAATAACTCTTTTTTCTGGAATACACTGCACCAGACTAACCCACTCACTATTTGAGATTGAGAAAATGATTCACCTATCTAATAACTTGATCATATATTTCCTTACCACCTCCTTCATTGCATGCATGATCTTCTTTGCCACTCAATAGTTCACGAACTCTCATCTTCAAGAATGATCTTGTGTTGGAAAATGGTAGGACTAATCCCCTTGATATCGTCTCTTTGTTGGCTCTAAGAACTCGTAGCAATTTATCTTCTTGAAGAGCTGAAAGGTTAGAGGAAATTATAACATGCAAAGTACTATTTACACCTAGATAGGCATACATCAAATGGGATGGAAGTGATCTTTCCTCGAGTGCAGGAAGACATGCAATGGATGGTTTATTTGGTGAGTCAATGGCCCCCGCCTCACGGATTCTTTCGTAGACTTTCACCATAGATCTTCTACTTTTAGAACTACAAGCAACCAAAACATCGACTAACTCATCATACAACTCTGGTGATTCAAGTGTTAAGGTTGCCTTCAAGATGTCATCGAAACTTGTTTCATTGTATACCTTGCGTAATACAATCCATGACATTTATGCGTAAACAATCATCTTTCAAATCGGGAAACTTCATATCCTTAAACACATTGAATTTCACTTGTTCATCTTGGATCCTCATGATCAATTCACCATTCTCAACATCAGTTAGCGTATGTCATGTGCCTAAGAATGGTCTACCCAATATGAATAGGACATTCTTATCCGTGTCATTGTCAAGAATAATTAAATCACATGGAAATATAACACTACAATCTTTAACTAAAACACCTTCAATTTTACTTTTAGGTTGGGAAAGGGACTGGTCCTCCATTTGCAAGACCACGGTAGTAGGTCCAACCTCCTCAATTTAAACTTCTCGAACAAGGACTTTGAAGTGAGATTGATACTCACGCCGAAGTCACACAATGCTTTCCCGGTCCATCCTTCACCATTGGCAATTGGAAATTCTGGGATCCTTCAACTTTGGTGGTAACTTTCTTTGGCATATAGCATTACACTCCTCTGGTAAAGCAACCAATACCCAAAATTCATACCTTCGTTTGTTGGAAAGGATATCCTTTAGAAATTTTAGATACTTTGGCATTCTTTTCACAGCTTCCACAAATGGTATGTTGATCTCTAGCTTACTGATGTCTCCCTATTTGTTCTAATTATTAGCCCCTTGGAGACATCCTTTTAGGTGAATAAATGACTTATTTGATAGACTTTTAGGCTTATTTGATCATATTGCACTTTCTCCCCTTGGAAATTAACTATTTGCAGAATCTGAGCTTTTGTGCGTAAATTTGACTATTTTTAATGCAAAGTTAATAGGTTCTTGAATTTCATGAAAGACCAATCCAAGGAGAAGAAGTGAGAATAAAGTATTAGTGTATTTTAGAGTGTTAGGAAATGATTTTTAATCGAGTTTCTATTTTTAGAGTGCACTTTCCTATTTCGTTTTCTTGATTTATTGATTTATTCTTTTTAAGCATATGCGGTTTAATTATTTATTTAATGTGAAGCTTTAAAAGATATATGGTAATTACTTAGAGACCAAGTCGAGATAAAGAAGTAAAAGAAAGAGATTTACATGGAAATAAGAAGATTTAGGAAGGATATATGCAAAGAAGGAAAAGATAAAGCTGCCTTATGAATCTGAAATTCCAGCCACGTTTTAAAGATCAGTCCTTAACTTATGATTGGCTAGGATTCTGGACGAGTGGTCTGCACCAATAGAAAGCTCTTTCCAAGACAAGCAGTTTCATATATTGGAATTTCTCAAACGGATAAGTATTGAAAAAGATATGACCAAATCAAATCAGCAGCAGAATCTTACCTTTCCTAGAATTTAAGGCTACGAATTTAAGAGTTCTTGACTTGTCTTCCACTCCAAGTAAATTCGACCTAGGGTTCCCTAACACCTATAAATACACCCCTTAGACCTCATAATTCAGTACCTCTCAGTTATTCTTCAATATATACATCTTTATAGAGAGAGTCAGAACCACCTCTCATATTTTACTCAATTCATACATCTTTAGAGAGAGAGAGAGAGTCAAAGACTTCAAGAGCAAGAAGGCAAAGGAGAAGTTAGAGCTGGAGGAATTATGTTCTTCCATCAACAGTCATCTAATCCTTAGGTTATATATTTCTTTTCTGTAATTAAATGTGATGTCTTTCTATTTAGTTTCAGTCTTTGATATTGCTATCAGCTAAACTTTTATATACTTGAGAATCGCAATAAAAGGATGAACCTTAATTAATTATTTCTATGTTTTGAATTTGGGATTGTTTAGATTTAAATTGAATTAGGTCTTAGGTATTGGATATTACTTTGTTCTTAATCACTATTTCTTTTCCGTACAACTAGAAATAGATTTTAGTATTTGGGCTATTCACTTTAGTGGCGAAGTGATCATCCGACAGGGGGGTTTGAATACAGATCTAGGTAATACCCGTGTAATGTCCGTTATTGACCGACAGGCTTAACTAGTTACATAGCCAATGAGGTAAAATCATATCATCCGAAGAGGCATATTCGACCATACAGGTGTTTATGATACTTTAGGATAGCTTCTAGGTCCACCCGACAGGGGGCTAGGAGATATTAGAGTACCGACTAGTATACTAATACCAATTCTACCCTTAAACATAACATAGATTATATTAGTTAGGAGGATTCTTTGCGAGACTCAAGTATATCTCATCTCTGAAGTTAGTCTTTTTACTTTATTATTTCTGTTCAGTTAATTTAATTTAGTCTTTATTTTATTGCGTATTTAGTTTTTAGAAAACCAAACAAAAATCTCTTATTTACTTTTTTATTAAACAATTATTCTTGCTATCTGATTAATACTGGAGTTGAACCTAATCCGTCCCTGAGAACGAACTCGATTTATCGAATATTACTTGGACAACCGTACACTTGCGGTAATTGTGGTTCCTTTACTTTCGTACTTAATTTAATAACACACCAGGACCCACCAAGTTTTTGGCGCCGCTGTCGGGGACGGTAGCGTGAGACCCCGGTGTTAATCTTTAGTAGTTTTAATTGTTTATTTATTTTTTCAGTTTTACGCTTGGTTTTTGTTTTTATTTTTGTTGTACAGATTTTTATTCAGGTAATGATCAAAAGGTTCTATTGAAGATGCATAGAGGACATTACCCGGATCCCGATCCATACGAATATTGGGAAGACTCTTCGGGACAACAACAATGGGATAGTAACTTCTACCAACAACCTTATCAATATCCGCAAGAGAAAGGATAGAACAATCAATGGATCGGGAATAATCAACAACAATCGCCTTATCACTATAAAAAAGAACAAACATGGAACCAGCAGTGGGTTGAGAATAATCAACAACACTCATCATATCACTATCCACAGGAGCAAGGATGGAACAACCAATGGGTTGAAAACATTCAACACCATCCAACTCATCACTATCCGCAAGAGACACTACAAGAGACATGTGCTAGAATTCAGCATCTAGCAGAGGAACTTAAGGCACAAGAAGAAGAAAGAAAAGCCATATGTGCATCCACACAACAAATTCTCGATGAAATGGAGACCAGATATAATTCTCATGACTGTGCTAATAGTAACATGTCTTATAAAGATTCCCCTCCCCCGAGGGATGGAAGAGAACAACTGGAAGAAGTAGTTGAGGAGGAGGTATTGAAGGAAGATACTATTGATAGTGATATGACCATCATGCCGATTTTAAATGGAGACCACCGTGTGGTTGAGAATCTTGTTAGCATAGTGGAAGATGGAGTAGCAACGAAAATCCTAGAAATTGAAACTGAGGTTGTTATTCCTATGGTGCGTGTACATGATCAAGATACTGAACGCAAACAAGAAAAAGAGGTGATCGAGATTAAGATTCCACATCAAGAATATGATGAAGTAATAGTGGAAGATTGGGTTGAAAGCGAAGACGAATGTGAAGTGGTTGAGGAATCCATCGAAGAACTCCAAGTTCACAATATAATAGAAGTTGAATCTCCACCACAAAAAGTTCACCAAATACTATCTCCACCACAAATCATCATTAGAGATAAAATATCGGAATCACCTCTATTACTAAAAATGATCAAAAGGTGCTACGCAAGAAAAGTGCTACACCGCGAGAGTAAAGCGACAAGGAGGAGCACCTACCCACCACACTTTAAAGAGGAACGCGAGATTAAAGAGAATGAAAATGAGCTTACACCGTTGAGGACGGTTATCTACTATCATGTGGTGGAAAACGAGTTTCGCTATGAAAGTAAGAGGGCGAAATGAAGATACTACCCTCCCCCTTTTAGAGATCGATTGAATAAAATTTTAAGGAGGAAGGTTTCAAAGCTTACATGCCAAGGACGAGGCGAATTCAAGCGGAGGAGAACCGCAAGGGCCTCAATACCATCTTCATGGAAGGTAACGCGTCGAACTTAAAGACGTAATAAACAAAAGTGCTTCTTGGGAGACAACCCAAGTTTAAATTGCTTTAAGTTTTTAAATTCCTAGCGTATAATTTTAAGTTAGTGTCGAGTTTTAGTGTCTAATTTTAAAAGAAATGAGAAAGGTAGTGTGTTAATGATGCAGGAATCGAGTTTGGGGTGCTAGGAAACAAAAAAAAGGAGCACATGGGAAAAATTCGGTTCAGGTCCGGTATACCGCACCAGAACCCCGGTATACCGCATGTGAAAAAACCCATGACACGGGTATGAAGCTCGGTTTTATTGCCGAGAGAAAAAAAAATTTGATGCGCGGTCCGGTATACCGCACCATTGCTCCGGTATACCGCAGCTATGGCGGTTTTGAAGAGATTGTTACCTTATAAGCTTCTTACCTTATCAGAAGCAAACCCTAGCCTCCCCCAATACAAATTTTTCAGACCTTAAGCATAATATACCTGCACAAAGACCACTACAACACCCAAGAACATTAAATCCTTCCTCCTAATCCATTCCAAACACACATCCAACACCACAATCATTCAAGAACATCAAGAAATCTTCTCCTCCAACCTTAAGCCTCTTCATCAAAGCTTCAATCCTATTCATTAAAACTTCCCCGAGCCATTACATATCGATTACCCATCTTATATAGAACCATAATCCTTCATTATAAAATCTCAAAACATCAAATTCCAAAACTCTTTTCTAGTTTTTTATTATTTGAAGCTTTGAGTTTGGGGTTCATTGAGATGTCGAAGATTGGGAAGACAAGAATACCAGGGAGAGGAAGAGGAAGTTGGAGAACCTTGTATTACTTTTGGTGTTGAAAGATGTAGTCGAAAGAATGGAAATTTTGGAGGATAATCATGAAGAGGTGTTACCAACCATAGGAAAAAGTCACAAAAGAGTTGGAGCTTATGCAAATCATATTACGTGGAGTGAGCAATGTTCAACATGCCACCTACGCAACACAAGGAGCTCAACCTACACGCAACCATGGAAACCAGCTTCGTGCTGGTTCAGATACGTTTTCCTATCCCTTTCTTATTTTTTTATTTTTTTATTTGCTTTATTGAGTCTTTTTCGAGTCGTGGGGACACGACTCATTTTTGAGTTTGGGGTGGGGTTCGTTGCCTCATCCCAATTTTATGTGTTTTACTGTTTTTTTAAATTAATCTAAGGGTTGCGTTGACTGTAGAGTATTTTAAATGCCCCCATCAAGCATTCTTTTTATGAATTTATGATAGAAAATAGTTGACTTTAGGAGTTAGTATAAACTGTACTTTGATTGCATGCAAATATGAGATAATTGATAGGAAGAATTAATGAACAATGCAAAAGAAGTAAACTTGTGCTTAAGGATAATGGGTGGTTTGTAGAACGTGAGATCTAAATGAGTAGAGAACCCACTTAGTTATGAACTAGAGGCAAGCTGTGTAGATAGGAAGATGATAAAGGCAGTTCTTTGTTAGCCCTTTGAATCCTTTTTGGCCTTCTATCCCTAAATTAATTTTATCCTTCTTAGACAAATTTTTAGCCTTTAAGCCTTACTTTTGTCGCCACATTATAAGCCAATATCCCTTTAGATTGTTAGGCATGACCATATGACCCGCACTTGAATCACGATCCTGAGACTTCCTGTCTTGAGCTTGAGTTTGAGGTGGTGGGTCCACTATATGGGAATTTACATTGGGTTGGGATTTTTTTGAGCTTATCAATTGTGCTTTGTGCTATATATGATGATGATTAACAGGTTTATTATATTGTAACCCTTTGCCGGGGTAATAGTGAATGGAAAATAAGCTATAAAGCTAAAATCATGAATAGGCATGATGAAAAGTAGCATGATATCTCAACATTAAAAAGAGAGTCATAGCTATACAAAAGAAAAAATATATATAGAAACAAAAAGTTATATGAAAAGAATATATATTTGGACCGGCAAAGTGGAAATTTTTAAGTGAATCATCCTTAGTGCTTATTGGGTTAATTTGGGGACTCTAATTAAGCGCGTCAAAAGGGTTGAGTGAGAACGTTATTCGAGTGTAAACTCAAGCTCTTGGACAGTTTGTTGATGGTAAGTGAGGAGAGAGCCAAAAGCTCACTTCAAATTTACCAAATATACATACCATACCGTCCTTCAGCCTATGCTACAACCGTAAAGTCCTCGTGATTCCTAGATGCACAGTGAGTTAATAGGTAATATGCTAAGTGGAGCGTTCAAAGCAAGTAAAGATCAAGGAACACCCTATAGCCACCATCTTGAGATAAGTAATAAGCGTAACCTTCTAGCATTGTGAAATTAATTTTGGATTGAAGTTATTTTGTGTTTGATTTTGCATGATAAGTATGTGTATATTAATTCCTAGGTTAGACTATATGAAATTTGTTTTAAGTTGTGCTTTGGGATTATTTTCTAGATTCTACCTTCTGCGTTCACCTAAAAGATCCTTTGTTTTTATTTTACTTTGTCGGGACGACAAAGGTTTGAGTTTGGGGTCTTGATGTCTCCCTATTTGTTCTAATTATTAGCCCCTTGGAGACATCCTTTTAGGTGAATAAATGACTTATTTGATAGACATTTAGGCTTATTTGATCATATTGCACTTTCTCCCCTTGGAAATTAACTATTTGCAGAATCTGAGCTTTTGTGCGGAAATTTGACTATTTTTAATGCAAAGTTAATAGGTTCTTGAATTTCATGAAAGACCAATCCAAGGAGAAGAAGTGAGAATAAAGTATTAGTGTATTTTAGAGTGTTAGGAAATGATTTTTAATCGAGTTTCTATTTTTAGAGTGCACTTTCCTATTTCGTTTTCTTGATTTATTGATTTTTTTTACGCATATGCGGTTTAATTATTTATTTAATGTGAAGCTTTAAAAGATATATGGTAATTACTTAGAGACCAAGTCGAGATAAAGAAGTAAAGGAAAGAGATTTACATGGAAATAAGAAGATTTAGAAACGAAAAGATAAAGCTGCCTTATGAATCTGAAATTCCAGCCAGGTTTTAAAGATCAGTCCTTAACTTATGATTGGCTAGGATTCTGGACGAGTGGTCTGCACCAATAGAAAGCTCTTTCCAAGACAAGCAGTTTCATATATTGGAACTCCTCAAACGGATAAGTATTGAAAAACATATGACCAAATCAAATCAGCAGCAGAATCTTACCTTTCCTAGAATTTAGGGCTACGAATTTAAGAGTTCTTGACTTGTCTTCCACTCAAAGTAAATTCGACCTAGGGTTCCCTAACACCTATAAATACACCCCTTAGACCTCATAATTCAGTACCTCTCAATTATTCTTCAATATCTACATCTTTAGAGAGAGAGTCAGAACCACCTCTCATATTTTACTCAATTCATACATCTTTAGAGAGAGAGAGTCAAAGACTTCAAGAGCAAGAAGGCAAAGGAGAAGCTAGAGCTGGAGGAATTATGTTCTTCCATCAACAGTCATCTAATCCTTAGGTTATATATTTATTTTCTGTAATTAAATATGATGTCTTTCTATTTAGTTTCAGTCTTTAATATTGCTATCAGCTAAACTTTTATATACTTGAGAATCGCAATAAAAGGATGAACCTTAATTAATTATTTCTATGTTTTGAATTTGGGATTGTTTAGATTTAAATTGAATTAGGTCTTAGGTATTGGATATTACTTTGTTCTTAATCACTATTTCTTTTCCGTACAACTAGAAATAGATTTTAGTATTTGGGCTACTCACTTTAGTGGCGAAGTAATCATCCGACAGGGGGGTTTGAATACAGATCTAGGTAATACCCGTGTAATGTCCGTTATTGACCGACAGGCTTAACTAGTTACATATTCTCTGCTCTTCTCTTCTCTGCTCCAGGTGATTTATAGCTTTTAAAATATGATGAGGACCATTTTATAATGTGAATTTCTTGTATTTAAAGGTCCAGAAATTTTTTTATAGGTTGTGGCCCTATTTTAAGTGGCAACCCCAAACCAAAAACGTTTTACTAAAGAGGAGACTGGTTCAAACTATAGCAACGACATATTACATAACTTTTTTAATAAAACTCTGAACCTGAACCGTCTAAACGCGTTCCTAGATTCAAATCCTAGCTGGATATCCAAGAAATCCTCTAGAATCGTTGGCAATATTGCGTGGTACCTCGAACAATCCACTTTCTAAATCTGGCTGACACACACTTTCATTTTCTGAAAGTGGTCAAATCTTCCTTTTTCCGAAAAACTAAGGTGTAATCTTGGTTTCTTCACTTCCTATCATCGTCTCAAAGCATCCTAACATCCAAGTACGTGTGTACCTAACATAGAAATTACGCACAAAAATCTAGAAATAGCATGCATTCTGAAACTAGATAAGAAAGTGTAAAAGATCAATATATAAGAAAAAATCCCTCAATTGGGGTCTTGAATACCACTAAAATGATGTCTCGTGATTTAGATTAACCTATCATATACATGGAGACATGGTAAGTCCTGGGGTGTTATAAAATTAAATACGAAAATAAAGGAACCACAATTACCGCAAGTGCACGGTTGTCCAAGTAATATCCGATAAACCGGGTTTTATTCCAGGGACGGATTAGGTTCAACTCTAGTATTAATCAAATAGTAGAGATAATTGCTTGACATTAACGTAAATAATATGATTTTGGTTTCGTTTTCTTAAAATTAAATATGCAATAAAATAAAGACTAAAAGTAAATAAACAGAAACGAAATAATGCAAATAAAAAACTAATTTTAGAGATGAGAGATACTTGAAACTCGCAAGGAATCCTCCTAATTAATGCAACCTATGCTTGTTTAAGGGTAGAAGTGGTATTAGTATATTACTCGGGAATCTAATATCTCCTATACCCCGTCAGGGTGGACCTAAGAGATATCCTACGGTATTACAAACCCCGTCAGGGTAATTATAAGCTACTTTCAGATGAATAATATTTTACCTCTTTGGCTATGTAATTAATATGCCTTTCGGCCATTACACGGGTATTACCCAAGTCTGTATTCAAACCCCCCTGTCGGATGATCACTTCGCCACTAAAGTGAATAGCCCAAATACTAAAAGCTAATTCTAGTTGTGCGGAAAATAATTAGTAAAAAAGAACAAATTAATATCCAATATCTAAGACTCAATTCAATTTAAATCATAACAATCCCAAATTCAAAACATAGATTAAATTAATTAAGGTTCATCCCTTTATTGCGATTCTCAAGTATATGGAAATTTAGCTCATGATAAAATTAAAGACTAAAATTAAATAGAAAGACATCATATTCAATTACAGAAAATAATTTGATAACCTAAAAGATAGGATGACTGTTGATGGAAGAACAGAATTCCTCCAGCACTAGCTTCTCCTTGCCTTCTTGCTCTAACTTGAAAACCTTAAGCCTCTTCTGTAATTCTATGAAGTGTGTGAAAAGAGAAGGCTAAGGGTTGTATTAATAGGTGTTAGGAAGCCCTAATTCGTTTTTCTTGAAGTGGAAGACAAGTCAAGAACTCTTTAATTCGTAGCCCTAAAATCTAGGAAAGGTAAGATTTTGTTGCTGATTTGTTTTGGTAATATCTCCTTCAATCCTTCAATACTTATCTGTTTGACTTATTCCAATAGTCGAAATCACTTGTCTCAGAAAGCTCTATCCATTGATCCAGACCATTCTCCCAAATTCCTAGCCAATATTAAGTTATGAGCTCGTCTTTGAACGTGGCTGGAATTTCAGATTTATTTGGTAACTTTGTCTCTTCCTTCTTTGCATATATCCTTCCTTAATCTTCTTATTTCCATGTATATCTCTTTCCTTTACTTATTAGACTTGACTTGGTCTCTAATTAATTACCATATATCTTTTAAAGTTTCACAATAAATAAATAATTAAACTGCATATGCTTTAAAAATTGATACATCATTAAATCAAGACTAGAAATAAGAAAGTGCACTCTAAAATTAGAAACTCGAATGAAATACTTCCTAACACACTAAAAATGATCTAAGACTTTAATTCTCACTTCTCCTCCTTGTATTGGTTTTCCATGAAATTCAAGAACCTACTACTTTGCACTAAAAATAATCAAATTAACGTACAAAAGCTCTAAAAATGCAAATAGTCTAATTCCAAGGGGAGAAAGTGTAATATGATGAAATAAGTATAAAAGTCTATCAAATAAGCCAATTATTCACCTAAAAGGATGTCTCCAAAGGGCTAATATTTAGAACAAATAGGGAGACATCAAGACATCACACCACCCCATAAATGTATTAAACGTCGGAGGTTACAACTTCATACATAGTGGATTACTCTCCATTACGAGGGGTGTTACACTCGATAAATGCATAAATCACATGGAATGAATATGGACACATTTATTAGTAAGGGAGCCAACGTATTTAAGACCATTAACTTGGACAATTTTTTTAGCAAGGGGACAATGTATTTGACAACTTATAACCATCTATGAATTTGGACACATTTCTTAACATGGTAATGTGTGAGGGATTATTTATTGTTTTTCTATCAACTGAATTCCTTTTATTAATTTTAATAATTGCGAGTCACCAACAGTTCGATCTATATCAAACTCTGGATCAAAGTAAAGGCATAAAGCGATTGTGTTTTAAAAAAATTTGGAACAAATTTAGACTAAATTGTTACGGAGCCTAATATCTAGCGATTAAAAATAGTAATGATATTTTTTTTGTTCACCCTTTTATCACCCCTTATGTGTCATTAAATCAAGGAGAGAGAAAAAAAGTAATTAGGAAATACAAACATTCTGATTGATGTTTAAAAACTCCATATAGAAGGTGATATACAGGTGAATCAAAAATGAATGACAAATATCATTACTCATAAAAAATATTTTCACAATAATAAGAAAAATTTGTCTAAATTACAAATGTTGATTCCAAACTTTCTTAATTAAATTGTAATCCTAACCTAATTATTATTTTGAAACAAAATTAAAACCTTAAGAACACTTCATCTATTAATCTTTAATCAAGAGTTATATCTTTACAATCTTCTATTGTTTGTGTCGTTCGTGATGTTCATCTACTTACCCGTATTTGTCAAATTTTTATATAGATTAATGCTCAATAACCTTCTTCAACCTTGTCCACTATCTCGTAAAAGACACTTATTTTTTTAAAGAACATTAAGTTATGAAAAGTTTCTCAAAATTCAAAATCTAAGTTTTAGAAATTTTTTCATAATTTAAAATTTGAGTTTCGGAAATCTTTTTGTAACTTAAATGCCTTATTTTATAAAAAAACAAAATATATAATGTTTAGACATAAAAATAATAGTTATGATAAGAAAGAAATAATTTTAACTTAATCCCTTTTTTTATTTCTTAATTTTCTCTTTTTTATAGTCCTCTTATGTTGTTCTCATATGTATGAGTCCATATTTTTTTTTTTAATATATGAAAAAACCACTTTGGACTCGGAGTCCATTTCGATTTCAATAAGATTGAATTCCAGAACCTCTTAGCTTTTGCGAAGTAACCTAACCACTAGGCTAACTATCATCACTATGAGTCCATACTTTACTTACGAACATATTGATGTACGTATGTATGTATTGCAGGCTCTATCCAAAATAAAATTATATTTTAACTAATTATTTAAATAAGTGTCGGATACTTGCTTGGATACTACGCGTAAGTAGAAAGTTCAAATCCATTTTTTTTTTTTTCCAATAATGTTCAACCCATTAAAGTTTAAAATATAAAATCGCGTAGATAGTGCTCACATAAAGTTTAAATTGATCACGTCAAATCATGATTAATTTAGTATTACTAAACGATCCACTAGAATAAATCAAAGTTGTTTATATTTCATAATTAATTAATAGGTAGTGGTAATACACCACAAACTTTGTGAGTCACATTTAAAAAAAATTACACGATATTTAAATTTAAAAAATATGTTAAAATATAATATAAATTAAATATAAAGATAATTGCTAATTTGATTCATAACTTATTGAATTATATTTTAAAAATTTTAGTCCAAAAGTTTATAGATATTAAATTTTTTATTTTAGACTTATGATATATGCAATATAACCTTATTAGAAATTCTTAGCACCCGAAAATAAAAACAAAGAAACAACCAGTTCCAACGATTACACGCATGATCCGTTATTATAACGGATCCACTGAAATTATGGGCATTATTATATCAACATTCAACGTTTTAGTTAAGTAAAAATAATCAAACTAACCAACCTAGAAAATATTCTCAAGAACAAGTTTGCTCAATCTTTAAGCTAATATCGTGCATCCTAGGTAAGTATTTCATTCTACTCAATGAAATAAATGATTCTTGCGGTAAAATGATACGAGTTAGCACCGTGCAAATAAACATCATTTTAATTATTTTGAATGTATTATAATGATACGTGTTGAGTGTCTCGAATTATTCGTCATCTACCACTAACCCATTACATTCTGCATACACAGCCTACGAAACACGCTTAAGTACAAAAACATATGCCACTACTACACCAGATACCAAACCTAATCCAGTACCACAACCATGAGCCCATGACAATACTAAATCATAAAACAACTAAAGTGAAATCCCACATTACACTAACACCCGTAAATGCAAAGTATCACAATAATCATCTATTATAGCATATTGAGCAGCGAGGTCATAACAAAATCTCATCAGACACATACCTTTTTTCGCCGCCGTTGGTAGCTCATCGGATTCTGAGCCTTCATCGCGCAACTTGGATTTTGGTTGACTAACACACATTTTTTTGACAGTGGCCACCAAACGCGTTCCATTTATCTTCTCATAACCGTCGGCGCATTTGGTATGGGCTCTTTTGGAGGACGTCTCTTTTGGGATGTTAGCGGTTTTGTTTTTCACCGCCATTACGAGCTCGCCGGTGTCGAAGTCTTCATCGCGCAGCCTAGTTCTTGGTTGACGAACACAAGATTTTTTTATAGTGGCCGAGGCACGTGGTCCTTTTATCTTTTTATCGCCATCTTTCCATCCAACACAAGTGTTGTTTGGTGTCGCCTTCACTGGGCTTTTAGTGGGCTCGCTGCGCGTCTAGAACGACTACCTTTGATGGGACATTTGCCAGCTGGGATTAGGGGTGAGCAAATGAGAACCAAATAACCAAACCGAACCAAAAAACCGGAAAAAACCGAACCAAAATAGCCAAAAACCGAATAATCAAATGGTTCGGTTTTTATTTTTTCAAAAACCGAATTTTTTAGTTCGGTTCGGTTTACTACCTAAAAACCGAACCAAAAAAACCGAACAAAAACCGAACTAACGAAGGAAAAAATAGGGATTGTGTGAACTTCTTTTACAAGAATTATGTGTGAAAAACTTTTGTTTAGAATTTATCATCTACGTGAAATTTTAGTTATATTATTCGATGGTGCTATTAGTGAGATTTTTTTTATATCACTTAAGATTATAAGTATTCATTACTTGATTGATTTTATAAATTATGATTGTATGAAATAGGAAGTAGTAGATTTAAATTTAGTGTAGTATTGTAAATTAAGATAAGTATTTTTAGATTATAAATTTATATTTAATTGATATATTAATAGCCCACATGGACAAAAGTAATAGTAGCATAATTGTATTGGAATATTAGTCTCTATTGGACAATGTATTTCAAGAAATTGGATGAAAATATTATTGACCAAGCATCCGAATTCGAAGAGAAACCAAAACCGAACCGAAACGAACCAATTCGGAACCAAAAACCGAATGTGGAACCAAATGCGAACCACCTGGTTTGGTTATTAAATTATAAAAAACCGAAATATTCGGTTCGGTTCCGGTTTTGGCCAAAAACCGAGACGAACCGAACCATGCTCACCCCTAGCTGGGATCACTGGAATGGACTTTGTCGTTGGGCGCTTCAATATCCTCATCATTCTGCAGACTATCCGATCTTCCATGATTGATGGGTATCAATGATTGCCGGTAGACAATTTTATGAGGCTTTTGTGTTGCATGAGAAACATTTGAACTACCCTAGGTAGACTAATAAAGAAGAATAAAGCCTTCCCTAGATCATCACTTGTCGTTATGTTAATGAAATGGGATTCCAATTTCACTTGCTCACATGCGTGGTCCCTACTCAAGGGTATTATGGACCTGGATTGTTAGTGAAGTAGACTGGACCTTCTTAAGAAAGTTATTTGGGTTGTGTCCCTTTTGAGTTAAAAACCCTTAAGTGCATTATATTTTAAAGTAATATCTAAAATTTCTATGATTCACGATTCGATACAATACACGGTTCAAAAAAAATAACATTTTGATTCACAAATCATGAATTATGGAGTCAACTAGGAGTTTGACAAATAGTAGAATATACTATAAAAATCAAGATGAATGTAGGGGGTTAGACAATTAATCCAAAGGAAATATAATTCGGAATCAAATTCATCATGCAAAGAAAAGTACAACAAATTCGAGCCTTATAAGCTAAAGGCCATAAAAAAGGGGATTCAAATGCAACCATTAGGACCATATACTGCTCTGATATCCCTTATTGGGAGTTGTCTATAATTTATGAGGTCAATGTGAGTGAATGCTATAGGGTACTTAGTAGGGGTGTACATGGGTCCGGTAACCGACCCATTGACCCCTAGGACTCATCCAACCCATATTGTCGGGTTTTGTTTTTGTGAACCCTAATACCAACCCACTAGTTATATTTTTGTATGGGTTGGTTTTGCTCGAGTTTAAAAGGGTGGTTTCAGTTTTGGTTTATGCGGGTTTCGGTAGGTTTTGGTTTGGTTTCAGTTAGTCAAATATAGTCGAATTTGAAACTTAAGTAAGTGTAATTCATAAATGACACAATATTTCCTAGTTTACTTAGAAAAACTTAGAGGTTACAGGTTCACAAAACCGAGGACAATAGTTTACAAGTTAAATTACAAATAGAACTTAAGTTTACAAGTTAAACACTTCCAAAACCAAATTACAAATACATCAAATGGTTCAAAACCTTACAATTACAAGTTCAACACTTCCAAAACCAAAGTACAAGTACATCAAATGATTCACAGCCTTGAAATTACAATTTAAACATTTCTAAAACCAAACTACAACAAAACCTTGAATCTAAAATTACATTTCCAAAAGCCGAGTTTGAAAGTACAAACATTTAACATTCAAAACCTTGTTTGCAATATTTTATCCAGTTGCTCCTTTCTTTTCCCTGGATGATCAAAGTTACAAAAATAGATTTCTCTTTTGCTTAGTAACTACAAAATAGTAAAAGTCAATAATATCATAGCCTCAGAATGTTGAACTTATAGAGAAATCTTTTGTTTAGTTATGGAGTATAACAAATTATCATCATTGGCAGTTAACCTTAGGGACAGAGGACAAGGGATAATGGACAAGGGACATGGTTTATATTTTAAAACAACCTACAAATTTTAATAACCAAGTGCTTAAACAAAGGATGCCATCTCAAAATAAATATACTTCCTCAACTGATTTGTACCATAAAATTATGCACATATACAAATTACTTAACTATAAATGCATCATAGGAAGTCCTGAGTTGCAAACTTTATTCAATTAGCATAGGTAAACTGAAATCCGAGTCATTTAATTAAGCCAACTACATTATAACTTACATCAGGTTATTGGCTAAATGATTAAATTTGTTAGAGTGGACTAGGGAGTCTCACCCACACTTAACTCATCCAAGCCATAATAACCCACATAACATATTACAAGAAACTTCAAGTTAGATATATAATAAACTCGCAAGTTGTAATGAAAAAAATTAGAAGAATGCTAAAAAATTATCCAATTCAGCTTCCAAGTCTTCCACAAGTTTTTTTGATGTACTTAGATAAATTGGAAGTGAAGATATTATCCAATTTTGAGTACATATTAAAGTTTTAATGATTTTGGGGAGAAAAGAGCTTCTAACCTAATTAAGCACTCTACCACTAGTGTTAGAGGCTGATTTTGATGCCACGGTACAATCTGGAACAGGCAAAACATGTTTGGCCAATTGGGACATAATTTTAAACCTCATATAGTTGACTTTCCACCAATTCAAAATATCAAAACTAGAAGTCATATCCTTTATATCTTCTTTTAAATACCATTCCAAGTCAGAGCCTTTAGAAGGATGCTTATCAGCATAAAATACTAAAATTTACCACCAATAACACATGAAGAATCACCCAACATTCAAGAAGAGCTTCAGACTTCACCAGTAGATGAACTAGTAGGAGTAGCAGCCTTTTCATAAGCATTGAACATTCTTATTAAAGAATCTTTGACCTTAGAGAGCAAATGATTAGATTCAGTTAGAGTATACATAAAACTGAAATAACATGGAAGATATTGCATTTTCTTTCTTGGATTTAATCCAACTGCAACCTATAATTTAATGTTGATGCTACTAACACCCCAATAATTTGTAAATTTGGTTTTCATCTCCCCATCCATTTTATTTAGAATTGGATTATGAGTATCACACAATTTAACTATTTTTTCCCAATTCTAACTATCTCATCAAAGAAGAGATTTTTTGTGACAAATAATAATCCAATAGACTTCTTAGTGGAGTTGTAAAACAACCTAAAAAATTCAACAAAACACCTTGCATTTTTCCAATCAACAATGTTTGGAGGACTTCTTGAGGCCTCTCTTAAATGAGAAGTAAAGGATGTTTTATCCAGTTTCATTCTCGCAAAAACAATTTCAAATTGCTCTGCACATTTAAGTATCTTGTATGTAGAATTATATCTAGTTGGAACATCAAGGCACAAGTTTGATTTGCATTCAACACCACACTAAGTCACAAAACTCTTAAAGGACATAAATTTAGAAGGTAATGATCTCACATATTTCATAGCCTCTCTTATATTCTTGATAAAAGAATCTAAATCAACCATACCATCTCTCACAACGAGGTTTAAAATGTGAGCACAACACCTTACATGAAAAAATTCATGGTTCAACAGAGTTTGAGGCTTATCATCTGCAACATTAACCAAATACTTCACAATTACAGTGTTTGAAGAGGCATTATCAACTGTCAAAGTATGATTTGAGTTGATATTCCACTCCATAAGAACGACTTCGACTTTTCTACCTATTGTTTCACCCTTACGATTCTCAACTTTACAAAACCCTATGATTCATTTATTTAGTTTCCAATCATAATCAACATAATGAACAGTCAAACACATGTAATTCAAATTCTGATTAGAGGTCCAAGTATCCGTGGCCATACTAATAGTAAGGTTATTCAATTCAGATTTCAACTTAAGTTTTTCTTCTTCATTAGACATACATTTTCACATTATAGTCATTCTAGATGGAATAGTTTTAAATTTGGGTTGCATTGTATTACAACTTTTTTGTAAACCAGAACAAGACAACAGTGTTTATCATATCTCCTATATTTTAGGAAACAAATTTGATTTGGAAAAAGAGTCTAATTACTTGCCTTCTACTCCAATATTTCGACCTAGTGTCTTCTAAACACCTATAAATACACCCTTTAATCATTGTAAACTTGTCCTTGCGTCTCCACAATTAGTCCTTAAGTTTTATTCATCATTAGAAGTCATTGAAGAGAAGCAAGTTGACAGTATGTATCTTTATTTTAGTTTCTTTCTTGTTAGCATGAACTAAATTTCCCATAGCTTGGGTTTCGCATATGTATAATCTTTGAATTCTATTTTCTTCTATCTAAGTTTGTTTGGTAAAACCTTTTTAAATTGATTCTAGCTTCTTAACCATATATCCGTTTGTATGTGCTTTGATTTATTGACAGACTTAATCTTGATCACGTTAGGATTGTCTTAATAGTAGTTAGATTGTCACGCGGAAGGGGTGTCTAATTATTGAAACATCACATAAGCATGTAGTGTGCGTTAGTGATTGGGAAAGGCTTTCCTAACCAGATAGTCATTAGGGTTTGAGATTTAACTACTGATTATTGCGCACGGTCCCCATACCCAAGTCCCCTGGTAATTGTTAGGTCGTTACCTAAGTTCACCAGGAAGGGGGTTAGGAGGAATATAGAATCATGGCTACTTATCTAAGAGCTTTAATCACCCTTATTAACTAGTAGAAGAAATAGAAGGATTGGTGCATACTAGCAAAACTGAACTATGCTATACTCTCTCATCTTATCCTTTAATCTTTTATTTATTGTTTTGTCTTTAGTTCAATTAATCAATATCTCCTCAATCAATCATTCATATTTACTTTTATTGTCTTTAAATTCATTGAACTAGTTATTACTATGATGTTCTATAAATCAATTCGTATAACACACTAAGTCCTTGAGAACGAATCCGCACTTATCATTAAAACTTGCATACGACCTGTGATACTTGAAGTGAGTACAGAGTTTAGTTTAGGGTGTTAGTTGCATCTAATTTTATCATTATTTTGTCACACTCTAGCCGACACCAGAGGATAAAAAAGATATTTAGGGAATCTCCTTAAATTAGTGTGATACTACCATCATCAAAAGTTACAATATCAAAGTTTTTCTATTATTCAGAGATTTATTTCTTTGCTTTTTTAGGCACAAAGGGTTTGGTTTTAGAAGGTCGAGAGGACCAGACGACTAACATACATGTGTTTGATCAGCACATAGAGTAGAATGTAATGTAAGATCAATGATGGATTAATCCTCCATTATCACCAATCTGCAATCAAAACACAACCAATTAAGCTAACATTAGTAAATAAGATTAATTATACACATTTCATCAACAAAATATAATTAAAAAATCAACTAATCTAATACCCATTTGTAATTCAAAAATCAATTAACCTATTACTAATCTAATACAATATATTAAAAACATTTAATCTTTCAAACATTTAGAAAAATGAATTTTATTTCAAAAAAATTTAAAAAATATACAAAAACCCTCTACTTACTTAGATCTATACATTCAATACAAAAGAAATGAAAATATAGAAGATTAAACTCGGGTTTTTATTCGCGAGATGATGGGGACACTGTGGCTAAGAATGGTCTACCCAAGATGATGGGGACATTCTTATCCGCCTTGTAGTTAATAATAATAAAATCACAAGGAAATATAAAACTACTGATGTCTCCATAATTTTTCTAAATATAAGCCCTTAGGAGACATCATTTTAGGTAGAAAATGGTCTTTTTATATTGACCTTTGTGCTTAAATTGTAATATTACACTTTCTCCCCTTGGAATTAGACTATTTGCATTTATAGTGCTTTTGTGCGTTAATTTACTTATTTTTAGTGCAAAGTTAGTAGGTTTATGAATTTCATGAAAAACCAATCCAAGTAGGAGAAGTTAGAATTAAAGTACTAGAATATTTTCTTGTGTGCTTAGTCGAGTTTCCTAAATTTAAATTGCACTTTCTTATTTCTAGTCTTGATTTAATGATTTATTATTTTGAAAGCATATGCGGTTTAGTTATTTATTTAATGTGAAGCTTTAGATATAATATGGAAATAAATTAGATGCCAAATCAATTCTAAGAAGATAAGGAAAGAAGATCTTGAAGAAATTTGGAGATCGAAGGAAACAGAGTTCAAAAAGGAAAAGGAAAAGTTGTCAAACAAATCTGAAATCTGCAGCTACGTGTAAAGAAATGATTATAGCTCAAAATCCAGGCCAATTCTGGAAGATCCCTTTCATAGGGAGATAGATAATTCTGTGAGGATTCTTTTGATATCTTACGGGCAAAAAACGGTCTAGTAACGAAGAAGATATGGTAAAAACAAGTCAGCAGTAATTATCCTTATTTACCTACGAGTTTGAGTTGGACTTGGACTCTATTACTTGGCCCCTACTCAAATATTTCGACCTAGCACCTATAAATATCAGTTCTAAACCTTAGAAAATCATCCCTTGGCTGCATAAGCTTAATATACATAAATAATTCATCATAGAAGCAATCAAGAAGATCTAGAGGAGGAAGAAGTAAGAGCCAGAGCTTAACTACATCAATTCAACACTTCTCCATCTCTATTCTTTGGTTAATTTAGCATTAGATCTATTTTGTCTATGAGGTATTTCTAAGCTATTTATTCAAGAAGTTTTAGTATGCATAATTTCTCTTCAGGATTGTAATTATATGAACCATTGATCATTGTTTTTCTGTTTTAATTTGAATCTGAGATTTTAGTATTTAATTGAATGGGTTCTTAATTTCCATTGACTATATTCTTGTGCTTGTTCACTATCATTGACGTCGCGAATCAAGGGTAGGTTTTAGTAATTAGGCTATTCACTTAGTGGCGAGTGATCATCCGACAGGGGGGGTTTAATTACTGAATTAGAATATAGACGCGTGGTATCCGTTATTTGACCGACAAGCTTGACTAACCACGTAGCCAATTGGGTAAAATAGTATTCATCTGAAAGTAGCTTATAATCACCTTGACGGGGTTTGTAATACCGTAGGATAACTCTTAGGTCCACCGTGACGGGGGCTAGGAGATATTAGATTCCCGACTATTGTGAAATTTCCCATTCACCCTTATACTTAGGAATCATAAATTCAATAGGATAGATTCATACTTGCATGTCCTTATCTTTCTTGCATAATTATTTATTGTTTATTATTTATTATTTATTTTATTAATTAGAAAACAAACTCCTTCACTATTTATCTTTTTATTTAAGACAATTAGAACTATCTATTCTGATATTGAACACGAAGTTAGAATAACTACTTAAATCCCTTTGGAGACGATATTCCCGATTTTACTTATCTATTACTTGGTACGACCCGTACACTTGCGGTATGTGGATCCTTTGTTCTATTACTTTTATTTTATTATTTATAACACACAAGGACCCACCAACTACCAGCTTTAACTAAAACATCTTCAATTTTACCTACTGGTTGGGAGAGGGAGCGATCTGCCATTTGTAATACCACTGAAGTGGGTAGTAACTCTCCTATGTTGAACTTCTCGAACAGGGACTTGCGCATGAAATTGATACTTGCGCCTAAATCACATAATGCTTTCCCGGTCCAACTTTCTCCAATAGCAATGGGAATCGTAAAACTTTTGGGATCTTGTAGAGCTTTGGTGACAACTTTCTTTGACAAATAGCACTACACTCCTCTAGTAATGCAATCATCTCTCGAGTTTCTAAACTTCGTTTGTTAGAAAGAATGTCCTTCATAAATTTCAGATATTTCGGCATTCTCTTGAGCGCTTCTACAAACGGAATATTAATATCTAGCTTGCTCACCATGTCAAGGAACTTCTTGAATTCTTTTTCATTATTCTTCTTTTTGACACGTGATGTGTATGGTGGGGGGGGGGGTACGTGTATTAGTTTCCACTGAGCTTTTCTTCTTTTCTGTTGTCTTGAATGGAGCACTCTTTGGTTCAACTACCTCTTCAACCTTATCTTCTACTGTTTCTTTAACCACTTTGTTAGGAATAGAGGTTAGCTCTGGTTCTACTCTAGGCGGAGGTAATTGTTTTCCACTTCTCAATTCAACTGCATGACAAGCATCATCTTCAGGAGCCATAGTATCACTTAGGAGTTTCCCTTTTGGCCTGTTTTGAAGTGTAATCGCCATTTATGACAGTGTATGCTCGAGACTCTTTATTACCTTGGATTTGGTTTGGAATCCTTTGTGGATCATCTTCATATGTTCTTCAACTAGTTTCATCATCTCAGCCATACTTGAATCCAAACTCAAAGAATGCTATTGTGTAGCTTGTTGAATTGAATATTGAGGTGGTTCTTGATAAGTTTCTTCATAGAGTGGTGCTTCTTGATAGATAGGTTGCGGTTGATAATAAGATCAAGGTCGAGTTTGATAATATGTCTCTTGAATTCTGACCCTATTTCGATTCTGTGGGGACTGATAATTAGCATAATTTCCTTGAGGATGATGATAACCATTAGGATAACGGTTTCTTTGATAAGATACGAAGGAAATCGAAGCTGGATTATTCATACACTTCTCCCACGAATGATTCCTTGCTCCACAATTAGGATATGAAGGTAAAGGATGTACTAGATTTACCCGAGCTATTGTTCGCGCTTGTTCTCGTAATTCCTTGAGTTGTTGGTTTAATTCTTTGAGACTTAGAGATTCTGAGGTCTCTTCTTGTTTTTCTAATTCAAACGACCAACTTCTTTCAGCTTCAAGAACTTTTTCCAAGATAGTATGAGCTTCTTCAGGATATAATAATACAAAACTTCCATCTCCTAACAAATCTGCTTTTCTTTTGGACTTGTCATTGAGTCCTCCATAGAAAATGGTTAAATAATAGTCCGACGAAAATACATGAAATGGGCATCTTGCCTTCTTTTCTTTAAAACGTAACCATGCTTCCCCAGCACTTTCCCTTTCTTCTTCCATAAACTGATCAACCTCCAACATATCTTTTAAGCGTCTACTGACCAGATAAAACCGGTCTAGAAATTTTGATTGGAGTTTGTCCCAGTCTGGAATATCATCGGGATGTCGTGAATAGTACCAATCGCTTGCACCTCCGGTCAAAAATATCTGGAACATAACGTAATACATCTGCTCCTTTGTAACGTCTTTGATTATATAAGTGTCATAAATCTGCATGAATTTCTGAACATACCGGATCAGATCTTGTTGTGCAGCACCACTAAACTGTCCATGACTCGCAAATTACGCTATCATGCATGGATCTGGTCGAAATTTAGCGGCTTGGATTTCTGGAGTGCGGATTCCTCTAGGTTGCACTCTGAATGAGATGGGCAGATCAAGTCTCCTCGGGCTTTCCATCTGTAAAAAACTGTAAAGACAAAACTAAAAGGAAAAGCGTAAAATAGAACTAACTGAAATATAATCACTAAATAAATGCACAAGGACTAACGATGTAGTCCCTGACAGCGGCGCCAAAAACTTGGTGTCGACTAGGGTGTGATAAACATATGATATAAATAAGTGCAAAAATAGACACCCTAGCCTAGCACGGTACTGTAAGTATTCCAGGACGTATGCAAGTTTTAATGATAAATAAGATTCGTTCCTCAGAGACTACGAAAGTTAGTGAGAACTTATGCAAATTATCAAGTGAAAATATAAAAGATAGATTAAATAATACGCAAGAAAGTAAAAGACTGCAGAGATTTTTGTTGGTTTTTTTAAATAGAAAATTAAAGACAAAAAATTAAATACGACGAGAAGATAGTATGAGAGTTTAGCTCGAGAAACTAGCAAGTAATCCCCATTAGCCTTGTTTATTCTAAATTCATACATATATGCTAAATCTCAAGCTAAAAGTAAATTAGTTCATACTAAAGAAAGGCTTGTGAAGACATAATGTGGTGTCCAGCTCCTTCTAGATTTATCTTCTCGTGTTGTAAGCTTCTTCTTGGCTTAAGGATTGGAAAGGATACTGATTAAAGGGTGTATTTATAGGGTATATGAAACCCTAAAACGTTTTCTTGGAGTGGAAGACAAGTATTGGACTTCTAGACCAACTCAAATTTGTAGCCCTAAAATATAGAAAAGGTAATAAACTGTTGCTTTTTTGTTTTGGCCATAACCTCTTCAATACAGCTCTGATTGACGCGTTCTTTATATCGAAATTGATCGTCTCGGAAAGCTCTACAACTTTGCTTCAAACCATTCTTCCAAATTCCGCCGTTTTTTAGTTATGATCAATTTTGTGGACGTAGCTGTTGAAATTCAGATTTATTTAGCAACTTTATCTTTCCATACTTATCTTTTACTTCTTTTATCTCCAATTTCCATGCATATCCTCTTTTCTTTATCTCTTAGAATTGACTTGGAATTTAATTAATTTCCATATATATTTAAGCTTCACATATAACAAACAATTAAACCCAATATGCTCTAAAAATAATAATGAATCAAATCAAGACCAGAAATAGAAAATTAGACAATTATGAATAAAAATCGACATGTAACCTAATAAATACACCTAAAATGATGTCTCCAAGCTAGATTAATTCGTCACAAATAGGGAGACATCAATTAATATTCAAGAAAAGACTAATATATGGCTTATAACTAAGAAAGAACATGTTTACAATAATAAGAGGGTGTATTTATAGGTGTTAAGGAAGCCCTAATTCGGATTCTTGGAGTAGAAGACAAGCAATTGGACTTCTTTTCCAAATCAAATTCGTTTCCTAAAATATAGGAGAAGGGAAAAACTGTTGTTGTCTTGTTTTGGCCGTAACTTCTTCAATATTGCTCAGATTTTCGCCTACTTTATATCGAAACGACCGTGTCGAAAATCTCTATACTTATCCTTCAGACCGCATCTCCAAATCCCTAGCCAGATTTAAGTACTTTAGTGGTCGTGGCTATTGAAATTCAAATTTACTTGACAACTTTTCTTTTCCTATTTTATATTTACTTCCTTTTATCTCCAATTTCCATCCTTATATTCTTTACTTTATCTCTTGGAATTTATTTGGCATCTAATTAATTACCATATATCTTTAAAGCTTCACATTAACACACACATTAATACAAATATGCTCTAAAATAATAAATCATCAAATCAAGACATGAAATAGGAAAATATAAAAATACGAATATAAAACGATAATTAGTTACTCTAAGACACCTAAAATGATGTCTCCAACCTAGATCAATTTATCCCAAATAGGGAGACATCACTCCCTTATGTACTGTGGGAAGATTACTTGATAGTTTCCAGTGTTATTTGCACTCGAACACCATTGAGTCCCTTGTGTCAATGCATAATTGGTTACGTGAATCATTTTCTATCTCTTACATGCTGCCAAGGACAATATTGAAGTAATTGAGGCCGAGTTTGGTATGTTTATTACATATAATAATTAATTAAATATGCTTAATACTTATAGTTTGTGATTCTTACTTCTTCTACTCTTTGTGAACTATTTCTTTGGAGATTTTGACATGACCTCTGCGCAAATCGTTGGATAAATAATAATTAAAATATCTGTCAATTGTCAGTAAGCACTCCCTCATTATCATCGTGTTTATTAGAATGGACATGGTATCCATTAGTAGTTGCATACTTGTTTGAAACACAATTTGGTTATGAGGTATAATTGGTTTTTTGGGAGTCCCCGGGTATCATTCCAACTATATTTGAGACCGATGAAAGTGTATTACACGAGGCCAGTGATTATTTACCAATAAATATTTATTATTCTGGCTATGATGAAATAAAACATTTCTGAGGCTCTAATCATATACAAGTGTTAAACCTGAATTATGTGGAATTGTATAAGTTACACATTATCCGTGAATTCTTAACGCGAAACCTTTGCAAGTCACACGACTCAACATCTCAATATCTGAAGACTTGTTATATTTTTGTGAATGAACTTGTAATTTTTTGAGAATGAATATTTAATAGTTTATGTGTAAGGACTTGTAAAATTTTTGAGAATGAACTTGTAATATTTTCAGACTGATTTATGAATGAACTTGTAATGTTTTCAGACTGGTTTATGAATGAACTTGTAATGTTTTGAGGAAGAACTTGTAATTTTTTGACAATGAACTTGTAATGTTTTGAGAAAGAACTTTTAAAATGTTTTGATAAGTAGGTTTTTGGAAGGATTAATGAAATTATTATATGTTAATCAATATTTTTTGGTTTGATTTTGTATGGTTTACATATTATTCTTACTATAAAAACATGTTAATATATTACCCTTGGGTAAACCTAGGGTTAACCCGAGGTAAACCCGTGTAAAAATCTAGACACAACTCATTTACCCTACCCTTACTCTAGACTCCAACCCAGGGTAAACCCAACCCGTGCTCACCCCTAGTACAAACCATCTCTAACGTCATCGAGGTTTTTCGGTGTCTCCCGTCATAATTTTTGTGTTGCTTCGTATGAATCAGAAGTTCGGTATCACTAGCGTGATTCCAGTTAATATATAAGTTGAGAGCCTCCTTAGTTGCTAAGAGGGCATGGAAGCAGAATAGGAGTTACCGCTACAGGAAATATAGCACAATCTAGCACTTTTTGGTGTGTGGTGCTATGATATATATTGGTCAAAGCGAAAGTTAAAAATGTTCTCTCTAGATTTTCTCTATGTGTGCTACATTTTAAGTGTATGTTAACATTTTTTGACATGCGCTAAGGGTGTAATTATTTCTCTCTCTCTCTCTCTCTCTCTCTCTCTCTCTCTCTCTCTCTCTCTCTCTCTCTCTCTCTCTCTCTCTCTCTCTCTCTCTCTCTCTCTCTCTCTCTCTCTCTCTCTCTCTCCATACCAAAACTTCTCTCTACTCTTTTCCAGCGTTGATCTTCACCAGATATCTTCTCTTCTTTCTTTTCTCTTTTTCTCACTCTTTTCTTATCTCAGATAAACAACAATCACAACTACAAGAGGAGATAAATGATTTTAACGATTGATAACCTAGTTAGTGCTAACAATACAACCTAGCATTTCCAGATCTACATAACTCAATTAAAGATATGAAAAAAAAAGTCAAGGTTCAAACTGAAAATTTATTCCGACTCACCAAACTCTTCCAATGCGTTGATAGGACATTCATCATTATAGGGGTCAACCTACAGTAGGGTTACTACTAAAGATCCCAAGTCCACAACTAAGGTGTGGTCAAGAATTTTTTATGGTAAGATAAGGGAGGAACTATAACTATATTATGTGTCACCAACAGTGAATAATCGCAGGATCATGCTCAAACTATCAAAGAAAATCATAAAGTAATGATGCTTTGCTTGGTAAAACTACATTGTGTAACATTTTTTGATAGACCCCAACCATTTGACATGGTCAATTTCATGGTTGAAAACCAATGGAAACACTTTGGGAAAGTCAAAATCTGTATCTCAGACCAAGGTTTGTGTGTGTTTGAAATGGAATCATAGGAAGCTTGCTTTAGGGTCCTAGGAGAACTATGGAATGTGAACAACAAGCCTCTCATCATTAGAATACAAAAACCAAACACATTTTTTGAAAATCTTAAGGTTGAAAAGGTACCAATATGAGTCAAACTTAAAAAAATCTCAGGAGAGCTATGGTCTAAAGAAGGATTAAGTGTTATTGCAAGTGCTTTAGGTAATACACTTCAAATGTATGAGATTGCAACAGCTCACACTAGAATGAGTTATGAAAAAATGTGTGTAGAGATGGATCTAATAAAGATATTATGGAAAAATTTGACTTAGATATGGGAGGAGGCAAGATTGAAGTTGTGGGGCGTAAAGTACATGTGGAGATTAGTGGAACGCAAGCATGCAATCTCATAGGACACGTCACTAATGCGTGTAAGAAAACTAGTAACGTTTAGGTACAAAGTAAGGAACTCGCAATCAAAGCACCATCTAAAGACAATGCCCAAGACATTTGGATGGAGGTTACAAGGAAAAATCACCAATAACTCCAAAATCAAAGGAACAAGATCCAACATGGCACAATAGACTTGATGTGTTAAAGAAACATACTTGTCAAAACTCACTTGAAGCTATGTTAATGGATCTTTTAGACATTAGAACTAGGAGAGAAGTGAAAAAGGTCCATCATGACATTGTTTACCAATGATATGTATATAGAATGTTAGGGGCATGAATAAGCATATCAAGAAATTTGAATGCTTGAGTTACGAAAATAAACCAGGCATCAATATAGTATGCTTTTTGGAAACTAAAATAAAAAAGGAATAAAGTTGATACAAACTGGAAAACCATCTACAAAAACTGGAAAGGCATTCACAATGATGATCGTGATGGCCATGGAAGAATTTGGGTATCTTGAAAACCTAAGGAGATTTCACTACAACAAATACAAACCACAAATCAAGCTATTTTATGTAAGATTAAAATCATAAGCAGTAAGGGAAACTTCTACTTCTATCATGTTTATGCCCACAACCCTTCTCCTTTATGACTAAAACTACGGGACACAGTTAGAAAATGAGATAAGATTTCATCAAATGAACCTTGATGCATACAAAGAGACTTTAACGAGGTTATGTAAATTAAGGATATACTTCATGCTACAGAGTTAGATGTTATGCAAAACAGATGATACAGTGTACAAATGATATCAATCTCACAAAGATATAAGAAAATGGCCCATTCTACACCTGGACCAACAAAGCTAACTGGAGAGAAATTAGAGCAAGCAAGATTGACCGATGCCTAATCAACACAAAAAAAAGAGATAATTTACCTCATTATATGGTGACAATTTATCCACTAGCTTATAAGATCATTGTTGCATGATCCTTAATATGAATAACAAAAGAAAATCAAGGCCTACACCTTTTTAATTCTTTAAAAATTGGACTAAGCATGTAGATTTTAACTCAATTGTGACAATAGTATGGACAACACAAGTACTGGGTAACCATATGTATACACTAATACAAAAACTGACAATGCTCAAGATAGATATTAGAAAGCTCATCAAAAATAAATTTAGTAGTATAAATTCTAATATCAACAACATAAGAGACATAATTGAGATAATCTAACTATGTAGACTGAATGGAGATCCCAACCCTGAGCTACTCAAGGAGGAAAAAATAATGATTGTGAATCTATTTGAGAAATTAAGCAAAAAGAAATCAATGTTGAGACAAAAGTCCAGAATTAAAAAGATCAATGAAGAAAATGAAGCACTAAGTACTTTTACCATATTATGAAACAAAGAAAAACCATAACACAATAATGTAACTCATGAAAGATGATGGATCATGGACAATTACTCAGAAGAAATTAAGAAATGTATTTTTGAAGTACTATAATAGCTTACTTGGTATAACTTACCAACATAAGCCATATATGTTATGTTGGATAAGTTATGTCAAAATAAACTCTGATCAGTCAAAGATTGATTTCTAGTATCACAAACAATGAAATTAAAAATGTATTACAGAGATTTAACACTTTAAAAAATTCAAAGCTAAAAGTTTTCACATATGATTTTTTAAATTCTCATTGAATAAATAGGAAATGATGTTATTAAAGATGTAAAGAATATTTCTATGGAAAAATATTTAAGGAGATAAATTTTGCCAGTATCGTCTTAGTACAAAAAACCCAAAAATATGAAAAATTTCAGACTATAGTTTATTGCAATGTGATATATAATTTGCTATCCTATATTTGACGATTCGAAATTAACGTCAAACATGTTTTTATTTGGGTGAATTACCCAAGGAGTCTTGGGGACCATCTTAGAGCCATATAGGAACCAAGTGGATTCTCTGTTCTACTTAAAGGCCTCAAAATTGACAAATACCTTTACTACCCTTATAGTGTATATAAGACAAAAAAAATAGATTCTTCTCTCTCCTCCATTACCATTAATCTCTCTCCTCCTTTATTAATTTTTCTCTCTCCTCTGTCATTAACTATTAATAATTCCAGCTCCGACCTCCGGCCACCGACCACCGCCGAACACCACCGACCACCGCCGGAAAAAGTACTGAGCATAAAGTACTGAGCATGGAGAAAGTACTGAGCATGGAAAAAGTACTGAGCATAAAGTACTGAGCATGGAAAAGTATTGAGCATAAAGTACTGAGCGTGAAAAAAGTACTGAGTATTAGAAAAATTTGCTGATTATTCGAATTTTTTTATTGAGTAAATATACTGAGCGTGCTCGTCTAATCAATAAAAGTGCTGAGCATGCTCGTTTAATCAATAAAAGTGCTGAGCATTTCTCGTATAATCAGTAAAAGTACTGAGCATTTAGACAAAATTTATTAAGTTTAATACAAAAATCTACTTTACATACAAAAATTAAATTATTACATTATAATTTTAAAAAAATACACAACTAAATTCAACAGAAAAGCTATTTTGGTGTATGCTCAATTAAAAAAAGAATTACACAACTAAATTCAACAAAAGCTGTACAATAATCAAAGTTCACAATAGTCAACAACTCTTTTTATACAACTAACCCACGAAACAGCAACTCTTCACCAATACTCAAGCAAAAAAATAATATTCAATATACATACGACATGGAAAAAGAAAACAAAAAAATTATGTTCATGAACAAAACAAAACAAATACTGGGAATGAATTACGAACGGAAACTACTGAGCACTGGCCATGAAGCTCGAACATAGAATAAGAGAAGTTCTCTTCACCGGATCTATGAAGCCAGAAGAAGATTGTCGATGCTCCAAATATCCATTCACACCGGATCTCGGAGTAGATCTGCGGAATCTCCTTCGCGGTGGCGGCAGTTTTCTTGTGAAGGAGAGCGGCTACGAGTGGCCAACAACTTAGCAAGGAGAGATCCATCGCCGGAGCAGCAGTTCGCATCACCACCATAACAGCAACAACGTTTGTCTTCTTCGCACCGTACCCTGCATTAGGCATCGCCATGGAAGTTGTAGATCTCAGTGAATCCACACTGGTCGGCGCACAAATAACCCTTCGCACAAGAAAAACGCCGCCACTAAGCAACCTTTCCGGCGACTATAAATCGAGAAGACGAGAGCATCTTAGCAACTCCGATCTGTTCGAGAGCATTCTTAACGCCAGGAGCTCTGATCTCCGCCACTAGTAGCATCACGAACGAACGTCGACAGTTTATTTGCTGATGAGAGAGGAGTGAGGACAGATTTTTGGGTTTTAATTTTTATTTGATAAAGAATAGTATATATAGGAACAAAAAGGACAAGATAGTAATTGGGTAAATAGACATGTAGTGTTAATTTTTATTTGTGGCATTTAGTTAGAAGAGTTAATTTAGCCGGTCTTGTTAGGTCCCGGGTGGTGTGTTCAAGACTCCTTGGGTAATTTTTTCTTTTTATTTTGGTCTTTTCAAGATTGTAAAATAGTGGCGGTAAATATTAATTTATTAATTTAATTTAAAAGATTTTCAAAAATAAATTAATGTATTAAACACATCTCAAAGAGATACTTATCAAAGCGGTTTTGCAGGCCATCCCTTGTTACGCTATGTCTATTTTTTCTTTTCCTGTTGGCTTTTGCAGGAAACTCTCATCTATCATTGCTCGGTTCTGGTGGAACTCGTTGGAGAAACGGAAAATTCATTGGTTGGAATGGGAAAAGATGACTGCCGCCAAAGTTGTAGGGGGTATGGGCTTCCGGGACCTGAAAAGGGCAAATAGGGCACTCTTAGCTGCTCAGGCTTGGAGAATTCTAAGTAACCCTAATCTTCTAGTGTCTAGAGTACTGAAAGGGATTTATTTCCCACATGGGACCTTTTTGGATGTTAAATTGAGACAAAGTAGGACGTGGTCCTGGGCTAGTTTGATTGAAGGAAGAGACCTACTTGTTGAACATGGCCATATCCAGATTGGAAATGGAGAATCTACCAACATCTGGAAACACAAATGGTTACCCTCAGGTATTATCAAGTATCATCCTCTTGATACTAACCTTGTTACAGTCAATCAATTGATGACAAATCAGGGGAATAGCTGGGACTGGGCGGTTATTGATAACACCCTCCCTCTGCCTGTTCATGGAGAGGTTGCTAGGATCCCTCTCCTTGAACCGGAGGGACAAGATACTTTTATTTGGCCTTTTACAAAATCTGGTACTTATACTACGAAAACGGGATACAAGCTATTATCCCAAATTGCGGTGACGGGAACAGCTCAAACTTCAATTCAAGCTGAACTGAACAACCCCAAATTGTGGAACAGAGTTTGGAAATCTAATGTTCCCAATAAAGTGCGATCCTTCAACTGGAAAGCGTGCCGGAACTTACTACCTACTAAGCTGAATCTTTACAAAAGGCACTGTAGCGATAGCAGATACTGTACCTGGTGTGACAACATGACGGATACGGTTGTACATATGCTTTTATCTTGTAATTTTGCAAAACAGGTTTGGGCTGGTATTGCAGTACAGGTACGGATACCGGAGGATGATCCAGCCTCGATTGGGGACTGGCTGACAAAAATGTGCGATTCAATGGATAACAATATCTGGGAGGAAAACATTTTTATAGCATGCTTACAACTAACACTTTGGAACATCTGGAAGGCTAAAATGAAAATGCTTCACGAACAACTTAATATTCGACCACAACAAATTGTGGGTTCTATTCATGCAGGTATGAAAGACCTATTCGGGGCCTCTTGGAACTCCCATCCATCTCCTGCACCTCCGATTACAAGGATACCGGCTGTTAACCCTATGAATGATACTGATTTTGACAATGCTATCTTTGTTTACACCTGTGATGCCTCATTTATTTCTGCCGACAAGCCAAGTGGGATTGGAATAGTTCAGCGGAATACCCTTACGGGCCAACGTGTTACTTTCTCGAAACCTATCTGGACAGACTCTGCGGCGGAAGGAGAAGCTTCAGCGGTTCTGGAAGCTTCCAGGCTTAGCCTAACTCACCCGGGCTTGAAGACCGTGATCTGTTCAGACAACCTTGACTTGGTTCAAGGACTGAGGTCGTTGCCAGCTGCATGGTGGAAAGTCCGTCCGTACGTTACGCGGATCAACAAGATGGTTGAGGATCATGGAGCACTATGCTTCAAACATCTTCCGCGTAGATGGAACGGTCTGGCTGACCGAGCCGCGCGTTTAGCTAGGCAATCGGCATCGAATCTGCTGGACCCCTTGGATTTGGGGCCCGCTTTTACGAGACTAGGAATAGGCTAATCTAGACCTTTATATTCGGTATCTGTAATTTCGACCAAAAAAAAAAAAAAAAAAAAAAAAACACATCTCAAGATTTAAAATAAACTTATTTTCTTTACGTTTTTCATAAGATGGGCCTATCTGGGAAAGGACTAATAAGCTAAGGGAATGAATTTTATTTAAACCCTTCTATAAATAAAAACAAAAACGAATTAGGGGTCTCCTATAATACGGGTTATGAAACCAAAGAGTTGCACATCTTATCTACCTCTCAAAAATGGGAAAATTGAAAAAGAAGATGACAATGGCGGTGAAGAGTATATGTGAAGATATGAAAAAGATGATGAAAATATTAGTACGTAAAGATAATACTAGGAAGATGAAGAATATGAAGAATATACCTGAAGATGTAGTAATATTAATTCTAGCTACGCTGCCAGTAAAATCATTGATGCGTTTCAGGTGCGTTAGTAAATCTTGGTACAATTTAATCACAAGCCCATATTTCATCAATATACATCAGTGTTCCACTAAAAAGAAAAAGAATGAATGCATCTTAATTAAGCGTGAGAATGTTAATGGTAGAAAAGTATTGTGTTTTCATTCATATGAATCACTCAATGAAACATCACCTCGTATGGAAGTACCTTATTTCAATAACAATAGTTTTGATGTTTCGTGGCCTTGCAATGGATTATTGCTTTGTGTCTCCTTAGGGCATACAAATACCTTAGTCTTATGTAACCCATCAACTAGGGAATTTAAACTTCTTCCTCCAACCCACTTCGGTGCACGCTCAATTGGATTAGGTTTCGATTCTAACAAAAATGATTACAAGATCGTTACTCTTACCTATAGCGATAACGCCAAAGCTGAAGTCTACTCCCTGAGTACTAATTCTTGGAAACAAATTGACCATGACGTGCCATATATGAGCTTTACTTTTATTTCTACTGTTCAGGGAGTACCATCCAATGGAGCATTACATTGGCCTGCCCAAAGAAATTGGGTTGATATTATTCATTCTTTCAATGTGAGCTCTGAGGTGTTTCAAGACATAAAGCTTCCTAATGCTATAGCTCCTTTTCGAATTTGGAAGACTCCCACAATCTTAAATGATTCTCTTGCATTGTTTGCATTCGAATATGGTTATCATTTTCAACCCATGTTTGTAGACATATGGGTAATGAAGGAATATGGGGTGGTGGAATCTTGGACCAAACAAGTTAGCATTTCTGGAATTCTTCACCCATATAGATGGTGGTATCCTCATTTGCTGTGGAAAAATAAAATCATAATTGTTGAAACTGAAACTAATCGAAACAAACGGAAATTATTATCGTGTGCCCTCGACACTCATGAAATGACTGGCACAGGTATAACTAGTCATGGTCACGATTTACACGGAATTATGGTTTACAAGGAGAGTTTAGTGTCTATAAAGTGAGAGAGTTGGTAATGCAAGTACTCTGATTTTTATTAGTTATAGTGTTCTACTTTCTTTTATTATTAAGAATAAAGAAGTGAAGAAAGAACCATATCCTTGCATTTGCACCATACAGAATCCTCATAGGGGTCTTTGAATATTTGTCTTTTTGCTTACATCTGTTATTCAAACTGTCATTTTCGAAACTTGAAGTTTCAGTTTTTATTTGTGCTGTGATGGTTTCGTTAATGTATTTTTAAAGTAATCAAAATATTACAATTTTGTTTCCAATGGGAAGCAGAAATCAGAATCCAACTTGTTCATTCAATATCACAAAATAAGCAAGCGCCTTGCTAATAGCTCAAGTATGATCATCAATTTGTTTGCCTCTAACTGTTGTCTTTTGAGTAGTTCAATTTTGATTGTTATTTTAAATTCTTTAATTTTGTTAATAAACTATTGATTGCTTCTATGTTTTTTTTTTTATCTGTTTCTTTCTATTTGTTGTATAGGATGGATTTTAAGCATTTTTTTAATATAAATTAGATACGACTCTGTCAACTGGTTAAAAGCACCCCATGTACTAGTGAAGTATTCCGTGAAATAACTATTCTGTTTGTATATCTTGGTACAATTTAAGCAAAAATTCAAAATGTATTAGAAGGCATCACAATTTGTGTATTCTCACTAGGTTTTCATTTGGGCTTTAAGTTCGACTATTTGCTTGTTTGTGAATATTGTAATGGATTAGTTTGTCTCTTATTTAAACAAACCATCGTATTACGGAATTCATCAATGAGAGAAGTTACAGTATTCATATATTTCCGAATCAAGAGAGGTTAGAATTTCAGTTTCAGAGGGCTTGGATTAAGCTTTAATTACAAAACAAACAATTACATGGTACTCATGGTTTCATTTGAAGGAGAAAGTATAGTAACAGAGTAAAAACAATGCCATGCAACAATTGGAGTGTCCCTTGTCCTATACTATGCAAAATTTGTATCATAGATCCTTATTATGCAAAATTACAATATAGGTCCCTATATTATGTAAAAGTTGCACGTGAACAACTTTGATATTTAATTTCGTCAAAGTATAGCATTATTATTAATCTATGAAATGAGATGAACAATTATGATATTCACTCCCAGCCAATTCAAGATGCAGAAACAAACCAAATATTTTGTTATAATTGACCATTACTAATAGGGTCAAACTCGAAATCCTATCGGATTTGTACCAGGTTTATTGGTTAACCACCAATTTTCCTAAAAAGTATCCTTTGGATCGAATCTTTTTTTCAGATGGACATAACACGAATAAAGCTTTTTAAAATGTTGTATTCAATTAAAGGAAAATGAGATTAAGAAGTATTTAACCAAAATGAAAGAGTTTTGTTTTTCTTGACCTCCGAAGGGTAATAGATTTGTTTTAACACCACAAGCGGGCGATCGAAAATAAAGGGGTACCAGTACCGTAGAGATACTAGTTGTTTTTATCCAAAGAAAAATATAATAATGGAATAAAAAGTATAGTAAACTACATAACCCAGATGTATCTAACCTAATACTTACCACCAACACCAACCTTACAAGGCTAGAGACACCATAAAATAAAAAGAAATCCAAACGAACAATCGTAATAATTAATTCATGTAAAGAATCTTCCCGGATCCCATGGAGGATTTGTTGGAGAAGAAAGAACCCGAGATGTTTTTGTCAGCACAATGCTTGGTTTTGATTAGTATTTCAGATTTAGGCATGCTTAGTTTTATTATGAAGTTTGTTTTTGTAAAGTATTACTTTGTTAAACTAGAATAGCATAATTGCAGAAGCTGAATGGTTAGAAAGAGCATACAATCCATATCCATATATCATGTCTATTTCTTAAGCTCGTATTTGAGTTTGTTAATTTTTTCCACTCTAGTACATAAGTAGTGTCTTTCATCCTCTATTTGGTTTTGCTGTATTCTTTTCTCCAAAATTTAATCAATCAATTCTCTGAAATAGTGCCAAATGAGGGAAGCAGTAAAGAAATGATCTTTTCAGCCATTACAAGTGATAGAAGATTGTCCTACCAGTTGTACCCAATACAAGAAACCTCTTGGAGAAACATGATATTTCTTATTAAGATAGACGCCATGAGCGATATCAAACTTACTCCATGCCTTATCAACACCTACTGTTAATATAAAAGATATCTGTCTCAAGCAAGTACAACTGTATACCCAAGAAGTAGCATACCCTATAAGTGTTGGATTAATGCTATATTTTTAGTATAGACTATTATCCATTCATGATCTTTAAGAGAAGCGGAAGAGACTTGGATTAATATGGAAGATTAACCAAGACTCTTCCCATTTCCTTTGGAAGTGGAAAAGTCATTTTTTATGAAGGATTTTGTCCCACATAGGAGGTGAGTAAAATAATTTTACTGTATAAATATACTCACCCATTTATTCCTATCAAAATGACTAACCACTATGTAAGCCAAAAAGGGAAAGCAAAGCCCCACACGCGCGCACCACCACCCCCGGCCCGGCACCGGCGCCGGTTCGTTTGGGGATTCGGAAAATGAAAAATGAAATGGGTTTTCTTATCAGCTCTGTCTTGATTGATACTACGCCGGAATACCTTTTTAACACCGGGATTAATTTCCTACTTTCCGTGTAACATTTGCTTTTTGATTTTCCGTGTAAAAGTTTGTAAGTTTCGTTGTAATTCAATTTCCTTGTAATAGTTAGTTTACTAGTAAATTGATTTTACTTTTATTCCGATTTGTTTTTTCCCATTTCTTTTCAAAAACGGTGATATTTTTCACTACAATTTAAAAAGATATTCAGTTGTTTTTTTTAATCCCCGTTTTACCTTATGGCTTTTCCAAACTCGGCAGTTGCTTCATCGTTGAATGCAAAGGCCTTTCCCGACGTGAATAAGTTGGAGCCTCTTAATGGTTCCAACTACAAGCGTTGGGCACAAAAGATCCTTATCTGCCTTGAACTGGACTTTGTTTTATACGAAGATCCTCCACTTTTAGTGGACAATGGAGTTCCCACTGAAGAAGAACAGACTAGGTATCGTGCTCTGGAAGCCAAGTTTAAACGAGCTAATACAATGGCTCGAAGGATGGATGTTAAATAATGTGTCGAACCTCATCTTTGATCTTCTTGCCAAAGAAAAATCGGCAAAGATCATATGGGAGACACTTGAGAAAAAATATGGGGCTGAGGATTCGGGTAAGAAGAAATATGTCACTGGGACTTGGTACAACTTTCGTCTCACCGATCAGAAACCCATGACCGAACAACTCCATGTCTATGAAAACCTTTTCGCGGATGTGATTGCTGAAGGTATGAAAATGTGTGAAGTGTTCCAAGCCAATATCTTGTTAGAGAAGTTCCCACCTTCCTGGAACGAATACCGTAATCACCTGAAGCACAAGAAGAAGGAAATGACACTACAAGAGTTGATTAGCCATATACAAGTCGAGGAGGCAAATCGACTCAAAGACAGGTCTATTTCTTTCCCTACTCAATCATCCAAAGCTAATCTTGTCGAAAGTTCTGGTCAAGGTAACAAAGACAGGTTCAAAGGGAAGGGTAAACAACAAGGCCACAACAAATCCAAATCTGGGGGAAACAAGAACCGCGGCAACTCCAAAGGTGGTGGGTTCAAAACCTCTGGTAAGATTCGTAAACCCAAAGGAGCTTGTTACTGTTGTGGGAAGGAAGGACATAGAGCTTTCGAGTGCAACCTTAGAGCCGGTCAAGGTCCCTAACCTGCCGTAAATTTGGTCGAGGCCGAAGAGGTTATCGCTGCAGTGATGGTTGAGGTAAACTTAATTGAGAACAAAACCGAGTGGATCCTTGGCACTGGAGCTTCTCATCATTTCTGCTCAACGAGATCGATGTTCAAGAAATTTGAAGAAGCAACAAATGGTGAATTTGTCTACATGGGTGACTCCTCAACCGCCATGGTCTTCGGTAAAGGACATGTTTCTCTAAAACTCACTTCTGGTAAAATCTTAGAGTTGAATGATGTTCTCTTCGTCCCCTGTCTCCGTAGGAACCTAGTTTCCGGAGCCCTTATTAATAAAGTAGGCCTTAAACTTGTATTTGAAGGGGGGGGGGGGAAATGGTTATTATAAAAAATGATGAGTTTGTGGGGAAAGGGTACATGAATGGTGGTTTGTTTGTTTTAAATACTGTACCAATGAATGAGAATGCCTCTGATTTTGCTTATGTCGTTGAATCTCTTGACACTTGGCATGGTAGACTAGGCCACCTTAATATCTCTTCTATTAAAAGGCTTAAAGAACTTGGACTAATACCCCTCAATAAAATAGATGACTTTTCCAAATGTCAAATATGTATAGAGTCCAAACTTGCGAAGAAACCTTTTAAGTCTGTAACCACGAGAAAGACTAAACTACTAGAATTAGTGCATTCTGACTTAGCTGATTTTAAAAACTCCTCTAGTAGAGGAGGAAAACTTTACTATATAACCTTTGTAGATGACTACTCTAGGTTCACTAAAGTATATCTCCTTAAAACTAAAGACGAGGCGGAAAACGCGTTTTTAAAATACAAAGCCAAAGTAGAAAATCAACTAGACTGTAAAATCAAAAGATTTAGGTCAGATAGAGGAGGCGAATATAGTTCTAATTCACTTAAATAGTTTTGTGAAACAAATGGAATAATCCACGAACTTAGTGCCCCCTATACACCCCAACAAAATGGCATAGCCGAGAGAAAAAATAGATCCCTTAAAGTGACTATGAATGCTATGTTAATAAGTTCAGGTTTACCAACGGATATGTGGGGGGAAGCTATTTTGTCAGCCTGTTATGTCCTTAATAGGGTACCCCATAAATCCCTAGACAAGACTCCCTATGAGATGTGGAAAGGCTTTCCACCTAACCTGAAATTTTTAAAAGTGTGGGGGTGTCTGGCCAAAGTCAAACTACCCGATTTTAAAACAGTCACTGTTGGACCCAAAACAATAGACTCTGTACTCATAGGGTATGCTCAGAATAGTGCAGCCTATAGATTCCTATCATTAGATGATAACTCCATTTTTTAATCTAAAGATACTAAATTCTTTAAAAACATTTTCCCTTTGAAAACTGTGAATACTGTTGATGCTTCTTTATCTTCTAGTAACTTATCTTAAAATGTTAATGTACCTCTGTGTGATAATTCCCCTGGCCCCTCTACTTCCTATGAACCTAGTAGTATTCATGAGGAAGAACTTAGGAGGAGTAAGAGACGTAGGATTGAGTCCAGCTTCGGACCCGATTTTATCACAGCCTTCTTAACCGAAGGTCTTCACATTGACCTGATAAGTGAACAGGTTGTCACCTGTATCCTCATGGCAGAAGACCCAAAAACTTATGCCGATGCTTTGAGATCGGTAGATTCTAGTTTTTGGAAAGAAGCTATTAATAGCGAACTTGAGTCTATTAGAAGTAATCATACGTGGGAATTGACTGACTTACCTAGAGGCAGCAAACCCATCAATAGCAAATGGATTTTTATGAAAAAGTTGAGACCGGATGGCTCAATAGAAAAATTCAAAGCTAGGCTTGTTTTTAAGGGTTTCACACAAAAGAAAGGCCTTGATTACTTCGACACTTACTCCCCTGTGACCAAAATCGCCACCATTAAACCCTCATTGCTCTTGCGGTCATTCACAAACTGGTCATACATCAGATGGATGTTAAGACTGCGTTTTTGAATGGGGACCTAGATAAAGAGATCTATATGGCCCAGCCTGAAGGGTGTGTGGTTCCCGGTCAATGGGATAAAGTGTGCAAGCTAAAAAAGTCTTTATATGGCTTAAAACAGGCACCCAAAAAATGGTATAAAAACTCGATAGTACCCTCATTTCAGATGGGTTCGTGGTCAACACTTCTGACTCGTGTGTTTACTCCAAAGTAACAGGATCAGAGTGTACCATCATTTGCCTATATGTAGATGACATGCTCATCTTCGTCACTTCCCTTCATATCATAAATGAGACCAAACGCTTCTTGTCTTCTAAGTTTGACATGAAAGACATGGGAGAAGCAGATGTAATTCTTGGGGTAAAAATCATTAGGAGCAGTAATGGTATTTCCCTGAATCAGTCTCATTACGTAGAAAGGATGTTGAAGAAATTAGACTCCTTTCAGGTAACGCCTGTAAATACTCCTTATGATTCTAGCATTAATTTGTCTAAAATTTTTGGGGATGCTGTATCCCAAAATGAATATGCCAAAATCATAGGAAGTGTGATGTTCTTAATGAACTACACTCGACCCGATATTGCCTACGCAGTAGACTTAGTCGCTATACTCATAACCCAAGTAATGACCACTAGGTTGCACTTCGTCGTCTTCTAAAGTACTTTCGAGGTACTATTTATCTAGGCCTGCATTACAACTCATTCCCTGCAGTCCTTGAGGGATTCTGTGATGCAAACTGGATCTCTGACAATGACGAAGTTAGCTCCACCAGTGGTTATGTTTTCTCCTTAGGAGGAGGTGTTGTATCGTGGAAGTCCTCTAAACAGACTTGTATAGCACGCTCCACCATGGAGTCTGAGTTTATAGCACTAGAAATGGCTAGACAAAAAGCTGAGTGGTTGAGAAGTCTCTTATCAGATGTGCCACTTTGGGAAGGTAAGGCCACACCTGTGTGTATCCATTGTGATTCACAAGCAGCCATTGCAGCCGCTCTTCAAAGTGCCTACAATGGAAAGAAGAGACATATACGCATCAGACATTGTTCAGTAAAACAGTTACTAAAGAATGGTGTGATGGCCTTAGAGTTTGTACGATCAGAGAAAAATCTCGCTGATCCATTTACCAAAGGCCTACCCAGGAGAGTAGTCCTGGAAACGTCAAGGGGGATGGGATTGAGACCCATCAATAGGGAACATGTGATTCTTGAGTCAAAGTGATCTCCCTTCATCCCTATGGCATAAAACTAAAGTAATATGGATTCATAGCCACTTGTGGTGGTCCTCTTGAGAAGGACTTGATGAATCAGAATTCATAGCCTCTATGGTGGTCCTTTCGAGAAGGACATGATGAATTCACGGGTAGTAGCAAAACCCAAACCTTTATAAACAAAATGTTAAGGGGACGTCCTTGAACAGATGTAAATAAAGGAATCCACAAAGTTCTTAGCCCGCAAGGGTGGTTCTTATAGAAGGACTTGATGAACTAACTGAAAGGTGAGGTTCGAGGAGACCATAACTTTCAGCAGGGTAGAGTATGTGTTGTGAGGGCCTCGATCGAAAACCGTTAAAGTTCCAGTATGTTCACTTAAACGAAATTCGGTGGTTGCCTCACTCCACTACGTGACAATTCAAATCGAAAGATATTGACACTTAAGTACAATTCACTACGATACTACAAAGCAAAAAGCAAAAAAAAAATCCTGTCTACACTACACTACTATTTCTTTCTGTTAGAGATACCGGTACTACGCCGGAATATCTTTTTAACACCGGGATTAATTTCCTACTTTCCGTGTAACATTTGCTTTTTGATTTTCCGTGTAAAAGTTTGTAAGTTTCGTTGTAATTCAATTTCCTTGTAATAGTTAGTTTACTAGTTAATTGATTTTACTTTTATTCTGATTTTTTTTCCCATTTCTTTTAAAAAACGGTGATATTTTTCACTACAATAAGCAACAACATATGCTAAACACCATCTTTCAAGTTTGAGGTTATCGGGAACACAGGGAGGGGTAACTACTGTTTTTTAACAAGATTTTTATATAACAAGAGCTTTGACCAATGCGATATTCAGGATCAAGTATAAAAACTAATCCATATATATACAACTCGCACGAACATTATGAATATAAGTATAGGCTAGAGTTTACCTCATTTACCTCAACTCCACAGCCATGATCTGACGTTGGTTTAAGAGTATACGGTGGCCAGATTTCCCAGGTTCCGTTCGTTATATATTTCCTTATTAACCCGAATAATATCATCTTTTTTACCAAAAAGCGATTTGAAATATTCAACAAACGCTTCACGAACTTCCTCACCCGGTCGATGTAGTTCCCGTTCCATCCAATTTGATGATAGATTCAGTGCCAACCATACAGGAAATAATATTACTCACATTGATGACTTACGTCGACTGAATAATTTTTCGGGAAAAAGACGGTTCTATTACTAAAGAAAATAGAGAATGAATAAGCAAACAACTACCTTCGTTAGTGCCTTCTAGACCCAAAATTCACTAAAAATTTGTAATTTGATCTACAAGTCCATGATCATTGTGTAACGAATACAGACAATTTTGGATAAAATTGTCAATAAGGTGCAAAACGCTTTTGTTCCAGTAGGATTCTATTTAATAATTTTCAGTTGATACAATAAATCTTGCAAGATTACAGCGATAAGGAAAAATCTCCAAGATGAACGATTGAGATTGACCTTCAAAAATTCTAAGACTATATTTGTTTGTATATGAGAGGATCTGATGGGTTAAATTTTCCAGACAATTATATTACGTGAGTAGTAGTGGATTATGTGACTACCCTTTTGTAGTATGGGGTCATGAAAGGGATGCGTACATTGATTTTTCAAAGGAGCAAAAGGTATAATATCACGTTATAAAAAAAAAGATTAAATACATCGTTTACCCCCCTGAACTTTACCCCGATTGACAGATTTCCCCCCAAAGTTTATTTTGTGACTAGTTGCCCCCTAAATTTTAATTTCGTGACTCGTTAGTTCTTGTTGCTTTATTCCGTCCATTTTTTGATGCGTGCATTACACGCGCGCGTGACTAGTTGCCCCCTAGTTTTTTTTTTTAAATTGTTAATTATATCCTTTTTTTAAAGATGGATATTTTGGGTATTTTACACTTCTTCTTCTTTAATGGAGAAAGTTTGAAAAACAAAATCTGGAAAGTGGTTTCTTTGTTATGCTGTCGATCTTCTCTTTGTTCCTTGAACCAAACCAGTTACATCTTCCCCTCTTCTTTTATTCTTCAATTTCATCTTCCCCTTTCATCATTTTTCGGATCAGATTCAACATCTCCATGCATTCCATAACTCGAAATCATAACATTCCATAAAACAACATCTCTTTCTTTTTCATTAATTAATTCAAAAATCTCTCTCGATTTTACAAGTTTTCAACATTTCGCATACATATCACATAACGCAGTAGCAAGTGTTAAATTAATTTCATACCCTTCTTTCTTCAAATATTCATAAATAAACTCTCCTTTCTCTAAACACGCAATATTCGAACAAGCTGAGAGAACTATTATCAAAGTTGTGTTATTAGGTTTAAAATCTTCTTCCACCATTTTATCAAACAAATCTAATGTGTTATTAGGTATCTTTCTTGAACATAGAGGAGTTAATTATTTGAAGATTTGAAGATTTGAAGACTTAAAGATGTGAAGATTTGAAGATTTAAAGATTTAAAGATTTGAAGACCTGAAGATTTGAAGATTTGAAGATTTAAAGCTTTGAAGCTTTGAAGCTTTAATCATGGAGAACAAGCTTTGGAGAAGAAGATTGTGGAGAAGAAACTTTGAAATACCAATTTTGCCCCTGTTAAAATGATTTTTTAAATACTTAATTCTGAAAAAAAGTCCAGGGGGCAACGATAATTCTGAAAAAACGTTCAGGGGGCAAGGAGTCACGAGTTAACGGCGCGTGGCACCCACGCTGCGAATTAACGGCAAAAATTGACGGAAATTGGTCACAAGGGGCATCGAGTCACGAAATTAAAATTTAGGGGGTAACTAGTCGCAAAATAAAATTTGGGGGGCAATCTGTCAATCGGGGTAAAGTTCAGGGGGTAAACGATGTATTTACTCTAAAAATAAATGGCTACTTTCTGCTCCAAGAATATCGCTTGCAAAATAACAAACAACAATCACGAGATGGCCTCAGCGCCGCCTCTCTTGGCCGGCGATTCACTTCCGCCTGAACACCCACAGGAAAACGCAAATCACACAACGGCAGAGGCAACGCCTCTTGCTGTACCAACGAGTATGGAGACTGAATCCAATGATCAATTCATGGAAGAATATCCAGAATTAAGCGCCGCAATCACTGATGGTAGAGCGGGAAAGAGACAACGCGTGACTCATGAAGGTCTGAACTCGTCCGCTTCCGCCGCGACTGGAATCCGTACTGGAGAGCCAATTTCGATCACTAATCCATCTACAAAGGTGGGAATCAATAGGAACCCACGTAACAATTCTGGAAATTTTATTAGGCCTAAATTGAGTGGTTGGAAATGTACTGTTACTGGAAATAATATTGTCATACCAATTATTGATGATATTGATCAAACTACGACTAATCATGTATTGGGTGAGGATGAATTCCTAGAATTAGAGGATATAATGGAAGATGATGAGGAGATTGAAATAAATGATTCAATCTCTACTGTTATTAGGTAGGGATGTCGGGTTTACGTATTTATCGTCTAAGCTTAGACAAATTTGGACTCCGGAGGGACATTTCAAATTAGTAGATGTAGGACACGGTTACTATATGGTGAAGTTTGAAAAGAGAGATGATTTTGATTTTGCTTTATGAGGTGGCCCGTGGATGATACTAGATAATTATCTAATTGTTAGAGAATGGACTCCAAGTTTAAACGCATAATCGAACTCAATAACAACAACTACGACATGGGTTAGGATATCAAATGTTGGCATGCAAAACTATACAATGCGTATATTTAGAAAAATTTGGGACAAGTTAGGTCGTACTGTTAAAATTGATCCCATGACAAAAGGGAGGCTAAGAGGAAACTATGCAAGGATTGCGATAGAGCTTGACTTGAAAAAACCGTTGGAACCAGAGTAAGAATTGGGTCATATATATGCAAGGTAGAGTATGAAGGGCTTCATTTGATATGTTTTGGTTGTGGGAAATTTGGACATAGGAAAGAAAATTGTCTTCCGAATATACCATCTAGAATGGAGGTAGAAAGGAGTACCGCGAAAGATAAGAAAGGGGTAACTGAAGAATTCATAGAGGCTCCGATTACCAAGGAAAAATATGGGGAGTGGATGACGGTTAGACGGGGTAATAGAGGGAATGGGAGAGGAGCTATGAACAACACTTCGAAAACTCAATTTCATGGTGGCTTGGGGACTCGTTTCGAAGCGTTAAGAATGGAAGAAAATGAGATGGAAGCGAGGCAAGCTGTACAAAGTATATTTAGCAAAGGCCAAAGCTCGGGAACAAAAAATAGTAATAATAAAGGGAAGAGCATTTCATGGGCTAATACGAATAATAAAAAAGCTGGAGGCGCAAAAGGGCATGGTGTAATTGCCAATCCTAATTTTGAGCAAAGAAGAGTTCTTGAGGATGTAATTGAGGTGCAGTGCTATTGATGGTCACAATGGTGAAAACTTAACTAAAAAGAAATCAGGTAAAAAGGGTGCAAAAAATTTGAGAATTAATATTAGTTCTGTTGCAAAAGGCATGAGTGGGGCTACTGGGGAGTGGGGTTCGAATAAGTCAATAGGAGTGAGTGGATTGGGGGCTATAGCGAGTGAATTAGTGGAGGTTAGTATTGAGCAAAATGGGGAGTGAGTAAAGGACTTGGAGACAATTAATAAAATTAGTGGCCCTCTTGATGTTGGGCCTGCCACACCTGCAGTGAAGAACATTACTGCTGCAACTGAAATTGTTCCAATTAGTCCCTGTGACAACTCTAGGCCAAGTGCAGATTCCGCGATGCCGCCTGATCCGCTATGGGAAACAGCATCTACCGGCGATGACGATGACGTTATGTGGCTAGAAATCCAAGTAGCGGAATCAGCTGATGAAGACCAACATAAAAGTGAACACGGAGAGAGAAGCGCGGATGTGGACGTGAACATGATCTCGCGCTTGATGCACCAAGAGGTAATTCTTGTAAATTTAATTTATTATTTAATGAGTTGCCCAGATGTTTCAGGTATGAATTGGGAGAAGTATAAACATCCCATTACTATTTTAATATGGAATTGCTACGGTTGAAGGTGCATAACAGCTGATGCAAGATCAGTGGATGGAAATGGGAATGCGGCTGGGAGGGAAGAGCAGCAGTTGTTCCCGTTTGATGCTGCTATTGTAAAATCGCTAGGATGGGAGGAAAGGCCTCATGATGATGCTGCTGGACACTCGGTGGGATGGGATGAAAGGCCTGATGCAATGAGAACAGTAGATAGAAACCAGCTCCTTGCTGTGAACGAGAAATGGAAGCGTGACAGATTTAAACAACCTGCAACTGCAAATGACTCATTGTCGGGAGGAGGCATTGGGCCTGCAGCTGCTGATCCACTCGCCTCTAGGTCTTGGGTAGAAGCCCACCTTCGCTCCAAAGCTCGTATCGCAGGCTTAGTCTGGCCTTATGTATTTGTAGCTTCTATTTGGGTAATTTGGATTAAAGGAAACTCCCTATTATTTAATGAGGGGATTAATGTGCCACATGTATTAGAGCTCAAGAGGGAAATTTTCTCATTAGCTAGCAACTTTATATTAGCTTGGGGAAAAAGTTTTGACGGGGGAATTGTTAAAGTAGCTAGAAATGTAATGGTAAAATGGGTTAAGCCTAATGATGGCCTCAAACTGAATATTGATAGAAGTTTCATCGCCGCAAAAGGGAAGACAGATTCGAAGGAGCTCCACGCGCTAGTGAAGGACGGAGGGAGCTCAACTCATTATGAGATGGACTCGAGGAAGTTCAATGCCCTAGTGAAGGGCGATGGAAACCTAAGTAGTGCCACTGTTTCAATAATATGAGTATGTTGCGCGATATTGAGAAATTCTCCAGAAGTTGAAATAAAAAATTTATATCGTGAAGCGAACTTTTGTGTTGATAAACTAGCGAAAGAAGGAGCACTTATGAGTACCCAGCCAGCGGAGTTTATTGATCCACCAGATTACCTTTGGAGTTTATTATGAGGGACGAAACTGAGTGTGCAACTTCTAGAGCTGTACTAGATGGTTAATAAGAACTTTTGTTATATCTGTAATTTCTTTTTCTTAACAGCTTTTTAAAGCCTCTCATGTATGCAAAAAAAATCGGTTTGTGGTCTCTACTCTATATATATTTATTTTAGGCTTGAAGTAATCTTTCAAGGCTAATCTGGAGAGATATGGCTAGTCAACATTTCAGTTATCACCCGAAATATAAAAAGTAAAAAATAATTCATCTTGGTTTTGTCATGATTTGATACACCTGATAGGAGGTGACCTACCTTCGTAAGATTAATATTGAATTGCATGGAGATTTTTGCTAGGTGTTCAGGAGATTTGTCTTAATGTCCTAAAATCAAATATATATTGTGTGAGAATTAAGGATGACGAACTTAATCTTATTAAGGAGGCTTTACAATTAAATAAAAGAGAGATATTGTTTCGCTATCTTGGAATATGTGACTCTGTTGGATAAGTTGAAAGAGTATGTCAAGTCATGGAATGCTCCTTCACTATTATTGAACTCATCTGAGTAGTACTACAAGGAGTATTATGCTTTTGGTTATCAATTTTTTTGTCCCCATATATGTGCTGGATCAAAGCATTACTATTTGTCGTGTCCCATTATATATATATATATATATATATATATATATATATATATATATATATATATATATATATATATATTTCTTTTTTAAGTGTATGACATGAGTATTTATAGATAATGAAAACTCAAGATACCAAGTTAGGGTTTTGTTGTATCCCCTTTAACGGATGATTGAGAAGTGATGTCCTCGATCCAAGGCATAATAATATGTACTTCTTTAGGTTTCTATTTAGAAACCTTATCAGGCTCTGATGTATTATATAGATGTTGGTCACATAACTGGTCAAAAACACTCCCTCAATTTCTGAAGGGTTGGTTCTGATGGTGTTCAAAGGTCTGCCCAGGAATTCATCTGACCCTTTTAATATATGCGAACCTTTTGGTGTGATCGATGTTGCAATACCGTCATTTAGCTTTTTGTTTCACAAATACGTAAACACCATACGTTTAAATTCTTACTGACTTGTAGGTAAAAGTTGCAGTATCTGATTGAATTAAACACCAAAACCGATTGAATGCTTTGGTTCTGTCAAAGATAAATGTAAGGAGATTAGATAATACGTAACTGGAAAGGAAATATACGGTGACTGACCAACAACACGTATTTCAGGATACCTAGAGCGCTGGATGAAGGCATAATTGCAAATTTGAACTTCTGTAGAGTGTTTTTTCTTGTATGGAACATGAAACTTTTTTTGATGTGTTGACTTTCGGGATATGGGAATTTGATTTTGTGATTGATGTAAATATTTTGATTTTGTGAGATGTAAATAATCTTTGTTTTTTCTGATTTTGTGAGAGAGTTTGATTTTGTTTGATGTAAATAATATGATATTGTTTTCGTGAGATGAGAATTTAATTTTCATTAGTGAGTTTGATATTATGAAGAGTTTGAATCCGTGAGAATGTGATATTTTTTTTGTGTCAGATGAAGTTTGATTTTTATAAGTGAGTACTATATTGTGGAGAGTTTGAATCCATGAGAATGTGATTATGAGAAGTTAAAGATTTTTTGGATAGTTTTGGACAAAATTATTAGAGGAATGGAGAAATTATGAGCATTTAGGGGATGGGGGAAAATAGGGAGTTTGGTAATTGGTCTTTTATATTCTTCTTCTATGAAACATTTGAAACTCTTAAATGATGTGTTAACTTTCGGGCTATAGGAGTTTGATTTCATGATTGATGTAAATACTTTGATTTTAATTTTGTGAGATGTAAATAATCTTTGTTTTTGTTTGATTTCGTGATAGAGTTTGATGTAAATATTGTGATATTGTTTTTGTGAGATTATAGTTTGATTTTCTTGAGTGGGTTTGATATTGTGAAATACTGAATTTCCTGAAAATGTGATATTGTTTTCGTGTGAGATGAAATTTGATTGTGAAGAGTTTGAATCCGTAAGAATGAGACTATGAGAATTTAAAGGAATTTGAAGTTTTGGACGAATTTTGAGACTAATGAGAGAGTTATGAACATTTAGAGATGGAGGGAAATTTAGTAATTGATATTTTATTATATAGATTTTTATAGTCAAAATGTTCTGAAATTAATTTAGGGGTTATTGCTTAAAATATTCTCATCAAGCTATCTAATCATTTTTTGAGTCATTTATCCATAAATGCCTATTAAAAAACTTATTTGTTAAAAACATCCCTCAATAAGATTCTTTATAAAAAACATCTCTTGACAAAAATACTCTTATATAATCATTTTAATTACTCCATTATTAATCATTTAAATTTAACCACCCTATACAACTTCTCACCACCACTACCCCACCACCACCACCCACCACCTCACTACCACCACCACCTCACCACCACAACCACCACCATCACCCTATTAATTCTTGGATTGGTTCCGTGCTTGATAAAGGAGTTAGTTTAAAAGAAAAAAATACACTATTACTTATTATCATTCTCTATTTTTGGGTTATTTGGATTTCTAAGAATAAATTTGTATTCCGTATTATCCCCCATTGATTATGAATCATGCCTTAACTTAATCGATATATACTACAGGCAAGTTTGTTTCAGTGAAGAGTCTCGCTGTGATCATCCCTTTGTTTCCTCTGAAATTGCGTATGATGAATGGTTCTCTACTATCCTTACTTGGTCTCCTCCTCCTTAGCAGTGTTTTAAGATGAATGTTGATACTTCTTTTAAGATTGGGAAAGCCACGACAGCTGCAGTGATCCGTAACTGGAACGGTGAAGTTATCTCCGGTTTATTCATGGATATCCAAGTCTCGTCTAATTTTGAAGCTGAAGCTAAAGCATTGAGGACTATTCTCCAATTTTCTATAGAGAAAGCTCCACTTTGCAACAGAATCGAAACTGATGGCGAAGCTGTTCTTAAAGTTGTATATTCGTCGAGCCCGAAACTGGTCATGGAAGGACATGGCTATCCTCGACGATATTAAAAATATGGCTAAGGACCACATTAACCTCCAAATCTATGGTGTTAGAAGAACAACGAACAAGGTTGTTGACTGACTCGCTAAAGCTTTCTCCAATTCTATTTTATCCCCTTCCGGGATTTATAATATTCCTTTTGATTTAAACTCCTTAATTTGTAATGACTTTATAGGTTTTGATGCGACAGGGGTTTGTTAAACCTCTTTCGTCCCGTTTTTAGTATATTAGTCCCTTTACTTAAAAATATTATCCAAAAATACAAAAAATTTATTATTCTGATTTTTTTGGAATTAGTTATGAAGATTTAAATAAAAGGTTCACTGACGCGCGCGTGTGTGATGGAATTAGTAGAAGGTGGTGGTGGTGGTGGTGGTGGAGGGGGTGGTGGTGGAAATAACGTATTATTTGTTTAATATTTAAAAATAAATATTGTATTAAAAATGAAATGATATTTTTAATATTAAGGATAGTAAAGGTATAAAAAATATAAAGAGTGTGTCTTTTCTAAACAATTATTTTATTTGCCATTTTTTATAAAATAAATTATTGAATGCTTAATTTAACATCTTACTAATTACTTATTTATAAGTAACAACCTCTTTTTATTTTTATTTTCTTTTTTACTTCATATAAATAATAAATTATTTATATCATTTTCAGAAAATGCTCTCTCTCTCTCTCTCTCTCTCTCTCTCTCTCTCTCTCTCTCTCTCTCTCACACACTGAAAATGTACACACATTACGATGTGTGTAATCTCACACCAATTAATGGATTAACATACCTACATATATGTAATCTCCTTTCTGTTTTTTATTTCATTTGTTTTTTATTTTGATTGCAGGTTGTTTTAAGTTTATAATACATACAACCGTTTATGTATTGGTGATTTTTATAACATTTAGATTCAAGCTTCTTTCAATTTTTGCATTTTGAAGCCTCTTTCTTTGTTTTTCTTATTTTCAAGGTAATAATCTTTGAATTGTCTGTTTTTTTGTTATTCATTTGATTATTTGCTGATTTTTTTTTTTGAATTACAACTTATGTTTTGTGGATTTTATTTTATTTTTCTTCTTTTTTTTGGTATGATTTTAACAGTTTAAGCATATTGTTATGTGTTTGATTTTTTTTTGTGCATATTGTGTATGTATGTGTAGTATATTCTTATATTTTTTGGTATTTTGTTTCAATCTTGTTGAATTCTGTGTTTAAGTTGCTTTCATTTTAGTACAGTTTATTTTGCAGCTGTTATGCGCTGCAACAATATGTTAAAACAATGAATTTCATGTTTGTAACATAAAATTCATTATTACTAAACAAATTTTTTTTCTTTAAACTTGTTGATTTTTTTATGTGGTCGTATTCTACTACTTCTATGATCACTTGTGTTTGCAGATATTTATGGTTGTCGTTAGTTTGGTTCACAATGTTCCATGCATTTGTTTGATCTTTTCCCAAGTCTCGATTATGTTTTTGATTATGTGTTTACTAAATGCCCTTCTTTTCTCTTAAGTTCCACTCATTTAGTCTATTCGGTAGGAGAAGGCGTTAATTGTTTGTTGAACAAGGAAGAAGAATTTTCCAACATGCAAATTTTGGTTAGCGGTTCAACTTTGCAACGTATAAATATTTCTGTTACGGTTGATCTGGAAATAAAGGCGGTTCAGCCTACAGTTTGCTCGCAAATCACCATTGTTGATTCTTGCTCTCCTTCTAAATGGTTGTGTCTTCTCACAATCCCAAGTAGCATACATTTGGTGGTCATAAAGTTTCGGTTTCTAAAAGTAATGATTGGATGCAACTAATTAGTCATGTCGGTCAATGCTTTTATGGTGGTATTTCTGAATTTCATTCTTCTCTTTCTAAATTTGTCATTGAAGTTGATTTAAGTATTAAATGCTCGATGCATTGCAAATCTTAGAAACCTAAAGGATGTCACTAGAAAGTTTATGCCTCTCTTGAACGGAGCAATGGTTTTTTTATATACTTCCTTAGTGAATGAGTATAACTGTGCTGAGGTTATGAAATCTACTGTTACTACGGCTATGAACTCTAATGTTGTTGCAAATTTGATTGTTGAAGAATTTAGAACATTTCTTTTCTTGCTCTGTCAGCTTATTTGTATTTCTTTTTAGTTTTGATTGCCTCATTTTGTTGATTTCCATGCATGAATTTTCCAAGTTGCATTTGCAGTCGTACGAGCCAAGGATACCACAAATCGAACCTTTGGTCCATGATCGTCGAATTACTTTCATATCTGATTGTTTGCAAGGTATCATAACATCGTTCTGGGCAGTTTTTCCCGATGGTAATCATTCTTTCAGTTTGTTTCATATAACAAACAATCTATGAGATGATATAAAAGGGAAAGGCATGAATGCATTCAAGGAGTCTATGCTAACTTTGTTAAATATGTGCGCCTATGCTCCAAACTTGCGGGATTCGATATAGCTTTTGCAGATTTCATTCGTGAAGGGATATTTGTATGTCGTACTTTCATGGATAATTTGCCGAAAGAAAACATTTCCAATGATTTTTTCCGGGGTAAGCGTTACGAGAAAATGACTTCAAATGTTGCCGAATAATTAAACTCGAAAATCAAGCGTGAACATTGGAAAAACTTCCAATTATTGAGCTAATTGATCACATCCGTCTTTGGGTAATTCGTCATTTTTAGACAAGTTTTCAGAGTCTTAGAAGTGGACCACAATTTTGGTTCACGAGGATGAGGTTCTTTATGCTCTAAATTTTGATAGTTCCTGGATCGTTTGTCAGGAATTTGGATGTGTATCAAGTTGTTTTTGTCCTATCTCATGTTGTTGATTTTCAAAATTGTTCTTGTACTTACTGTGTGATGTCTACATATTTGTGATATAATAATCTAGTTTAGAGACATCATTTTAGGTGTATTATGCGCTTAGCTTAGTGATTTTCTCCCGTTATTTTATAGATTCTCAGATTTTCCTTGTTTTGGAGTTTTGTTACTTTTAGAGAATTTTAAGTTTAATTGTGTGTTAATATGAAGCTCTTAGTTACAATATGATAACATATGCCAATACTTGGAGAAGAAGCTGAGAAAAGAATATCTAAGACGAAATCAAGAGTTAAAAGGAAAGAAGCTGATTTTGGAAAGTGCAAAAGCTGGCAAAAGTTGTTGTCCAAATTTAGAGTCGTGTAGTATTTTCAATGCTGCATAAATTGACAAATAATTTGAAGGATCCCTTTTATATCAAGATAGGTATTTGAATTTTGGTTGCATGTTGGAATCGAGTGATTTGGAGTTGTAACGAATGAGTTGAACTTTACATACTCTATGGGCCAACCAATCCACTTTACAAGGAAAACGAGTTTGAGTTAGATTAGAACTCTATAACCTATCCCATGGCCTATATTTCACCCCTACACACACACGTTGTATGTTTATTTACTATTAGAAACATGCCCTTGCTTGTTTTGCATCCATAATTATAATTAGAATCATCAAGAGAGAGAAAGTGATTTGTAGAGGAAGAAAAGAAGGCGGGGAGTCACAATCTCCTCTTCTCTACCACTTTACTATTAGGGTAATCTATCTTAGAGCATCTTTGAAAAACCTTTTTCACCAGCTTTTCCATAATATCCGCATCATTTATGTTCCCATAACTCTGCATAATTTGAATCGAATCTTTTTTTCAGATGGACATAACACGAATAAAGCCTTTTAAAATGTTGTATTCAATTAAAGGAAAATGAGATTAAGAAGTATTTAACCAAAATGAAAGAGTTTTGTTTTTCTTGACCTCCAAAGGGTAATAGATTTGTTTTAACACCACAAGCGGGTGATCGAAAGTAAAGGGGTACCAGTACCGTAGAGATACTAGTTGTTTTTATCCAAAGAAAAATATAATAATGGAATAAAAAGTATAGTATACTACATAACCCAGATGTATCTAACCTAATACTTACCACCTTCACCAACGTTACAAGGCTAGAGACACCATAAGATAAAAAGAAATCCAAACGAACAATCGTAATAATTAATTCGTGTAAAGAATCTTCCCGGATCTCATGGAGGATTTGTTGGAGAAGAAAGAACCCGAGATTTTTTTGTTAGCACAATGCTTGGTTTTGATTAGTATTTCAGATTTAGGCATGCTTAGTTTTATTATGAAGTTTTTTTTAAAGTATTACTTTGTTAAACTAAAATAGCATAATTGCAGAAGCTGCATTGTTAGAAAGAGCATACAATCCTTATCCATATAACATGTCTATTTCTTAAGCTCGTATTTGAGTTTGTTAATTTTTTCCACTCTAGTACATAAGTAGTGTCTTTCATCCTCTATTTGGTTTTGCTGTATTCTTTTCTCCAAAATTTAATCAATCAATTCTCTGAAATAGTGCCAAATGAGGGAAGCAGTAGAGAAATAATCTTTTCAGCCAATACAAGTGATAGAAGATTGTCCTACCAGTTTTACCCAATACAAGAAACCTCTTAGAGAAACATGAAATTTCTTATTAACATAGACGCCATGAGCGATATCAAACTTACTCCATGCCTTATCAACACTGTTAATATAAAAATCTGTCTCTAGCAAGTACAACTGTATACCCAAGAAGCAGCATCCCCTAGAAGAAGCAGCATATGCTAAACACCATCTATCAAGTTTGAGGTTATCGGGAACACAGGGAGGGGTAACTACTGTTTTTTAACAAGATTTTTAATATAACAAGAGCTTTGACCAATGCGATATTCAGGACCAAGTATAAAAACTAAGCCATATATATACAACTCGCACGAACATTATGAATATAAGTATAGGATAGAGTTTGACGTTGGTTTAAGAGTATAGGGGGCCGGCCCTAAGGCCACCAAGACGGCTGACTTAGGCCCTATTTTTTTCTTTTATAAAAAAGGGGCTCAAATTTTATTAAAATAATTTTTTTATAGTTATATAACGCTCCGAAAAATAAATCTTGCTTTAGGTAACTAAGCATATTTTAGTTTTCCGGGCCGTCCCGATGGCCAGATTTCCCAGGTTCCGTGCATTATATATTTCCTCATTAACCCGAATAATATCATCTTTTTTACCGAAAAGCGATTCGAAATATTCAACAAACGCTTCATGGACTTCCTTACCCGGTCGATGTAGTTTCTGTTCCATCCAATTTGATGATAGATTCAGTGCCAACCATACGGGAAATAATATTACTCACATTGATGACTTACGTCGACTGAATAATTTTTCGGGGAAAAGACGGTTCTATTACTAAAGAAAATAGAGAACGATTAAGCAAACAACTACCTTAGTTAGTGCCTTCTAGACCCAAAAAATCACTAAAAAATTGTAATTGATCTACAAGTCCATTATCATTGTGTAACGAATGCAGACAATTTTGGATAAAATTGTCAATAAGGTGCAAAACGCTTTTGTTCGAGTAGGATTCTATTTAATAATGTTCAGTTGATACAAGAAATCTTGCAAGATTACAGCGATAAGGAAAAATCTCCAAGATGAACGATTGAGATTGACCTTCAAAAATCCTAAGACTATATTTGTTTGTATATGAGAGGATCTGATGGGTTAAATTTTCCAGACAATTATATTACGTGAGTAGTAGTGGATTATGTGACTACCCTTTTGTAGTATGTGTTCATGAAAGGGATGCGTACATTGATTTTTCAAAAGAGCAAAATGTATATTCTAAAGTGGTTTGTTGTCTCTACTCTATATATATTTATTTTAGGCTTGAAGTAATCTTTCTAGGCTAATCCGGAGAGATATGACTAGTAAACATTTCAATTATCACCCGAAATAAAAAAGTAAAACATAATTCATCTTGGTTTTGTCATGATTTGGTACACCTGATAGGAGGTGACCTACCTTCGTAAGATTACTATTGGATTGCATGGAGATTTTTGCTAGATGTTCAGGAGATTTATCTTAATATCCTAAAATAAAATATATATCGTGTGAGAATTAAGGATGACGAACTTAATCTTATTAAGGAGGCTTTACGATTAAATAAAGGAGAGATATTGTTTCGCTATCTTGGAATCTCACTTGAAGCGTCTATTTTGTTAATAAGGGATTATGTGTCTCTGTTGGATAAGTTGAAAGGGTATGTCAAGTCATGGAATGCTCCTTCACTATTATTGAACTCGTCCGAGTAGTACTGCACGGATTATTATGCTTTTGGTTATCAATTTTTTTGTCCCCATATATGTGCTTGATCAAAGCATTAGTATTTGTCGTGCCCCATTATATATATATATATATACTGCTTTTTTAAGTGTATGACATGAGTATTTATAGATAATGAAAACTCAAGATACCAAGTTAATGTTTTGTTGTATCCCCTTTAACGGATGATCGAGAAGTATGTCCTCGATCCATGGCATAATAATGTGTACTTCTTTAGGTTTCTATTAGAAACCTTATCAGGCTCTGAGGTATTATATAGATGTTGGTCACATAACTGGTCAAAAACACTCCCTCAATTTCTGAAGGGTTGGTTCTGATGGTGTTCAAAGGTCAGCCCAGGAATTCATCTGACCCTTTTAATGTATGCGAACCTTGTGGTGTGATCGATGTTGCAATACCGTCATTTAGATTTTTGTTTCACAAATACGGAAACACCATACATTTAAAATAATGTGTACTTCTTTAGGTTTCAATTTAGAAACCTTAACAGGCTCTGAGGTATTATGTAGATGTTGGTCACATAACTGGTCAAAAACACTCCCTCAATTTCTGAAGGGTTGGTTCTGATGGTGTCCAAAGGTCTGCCCAGGAATTCATCTGACCCTTTTAATGTATGCGAACCTTGTGGTGTGATGTTGCAATACCGTCATTTAGCTTTTTGTTTCACAAATACGTAAATACCATACATTTAAAATCTTAATTTTGAACTCTACTGACTTGTAGGTAAAAGCTGCATTATCTGATTGAATTAAACACCAAAACTGATTGAATGGTTTGGTTATGTCAAAGATAAAGGTAAGGAGATTAGATAATACGTAATTGAAAAGGAAATATACGGTACCTGACCAACAACACGTATTCAGGATACATAGAGTGCTGGATGAAGGCATAATTGCAAATCTGATCTTCTGCAGAGTGTTTTTTCTTCTATGGAACTTGAAACTTTTTTTGATGTGTTAACTTTCGAGATATGGGAATTTGATTTTGTTATTGATGTAAATATTTTGATTTTGTGAGATGTAGATAATCTTTTTTTTTTGTGAGAGAGTTTGATTTTGTTTGATGTAAATAATATGATATTGTTTTCGTGAGATGAGAATTTTATTTTCGTTAGTGAGTTTGATATTGTGAAGAGTTTGAATCCGTGAGAATGTCATATTGTCTTTGTGTCAGATGAAGTTTGATTTTCGTAAGTGAGTACTATATTGTGGAGAGTTTAAATCCACGAGAATGTGATTATGAGAAGTTAAAGAATTTTTGGATAGTTTTGGACAAAATTTTTAGAGGAATGGAGAAATTATGAGCATTTAGGGGATGGGGGAAAATAGGGAGTTTGGTAATTGGTCTTTTATTTTCTTCTTCTATGAAACATTTGAAACTCTTAAATGATGTGTTAATTTTCGGGCAATAGGAGTTTGATTTCTTGATTGATGTAAATACTTTGATTTTAATTTTGTGAGATGTAAATAATGTTTGTTTTTGTTTGATTTTGTGACAGAGTTTGATGTAAATATTGCGATATTGTTTTTGTGAGATTATACTTTAATTTTGTTGAGTGTGTTTGATATTGTGAAATATTTGAATTTCCTGAGAATGTGATATTGTTTTCGTGTGAGATGAAATTTGATTTTCGTGAGTGAATTTGATATTGTGAAGAGTTTGAATCCGTAAGAATGCGATTATGAGAATTTAAAGGAATTTGAAGTTTTGGAGGAATTTTGAGACTAATTAATGAGAGAGTTATGAACATTTAGAGAGGGAGGGAAATTTAGTAATTGATATTTTACTATATAGATTTTTATAGTCAAAATGTTCTGAAATTAATTAAGGGGTTATTGCTTAAAATATTCTCATTAAGTTATCTAATTAATTTTGGAGTCATTTATCCATAAATGCCTATTAAAACACTTATTTGTTAAAACATCCCTCAATAAGATTATTTATTAAAAACATCCCTTGACAAAAATACTCTTATATAATCATACCACCCTATACAACTTCTCACCACATTATCCCACCACCACCCCACAACCACCACCACCACCTCACCACCACAACCACCACCAACACCCTATTAATTCTTGGATTGGTTTTGTGTTTGATAAAGGAGTTAATTTAAAAGAAAAAAATAGATTATTACTTATTATCATTATCTGTTTTTGGGTTATTTGGCTTTCTAGGAATAAATTTGTATTCCATAATATCCCCCATTGATTATGAATCATGTCTTAACTTAATCGATATATTCTACATGCAAGTTTGTTTCAATGAAGAGTCTCGCTGTGATCATCCCTTTGTTTCCTCCGAAATCGCGTATGATGAATGGCTCTCTACTATCCTTACTAGGTCTCCTCCTCCTCAGCAGTGTTTTAAGATGAATGTTGATACTTCTTTTAAGATTGGGAAAGCCACGACAGCTGCAGTGATCCGTAACTGGAACGGTGAAGTTATCTCCGGTTTTGCCATGGATATCCAAGCCTCGTCTAATTTTGAAGCTGAAGCTAAAGCATTGAGGACTGCTCTCCAATTTTCTATAGACAAAGCTACACTTTGCAACAGAATCGAAACTGATGCCGAAATTGTTCTTAAAGTTGTATATTCGTCGAGTCCGAACTGTTCATGGAAGGACAGAGCTATCCTCGACGATATTAAAAATATGGCTAAGGACCACATTAACCTCCAAATCTATGGTGTTAGAAGAACAGCGAACAAGGTTCTTGACTGACCCGCTAAAGCTTTCTCCAATTCTATTTTATCCCCTTCCGGGATTTGTAATATTTCTTTTGATTTAAACTCTTTAATTTGTAATGACTTTATAGGTTTTGCTGCGACAGGGATTTGTTAACCTCTTTCGTCCCGTTTCTAATATATTAGCCCCTTTACTTAAAAAAATTATCCAAAAATACAGATTTTTTATTATTTTGATTTTTTTAGAATTAGTTATGACGATTTCAAAAAAAAGGTTTACAGACGCGCGCGTGTGTGATGGAATTAGTAGTAGGTGGTGGTGGTGGTGGTGGTTGTGGTGGAGGAGGTGGTGGTGGAAATTACGTATTATTTAAAAATAAATATTGTATTAAAAATAAAATAATATTTTTAATAATAAGGATAGTAAAGGTATAAAAAATATAAAGAGGGTGTCATTTCTAAACAATTATTTTATTTGTCATTTTTTATAAAATAAATTATTGAATGCTTAATTTAACAATTATCTACTTTTATTAGATTTTTTTAGCAAATACCCCTTATTTTTATATGTATTTAACTATTTTTATTGTATATAAATATCTCACTAATTACTTATTTATAGATAACAACCTCTTTTTATTTTTATTTTCTTTTTTGCTCCATATAAATAATAAATTATTTATATCATTTTCAAAAATGCTAAATCTCTCTCTCTCTCTCTCTCTCTCTCTCTCTCTCTCTCTCTCTCTCTCTCTCTCTCTCTCTCTCTCTCTCTCTCTCTCTCTCTCTCTCTCTCTCTCTCTCTCTCGATGAATCTCATCTCTCTTTCTCTCACACATAATGAAAATGTACACACATTAAGGTGTGTGTAATTTCACACCAATTAATGGATTAACATACCTACATATATGTAATCTCCTTTCTGTTTTTTTTTAATTTTTTATTTCATTTGTTTATGATTTTGATTGCAGGTTGTTTTAAGCTTATAATACATACAACTATTTATGTACTGGTGATTTTTATAACATTTTGATTCAAGCTTCTTTCTATTTTTGCATTTTCAAGACTCATTCTTTGTTTTTCATATTTTCAAGGTAATAATCTTTGAATTGTCTGTTTTTCTGTTATTCATTTCATTATTTGCTGATTTTTTTGAATTACAACTTATGTTTTGTGGATTTTGTGGATTTTGTGTTTTTTTTTGTATGGATTTTAACAGTTTAAGCATATTGTTATGTGTTTGATTTTGTTTTTGTGTATATTGTGTATGTATGTGTAGTATATTCTTATAGTTGTTGGTATTTTGTTTCAATCTTGTTGAATTCTGTGTTTAAATTGCTTTCATTTGAGTACAGTTTATTTTGTAGCTGTTATGCGCTGCAACAAAATGTTAAAACAATGAATTTCATGTTACAAACATAAAATTCATTATTATTAAACAATTTTTTTCCTTTAAACTTGTTGATTCTTTATGTGGTCATATTCTACTACTTCTATGATCACTTGTTTTTGCAGATATTTATGGTTGTCGTTAGTTTGGTTCGCAATGTTCCATGCATTCGTTTGATCTTTTTCCAAGTCTCGATTATGTTTTTTATTATGTGTTTTCTAAATGGCCTTCTTTTCTCTTAAGTTCCACTAGTTTAGTCTATTCAGTAGGAGAAGGCGTTAATTGTTTGTTGAACAACGAAGAAGAATTTTCCAACATGCAAATTTTGGTTAACGGTTCAACTTTGCAGCGTATAAATATATTTGTTACGGTTGATCTGGAAATAAAGGCGGTTCAGCCTACATTTTGCTCGCAAATCACCATTGTTGATTCTTGCTCTCCTTCTAAATGGTTGTGTTTTCTCACAATCCCAATGAGCATACATTTGGTCATAAAGTTTTGGTTTGTAAAAGTAATGATTGGATGCAACTTATTAGTCATGTCGGTCAATGCTTTTATGGTGGTATTTATGAATTTCGTTCTTCTCTTTCTAAATTTTCCATTGAAGTTGGTTTAAGTAGGTGCATTGCAAATCTTTTAAACCTAAAGGATGTCTCTCTTCAACGGAGTAATGGTTTTTTATATACTTCCTTAGTGAATGAGTATAACTGTGGTAAGGTTATGAAATCTACTGTTAGTAGGGCTATGAACTCTAATGTTGTTGCAAATTTGATTGTTGAAGAATTTAGAACATTGATTTTCTTGCTCTGTCTGCTTATTTGTCTTTCTTTTTAGTTTTAATTGCCTCATTTTGTTGATTTCCATGCACGGATTTTCCTAGTTGCATATGCAGTCGTACGAGCCAAGGATACCACAAATCGAACCTTTGGTCCATGATCGTCGAATCACTTTCATATCTGATTGTTTTCAAGGTATCATAACATCGGTCTGGGAAGTTTTCCCCAATGGTAATCATTCTCATAGTTTGTTTCATAAAACAACAATCTATGAGATGAAATAAAAGGGAAAGACATGAATGCATTCAAGGAGTCTATGGTGACTTTGTTAAATATGTGCGCCTATGCTCCAAACTTGCGGGATTCGATATAGCTCTTGCAGATTTCGTTCATGAAGGGATATTTGTATGTCGTACTTTCATGGATAATTTGCCGAAAGAGAACTTTTCCAATCCTTTTTTTCGGGGTAAGCGTTACGAGAAAATGACTTCAAATGTTGCCGAATAATTGAACTCGAAAATCAAGCGTGAATATTGGACGAACTTCCAATTATTGAGCTAATTGATCACATACATCTTTGGGTAATTCGTAATTTTTTAGATAGGTTTTCAAAGTCTTAGAAGTGGACCACAATTTTGGTTCCCAGGGATGAGGTTCTTTATGCTCTAAATATTGATGTTCCTGGATCGTTTGTCAGGAATTTGGAGATGTGTATCAAGTTGTTTTTGTCCTGTCTCATGTTGTTGATTTTCAAAAATTCTCTTGTACTTACAGTGTGATGTCTCCATATTTTTGATATAATAATCTAGTTTAGAAACATCATTTTAAGTGTATTATGTGCGTAGCTTAGGGATTTTCCCTCGTTATTTTATAGATTCTCAGTTTTTTCCTTGTTTTGGAGTTTTGTTACTTTTAGAGCATTTTAAGTTTAATTGTGTGTTAACATGAAGCTCTTAGTTACAAGGATGATAGAATATGCCAATACTTGGAGAAGAAGCTGAGAAAATAACATCTAAGACGAAATCAATAGTTAAAAGGAAAGAAGCCGATTTTGGAAAGTGCAAAAGCTGCCAAAAGTTGTTGTCCAAATTTAGAGACGTCTAGTATTCTCAATGCTGCATAAATTGAATAAAAATTTGAAGGATCCCTTTTAAATCAAGATTGGTATTTGAACTTTGGTTGCATGTTGGAATCGAGTGATTTGGAGTTGTAATGAATGAGTTGAATTTTACATACTCTATGGGCCAAGTAATCCACTTTCCAAGGAAAACAGGTTTGAGTTAGATTAGAACTCTATAACCTATCCCATGACCTATATTTTACCCCTACACACACACGTTATATGTTTATTTACTATTAGAAACATGCCATTGCTTGTTTAGTATCCATAATTCTACTTAGAATCATCAAGAGAGAGCAAGTGATTTGTAGAGGAAGAAAAGAAGGCGGAGAGACACAAACTCCTCTTCTCTACCACTTTACCATTAGGGTAATCTATCTTAGAGCATCGTTGAAAAACCTTTTTCACCTGCTTTTCCATTATATCCGCATCATTTATGTTCCCATAACTCTGCATAATTTGAACATTTTTGGATTAATGTATTGTATTGTTTTATAATATTGTTTATGTAAACCGAATTTGAACAAGTTTCTACTTACCACAGTGTCGGTTGACATGAAGAACACCGAGTATTCAACCATAAAAATTGTTTCTTTAATTATCGAGTGCGACTTTGTCTTATCAAAATCAGCTTGTAACAACGCCAAGTATGCCTCGATAACCTGTAAATTTTGAATTACAATTTTTTGTTATAATTAGTTTTTCATTAACACTTTTCATAAGTAATTACTTTTACTTACGGTGCTTTCAAGCCCCTTTCCTTGGCTATTGCTTCCATGCCCTCAACTGTTACAGGGGTAAACAGATTACTTCCCCAAACACCAAACCTGTAAATGAATATATTTTTCAAATATTAGTATATTTTCATTGAAATAAATATATATTCATTGTCTTACATTTTGCCGTTTTGTATTTAGAATATATTGTTAATTGTCTGTACACATTTCTTGTCCAACAACTCATATAGTGTTTTCTTACTAATCCCACTTTTGTACACCAACTGCCCCCATTATTTTTCCTCTTCTTCATTCTTTTATATTCCTTTCCCTTTATCTTGTTTTTTTCTTTTTAATCTCTCTTTCCTTGACTACTATTTCTATCTCCTCTATCTCAAATTCGATTTTTTTGTTGATTTTTCTCCTTTTTGTTTTTTGTCTTGTAAAGTCAGACCCGATCTTCTTCTTCGAATTTCTTGATTGTTTCTTCAACCTTGTTACCATAAAACTAACTCTACACCTTCTACATTTTTCTCCATTTCCACAACCTTTCGTTCATTTGTGCTCATAGGAGTTTTTTGGGTTTCTGCTCCTTGTCTACAACCTCCTTTTCTACAACTACATCGGTTTCCTTTTCCGGCTCCCTTCCTGCTCTGTTTTAGGCTCGTTTTTTGTCTCCTTTTCTGGTTCTCTTTTTTGATCCTTTTCTGTTTTCAGTGGTGTATTTTCACTCATTCCACAGGTGAATGCTCGGTCTACATCATTGTTCAGTTCCTTTTCCTCCTCTAATTTCTTGATTCTAGCATTTTTTTCAACTATTTGTACTGCAAGCTCGGTATTCTTGGCTCTTAAATCTTCAACCTTCTCTTTCAGTTTCTTCACTTTCTCTTCCAACTTTTTCATTTGTTTTTCTTCTTTTTCATTTTTTTCTTTTATATTCTTCTCCAATCTTGACTTTTCTTTTTCCGATTTGATGTTGTTTCTTGTAAGTAGCATCCAACTCTTCATGTAATTCTTTGACAACTTGTTTTTGTTCTTCTTCTTCTTCTTCATCCTCTTCTCATGTTTTCATCAAAGCAAAAAAAAATACAGTCAATCAATTAAAGGAAACACACAAATTCATTGTTATAAACAAAAAATTCATTGTTAGAAACATGAAATTCATTGTTATAAACAATGAATTTCATGTTTATAATAATGAATTTCATGTTTATAAAAATGAACTCTTGAAATTCCATAATTATTTACTACCTTCCTCCTCCTTTTCCTCCTCCTCCTCCTCCTCCCTTTCGTCCTTCTTCTCCTCCTACTCATCCCGCACTTCCCCCTCCTCAATATCTTCCTTATTTTCTATCCCCCTTTGTGTCACACATACTACACTATCATAATCATATTTTTCTTTATCTTCCACTTTTAACCCAAGTTTTTTTCTTTCTTCATCGGTTACGACCATCTTTCTTTCAACCTGTGAAAGATTGTATAATTTTAGTTAAATGTTTAACTTATACATATCAATATTTTATCTTATGTTTAATTACCTCCTTCTTTCTCAGTTTTATCTATCAGGGTTACTTTACATTTGCTATCTATGTCATTTAGCTTCCACCTCAGAAGTCTTCCCAAGCTTTTGGCCTTACTTGCTTCCAAAGACTTGTGTGTTCGTAAAACCAATATTGTGAAAGATAACAAAGTATGATATTAGTACAAGTTTATAAATATATATATATATATATATATATATGCATTATTATTATAAGTTTTACAAGTAATTATTTCTTACCAGGAGAACCGTGACACAACTAATTACTTTCTTAGGATTCCTTTCACTCATCTCTTCTGACGACTCCTTTAACAAGTCAATTAGTTCTTTTGTCCAGTTGTAATGAGTCATATTTTCTCTTATTAGCTCAATCATCCTAAGATCTCTCTTCCTTACTACAATTGAGTACATTGACGACTCCATGATGAGCATAGTGATTAATACCGAGAAATCTTCTTTTCTTTTGTTCCATCACTATTCAAATATCTTTTGTAGATACTCCATTGCTGTTGTTGAAATATTTATGATGCAAGTCAGAGTAATCTCACTCACTTGATCCTAGTTGATTATTGGGAAGTATTATGTTCCACTCTTTATTCCTATAGTGAAACTTAATTCTTTACTTCTCTGTTTTATTAGACGCTCCCCAATAATAAAACCTTCATCCTTTTATGAATAACACTTTCTGATTTCTTGTGTTGTAATATATCTATCTTTATTACTATTTTGTGTTTCTTACGTTAAAATAAACCGTTTAAGATTTCATAGAAAGGTGTGTCCTTGCACCATTTTATGTGCTTTTCATTAAAACCTTTGTTCATCACTATGTTGACAATTTTGGTGATATTTGACTTATAAGTCTCCTTGTTTTGCCTTAGATGTTCTAATTCTTCTTCGATATCATCGAAGTCTTCATTCTCTTGTTTATTGATTCTTTTTTTTTTTGGAGCCATATTGTTTCTTGTAGGTAAACGAAAACCAAACACAAGAAACAACTTAAGAATCTAAACTGACATTATTATATCAAATTCACTGCTCCAAGCAAGAAATTAACTGTTTGATTTAGTGAATTTATTCAGTGGATTATGCAAAATACACAGTTTTACAATTTAAGATTCTATATTATGCATAAATTACACTATAAGGTCCCTAAAGTATTTGAGTTTTTGCATTGTATTTACAAAAAACATCCACTATAAGTCCTTAATCATCAATATTTTGCATTATTTCTTCCAAGTTTTTGAATAATTTGCACTATAGGTCCCTAATTTACATATTATTCATGTTTAATCATAGTAAAACAATTTTTCGATCATATTAAATATAATATAACATCACATTCATCATAAATCCCTATTATAAACCCTAGAAACTACTAAAATAGTTACTACTATCATTATTTTCGTTAAACAAAAAAAGCAGTAAAAAACCAAACAAAAAGAGACATGCACTGCAAGTTTGTACGTTTTTTGTTCACGAATCACTCAAATAACACTATGGAATCAAAAAACACTCTCACAAATTTCAAAAAACCATAAAAATTGGACTATATGCGACTTACGTATGTGTTTTTTGTGTTTTTGTATGGTAAATCTCTGTTTTTGTTTCTTTTCTATGCTCGGTCTTGATTACACTGCTTGATTTTTGCCTGATTTTTGCTTGCTTCTTGCCGTCGCCGTTGGTTTCCTTCTCCCGCTCGCTCAGTGTCTCTTCGATTGTATTGATGTATGTTTTGTGTGTTGTGCATGTGTGTCTATTAGTTAGTTTTCTTTTTGCTTTATTTTTTATTAAACCATTACTATTATCATTGTAATGTGAAAATGTAGGAGTATTTTAGGATGAGACTGTTTTTTATAAACAAACTTTTTATGTGCTTCTTTTTACCTATATTATTTTAATGGGTATTTATTGATTAATGGCTCATTATTTGATTGATATAATATATGTATATAAAATATTCTTTTAAATCTTTACTTTTTTTAGTAAAAAATCTTTATTTAACAAAAAAATGTATAATATAAAAAAAAACAAGTGGCTCTCCTATATAAAAAAATCTTTATTTACACTTTATAAAAAATGTAATTTAACGGAAAATAAATATATCATTATCTTATTTAAGTTGACTTTCTTTTTAACTACTATTATTTAATTACAAAAATTAAACAACATATAATGGAAAGTAACTTTTACACATCTCCCTATCTATCACGGCTAGGGAGATCGAGACCTGAGCTCCCCCTCCCTCTCCTCTTTCTCTTCCTTCTACTTCCACGTATGAATATGAAAATGGTAGATAACAAGAAGATGGCGATAAAGATGATACAAATCTGTCTCATCGTACTGGTGGTGATCATCAACAGCTCAGCACAGGTGAGATCGGATGGCTCTGATCACAAGTACAAAGCCAGAGAATCTGTGCCGTTATACGCTAATAAAGTTGGCCTTTTTCATAATCTTAGGTAACGCCCGCACCAGATCCCTCCGCGTTCATTATTTTTTCTTTTTATGGACAGCTACTTTTAAAAATTGTAAAAACATTAATGGACGAAAGAAACATAATTCACCAACATAAGCCATATAGGTTATGTTGGATAAGTTATGCCAAAAGAAACTATGATCAATCAAAGATTGATTTCTAGTATCATAAATAAAGAAATTAAAAATGCATTATCAAAATTTCAAGGCTAGATAATTTTACATATGAAAAGGGGTGACATATATCATTACACTTTTTTAAATTCACATTGAAAATAGTGGATAATGATGTTATTAAAGATGAAAAGAATATCTCAGAGAATGAGAAAATACTTAAGCTGATAAATTTTGCCAGCATCGTCTTAGTACCAAAACCTCAAAAATATGAAAAATTTCAGGCTTATAGCTTGTTACAATGTGGTATATAATTTGCTTTATCCCGTACTTGACGACTCAAAATTAACGTCATACATGTTTTTATTTCGGTCTTTCCACGTTTGTAAAATGGTGGCCGCAAATATTAATTAAATAATTTAAAAAATTCAAGAATAAGTTTTTTTTTCTTTTTTTTTCATAAGATAGGCCTATCTGGTAAAGGACTAATAAGATAAGGGGTATGAATTTTGTTAAAACCCTTCTACAAATAAAAACAAAAACGAATTAGGTACCAAAGAGTTGCACAGCTTCTTAACTACCAATCAAAAATAGGAAAATTGAAAAAGAAGATGATAATGGCCGTGAAGAGTATATGTGAAGATATGAAAAAGATAATGAAGATATTAGTACGTAAAGATGATACTAGGAAGATGAAGAATATACCTGAAGATGATACTAGCAAGATGAAGAATATACCTGAAGATGTAGTAATATTAATTCTAGCTACGCTGCCAGTGAAATCATTGATGCGCTTCAGGTGCGTTAGTAAATCTTGGTAAAATTTAATCACAAGCCCATATTTTATCAATTTACATCAGTGTTCCACTAAAACGAAAAAGAATGAATGCATCTTAATTAAGCGTCAGAATGTTAATGGTACAAAAAGAACATGAACCCTCGGGACTAGCAGCTATCGCAGTTGATAAGGAAGGAAAACTCACTCACAAGGTCATCTCCAGAGCTTTCGTTAGAAGCCCTATTGAAGGTGAATGCTAGGCGGCCCTTCTGGCTATGAGAATGGCCGCTGACTGTAATTTACGGAGTGTTTCCTGTTACTCCGATAACCTTGAACTTGTTCAAGGTATTTCTAAATGCACAGGTCTTTGATGGCAAATTTACCGTTTCATTGCCGAAATGAGGAGCTGGCTTCTGAAATTTCCATCTTGGAAGGTTCACTACGTCAACAGGAAACTTAATAACGTTACGGATCTCGCATCAAAAACTGCTAGACGTAATATCGATTTCTCCGCATGGAAGAATTGATCTTTAAGCGACTTTTATATTTTCCTTAAGTCTTTGTATAAACGCTCGTGATTAATACATTTTATTTGACAAAACAAAAACAACATAAAAATTTGTGGAAAAAAAAATTGGCTGAAAAATTTGGTGGGAAAAAAAATTGGCTGGAAAAATTTGTTGGGAAAAAAATTTGGCCGAAAAAATTTGGTGGAAAAAAAAATTGGCCGGAAAAATTTGGTGGGAAAAAAATATGGCCGGAAAAATCTGGCGGGAAAAAAATTTGACCGGAAAAGTTAATCAGAAATTTTTTAACGAGAAAATTTAGTTTGGTGGAAAAATCTAGTCAAGGGTATTATTGTCTAATTATATTTTTTATATTAGACATGACTTTTATGAACAATATCACCACCCTCTAGGGTTGTATTGTTAATTGTCTCGAATTAACGTCGAACATGTTTTTATTTGAGCCAATTAGAGATTAATGCCTATTAAAAAACTTATTTAAAAAAAGGTGCCTCTAATAAGATTTTTTATAGAAAAATGCCCCATCCCAAACTACCCTTATAATTAACAATTAAAAAAAAAGAAATTAGAAAAAAACAAAACAAAAACTAATAAACACACGCGTGCGTCCGTGAATTTTTTTTAAAATCGTCATAACTAATTCTAAAAAAATAAAAAAAATAAAAAATTTATATATTTGGATAAAGCAAATTAATATTTACGTCTATGATTTTTTTCAAAATTTTTTGAATTTTTTGATTTTTTTGAATTTTTTTAATTCGCAAAACATGGAATTCCATGTTTTAAACATGGAATTCCATGTTTTGATATAAGAAATTTGTTTCCCGCAGACACGAAATTCACTGTTTAAAACATGGAATTACATGTTTTGCGAATTAAAAAAATAAAAAAAACCAAAAAATTCCGAAAATTCCGAAAAAGATCATAGACGTAAATATTAATTTGATTTATCCAAATATGATTTTTTTTGATTTTTTTGATTTTTTTGATTTTTTTTTGAATTAGTTATGGCGATTTTAAAAAAATTTCACGGACGCGCGCGTGTGATGAAATTAGTAGTAGGTGGTGGTGGTGGTGGTGGTGGTGGAGGTGGTGATGGTTGTGGTGGCTGTGATGGTGGAGGTGGTGGTGGTTGTGGTGGTGGTGGTGGTGGTGGAAATACCCTATTATTTGTTTAAGATTTGAAAATAAATATTGTATTAAAAATAAAATAATATATATATATATATATAATATTAAGGATAGTATAGGTATAAAAAATATAAAAGGGGTGTTTTCTATAAATAATTGTTCTATGAGACATTTATCTCTAAATAAGAAAATTAGAGGCTTAAAAAAATTAAAGACATCAGGAGGCATTTATCTCTAATTACCCCTTTTTATTTTGGTCTTTCGTTTGTAAAATAGTGACAACAAATATTTATTTATTAATTTAGTTTGAAAAGATTTGAAGAATAACGTATTAGACACGTCTCAACATTTAGAATAAACTTGTTTTTGTTAATTTATTAGGAAAATTCTTCCATCCAATATTGGATGATCCTACACCAATCATATAAATACACATACCCCATGTTTTAAACTTGCAAAAATTACTAAATTATTAATCTAATGACATGTGTCTTGTTATAATAATCAATTTATTAATGTATTAGACACGTTTCAAGATTTAGCCACGCTTCAAGATTTAAAATATTAATTTAATTTATTAATTTATTAAACACGTCTCAAGATTTAGAATAAACTTGTATTAAACCCTTCTATAAAAAAAACAAAAACGAATTATGAGTCTCCTGTAATACGGGTGATAAAACCAAAGAGTTGCACAACTTGTTAACTTTTAATTCAAAATGGGTAACTTGAAAAAGAAGATGACAATGGCGGTGAAGAGTATATGTGAAGATATGGAAAAGATGATGAAGATATTAGTACGTAAAGATAATACTAGGAAGATGAAGAATATGAAGAATATACCTGAAGATGTAGTAATATTAATTCTAGCTACGCTGCCAGTGAAATCATTGATGCGCTTCAGGTGCGTTAGTAAATCTTGGTACAATTTAATCACAAGCCCATATTTCATCAATTTACATAAGTGTTCCACTAAAAAGAAAAAGAATGAATGCATCTTAATTAAGCGTGAGAATGTTAATGGTAGAAAAGTATTGTCTTTTCATTCATATGAATCACTCAATGAAACACCACCTCGTATGGAAGTACCTTATTTCAATAACAGCAGTTTTGATGTTTCGTGGCCTTGCAATGGATTATTGCTTTGTGTCTCTTTAGGCTATACAAATACCTTAGTCTTATGTAACCCATCAACTAGGGAATTTAAACTTCTTCCTCCAAGCCCCTTCCGTGCATGCTCAATTGGATTAGGTTTCGATTCTAACAAAAATGATTACAAGATCGTTACTCTTACCTATTGCAATAAAGCTGAAGTCTACTCCCTGAGTACTAATTCTTGGAAACAAATTGACCATGACGTGCCATATATTAACTTCACTCTTATTTCTACTGTTCAGGGAGTACCATCCAATGGAGCATTGCATTGGCCTGCCCTAAAAAATGGGGTTGAATTTATCCTTTCTTTCAATGTAAGCTCCGAGGTGTTTCAAGACATAAAGCTTCCCGAATCTAGAGCTCGTCTATTGTGGAGGACTCCCACAAACTTAAATGATTCTCTTGCATTGTTTGCATTCGAATATGGTTATCATTTTCAACCGAAGTTTGTAGACATATGGGTTATGAAGGAATATGGAGTGGTGGAATCTTGGACCAAACAAGTTAGCATTTCTGGAATTCCCCACCCATATAGAGGGTGGTATCCTCATTTGATGTGGAAAAAGGAAGTTATACTTGTCGAGACCGCAACCGAAACTAATCGAGAGACACGGAAATTATTATCGTGTGCCCTCGACACTCATGAAATGACTGACACAGGTATAATTAGTCATGGTCTCGATTTACTCGGAATTATGGTTTACAAGGAGAGTTTAGTGTCTATAAAGTGAGAGAGTTGGTGATGCAAGTACTCTGATTTTTATTTGTTATAGTATTATTATACTTTACCATTGTGTTTTTAGCAGTTTCTTTTATTATTAAGAATAAAGAAGTGAAGAAAGAACCATATTCTTGCATTTGCACCATACAAAATCATCATTGGGGTCTTTGAATATTTGTCTTTTTTGCTTACATCTGTTATTAAACTGTCATTTTTGAAACTGGAAGTTTCAGTCTTTGTTTGTGTGATGGTTTCCTTTATATATTAAAAGCAATTAAAATATTACAATTTTGTTTCCAATGGGAAGCAAAAATCAGAATCTGTCTTATTCATTCAATATCACAAAATAAGCAGGCGCCTTGCTGATATTTAAATAACATCAAGTATGACTATCAATTTGTTTGCCTCTAACGGTTGTCTTCTGAGTAATTCAATTGTGATTGTTATGTGAACTAGTGATTGGTTCTATGTTTTATTTTCCTTCGTTGTATATGATGGATTTTAAGCATTGTTTTAATATTAAATTAGTCAGTGAAACAACTAATTTTATCTTAAGGCATCACAAAAATAATCAAATGCATTGTAGTCATCTGCAGCCCGGAAGATTCAAAGCACCACATCATACTTATGACTCGCTCAACACTATCTCACTAAGTTCTCATTTGAGTTTCAAGTTTGACTATTTGCTTGTTTGTGAATCTTGTAATGGATTATTTTGTCTCTTGTTGAAAACAATCCATTGTATTACGGAATTCATCAATGAGAGAACTTACAGTATTTCATATTTTCCGAACCAAGTGAGGTTAGAATTTCAGTTTCAGGGGGCTTTATTAAGCTTTATTTACAATAAAAACAATTACATGGTTGTCATGGTTTCATTTGAAGGAGAAAGTACTGTAACAGAAGAAATATAATCTCATACAACAATTGGAGTGTTACTGTCCTTTCTCTATTCAGCAAAGTATTGAATCTGGAAGTTCATTTGAAGGGGGTCTCTTGGCCAACTCATAAAATCTTCTATTCAGTTAACTGCACTATAGGTCCCACTTGTATGAAGAAGTTGCAATATAGGTCCCTATATTATGCAAAATTTGTTTCCACTCTAGTACATTAGCAGTGTCTTTCATACTATATTTGGTTTTGTTGTATTCTTTTCTCTAAAATTTAATCAATTGATTCTCCGAAATGGTGCCAAATGAGGGAAGCAGTAGAGAAATGGTCTTTTCAGCCAATACAAGTGATAGAAGATTGTCCTACCAGTTGTACCCAATACAAGAAACCTTTTAGAAAAACAGGACATTTCTTATTAAAATAGATGTCACGAGTGATATCAAACTTTCTCCATGCCTTATCAACACCTACATAATATTAAAAATCATTTTCTAGCAAGTACAATTGTATACCCTAAAAGCGGCAGCATATGCTAAACACCATTTTTAAAGTTTGAGGTTATCGGGAAACACGGGCAGGGCAACTATTGTTTTGTAACAAGATTAATATAACAGGGGCACTGACCCATGTGATATACAGGACCAAGTAAAAATTCTAAGTCATTACAAATCGCACAAAACCTTATGAATATACCTATAGTTTACTGGTATCGGCTAAGGTGTGATAAAATAATAAATTTAAATAGAACAAATAAACACCCTAACCTAGCACGGTTCTGCAAGTATACAAGACGTAGCAAGCTTTAATGATACATAAGATTTGTTCCTCAGAGACTAGAAAAGATAGGAAGAACTTATGCAAATTATCAAGTGCAAATATAGAAGCTAGAAATAATAATACGAAAAACTAAAGAAAAGACAAATAGATTTTTGTTTGGTTTTTGTAAATAGAAAATTAAACTAATAAATTAAAGACAAAAAAGTAAATACAAAGAGAAGAAGATAGTATGAGAGTTTAGCTCGAGATATAGCAAGTAATCCCCACTAGCCTTGTTTATTCTAAGCATGTAAGGGTAAATTATGTAGTATTGCAATAACCAGGATTATAAATTCCTCCCTATACCTGGAGAGTGAACTTGGGAGGCTACCTCACAATCACGAGGGGACTTAAATAGGGTGTTCCTAGGCCACTAGGTTCCTAAGTAAGACTGACCTACTAATGATGATTGGTGATTAAATTAAACCCTAATGATTTTCTAGTTAGGTTAATCTTGTAAGGATTATTCCATACACTAGATGTTCCATCTGACTACTATTAAGGTAATCCTATACTCGTGCCCTAGAAAGGAAAACAGACAATAAATCAAAGCACATAAAACAGAGAATAAAACATAAATTCAATTTAAATACCAAGGTATCCCAAATTAGATAGATGTAAAACAAGTATAGGGTTCATACCCATATGCTAAATCTCAAGCTAAAATAATTAGTTCATACTACAGAAAGAAAAGAAAACAATTACAAATTTGGAGGCTTGTGAAGAGATAATTTGATTCACAGCTCCTTCAGAACTTCTCTTCTCTTGTTGTAAGCTTCCTCTTGGCTTAAGGATACGCCAAGGATATTTTTCTTCTGAATAGAGGGTGTATTTATAGGGTCTAGGAAACCCTAAAATGTTTTCTTGATTTCTAGCCCAACTCAAATTCGTAACCCTAAAATATAGAAAAAGTAAGAAACTGTTGTTGTTTTGTTTTGGCCGTAACGTTTTCATTTCAACTTCGTTTGACGCGTTCTGTATGTCAAAACTGATCGTCTCGGAAATCTCTATCACTTTGCTTCAGACCATTCTTCCAAATTCCAATCCAATCTTGAGTTATGATCACTTTTATGGTCGTAGCTGGTGGAATTCAGATTTACTTGACAACTTTATCTCTTACTTTTTTATATTTCATTCCTTTATCTCCAATTTCCATGTATATCTTCTTTCCCTTATCTCTTAGAATTGACTTGGCATATAATTAATTATCATATATCTTTAAAGCTTCATATTTAACAAACAATTAAACCCAATATGCTCTAAAAAAATCAAACTAAGACAAGAAATAGGAAAGTATAAAAATATATTAAAAAAATCGATAATTAAATTCCTAAATACACCTAAAATGATGTCTCCAACTAAAACTAATTCATCACGAATAGGGAGACATTAAGACCCCCAACTCAAAGTTGTATCGTCCCGATACAATAAAGATAAAAACAGTAGGGTAGTTAAATAAATAACAGAGAAGAAGAAGTAGGAGGAGAAGAAGAATAGAACACAATAAATGACCCTAGAGCAAAATATCTAAAAAGTCTCATGTAGTAATTCCAAATAAATAATGCACACTTACATCTAATATACACATAATCAACATTCCATAATTTTAAGTTCACATTTACTTCGCAATGCCAAAAGGAGAGGTTTTCAACTGAGTTCATGTTAATGGCTATAGGTTGTTCATAGGTCCTGATATAGTTGATGTCTCCCTTTTTGTTCTAATTATATGCCCTTAGGAGACATCAAATTAGGTGATTATTTGACTTATTTCTTAGACTTTTAAGCTTATTTGGATATATTGCGATTTCTTCCCTTGGATTTGGATTATTTATGTTTTAGAGCTTTTGCGCGTTAATTTGTTTGTTTTTAGTGTAAAGTTATTAGGTTTATGATTTGATGGAGTATCAAGACAAGGAGAAGAAACGGGAATTAAAGTCTTGGATTGTGCGTGAAAGTCAAAGGCGAGAAAAGTTGATTCGAAGAAGTAATTAGTGGGGAATGAAATCTGGAATGCTGTCACAAATCACTGTTTTTGAGCATCTTAACCACTGATTCAGCCTTGGAGCATAAAATGAGGATGATATAGATTGAGGTCAGGAAGATTTAGCAAGTTGAACGGTGTGATTCCGAGTCCGGGCGAAAAAAGTTACACCTGTTTGAGTAACAGCTATACACCAGTTACGGGATTTCATTTAATAGATTGGGCTTTTATCCTAATTAACCTATTCCTTATTTTTAAAAGCCCAATCCATTTTTATCACTATAAAAAGGCTTTAGACTTTAGTTTTTAGAGACACAATGCACATTAGAGAGAAAACAACGCCTAGGAGAAGTCAGAGAAGCAAAAATGAGAGAAAAAGCTAAAGTTGGAGAAATATTTCTTCCAACAACAGTCATATCAATCCTCTAATTAGGTTTTTCTATTTCTGTAATTCATTATGAACACTTTTTATTTTAATTCAGTAGTTTTTAATATTAGCATGAGCTAAATTATTTAAGTGCTTCAGAATCGCATTAATAGGTTGAGCCCCAATTTATTGAATTCGTGTTTTTGAATTTGGGACTGAATAATTTAAATTGAATTGGTTAATTTCGTATTGACTATTATTTTGCATTTAATTACCGTCTTTGAAGTCATGAATCAAATATACGAATAAGTAATTAAGCTATTCACTTAAGTGGCAAAGCGACCGCCTTGACGGGAGGTTTAATTACGGAACTAGGTAATAGACGTAAGGTAGATATTATTGACCCTGACGGGCTTAGTTAACCTTATAGCCAATTGGGTAGATTACTTGACTATTCGAAGGTGGATTATAATCACCCTAAAAGGGTTTGTAACACCCTAGGATAGCTCCTAAGTCCACCCTGACGGGGGTTAGGAGACTCTAGAATCCCGACTAGTACTTAATCCCGATTCATCCCTTAAACAGAAAAATTGATTTAATAGATTTAGGTGAAACCCTTGCAAAACTCAAGTACTACTTCTAAATCCTTGCGTCCATCCATATTTATTTACTTGCGTCATGTCTATTTGCATTAGTTAATTTAGTATTTTATATTATTTGCACTTTAGTCCTTAATCAAAAACCAAAACAAATATTTATATTATTTACTTTTCGAATCATATAACAATTATTCACACTTATTACATAACATCTAAAGTCATATCTAATCCGTCCCTGAGATCGAAATCCCGTTTACCGGATATTACTTGGACGACCCGTACACTTGCGGTACATGTCTTTCCTTTTTAGGGGTGTTATTTTATAACACACCAGGAGACACCATTAGTATCCAATGGTCCACTCATATACAACCTAATAGCTTCATTGTTTCTCCACCAAGTAGCTAGAAATCCTAAGGTCTTTACGATTATAACGTGGCTTAGGGACGGTGTGGTATATTTGGATAATGAAAAGTGAGCTTTCGACTCTCTCTTCACATTCCATCAACAAATCGCCCTAGAGCTTGAGTTTTTCACTCGAAGATGTTCTTACTCAACCCAATTTTTGATGCTTTTGATTTGCATCCCCAATAACCCAAGTAAAACATTTCCATGATGATATACAAATTCCACTTTGCGGGTCCAAATAATTTTCAATCTTTTCATATATTTTTTATTTTTTTTTATTTTGTATAGTTATGACTCTCTTTTTGATGTTGAGATATCATGCTATTTTCTTCTCATATATTTTTTTTCAATTCATGCTTTTCAGTTTTTTTTCATTTACTCTTACCCTGGCAAAGGATTACAATAATAACTTTTTCATCATCAATAAAATCACAATTACAATTTCCCAAACACAATGTTCCCAATGATGAAACCCACCACCTCAAACTCAAGTTCTAAAAACGACTTGTCTCAAATTTTTCGATTCGAGTGCGGGTCATATAGATAAGTCCTATAAACTAAGGGGTATGGCTTATAATGTGGATAATTAAAAAGCTTTAGAAAGGCTCATAGGGGCTGAGACGGATAAATAATAATAATCAAATAAAGGGTGAGAAAGCTAAAAGGCTTCAAGTGGTTTCAATATGAAAGAGCTGCCTTATTCACTTTTCTAACTACCGGGTTTTGTTACTTTTTCACTATTAGTTCATAGACAAGCGGGTTTTCAACTAATTTCAAACATCACGTTGTACACACCAAATAACTTTCCCGAAGTTTCAACACGACTTCTTAGCATTTCTCATTAATCTTTCCTATCTTTTATTTCCTGTTTTCTACATGCATACTAAACATATTTGTGACATCTTTCAAAAACATACTTGGTGTCGCCTAGGGTGTGATAAAAATAAGATCAATTTAAGTATGGAAAACTATGCACTCTCACCCTAGACAGGCACAGTACTGCAAGTATTACAGGACGTATGCAAGTTTTAATGATAAGTAGAGTTCGTTCTTAGGGACTTAAGTGTGTTAATCGCGTAGGAACAGATAACGAGTAAAAGTAAATAATTAGAAAATAGAAAATTAAATAATTGGTTTTCGAATTTTATGAATTAAAACTAAATTAAAGCTAAGAAAATAAAGACAATAAAGTAAAAGATTAAGAATATGAGATGAGAAGTATAGCTTAGGTTTTGCTAGTATGCACTAATCCTTCTAATTCTATCTATAAATCTAGTTCATAAGGGAGAATATTAGCTCTTGGTAATACTTAGTCAGGATTCTAAATTTCACTACCTTAGACCTTGAGAGCGACTAAGGGGGCTACGTCACAACCAAGAAGTGATTTAAAATAGGGTTATCAAACGCCACTAAGGCCCTAAGCAAATACTGCAAGTCTTGGTGATACGGTGGTTAAAACAAACCTTAATGACTATCTAGTTAGAAGTATGTTTTGTCAGAACTGCTATCGACACTAGACATTATGTGGTGGTTCAATAGTTAAACACCCTTACAAGGAGACCATCTAACTACTCTTAAAACAATCCTAAAGTGATCAGTTCTAGGAAAGACATTAAATCAAAACACATAAGCAAATATAAAGTAAGAAGCTAATATCAGATTAAAACATATAATTCCCAAAGAAACTTAGATAGAAGAATTAGAATTCATAGATTATACATATGCAAAACCCAAGCTATGGGAGGTTTAGTTCATACCTGAAGGAAATAAACTAAAAGAAATAATAAAAGACATCATCTTGCCCTCTACAATAAACTGGAAGAATAAAACCTTAAGAACTAATTAATCTGAGGCAAGGATGATTTACAAGTGATATAAGGGTGTATTTATAGGTGTTTAGAAGACCTAATTCGTTTTCTTGAGGAAGAGTTAAGGTAATGGACTTCTAGCCCAACTCAAATTCGTATGGAAATAAAGATAAACACTGCTGCGTTGTTTTGGTCATAACTTCTTTATTATTGGTCCGATTTTGCTCCACAAGATACCAAAAGAATCGTAACAGAATTATCTAGACCCATTAGGAGTAATCTACCAAATTCGGCCTCTTTATTAGGTAAAAACGCCTATCTTTGCAGAATCCCAGATTTAGGCAGCTTTTCCTTTTCCATCTTTTTAGCAATTCTTTCCTTATCTCCAATTACCATGCATATCTCCTTCCATAAGTTGTTGTCTTTGACTTGGACTCTAATTAATTTCCATAATTATCTTTAAAGCTACACACTAAATAAACAATTAAACCCAATATGCTCTAAAAATATTATTTCTACAAATCAAGACACAAAATAGGAAAGTGCACTAAAACTCAAGAAAATCGACAGTATTGACTTCTAAAACACTAAAAATGATGTCTCATCTTAACATAAATCTATCACAAATGAGGAGACATCAAGACCCCCAACTCAAAGTTGTATCGTCCCGATACAATAAAAGATAAAAACATAGGGAAGTCTAGAAATACACACTTATAAAATTCTCAACACAAGGGAAAAGCATAGCAGAATATATAGAATAAACCTAAAAGCACATAACTCAGAAAATTTCATGCAATAATATTTATAAACTACATACCTCTACACTTCTCATATCCACAGTCAACACGGCTTGATTTCAAGATCAGATTAGTTTCGCAATGTAAGAAGGATTGGGACTTTACTCAGTTCCCCAAGGGAGCTATAGATTGTTCATCAAACCTCGCTAGTTTCCAATGATCCACTTAACTAATCTCTAATGGCTCAATCACTTCTCAATTACATAACAAAGAATCACAAGGTCTTTAAGGTTGTAATGTAGGCTTAGGGACGGTGTGATAGTATATTTGGATAATTTGGAGTGAGCTTTTGGCTTTCTCCTCACTAGCCATCAACGAATCGTCCTAGAGCTTGAGTTACTCTCATAAAACGTTTCTCACTCAACCCAATGAATTCCTTGATGCACAATTTAGCATCCCCAATAACCCAATTAAGCTTTAAGGTATTCACATAAAAATCCACTTTGCCGGTCCGAATATATATTTTCTTTTCTTTTCAAATCAATTCTCTTCTCTATAGCTATGACTCTCTTTTAATGTTGAGATATCACGCTAATTTTCTCATATATATTTTTTCTTTTAATGCCCTTGTTGGCAATATTAGCTCGAAGCTTCTTTTTTTTATTCACTATTACCCCGGCAAAGGGTTACAATACAATTCTGTGAATCATCATCAATATAAAGCACAATAATAAGCTCAAAAATCCCAACATAATAACTCCCATAATGGTGGACCCACCACCCCAAACTCAAGCTCTAAAACAACTGTCTAAGCATCGCGATTCGAGTGCGGGTCATATGGAAAAGTCCTAAAATCTAAAGGATATGGCTTATAATGTGTTTCAATAAAAAGGCTTTAGAAAGGCTAGAAGGGGCTAAGAAGGATATAACTTTTAAACTCAAAAATCACTAGGTGAGAAGGTATAAAAAGGCTTCAAAGGCTTAAAAATATGAAAGAACCGCCTTGATCACTTTCTACACTATGTAATTTAGAAAATTTCTTACCTTTAGCACTTTCATCAAATGGTCTTTCAACTAGCTTGGATCTCATGGCCTACACACTTTCAAGGTTCCCTGAGATCGAACATACTTTCTATCGCATTGCTTACTAATCTTTTCTTTACTATCAACGTGTGTTTTCCTGCAAATACTCAAAGCATACAAATACATAGCTCATAAACATATCACTTACTATCATTAATCTACTGAGCTCATGCTTTCAAGCTATTAAACACACTCTACATCTAATTCCCATGCATCAAAAATTTTAATTTCACTCAAAAAAACAGAAAAAAATCTCAAAAAAAACAGAAAAAATGGAGATGAGAGACAACGAATCCCCACACCCCCAACTCAAAAATGAGCCGTGTCCCCACGACTCTAAAAAAGACTCGAAAACAGAAATTAAAATTAGCAGATAGACATATTTACAGAAATGGTAAGGAAGAAAGAGAACATACTCTCGAGGCTATTGCCTCGCATCATTGATATCCAAGGTTGGGACTGCTGGACCTTTCGTTAATTGCTCAAGGAGTTTCATGATGTGCACTTGATTAGCGTTGTTTTGTGCCACATCATTGACTAAGGAAGTTTGAGCTGCTTCTAATTTCGTTAAACGCTCCTCCATCTTCTCTTGCCAAGATTGCTCCTTTTCTGCCTTCGAGACTTGAGTAGAACCCGCTCTTCGAAGACTTTCTTTGATCCATGCATTATCAATATAACTTGTTTTAAATTCGAGTTTCTCTTCTTCACCCAATACTACATTCGCTTTTCGTACAAGACACGTGATCATAGTAGGAAATTTAACGTTATAAACCGATTTAGGAGAGACCGAGAATCGTATCACCTCCTCATAGATCAACTGTGCCACATCAACTTCTTCTCCTCTCAAAATACAGTCCAACAGTAGCGTGTTCTTCATGGTCACCTCCAAAGTTCGTGTGTTTCCAAAGACATTCGGGATAAGGAAATTGTGCCAAATTCTAGCATCTGCTTGAAGATATTTGTAAGGCCAAGGTGCCTTCAATTCTCCCATATGTAATTGCACTTTCTCCTTGTCTAAAACATGCTCAAAAAGTAATTCCTTATCAAAGATTTGTCGTTTAGCAACTGCTTCCTCAAATTTGCAAAAACCTTTCAGTTTCTTAAACTTGAAGTGGTTCCTAATCTCCTCAACTGTGAAAGGAACTAACTTTCCTCTAATCGGAACACAATCACTATCTCGGCTAAAGAGGCCTAGATAGAACTCCAAAACTAATTCAGGACATAATTCAGAACGGCTTACCATGAACGTAGACCAACCCAACTTCTCACCAAGCTTAAAGAATCTCTTGTATTCTCCATCTCTAATTTCCTCCTTGAATACTTTCTCATAAGCAAAAGGTAGTTCTTTTAATTGTTTCTCCGCAGAATTCTTCAAGGCCTTTGAAGTATCCACCTTCTCTATAGGTATAGGATCTGGTTGAGGTTGTGTTCTTTCCTTTGCATAATAATAAAGCTTTTTACCATTACTATCATACGAAGGTTTCCCACTCTTCAATTTATCTTTACCTTTTGATTTAGAACTAGCACCTTTGTCAATTGATTTCTTCTTGTTTAAATCCAATCCCTTGTTACTCTTCACCTCCCTCTTGCTAGATAAGATTGTTGTTCTATTAGTCATCTTCAATTAACCCCCAACTCAAAGCTTTAGCAACCTTTGAAATTTAACTCTTGAATTAATGGATGAATAAGCTTGATTTGGCCTAGGATGGGTGAATTGGTGATGAATCTCTATGTGGGTGAGGATGATTTGTAATGGGTAGGCTTGGATTTTAGAAATTGTGTGATAAATTTGTGAAATTTGGCTCTTTGATTCTTCAATTTAAATGAATTTGGTGATGATTGGTAGCTTGATTCTCTCTTGTAATGATGTGGAGAGAAGGTTTGATGTGTTTTCCTTGATGATTGGGTAGTGTTTTGGTGATTGGTGAAGGTTTTGATGAGCTTCAATGGAGTTAGGAGAGTTGTGGAGAAGAAAAAGAGGGTTAAGGTTTAATAAATTCGGAATAATATGCTCAATACCTCCTTTATAACTCAATCCCGTAACTTTCTCTCTCCTCTGGCGGCGCTGCGGACTACCCCTGCGGACCATGGGGTGCACCGCAGGGTAGTCCGTGACATCTGATGCTCGAAAATTTTTGCTCACTGACCTAAACCCGTGGTAGGACCCCGTGGTACGGGTTTTTGGCTCGCGGACTAGGGTCCGGTGTACCGGAGGGTACACCGCGGCTTCTGTTGTTAACTCCGTCAAAATACCCGTGGTGCTCACCCCGTGGTACGGGTTTTTGGGGCGCGGACCATGGCGCGGTGCACCGTGGGGTAGTCCGTGGAATTTTTTCTTGTTTCTGGATCAAACCCGCGGTAGCAACCCGTGGTACGGGTTTTGACCTCGCGGACCATCCCTGCGGACCATGGGGTAGGCCGTGGGGGTAGTCCGCGGGGTGCTTTCTTGCGCTCCAAAAATTTTCCTCGCGTTCCCTAACTTGATTTCTCCGATTCCTACACACCAAAAACACTAATACCTTTCTCAAATATGCATTATCAACTAAAAACAACTAAAAATAAACTTAAACTAAGAATGTAAAAGACATGAAAACATAAAAAAAACTTCAGGTTGTCTCCCGAACAACACTTTTGTTTAACGTCTTTCAAAGTTAGACGTGTTACCTCTGTCAAGATTTGCGAATATAGCCTCCCCAACAACGAGTGAGGCTATGAACGTCAACTAATCTGCGCTTGACCCCAGTTTTGGGGCGAATTTCTATCACCTTGGCTGAAACAACCTTCGTGACAATGAATGGTCCCATCCACGAGTCTTTGAAACTTTGTGGCCTGTTCTCGCGTTTGTGGGCTTTCCATAGGACTTCATGGCCAACCCCAAACTCAATGTTTGGCTCAGTATCCACAGGTTTTAATTGGATCTCCTCAGGAGGGACTTTGTGATGTGAAAGGCTGAGGATGATAGGCACGGTGGGATCCAACTTCCTTGGTTTCTTACCCAAGACATAAAAGGTCTCGGTTACATTTTTAGCATGAAGGGTGATGGTCCCATCGTGGAAGTTGATCACACTTTGACTTGTGGCCATGAAAGGCCGTCCAAGTATGATCGGAACCTGCTTATCTGCATCAAACTCAAGAATAACAAAGTCAGTAGGGATGGCGATATTACCTGCACGGACTAAGACGTCCTCCACTGTTCCCCATGTCCTTTTAACTGAGTTGTCAGCAAACTGCAACTTCACTGGAGTTTTCTCTGATTTTTGAAGTCCAAGTCTCTCGAACACGGACTTAGGCATAAGATTCACACCAGAACCCACATCGTACATTGCTTTCACTTTGAGCCTACCATGCAATTGAATAGGAAGGTTGAAACTTCCCGGATCTTTAAGCTTAGTAGGTAGCTCTTTCTCACTTCTTCTCGAAACCCTCAGGTTCTCTCTTGGGATCTCTACACTCGCCTCTTTTTCAGGACTAACTTGCGTAAAAACTTGTTGCGGTGTAAGTCCTTTCTTCGCAATCTCAAGCATTTGGGCGTTGATATTTTCAGGTTGGTACGCCTCTACAAATGTCTTGAGAACAGTGTCATTTTTAGGATTTGTATCAGGAATATTTGATGACACTGGTTGAACACTAGGTGGCGATTCCACCTTCTCTTCTTCTTTCTCCTCTAGCACAGCAGGTGCCACTTCATCTTTCGCTTCCTCCTTTGAGGCTTCTTCCTCTTTCTCCTTAGCTAACTCCGCTGCATACTCTACCATCGAACGAATCTCCTCTTGCACCTTTCTCAGTAACTCTATGAACTCGTCTCTCTCTTCATCGCTCTCCAGACAAACTTCTAAACAGTCAGATTCCTCGGGGTTAGACTCGGTTGGTTCTTCTTCAATAATGGGAACTTCCACGGCACTAATGGCAGCATGTGGTGCTTCCTCTTTTTCTTTTTCGATTTCAAGGCATATAGCCTTGCAAGCTTCGAACCCAACATTGTTTTCACCTCCTTCGATTGCCTTTACTTCCTTTTGTTCTTTTAGATGCTTGTTTATTTGGTCTAATTGAGTACTTAGCATCTGAAGTATGGCATCGTGTCCTCGGACTTTTTCCTCTTGAGCGTTTACAGTTGTGTTCAAACTGTCTAGAGCTTGTACTATCTGTGTATTGTCCATAGACCCTTCTTGCGGATACTGAGGTAAAGCTTTTTTATCTAAAGTATCGGTATAGGTGTCTTGAGCAGGTTGTTGTGGAGGAGTAGGTCGATTCTTATATTGGTTTTGGTACTGACCTCTCTGTTGGTAAGAGTTGTTCTGGGGTCGCGATTGATATTGACCAGGATTAGCGGCCCCTTGTGAATTTGAATACTGCATACCCGGATGGTTGCGGTTGCCCCATCGGTTAGATATAAAGTAAACAGATTGCGGATTTGATTCGCACTCTTCCCATACATGATCGTTAACTCCACATTGTTGACAACCTTGTGCCTCTTGAACTACCTTTGTAGCAGCTAAATTCTTCTCCGTCGCGATTTTCAGCTCCTTGATTTGATTTTCTAAAGAGGATATTTGAGCTGAGTTCGCAGTCTCTGCATCTAAACGAAGCGTTCCTCGGGTTTTTGTAATAGAAGCTCGCGTTGAAGGCCAACTTCTTTCTTGTTCCATAATATTTTCTAACACCTCGGAAGCTTCATTGTGATTCATGGACACAAAATTACCCTTTCCAATGTTATCCACCTTGTCTCTACCCTTGTCATCAAGACCTTCATAGAATATAGCAAGTTGTAGAGCAGGTGTATAGCCGTGGAGCGGACATCTAGCTAATTTTTGTTGAAACCTTGTCCATGCTTCTCCCACTGTTTCTCCATCTTCTTGAGAAAATCTTGCAAGCTCGGTTTGATCTTTAAGTCTCATGCTCTTCGGATAAAATCGGTTAAAGAATGCGGCTTGAAGCTCTCTCCAAGAGTGAATGGTTCCATGTGGTTGTCTTTCTAGCCAATCGCTAGCTCTTCCGGTCAAGAAAAACGAAAACATATGACAATACAGTTGCTCGCGTGTAATGCCAGGAGTAATGTAGGCATCACAAATTTGCATAAACTTCTGAATCGCTTTTACCGGATCTTGAATTGCGGTACCAGTATAGAGTCCGAAACTTTGAAATTGACTAAGCATACCCGGATCGGGTCTAAATTTGATATTCGGAATCTCAGGAGGGCGGTAACCGATGGGTTGAACATGGAATGGTACATTAAGGCCGGGTAGATCTTGTTCAACTCGGTTCTGTTGATTATTCTGCCCATTACCTTCTCCTACTGGTAATTGTACACCAGGTGGAATGTATGCTGGAGGTCCTCCTGGTGCAAAGTAAACTAACTCCGGATCATTAACTTGTTCTGCCATAACTCTCCTCAAGGTTCTTTCCTCACGAATTCGTTTGTTATAAGCTCTGAAGCTCCTCTCAGGCTCCGGTAAGGGAGGCCAAGAATTAAACACTGTGAAAACCTGAAAAAGAATAAAGCAACCCAAGCGTAAATCTGGAAAAATAAAGACTAAAACTAAACTAAAAACTTGAAAAGTAAATACTAATTAAAAACTAAAACTCGAAATAGATAACCCACACGCTAACGAGACACAAGTCCCCGGCAGCGGCGCCAAAAACTTGGTGTCGCCTAGGGTGTGATAAAAATAAGATCAATTTAAGTATGGAAAACTATGCACTCTCACCCTAGACAGGCACAGTACTGCAAGTATTACAGGACGTATGCAAGTTTTAATGATAAGTAGAGTTCGTTCTCAGGGACTTAAGTGTGTTAATCGCGTAGGAACAGATAACGAGTAAAAGTAAATAATTAGAAAACAGAAAATTAAATAATTGGTTTTCGAATTTTATGAATTAAAACTAAATTAAAGCTAAGAAAATAAAGACAATAAAGTAAAAGATTAAGAATATGAGATGAGAAGTATAGCTTAGGTTTTGCTAGTATGCACTAATCCTTCTAATTCTATCTATAAATCTAGTTCATAAGGGAGAATATTAGCTCTTGGTAATACTTAGTCAGGATTCTAAATTCCACTACCTTAGACCTTGAGAGCGACTAAGGGGGCTACGTCACAACCAAGAAGTGATTTAAAATAGGGTTATCAAACGCCACTAAGGCCCTAAGCAAATACTGCAAGTCTTGGTGATACGGTGGTTAAAACAAACCTTAATGACTATCTAGTTAGAAGTATGTTTTGTCAGAACTGCTATCGACACTAGACATTATGTGGTGGTTCAATAGTTAAACACCCTTACAAGGAGACCATCTAACTACTCTTAAAACAATCCTAAAGTGATCAGTTCTAGGAAAGACATTAAATCAAAACACATAAGCAAATATAAAGTAAGAAGCTAATATCAGATTAAAACATATAATTCCCAAAGAAACTTAGATAGAAGAATTAGAATTCATAGATTATACATATGCAAAACCCAAGCTATGGGAGGTTTAGTTCATACCTGAAGGAAATAAACTAAAAGAAATAATAAAAGACATCATCTTGCTCTCTACAATAAACTGGAAGAATAAAACCTTAAGAACTAATTACTCTGAGGCAAGGATGATTTACAAGTGATATAAGGGTGTATTTATAGGTGTTTAGAAGACCTAATTCGTTTTCTTGAGGAAGAGTTATGGTAATGGACTTCTAGCCCAACTCAAATTCGTATGGAAATAAAGATAAACATTGCTGCGTTGTTTTGGTCATAACTTCTTTATTATTGGTCCGATTTTGCTCCACAAGATACCAAAAGAATCGTAACAGAATTATCTAGACCCTATAGGAGTAATCTACCGAATTCGGCCTCTTTATTAGGTAAAAACGCCTATCTTTGCAGAATCCCAGATTTAGGCAGCTTTTCCTTTTCCATCTTTTTAGCAATTCTTTCCTTATCTCCAATTACCATGCATATCTCCTTCCATAAGTTGTTGTCTTTGACTTGGACTCTAATTAATCTCCATAATTATCTTTAAAGCTACACACTAAATAAACAATTAAACCCAATATGCTCTAAAAATATTATTTCTACAAATCAAGACACAAAATAGGAAAGTGCACTAAAACTCAAGAAAATCGACAGTATTGACTTCTAAAACACTAAAAATGATGTCTCATCTTAACATAAATCTATCACAAATGAGGAGACATCAATACTACTTACTATCATTAACTAATTAAATCATGCTAAATAGGTACATTCAATACATTCTTTGCCAATTAAATCCTAAAAATTTTAAACTTTATGCAAAAACAAAAAGGAAGATGGGGACAACGAATCCCCACCCCCAACTCAAAAGTGAGCCGTGTCCCCACGACACGAAAAAGACTAAATAAAGCAATAAAACTTAAAATTAAAACAAACCTAAAATAATGCAGACAAGCAATAAAGGAGAATAATTAGAACGGGGTACCTAGCCATAAAGCTATAGCAATTCCTCTTCCAAAGAAGATTCTTCATCCATATCCAAGTCTTCTGTTACTTCGTTTATTAAATGATTAATCCTTGAAATTTCTTTCTAGCAGGCGTTGAAATCTCTTGATCTTGGATTGGTAATTTTGTTGTAGGCCTTGGTGGTACACTAATTCTAGCTGTTAATTTCCTTCGTAGTGGTTGTGATGGTGCCTCTGTCTTTGGTTTCTTTTCAATAGGCTCATCAAGGTCAATGTACTTTTCTTTTGTAGCTCCGGGAAATCTCTTGTTCTTCCATAAGATTGATCACTTCCTCTTATAATCCATATCATCCTTTCTGTTTGTCATCTCTGATTAACCCCAACTCAAGTTACACCAAGTATAGAATAAAGTTAAGAAAGCGTGGTGTGGCTTGAGTTTCTTGCTTGGATGAATGATTATCAATGGTAGAAGAAGTTATTCTTGATTGTTCTTGGAAGAATTCTTGATAGCTTGATGATCTTGGTGGTGTTTTATGGTGTAGTGTAATGAATTTGATGAAGAAGATGTGTTTATGGAGGATAGAGGAAAGATTTTTTCTTGTTGTTGTGTTTGTTGTGGAGGTTTAATCAAGCTTGAAGGTGTATTTATAAGGTTTGGGTATGAAAAATTCGTGTTGGAGAGGCTAGGTTATTATTTGGTAAGGTAAGAAGTTGATATGGTAACAAACTCTTCACAAACCGCCTCGGACCGGCTTACCGCTCAATTCGCCGGCTTACCGGTGCATGACGTCATAAATCGTGTCGTCAAAAGCTAGCACGGTTTTTCGAAGCTCCTCTCGGCAATGAACCTGATTCCAAAAACCGTGACACGGTTTTTCTTGGGCCGGTATACCGCTCCCTTCACCGGCTAGCCGGTCGAAAAATTTCAAAATCGTGTCGACGCTTGCGAACACGGTTTTTCTACACAATCTCTCGGAAAGGAACCTAATTTTAAAAAGCATGACACGGTTTCTTCACCGGTATACCGGTGAATCCGTCGGGTTACCGGTCAGAAAAATCAGATTTCCCATTTCTTTCTCTTTTAACCCCAAACTTGTTTCATGCACAATTAACACACTACCTTTCTCGCCTATTAGCTTGTAAACACATTAAAAATATACACTAACTTAAGAATATACACTAAAAAACATAAAACTAACTAGAAAGCATTTAAAACAAGGGGTGTCTCACAAGAGCACTTTTGTTTAACGTCTTTATATTAGACGTGTTACCTCGGTGGTCATGTATGGACATCACCTCCCACCAATGAGTGATTTTATCAATATTTAAATTGTAAAATTTGAATCCCATTCCTTTCACACCCACGATCTTCTCAAATCTATTCTTTGTAGTCATTAAGGGGCTCATCCAGGAAGTTTTGGGTGTGTGAGCATTTTGTGGAGGATCAAGTGTTTTTTATGCGACTTCTTTGCCCATTCTGAACTCCTCCTTCTTTATTTCCTTATTTGGTTCAATTGGAACCTTCGCGACACATTTTCTGGTTCTCTTCTTTGAAACATGTTTAATAGCGTCTAGGAACAAACAATTTCTCGGAGAACCAGGGAACTTCATTGCTTTGAATACCTTAAATTCCACATGTTCGTCTTGGACTCTATGATCAATTCACCATTCTCAACATCTATTAGTGTACGCCCCGTGGCTATGAATGGTCCACCCAAGATGATGGGGACATTCTTATTTGCGTCGTTGTCAAGAATAATAAAATCACAAGGAAATATAAAAGTACCAGCTTTGACTAAAACATCTTCAATTTTACTAACTGGTTGGGAGAGGGAGCGATCCGACATTTGTAATACCACTGAAGTGGGTACTACCTCTCCTATGTTGAGCTTCTCGAACAGGGACTTCGACATGAAATTGATACTCGTTTCTAAATCACATAATGCTTTGCCGGTCCAAATTTCTCCAATACCAATGGGATTGTAAAACTTCCGGGATCTTGTAGCTTCGGTGGCAACTTGCTTTGACAAATAGCACTACACTCCTCTGGTAATCCAATCATCTCCCTAGTTTCTAATCTTCGTTTGTTGGAAAGAATGTCCTTCATGAATTTATGATATTTCGGCATTCTCTTGAGAGCTTCTACAAACGGAATATTAATATCTATCTTGCTCATCATGTCAAGGAAATTCTTGAATTCTTTTTCATTTTTCTTCTTTTTGACACGTGATGGGTATGGTGGAGAAGGACGTGTATTAGTTTCCACTTAGCTTTTCTTCTTTTCTAGTGTCTTTTCTGAGACACTACTTGGTTCAACTACCTCTTCGACCTTATCTTCTACTGTTTCTTCAACCACTTTGTCAGGAATAGAGGTTGGTTCTGGTTCTACCCTAGGTGGAGGTAATTGTTTTCCACTTGGTAATTCAACTGCATGACAAGCATCATCTTCGTGAGCAATAGTATCACTTGGGAGTTTCCCTTTTGGCATGTTTTAAAGTGTACTCGCCATTTGTGAAAGTGTATGCTCGAGATTCTTGATCACCCTGGATTCGGTTTGGGGTCTTCGCTGGCTCATCTTCATATTTTCTTCAACTAGTCTCATAATCTCAGCGATACTTGAATCCAAACTCGCAGGTTGTTCTTGTGTAGCTTGTTGCATTGAACGTTGAGGTGGTTCATGATAAGTTTCTTCATAAATTGGTGCTTCTTGATAGATAGGTTGTGGTCGGTAATAGTTCTGAGGTCGAGTTTGATAATATTTCTCTTGATTTCAGACCCAATTTTGATTATATGGGAACTGATAATTAGCGTAATTTCCTTGAGATTGATAATAACCATTAGAATAACGATGTCTTTGATGAGTTACGAAGGAAGTCAAAGCTGGATTATTCGTACAATTCTCCCATAAATGATTTCTTGCTCCACAACCAGGACATGAAGGTAAAGTATGTACTAAATTTACTTGAACTATTGTTCGCACTTGTTCTTGTAACTCCTTGAGTTTTTGGTTTAATTCCTTGAGCCTTAGAGATTCTGAGGTCTCTTCTCGTTGTTCTGATTCAATCAGCCAACTTCTCTCGGTGTCAAGAACTCTTTCCATAATAGTATTAGCTTCTTTAGGATCTAATAATACGAAACTTCTATCTCCTAATAAATCTGCTTTTATTTTGGACTCGTCATTGAGTCCTCCATAGAACATGGTTAAATAATATTCCGGCGAAGAGACATGGAATGGACATCTCGTCTTCTTCTCATTAAAACGTAACCATGCTTCACCAACACTTTCCCCTTCTTCTTGCATAAATTGTTCAAGCTCCAACATATATTTTAAGCGTCTACTAACCAGATAGAATCGGTCTAGGAATTTGGATTGGAGTTTGTCCCAGTTTGGAATAATATCGGGGTGTTGGAAATCATACCAATTGCTTGCACTTCCGGTCAAAAAGAACTGGAACATAACGTAATACATCTGCTCCTTTGTAACGCCTTTGATGATATAAGCGTCACAGATCTACATGAATTTCTGAATATACCGGACCAGATCTTATTGTGCAGCACCACAAGCGAAGGAAGCAAATGCTTAGGGCCCCAAAATTTAAATAGTAAACCTATAATTCATACATGTCCAAATAATGTCCAAAAAAAAAGAAAGTTCGTCCAAATCCTGTCCAAGTCTGCAAGTCCATTAGTCCAAAGTCCAAACAAATACATGTCCAAGTCTATTAGTCCAAAGTCCAAACAAATTCATGTCTAAGTCTATTAGTCCAAGTGTCCAACAAATCATTATCAAAGTCCAATTCTAATTATTAATCCTGATGCTATTCAATTAGAACAAGCCTCTAAATAGTAAATCTTGGATCTGGCCATCGAATGAAAAAAAAGAAGCAAAACTTAGGCCCTGTTTGGTTTATGAAAACATTTTCTTTTTTTGTTTTTAGAATATATTTTCTGAAATGATTTTTGTTTTCAGTTTCAATACTTTAGAAAATATGGAAAACGTCGATTTCACGTTCTCTAATATATCACTGTTTTCATTTTATTTTCCAGAAAACTGTTTTCATTTTCTTTAGCCAAACACGTTTTCATTAGCATTTTAGAAAATATAGAAAATGAAAATAGAAAATACCTATTATTTTCACGAACCAGCACTGTAAAGAAACGATCTCACGGTCAAAAAAAAATTATATACTAAATTTTCAACAAGGTTAGTTACTTAATTTTGTTAATTTAATTTCTTAATTTTAAATTGTGTATGTTGTAATTATATTTTGTTAAATTTCTTTTTTATTTGTTTAAATTTCTTAATAATATATATTTAAAATTTAATTTATATTATATAATTTATTTAGCTATCTTATAAATTATAGGATTTATTTATAACTAATTATGATTGATTGAATTAATAAAAATACATTAAAATAGTGAAATATTATATTTTTATCTGCTTCTAATTTTTGTTTAAGTGAATTAATATTTTTTTATCGCTTATAATGATATCAAATTATTTTTAATTGAAAAATATTAAATTTATTAACGAAAGATTAAAAATTAAGAAGTATTATTAAAAAAACGAAAGAACTTATAATTATTATATTATTGTTTCTTAATTAAACTTAATATTGAATAAATATTAAAGTTATTATTATATGCTATAAATTAATTTTTTAGTCTTTTTTTTTACTTTTTAATATTGATTATTTTCTAGTATAATATTCATTATTAATTTTATGATTTAAATGGGGCCAAGAAAATATACTTCTAGATATGAGAAAAGAAAAAAGAAATAAAAGGAGGAAGAATTAGTTCAATCTCAAGCTGGAAATATTTTTGAATTTTTTCAAAGTAATAAACGATCGGAAGATTTAGTCCCGAACGAAGATCTAATGGATGAAAAACATAACTCAAACGAAGAATGAAAATCATGGTCCGATTACAAAATTGAAAAATGATCAACATGTAACTCAAAACAATATTGAGAACACAGATGATGAAGTAGAAAATTTGGAGAACGAAGAAAATCAACAAGGTGTAAATGCAGACGGTCAATATAAACATGTTGAAAAACTTGTTGCTCCTTTAAACATAATATGATCCAAATAATTGGAAAATAATGGATCAAAATTTGATAGATTTGTTAGTAGAGAAAGGTCCCATAAGACATGAAATTGAAAAATACCCAAATGGGGTTGCACAAAAATGGGGTTGCACACGGCAGAAAATGGCTTATATATTCAAGCTATGGAAATAAATTATTTTGCTTTTGATGTAAGTTGTTCAAGAATAAAGGAGTTGGTACTCAGTTCGATAATGATGGGTTAAAAGATTGGGTGAATATTGGTAAGAGGATTAAGGGTCACGAAGTGAGTAATGAACACCTTATTTGCATGAGAAAATAGATTGAATTGGAGATGAGATTAAAGGAAAATGAAACAATTGATAAAAATGTGCAAGAACAAGTCAACCGAGAAAAAGAACATTGGAAACAAGTATAATTAAGAATATTTGCCATTGTGAAAAGTCTTGCAAAAACTAATTTAGCATTTTGCGGAGATAATGAGAATATTTATCAAGAAAATAATGGAAACTTTTTAGGCCTAACTTGAATGATTGCTGAATTTGATCCAGTGATGCAAGAACATGTTCGACGTATTGAAAATAAAGAAATTCAATATCATTATCTTGGTCATAAGATTCAGAATGAAATGATACAAATGTTATCATGTGAGATCAAGAGTATGATACTTATAAAAATAAAAAAAGCAAAATATTTTTCGGTCATACTCAATATCATTATCTTGGTCATAAGATTCAGAATGAAATGATACAAATGTTAGCATGGAACAAATGACTCTCATTATACGACTTGTGGATATAACGACATCTCCAATAAAAGTAGAGGAGTTCTTTTTAGAATTTTGTAAGGTGGATGATACATCAGGGTTTGGTTTATTTAGCGAACTTAAACAAGTATTGGTTTCTCTTTAACTTGATATTAATGATGTAAGAGGACATGGTTATGATAATGGCGCAAATATGAAAGAAAAACATATAGTTGTGCAGAAAAGACTACTCGAAATAACTCCTCAAGCTTTTTTCACGCCATGTGGTTGTCATAGTCTAAACCTTGCACTTTGTGATATGGCCAATTCATGTCGCAAAGCTAGATCTTTTTTTGGAGTAGTTCAATGTTTGTATTCATTATTTTCCGGTTCCACAAAACGGTGGAAATTTTTCAAAGATAATGTGAAAGGTCTCACACTTAAGTCATTATCACAAACACGTTGGGAAAGTCACATAGAAAGTGTAAATGCAATAATTAAACGAACTCCACAAATTAGACATGCTTTGATTGAGTTGGCGAAAAGTACCAATGATTCCAAAACAATGAGTGAAGCTAAATCTTTAGCAAAATATCATATCCAAGATTTTGAGTTTTTGTTGAGCATGGTTATTTGGCACACAGTGTTGGTTGCGGTTAACATGGTTACTAAATCATTCCAAGCAAAAAATATGCAAATTGATGTAGCTATACAACTATTAAAAGGACTCATATCTTTTTTTGAGTAGTATCGGGAAACAGGTTTTGAAAAATCCATGATCAAAGCTAAAAATATTGCTAGTGTAATGGAAATTGAACCAACGTTCCATGAAAAACACATTATTCGGAGAAATAAAAAAATTGATGAAAACCCTGATAACGAGGTAACACTATCGGCTCAAGAATCATTTCGAGTGTATTACTTTTTGTATATAATGGATCAAGCTCTCGAGTCACTTAGAAGTAGGTTTGAACAGTTTGAGTTATATGTAAAAAAATTTGGCTTCTTGTTTAATATAGGATGGGTTAATTTAATCAATGATAATGTTTTGATGGACCATTGCACCAAATTAGAGATTGCTTTGAAACATGACATGCTTTCGGATATTGATGGAGAAGGCTTATGTTCTGAACCGATTTTGTTGAGCGAAATGTTGCCAACCGATGCAAAAAAACCAATTGAAGTGCTTAATTTTTTGAAATTAATGGAAGGTTGTTTTCCTAATACGTGGATTGCGTATAGAATATTGTTGACAATACCTGTCACAGTTGCATCTGCCAAAAGAAGTTTTTCAAAACTGGAGTCGATCAAGTCATACCTTCGGTCGACAATATCTACTTTATCAATTGAAAAGGATATGCTAAAAAATCGAATATTCAAAATTAATCAGTGATTTTGCATCAAAAAATGCAAGAAGAGTAGTATTTAAGTGATACATTTTTTTATATTATCTTCAAATTTTTTAGTTATTTTTTATTATGTGTTGAATTTTTTATTATATTTTATTATTAAATTTATATAAAAAATTATATAGAGGGCCCCTTATTTTGAATTTTTTATTATAACTTTTCTCTGAATGCTTAGTAAAAATTCCAAAAACTCAATGAATTTTTTTCGATACTCTGCAAAGATACTGAGCATACTCAGAAATTTTCCAGATACTTCAGAAACTTTTTCCGGCAACTTGTTAACTTTTTGCGATACTCAATAACTTGTTCTGATACTCAGTACTTTTTCCGCCTGAGTACTCAATAACTTTTTCCCGATACTCAATATCTTTCCTCAGAAGGAATAAAGTTCGGATTTAAGAAGTCGGGAAAGTGGAATAAGGTGTTATTCAAAAAAATACTTTTTAGTTGGACCAATAACAAGACATGTGCACACTGGAAGGTGCACTACGGTGCAGGGGATTATGTTACTCTTTAAAATAACACTCGACCAATAGAAACGCGCGAAGCACAAAACTCTTTTGCACAATGTAACATGGGATCCAAATTGTTGACCTCTCCACCCGATGAAAGCAAAATCCAACACGAATACACAAAACACTAACATGATACTAAAATCTTATCCGTTAAACCAAAAATGTCAAATCGACACCAGAATCATCATCTACTTTTGCAACTTTTGACCCCCGAAGGTTCATTAAAGAACAATTCCAGCTATTCAATGATGCTACCCAAACAACAGTAGTAAGACTGAGCTTTACAAGTATCTCTCTAACGGTATTGAAGGCAAAGAGGAGGAAAACTTTGATGTGTTGGTTTGGTGGAGGGGAAATTTGCCACGCTTTCTAGTTTTGTCTTTGATGGCTCAGAACATATTATATGCCACATTAACACTTTTTATTATGCACTAAGGGTGTAATTATTCCTTTCTCTCTCTTTCTCAGTCTCTCTTCCTCCATACCAAAACTTCTCTCTACTCTACTCCGGCGTTGATCTTTACCAGATATTTGGCTTTTTTTTCTTATTCTCACTCTTTGCTTCTCTCTGAACCAAAACCAATACTTACCAAGCAGTCTACCTTACGAGTCTACAAAAATTCCACCTAAAAAAAGATCTACAAAGCAGAGAACAATTAGCCTCAAGGAGTATGTAAACACACATACTAAGTAAATCAAAGCTAAAGTACCTAGAAACTATCACAAAACTGTAGGAGAAAAATACAGATTTGAAAAATCAGCTGCTAATGTGAAAAACTCCCTCACAATTAGGTCAAATATATTATGCAAAGGAAGTGTTAACTTACCTCAAAGCTCAGATATACAACAATCACAAGTACAAGAGGAGATAAAATGATAATAACGATTTCTAGCATAGTTAATGCTAACACTAGAACCCCATTTTAGCCAATACAAATGGCAGCATTTCCAGAACTACATAACTCAATTAAATACATGAAAAACAAAGTCAATTTTCAAACTGGAGAATTTATTTCCTGCTAAGATTCACCAAACTCTTCCATTGAGTTGATAGGACCTTCACCATCATAGGGTTCAACCTACCCTAGGGTTACTACTAAAGATCCCAAGTCCATATCTAAGGCGTGGTCAAGAATTTTTTATGGTAAGATAATGGAGGAACTATAAATATATTATGTGTCACCAACATCGAATAATCACAGGATCATACTCAAACCATCAAAGGAAAATATATAGAAATGATGCCTTGCTTGGTAAAACTACATTGTGTAACATTTGTGGATAGACCCCTAACCATTTCACATGGTCGATTTCATGGTTGAAAACCAATGGAAACAATTTCGGAAAGTCAAAATCTGTATATTAAACCAAGGTTTGTTTGTGTTCAAAATAGAATTAGAGGAAGCCTTCTTTAGAGCCTAGGAGAACTATGGAATGTGAACAACAAGTCTCTCATCATTATAATACAGAAACCAAACACACATTGTTAAGAACATAAGGTTGACAAGGTACCAATATGAGTCAAACTTAAGAAGATCTCAGGAGAGTTATGGTCTAAAGAAAGCTTAAGTGTTACTGCAAGTGCTTTAGGTAATACAATTCAAATGGATGGGATTACAACAACTCACACTAGAATGAGCTATGACAAAATCTGTGTATAGATGGATCTAACTGAAGATATTATGGAAAATATTGACTTACATATGGGAGGAGGCGAGATTGAAGTTGTGGGAACAGAGTGCATGTGGAGATTAGTGGAATGCAAACACTGCAATCTTATAAGACACGTCAGTAATACATGTAAGAAAACTAATCAAGTTTGGGTACAAAAGAAGGCACTTGAAATCAAAGCAACATCTAAAGACAATGCCCAAGACAGCTGGATAGAGGTTACAAGGAAAAATCACCAATAACTCCAAAATCAAAGGAACAAGATCTAACATGGCACAATAAACTTGATGTGTTAAAGAAACATACTTATGAAGACACACTTGAAGCTATGTTTATTGATCTTTTAGACACTAGCACTAGGAGAGAAGTGAAAAAGGACCCCCATGACATTTTATACCAATGATATGCACCTAGAATTGTAGGGGCATGAATAAGCATATCAAGAAATTTGAATGCTTGAGTTATGAAAATAAACCAGGCATAAATATAGTATGTCTTTTGGAAACTAAAATAAACCAGGCATAAAGTTGATACAAACTGGAAAACCATCTTCAAAAACTGGAAAGTCATTCACATATATGATTATGATGACCATGGAAGAATTTGGTTATCCTGGAAACCTAAGGAGATTTCACTACAACAAACACGAACCACTGAACAAGCTATTTTGTGTAAGATTAAAATCATAAGTAGTAAGGAAAACTTCTACCAACCCTCCTCCTATATGACTAAAGCTACGGGACATAATTAGAGAATGAGATAAGATTACATCAAATGAACCTTGGTGCATACAAAGAGACTTTAATCAGGTTATGTAAATCAAGGATAGACTTCATGCTGCAAAGTTAGATGTTATGCAAAATAGATGATACGATGTACAAATGATATCAATCTCACAGAAATATAAGAACATGGCCCATTCTAAACTTGGACCAACAAAGCTGCAAGGAGAGAAATTAGAGCAAGCAAGATAGACAGATGCCTAATCAACACAAAAAGAGAGATAAGTTCCCTCATTATGTGGTGATAATCTATCCACATGTCTTATAAGATCATTGCTGCATAATCATTAATATGAATATCAGAAGAAAATCAAGGCCTATACCTTTTTAATTCTTTAAAATTTAGACTAAGCATGTGGGTTTCAACTCAATTGTGATATCCATATGGGCAACACAAGTACAAGGTAACCATATGTATACACTAATACAAAAACTGAAAATGATCAAGATAGATATTAGAAAGCTCATCAAAAATAAATTTAGCGGTATAAATTCTAATATCAACAACATAATAGACATAATTGAGATAATCGAACTATGTAGATTGAAGGGAGATCCCAACCCTGAACTGCTCAAGGAGGAAACATAATGATCATGAATCTATATGAGTAATTAAGCAAAAAGAAATCAATGTTGAGACAAAGGTCTAGAATTCAAAAGATCAATGAGGGAGATGAAACACGGAGTACTTTTACCATATTACGCAACAAAAGAAAAATCATAACACAATAATGCAACTCATGAAAGATGATGGATCATGGACAATCACTCAGAATGAAGTAGGGAATATATTTCTGAAGTACTATAATAGCTTATTGGTATACCCCACCAACATAAGCCATATAGGTTATATTGGATAAGTTATGCCAAAAGAAACTATGATCAATCAAAGATTGACTTCTTGTATCACAAACAAAGAAATAGAAAATGTATTCTGGAGAATTAACACTTCCAAAAGTTCAGGGCTAGATGATTTCACATATGATTTTCTAAATTCTCTTTGAATATAGTGGGTAATGATGTTATTAAATATGTAAAGAATGCCTCAGAGAATGGGAAAATACTTAAGGAGATAAATTTTGCCAGCACCGCCTTATTACCAAAACCCCAAAAATATTAAAAATTTCAGACATATAGCTTGTTAGAATGTGATATATAATTTGCTTTATCCTGTACTTGACGACTCAAAATTAACGTCGAACATGTTTTTATTTCGGTCTTTCCAAGTTTGTAAAATGGTGACAACAAATATTTATTTATTAATTTAGTTTAATTTTTTTTGAAGAAATAACGTATTAGACACGTCTCAAGATTTAGAATAAACTTGTTTTTTTAATTTATTAATGTATTAGACACGTCTCAAGATTGAGCCACGCTTCAAGATTTAACATAATAATTTAATTTATTAATTTATTAAGCACGTCTCAAGATTTAGAAGAAACTTGTATTAAACCCTTCTATAAATAAAAACAAAAACGAATTATGGGTCTCCTATGATACGGGTGATGAAACCAAAGAGTTGCACAGCTTCTTAACTACCTCTCAAAAATGGGAAAATTGAAAAAGAAGATCACAATGGCGGGGAAGAGTATATGTGAAGATATGAAAAAGATGATGAAGATATTAGTACGTAAAGATAATACTAGGAAGATGAAGAATATACCTTAAGATGTAGTAATATTAATTCTAGCTACGCTGCCAGTGAAATCATTGATGCGCTTCAAGTGCGTTAGTAAATCTTGGTACAACTTAATCACAAGCCCATATTTCATCAATTTACATCAGTGTTCCACTCAAACGAAAAAGAATGAATGCATCTTAATTAAGCATGTTAATGGTACAAAAGTATTGTCTTTTCATTCATATGAATCACTCAATGAAACATCACCTCATATGGAAGTACCTTATTTCAATAACAACAGTTATAATGTTTCGTGGCCTTGCAATGGATTATTGCTTTGTCTCTCCTATACAAATATCTTAGTCTTATGTAACCCATCAACTAGGGAATTTAAACTTCTTCCTCCAAGCCACTTCCGTGCAAGCTCAATTGGATTAGGTTTTGATTCCAACACAAATGATTACAAGATTGTTACTCTTACTAGTTGCGATAAAGCTGAAGTCTACTCCCTGAGTACTAATTCTTGGAAACAAACTGACCATGGTGTGCCACATATGAGATTTAATTTTTTTTCTTCTGTTCAAGGAGTACCATCCAATGGAGCATTGCATTGGCCTGCCAAAAGAAATGGGGTTGATATTATCCTTTCTTTCAATGTAAGCTCCGAGGTGTTTCAAGACATAAAGCTTCCTAATGCTATAGCTCATCTTCGAATCAGGAAGACTCCTACAATTTTAAATGATTCTATTGCATTCTTTGCATTCAAATCTGGATATAATTTTGAACCGAAATTTGTAGACATATGGGTAATGAAGGAATATGGAGTGGTGGACTCTTGGACTAAACAAGTCAGCATTTCTGGAATTCCCCACTCATATAGAGGGTGGTATCCTCATTTTCTGTGGAAAAATGAAGTCATACTTGTCGAGACCGCAACCGAAACTAATCAAGACAAACGGAAATTATTATTGTGTGCCCTCGACACTCATGAAATGACTGACACAGGTATAATTAGTCATGGTCTCAATTTACTCGGAATTATGGTTTACAAGGAGAGTTTAGTGTCTATAAAGTGAGAGAGTTGGTGATGCAACTTGTGATAAGAATAACACATCTATCTAGTTGATTAACCCATCTATCTAGTTAGGTTGTTAGACTAGAGGACAAATTAGTTATAATAGAATAATAGTACAAGTGAGGTGTGTGGTTCATGGTGTAAACACCTCACTCACTCTCTATATAAACTGTACTGTTATTAAAACAATCTATATACAAATTATTCATATCTTTACATAATATTCTATATGGTATCAGATCCAAGGAGAAGCTTCAATGAAGCTCCATTTTTCCGCCATTAATGGCGACTTTTTAGAGCTTCATTTCTCCGTTCTTTTTCGATCCTTCTTCCGCTACACTCTACTATTATTCTTATGAACTCTTCATCGCCATCTCCATCTCCATCCTCTTCTCCTAATATTACTTCTAGTGCTTCCATTCCTGCTGGGCTGCTCCTTCTTCGACAAAATTGGAGTAGCTTAGTCCAGGTCAAACTAGATTCATCTAATTACGTGCTTTGGCGTTCTCAAATCAAGGTTGTTCTCGATTCTCATGGCTACTTGGGTCATTTAAATGGTGCTGTCACTCAACCTTCTTTTGATCCACTTTATGCGACATGGTTGATTGAGGACCAACAACTCAAGGTCTCTTTATTATCTTCGATGATTCCATCGATTTTGGCACTAGTAGTTCGTTTAGCTCATGCTGGTGATGTTTGGAGTAAATCAGAAGAGATATTTATCACTCAATGTCGTACTCATGTACATCAATTGAAGATGAAACTTTGGAACATCAAAAAGGGTAATCAAAAGATGAGTGACTATTTGGCTTTGATTCAATCAATCTGCGATGGACTTGAAACCGCTTCTACATCACTTCCATTCGAGGATATAATTATGTATACTCTTAAAGGTTTACCAAGTGAGTATAACCAATTTAAATCGAGTATACGAATAACTAACACTCAATCTACTCCTATTAGCTTTCACTCTTTGGGTGGTTTCTTAGTGTCTGAAGAATTACATATGCTTATGACTGATTTAACTGAATCTCATCCTCAATCTCATACTGCACTTTATTCAAATTCGACTACTTCTTCTTCAAGTAATCGAGGTCGTGGTTCAAAATAAACATGGTTGAGGTCGTGGTTTTACTGGTAGAGGTCGTGGTCCTTCTTCTTATATACCTTCTAACTTGGGTAATCAATCCTTTGCATCTCAATCTGTATGCAATCTTCTTTACCTACTTGTCAGATATGCTTAAAGATTGGTCATAATGCTTTGTATTGTTGGTATCGTACGGATTTTGTCACTTTTCCCTCTCCTAGAGCTAATCATATTGCTTTAGCGGCTCAATCTAATGTGCATAATCAGACCTTACCTCAACATTCTAGTCATAATCAATCACATCATTCTTCTTCTTCTGGCTCTTATGATGAAGAGAAGTGGTTTTTGGACTCAGGTGCTAATAGTCACATTACAAACGATTTGAATCTTATTCAACATTCATCACCCTATCAAGGTGGAAATGCTGTCTCAGTTAGTAATGGAACTGCATTGGATATTGTCAACACAGGCCATAGTAAGCTTCTAACTCCATCTTCCACTTTTACTCTAAATTCCATACTTCATGTCCCTCAAATTTCTTCAAATCTTTTGTCTATATCTCGTTTTACTCTTGATAATAATTGTTCCATCTCCTTCAATGCTACCTCAGTCTCAAAATTTGATAATTAGTCTAACAACATCCTGTTTCAGGGCCCTTGTAAGGATGGTTTATATCCTATTTCCTTTAATGTTGATTCAGTGTCTTCATCCACTTCAAGTCTTCTTTGTTTGTCTTCAAAGTCTCAAGTTTCTCCAGCTATGCTTTGGCACTTTAGGCTGGGTCATCCTTCAGCAAATGCTTCTTCTTCTTTAGTTTATGTGTTAGATACTAAGCTCAATTTTCATGGTGTTAGTTGTGAAGCTTGTTTTGTTTCAAAAGCTCATAGGTTACCTTTTACACATTCTGTAACTAAGAGTTTAGTTCCTTTTGCACTTGTTCATTCGGATGTATGGGGTCCATCCCATGTGAATTCTTGTTCTTTATTCAAATATTATGTTATTCTCATTGATGAATTTAGCAAGTTTTCTTGGGTTTATCCATTAAAGTTGAAATCCGATGTATTTTCTTTCTTTCAAGCTTTTTATACAATGATTCAAACTCAATTTCGTACATCTATTCAAATTTTGCGTACTGATAATGGTGGTGCGTATTTAAGCACTCCATTCTCTTTATTTCTTCAGTCTCATGGTATCATCCATCAAACTAGTTGTCCTCACAATACTAAGCAAAATGGAGTCTCTGAGAGGAAGCACATACATTTGATTGAAACCACTCGAGCTATTCTTAGTCATAGCTCAATGGCCACTAAATATTGGCTTGAAGCTTTAGCCTCTTCAATATATCTTATCAAAATTTTACCAACTCCAAATCTCTCAAACCTTAGTCCTTATGAAATGCTGTATAAAATCTCTCCATCATATAGTCATCTTAAGGTGTTTGGCTGTCTTTGTTTCCCTTGGTTGGAACCTTATGCTTCAAATAAACTTGCCCCAAAGTCTACTCGTGTTTTTATAGGTTATTGTAATTTTTCTAAAGGATACAAATGCTTAGATTTAGCTTCTCAGATTTTTTTTAAATCTAGGCATGTTTTATTCAATGAACTATCCTTTCCTTTTGCCTCTTCACCAAGTCTGTCTAATTCTTCTCATGACAGTTCAACAACACCCTTCTTTGATTTATTTGATTTCACTATAAAACCTCATTCCTTATCTCAACCTTTTGTACCATTTGTCTCTTCTTCTGAGGTTACTTCAGCGTCATCCACATCACCTCAACCCTCTCCTCCTATCCACCCTCCACCTCAACCACCTATAATACACCCTATGATTACTCGCAAACAAACAGATTCTTTAAAACCTTCTTATAAGTGTCAAAATGTTCTTGAGTCTCCTTCATCTTCTCTTGTCGAGCCTAGTACCTATAAGGAAGCTTCTATGTTATCTTGTTGGCAATCTGCTACGTAGAGTGAATATGATGCATTACTTGATCAGAAAACTTGGTCTTTAGACCTTCCACCTCATGGTAGGACACCAATTTCGTGTAAATGTGTGTACAAGATTAAACGGAAAGCTAATGGTTCAATTGCTCGTTATAAAGCTAGACTTGTGGCTCGTGGTTTTTTACAAGAATATGGATTGGATTACACTGAGACATTCAGTACTGTTGTTAAACATCAAACTGTTAGAGTTATATTTTCATAGATGCTTCTTATGCTTGGGATATTAAACAGTTGGATGTTTCGAATGCATTTTTACATGGTACACTTGAAGAGGAGGTTTTTATGAGTCAGCCTCCTGGCTTTGTTAATGATCAATATCCCGATTATGTTTGCAAGTTAAACCGCTCTTTGTACGGTTTAAAACAAGCTCCAAGAGCTTGGTACCAATTGCTAGCTAATTTTTTTGATTTCACATGGTTTTCAATCGAGTTCTACAGACTCTTCTATGTTTGTAAAGGGTTCGAATTCTTCCTTAACTGTTATACTTGTTTATGTGGATGATATACTTGTCACAGGTGCAGATAATAATGATATATCCACCATCATTACTGCTCTAAAATCGTTTTAGGATGAAGGACCTTGGTGATCTTTCTTATTTTTTGGGTCTTGAAATTACACGTCCTAACATGGCGCTTTGTGTGAATCAATCATCTTATGCCTTGTCTATTCTCAAGAAAGCAGGTATAAGTGATTGCAAAGAGATTTCAACTCCTTCTCCAAGTAAATATACAATTAAACCTGATCATGATTTATTACCTTATGAAAATCCCTTTCATTTTCGTAGTATAACGGGTGCTCTGCAATATTTAACGATTACACGTCGTGATATGACTTACGCTATTAATCAAATTTGTCAAGCTATGCACAAGCCTACTAACTTGGATTATGCAGCTTTGAAGAAGCTATTACGTTATATTAAGGGTACAATTCACTATGGACTATCGTTTACTTCTTCATCAACGTCTATTCGAGCATTCTCAGATTCAGATTGGGCAAGTAATGCATGTAATAGGCGTTCTACAACGGGATATTTTATATTCTTAGGTGATAATCTGATTTCTTGGGGTTCAAAGTGTCAAACTACTGTGTCACGTTCTTCCACTGAAGCGGAATATCGTGCTCTAGCCTATGTCTCTGCAGAAATTAAGTGGTTAAAGTTTATGCTCACAAGCTTGAAGATTCCAATTGTCACTCCTCTCATCACTTATGACAACTTGTCTGCTATCGCTTTAGCTTCAAATCCTGTTTTTCATACTCGCACAAGATATATTGATATTGATTTTCATTTCGTTCGAGAACATGTTCCACTTAAATTGCTCAAATTGACATTTGTGCCTACATTAGCACAGATAGCTGATGTTTTTACTAAGAGTTTGTCGTCAACACTTTTCTCTTCACTCATCCGCAAGCTTCCTCTCCTTAGGCGAGCTCAGCTTGAGGGGGGATGATAAGAATAACACAGCTATCTAGTTAATTAACCAATCTATCTAGTTAGGTTGTTAGACTAGAGGACAAATTAGTTGTAACAGAATAATAGTACAAGTGAGGTGTGTGATTCATGCTGTAAACACCTCACTCACTCCCTATATAAACTGTACTATTATCACAACAATCTATATACAAATTATTCATATCTTTACATAACATTCTACAACTTGCAAGTACTCTGATTTTTATTAGTTATAGTATATTACTTTACCTTTGTGTTTTTAGCAGTTTCTTTTATTATTAGGAATAAAGAAGTGAAGAATGAACCATATCCTTGTATTTGCACCATACAGAATCATCATTGGGGTCTTTGAATATTTGTCTTTTTGCTTACATCTGTTATTCAAACTGTCATTTTTGAAACTGGAAGTTTCAGTCCTTATTTGTGTTGTGATGGTTAATTTCCTTTATGTATTAAAAGCAATCAAAATATTACAATTTTGTTTCCAATGGGAAGCAGAAATCAAAATCCAACTTGTTCATTCAATATCACGAAATAAGAAGGCGCCTTGCTTATATTAAAATAACATCTGTTAATAGCTAAAGTATGACTATCAATTTGTTTGTCTCTAACAGTTGTCTTTTGAGTATTTCAATTGTGATTGTTATGTGAACTAATGATTGGTTCTATGTTTTTTTTATTTGTTGTATATGATGATTTTTAAGCATTTTTTTAATATAAATTAGTCAGTGAAACAACTATTGTGTTTGTATATCTTGGTACAACAAATTTTATCAGAAGGCATCACAAACATAATCAAAAGCATTGTAGTAATCTGCAACCTGGAAGATTCAAAGCATTAGATCATACTTATGACTCGCTCAACAGTATCTCACTAGGTTCTCATTTGAATTTCAAGTTTGACTATTTGCTTGTGTTGTGAATCTTGTAATGGATTATTTTGTCTCTTATTTAACAAACCGTAGTAGTATGCAATTCATTAATGAGAGAATTAAAGTATTTCATATTTCCGGAGCAATAGAGATTAGAATATCAGTTCTAGGGGGCTTGGATTAAGTTTAAATTACAAAACAAACAATGACATGGTTGTCATGGTTTCATTTGAAGGAGAAAGTATAGTAACAGAAGAAAAACAATCTCATACAACAATTTGAGTGTTACTGTCCTTTCTTTATTCTGCCTCCAAAGTATTGAATCTGGAAGTTCATTTGAAGGGGGGTTCGTGGCCAACTCATGTAATTTTTTTTATTCAGTTAACTGCACTATAGGTCCCAATATTATAAAAAAGTTGTAATATAGGTCCCTATATTATGTAAAAGTTGCACGTGAACAACTTTGATATTTGATTTCTCCAAATGATAGCATTTTTATTAATCTATGAAATGAGATGAACAATTATGATATTCACTCCCATATAATTCAAGGTGTGAAAACCAACCAAATATTTGTTATAACTGACCATTACTAATCGGGTCAAACTCGAATCCTATCGGATTTGTAGTGGGTGGTATTGGTTAACCACCCATTTCCTTTATAAAAAGTATCTTTTGGATAGTTTTTTTTTCTTTTTCAGATGGACATATCAGGAATAAAGCTTTTTAAAATGTTGTATTCAATTAAAGGAAAATGAGATTAAGAAGCATTTAACCGAAATATAAGTGTTTGGTTAATTTGTTAAAGTTAAGAGGGGCAATAGGTTTGTTTTAACACCACAAGCGGGCGATCGGAAATAAAGGGGTACCAGTACTGTAAAGGTACTAGGTGTTTTTATCCAAAGAAAAATACAATGCTTGGTGTTGAGTAGTATTTCAAATTTAGACATGCTTTACTATGAAGTTTGTTTTTATAAAGTATTATTTTGTTAAACTAAAATAGCATAATTGCAGAAGCTGCATTGCTAGACAGAGCATACAATCCATGTCCATATATCATGTCTATTTCTTAAGCTCGTATTTGAGGTTGTTAAATTTTTTCCACTCTAGTACATAAGTAGTGTCTTTCATACTATATTTGGTTTTGCCGTATTCTTTTCTCAAAATCAATTGATTCTCCGAAATGGTGCCAAATGAGGGAAGCAGTAGAGAAATGATCTTTTCAGCCAATACAAGTGATAGAAGATTGTCCTACCAGTTTTACCCAATACAAGAAACCTCTTAGAGAAACATGAAATTTCTTATTAACATAGACTTCACGAGTGATATCTGATAAGCAACACACAAAAGGTGTTGCAAATACAGCTAACACTACATGACAAAGTTAGTTAGGCAGTTAGCTATATGTATTGTGTATCTATTATATTCCTTCTGTACTGCTATATAATGAGTTGTAAAACACAATACAATCAATAATACAAAATATACAATTTCTAAAAATTCTCTTCTCTTCATTATGGTATCAGAGCCAAAGGGGTAAAATAGGAAGCAACTTTCATTATTTTTTTTTCTCCACCATTAATGGTGTCGAGCTGCTTTCTTCCCCGACTCATTTCCTCTTCCGCTTAACCTTTCTTCTTCATTATCTGTTATACCTTCTTCTTTACAATGACGGATTCCTCGTCGTCATCTCAAAATCAATCCCCACTCATCTCATCCAGCACTTCAATCCCTGCTGGTTTGCTTCTTCTTCGTCAAAACTGGTCAAGCTTGGTTCAAGTGAAACTCGATTCGACTAATTATGTTCTTTGGCGAGCCCAACTTGAAGCTATTCTTGAAGCCCATGGATATTTATCACATGTTAATGGTACAAATCCTAAACCGGCTTCTTCAGACTCCTTATATACTACATGGCTTATTGAAGATCAACAGCTCAAAGTTTCGCTGTTGGCTTCTATGATTCCTTCAATTTTATCTCAGGTTGTTAAACTCACTCATGCCTTTGATGTTTGGTATAAATTAGAGGAGATTTTTGTTTCACAATGTCGCACTCATGTGCATCAATTGAAAATGAAACTATGTAACATTCAAAAGGCTGATAAGTCTATGAATGAGTATTTAGGTGAAATTCAGGAAATATGTGATGGTCTCGAAACTGCTGCTTCTGCTCTACCACTGGAGGATATTATAATGTACACTTTGCGTGGTCTACCATCTGAATATAATCAGTTCAAATCGAGCATTCGAATTTCAAATGCTCAATCATCTACATTAACTTTTCATTCGCTTGGTAGTTTGCTTGTTTCAGAGGAACTTCATATGAAGATGTCTGACTCGTGTGTGGTAAATACTAATCACTCTGCACTTTTTACGAGCTCTCAATCCTCACCACCTCCTCAATCTGCACCAAATTCAAGTTATATGAATAATTCTCGAGGACGTGGTTTTAATTCTGCTTCTCGAGGCCGTGGTAGAGGTAGATCAGAAAGAGGCCCTTCCATTTTGGGTCAACCATCTGGTTTTTCACCATCTCAACCATCTAATGCAGTTCCTACGTGTCAAATCTGTGCTAAATTTGGTCACTCAGCTATTGATTGCTGGTATAGAGGTGATTTCGCCACTTTTCCTTCACCTCGTGCTCAACGAGTAGCTTTAGCAGCTCAAGCTTTTAACTCAGCTCAGGCTTCATCATCATCACAGTCATCATCATCATCATCTTATGACCCTGAGCTTTGGTACTTAGATTCTGGAGCTAACAGTCATGTTACGCATGATTCATCATTAATTCAAGCTCCCACACCTTATAATGGTGCTAATGCAGTTTCAGTGGGTAATGGTAGTGCATTGCAAATTGCTAACATTGGTAACAGTAAGTTTTCTACCTCATCCTGTGTGTTTAAGTTAAATTCAATACTTCATGTTCCTGAAATTACCTCAAACTTACTATCTATCTCAAAATTCACCCATGATAATGACTGTGTTATCACTTTCACCTCTAAATCTGTGTCTATCTATGATAATCATACACATACTCTCTTGTTTCAGGGCCCTTGTAGGGGTGGTTTGTACTCACTTCCTTTAGGTGGTCAGTTGCAGTCAAGTCTTTCATCTAGTCAAGTTAATTTCAAGTGTCTCTCCTCCACTTCAAATAAGTCCTTAGCTCAGCTGTGGCACTTTAGGCTTGGACATCCTTCTCATTATGCTTCTTCAAAGTTATCATCACTTCTCAACACTAAGCTAGATTACTTTGGTGTTCATTGTTCAGATTGTGCTGTGTCTAAGTCTCATAAACAACCTTTTAATCTCTCTGTAACTTGTAGTTCAAAACCTTTTGATTTGATACACAGTGATGTATGGGGTCCTACTTCAATTTCATCTTCTTTATTCAAGTATTATGTAATTTTTGTTGATGATTTCTCAAGGTTTATTTGGGTTTATCCTATTAGGCTTAAGTCTCAGGTTCTTTCAGTTTTCAAAACCTTTTACAATATGGTTTTAACTCAATTTGAGGCTAAAATTAAAGTTTTGCGCAGTGATAATGGGGGTGAGTATATTAGTCATGAATTTGTTTCTTTTACTCAATCCTGTGGTCTTATTCATCAAACTAGTTGTCCTCACACTCCTGAGCAAAATGGTGTCTCTGAGAGAAAGCACAGACACCTGATTGAGACCACTTGCACCCTTTTAAAACATGCCTCCTTACCTCCCAAATATTGGATAAATGCTTTAGCTACTGCTGTCTATCTAATCAACCTTTTACCCACTCCTGTGCTTAATAATTCAAGTCCCTTTCAAGTGTTATTACAATCCTCTCCTTATCTTACTCATCTCAAGGTGTTTGGTTGTCTTTGTTTCCCCTGGCTTAAGCCTTACTCTCCTCACAAATTATCTCCTAAATCTGAACCTTGTCTCTTCTTGGGATATTGCAATACCTCAAAAGGTTATCAATGTCTCTCACTAAACTCTCATAAAATATATATATCTAGACATGTCTTATTCAATGAAACCTCCTTCCCCTTTCAAAATTTGTCCACTTCTTCAGTTTCATCTATTGATGACTCTCACTCATTATATATTGACATTTATGATTCTAAAATTAATCCATACTCTATCTCTCATCCTTTTGAGTGCTCAGTTGTTACTCCTCCTCCTGAGTCATCTCCTATTGATCACTCTCCTGTTGTCAATTCACCTGAATCTCCTCTATCTGAGTCATCACAGCCTCCTCCTCCTCCTCCTCCTCCAATTAAACACCCTATGGTCACTAGACTTCAAACTGGTTCTTTGAAACCTTCTTACAAATGTCAGGCCTTATCACTTACTCCCCAAATTTCTGAACCTACCTCCTATAAAGAGGCTTCCAAGTTACAATGTTGGCAAAATGCAATGCAAGAAGAGTTTAATGCACTTCTCAGTCAAAAGACATGGGATTTAGTTCCAGCTCCATGTAATCGAACTCCCATTACATGTAAATGGATTTTTCGCATTAAGAAAAATGCTGATGGGTCAATTGCTCGTTACAAAGCTCGTTTAGTGGCTCGTGGTTTTTTGCAAGAATTTGGTATTGATTATAATGAAACGTTCAGCCCGGTTGTTAAGCACCAAACTGTGCGTTTAATTCTTTCTCTTGCAGCCTCTTATGACTGGGTTATACATCAACTTGATGTCTCTAATGCCTTCTTACATGGCTCTCTATCTGAAGAAGTATATATGACTCAACCACTTGGTTTTGTCAGCTCAGCTCACCCTAACTATGTTTGTAAATTGAACAGATCACTTTATGGTTTAAAACAGGCTCCTAGAGCCTGGTATCAACTGCTTACCTCATTTCTACTATCTCAGAAGTTTGTTGTAAGCTCAGCTGATACATCAATGTTTATACGAGGCTCTAATGATTCTTTGACTATAATCTTGGTTTATGTTGATGATTTATTAGTTACAGGTGCTGACTCTTCTCTTATTGCATCAATAATTCTTGCCTTAAAATCGCGTTTTGCGATGAAGGACCTTGGTCATGTATCATATTTCTTGGGGTTAGATATAATCAAGAATGATTCGGGCTTTATTGTCAATCAAGCTACCTATGCTAAATCTATTCTCTCTAAAGCTGGTATGCTTGACTGTAAGGCCTCTCCTACTCCTTCTTTAAACAAATATATAGTTCCAACTGTGTATGATCTTAAGCCCTTTGAGAATACACATCTTTTTCGAAGTTTAATTGGTGCTCTTCAATATCTTACGATTACAAGGCCAGATATTGCCTTTGCTGTTAATCAATTGTGTCAACATATGCACAGTCCTCGTAACGTTGATTATGAAGCTTTAAAACGTTTGCTTCGATATGTTAAAGGATCAATATATTATAGCATTTCGTTTACTAAATCACCTATTCAACTTCAAGCTTTTTCTGACTCTGATTGGGCCAGTGATACACTTGATCGGCGTTCTACCACCGGCTATTGTATCTTTTTAGGGTCTAATATCTTATCATGGGGTTCCAAGAAGCAATCAACTGTGTCTCGCTCATCTACTGAAGCGGAGTATAGAGCACTAGCTTATGTTTCAGCTGAATTAAAGTGGATTTCTTACTTGTTGAGAGATTTGAAATTGCCTGTTCAAACTCCTATTTTGGCTTGTGATAATCTCTCAGCTATAGCCTTAGCTTCAAATCCGGTGTTTCACTCTCGAACAAGGCATATTGATATTGATTTCCACTTTGTGCGTGAACAAGTGACCTCCAAAGAGCTTAAGCTTGTTCATGTCTCTACCTCAAATCAGGTTGCTGATCTTCTTACCAAGGGACTTCCAGTTGCTACTTATGCCTTTCTAATCTCCAAGCTTCCTCTTCTCACGATGCTCAGCTTGAGGGGGGATGATAAGAAACACACAAAAGGTGTTGCAAATACAGCTAACACTACATGACAAAGTTAGTTAGGCAGTTAGCTATATGTATTGTGTATCTATTATATTCCTTCTGTACTGCTATATAATGAGTTGTAAAACACAATACAATCAATAATACAAAATATACAATTTCTAAAAATTCTCTTCTCTTCATTAATATCAAACTTTCTCCATGCCTTATCAACACCTACATAATATTAAAAATCATTCTCTAGCAAGTACAACTGTATACCCTAAAAGCAGCAGCATATGCTAAACACCATTTTTAAAGTTTGAGGTTATCGGGAAACACAGGCAGGGGCAACTACTGTTTTGTAACAAAAATTTTAATATAATAAGGGCACTGACCAATGTGATATTCAGGACCAAGTAAAAAGTCTAAGTCATTATAACTCGCACAAAACCTTATGAATATACCTATAGTTTACCTCCTTTACCACAACTCCACAACCATGATCTGACGTAGGTTTAAGAGTATAATGTGGCCAGCTGTCCCAGTTTCCGTTCATTAAGTATTTCCTCATCTACCCGAATAATATCATCTTTTTTTACCAGAAAGCGATTAGAAATATTCAACAATCGCTTCATGGACTTTCTCACCCGGATATTACTCACATTGATGAATTACATCGACTGAATAATTTGTTGGGGAAAAGAAGGTTCTATTACTAAAGAAAGATAGAGAGACGATTAAGCAAACAACTACCTTAGTTAGTGCCTTCTGGACCCAAAAATTCACTAAAATTTTTAAGTCACTTGTAAGGATAAAATCATAAAAAATTTGTAATTTGATCTACAAGTCCATCATGATCATTGTGTAACGAATGCCGACAATTTTGGATAAAATTGTCAACAAGGTGCAAAAAGCTTTTGTTTCGAGAAGGACTATATTTAATAATGTTCAGTTGATACAAAAAATTGCGAGATTACAGCCATATAGAAAAAACTTCAAGATTAACGATTGAGATTGACCTTCAAGAATCCGATGACTATATTTATTTGTATATGAGAAGATTTAATGGGTTATTTTTCTAGACAATTATATTACATTTTTTTAGGCAAAATAACTTATATTAAAGGGATATACTAGAGCAGTTAATCTACATTATCAGTGTCAAAAGTAGTAGCATCATTACATAACAAAGTTCCAAAATCAAAAGTCAAATTACAAAACCAATTATAAGGTAAAATCTTCCTAAAAAAAGCTTTAACAATCCAATCTGCAGCTTTGTTTGCAGATCTTCTTATCCCACGAATCTTGATATTGGGGTGGGCTTTGGTCATACTTCTAATATCTTCCACGATTGGCCTGATCTTCCAAGAGCAGGACACGCTAGAAGAATGTACGACTTGAATAACTACTTCAGCATCAGATTCTATACTGGTGCAAGAGGGGACTTGGTCAATAGCAAAAAATAGAGCATTATGAAGAGTTTTTGCTTCAATCTCAAAGCTAGTAAAGGCAGTAGAAGACATAGCGAAACCTGTAACTACTTCACCTATACTAATACGAGCCATGGCGACTGGAAAAGCTTTACCAAGGACAAAAGAGGCATCAACATTGATCTTGACTTTATGTTTGGAAGGTGTCATCAAGGTGGGGGATAAAGACTTCCATGTTGGCATATTCAAAGTGGGGATGAGAGGAGGACTCTCCAAGCTATCTTCCTTATTACAAAATATGTCCCTGCAAGTAGATTTCATAAAGGGTAATCCAGTATCAAAATTAATGTGAAATCTTCAATAACTTTTTTATTTTTCATAACCCAAATATACCATAAACAAGCAATATTTGTAAGTAGTATTTTTGTTATATCTATCTTGTTTAGGCCTCTATCAATTAAGTCCCCAATCCAGCTGTTAATACCAGCTGAAGAAGAGAGATCAACACTGCAGTGTAAAGGGGATAAACACCACATCTTCCTAGCCCATTCACAGTGAAGGAATAGGTGTTCCACATTTTCCTCATTTTTTAGACAAATTTTACATAAGTCAGAACTGGAGCATCTCCTCACAAACTTGTTTCTTTCTGTGGACAAAGCAGTAAGCATGACTCTCCAAAAGAAAAACTTGAATTTGGGAGGGGCTTTAGATGCCAAACTTAGGGCTAATAAGTCTTTATTAGGAAATGTAGAAGGGGTAGGAAAATTAGGAGGGAGTATATAATTCTCCACCACATAGGAATAGCCTGACTTACTTGTATAAGTCCATGTTGATTGTAGGCCCCTCTATCCATGGGATATTGAGTTTCAATTTTCTAAAGCTATTCCAGGAGAAACTAAAGAATTAATTGTCTCATTAGTATTAGTGTTGATAAGATCAGCCACATACTTGGGGAATAAGGGATCAATTCTATAGTGAGGAGGTTTAGAGAGGTATGAGCCTGTCCAGTTATCTTCCCGTATAAGGGTATAATGGCCACCCCAATAGGTTTTATGAGGTGTTTTTTTAAAAAAACCATGCCTTTTGGCCATGCTATTCCAAACCCAATAAGCGCCTCTAATATTTGAGGAGTGTAAAAACTCTTCATCGTGGAAATATATGCCTTTCAGGACTTGGTAAATAAGAGATTCTGGCTTGTTTAGAAAGTAGGGATATGTTAAAGGCTCCAAGATTCTTAATTCCTAATCCTCCATTTATCTTTGGAGATAAAACTTGTTCCAGTTTATCCAATGTATGCTTGAATCCTCATCTCTTCCCCAAAGAAAATGGCTAGTTAATGAGTTAATTTTCTTGATTATGCCTTTAGGGATAGCTAAAGGAGACATGAAGTATGTTGGGAAAGCATGGATAATAGGAGAAATAAGGGTAGCTTTCCCAGCCATGAAAATAAGATATTGTTTCCATCCTCCTATCTTATTAGCAGTTCTAGATATCAAAGTATCCATTGCTTTCGTTTTAGAGTTACCTCATTCAGTAGGAATTCCAAGATAAAGGCATAAATCATTAGTAACAGGCATTCTGAATGAGTCCTCTATCAAAAGTTTTATGGAAGGAGTAGTGTTTGGGCTAAGTAGGATAAAAGAGTTGTTAAGATTAAGGGCTAACCCTGATGCGAAGCAAAATTCGTAAAGAACTTCTTTAAAAGCGTAAATCTCTAAAGTAGAGTTACTGGTGGGGGCAAAGGTGTGATAAAATAATAGATAAATAAAGATAATAATAAATGGCACACACCCTTGACAACTGCGGAACTCACTGCAAGTATCACCGATCGTTTGCAAGTTTTAATGATAAGTCAAGTTCGTTCGCAGGGATTTAATCTGTTAGATCTACTTGTATTAAATAAGCGTAGATGAATTTAGATGTTTAGAATAAAATATAATAAGATTAATAATTATCTAGATGAGAAATAAACAAATAGGAATGCAGATAAATAAATATGAATGTAAGTCAGATAAATAAGGGATATTAATATGAGTCTATTACTTAGTTGTTATTCTAATCTTATGGTGAATTGAGCATTATATATTAACCGGGATTCTAAATTCCCTCTTAGACCTTAAGAGCGACTAAGGGGCTACCGCACAATCACGAGGTAGTTTCCTAAGCAAACTTTTCCTTCAATTGATGATTGGTGATTAAAACAAACCTTTATGGCTATCTAGTTAGGCACGCCTATTAGGATCAAAACCAGATGATTATGTGGTGTTGTCAATAACTAATAATAGCCCTAAGATTGGCCAAATCTAGGGCTGGGACAATAAGTCAAAACACATAATAACAATATACGCCAAGCTCAAATCAATTAAATTAACAAATAGTATTCTTGAATTTAAGACAAAATAATAACCCAACAATTAAAAGTAAAACTTACAGAATAAAATCTTAGAAGTATGGTGAAACCACAAATCTATAACTAATTACCCTAAATATAGATAATGAGAGATGTAGAAGAGGAGTTTGTCACTCACCAACTTCTTGCTTCTTGTCTTCCTCTACAGGTCAGTTTGCTTCTTGGATGAATAATTTGATACTAAGAATGAATAATGAATTTAATGACTAAGCTAATATTTAAAACTGAGAAAATACAAGTAAGGACTAAGCCTATACTTGGAATTGATCAAGGACATGTTTACAATGATAAGAGTGTGTATTTATAGGTGTCGTGGAAGCCCTAATTCGTTTTCTTGGGGTAGAAGAAAAGTAATGGACTCCTATCCCAACTCAAATTCGTAACCCTAAAATATAGAAAAGGTATGATTCTGTTGCTGATTTGTTTTGGTCATAACTCCTTCAATACTTATCCGTTTGACGCGTTCTTTATGTCGAAACTAATCATCTCGGGAAAGCTCTATCCATTGGTTCAGGCCATTCTGCCAAATTTCTAGCCAATCTTGATTTATGATCATGTTTTTGAACGTGACTGGTGAATTTCACATTTATTTGGCAACTTTATCTTTCCATATCTATCTTTTCTTTCCATAATCTCCTATTTCCATGCATATATTCTTTCCTTAATCTCTTAGAATTGACTTGGCATCTAATTAATCACCATATATATATATATATATATATATATATATATATATATATATCTTTAAAGCTTCACAATTAAAAAATAATTAAACCTAATATGCTCTAAAAATAACAACTCATTAAATCAAGACAAGAAATAGGAAAGTGCAATAATACATGATAAAATCGACTAAATGACTTACTAAAACACTAAAAATGATGTCCCCAACTAATATTAAATCATCACAAATAAGGAGACATCAAGACCCCCAACTTAAAGTTGTATCGTCCCGATAGAATAAAAATAAAAACAACGGGAAGTCTCTAAATACACACCTAGGTCAATTAAGCATAGAGGGGAAAGAAGATAGCAGAATGTATAGAATAGACTCAAAGCAACTACTCAGAAAATTTCATGTAATAATATTTACAAACTACCTGCACACTTGTCATATCCACATTCAACACGGCTTGAATTCAAGATTAGATTAGCTTCGCAATGTAAGAAGGAGAGGAACTTTACTCAGTTCACCAAGGAGGCTATAGATTGTTCATCGAACTTTACTAGTATCCAAGGATCCACTTAACTACTCTCTAACGGCTCAATCACTTCTTGATTACATAGCAAAGAATCATAAGGTCTTTAAGGTTGTAATGTTGGCTTAGGGATGGTATGATAAGTATAATTGGATAATTTAGAGTGAGCTTTTGTCTCTCTCCTCACTAGCCATCAACGAATCGGCTTAGAGCTTGAGCTACTCTCATAAAACTTTTCTCACTCAACCCAATAATTCTTTGATGCACAAATTAGCATCCCCAATAACTTAATTAAAGCATAAAGATGTTCACATAAAAATTCCTCTTTTGCCGGTCCGAATATATATTCTTTTCAAATCAATTTTTTTCCTCTTTTGTATAGTTATGACTCTCTTTTTTATGTTCGGGATATCACACTATTTTTTCTCATAATTTTTTATCTTTTCTTTTCATGCTTTCATAGCTTTTTTCATTCACTATTACCCCGGTAAAGGGTTAGAATATAAACATGTGAATCATCATCAATATAGAACTAAGCGCAATTAATAAGCTCAAAAATCCCAACCCAATAACAATTCCCATAATGGTGGACCCACCACCCCAAACTCAAGCTCTAAAACAACTGTCTATGCATCGCGATTCGAGTGCGAGACATAAGGAAAAGTCCTAAAATTTAAAGGGATATGGATTATAATGTGGCTAATAAAATGGATTTAGAAAGGCTAGAAGGGGCTGAGAGTGATATATAAAATATAATAAATAGACAACAAGCTAAAAGGCAACACAGGGCTTATGAAAGAACCGCCTTAATCACTTTCTAAACTATGCAATTTCGTCATTCTCTTACCTTGAGAACTTTCATTAAATAGGATGTCAATTAGCTTGGATTTCACGGCCTACACACCACTCATGGATTCCTGAGATCGAACATACTTTCTATCGCATTGCTAACTAATCCTTTCTTTACTATCAATGTGTGTTTTCCTGTAAATACTCAAAGCATACAAAATAAAGCAGCTCATAAACATACTACTTTCTATAATCAACGTACTAAGCTTATGCTTTCAAGCTATTAAACACACTATACATCTAATTGCTTCTCATAAAAAAAAATTTAGTCGAAAATGAAATACATAAATTAAAATATTCTTACAAATTAGCCAATCCCTATTGGACAAAACAAACAACAAAGAACGGTAGCTGATGTGAGAATAGGAGTGAATCTCCAAAGGCTATACCAAGAAGCACTAGGGTTTGTACTAGGCTTTTGTTTAGCCACCCCATCAGCTTTCATGAATTTTGATCTCTTAACTGAATAAATTTTCAAGTTAATCGAGACCTTACAATTTCTAAACTTCTTAACTAACACTCTAAAAGTACTAGACTGGAAACTTAAGTTGTTGCCAATTTCCACAAAGTTTGAAATAAACTGACAGTCTACTTTCTTTCCTTTCTTTCTCCTAGCCCCTGCTTTGGTTTCTGACTTGAATTTCATGAATTTCAGAATCTTAGCATAGCCTTCTTCCATTCTTCGAGCCTCAACATCTGTAAAATCAAAACAGTGTACATAAAGGTAGAAATAACTATCTCCTGTCTTAACAAGATAATCAAGCTTTGCACCAATATAAAAAATTAATGCATCAAAACAAATGACATTGATCAATTTCCAACTTATAATACCACAAAACTGCATTTTATCATTTAAGTTAGAAAAATAATCAAATTTCCAAGTGTTCCAAATCATGCCTAGCTTGATTTTAATAATTTTCCCTAAGAGAGAAGGAATGTGAAAACAATACCTATGTTTAGCCAATAACAAGTGGTGTGGCCTAAGGTGTGATAAAAAGATGTATAAAATAAGTGCAAATACACACCCTAAACTAACACTGTACTGCAAGTATTACAGGACGTATGCAAGTTTTAATGATAAGAAGATTCGTTCCTCAGGGACTGACGAAAGTTAGAGAGAACTTATGCAAATTATCAAGTGCAGATATTAAAGATAGATAATAATACGCAAGTAGAAAGAAGAGAAAGATAGATATTTATTTGGTTTTTAATAAGAAAACTAAACTACTAAATTAAAGACAGAAAATAAATAACAGAAAAGAAAAGAAGATAGTATGAACGATATAACTTAGGTTTTACTAGTATGCACTAATCCTTCTAATTCTATCTATTAAATCTAAGTCATAAGGGAGAATATTAGCTCTTGGTATACTTAGTCAGGATTCTAAATTCCACTACCTTAGACCTTGAGAGCGACTAAGGGGGCAACGGCACAACCAAGAAGTGATTTAAAATAGGGTTATCAAACGCCACTAAGGCCCTAAGCAAATACTGCAATCTTGGTGATATGGTGGTTAAAACAAACCTTAATGACTATCTAGTTAGAAGTATGTTTTGTCAGAACTGCTATCGACACTAGACGTTATGTGGTGGTTCAATAGTTAAACACCCTTACAAGGTGACCATCTAACTACTATTAAGGTAATCCTATACTCGTGCACTAGCAAGGAAAACAGTCATTAAATCAAAACACATAATCAAATATAAGGGTAAGTAGCTAATATCAGATTAAAACATATAATTCCCAAAGAACTTAGATAGAAGAATTAGAATTCATAGATTATACATATGCAAAACCTAAGCTAATAGAATTAGTTCATACAAAGAAAAGAAGAAGAAAGAATTACAAAATAAGAGGTTGAAGGAGACATAATTGATGCACAGCTCCCTCCAGACTTCTTCTCTTGTGTTGCAGCTTCCTCTTGGCCTTAGGGTCTGGCCAAGGATGATTTAAGAGTGTTAAGAGGCTGTATTTATAGGTTAGAGGTTGACCTAATTCGTTTCTTGGAGATAACTTCAAGTAATGGGCTCCTGGCCCAACCCAAATTCGTAAGGAAAACACTGCTGCGTTGTTTTGAGTGTATCTTCTTCATTATTGGTCGGATTTTGCTCTATAAGATACCAAAAGAATCGCAACAGAATTATCTAGGCCCTTTATAAGGAAATTACCAAATTCGGCCTATTTCTTAGGTAAAAACACCAATCTTTGGACGTGTACTGCAGAATCCCAGATTTAGGCAGCTTTTCCTTTTCCTATTTGAACTCAGTTTCCTTCTATCTCCAATTTCCATGCATATCTCTTTCCATAAGTTGTAATCTTTGACTTGGACTCTAATTAATCTCCATAATTATCTTTAAAGCTTCACACTAAATAAACAATTAAACCTAATATGCTCTAAAAATAATAATTCTACAAATCAAGACTCAAAATAGGAAAGTGCACTAAACTAAGCTAAAATCAACCTATAGACTAATAAATAAGCCTAAAATGATGTCTCAAGAGTGTATTTTACTATCACAAATGAGGAGACATCAAGACCCCCAACTCAAAGTTGTATCGTCCCGATACAATAAAAGTAAAGAACATTAGGGTAGTCACAATAAACAAGAAGAAGTCGGAGGAGATCAAGAACAGAATATAATGAATGATCCTAGAGCATAATATCTAAAAAGTCTCATGTAGTAATGCTCAAGAAATAATGCCCAAACATGCCTAACATACATGTAATCAACATTCCATAAATTCAAGTTAAGATTAATTTCGCAATGCCAGAAGGAGAGGATGATAACTTAGTTCAGGTTAATGGCTATAGGTTGTTCATAGGTCCCAAATACAGCATCCAATGGTCCACTTACCTACTACCTAATAGTTCAATTGTTTCTCCACCTAGTAGTTAAAAATCCTAAGGTCTTGGTTATAACTTGTCTTAAGGACGGGTGTGGTATATTTGGATAATGAAAAGTGAGCTTTTGGCTCTCTCCTCACTAGCCATCAACGAATCGCCCTAGAGCTTGAGTTCTCACTCGAAGATGTTCTCACTCAACCCAATTTATTGATGCTTTAGATTTGCATCCCCAATAATCCCAAATAAAACCTTTTATGATGATATATAAATTCCACTTTGCCGGTCCGAATATATATTCTTTTCATATCAATTTTTTTCTTTTGTATAGCTATGACTCTCTTTTTGACGTTGAGATATCACACTATTTTTTTTTATATATATATTCTTTCTTTTTAATGCCCTTGTTGGCAAATTTAGCTCGTAGCTTCTTTTCCATTCACTATTACCCCGGCAAAGGGTTACAATAATAACAATTTCATCATCAATAAATTCACAATTACAATTCCAAATCCCAATGTTCCCTAATGATGAAACCCACCACCCCAAACTCAAGCTCTAAAACGAGTGTCTCAGGTTTTGCGATTTGAGTGCGGGTCATATAGATAAGTCCTAAAACTAGGGTAAGGATTATAATGTGTTTCAATAAAAAGGCTTTAGAAAGGCTCGGAGGGGCTAAGACGGATAAATAACAATAATCAAATAAAAGGGTGAGAAAGTATAAAGGCTTCAAGTGTTTTAATCATGAAAGAACTGCCTTATTCATTTTTCTAACTACCGGATTTTGTTACGTTTTCATTATTAGTTCATAGACAAGTGGGTTTTCAACTAATTTTAAACCTCACGTTCTACACACCAAATAACTATTCCTAAGTTTCAACATACTTCTTAGCATTGCTTATTAACTTTTCTATCTTTTATTTCCTGTTTTCATACATGCATCTAAACAATTTTGTTGCATCTTTCAAAAACATACTACCTACTATCATTAACTTAATAAAATCATGCTCACATAGGTACATTAAAAGATATTCTATGCCTAATTCAACCCAAAAATTTTAAATTTTATGCAAAACACAAAAAGGAAGATGAGGACAACGAATCCCCACCCCCAACTCAAAAATGAGCCGTGTCCCCACGACTCGAAAAAGACTCAAGAAAAATAAAATTTAAAATTAGCATACATATTGCACATAAAGAAATGGTAGGGAAGAAAGAAAACATACTCTTCGAGGCTATTACCTCGCCTTGTTGATCAGATTAAATTCTAATGTATCTTCTTCACCCAACTTCTTATTCGCTTTTCGTTCAAGACACGTGATCATAATAGGATATTGCATTAAATAACGACATGGGAGAGATCGAAAATTCGTATCACCTCCTCATAGATCAACTGTGCCACATCTTCTTCTTCTCCTCACACAATACAATTCACAAACAACCTCATCATTCCAAATCTCCATGAATCTTCATGTATTCTCCATCAACTTCTTCTTCAAATACTATCTTATAAGAAAAAGGTAGTTCCTTTAATTGTTACTTCGGAGAAGCTATCATGGCCATTGAAGCTTTCTCTTTTTCTCTTGGGTATAAGGTCTTTGATCTAGAGAGGTCGTGTTGTCTTCTTCACTAAATTTGGAACCTTTTTGCTCATTGAATCAAACACAGCTAGCTAACCTCTCTTCTATTGACTTGTTTTACCCATTGAATTGGAACTAGGACTTGTCTCACTTGATTTCTTCTCAATTAAATCCAACACCTTGATTTCTTCATCTCCCATCCAGTAGATAATGTTCATGTTCTCTTAATCATCTCAATTGACCCCCAACTCAAAGCTTTAACCACTCTTGAAATTTGAAAGTCTTGATTATTGGTTGTACAAGCTTAAATTGGGTTAGGAAAGGTGATTTGATGATGATTCTCTATGTGGGTAAGATGGATTCTTCATGGATTGGCTTGGATTTAAGAAATTGTAGGATGAATTTTTGAAATTTAAGCTTTTGATTCTTGGATTCAAGGTGTTATGGTATGATATAGGTGGTTGAATCTTCCTTGTAATGATGTGGAGAATGAATTGGATGTGTTTTCATGGTGATTGGGTAGCGTTTTGATGATTGGTGAAGGTTTTGATGAGCTTCAATGGAGTTAGGAGAGTTTTGGGGAAGAAGGAGAAGCTTAAGGATAAAAAAATTCGTAATAGAGCAACCTCCTCACCCTTATAACCTAAAAACGCGTTTTTTCTCTCTCTCCAGCAGTTCCGGGCGGTATACCGGCCATGGGGCCCGGTATACCGGAGTTCTGGCTTCGAAATTTTTCGTTTCTGGATCAAACCCGCGGTGGCAACCCGTGGTACGGGTTTTGACCTTGCGGTGCACCGCGGCTGAGGTCCGGTGTACCGCACGTGGCAAAAACCTCCCCAGCAGCTAGATCTTGAAAAGTTATGCAGTTTAGGCTCAAAAATCACCTGATTCCGATATCCGAGCGCAAAGATATGACTTGCTGAAGTTTCTCTGTTCCGAAAACTTTGCTCGCTTCCCTAACTCGATTTCTCCAATACCTAATCATCAAAAACACTAATACCCTTCTCAAATATGCAATATCAACTAAAATTAACTAATCTAAACATAAATTAAAAACTAAAAACATAAAAACATAAAAGAAATTACGGGTTGTCTCCCGTACAGCTGTTTAACGTCTTTCAAAGTTAGACGTGTTACCTCGATTAAGGATGACGAAATTTCCACCCTTTGCCTTTAATTCCCACGAACTTTTCAGCTCGATTCTTAATAATCATGGATGGTGCCATCCAAGATGTCGTGGGAATAGGTGGTAACTCAATTCCAAGTGTAGCATTACACTCCTCTGGTAATCCATTCATCTCGAATCTTCGTTTGTTAGAAAGAATGTCCTTCATGAATTGACCGTATTTTGACATTCTTGTGAGAGCTTCTACAAACGGGCTGCTGATCATAAACTTGTTCACCGTGTCAACGAAGTTCTTGAATTCTAGGTAATTGTCCTTTCTGACACGTGAAGGGAATGGTGGAGGAGGACATGTGTTGGTTACCACCGGGCTCTCTTTCTTTTCTGGTGTCTTCTCTTGGACACTTTTTTGTTCAACTACCTCTTCGACCTTATCTTCTGTTGCTTCTTCCCCCCTCTGATCTGGAATAGGGACTGGTTCTGGTTCTGGTCTTGGTGGAGATAGTTGTTTTCCACTTTCTGATTCAACTGCATGACAAACTTTGTTTTCTGGAGCAGTAGTATCACTTTGGAGTTGCCTTTCTGCAGGGATTAGAGTTTCATTCATCCTTTGTGACATTCTCTGCAACTTCTCCATAAGCGCATTCTGCGAGTCTTGGGATTCTTGCTGGCGACTCTCTATATTATCAAGTGTTTGCATCAGTCGAGCCAAACTTGAACTCAAACTCGAAGGTTGTTTTTGTACGGTTTGCTGCATTGAATAAGGAAGTGGTTCTTGATAAGCTTCATTATAAATCGGCGCTTCTTGATAGATAGGTTGTGGGGGATAATAAGCTTGTGGTCGTGGTTGATAATAATCATCATGATAATGGTTATCATAATGACACGGCTGTTGATCTCCGACCCAATTGTAACTCTGTGGGGGTTGATAGTCAGCGTAATTTCCTTGAGATTGATAATAACCATTATAATAATGGTTTCTTTGATAAGGCATGAAGGAAATTGAGGCTGGATTGTTCATGCAACGTCCCCACGAGTGATCTCTTGCTCCACAACTAGGACATGAAGGTGATGTATGTACTAGATTCCTCAGAGCTAGTTCTCGCGATTGTTCTCGTAATTCCTCAAGTTGTCGGCTCAACTCCTTGAGCCTTAGAGATTCCATCATGAATCAGCGTCTTCAGGATCTAATAACACGAACCTTTATCTCCTAATAAATCTGCTCTCGCCTAAAAAGAATCTGTAAAGACAAAAACTAAAAAGAAAAACGTAAAATAGAACTAACTAAAATAAAAGCACAAGATAATTGCACAAGGACTAACGATGTAGTCCCCGGCAGCGGCGCCAAAAACTTGGTGTGGCCTAAGGTGTGATAAAAAGATGTATAAAATAAGTGCAAATACACACCCTAAACTAACACTGTACTGCAAGTATTACAGGACGTATGCAAGTTTTAATGATAAGAAGATTCGTTCCTCAGGGACTGACGAAAGTTAGAGAGAACTTATGCAAATTATCAAGTGCTGATATTAAAGATAGATAATAATACGCAAGTAGAAAGAAGAGAAAGATAGATATTTATTTGGTTTTTAATAAGAAAACTAAACTACTAAATTAAAGACAGAAAATAAATAACAGAAAAGAAAAGAAGATAGTATGAACGATATAACTTAGGTTTTACTAGTATGCACTAATCCTTCTAATTCTATCTATTAAATCTAAGTCATAAGGGAGAATATTAGCTCTTGGTATACTTAGTCAGGATTCTAAATTCCACTACCTTAGACCTTGAGAGCGACTAAGGGGGCAACGGCACAACCAAGAAGTGATTTAAAATAGGGTTATCAAACGCCACTAAGGCCCTAAGCAAATACTGCAATCTTGGTGATATGGTGGTTAAAACAAACCTTAATGACTATCTAGTTAGAAGTATGTTTTGTCAGAACTGCTATCGACACTAGACGTTATGTGGTGGTTCAATAGTTAAACACCCTTACAAGGTGACCATCTAACTACTATTAAGGTAATCCTATACTCGTGCACTAGCAAGGAAAACAGTCATTAAATCAAAACACATAATCAAATATAAGGGTAAGTAGCTAATATCAGATTAAAACATATAATTCCCAAAGAACTTAGATAGAAAAATTAGAATTCATAGATTATACATATGCAAAACCTAAGCTAATAGAATTAGTTCATACAAAGAAAAGAAGAAGAAAGAATTACAAAATAAGAGGTTGAAGGAGACATAATTGATGCACAGCTCCCTCCAGACTTCTTCTCTTGTGTTGCAGCTTCCTCTTGGCCTTAGGGTCTGGCCAAGGATGATTTAAGAGTGTTAAGAGGCTGTATTTATAGGTTAGAGGTTGACCTAATTCGTTTCTTGGAGATAACTTCAAGTAATGGGCTCCTGGCCCAACCCAAATTCGTAAGGAAAACACTGCTGCGTTGTTTTGAGTGTATCTTCTTCATTATTGGTCGGATTTTGCTCTATAAGATACCAAAAGAATCGCAACAGAATTATCTAGGCCCTTTAGAAGGAAATTACCAAATTCGGCCTATTTCTTAGGTAAAAACACCAATCTTTGGACGTGTACTGCAGAATCCCAGATTTAGGCAGCTTTTCCTTTTCCTATTTGAACTCAGTTTCCTTCTATCTCCAATTTCCATGCATATCTCTTTCCATAAGTTGTAATCTTTGACTTGGACTCTAATTAATCTCCATAATTATCTTTAAAGCTTCACACTAAATAAACAATTAAACCTAATATGCTCTAAAAATAATAATTCTACAAATCAAGACTCAAAATAGGAAAGTGCACTAAACTAAGCTAAAATCAACCTATAGACTAATAAATAAGCCTAAAATGATGTCTCAAGAGTGTATTTTACTATCACAAATGAGGAGACATCAACAAGATAATTTTTTCCCTTAAAACTGAGATAATTTTAGCTCTATTAAGTCCAGAAAATCTAAAACTTTTAATTGGATTAGCACTAAAGTTATCAGTACATAGAATTCCTTCCAAAGTTCTGTTAGAAAAGTTTAAACAACTGGTTTTTAAAACCAACTTAATCAAGTTAAAATTAGTGTCTTCAGACACCTTTTTCACTTCACAACTAGTTATCTTCTGATTAGGAATGGTTAATAAGTTTTTAAAACTCATCTCCTCTTTCTCAATCATAATATTGCTAAAGAACAAAGTCTTGGGATGAATATAAGTAGACAGAAAATCTTTAACATACACTAAATGGTGTAAAATGTTCGAGTTCTGCAGCCTAGATTTTTCAACAATTATATGTAAACAGATTTCACAAACAAAAATATAATACTTATTTATGAAATTTAAAAAAATATCTACTAATTTATAATAACTAGCAGACATAAAAACAGAGAGATTCATAGTCTCACCAAAGGCCCAAAGGGCCTGAACCGCGTCCTGGTGATGAGCGACCTGGATACTGTTCGAGCAACTGGTGGGCCAGCACAGTAAAGGGGCCTGAAAAGCCTTGTGGACAAAAAGATATGTTGGGCCTGAAAAACAGAGCGAGGTAGCCGGATAAATGCTCGTGAGAATAGATCGGCTTTGTATGGTGAAGATAGTGGCGGCTTGGAGGGATGACGGAGGTGGCGGCCTGGTATAGTGGAGGATGGTTGTTGCTTGGAAGAGAGGACAGCAGCAGTGTGAGGTTGGGTGGATAAGTAAGGGAAAGTGGAGGAGGCTGTCTAGTAGGTTGAAAGGAGGAGTAGGCTGGGTGGGTTGACTGCGGTGGCTGAGATTTTTCCGAGGAGGGTAGGTGGGGTTTCCATTGGAGCGGCTGTGGTGAGAGGGGTGGGTAGGGTTTTTTGAGAAATGGGCCTGGGAGCACATTTGGGTTCCGCATATTATTTCTTTTTTATATTTTATTCATTTATTTACGAGAGAAATTTTCCCTTATAAAAAAATTAATTTTACCTAAAAAACAATAAAACATAAAAATGGAGATGAGAGACAACGAATCCCCACACCGAAAACTCAAAAATGAGTCGTGTCCCCACGACTCGAAAAGACTCAATAAAAATTAAAATTTTAGCACATATTGCACATAAAGAAATGGTAAGGAAGAAAGAAAAAATACTCTTCGAGGCTATTGCCTCGCATAATCAATACCGGATATAAGGTGCAGTGCTTTTCTACTAGTATCACCAATTTCGCTTTCCCTTACATCCTCTTATGCTCCATCCCAATCAATCACACTCTAGAAATCTATTGTTTTTCATCTTCTCCAACGTATTTGTTCTCGAATACTCTCTCATGTGAAGGTGTTCATCCATGAATATGTTTTGACAACAGCTACTAGCGTCCCAGAAGCTTTGTTCATCTTTGGTATAGGGATCTTCATAAGAAGAGGTTATGGGGACTTCCTTATGAAATTTGAAACCTTTTTGCTCCTTGAATTTACCACACCTAGCTTTCCTCTATTCTCTTGACCCGATTTACCTTGTAGTTTATTCCCGAGCTAGTACCCATATCAATTGATTTATTCTTGATCTTACCCAATACCTTGCTTTTATCCTTCATCTCCCTTAATATTATCTTCATTCTTTTCATCATCTCTTTTGACCCCCAACTCAAAGGTTTAAACATACTTAAACTACCTTTTGATTATAGATAGATAAGGTGTTATTTGGGTTAGGAAAGGTGTAAGGATAATAATTCTCTATGTGGGTATGATGGAATCAAGCTTTGATGATATGGGTTTAAGGATTTATAGAAGAATATTTTGAAATTCATGGTTTTCATTCTTGGATTCTAGGTGTTTTGATATGATTTGGGTGGTTGAATCTTCTTTGTAATGATGTAGGGAAGGATTTGGATGGTGATTTGGTAGTGTTTTGATGTTTGGTGAAGGTTTGTTGAAGTTTTAATGGAGTTGGGAGAGGTTTGGGGAAGAAAGAAAGGCTTAAGGATTGATAAATTCGTGTAAAACTAACCTTCTCTTTGTTTCCTTGCTTGTATCCCTTGAAAATTGGATCTGGTGGCGCGGCGCGGTATACCGGGCTTGAGCTGCGGTATACCGAACTCGAGGATTAAAAATCGTGTCGACACGGTTTTGGGCACTGCTCTTTGTAGCTCTCGGCATTGTACCATGGTGAAATACAGTCGCCACGGTTTGATGGCGCGGTGCACCGGGGTCCTGGTGCGGTATACCGGACCCTGCTGCAGATTATACCGTGGTCACAATTTCTCGCCACGGTTTTGCTTGCTCCTTCTCAGCATAATACCGTGACCTAAAACCGTGGTCACGGTTTTCTCGTGCGGTGTACCGGACATGACCTGCGGTATACGACAGGTATGTTCGGTTTAGTCCAATTTTTTGTCTTTTTCTCCCTAACTCGATTTCTAACAATCCTGAACATCAAAAAAACTCATACCTTTCTCAATAATGCAATATCAACTAAAAACAACTAACTAAACTAAAATATAACAACATAAAATACTATGGGATGTCGCCCAGAGGGCACTTTTGTTTAACGTCTTTCAAAGTTAGACGAGTTACCTCAATTATTTCATTTTATAGCCTCCCTAGCAGTGAGTGAGGTGATTAACACTTACCAACCTGAGCTTGCAATCCTCGATAGCTATTATTTTGACCACTCCTACTGAGATAATTTGCGTGATAATGTATGGTCCTTTCCAAGAACTGTTATGTTTAGGTATGGGGGGTTTCCATGCTACCTCGTCTCCCACCCCAAACTCAATTTCTTTTCCCATGGTTTCTTGGGGGCTTACAGTTCTGGATTCTTGGTTACAGCTCTGATTGGATGTAGTTCTTGTGACTTCTTTTTCTTCCTCTTTCCCTAAACATAAAATGTTTCAGAATCATCTTCAATACTAAGAGTCACGGTTCCCTCATTCACATTCACGATGGTGTCGCTGGTGGCTAGGAATGGACGCCCAAGAATGAATGGGACGTTCTTATCTGCTTTATAGTCAAGAATAATAAAGTCTATGGGAATAACAAGGTTACCTACTTGGACGGGCACGTCCTCTATTACACCCCACGGCCTTACTGTTGATTGATCTGCAAGTTGTAAGATCACGGATGTCGGTTTCGCATCACTAATACCAATCTTCTTGAATATACTTTTGGGCATGATATTCACACTTTCCCCTAAATCACACATGGCTTTTTCATAAAATAGACCACCTATTTTGATTGGGAGGTTAAAATCTCCAGGATCTTTATGCTTCGGTGGTAATCTTCTCTGAACTTGTGCTGATATCCCTTGATTGATTGCCACAGACTTGGATCTTGTGAACCTTTCTTTATTGGAGATTGCCTCCATAAAGAATCTATCATAGTCTCGCCTTCCTTTCATAACTTTGAGTAGAGGGATGTTGATTTTCACTTGTTTTAATGCCTCTATACACTTCTGTTGTTTCTCCTTTGGATAAGCGGGTTCTACGGGATAGTAGCAATGTATGGGTGGTCGTTTTACTCTACTTCTCTCTTCAGTTCTTGGTTCATCAACCACTCTTGGCTTCTTACTTTCATCTTGTTCAACTTCTTCAACCCAATCTTCAACAATTATCTCATCTAAGTTCATCCGATTTACGTTTGACTTGTTTGGTAGAACATCCCCTTTTGATGGAGATGGTAGCGCTTCTTTCATCTTTTCATCTTGAAGACTAATAGTTGTAACCTCGTCGTCAACGTATTGGATCTTCTTCATGTTAGAAGTTGTATTTTGGGTCAATTGTAGGAGTTGACTTTGCATTTGTTCTATGACTGTAGTGAGGTGCATCACATTTTGCTCTAAACGTTGATTATGTTGTTTTAAATCTTGATTCTGTTGTTGCAGGTTGTGCACTACTGATGCATCGATCTTTGATTCAAGTCTGCTCATATTGTCCCTCGAGAAGTTTATGAATTGACTAATAGTCTTGATGTCTCCTTATTTGTGATGAATTAATCTTAGTTAGAGACATCATTTTTAGTGTTTTAGAAGTTAGTTTGGTCGATTTTCCTATGAATTAGTGCACTTTCCTATTTTGTGTCTTGATTTAATGATTTATTATTTTTAGAGCATATTGGGTTTAATTGTTTATTTATTGTGAAGCTTTAAATATATATATGGATATTAATTAGATGCCAAGTCAAGAATAAGAGATATGGAAATAAGAGATAATGGTAACAAATATTAAAAAGGAAAACATAACGCTGCAAATTAAATCTGAAATTCACCAGCCATGTTCAAAGACGAGATCATAACTCAAGATTGGCTCGTAATTTGGATGAGATGTCTGCACCAATGGATATAGTTTTCCGAGACAATGGATTTTGATATAAAGAACGCATCAAACGGATTAGTATTGAAGGAGATATGGCCAAAACAAATCAGCAGCAGAATCTTACATTTTCTATATATTAGGGTTACGAATTAGAGTCGGGCTAGAAGTCCATTACTTTTCTTTTACTCCAAGTAAACGACATAGGGCTTCTAAATACCTATAAATACACCCTTATAACTCTTTTAAATCACCCTTGCTCAGTTCTAAACCTTATATTAATTCTTAGTCATTGTAGAGAGCAAGATGAAGCTTATGTATCATTCTTTTAATTTATTTCCTTCAGGTATGAACTAATTTTCCCATAACTTGGGTTTTGCATTATGTATAATTTATGAATTCTATTTTCTTTCTATCTAAGATTCTTTGGGAATTATATGTTTTAATATGATTATAGCTGCTTAACAAATATTTGTTTATGTGTTTTGATTTATTGCCTGTCCTAAACCTGATCACTTTAGGCTTCCATAATAGTAGTTAGATGGTCACCCGGAAGAGGTGTTTAACTATTGAAACACCACATAACGTCTAGGATTAGGAATTGGTCCTGACAACACCACACCTATCTAGATAGTCATTAGGGTTTGTTTTAATCACTATCACCATACTTGGAAAGACTACTTAGGGCCTTGGTAGCGCTTGATAACCCTATTTAAGGTCGCCAACTGGTTGTGAAATAGCCCCATTAGTCGCTCTAAAGTTCTAAGGTATGGGAATTTAGAATCTTGAATATATATCTAAGAGCTATAATCTCCCTTCTTAACTAGAATTAACAGAAAGTATTAGAAGGATTAGTGCATACTAGCAAATACCTAAGCTATATTTCTCTTATCTGATATTTCTCTTATTTATTTTATTTTCTTTACTCTTATTTAGTTTAATCATTAATCTCTCAATCAGTCATATTTACTTTTTGTCTTTTAATTAATTACTTCTACTCTGATTATTTGCTCATTCGTATAACACACTAAGTCCCTGAGAATGCACTTTCTTATCATTAAAACTTGCATACGTCCTGTAATACTTGCAGTACCGTGCTTGTCTAGGGTGCTTTAGTGCATTGTCTTCCGCGTTTATTTATCATATTTTTATCACACCCTAGGTGAAACCAAGTCTCTTTTAACTCAATGATATCTTCTTGAGGACGTGATGGAGCTTGACTTCCATTGTACGCATTGTAGCCCGGTGGATGAGTAGCGTGATTTTCATAAGCTTGTTCTTGCAGGTATAACTGTTGAGGTGGCATTTGGATGCTTTTCTTAACTGTTATAGCGAGTTGCTGTATTTGATCTTGCAATCTTGAAAACCTCGCCTCTGTATCAATATTAGTGGTAGGAGTTTGTGATTGTGGCCAACTTATGTCGGTCTCGATGAATGTTTCCATACCACTCTTTGCTTCTTTTGGATCCATAGAGACAAAACTACCACGACGCATGTCATCTACTCTTAGCCTTGACTCTCTATTGAGTCCATTATAGTACATGGATAATTGTAATTCAGGCGTGTATCCATGTATTGGACATCTCGCCAACTTCTTTTGAAATCTCGTCCATGCTCCGCCAACACTCTCTAAGGCTTCTTGTAAGAAATTCATAAGCTCCAATTGTTTCTTCACTCGCATACTTGTAGGATAAGATTGATCAGGGAATCTTGCTTGAAGCTTGTCCCAATTTGTTATTAGCTCGGGAGGTTGATCATTTAACCAATCACTTGCTTTCCCGGTCAAGAAAAACTGAAACATCAAATAAAACATCTGCTCTTGCGTAACACCTTCAATAATGTAGGCATCACAAAATTGCATGAATTTCTGAACAGATTTGGCCGGATCTTGATGTGTATCACCATTGTATTTCCCATAGCTCGCGAATTGATTAATTAAATCAGGATCAGGCTTGAATCTAACAGCTTGGATAGTTGGGACGCGAATCCCAATGGGTTGCACTCGGAATTGACCAGGAAAACCTAGCTCTAACCGTTGATTAGCCATCTGAAACCTGAAAAAGATTATAACAAAAAGAAAGCGTAAAACTGAAAACAAATAAAAACTTCTACACTAAATAAACACAAATAGACTAACTTAAAGATAAATCTCCGGCAGCGGCGCCAAAAACTTGGTGAGGGTAAAGGTGTGATAAAATAATAGGTAAATAAAGATAATAATAAAGGACACACACCCTTGACAACCACACAACTCACTGAAAGTATCACAGATCGTTTGCAAGTTCTAATGACAAGTCAAGTTCGTTCGCAGGGATTTAATCCATTAGGTCTACTTGTATTAAATAAGCGTAGATGAATTTAGATGTTTAGAATAAAATATAATAAGATGAATAATTATTTGATGAGAAATAAACAAATAAGAATGCAGATAAATAAATATGAATGTAAGTTAGATAAATTAGGGATATTAATATGAGTCTATTACTAAGTTGTTATTCTAATCTTATGGTGAATTGAGCATTATATATTAACCGAGATTCTAAATTCCCTCTCCTAGACCTTAAGAGCGACTAAGGGGGCTCCCGCACAATCATGGGGTAGTTTCCTAAGCAAACTTTTACTTCAATTGATGATTGGTGATTAAAACAAACCTTTATGGCTATCTAGTTAAGCACGCCTGTTAGGATCAAAACTAGATGATTATGTGGTGTTGTCAATAACTAAGAATAGTCCTAAGATTGGCCAAATTTAGGGCTAGGACAATAAGTCAAAATACATAATTAAAATATACGCCAAGCTCAAACAAATTAAAATAACAAATAGTGTTCTTGAATTTAAGACAAAATAATAACCCAACAATTAAAAGTAAAACTTACAGAATAAAAGCTTAGAAGTATGGTGAAGCCACAAATCTATAGCTAATTACCCTAATATAGAGAAGGAGAGATGTAGAAGAGGAGTATGTCACTCTCCGACTTCTTGCTTCTTGTCTTCCTCTACAGGTTAGCTTGCTTCTTGGAAGAATAACTTGATACTAAGAATGAATAATGAATTTAAGGACTAAACTAATATTTAAAACTGAGAAAATACAAGCCTGTACTTGGAATTGAGAAAGGACATGTTTACAATGATAAGAGGGTGTATTTATAGGTGTCGTGGAAGCCCTAATTCGTTTTCTTGGGGTAGAAGAAAAGTAATGGATTCCTAGCCCAACTCAAATTCGTAACACTAAAATATAGAAAATTTAAGATTTTGTTGCTGATTTGTTTTGGTCATAACCCCTTCAATACTTATCCGTTTGATGCGTTCTTTATGTCGAAACTGATCGTCTCGGAACGATCTATCCATTGGTTCAGACCATTCTTCCAAATTCCTAACCAATCTTGAGTTATGATCACGTCTTTGAACGTGGCTGATGAATTTCATATTTACTTGGCAACTTTATCTTTCCATATCTATCTTTTCTTTCCATAATCTCCTATTTCCATGCATATCTTCTTTCCTTAATCTCTTAGAGCTTAATCACCATATATATCTTTAAAGCTTTACAATTAACAAACAATTAAACCCAATATGCTCTAAAAATAATAAATCATTAAATCAAAACAAGAAATAGGAAAGTGCAATAATACATGATAAAATCGACTAAATGACTTCCTAAAACACTGAAAATGATGTCTCCAACTAAGATTAAATCATCACAAATAAGGAGATATCAGCTACGCAAGAATAATATTGAGTCATCAGCGTAGAGTAAATGATGGATATGGGGGACATGTCTTCTCAGTTTAATACCTCTAATAACCCCATCATCAAATGCATTTTCAATCAGGGAAGATAATAAATTTGACGCAATGGTAAATAGATAGTAAGATAGGGGATCTCCCTGCCTAAGACCACGAGACGGAGAGCAGGATCCTGAAGATTGACCATTAAGGATAATATTAAATTTAACTGTTGTAATACAACTTCTAATGAAGGATATCCAAATGTCAGAAAATCACGTTTTAGATGATAGTTGAAGAAAGAAAGCCCAACTAACTCTATTATAAGCCTTGTGAATGTCTGCCTTAATGATAGAATAACTCTCTCTAAAGTTAGACCTTAGGTGTTTAAGTTTATGTATTACTTCATGAACAATTATAATATTGTCCTGTATCAATCTTCCCTTAATGAAGGCAGATTGGCAAGGAGATATGACTCTAGGTATGATCTTACTAAGCCTGAGAACCATCACTTTAACTAAAATTTTCTAGAGGAAATTTGTGCAATAAATGGGTCTAAACTGTCCTATCCTTTGAGGGTTTTTATATTTAGGGATCAGGATAATATTTGTAGCATTGATGTTTCCTAATGGAATAGATCCATTTAGAACACCCTTGCATGATTTCAGGATATCCACCTTAATTAAGTCCCAAAATTTATGGAAGAAAGCACCAGGTAGACCATCAGGTCCAGGATATTTGGAGGGGCTAAGTTGCGAAGTAGCAAATTTTAACTCCTCCATTGTAATAGGGCTCATAAGGGAAATATTCTCATTCTCAGAAATGAGAGGTTGAATATTACTCAGTATAGGATCAATAGCCCTAACCCCAAGATCTTTATAGAGGTCATTGAAGAAGTCAGTAACAAGGGATTTCAAATCACTATGACTAGAAGTCCAAGTATTATATTCTTTAAGAAGACTATCAAATCTATTAGCAGCCCTCCTAATTCTCGTGGAAAGATGGAAAAATTTGGAGTTCTTATCCCCCAATTTTAACCAAGTGATACGAGATCTAGTTGACCAATATTTTTTTTCAAGAGACCAGAACATTTCTATATCAGCAGTGATTTTGGTGAACTGTTCTTTAGAGGATCCATATAATCCATAGGGAGAACAGGACATCAGCTTGACCAGTTTATTAGTGAGAAGATGAATCATAGTTGCATTACTTCTAAGGTTAGCTTTCTTCCATCTTAAAACTGTTTTCCTACACCGAACAAATATTTTAGCAAGTTTAGTATGGGGAAGACCACTAAAGTTTAGGGAATTATTAAGGCATCCAGTAATTGCAATCTTACATGAAGGGATCTTAAGCCAGGTAGGATCAAGTTTAAAGGCTTTAGTATAATTTGACACATGGGGGGTCAGATAGATGTAAAATCATGGGGGAATGGTCAGACCCTATAGGGGAAGCATTATGAATCTAAGCATCAGGGAAATTAACTGTCCAAGAGGGGGAAGAGAGACCTCTGTCAATTTTTTGAAGGATAAGTTCATTGGCATCTCTATTATTCCTCCACGTAAAAGAGCAACCTTTAACATGTACTTCAGATAAGTCATTAAGGGACAATTTTTGTTTTCGAAAACAAGCAAGTAGAAAGAGTTAAAACAATAAAAACAGATAATTTCCTAAGAATCCTATATTTTCTAAAAAGTACAAAAAGACCCAAAGTAAAAGCTAAATAATTTCAAGTAAGGAAGGGTGTAAAAATCTAAAAAATAATATCACTTATAAAAATAAACAAATATACACATAATAAAGCACAAGTAAATACTAGATAAATAAATAAATCACCGGAGTTAATCAAAGGAGCGCCCTTTTGAATGTTATTCCATTTTCTTGACGCTCAACACCTACAATAAATATTACTATGGTATCCGAGGTGGAGTGGATCCGGAAATATGATTAGTACTCTTTACGATCCATGTCGGTTTTTCCCACGAGGGTATTAAAGACCCGTACTCAAGTTGTTTGTGGTAATGACACGTAAAAACACGATGATCGGGTTTACCACAATAATTACAAGTACTTCTTTTTCAAATAGAAATATCACGAGAACGTTTTGAACACGAATTTTTCTCATTCTTTTGTAAAATCAAATTTTCACTCAAAAATAATTTTTCTTTAAAAATATCATTTTCATCAAATGGAGTGACATTTAAATAGGGATGATTTTCTAATGTTTTAAGAGCAAGAGAAAATGCTTCATCCACTTTTTTAAAACCTTCTATATTTTTCTTCATAAGATGTTGACTTTTATTTGAAGAGAAAATATTTTCAAAACAAGGGTTTTTAGTATTTCTCAAAATATCATCTAAAGTGATACAACAATTAAAACAATTCTTTTGCTCAACTTTAGCCTTTTTCAACATAAGATTATTCAAATGGATATGAGAGTCAAGAATATTTAGAAGGGATGAAATATGCCTAATATCATCATAATTATATGGAGGTGACAAAGAGTTGGGATAGATTGCTACCTCATGGTTTGGTTTAGGATTGTCATGAGATTCATCATGGATTAAGCTTTCTTTTTCTTCGTCTTTCTCGACAATCCCATATAGAAACTCCAAACGATCCCAAAGCTCTTTTGCCGAATTACAATCTAACATTTTTGAGAAAATCTCTTCGGATAGTCCACATATTAGAGTGTACATCGGTTTTGCATTTTGAGTGAGTTTAGCATTATCTTCATCGGTGAGTTCATCATAATCTTTTTCATCTTGATTTAGCTTAAGAACTCCCACTTCATTTAACTCCTCTTTATATGGAACGAATGGACCTTCCATAACGATTCTCCATTGATCGGGATCTTCGGCTTTGATAAATTCCTCCATTTTTTATCTCCAAGCAAAATAATAAGTACCTACAAATAGTGGAGGTCGGGTAGAAGACGACTCTTCCAAAAGATTAAATTCCATATTGTTTACTCTACTAACGGTTAAGCTATTCACGTAGAGTTAGGCTCTGATACCAATTGAAAGTCCTAGAGGGGGGTGAATAGGATTACTAATAAGATTAATGCCTAATTAAAAATCTTTTGGACAATTATAAGTATTAGAGAGAAACTATTAAGTCAACTAAATATATCAAACTCTTAAGGGATCATACAATGGATAAGCTAGAGGTTCGATATATAAGTGATACAAGTAAAACGAGTTTCTAATCTATTACTACTCTAGATGACAATAGGTTTGATTAACTAGGTAAAGATTATTACGATATTTATACTAGCATGTAATCAAACATATAAAGTGCGGAAAGTAAATAACACAACGATGTATAGTGGTTCGGTTATCCCTACATCCACTACCTAAGGAAGCCTCCTTAGGATTTCAAGCTTTTCACTAAGCTCCCGTGTCTCTCTTAACCGGTTCGAGAACACAATAACCCTTACAACCTCTTCGATACCATGAAGGACAAACTCTTGTGATATCGCAACACAAGGACACGGAGTATACTCCCGATACTCTAATTCTCTCTTAATCTATCTATTACAAGAACTAGACTTAAGAGGATAAATGTAAGTGTTTGAAAGGTGAAACAACTTTTCTAATAAACTCCTAAAGAGATGATATAACTCTTAGCTTAAAACTTCTCTTGAGTTGATTGAACTTTGAAGCTCCTTTGATTATGTCCTTGATTGAGTAGATATAACAAGTTGATTGATCAAGATTGGATTGATTCTATGTTGGCTTGAGACCTCTAATTGATGTGTAAGAATGATTAGAATTGGATTGGTAAGAGGTAGTTTCTTGGATGTGATAAAACTCCCTTTTATAAGCATTTCTGACCCTCTAGCGGTATACCGGTGATATCGGCGGTATACCGGCCATGCTTGTCTTTTAGTCAACGGAGTAATCCACGTGCCTTGTGACCATTGGGCAACGGCTCTTTCCCGGCGGTATACCGGCCCTAGGGGCGGTATGCCGGCCCACCTAGTCATATTTCCTTGAAAAATAAGTTTAAACACAAGGAGAAATAGTGTTAAGTTAGGGAAAGTATAAAGCACTATTTCGGGGGTAATTAAAACACGATTTGGCAAATATTAAAACAAGATTAAAAGGACGTTAGGCCAACAACATGCACTAATGGTGTAATTATTCTTTCCTCTCTCTCCTTCTCAGTCTCTCTTCCTCCATACCAAAACTTCTCTCTGCTCTCCTCCGGCGTTGATCTTCACCAGATATTTGGCTTTTTTTTTCTCTTATTCTCACTCATTCCTTCTCTCTGAACCAAAATCAAACACTTACCAAGAAGTCTACCTTGCGAGTCTACAAAAATTCCACCTAAAAAGATCTACAAAGCAGAGAACAGTTAGCCTCAAGGAGTATGTAAACACACATACTAAGGAAATCAAAGCCAATGTACCTAGAAACTAGCACAAAACTGTAGGAGAAAAATACAGATCTGAAAAAGCAGTTTCTAATGTGAAAAACTCCCTCACAATTAGGTCAAATATAATATTCAAAAGAAGTGTTAACTTACTTCAAAGCTCAGATAAACAACAATCACAACTACAAGATGAGATAAATTGATAATAACGATTACTAGCCCAGTTAGTGCTAACACTAAAATCCCATTTTAGCCAATACAACTTGCAACATTTCCAGATCTATATAACTCGATTAAAGATATAAAAAACAAAGTCAAGGTTCAACTGGAGAATTTATTCCCTGCTCAGATTCACCGAACTCTTCCAATGAGTTGATAGAACCTTCACAATCATAGGGTTCAACCTACCCTAGGGTTACTACTAAAGATCCCATGTCCATATCTAATATGTGGTCAATAATTTTTTATGGTAAGATAATGGAGGAACTATAACTATATTATGTGTCACCAACTGTGAATAATCGTAGGATCATACTCAAACAATCAAAGGAAATCATAGATATGGTGCCTTTCTTGGTAAAACTTAATTGTGTAACAATTCTGGATAGACCCCAACCATTTCACATGGTCAATTTAATGGTTGAAACCAATGGAAACAATTTGGGAAAGTCGAAATCTGTATCTCAGACCAAGGTTTATTTGTGTTCAAAATAGAATTAGAGGAAGCCTTCTTTAGGGTCCTAGGAGAACTATGGAATATGAACAACAAGTATCTCATCATTATAATACAGAAACCAAATAGTCATTTTAAAAACCTAAGGTTGACAAGGTACCAATATGAGCCAAACTTAAAAGGATCTCAAGAGAGATATGGTCTAAAGAAGGCTTAAGTGTTACTACAAGTGCTTTAGGTAATACAATTCAAATGAATGGGATTACAACAACTCACACTAGAATGAGCTATGACAAAATATGTGTATAGATGGATCTAAATAAAGATATTATGGAAAGAATTGACTTAGATATGGGAGGAGGCAAGATTGAAGTAGTGGGCGCAAAGTACATGTGGAGATTAGTGGAATGCAAACACTGCAATATTATAGGACTCGTCACTAATACATGTAAGAAAACTAATCAAGTTTGGGTACAAAAGAAGGCACTTGAAATTAAAGTACCATCTAAATACAATGCCCAAGACAGTTGGATGGAGGTTACGAGGAAAAATCACCAATAACTCCAAAATCAAAGGTACAAGATCTAACATAGGACAATAAACTTGATGTGTTAAAGAAACATACTTATGAAAACTCACTTGAAGCTATTTTTATTGATCTTTTAGACACTAGCACTAGGAGAGAAGTGAAAAAGGACCCTCATGACATTTTTTACCAATGATATGCACCTAGAATTTTAGGGGCATGAATAAGCATATCAAGAAATTTGAATGATTGAGTTATGAAAATAAACTAGGCATAAATATTGTATGTCTTTTGGAAACTAAAATAAATCATGCATAAAGTTGATACAAATTGGAAAACCATCTTCAAAAACTGGAAAATCATTCACAATTATGATCATGATGACCATGGAAGAATTTGGTTATCCTGGAAACCTAAGGAGATTTCATTACAACAAACACGAACCATTGATCAAGCTATTTTGTGTAAGATTAAAAATATAAGTAGTAAGGAAAACTTCTATCAACCCTCCTCCTATATGACTAAAGCTACGGGACACAGTTAGAGAATGAGATAAGATTACATCAAATGAACCTTGGTGCATACAAAAGAGACTTTAATGAGGTTATGTAAATTAAGGATGGACTTCCTGCTAAAGAGTTAGATGTTATGCAAAACAGATGATACAGTGTACGGATGATATCAATCTCACAAAGATATAAGAACATGGCCCATTCTAAACCTGGACCAACAAAGTTGCAGCGAGAGAAATTAGAGCAAGCAAGATAGACAGATGCCTAATCAACACAAAAAATAGAGATAAGTTCCCTCATTATGTGGTGATAATCTATCGACTTGTCTTATAATATCATTGTTGCATTATCATTAATATGAATATCAAAAGAAAAACACGGCCTACACGTTTTTAATTCTTTAAAATTTGGACTAAGCATGTGGATTTCAACTCAATTGTGATATCAGTATGGGCAACACAAGTACAAGGTAACCATATGTATAAACTAATACAAAAACTGAAAATGCTCAAGATAGATATTAGAAAGCTCATCAAAAATAAATTTAGCAGTATAAATTCTAATATCAACAACATAAGAGACATAGTTGAGATAATCTAACTATGTCGACTAAATGGAGTCCATAACCCTAAGCTACTCAAGGAGGAAAACATAATGATTATGGATTTATTTGAGGAATTAAGCAAAAAGGAATCAATGTTGAGACAAAAGTCCAGAATTCAAAAGATCAATGAAGGAGGTGAAACACTAAGTACTTTTATCATATTATGCAACAAAAGAAAAATCATAACACAATAATGCAACTCATGAAAGATGATGGATTATGGACAATTACTCAGAAAAAAGTAGGGAATATATTTCTGAAGTACTATAATAACTTATTGGTATACCTCACCAACATAGGCAGTCATATCTCCCGGGGACTAGTCGGGTGTAAGCCCAGGAACCCTCGTCATCAAAAAAAAAAGGTTATGTTGGATAAGTTATGCCAAAAGAAACTATGATCAATCAAAGATTGATTTCTTGTATTACAAACAAAGAAATAAAAATGTATTATGGAGAATTAATATTTCCAAAAGTTCAGGGTTAGATGATTTCACATACGATTTTCTAATTCTCATTGAATATAATGGGTAATGATGTTATTAAAGATGTAAAGAATATTTCAAAGAATAGGAAAATACTTAAGGAGATAAATTTTGCCAGCACCGTTTTATTACCAAAACCCCTAAAAATATGAAAAATTTCAGACTTATAGCTTGTTACAATGTAATATATAAATTGCTTTATCCCGTACTTGACTACTTGAAATTAATGTCGAACATGTTTTTATTTCGATTTCTCCAAGCTTGTAAAATGGTGACGACAAATATTAATTTATTAATTAAGGATAAAAGATTTTCAAAAATAACGTATTAGACAGGTCTCAAGATTTAGAATAAACTTGTTTTTTTTTTAGTTTATTAATGTATTAGACACGTTTCAAGATTTAGACACGTCTCAATATTTTTAATATTAATTTCATTTATTAATGTATTAGACACGTCTCAAGATTTAGAATAAACTTGTATTAAACCCTTCTATAAATAAAATCAAAAACAAATTAGGGACCTCCTATAATACGGGTGATGAAACCAAAGAGTTGCGCAGCTTCTTAACTACCAATCAGAAATGGGTAAATTGAAAAACAAGATGACAATGGCGGTGAAGAGTATATGTGAAGATATGGAAAAGATGATGAAGATATTAGTACGTAAAGATAATACTAGGAAGATGAAGAATATACCTGAAGATGTAGTAATATTAATTCTAGCTACGCTGCCAGTGAAATCATTGATACGTTTCAGGTGCGTTAGTAAATCTTGGTACAATTTAATCACAAGCCCATATTTCATCAATTTACATCAGTGTTCCACTAGAAAGAAAAAGAATGAATGCATCTTAATTAAGAGTGAGAATGTTAATGGTAGAAATATATTGTCTTTTCATTCATATGAATCACTCAATGAAACATCACCTAATATCGAAGTACCTTATTTCGATAACAAAAGTTTTAATGTGTCGTGGCCTTGCAATGGATTATTGCTTTGTCGCTCCTTAGGCGGCTATTTAGTCTTATGTAACCCATCGACTAGGGAATTTAAACTTCTTCCTCCAAGCCACTTCCGTGCAAGCTCATTTGGATTAGGTTTCGATTCCAACACAAATGATTACAAGATCGTTACTCTTTATTGCGATAAAGCTGAAGTCTACTCCCTGAGTACTAATTCTTGGAAACAAATTGACCATGACGTGCCATATATTAACTTTAGTCTTATTTCTACTATTCAGGGAGTACCATCCAATGGAGCATTGCATTGGCCTGCCCTAAGAAATGAGGTTGAAATTATCCTTTCTTTCAATGTAAGCTCCGAGGTGTTTCAAGACATAAAGCTTCCCGAATCTAGAGATCGTCTATTGTGGAGGACTCCCACAATCTTAAATGATTCTCTTGCATTATTTGCATTCAAATATGGTTATAATTTTGAACCGAAATTTATAGACATATGGGTAATGAAGGAATATGGAGTGGTAGAATCTTGGACCAAACAAGTTAGCATTTCTGGAATTCCCCACCTATATAGAGGGTGGTATCCTCATTTGCTGTGGAAAAATGAAGTCATACTTGTCGAGACCGCAACCGAAACTAATCAACACAAAAAGAAATTATTATTGTGTGCCCTCGACACTCATGAAATGACTGACACAGGTATAATTAATCATGGTCTCGATTTACTCAGAATTATGGTTTACAAGGAGAGTTTAGTGTCTATAAAGTGAGAGAGTTGGTGATGCAAGTACTCTGATTTTTATTAGTTATAGTATTATACTTTACCTTTGTGTTTTTAGCAGTTTCTTTTATTATTAAGAATAATGAAGTGAAGAAAGAACCATATTCTTGCATTTTCACCATACAGAATCATCATTGGGGTCTTGAATATTTGTCTTTTTGCTTACATCTGTTATTCAAACTGTCATTTTTGGAACTGGAAGTTTCAGTCTTTATTAATACTGTGATGGTTTCCTTTATGTATTAAAAACAATCAAAATATTACAATCAGAATCCAACTCGTTCATTCAATATCACAAAATAAGCGTGCCTTGCTTATATTGAAATAACATCGGCTAATACACTACTACAGATCGGGGTTTTACCCACGACTGTTTACCGACGACACGTAAAGTCGTCGGTAAACTTTTGTTATTTACCGACGACATACGATTACCCACGAGAAAACTTCCGCCGGTAATTTACCGACGACTGTGGTCGTGGGTAAACGACGAAACGCCGTCGTTATTTAATTTTTTTTTTAAATTTTTTTTGCTTGGATTTGTCGTCGGTAAATTACCGACAGTTTGAAAAGGCGTCGTTAAATTCTTGTTTTTAGCGACGACGCGTTAAGTTTACCGACGACTTTACGTGTCGTCGGTAAATTTGACGTGCATATATGCGAACAGCCTGTATTTTTATCTCCTTAAACCCCAAAAACCCCATTTTTTTCTCCCAATTTCTCCCAAAAACATCAATCAAACTCATTCAAATTTTTGCAATACCTTCTCCAATTCATATCTAACCATTTGCAAGCTTATAATCAAGGTGGGGCATCATCAACACACAATTTCATCTACAAATATTATGTAAATTCTTGATTTTTTTTTTATTATGATCATATTTGGTGTAATTCTTGCAATGTTATGGGTTTAGGTTTATTATTACATTATCAAGGTTGGGACTTCATCATCAATATCCAATTTCTTCCACCAATTCAAGGTATTTTCTTAAAATTTCAAACTTTTTAATTTATTTTTTTATGCATGAATTTTGAATTGTGTATTAGTTGCTATATATAGGTTATTATTTTGTATATTTTTTGATTGTCTTGTTATATATTGTGTATAAATCATGCATACATTCATTTATTTCATATATTATATTTCATATATTTTTGTATTTGTGTATTTATTTATGTGAAATTGTTTATATATTTATTGTGTTGTAATTTTATTTATTTAGTAATTTTATTTATTTATTGGTTTGTATTTATATTCAAGCCATTGGTTTGTAATTTGTGTTATTTATATTCATTGTGTTGTAATTTTTTTTTTCATTTTATCAATTGGGTTGTAATAATTATTTATTTTATTTTCATATGAATGTAGTTGTCTAGTTATCTAAGATTGTTGTAAAGAGATGGCTTTGGATAAGAGTTGGATGGATGCTACGGATTTATTCGATCCAAACTATCTTGTTGGGGTTTTGGGTTTTATCGCATATGCAAAACAACATTCGCAATATGGAGATCTTATTTATTGCCCGTGTAACTATTGTAAAAATAATCGTCGATTAACCTCTCGGACGGTTACGAACCACCTTTATAATGAAGGGATTATGAAGTCGTATCGGGTTTGGATAAAACACGGTGAGCAGTCGGTCGTTCCCGGAGAAATCCCTATTCCGAATAGAGTTAATGAAATTGCCGAGGTTTATGACGATGTGAGACACAGTTACGATGTTGGCGGTCATCAGGGTGACACCGAGATGAGAGACGCAGAAATTCCAAGTAGTTTCGAAAAACTGTTTAACGAATTAGAGACAGAATTATATCCGGGTTGTAAAGCGATGAGTTCATTGAACTTCATTGCCAAGCTTATGCACGTAAAGGTAAAGAACAAGTGGACTAACACGTCATTCACCGAGCTATTGGAGTTGATTGGTCGTATTTTGCCCAAACCTCACACTTTGCCCGATTCGTATGATTCATGCAACAAGAAGTTGAAAAGCTTGGGTATGGGGTATATTACCATCGATGTTTGTTTGAACGATTGTGCCATATTTTATAAAAAGTATAAAGACCTCGATAAGTGTCCAGTTTGTGGCGAGTCTAGATGGGACCCAAAGAAGGGTATCAAAGTACCACATAAGAAGCTCCGCTATTTTCCGATTGCTCCCAGGTTACAGCGGCTATACGCTTCAAAGCACACCGCTGAAGACGTGATTTGGCATCATACCGGTAAGAGTGCCGATCCGGATGTGTTGCGTCATCCTGTTGATGGTGATAGTTGGAAGAGATTTGCAGCGCTACACCCTGAGTTTGCTAGCGAACCTCGTAATGTATTTTTGGGTCTCGGTATCGACAGGTTTTGTCCTTTCTCTATGCAAAACAACTCGTATAGCATGTGGTCTGTTATATTAACCGTCTATAACTTGCCACCGTGGGTATGCATGAAGGAAACCACTTTTCAGCTTTGTTTGTTGATTCCGGGTCCTCGTTCGCCCGGTAAGGACATGGATGTTTACCTCCGCCCTATGATAGATGAGTTGGACGAGTTGTGGAGTAAAGGGATCCTTACGTATGATGCCCATACAAAACAAGAGTTTACTATGAAGGTTTGTCTGTTGTCCACCACCAATGATTTCCCCGCTCGGTCATACACTTCAAGATGGTCGGGTCAAGGTTACATGGCTTGCCCGGAATGCATGGATTCCACACCGTCATTGGGTGTGACAAAAGGTGTGGTTTACTTTGACCATAGACGTTGGTTACCCTTCGGACATCGGTTTAGAAAAGATTATGTTTCGTACCCGGCAACCAATTTTACTAAGCGACCGAAGAAATATAGTCCAGCTAGTATTCAGACACAGTTAGATGGTCTTCCCATTGTGTTTCCCGGCAAACACAAGGATTTTGGAGGCAAGGTGACGAAGACTACAGGTCCTCGCCAGACGAATTGCAAGAAAAAGAGTATTTTCTATCGTTTACCTTATTGGTCCGAAAATCTGTTGAAACATAACATTGATGTCATGCACTGCGAGAAAAACGTGTGTGATGCTCTTCTCGGTACAGTTATAGCAGTCGATGGGAAACCAAACAAAGATAACGTTAAGGCGCGGGAAGATCTTAAGAAAATGAAATTCAGGAAAGAATTGTGGTTGGCAACAGTAGGAAATAAAACGATTCTAAAACGTGGAAAGTATACGTTGTCAGCAGAGAAGAGGAAGTTGTTTCTTAAGTGGTTACAGGTACAATGGTTTCCCGATGGATTCGCGTCTAGTATGAGGAATAACGTTCACGCCGATACGGGGAAGATCATTGGAATGAAATGTCATGATTGTCATGTTATGATGCAGTACCTTTTTGTTTGTTGTCTCCCTGGGCTTCTAGATGATAAATCGATTAGCGACGCAATTATTGGGTTAGTTAACGTGTTTAGAGTTGTTTGTAACAAGAACCTGAGTAGGAAAGAGTTGGTGGATGGTAAGGAGAAAGTGGTTGAAGTGATGTGCAAGTTAGAAATGATCTTACCTCCCGCGTTTTTTGATATCATGATCCACTTAGTGATTCACTTATATGATGAAGCGTTGTTAGGGGGCCCGATTCAAATGCGGTGGATGTACCCATTTGAAAGGTATTTGAAGAAGTTGAAATAGTATATTCGAAACCCGGCTAGGCCTGAGGGTTCCATAGCCGAGGGTTACGTGGCGGAAGAGACGTTGACTTTCATATCGCGGTATCTTAGTGAAGAAAAAACAAAGTTCAACGATCCAGGGAGATACAACGAACAACTGCCAGAACCAAAAGAGATATCCGTTTTCAATTCTCAGTGTACTCCTATTGGCATGAAAGAGTCAGTTGCTTTACCAGCTCTTCAGAAGGAGCACGTCAGTTGGTATATTTTGAATAACTGCGACGAGCTCGAACCATATAGGAAGTAAGTAACGTTTCTTTATATATATATATATATATATAAATATATAAATATATAAATAAATATATAAATATATAAATATATAAATATATAAATATATATATATATAAATATATAAATATATAAATATATAAATATATAAATATATAAATATATATATATATAAATATATAAATATATATATATAAATATATAAATATATAAATATATAAATATATAAATATATAAATATATATAAATATATAAATATATATTATATATATATATAAATATATATATATATATATATATATATATATATATATATATATATATATATATATATATAAATATTCATTAACTTATTTACATTAACTTATTTACATTAACTTATTTACATTAACTTATTTATATTCATTTATAATTTTAGTGAACACAAATCCACACTTACGGGAACGGGTGACGAAATAGAGATTATGCATCGTCAACGGTTTAAGAGTTGGTTTTTGGAAAAGGTATGTACTTTAGACGTTGGTTTAAACATAATCTACTTATGTCCGAGGTTCTTAGTATTATTTATGTATGACAGGTTCATGGGATGAAAGAGTCAGGTGATGTATTAGCTACCACTGAGATGGTATCCTTGGCCAGCATGTCTTTTGGTGCGGTGGACAGATACGATTCATGTGTCGTGAATGGTGTCAAGTGGGTAACTAAGGGTAAAGGAGAAAAAAGAGTGACGCAGGATTACGGAGTTTGTACCACGTACGAAGATAGACCATGTTATGGAGAATTAGTGAAAATATTGGAGGTTAATTACACTAAAGGGTGTTCAGTTGTCTTATTCGTTTGTAAATGGTACAAAATGGCTGAATCAAGGACAGAACATTGGGTAACCTTTATTAACACGACAAACTTTGAGTGGGAAGACGAACCATACATTTTAGCATCGCAAGCCAAGAAAGTATTCTACATTGACGAGATTAGTGCGAAGAAATCAATGAAGGGTTGGAAAGCCGTTTGGGAAATAAATGATCGTCACGGATGGAGTCCCGAGTTATGGGGTTCAGAATCACTATCTACAAACAACGAGAGCATTAGTATACCTTTGGTTAACACTGAGACGGTTTCCGAACCGGAGAACTTGGCAACTACCGAGGAGATCGAGATTGACCCAGCTCATTTTCGTATTGAGATGGCTTTTGAAATGGTTATTGATGAAAACCAGGAAATCGAAGACAACACGTGGTAGGAATATGGTGATGAAGAAGAATCTATAGAGGTTAATAGCGATGATGAACCTATTGATATTAGTGGATATGAAACTGATTAGGATATTTTGTATTTGTATTTTAGTCTTAGTGCATTTTGATATTGTTTGACCCTTAACTGTTGACCAAACACCTCGAACACTAACATTTGACCCTTAACTGTTGACCAAACACCCCTAACACTCAAGTTTGACCATAACTGTTGACTAAACACCTCGAACACTAACATTTGACCATAACTGTTGACTAAACACCTCAAACACTCAAGTTTGACCCTAACTGTTGACTAAACACCTCGAACACTCAAGTTTGACCCTAACTATTGACTAAACACCTCAAACACTCAAGTTTGACCATAACTGTTGACTAAACACCTCGAACACTAACATTTGACCATAACTGTTAACTAAACACCTCAAACACTCAAGTTTGACCATAACTGTTGACTAAACACCTCGAACACTAACATTTGACCCTAACTGTTGACTAAACACCTCGAACACTAACATTTGACCATAAATGTTGACTAAACACCTCGAACACTCAAGTTTGACCATAACTGTTGACTAAACACCTCAAACACTCAAGTTTGACCCTAACTGTTGACTAAACACCTCGAACACTCAAGTTTGACCCTAACTGTTGACTAAACACCTCAAACACTCAAGTTTGACCATAACTGTTGACTAAACACCTCGAACTCTCAAGTTTGACCATAACTGTTGACTAAACACCTCGAACACTCAAGTTTGACCCTAACTGTTGACTAAACACCTCAAACACTCAAGTTTGACCATAACTGTTGAATAAACACCTCGAACACTAACATTTGACCATAAATGTTGACTAAACACCTCGAACACTAACATTTGACCATAACTGTTGACTAAACACCTCAAACACTCAAGTTTGACCATAACTGTTGACTAAACACCTCGAACACTAACATTTGACCATAACTGTTGACTAAACACCTCGAACACTCAAGTTTGACCATAACTGTTGACTAAACACCTCAAACACTAATTTGTGTGTGTATATCTAAATCCCAACAAGAATAAAAAAAGAAAAGAAATCAGGAAAAAAATATTAAAAAAAAGGGGTTACCGACGACATTAAACCTTTACCGACAACATTCTTGAATTGAATGTCGTCGGTAAAATTTTAACGACGACATTCTATTCAAGAATATTGTCGGTAAAGGTTTGCCGACGAAATTCAATACCCAAAGTCGTCGGCAAACGTAATTCCAAATTTTATTGGCCAAAAGTGGGCGGTTCTTTTTTCCCGCCCAAGGGTTTACCGACGACTTGCCAAAAGAAGTCGTCGGTAAACCAAGACACGCAACAGTCGTGCGTACGACTGTTTGACGCGTGTCACGTTTAGCGACGAGTATGCCCTGTTTACCAACGACTTTGCTTGTCGTCGGTAAACAATTATTCTATTAAACCCTACCGAGCTTCATTTCTGAAACACAAACACACCAAAACACTCTCAAAAAAGTCGATTCCGAGGAAGAAGGAGCTGTTCCGAGCCATTCCAACACCCCTATAACATCAAATGTAAGTGATTCCATGCCAAAACTTAATCATTTGTTCAATTTTTTTCATTTTTCTAAATCAAATCCTAACTTTTTTTTTGTTTTTGATTTTCCTCTACTCTTGCTTGGCATGGATTGCTGGATATATTCAACATAATCTCCACGTAACAGGTACCACAAATCCGAAACAAAACCTATTTTTTTTTTAATTTTCGAATTGAATTTCTTTTTTTTTTTTAATGTACTATTGAATTTCTTGTTAATTCCGAGATTCTGTGATGGATTTTAGATTCTGAATATGTATTTTGTTGTTAAATATTCCATGTAACATGATTTTTTTGTTAATTTTTAGAAAAATTAGGGTTTGGTATAGAAATGTTATTTTTTGCTTGATGTTTAGAAATGTAAGGATTAATTGTTAATTTGTGTAAGTTAAATATGTTGATATTGGTGAAATTTATGGAAATATGAAAACTCTAGGGAATAAAATGCAATTTAGGGAATAAAATTCCATTTAGGGACTAAAATGCAATTTAGGGAATAAAATGCAATTTAAAAAAATTTACATTTTTTAAGAAATTAGGGTATTTTAGGCAAATATGAAAACTATAGGGACTAAAAATGCAATTTAGGGACTCAATGACAAATTAGGGTATTTCTAATATACAATTTAAAAACTATGAAAAATATATATTTTTTAAAATTTATATGGGTGTTTTTGTAATTTTTAATTAAAAAAGGTCTAAAATGCAATTTATAGTAAAAATCTAATTTATTAATTTTATTTAAATTATAGATGGCCGATGTGATGCCTAACTACCACCGGGGTGACGGGAACGGAGAAGATCCGAACCCGAATCAACCCCCGAACTTGAACGATTGTAATCAGCCGCCTGGTAAATATAAATTAATTTATAAAATTCAAGTAATATAAATTACTAAATTAAATAATATACTATTCTTAAACAGTTAAGCGAAAGAGGAGACCCCGCAATGTCTCGACTCTCAAAACCGCCAACGATGCTAAGGAGAAGCTAGGTGGGCCCCTTCCGGTAGATTTCTGTATCCTCGATGACACGTGGAACCCATTCGGAGAATATGGGAAACACGTGGCCCAAGTGGTGGGTCTCGCGGTTCGAGAATCAGTCCCTCCCTACTACCCCTCGTGGAGTGCTGTTCCACCCGTACTAAAGAAAGCGATCCTCGAAAAACTCGAGGAGTTCTTCAACCTCGAGGAGTGGAGGGCCCGCAAAGATTGGAAATTTATTAGCGGGAAGCTAACCCAGTCTCAGTCCGCTGCTTACAGACGGTGGAAGTATGACTTGAAGGCCGATTATGGCGATTCGGATGAGTGTCCACCTGATGTGCTTCCCGAGGATTGGGAGCTAACCCTTGAGATGTTGAATGACCCGAATAAGAAGGTAAAATTTTAATTTAATTATTTTATTATTAAATTATTGTTTATTTATTTTTTTAAGTTGAATTGTAACAGGCCCAGTCAGCGATTAATAAGAAGAATCGGCAGAACCAGAAGAAGCCGAACAAGTCTGGTTCTCGGAACCAAACCCAGACCCGCCATGAGATTATCGAGGTATAATTTGTTAAAGTAAAAATAAATTTTATTAGTTATTTAATTTAATTTTTTAATAATTATATTTTTTTATGTATATTTTATAGGGTAAGCTGAAGATTAATACGAAGGAGCCCCTGAGCTATATAGACGAGGAGACCCAAGAGGAGGTCTCACTTCCACAGATGGGCGGATACTTCGAGTACTTGGGCTATGATGGGGCGAAGGGCAAATGGGTCGATGATAGATGGGAGCAGGCTAGTGTAAGTTTTTTATTTAACTTTAAATTTATTTCTTTGTTAGTTTTATTAATTATTTATTTTAAATTGTTTTATTAATTATTTATTTTAAATTTTATTACAGGGAGTTTATCGGGAGAAGCTTAAGGAGCGGGTTATCGAGACGGGGACCCAATCGGCTGAGGATGTTCCAGTGGAGGAGCAGATAGGAGCGTTGAAGGAGACGGTTCAGGAGGTGATGAAAACGGCTAAGAGTAGACACTGGATCCCTTCGATCGGAGCTGTCTTCAAGAAAAAGAAGGACCCGAAGCCGCCTGTTTCGGACGAGACCGCAAAGAAGAATGCGAGAAAGATCCAGCGGATATTCGACGGGATGAACGAGCTCCGCGCAGTCCAAGGATTACCTCCTATGCCGGATGACGATGCTCCACCGAGCTCCTCTAGGTCCGATGATTTTTTCACGAAGTTGCTCAACGGCCTCAATGAATCTCGTGAAAAGAATGGTCTCGATCCGCTCTCCGATGAAGAAAAAGATGAAGATAGTAGTGATCGAGGAGAAGATTGAGGAGAAGATCTATCGGGCCCGTGATTGATTTTCGTTTAATTATGTTTAAGACTTTTATTTTATTTAAGTTTATATTTTTGACTTTTATTAAGTGTTTATGTAATATTTTGACGGGGTTTGACTTTATTGCCCGGGGTTTGACTACCCGGGTTTATTTATCTTTTTATGAATATAATCCATGATTTCTATTTATATTCATGATTTCATAGTATATTAATTTATAAAAAATCGAAAAACCAATTTAAATTAAAAAAAAATTTAAAAAAAAATTAAATTAAAAAAAAAATCACAATACCGACAACATTCATGTAAAGAATGTCGTCGGTAAAGATTAAAAAAAAATTAAAAAACACAACACCGACGACATTCATGTAAAGAATGTCGTCGGTAAAGATTGTAAAAAAAACAAAACTATTTACCGACGACATTCTTTACAAAAAAATTGTCGGTAGGTTATTTAAATTCAAAAAAAAACTATTTAATTATATGGATACCGACGACGACGTCGTCGGTAAGTTGTTTATTTACCGACAAAAACGTGTGTCGGTAAAGTGATGCGTTTTACCGGCGACAAGTTAGGAAGTCGTCGGTAAATTAATGTTTACCGACGACTTTATTTTCGTCGGTAAAAGATGCTGTGTTATCGACGAGGAGCCAAAACAGTCGTCGGCAATCATGATTTTACCGACCAACTTCTAGGGACGACAGGTTACCGACGAATTTGAGCTTTTTACCGACGACAGCTGTCGTCGGTAAATACGCGACCTGCTGTAGTGATAGCTCAAGTATAATCATCAATTTGTTTGCCTCTAACTGTTGTCTTTTGAGTAGTTCAATTGTGAATGTTTTGTTCATATCTTTAATTTTATTAATAAACTAATGATTGGTTCTATGTTTTTCTTTTATCTGTTTCTTTCTATTTGTTGTATAGGATGGATTTTAAGCATTTTTTTAATATAAATTAGATTCGACTCTGTCGTCTGGTCAAAAGCACCCCATGTACTAGTGAAGTAGTCCGTGAAATAACTATTTTGTTTGTTTATTTTGGTACAATTTAAGCAAATATTCATATTGTATCAGAAGGCATAAAAAAAAAAGGAATCAAAAGCATTGTAGTTATCTGGAACCCGGAAGATTCAAAGCACCACATCATACTAATCGGGTTAAACTCGAAATCCTATAGGATTTGTAGGTATTGGTTAACCACCAATATTCCTTTATAAAAAGTGTCCTTTGGATTAATTTTTATTTCAGATGGACATATCACGAATAAAGCTTTTTAAAATGTTGTATTTAGTTATAGGAAAATGAGATTAAGAAGCATTTAACCGAAATGAAAGAGGTTTGTTTTTCTTGACCTCAGGAGGGCAATAGGTTTGTTTTAACACCACAAGCGGCGATCGAAGATAAATGGGTACAAGAAAAATACAATAAAGGAACAAAAAGTCCAGTAAAATACATAACCCAAATGCTGTTGAACCTAGCTAATACTTACCACCTTCACTAGCCTTACAAGGCCAGAGACACCATAAAAGAAAAAGGAATTCAAACGAACAACCGAAATAACTAATTTGTCCTACCAGTTGTACCCAACACAAGAATCCTCTTAGAGAAACAGATAATTTCTTAATAAAATAGACGCCACGAGTGATATCAAACTTTCTCCATGCCTTATCAACACATATAGTTAATATTAAAAATCTGTCTCTGGCAAGTACAACTGTATACCCTAGAAGAAGCAGCACATGCTAAACACCATCTATCAAGTTTGAGGTTATCGGAAACACAGGGAGAGGCAACTACTGTTTTATAATAAGATTTATAATATAGCAGGAGCAATGACCAATGCGATATTCTGGACCAAGTATAAAAACTAAGCCTTATACAACTCGCACGAACATTACGAATATACGTATAGGCTAGAGTTTACCTCCTTTACCTCAACTCCACAACCATGATCTTACGTTGTTTTAAGATTATACCGTGGCCAGCTGGCCAGCTGTCCCAGGTTCCGTTCGTTAAATATTTCCTCATCAACCCGAATAATACCATCTTTTTTACTAAAAAGCGATTCGAAATATTCAACAAACGCTTCATGGTCTTTCTCACCCGGTCGATGTAGTTTCCGTTCCATTCAATTTGATGATAGATTCAGTGCCAACTATAAGTGAAATAATATTTCTCACATTGATGAATTACGTCGACTGAATAATTTGTTGGGCAAAAGAAGATTCTATTACTAAAGAAAAATAGAAAGACAGATTAAGCAAACAACTACCTTAGTTACTTAGTGCCTTCTAGACGCAAAAGATCACTGAAATTTTTTAGTCACTTGTAAGGATAAAATCACTAAAAAAATTGTAATTTGATCTACAAGTCCATGATGATCATTGTGTAACGAATGCCGAAATTTTTGGATAAAATTGTCAATAATGTACAAAACGATTTTGTTTCGAGAAGGATTATATTTAATAATGTTCAGTTGATACAAGAAATCTTGCGAGATTATAGCAATAAAGAAAAATCTCCAAAATGAACGATTGAGATTGACCTTCAAAAATCCTATGACTATATTGTTTGTATATGAGAGGATCGATTGGTTAACTTTTACAGACAATTACATTATGTGTGTAGTGGATTATGTGACTTTCTTTTTTGTATTATGTGGTCATTACAGAGATGCATACATTGATTTTTCAAAGGAGCAAAAGGTATATGCTAAAGTGGTTATTTGTCTCCATATATTATTTATCTTATACTTGAAGTATCTTTCATCTCCATAATTCTCACGCAATTTATTTTATACACATGTGAGGAGGTGACCCTACATCTGTGAAATTACTATTGGACTACTTGGAGATTTTTGCTAGGCGTTCTGGGATTTGTCTGTTCTAAAATCAAATATATATTTCGTGAGAATTAAAGAGAACGAACTTGATCAAATATATATTTTTGGAGGTTTCAGCATAAACACATTTGCAAGGTAAGATTATTTTAACATCTTGTCTTTCTTCTAGTTTAAATAGTGAAACATAAAATAATATATGTAATATGAGATAGGGTTAATTGTATCGTTGGTTTTTGTTTTATATTCAGTAGAGCAAGGGTTTAATGGTATATTTTGCATAACACAATTATTAATGGTGTAAACGATTACTGTGTAATCTATGGTCCCTGTTTTATTGAGTAGAACAAAGGGTTAATCGTCTCTGTTTGATTTATGTTGTGTGATTTGGGCATTTGAAATTTAGTAATATTCTTCATAATTATAGTTTTATAACATATGCAGATGAATTATAATGACATGAATATTGTCTGTAAAGAACATAGAGGTGTCATTTTCATCAAAAATCTATCTTATCTAACTTTATTGATTATTGTGTCCTTAACTATCTTGACTGATCAGGAATATTTTAATGTCATTGAGAGTTTGACATTGAATAGATGGAATCAGCAAAATAAGGAAAATATACTTCAATTAAAACCACTCTTGTTAATATTTGAGTTTACAGTAATACAGTCATTAAATAGAATTAGTTTTGTATTACTTAACACTTAGGGGGTGTTTGTTTGCACTTAATGAGATCTTAATCTGGTTCATTAAGACACTGGATCAATAAGACTGTTTGTTTTTACTGACCAATTCAGTGAATAGCTCTTAATTGGTCTGTTTCATTAATATTTAAAACTAAGTCTGATTCATTCAGACCCTACCTCTGAACAGGATAAGTCATATTCAGCTGTTATTCAGCATTCAGTACTGATTACTTAAAAAAATCAAATGACACCTTAGAATGGTGGCTTATATTTAGTAGGTTTTGTATATTACTGATAAAAAAATTCCAGGATGTCAGGTGACAGTTCAAGAGTTAATCTTGAAGATGAAGACGAAATTGAAATTGATCATGACGTGGAAGAACTTCTACACGAACCATTTAAGAAGAAAGCTAGGAAGAAAAGGTCAACAGTTTGGGAGGATTTTGATGTAATCAATGTCAACGGAAGCAACGTGCAAGTTTTGTAAGCAATTATTAGCTATCATAGACTCGGGTACTACTACTCAATATAAGAGACATAGCGAAAAATGTTTGAGTAGAAAGGCTGTACTTGGATCAAAGTCTCAAGGTGTTTTAACAATTAATGAATCTAAAGGTGGAAATCTTGTTAATTTTAAATATGATAAAGCTAAGGTAAGAGAGCTTGCCGCACACATGGTTCTTGTACATGAGTATCCGTTTAACCATATGGAGTTCATGAAAGCAGTTTCGCCATATTGGGAGAAGATATCTCGAAACATGGTTAGAACTGACTGTTTTATGTTTATGATATTGAGAAATTAAAGTTAGAAAAACTTTTAAAAGATATTAGTAAAGTTAGTGTTACAACTGATTTGTTGAAGGCACCTGGACAAAATGTTCAATATATGGTTGTTACATGTCACTTTGTGGATGCTGACTGGAAATTACAGAAACGTGTGATAAGTTTTTGTAACATTCCCCCTCCGCATAGTTCAGTTGTGATAGCTGCTGCTCTTAATAGATGTTTGGTAAATTGGGGACTGGAATACAAGGTTTCTACTATTACAGTAGATAATGCTCCTTATAATGATAAGGCAGTTGCGAGCTTAAAGTCAGATTTTGAATTAAGAGGGAACCTTGCTTTTGGTGGAAAGTTTTTTCATGTACGTTGTTGTGCTCACATACTTAATTTATTAGTGCAGGATGGGTTGAAACACATAGGTGGTGTTATGATGACAGTGAGGGAAGCGGTTAAATATATATCACATAATGAATTACGCCTTAATAAGTTTTATGAAAAAGCTAAACAAATATCACTGCCTTCAAGGAAATTGATATTAGATTGTCCAACGAGATGGAATGGGACTTATATGATGTTAGCTTCTACCTCAGTCTACAAGCAAGTTTTTCCAAGGTATGCAGAGGAAGATCCAGTGTTTACTTATGTACCTACTACTCAAGAATGGGTTAAAGTGGATCAAGTATGCCAATTTTTAAGAATTTTTAATGAAGTCACCAACATAATTTCGGGATCAGATTATCCAACATCTAATTTATTTCTTGCGGAAATGTGGAGGATTAAAGAAATAATAGATAAGGAGATGAACATTACTTGTAAGTTTATGAAGGATATGGCTAAAGCTATGAATAATAAGTATGATAAATATTGGGGTGATAGTAATTTGCTAATTTCAGTGGCAGTTGTATTAGACCCGAGGTACAAAATGGAGCTGGTTGAATTTTGTTTTCCTGAAATATATTCAGAATCAGAATCAGCTGAACAAATCAAAAAAGTCCGTGAAACTTTACATGAGCTCTATAAGGATTATGTGGATTCGTATACTTCATCTGTTCATGAGGAGGAGCAATCCGGAGGGAGTACTTCATCATCTAATTTCACCTCCAGTGAGGATCTTAGCGGCAAAGAAAACAAAAATTCTTCAAGGAGGAGGACTGAATTTGAACAACCAAGAAAGTCTGAACTTGATATATAATTCGATGATGGTCTTTACAAGCCTGATGATGGATTTGATGCTTTAGAGTGGTGGAAAGAGAATAGACACAAATTTCGTGCTTTATCACAACTGGCGCGTGATATATTTACAATTCCAATAACCACTATTGCTTCAGAATCTACTTTCAGTGTTGGGGGTAGAGTTATTGATCAATATCGAGCATCTTTATTGATTAAAACGGTAGAAATGTTGCTCTGTGCTTCTGATTGGGTTCGTGTGCTTCATGGAATTAAAAGAAAATCTAAGGTAGATATAGTATTGTATATTTATATATATATATATATATTAATTTTAATAGATGTTTATAATTTTTTTTCCGTCTTAAAGGAAGATGATCGAGGATATACAGAGATCGAGTTTTTGTCTTAAGGTAATCCGCGAAAATTTCAATATTTTGTTAGTTGTACCCCAAACTCATGACCTTTTTACTCCTGAAATCATCAAAAACACTAACCTTTCTCATTTCTTAAAAATAAACAGTAATAAACAACAATTACTCTAAATTATACTACGAAATTAAAAAGACATGAAACTAATATACAAATGAATTGACTTTTGTTTAATGTCGTTAAGCTCGACGGGATACCTCTCGCTTCTAGGGAGCTTTGAGGAGGTACATGACCTCTCCGGGATATGGATCCTCCGAGCGATTTATATCCTCGCCTCCATGATAAATCTTCAATTGATGACCATTCACCATGAAGGTGCAATGCTCGATTGGATGTTCAAAATCTATGGCTCCATGAGGCGTAACTTTGGTCACAATGTGAGGACCAGACCATTTCCATCTCAACTTACCCGGATAATTACTGAACTTGGAGTTGTATTTTAGGACCCTTTGTCCAACTTCAAACCTCTTTTCGTGAATACGATTATCATGCCATCTCTTGGTATTCTCTTTGTAAAGTTTAGCATTTTCATAAGCATGTAACCGAAACTCATCAAGTTCATTCAACTTCATTATACAATTTTCTTCGGCTAAAGTAGGATCCAAATTCAACTACGCTATAGCCCAATATGCACCCATTTCAAGTTCAAGAGGTAAGTGACAAGTCTTACCATAAACCATATGATACGGAGATGCACTAACTGGAGTTTTGAACTCAGTACGATAAGCCCACAATGCATCATCTAACTTCATTGACCAATCTTTACGTGTGGGGCCAACAATCTTCTCTAGGATATATTTGACCTCTCTATTAGAGACCTCAGCTTGACCATTGGCTTGTGGATTATAAACGGTAGATACACAATGTCTCACCCAATACGTCTCTAAAACTGCCTTAAAGTATTTGTTCACGAAATGAGAACCTCCATCACTGATAATAACTCTAGGTGTACCATGTCTAGTGAAGACGTGTGACTTTAAGAATTTAATTAGTACTCGCGAATCATTAGTTGGTAGAACCACGACCTCTACCCATTTAGACACGTAATCAACAGCTAATACGATGTATTGATTTCCATTGGATGGTACAAAGGGACCCATGAAATCAATACCCCATACATCAAATATCTCAACTTCAAGTACATTGTTACGTGGCATCTCATCTCTCTTGGATATATTACCAATAAAATGGCATCTATGACATCTCTCAACATTTTCATGACAATCCTTATCTAAAGTAGGCCAATAAAAACCGGATTGTAGGACCTTAGCAACTGTGCGGTCACCTTTGAAATGTCCTCCATAGGGTGAATCATGACAACCCGCCATTATTGACTCCACATCTTTCTCAGGTATGCATCTTCTCACCATTTGGTCACCACATGTTTTGTAGAGGAAGGGATCCTCCCAAAAGAACTGTTTGGCACGGTTAATTAATCTCTTCTTATCTTGTGATGTAGCTCCTTCAGGAAAAGAACCACTCACAATAAGGTTTGTTATGTCCACATACCAAGGAGTTCCAATTGCATAGATTGAAAACAAACTCTCATCAAGAAACTCTTCTCTAACCAACTCAGGACTACTACTAGATTCGGAACCTTCAAGGCGAGACAAATGATCTGCAACTTGATTATCACAACCCTTTCGATCACAAATTTCTAAATCAAACTCTTGTAACAATAAAACCCATCTGATTAATTGTGGCTTAGTATCTTTCTTCTCCATAAGGTATTTAATCGTAGAATGATCGGCAAACACAACAATTTTTCCCCAAGGAGATAGGAACGAAACTTGTCGCATGCATACACAACAGCTAATAGTTCCTTCTCGGTCACGGTATAGTTAATCTGAGCACTAGTGAAAGTCTTACTTGCATAGTAGATAGAATGGAATACCTTATCTTTTATCTGACCCAACACAGCACCCATATCTAGATCACTAGAATCACACATAACTTCAAAAGGAATCTTCCAATCATGAGGTACTACAATAGGCGCGGTAACAAGCTTCTCTTTAATCTCTTGAAATGTCGTCATGAAAGCTTCATCAAAAAGGAATTTAGCGTCCTTTTCGAGTAAGTTACACAATGGCTTAGCGATCTTAGAGAAGTCCTTAGTGAAACGGCGATAAAAACCAGCATGGCCTAAAAAGCTTCTTACCCCTTTGACAGAAATAGGAGGGGGAAGAGTCTTTATTACCTCAATCTTGGCACGATCAACTTCCAACCAGAACTCGAAACTTTGTGTCCCAACACTATACCTTCACGAACCATAAAATGACATTTTTCCCAGTTCAAAACTAAATCGGTCTCCTTGCATTTAATTAATACCTTTTCAAGATTCTTCAAACAATCATCAAAGTTATCACCAAAAACAGAGAAGTCATCCATAAATACCTTAAGGAATTGGTCGATCATATCTTCAAATATTTCCATCATGCAGCGTTGGAAAGTAGCAGGTGCATTACACAGTCCAAAGGGCATTCTTCGGTATGCGAATGTGCCAAAAGGACATATGAATGTAGTTTTGTGCTGGCATCTGGATCTACGCATATCTGATTGTAACCTGAATAACCATCTAAGAAACAATAATATTCTCTACCTACTAATTTGTCCAACGTCTGGTCTATGAATGGAATCGGGAAATGGTCTTTTCTAGTAGCCTTGTTCAACTTACGATAATCCATACACACTTTCCAACCAAATACGGTTCTCAAGGGTATGGCTTCATTCTGATCATTGAGGACAGTAGTAATACCACCCTTCTTTGGTACGCATTGAACCAGACTTACCCAATCACTACTAGCTATGGGAAAGATGATCCTGCATCTAATAGTTTTATCACTTCTTTCTTGACCACCTCCTTCATGGCTGGCATCAATCTCCTTTTACCTTCAACTGAGTGTGCACTGTTATCTTCCAATATGATCTTGTGTTGACAAATAGATGGACTAATACCTTTGATATCAGCAATAGTCCAACCAATTGCCTTTTTGTGAGCTTAGAGTACACGTAACAGTTTGTCTTTTTGAGGACCTGTTAAGTGAGCAGACACAATAACTAGTAAAGTTTCATTAGTACCCAAATATTCATACCTCAAACGTGACGGTATTGGTTTCTCTTCCAGTTTCGGAGGAGACTCAATAGATGGTTTCTTTTGAGGTCTGATCTCCTCCGCATCTCGTAATGGTTAATAGGCTAGCCGCCTAGGTCTTTCATTTTCTGAATTTAGAGTTGCCACTGTCTCGGTAAGCTCTTCCATCATCTCTGGTAGATCAAGTATTAGGGTTGCCTGTAAGATATCATCAAAATTCATATCATCAAATACCTCTTGTGTCAATTGTTCAATTACATCCACTCGATGACATTCCTCTAAAGGATCTGGGAATTTCATTGCTCTAAACACATTGAACTTCACTTCCTCATCTTGGATATGCATGGTTAATTCTCCATTTTCTACATCAATAAGTGTACGCCCCGCGGCTAGGAATGGTCTTCCCAAAATAATAAGGAAAATCCTATTCGTGTCGTATCCAAGAATAACAAAATCAACGGGAAAAATTAAAGTACCTGCCTTAACGAGGACATCTTCTATTCGTCCCTCCGGATGTGCGAGGGAACGGTCAGCCATTTACAAGACCATAGAGTTCGGGCTTGCAGTTCCTATCTTCAACTTCTCAAAAATCGACTTAGGCATGAGATTAATACTCGCACCTAAGTCACACAAAGCTTTTCCTCTCCACCCATCACCAATAGAAATAGGGATTGTAAAACTACCAGGATCAAGCAATTTCGGAGGTAGCTTACTTTGGCAAATCGTACTACACTCTTCAGGTAAGCCAATCATCTCATTCTCCAAGTAAGGGCGTTTATTGGAGATGGCTTTTTTTAAGAATTTCACGTATTTTGGCACATCTCTAATATCATCGAAGAATGGTACGTTAATATTAAGCTTCCTTACCATACTAATGAATTTCTGATAGTCTGCCATATCTCCTTTATTCTGAACTCTAGACAAGAAAAGGTGGAGGAGGACGTTTCTCTTCTACTACGATATCTTTCTTCTTAAGCTTTTCTAGAATTTTCTCAACTTCTACTTCCTCTACATTCGATTCACTTTCTTTCTCAACCACATATTTCACTGTTTTCTCCTTCACTATTGTTTCTTTCTCTTTCATAACTGGAAAAGGTGGTGGTTGCAATTTCTTACCGCTTCTTGTCCTAATCGCATTACAATCCTCCCTTTGCTTAGGAACTTCTGTATCGCTTAGGAGTTGGCCTTGGCCTCAAACATTCAAAGTATTAGCGATCTTTGATATTTGATTCTCTAAGATTTTCAATAAAGTGGTATGTGAGTTTAATGTTTCTTCCATCTTATTATCTTTAACTGATGTAGTGGCCATGAACCTTGATAACTGATCTTCGATTTGAGTTGTCCTACTTTGGTTAGTTGCCATGTATTGCGTCAAGGTAAGAGCCAAATCAGTTGCGGTGAGTACACCTTCTAGAGGTCGAGAAGGAAGTGCTTTTTGAGCTAGCGTATCAGAATAAATTCATGATCAATTCTAGGTTGATTTACTTGGTATTGGTTTTGCAGCTTGAATTGATAATTGTTCCCTTGGGTCCTTGGTTGATAATTTACTGGATTAGCAGCCCCTTGTGGATTTGAATACTGAAAGCCTGGATGATTCTTATACTGATTACCATACCCTTGACCACCTGAATAATTATTACCTCTATTATTGACGAAACACACGGATTATGGGTTATTAGCACATTCTTCCCAACTATGATCAACTGCTCCACAACTAGGACATATCTCTGGTTCTTGCACCACATTCACAATAGCTTGCTTATTAGATACAGATAGCTGTTTTAACTTATTCTCTAGTGCGGCAATCTTTGCGTTCAACGCTGTTTCTACATCTACATGTACCTTTTTCTGAAATTTGAACTGATGATCTCGAAGGTTGCCAACTCATTTCGTTTTTCACAATTCTATCCAAAATAGCCAAAGCTTGATTAGTTGTCACCATCATAAGACCACCTTGACAGATAGTATCTACTTTCTCTTTTGAAGCTTCATCAAGACTACGATAAGATATCCCAAGCAGTAATTCAAGTGAATACCCATGTAATGGACACTTTCATAACAAAGATTGAAAACGAGTCCAAGCAAATCCTACAGCTTCTCCCTGTTCTTGACGGAAAATTGTAACATCTAATTGACCAGTACGTCTGACACTCTGAGGATAATACCTATCAAAAAATGTAGTCTGGAGTTGATCCCAATTCAAAATCTCATCGTGTTGTTGTTGGTCATACCATTCACTTACTCCTCTGGTGAGGAAAAATGGAAACATATGGAAGTATATTTGTTCTTTGGTTACTCCAGGAGTGACATATGCATCACATATTTGCATGAACTTGTACATGACTCAGATAGAATCTTCACGAGTTGCACCACTATACTGTCCAATGTTAATAAACTGATTGATCATACCTGCATTTGGTCTGAATCGGATTACTTGAATTGCAGGTGGACGAAGTCCTAGTGGTGGTAAACGGAAAGGTTTATATTCGTTAGTTTGGATTAATTGCGGAATTTCTTCTTGAAGTCTCGCACCATTGTTATTGAGAGATTGCTGACCTACCAGAGGAATTACATGTTGAGCATTTTGATTTCCTGCCGGTGGATTTAGCACAACTGGTGGTACTATTGGTTGACCATTTTCATCCAAGTGAATTCCGGGCTCTTGAATATTATTGTTGTTCAAGTCCTTCATTTCTCTCTCTTTTTTTTGTTTTTCTCGTGCTTCCTTGTCTCTCTTGTTCTTAGCTCGGATTAATCTCTCGGTATTCAAGAGCATACACCAAACCTATAAACCTGAGAAGAAACAAAACAAAGAAAAGCGTAAAACCGAAAAATAAAATAAAAATTAACAACTAAATCACTTACAGATAACACAGTGGTCACACTCTACCGTCCCCGGCAGCGGTGCCAAACACTTGGTGTATCCTGGTGTGTTATAAAATAACACCCCTAAAAAGGAAAGACACGTACCGAAAGTGTACGGGTCGTCCAAGTAATATCCGATAGACGGGATTTCGATCTCAGGGACGGATTGGATATGACTTAAAATGTTATGTGATAAGTGAAGATAATTGTTTATATGGAAAGAAAAGTAAATGGATAAATATTTGTTGGGTTTTTGTTTAAGGACTAAAGTGAAAATAAAGTAAAATATAAAATTAACTAATGCAAATAAATGAGACGCAAGTAAAAAAAAGATGAGTAGACGCAAGGATGAGAAGGGTACTTGGTTCTTGCAAGGGTTTCACCTAAATCATTTAATCAATGCTTTCGTTTAAGGGTTGAATCAAGATTTGGTATTAGTCGGGATTCTAGTTTCTCCTAACCCCTGTCAGGGTGGACTTAGGAGTTATCCTAGGGTTACAAACCCCGTCAGGGGGTTTATAAGCTACCTTTGAATGTTCAAGTATTCTATCCAATTGGAGATAAGGTTAATCAAGCCCGCCTGGGTCAATGACTTATACCTTATGTCTATTACTTAAATCCGTAATTAAACCCCCCCCCCCCCCCTCCCCCCCCCGTCAAGGTGATCATTACGCCACTATAATGAATAACTTAATTACTAATTCCTACTTTTGATTCATGACTTCAAAGACAGTAAATAAATTCAAGATAATAGACAATACTAAATTACCCAATTCAAATTAAATCTTTCAATCCCAAATTCGGAAACATTAATAAAATAAATTGGGGCTCAACCCATTAAAGCGATTCTCAAGTACTTAGAGTATTTAGCTCATAATAGAAATAAAAAATAAAGAAATAAAATTAAACGAACTCATAGTCAATTACAGAAATGAAAATAAATAACCTAATTATAGTGTTGAATTGACTGTTGTTGGAAAAATTGCTTCTCCAGCTTCAGTTTCTTCTCTCCTCTTGCTTCTGACTTTCTCTCTGCGTTATTGACTTGTGTAAATTGAGTTGTGTGTAAAATAAAAGTCAAAAGGTCTATTTATAAGTTGAAAATCAGACTTGGGCTTTACTTGAGTGAATTAGTAAAATATTAAATAGCTCAAGTCCAATCTTTTTATATTTAAAATCCCGTAACTGGTGTGCAGCTCTTGGTAAAACGACTGTAACTTACTCAAATCAACTCCAAATTGACCCGTTCAAGTTTCTAAATCTTCATAACCCAATAAGTAATAAATCCTCTTCACGACGCAGAGGTTGAATCCAAGTTTAAGTAGCTCAAAATCAGCAATTACTATCATCCTTCCAGATTTGCAGCTTTCCTAGTCAACTCTTCAGGATATCTTTTCTCGCCTTTGACTTCTCCACTTGATCTAAGACTTTAATTCCCGATTCCTCTCCTTGTATTGGTACTCCTTAGCATCCATGGACCTACAAACTTTGCACTAAAAACAAACTATTTAATGTGCAAAAGCTTAAAAAATGAAATATACTAAATTCCAAGGTGAGAAATTAAAATATAGCGAATTAATCCTAAAAGTCTACCATATAAGTAAATTATTTACCTAAAAAGATGTCTCCTAAGGGCATAAAATTAGAACAAAAAGGGAGACATCAGACATGAGTATTTATAGATAATGAAAGCTCAATATACCAAGTTGGGATTTTGTTGTATCCCGTTTAACGGATGATCGAGAAGCAATGTCCTCGATCAAAGGCAAAATATTGTTTACTTCTTCAGGTGTCTATTTAGAAACCTTATCAGGCTTCGTTGTATTACATAGATGTTGGTCACATAACCGGTCGAAAACACTCCCTTGAATTCCAAAGGGTTGGTTCTGATGGTGTTCAAAGGTCTACCAAACAATTCATCTGACCTTTTTAATGTATGTGGACCTTATGGTGTAACCGATGTTGCAATACCATCATTTAGCTTTTTGTTTCACAAATATGTAAATACCATACGTTTAAAATCTTAATTTTGAAGTATAATGGCTTGTAGGTAAAAGCTGCAGTATTAGATTGAATTAAACACCAAAACTGATTGAATGCTTTAGTTTTGTCAAAGATAAAGGTAAGGAGATTAGATAATACGTAATTGGGTGACTGACCAACAACACGTATTTCAGGATACGTAGAGCGTTATATGAATGCATAGTTGCAAGGATGAAGGCATAGTTGCAAATCTGAACGTTTGTAGAGTGTTTTGTTCTTCTATGAAATATGAACCTCTTATTTGATGTATAAATTTTAGGAGATGGGAGTTTGATTTCATGATTGATGTAATATTTTGATTTTGTGAGATGTAAATAACCTTTGTTTTGTTTGATTCCGTTTGATGTAAATAATATGATATTGTGTTCGTGACATGAGAATTTGCTTTGCGTTAGTGAGTTTGATATTGTGAAGAGTTTGAATCCGTGAGAATGTGATATTGTTTTTGTGTGAGATAAAGTTTGATTTTCGTGAGTTAGTTTTCTTTTGTGGAGAGTTTGAATCCATGAGCATGTGATTATGAGAAGTTAAAGAAATTTTGAGACGAATGGGGAAATTATGAGCATTTAGGGGATGAGGGAAAATAGGGGAGTTCGGTAATTGGTCCTTTATTTTCTTCTTCTATGAAACATTTGAAACTCTTAAATGATGTGTTAACTTTTGAAAGATTAGATTTTGATTTCTTGATTGATGTAAATACTTTGATTTTGTGTGATGTGAATAATCTTTGTTTTTGTTTGTTTTCGTGAGAGAGTTTGATTTCGTTTGATGTAAATAATGTGATATTGTTTTCGTGAGTGAGTTTGATATGTGATATTATTTTCATGTGAGATGAAATTTGATTTCGTGAGTAGATTTGATGTTGTGAAGAGTTTGAATCTGTAAGAATGTGATTATGAGAAGCTAAAGGAATTTGATGTTTTGGAGGAATTTTGAGACTAATGGGAGAATTATTGACATTTGGAAAGGAAATGAAATTTAGTAATTGGTATTTTATTATATATATTTGTATAGTCAAATTGGTTTGAAATAACCAGTTGGGGTTAGCTCAACTGTTCAGAGTCTTGGTTATCCTTTAAAGCGGTATAGGTTCGAACCTTGTCAATGACACCGAGACCAAAAAGTGGCTCTCCCATGTAACAAAAAAATGGTTTGAAATCAATTAAGGGGTTATTGTTCAAAATCTACTCATTAAGTTCTTTAATTATTTTTATTATACATAAATATCTTACTAATTATTTATTTATAGATAACAACCTATTTTAACTTTTATTTCCTTTTTTACCCCATATAAATATTGTATTATTTATATCATTTTCAGAAAATTCTAAATCTCTCTCTCTCTCTCTCTCTCTCTCTCTCTCTCTCTCTCTCTCTCTCTCTCTCTCTCTCTCTCTCTCTCTCTCTCTCTCTCTCTCCCTCTCTCTGAAAATGTACACACATTAAATTGTGTAATCTCACACCAACTAACAGATTAACACATCTACATGTATGTAAACTTCTCTCTGATTTTCTTTAATTTTGTATATCATTTGGTTGTGATTTTGATTGCAGATTGTTTTAAGTTTATAATACATACACGCGTGTATGTATTGGAGATTTTTATAACATTTTGATTAAACTTTCTTCCTATTTTGCAATTTCAAGCCTCTTTCTCTGTTTTCCATACTTTCAAGGTAATAATCTTTGAATTTTTTGTTTTTTCTGTTATTCGTTTGATTATATGTTAATTTTGTTAAATTACTTATGTTTTATTGATTTTGTGTTTTTTTTCCTTTTTTTGTTTGATTTTAACAGTTTACACATATTGTTATGTGTTTGATTTTGTTTTTGTGTATATTGTGTATGTATGTGTATTATATTCTTATTTTTTAAAATATTTTGCTTCAATCTTGTTGAATTCTGTGTTTGAGTTGCTTTGTACAGTTTATTTTGCAGTTATTATGCTCTGCAACAAAATGTTGAAACAATGAATTTCATGTTGTAACATGAAATTCATTGTTTCTGAACAATTTTTTTCCTTCAAACTTGGCGATTCTTTATGTGTTCATATTCTACTGCTTATGTGATCCCTTGTTTTCTACAAATGGTTATGGCTGTCGTTAGTTTGGTTCAAAACATTTCATGCGTTCATTTGATCTTTTCCCGGGTCTCGATTCTGTTTTTGATTATGTGTTGTCTAAATAGCCTTCCTTGCTCTTAAGTTCCACTGAATTAATCTATTTAGTGGGAGAGGACGTTAATTGTTTGTTGAAAAATGAAGAAGAACTTTCTAACCTGTAGTTTTTGGTTAGCGAGTGAACTCTACAGCGAATGGATATTTATGTTACGGATGATCGAGAAATAGAGGCGATTCAGTCTACAACTTGCTCGTAAATCACCGTTGTTGATTCTTCCTCTCTTTCTAAAATGGTTGTGCCTTCTCACAATCCCAAGGAGCATACATCTGGTGGTCATAATGATTCGATTCCAAAAAGTAAAGATTTGATGCAACTAATTAGTCAAGTTGGTCAATGCTTTTATGGTGGTAATTCTGAATTTTATTCTTCTCTTTCCAAATTTCCAGTGAAGTTGGTTTTAAGTATTAAATGCTATGTGCATTGCAAGATTTTAATACTAAAGGATGTCCTTGGATAGTTTATGGCTCTCTTGAACGGAGCAATGGTTTTTTATATACTTCCTTAGTGAATGAGCACAACTGTGGTGCGGTTATGAAATCTATTGTTAGTAAGGCTATGAACTCTAATGTTGTTGCAGATTTGATTATTGAAAAATTTAGGACATTTCTTTTCTTGCTCTGTCTGCTTCTTTTCTTTCTTTTTAGTTTTGATTGTCTTTTTTTGTTGATATCCATGCATGAACTTTCCAGTTGAATTTGCAGTCATCCGAGACGAGGATACCACAAATTGGACTTTATTTCTCTAGGTTTTGATACCTTTAGCCTATGATCATCGAATCACTTTCATATCCGATCGTATTCAAGGTATCATAACATCGGTCTGGGAAGTTTTTCCCGATGGTAATTATTCTTTCTGTTTGATTCATATAACAAAGAATCTACGAGATGATATAAAAGAAAAAGGAATCAATGAATTCAAGGAGTCTATGGTGACTTTGCTAAATAGGTGTGCCTATGCTCCAAACTTGCGGAATTCAATATAGCTCTTGCAGATTTAATTCGTGAAGGGAAATTTATAGGTCGTACTTTCATGGATAATTTGCCAAAAGAGAACTTCTCGAATGCTTTTTTTTTGGGGTAAGCGTTACCAGAAAATGAATTCAAATGTTGCCGAATGATTGAACTCGAGAATCAAGCGTGAACATTGGGGCGAACTTCCAATTTTTGAGCTAATTGACCACATCCGTCTTTGGGTAATTCGTAAATTTTTAGATAGGTTTCCAGAGTCTTCAAAGTGGACCACAATCTTGGTTCCCGAGGATGAGGTTCTTTACGTTCTAAATTTCGATAAATGTCGTTCTTGGATCGTTTGTCGGCAATCTGGAGATGTGTACCAAGTCTTTTTTGACCCGTCTCATGTTGTTGATCTTCAAAGATGCTCTTGTACTTACAGTGTGATCTCTCCGTATTTTTGATAGAATAATCTAGTTTAGAGACATCATTTTAGGTGTATTATGCGCTTAACTTATGGGGGTTTTCCTCAATATCTGATAGATTCTCAATTCTTACCTTGTTTTGGAGTTTTGTTACTTTTAGAATATTTTAGGTTTAATTGTGTGTTACATATAAAGCTCTTAGTTACAAGGATGATATTAGATGTCAATACTTGGTGAAGAAGTTGAGGAAAGAATATCCAAGACGAAATCAAGAGTTAAAAGCAAAGAAGCCGATTATGGAAAGTGCAAAGTTGCCAAATGTTGTTGTCTAAATTTAAAGACGTGTAGTATTTTCATATTTGACAATTCTGGTCATATTTGACTTATAAGCCCCCTTGTTTTGCCTTAGTTGTTCCAATTCTTATTCTATATCCTCGAATTCTTCATTCTCTTGTTCATCGATTCTTATTTTTTGTGCCATTTTGTTTCCTGTATGTAAACAAAAAGCAAACACAAGAAACAACTTAAGAATCTAAACTAACATTATCATATCAAAATCACTGTTTCAAACAAGAAATTCACTGATTGATTTAGAGAATTCATTGTTTGATTCAGTTAATTATGCAGAATACACAATTTTACAGTTTAAGATTCTATATTATGCATAAATTACACTATAAGGTCCCTAAAGTATTTGAGTTTTTGCATTGTGTTTACAAAAAAAATCCACTATAAGTCCTTAGTCATCATTATTTTGCACTATTGCTTCCAAATTTGTAAATAAATTGCACTATAGGTCCCTGATTTACATATTATTCATGTTTAATCATTGTAAACCAATTTACGTTCATATTAATCATAATATAACATCACATTCATCATAAACCTTATTATAAACCCTAGAAACTACTATAATCGTTATTACTATCATTATTTTTGTCAAACAAACAAAAGGCAGTAAAAAACCAAACAAAAAGACATTTGCACTGCAAGATTGTACGTTTTTTTTCATGAATCACTAAAATAACACTATGGAATCAAAAAACACTCTCAAAAATTTGAAATAACCATAAAAGTTGAAATATATGTGACTCACGTATGTCTTTTGTGATTTTGTATGGTAAAACTATGTTTTTGTTTCTTTAATACGCTCGGTCTTGATTACACTGCTTGATTTTTGCTTGCTTTTGGCCGTCGTCGTCGGTTTCCTTTTCCCACTCGCTCAGCGTCTCTCCGGTTGTATTACTGTGTGCTTTGTATGTTGTGCGTGTGTGTCTTTTTATAATTAGTCAATTTTCTTTTCATTTTCTTTTTCATTAAATAGTTATTGTTTATTATTTAATGTGCAAGTGTAAAGTATTTTGGGGTGGAATTGTTCATTATGAACAAACTTTTTGTGTGCTTCTTTTTACCCATATGTATTTTAATGGGTATTATTGATTACTGATTTATTAATTGATTAATATATATATATATATATATATATAAATAAATTAAGGGGTATTTGTTAAAGATGTCTAATAAAAATATTTAATTATTAAATTAGGTTTTCAATAATTTATTTAATAAAAAAAATATCCCATAAAATAATTATTTGTAGAAAATATCTTCTTTATATTTTTTATACTTTTACTACTATTGTTATTAAATATAATATATTATTATTAATACAATAGTTATTTTTAAATATTAAAAAAAAAACAAGGTACCACCACCACCATGTATTTAACCATCACTACATCCACCACAACCACCACCTACTACTACTAATTCCATCACACACGCGCGTACGTGATTTTTTTTTTTTGAGTACATGAGAGAGCCACTTTGGGCTCGGAGTCATTTTCGACTCCAATGAGATTCGATCCCAGGACCTCTTGGTCTCCGCGGAGTAGCCTAACCACTAGGCCAACTATCTATCTCCCGTGATTTTTTTTTTTTAAAAAAAAAAATCTTCATAACTAATTCCAAAAATATAAAAAAAATAAAAAAAATTGCATTTCTAGATAAAACAAATTAATATTTACGTCTATGATTTTTCTTGATTTTTAATTTTTTTTTTAAAATTTTCACAGACACGGATTTTCATGTTTAAAACATGAAATTCACTGTTTGAAATAGTGATTTATTTCCGCATAATGTTCAAAACATGAAATTTTGTGTCTGCAAAAAAAGAATTCAACAAAATTCAAAAAGTTCGAAAAATTCCAAAAAAAATCATAGATAAATATTAATTTAATTTATCCAAATATATAAATGTTTTATTTTTTTTAATTTTTCTGGAATTAGTTATGATGACTTGCGAGTGTTTATTAGTATCTTTTTTTTTTCTAATTTTTTTTCTTTTTTTAATTACTATTTGTAGGGGTATTTTGGTTTATACGTTTTTAAAAAAAATTCTTATTCTATGTATTTTTTATTAATAGTTTGTTAATAGATATTTTTTTATTATTGGCTGTTTTTTAAAATCTTTACTTTTTTTAGTCAAAAATTTATATTTACACTTTATAAAAAGTGTAATGTAAATTATTAGGAAAACAGGAATAAAAGACCTGGTTACAAAGGATACTTTTATCTGGCCTTTCTCTAAAGACGGGACTTATAACACGAAGACAGGATATAAAGTAATGATAGAGGAACAACAAAACAATAAAGCTACAACAACTAATACAAAGGATATGAGAGAGTCGGAATTATGGAAAACAATATGGAAGTCTAACATACCAAAAAAAAAAATGTTTATGTGGAGAATAGTCAACAATGCAATTCCAACAAGGAAGAATCTCTATAATAGGAAATGTGCAGATGCAGCTAACTGCTTATGGTGCAACCATGAAAGAGAGGATACTGAACACTTACTCCTACATTGTAATATGTGCAAAGATATATGGGCAGGATCCTTCTTACAGATTAAAATACAGGAAGGAAACAAGGACAAGATTGAAGAATGGTTTCTCAAAATTATCAAGACATACAGAGAAGGAGGATGGGAAGAAAACGTGGTACGTGATTTTCTGATGATAAACTTATGGAACATTTGGAAAGCAAAAATGAAATCCATACACGAAGGCAATGCAGTCGATGTAGAGGGTATTAATTTTGCTTCAAAAAAATTAATGAATGAAATACATGGGATTAATTGGATGAAAGAAAGCTATAAGGGGCTAAGTAAGGAAACAACTTATGAAGATCAAAATCAGGATAACATTCAGGATCATGACATAACATTATTTTGTGATGCCTCTTTCTCGAACAAGACAGAATCTAGGGGGTAGCAATTGTTGGTAGACAAAGTGGACAAAACGAACCGATTAGTAGAAGCTACCACTTTTACTGTAAATCTGCTCTGGAAGGGGAAGCAAAGGGCAGTACTCGAAGCAATAGAAATTGGAGCTTCTTTCCCGGAGAAAAAAATTATTATCAACTCAGACAACCTTGAGATCATTCAAGGTATAAAGCAGGTGTCAGCAGCGCGTTGGAATATCCAACCCATTCTTCAAAAAGTTATCCACAAAGCTGGAGAGCTAGGGCAATTCACGTTCAAACATGTCAACAAAAAGCTCAACAGGGAAGCGGATAAATTAGCGAAGAAAGTTAGGCACGAGGCAACCCTAGTCAATCGAAATACGCCTAGTATTTTCGACCTATCTTTCCTTTTTAGTAAATTAGGCATAGGTTAATGTTTTTGTCTTTATTCGGGTGCTTTGGCACCCTCCTACTGTCCAAAAAAAAAAAAAAAAAAAAACTGTAAATACATATACCATTATCTTATTTAAGTTGACTTTTTTTCCATTTACTATTATTTAATTACAAAAATTAAACAACATATAAAGGAAAGTAACTTTTACACACCTCCCCCCATCTATTACTGCTAGGGAGATCGAGATCTGAGCTCCTCTCTCCCTCTCTTTCTCTCCCTTTTACGTATGAATGTGCAAATGGTAGATAACAAGAAGATGTTGATGAAGATGATGCAAAACTGCCTCATCGTACTGGCCGTGATCATCTACAGCTCAGCACAGGTGAGATCGGATGGCTCCGATCACAAGTACAAAGCCGGAGAATCTGTTCCGTTATACGCTAATAAAGTCGGTCCTTTTCATAATCCTAGGTAACGCCAACACCAGATCCCTCCCCGTTCATACTTTTTCCTTTTTAATTCATATTCAATACTTGAATTTACATTTGATTTTCATTAATTATGCGATAGTTGACGGCTTAATTAACGATTTTTTTACTTACATTTCGATGTTTGTTAGTGTTCAGTACTTCACTGGTAATAAGTAATTTGTAATATTCTTCTTAATTCACCCAAATTGCCACTCATTAATGTTAATTAATCTGTAATCCTCACAAAGTTTTCACCTTTTAACTTCTAAAATTGATTATTTAGTAATTTAAATGTAAACCCTGATTGTATTATAGATTTCCAATTTGCGTATAATCTCTAAATTTTTCTTGTTCAAAATTGCAGTGAAACATACCGTTACTTTGACCTTCCATTCTGTTCTCCAGGTTTGTATTTCCTTATAAATTCCTTTTTTACCCTTTCTAATTCTTCGTAAAGATTGCTAAATGGTACAATTAACAGCTCATGTAAAGGAAAAGAAGGAAGCTCTAGGAGAAGTATTAAATGGAGATCGATTAGTTAGCGCACCATATAAACTCGACTTTTTAAACGATAAAGACTCAGAAATAGTCTGCAAAAAAACATTAACAAAAGAAGAAGTTACAAAATTCCGAGATGCCGTAACAAAAGATTACTATTTCCAAATGTACTACGATGATTTACCCATTTGGGGTTTCCTAGGAAAAGTCGATAAAGAAGGAAAATCCGACCCTAACGACTATAAATTCTACTTATTCAAACATCTCCATTTCGAAATATTCTATAACAAAGATCGTGTAATCGAAATTAACGCACGAACAGATCCAAACACACTAGTGGATATAACAGAAGATAAATCAGTTGATGTAGAATTTATGTACTCTGTTAAATGGAAAGAAACTAATACTCCTTTCGATAGAAGAATGGAAAAATACTCACAATCTTCTTCTTTACCACATCATTTAGAAATCCATTGGTTTTCAATTATTAACTCATGTGTCACAGTTTTATTATTAACCGGTTTTCTCGCCACAATTCTTATGCGAGTTCTTAAAAATGATTTCGTTAAGTAAGTAACTAAAATCATATTACTCATAAAGTCATTAAATATAATTTGATTATCGATTTTTTTTTTTTTTAAAGATACGCACATGATGAAGAAGCAGTAGATGATCAAGAAGAAACGGGATGGAAATATATACACGGAGATGTGTTTCGTTATCCGAAATATAAATCGTTAATGGCTGCTTCACTTGGTTCCGGAACTCAGTTATTCACCTTGTAAGTATTATTTATATAATTAATTTCGAATAAATAAGTTAACTAAACAATTAATATAATTACACAGGACTATCTTCATATTTATTCTATCATTAGTTGGTGTATTTTATCCGTACAATCGTGGCGCTTTATTTACAGCATTAGTTGTCATATATGCCCTTACTTCAGGAATAGCTGGTTATACCGCTTCTTCATTTTATCACCAATTAGAAGGAACAAAATGGGTAATTTTGCACATTTCTTTAATTTTCTTTTTATTATTCTTTTATTTAATGTTATTTGTTTGTTATTATAGGTGAGGAATTTATTATTAACGGGGAGTTTATTTTGCGGACCATTACTAGTAACATTTTGTTTTCTGAATACAGTCGCTATAGCTTACACAGCTACAGCGGCACTTCCGTTTGGTACAATTGTGGTAATATTTTTAATATGGGCATTAGTGACATCACCATTACTAGTATTAGGAGGAATAGCTGGTAAAAATAGTAAAGCAGAATTTCAAGCACCATGTAGAACAACTAAATATCCAAGAGAGATTCCACCTTTACCATGGTACCGTGGGTCCCTCCCACAAATGGCTATGGCTGGTTTTTTACCGTTTAGTGCTATTTATATCGAACTTTATTACATATTCGCAAGTGTATGGGGTCATAGAATCTACACTATTTACAGTATTCTGTTTATAGTGTTTATTATTCTGTTAATTGTGACCGCTTTTATTACTGTCGCGTTAACTTACTTTCAACTTGCGGCTGAAGATCATGAATGGTGGTGGAGGTACTTTGAAAATTTTGTAAATTTTGTGAATTGCGTAAAAGTCCTTTGGTTTTTGATGATGTGTGTTTTTGTGTAGGTCATTTGTTTGTGGTGGATCGACTGGGTTATTTATATATGGGTATTGCTTGTATTATTATTATGCGAGATCAGATATGTCAGGGTTTATGCAAACTTCGTTCTTCTTTGGGTATATGGCTTGTATATGCTATGGATTCTTTCTTATGCTTGGGACCGTTGGATTTAGAGCTTCTTTGTTTTTTGTTCGTCATATATACCGTTCGATTAAATGTGAGTAGTAGTAATGATTAATAAACTTGATTTTGTTATAAACTTTGTGGTTCATGAGTTGGGAAAGGAAATTGAATATTTAGTAGAGTAGAACTTTTGAAAAGGAAAAAAATGTAATATTGTTCAATACAATGAAAGAGATAGATTATCTTATCTTACCTTACATCTGTTTTTTTTTATTGTATTTTGAGGCTCGAAAAGTTACATTGTTTTTGTTAGTTATATTGTTTCCTTGTATGAGAGACTTGGAGTAAAGTTATGTTATTTGTTATTAAATGCCCAAGCACCACCGAATTATTGATACTTGGAATATTGTTATCTCTCAAATGTTTTCTTGCTTTATTAAATAATAGTTGTATTTTTACAAGTGTATATCACGGGATTGGTTGATTTTGTAAGCCATGGATATTAATATAGGGATAATTCCAATTATAAGCCTAAACTACTATTAGTGTTCCATTTATAAGTCTAATGCTAACTTCATTCCAACTCTATCAGTGTTCCATTCATGTCTTACCATTCATGTCTTATGTCTTTAATATAACTTTGATTCGACAAAAGAAAAGAACAATGGCATATAATTTGTTCGATTGATGTGAGTTTGATATTTTTTTCAAAATGATAAAATCGACTTAAAAACTGATGGTCTGGATTTCTTTTGAGAATTGAGAGTGACATTTTGTAAAATATGGAAAGTCATGAGTCAATCATCTCTTAACGTTATCTTTGAAAATATCTTATTAAATTGTATTTTTGGGTCAATGAATTATGATTGTGACGGAAAGTCAAAGATAAATGAATGAATAGATAGTTATCACTGATCAGTAAAGAGGTATACTACACATTTTCAGCATTAGCAGCAAACGAATAAATTAGAGATGATAGGGTGGTGGTGCCGGTGGCAACTTTATGGTGGTGCACTAGCGGTGATCATCTTTAGCATGACTCACGTGAGAGCGGACACATCCGATCATAGGTACAAAGCTGGTGATCAAGTCCCCCTCTACGCCAACAAAGTTAGCCCTTACTATAACCCGAGGTATAAATTATCGGAATTAGAATCAAATATCAAGCATTTTGGTGTGTTGTATAAGTTATGGTAGCATATATCATATATATATATATGTGTGTGTGTTTCTGAGAGTAGTTAGATTAATCATATAAAAAATAAAGTTAATTGATTTATTGGTCCTTGTTATGCTAAAATAGCTGAATATTTGTTTCAACAGCAACAAATATAGTGTTTATTATATATTAACCATGCAAATCTATTGCATTGCTTAACAACTTACACCAATAACTTACTATTAGATCTATAAATTTATTTATCTATTTCAAACCCTGAGAATTATTTAATGTTTAATAGGAATATTTATTTATTTCAAAAAATTACATATATATATAATATATTTTTACAAAATTCGGGGTCTGGGTAGGCGTGAGGACTCTTCATAAGTCTGCCATTATCTGAAGGGATATATTTTTCGTTTTCCTTGAAATAGCTCTAAGGATATTTGCTAGTTTTACAATACGATAGTGATATAGTATCAGCTATTTTTGAAAGACACCTAAATTTGGCTATTTAATATAAAATGGGGATCTATATTAGTAATTACCAGTGTTCTAATACTCCCGTCTAGATAGGCCACTTAGGTCCTCCACTGGAGTCTGTTTAGACCACCTATAGTCCAGTTGTAGTTTCCAGATTAAATTGGCTATCTTTTTTGTTTTTCTAAGAACATAAACTAGGTTGCTTATTTAAAAACCATATTTCTTTTAACTGAATACATAACATCTTAAAAATTTACGTTTGACATTCATAATTACTACTACTATATTACAAGAATAGTGTATTTTTTGTTACTTTGTACGTTGCTTAGAGTACTTATATATTTAAAAGAATATAAATGTGATATATTCTCATTCAAAAACCCTTATGGTTTTACAAATCTCCAAAAACACCTAAAAATACCGAGCTTCAGTTAAACTAATATATTGATGGTGATAATGTCATCAACGAACAACAAACCATCATTCTCGATTCTTGTGCAAAACTTAAATTCGAAACTTGTCATATAAAACTATAACCAAAAGTCATGATACAACTTTATTATAATCGAGACCGAAAACCAACATTCACAAAGACAATTAATTAACAAAAAAATTTATGTGAAAAATTCAAGATGGAAAATTACGGGCAAAAGAGATGATTTCCTAATAATTGAAGAAAGGTTACAAATTGAGATAATAAAATTGTTCTAAAGTTATTGTTAAATATTACGGTTAATAACTAAATGAGTAAAGTGTTGTAATAATTTAAGTCATAAATTTTAACATTAGTGATGAGGAATGCTACTTTAGTGATAATGTTGATCTAGCTTATGGAATATTCAACTTACATTTCTTTCTTTGTTTTGATTTGTTAGTGAAACATATCGATATTATGATCTCCCATTTTGTTCCCCAGGTATAAAAATACTAATCCTTGCATCGTCTTTTTACATGTACAAGTTTAACTATCTAAGTATAATATCTTTAATTATCATGTTTGCAGACCAAGTTCACGAGAAGAAGGGAAGTCTCGGTGAAGTATTAAGTGGAGACCGATGGGTCACTAGTCCTTATAAGCTCGATTTTCTAGCCGATAGACAAAATCAGTTTGCTTGCAAAAAAAATTTGTCAAAGGAAGAAGTTGCAATATTCCGTAATGCTGTCGCCAAAGACTACTTACGATGATTTACCAGTATGGGGTTTCTTGGGAAGAGTTGATGTGAAAGGGAATACTTATTTATATAAGCATTGGAGTTTTGAAATATTGTACAATAAGGATCGTGTGATTAGCATTCGTGCGGGGACAGAGTATCACTCTCTTATTAATATTACTGAGGCTAAGGAGGTTGATTTGGACTTGATGTACTCTGTGAAATGGGTGGAAACGAACACAAGTTTTGAGAAAAGGATGGAGAGATACACTAAATTTTCATCGTTACCAAAGATAATGCCAATTATCAATTTATCTGTGACGGTTCAAACAGTGACGGCTTTCCTTGCTATCGTCTTCATGAAAGTCCTAAACAATGACTTGGTTAAGTAAGCCTACATTTTATGTATGACTTTTAATATTCAATGCTTGTAGTTTCTGAGCTATAGCCTTAGGGTGGCCATGATCTCCATAGGTTTTCATAAAAATAAATATATATCTGCCTCATAATATTTCCAATTGATTTTGTTGTTGGATCTATAGTTCAAGACTTCGAGTAACTAACACACACCCCCCCCCCCCCCCCCCCCCACCCCCGAATGCTTGATATATTATGTGCACTTATGTAGAGAACATCTTTTGTTCTTTTGGTGCATGCTTATTGTAAGTCTCTTAAATTTTGTTTTTTCACGAAAGGTATACACATGACGAGGAGTTAATGGATGATGGAGAAGAAACTGGTTGGAAATATATCCATGGTGATGTATTTAGGTACCCAAAGTACGATTCTTTGCTTGCTGCCGCTCTTGGATGTGGTTCCCAGCTATTTATTCTGTGAGTAGTCCTTTTAAGTAAATAACCTATTTGATCCTTTATTGTTGATATTTTTGAGAAATCAGTCCCTTATCTTGTAAACGTAATCTTGTAGTCCCTTATCGATTTGATATTGTGATGACATATTTTTCCTATATTTCCATTACATTATAGGGATTAAATCCATGTGTCAATGTGATTATTGACTAGAATATCTCTAAAAGTATTCATTTGCTATTTCCATGTATTTTGCTAAAAGATAAAATTGTCACACAATCTAAAGATAAAAGTAAAAATGCTACATTTGCAAGATAAGGGTAGCAAAGTGTTACTTTTGCGAGACAAAGGACTAAACTGTCAAAATATACTAATTTGACAGAATAAATGAATTATTTACCCCCTTTTTCAACATATGTTGTTTTTTTTTGTTCCGAATTCCTATGTTGTTTAAAGAAAGTTAGTGACTAGTTTTATTTTCTTCATTTTACTACTCATGCAGTACGATTTGTATGTTGGCGCTTGCTCTAATTGGGGTATTTTATCCGTACAATCGCGGATCTCTTTTATCCGCACTGGTGGTCATATATGCACTTACATTTGGGATCGCAGGATATAGCGCATCCTCTTTCTATCATCAGCTAGAAGGGGCAAGCTGGGTATGCACTTCATTTTTGTATAATCTCTATACTAAAATCCTCAATGAGTTTAACACTCCGAAAACAATATATCTGGTTTGAAACCTCATTTCTCATTGGACAGGTCCAGAATTTATTATTAACAGGAAGCCTGTTTTGCGGACCACTCATTCTGACTTTCTGCTTTCTAAATACAATCGCCTTATCTTATAGTACTACGACAACACTTCCTTTCCATACCACCCTGGTCATATATCTTATATGGGCACTTGTGGCATCAACTTTGCTAGTCTTGGGTGGGATCATAGGAAAAAATGGAAAACCAGAGTTTCAAGCTCCTTGTCGTACATCAAAATATCCAAGGGAGATTCCACCTTTGCCTTGGTACCGAAGAACTCTCCCGCAAATGGCGATTGCGGGGTTCTTGCCTTTCGGCACCATTTATGTTAAACTCTATTATATATTCGCCAGCTTGTGGGGTCATAGGTTTTATACTTACTATGGTGTTTTAAGTATATTGTTTGTTATACTTATAATTGTTACGGCATTTATTATGGTGGCGTTGACATTCTATCAACTTGGTGCTGAAGACCATGAATGGTGGTGGAGGTAAGTTGTCACACCTAATCTACTTTTGTGAAAACTTTTATTGATTTCATAGCCTTTACTAAAATATGTAACTTGTAAATTAATATGTTATCTTCAGATCTTTTCTTTGTGGTGGATCAACTGGTTTGTTTATGTATGGCTACTGCTTCTACTACTACTTTATGGTGTCCGGCATGTCCGGTTTTATGCAAACCTCGTTTTTTTTCGGGTACATGACTTGTGTCTGTTATGCTGTCTTTCTCATGCTCGGCACAGTTGGTTTTCGTGCTTCTCTGTTTTTTGTTCGTCACATATATCACTCTATCAAATGTGAGTAATTCAGCAGAAATCTTTTTCTCAGTACGAAGCCAAACCAAGTTGTGGCTAGTGATAATCGTTATCATTTATTTCATTATTCGATATCAAGTTTGGTATATATATAGTTTTCCCCTTTTTAGCTACTTATTTTCGACTAGAAAATGCAAAAAGGTTGAAATTTTGATTTTAAGCGAATTAACTTTGTAAATTACACTGTATGCTCGAACTTTGGATATGTTTACTAGTGTAATTGTTACAACGAGATTATAGTCTTGGTAAGATCCAACATGATTATGCTAGACTGAGATGAGTTTTTGTTATATTAAACACGATTGTGCTTTAATAGTAATTCTTTTTATAAATGGTTAACTAACACTTGAATGAAGTTAATTATATTAAATAGTAATAGGATAATTAAAAAGGCTATCAACAAAGTTAAAGACGTGTAATTATCGTTTTCTACGCTTTAGGACTTGTAATCGATTTATTGACAATTAAGAAGCATTTGGTTACTTTCTATCGTCAATTTGGAGGTTTTCAATGGGATATTTGTGGAAACTATGTTGCACGTGCGTGAATGAGATGGCATACGTTTTGGTGTGTAAGTTGGATTTAGATTATTAAACTATCCCTAATAAGTTAAAAAAACTAACCTAAAACATTTTGTTTTTCCTTTACTCTCAATTATATCTCCTCCATCTCAATTCTAAAACCGGAACCAAACCAAATATTTAAATTTTTTATAATTTAAAAACTAAATAGGATGGTTCGAATTTGGTTCCACATTCAATTTTTGGTTCCTTATTGATTCATTTTGGTTCGGTTTCCGGTTTGCTTTGAATTTGGATGCTTGGCCAATAATCTTTGTCAGCCTATTTCTTGAAATACATTGTCCAATAGCGACTAATATTATAATACAATTATGGTACTATTACATGTCCACAATAGGCTATTAATATATCAATTAAATACTATAATCTAACAACAATAATATTAATTTACAATATTAAATAAATTTTTAGAATTGAAACCCTTCAGAATTAATAGAATCATGATTAGTAAAATCAATCAAGTAACTGATACTTACTAATACAATCTTAAGCGATATAAAAAAAACCTCCCTAATAACCTCCTAGAATATTAAATTAAAAATTTCACGTAGATAATAAATTCTCACCAGAAAGTTTCTCCCACATAGTTCTTATAAAAAAAATCCCTTTTTTTAACTTCGTCAGTTTGGGTTTAAGTTTAGTTTTTGCATAGTAAACCGAACCAAACCAAAAATATCGTATTTTGAAATTAAAAACTGATCCACTTGGTTTTTCAGTTTTTGGTTTTTTGGTTCGTTTTTTTAGTTTTTGGTTCGATTTTGGTTTCCTAGTTCTTATTTTCTCATCCGTATGATCAGTGCCACACACACGGGGAGCAATCGAGGACACACTAGTCCAAGTAGGTAATCTTGTTATTCCTACTGATTTTATTATATTGAATTATGATGCAGATACAAACGTCCCTCTCATCTTGGAGTGTCTATTCTTGGCCACGGGGAGGATGATGATCAATGTTTATGAAGCATATTTTACCCTAAGCATCGAAGAAGAATCCTGGACATTTTATGTGTCAAGCTATGCTGTAGATATCGCCGCCTAGGCGCGCCTAGGCGCCGTCTAGGCGTCAACTCCCCCCTCAACCGCTTACGCCTAGTAAAAATGCTAGGCATTTTTGCCCAACGCCTTAGTCGCCGTGGAAGAGGCGCCTAGCCCGCCTAGGCACCGATTAATGGTAAAAACTTGCCGCCTAGGCCCTCCATTAAATTTATTTTACTCTCGAAAATTCTTGAATTGATATTATAACTCTAATTTTAGTATTTTTCATATTCAGTATAGTGGTGTTAGATGAATTTTATGACTTAAATAGATAAAATTATCATAATTATACACGCGTATTACTAAATATATAAAATTACATAGCAGGATTCAAAACCGCGTAATCCCGCCTAGGCACCGCGTAGTCCCTCCTAGGCGCTAGGCCCCAGTCGACCGCCTAGGCCGCGGAACCGAGATCTACAGCATAGGTGTCAAGAAACACGATTAGAAGAAAGGTACAAACTGTGCCAATGATTCATAGTGTGACTAAAAGCTCAAATGTGAAGACCCAAAGAGAAACCATGATAAAGAGAGAGAAAGTTGAGTTTGGGGACGGCGATGAGGTCGTGTTTAAAGCTCCCAAACCCAAGAATAAACCATGGAAACGCCAGCCAACATGGAATAGGGCATAAATATTCGCCAGAGTCGATTCAGATAATGTGATTGAGGTACAAGCGAAGAAGATTTGAAATTTTTGATTGATTGATCTGAGTAGTTTGGCACGTTGTTAGGGAGGCTATGTTAAGATAAGATTAACATGAGGTAACATCATTGATTTTTTAACGACGTTATATAAAAATGCTCGTAGTAGACAACCATATTTTAATCGCTTTCATGCATTTCCATTCTGGTATTGTATATTATTTTTAAGAGTGGTGTGAATCAGTATGTATTATGCGTAATGAGAAAGGTAGTGCAGCTATTTTTGAGTGTGCATGTATCAACAAATGAGTTTGGGATATATTAGGAGGAGGAAAATGGATTCTTGAGCTGCTAGTCGCGGTATACCACACCTAATTTGCGGTATAGAGCACCCCATGAGCTTTATCGGGTACGAGATTCTGAAAAGATTACGCCTACATAACCTTTTGCGTCCCCAGCATTCTGCAGAATCTATGAGCACGATATGGAGTGGTACACCACACCTAATTCTATGAGATACCGCGAAGGGGGAGTTGAGGATGGTCTGGAAATTTATGCAACCACAAAATCATTTGTCCATACAAAAAGACAAAATCTTCACGTGCGTAGGTGTGGTATATTACACCTGATCCATTGTATATACCGCAAAAAATTGAGTACAAAATTCCCACATAAGATTTTTTTGACCGGGACGGACGGAAGGCGTCGCTGAGCCGGATGAGAACTTTACCTGGTGCAAAAAATGAAATTTTTTTGTATAACGGTAGTTGTTTTTGGGAGGCCATAATTGTCGACAGAAAGCCAAGAATTTTTTTTACAAATTTTAGGGTTGACATTTTTCTTCATAATAGATGAATCAAGCTTGAGATAAGCCTACAACAGGGACGAGGATATCCATGTGAATCATTAAGAGCCCATAATGGATCGAGAACGCCAACCCCTAACTTGGGGATTGTGCGATTCTCGCGAAGGTTAGCACTATTACCTCTCTCGTTAGCTTTTACATACTATGTACTTAGTGTACTAGTAAAAATTTATGTTTTTTGAGTCTTTTCGAGTCGTGGGGACACGGCTTACTTTTGAGTTGGGGTGTAGATTTGTTTTCCTCATTCCCATATTTATGTTTTTAATTAATTTCTAATAAACTATAAGAAAAAATAAAAAAATTAATGTATAATACAGGGAATTTGTGTAGAACTCATAGAATGACTCCCAAAGCGTAATCTAGACAGGTTACGATAAATAATAAGTGTGTCTTGTGAATGGTTTATGATATGCTTAAAATTCTTATATGAAAACACGTATTGTAGATAGAACTAATTTTTAAGCAACTCAAAGAAGATAAGTTTGAACGAAGTGGTAATGAGTGGTGTGTAAACGTGAGGCCTAACCTAGAATAGAACCCGCTTAATATACTAACTTAACGTGATAATGTAATGAGACCACTTAGATTAAAAATGATCGACTCGTTTCTTTATTAGCCCTTTGTTTCCTTTAGCTTTCTAAATGAATATAATGTAATATCCTTTTTAGAACCATTCTATTATATAAGACTTTTCTTAGATAACCAAGTTATAAGCCTATACCTTTAATTAGTTGTGGGACTTGACATGACCCTTTCTCGAATTACATGCCCAAGACTAGTTGTCTTGGAGCTTGAGTTTGGGGTGGTGGCTGTTTGTGATCATGCGATAAATTAGTTGGCTAGATGCTTATCTCACGCTTTATCATATTGCGTTTATTTGAAATCCTTTTCGGATTTAAGAAAAAAAAAGTTGTGAAAAAATTCTTGAAAAAAAGAGAAAAAGAAACACAACACAATAGGCTTATATAAGACCTCACACTCACATAAAAAGGAGACTCGTGTTTGACTTACAAAGAAAATGAAGAAAAAAGAATATAAGAATAAAGGTTCGGCATAAAAATCTTTGATATTGGTTATGGACTTGGTGATTCTACCTTATGGAATCGGATGGGTCAAGTGAGCACGATTATGAGCATAACTCAACCGCTAGGGCGATTAGTTGATGGATAGTGAGAAGAGGGCCAAAAGTCCACTCTAAATTACCCAAAAAATATATCACACCCTACCTTAAGCCAGCGCTACACCTTAAGACCTCGAAATTTCTGGTTGTGTGGTAAGTAACAATTGATCATATATAGAGCAGTTGGGTGTACTATTAGACAACGTGGGAAGACCAAGGAACAACCTATAGCCACCATTTAAATTAAGTTTAAGCTGATATCTTCTTGCATTTTATGAGCTAATTTATTCTTGACATTTTTATTGGGGTTATTATTTGTATGATAAGTATACTTGTAGATTAATTGTTAAACATTAATTCATCAGACTTGTTTAGTTATAGTTTCGGGATCATCTTTTACATTCTCTTCTTCTATGATTAGTTGGACTTAGCCCCTACTTTAGTTCTTATTTTGTTCGGACGACAAAACTTTGAGTTGGGGTCCTTGATTTCTCGTATTTTGTGATATAATAATCGTATCAAAGACATCATTTGGGGGGGGGGGGTTATGACTTACTTGGGGGATTATTCTCTAATATCTGACGTTTTATGATTTCTTGTCTAATTTCGGAGATTTTGATACTTTTAGATATTTTGTACGTTAAATGTGTGTTTAGTGTGAAATTCTTAGGTAATCGGATGATACGACACCCTAGAAGATGATACTAGTTACGAAATAAAGTAAACCCCCAAGTCACACCAATAAAGGACCTTATAGACACTTTTGGAAAGCAAAAGCGTTTACCAGCAAGACTTGGAAGTCGACTTAAGCGTGTCACCACGCATAATTGGCTAAGATTATGAAAGAGCCATTCGGTTATATGGTAGCACATGAATTCAGGATCGCTTGAGAGGTGGTCGTTCACAATTTGGAGTTAAGATGGAAAGAGTTGTTTAATTTTCTGCTACCGTGGTTCGAGCTAGTCCGCATTCTCTTAAAACATTTTTGGGTTGACTTGAACCAATTGAATGGGTCCCACAACTCCAAAAAAATTTAAAACCCTATATATAATAGTTTGATCGGGTTGCATAGTTTTGGAACGCTTGGGAGCAGAATTGACGCCTAGAGAAGGTAGAACCAAGGGTTCAACACCATTCCGCCTTTCTATCATCAATTCATAATCAATTTCAGTGTAAATCTTATCCTTTTCTAGTTATTAGCTTGAATATGAATATGATTATCATTATATTTTATATTTTTCTTATGAACCAATTCTATTTTAGCTTGAGAATCGTAATATTTATGAACCCTAGTTTTTTTTATGATGTTTATTGCATTTTGGAATTAATCTATTGAAATGAATTGTGTATTTATGCTTTGGGTATATATTTGATATTTGATATTTGAATTCAGCCTCTTATCTGGACAAGGAGAGGTTTGACCTTAGTAATTTGGATTTTAACCAAAAATGGGGGTTCGGGTTACGGAGTACAATATATAACCATCTGGTTGCGCTAGTGAACCAAGAGTCTTGACTACCCGAATAGTCGTATATGGTGAGGACCTTAGGCGTTGATCATTGTTGTAGGGTACACATGGGATAGGTATCTAATGGTGTAAGATATATTCCGATCTACGCGGGAGGAATTCAGGGAGATTGTTGAATCCGAGCTATTGCATATAACTTAATTTCCCCTTAAAATAATAAAGTGTAAATTCAAATCTAGTGATGATTACTTGTGTGTTCTCGAGCTATCCCATCATGTTAATCTCTTATTTGAATTTTCATCCTTTAGTTCAATTCTAATTAGTTTAATTTATTTGTAATTTAGTCCTTAATTGAAAACCCAACAAATATATCTTTTACTTTTTGTAATTGCAACAAAACCCTTATCCACTTCATAATACACAAAGGTATTAACCTCGTGTTCCATGTGGAGAACGATAACTCTATATACCTACTTATTTATTACTTGTCAATGATATGTACAGTTGCAGGTAGTAGCTCCCTCGGGTGTTGAATTAGTTATCACATAAACCAGAATTCATTGAGAATAGAAAGTTTCAGTTTCTAAATACATAAGACATCATTGAAAAAGAACATATTTTAAGATACAATAACATATTTTACTGATATAGACAAGTAATAAACACCAATTAAGAAGGAGAGTAAAGGATATTAAACTTGATGGATATGGTGATATAGACCATTTATGTACAAGTCTAAACATATAAAGGGTTAGAAAAGCATGAGATTATAAGAAATCAACAAACCACCAAGAAATCACATCAAATACAGTTCAAATGGTACGTGAAGAGATTGAACCGGCCTAAAACTCCCCATCAATTGGGCCATACATTTAATGTGAAGTATCGAGTTCAACCAACAAACACGATAACATTTATGGCAAATCACAAACATACATTAAGGAGAGATGAGAGAGTAAGGAAAAAAGAGAGAGTAGTTTATAGTTTGGAAGAGTAAGAGAACATAGCAATGGTAGCATATATATATATATATATATATATATATATATATATACTAGGTATGAACCTGTGCTTGAAGGCACTCTTACAACATTGATTTTGAAAAAATAATTTACACGGAATAAACGAATAATTCTTGAGATAAAAATAAACTGATAAAAATTCAACCAAGCAGAAAATGTAGGATGTTGTTTTCACAAACAGTTACATAAACCATAAATCAATTAACCAAGATATACTCTTATAAAAACTATGTGATTGTATTCCCATCCAGCCAAAGCCTGTGTAATGGTAACAATATTGTATATTAGTTATTATATATCAACAAAATTTGAGTATAACGTAATTGTTAATATTGTATGCATACCATAAGTAGTCGCACACTATATCAAAACCTCTGGGTACACTATATTTGTTGTGGTTTGATTATCTTTGTCGGAAAGTAGTAGACTTATGCGATCATAACTTGTGCATCTAGATAAGGCGACATACAATTGCCCATGACTAAATACAGGTGTTCGTAAATCGATTCCAACGAACTTCACAGATTGTCCTTAAGAATTATTGATGGTCATGGCGTAGGCTAAACGGATAGGAAATTGTCTCCTTGTCATTACAAATGGTACTTCTGTCGAGGAAGGTGTTAGAGATATTCTTGGAATGAATACCAGATTACCAGATCTATCTCCCGTCAAAATGAGAGCTTCAATTACACGTGATGAAAACCTTACAACCATCAACCGTGTGCCATTACACAACCCATCCTTTGGGGCAATATTCCTTAACAACATGATAGGAACACCCATTTTTAGTTCTAATTGGAATGGAGGCAACCCACTCGGATTCAATGAGTTTAAATATTCATTGGGATATCTATTTGTTATAGATCTATCTACCTGAACCAGAGAGGAGGATCGATCTTCAGAATTGAGAGAATGAGAATAAATAATCTCATATAAATAGATAGGTTTAGTATCGATTTTTGAGATATATTAGTATACAATAAAGATATATTAGTAGCAATAAAATATATTAGTATAAGATATAAATATAGTAAAGATATAGTAAATATAAAGTAAATATAGAATATAAAATAAAGATATATTATTATACAATAAAGATATATTAGTATAAAATATATATATAGCAAAGATATAGTAAAAATTAGTTTAAATAAAAATATATTAGTATAAAATATAAATATAGTAAAGATATAGTAGATATAAAATAAAGATATATTAGTATATATAGTATACATATATTAGTTTTTTAATAGTTCACGTAAAAATAATAAAAAATTTAGTAAAGCTTTTTTTTCATTATAAATTAAAATAGTTAATTTATCATTATAAATTAAAAGCGTAATTTAATATATATGTTCTAATAATTTATGCAATACAGGGGGACTTGTAGTGCAATTTATCATTATAATAAAGTAGTATAATTATAGCAATTTATAATAATACTACTTTACCCTTGTAACCATATGCTGGACATCTGCGAAGTTTGTATAATTTATCATTATATAAAACAAACCTAAAACACATTGAAAGGAATTTCATTACCTTAAAGTAGCTTGATACGAATAAACATGAAGGTAAAGAACCGATATACTTCACTCTGTCGCCTACAAAAGAAACAAATTTCAATTCAAAACCAAAACAAAAATAAAAGTGTAATTCTTTGATGAAGTAGTAGATGATTCATGCTTAGGTTGAACATATGAACTTAAGGTGGAGCCACCTGTACACTTGAGGCAGGTTTTCTAAGATGTTGTGAAGCTGCTGCAAACACACTTGCTCTCTCATGCTTTAAATTTTCCTTTTTTTACAGTATCAACTTCCTTTGTTACTGGACCCAGATGAGATATAATATACATTCAACAAATGAAATTCGGAAAAAGGAAAAACAAATTTCGAAGAAGCTTTGCTTACTACAGGCAAAAGAAGAGAATTTACTACAATAAGATTTGCTCTAAAATGTTTCAGAAATTGGAGATTCAACTCTGTTAATAAAGAATCAAACTTTACTAACCTCGATCCGGGGATCAGCTGCTCTTGAGGTATATTTCGCATCAATTTTTGCTCCATGTTGTTTGAAGAAAGCTTGTGCTCGATTATTTCCACCGAATATCATTCTTTTAATTGCTCAGGTATCCATGAATCTAGATTTGTACCTGGGGTTACATTAATAATAATAAAGCATCAAATTTTTATAATAAATGATTGAATTTATCACGCGTTACCTAACGAAACTGATATGAACACCGAGGGTTCGATGAGTTACGGAGCAATCTATATGGATAGGTTTGAGTCAATGGCGGCAGATCCAGAGAGAGTCCGTGAGTACGTGTCTCCGGATTCATCCTTATAAACCTGAGATTGGAAAAGATGCAAGTGCAGGTATGTATTATACTATCTGCAATTAATTAACCTATCTTTTTTATCGATACTTATTTTATTTTTCTTTCCGGTAGTCCTTGAAAAGCACCCAATTATGCCCAAAAAGCCTGCAAAATAAATGATGATTCTTAATGGAAATGGAAGAGCTAAGAATACGAATAAAATGTTCATATGGATTAAAAAGAATAATAAATAAAATAGTTAAACTAAGTAAATGAAATAGTATTGAAAAGAAAAGAAAACTCAAAGCCCTGTAGCTTCACTACTTCTCGGCCAGGCTTCCAATCCCAGTGGTCATAAAATGGCCATAGCATCCCCTGCAGCATCACTTCTCATACGGGTCATAAAAGTCTTTCTGTCATAAAATGGCCATTGATTTGTATTAAAAAATTATAAACAAAAGATATATTAATTAAAAAAATAATAGTAGAAAAGGAAGAAGAGAACTTACCCGTACGCAGCATCACTTCTCATACGGAAAAAATATGGTAAAAAGGCTTCAATGGTCATCAAATGGCCATTGTAGGATTTCTGTAAT